>CM019829.1:123838811-126505030 GCA_009763385.1 Coix lacryma-jobi var. lacryma-jobi
TGTTTTCTTTTTTTTGTATGATTTTCTGTGTGCATCCAAAAATTCTGAAATTTTTGTGGTAGACTCTTTGTGCCCTGGAGTATTTTATAAAAATATGAAACTTGAGTTTTGTGCAAAAATTTGAAAATGTAAAATTCCCCTTTTAATTGAAAAATGAAGGTTTTGGTATTTTTGGAGAGTGATTTATAACTCCAAAAATCATGAGACAAATTTTTGTGAGCTTCTTCTGCCATGTTTAGTCTCTGGTAAAATTTTGAAGTCTTTTGGAACAAGTTGATTTTTGAGCATTTATTTTAATTGTTAAATAGTGCCTTTTGCTAATTAAAGTCCGATTTTATTTGAGCACCTTAATGACCTCCAAAAATTATGAAATTTGTTTTGCAATCTATCTACACCATAATGAACTTATGTGGTTAATTTGGTAATTTTTGGAGCAACTTCATAAAATGACCTTTTAAATAAATTAGGAAAATAGAAAAGATAGATTAGGGTTGGCAATAAGTGTTTGATGATGTGATCTTTGGATTGATTGATGTTCATAGACCCATACCCTTTGGTCTATGATGTTTGTGATGCTATGTTTGGTTGATGCTTAGGATAATTATAATAAGGGCTAGTTTAATCAATATTGCTTAAGGAAGAAATGGTTACCTTTTATGCTCAACCTAGATTTCGATTATGCCTTGTTTTAGAGTAATCTAGAATCAGTGGAATTGTCTTGCACCATAAGTCCATATCATCATTCTCATGAGCATTCATCATTGCATCCGTATAGTTGACGAAGAAGGATCTGAAGTCGAGGTAGCCACCGAAGGATCTGTTCCCGAGGCGACCCCGAGCTCCAACACCTACTCCTACCCCGAGTCTGCTCTCTTTGCCATCCAAGGCAAGCCCCGGTGCATTTAACCCTTCCATTTATAAAATGTTTTCCTTAAATGCTTTTGAGTTAAATTACTGCATTAGGTTATAGGAGTTGTGTGATGACCTATTGCCTCCTGCATTATTTACCTCCACCAAAGGATCCACCCGCCTTGTTTTAAAAACTATTTGCAAAATGCTTAGTGATGCTATATAATAGATTTGCAAAAATGCCAATTTCAAAAAGTGTGATCACTGAAAGAAACTTTATGGGAATTTTGGTTTTACTTCCCGTTCGATGACTGCTTGCCTAGCTAGCATGTGGTCATTGTCGAGAAGAGGTTGTCCTTGCGTACGGTGCCGTCATGTTGTAGTCCGGGACTCAACAGTTGACACCGACCGGGACAGGGTTGAAAAACCGACAGGACCTGTACTCTTGGGTTAGAGTCCCGAGGTGCTTGTCGCTGGCGGAAAAATTAGGGACCATCCGTATGGGGGCCTGCTGGTCAAGACTTGTAACTATTCACATACTACGGAAAGCTCTGGCTCCGAGAAATCCATTATTGGACCGACAACCGCGCACTGGGAGTGGAGAGATGGCGGAAGTAGCATGTACCCACGTGGGTTAGAGTCCCGGATTGGAGTGGTGTACTGTACTTCCGGGTGGCGTAGGACCGGGCCCAATCTTGGAGGAATCGTGGTAGACGGGTTGGCATATGCAAGCTTGGGTGCTACATATGCAGTGTGAATAGGGATCCTCAGCTGAGTATTCTTATCCGGATTAACGTTGCTCCTCGGTTATGGAGACTTGGTCCACTGACTGTCAACGGAGAGTGGTTCTCAACTAGGAATGTTTTGAAATGTAAAATGAATCATGAATGATGAAGAACTGAGGAATACTTGAACCTTTCCAAAATAAAAACAAGTTTTACAAGATGTTTTTCTGCAAACAGGACCTGTACTCTTGGGTTAGAGTCCCGAGGTGCTTGTTGCTGGACCTGTACTCTTGGGTTAGAGTCCCGAGGTGCTTGTCGCTGGCGGAAAAACTCAAAATGCTTTTTCTGCAAATTTCTCGATCTTGTTCAAGCCTTACCTAAGCCTTTCATTCCTGAGTCTTCTCCCTTTTTCTTTAGTCGGGTAAGTCTTGTTGAGTACCTTTGTACTCAGGGTTTTATTACCCATGTTGCAGGTATGACAGATTCCTCAGTATGCCTTGGACCTTGCTGTGTGACTGTTGTTCAGGAAGAGGCCGATGAGGCCGATGAGTGATTATTCACCCTCGGGCTGGGTGAAGTATCTTTACCTTCAGTTGTTGTCACATGCTACTCTGCCAACTCTATCTATTTGAACTATGGTCTGTAATAACTTCACTTTGATTTTATGTTGAACCCTGGTTTGTAAAACTATTGTTATCTAAGTCTTCCGCTATTTACTCCGATGTTATTTGTCAAAATGTTCAAGAGATTGTAACTGAATTGTGAGATGATCCTGCGGACATCGGGCACTGATGTAGCCCAGTAGCGGAACCGGTCCTAATCTCTTGGCTGTACAGATCGTCTGTCAGTGGTTGACGGTGATCAGTGGGCCATGGGATTAGAGCCGTTACGTTACACCTATTTCATTTTTTATTTTATTTTTTCTTTTGTAATGAAGGAACTATGCTTTTCTTATGTATAAAGAAAAAAACAAAGAAAAAATACAATATTACCTTTATAACTCTGATCCTTAATAAATATATATTTCTAATATTAATTATTACTATAATATGAATCAGTCGATGGTCTGCAAACTAAAATCTTAATAAGCAAATTATGATCTATTGATCTATATCTATACTTCTATATCTATATCTTAATAATAAAGAAGGAATTATGCTTTTTCTTATATATAAAGAAAAAACAAAGAATAAATACAATATTACCTTTATAACTTTGATCCTTAATAAATAAATATTTCTAATATTAATTATTACTATAATATGAATCAATCGATGGTCTGCAAACTAAAATCTTAATAAGCAAATTATGAATGCTTTTTTCTTATATATAAAGAAAAAACAAAGAATAAATACAATATTACCTTTATAACTCTGATACTTAATAAATATATATTTCTAATATTAATTATTACTATAATATGAATCAGTCGATGGTCTACAAACTAAAATCTTAATAAGCAAATTATGATCTATTGATCTATATCTATACTTCTATATCTATATCTCTAACAATAAAGAAGGAATTTTGTTTTTTCTTATATATAAAGAAAAAAACAAATAATAAATACAATATTACCTTTATAACTCTGATCCTTAATAAATAAATATTTCTAATATTAATTATTACTATAATATGAATCAATTGATGGTCTGCAAACTAAAATCTCAATAAGCAAATTATGATCTATATCTATACTTCTATATCTATATCTCTAATAATAAAGAGAAAACATTTCTGCCACTTTTAGATTTTCGTCCAACCTAATCCTCGTCTTCGAGTTGGATTCGTATTTTTTCGGTTTTCGTCTATGTTTTTAATTTCACTACTTTCTCTCTTTCTTTTTTCTTCTACCGATTATAGGTTCAGGAAATAAATCGACATGACTTGAACTCAAGGTTATGGTCTCCTTAAACAATAGTTCATGTCCCCCTGCAGCAGCTGTCTATATTACTAGTAGTTAACTTTACTGGCCCATACTAAGTTAAACTTGCAATCCAAACTTGATCAAACATTTAACTCCATCATTACCGTCAAACAGCAAAGCCAAGTGTCGCTGTGTCACTTGCAATCCAAATTACCGTCACCCCGTCATGGAATAATAATAACGTGGACCCTGCATATGGAGTGTGCTCTACTGCACTTCTACTCTTTACCGCGCTTTTTAAACCAAGAAGCGCGCGAAAGCACCTCGCTCTCCTTCACCCTAACGCACCAGCCATGGCCAGCTCCTACATGCCGTTCCTCCTCGTCTTCCTCATGGCTCCCATTGTCCCGATCTCCATTGCTTCGCTTCATCACAAGCTCCGTCTTTCTGCCTCCGACGTCGCCGAGCTCGAAGCTGTGGCGCCGCAGCCGCCTGCGCCGGACCAGCCGACGGCCGACCGTCTTGTTCGAGGTGGACCGGCCACACCGGCCACCGCCGGGCAGCTTCGGCCCGTGCTCTACGCTGCTCCTCTCGCACTCCTTCGCATACGCCTACGGCAAGCCCCCCGCCACGGCCGCCTACTCGCCGCCCTCCATGCCTGGCGGCGGCGGGCGGGCGCGCGTCCGTGATCTCGCTCGCCGTCCTCGAGTGGCGCGCTACGTGCCGCGTCGACCAGTACGGCCGCGTCTTCGGCTTGTGGCTAGGCGGCGTGGAGCTCCTCCGCGGCTGCACCGCTGAGCCACCCGTTCAGAACGCCGGCGGCGTCGAGTGGACGGTCTCCAAGGACGTCACTAAGTACGCGTCGCTCCTCGCCGCCCGCGACCCCTCCACGCTCGCCGTGTACCTCGGCGACATCGTCGACCAGCCGTACGCCGGCGTCTTAGACGCCAACGTCACGCTGCACCTCTACTTCCGCCACCCGCCGCCGCAGCCGCAGCCCGGGCTGGGCCCCGCCGACGCCGTCGTCCCGGTATCCCGGAGCAGCCTCCCGTTGAACGACGGCCTGTGCGATTCGAGATGCGCTAAACGAGTGTTGTACGACGGCAACGTACGTTCCTGCAGACCAGCAGAAAACATGTATGTGATGCCGTGGAGCCTGTCCGCACACACAACCGTGTGCCCGAACCACTCTTCAGGATCCGCAATTCGTTTCATACATGTTGTAGTTATACAGCGGTTTTTGAGCCGTCTGTTTGTTTGTCTAAATTTCTCGAGTAGTACCGTCTCCCGTTAACCCACGCAATCGGATGGGGACGAGAGTTGTCTGGATACCAGAAACCGACACACGCCATCGTTGAATTCCCGCTGAGTGGATCAGCCGTTCCAGCATCGTTATGTTCGACGGTGCGACCTTTGCAGTTACCGACACCGGCTTGTTCGTTCGTATGGGTGCCGATTCCCACGAAGTGATGTACTCTTTTGTACAGTTCTGGATGAACACCGGCGGGCATCAGTCCCAGCTGAGCGAAAAATGCTGGCGACCGAATCGCCGGATCGGCCACTCGTAACCTTACCCACGCCTCACTCCGTCCTACGAACATCAGAGCTGCCACCGCCCTTTCTTGGGAAGCTGCTGCTGGCGGCGAGATAGAAAGCACGAGGTCAGGTTCACTGGGTGTGTGTCCACCAACGCCATGGACACGTGTGTATCGTCGACGCCCAACCAGGTCCCACCTCTGGCATGGACATCAAGAGTGGACGGGACCACAACCACGCGCGCGGGCGTGCTGTGAGACCTACCAGACGCGCCCTGTTCCGCACTGGGACACGGCCACCGCGCTCTCAGTCGCGACCGACGGTATAGACCCGGCACTAATGACGACCCCTAATTCTATCTGAACACGACGCCGCGCTTTCGCGGCACCGTCTTCCGCCACCATGAGGTTGTCGGTGCAGACGCCGTCGGTTCACTACGCGCAATTGTTCAAAACATAAGAACGTCGGGTTTCGCCAAAAGTTCTGTGTGCCATTGATGTCCCAGTGACGAGACAGTGAGAACGCAGAGATGCGACCCTTCTATTCTATGAAGTCCTGATGCGCTCATCGGTCTAGAACAGCACATCGCGTCATCTTTGGACGAAAGACACGTGACTGGAGGACGATAGTAAGAAGGGTCATCACAAAATATCCAATACTCGGAGTAGTAGATGGACTAGTATGATGATGCATCTGTACGTTACACTCAGCACGTATGTCAGGGTACGAGGAACACCCCTCCGGTCCGACTCCCGCGACAGGCTTTTTTTTCCAGGGCCGGAGTAATTGTGAAACTCAGACCATCCGAACGCCTACCTCGCCCGGCCGACCCACCGCTGCGTTCGAACTATCGGACCACCGCGCCGGCGGTTGAGTAGCGTGCTTTCGCGCAGGAGAGCCGTCTCAGATCAGAGCTCTTCTCGCGATTGTTTACAGAAGCATTTGCTCACAATTTCCGCCATTCACTACAACTGTGGATCATAGTCCCAACGATCACGAAGTGTACGTGCGCAGAACCACGCACCGGACTTCTCGAAAGTCCTTCAGTACACGACCTACGGTGTCGGACGCTCACAAGCTACCTACTCCCGCGACACTCTATGTGTGCGTGTACACTATCTTCACATCTGATTGCTGTTGAAGGTGGCGTATGTGCATTACACAATCTTGTCGGCTTCCATACTCAGGCGTCACCAGTTTCCGGCGCTGATAGCGACTGTGCAGTGCGATGACGCCGAGTTCAGGCCGGGACCAGCCCTCTATCGAGGGTCTCTTGGGCCCGGTCGCTGAGTGTGATAATCATGCCAGCACTACGCAGCCGACGTGCGCCGAGCCGTACCAGAGACTATCTATTAACTTGACGTGCAGCCCTAACATCTATCGCGGGACATTCATAGAATCCCTAAGTCTATTCTCGATGAGCTGGTCCTATCACAGCTTACTCGGAGATCTAGTTAATAGATAGCATACTAAGTCAAGGCGATAATGTATGTCTTGAGCTATGTACTATAACTATTTACGCACACGCGCCTTCTATATGATAAGAACGTGGACCGTTCACTCGAGTTACGTGGGAAACCGTTCCGGAACTAGTCGCTTGGGACTGGCGCGTCCCAGACGCTACAGGTACGAGGCCTGCCGACGGGTGCTACTCTCCGGAACGTGACCAGCCATGGCTACGACGTCGTGCCGACCCACTCCGGCGAGCCTGCGTGAGGAGAAGGGAAATCGCGCCACGATTCATCCTCGTCCTCTGCCCTCAACTGGGTGTCCTCCACCTCGCCGTTGACGGACCTCCCCCTACTACAGCTCTCCTCAATATATCAAGAGTCCTGGCGGCGTTGCGATGAGGCGGGCTCCGGGTTGATTGCTCAATTGGTCCGTGATAGTCATGGCGTATTGCAGAGCCATGAGTCCGCCGTCAAGCAGTGCTCGGGACGTGATGCTATCCCTCCATGGACTGCCTGGTCGATAGCTGACGCAGGTCGCGTTGCTACTGTCTCCGTTGTTACTTCAAAGTATGTATTCTTTTGCTATTTTAAGATTAGTTTTTACGTGTTCCATACTTCTATTACGTCATAGTTTGGTTTCTTCACTCAATCTTTTCAAATAATAGCATATATCATATTTGTGTTATCGTTTCTATGATGCATCGTTATCCTCGTACAGACGAGGCAGAGTAAATGTGCTAGCTTCTCCTCTCCTGCTTAAGGTTGATCTATTGTTTTGACTGAATCACTGAAAGAGCGAGCAACGGACCGTACATTGTGTGTGTTATTTGTTTCACCCTTGTTCGCAAAGTGATGAAAAAAAAAAAAAGAAAATGATGGAACAAAAAGACAATCAAAAATGTATACATTGGAATAAGAGATACGGCCTATTTTGCAATGTCCTAGTATCCTACCCCTCCGTCCCAAATTATAAGTCATTTCAAAATCTTAGAGAGTCAAAGTTTTCAACTTTGACCAAAATTTCTAGAGAGAAAACACAAAGATTTATAAAATCAAATATGTAGTATTATGAAATAATAACTAATGAAGAATCTAAATGTATTTAGTTGGTATCATAAATATTATATCTTATTATATTAAAATTTTGGTTAAAGTGAAAAACTTTAACTTTTCCAATATTCTTGGAATGCCTTGTAATCTGGCGATGTGAGTGAGTGAGGCGATACTTATCCAGCTGAAGTCGCGCACTTTTTTTTCCCCTCAAGGCATCTGATGATCTCGTACAGTGCGTACTATAGATACACATATGATTTAAATCGAGAATCACCGCGTGCTCAGCCAACATCATGAAGATGATCATAACATAAGGGATTGTCTTTCTCCTATTGTGTACGTATTTCTACATCGTATCCATGGGACACAACAGGAGAGCGAGCACATGACTTTAAAGCAAATATAATAAAGGAGTGTGAATAGAGTGTGTTTTTGGAGCTTGGTTTCTGGAAAAAAATTGTGAGCTCTAAACTATGGAAAAACTGTGTAGTGTTTATGGGCAGACTACCAAGCTAAGTCATTGTTGTTGAAGAGCTATGACCTTATTTGACACAAAAACTGCTCCAAACAACTTTAAAAGCCGGTGAAGAAGCCCTACCAAACGGGCCTAATGGTGTAGTTAGCCAGAGCTAAATCGTGGAGCAGAGATGATCGAGGACGCTTGACTAGCTGATGATCGAGAACAAAAGTGAAACTGAACCCTCTTATCTATTTCAACAATCTGTTTGGAAGAACAAAATGCCGTCTTTATAAGACACCATTTTAATTCGCTACACTTTGTTTCTGTGATTCGTCCTTCCATTCTACTGGCCCCGCTCCAACTCCAATGAACATCCGCGGATATGAATGGGCATGCTCATCCCGTACGTACTACTCTTGATGTCCCAAATTAGGAGAACGCAGCAATGGAGAAGAGCCAACTAAGGATAGGTAACGGGTCAGCGTTTAGATCAGGTGAGTCTCCGTGCACCCGAACCCGCCCAAAACATCGATTTGGGTGAAAATCCATCACCATAACCAAACCCGCGGACACCCAACCTGAAGAATCGTCCCAGCGTACGAGGAGGCGTTAAGACATACCTCTGCGTGAGAGTGTGTTGACTCACTTTACAACTTTTCAGTTCATTTTAAACTGATTTCGAATTTGGAATGGCAGGTGTGGACGCAACCCTCGGCACACCCGTATGCCCATTCTTGCTTCTGCCTTTATTGTCTTGGTCCCGGCCAGAGGCAGTTAGAGAGCAAACCCCCCATTTTGAGGGCGCTGCCCACGCTTTACCACCATATATAACAGGAGCTTGCACTGATAGACGTACCTGAGCATCTCTACTGATAGACAACAGGTTAATTTCGAATGAGTTCAATTTTTTATATTTTGACAATAAATACAAGGAATCAATGTAACTAATATAACTAATGTTATGTTCAATACAACATAGTGTCATAGATTTCGGACCCATCTGGCAACGCAATTAAAGTTAATAATTAAGTAATTGTACTCTTGAACAAATTCGTGATTTCAGACCCCGCCACGGTAGCATTATAAAATGCGAATCTCGATGTTTTAGAGTCATTTGGATTAGGTCAGTCCGTTAGGCACCGTCCTCGTTAAGTCTGCTTCACATGTGGTCGACGATGCATTGACGAAGTCCCGAATCAGGGATGAATCTGCATGAGTCAGCTTCTCAGGCTACGAACAGGAGTTCCTCCAACCTCTGATTAGCACGGAAATTTCCAGAAAAGTTAGCACATAGTTAAGCTATCCTCCACAGTGTTGTTCAGTTTACTCTAGTAATTTCTATCTTTTATTGCATTCCTTAACGAGAATGAGGTTATCCTGGCATATTTGCGCGAAGGCGGTTGACGCCGCCCCAACAGTCACGAATATAAACAAAAACTAAGTGGCGTGAGATGCGCAAAACCCGCGGGCTCTGGGAAACGGGATCATGTCCCTGTTCGTGGGACAACACGCGAGATATCCGATCGAAATACGATCCATTGGCCTATCCTAGAGCCAACAGCCAAGTGATGGATGGAGCTCGACGGGTTAGGGCCCCTCATCCCTGTAACCAGAGGATTGACGCGGCAGGCCGTATATATCCACAACACAAACACACACAATCATCCCCCTTTGGGCCTTGGCCAGGCCACAAAGCCCAGACAGAACGCAGGAGGGGACGCTCATCGGTCCTCCATGGCCTGTCCGCAGCCAAAACAAAGATTACCCAGTTATACGTACGTGAGGTTGTGGCGTCGGTCTGTTGGGACGGCGAGCCATTCGCACCATGACCCGGGTTCACCTAGATTCAGCCACGGCGTTTACTTCTCCGTTAGGCAAGGCCCACCGAGCCGAGTGACCGTCGACCGCAAAACAGACAGGGGACCAGGTGGTCCGAACGTGTACGATTGCTTACCACGTAGGGCATCGACTCAGCCTGACAGGAGCCCGGTTTCTACACTGCCTTTTATCTGAGGGTAAACGTATAGTCGAAAGGTGCCTTCACAGTATTGTGGTTGTTGCTGCTACTGCGTCTATTTTTTTCTATAATTACTTCCCTCTGTATTTGGTCGTCCATGGGCACGCGATTGCCACGTTGGGTTTCTCACTCGGCGGGCTACCCCATGAGCGGGTCTTACGCGCGTCAACGCTGTCTACATCCCAACGGATATCCAAGGGCTCGAGCCATGGGTCGGCGGACCCACATGCCCCGGCTGGAGGTGACCGCGCCTTTCGTGCCGCGCTCGCTTATTATGATAACACGAGTTCAAAAACTTGCACGTCCTCTGGGAAAATTCTGTTAAGAAGTCATGAGCGGTTACTTAATTATTTTATTATTATGTGATATTCTTCTATGCAGAAACATTGACAGCAAAGATGCGGCCCTGTGGAGGAATGCGTTCACCCTCCAGAAGCTGAGCGTGGGATTTCGCGCATGGGACAACAGGCAGTGCGGCGCGGGTCCGCGTCGCCATCGCCGCCACCACATTTCCTCGACGCCTTTTTCTTGAGGTCCTAGTCGTGTGGCTGCAGCCGCCTCGTGTCGGGCCCGGGCCCGAATGCCCGATCCGTGCGCGGTCTGCCGTCCGTTCTATGCCGCCTGCCGACGACGAACGGACGACGACGGACAACGGCGAACGCGAGGCGTTTCGGCGCTTCGGCGAACCCGCCCTGGGGATTCGACGGTACAGCGGCTTGCTGCCAGGTACACACAGAGAGGCAAAGGGTTCCGCGCTGCTAGGAGGAGGCCCTCCAGCGTCGTCGAGAGTAGCGGGCCAGAGGGCGGGCTTGAGGCGGTGAGCTGACCCGCGGAGCGGGCAGCTAGGCCAGCTAAAGAGCCACAAGGCTGCGATCTTGGGAACCGCGATCCTATCGCACCATCGCGCCAGCATCGACACCACTAGGCAAAGGTAGTGCAGCTACATTGGCCTCGCCATTAGGCTCGCACTACCGCGGGAGCGGTCCTCCTCCAGAGTGGCCTGGGGACGACCACATGGTCGATGGTCAGGGACTTTTGTATTGATTATTTTCCACAGGACTTATAAGTCAGCCAGCTCGCATGAAGTGGCTAGCACTACACCGGCCTGAGCGCATATGCAGCGCATAGGTCGACGAACGGAAAAACACGGGGAGAGCCTGGATCTGTTCCAGTCCTACCACCCAAGCGACTAGCCTTGCTGTGGACGCGGACGCGAGGTGGTCGTGGTCTCGTGGTCGCCATACTCTAGCAGCCAGCCGAGGTCGGTCAACTCACTCTTTGATCTCTCGACCGGCTGGCCGGAGCCACCGACGAAGCAATCGCTGTGTCAGTCTATATCGACTGGGATGGTACTGCCCGAGCTGAGTGGTGAAATCGCATATCATAGACCTGCGCAGCACCAAGATACCACTCATATTCTATGTGGGCTAAACCGGGATTTTATGATTGATTGATAAGTCAAGTGCTATGGTGTCTTATTCAGGACCGGGTGCACTGCTTTTGCCGTATCTAACTAACTACCCCACTCGAGTGGTGTTGCACTAGCGCAGCGTTCGTTCAAGCGTGCATGTGCATTCGGGCCCCCCCACCCCCCCGGGGGGCTATTTTTGCTACCCCCTCCGTGGGGAAACACCAGGGTCACTCCACTTGCTCTCGGCAGCTTCACTGACTGGTCCTATGAGGGATCGCCTTAGGGGGGGGGCTAGGGTCTCGTACGTACGGATGTATTACGGAACTTTCTTCCGGTTTCATTCAGCACGCACGGACCCGTATTTTGGCACCCCCGGTGTGTGCCTTATTAGGGGAGCCGGAACTATGGGAATCTGGCCGCTGTTAGAGGTTCGCGTAGTTATACCTGCAAGTGGTAGTTTCTGGGAAGGCGGCCTCACACGCCATAAAATAACTAACTTCTCCGCGGTCCATAGCTCCAAATTTTATAACATGGCGCGTCATGTCGAGCGGTTTAACAACCTTACGATCTAGTCAGAGACTATAGTAGTTTAGCACTTAATTATGTGTAGGTGATGATATGTTGAACGAATAACATTATGATGTTGAGAACTTTTTTCCATCTATAAATTGCAATTTACTCAGACTCCGTGGGGATGTTAACCGATTATGAGCCGACTTAAGCCTGTGTTATTTGTATTACTCTAATCCCGGTCTCCAACATGGGTTATGAGTGAATAAACTGTGGGTCTTTGGTCCTGCGGGCTATTTATTGTTTAAAAATTTTATTGTATAGCTTCTATAAACCATTTTCCACATCACCGAAGAACGGTATAGCCAGGGGTGCGTGCTCTCATGATTTTTTGGGGTGGGTGTCTACCCTCGCGGCACCCTGTAAACTTTGTGGTTCATATTTCAAATCTCTCCCTTCCTCCGGTAGTTGCTTGATCATTGCGAGTTTTGGGGTCTTTGTGAGGAAAAGACCGGACAGGAGGAGGGAAACAAAACGCGGGCAAAAATTAGGAAAGAAGGAAATAAATAATCGAAACATCTAAATGTTGACACGCTCCTGGATAACAATCTCCAACACACAGCAACACATACAAACAATCCGAGACCCGTACTGGATACCACTTTCGCGCGTACGGCGCGTTAGCGACAAACACCAAAACAGATCCTATAGTGACTAGTGGTTGTAGACGCTTGCGGAAACTCTAAGTGGATCCCAGGTTCGGTTCTTTCGTGTGTCAGTAACTCCTTGCTGGCCGTGTGGCATGCTTACTAGCTTCTCATCAATGCCTACTTTATATATGCCGTCAGATATACTAGTAACTATCACCCTGCCGGCATTTGTTCGTGTCCGCATGGTGGATCGCCATATTCCCTGGGGCGGAGGTCGCTTAGACGTCGTTAATGTTTCCTCTCTCTTCGCTGCCATGGCAGTGTAGGGGCCTAGCTGGCCGGGGCAGCACGCAACGCGCTTTTGGCCAACCAGCGATCGAGCGAGGCCCGCCTGCTCCTTTGGTCCGCCGATGATCCCAGGTATCGCTCCGTGCGGCTGCCAAACAAAGCCGTCAATGCCCACTTCTCGACCGTTGTCGTCCGTTTTCGTGCCTGGGTTCGTCTTATGGCGTTCTACCGCTGTGTCTTCTAGGTGCCAGCCAAAGCGCACGGCCTGTAGAACTGCTCTGGTCCGATAGCGCGTCCCTTGTCAAAATGAAAGAGACAAATTCTGGTTCTCGAGGCGCCCGCGACCGGCTCTTCGGTGGCGCGGCTGCAAGCGATCTACCGCAGCTGTAAGCCGCTGTCGCAGCACGCGGAACGCCGGCAACGAATGATTCAACAGTGAGACAACACTTAGGTGCCAAATAGGGCGTCCGTGTGGGTCGCGAATGCCCGGCAGTCTTATTCCCGGTCAAAGCAGCCCCCCTGAATATTGTGCGCCGCATCAGCAGGTCGGAGGCGCTACGGACCGGCCGGCTGACGCGCTCTCCGCGACTCTTACACTTAGTTGTGTCTGTTGTGTGTTTTCTCTTGTCTCCTTGATCCCTAGTTTCCGGCATCGAAACAGGGGGTTGGATGAGACACAATAAATGATCAAGTTTCGGAGTCTTTCTTGAAGCCCCATTACCCTCTGCTACCCATAGCGTGCCTTCGCTTGGTAGTGCGTGGGCGCCTGGCGGCGGCCCAGGAACCGCTAGGCGCCTCCGACCCGCATTTTACCGAAAAAAGGGGCAAAAGAGTGATGGGGCGTCTTTGCTTTTCGCTCGGCTTGGCTAACAGCTTTAATCCTTAGGCAGGCAGCGCCATATCGCCGGGGCCGGGTATGGAAAGCATGCGTTTTTTTCGGCTTTAGTTGTGCGTCCAAGGAACCATAAATGCGAAGGTCCCAGTCGTTCAGTCTGTCACTTCGTCGTGGGCTAACAGCGCATGATATCGCCTCCATAAATATCGCGGTGGGCTCCTGCAGTTGTAATCCCATAGATTTTCAAGACTGATGCTGCGATTCGTCAATCTTTAGCTGCAACCTTTCACCGCGTCCGCAACTGAATCTTGGAGTATGGAACGGGCGGGTATAGCGTTTCGTGCCCGAAAGGGAGCATTCCGCGGACTAAGCACGCGCTGTCGTGTCCAGTTGCGGACCCAGGGAAGGCCCGCGGAGTCTTCGTCTGAGATAAGAGTCTATTATAAAGTGCTTATCAGTGATGGTAGATGAATGCTTTTAGCTGTTCATACATTGATCTCATGGCGCATGCGATGGCAGAGGCTGCTTAGACCTGGCGAACTTGAGAGCAGTTATGAATGTCCACTAGATGGCCCTGATAGTTGCGACGAAACTTAGTTGCCATAACTCACACTAGGCTACCTTTGACTTCTGGAGTAGGCCCGAGTTCATCCTAGTCGAGAGTGTGGTCGGAGAGCCTACGATCCTACTCAGCGTAGTAGGATTTGACACAAGAAATAGTTGTTCCGAAAACCCAGGGCTGGAAACCCGCTTTACCGTTCACCGCGGGGAACAATGAAGATCCTGGAAAGACATGAGTCCCCCTTGGAGTCTGTCAGGCCCGCCGAAAGGAGGCGGCTGGGAGCCTTGCTCATAATTCTGGCCATCTATTCTGTACCAGTCATTGACTATCGTACCGCATTAATGTCACACGTGCGACAGACAGCGTCCCTGGTGCACTGCAGATTCCCGGCCGCTGCCTCGCGATTGATTCCCACTCGCGCGCTATCCCGCCGCATGTTGCGTGCGGGGCGCCCTGCTCCGTCACGCGACGTGGCCAAATCTGCACAAAAGTTAGATCGATTGAGTGTTCTGGTAGTGAGGCTGGCAACATCTCGTTTTCGTCGGTCTCCAGGTTAACACCTGTCTGCAGTAGCCTGTGTGGTTCAGTTGTCATGGTAGAGCACAGGTTTACACTGATAGGGAAGAGCTCTATAGCAGAATGATGTTGAGAGTCTGAGGGCACGGTCCTCTTCGAAGTCTCTCTCTCCCGGCTCTCGCGTCGTGACTCCCCGTGACGCACTCGACAACGGTGGCACGAAGAGCCCGTGCTCGCATAACGCACCCTATGAGGTCGGCGGAATCGGCGCGCCTCAGACCACATCGTGGAGGTCATGTTTTCCGCCAAGCTTTGAACCGGTTCAGCGCATGATGGAGCCATCGTGAATTGCGCCGCCCGGGGGTCCGGCCTGCTGCGCGAACAGGACCACAGCCCCAAGCGTCTGACAAACTTAGGTTGATTGGATCTCGGGTCTTCTTCCGTATGGCACGTCCGGCCGCTCACTGCCCTGCCTTCAAGGTGCCACTGTGTGCGGCAGGCTATAGAAATAGATGTGGTCGCTGCCGGTTATAGAGCCAAAATTCTCCGCTCAGAGTGAGCCTCTGCGGTAGCTTTAGGTCCCAATTTGGGCGGATTAGTGCATCGAAGTGGGAACACGGGATGTTGGAGAGAGTTAACGCTTAGATCCGCGGTCCGATGGGTTCCAGAAGACTAAGATTGCGCCTTAGGGGATAGTTCTGCGAGGCGGACTAGTCTTGCATCGGATAGTATTGGCTTTCGATTTGCTGGGCCCATTAGGAGGGCAAAGGAGAAGCGTGTGCCTCCTCCATCCGGTCGTTTTC
The DNA here is from genome assembly GCA_009763385.1 of Coix lacryma-jobi var. lacryma-jobi. Classification (NCBI taxonomy): domain Eukaryota; kingdom Viridiplantae; phylum Streptophyta; class Magnoliopsida; order Poales; family Poaceae; genus Coix; species Coix lacryma-jobi. The sequence goes on from CM019829.1 coordinate 123,854,345, forward strand.
AGCCGAACTGAGCTGTGGGTGTTGGATTTGAACGCGGTTTCGGCAATGCATCGCAGAACTCGCGTGGGACCTTTTCGCTTTGTTCTTTGGCGGAGAAGGCTGTTAAGCAGCCTTGTGCAATAGGATAAAATTGCGGCGGCACAGTCGTTCAAGACCCTTCTCTTTTGTTGAGCTCAGTCGGAGTACGTAGGAGAGCAAATATAGATGGCATAGTCATACGAACCCGCAACTGCATCATGCGGGCGCACTGCTCGATGCTCCGCTGCACGTGGTTGTCTGGTTTCAGATCGTCTTCGACGACTCTTCGTCCAATTTGTTCAGGAAAAGCCGTCCAGCTGGGCGGTTGTGGCAAAAGGTGTTCGTAGCTATATTGTTTGCACCGGATGTGTGTAGGTTGTACGCTTGTGCTGCAATTCACACAGGCCAAGCGGAAATAGCTGATATTCTTTACAAAGTGGCGCCCGCCCCCCCCAGATAAGGGGGGGACTCTTGGTGGTGTGCTCAGAGTCTAGTGTCGAGTTGTCGTGCGGTCCCAGCTCTAGCTTTTATGTCATGCAACTGAACAAAAGGAGATAAACTGTTACACACAAATAGCTTGAACCTGGTGGTTCGGGCTATGAATAGCACATTTCAACAAGATTTGTTTATCGGCTCCTGAATCCGTACTTACGCGGATGAGACTTATAGTATCATTATGGAAGGTAATCTGTGCAACAACTTTAAGATCTATTTCTTCGGCCCAGTATGAACGAAGTTACGTGACCCAAGTTAACAAGTTTGTGACGGAAGTACGTTGATGCACTGAAAAGGAATTTCTATGTGAGCACTCAGACGATTCGGTATGGTGGTCTATCCGTGATCGGGGATATCTCGCGTTTATTTGTTACACATATGAATTGAGAGTGTTTCTCACCCAATTCAATTGTACAACCGAGTGGGGTCCTAGGGAACTTGAACCAATGAAACCGAGTAATTAAACTAAATGCTAAAGCCTGCGCCGGTGGCGACACGACACTCAGCCTGTCAACTAGACCAAGGGTGTATATACTTAATCCGTGCTCGATTAGATGAACCCGCACCCACGTGGGGCAATCTGAAGTGATATGGATCAAATCAGCTATTACGGGATAATAGATCTGCTGCATTGAAGACTTTTAATACGAATATGAAAAGATACATAGAGTAGATCTAAATAAATGAACTAAGAGAGCCCCGAATTCAGATCCAATGATCAGTAATTGGGCAATAAAATTGTACAACGAAATAAAAAACAAGGACATATAAACACAAGAAGGGGATAACTTAATATGAAGTCTATTTAGTCTTGGCCAACCAAACCTTAAGTACGAGCGCATAATTATTCTTGTGTTATAGGCTAAGGTTACCAAGTAAGTGCCTTGAGGCGCACCACTTGTTTGGTGGTATACTTATCTCGTCAAGTATCGCTTACTCATAACACCGCAAGCGAGATTCCCTGACGATAGGTCGAGTAATGATCCGGACGCGCACGGCAGACGACTGTTATTCACCAACAACGAGATACTTGCATCCTCATGTGTGCTAAATTTCCCCGGCACACCCACGACTTTACTTGATGACTTATTCGAGTATTTAGTCAAGGTATGTCATGCATGGTTACTTACGTGGAGCGTGTCGACGGGGGTGATGGCTCCTCTCGGAAGAACACTGACACAGACCTTGGACTGCGAAGATGACGGGGCGGTTTGGTGATTGATTGTCTGTCTGAGCTTTGGGCTCCTCTCTCGTAGCTACGTCACGCTGCCCTCTACTTCCGCCACCCGCCCGCCGCAGCCCGCCCGGCTGGGCCCCGCCGACGGCCGTCGTCCCGTATCCCGGAGCAGCCTCCCGTTGAACGACGGCCTGTGGTTCGAGATCCTAAACGAGTTGTACGACGCAACGACGAGCGTCGCCGTGCCGACCAACACGTACCGTGCCGTTCTCGGGTGTACCTCTCCTACCAATCGGAGGCGAGTTCTGGTACCAGAACACCGACAACGGCCCGTTCCGCGAGGTCGCCGTCCAGATCGACGGCGACTTGGTCGGCGTCGTGTGGCCTTTCCCCGTGATCTACACCGGCGGCATCAGCCCCATGCTCTGGCGACCGATCGCCGGCATCGGCTCGTTCAGCCTCCCGTCCTACGACATCGAGCTCACGCCCTTTCTTGGGACGCTGCTGCTGGACGGCGAGAAGAAGCACGAGGTCAGGTTCACGGTGACCACGCCATGGACACGTGTTTCGTCGACGCCAACCTCCACCTCTGGCTGGACCCCAGGGAACGGCACAACCACGTCGGCGGCGTGGTGAGGTACGACCCGCCGCCGCTGGACACGGCCACCGCACTGCGACCGACGACCCGGACACGACCTCTACTACAACGGCGTTCCGGCACGTCTCCGCCACCGTTGGGTGCAGACGCCGTCGTACGGCAATTTCAGCGACGTGGACGCAGAGGCTCGGGTACGAGAACACCCTCCGCCGCTCCCGCGACGCTTTTTCCAGCCGGAGGTGCACAAACAAATCACCACCTAACAAAAAAAAAACAAAACCCAGAAAGACAAAAAAAACAAACCGACAGCCAATCAACACACCCAACCCAAAAACAAAAAGAACAATAACCTAAAACCCCACCACAAGCCATACCCCCCCCCCCCCCCACCCCACCCCCCCCCCCCCCCCCCCCCCCCCCCCCCCCCCCCCGCCCCCCCCCCCCCCCGCCCCGCCACGCCCCCTCCACCACCCCCCCCCCCCCGCAGCCCCCCCCCCCCACAAATTTGTTTGTTTTTTTTTGTTTGCACCCCACAAAACAAAACCAACCCCAAACACAACCCGCCAGCCACCTCACCCAACACTCCACACAGCCATACCCAACAACACCCCCCCCCCACCACACAGCTCCACCAAACCAACCACGCGCCTACTCCGCGCCCACTTCGCGGACCACGCCGGCGTGCTGTTTCGCCAGGAGGCCGCAGCAGAGCTTCTGCTGTACAAGTTGGTTGACGTGGAGAACCACGCCGACTTCGAGTTCGTACACCACGGTACGAAGGTGCGGCTCAGTGTCCGCGACGAGCGCGTCGCCGCCGGCCGGTCGGGGTTTCGGGCCCGGTCGCTGAGCACTCGAGGAGTGCGCCGGGGACGTGACGTCGAGTACGGGGAACCGTCCGGATCGTGGGACGCGCGCCAGACGTACAGGTACAGGCCTCCGACGGGTGCTACTTCCGGAAACGTGACCAGCCATGGCTACGACGTCGTGTCCGACCACTCCGGCGAGGCTGCGTGAAGGGATCGCCCGCCGCCGGCGGCGGTTGCGGAGCGGCGGTGGCTGCAGGAGCGCCGCAGCGGAGCTCCTCCTAGGACTGGAGCTGACGGTCCAGAGAGGCAGAGATGGTTCTCTTTTTTGATTGTTTTGACTGAATCACTGAAAGACGAGCAACGGACCGTACATGTGTGTGTGTATTGTTTACCCTTGTCGCAAAGTGATGAAAAAAAAAGAAAATGATGAACAAAAAGACATCATAAAATGTATACATTGGAATAAGAGATACGGCCTATTTGCAATGTCCTAGTATCCTACTCCCTCCGTCCCAAATTATAAGTCATTCAAAATCTTAGAGATTCAAAGTTTTCAACTTGACCAAAATTCTAGAGAGAAACACAAAGATTATAAAATCAAATATGTATATTAAAATATAACTATGAAGAATCTAAATGTATTTAGTTGTATCATAATATTATTATCTTATTATATAAATTTGGTTAAAGTTGAAAAACTTTAATTTTTCCAATTTCTTGGAATGCCTTGTAATCTGGGATGGAGGGAGTTCTATATATCCAAGCTGAAGTCGCGCACTTTTTTTTCCCCTCAAGGGCATCTGATGATCTCGTACAGTGCGTTACTATAGATACACATGATCGAGATGCGTGCAAACATCATGAAGATGCATGCACACATAAGGGTATTGTCTTTCTCCTATTGTGTACGTATTTCTACATCGTATCCATGGACACAACAGGAGAGCTGAGCACATGACTTTAAAAGCAAATATAAAGGAGTGTGAATAAGAGTGGTGTTTTGGTTGAGCTATGGTTTTCTGGAAAAAAAAATTGTGAGCTCTAAACTATGGAAAAACTGTTTGTTAGTTTATGGGCAACTACCAAGCTAAGTCATTTGGTTGAGAGCTATGACCTTATTTGACACAAAACTGCTCCAACAAACTTTAAAAGCCGGTGAGAAGCCCTACCAAACGGGGCCTTATGGTGTATTATGCCAGAGCTAATCGTGGGCAAGAGATGATCGCGAAAGCTCCCTCGCGCGAATGCTACCGCCCCTCGCCTAAGTGAGTGGGGCGGGCGCGTTTTGCTATCGGCTGAGGGGCTCGCACCGAAAGCTCCCTCGCGCGAATGCTACCCCTCGCCTAAGTGAGTGGGGCGGCGCGTCTTTGCTATCGGCCGAGGGGCTCGCACCGAAAGCTCCCTCGCGCGAAAACCTTCGCCCCTTGCCTAAGTGAGTGGGGGCGGGCGCGTCTATCTATCGGCCGAGGGCTCGCACCGAAAGCTCCCTCGCGCGAAAACCTTCGCCCCTTGCCTAAGTGTGTGGGGGCGGGCGCGTCTATGCTATCGGCCGAGGGGTTCGTACTGGAACCCCCTCGCGCGCGAAAAAGTGCATGCCCAGTCGCCGAAAGCGCATGCTCACCATTCCAACACTCGAAAGAAGAGGGCGCAATGAACAAAAAATAAAAAGCTTAATTAAAGCGAAAGTTACACTTCACAAAAAGAGTCGCAGTGCAAAAAAAAAAAAAAAAAACTATGTGTCCCTCATCGCACCAAGGGACATGTTGTATCTACGAGCGTCAGGCGAAAACGAATAGTCCTCCGGCTCTTGTTTTATAATCGGCCCTTCGCATTCGCCCAGGGCCGCACGTTCGCTATCACGCCTCCTCCGTCTTTCTTCTAGCAGCTAGAGAGTGCGCGCAGACTCTGGCGGCGCGGGGTAAGCCCCCTGTTATACCCACGCGCGCGGGCGTGGAACGGAAACCAAGAAGTACGGAGCGGCTCGGAGCACGAGGAGGCGCTTTAAACACGTCTCGGGATGCCAACCGTCGCGTCTCGAGATGCCAACCGTCGCGCAATCAGAACGCCAACCGTTGCGCACTGAGGCATCTCTTAAATCCTAAATCCAAAACCTTAAACCCTAAAAATGCGTCAAGGACAGGCGAAAACAGGAAGCCATTTCCGCTTATCCTTTCGCGGGCGGGCGTACCACGAGCAGACAACGTCAACCCGTGACTTCGCTCAGGATGACATTGAGGGGCTATTGTTGGGGCGGTAGCCCGGACGGAGCTACCCGTTTTCGCCTGGTAAGGTTTTCACCATCAAGAACCGAAAGCGTCAAGATCGCGAGGGTCAAATCGAAGGCAGGCGGCTTCACGGGCCCGCCTTTCGCGCGAAAAACAAGGCGGGCTTCAGGGCCTTCGCGCTGGTCGGGCTTTCGAGCAAAGCCGAATGTCAACGGCGTTGCCTTCACGCGCGTCAGGCTTTCGACGCGAAAGCCGAATGTCAACGGCGTGCCTTCGCGCCGGTCGGGCTTTCGAGCGAAAGCCGAATGTCAACGGCGTGCCTTTCACGCCGGTCAGGCTTTCGAGCGAAAGCCGAATGTCAACGGCGTGCCTTCGCGCCGGTCGGGCTTTCAAGCGAAAGCCGAATGTCAACGGCGTGCCTTCCCGCCGGTCAGGCTTTCGAGCGAAAGCCGAATGTCAACGGCGTGCCTTCGCGCCGGTCGGGCTTTCGTGTGAAAGCCGAATGTCAACGGCGTGCCTTCGCGCCGACTCGGGGCTTTCGAGCGAAAGCCGAATGTCAACAACAAGGGTTTTCGATTATTCCTTTTGGCCATGGCCGTGTGCTTCCTTACCGCAGGGTTCTCCGGATCATGACATGGAGGGGGCCCACAGGTCTGACGGACGGGCGCGCAGACCGCCTCGCTCCCGCGCTGTATTACGGGTGATGCCCTTCGGGCCCGGAGAGCCAGAGAAGCCGCAAGGTTAAGATGTAGGAGAGGGCCTTTTTGTAATTAAGGCAGAGACGTGGTTGAAGGGCATTTTTGTACTTTTAACCTGGTCTGTAGAATCAATACTAATAAAGGCTCCCGCGGTACTCCAAAGAGAAGAGGGGAGGAACACTATTCACTTCATCTATTTTCCCGTTTTACCGTTCGGTTTCCGCTTTCGCTTTGGGCTTTCGTTTCGTGCGACAACCCGCTGTTTCGGCGATCTCGGTCCCCGAAACAACATTTGGCGCCCACAGTGGTTGTCGCCCGAGACTTACCATGCCACCAAGAGAAGCGCCGGCCGAAAGCGGTCTGACCATCTAGAGACCTATCGTCGCGAGAAAGGATGCTTTCGGCACCGTCGCGGGTTCCAGTCCCAGCTAGCCAGGTTCCACCAAACGCAAGCCGCAGAAACCGCCACCTTCGGCGGCGCCCCGTCGATAGAAGCGCAGCCACCGCCGGGAGCATCGACGAGCCAAGGCGTGCGGCCTCTGGATCGGCGGACCTTGGGCAGAGACGGCACGCCGGAAGGGCACGTCGAGGACGAGTTCGATGATGAGGATGAAGACGATGACGAAATCACAAGACACGCCCAAGCAATCAAGACGCTGGCCCAGCAGGCAAGGGGAAATCGAAAGGCTGTTGTTGCAAAGAGACCAGCTGGCAACAGCAGTTGGCGGCGAAAGCAAGAGAAGACGAGACTCGCAACGCCATTCGGCGAGCTGAGTCGCAAAAGAGGCAACTCGAGAAGGAAATTCAGGAGCTACAAAGGGCCAGGGCGGACCCCGATCCGATAGCACAAGAAGATGTATTCATGCCGAGGCGAGAGCAACCGCCAGCTTTCGGCAGCGCCATCGACGAAACCTCTCCGCTCTCGAGGGAGTTGCAAGCCCATCCGTGGCCGCTCAGCTATAAGCCGCGTATTCCGACTTTCGACGGTAAAGCGAACCCGCGCAAGTTCTTGGCAAGCTATGAGACAGCTGTCTTTTCAGCAGGCGGGGACAATCAGGCTCTAGCAAAATCTCTCATCTTGGCAGTCGAAGATGTGGCTCACGATTGGTACACCACTCTTAAGCCGCTGTCCATCTATTCGTGGGCCCAGTTGAAAGCCGAATTGCTTGCTACCTTCCAAGGATTCCGTCCGGATATCAAGACCACGAGGGACCTCATGAATTGCACCCAGCAAGACGACGAGCCCCTATCTGAGTACCTCAAACGCTTCATCCAACTGAAGGCCCAAGCGCCGAATGTGCCGGAAGCCGCGGTGATCGCAGCAGCCATCGAAGGCTTGGGGACCGGACAGTGCGCCGCTCACCTATCCAGAGAGCCACCGAAAGATGTTAAGGAATTGTTTGATGTGATGAATGCGTACGCGAGGTCGGATGACGACTTTCGGCGACGCAAGGCTGCCCGAATGATGCAGAGGCAAGCGACGAAAGCAAGTCGACCACCGCCCGTGCCAAATTCAAAGAATTGTTAGGCCCTTTCGGTCAATCAACAATCTGCAGGAAGAACAAGCACAATCAGCAGCAGGCACGGAGAGGCCCCAAATGGCTGACTTTCAGCCCCAAACAGGGTTCGATCAACCTTTCCGCGGAGGACGTGGTGGAAGGACAGGACGCGGCGGCCGAGACGGTAGAGGCCGCGGAAGAGGACCCAGGCCACCAATATTGCATCATCTGTGACGGCAATTTCGGCCACACCACTCTGGGACTGCAAATACAGCAAGATGGCGAAAGAGCTGAAATGGAACAAGGATCAAGCTTCAGCCTCTGCCGAAAGCTCCAAACACGTTTTCCACAATTTGCAAGACCAGGCAGCTGTGGCGGCAGCATGCAGCAATACGCGAGCACGCCTATGCATCCACCGCATACACGCATCCCCCAAATTTGCGTTGGTACAATCCGGCGTATCAGAGTTACCAGCCTCCGGTCTTCGGCACCACAGTCGGTGGCAGTTTCGTCACCTATGCGCTACCAGCGTCAGCCACGCCGCAGCAGCGCTCTTTCGGTTCAGACCCAGCCTCAGGGGCAGCAAGCACAGCCGGGTTTTCCAGCAGGTGCAGGAGGATGGAAAATGAAACTAGCGCAATCAACTACATCCTTCCGTCAAGAGGGCAACATTTTCGCTATCACGGGCGGATCCAACTTGGAGCACGAAAGTAAAAGGGCGAGGAAGGACTACCATCGAAGGGTCCAGACGGTATCACCAAGGCTTCCACTGAACAGGCCAGCTTGGTCGCTAGCGCCGATATGTTTTGACGAGTCCGATTTCAAAGTCCGCGACTACCCGCATTGTGACGCTTTCGTCGCCACGGCCAATGTTGCCGGTTTTACCTTGCACAATATTCTGATTGACACCGGAAGCTCAGCTGACATCTTATTCGTCAAAGCTTTCGAAGCAATGGGATTCGACAGGCGCAGTCTGGACCCTGCCGGCAACTCACTGTATGGGTTCGGAGGAAGGAAAATTGACGCTATCGGCAAAAAGCAAGTCCCTGTATCTTTCGCCGAAGGAGAAAGAGTCCGCACCGAAACACTGACATTCGACATAGTAAACATGGACTATCCCTACACTGCCATTTTCGGCAGAGGCTTCACCAATAGGTTTGACGTCGTCATTAAGCAAAGCTACCTATGCATGAAGATGTCATCCCCTTTCGGCATCATCGCCGTACATGGAGATCAGCAAGCTTCCAGAAGGATTGAGGGGAAACCAACCCCAGGCTACAGCCTTATCAATGAGGTGGCAAACAAAGACGAAATGCAAACAACCACCGAAGAGCACGCTATCGTCAACACGTCGGAATGCAAGGTTGGGGCAGCCGAAGAAACGATAAGAATCTCGCTTGCGGCCTCTAGGCCCGAAAGAGCCGTGCATATTGGGTCAAGCATGCCGGAAGAAGAAAGGAACGCTTTGGCATCCTCCCTTGCGAGCAATGATGACATTTTCGCTTGATCAGCAAGCGACTTGCAAGGCGTTAGCAGAGATCTCGCCCAACGCAGTTTGAACATCGCAAGCGGTGCTAAGCCCAGAAAGCAAAAACTGAGAAAAATGTCAAACGAAAGGGCAGACGCCGCGAAGCCGAAGTACAAAGATTACTCGATGCGGGAGTAATCCGACCAGTCCAGTATCCCGAATGGCTGGCGAATGTCGTCTTGGTGAAAAAGAAGAACGGAAAATGGCGAATGCTATCACCAGATTTGGCTTCATCCTGACGATGAGGAGAAAACCAGTTTCATCACTCCTACAGGTACATACTGCTATCGGCGAATGCCGGAAGGGCTGCGGAATGCAGGCCCTACTTTCTCAAGGATGACCGACAAAGTGTTCGAAAGCCAAAAGCAAAAGAAAAACTTGTTGGCTTACGTCGACGATATAGTGGTCAAGAGCGATAGACAGGAAGATCATCAAGCGGACTTGCTCGAGACTTTCGGCAATCTCCGAAAGAGCGGTCTGAAGCTCAACCCTGACAAGTGTATTTTCGGCATCAAGAAAGGCAAGCTCCTGGGTTGTCTAGTATCAGCAAGGGGAATTGAAGCCAACCCTGACAAGATAGCGGCAATCATCAATATGCAACCACCCTCAAACCGAAAGCAAGCGCAAAAGTTGACAGGAAGACTGGCTTCTTAGTGTATCTCGCAGCATCTCATACCACCGTAAGTGCAGTTTCCGAGGCCCTTTCGGGTGCAAAACTAAACTACTCAGAACTAGAGAAGATAGCATATACGGTGGTAATGGCTTCTAGAAAGCTAAAGCACTACTTTCAGTCTCACCACATCATAGTCCTATCGGCTCAGCCATTGGAAGCCTTGTTCCGCAACAACGAAGCTATTGGCCGAATTGGCAAGTGGGCGGCAGAGCTCAACGAATATGTGATCGATTACCAGCACCGATCCGCAATCAAGTCGCAAGCGTTGGCGGATTTCATAGCAGATTGGACTCCCGCCGCTTTCGACACAACACTCGAATTCGAGGAACCCGTGTGGATTGTGAATTGTGACGGCGCATGGGGAATGGCAGGAGCCGGAATCTCAGCGATCCTTACGCCACCAAGAGGACCGAAGGTAAGATTCGCCGCAAGATTGCAATTCCTCACGACCAACAACACAGCCGAATATGAAGCCGTGCTATTGGGATCACGAAAGCTCCGTGCAATCAGAGCGAGAAGATGCGTAGTCAAGTCGGATTCCCAAGTCGTTGTTGGTCATGTCGAAAAGGATTTCGCAGCAAGAGAACCAGAACTAGCCAAATATCTGGCTGCAATCAGAAGAATGGAGAAGTATTTCACGGGTTTCACCTTACGTCATATTCCTAGGGCCGAAAACGTAGAGGCAGACGAATTAGCAAAGGCTGCAGCGCAAGGTAACCGCCACATTACTAAAGTAGCCGTAGTTCCCCAAAAAAAAAAAAAAAACGTCACGTAACTCGGCAGAAGACGAAATCAACCAAGCTTAAGGTTGAGACATTCGTCAACAAAATGTGATAAAAAGAGAATGTCGAGGAGGTAGGGCAAAAGAGACCCCTTCCATCCAACGACAATCTCGAAAGCCTGCGGGCTATGTGAAATCCGACCCTCCGACAAAACGAGAGGGCGGAACGAAAGCCTGCGGGCTATGTGAAACCCGACCCTCCGACAAAACGAGAGGGCGGAACGAAAGCCTGCGGGCTATGTGAAATCCGACCCTCCGACAAAACGAGAGGGCGGAACGAAAGCCTGCGGGCTATGTGAAACCCGACCCTCCGACAAAACGAGAGGGCGGAACGAAAGCCTAAGGGCTATGTGAAATCCGACCCTCCGACAAAACGAGGGCGGAACGAAAGCCTGCGGGCTATGTGAAACCCGACCCTCCGACAAAACGAGAGGGCGGAACGAAAGCCTAAGGGCTATGTGAAATCCGACCCTCCAACAAAACGAGAGGGCGGAACGAAAGCCTGCGGGCTATGTGAAATCCGACCCTCCGACAAAATGAGAGGGCGGAACGAAAGCCTGCGGGCTATGTGAAAACCGACCCTCCGACAAAACGAGAGGGCGGAACGAAAGCCTGCGGGCTATATGTGAAATCCGACCCTCCGACAAAACGAGGAGGGCGGAACGAAAGCCTGCGGGCTATGTGAAATCCGACCCTCCGACAAAACGAGAGGGCGGAATGAAAGCCTGCGGGCTATGTGAAATCCGACCCTCCGACAAAACGAGAGGGCGGAACGAAAGCCTGCGGGCTATGAAAAAGCCGACCCTCCGATAAAATGCGAGGGCGGAACGAAGGCCTGCGGGCCACGAGCAAACCGACCCTCCGACAAAACGAGGGCCGAACGAAAGCTTGTGGGCCATGCACAACCAGCCCCCATCACCGAAAGGGGAGAATGGTAGCGGAGGCCAAGCCCCATCAGCCCTAGTAGGGCAAAACAAACGACAGCTGGCAAGCATTTACAGCCGCTAAAACGTAAATGTTGTATTAACCTTTCACCTACCAAGTGATCACAAATACAACCAGGTGAGTAAATGCGGCCGTCCTGTACCATGGACAAGGCAGTATAAATAGGCAACAAAGTGCAAGCCTCCCATCCATCCTAAACTACGAGGCTCTTCAAAATGTTAGTTCCAGGTAGTCAGCTCATTATCGAAAATGCGAGTAGGAAGCATCAGGAGCTACACTTTCGCTTTTATGATCGTGTCATCGGCATCGCGTCCACCTATCGTCACCAATCCGGTAACTGTAGGGGGCAGTTCCGTCGAGCGGCACCTTCATCTCAAACCAAAGATAGGAGATGAACCAAGCCATGCATACGGCTGGACGTCAATATGAGCAATTTCGCAGATATAGCCGGCTCCCTCGCGCGAATGCTACCGCTCCCCTCGCCTAAGTGAGTGGGGGCGGGTGCGTCTTTGCTATCGGCTGAGGGGCTCGCACCGAAAGCTCCCTCGCGCGAATGCTACCGCCCCTCGCCTAAGTGAGTGGGGGCGGGCGCGTCTTTGCTATCGGCGGAGGGGCTCGCACCGAAAGCTCCCTCGCGCGATTGCTACCGCCCCTCGCCTAAGTGAGTGGGGGCGGGCGCGTCTTTGCTATCGGCTGAGGGGCTCGCACCGAAAGCTCCCTCGCGCGAATGCTACCGCCCCTCGCCTAAGTGAGTGGGGGCGGGCGCGTCTTTGCTATCGGCTGAGGGGGCTCGCACCGAAAGCTCCCTCGCGCGATTGCTACCGCCCCTCGCCTAAGTGAGTGGGGGCGGGCGCGTCTTTGCTATCGGCTGAGGGGCTCGCACCGAAAGCTCCCTCGCGCGAATGCTACCGCCCCTCGCCTAAGTGAGTGGGGGCGGGCGCGTCTTTGCTATCGGCTGAGGGGCTCGCACCGAAAGCTCCCTCGCGCGAATGCTACCGCCCCTCGCCTAAGTGAGTGGGGGCGGGCGCGTCTTTGCTATCGGCTGAGGGGCTCGCACCGAAAGCTCCCTCGCGCGAATGCTACCGCCCCTCGCCTAAGTGAGTGGGGGCGGGCGCGTCTTTGCTATCGGCGGAGGGGCTCGCACCGAAAGCTCCCTCGCGCAATTGCTGTGAATGCTACGCCGCCTCGCCTAAGTGAGTGGGGCGGGCGCGTCTTTGCTATCGGCGGAGGGGCTTCGCACTCGAAAGCTCCCTCGCGCGAATGCTACCGCCCCCTCGCCTAAGTGAGTGGGGGCGGGCGCGTCTTTGCTATCGGCTGAGGGGCTCGCACCGAAAGCTCCCTCGCGCGAATGCTACCGCCCCTCGCCTAAGTGAGTGGGGGCGGGCGCGTCTTTGCTATCGGCTGAGGGGCTCGCACCGAAAGCTCCCTCGCGCGGAATGCTACCGCCCCTCGCCTAAGTGAGTGGGGGCGGGCGCGTCTTTGCTATCGGCTGAGGGGCTCGCACCGAAAGCTCCCTCGCGCGAATGCTACCGCCCCTCGCCTAAGTGAGTGGGGGCGGGCGCGTCTTGCTATCGGCGGAGGGGCTCGCACCGAAAGCTCCCTCGCGCGAATGCTACCGCCCCTCGCCTAAGTGAGTGGGGGCGGGCGCGTCTTTGCTATCGGCGGAGGGGCTCGCACCGAAAGCTCCCTCGCGCGAATGCTACCGCCCCTCGCCTAAGTGAGTGGGGGCGGGGCGCGTCTTTGCTATCGGCCGAGGGGCTCGCACCGAAAGCTCCCTCGCGCGAATGCTACCGCCCCTCGCCTAAGTGAGTGGGGGCGGGCGCGTCTTTGCTATCGGCTGAGGGGCTCGCAACGAAAGCTCCCTCGCGCGAATGCTACCGCCCCTTGCCTCAGTGAGTGGGGGGGCGGGCGCGTCTTTGCTATCGGCCGAGGGGCTCGCACCGAAAGCTCCCTCGCGCGAAATGCTACCGCCCCTCGCCTAAGTGAATGGGGACGGGCGCATCTTTGCTATCGGCTGAGGGGCTCGCACTGAAAGCTCCCTCGCGCGAATGCTACCGCCCCTCGCCTAAATGAGTGGGGGCGGGCGCGTCGTTGCTATCGGCCGAGGGGCTCGCACCGACAGCTCCCTCGCGCGAATGCTACCGCCCCTCGCCTAAGTGAGTGGGGACGGGCGCGTCTTTGCTATCGGCCGAGGGTCTCGCACCGAAAGCTCCCTCGCGCGAATGCTACCGCCCCTCGCCTAAGTGATTGAGGGCGGGCGCGTTTATACTATCGGCCGAGGGGCTCGCACCGAAAGCTCCCTCGCGCGAAAGCCTTCGCCCCTCGTCTAAGTGATTGAGGGCGGGCGCGTTTTATACTATCGGCCGAGGGGCTCGCACCGAAAGCTCCCTCGCGCGAAACCCTTCGCCCCTCGTCTAAGTGATTGGGGCGGGCACGTTTTATACTTTCGGCCGAGGGGCTCGCACCGAAAGCTCCCTCGCGCGAAAGCCTTCGCCCCTTGTCTAAGTGATTGGGGGCGGGCGCGTTTTATACTATCGGCCGAGGGGCTCGCACCGAAAGCTCCCTCGCGCGAAAACCTTCGCCCCTTGCCTAAGTGTGTGGGGGCGGGCGCGTCTATGCTATCGGCCGAGGGGTTCGTACTGGAAGCCCCCTCGCGCGCGAAAAAGTGCATGCCCAGTCGCCGAAAGCGCATGCTCACCATTCCAACACTCGAAAGAAGAGGGCGCAATGAACAAAAAATAAAAAGCTTAATTAAAGCGAAAGTTACACTTCACAAAAAGAGTCGCAGTGCAAAAAAAAAAACTAAGTGTCCCTCATCGCACCAAGGGACATGTTGTATCTACGAGCGTCAGGCGAAAACGAATAGTCCTCCGGCTCTTGTTTTATAACCGGCCCTTCGCATTCGCCCAGGGCCGCACGTTTGCTATCACGCCTCCTCCGTCTTTCTTCTAGCAGCTAGAGAGTGCGCGCAGACTCTGGCGGCGCGGGGTAAGCCCCCTGTTATACCCACGCGCGCGGGCGTGGAACGGAAACCAAGAAGTACGGAGCGGCTCGGAGCACGAGGAGGCGCTTTAAACACGTCTCGGGATGCCAACCGTCGCGTCTCGAGATGCCAACCGTCGTGTTTCGAAGCGCCAACCGTCGCGCAATCAGAACGCCAACCGTTTGCGCACTGAGGCATCTCTTAAATCCTAAATCCAAAACCTTAAACCCTAAAAATGCGTCAAGGACAGGCGAAAACAGGAAGCCATTTCCGCTTATCCTTTCGCGGGCGGGCGTACCACGAGCAGACAACGTCAACCCGTGACTTCGCTCAGGATGACGTTGAGGGGCTATTGTTGGGGCGGTAGCCCGGACGTGAGCTACCCGTTTTCGCCTGGTAAGGTTTTCACCATCAGAACCGAAAGCGTCAAGATCGCGAGGGTCAAATCCGAAGGCAGGCGGCTTCACGGGCCCGCCTTTCGCGCGAAAACAAGGCGGGCTTCAGGGCCTTCGCGCTGGTCGGGCTTTCGAGCAAAAGCCGAATGTCAACGGCGTGCCTTCACGCCGGTCAGGCTTTCGAGCGAAAGCCGAATGTCAACGGCGTGCCTTCGCGCCGGTCGGGCTTTCAAGCGAAAGCCGAATGTCAACGGCGTGCCTTCACGCCGGTCAGGCTTTCGAGCGAAAGCCGAATGTCAACGGCGTGCCTTCGCGCCGGTCGGGCTTTCAAGCGAAAGCCGAATGTCAACGGCGTGCCTTCACGCCGGTCAGGCTTTCGAGCGAAAGCCGAATGTCAACGGCGTGCCTTCGCGCCGGTCGGGCTTTCGTGTGAAAGCCGAATGTCAACGGCGTGCCTTCGCGCCGATCGGGTTTTCGAGCGAAAGCCGAATGTCAACAACAGGTTTTCGATTATTCCTTTTGGCCACGGCCGTGTGCTTCCTTACCGCAGGGTTCTCCGGATCATGACATGGAGGGGGCCCACAGGTCTGACGGACGGGCGCGCAGACCGCCTCGCTCCCGCGTGTATTTACGGTGATGCCCTTCGGGCCCGGAGAGCCAGAGAAGCCGCAAGGTAGATTAGGAGAGGGCCTTTTTGTAATTAAGGCAGAGTGGTTGGAAGGGCATTTTTGTACTTTTAACCGGTCTGAGATCAATATAAAAGGCTCCGGTACTCCAAAGAGAGAGGGGGAGGAACACTGTTCACTTCATCTATTTTCCCGTTTTACCGTTCGGTTTCCGCTTTCGCTTTGGGCTTTCGTTCGTGCGACAACCCGCTGTTTCGGGATCTCGGTCCCCGAAACAACAACGCGGAACATCGGTTCGGCTGTCAGTAGATGACAGGGACCGGTGGGTCATGGGATTAGGACCGTTACGCCACAACCGCCATGAAGTATTTTAGGAAGACTTTATTTCCAGAAATGATCTAGTCAGGTATGCACACATGCTGTTTCACTAGAATTGATCAGTAGTTTTTTTCAACCATTGATGCAACTGGTATCCTTATTTTACTCAAAGAGTTGATGCAACTGGTAAGGACGGACATTCACCCCTCCAGAAGTGTACAGCGGCAATCCGGATGCTAGCATATGGTTCGCCGGCCGACCAACTTGATGAGGTACTAAAAATTGCGGCAAGCACATGTTTGGAGATTCTAGGGAAATTTGCCGTAGGGGTGATTGAATGTTTTGGTCAAGAGTACCTGTGCCCTCCTACGAGCGATGAACTAGAAAAAATTTTGCAAGAAAATGAGGCTCGTGGTTTTCAAGAATGTTGGGAAGCATCGATTGTATGCATTGGGCATGGAAGAATTGTCCGAAAGGTTGGGCAGGCATGTTCACACGTGGTGACAAAGGTGTTCCAACTATGATCCTTGAAGCAGTGGCATCTCATAATCTTCGTATATGGCATGCTTTTTTTTTGGTACCGCTGGATCTCAGTACGACATCAATGTCCTAAACAAGTCACCACTATTCATCAACGTCCTGAAAGGGAAAGCTCCAAGTGTACAATACAATATAAGTGGAACACAGTATGATATGGGCTACTATCTCGCTGATAAAATATATCCAGAATGTGCGGTCTTTGTGAAGACAATATCAGCCCCTCAGACGGATGAAGACAAATTGTTTGCATTGATGCAAGAAGGAGCGAGGAAGGATGTTGAATGCACATTTGGTGTATTACAATCCCGCTTAGAAGGAATTCTGCTATCCAAGCACGACCAACACATAGACAACTTAGAGATGATCTTGTTAAGCACATATGGCAACGCTATGGAAACAAAGGAAATTAGACATAAATGTTTAAATCATATTTGATTTATGGGGAAGAAGATCATATTTTATATTTGAGTTATGCAAACATATTATATTACATTCTATATATAATATATATGATTTACTTTGAAGAATTTATTTTGCATCAATTAGCAACACAATAGTATATAGAAATGTTATTCATGATTGATCATGGCTATATGCAAGCATTAAACGATTTGTAGACAGCTAAAAAGACAGCAGTTGTCTGTGAGTTGTATAAGCTGTCTGTTTAGCTGTCGGTATTGTAAATTCCAAGAACTTACAGACAGCAGCTGTCTCTCAGTTGTACATGCCCCGCCGTTGACGTAAGATGCCTCACAAGTCACAACAAGTGCTGCCGTATCTATCCGGCGTCCGGCTGTCCAATTGTCCAAGCGCATTTTATGCCATGGTTTGAAAAACATGGTCGAGAATTTGAGCGGCTAAAATAGGATTAGTTGTTTGAACACCGAGCAGAGTAGGGTAACCTAACCAACATACCAGCTGTCAGTGAAATTCAACGTTTGGCCACTATAAGCATGAGTGATTGCGACGTCGATCCCAGCCATTAATTTGTTTCAGCTTCAAGAAGGCTCATTTCAAAAGGTGCTGCAACGGCTAATCCAGAAACTGAGGTCACAATCACCGTGTCACTGTCAGGCTTCAAACAAGGCTAGATTGAGAAGATGAGAATTTTTCTCAACTATAGTACTTTCGTTGTTATTTGACAAATTTTATTCAAATATGGACTATATATACTCAAAAGATTCGTCTCGACATGTACATACTAAACGTACAATTAGTTATTTATTTTACTAACATTTAATGTTCCATGCATACGTCTAAACATTGATGTGATGGTGATGTGATGGAGAGAGAGTGAAAAAAATTGATAGTTTGATGACATCTAAACAAGGCCTAATGCAAGTATGCAACTGACTCTTTTTGGGCCCTGTTTGGCAGAGCTCCCAGAGCTGATTATCTGCTGAATCCAGCAGAAGCTCTGCCAAACAGCTTTTCAGGGTGAAGTGATTCTCTGCAAATTCGGTGAAGTGATTCTCTGAAATGAACTAAGGGGCTGAGAGCTGAAAAAAGTAGCTTCCCCTAATTCTGTGAAGTGATTCTTCATACTGATTTTAAGAGTTTATGCTAAAGCATCAAAGAGAATCACTTTCAGCCACAGAATCACTTCTCTCAGAGAATCAGCTTCTATAGAGAATCAGAATCAGACGGAGCTCTACCAAACTGGCCCTTGAGCAGCAGACACTGCACGGGGTGAACAAGGGCCAGCCAAGAAGCAGCGTCTGCCACTAGACCACAAGGACCAACAACAAAAAAGACAGCATTTGCCAGTTCCGTTTCATGACTTGAACGGAACAGATATATAGCGCTGCAGAAACATTATCCGTCTATCTTCTGTTCTCCCTGTTGAAAACCTCAAGTAAAAAAAAAGGTTGGACTTGGACCGCAACAGCAAAGAGTGCAAGACTGCAGTAGTACCAAAGTACCCCTGCTGGTTGTGTAGGCCAGTAGCATCATCAGCTTGGCAAAAAGGTAGCCAGATGTCCGTCAGTGCGACTGCAAAGTGGCTTTGGAATTGGATAGAGGGCGGTATCCTATTCCACGCCGTCAAATTGGGGTGCATGTGCGCTCGCTGCGTGTGCCTGCCATCTCTCTCTTTTTTGGGCTGGGCTGGACGTCTGGAGAGGACCGTGGACTGTACTGTACTCCTTTCTCGTCGGTGGGCCAGTTCATCTGTTCATGTCAGTGCGGAAAGTATCCAAACGAACAGTAGCATCCTATGCAAATCGGCGGCCGCTGCCCCTACGGCCCACCCCTCTTGGTTGGACGGTTGGGTCTGTTTGGGACTTTTCGCAGAAGGCAGAACCAGTTAGTTTCAAATGAAAAATATAGGAATAACTTTTTTTATGCATTCTAAACATATCCTCCTTAGGATGCTAACAGATAAATGTACTTTGGTTATTAAAAAATAAAACTCCACTTAGGCGGAGCTTTTTGTCACGTTTTCATGCTGGCTTTGTTGGTTGTTGCTCGGCATGCAACAGAGAATCAAGTATATCGACTGATTAATGTTAGATTTTAGCTATGGAATAAGTCTGGGGACTTTTGGACATACTTCAGATGGCGTGGCACTTGTGAGGCAAACAACTTCGGATTTGGGTTAGGATAGGCAACTAGCATGGCATCGGAACCGGTGACAATGAGGCAAACAACTCAACGTCTTATTTAACATAGCTCAATTTCACGAGTGAAGCTGTTTTTTTTTAAAAAAAATAACCTTATATATAACTTTTCAGATGAAGTTGAGTTGTTCTTTTAAAAAAATATTTGCTACAACAACTTCACCAACAATTTAATACATGGTTGAGAGATAAATAAGAAAGAAAACTATAAAAAACTATTTTTTTCAACTTTATCTCTCCTCGTTTCTCTGTGAGAAAAAAAATAACTTTACCCATAAAATCATTTTGAAAAGCAATATTTTGCAAAGAGAACAAATAGTTCACAACTGCTCGTAAAGTTGTCGATGAAACTTTGTCAAACACACGAATGTAGAGCAAATAACTGTACATGCAGCCATGCAGATGTGCAGCGAGCAGTCACATGCGGAACCGGCTTCCGCGACTTTCAAATATCCTAGCGCTCTATGGTTGCGCAATCAGTTTAACCGACATGTTCGTTTTGGTTTCTTTGGTGCAAGGACAGTTCCGTGTTAGACAAATCGCAAACCGATCGTGCAAGGAAAATAGAGAAATTGGGGACTTCAGTTTCAATTCATCGGTTCGGTCGGTGTCGTTGAGATGGCTGCGGATAGGCGCTCTCCAAGGAATTTAGAGACGCAGGAAGCATCGAAATTGGGAATTTGGGATGCACGTGTATGCTAAACCAACAAGGCAATTAACCATGCATTTTATTATTCCAAATTTCCGTCTTCGTTCTGCCAGGCAGCAGGACTCCACGAGTGGACCCCACGTGACAGAGCACACATGGCGTGGCATGACGTGGTATTAATTAACATGACGTGGCTAAGCGAAGGGAATCCATTTGACAAGTCAAGAAGGCAGAGTCCACAAACAAAAACCAAGAGCGCTCCTGCTCCTTGCAGCGCTCAGGCGTCCACGACCTCGTCGTCCTTGCACGCAATGACGAACTCCTGACGCAACGCCGGCGACACCACCTTGATGGTCCCGTCCACGGCGTTGGGGCGGCCCAGCGCCTGCAGCGCCAGGTGCGCCGCCTTCTGCCCGGAGATCATCATGGCGCCAAACGTCGGGCCCTGCACAACAGATAATAATCATCATGCTGTCAACAATTCCTCATCATCCAGACATCGATCTCGGCGCCGTCGATCTCACCATCCTCGGTGCGCCGTCGATCTCGGCGACCTCCATGCCGGTGACGATCATGCCGGGCACGACCTCGCGCGTGAGGCGCACGATCTCGTCCTCGGCGGTGTTCATGTCGAGCGCCTTCATCCCGGGCACGGCGCTGATCATGCCGATGTCCTGGAGCCTCTTGACGCCGGTGGCCCCGAACGGCCCGTCGTGGCCGCAGGAGCTGACCACCACCTTGGCCTCCATCACGTTGGGGTCCATGCACGACTGCGTGTCGTGGTTCATGGACACGAGCGCCCAGTTGGTGACGACGCCGCCGACGCGCCCCTGCTTCACGATCAGGTCCTCCACGGCGACGGCGTTGAACAGCTTCACGTTGGGCCGCGCCAGGAGGCGGCTCATGACGGTGGACGTGAAGAGCGCGGCGTGCCGGATCACCACGTAGTCCTCGGCCTCGTCGTAGGCCACGCCCAGCTCGTCCAGGAACAGGTGCGCCGGCTTCCGCACCACCATGGCCGAGAACAGCTGCCCGCCCAGCCACGCGCCGCCGCCCGGCGACACCGACTGCTCCACGATGGCCACGCTCACGGTGGGGTCCTTGGAGAGCTCGTACGCGCACGAGAGCCCCGCGGAGCCGGCGCCCACGATGACCACGTCCGTGTCCGCGTAGGTGATCATGTCCGTCATGTACCGCCGGGTCATCTCGCGGGAGACCACCGACTCCTTGATGGGGCTGAACCGGAAGGACGTCAGGTCGTAGGGCGGGTTGGACGAGGAGATGGCGGACGACGACGCGCAGCAGATGGCGGCGCGCGGCGGCGGGGTGGCGGCGGCCGACGACGGGGTGCGCGTGGCCAACGGGAGCCGGGCGCCCGCGAACGAGGACTTGAGGAGGATAGACGCGGTGGTGGCCATGGCTAGCTGAAAGTCGTTAATTTCCCTGCTGCTGCAGGATCGATCTGGAAGGGGAGTCAGCACTGAGGGAATGGGACTGACTTGGCTGCAGGCTGCAGTGGCACTAACGGCAAGGGTTTAAGAAGGGAAACCTGGAGGCTGCAACGAACAAATATCTTCGCTAACCGCCGTGCATGGCTACGTGGTAGCAGATGGGGCGTGGTTGGTCACGGGCACCGGATCGCGCTGGCAGCAGTGTAGCACACCCACAACCAAGATATCAGCTGGTTCCGGCAGATATTTTGGAGGGTGGGTTGATGATATTTTGGCTACCAGAAAGGGAAAGGAAGGACACGGCCATCGGGGTTTTCTTGTTCTCATCCGTGCCAGAGCTCTCTCTCTCTCTCCATTTTTTTTTTCTTGTTCACCGCGTGGGAGTAGTTAACCATGGTCGTCAACTCGTCATCCCCTTGGCCTGTGTACGTGCTAGAACCACTGCACACCGCTCGGTATCTAGAGCCAGGCAGAGGACTCACGTTTTGAGAGGACAAGCAAATTAAGTACCTTAATAGTGTTGGGATGGATAAAACTAGTAGGGAGCGCCAGGCGCACCCCTTGTGACGCCTCCTCCTGTCTACCCCCGCTCGCTTTGTCCTTAAGATGGTCACCGCCATGCCCAGACATCGACACAAGGCGATCGCCTCGATGGCACCGAACTGCTCTAGATCTGCGCATACTTGGTCATCGTCCCTCTCGGGAAATAAGTGGAGATGCTGGGCTAGGATGCAACGGCTGCGGAAACTGGTCGTTTCCCCAGACACCTGGACCTAGCTAGCTGCGGGGGCCAAGAGGTCGCGCCCCAGGGTCGCCCACTTGACGACGTTACCGGACATGCGACATATGTTTTCTAGGGTCTGCATGTTGGTTCTATTTGATGCTCCTAAATTGGCTCGAATTATATCAATTTCCAGATATTGGTTCGTTTTACTGACTCTGCGATTGAATAGGTCGATTTGGTCTATTTTTGATCTCTCTAGAAATATTTTTTTAGCGATGGGGGAATAATCTATAGCTCATGGAGCATGTGTAAATTATAATTCTGGTACTAGATTTGTACATTTTTTAAAAACTAAGACTCAAACCACCATCAACCTTTAAAGTCTCTTTTCTTTCTTCCATATACTATATTAAAAAAAGAACTAAAAGGATTTTGAGGATGAGGCAAATGAAAACCGATGTGAAGTGAACCGACGTGATGGTAGATGCGCCTCTGATGTTTGGTACAGTAGCTGAGGCACTTGAACAACTCGTATTGATGTTTGTGGGTTTATTTCTATGTCTTTTTCATGCACGGTGATGCTAATGCCATCCATCCACAAGTGACCATCAGCACCCAGTGTTGGCCCATAAATCTGTGACTTCCTTGATGGCATAAACCGAGTGGTGCCTGACCCATCGCCAAGGTAGTTTTGGAACACAATCGCTGGTCTCGATTCCATCCACAGCGGCGTTGCTTGTGTGTTAGCTTGGATCCTTGTTGTCTGTGTAGCTGGCTCTGTTCTTGTTGGCTTTGTGCTAGCTTCTGCAGGCACCGACACTGAATCTCCAATAGCTGACACAGCCGGCGGATACAAATGGACCTATAATAATATATTAATTCACACAATGAATGACCAATACAATATAAATAGTCGATAGATGTTGGATATTTGGTTTATATAGGCAGTATTACTTCAGTCCGGAAAAGATTGAAAATTTAGCTCTATTTTTTATTTATCAAAAATTTCTAGATCTGAATGAACCTAGTAAAAAAGAATAACAATATTTATGACACACTACAAAAGCATACTAGTACTTATATCTCATAATAATAGGTAGCGCAATTATGGAATTCTTTTTCAAAGTACTCACAGGGAGGGACAAGCAAATTACCTTGATATTATTGGGATGGATAAAACCTGTCGGGAGCGCTAGGTGGGGAGGTGGAACAACACTGTACACCCCTTGTGACGCCTCCTCCTGCCTCCAGAAAGCAACCGATACGCTCGCTTCGTCCCTGAAGACGATCACCGCCATGCCCAGGCATCGACACAAGGCGATCGCCTCGATGGCGCCGAACTGCTCTAGATCGGCGTGTACTTGGTCATCCCTCTCGGGAAACAAGTGGAGATGCTGGCCCAGAATACATCGGTTGTGGGAATTGACCGGATCCGTGGACACCTGGCTGGCTATGGGGGCCAGGAGGTCGCGCGCTAGGGTCGCCCTCTCGACGACGTGACCGTACATGCGGCGTAGGTTTTCTATGGTCACCATGATGATGGTTTCTTAGATGGATCTCTTGGTGTCTATCCTTGTTGTCTTGTATTTTTTTTTTTTTTGTGTGTGTTTGGATGTGTTTTTATGGCTTTGAGTTTCTTAGATGTATATGGAGGGACAGAACCGAAGGACGGTATAGGGATCGGAGACGGAGATAGACTCCTAACTGGAGTCGGAATAAACTGGTCTGTTTTACTTGTCTTGATGAATTGGCTCGAATTGGATCAATTTCGGTCCGTTTGGCTGACTCTGAATCGGTCGATTCGACTCGTTTCTGGTCTCTCTCTCTCAAATTGCAGCTGCTCAGTGCTCCGATTCGGACCCTACGCACCCGAAACCCTGGGAAATCCATCGCCTCCCCAACCCCTACTCCATCGCTCCGCCGTCACTGTTCCTCCCCGACTCCGTCGCTCCGCTCGCATGGCTGACGCTGTGCTGCTGTCGTCCCCACGTCTAGCTGTGCGGCCTGTGCCCGCCTTCGCTCCAGGTAAATTCGTCCCCCCCCCCCGCGCTTCCCGAGCAGCCCCTTCTTCTAGATCTAGATATGGCGTGGCGTGCCGAGGAGACGGAAAGCACGTGTACGCCGTCCGCCGCCGCCGCGAGGATGGCCATGCTGGAGAAGCCTGGCACATCACAAGATTGGCGTGCTCCTGCTGATCGATCTACTCGGTGGCTGGCCTTGGTGGCGGATCTGCTCTGCTCGCCACCTCTCCCTCTCCGAGTCTCCGTGCAGCTCCGCTCCACGGCCGGCCTTGGCGGCGGCACATCGCCTCTTCCTCTCCCCAGCGGTGGCTGGAGTGCATGCGTCGTCCATCTCTAGCAGTGAGCCACGAGGCCCCGAAACTCTAGGTACTTGCCTGTTTCGTCCTCCTCTTCATTCCTATGGCTTCTATGCGATTGGTTTTCTTTTGCTTTGCCTTCGTCTCCTACTATTCAATAATCAAAAGCTAATCAGCCCACAATTTTTCCACCTTCGATACGAAGCGAAAACACCATCCGAGATGCAGTCATTGTGACAACATAAGCGACGATCGCAATGCACATTTCGTTCCGTTTCACAGCCACGGCCCAAAAATCAAGCTGTGTCACAGACCATTTCTCCAAACACAGAATCAAAGCATATTTTACCAAACAGGTGGTATGCTCCACAGTACCGTGAGCAAAAGTTTTGTGCCAAAAAGCTCTGTGACAGCATAAGGGTAGCAAAGCAAAATGCTACTGGAATAGGCACTTCCATTGCCAAATCACAAGTACTGTCATCGATGCAGCTCCACATGCCAGGAACACTAATCCATGGTTAGATAGCTACCAGGTCACTATCACCTACAACAACATATAAATAAAATGATGATGTATGGCAATTTCCTTGCTACATAAATTGCCAACTCAATTTTAACCATGCAAGGTGTAATTCCACAATTTTGGAAACGTGGAAGGTGGATTTTAGGTAACTTTCTATCTTAAACCTGAGTGCAAATTTCTTGATTTTAGGGAGAGGACAAAGATGAGCTGATAAGATGCGCACGATGGTTCGGGCTCTTTTATCATTCTGTCCGTCGCAGTAGATTGCTTCTACAATATGTCGAAAACGCAGAGCAGGTGTGATTCTCAAGTGTGACACTCGGTTTATGCCCTCTATATGTGTTGCTCCATCTGACAATTTGATTAACCTGAACACATGTTATTAAAACCAAAAATTTCAAATCTACAACTAATCCAGCTCTCCCTCTGGGACTTCCAACTAATGGAACAGGTATTGTTGCGTCATCAACCTCTTCAAGATCTACCTGTCGTCATATTTTCTTTACTGAAGCCCATGTGACGGGCCAGCAACGTACCAAGGTAAATCATCCTTTTGCACACTCAGGTACTCACAAACGTAAGGCCCATTTTCAGTTTATGTGTTTTCCATTTACACATGCTTATGTCAGAACTACTGCCATCTTCTTTACCGGCATATTAATCCTGCCTATATACTACATAGTTCTCTCTGAACCAAGTTGATAATGATATATTAAGGTATTCATTTGTTAGTGCTATATTTCTGTAGTTCTATTACGAAAGCTAGAGATGATACATATGGTCTATGGTCTTTTATCTTCAGACTACAAGATATTACTTTGTTTTCCATGTATATTTCTAGAGTACAATGAATCTTATTAGTTTGTGAGTTAACTGTGCATTCGTTCTGAATTTTTATGACCTGTATCGGCACATTTTACTATATGGAAATCCATCTCTCAATAGCCTGCATCATGGATATGTGCCCGTATTAAATTATTATAATAACCAGCAAAAAAGCAGCTATGGATTCAAAGTTTTGTACCATTGCTCATATTGCCTTCAGGTCCTTATGCATAAAAAATGATGCAAAGCTTATTGTGTTACTTGACTACTACTACTTTTCTGTAGTCTCTATTAGTATCTCTTGGTGCTTTCGCTAAAATTCACATCACACAGAGACTGCTAGGCTGTCTGCCTTTGTCACTGCAGTTACTAATTCTCTAAATTGGACATATGAAGGTCCTCACAGAACCTTAAATAATCTTGTAACAACAAATCCCTCTAACAGCTGGACATTCAAAGATTGCTCTTGCTTGGTCCAAATTGGACATTACAGTTCTCGGTATACAGATGTCATTCTTCTGCTAAGATTGTCCATTGATTATTGCTCTACCTTTGTATGCAGCTCAATGACTCCGTAGATGCTATATTGGTTGTAGAACAAGGCCAAGCTCCTTTAGAGGTTGAAAATTTTGCTTCTCAGAGAAGTACCACCACATCTATAAATTTAAAGGGCACTCATATCAGGATTTCTTTAAATAAATCCATATCAAGCTTATGATTCATATGACTGTAATCTGTCTGGCTACACAGTTCTAGGTCCTCAATGTTTTCTTCTTCCTCTAACTAATCATATTTCATGATCATACTTAGTATGGCGGACCACATTGCCATGAAAATCCACCTGGTTATCACCATCTGTTGCTCGCGCGTCGTAGACCTGACTGCTGCACGAGTTGGATGTGCTCCAAGGGCTGGCCGCAGCAGGAGACAGAGGCGACCCGACCGCTGCACGAGTTGGATGCATCCCAAGGGCTGGCTGCAACGGGAGACAGAGACGCCTCAAGGGCCGACGACGCAGAGATGAGGGGCCTGTCAGATGGAAATGGTAGTGGGGCAGAGGAAGACACAGCGTATAATTTCTTGATTTAGGAACCTGAATATTTTCCTCCTAGACATCTATGACAAGTATTTATTCATATTATCATTTCATTAAGCTTATTTTTGGAGATAAACTCGAAAGGGGTGTTCTGTGACTCTGTAATATGGTCAATCCGTCGTATTAACCAACGCCTCCATGATCTGTTGGTCAGCTGTTCTTTCGTTCTGTTCACCTGAGAGCATCTCCAAGAGCTCCCAAAAACTCACTTGGTGAATCTAGTGTTATAGCAATTTGCTATTTTATTTTGCAAGTGAAAAAAAGGTGTATCTCCGACAACTTCTTGTCCCCACTTGCTAAATCCCGTGAGATGGTCCGGGAGCGACGCCACGGCAGCGTCCGGACGGCTGTAGGGCGAGCCGCGCGCGGCGACCCGGCCCTTGCGCTTCTCCATGAACTGCCGCAGCGACAGCTTCCTCGCCATGGGCAGATCATCCTTCGCCGCCGGCGCTCGCAGCACCCGTGGCGCGCCTTGCGCGGCCGCGAGCCGGAGCAGCTGGGCGGCCTTGTCCGCGGGGACGTCGTCGAGCACCACCATCCGCATCGGGCTCCTCTTGCACGGACAGGTCCGCGCCAGGCATCAGAGAATTTTTTTTTATTAATAACCCAATTAAATAAAAAAATTCATAAATAACACTGTTTTTTTTTGCAAAATTAACCCTTTTGCCGCGCCGTCCCCAATGGCGCGGCAAAAGCGTTAGCCGCGCCATGCATGGCGGCGCGGCAAAAGCGCCACCGTGGCACCGCCCGGCCACGCAGGCCTGCGTGGGCCCCTCTCGTCAGTTTGCCGCGCCGGGCGGGCTGGCGCGGCTAGTGCGTTTGCCGCGCCAGGCGGGCTGGCGCGGCAAAGCCGATCTAGATCTGGCCGCCGCGCCGAGCAGCAGGCTCCTCCTCATTCCTCTCTTCTCCCAAACCAATTCAATCCAATCCATTCCATTTCATTTCATTTCATTCCTCCTCTCTTCATCTCCCTCCCTCAATCAAACTTGTCTACAAGAGGTATTTTGATCCATATTATTGTTCTTTATCCATATTTGCAATGTAGGATTGAACCATATTTTTTGTAAGTTAGGGTTTGTAGACAATATTTATTTTGATACTGTTGTGACGTTAGTTGTTAATTAATGATGGATTTGTTCATGTATTAGACTTTTTATATCTGTTTTGCTTAATATTTTGTTCATTTTGTGTACAATTTTTTGTGTAATATTTGTTACGTCATTATGTAGATTTATAATTAATCATGAATGTATGTGTAGCGTTGACATATTTTTTATTGTTAGGATGCCGCGGCGTGGCAAAGCTAGTAAGGCAAGGTAAGATCGGTACATTGTTTATTTATTTATCTGTTTTAATGAAGTAATTTTGTGTTATGTTCATTTGTTATTGCGTTGATGATTGTAGGCAGCCTCTCACGGGCAATGCCTATGCCCGTTTGCCATTGCCTAGCGGTGTTCCGGTGCCCATGTGCTACTGCGGCGATGATTGTAAGGTCGCAATATCTGATGAGGAGCACACATACGGTCAGAGGTATTGGATGTGTGAGAATTATGCCTTTGACCCTACACCTAAACAGATTCGTATTGGACTGATGGTGAGAAGCTGATGGCTTGTTCTATACATGAATGACAAATCATTTATATTTTATTACCTAATTGACTTAGTCGTATTTTGCAGGAGCCTCCACCACTATGTGACTTCGAGCAGTGGATCGACACTGAGATGAAGCCGGAGGACAAGGAGCACGTAGAGAGGATGAAAAAGTGGGCTGCGGAGGACAAGGAGCGTTTGGAGAAGAGACGCAAAGAAGAGGCAGCACAAAAGCAGCATGAGGAAGAGGCAAGAATGAGGGATGCAGCTAAGCGTGGGGGGAGAGGGAGAAGAGGCTTGAGCGTGTGCGCCGTGCCAAGGCTGCCATGGAGCAGGATCCGGATGCTGTGAGGAAGGGAAAGTGGCCTCGTTGCACTAGTGTGGTAGGTTCAGTAGTCATTATTGAGTAATGAACATCGTTGTCATTTGGTGGACTTGTTAGTGTATTGTACTGTTGGTTTGTACTTCCGTGTAGCGTTTATTTCGGATCCTCGATTATGTAGTCTTGAACTGCACTTTGTTCGGCTTTATTATATGTTGTTGTATTGTTTGCGGTAGTTCATGTGTCGTTGATTTTTTGTGGGATAAAGTACGAACCTCGCAAGCTCTGCTGAAGTTGTTGAATATGCAAGGCGCTGATGGGTTTATATAGGCGGAGCCCTGGTTTTGAACTTGTGAATTATCTCAGCTGCATTGTGAGTGTGTAGTTAATGCAACTGAAAAGGCTATTCGCTGAAAAATCTAATCACTGAAAAGCCTATATACTGAAAAGCCTATACACTGAAAAGCCTATACACTGAAAAGTCTATGGGAATCAAAACTGCAGAGCACTTATGAGGACAGGACACGACACTGAAAAGGCTGTGCAACAAGATGCCAGCTTTTGCCGCGCCAACCCTGGGGGCGCGGCTGACGCTTTTGCCGCGCCAGGCGGGGTGGCGCGGCTAATGCATTTGCCGCGCCACCCCGCCTAGCGCGGCAAAAGCGTCAGCCGCGCCCCCAGGGTTGGCGCGGCAAAAGCTGGCATGAAGTTTTGCAGCAGGCAAAGCCCCAAGGTTTCCCGCCGACTGGTCGAGTTCCTGATCGATTTTTGTCCTAATGTGTTGTCTCTGTTTGATCGAATGTGTTTTTCCGTTTTTCCTGTCTTTTTCCGCAAACGGAATAACAAGGAACCAAACATTGACACAATTTGAATAAACGGAAACATAATAGCGGTCATAAAAACCAGGCTTAGTGGCTCAGGCTCCACGAAGTACATAATAGGGTTCTCAAACAAGTTATCTAACAAATACATCACCTATCCATATAGTCTAACACTAAGCCTAGCTAGGTGTGTACGGCTGACGAGGCCGCCTCCGACGCCTCGGCTGCGACAGATCCATGTTCGGCGTGAACGTGACGTCCGTGCGGTCTCGTGCGCGTGGCTGCCGGCGTGGTGACCCCTGCGTCTGACTAGGTCCCTGCAACATTCAAAATAAATGTTAGCAAACAACTTAAATATATCTGACGAACTTAAATGTATAGCGGTCAACTTATGTACCTGCACGTCCTCCTGAGTAGGTAGTGGAGCTCCACCTAGCTGTGAGTACCCCAGCTCCTGTGCTGCGCCCTGCTCTGGCCAAGGCTGCCAGCCAGGGCCGGTGTAGTAGCCACTAGGGTAGTCGTAAGCACCAGGTACCTGCCACGCCGTGTCGTCCAGGCCACCTCTGGAGGAGGACCCTCCAGCGTAGTGCGAGCTATGGCCGAGGGCCATGTAGCCTGCACTAGCCGTGTAGGGTGGTGTCGTGCGCTCGACATACTGCTCCTTGTCCTCCTCCTCCTCCCCCTCCTCCTCGGGCTGCTCCTCTGCAGTGGGGCCCTTTCCGCGTGGATCCGCAGAAGTGCCTCCCGTCCGAGCGTCGGACGCTGCTGCTGCTGGGACAGTGTCTGACACCAAAGGGCTCGAAGGCTGAGGAAGGTGCGGTGGGGCCCACGCTGTGTCCATGCACCCAAGCTTCTGAGCAAGCTTCCTGCAGCCCTTCCTGATTTTCTGCAAATAAGAAAATAATAATAATAAATATTAGTACAGTTTATGACTTCTTAAAATTTACAAGTGCGGTTCGAATGTGTTATGATACCTGCAGAAAAGCCTGTACCGGGTCGTGGTCCCCAGTAGAGCTGGTGTGGTGTATAAGCTGCGCTGCCTCGTCGGAGTACCGAGACAGCTGCGACGCCTGCCGACACAAGACCAGGGGGTAAGTGCACCAAGTACAGAAACACAAACAATAGTTGAAGGACATGATATATTACCACGTAGCTGTGTAGAGGGGCTCTGTCAGGCTGAGTCGATGCCCTAGTGGTAGCATCGTACGGGTCCTCGTCGTCGTCCGACTCGTCCTCAGCGGTGGCCTCGTAGTACGGTGGCTTAATGTGCAACCGGGTGCTCCGGTGCAGCCACTGTAGGTACTGGTCGAAGACGCCCTGGTCGTACGGCTCGCCGTCGTCAACGTCCTGCTGGTACCTGTGCTCGCCGTCGTAGAACGGCTCAAGGAGAGGGTACGCCGGAGGGTTCGCCATCCTGTTTAAACAAAACATGGTAACAGGTTAGTACAGCGTCAAAAATAATAAAGCATTAAAACAAATGAAAGACATATGTACAATAATAGCAAAAGCATTCAAATAATTAATATAAGTGAAGATAAAAATAATAAAGCATTAAAACAAATGAAGACATATGTACACCTGTTGTGTTTGTCTACGATGGAAGGCTGCATTATGCCCTGGCATGTGGCAAACAGAGCATAGGTTCGTGCTCGGTGTCTGGTCAAAGTCCCCCCCGCCATACCTATCCATATTGTCCATGTCACCCTTTAGTCTCTTCTTCCTCCTCCTACCCTTACCTAACTTCAGCAGCTCAGGATCAGGCATGAAGTCTCTACCCAAGTATGGAGGCCATTGAGTGGGATCAAGGTAAGGCTCGAAGCTGCTCTGCCATATTGCGACGGTGTTGCTCCGGCGATAGTACTCGGACATATATGGTACGGCCTTGTAGTTATATCCGCGCGCTCTACAGGACGCAATCATGTGAGAGCAAGGGGCATGCATTATCTGCGGCACGTTACAACTGCATTCCACTCTTTCAAGATCGATCCGATAGTTGCGACCACCATAGCGTTCCCCGCCCATGGTAGTTCCACCCTTTGCTCGAACATTATAGATTTGTCTGGTTGGTCCATAAGCCTCACAAGTTAGTTGTGTTGCCCAGATCTCATTTTCCTGAATGTGCTCCTTTCCCGCCTTTCCAAATTCACCATCCGTTTGTAGGTTGTCTTGAGCAATGGACCACCTTTTCACGAAGTACTCGTTGGTCTTGTGAAACGAGTACTCAACGATTCCAGAAACGGGCAAGGCTCTAACACCGGTGAATACCTTGTTGAAAGACTCCGATGAGTTGGTGGTCATTATGCCGAACCGGAAACCGCCCTCATCGTAAGCAAGCGCCCACTTCTCCTTGTGTTCTATCTGTCTCTCGATCCAGGCCCTGGCAGCACTGTTTAACATTTTGTCCAACTCTTCCATTGTTTCTTTGAATTTGTGCTCAGTTTTAACACAACATAGCTCTTTCACCCTGGCACAAACCTCCTTTTTTCTCTGCCGACGCCAGAAATTGGCGGCAAAGTGACGCATGCACCATCTGTGCACTAGAGGAGGACAACCCTCTATCTCCTCCTCTGCGGCACGAAGCAACCCAACATGACGGTCCGAAATCAAACATATTGTCCGAGAAGACCCTAACACTTGTATCCGTAGCAGGGCCATGAACCAAGACCAAGACTCAACGTTCTCCCCCTCAGCCAAGGCGAAAGCAATTGGAACTATCTGGTCCTCGGGATCAACAGCCGCCGCCATCATCAACACACCCTTGTACGCTCTGGTCAAGAAAGTACCGTCCACAAGTATGACTGGACGACAGTACTGATACGCATGCTCTGTTTGTGCAAAAGACCAAAATACACGCTGAAGCACATGTGTAACCTTGCCGGTGTTGCGGTCTATATACTGCCCATTGGTGTGTGGAAACCATTTAAGGCCAGGGTTATAGTATGCCATTGCACACAAAATCCGAGGAATCCTGTTGTACGCTTCATCCCAACCACCCCAACGAATTGCAAGGGCGATCTGCTTCGCACGCCACGCCTTTCCATAAGTCACCTTATAGCCTGTGAATCCAAATATGGAGATAAGCAATTGTGAAACAGATACGTCGGCGTCATCATCAACAAATGCCAAAATGCGCCGTGCAAGGTATCTTGCCGTCAATTGAGGATGTTTTTCTTGTCCCTTATTTGTAAAACAGGTATGCGGTTGTACTACTTTACTGATCCTCCACTTGCCATCAGTTCTCTTGCGAGCATTCAGCCTCCACGGACAACCAAGACTCAAACACTTGACGTGGTACCTCAAACTAATATCAGAATGGCTGACCGTGTACGGTCGATGATGATGCACAGCATAGTTCTCAAGGAAAAGCTTCAGCTCAGTCATAGTGTTGAAAATCATACCCTTCTGAAGAATCCAATCTGTATGGTTATGCAGTGTTTGCTTGCACAGATTCAATCCAGTATCACAAACTGCCTGGTCCACCATACTGACATCCCTATAACTTGGAACGCCTCTAAACTGCATGTTAACCGACCTCAATTGCTGTAGCTCTGTCTCAGTCAAAGGATCGGGCGCAACATAATACCTCGCTTCGCTCAAACGCCGCCACGCATCAAAATGTGTATGATCCTCTGGTATATCAGTGACTAGTCTCCTTGGAGGATGCATATTCTGAGGAACCGGTTGTGGCATAGCACGAACCGGTTGTGGAATACCACGAACCGGGTCAGGCATAGCACAAATATAACTGTCCTCTTCTTCGTCATAATCTGAATCATCATCAGAATCATAGTTTTCATCAAACAATTGTGCCTCCTGGTCCTCCTGCTCCTGCCGCTCTAGGTCGGCCACATCAAAATCATTGTTTATTTGACCGACGTCAGCGTGGACATTTTCAGATGGATACACTGTCTTCTGCGTGTGGTGACCATCAACGTCCATAGTCATCGGAGCTGCATCGTCATCATCCCCTACCTCCTGTGCTTCACCTTCGTTGCCATCATTGGACGCCTCTGCCTGCTTCCTCGAACCATCCTCTACTACGATCCCAGCCATGGTCGAATTGGATGCCATAACGATCGTCTGGTATTTTGCCCAGTCAGCCTGGTTGCGCAAGGGCATCAACGCATAGTTCGCCCTAATCTTGCCACTGTCAAATCTCCCTTTCAACGAGAAATCACCATCGAACTTCTCCTTCAGACGCAACATAAGCTCCGTAAAAGGAGGACGCTCATCAAATACTTCGAGTTCTTGTTCCATGTTATCATCAAACAACCCATCTCGTTTACTAACTGTGCCTCCATAAAACAATCTGAATACAGTGTCCATCTACAAAGTCAATAGTGGAACTAAGGTCAAGTGATTGTCTTCTCAAAATTAAAGAATGGCGTAACTACTTACTAAGTTGGCTTCACTAACTACCTATACACTAACATGTCTTCAGTAATTACCTATTACTCTAACTACAGCATACCCTAACTAATATATCTTCACTAATACCCTAATACTCTAACTAAACTAAAATCCTAACTAAGTAACTAACTAAACTAATACCTAAACTAACCTACCTATAACTAACTTACTAACCTAACCTAAAGCACTAAACTAAACCTAGGTCACTAACTAACCCTAAGTAACTAACTAGCTAACATAACCTAAATCAATAAACTAACTACCGTAAGTCACTAACAGTTTGCTAAATCAACATACAACAAAACAAAAAAAATAATGAACTAAGTTAAAAAAAACTAACCTGAGCTTGGCCTGCTGAAGCTGGGGAGAGGAAGAGGGGGATCCGGCCTCCTGCCACTGCCTGGCCGCCGGCGAGCTCGCCTGGCCGGCCGAGTGCAAGGGAGGGGACTGGGAAGGGAGGAGCTAGCTGTGGAGGCCGAATGGGGACGACGGCCTAGGCTGTGGGGGCCGGCTGGGGCTCCGACGGAGTCCGCCGGACTCCGGAGCTCTCCGGCGGCGAGCTGCGGCGGCGGTCGCGACGGCGACGGCGAGTAGGAAGGCGGCGGCGCGCGGGCGAGCTGGGCGAGCGAGCAGGCAGAGGAGAGGAGGGAGAAGGAGGCCGACGCCAGATCTAGATCGGCTTTGCCGCGCCACCCCGCCTGGCGCGGCAAAGCCGTTGACCGCGCCAGCCCGCCTGGCGCGGCAAACGCACTAGCCGCGCCAGCCCGCCCGGCGCGGCAAACTGACGAGAGGGGCTCACGCAGGCCTGCGTGGCCGGGCGGTGCCACGGTGGCGCTTTTGCCGCGCCGCCATGCATGGCGCGGTTAACGCTTTTGCCGCGCCATTGGGGACGGCGCGGCAAAAGGGTTAGTTTTGCAGAAAAAAAGACAGTGTTATTTATGAAATTTTTTATTTAATTGGGTTATTAATAAAAAAAAATTCGCATCAGAGGGAGCACCGCTACCGTGCCCGCGGCAGGAGCCGCCGCTGCTTTCACGTACCGGCTGGCGGGCGGCGCGGAGGCGAAAAAAAAAGACCGATGCGCGCCCTCTCCGCACGCGGATCTTTAGGCGCGCAGAGAGGGTTTTTTTTCGCAAGTGCCTATTTTACCAAGTTGGTTTACCAAGTTGTTGGAGAAACTTTTTTGTGTTTTTACCAAAAATTATAGAATAACAAGTTGTTTTTGGGAGCTCTTGGAGATGCTCAGCCCAATTTTAACGTCTTGTACAAATGCACAGAGATCTATCTATAGAAGTAGTATTGAAGAAATAATATACAGATGGAACGAATTATAAGTTACTCTCCCTTCATCTTAAATTATAAATCATTCTAAGAATCTTAGAGACTTGAAGTTTTTTAAGTTTGACCAAATTTATATAATAAGATGATATTATTTATACTACCAACTAAATATCACTATTTTCTTTATTACCTATATTTTCATAGTATAGTTATTTGATGTCATAAATCTTTATATTTCTCTCTATAATTTTGGTTAAACTTAAAATGCTTTGGCTGTCTAAGAGATCTTTAGAATGATCTATAGTTCGAAACGGAGGGAGTATAAGTTAATACATATAGATTAATACTTAAAAAGAAACTAATCGAGGTGTGGTTTAGTTTTATCACCCATCGATTAGAATATAACGGTGTAAATGAAACTAAAAATACCACAGCCAGCGCGGCGTCATGGTTGTTGTGTTGGACGTGCGCAGTTAAAGATGGCAACGAGTAAAATCCTCATGGATGCTAGCTTTAGATATCTGTACCCGCGAGCAAAACCTGTACTTGCGCCTGCACCCGCTAACCGCATTGGTAGAAAAACATGCTTGTGCCCGCTATCCGCGGATATCACATGCCCGCGGGCAAACCCGTATACCCGCAAAAATGAAGCAACGAATCACCCAACTAATAGCAAGTAAGAAACAATATATCAACAAGTAAATATCTATATCCAAGGGCGAAGCTAGGTGGTTGAGGAGGGGTGCAAATGCACCCCCCAAAATTTGTGAAAACAGTAGTTTTCGTTAGATTTTCACCGTATATGCACCCGTAATAGTGCAAGTCTATGCACCCACAAGGCAAGTGCACCCCCTACAAATTTGTTCTAGTTTCGCCTATATCCCAACGTTAGATAAAGTATGATACATTGACTACACAAGAGTCATCAAAATTCTACATTAATGTATATCAAGTCATCGCAAATTAACACAAATAAAGACATGCAACCATACACTAGTCATTGGTGCGGGTCTCGCGGGTTTGCAGGTGCAGATATCATTTTTTTCATACCCGTAAGCAAATATCTATCGGGTTTAGAATACTATCCATGTCCGTGTTCGTGGCACAAACTTAAACCGGTATTCTTATCTGTCGGGTTTTCTATCCGCGGGTACGCCGTGTCTTGCCTGTGCGAGTGGACGGACATCGAGGACTTGGACTCACGGAGTAGTAATATGTTACGTTCCTGTTCTAGAACGCAACGGATAACTGGATGGATTTAGAATTCAGATTGGGAAATAGCAAGAGCCGGCTGGGCTGGGTTCAGAAGAAGAGACTTGGTCAGGAAGCAAGAGTTCAGGGAGGAAGTTTCAGAGATACGATTCTGTTCAGTTTCATAATTACATGGGCTTATATACTGCCCAGACTCAGCGACTCACGCAACATAACAAACTAACCACCGTTAGGCTAACAATGACTCCTCTTGACTGGTCCCACCTTTCTAACAGACTTTCAGCCACTTTGCCCACTTTTTGCCGGACGCCCAACAGTACCACGCTTCTTACTGTGGTTCCTGACATTGCCTCCCCCTTGAAAGCCAGCTTGTCCCCAAGCTGGACTAGTAGGGTAACGTCGATGCAGATCATTGGCTTCCTCCTAGCTAGACAATGTCCAAGGCAAAGAACTCCAACACACTTGAATCTGAGCAATTGCCGAAGCACCCTTTCTGTATACCATACGGATTCCTGAAAAGTGTACTGGATGAACCACATTTTCAGGATCTGTTGGTACTTCTTCAGCCTGTACTGATGGAGGCACCTGCTTCTTAAGCTGAGATACATGAACCACTGAATGAATCTTAGATCCCTCTGGCAGATCCAGCTTATATGCTACCTGACCCACACGCTGCAAAATAGTGAATGGTCCATAAAACTTGTAACAGAGCTTCATGTTGGATCGAGGAGCAACTGATGATTGCACATACGACAGGAGTTTCAAAAACACCCGGTCACCC
This sequence comes from Coix lacryma-jobi var. lacryma-jobi, assembly GCA_009763385.1. Lineage (NCBI taxonomy): Eukaryota > Viridiplantae > Streptophyta > Magnoliopsida > Poales > Poaceae > Coix > Coix lacryma-jobi. Next base: position 123,891,270 of record CM019829.1, read on the forward strand.
ACTTGAAATTATTTTTTCTTCTCTTTTATCTGCTTGAGACTTCATCCTTTGTTGTGCCCGGTGTAAAGGTGCTTAATACAATCAATCATTCAGCAAGTTCCTTTCAGTCAACCATTGCTCCAACTCGGCTGAATGCAGAACAGAGGTATCAGTGATGCCAAAATGCTTTGGGGAGGGTGTCACTGATACCTCTGTCACAGATAGCATGTACTATAGTATTATATAAGAGATGGTTATAGATCCCAATGGCATTCATAAGGATTTTTCTCTATATTCCTGCAAAGGCATACAAGGGAAACTACAATATCTCGTGGGGACAGAAAACGCAGCTCAAGTGTTATGTATACCGTACCGCAGTACGAACGAGAACCATTTATCATACACGTGTGCTACCTACCTACCATACCAGTCAACTAGAGTACACAACAAAAAGGAAAAGATGGCTCGCGATCTCAGTGCTGATCTTCAGCTAACCGCCGCAGCAAACCTGTCCACGACCTCTTGGGCTATGACACCAGCATGCTCAGCATCAGGTACGCGGCTGCACTCTTCGAACCCCAGACCTGCCCAGGTATCATTCGGCTCCCTTAATAGCCTGGCTGCACCATGCCAATACCTGAAGATAGCCAACGCCTTCCACCCCCAACTGTCTATTGCCACGTCGTATAGCTCACCAAAGGCAGAAAGTCTAAACGAGAGATCAAACAATGTAGTGCCCGGGACAACACCTGACAGAAGCAAGGATCTCTCCGGGAAGCCACCTCTCAGAACAGAATCAGGGGATCCCAGCAGAGTGCAAATCCTGACAAGACAGTGGACCAACCCAATAGTGTCGCCATGCCTGAGCCTCCGCTCCTCGTCAGACATCCAGTCTCTCACGTGCTGAAATGCTGCGGTGTCGCTCCAGTACCTCCAGTCTCAGACTGCTGCTGCTCAGAAGAGACACTACTGTCTGAAGATGACGACTCAAAGTCGAACCCAAAGACACTGGCACACCCGGGTTTCTGTCCAAAGAAGCGTAGCCACGTCTCCTCGGGCGTCTCTAGCACAGCCACCGTGTCCTCTGAGCTCCCGACCACCACGACAACTAATCCCTCCGACCGGTGGATGATCACGGCCTCAACTGCGTGGGCTAGATCGGCCTCAACCTGCAGGAAGTGTGCCAAATATGCTGCATCCATCTCCTGCGTGTCCAGCCCGCTGAACAGCAGCACGCGGCGCCTGTATCTCTCTTCATCGTCTCTGACGCACGCCGGCAGCAGCCGCTGGAGCAGGGAGGCGTCTCGGTCGGCAGGATCAGCAGGCAATGGAAACAGCGAGGAATCGTGCAGCTCATGACCCATCTTGTACAGCAACCGAGGTGCTCTCCTGGCCAGCAGCTCCGTGCACTCGGTGTCATCATACACCAGGACGCCGGCTTGTCGATCGCTGTGGACGATCGCGGCAACCACATACCCCCGAGCCAGCAGCACCTTCCATGCTAAGTCACACAGTCCATGGGCTCCTTCGCTGATCGTGGCTCTGCCAGCTCCGACGAGAACGCATCTCAGGTGGAAATCTCGGTCGTCATCAGAAAGAATGTACTGGGGCGGTATAAGCGACTGGAGCACCCTGGCCGTGCATCTCCTCGCGTACTCGTCCGCAACGCCGTCCAGGATGTACGTGCGTGAGATGTCCTCGCCGCGCCAAGTAGCCTGTTCAGAGTCAGAGACGAAGACGATATTTCAGTTCTGTTTCGAATGGGATTGTCCATCAGACAAATATTTCAGTTTTGGAATGGTTTAAGCATCAGCATTACTGTTTCGAACTTTCAGAATTGTCAGGCACACATACAAGAGGATCACGGGAGGATGACGACAGCGAGGACTCACCGGAGTGCAGGTGGCATAGAGGCCCTTCCTCGGTGCCTGAATCGCAACTGAAGCACTGTCACGAGCGTCAAAAAAGATGAGCAGCCCGATCCTGAAGCCAGTCTGACTGTCCCGTACCAAGACGGCCGTCTGCACACCAACTATGCTCTGAGACAGGTCACGCGGACTGACACTGGCAGGGACGCCGTCAAGAAGTAGACATCTAGAGAGGAAGTGTGGATCCTCCAATACTTCTGGTGCCACTCTATGCAAAACTGCGATCAAATCCCTCGTGGTGCTGAGAACCCGCTCTTTCCTCTGCAATGCAATTCAATCACACACACAAACGTTAGAACGAAACTGAATCGACCGGCCAAAAGAAAGTAATTCGCGAGACGAGAACAACATCGGACATCAACAACAGTTTGGACATCAAGAACATGAAGGCAACCAATTCGACGCGAATGACTCTCCCGCCGGCGCCGGGCAAGGACACGACGCCAAAAGAGGAACGAACATGAACGGCAAAGAGAAGACCGGAAGAGGGGAGAGCGCACACGCCGAAACGACACCGACGGAAGGTGGGCGAGCGATCTTCGCCATCTTCGGCGGCGAAGAAAGGTTGGGGTCGCTGGAGAGAAGGCTTCCACGGGGGGTTTTACCGTGAGGTTTGAGAGGGAGCGAGAGAGGGAAAACCTGGGGCGGGTTCTTTCTGTTTCTGGGCTCCGGAAGACATTGGCCATTCGCACTCCAAGAACACACAATGAAAAGTCGTATGAATTCGTTTACCTTTCTTTCTCGAAAAGAAAGGCAAGAACAACCGGGAGGGGTGCACGAACCGGAAGCCAACAGAATTGAGGACAAGAAGAACACAACGGCAAACAGCAATTAGCGAGTAGCAGGCCACCGATTCGACGCGAATTCCTCTCCTGCCACCGGGCAAGAACAGGACGCCAAGAACGAAACGAACAGGAACGCCAAAGAAAGAACAAGCACGAACCGAAAGCCAACAGAATTGCGGGTCAATAACACAACGGTCAAACAGCAATTCGCACGAACTCCCGTCTCTTTCTTTGTTCGCGAGCAGGGTAAGAACAACCGGACGCCAATTAGACGTGAATTCCTCTCCCGACGAGCAAAAGAACACGATACAAGGAGAGCAAGAACGGCAAAGAAGAACGGAGGCGGGGGAACGGAAAGCACCTGTCTGGAACGCCACAGGCGAGAGAACGCACGCGCTGGAGCGACACCGGCGGGAGGTGGGCGAGCCATCTTGGGCGGGGAAGAAAGCTTCGGTCCCTGGAGACTGGAGAGGAAGGCTTCCGGGGGTTCCGCTTGAGAGGGGAGGCAGAGGGAGGGAAAACTGGGGCCGGGTTGGCGTTCTGTTCTGTCTGGGCTTTTGTTTCCCAAGAGACAGGCCGTCAGTATTTATGTATGTTCATCGGCCCAATTTGGTTTCGTTGGAGCCCAATTGGATGGAACGGAATGGCTTCTTTTTTTCTTTATATAGTTTCCTTTGGTCAGTGACCTGAAGGCCCCAAGAGGCATTGGCATTGGCTTGTGTACCATCAGCAGTTTCGTATGCATAAACTGTCCACAAACTGAAACTGTATAGGACCGTCAAGCAGCCGCTCCATGAACTGGTTCTGCATTTATCTCTCCTCTGCACAAAATTGAGCCAAAGGCAGCAGCTAGAGGGGTGCTGCCATGCAGTACAATCCATTCTTCTTTGCACAAAATTCAGTGGAAGGCAGCAGCATGCAGCTCAGCTCAGGCAATTCCAGTTCCAAAATACGGCAGGTTGTTTCTCGGTTTTGACGGCTTGAACCATACAGATACAGGTGCTTTGTATTCCTGTGCCATGCGCGCGTCAGAACGAGGGGGATGCATAGCATAGCAGGCATTCTGCCTTGTTGGTCTTGCTCTGCTCCTCAAACTCATCGTGCTCTGCTCGCCTAAGCGCATGCAGCCGCAAGGGGCATCCATCCTCGAAGAAGACCGGAGCGACCTGCCGGCTGCGGCTGCCATGATGGTGATGGCTGACGATGGTCAAGCAGCTGATATACAGTCCACTGAGTCCAGCAAGGCAATTTGGATGCATAGGCTCCAAATTGGATGCATAGGCAATTTGGATGCAACTGATATACGATGGTCACCTGACTCGACGGCAGGCGGCGCGGTGGCGGTTGAGGTAGAGCATGAGCACAGGAGCGCTTGGCCGTCGGGTGTTGAGCTGATGCATAGGCTCGTAAAGCTCGGGATCTAGCAGGATCTCGTCGGTGAAGGGGGTTGAACAGCAGGGCCCGCGGCGCGCCTGGGCGTCGCCCACCACGAGGGCGAGCTACCCATCTCGCGAGGCGCCGACGCAGTGGTGACCTGTGGCGCTGATCCTAGTTGACCAGGCTGCAGACCCAGACCGCCGTGCGGGAGCCGGGCCAGCGCGCCACCGCCGCGCGTGGAGGGAGCAGAGCAGGCTCGTCGGAGGGGAGGACAGCGCGGAGCCGCGACGGAAGCACGGAGCGCCGCGCGTGGGGTTGCTCCTCTGCCGACGCGGCGGCGCTTGCATCAAGCAGGCGGATTGGTATGCTGGGGTTGCTCCTCTAGTCCTCTGTCGACGCGGCGGCGCTTGCATCGAACAGGCGGATTGGTACGCTGGTTTCAAGTTTCAACCCAACCCATAGTGAACAGGCAGGCCTATACACCTCAGCCCTCAGGAGGGGTCACTGTGCACGGAGACAAAATTTAGACCTACAAATACACATGGTTTAAAAGAGATTGAGGAATAATTTAGTTTAAATTATACTCAAATTCACTCTAGCTTATACAATATGAATTAAGGTGTATTTCTACGTAGCCGAACAAGACAACATACACAGGGTTTAAAAGAGATTGAGGAATAATTTAGTTTAAATTATACTCCAATTCACTTTAGCTTATACAATATGAATTAAGGTGTATTTCTACGTAGTCAAACAAGACAACAAAGCCTCAGGAGTGTTTGGTTTCGTATGGTTCACACGAAAGTTGGGCGTAATCAGGTCTGAGGTGTTTAATTATCACACCACAAAATTTTCACCTTTGAAATCAAATATTTCGACACAGTATAAAGTATTAAATGTAGGTTAAAAAATAATTACACAGATTACAAAACAATTTAGCTTATGATTTGACATAGCTATGTTACAGTAAATATGCGTCAATGATGGATTAAGTAATCTTATTAAATTCCTCTCACGGTTTAACATTTGATGTGATACTTATTAAATATTTCACCCAACTGAACACCCACTGGAGGCTAGTGCAAATACAGCTCTAACTGTTACCACAACAAAGCTGCGCTCCAAACAAAATGCAGACTGATCATAATATAATCATTGCCCCCTGGATCACATACCATTTACACTAGCAGTATCAATTATGAACCAAACAATGCCTTAGTTAGAATCGTAAAGTTGGAATACCAATTTGATTCAGTCTGAAACACAGGATGCAAACGAGCAAATAGTCAAGCAAACCAGAATAGAATTCATGGTGTCCAGACGATGTCAATGATTGAAATTAAACAGTGTCAGTAGTAGGCTGCAAAGTTGTTTACATCGTAGGATTTCTGAATTCAGGACCACAAAAACTCAGGCCCAACACCAAAAGTGTCAATCTCACATTTCAACCAATTGCTGTCGCAGAATCCTATGTGGCCCTAATCCTTAATTTGGCCCTACTCTTCGTCTTCCTCACCATCAGCGCCGCCGCCCGAGGCCTTCTTCTGGTTCTTCCGCTTCACCCTTCCAGGAAGACCGCCGCCCAGAGGGCTTGTGAGGGAGAAGTCGATGTGCTTCTCTGATTCGACCCTGACCATGAACGAGGGAATGTTGACGCCTTCCCACCCTGTGAAAATAGTGTTAGATCAATCAAGGAGACAGGCTCATAAAACCAAGTTGCTAAACTGAACTTGTCTGTCAATCTACCAAACTATGGCAAGGATTCAAATTTTCAGGTATAAGCATCCCCATGAATAACTTGCCCTCTATCGCAAGCACTACAGGTCATTTTCTGTGTGGAATTCAGTGATGCATGTTACAAAATATCACATTCTGCTAAAACAGATACATGTGAGTCACTCTAAGTTACTAGAACACAAGCAAAGCAATGAATTGTCTACACTAACCACATGAGGCAGAGTTGTCAGTCTAACAGGTTTGAGAATGGACAGAACAAGGCATTCCATATAATTAGAAAATAAAGAATCTGAGGAATACGACAACATAAACATGTTATTTGAACATTCCATAGGGCACTCAGAATGAAAAGGACATAAGAATCATTGACCTTCTGGCCTCTGAGATACATTAGCAAAATTAACTCCTCATTGTGCCCAACAAAACATAGAAATATATGAATTGACATTAGAAGTAACATGGCAGGATGCACAGGTATAAATCAATTTGCAACAAAAAAATCCAAATTTGAAAAAGTACTGGGAGCTGATGGACTTGTGATACAGATGATTGATCCGAACGTTCAGTCTTGTGAACAGGATTACTCATTTTTAGTTTTTTATTTACACTGGAAAAGACAGAGATCATTACAGTAAAGACGAACCATAGAGAGAAGTCAAGGTTCACACAAAACTATTCATTATGGTAACAGGTATAAAAATCAAATGAAACCAAGGGCATCAGAGAAACATGACTGCAACATTACACACAAAGTGTCTCAGACGACCGTCGTGAGAATTGCACATGGTTTTTCGTCATATGGCCCATCCAAGATCAAATGTGTCTTTACAACTACCATACAACTAGCAGCAGCAAAACATGATGAAAATTGGGCACAAACTGGAACAACACATTGCAAATTCATAACATAGGTAATGCTCAGAGAATGCGACAACTCTAAGGCACAGAACACATCTATATACAAAGAAAACGTAGGAGCTGCTCAGACCCACATCCAACTTTCACTCCTTGTGAGCATTTTACGCATTTTACGAGACAACTGAAATTGATGCACAATTGAGGGATCAGGAACATATAAACAAACCTGATGTGGCGCTGCCTGATCAGGACACGAGCATGGTGGATGGACTTGGCCATGCCATTCTTGAAGACGATGGTCTGGAGGCGACGCTGGAGGAAGTTCTCAACAGTGAGGGCAAGCACGTAATCAAGCTTGTTCTGGCCCTCACCAAGGAGACCGTATCAGTTCATGCGGCGGAGGAGCGCCTCACCCTCAAAGATACGGCATGGGTTCTTCTCATCCAGGGTGAGCAGCCCCCTGGCTGCATTTCTGATACGGCTCAGGGCATACTACACGCGCCACAGTTCACGCTTGCAGCGCAGGCCATACTCACCAACCAGCTTCAGCTCAGCATCTAGGCGCTCCTTCTCATACGGACGCCTTGGCTTCTTGAAAGTCTTCCCATCTGCAACATGCAACAACATCATAAGCTACAGGTGGCACTACAAAAATTCACTTTAGAAAATAACTGAGTGGTATCTGTAGCACTAACCTGTAAGGCTGTAACTATCAGTGAATGAAAGATTTCTGTTCTACTTTCTAGTATTGAAGACACAGCTAGAGCCTATACTAAATGGTGCTAATAATCAGTGCGAGGTTGACTGGTTGAGCAATAACAAAAATGGTGACAACTGTGTAAGGAAATTGTCTGATATTATTTGCTTTTAAGGAGTACTAAACTAGTACAAAGCTTGGCATTTTGATGCAGCACCATTCCACCCCGATATACAGATTTCAAACTACATGCATATCCGCGCAATCAGGGCAATCCACCATACTTTGGACTTGACGGATCAAAGCAAAACCGAAAGGTATTGTTCAACCATCCGAATTGCTACTACTAAGCGTATCCCAATAAGCCAAAGGAATATTCAACACTATATATACTGCACATGGAAAGCATTTCCGCGACACTACTGGTAGAAGAATCTAGAGAACCGCAAGGAACTAACAGCAAGAGCTGGATCGGGTCTAGATATCTACTGTACGTCTATGGAAGTCACAAGGCAACACACATACAATGCAGTGAGGGAGGGGATCTTACAGTTGCGGTAGAAGCTAACATGCACCATAGCTGCCGCGGCAGGGTGGCGCGGTTGGTCGTCGAGTAGCCGCCGGAGGAGGAAGTGTGAGAGAGGGAGGCGGGGGGTGGAAGACGACCGATCTTATAAGGGACGTAAACCCTAGCTTTGATTAGATGGGCCGGGTTTCAATAAATTCTGTCTGATCACTTATGTAAGTGTCATCGGCCCGGTCTGTGTTGCTATGGGCTTTTTTAGCTAGATGGGCACCCCGAACGCGGCTCAAAGCCCACACGTTCTTTTTTGCTCTAGCGACACGCGCACGCGCGCCTGCCGAACAGTCTGACGTCTCCTCGACGAACTCATGCGGCCGGGAAACCCGAGCTCGAGCCCTCCCGCGTCCCGCCCGTCCAACCCAACCGAGAGCGATGCCGCCGCGGAAGCCGCTGACAGCGCTGCTCAGGTCGGCGACGCGGCCGGGGCACCTGCTCCAGCTCCACGCCCTGATGCTGAAATGCTCCCACTTCCCGCACCACGCCTTCCCCACCGCCAGGCTCCTCACCTCGCCGCTCGCGCCGCTTCCCTACGCGCTCTCCCTCTTCGCCGCCGTGCCGCGGCCCACGCTCTTCCACCACACCGCCGTCCTCCGCGCGCTCTCCTCGTGCCCCTCCGCGGCCTCCCTCGCCACGTCCCTCTCGGTCCTCGCCTCCGCGCGGGCGCGCCTCCCCGAGCTCGACGAGTTCGCGTTCCAGCCGCTGCTCGCGCTGTGCGCGAAAATCCCCAGTGACGCCGGGGCAGCTTCGATTGGCAAGCAGGTGCACGCGCTCGTGCTGCGGTATGGGTTCCTCGACATTGTGAGCCTGCGCAACGTGCTGTGCCACTTTTACTGCAACAGTGGGAGAATGGCGGACGCGCGGAGATTGTTCGAGGAAATGCCTGAGAAGGACGCTGTGTCGTGGAACACTGTGATCGGGGGTTATGTCAGGGTTGGGGATGTGGGCACAGCGTTGCAGATGTTCACCGAAATGAGGTGGTCTGAAGTGGATGTCAACATGACGGTGGTGATCACCTTGATTGGGTGTGGCTGGCAAGGGGAGTCAGTGCATGGCTTCTGTGTCAAGGCAGGGCTCTGCGACGATGTGAAGGTTGCGGCAGCAATGGTGGGAATGTATGTGAGGGAGGGCAGCATTGAGTGTGCAAGCAAGGTGTTCCATGAGACAGCTAGACGAGACTTGGTGTTGTGTAATTGTATGGTGGATGGCTATGCAAAGGCAGGGCAGATTCGGGAGGCCATGGACTTGATTGACGGAATGAGACAGCACGGGATGAGACCAAGTTCAGGGACGCTTGTGGGTGTTCTTTCTGCGTGTGGAGCATCTGGGGCGTTGGCAGCCGGACGTTCTGTCCATGAGCTTGCTGAAGATGCACGGGTTCAGATTGACAGCACGCTCGGGACAGCGCTCATGGACATGTACTTCAAGTGCGGGTGCCCCAGCGAGGCAGCGGCAGTCTTCGATGCAATACAAGATAGGGACGTGAAGGCATGGACAGCGATGATCATGGGGTTCGGAGTTAATGGGCAGCCTGGTTCCGCCATCTCCTTGTTCTACAGGATGGAGGAAGACGATGTGCCTCCTAACGAGGTCACCTTCCTAGCCCTGCTATCTGCTTGTAGCCATGGTGGGTTGGTGCAGGAAGGGAAGGAATTCCTCGAGACAATGGTGAAGCGATACAGCTTATCTCCCAGCCCTGAGCACTACAGCTGCGGAATTGATCTCCTGGGAAGAGCAGGGCGTCTACATGAAGCATATGAGCTCATACAGAGAGTGTCATCCCAGGGTGATGCTACGGCGTGGAGAGCGTTGCTTGCCGCCTGCAGAGTGTATGGCAATGCGAAGCTGGGGAGGATGGTGCAAGCACAGTTGGACGCCATTGGCCAGTACCATCCTTCAGATGCCATTCTGTTGTCGAGCACATACGCATCAGAAGACCGGTGGGATGAGATAGCTCAGATGAGGGATTCAGAAGCGCTGAAGATCTCTGTGAAGAAGGAAGCAGGCTGCAGCTCCATTATTGTGTCTTGCTGATGTATCCAGACTAGCTGAATTTAAGCAACTATACTAACTAAACTCAAGGTGGGATTCCCAGTAAGAAAATTGTTATTGTACAGTGGTACATCAGGCAGACTAGCTTTTGCTCGGAGTTATCCAAACTTGTACAGAACTATAGACACATTGAAGAGTGGTGAACATGTTTTCTAGAATGAGGTTCTCTTTGAACTTCTGCTTGGTACAAGTATACTTATACTACAGATAAACTACAAAGTGGACGAACTAACAAAGATAGATTGCTCCCATCGAAGTAGCTAGTTGAAGATTAAGTTCAGGTAATACAGGGTGGAATAATATTTACATGTGCAGGCACAGCCGCATATGCTTGAAGGTTTCTTTAGCACATCAGCTATAATGGAAACATTAAAGTTGAAACTACGAAAACTTTTCAAACTGTGAGCCAGATCTCTCTTGTAACTTGAGCTGTTAACGGTTGCCTACCCCACCTTCCTCTCTACTACCAGTAGTGCCGCTGCTGCATTGCTCGTCTTCCATTCTTGGAAGGACTGGATATACATGTACAGGCAAAGTGGTCATTGCTGCTGGGTACCTTGCCTGCGGCCGCATCACATGATTAGAGATCCCTTGGTTCTGTGGTGGCTCAGTATCTTCAGTGGGTGCAGCTTCAGGGAATAGCTGAAGCTCCCGCCGTGGGGCAGCATAAGATTGCTCAACGACTGCTGTCTGTTGCAGAGGAAGTGTCATTGTTGCAATGACTTGTGGATGTGGTGGATGCTGCAATGTAAATACTGTGGTCGCCGGATGAGGTGCTGCAAGATTTGATCTAGAAGTGTCATGACTCCAGATAGGGTTGCCTTCTAGCCGCATCCTCAGCTCATTTTGAAGTTCTGATATTTCACCACGGATCACATTGGTTTCATCCAGTAGTTCATTTCTCTCCAAAGCAACCTGTTTTGTACAGTGAAGGAAGCACATATTGAATCAGTGGCTAGGATATAGCAAATCTTTTCAAGTGGTACTGTAAGTTTTATTTGCTAATATCTTCTCAAATGATGTTACACATAATGGATCATTCAATTTACACTAGTAAAATTAGGCCCTTGGGTGAGCAAATTCTAAATACAACAAACTAGTACCCAGAGATTTTTCTGAATACAAAAAATGACCACCCACAGATTTTTTTTTTCTTGTTCATAAAGTCTGCAGAACATCAAATTAATCAAAAGTCCAGGACAAACTTAATTGAAATTCCCAAATCGTGACATGGCCAGATTTCAGAAATGAGAGGTGCCCACTTACATAATGAGATTCATTGTTCAGCGTGTTGTTCTCCTTTCGAAGAGATTCTACTTGTAAAAGTAGATCTTTAAGTATTCGTGTAGTGTCACTTAATATGCATGCCTTCCCATTATTCTGCCTATCAGGTTCTGAAAACAGATGACATTGCTTAGGAAAAATATAAACGCAGCTTTGAGCAGAAGTATAGTAGTAGCAGAGCCGAGACGAATAATCATAACAATATATGCATGTAACACTTGCTGCAAGTTGTATGTATAACAATATCAAGTGTGTGTTGAATATTATTCCATATAACCACATAAACAAGCTAAACTCTGAAAGTTTCGTTGGGAACCCAAAACTAAAGAGAATCAACAAACAGCAGGCACACAGTTGAGTTGCAAACTACACTGACCTGGACAAAATGATATGGAATAAACAGGATGACACTCCATAAAACAAAACATCATGGATTTTTCGAGTTAAGAAAGAAACACTCCAATGGTGAGCACCCATAGATCATGTTTTTTGTAGGTTAAATTTGTAACAGAACACATACCTAGCATGTTTCCCAGCTCGCCAAAGAGATCATTCTGCTTGTTCCGCTTACGTTTCTCCCTCTCAGATTTATGCGCTTTCTTCGGAGCCTTCATTTCGCAATTGTTCTGGATAGGCCTGTCAGATGTTCGGCATCAGCAATAAATTGTACCATGCACTTGTAGTAGAAAAGCTTAAGAATATAATGTAACAAGCCTATCCCACTCTCTGGTTCTACCTTATCCACAGCATCGACATCAGAGAAAGCCTAATTTCCTTTGAAGGGATTATCGGTTATTCAGTGACAAACAACCACATTTGTTTCCACTAGTTTTGCAGGTATAGAATACAGAGCATAGAGAGCATAAGTGTTACAAATATTATAAAAAAAAAACTAATGAAAACTTTTTTCACGAACAGCAGCACGTCATCATCATTAGTTAAGCAGAGGTTTAAACCAACGTTAGACATGATCTAAACTATGCGTGCAGTGCAGAGACCGACAAGAAACACTACTGATCATCAAAGAGTAGGAGTGCAGATTGCTGCGTAGCTAGTGCTTTCCCCCTACAAAGCCCAAAAGACCTACTGCGATCAAACGCACAAGAAAAACTACAGAATGTATCTGCTGTTTCTTTTTCCCCTACGAACTGATTAGTCACGAGTCACGACACAAAGCTCACCCTTGAACGAGATTCTCCGCCGGGGCCGCGGTGACAGCTGCGGCGCTATGCGCCCTATCCCTGGGCACCATGGGTGATCAAGGGACCTGATCCGATACTTCTCCTGCAACAACAACAAATCAAGAGCTCCGCATCAGTTCCCCACACCCTAAGTCCGTAACCACAGAGCAACCGCGCGTTCGTCGATCGACGCCAGGACTAGGGGAAAACGACCCTCACCTTCCCGAAACTACCTCTCGAATCGAGGTCAGGGTGAGGGAGGGCGACGCGATGCGGCTAGATTTGAGGGCTCGGTTCAGCTCTGCCCTGAGGAGGTTGGATAGGCAGAGAGGGAGGAGGAGAGGGAGAAGAAAGGGGGGACGAGGGCGGGTCCCACGGCGGGGCAGGAAGAAGAACCGGAGCGGAGGGTGGAACTGCGATCTCTGCCTCGCTGATCTGTGGGCCAGGGCGTGGCGTGGCCCGCGCGACGGGGGAAAGGGTAGTTGCCGGGTTCGGTGGGCTAGACGGCGACACGCGCGGGGCGTGTGGGAGGCACCCACCGCTGCTCCGCCCTGGCGCGTGCTCCTGCGTGGAGACGGGTGGAGATGTGACGGATGGGATGAGCTCGGCACATCGCCACGCATGTGCCCACTGCCGCACGCCGCACCGCCGCCCTTCTTTCCAGGCCCAAAGAAATTGTTTGATTATTATTACGCAAGTGTACGTACTCCTACTCCTACTTTGTTATACAACAATTCACAAATTATAGGCACCGTGCAAGTAAAGGCGCCTGTGTGGCTTGGTTGGGAGCCATAGAGTGATTGCGCTTATTACAAAATCGTGCTCAATTTATAAGCGAGATTCAAATAAGCTGAAACAAACAGGGTCATAGAGTGATTGCGCTTTAGACATGGAAGCCTCCAAATTAAATTTCAGCCATGCTCGCTCACATTCAGAAGAATTCGAGCACAAAACAATCCCAGCAAACTACCCCCATCCTTTTCAGGTCACGCACCGTTTTGGCGTTTCCCGCGGGGTTGGTGAAGTCTGAAGTCTAGCAAAAGAGCTGGCACGGAAGGGATGGCGTCCGGCGGGGAGGTAGGTAGTGCGGGGCGCGTGGCCGGCACACGCGCCCAGGCAGCGCCGCTGGCCCCCGGAAGTAGTTTGCCCGATACCCACAGAATTGCTCGTGCCCCGCGCCCCTTGGCCCGCGCCTGCGGTCTCCACCGGGGGGACTCGACGGTTCTGGGCTCGAGCGGTCCAGCCAGACGCCCACACCCGACGCCCAAGAGCCATGGTTTTTTCTAAGCCCAGCGCATCACGAACTCACGAGTCACGATTACGGGATACGGAGTACTAAAAAGTACCGCAACTTGCACTACAGGACAAAGCCTGCATTAGGTTAAGCGCAACGAACGTCAGGATACCCGAGTACTTTTCAGTCTGGGTGACTCTCTTCCTTGACGATTCGATCACTTGAAGAGATATTTTGATAGAGATTATCTCGTATTATATTCTTTATTACAACCCTGGAGTCCAGATGCCCACGTGGACACTGCCTAACCACTTAACAAGGGCGTCAGGGTGCAGGTGGCGCGACTGACGGCACCAAGGAGACTATGGCAGACAGACCGGCGAGTCATTGAAGAATCAAGACATTTCTCATGTAATAACAACACTAGATATATGAACACGTCGTCATTTACACTAGGATGTTGCCCAACAGCATTTTTCATGAATAAGTTATGTCACAAAGATAAATAAAAAAACAAGGAGCAAAGGCGTCCGATTTTTTTTTCCCTTTGGGTTCAGAAGTGCCAACATCCATGAGGATAGAGCATAGACCACTTTCAGTCTCGGCAATTCCATTTGTTGCGAAGAGGGTTCACTGGTTCACATTTATCTAGTTGGCTGCAGAAGGAACTTCTGTCCGGCTTCTTGAAGTTAAGTTGAAGCTTGCTCCTAGGCTTGGGCAGGGTCTGAAGACGGACGAGAACTAAACTCGTCAGACATGAGGTTGAGAAAATTAACAATTTTCAGGGGTGCAGAACAACAAACCTTGTTTGGTTTTCTTGTTTGAGGAAAGAACAGACGACTTCCAATCATTGTATGCTTCTTTCTCCATCTTCTTCCGCCTCTTGTGAGTTGGTAACTGACATTGGAACAAGCAGACGGCAGTCAGGTGGTCACCCAAAAGAATACACGTCAAAAACTAACTCAAAGTCTGGGACCAAAATAATCCTTAGGAACCGTTTGGATTCTTCTCATTTCAAAGAATTGAGATTCACTCAATAAATTAAGCTATTTGACTTAGAATTTGACATTCCACCACTTCCAAAGTTCACATATAAGCCTATCTCAAATTCATAGTGGAAGAAGGGAAATGAATTCTATGGATCACCATGCTATATTTTTACTTTGCGATTTATAATACTCACTTCAACTTACTACCCTACAATAGAAATACAACACATGAGTATCTCTCTCGTATAGCCAACATTTGGATTATCGTATAGCCCAACAATAATATACAAATATAATCCAGATATAATCATATTAGTTTAATTAATATGCGTCTAACTTATGTTTTTAAAATGAATTCAATTCCAAGCATCTAATGGGCCCTTATAGAAAATGCAGAAGTAACCTCAACAGGAAAAACTGTGGATGCAACAAGAGCATGCTTTAACACATCAAGGCATAGAAGAAATGATTAGATGCAGTTCTTCAGTTGCACAAAATTAGACAGTAAGAGAAATCAAAATCCTCTGCTGCAGAAGAAAAGACATCTTTCAGTACTACTTTTATGTCTTTTAGTCCATTTGGACTTCAGCCATCTAGCACGTACAAAAACCTTATTTGATCACATTTGATTCAACTAGGAGGGATACTGATTACTCAAACAACTTAGTTGATTACACATAATGCTGGTAATAAAGGATGTGGACATGGCTTCATGCAAGTGAAAAGCCATATACAAGGAACTCCACTAGTATCGACTTCTACGATGCAGGAAATTTCAAACTGGAAGACCACTACAAATTAAATATAAATTCATTTTTCATTAAGTAAAGCATATCAGTGCAGTTGTGTTCTGTTACATGCAAATCAAAATGCAGATTAACTCTAGTACTTTCTAAGATTTTTTAGATGCAGTTCAAAAAAAAAGTGTAACAAGTAATCCATAAGCAGTCAGAAGTAATCAGGTAAATACATCTAGTTCATCTTGATCTTCGTCTGAGGATTCATCAGATGCAGATGAATCACTATCATCTTCATGTTTCCTTTTGCTTGGCAAAACATCCAGCAGTTCTGCAACAAGGACAAAACACAGGAGTTTAGTGAAAAATTAGCATCACGATGCTTCATTTGTAGCACGTACTGTCACATATGTAAGAAAAACAAGTAACTCAATCATGTAATGAATGAATCAACAATGACTACATATGTACCTCTATTCCCTTTGATGGACTTTGGATCCTTCTTCTCCTTAGTTATCCCGAAAACATCAAAGCAGAGGTCTGTCATTGATGTTGAAACCTGCAATCAGAACAGCTGAAAGTAAGAAAAGAGCATTTGCACAGTACACAATTCAAGGAGCACATAGCACAATTGCACAATGCAGCTATGGTTGGAAATACAAAGAGGATATGAATAAACTGTACCGTTGTAAACTCAGTGCTGGACGTGCCACATAAATCTATCAGCTTTAATTTGTCAACTTTGAGCTACAAGAGAAAAATAAGGAAAGCTTCAGCGCCAAAGAAGGCAAATCGCCTCTGCATTGTAGAACAACAAAGTACACTGTTACTAAAACAGGCAAGTACCTTGTGCCTCTTCGCACATAAGTAGAATGCTGCTGCAGTAAACACTGGCCGATTAAAGTCAGTGCTTGCCCGGCGAGAAGGTGGCAATGCAGCAAGGAAGCGCTCCTTATAGCTGAAATGTATAAATTTACCCTCAATATATAATATTTAACAAGCATCAGGCTGCAACTTGCAAACTTGGGGATAGTTTCAGTGAAGCTGAAAGTGACATTGTCTACGATTCGTGGTCTCAAGATAAAATTTACAATCAACAGGACCTCAAATATTGATGCAAGTACAATCGGACTGCCATGAGAGAAGACTTACAGTGACAATCCCTTTTGAACGAAAGGTATCAGCCTGACACAACCAAACTGGATGCCCAATTCACGCACATCCAAAGTCGTCCTACAAGAGCAAATTTCCACCTTAATAATCACAGTGTAGGAATTTGACGCTCCAAACGGCGAAACAAAAGGGGAGAGGAGCATACTTGACACCAAGACCATTTTGGAGCGCATTGAATGATCTGATGTACGCCTTCTCAGACATCCCGCTCATACGCACAGCCTCCGCCCGGTCAAATATCACCTGGAACCTGCGCAATCAGCAAACGATATGACAAGGGTCAATACAGAGCCTAGATGATTCCCTACACGGGCAATTCATCGAACAGTTGACCATCGAACCCAGACTCACTTGGACGCAGCCATCTCCAGGCAGATGATGGCCTTGCAGACCTCGCCCTGCAAAAGCACACAGGTCAGAGGCACGTCCGCGCGGCGGAAGAAGGACGGGAACTCGAGGGAGAGGGTGGGCGGTCCGGGCCGCTTACGATGCCGAGGACAGAGGAGTCGAAGTTGACGTCGCAGAGGCGGCGGAGCTCGCCGGCCTTGCGGATGACGGGTCGGGACCCCGAGAGGCCGAGGCGCGCGGCGATCGCCGACATGTCCATCGCGCCGGCCGCCGGCGCGTCAGAAGGGCGCGGATCGGTGCTGGGAGTGGGGGCGGGGAGCGGGAGCCGGATTTGGGCATTTTGGCGCGGACAAATAGTGGCGATCTGAGCGGTTTCGGCATCGTTTTGGCGGGCGACGGAAATGGCGGGAGGACGGAATTGTAGCCTTTCGCGCCTAGCATGTCTTCGAGCGGTTTTTTTCCTCTTGGGGGAGGGTGGTGGGGTTGGCAACTTGGCATGATGTGATGGGCTGAACCATCAGGGCATTGGGCCATCTGCTCAGTTCTTGCCAGGTCATTATATAGTTCATGGTTTTTTTAGGTGATTGTAGAGTGCTCCCTCGGTCCAACTAAAGAGTCGCTTATTTCAGGATAGAGAGAGAGTAATTTAAAGTTAGATTGAACCCCCCCCCCCCCCACACACACACACAAAGTTGAATAACATCTAAATTTTCTCTGCAGTGATTCCTTATAAAATATAAATTGGAGATTTTGTTATCCTTTGACTATCTCAATAATAAATAGAAAAAGTACAATATAATTTTAACTTTTACTATATCTTATAATTTAGAACGGAGAAAGTACTAACTTGAACTCTGGATTCTTTCTAACAACTCTAAGAGCTCCCTAGATTCTTATAAAATAAGGGTTGTCTAGATTTGCTTTTCTCATAATTAGATCATTCTAACCATATGTCCAAGCTAAATCTTCCTCTCCTACAATAGTTACAACACATCTCTTGGCCCTCTAGATTTTAAACATACTATGTGCAATCTTAACCATAGTTTATGTTTATTTATTCATTGCCCCAGCGATCACTTGACTAACATGGTTGACCAAACTATATTCCATCCCCTCGCTCTTGCAGCGCCCATCATATATCACTAACGATCTTTCGCACCCTCTCACCTTTGTTATATGTCGTTCCTTTGTCTTCCACCATAACATGGTCTTATATGATAGTTCGGTGGGCGTGAAAGCACGACAACAAACATTGTTTGTGTGGGGAGGGGGTATGAGATTTGGGGAACTCAAGAAGTAATAGCATTAAAGTTGAATTTGAATTCAACTATGATAGGTTTGACATAAGAACTCGTATATAAACATTATTATAGAAAAAGGTATATTGTTTAGCATTCCCTCTGATGCAGAATCAAACATATCTACTCTCTCTGACTAGTAATTTGTCCAATGTTTTTAACTACGAAAAGTCTAAATTACCTCTAGCTATTTCAATTGGACTAGTTTAACCCTTAATATGATTTGTTGATTTTGCTTCTCTACTTATATATTGATTTTTAATATCATATTTCTTGACATGATAGAAGACATTGTAAGTTATGTTAGGAAAATATATCTTAGTTTTGTGCTACTATTTTGATAGCTTATGAAATTTAATAATAAATTAACACTATAGGTACAAATCTTACAAACCATAATGGTGAAAATTTCATAATGTGTTTTAAAACACACCTCTATTACTTAATGAAACAAAAAAAGGTGTGAATTGGACCAACTTTAAAAGTCAAGGGGGCAAAATGAACAACATGTCAGTTTAGGAGGTTATTTGTACATAGTCCAAACTTAGAGTGAGTGATTTGGAATTTTCCTTTCAAGCATTGTGATAAAACTTGAAATTATTACATTAGTAATCTAGTTCGTAATCATGAACAATTATTAGAGATTGTGTCATATCATAATACGCCTTAGGACCAAGGACCAAAGGTAGTAGTTAGTTGCAAACAATGACAACTACATAATATATAGGGGGGCGAATATAGCATGGGGCGAGCAGGGTTCAAGCCCTTCTACCACCTCCGTGATAAAAGACCATCTATAACGTTAGTAAAAGTCGGTGCTAAAACTATCTATATCTTCTTCAGCATCAACCATCAAGCACACCACTATGGTAGACAAATTTTTTAAGTTAAAAAAGGTGGCATCAAGTCATACATATGTGTCGATGGGGAGAGAGTAAAAAAAAGTTCTTCAATGCTTTCTCACTGTCACGAAAGAAAGATAGGTTTTTTTATGTTGGGCCCACAATTATATGCACATTGATGCTAAACGTTGTGTTGTTGGGATATTTTCTTAACATCAATCTTTGTTGTGTGTGGCCGTACCATTTAGCCTCCAACAACAATATGGGGTAGTCTAATGGAGCCTCTCTTATTTTTTTCTAAATGTGATTCTTTAGAGGTCGAAGATGATTTGAGACTCCTCTTCTACAAAATTTCTATACCGGCTCGTGAGTGTAGATGTGGATGCGACCTTTCAAAGATGAAAGGTAAGGAAGAGGAGGTTTACAGAAACGAAGGGCACAAAGCATGTCAAGTCCAGTTGTGTAAGACAAGAGTTTATTGAAAACAACAATATAGCTATATGTGAGGATCATGTTGCCTTCGCAGAAATAAGTGCATATAATACAATCTCTGTCCGCAGGAGGATTGGCGCCCTCCCGCGGGTTAGGTTACTGTAGTTTTTTTTACTTTTTTTCCTTTCTTTTTCTTTTCTTTTACTTTTTTCTAATTTTTTTTTTTTTTTTTTTTTAAGATTTTTGTAGGCATCTTTTTCTATTAAAAACGGTGCAACGATAACGCGTCCAATAATACAAACTCTAATTGTGAAACAACGTCCTCTCAATACTTGCGTGCATTTTATGCTTATATAGTGACTGATATATTTAGAGAAATGTTTAGTTCCAAGTTAAATAGTTTTAGGATATCATATCGGGTGTTTAACACTAATTTAGAGTATTAAATACTATTAACAAAACTAATTGCATAAGTGGAGAATAATTCGTGAGGCAAATTTATAAGTCTAATTATTAATAATTATCAAATTTAATGTTACACCATATTATCAAAACATGAATTTATTAGGCTTAAAAAATTAGTCATCTCGTAAATTATTTTGAATTTATGTAATTAGTTATTTTTTAGTCTATATTTAAGGTCAAAACATCCGATGTAATAAGTGAAAAATTTATAGGGTAAAAAAGTAAACACATTTGTATTGTTTAGGCCGATCAAGTTTTTCGTACATCCATACACAGCAGAACAGAGGCACTTATGAGACTTTGACAATCGTATCGATAGCAGGCGCGACGAAGCGCGCTAACCACCCTTGTACTAATGATACAACCAGGTATGTCTGCGAGCCTACAAATAGGCTTAATTTTTGTGGGGTTCACATACTTACGGTCCGGTGTGTAAAGATTAGGGAACAAGGGTGCCTTGCCTGGCCCTTGGTTACGTGTTATATAGCACGGAGAATAGCCCTCAGTGGGTGGCAATTACAGGAAATAGATTACAACCATATCTCCTATACATGGGCTATCTATATCTAGCAAAGTTATATAAGGAACCAACATATAAACGTGTACAAGATGATCTACTACCTTTAACACTCCCCTCAATATTAGCCACATACAAGGTTAAGATTGTTTCTAAAGTTTCTCAACTTGACACGAGGAAGCGCTTCGGTGAAACCATCTGCCACTTGATCATCTGAACTAATAAACCGAATATCCAGCAACTTTTGTGCAACTCTCCCCCGCACAAAGTGAAAATCAATTTCAATATGTTTAGTCCTCGCATGAAAAACGGGATTAGTTGAGAGATACTTTGCACCCAGGTTATCACACCATAACTGAGCTGTAGGAGGATGAGGTACACCAAGTTCAGCCAATAGCTTTTGAACCCACATCATTTCTGTTGTGGCATTAGCTAATGACTTGTATTCCGCCTCAGTGCTAGATCGTGACACTGTAGGTTGCTTTCTAGCACTCCAAGAGATCAAATTGCTTCCAAGAAACATAGCAAAACCCCCTATAGAGCGTCTATCATCTACATCACCAGCCCAATCAGCATATGAAAAAGCACTAACCATTGTGGACTTGGAAGCACCTATATTGAGACCAAGCTTTATAGTCCCTTTAACATATCTCAAAACACGTTTTACTGCACTCCAATGAATAGTAGTAGGTGTAACACCCATGGTGTTACTGCGTAAAACAACTTACTAAAACTTGTCATGAGCATCATGTTAGTTTGCTTGCATATGTTTGTGTAATAAAACCTTTGTTGCTTATAATAATAACTGGTTAGTTAGTGTGTTTTGGTCCAAGTCTTTGTGAGGAACGCGATCCGTGTTTTAGCAAAAACCTTGGTGGGGTCTAAACTCAATCCCTGTCTCTCATCGAATCCAAAATCATCTCTCAAACCAAGTTAATAGTTTTCCGGTGGTCGCATGAAATGTCGTTCCAACGTCGCCTTAGTATCTTTTAACTAAGTCGTGACCATATGTTACCACCCAGGCCTTTGTATCTGGTCCTTCTTCTTCTTTTGGATATCCCGAACAAAAGTTAGTAAGGGTCCCTGTTGAGAAAATGTGCAGAAGATGCCTAAAAACGGCCAAAATCAACGTCGCAACCGTTTTCGGGATGTATCTTTGGCTTTGGTCAAGCTGTAGTTTCCTTAACTGCTATGAGGTTGGACCTTTAAGCAAAGTTGTAGATGGGATCGGGGTCGACAAGTTTGGTTTAGTGACCAAATGCTAGTTCGGTTTGGAAACCAGTCGAAAAGGTTTAGCAAGTTTGAATCTGCTGCTGAAATCCAGTGACTTAGAAAAATCTGCTAAGTCTAGGGTTTTTGGGTGTTCTTGAGGTTGGCATCCCACGTTCTCCTTACCTGTGCAGAGTTTGGGATAGGCCCAAAAACAAAAGTTGGAGTAGATGTTTCAGGTCAGAACTTGTGAAAAATTGAGCTTTGTCCGAACTTGTCTGGGCCGTCATAACTCAGTTTGTTTTGTTTCGGCTGGCACAGCGACACTGCCATCTTGGCACCATCTTTCTCGCTGATCCAAGCCTCGAACGGTCTTTTACCTTAAAGGAGTTTGGAAATAGGTTGGAAGCTCTCCAACTTTATCCATAGGCGTCTGGGCTGAATCCGAGCGGACGATGCCATAATCTGGGCTCAGTTTTGGTCAGGGACGCACGCGAGGTGTTTGATGTTTTGACCTTGTCTTGGCTTGACGCTGAAAGGTTCCAGCCGACTGTTCTCCTCGTGGGTTGGTCGGTTCAGGGCGCTATCTGCGTCACCCAACAGTGTTAGGTCCTGTGTCTCAGGTTCCTTTTGGAGCTAAGCGCCGTAGTTATGAGGATCGGCCGGAACGCTCGCGTCCAAACCCTGGCCACGACATGTCAGCTCGTCAGATTTTGGCCGCGGTCACCACGTGCACGTTCCCTGTCCGCGGGCGCTGTGCGTGTCGCAGTCGCACGTGGCCACCGAGGGCCGTCTCTGGTGCCCACGTTGTCTCTTAAACCGAACCAAGTCCGAGTCCTTTGAAAGCCAGCCATCCCCACTTGAGCTCTCGCCATCGCCGTCAAACCACACCATCGAACTCTCACTGCTCCTCTCCATCCCAACTGTTCCGGTGAGGGGCGAGTCGGTTTCGGCTTTGAGCTCGTTTGCCAAGTGATCGGCCGCGCCTTCTTTGTTTCTCCTTCACCGGAGTTCGCTGCCAGCGGCCGCCGGAGGGAGCAGCCGCGCCGGCCGTCTCCGAGAGCCGCAACGTGGGTCTCCGGTTGGGCCTTCGAGCTTCTGCAGCAGCGGCAAGGAGGGCCGCGACCTTCCCTGGCCACGCCCCGCTGACGGCGAGCCGTCTCCGGCCAACACCGAACCCTCCCCGAGCCGGTCGACCGTCGTGCGCATGAAGGTAGAAGGAGGGACCTTCGGGCGTGAATAAGGTAGAGTCCGGGGGGTTTTCGGTAAAGAACAGAGAGACGCGAGAATAGTGTTTGGACCTTGTTGTATTTATCCTTTTTCCCGGGGGCTAGTTTGCAAAGTAGCGCGGGAGAGAGAAGGAGCCGCCGGCTCTCTCCGCTGGGCCGCGTCAGCAGGCCGCCTGGGCCTCGGCTTGGACGGGCCTGAGCGCGCGCGTGCGGCCCGCTCGGCGAGCAGGGCAGGCCGCCGGCGTTTGCGTCGGCTGGGCCGTGACCGAGGTGGCCCGTTGGGCGTTTGTTCTTTAGAGATTAGTTTATCTCTTTTTCCTTAGTGTAAAATCTTCTAAAAATCATATCAAATCGTAGGAGTGTCCAAAAATAGTGAAATAATTTTTGTTAGGTTTCTAAAATCATGATCTATCTGTTAGTATGTTTGGTTCATGATAGTTTGTATGTTTTCTGGTAGTGGTTAAATTTATGCTTAGAATAAATAGAAGAAATAAAGTAGAATAAGAGTTAGTTAGTTTAATCCTTGGTTAGGGTTGTTGTAACCTTGCTGTTAGTATAATCTGATGGTACCTTGCTGTAGTTAGTAAGTAATGTTAGTAGCTAGGGTGTTCTTTGTTTGCTAGTTGTTAATCCATGCTAAGCATTGCATCATCATCGCATGCATATAGGTGACGGGCAAGAAGAGTTCGTGGGTCTCGGCGACCAGGAGTTCGAGGAGGTGATAGAGGAGTACGAGGAAGTGCTCGAGGTGCCTGAGGATCTGCCACCACCGCCGCCTCTTTCTGACTTTGTTCCTGTTGCTCCTGACCAAGGCAAGCCCCGGTGCATAACCTATATTTTTGAATATCTCTAAATGAATATATGTATGTTGTGCATTTATGTTTTCAGGAGTTATATGAAAATTGTGAGCATCTAGGCCCCCAGTGGGTTTCGGTGATTGGATGACAACGGTAAATTACTATGACTAACGTGTGTTTTGCAGAAACAGTTGAGTTAGGTCATGGTAATGATGATCGTGAGGGTACTATGGTATTCATGCCCCCTTAGCGATGGAATTCGTTCGGTTTTCAAAGGATGGACGACGAAGACGGTGATAGGCTAGTGCTAAGTGTCATTTGATGTTGAAGGACACTTAGAGTAGCATAGGTCTTTGCTTTATCTTTGGTCGTACTATAAAGAGGGGTTTGAATGAGTAGCTTGACCTAGGTGAGACTTTTGAGTTAGGTGTGGTGCACACTTGTTAACCAAAGCCCTAGGTAGCTTAGAAAGGTTCCTAAGATCATAAGGAAGAAAGTTCGTGAAGGGAGCGTCGCAAACCGAAGTCGTTTCGGACTTCAAAATGTGATCGGACGCTTCAACCCTAATGACCGGACGCTGGGGCGTGCGTCCGGTCAGTTGGTTTGGCTGAGGAGCAGGCTTGGCTGCGACCGGACGCTCTTCAGTATTCGACCGGACGCACCAGGAGGTGAGTCCGGTCGCGTCCAGAGAGGTTCCAGAGAGGGAAATTGATGACCGGACGCGTCCGGTCAGTGGTGATCGGACGCATGGGTGCGTCCGGTCAGTGTATCGTACTGGTGTCAGGGCTAACGTCACGTAGCCGTTAGACACTGACCGGACGCGTCCGGTCGGTCACCCGACAGGTGCGTCCGGTCAGTGTGTAACTGGCTGGACTTACCCTTCGTGCATGTTTCGAGTTGGGGGGTATAAATATGCCTCCTCCTCATTCATGCTGTCTCTCTCTTGCTCATTTGAAAGGTTGCCAAACACATTGTGATTCCAAGTGAGTGCAAGACGCCTAGTGAGATTGAGAGATTTGATAATTGAGTGATCAAACACCTCATTAGTGAATAGAGAGTAGCAAGTGTGCATCCACTCATCTCATTAGCCTTGCGTTGGTCAAGTGAGAGTTCTTGCTTGTTACTCTTGGTGATCGGCATCACCTAGACGGCTTGGTGGCGATCGGAGAGCTTGGTGATCATCCGGAGGCATTGTGGATGACCCAAGCCAAGTTGTGACCGGTAGCGAGCGATTCACCGGGCCGGAGTGGCGAAGAATCAGCTCGTAGTGAGCACTTGATCCTTGCGCGGATCAAGGGGGAGCGATACCCTTGCGCGGGTGCTCCAACGAGGACTAGGGGGGTGTGCCGACACCTCGATACCTCGGCAAAAAGATCGTCGTGTCATCTCTACTCTCTTCTCTACGCATTTACCTTTGAGCAATTCAATTCCGCATTTACTTGTTGTTGTTTCATAAGTTGAATTGCAATGCTAGAGTAGAAATGGTTTAGCAATAGTCTTTTGTGCAATTGATTCTTGTCAAACACACTTCTAGGCACTAGGGGGTTAATTGGGGCTTGATAGGTTTTATTATTGCAAGAAGTTTTAGAGAAGCCCAATTCACCCCCCCCCTCTTGGGCATCTTGATCCTTTCAATTGGTATCGGAGCCTCGTGCTCTCGATTTAGGCTTAACCGCCTAGAGTTAAGATGTCCGGAGGTGATGGACCACCTCCCATGTTGAGGGTGACGACTTTCCATATTGGAAAATCCGTATGGAGTCGTACCTAGAAGCGGTTGATGTGAAATGCCGTGATGCCGCCATAACCGGCTTTGCCAAGCCCAAGGAAGGCACAAGCCTCACTCCTAATGAGGAGGAAAATGATAAATGGAATGCAAAGGCCAAAAACATTCTTTTTAGAGGCATTTGCAAAGATGTGTTCAACCGTGTTCGGAACCACAAAAATGCCCATGATCTATGGGAAACATTTGTGCGCTCCATGAGGGAACCAAGAGTGAGCGTGAGGAACGCTATCATTTAGTTATGCAAAAACTTCACTCTTTTGATATGCATGCTAATGAAAGTGCAAATGAAATGTACTCACGGTTGAATGTTCTTGTAGAAGAGCTAAATGGACTTGGCCTCACGCAAATGCAACCATCCGATGTTGTGAGGAAGATTCTTTGTGTCCTTCCAATTGAGAAGTATGGACACATCGTGACGGTGCTACATCAAGGTGATCTTTCCACCGCTACACCAACTCAAATCTTGGGAAAGATCAATGCGCATGAGATGTACATGCACATCACACCAAGTGGTGGCTCCTCCACCGACAAGAAGAAGGACTTGGCCTTCAAAGCTAGCCATGACAAGAAGGGCAAGTCCAAGGCTATTGTGGTGCATCATGAGAGCACAAGTGATGAAGAAGATGACTCCAACATTGCTCTCATGGTGAGAAGGACCACCAAGATGTTGAAGAAGCTTCACAAGAATGGAGTCAACTTTGACTCAAGAAAGAAGTTCTTCACAAGTAGCAAGAGGAGGCCAATCTCCGAAATGGATTGCTACAATTGTGGTGAGCTTGGCCATCTTGCTCATCAATGCACCAAGCCCAAGAAAGAAAGCTACAAGAACAAGAACAAGGGCAAGAAGTATGACTCATCAAGTGAAGATGAGAAGAAGGATGAAAAGCCCTACTACAAGAAGGATGGCAAGAAGAAGAAGCAATACCACAAGAAAGGTGGAAAGGCTTACATTGTTGGTGATTGGCTCACCGACATTGATTCCTCCGGTGGCTCATCAAATGAAGATAGTGATGATGAGAAGGAGAGGGTGGCCGCTTTAGTCATTGGATCCTCTACACCACCACCACCACCGTCGCCATCATCACCTACACACCTATGCCTTATGGCCAAGGGTGACCGGAAGGTACAAAACTGTAACACCTCTGGTGTTTAACTGTAATTAACCTGACATGTCATCATCATTAGTCATTAATCATTCTTGCCTTGCATTTATGTTTGCTTAGTACTTGTGTAGCAATCTCTTTTCAAAAAAAAACTAAAAGCCCAAATCTTCCTATAAGGGCAAAAATGGTAATTTCACCTCTGTGCCTAGCTTTGTGTAATTCTTGTTTAGTTGGATGTCTTGAAGTTTTGTTGTGTTGGCCAAAGTTCAAAACCAAAATCAGATTTCAAATCCCTTTGCAAAACCCTGATTTCCAAACCCTGGATTTTATCCCTCTTTTTGTAATTCTAAAATTATTCAAAATTTGAGGTTGGTCCAAAAAGCAAAGTTGTAGATCTGGCCAAGAGAAACAACTTTGGTATTTACAAATTTTCAAGTTTCAGTTTGAAATCCAAAGTAATTTTGATTTGAATCAAATTTGAAAAGTGTCCCCTTTTCTGTTTTTGAATATAGTTCAAAAACTATTTGGAATTTGAAAATGTTCATATTGACAAAGTTGTAGATCTCATTTTTCTGAGCAACTTTGGTATTTTGAGTTTTTGTCGCACAGTTCTAATTTTGGGAGAAATTTGCAAAATACAAAAACTGGCCAAAAGTCAAACCCTAGCCCCTACACTGTTCTTCTTCCCCGTAGAGCCAGGGGGAGGGGGGGCCGGCCATGGCGCCGGCGCTGCGCCTGCAGCGCATACGGCTGCTCCCCACGCGCCTCTGTCCTGCCCCAGCCGCTCCTTGGTCCCCTCCGCACCCGCACGCGAGCGCTGACTCCATCTCTCGGCCCCTACTGCTCCTGCTCGCCGCCGCCGCGTGGCCATTGCCGGCGCTGCCTGCGCCCGAGCCCCGGCTGCACGCCCAGCGCCTCCGCCAGAGTGCAATCGAGTGCGCGTGCGCTCGCCGAGCTTATCCAGCCATCACCACGGTCTCTACCGGCCGCTATCCGCCTCTATAAAAGCCCCGCCGGTGCTCGAGCTCTCCCACTCAGCTCCGCCGCCGTCGCCACCTCACACCAGAGCTCCCAGCCCTCAACCATCTAGCTCAGAAGCTCCGCTGTGTTTTTGCGCAGCTTCTCCCCTCACCAATTTGGTCTCTACCACCTCTGATCGCCCGGCGTAACCCTTTCTTCCCAACTCCGGCAAGGGACCGCCGTGCTCGGGATCGCCGACTCGCCGGAGTGCCGCCGCGGTCGTCTCCTTCCTCGAGCCTCACCCTCGAGCACGTGTCGAGCCTCAGCCTCGAGCCTCACCCTCGAGCACGTTTCCGAGCCACACCCTCGAGCCCTGCCTCCGACCCGTGGTAAGCACCCGAAGCCTCCGGTCTCTGCTTCCACTCCGTCTCGCCCGAGCCTCCCAGTCAGGCCTCGGACGGACGCTTGCTTTTCCGTCTTGCCCGAGCCTTCCGTCTCGCCCGAGCCTTCCGTCTCGCCCGAGTCCGCTTCGCCCGAGTCAAGCCTCGGGCGAGCGCATGCTCTCCGCTTCGCCCGAGCCTCCGGGCCAGGCCTCGGACGAAGCAGTCGCTTTCCGTCCCGCCCGAGCCCGTGCGATTCGCCCGATCCCGCGCGATTCGCCGAGCCCTTCATAGAAGGAGCACAGTGCTCTTTTCTTTTTCTGAAAGATGTGAATAGTGTTCTGTTTTCTCTTTTTTGTGTGAATTAATCTGTTGTTCCTTAAATCCTGATAAAATTATGGTATGCTCCATGCACTGTGTAGTATTTTATAAAAATATAAAACTTGACTTTTCTGCAAGAATTTGAAAATGTAAAATCCCTCTTTTAATTAATAAATGGATGGTTTTGGTTTTTTTTAGAAAATTATTTATAACTCCAAAAATCATGAGGCTAATTTTGTAAGCTTCCTATGCCATGTTTAGTCTCTGGTGTAATTTTGAAGTCTTTTAGAACAAGTTGATTTTTGAGCATTTATCTTTAATTGTTAAATAGTGCCTTTTGTTAATTAATGTCTGGAATTATTTGAGCACCTTAATGACCTCCAAAAATTATGAAATTTGTTTTGCCATCTATCTACACCATAATGAACTTATGTGATTAATTTGGTAATTTTGGAGCAACTTCATAAAATGACCTTTTTAAATAATTAAGGAAAATAGAGAAAGTGATTAGGGTTCATGTTGTATGTCCTGTTTTGCATTGTTCATGCTAGCATACTCATGTGCATGCATCATTGCATTCGTATAGTCACCGAAGAAGGAGTCAAGATCGAGGCAGCCGCCGACGAACCTGTCCCCGAGGCTACCCCGAGTTCCGACAACTGCTCCGCCGCCTTCGAGCCTGCCCTCTTTGCTCTTCAAGGCAAGCCCGGTGCATTTAACCCTTCCTTGAATTTATAAAATGATTTCCTTAAATGCTTTTGAGTTAAATTATTACATTAGGTTTATAGGAGTTGTGTGCTATCCTAAATGATGCACTATCCACCTTGACCACTGATACACCCGATACCTGCTTTTCAAAAGTATTTGAAAAATGCTTAGCAATGCTTATTGAATTAGACTTTGCAATAAAATGCCAATTTTAAAAGTGTGATCACTTAAGGAATGTTTATGGGAATTTGGTCTTACTCCCCGGCTGTTGGCTAGGTATCTGATCCGTACCTAGTCAATAGCGAGGAGAGGTTGTCCGAGCGTACGGTGCCGTCATGTTGTAGTCCGGGACTCAACAGTTGACACCGACCGGGACATGGTTGAAAAACTGACAGGACTATTACGCTTGGGTGAGATATGACCAAGGTATAGTTCTGGCTGGAAAATTAGGGACCATCCGTATGGGGGCCTGCTGGTCAAGACTTGTAACTATTCACATACTTCGGAAAGCTCTGGCTCCGAGGAATCCTTTATTGGACCGACAACCGCACACTGGGAGTGGAGAGATGGCGGAAGTAGCATGTACCCACGTGGTCGTCGTACCTGGATAGGAGTGGTGTACTGTACTTCCGGGTGGCGTAGGACCGGGTCCAATCTTGGAGGAATCGTGGTAGACGAGTTGGCATATGCAAGCTTGGGTGCTACATATGCAGTGTGGATAGGGATCCTCAGCTGAGTATTATTTATCCGGATTAACGTTGCTCCTCGGTTATGGAGACTTGGTCCACTGACTGTCAACGGAGAGTGGTTCTCAACTAGGAATGTTTTGAAATGTAAAATGAATCATGAATGATGAAAAATTGAGGAATACTGAATCTTTCAAAATAAAATAAGGTTTACAAAAATGCTTTTCTGCAAAATACTTGATCTTGCTTAAGCTCTTACCTTACTCCTCTAAGCCTCTCATTCCTGAGTCTTCTTCCTTTTCTTTAGTCGGGTAAGTCTTGTTGAGTACCCCAGTACTCAGGGTTTGTTACCCATGCTGCAGGTATGACAGAGTCCCCGATGTGTCTTGCACCCTGCTGCGTGACCATCGTCCAGGAAGAGGCCGATGAGGCCGAAGAATAGTTGTACACCCTCGGGCTGGGTGATTATAAGTATCTTTGTTGCGTTCTCCACTATGTTGCCTATGTCTATTTATTATCAGAACTCGGTTTGTAATAACTGCACCTTAATTTCTATTTGGAACCTGTTTTGTAAAAACTAATGTTATTTAAGTCTTCCGCTCTTTATTCCGATGTTATTTGTAAAAGTATGCAATGCTGTAACCGAATTGTGAGATGATCCTGCGGACATTGAGCACTGATGTAGCCCGGTGGCGAACAGGTCTTAATCACATGGAACATGGGTTCGGCTGTCAGAGGTTGACAGGGGACACGTGGGCCATGGGATTATAGGTCGTTCCGTCACAAAAACGATGATGACTCTAGTGATAGTGATGGTGAATTTGAGGCTCCCACTTATGATGAACTTGTCAAATTGCTAAATGACTACTCTAAAATCATAAGAAAGACTAGAGCTAAGAATGAGAAGCTTGTTGATGAAAATGAATCTCTTGTTGAAAAATGTGATCATGCTATTTCATGCTAGTGGATGAACTAAAAGATGAACTTGCAACTATGTCATCCACTATCAAGGAGCTCAAGTCCTCTACACAGGAGCTCATAGCTAAAAATGAAAACTTGATAAGATGCATAGTGACTTTATCACTAGTTATGCTTTGCTAAAAGAACAATACACTCAAGTGAAAGTTGATTATGATGCTCTCACCATTTCTTATGATATGCTTTCACATGAGACACATGATGCTCCTAACCTTGTTGTTAAGTGTGACATAGCACATCTTGTGAGGACTTGGTTAGTAAGCATGATGAGCAAAGAGCTAGTGGCAAAGGCAAGAGTGTGGTTGTGGCCGATCACTATGATGATTACATCAAGATCAAGAATGAGAATGCAACGCTCAAAGTTGATCTAGAGAAGCTTGCAACCACAAAGCAAGTCATTGTTGAGACCCATGATGAGAGTATAGCATGACACTTGAGCTTGACATGCTAAAAGAAGAGAACAAGAGATTGAAGATGGAGAGAGATTACAAGATGACACCATCTCAATTAGAGCTCCAACAAGAGAATGACAAGCTCAAGAAAGAAAAGGAACACCTCACCACCGGATTGAGGAACTTCACAAAGGGCCAATGTCTTCAAAGTGAGCTTCTCATGAACACCGTCATGAAGACAAATAGAAATGGCATTGGCTTTCTTGAAGAGAAGATGAAGCAACGCAAAAGCATCACTAGCCAAAGAAGAAGAAAGATTGGAAGATGCTATGAGTGTGGAAAGGAAGGTCACTTTGCTCATGATTGTGAAGAGCCAAAGCCCACACCCTTGCCCAAGCATGCTAGGCCCTTTGCTTTCAATGCTCACTACATGCTTAGACAAGATTCTAGTGGCAAAGTGAAAGTCATGTTTATGGGGCCACCTAACAAGAGTAGACCAAAGCAAATTTGGGTTGCCAAGTCACTAGTTGAGAAGGTTAAGGACCGCAACAAGTTGGGTCCCAAAGCTCAAGCTTGATTTTTTGTGTGTGTAGGTGAACTACAAGACGGTGGATCTCATTGGGTGATTGATAGTGGTTGCACACAACATATGACCGGTGATCCCCGGATGTTCACCTCACTAGAAGAGATGTCAATGACCAAGAAAAGATTACATTTGGTGACAACTCAAAGGGCAATGTCAAGGGATTGGGCAAAGTGGCTATATCAAATGATCATACCATCTCCAATGTGCT
This sequence comes from Coix lacryma-jobi var. lacryma-jobi, assembly GCA_009763385.1. Classification (NCBI taxonomy): domain Eukaryota; kingdom Viridiplantae; phylum Streptophyta; class Magnoliopsida; order Poales; family Poaceae; genus Coix; species Coix lacryma-jobi. The sequence goes on from CM019829.1 coordinate 123,923,103, forward strand.
ACTAGTTGCATCATTGAGCTTCAACTTGCTATCCGTTGGGCAACTATGTGATTTCTGGGTTTCAATGCTTGTTCACCGACAAGGAAGTGGTTGTGACCAAGAAAGATGATACACAAGTGATATTCAAAGGCTTTAGATACAACAATCTCTATCTAGTAGATTTCACCTCCGAAGATGCCAACTTGAAGACATGCTTGTTCACTAAGCAATCACTTGGTTGGCTATGGCATAGAAGATTAGCACATGTTGGAATGAACACTCTCAACAAGCTATTGAAGAAGGATTTGGTTAGGGGCTTGAAGGATGTCAAATTTGAGAAGGACAAATTTTGTAGTGCATGTCAAGCCGGCAAGCAAGTTGCAAATACACATCCAACCAAAGCCTTTGTGTCAACATCAAGAGAGTTAGAGCTACTTCACATGGATCTATTTGGACCAACAACATATGCTAGCTTGGGTGGAAATCTCTATTGTCTAGTGATCTTGTTGATGACTACTCTAGATACACTTGGGTATTCTTTCTTCATGGCAAATCCGAAGCAACTCCTTCATTCAAGAAGTTTGCCAAGAGAGCCCAAAATGAGTTCGACTTGAAGATCAAGAGATAAGAAGTGACAATGGAAGAGAGTTCGACAACACCCACATTGAGCAATATTGTGATGAAGTTGGGATCAAGCATAAAGTCTCCGCAACCTACACACCACAACAAAATGGGTAGTTGAGAGGAAGAACCGAACACTAATCACCCTAGCAAGGACTATGTTAGATGAGTACACTACACGGAAAGATTTTGGGCGAAAGGCATCAACAACGCTTGCTATGCATCAAACCGGTTGTTCCCCATCGTCTCCTTGGCAAGACCCCCTATGAGCTACTCAACAACAAGAAGCCGGATGTATCCTTCTTTAGAGTGTTTGGGTGCAAATGCTACATCTACAAGAAGCGCCAACACCTAGGGAAGTTTCAACGCCGATGTGATATTGGTTTTCTGTTGGTTACTCATTGAAGTCCAAAGCATATCGAGTATTCAACCATGCCACCGGATGGTAGAAGAAACATATGATGTGGAATTCGATGAATCTATGGCTCTCAAGGAGAGCATGGAAATCTTGATGATGTAGGTGATGAACCATTGAGGGAAGCCATGAAGAACATACCGGTTGGAGCTATCAAGCCTAAAGATGATGATGATGATGTGCAAGTCATTGACAAGCCATCCTCATCCAATGTACCACTTGATGATGACAAAGATGGAAGGGATCCAAATGAAGATACTCATGTCTCCATGATCAAATGGTGGTACAAGCTCAAGATGTTAGTGCTCCACAAGCGGCCCCTCAAGTGGTTGATCAAAGGACTACTCCTCTACTACAAGCTCATCCTCAAGATCTCATCATAGGGAGTCCTACAAGGGGTGTAATGACTCGATCTCAAAAACTTGCTTTATTTATTGAACATCACTCCTTTGTGTCTCTTGTTGAGCCCACCATTGTAGATGAAGCTCTAGGTGATCCGGATTGGGTGAATGCTATGCATGAAGAATTGAACAACTTCACCCGCAATCAAGTTTGGACACTTGAAGAGCGACCTAAAGGCGCAAGAGTCATTGGAACAAAATGGGTGTTTAGAAACAAGCAAGATGATCAAGGCAAGGTTGTTAGAAACAAGGCAAGGCTAGTGGCAAAGGGGTTCTCTCAAGTTGAAGGTTTGGATTTTGGAGAGACCTTTGCACCGGTTGCAAGACTTGAAGCCATCCGTATCCTCCTTGCATATGCATCACATCATGACATTAAACTATATCAAATGGATGTGAAAAGTGCATTTTTAAATGGCTTTATAAATGAACTAGTCTATGTTGATCAACCTCCCGGGTTTGAAGACCCTAGATATCCTAATCATGTTTATAGGTTGTCCAAGGCGCTATATGGGCTCAAGCAAGCCCCAAGAGCATGGTACGAGCGCCTCCGGACTTCCTCATTGAGAAGGGCTTCACCATTGGGATGGTCGACACCACACTATTCACCAAGAAGCTTGATGGAGAGATCTTCATTTGTCAAGTCTACGTTGATGATATCATCTTCGGGTCAACTAATGAAGCATATTGCAAGGAATTTGGTGACTTGATGTCGAAGGAGTTCGAAATGTCCATGATTGGAGAGCTCACATTCTTCCTAGGCTTCCAAGTCAAGCAATTGAAGGAGGGGACTTTCATATCTCAAGAGAAGTATACAAAAGACCTCCTCAAGCGCTTCAACATGGATGATTGCAAGCCTATCAAGACTCCAATGCCAACAAATGGACATCTCGACCTAGATGTGGGAGGTAACCCGGTTGACCAAACTCTCTACCGCTCTATGATTGGTAGTTTGTTATATTTGACCGCATCTAGGCCGACATCATGTTTAGTGTGGCATGGTGCTCGTTTTCAAGCCGACCCTAGGGAATCACATCTTGTAGCGGTGAAAAGAATCCTTAGGTACCTAAAGCACACCCCAAGCTTTGGCCTTTGGTATCCCAAAGGAGCTAACTTCCAACTCGTTGGGTATTCCGATTCGGATTACGCGGGTTGCAAAGTAGATAGAAAAAGCACATCCGGAGGGTGCCATTTGCTTGGGAGATCACTAGTGTCATGGAGTTCAAAGAAGCAAAATAGTGTGGCCTTGTCCACCGCCGAGGCGGGAATACATAGGCGGGTGCTTGTTGTGCACAAATCCTTTACATGAAGCAAACCCTTTTAGACTATGGTGTAGTTCTAGAAAGGGTACCTTGTTGTGTGACAATGAGAGCGCGGTTAAGCTTGCTAACCAACCCAGTTCAACACTCTCGCACAAAGCACATAGATATTCGCCATCACTTTCTTAGAGATCATGTTTCAAGAAAGATATCCTTAGAGGGAGTTAGAACCGAAGATCAATTGGCGGATATCTTCACAAAACCCCTAGATGAGAACACCCTTTGTAGATTGCGAAGTGAGCTTAATGTGCTTGATCTAAGTAACTTTGTCAAAGGTGAAAGGGGGTTGTCTTTGCATTGCATTGTACCATATGCCATGTCTAAATTTCGCTATGCATATAGGCTGTCAGACGTGGTTAAGATAACCGCCCTAAAAAGCGTGTGAAGAAGCTTACCCATGAGCAAACTTGACAAGCAACCCAGTTCAAATCTCGTATTGCATTGCATATGCATGTTTGTTGCTTTGTCGTTTCTTTTCGGTTATGTTTTGAGCAACCGTTGTGTTCGTCCACCACTAGGGGGAGCATTTGAGGCTCCAATGGTTAATTCCCCTAGTTTTGGTGGCCACATGTTGTCTCCTCGGTTTTATTGCCTATTTTATCTAGAAACTAACTTAGCCTATGGCAACATATTTGAAAAATTTGAGGGTTTGAGAGAGGTCACTCCTCTAAGTTCCAACTAGTGTTTTATTTGCATCTTCTTTGAGTTGGAACTTGGTTGGGAGAAGTCGGCGCGAAAAATCGAGTCAAAACAGGGTTTTCCCTGTGACCGGACGCTTCGACCGGACGCTCCGGTGCGTCCGGTCAGTGCAAATCACGCGCAGATGAACAGTACCTACAGCGCGTCGGTCACAAGTATTTGCGTGAGTCCGGTCGTCTGCCGCCGTTTGATCGGACGCTTCGTGCGTCCGGTCGCGTACGACAGGACGCGTCCGATCGCTGAAATCAAGTTTCGGAACTCTCTGTTCGTGACCGGACGCTCGGGTCCTGTGCGTCCGGTCACACCACCGTGAGTCCGGTCGCAACTTAACTTGCGCAATAACTTCCTCCGGCTGACTCGTGGGCCCTCCTCACTCGTCTTCTTTCTTCGACCGCGCCCGAGGTGCCCTTTCTTCCGTGCCGTGTGCGCCGTGACCCTCTCGGCCGCCCGCACCGCCGTGCGTGCCCGTGCCCGCACCCCTCCGCGTGCCCCCCCACCACCACGCCTGTTCGCCGCCGTGCCCATCTTGGCCGCTCGCATTGCCGTGCCCATGCTCGCACCCCTCCGCCGCGCCTTCGCCTACCCGCCGACGTTCACCCTGCCGGATCCGTCCCTCGCCGGCGCTCGGCTTCACGCCGATCGTACCTCTCGTCCGGCGAGCACCTCCTCGGCCAGCCCAGCACCCTCCCCGTAAGCTCCCCACACCAACCGTGCCTGCAACGTGTTCGTGAAAATGCCCCACCCAACTTTCCTGTCAATCTAACCACGTTTTCACCTTAATTCTCGCGCAGATCCTTCCGGCGAGAGGTTGTGGTGCCCGCACGTGTCGGTCTCTTCCCTTTGCTTGTCCGTTCGTCGCGTCATGTCAGGTAGCAAAGCCATGCCTCATATCTCTCTTTCCTTTTGCTTTGCTTCCGATAGGCTTCTTTTCTCTGGATTATATGCTTATATATATCCCCACCTATCTATTGCAGCGAGTCGGGACCGTTTCAGTGAGCCGTGTGGCAGTGACAGCAAAATCCGGGGCCAAGCTCGCGGATACGGAACGAGGCCAAGCCTCTGAGGTTCAGTCTAGTTTCTCTTGTCAGTGGCAGTTGGTCTCCTCAGTGGCCGTGGTTTTCTGTTGCCAAGTTTCTCAGTTACTCTCAGTGCCAGTTGTTCTGTTCTTGTAGCGATGGCTCGCTGCAAGAACGTCGGCGGCGGTCCCGGGGCAGACCCTCCTCCTCCTCGTCCTCCTTCTGGTGACAAGGGGAAGAGGCCGCAGAAGATGGTGTCCAAGAAGCGCAAGCGCCTCGATCGGGATTCAGAGATCGCGCTTGCAGCCGCTCGAGCAGCCGAGAGAGCCGAGCAGGGGGGTTCGACAGGTGGTCTCCGGATTCTCAACCAGTCTACAGAGCCGGCCCGTCAGGGCAGTGGTCAGCAGACCGGTTCGCGCATTCGCGACTTTCTCACAGAGCAGCAGGTACAGGCTTGCTTCGGACTGAGGGCGGCGTCGTCCGGATTCAGGATCACGAGTACTCTCTCGACGACCCAGCTGAGCTTCTCCCTCCAGACTTCCAGTTCCGTCCGAGGCCGCTTCAGCTCTCGCAGCGGCTACAGCCAGTGGTTCAGCTCCAGAGCCCAGCTCAGCTACAGAGACCCAGGCAGAGGGTCAGACAGAGGAGCAGCCAGCTCAGCAGCCACTCCGCAGGTCCACCCGCTCTCGCACTCAGGTGTCTCCTCGACCTGAGGGGCAGAGGCGGGGTGGACGACCCCCTCCGAGGCCACAGGGACCCCCACCTGTGGGAGCACTTGGACTGCGGGCGGCGACGACACGTCAGGTACAGGCTCTACGTCTGATTCCGGACGTGGATTTCCCACTGCCGGCACCCTCAGGCCGCCGAGGGATTCTACACAGTTCTTCAGGAGGATTTTACAGAGCCTATGTCAACAGCGGCGTCCACTCCGTGCTCAAAGATTTTTGCCCGCTGACGAGAGTGCAGTTGCTGGTGAGCATCCGACCGATGCTTTTCTGATTCGATACCTATGCTTGGCTGACGGTTTTTACTACTTCGGGTACCTGACTGGTATCACTCGGTGGCTCTCGACAGTTTACGCGTCCGTGGGATCTCCCCGGATCACCGGTTCCTCCACTTCGCTCTGGGGAGGTCCTACAGGCTCTACAGCTCACGTGCCAGAGAGTACCTCGGTCTGACAGCGTATCCGACTAGAGTGCACACCGTTTGCTATGGGAGACCGAGCCACCCAGGCGACCTCACGCAGGAGAGATTCCACCAGCGGACTTGGTTCGTGCCTGCTTCCGGGAGCCGTTCGGCGAGGGGTCCAGCCGGCGTCCTCGTGACTTGACGCCGACGGCCCGTCTCGTGAACGAGGTCATGAGGCGCACTCTTCTTCCCGGACAGGCTACAGAGAGGGGCTGACACGTATACAGATCTGGCTAATCACCACCTGGTTTCATAGCTCGAGTTCGACATTTGGGATGTCATTCTTTCTGAGATGGAGGACACATTGGCCGAGGGCTTCAAGGGTCACCGCCAGCTTCCCTATGCTCACATCATCTGTTACGTCTTGAGGCGGCTTATTCCGGGTTTGCTTCCAGAGCTTCTCCAGTTCTCCGACGGAGTTCCCCGTGTACGACACTCGCCAGATTGTCGGGGCGTCCAGACACTCGTCCGAGAGGTGAGGTCAGCCAGAGGCCGGTTGTCACCGAGACAGAGGCACACAGGACGAGACTGTCAGTCAGTTGGCAGAGGCTGAGCTTGCAGCACTAGAGGCAGAGGGAGAGGACCCTGACGATGAGTTCCCGTCTGACAGCACCGACGACGACTACGCTCCTCTTCCGAGGATGCGTTCACAGGGAGCTCACGACTCCGAGGCCTCCTCCTCGCGTATGGCCGGCTCCGATCCAGCTCTTCTGGGCTATACTTCTCGGAAGGAGCAGCAGCCCGTCCGTCTCTGAGGAGGTTCAGCGTCAGGCTGAGGAGCAGCCGACAGGCACAGGAGCATGCTCGACTGGCAGAGGCACAGGCAGTGGCAGCAGCTCAGGCACAGGAGCGCCAGGACGCTCTCCAGCGGCAGATGATTCAGCTCTAGACTCAGACTCTTGCCTTCATGGAAGATGGCGGCTCTTCCACAGTTACCTCAGCCGTCGCAGTTTCAGCTGCAGCAGCCAGGACCGTCGACCTCTTACTTCACGTCAGTGCCTCGTCGACGGTCTCGCCCTTCCCTCAGTACCCGCAGTGGTTTTACCTCACCTCAGCCAGGGCAGCTGCTAGGGTTCACACCGCTCCGGTCAGGCTTCACTCCTACTCAGACGGAGTCGGTCCTAGTGACACCGAGGAGCCTGGAAGCCTCTTTCAGCAAGCTCACCGGCCTGCCTACACCGCCCGAGTTTCAGTTGCCGGTGACCTCAGCTCCAGCTCCTACTCCAGCTACTGGTACCACAGAGACACTACCTTCCTCAGTAGCGTCGTCCGAGCCGCCGACCTTTCAAAGTCAGACTCTTCTGTCAGCTCAGCTCCTGAGACTTCGTTGACAGTGTCAGTGGTCGCGACTGAGACCGTGGACCCTCTTCCAGAGGCCGCTCCAGAGACAGTTGAGCAGACCCAGACCGCTCTCCTTCACGTCCAGTGTCAGAGGGTCAGTCAGCTCACAGTACGTCGTCCGACGAGGAGACCTACTTGGCTCAGTTCGAGACTCTTCCGCGCACCTCGTCGCCCGGCTCGTCTGCTCCACTCCCGCCTTCCGACCCTTAGGTTTTGGTCTTTGATGCCTAAGGGGGAGAGAGCGTATGTTAGACGTAGGGGGAGCCTGTGATAGGGTTTCGGTTCTTTTGTTTGATCTTGCATTCATATGCATACATGTTTATCTTTTGGCACCCGTACGATATGTGTATGTCTTTTGGTTGTGACATGTGGTGCTACACTTGTTATATACTCATGTCACTCGTTTATGCTCAGTTGTGACATGTCATGCTTCACTCGTTATCTTATACATGTCACTTGCTTATGCTCATTTACTTTGCTTCCGCACTTATACTCCGATAAATGAGCTTGTTCATAAGTACTTGTGTTAATTCTTATATGTTGAGTACTTATGTGGACTTGGTTCGTATAAGCATGCCTAACCCCTTTTGATCTTATTGTCACATGCTTATATAAAACAAGTTGTTGAAAACCTCACCTCTCTTTCAAACATACTTGAGGTTGTCATCAATCACAAAAAGGGGGAGATTGTGAGCATCTAGCCCCCAGTGGGTTTCGGTGATTGAATGACAATGGTAAATTACTGACTAACGTGTGTTTTGCAGAAACAGTTGAGTTAGGTCATGGTAATGATGATCGTGAGGGCACTATGGTATTCATGCCCCCTTAGCGATGGAATTCGTTCGGTTTTCAAAGGATGGACGATGAAGACGGTGATAGGCTAGTGCTAAGTGTCATTTGATGTTGAAGGACACTTAGAGTAGCATAGGTCTTTGCTTTATCTTTGGTCGTACTATAAAGAGGGGTTTGAATGAGTAGCTTGACCTAGGTGAGACTTTTGAGTTAGGTGTGGTGCACACTTGTTAACCAAAGCCCTAGGTAGCTTAGAAAGGTCCCTAAGATCATAAGGAAGAAAGTTCGTGAAGGGAGCATCGCAAACCGAAGTCGTTTCGGACTTCAAAATGTGACCGGACGCTTCAACCCTAATGACCGGACGCTGGGGCGTGCGTCCGGTCAGTTGGTTTGGCTGAGGAGCAGGCTTGGCTGCGACCGGACGCTCTTCAGTATTCGACCGGACGCACCAGGAGGTGAGTCCGGTCGCGTCCAGAGAGGTTCCAGAGAGGGAAATTGATGACCGGACGCGTCCGGTCAGTGGTGATCGGACGCATGGGTGCGTCCGGTCAATGTATCGTACTGGTGTCAGGGCTAACGTCACGTAGCCGTTAGACACTGACCGGACGCGTCCGGTCACCCCGACAGGTGCGTCCGGTCAGTGTGTAACTGGCTGGACTTACCCCTTCGTGCATGTTTCGAGTTGGGGGGTATAAATATGCCTCCCCCTCATTCATGCTGTCTCTCTTGCTCATTTGAAAGGTTGCCAAACACATTGTGATTCCAAGTGAGTGCAAGACGCCTAGTGAGATTGAGAGATTTGATAATTGAGTGATCAAACACCTCATTAGTGAATAGAGAGTAGCAAGTGTGCATCCACTCATCTCATTAGCCTTGTGTTGGTCAAGTGAGAGTTCTGCTGCTTGTTACTCTTTGGTGATCGGCATCACCTAGACGGCTTGGTGGCGATCGGAGAGCTTGGTGATCATCCGGAGGCATTGTGGATGACCCAAGCCAAGTTGTGACCGGTAGCGAGCGATTCACCGGGCCGGAGTGGCGAAGAATCAGCTTGTAGTGAGCACTTGATCCTTGCGCGGATCAAGGGGGAGCGATACCCTTGCGCGGGTGCTCCAACGAGGACTAGGGGGTGTGCCGACACATCGATACCTCGGCAAAAAGATCGTCGTGTCATCTCTACTCTCTTCTCTACGCATTTACCTTTGACCAATTCAATTCCGCATTTACTTGTTGTTGTTTCATAAGTTGAATTGCAATGCTAGAGTAGAAATGGTTTAGCAATAGTCTTTTGTGCAATTGATTCTTGTCAAACACACTTCTAGGCACTAGGGGGTTAATTGGGGCTTGATAGGTTTTATTATTGCAAGAAGTTTTAGAGAAGCCCAATTCACCCCCCCCCCTCTTGGGCATCTTGATCCTTTCACCCACTTGCATATATATACATGTCCCATGAGTCCTACTAGTACAGGTTCGAGTAGCGCTATGCTTAGGATGAACGGTAGCGTGGGCGACCTGTCGTTGCTCACAAAGTAGGTGCTCTACTTTAAACTGATGATGATGGAAAGAATCTGAGACCGGGCAGGGATGTGGTTGGTTCTGGTGGGGTGGGTGTGACGAGTTATTCCCCGCGGCCACGGGTTTAGCTTCGGTTGCACTGTTTCCCTGTCTGTGTCGCTTAGGGACTGTTCGTTGTTGTGGGTGTGAGCTATGTCACAGATCCTCTTATCCCGAACACATACTTGCTTATGGGAGCGGAAGGCTAGCTGACTCTTGCCTCGGTTTCCGGCTCTATGTGATCCGACCGTTAGAGTTTTGGTAGGAGGAGGTCCTTGCACCACTCACGGCCCGGCCGGTGAGTGAGTGGGGCTTGGAGTCCCGGTCCTGGATGCGGATACTGGACCCCTTGGCAGGAGTTAGCGAGTTGGTCTCGGTTGTGCCTTGGTGCAAACGGGGCGTGTGTTTTGGGGGGGTACCCAGCTGGGCTACATTGATTCGCGAATCGCCGTTGTTTAAACGGTACCGGTATGGCAATCGCCCGACAGCGTAGTTTAACAACTGGAACTAAGGATGGAGAACTATACTGTATTGTTTACCACTTGTTTGGAAATAGAATAGGTGCTTACATAGAAATAGGAGTAACAACTAATATGGCTAAATAACATGATACAACCTTTTTACTAAAAATGCTCTTTTGCAAACAAAAGAAAACCAGAGCCACATAGCCTTTCATAATCCTTGTGAGTCGGGATCTATATTTCCCATTCGGGTAAGACTTGCGAGTACATTCGAGTACTCAAGGTTTTGTTGTGATCTTTGTTGCAGGTGCAGTTTGAGCAGTGTTGTTGGAGGACTCTTCTGGTGGGCACAGACCGAGTCCTCACCCTCCGTTTAGCTCTTCGCTAGATGCTACTTTTCGCACCATTTACTTTCAGTACTTGAACCATGGCTTGTAATAATTAAATTCCTAAGACTTGTAATATGTGGTTTGGTTTGTGTTATGTAAGCTCTACTCATTATTGGATCCTGGCGAGAAATGTGGATTGTTTCGAGTTCTCCTTTGGGGTGTGCTCGACGGAATTGCTAAGTTTTAGACACTCTCAAGTGCGCTTAGTGCCTAATGGAAGGCAAGTGTACTTGGAAGTGGATTTACTTAGGCGGTTCTGCCACAGTAGGGGCTTGCAAAAATTGGCATACCTTATTGAAAGGATCAAATCAGCCTAGAGGGGGGTGAATAGGTGATTTTTAACAATCTGAAACTTCACAAACTAGAAGATGTAGTTAGATAACAACCGGAGAGGCCGGTTTGTTTGAGTAGGTACTACCGGGTGTAAAACACCGGTACTACCGACACAAACAAACCGCACAACCGGGATCCTAAGATGAACTACAAATCCAATGTATGTAAGCTATGAATGTAATACAAGAATGTACCCCACTTCCCTAAGTATGATAGATAGCAAATCTACTCTCACCGAGCCTTGGTTGCTTCACTTGATGTAGATCGAGTCTTCCCAACCTAAGAAGAAGATAGGGATAGGAAGAACACGAAGAAACAACAACAAGTGTAATATAGAAAGTAGAGACAACAACAAGCACAGGGGACACGCGATTTATCCCGAGGTTCGGCCAATCCACAAAGGAGTGCCTACGTCCTCGTTGTTGAGGTGACCACAAAGGTCGGAGTCTATTTCACCTCCTCGCCTCACTCAAGCAACCGCAAAGGCTACGAGAGTTTCTCCACTAGAAAACTCAGGGGTAATACAAACACTTCGGGGAGCCCTCACAAGTGAATCAATACGGGCTACCACGAAGAACACCTAACCGGCTAGAGCTCAAAGAGCTCAAGAGTAAAAGACACAAATCAAGCCGGCTAGATGGAAACCAAGTGCTCAAGTCGTAGATCGAAGCTTCCCACTCTCTAATCTCACTTCCCTAGCTCAAATCTTGCAAGAGAAAGAGAATGGATCTAGGAGCAAAGGGGGAGAGAGAGGGGAGGAGTCAATGCTTGGAGAGAGTTTGTCTCAAGTTAGGTCAGCAATAAGTGAGTGGAATGAGTGGGTGACCGAGGAAAGTGAAGAGAGGAAGCATTTATACTCCCCCAGTCCCGAGGCTGGTCGGTGGTACCGACCACCCATGGTCGGTAGTACCGACCAGTTCACAACGGTCGCATAGATCCAGATCTGACCAAACAGACAACCACCGACTACAGGTCGTACCACGCGGGCGTAGTACCGGGGTAATGGCTGTACTACCGCCAAGCCAAATTTGGCCCCAAACAGAGAGCTCAGCAGTTAGGGACTTGGTCCCTCGAAAACTACCGACCAGGGTCGGTACCACCGAGGGTCGGTAGTACCGACATGATGGTGGTACCACCGCCAAGTCAAAACGCATCAGACCAGAGAGCACAGCAAACTCGGCTACTACCGACTTAGGGTCGGTAGCACGGGGGCAGTAGACCGAGTACCGAGGTAATGGCGGTACTACTGTGACGGAACGGCCCTAATCTCATGGCCCACGTGTCCCTGTCAACCTCTGACAGCCGAACCCATGTTCCATGTGATTAAGACCTGTTCGCCACCGGGCTACATCAGTGCCCAATGTCCGCAGGATCATCTCACAATTCGGTTACAGCATTGCATACTTTTACAAATAACATCGGAATAAAGAGTGGAAGACTTAAATAACAATAGTTTTACAAAGCAGGGTTCCAAATAGAAATTAAGGTGCAGTTATTACAAACCAAGTTCTGATAATAGAGATAGACATAGGCAACATAGTGGAGAACAACAAAGATACTTATAATCACCCAGCCCGAGGGTGTACAACTATTCTTCGGCCTCATCGGCCTCTTCCTGGACGATGGTCACGCAGCAGGGTGCAAGACACATCGGGGACTCTGTCGTACCTGCAGCACTGGGTAACAAACCCTGGATACTGGGTATCAACAGACTTACCCGACTAAAAAAGGGAGAAGATCAGGAATGAGAGGCTTAGGGTAGTCAGGTGAGGTTTAAGGCAAGGATCAAGTATTTTGCAGAAAGCATTTTGTAAACCTTATTTTATTTTGGAAAGATTCAGCATTCCTCAATTCTTCATTCATGATCATTTTACATTTCAAAACATTCCTAGTTGAGAACCACTCTCCGTTGACAGTCAGTGGACCAAGTCTCCATAACCGAGAGCAACGTTAATCCGGATAAATAATACTCAGCTGAGGATCCCTATCCCACTGCATATGTAGCACCCAAGCTTGCATATGCCAACTCGTCTACCACGATTCCTCCAAGATTGGGCCCGGTCCTACGCCACCCCGGAAGTACAGTACACCATCCTATCCAGGTACGACGACCACGTGGGTACATGCTACTTCCGCCATCTCTCCACTCCCAGTGCGCGGTTGTCGGTCCAATAAAGGATTCCTCGGAGCCAGAGCTTTCCGAAGTATGTGAATAGTTACAAGTCTTGACCAGCAGGCCCCATACGGATGGTCCCTAAAGTTTTTCCGTCAGCAACAAGCACCTCGGGACTCTAACCCAAGAGTACAGGTCCTGTCGTTTTTTCAACCCCGTCCCGGTCGGTGTCAACTGTTGAGTCCCGACTACAACATGACGGCACCGTACGCTCAGACAACCTCTCCTCGCTGTTGACTAGGTATGGATCAGATACTTAGCCACAGGCAGGGAGTAAAGCCAAAATGCCCATAAGTTCTTTAAGTGATCACACTTTTGAAATGGCATTTTATTGCAAAGTCTAATTCAATAAGCATTGCTAAGCATTTTCAAATACTTTTGAAAGCAGGTATCGGGTGTATCAGTGGTCAAGGTGGATAGTGCATCAATTAGGATAGCACACAACTCCTATAAACCTAATGCAATAATTTAACTCAAAAGCATTTAAGGAAAACTTTTATAAATCCAAGGAAAGGGTTAAATGCACCGGGGCTTGCCTTGAAGAGCAAAGAGGGCAGGCTCGAGGGCGGCAGGGCAGTTGTCGGAGCTCGGGGTAGCCTCAGGGACAGGTTCGTCGCGGCTGCCTCGATCTTGACGCCTTCTTCGGTGACTATACGAATGCAATGATGCATGCTCATGAGTATGCTAGTATGAACAATGCAACACAGGGCATACAACATGAACCTTAATCACCTTTCTGTTTTTCTTAATTATTTAAAAAAGGTCATTTTATGCAGTTGCTCCAAAATTTACCAAATTAATCACATAAGTTCATTATGGTGTAGATAGATACAAAACAAATTTCATAATTTTTGGAGGTCATTAAGGTGCTCAAATAAAATCAGACATCAATTAACAAACGACACTATTTAAATTAAAATTAAAAGACTCAAAAATCAACTTGTTCCAAAAGACTTCAAAATTTCACGAGAGACTAAACATGGCATAGGAAGCTCACAAAATTTATCTCATGATTTTGGAGTTATAAATGATTTTCTAAAAATCCAAAACATCCATTTATTAATTAAAAGAGGGATTTTACATTTTCAAATTCTTGCAGAAAAGTCAAGTTTCATATTTTTATAAAATACTACATAGTATAAAGACTCAACTGTAAAATTTTCAGAATTTTTAGAGCAATACAGAAAATCATACAAAAAGATGAAATAACAAGACTATTCATATTTCTGAAAAGGAAAAGAGCACTGAGCTCTAGTCGGAGCGGGCTCGACGTCGAGGCTCGAGGCTCGGCTGAGAAAACAGAGGCTGGGCTCACCGAGAGTCAGAGGCAGGCTCGGCGAGGCGGATGGATAAGAGGGCTCGACGGCGAGGCCTCGACGGGTTCTCTTGCGGCTAGCCTCTCGAGGGTGGCCTCGGCTCACTCGAGGCTTGGGGCTCGGTGGAAGTTGCGATTCGCCCGAGGCTGAGGCTAGACTCGGCTGCTTCGAGGGGCGGGGTTCGAGGATGTGCTCGAGGGTGTGGCTCGGGAACGCGCTCGAGGGTAGTGCGATTCGCCCGAGGCTTGGGCTCGATACGGTCGAGGGTGGGGCTCGAGGAAGGAGACGACCGCGCGGCACTCCGGCGATCCGGCGACCCTGTACACCAGGCACGGCCACCAGTAGCTGGTTAGGGGCAAGAAGGCAAGGAAGATGAAGCAGGGGTCAGAGAAAATGATCATGGCCGGAGAGTGGGGATTTCCCGAACCCGAGCTCACCGGTGTTTCGCCGGAGTTTGGGAAGATGGGGTTACGCCGGGCGATTGGAGGCGGCGGAGGTAAAATTGAGGGGCTGGGAAGCTTCGCGAGCTCAAGGCGGAGCTTCTGGGCTAGGTGGTGGAGCGGCGGAGACTCTGAAGTGAGCTGGCGACGGTGGTGGGGTGAGTGCGGAGCTCCGGCCGGCCGGCGGGCCTTTTATAGCCGCGGCCAGGGGCCGTTAGGGAGCGCGCGGGGTGGGATAAGAATGCCCGTGGCGCGTGCTATCGATCTCATGATGAAGAAGGGACGGAAATCAGTTTGGGACCCGGGCGTCGTGCTTGCCGGCGACGGCCACGCGGCGGCGACGTCGGGGAGCAGTGGGGACGGGGGCGGAGGTCAGCGCTTGCGCGTGCGGGGCAGAATGATGGCGCGGTCACAGGCGACAAGTCGGGGGGGCGGCGTGCGGCTGCCAGGCGCGTGGCGCACGCAGCTCCGGCGAGCGGCCATGGCCGGGCCCCCTCCCTGCTCTGCTCTGACCCTAGGTAGGAGATGAACAGGCTAGGTCTAGGGTTTGACTTTCTGTATTTTGCAAATTACTCCCCAAAACTTGAACTGCACGGGAAAAACTCAGAATACCAAAGTTGTGCAGAAAAAGAAGATCTACAACTTGTCAAAGAACATTTTCAAATTCCAAACAGTTTTTGAATTATATTCGAAAACAGAAAAGGGAACACTTTTAAGATTTGAATAATTTCAAAATTACTTTTGATTTTATATAGAAACTTGAAAATCTGTAAATACCAAAGTTGTTCCTCTTGACAAGATCTACAACTTTGCTTTTTGGACCAAGTCCAAATTTTGAATAGTTTTTAACTTATTAAAAGAGGGGTAAAAACCAGGGTTTGGAATTTAGGGTTTTTCAAAGGGATTTGAAATCTGATTTTTGATTTTGATTTTTGAACAACACAACAAAGCTTCAAGACACTAAACTGAACAAGAAATACACAAGACTAGGCACAGAGTTGAAATTACCATTTTTGCCCTTATAGGAAGATTTGGGCTTTAGGGTTTTTGAAAAGAGATTGCTACACAAGTACTAAGCAAACATAAATGCAAGGCAAGAATGATTAATGACTAATGATGATGACATGTCAGGTTAATTACATTTTAAACACCAGAGGTGTTACAGCCTTCCCCCCTAAAAGAAATCTCGCCCCGAGATTCTGCGTCTTAAGAAGAAAAGGCAAAACCTTACATCTACAGAGTATCGAGAAAGTCGGGATAGTTCTTTGCCAAGAGTCTTCAGATTCCCAAGTGGCTTCTTCTTCAGAGTGTGGTTCCATTGGATCTTGTACCATCTTGTGGTGGTCCTCCGGGTAACACGTCCTTGTAATCCAACACACGAACTGGATACTCAGGTATGACAGATCAGGTTCTAACTCAACACCTTCAACAACTACCACCACATGTTCGGGCACTCGGAGACACTTCTTGAGTTGGGAGACGTGAAACACATTATGAACTGCTGAAAGATGATCGGGCAACCTTAGCTTATAAGCTACCTTGCCACAACATTCCAGAATCTCAAAGGGACCAATATAGCGAGGCGCTAACTTCCTTTAACTCCAAACGAGTGACTCCTTTGGTGGGTGAGACTTTCAGGTACACATAATCTCCAATTTGAAACTTCAGAGGTCGACGTCTTTTGTCGGCATAGCTCTTCTGTCGAGATTGCGCAATTTTCATATTCTCTTGTATTTGCTTGACTTTTTCTTCCATATCTTTCACTAGGTCAACTCCAAAGAATTCTCTTTCTCCAGGTTCAGACCAACTGAGAGGTGTACGACAACGGCGACCGTACAGTGCTTCAAAGGGTGCCATTTTGATGCTCTCTTGGTAACTGTTATATATGAGAATTCTGCCAAGGGCAAACAGTTATCCCAAGTATCTGCGAAGGTGAGCACACATGCTCTCAACATATCCTCTAACACTTGGTTGACTCGCTCAGTTTGTCCATCTGTTTGCGGATGATATGCCGTACTATGCAAGAGCTTGGTTCCAAGTGAGGTATGGAATGCTTTTCCAGAACTTTGCGACAAACTGAGTACCACGATCAGAGACAATGGTCTTGGGTATGCCATGGAGTTTCACTATGTGGTTCTTGTACAAAGTGGCATATGTGGGGACGGTGTAGCTCTGGTTTTGACTGGCAGGAAATGAGCTTGCTTAGTGAGGCGATCCACGATCACCCAGATGGAATCAAAACCTTTGGTGTCTTTGGTAGTCCATTGATAAAATCCATACTGATATCGTCCCATTTCCAAGCAGGTACAGTAAGGTTGCAATTCTCCTCCGGGCCTCATGTGCACGGCTTTGACTTTCTGGCAAGTATCACACTGAGCGACATACCGGGCGATCTCAATCTTCATCTTTGTCCACCAGAACCTTTGCTTCAAGTCCTGGTACATCTTGTTGCTGCTGCCGGGGTGGATGGAGAATCTAGTCAAGTGTGCTTCATCAAGGATTAACTTTCTTAACTCAGGCACTTTAGGAACTACTAACCGATTCTTAAACCATACTACTCCTGTATCATCAATCTGAAACAATCAGCCTTTCCGGATTGGACCTTTTCGATGATGTGCTTGATTCCAGGGTTATCTTTCTGTGCAGCGATGATCTGCTCTTTGATAGGGGTTTCTATTCTGATATTATTCAGAGTTCCTTGTGGAATCATTTCAATATTTAGCCTTTCCAGCTCATAACACAAAGAAGAATCATAGGGTTTCATCATCAGACAGTTGCAATATGACTTGCGACTGAGCGCATCGGCAACCACATTCGCCTTACCCGGATGGTAATGCACTTCAAGATCATAGTCCTTAATTAACTCAAGCCATCTTCTCTGTCTCATATTCAGCTCTTCTTGAGTGAAGATATACTTCAGGCTTTTGTGATCAGTGTACACATTACAGGTACTGCCCAACAGATAATGACGCCAGATCTTTAAGGCATGCACTACTGCTGCTAACTCGAGATCATGAGTTGGATAATTCTCTTCATGTCGCTTAAGCTGTCGGGAGGCATATGCGATCACTCGACCTTCTTGCATCAAAACACAGCCCAAACCAGTACCAGATGCATCACAGTAAATCAAAGGGCTTTTCGATGTTCGGCTGGGCTAGCACTGGTGATGTAGTTAACAGTTTCTTCAGAGTTTGAAAGGCTTGCTCACAGGCTGGTGACCAGACAAACTTCACAGAATTCTTTACTAACTCAGTGATAGGCTTGGCGATTCTGGAGAAATCCGGAATGAATCGACGATAATATCCAGCCATTCCATAAAGCTGCGGACTTGGTGAACAGTGGTAGGTGGCTTCCAATCCAGAATGTCTGCCACTTTACCAGGGTCAACTGACACACCTTCAGCGGATAGGACATGACCAAGAAACTGTATCTGATCTAACCAGAACTCACATTTACTGAACTTGGCATACAACTGATGTTCTCTGAGACGGGATAGAACGATACGAAGATGTTCGGCATGATCTTCAGGGGTTTTTGAGTAGACAAGGATGTCGTCAATGAACACGACCACGAATTTATCAAGCTCTGGCATGAACACAGAGTTCATGAGGTACATGAAATGAGCAGGGGCATTGGTCAAACCGAAGGACATGACCAAGTACTCATATAGGCCGTATCTGGTGGTGAAAGCTGTTTTAGGAATATCTTCAGGACAATCTTTATTTGGTGGTAGCCAGATCTGAGATCGATCTTGGAGAATACTTTGGCTCCAGCTAACTGGTCAAAGAGAAGATCAATACGAGGCAAGGGATATTTATTTTTGATGGTGACCTCATTGAGTGGGCGATAATCAATGCACATTCTGAGAGTCTTGTCTTTCTTCTTTACAAAGATTGCAGGACAGCCCCAAGGAGACGAGCTTGGGCGAATGAAACCCTTGTCCAACAAATCTTGTAATTGGATTTTTAGCTCTGCCAACTCTCTGGGAGGCATTCGATAAGCTCTGCGGGATATAGGAGCAGTCCCAGGCTTTAGCTCTATGGCAAACTCAACATCACGGTCAGGAGGCAGGCCAGGTAAGTCCTCTGGAAAAACATCAGGGAATTCACAGACCACGGGGATGTCTCTGGTTTCCAGAACATAGGCGGTGTTCAAAAGTGTGGCTGCTGGTTTTTGAGGCATTGGAGTTGGAGAAGGAGTTTGGAGGTACTGTTGGGAATGTCCACTCTCACAACTCTATTCAGGATGTCGATCATGGCTTTATACTGACACATCCAATTCATGCCTAAAATGACATCTATCTCCTGATCACGTAGCACTATCATGGTGGTAGGAAATACATGTTCCCCAACATTACTGGTATACTGCGAACCACTTCCTTAGTACTTATATGCCCTCCAGGCGAAAATATGCAGAAACTTTCTTTCAAATCCTCAATTGATATCTCATGCTTGATGACAAAAGTACGACTGATGAAGGAATGCGATGCACCAGAATCAAACAACACAACTGCAGGATGATTGGCAACAGGAAACCTACCGATCATGACGGCTCTCTCCTTCTGGGATGTCGCCGACAGTGGTGTAGTAGACTTGCCCGTGCTTCTTGACAATCTTGCCCTTCTGAACATGCTGCTGCTGTGCACGGTGCTGCTGCTGCTGAGATCCTCCAGGATTCTTCTGAGTATTCTGGGCATACCTCTTGGGCTTTGGGCACTCACGAGACCAGTGACCAAGCTGGCCGCAGTTGTAGCAGGGATGGTTGTAGGCTGTTTGTGGAGTGGTGATACGAACACCTGGGGCGTTCGGCTGTGTGGCACTCTGCTGGTTGGCATTATGGGTGGTGGCCGGGTACGGACGACCACTTGCTGGTTGGGGTAAGGTAGGCGATTTTGGTGGTGACTGGGGTGGTAAGATCCTCTGGCGCTTGTGACCGCCAGAGAAACTGCTGGATCCTGCTTTCTTCTTCTTCTTTTCCTCTTGATACTGACGTTGCTCTCTTCAAAGCGACAGCCCGGTCAACAGCATCATGATACGAACCGGTCAGGTTATTGGACAGACTTCTGCGGATCTTAGGATGCAGACCTCTAAGGAAACAATCCCTCTTCTTTTCATCTGTGTTGACATACTCTGAGGCATACTGGCTAAGATGGTTGAACTGACCCACGTACTGCATTACTGTGGAGTCCTTCTGCTGCAGTGCCAGAAACTGATCAAGCTTCATCTTCATTATCCCGAAGGGATGTGATGTGCACGAAAAGCGGTGCAACTCTTCTCAGGTCAACTGATGACCTTCTGGCTGGGCAGCCAACAGGTTGGCATACCAAGCGCTTGCTGGACCACGAAGCTGCTGGGAAGCGAACCGGGGCTTCTGGATGTCGGTATAGCGGAGAAGACTGAACTTTTGCTCCATAGTGCGGAGCCAGTCATCAGCTTCCAGGGGTTCATCTGCTTTGGTGAAAACTGGTGGACGGGTCTCGGTGAAATCCACATATGTAGTCTCACGGTTGATGTCGTGACGACCACGGTGACCATTGTTCTGCTGCCCCCCTGATTTTGAGCCATCAGGTTAGCAGCGGCTGCCAAGGCTGCAATGGCATCTGCCAGGGTAGCAGGAACAGGTGGAGGGTTTGGAAGGTTGGCATCATCAGAACCTCCAGCTCCAGTGCGAGTGTTCACAGGCATCTGTTAAGCAACTTGGAACTTAGCATTCATAGATGGGTTCTGAAAACAACTGACTGATAAGCTTCACTGATACAAAGGTGATAGATTGATAAAGATGACTGACAGATAACAACGGACTGATAAGGGGAAAGGTACGAAAAGAAAGATATAGACTGACTTAACAAAAGACAGACTAACGCTCCCAACCTAGACTAAGGTTTTAGGTAAGCAGGTGGTACAGACACACGGGATCTCCATCTCCTAAAGACGGGTCTAGTCCTCATCGATGATGATCATTTCTTCATCGTCGTCTCTTCTTTCGAGGATGAGCTCAGGCTCTTCCTCCTCGTCCTCGTCTTCAGCGTGGACGTCCTCAGCAGGTTCAACTTCTTCGTCCACGTCTGGCTCTTGTTCCACATCGGGTTCTTCCACTACTCCGTCCTCAGGGTCTTCCATAACCGGGGGTACCAAGGGGTGGAGTTGATCATACAGCTGGTGCACTTCCTCATGAAGCATATCATTGAACTGTTCAATCTGAGCTGTGTACTGCTGCAGTCCGTGGAGCTCGGCTCTGGTGACGTCCTCGCGGATCCAAGCATCATTGCGCTGCTCGATAGCGCGAACCGTGTTCCGGTTGGCCTGCTCCAGGGAAGCTCGTGCCTCATAAAACTCCAGGCGTGAGTGGTAGAAGTCATGCTCCAAGTTCTTCAGCTCAGCCTTCAGATCCTTGATCTCCTCCTTCAGGTTCTTACTTACGGGTGGCGGGGAAAGCGACGACCCATTGGAAGATTCGGCAGCTCTTCTCCAACGCGAGGTGCCAGCTGGTGGCGTGGCACACCATGCGGTCCAGTCGACTTGCGGGCAGTCAGCTTGATACGGGCCATGTCTGGACAAGATTAATGGATGAGAAAGGCTAGCAAGAACAGTAAAAGCATACTACCCCAACGAACTTAGAGAGGATGTTAACTTAAGTGATTATGACATGATGCATGAATCGTTCCTACGGAACAAAGCAATGCAATAAATAAATAAGGTACATAGGGCTTAAAATATGTTGTTCCACTAGCTAGTGTTGCCATATGAGAGACAAGATGAGAGAAGCAATTTGGACTCAAAATAGTCAAGTTTAGTTTGTTTGGACTCAAAAGGTCTTTTGAAGTTTTCGCAAAAATGAACACTGCAACGTTAAAGTGAGATGCTCCGATACCACTCTGCGACGGAACGGCCTAATCTCATGGCCCACGTGTCCCTGTCAACCTCTGACAGCCGAACCTATGTTCCATGTGATTAAGACCTGTTCGCCACCGGGCTACATCATTGCCCAATGTCCGCAGGATCATCTCACAATTCGGTTACAGCAGCTTGCATACTTTTACAAATAATATCGGAATAAAGAGCGGAAGACTTAATAACAATAGTTTTACAAAGCAGGGTTCCAAATAGAAATTAAGGTGCAGTTATTACAAACCAAGTTCTGATAATAGAGATAGACATAGGCAACATAGTGGAGAACAACAAAGATACTTATAATCACCCAGCCCGAGGGTGTACAACTATTCTTCGCCTCATCATCGGCCTCTTCCTGGACGATGGTCACGCAGCAGGGTGCAAGACACATCGGGGACTCTGTCATACCTGCAGCATGGGTAACAAACCCTGAGTACTGGGGTACTCAACAAGACTTACCCGACTAAGAAAAAGGGAGAAGACTCAGGAATGAGAGGCTTAGGGTAGTCAAGGTAAGGTTTAAGCAAGATCAAGTATTTTGCAGAAAGAGCATTTTTGTAAACCTTATTTTATTTTGGAAAGATTCAGCATTCCTCAATTCTTCATCGTTCATGATTCATTTTACATTTCAAAACATTCCTAGTTGAGAACCACTCTCCGTTGACAGTCAGTGGACCAAGTCTCCATACCGAGGAGCAACGTTAATCCGGATAAATAATACTCAGCTGAGGATCCCTATCCACACTGCATATGTAGCCCCAAGCTTGCATATGCCAACTCGTCTACCACTATTCCTCCAAGATTGGGCCCGGTCCTACGCCACCCGGAAGTACAGTACACCACTCCTATCCAGGTACGACGACCACGTGGGTACATGCTACTTCCGCCATCTCTCCACTCCAGTGCGCGGTTGTCGGTCCAATAAAGGATTCCTCGGAGCCAGAGCTTTCCGAAGTATGTGAATAGTTACAAGTCTTGACCAGCAGGCCCCCATACGGATGGTCCCTAAAGTTTTTCCGTCAGCAACAAGCACCTCGGGACTCTAACCCAAGAGTACAGGTCCTGTCGGTTTTTCAACCCTGTCCCGGTCGGTGTCAACTGTTGAGTCCCGGACTACAACATGACGGCACCGTACGCTCGACAACCTCTCCTCGCTGTTGACTAGGTATGGATCAGATACTTAGCCAACAGGCAGGGAGTAAAGCCAAATGCCCATAAATGTTCTTTAAGTGATCACACTTTTGAAATTGGCATTTTATTGCAAAGTCTAATTCAATAAGCATTGCTAAGCATTTTTCAAATACTTTTGAAAAGCAGGTATCGGGTGTATCAGTGGTCAAGGTGGATAGTGCATCAATTAGGATAGCACACAACTCCTATAAACCTAATGCAATAATTTAACTCAAAGCATTTAAGGAAAACATTTTATAAATCCAAGGAAAGGGGTTAAATGCACCGGGGCTTGCCTTGAAGAGCAAAGAGGGCAAGCTCGAGGGCGGCAGGGCAGTTGTCGGAGCTCGGGTAGTGTGACACCCCAATTTTAAGAACAAAATTGGAGCACAATATGTATGCCAGGATCAATTTCATACATATATCCACATCATAGTAAATATCAAAACAATGCTTTATTAATAATATCGAACTTTGTTACATAAATGACCCTCGGGTCTGAAATAAAAAGTACAGACTCTCATGATAACGAACTCTAATGAGGACTCTGATGTAGATGCGGAAATCTGGACTCCATCTCCACAGGAAGGTCGACCGGGGGTAGCGCCATCCTAGTACAGGTCGTCAGGGTCGTAGCCTCCGTCTTCTAGATACTCCTGCTCCTCGTACGTATAGTCTCCAGCGTCTGGGTGGGGTAGCAGGGGGACAAAGAGGAAGGGTGAGTACATCGAAATGTACTCCGCAAGTGTAGGAAATATATGCTTATGAGGCTAATAACAAAGGTAGACTAACTTTGTTTGACTCAAGCGCCTAAAGCGACACACCCTATTAATCCTATTAATCCTATGCACCTATTTACTAGGTTATAGCCACAGATACTGTAGAAAAGTAACAACACTCGGAGTCGCACAGAGCAACCACACTCGGAATCACACCGAGTAACCAACACCTGAAGTCCATCAGGCAACCGCACCTGAAGTCCATCAGATGACCCGAACCCAAAACCAACCAGTAACCAACTAATCTCGAAGAAGTCCAAGCCCGCTCGTGACCGTGAGCACGGCTGATATATCAGTTTTACGCTCTGCAGAGGTTGCACATCGTTACCCATGAGTCGTGCAGATCCCGTCACGCTAAACACTGCCAAGGTGCATAGCAGGTTGCACTGCAAGGCCTTTACAAAGTCCCCTCCAAGTCCGTTCCACACGTACCTCTAAGGTTTCACCCCGTACAAAGGTCTATGACCCCCAGGGCCCCCTCGTGAGCCACTAAAACAACCCCGTGTGGACCCTCAACTTAAAGGTTGCTAATTAATTAGCCAGTCCAGCCCATCCAGATCTCATGGTTGCACTGTTTTGCCGGGTTACTTGTCCAAGAACCGGGTCCTAGGGATCCAGGCAGGATAAATCTAGCACTCGCCCAGAACCAAAAACCAAAATCAGCTGCCGAGTCCCACGGCACAAAACCACCGGTACGGGTCCATCCTGCCGGATTTACCTAATAACCATGTTACTACAAAATTACCATGTCCACATTCGTTTCATAGTTCATTAATCAAGATTATAAACATTTTAACTCCCATCCCAACCATGACTGCTGGGCTAAGCAAGACACCTACCCGAACATCCCAAAACAGGCGACAAGGATAATATAAACAAATTCTAGTAAACCCTAACATGGGATTCAAATTAACGACAAGCATGCAACTACAAGATCTAACTACTCTAGTACCAAAAGTAAAATAAAGTAGGTGCAAGATGTTCAAGGACACTTGCCTTCGGACTGGGTCGAATCAACTGGGTCGCAAGGATGGTCTGAAGCGTCCTCATACTCCGCACTCTCTGGCCCAAGCAACATACATGGCACAATACATAGAAATAAATAACAGTACAACAAACAGTAAGGAAACAGTAAACTAATAGATCTACTGCGTAGAGAACGAAATTATGAATCTAACGCAAGTTGAATGGGTCGAATCAGAGTCAAAACGCAAAAGTTATGGGCATTTGAAGTTGAGTGGCAAATTTGTAAATCATTTGAACTCATTTTGTATTTAGAATAAATCAAAAACTGAAAATGGCAGTCGGCTGGACCGGCCGTCAAATATCTGGAAACAGGGGGTCTAGATCAAAATAAAAGGAAGACTCATAAAACAGGGACTGGACAGCGGGTTGGTTAGCGAAAGAAGGGGGATTTTGTGCAAAAACGCCAGCCGGCGCACTGTCCTGTGAACCCCGTCCATAGCCCGTGGACCGGCTGCTGGAGTGCTAGGGTCCATGGTGAACCATATGGACTGTGCCTCGTTTCTGCAGAAGTGCGGGGTGTGTTTGCAAGTCTACCAAGACTCAGTTAATAGTGCGGTCGGAGTGCGGGTTTATTCGTGAGTAGATCGAGGGATCTTTTGCCAAATGACCATGACCGGTCTGTGCTGGCGTGCAACTGCCGACGTGGCGCAGACGTGGCCTGACGCGCTGCTGCGTGGCGCTCGCCTATTGGCTCGGTGTTGCTGCGCGGCAGTGGTCGCGTGAGCTGGCCCCCGTGGACTGAGTCCACGACGTCGAGTGGCCGGTGCATACCAGTTCACTTGCAGGTTCTAATCTCGGCCATCCGAGATGGATCCGACGGCCTAGGACTAATAGGAAGAACAGGGTGACCGCCAGCGGGGAAGGGCACGGCGGCGCCTGGGCTCTACATGGCGGCGCCATGGAGGGACTCGCCGGGGTGCTCGGATCGAGCCCTAGAGACTAGTAGAGACCTAGGAGGCCGGTGGGAAAGGAAGCAGAGAAGATGGCGAGCTCACCGAGGGTTTCGCACGGCGGGAGGATGCTCGGGGAGACGTAAACGATGGCGGAGTCGGGAGGACTGGTTCGGGATCCGGCGCGTCGATGCCGGGGAGTTCCTGGCGCCGGTTCACGCCGTGGTTGGTTCCCTTGGATGCCCCGTGTGTCTGCGATGCCAGGGAAGGGAAGAGCGATACCGGTGATGGCCTCTGCGGGGTGGAGTCGAGCTCTCGTCGAGCTCGGCAATGGCGGCGGTGTTTTCGGTGAGATGCGAGAGAGGCCACGCGTGGAGGTGCATCGACTTTTGTAACAGAGGGAAAGTGGTGTGGCGGCGCTATCCCGATTGGTTGGACTGGGGCCGGAGGGTTCGGAAGAGCTGGTTGCGGGCGATGATAGCAGATGCTATCCGTGAGGAGGGGAGACGCGTGCGAGAGGGAGGGGATAGACCCGACCGGCGGGGTCCGTCTGTCAGCCACTCAGGGCGTCCTGGCGAGTGGGGCCGTGTCGCAGCGCGACTGCGGGGAGGGGACGCGTGCGGCGAGCGTGCAGTGGGGGAGTGCGCGCGGTTGGGCCAACTGCGGATGGAGGCAGGGAGGAGAGGGCTGGGCCGGCGATGTGGCCCGATAGGCGTGGGCGGGGAGGGGAAAACAGGCCGGCGTGGGTTGGAGACGAGGTGGGCCGCGGGAGAGGGAAAAACCAAGCGGGCCGCAGATGAGTGGCCTAGGCAGTGGGATGAGGGGAGATGAGGTCCAGTTAGCACTTTGCCTTTCTCTTTTTCTTTTCCAAGTTTTGCAAATCCTTTTTAAAAGCAGATTTCAAACCCATTTCAAAATCAAATCAGTTTTGAAAACTTTTGAAAATATTTTCCCTAGGTTTTAGAAATAAAATTTGAGTTTAAATTTGTAAAATTTTCATAAATCTTTATTTGCTTTCTAAATAGAATAAATCCGATTCGCCCTATACGGGTTTAATAAAATCATTTACCACACAATAAAATATGCAATGGCATGAATGCAACATGAAAATGAGAATAAATTTTATTTTCCTCCTCTAATAAACGAGCCAACCTATTTAATTTCTAATTCCTTTTATTAAATTGGGGAAAATTAAATCAGGGTGTTACAGGTAGCCTCAGGGACAGGTTCGTCGGCGGCTGCCTCGATCTGACGCCTTCTTCGGTGACTATACGAATGCAATGATGCATGCTCATGAGTATGCTAGTATGAAAATGCAACACAGGACATACAACATGAACCTTAATCACCTTTTCTGTTTTTCTTAATTATTTAAAAGGTCATTTTATGCAGTTGCTCCAAAAATTACCAAATTAATCACATAAGTTCATTATGGTGTAGATAGATGGCAAAACAAATTTCATAATTTTTGGAGGTCATTAAGGTGCTCAAATAAAATCAGACATCAATTAACAAACGACACTATTTAACAATTAAAATAAAGGCTCAAAAATCAACTTGTTCCAAAAGACTTCAAAATTTCACCAGAGACTAAACATGGCATAGGAAGCTCACAAAAATTTATCTCATGATTTTTGGAGTTATAAATGATTTTCTAAAAATCCAAAACCATCCATTTATTAATAAAAGAGGGATTTTACATTTTCAAATTCTTGCAGCAGAAAGTCAAGTTTCATATTTTTATAAATACTACATAGTATAAGACTCAACTGTAAATTTTCAGAATTTTTAGAGCATACAGAAAATCATACAAAAAGATGAAATAACAAGACTATTCATATTTCTGAAAAGGAAAAGAGCACTGAGCTCGAGTCGGAGCGGGCTCGACGTCGAGGCTCGAGGCTCGGCTGAGAAAACAGAGGCTGGGCTCACCGAGAGTCAGAGGCAAGGCTCGGCGAGGCGGATGGATAAGAGGGCTCGACGGCGAGGCCTCGGCGGGTTCTCTTGCGGCTAGCCTCTCGAGGGTGGCCTCGGCTCACTCGAGGCTTGGGGCTCGGTGGGCGGAGGTGGCCTCGAGGCTCACTCGAGGGCTCGGCGGGCTCGGTGGAATGGAAGTTGCGATTCGCCCGAGGCTGAGGCTAGACTCGGCTTGCTTCTTTCGAGAGGGGCGGGGTTTCGAGGATGTGCTCGAGGGGGTGGCTCGGGAACGCCTCGAGGGTAGTGCGATTCGCCCGAGGCTTGGGGCTCGATACGGTCGAGGGTGCGGCTCGAGGAAGGAGACGACCGCGGCGGCACTCCGGCGATCCGGCGACCCTGTACACAGGCACGGCCACCAGTAGCCGGTTAGGGGCGCAGAAGGCAAGGAAGATGAAGCAGGGGTCAGAGAAAAATGATCATGGCCGGAGAGTGGGGATTTCCCGAACCCGAGCTCACCGGTGTTTCGCCGGAGTTTGGGAAGATGGGGTTACGCCGGGCGATTGGAGGCGGCGGAGGTAAAATTGAGGGGCTGGGAAGCTTCGCGAGCTCAAGCGGAGCTTCTGGGCTAGGTGGTGGGCGGCGGAGACTCTGGAGTGAGCTGGCGACGGTGGGGGGTGAGTGCGGAGCTCCGGCCGGCGGCGGGTCTTTTATAGCCGCGGCCAGGGGCCGTTAGGGAGCGCGCGGGGGTGGATAAGAATGCCCATGGCGCGTGCTATCGATCTCATGATGAAGAAGGGACGGAAATCAGTTTGGGACCCGGGAGTCGTGCTTGCCGGCGACGGCCCACGCGGCGGCGACGTCGGGGGAGCAGTGGGGACGGGGGCGGAGGTCAGCGCTTGCGCGTGCGGGGGCAGAATGATGGGCGGTCACAGGCGACAGTCGGGGCGGGCGTGCGGCTGCCAGGCGCGTGGCGCACGCAGCTCCCGCGAGCGGCCATGGCCGGGCCCCCCCTGCTCTGCTCTGACCCTAGGTAGGAGATGAACAGGGCTAGGTCTAGGGTTTGACTTTCTGTATTTTGCAAATACTCCAAAACTTGAACTGCATGAGAAAAACTCAGAATACCAAAGTTGTGCAGAAAAGGAGATCTACAACTTTGTCAATAAGAACATTTTCAAATTCCAAACAGTTTTTGAATTATATTCAAAAACAGAAAAGGGAACACTTTTAAGATTTGAATAATTTCAAAATTACTTTTGATTTTATATAGAAACTTGAAAATCTATAAATACCAAAGTTGTTCCTCTGACAAGATCTACAACTTTGCTTTTTGGACCAAGTCCAAATTTTGAATAGTTTTTAACTTATTAAAAGAGGGGGTAAAACCAGGTTTGGAATTTAGGGTTTTTTAAAGGATTTTGAAATCTGATTTTTGATTTTGATTTTTGAACAACACAACAAAGCTTCAAGACACTAAAACTGAACAAGAAATACACAAGACTAGGCACAGAGTTGAAATTACCATTTTTGCCCTTATAGGAAGATTTGGGCTTTAGGGTTTTTGAAAAGAGATTGCTACACAAGTACTAAGCAACATAAATGCAAGGCAAGAATAATTAATGACTAATGATGATGACATGTCAGGTTAATTACATTTTTAAACACCCGAGGTGTTACAGTAGTACCGGCCTAAACAGACCGGTGGTAGTACCGGCTGTCTTCTGGTATTAGTTTTAAGTTTTGAGTTTCAGATTTTTAGAATAACCTATTCACCCCCCTCTGGCTGATTTGATCCTTTCATTCCTCTTCGTCGGATCTGCTGCCGTGGGGCTCCTCATCGGATCTACTGTCGTGGGCTCCAGCTCACTGAATCTGCGTGTGCTAGGTTGGAGGCCACGCCAGTCGCACTCGCCGCTAGGTCATGCGGGCGCTCCCACACCTGCCCAAGGGCACGCCAGCCATGCCCGCCCCCATGCGATGTTGTGCCCTCGGCGTGGAGGTCGCACGGCGGTGCGAGCCACACCCGCCGAGGCTGTTGTCCTATAACAGCCATGGCCGCCTCCACGTGAGGCTGTGCCAGCCGTCGTCGGCTGCGCCAGCTACGCGTGAGGTCGTGTCAGTCGGGGTGGAGATCGGCCCTGCTAAAGGAGAAGAGAGGGAAGCTCTCTCTCTCTCACCACACACACATACCCACACCTTGAGGCTGAAACCTAGGAGTTTCTCAGCGAAAGCTTGGCTTTTACCTGCCTTGAAACTTTCATTTACCTGCCCAACCTAGGATTTTTCTTGTCTACAACTGGGCTTTTACCCGCATGATATGGCAGTAGCTGTTTAAGAATTGTAGATATGGTAGTAGCTTTTTAGGAAATTGTATATGGATCTTATGATGTGGGCTAGTTGGACCCGATTGGCCCGTTATGCCATAACCGTCAATAATTTGATTGATTCTTTTTTTTACAGATTTTTGTCCCATTCGTTTCTGCTGATCACTGGTCCTTGGTTGTGTTGGAACCAGATTTAAAGGTTATAACTGTACTTGATTCCTTGTATGACTTGGAGGAATCCACAAAACGTCAGAAAGGACTGGTTAGATATTTTCAACATCAAATGACTTGCAAATAAAATATATGATACTGTTTCGTTACACCCTAAGCTGCAGCAACTGATCCATTGCACTCTTGCAGATAATCGCACTGACCACTTCTTTCTTCAAAAGGCCTAGATTTTACTAACTGCTTACCTTCAACACCAAGAGTTCTGAAGCAAAATAACGTGTAAATTTTCAGCTATTTCCTAATGTCATACTTTATCAAGTTATTTGCTAATTTCATAAAATCTGTGCTCAGGTTCTTATTTCTGCAGTAATGATTGTGGTTTTTATACACTACTGTACATAATGAGATATAAGGATGGAAACTACATGAACATTGGTGAGGTTAGTCCTGCCTTTTCTGTAGCAAGTCACAAGCTTTGGTAACTGGGCAACTCTTATCATATTTCTCTTGTAGATTAGATTCTGTTGATTGTGCTCATTGTTGATAAAAATGCAGGACGAAATCCTCATGTGTTGCCAACAAACTGCATGGTTCCTCCTTGAGCACAAAGATAACATATTGAGAGGCGCATTTACATACAATCATTCGTTGGAAGATAAAGATGCAAGAAAAAAGAAAACAAAGGTAGGAGATTACCAGCGTAGGATTTTACCTGTCTAGAACCTGGTTGTTACCTGCCTAACTTGGGTTTTGCCTGCTTGCAACCTGGTTTCATTGTTTGAATGAACATGAGAAGAATGACAAGGATGGGGAGACATCAGGTGGGCAAAAATCAGATGATGGGGATGCGGGCAGCGTGGAAGAAGATGACAGGGATGGGGGACATCAGGTGGGGAAAGATCAGGTGATGGGATGGGGACGGGGAAGAATTAGAGAGAGAAAGGATGTGGACGGGAAAGAATCAGAGAGAGAAAGATCAGATGATGGGGATGAGGGCGGGGAAGAATCAAAGAGAGCCAAGAATAATAATAAGAAGTCGTTTAAACGGAAGAACATAAAGGCATTGCAAAGCTAATGCAAGTAAAAATATGGTAGCCCAAAGGACAAACTCATTGGTCTCTCCTTTCGATAAAAAAGATATTTGGACCCAAAATCTGGTTGATGAACAATTGGAATTGCAACTCTGGAAAAAGACCATTGGCAGTGAAGAATACGTGAGGTAAATTTTTTACTTGTTGATGTTGCTTTTAGTTCAATAGTTCTGAAACTTGCACTGATAATGATTTATTTCTATTTCCAACACCGGTGTTGTTCTCATGAGTCTTCATAACAAAGTAGTGAACGATTCTTGGAAGCTTTCAGGATCTGATATTTCCAAAAGTTTTGGAACGGGAGGTTTCTATGAATACATGGTGATGTCGATGTATGTAAGCTGTCTCATTGATGGAAAGTTATCATAGACCAAATACTATGGGTTACAAGATCTTCCTATATCCTTAAATTTTGTAAGTGAAAATTTTGTGTGCACTTATAATGTTTTTTATCCTCATTGATCTTTTTTTTCTGTGCACTTAT
Organism: Coix lacryma-jobi var. lacryma-jobi; assembly: GCA_009763385.1. Taxonomy (NCBI): domain Eukaryota; kingdom Viridiplantae; phylum Streptophyta; class Magnoliopsida; order Poales; family Poaceae; genus Coix; species Coix lacryma-jobi. Next base: position 123,954,273 of record CM019829.1, read on the forward strand.
GTTGGATGTACACCTGCCCAACCCTCACACTAGGTGCAGGGATAAGGCGAGGGTAGCCAACTGTCGAACGGAGGGCGAGGGTTTGGAACAATTGAATGACCTGTTTCTTTCCTTCCTTCCCGAATCATCATCTTTACACTGTTCACTCCTTGGTATTTTAGGGAATACCAAGGGACACCGATCAATTTACAAAAGGGTACAAGAAAGATTCCCCAGAGCAATACAACGGAGGGGGGGTAGAATCGTACAAACACAGATAGCGCGAAAACCCTAAATCCTCCTTCCCCGGGCCGCCGCCGTCCGACCTGTGCACCCCCTCGCGGGAACATGGAATCAACCCCGTGTCTGTAGAGTTGTTGCCGTCATGGCGAAGGTCTGCGTTCGCTCGCTGCCCGACGAGTCTCCATGCTCCCTGCACGCGAAGGTCAGAAAGCGATACGCAGCTCGTGTTAGCAGCGAAGGTTTCCCTGAAGGTTTCTTGGGGGTGCGAAGGTTGTCTCCTTATGATAGCTCGCGTGTTGTCACTGCCGAGGGTCCCTTCCCCAACAGTAGCCCCTCGATAACTTGGATCAAGTAACGGTCCTTGGGCCCGAGCAACGTTCCTTGGTAAGGAAAAGAAAAGTGGCCCTCGCAGCGACGCCTGTGACTGCTGGGCGGGGCCGTCAGGTTTGTTTCGTTTTTTGTTGCCGTGTTTTTGGGGATTGTGTCGATTTTCTTGTTTTCCGCTGCTCACCCTCTGCCTATAAATAGATGGGGTAGGTGAGCTAGTTGTAACTGTGTCGTGTCTTTTCTTTAGCCTTCTTGCTGTTGCGATCTGTTTGTTGTGAAGGTTTTTAGTTTTTTAGTTCCAGTGAAGCCTTTGCGAAGGTCTTTTGTTTTTTAGTCATGGCCAGGTTGAAACAGATGCTCGTCCGGCGTCTCCAACTGCCGCCGGTGAGGTGGTGGGTGACCTTCGAATTTGGTCTTAGTCGCGTTAGTGGTTCGGATCTGGCGTCCTATCTTAGGCGAGGCTGGGTTGAGGAGGGAGAGCGAGGGCCAGCGGAGGGGAGACTGTCCCGAAGCCTAGGCCTGATGAGGTGGTGGTATTTGAAGAGTTTTTGTAGGTGGTCTTCGTTTTCCAGTGACTTCTTCATGACTTTGGTTCTTCAGCGATTCAATTTGAAGTTTCATCAGTTGACTCTTCTTGCTTCACAAAGCTCTCTATATTTGTTTGGGCGTGCCGCTCTCAAGGTGTTGTTCCGCACGTCGAGGGTTTCGTGCATACCCACCGTGTCCATATGCAACCTCGGAAGATCACTGATGGTGAAGGTAACACCAACTTGGGACAGTTTGCTGTGTACACCTTTTGTCACCGCGCTGGCTTAGGGCTTCCGGTGCAAGCTCAGAAGAATAAGTGGACAAGCGGTTGGCAGGAATTTTGGTTTTATTACAAACTTGGCGATGCTGCGGGGCTTTGCGGAGACCTTCCAGTTCTTGGAGATGTTTCTGCCGATGCTTGGATGACTGAGGAAGCGCATGCTGCTGTTGATAGCCTCAGAGTGGTTGCTCGCTCTCAGTGCTCGGGATCTAGGAGGAGGAGTATTTTGTGCGAAGGTTTGGCCTCTTAGCCGAAAGCAGTCCTGGTTTGAGGTTGAGGATGATTCATTGTACGAGAAGAGAGGTTTGAAAAAACTGAAGTTGGATTTGTATAAAATCTAGGAGGCTACACTTAAGAAGTTTCCAAATCAGAAAAGTGGCGTCGAGGCTGTTCTAAGGCGGGTGCAGCAAAAAACGGAGGACCTAGTTGGAAAACAACTACCACACTGGAAGTTAAGGCAATTCATGGCGTGGTGGGTAGCGGAGGTCGGGTTAACAGGATTTTTGATATGTTCGGCATTCCTTATCCCGATTGGCCGGCCCCCATGAGCGAGGATGCCCTAAAAAAGGAGGAAACGCTCGTCCACCGAGGAGAAAGATGGTGCGACGGAGTCTAAAAGGGGGCGCGGCCGAGGCCGCGGTAGCGTTGGCGGTGGTCGAGCGAAAACATCGGCGAGCAAGGTCGCTATTGCGACGGCCGCCAGTGGCGCGTCGGGTTCTACGGCCTTTGCGTCGGGCCGAGGTGGCGCGAGGGTTGGTTCCGTTGCTAGTGAGCGCACGCCGCGTGTTGGGGGAATTAGCGCTCTTATTCAGATTTCTGATGACGAGGCTGCATCTGACGAGAGGAAGGTGGTGGTGAGGAAAAAAAGAAACGAGAAAGGGGGGAGCGCCGAGGGTAGTTCGTCTAACGATGATTCTGGTACCTCCGGAAGCAACTTTGGAGTTGGGGAAGAAAACTCTGGAGAGGATAGGCATGGGAAGAGAGTTGCTTCGCCTTCTGTAGAGTTGATGTTTTCTGCAGATGTGGGAGGGGTGCCTCGGGGCCTCGAGGCGAGAGCCCGAGTGCAGGTCGATACCCGAATTTGCTGGCTTGCATATTTGGGTTGGTGGTTTTGAGGCACCCGGTGATCTTGAAGCTGAGCGGACCCCAGACAAAAGGCCATATGGTGAAGCGAGCCGTTCGAGTTCCGTATTTTGCGAAAAAAATCGAAGTTTCAGACCCGGCGACGGAGCATGTCATTTGCAGTGTGATCCGGAAGAAAGGCGTTTTCTTGGTCGTATTTTTGGTCGTATTGTGTGCCGGAGGCTGAGCTCCTTCTTGCAACCAACCATGGTCGATATTTTGGACGATGTTGATGTCAAGTTGGTGGAGTTGATGCTTTTAAACCATTCGGCCCGACGAAGGGCTGGTTATAACATGGATTATCTTGTTTTGAAATGATTGTGTTTCGAAACAATCTTCGGGGATTTTCATCGATGTAAGCGCTCTTGGTGAAGAGTCGCTTTTTTCGATGTTGATGGAAAAAGAAAAGTTTGGAGTTTTCTTTTTTGGGGATTGTTGATTGTATTAAGGATTGGATGCTGCCTCGTTAAAAAAACCTTACGCCCCTTCGTAAGGAAAAAGAGTGCAACTCCTTTGTTTTTGTTACATAGTATGGTACTGGAAGGGAAAAAATAGAAAGATGAAAAAACAAATTACATGTTGCGAGAGCTCGCTAAGGCTCCGCTATGGGTAGTATTTGAAGGACCGAGAAAGCACTAGCAAGGCGACCAGGGGGGTGAATGGGAGCTCAAAATTTCTCTCAAAACTTTGGCCAAATGTCCCAAAAACAACCCCCGAAAGCTACGACTGAAAATGTGATGCCCACGACCCTTGGAAGAGGGTGGATGATCTCTAGGATCACAGCGAGGCACCACAAAGCGATAGAAAGCCAAACACCAAAAAACACTAGCACAAGTTTGCCCCTTGAAAACCAAGTCCCGAACGTAGATTGAAGGCTACGTCGAGAGATCCCTAAATACCGATGCTAACAAGTAGCAAAGATACCTAGAGAGGTTACTTGGTTAACTATAGGACCAAACGAGAGGTCCGGAAACCAAGCGGAAAAGCCGGGAGAGCAAACGCACTAAAACGCAACCTTCAGCAGGATCCCGGACTGTCCGCCGGTACGGTCCCGGACTGTCCGGCCCTACTGCGGACTGTCCGCAAGCAGGTAGCGGACTGTTCGCCGGCTGAAAGTGCAAAACTGCACAGCTGCTGAAGTCCCCTGGTCGACTCGCGGACTGTCCGCTATCGACTACGGCGGACTGTCTGTCGGTCTAACAACAGCAAAGTGTCCGAGCCGCGCAGCCACTGACCAGACTGAAGCCCGACGCATGAACTGTCCGCGCCCCCAGTGGCGGACTATCCGCGGATGAACAGAGAGGGCGATTTTGGTCGCCCCTCTCACGAATCCTCCCAAATCCGAATCAAAACTCAATCCCACGTTCCCAAACTTGGAGAGAATGATCACGAGGTAGTTAGGAGACTATCCCCAAGAAATCATCCGCTCAAATTGATTCAATCACCGGGAAATCGAAAGGGGAGGAGTATGAACGAAAAAGCGCCACGAAAACAAAATCAACCTGATCTACTTGTTCGTGAGGAGTTAGATGAATTCCTTCAGTGGAAATGATCTCCTCACTATAAAGAACAAGTTGATTCAAACGGATTTCACAAAGATGCAATAGAGAGGGAGATCGAGTGATGGAAAATCGTGAAGAAGAAACGAAGAACGCGAAGAAGAAGAACATGAACAAAACACGAATCAAGTCATCGATCTGCAACCGTGTGGCTACCACACACTACAACAGTGAGGTTACGGCCTCACTTCCTCAAAATCTCCAGTACACAAGGTATGGTTCTCTGCGGATCTCAGCTAGCTACAGCAGGGGATTGGGAGAGCAGGAAACCCTAGAAGCAAAGAGCAAATGACTGAGATAGAATGGGAGGAGGGTGTCTCCCTCTACTTATCTTAATTCTAATTCCTACTCTACCCCTCTCTAATTACAGAGCGAACCAGCTAAACCCTAGGGTTATTCTGGACCAACTCGAAGATGCTGGTGATCCGACGGCCACGCCCGCACAACTGGTAGCGTTGCCTCGACGCAACCTCACCGATTGCCGCCACGTGCCGCCACCGCTCCGCTCGTCCTTTTCACGGACTTCGCCCCCGGTTTTGAGGCCCAAACCGGGAAACCAGCCTTCACGACCAACCCCCGGTTTTGAGGCCCAAACGGGAAACCAGCCGACCGTAGCCTGAGTTTTGTGGCCCAAACTCAGGAAACCCGCAGCACCTAGGTTTTGAGGCCCAAACCTGGAAAACCGTCCTCAGCCCGAGTTTTGTGGCCCAAACTCGGAAACCATCTGCGCCCAGGTTTTGAGGCCCAAACCTGGAAACCGTCCACTCGGTGGTTTTTCTGTGGCTCAATCACCAAACCGAGCCGTAGAGGGATGCACCGCCCGTGCACCCCGTCCACCGACACGTGTCCCCAGGTCCTCGACCAAGCAACACCGTGCCCGCAAGTCTTCGCTCGTCGCTGTCCCAGGCTGTCAGCCACCACAGCTGATCCTCGGGCCACCGGTCCCTCAGTCCAAGTCTCACGTCCGCCCTTGGCCACTCTTGGTCCCTCGACACGACACGTCTCTACTCGACCTTCACCTTGCCTCTGATCACTGTATCCGTGCTCGACACCTGCACAACACAAGCCAAAGAACATGCGCATTATCCCAGTTGACAATCACTCATCACTCAGAGACTCGGCATACACCCATGTATCCACAATCTCCCTCTTGATGAGTGCATTGTCAACTACCAACACAAATCATAATAGAATAGAGAAGGAAGGAAGGAGAAAGAAGGAGAGAGAACTCGACCAAATGACCCAAAAGCATATCAAAGTCGAAGAAGGTCAAGTGGAAGAGCAAAACAACTTGGTTCCCAAAGACATGGGCAATGGCTCGACGCAACCAAGCAAAACAAAGCTAGCCCTCAAGAAGAGGTAGAACTGGCTCAACACCGCTAGCAAGTACCAATTGATAAATCGAAGCAAAATGCTAGTCCCTCAAGATAGAGGCACAGAGGCTCAACACAACTAGCAAGAAAGCTCGATACCAAAACCTTACGGCCAACAAGAAGCAAAGCCCCTTAGTTGAACACAGGAAGGCACTCATGATTTGCCAAATTTCTACCCTTAGTTGAAAATGCACCATCAAGCAAATGCACCATCGTGTAAAATCTCCCCCCCTTAGAGAATGCACCATCAAAAGTGCTTGCAAGTCAATTTCTCCCCTTCCGAAATGCATATGAGTCAAAATGCAAGTTAGCAGCTTCAGGAATATAGTCAAAAGAGTGCAAGGATGCTCTACACAGTAATACTCCAATGACTCAATCAACATCCATAAACTGCTAGCAAAGGCTCAAACTGATCACTATATACGAAATATGAACATATGAGCAAAGTGAGCAGTTTTAGCCAAAAGGTATTCACCATCAAAAAAGCACTACACATGTATAGACAGGAAAACAACAAGTGTTAATCATGTATACAAGGTGAATTACCCCTAGCAAAGTTCAAACATCATGCTATAGAATGAAGCATAACATGTGATTTCAATTATAAATCGGAGTTGCAGCGGTGAAATAACACAAGTTCAGAATTTAGCATGTGATTGCGAGAGGTTGAAAGCTTGTCATTGCCTAACTTTTCAACCGAGCGAAGCCTATGCAAATGCAATCAGAAGCTTAAAGCATCGGTTTCGGTCATACACTACACGGCTCAAGTTTAACTCAATGTGCAATGAGAAACAGTCTCGATACCGTGATGTGTTGACAAGCCATCCTGTCTCGATTTTTTAATTCACTTAAAACTTGGTTCAAATTTTAGACAGAATATGAACATACCAAGCAAGTGAGTGACTCAGAACTAGAGACATAGCAACCTAGCATATATGAAAAGTACGAGTGAATTCAACACATCCTACACATGCTAGTTGCATATCTCAATGGTGATTTTTTTTCAAATTTTATGTTCTTTAAGCAAATTCACCATTTCAAAATAGCTCAGCTCACAACATGTATTAGTGATCAGAAAGAGCATAAGCTACAAGCATCAACATATAGCATCGGAGCATAATGAACAGAGCATAATTACACTAAAGATTATATACATGAAGCTCAGAATGTAAAAGCGTATGCAATGTAGAAAAGATGCTAGAAGAAACCAACGGAAAAACAAAAAGTCAGTTTATGGTACAAGAGCCAAAATTCTTCCCCATCTAAAAAGGGAAACACACACAAGCTCACCTCTCAACCTAGCAAAAGTTGATTGGTCCAAAGGCTTGGTGAAAATATCAGCCAACTGATGATGAGTATCGACATGGCGAAGGTCGATATCACCCTTCTCATAGTGGTCTCGCAGAAAATGAAAGCGCACATCAATGTGTTGGTCTTCGAGTGCAGCACGGGCTTCTTAGCAACGCTAATAGCACTCGTGCTGTCACAAAGCAAAGGAACACGAGAAAAGCTCAGACCAAAATCACGCAAAGTGGCCATCATTCAGAGTAACTGGGAACAGCAGCTAGCCGCAGCAACATACTCAGCCTCCATGGTAGACTGGACGACACTAGACTGCTTGCGAGAAGACCACGATACAAGAGAAGAACCAATAAACTGGCAAGTCCCAGAAGTGGACTGACGATCAATACGACAACCAACAAAATCGGCATCGGAATAACTACAAAGAGAGAGAGTGGAGGAAGCAGAATACCAAATCCCAAATTCTGGAGTGAAGGATAAGTACCTCATTATGTGCTTGACCGTCTGACGGTGAGAAGTGCGCGGCGATGACTGAAATCGCGCGCACAGACACACAACGAACTGGATGTCTGGGCGTGTCGCCGTCAGGTACAGCAGCGACCCAATCATACTTCGGTACTCCTTCTGGTCCACAGCTTCTCCATCCACATCCGCATCCAGGGCCGTCGTGGTCGACATAGGTGTTGGAAGAGGCTTGGCCTCACCCATGTCGAACTTCTTAAGGATGTCCTGGTGTACTTGCCCTGGTGCACGAACATCCCTTCTCGGGATTGCTTGATTTGCAACCCGAGGAAAAACGTCAACTCGCCCATCATGCTCATCTCAAACTCCCTGCTCATAGTGTCTGCAAACTTGGCAACCAAAGCGTGAGAAGAACACCGAAAATGATATCATCCACGTAAATCTGGACCAAGAGTGTGTCATTACCTTGCTTGAGGAGAAAAAGCGTTTTATCCACACATCCCATTTTAAAACCCTTAGCAAGCAAAAAGGTTTTCAAACCTATCATACCAGGCTCTAGGGGCTTGTTTCAAACCATATAAAGCTTTGTGGAGTTTAAAAACATGGTTTGGAAACTTGGGATTTTTGAAACCGGAGGGTTGTCTAACATACACTTCCTCTTCTATGTAGCCGTTTAAGAAGGCACTCTTGACATCCATTTAAAAAAGTTTAAACCCTTTGGATGCAGCAAAAGCCAAGAGTATCCTAATAGCCTCCAAACGAGCTACAGGAGCAAAAGTCTCCTCATAGTCTATCCCCTCCTTCTGACTATAACCCTTGGCCACAAGTCTCGCTTTGTTCCTAACAATGTGGCCATCCTCTCCTTGTTTTGTTTTTGAAAACCCATTTTGTCCCAATAGGATTACAGTCTGGAGGAGGTGGAACAAAACCAAACCCGAAACCCGATTTCGCTCAAATTCTCTAACTCCTCATGCATGTCATTGACCCAATCCGGATCCGTCAAAGCGTGTCCAACATCTCAGGGCTCAAAATCAGCAACAAATACAGAATGTGCAAAGTGAGAGATTTGTGACCTGGACCGAGTGACACGTTCGTCGATGTTGCCGATCATCTGCTGAGGGGGGTCTTGGCGCTGAATGTGTCGTGGCGCCTCCCGAGCAGACGTGATCTCCCCCTCTACAGCAGCTGGTGCCTCCCCGGGTACAAAAGGTACTGCTCGAGGTGGTGGATCCCACGGCCCCAAGAGGAAGAAGTGTCGGGGCCGTGAGTCGTAGTAGAAGCCGCTCCTTGCGGCACAGCAGGTGGAGGGGGGCTGGATCATCCATACCTTCAGCGCCTCATCCTCGTCATCAAAGAGAGGCTCAACAACCTCATGATCACCTGCACGCTCAAAACGAGAAGAAGGACAAACCATGGTCTCGTCGAAGGTGACATCGGATGTCTCCATGACTCGGTTAGTGTCAAGGTTAAGTACACGATAAGCTCGAGTGTGAGTGCCATAACCCAAAAACACACCGTCAGAAGAACGAGACTCAAACTTGTCCAAGTTGCCCTTTTTGAGTATAAAACAATGGCAACCAAAAACTCAAAAATAACTCACCTTGGGCAGTTTTCCAAAACGCAACTCATAAGAAGTCTTTTTCAAGAAAGCTCGGAGAAAAATGCGATTTGAAATGTAGCATGCAGTGCTCATAGCTTCGGCCCAATATCGCCTAGGAGTCCTATGCTCATCGAGCATCGTCCTGGCCATCTCCAAGGGTCCGATTCTTCCTCGCTACAACACAATTCTGTGGCGGTGTGTAGGGGGAAGAAAACTGATGCTCTAAACCCAAAGAGTTACAAAACTTCTCAAAATCCGAATTCTTGAATTCGGAACCATTATCACTCCTAATAGCTCGCATCGAGTTCAAAGGGAACTCGTTCTGAAGACGCAAAATCAGATTGCGAGCAAAGGAGAAAGTCTCGGTCTTCTTAGCTAAAAAGAAGACCCACGAATATCTCAAAAAGTCATCAACAACAACAAGCACATACCACTTCCCCCCAACCGAGCTCATCCGAGCCGGACCAACAAGGTCCTGTTGGAAATATGCCTAGAGGTTATCATAGAGATGATGATATTTCTATTGTATCCATGATTTATTATATGTTCATTGAATATCCATTAAAGACAACTTGTATTGATTGGCAATTATGTGAATTGTCTGTGAAACTCTTTTACTTGTATGGTTATTCGATAGTTGTCCCTGATCGGAGTTCATGTGAGGACACACATGAATATTAGATCAGCACATGTATTAGTTGATGACTATGTTTCACAAGTCATAGACATGGAGATGTCAAACTAATGTGGGCACATGTATGACATGGGGCTGGACTGACCCAACATGAGATGTTCTTATTATCTCTTTACACATCATATACGTTATATCCTTTGACCGGAGATTGTGGTATGTACTCAAGATATGAATTGACTTACTTAGGGACTATCAAACGCTACTTCGTAACAGAGTAGTTATAAAGATAGTCTTCGGGTTTGTCAGGAAGTATGCTGTGAGACATAGACGATCAAGATGGGATTTGCCCCTCTCCTTGCGAGAGAGATATCACTGGACCACTCATATGATTGGATCATAAAATGCATGGCCGTGCTTAGGTTAAATGTTAACCTATGAGTTGGACCATATTGTGTGGCAAGGGAATTGCGTATATGTGATCGTGGTGGTTCGTCAGATATGATCTTTGCGTATACATAGGAGTTGACACGTCTTCCTAGAGGCCGCTGTCAACTATCGGGCGAGTAGGAGTACTCGGGCCGTGTCTATGTGTGCGTGAACCCATAGGGTCGCACGCTTAAGGGGCTGGAAGCCTGATTTGAGTTGGACTCGAGTCAGACCGGGATCAGGGTTTGCTAATGGGCCTCCAGGTCGGTGGGCTCATTAGGGACGCCTATATAAAGAGGGGTGGGGCGACCAAGGTTGTAACCACGTCAATTGTTGACAGCCGTCGCCCACCCCACGCCCGCGCCTATTACTCCTCGCAGACCTAGCAGTCTGGAGGTGTGACGCTTCCTCCCTGTACGTGTGGGATACCTCGGAGGTGCTGCATCTGGAGCACAAGGACGAACCGCACGTGGAGACGTGAAGGACGGACGTGAACATCTACACGGCATCGCTGCGATGCGCACGTCTACACCGAGACGTCTTCCGCTGCACCTGCGCGTCTAGTGGTAATCCCGTGATCTATAACTAGTAGTAGTTCCTGGTTTATGGGGTCAAAATTTTTGCGTTCGGCTAACTCAGCAGAAGCGTTCGGCTAACGTAGCGGAACCGTTTTTCGGCTACCACAGTGGTAGCTTTCGGCTAGTGTAGCATCCCCATAACCCTATAGTGGTATCAGAGCCGTTACTGCCTTGTTATAGATTCGGTTGTGTGCATATACAGATATGCACGGTTGTAGATCAGTCTCTGATCTTGATTCGTGATATTGCTGTGTTGGTCATGTAACGATCTACTCCTACCGGTCGGAATTCCGCCATCGGAGTTAAGTGATACGTGTAAATCCAACCATGGCAAGATGGAGATCAATCAGATTAATCGAATCGAATCTAGATCAAGAGCTGGGTGCATGAGATGTACCGTGGCATCTGCAAAAGAGCGTTGTTCGGTAAAACAACCGTAACTTTTGCATACGACCTCGGATTGAGATGATCTTTAAACGAAAATCGATCTACAAAAAATTTTACATCCATTTTTCACCGGTTTTTGCCGCTTTTGTCAAATTTAGATTTGCGAAAAAGGCCAGGAAAATTATGTTTTCTGCGATTCAAGATTAGACGTCGGGAACGTTTAACTCTGTTTTGCAGGAATTGATGACTGGTATAGCCATTATGTGTATGTGATGCATGTATGTAATTGTTTCATGACTTGCATGTCGTGATTATGACAATATGGCTGGAGCCACATATATATTGTCCATTTGATGTAATGGCTTGCGTGCCAAAATTATGATGATCCTTCACGCGACTATGTAATTACTTAATTAATTACGCTAGTTGTAGCTAGTCGGTGGATTCATCGTTGGAGGATGGCGTGCATGTACCATGTGGATGGAGATCATCATGGTGAACAGATTGGTGGAGATGGAGATCTCCAAAGAAACACTGGGCTATACCAAGTCATATCTGTGTTGATGCTATTCTCTTATTATGTTCTACTTTCACGTATGATTCATGTTTATTGTCTACATGCGGTAGTGAAAGTATAGAACGATCCCTCAGTAATGTTCAAGTCATATGCTTCCCCAAACCTTGCACTGTCATATGTCTTGTACAATCGGTGGCGCGCCTATGAAATTAGGGTGTCACTGATTTTCCTTGACCAGGCAGGTTCGTATCGGATACTTACTGCAGAAGGGTTGGTTGCTTGAACAAGGTCATCCTAACGGTTAGGAACCTTGAAGCATAATGAGTTGAGCACGCATAGAGATGCTGGCCAACAACAAGAGTCATATGTGATATGATTAGCAAAGAGTTGCTTACCGATCTACCATGTCCACTAGCGGTGATGCTAAAGCTCACTAGTAGACTTGTTAGTTTGGGTCTTGAATCATTGAGATTCAATAGAGGGATATTGATCTCAGTGGGAGTAGATTATATTAATGATTTAATATCATTTACTCTGTCTTGGATACATTGTCTTAGTATTTTGCATTTACTTTGTTGTAGATCAATGACACCTAGCAATCCACCATTTACTTTACGATCAATCCTTGAGAAAGATAAATTGAATGGAACAAACTATGCGGATTGGATCCGCAACCTGAGAATTGTTCTCAGGGCTGAGAGAAAAAGGAAGATATTCTAGACACCCCACTACCAGAGGAACCTGCTGATAATGCACCTGCTACTGAGAAAACCGCTTACAAGAAAGCATGTGATGCTGATCTTGAAGTGGGGTGCCTGATGCTTGCTAGCATGGAACCAGATCTGCAGATGCAGTTTGATAATAATCATACAGCCTACGATATGATCGTAGCGCTAGATGAGATGTTCCAGACTCAGGCTAGAACTGAAAGGTTCAATGTTTCTAAGTCTCTTGCTGAGACTAAGTTAGCAGAGGGTGCAGCAGTTGGACCACATGTGATCAAGATGGTTGGTTACACTTAGAGGTTGGAGAAGCTAGGCTTCCCAATTGGTCCAGAACTGGCTACTGATTTCATTCTCTCTTCTCTCCCACCTAGCTATGGGAACTTCATCTCGAACTACCATATGCATGGTGCGGATCGGGGCTTGAATGAGCTATGTGGCATGCTTAAGACAGCAGAGGCAGACATCAAGAAAGGTGCTGGCAGCAGCCATGTGATGGCAATCCAAAACAAGCCCAACTTTAAAAGGAAGGGCAACTTTTGGAAGAATAAGAAGGGCAAGGGCAAGGCCAAAGATGTGATCTCCAAGCCAAACCCTCCTGCGCCTGACGCTGCTGGACCAACTGCTAATTCTGAGTGCTTCCACTGTAAGGGGAAAGGTCACTGGAAAAGGAACTACAAGGTGTACTTAGCATCCTTGATGAAGGATGGCGGTGGTAAAGGTACTCCCGCTGCTCATACACTTGTTGTTCATGTTACAAATATTTTCATCGCTAACTCTTATATTAATTCTTGGGTATTTGATACCGGCTCGGTTGCTCATATTTGCAATACGATGCAGGGAATGATAAGAGGTAGAAGCGTTGGAAAAGGGGAGGTTGATTTCCGCATGGGCAATAATGCAAGAGTTGCTGCGTTGAACGTCGGGACGATGCAACTACACCTCCCATCAGGATGGATTTATTTTGGAGTTGAATAATTGTTATTTTGTTCCAAGTTTAAGTCGAAACATTGTGTCACCTTCATGTTTGATGAAGGATGGCTATTCATTTGCGAGTAAAGACAATGGTGTGTTTGAATTCTCCTGCCGAAACTCCGAAAGCACATTTGTTTGGATTCATCCTCAAACCATGCTTCCTTGTGCACTCCAAAGTCTTCCTCAAATCAGCCAATGTTTTCATGATTCCTGGACTTCACGACCACATCATCAATATAAATTTCTACAATTTGCCGATCAATTCATGGAAGATGTAGTTCATAGCTCTTTGATAAGTTGCGCCGGCATTCTTCAACCCGAATGCCATAACAACCCATTCATACAGACCAATATGACCAGGACATCTAAAAGCTGTCTTTGAAATATCTTCTACTGCCATAAAGATTTGATTGTATCCAGCATTACCGTCCATAAAGCTGATGACTTTGTAAGCAGCTGTTGCGTCAATAAGCAACTCGGCAACCGGCATTGGGTAACTATCCATTGGAGTAGCTTTATTGAGATCTCTAAAATCGATGCAGACCCTCATCTTCCCATTCTTCTTATATACTGGAACTATACTCGAAATCCAATCTGCATATCTACATGGCCGAATGAAATTTGCTTTCAACAATCTCTCAACTTCCTTTTTTACATCGGCTAGTACTTCTTCCTAAAAATCTTCCGAGGAGGTTGCTTGTAAGGACGATACCCAGGTTTGATTGGCAATCGATGTTCAACAATGGAGCGATCTAATCTGGGCATCTCTGTGTAATCCCATGCAAAACAATCTTTGAACTCCTTTAAAAGATTTATTAATTTCAACCTATACTCTGGATCCAAATTTGCACTGACATATATTGGTCTTGCTTCAGCCTCGTTACTAATATTTACTTCCTCTAACTTATCAGCCGACATGAAGCCTTGTCCCAATTTTCCTTCGTTTCCATCAATTGGGTTGTCCATCCAAGAATTGCTTTGGAAGTCAATCACTTGGATCAACTGTTCTGTCCCACCGGGCGTGCCAAAAAGTGTGTTGACGCAAAACGTGACGCGCCGCGCCTCACACACAGCAAGCCGAAAAAAGCCGGCTTCAATCGGGGCCCGGAGTGTATCAAATCCGGAGACGTGTCAGTCGGTTTGACCTGAAAACCAACAAGGGATAAAACTGTGAGAATACCAATGGAACATGCCGGGTGAGACCAGACAGTTCCATATGTACGGCTTTGAAAGCCAATCACGACGGCACACACACTATAGAAACTGTCTGTCAGAGCATGTTTATAAAGTCATTCGGCTAACATGAGAACAGAGCATGTAAAGCATATTAACTGCCGAATGCGCATGTAAAGAGAGACATGCTTGAACAGATGAATAGGTATCGTTAAGACATTGTAACAGGTAACTTGCAAATATAAATCTATTCAAATAAAACATGCATAGGTTAGTCCAACTAGTCTGTCGCACGTCTAGCCTTCATAAACCCGTCAAGCATAAACTCAAGCAAAGCTAATCCACCGCATGATACCACTTGCCATAAGTCTACACCACTTCTTATAATCAGATTAATCCACCGCATGATACAATCTAATTATAACAAGCTAAAAGCATGCATGTACTTGAACAGATCTATAAAAGCTCATTACTCGTGTAAGCTTAACCAAGATCAGCAAACTAGCCGAGTTGGGGTCCATGAGGAAGGAACAAACAAGCAAGCACGATCGAACCAATCTAAAAACTGCATCTGCGCACGATACCTAGTCTTATCAAAGTCTAATCATAACTAACATGCATGAACCCGCAACATGTGACAATCTAGATTGAAAGTTGATTCGGCCATCATAATCTTATGATTAACGAAAACACAAACAAGCTTGTGAAACAGGGCCGAACAAAGATCAATCTAGATTGGGCAAAAGAGTGTTACAAGAATTAAATAATAAAACACATAACACATGATAACTTAATGAATCTATCAGATCTGCCAAATCTAATAGAGCCGATAACTATTTTACCCATGACTTAATCCACCGCACGATACAAGGCATAAGCAAAAACCTCCCGTCATAAGCTTAAATCCGCCGCACGATACTAAGCTTAACATACGAGACTACTTGCATCATATCTAAATCCACCGCATGATACTAGACATGATAACAAGGTTGCCGGTACTTACGGAGGTCGACGGATCGATGATTCCTCTCGAAGAACTCGACGACACGACTAAGGACTCGAAGATGGCACGGGGCCGGTTTGTATTGATATGGTTGTGAACAGTTTACAATGGTCGAGGGCTTATATTTATACCCTGGACAAAACATGAATCCTAAACGATTAGGACTTATACAACGAATTTTTGGAAAGATACAAATATTATTCCTACTCTTCTCAGCGTCCCCATCGCCACGCATCTTCTCGTGCAAGCCATCTTTACTTCCCGAACGGAGTCACCGCTTCGCAAAATATCCATCCTTACAGGCATTTGCCGAAATCCCGAAAACTAGCCGACCGCTTGGTCGTTTACCGAATGCTCCTCTTACTGTCGGTTGGGTCCTCTTGTCATTCTCTCGTGTGTGCGAAAATCTGATGTCAACACCTTGCTATTGCATTCTTGGTCCTTCACATTCTCCATTTTTTGTTCTTTTTTGGACCAAGACCACGTTTGAAAGCCATGATGGATATTTGGCAGGCCGGATCACCTCCGCATCCAAGAGTCTATTTACTTCTCTCGCCCTCGCTGCCTCTTTCCTTTCTTCTGATATTTTGCGGAGCTTTTGCTTGACTGGTCGATATCCTTGTTTTATGTTTAAGCTGTGCTCAATCAAACATCTATTAACTCCTTTGAGATCTTCTTCTCAGTGTTTCCCTCGAAAAGTTGAACTGGTTTGGTTTCCTCTTTAGGTGATGCTCTCCTTTGGTCACTGTGTGTTTCACCTTCGCTACAAAGGCTTGTTGTTTGAGGCATTGTTAAATTGTGCACATTGCGCTGTCCCGGTGCAACTGTTCCTTCAGCGGCTCTTGCAACATCTTGGTCTCCGTACACTGCAACGATCCCCTTCGGAGCAGGAAGTTTCATACAAAGGTATGCAAGATGGATGACCACATTGAAAACATTGGTGAGCCCTCGACCAAAAATTGCATTGTAGGGATAAAACATGTCAACCACATCGAAGGTTATGTGTTCTGTTCTACAGTTCACTTGGTCTTCGAAGGTTACGGGCAAAGAGATTTTTCCGATTGCTCTAACTTGCTGACTGCCAAAGCCGTACAGAGGATTGCCAGCAGGTTGCAAGAGGTTTCTGTCAAGCTTCATGTTGTCGAAGGTTGTGGCGAACAAGATGTCCGCGGAGCTTCCTTGTGTCGACTAGAATTTTGGTGACTGTCCATCCTGCAAGATTAGTTTCAATTACCATAGCATCAGTGTGGGGGTAATCCCTTAACTTCATGTTACCGGTATCGAAGGTTATTGGTATAGTTGTCCAACGTGCCGTGCCGTGCCGGCCCGGCCGATGTCGTGCCGTGCCGGCCCGGTGAGGGTCGGGCCACCACGGGCCATCGGGCCAAGCGGGCCATGCCACTAGGCCATGGGCCGGGCCGGGGTAGCGGCCCAAGGCACGGCTCATGGGCCGTTTTTCGGGCCGTGCCGGCCCGTCGTGCCGTGCTGGCCCATGGCCCGTCAGTTAAAAACGTCCAAAAATATCTATATATCTTCTTCACAAAGTGTTGAAATAATTCATCATTTTCAACTTAGTGTTAATCAATTCAATAGTATAAAAAAACAACACATATATATAATTGTCAACTCATAAATATCATCATTTTCACCATATAATATTAGTTTTAACCGGGCCACCACCCATAGTAGATCGGGCCGTGCCTGGGTCGTGCCACGGGCCAGGGTAGCGGCCCAGGCACGGCCCACACCTCGGGCCGGCCGGGCCGTGCCGTGCTTGGGCTGGGCCAAAACGCCGGGCCACGGGCCGGGCCACCGGCCCACGGGCTTCCTGGACATCTATAGTTATTGGGATATGGGACCATCGTCCAAATTTGTGTGGTCCTTCAACAGCCACGTGGTGCACTCTTTCATGTTTTCATTGCCTTTTGTTGCCATGATCTTCATTAGAGCCCCCAGTGATGGCAAGGATTACGCCGAAGGTTGATGTTGGATTGTTGATAGTTGTTTGGGTTTGGGATTCGGCTTTGACAGGCTGAGGAGCTGGCAATGCTGGTATTGGGGGTGGTGGTGGTAGAGCGTTGCTTGTTTGTTGGTTGGTTTGGGTTTGAGGGGTTGTGGGTATGAAATGGTGTATGGTATGTTTTGGCGTTGGGGAGTGGTGGATGGCTGATATGGGGTGTGGTTGTAGTGCGGGTGATGTGCGTACAAATATTGGTGCGAAGGTAAACCATAGTTTATTGGGGTGTACTAGTATGGAGGGTGGATTGGATTGAAATTGGCTTTCTAGTATGGTTGATGGTTCGGTTTTCTGCCGATGCGGCTCTTTTGGATTCCTGGTACTCTTTCCTTTGGCGAAGCACTCGCATTGTTTGGTGGTGTGACCTTTCGCTGGACCTGAAGGACCGAGAATGCAATAGCAAGGCGACCAGAGGGCGGGTGAATGGGAGCTCAAAAATTTCTCTCGAAACTTTGGCCTTTGTCCCACAAATCAACCCCCAAAAGCTTCGATCGAAACTGTGATGCCCACGACCCTTGGAAGAGGGTGGATGATCCCTAGGATCACAGCGAGGCACCACAAAGCGATAGCAAACCAAAAGCCAAAGCACCGGCACAAGTTCGATCCTTAGAAACCGAGTCCCAAGCGTAGATTGAAGGATACGTCGGGAAATCCCCAAATACCGATGCTAACAAGTAGCAAGGATACTTAGAGAGGTTCCTAGGTGAACTAAAAAGCCAACGAGAAGTCCGGAAACCAAGCGAAGAAGTCGGGAGAGCAAATGCACTAAAACTCAACAAGCAGCCAACTCCCGGACTGTCCGCCAGTACGGTCCCAGACTGTCCGGCTCAACCGCGGACTGTCCGCGGGGGGATGGCGGACTGTTCGCCGGCAAAATCCCCAAATAGCACAGTTGCTGCAAGTCCCCTGGACGTTCCCGGACTGTCCGCGAACTCCAACGGCGGAGTCCGCCGGTCACTCAAAAGCAAATTGGCCGAAGAACACGCCACTGCTCCGGCTGATCCCCGACGCCCGGACTGTCCAAAACTTGGAGAAGATGATCATGTGGTAGTTGGAAGACTATCCCCAAGAAATCATCCGCTCAAATCAACTCAATCACCGGGAAATCGAGAGGAAAGGAGTATGAATGAAAAAGCGCCACGAAAATGAAATCAACCCAATCTACTTGTTCGTGAGGAGTTATATGAATTCCTTCGATGGAAATGATCTCCTCACTATAAAGAACAAGTTGATTCAAACGGATTTCACAAAGACGCAGTAGAGAGGGAGATCGAGTGACGAGAAAATCGTGGAGAAACGAAGAACGCGAAGAACACGAACAAAACGCCAATCAAGTCATCGATCTGCAACCGTGTGGCTACCACACGCTACAACAGTGAGATTACGGTCTCACTTCCTCAAAATCTTCAGTACATAGAGGTATGGTTCTCTGCGGATCTCAGTTGCTACAGCAGGGGATTGGGAGAGCAGGAAAACCTAGAAGGCAAAGAGCAAATGGCTGAGATAGGATGGGAGGAGGGTGTCTCCCTCTACTTATCCTAATTCTAATTCCTACTCTACCACTCACTAATTACAGAGCGAGCCAGCTAAACCCTAGGGTTATTCTGGACCAACTCGAAGATGCTGGTGATCCGACGGCCACGCCCACACAACTGGTAGCGTTGCCTCGACGCAACCTCACCGATTGCCGCCACGTGCCGCCACCGCTCCACTCGTCCTTTTCCCGGACTTCGCCCCTGTTTTGAGGCCCAAACCGGAAAACCAGCCTTCACGACCAACCCCCAGTTTAAGGCCCAAACCAGGAAACCAGCCTTCATGACCAACCCCCAGTTTTGAGGCCAAAACAGGAAACCAGCCGTCCATCGCCTGAGTTTTGTGGCTCAAACTCAGAAACCCGCAGCAACCAGGTTTGAGGCCCAAACTGGAAACCGTCCTCAGGCCGAGTTTTGTGGCCCAAACTCAGAAACCATCAGCGCCCAGGTTTTGAGGCCCAAACCTGGAAACCATCCACTCGGTGGTTTTTTGTGGCTCAACCACCAAACCGAGCCGTCCAGGGGATGCACCGCCCGTGCACCCCGTCCACCGACACGTGTCCCCAGGTCCTCGACCAGGCAACACCGTGCCCGCAAGTCTTCGCTCGTCACTGTCCCAGGCTGTCAGCCACCACAGCTGATCCTCGGGCCACCGGTCCCTCAGTCCAAGCCTCACGTCCGCCCTTCGCCACTCTCGGTCTATCGGCACGACACGTCTCTACTTGACCTTCACCTTGCTTTGATCACTGTATCCGTGCTCGACACCTGCACAACACAAGCCAAAGAACATGCGCATTATCCTAGTTGACAATCACTCATCACTCAGAGACTCGGCATACACCCATGTATCCGCAATCTCCCCCTTGATGAGTGCATTGTCAACTACCAACACAAATCATAAAATAGAGAGGAAGGAAGGAAAGAAGAAGAGAGAACTCGACCAAATGACCCAAAAGCATAGCAAAGCCGAAGAAGGTCAAGTGGAAAGAGCAAGACAACTTGGTTCCCAAAGACATGGGCAACGGCTCGACGCAACCAAGCAAAGCAAAGCTAGCCCTCAAGAAGAGGTAGAACAGGCTCAACACCGCTAGCGAGAAAGCTCGATACCAATTGAAGAATCAATGAAATTAAAGCAAAACAGAGCTAGCCCTCAAGAAGAGGCAGAACGGGCTCAACACCGCTAGCGAGGAAGCTCGACACCAACTGAAGAAAACTTGATACCAGCTGAAGAGCATAACAGCAAAGGTGTTAGTCCCTCAAGAAAGAGGCAAAGGCTTAACACAACTAGCTACCAAAAATGTTCTGAAACAACTGTACGAGCTCGAAAAACCCCCCTCAAATAGTGCACATAACCAAGAAGTCGAAAACAGAGAGCACAGAGAGCACATAAGATTTGTCAATATTTCTCCCCCTTAGTTGAAAATGCACTATCAAGAATCTCCCCTCCAAATGCATATGAGTCAGAAATGCAAGTTAGCAGCTTCAGAAATATAGTCGATAGAATATGAAGATGCGCGACAGAATGCAGAACCGATGACTCATAAAATGCACAGAATGCTAGCAAAGGCTCAAACTGATCACTAATACGAAATCTGAACATTTGAGCAACAAGAGCAGTTTTCAGCCAAAAAGGTATTCACCATCAAAATAGCATGAAGCATGTATAGACAGGAAGTCAAACAAGTGCTAAACATGTATACAAGGTGAACTACCCCTAGCACAGTTCAATCATCATGCTATAGAATGAAACATAGACTTGTGTATCCAAATTTTATCGGAGTTGCAGCGGTTTAGCGGTTAGATTACACAAGATCAAATTGTAGCATGTGATTGCGAGAGGTTGAATGCTTGTCATTGCCTAACTTTTCAACTGTGCGATGCCTATGCAGAAGCAATCAGAAGCTTAAAGCAACAGTTTCGGTCATACACTACACAGCTCAAGTTTAACTCAAAGTGCAATGAGAAACAGTCTCAAAACTGTGATGTGCTGACAAGCAATCCCATCTCGATCTTTCCAATTCATTTAACTTGGTTCAAATGTAAAGTAGTATATGAACATACCAAGCAAGTGAATGACTCAGAACTAGAGACATAGCAACCTAGCATATATGAGAAGCACGAGTGAATCTACACA
The DNA here is from genome assembly GCA_009763385.1 of Coix lacryma-jobi var. lacryma-jobi. Lineage (NCBI taxonomy): Eukaryota > Viridiplantae > Streptophyta > Magnoliopsida > Poales > Poaceae > Coix > Coix lacryma-jobi. The sequence continues at coordinate 123,975,146 of CM019829.1, forward strand.
TCCTACACATGCTAGTTGCATATCTCAATCGTGAACATTTTCAGGTTTTAGGTTCATTAAACAGGTTCACCATTCATAAAATAGCTCAGCTCACAACATGTATCAGTGATCAGAAAGAGCATAAGCGCTACAAATAAAGCATCGGAGCATACACTATACAGAGCATAGTCACATTCCAAGGATTATATACATGAAGCTCTGAATGTAAATATGCAAGATGAAATGCAAAGATGCATGAAGAAACCAATTGAAAAACAGAAAGTCAGTTTGAGATACAAGAACCAAAATGTTTCCCCCATCTAAAGGGGGGAAACACACACCAAGCTCACCTCTCAACCTAGCAAAAGTTGATTGGTCCAAAGGCTTGGTGAAAATATCAGCAAATGATGATGATGAGTATCGATATGGCGAAGGTCGATATCACCCTTCTCATAGTGGTCTCGCAGAAAATGAAAGCGCACATCAATGTGTTTGGTCTTAGAGTGCAGCACGGGGTTCTTAGCAACGCTAATAGCACTCGTGCTGTCACAAAGCAAAGGAACGCGAGAAAAGCTCAGACCAAAATCATGCAAAGTGGTCATCATCCAAAGCAACTGGGAACAGCAGCTAGCCGCAGCAACATACTCAGCCTCCGTGGTAGACTGGGCGACACTAGACTGCTTGTGAGAAGACCACGATACAAGAGAAGAACCAATAAACTGACAAGTCCCAGAAGTGGACTTGCGATCAATACGGCAACCAGGAAAATCAGCATCAGAGTAACCGCAAAGGGAGAGGGTGGAGGAAGCAGAATACCAAATCCCAAACTCTGGAGTGAAGCATAAGTACCTCATAATGCGCTTGACCGCCTGACGGTGAGAAGTGCGCGGCGACGACTGAAATCGCGCGCACAGACACACCGCGAACTGGATGTCCGGGCGTGTCGCCATCAGGTACAGCAGCGACCCAATCATACTCCGGTACTCCTTCTGGTCCACAGCTTCTCCATCCACATCCGCATCCAGGGCCGCCGTGGTCGGCATGGGTGTTGGAAGAGGCTTGGCCTCACCCATGTCGAACTTCTTCAGGATGTCCTTGTGTACTTGCCCTGGTGCACGAACGTCCCCTCTCGGGATTGCTTGATTTGCAACCCGAGGAAAAACGTCAACTCGCCCATCATGCTCATCTCAAACTCCCTGCTCATAGTGTCTGCAAACTTGGCAACCAAAGCGTGAGAAGAACCACCGAAAATAATATCATCCACGTAAATCTGGACCAAGAGAGTGTCATTGCCTTGCTGGAGGAGAAAAAGCGTTTTATCCACACATCCCATTTTAAAACCCTTAGCAAGCAAAAGGTTTTCAACCTATCATACCAGGCTCTAGGGGCTTGTTTCAAACCATATAAAGCTTTGTGAAGTTTAAAAACATGGTTTGGAAACTTGGGATTTTCAAAACTGGGGGTTGTTTCACATACACCTCTTCTTCTATGTAGCCGTTTAGGAAGGCACTCTTGACATCCATTTGAAAAAGTTTAAACCTTTGGATGCAGCAAAAGCCAAGAGAATCCTAATTGCCTCCAAATGAGCTACAGGAGCAAAAGTCTCCTCATAGTCTATCCCCTCTTTCTGACTATATCCCTGGGCTACAAGTCTGGCCTTGTTTCTCACAACATGGCCATCCTCTCCTTGTTTGTTTTGAAAACCCATTTTGTCCCAATAGGGTGACACTCAGGAGGAAGAGAAACCAAAACCCAAACCCGATTTCTTTCAAAATTTTCAAGCCTCATGCATGGCATTGACCCAATCTGGATCAGATAAAGCATGTCCAACATCTCGGGGTTCAAAATCAGCAACAAATGCAGAATGAGAAAAGTAAGAAATTTGTTGTGACCTTGACCGAGTGACACGTTCGCCGATGCTGCCGATCATCTGTTGAGGGGGTGTTGGCGCTGGATGTGTCGTGGCGCCTCCCGAGCTGATGTAGCCTCCCCCTCAACAGCAGCTGGTGGCGCCTCCTCGGGTACAAAAGGTACCGCTCGAGGTGGCGGATCCCACGCCCCCAAGTAGTCGAAGAAGGGGATCGGGACCGTGAGTGGTAGTAGAGCCGCTCTTTGTGGCACAACAGGTGGAGGAGGTGTTGGGTCATCCATCCTTCAGCACCCTCTTCCTCATCATCAAAAAAGAGGCTCGCCAACCTCATGATCACCTGCACGCTCAAAACAAGAAGAAGGACAAACCATGGTCTCGTCGAAGGTGACATCTGAATGTCTCCATTACTCGGTTTAGTATCAAGGTTAAGTACACGATATGCCCGAGTATGAGTGCCATAACCCAAAATACACCGTCAGAAAGAACGAGACTCAAATTTGTCAGGTTGCCTTTCTTAAGTATGAAACAATGCAACCAAAGACTCTAAAATAACTTACCTTGGGCAGTTTTCCAAAACGCAACTCATAGAAGTGTTTTTCAAGAAAGCTCAGAGAAAAATGCGATTGGAAATGTAGCATGCAGTGCTCATAGCTTCTGCCCAATATCGCCTAGGAGTCCCTATGCTCATCGAGCATCGTCATGGCCATCTCTACAAGGCTCCAATTCTTTCCTTCTACAACACATTTTGTGGCGGTGTTGTAGGGGAAAAAACTGATGCTCTAAACCCAAAGAGTTACAAAACTTCTCAAAATCTGAATTTTGAATTCAGAACCATTATCACTCCTAATAGCTCGCATCGAGTTCAAAGGGAACTCGTTCTGAAGACGCAAAATCAGATTGCGAGCAAAACAAAAGTCTTGGTCTTCTCAGCTAAAAAGAAGACCCCAAATATCTCGAAAAGTCGTCAACAACAACAAGCACATACCACTTCCCCCCAACTGAGCTCACCCGAGCCGGACCAACAAGTCCATGTGCAAAAGCTCTCCAGGCGCTTGTCATGACCTGAGTCACTGGATGGTGGGGAGCGGCAACCATCTTCCCATGTCTACAAGAGTGGCAAACAAGATCCTTCTCCATAGACAACTTGGGCAATCCTCGGATTAGGCCAAGTGAGCTAAGCCTTGCAAGCAAGTCGAAGCTCAAATGTCCAAGTCTCCTATGCCACTTCCAAAGATCAGAGGAGGATGGTCCAGCCACAAGACAACGAGAAGTGCTAAAAGACTCCAAAAAATTCGCACGAAAGACTTTCCAAAGGGTGAAAATCAAACACACAAGATTGCCCTGAGGATCCAAAATACGACTGAGATTTGGTTTAAAACGAATCTCGTAGTCATCATCAAAGTTGCGAAACAGAAAGAAGGTTAAAGTGCAAGTTAGAAACAAGAGCAACATCAGGCAACACAAAGTGCTCATTAACTCGCACCGACCCATGAGACAACACTTTACCTTTGCTATTGTCGCCGAAGGTGATAAACTCCTTTCCGGCGACTGGACTAAGACTGGAGAACCACTTGGCGTTTCCGGTCATGTGTCTTAACAACCGGAATCCACCAACCAAACGTTCTCCAATCGTTTTACCTACATCAAAAAAATACATAGGGTGAGCATACGGTCCAACACTGGGGTTAGTGAAGTAGGGAGAATACCAGTGTTGGGTCGGCTGCTCAAAGAACGGTTAGCAGAAAAACCATTCCTAGCACGCCTACGGGAAGAGCGATCACCACGTAGAGGAAACCGTGGTCCGCTAAGGGAGGAGCATCCATCGCGATACTCAAAACGCGGTGGGGGAAAAATGCTCAACTACAAAGCCACCGCCATGGGGTCCATAGCCTACAACTGCAGGCTCCCGCCGGGCACGACCTCCTCGGGCCTAGGCCTAGGAACTTGAGGTTTTGGACCTCTAGGCCTAGCAGCACGCCTCTGAACATTCGGCACATGTACATCATGGAAAGGACGGCACATGTCCGTGTTGTTCATCTCCTTTGCACGGCGCGCCTCTCTCTTGCACCGAAAGCAAACTCACTCAAGTGTCCATCTCTCCCACAGTGCTCACAATGGTACCTCACCGCTCTCATAGGGGGTTGTTGGTACTCACGGTAGTGGGTGTGGATCACTTTGCCCTTCTGTGGCATAAGCTCCTCCTGGATAGGTGGCATCGTGTCAAGCTTGTTTTTTTAGGTGGTTGGGCTTGTGATGCCATGTCTGTTTCTTGGGTGGAGCTCTCGGAGGTTCAACGAACACACCATCCTTGGTGTTGGCTTGAGAGGCTCTTTGGGTGGAATCTTTGTAAGCTTGGGAGTAGTGGTGGAGTTGGGCTTCTCACATGGGTTCAGACCACTCGACTCTCCAATCTTGCCAAAAGATGAAACATCAACACCCTGAGCGAAACCTACACCAGGACCTCCTGCAACGCTTGAACTGGAGATCATCATCCCAAGCTGCGGCTCACCACTAGACACCCATGACAAGATGGTCCGAAGGTATGCGTTTTCCTCCTCGGTTTGCATCTTGTCATGCTTCACATTGGCTATCTCCATCTCCAGGCCCTCACACAAAGCGCACCTAGACACACAAGTGCTACCCGAGCTGGCCTTCTCAAGAGACACAATCTTGGCATTCTTCTCTGCCAACTCGGTTTGCAAGCCTGCACAAGACTTGCACGCACCCAACAGCGAGGATCTAGCCTTCAGCTCATCCACCTCTCCAACCACGCGACATACTTACCTCTCAAGGTGAGAAGGTCAGTCATGTGCGTGGTGCACATCTCGCACTCACCCTCCTCAGAGACAACTACGGTGGACTTGGAAAACTCAAGCTCCCTCATTGTATCCTCCCACTTCTGCCTAAACTCCTTCCGCTCTCTAGCAGCGCGCCTAAGTAACTTATCTTGACTAAGAAGGGCGGCAGTAAGCTTCTCGACCTCAGCAGAAAGCTCATCGGGGGTCAGAGATACCTGGGAGGTGTTGTCGTCGTCATTCCGAGGGATCTCCTCCAGCTCGCCGTCGACCTCCTTGCCGAGGGCCATGGTGCAGAAGCCCTCGTCGTCGACGAAGAAGCAGAGGCTGTTGAGCTTGTCCTCGATCCTCTTCTTCTTCTCGGACTTGTCGTCGCTTGAGGAAGCGGAGTCGTGATCCGAGTCGTCGACGTCGCTGAGCGTGGCGAAGAACGCACGCTGCTCAGTCTGGGCCTTCTCCAAGTACTTAGTCTTGATGTACTCCTTGTTGAAGCCACCCTTCCGCTTGTGCTTCGCGGGGATGTACTTCTCCTTGCGCTTGCCGGAGTCGTACTTGTGCCCATGATCTGCCTTGCCAAAGACTTGCTTGTTCTTCTTCGGCAATGGCGATGAAGTGGTTAGGGTCGCCGCACTCAAAGCATCCTGAGCGTCCTCCTCCGCAGCGATGGTTCATGCGGTTGTTGTGAACCGCGAGAACCGGTTAGCGAGCAACACAAGCTCGTCATCCCCCATGAACTCCAGCTGCTCCTCTGTGACAGAAAGAAGAGAGGAAAGTGCAAAGCCTCCAGAGGTGTTAGCAGAAGAGCCAGAAAGCAAAGCCATTGACTGGCCATAAGGATTTTCATAAGAAGCCCTCGCCATGGAATCGATCTCACTAGACTTGAGCTTACTAAAGAGCTCGTCGCACGTGAGGGTCTCATAGTTAGGCGATTCGATGATCGCCTGAACCTTGGAATCCCACACCGACTGATCAAGAGTATGCAAAAGCTTCAAAGCCCTCTCATGATCGTTGAAAGGCAATAGCTCCTTGTTTGCCCTCATCCTGTTGACAATCACCTGAAAGCGAGCGAATAAACTTTCTATGCTCTCGCCAGGCATATGTCAAAGTTCTCATACTCTCGCTTGAATGACTCGTAGAGACGGGTTTTGACTTTAGTGGTTCCCTCATGGAAACGCATCAGGGTAGCCCAAATCTCCCGAGCCGTAGCGAGGTGAGAAACGCGATCAAACTCACTCATGCTCAAGCATGAGAAAAGAGCATTACGGGCTTGGCTATTGGCATCGTGCTCATCGATCTAATGCTGAGTGACACGAGCAGCCAAGACCACGTAATCAGCAGAGTTGCAAATATCCCAAATGCAAGCACCAATACTCTGTAGATAGGCCGACATGCGTATCTTCCAATACGCATAGTTCATCCCATCGAAAAATGGCGGTTTGCCCACGCCGCGATCCATGTCGCCTTCTGTGGATTTGGAACTGGCTAAGGTGGAAGATCCTTAACCCGCTCTGATACCAATTGAAGGACCGAGAATGCAATAGCAAGGCAACCAGAGAGGGGTGAATGGGAGCTCAAAAATTTCTCTCGAAACTTTGGCCTTTGTCCCACAAATCAACCCCCAAAAGTTTTGATCGAAACCGTGATGCCCACGACCCTTGGAAGAGGGTGGATGATCCCTAGGATCACAGCGAGGCACCACAAAGCGATAGCAAACCAAAAGCCAAAAGCACCGGCACAAGTTCGATCCTTAGAAACCGAGTCCCAAGCGTAGATTGAAGGCTACGTCGGGAAATTTCCAAATACTGATGCTAACAAGTAGCAAGGATACTTAGAGAGGTTCCTAGGTGAACTAAAAAGCCAACCGAGAAGTCCGAAAACCAAGCGAAGAAGTCGGGAGAGCAAACGCACTAAAACTCAACAAGCAGCCAACTCCCGGACTGTCCGCCAGTACGGTCCCGGACTGTCCGGCTCAACCGCGGACTGTCCGCGGAGGGATGGCGGACTGTCCGCCGGCAAAATCCCCGAAACAGCACAGTTGCTGCAAGTCCCCTGGACGTTCCTGGACTATCCGCGAACTCCAATGGCGGACTGTCCGTCGGTCACTCAAAAAGAAATTGGCCGAAGAACACAGCCACTGCTCCGGCTGATCCCCGACGCCCGGACTGTCCGCCGGTCAGATGGCGGACTGTCCGCGGTCGACCAGAGAGGGCGATTTCGGTCGCCCTCAACTCAAATCCTCCCAATTCGAATCAAACCAAAATCCCTTGTTTCCAAACTTGGAGAAGATGATCACGTGGTAGTTGGAAGACTATCCCTAAGAAATCATTCGCTCAAATCAACTCAATCACCAGGAAATCGAGAGGGAAGGAGTATGAATGAAAAAGCGCCACAAAAACGAAATCAACCTGATCTACTTGTTCGTGAGGAGTTATGAATTCCTTCGGTGGAAATGATTTCGCAAAGACGCAGAGAGAGGGAGATCGAGTGACGGGAAAATCGTGGAGAAACGAAGAACGCGAAGAACACGAATAAAACGCGAATCAAGTCATCAGTCTGCAACCGTGTGGCTACCACACGCTACAACAGTGAGATTACGGTCTCACTTCCTCAAAATCTCCAGTACACAGAGGTATGGTTCTCTACGGATCTCAGTTGCTACAGCAGGGGATTGGGAGAGCAGGAAAACCTAGAAGGCAAAGAGCAAGGCTGAGATAGGATGGGAGGAGGGTATCTCCCTCTACTTATCCTAATTCTAATTCCTACTCTACCCCTCACTAATTACAGAGCGAGCCAGCTAAACCCTAGGGTTATTCTGGACCAACTCGAAGATGCCGGTGATCCGACGGCCACGCCCGCACAACTGGTAGCGTTGCCTCGACGCAACCTCACCGATTGCCGCCACGTGCCGCCACCGCTCCGCTCGTCCTTTTCCCGGACTTTGCCCCCGGTTTTGAGGCCCAAACCGGAAAACCAGCCTTCACGACCAACCCCCGGTTTTGAGGCCCAAACCGGGAAACCAGCCGTCCATCGCCTGAGTTTTGTGGCTCAAACTCAGAAACCCGCAGCACCTAGGTTTTGAGGCCCAAACCTAGAACCGTCCTCAGCCCGAGTTTTGTGGCCCAAACTCGGAAACCATCAGCGCCCAGGTTTTGAGGCCCAAACCTGGAAACCATCCACTCGGTGTTTTTTCTGTGGCTCAACCACCAAACCGAGCCGTCCAGGGGATGCAGCGCCCGTGCACCCCGTCCACCGACACGTATCCCCAGGTCCTCGACCTAGGCAACACCGTGCCCGCAAGTCTTCGCTCATCGCTGTCCCAGGCTGTCAGCCACCACAACTGATCCTCGGGCCACCGGTCCCTCAGTCCAAGCCTCACGTCCGCCCTTCGCCACTCTCGGTCCATCGGCACGACACGTCTCTACTTGACCTTCACCTTGCCTTTGATCACTGTATCCGTGCTCGACACCTGCACAACACAAGCCAAAGAACATGCGCATTATCCCAGTTGACAATCACTCAGAGACTCGGCATACACCCATGTATCCGCAGGACCGCAAAAGTGGCAATACATTTTTACGGGATCCTTCTGCTGGTTTCTTTGATCTGGCGGGGGTGGAAAACCTTGCGGGTTTGGTTGCCTGGAGTCTGAGTGCCCCTTCTCTGGTCTTCGATTGGACCTGCCTTGTTGATTGCGCTAATGTTACTTGGATCTTGACGAGGGTTGTTTTCTCTTGCTTGGGGTCTCAACTGCGGTTTCTGCTGTGCCCTTCGGGCATCGGACTTCGCCCAGAAGTCCATGTCCGCTCTACAGTATCTTTCCATTGTCTCATGTAGTTCCTCGATTGTGTTTCCTGGCTTTCTGGCAAACTTTGAAGAGCCGGGACCTGGCCGCAGACCGCTTACTGCTGCGAGGATTACGGTTTCGTCAGGATATTCCCGGAGTTCTTGCTCTGATTTGGATGAACCTTCGCCAATAATCCTGTAGTGGTTCGCGCTCTTCTTGTTTACAGTTGAACAACTCGATAGGGTTTGATGGGGTTGTTGTGATACCTTTAAAATTTATACAGAGCCTGTCTCTAAGGTTAGCCCAGGAATCCACGGTTCCGGGGTGCAAATTGTTGTACCACGTCTGCGCGATGTCTCGAAGGATGATTACAAATGACTTCTCGAAAGAGCCTGTGTTTAAATCTTTTTAGATTAAGGAACACAAATATTCCGGCCTACCTCATTCTCGAAAGAATGAGTACAGCCCTGAGTACAACCATACAATACAGTTCCAAGGACTCTTAGATCCATTCCCATTAACCGGGAATCAAAACAGTACAACACCTGGTAAATAAAGAAATATTGTTCTAAGGAAACTTAGTTCTCAATTCTTCTTTGGTGTCTCCAATCCATTTTTCCAAAAAAATCGAGTAGCAGGACCTCAATTCTTCTACCCTCTGTCAAAGCCGTGGCACCCTAGTGTCAAGCATTGCAGTAGGAACAACATTAGCTACTAATCAACATGAGCATTGCATTGCATCATTTCATGTTGCATAGAAGTGTTTTTTGCCTTTTGTTTGTTTATTTGAATTTTGGTTTCAATAGGACTTGGTTGTTTAAATGAATTTATGTCTTGGCAAAAAATTTTATAAAATAAGGAATATTGAGTGTAACACTTTTCATGTAGACACCTTGTCCTAATTCTGTATAAATTAATAATTAAAATATAGAAACAAAAATGATTTCTAGCTCAAAATTAGCTTTATTTATGTGTAGGCTTAAGAAATAGTTTTTAGAAAATATGTCCTATATGAAAGTTGTAGAGAAAATTATTTTGAGCAACTTTTATTTTTAGGTCAAACCCTAGTTTTGAGTTTTTGAAACTATTTTGAATTGGTCAAAATTTGGAAAATTTCTGGAAAAAGAAAAAGGGAAACATTTTTCCCTGCGCTTCCCAACCGGCCCATTCGGCCTTTTGGCCTAGCCCGCGCTCCCGCCCGTGCGCTCGCCCGCGCCGCGGTGCGCGCCCCGACCAAGGCCGCGCCGTACGCCAGCGACGCTGTCGCGTGGCCGCAAGCGTCTGACCCGCATCGCCTTCGCCCACTCACCGCTCGATTTCATCCCCGCCCGATCACGCCACAATCTCGCCCAGCCAGTCCCCGCTCGCCTCGCCTGCCGCGCCCTGCCACCGCCTCTCACCGTTCGCCGTCGTGGCCCCCGCCACGACCGCCGGTCGCCCCGCTCTAGCAGAGGCAAAACCAAGTGCCTACTCTCTCCTTCCCCCTCACTCGCCATTCGCTTGCTCTCGCTCCCGCTCCCGTCTCCTACACGCGACCGAGAGCCGAGCATCACCCTCGCCACCGCACGCCACCCAAACTGCCATCGGCGTTCCAGCCTCAACCACGCCACCGCCGGCCGATTGACTCCGGCCAACGCTCTGCCTTCGTCCCGCACACACGGTGCGCACGCTCATCTCCAGCCGAGCCCCGTCAACGCCGGAACACGAAGTGCCCTCCTTCGGTCGCCATCGCCATCCGCGCCGGGGAGCTCATCGTCGTTCCGCGCCGACCAAACCGCACCAAGCCTCCTCCTTCCCCGACGCTCGTCACCGCACCAAACAAGGTGAGAACGCCCCACTCCCAGCTCTCTACCACCCCCCGAGTTCACTCCCCACCACGGCCGAGCGCCATGGCCGCCGCCACGGCATGTGCACGAGGCCGAGCCTCTCTGAAACCTCACCGGCCAAACCAACTCTCCTTTTGGTCACCCTAGGGTTCACTCAAGATCACGCACCCTTCAATTTAGCCAGCGACCGCCGGAAACGGCCGAGCCGTGCCTTTCCACCACCACCGCCCACCATTACTCGTCGCCGGCGAGCTACGGCCACCCTCTAGCCAAACCATCACCACCTACCGGTCCGCCTCGGCAAGGCGAGCTCACCGAGCCCTACCTCCCCGCCGGCGACCTCACCGTCGGCGAGGAATCGGCGGTCAAACGTTCGCCCCTGCTTTGCCTCCACTGACCGATGGGCCTCGTTGACTAGCAGGTCCCACGTGTCAACCACCCGCGGTCCATGGGCCGAGTCCACGAAGGCCCAGCCAGAGATTCAAATGTTTTTCCTTTTTCTATTATTTTCCAGAAAAACTTGTTTATTTTGTATAGCACGTTTTATTTATCCAAATAAAGTACTTTCAGTTTTGTAAACTTGTTCATGAGTAGATATCATGAAAAAATATAAAAGTATTTTTGGTGGAAGTTTACTGTAGTGTTTTTATTTATTTTAGTTTATGTGCAATTTATTAAATAAATATGTTTACATGTTTTCTGGTCAAATTAAAAATATGGAAAAAAAATTTGCATGCTTCTAATCATGTAAAGTGTCTGTGAAAAATATATGAGGGTCTTTTCTTGTAGATAAAATATATTTTTAAATTTCAATGTCTTTTTAGCTGTTTTCTTAAAATAATTGCTGAGAGAGATATATGTGGAAATAAAATATGGAAAAATTTATGCAATCTCTGTGTGTCTTATTAAAGCTGAGAAAAATGCTGAGTATAGGTTGTTGTATGGAAGAATAAGAAGTTGTAGTACAAGTGTGCTTTTCTGAGTTTTTCTTAGAAAATTCATGCAGAAAATAATATAAAGTTACTGTTTATGGAACTTTCTTGATAAATATGAAATGTGAAGTAGAATCTGGGAAAAATATAAAATGAGTGTTGCACCATTTTACAGTAGGGTTGTAGTTCAAATGATTTAAACTGGCTTGAACTTTGGAATTTTGTGTAGATTTATATGTTCATTCTCTAGCAATGATTTTCCTGCAATTGTTATAGGTAGATGAAACTAGGAAAAATGTGAAATCTGTTGTTTGACACTTTTCAAAAGTAAAGTCAGTTCAAAACACATTTTTGGCAGTTTATTTCATCTTTTTATATCTGATATCAGTAATTTGTTTCTTGCTGAAAATTGTACAGTAGAGTCCAATGGATATAGATTACCTACTGTAATTTTTGTGAATTTTTCGGAGTACAGAAAACAGTACTTTGTATAAACCTAGGTTTCTTTTGGTTTATAAATAGGAAATGGTTGAGTTAATGGTTTTGTTAATGCAGTAAATGAGTGTTTTTGCTCAATGTCAAAAGTGGTTCAACAAGTTGGTTTTGTTGGTTTGCAAGAAATATTTACATTGCATACATCATAAGTGCACTATGCATTATTTAATTTTACCGCATTCATCTTCACATAGTTCGTAGTTATTTGCATGAGATATTCCTACATACTATATCAGCACGTCACTGAACTTCCGAGCCAGCCGAACCGAGAGCCCCTCAGCCGAGGCCTCGAGTCGCTTGCCCCAAGGAACTAACCTGCCCGAGTGCCCTCTCACGAGGCCTCGGTCTTCTCCCAAGGCAAGCCCCGAGCATTCTAAGTCTCTCAGTATTTATAATTAATTTAATTGAGTATTTTATATTGTGATGCATTTGGTATAGGAGTTGATTTATCCTAATTGTTGCATTACCATTCCTTGATTGTTGATTATACCTGCCTTGTTATTATCCTGTTAGTTATTATAATATAGAATTGCTTAGTCTGCTTACTAAAAGTAGTAGTTAAGGATGTTCCCATAATACCCCTGGTGGGTATTTACCGGATCACGGTTGACTATATTTGCTATCGTGGAAAAGAACCTGAGTAGTAACGAAATACGGTCAACTGGAAGGCAAGGCACCAAGTTGGACTTGGGGGCAGCTCGTCCGTTGGATCGTGTAGGTTTGTATTGATATTAGCCCTCGTTCATTTTTGAAAGTGCCCTTTTACTTAGGGTTGTCGGTGCCGTAATCGCCGACCCCGAAGCCGGTTAGACGCTGTTCGGGCCGGAATCAACCCGTGTCGTGCCCTGTAGTATGGAAATGCGATCTGCCTCACGTGGCCATCGCCAGGTTCCAATTGGGTGGTCCGTGCTTGAACCGCGACGATTACCACGACGAACAGTATCGAGCGGTGACCCAATGCATGGACCCGATGGGGAAAGTGTGAGTTTGTATTAAAGGTTTCTCGCCAACTGGTTTGTAATCCGATTCGAGTCGCCGTCTCCCCCGGTTAGTGGGAAACTATGTCGAGCTTCACCACGATACAACTTCATGTGATGTTTAAGGTTTAACTAAAATGTGGATAAGTTACCTGATATGGTCTATATATATTTGATTGTTAGACTCAAATGAGTGTTGTAGTTCAGGTGCAAACCTAGACTAAGAAATAGGCTTAAAATTTGACAGCTCATCCATACAATTAAATGTTACTTTCCTTAATTGGAGCTTCTCACGACTAAATTCCCAGCTCCACCAAAAAGGCCTTGCATACCCTTGGTGTCTTTTATTTTCAGTTGGACGGGTAAGTCTAACTGAGTACATTCCCGTACTCAGGGTTTATCCCGTTGTTGCAGATGACCAGGTCTACTTCGGCTATTGTAAGCACTGCCTCTACCCCGTGGAGGGTGATGAGGAGTAGGCCCAGGACAGGGTTATCTAGAAGCTTCTCCTTTGCTTTTGTTGGACTAAGACTGATAGTGACACATTATTTGAAAAAGGATGAGTGAGTTATCAAAAACAATGTTTTATTTGGACCACATGTGTGGTGGTCGTATTTCAGACTTATTTGAGCTTCCACATTTCGAACTAAGTGTTGTAATAACTTTTAAGATTTCACACTCTGATGTTAATTTCGATTTCGATTATCAACTATTGTATCCTCGCGAATGTGGTACTTGAACGATGCGATCCTGTATGTTGTAAGCTGTTTGAAATCCTTCGAGATTTCCGGACTACCAGAGTTATATGAGTTCAAGTATGAGTCGGAGTCAGTTTAATTTGACTAAGACAATACTTGAGCTCTTATAATTTAGACGGTTCCGCCACAAAAGCCTTTCTCTCTTTCTCTTTAGACAGCTGAGACCAGTGCCTGGTCCATTATGTCCTCTGAAAATAACCTGCAAGAAAGAGTTAGTACTTGCTTTGTTAAATACCATATCATTTCTATATAACCACAGAGCCCAGCACATCGTCGCTAGACCCACTATTACTTGGTTTCTAATCGACTTATCGAAACTCAAAGCAAGACGGTCACCAAGTGTTTAAATCTGTCAATCCTATTTCCAGATTATAGCAGCGAATAAGTCTGAAATATTAAGCTTATTCCAGATCACACATGAACTGTTAACAGGTCCCGTTTCTGAAGAAATACCCAGCCAAGTTATCATTATCTGCAATCATTTTAGCACTGGGGCTCATCCAGCTCCTAGCTGTAGCACCATTTTTCATTACGACCTTAAGAGGTGGAAGGTGCACTCTGGAGCAGAACTGTTAACCATCCTTTCTTTATGCTGTAATTCTCTCTTACTGACCCTTTTATGATATTTTACTGTCTATTCTTCGTCTTGTTATTGCTAAGATATGATATCAATTATTAGAGTATTGATAAATCTTACGGTTTGTGCTAATAATTTGCAATAAAAAGAACTATGCTTTCTTGCGTGGTATGCAAAAGTAAGATTATATGAAAACGCTGTTATTTTATTTGCGAGAATATGGTTAATGAATATAACTTATATATGTTCATTGGATTCAAAAAAAAGCAAACTACCTTTTTTTTCCTTTACTACAAACATCATAAATTAGTGTACACCATAACTTCAATGATTTTGGGAAATGAGCTCTTTTACGATGGTTGGAGGTACTTTTTGTTCCTCGTGGTTCTAAGCAAATTATTAACTTTAATTATTTTTATGCGCTGAAGGTTAATATGGTAATTGAACCCCCTCCCCATGGCCTCACCCTGTCCACGCACGCTCGCCACACCCAACCCACACTCACAATTTCATTTAACCATTCATTCGTGCTATATTATTTGTTTATGATTATAGGTTTATGATTATTAAATAGTATATTTAATTAGAAATCTAGTAGTATCAAATTGTATTACAATAGTAAAAAGTTGTTAGCTACATTATTAATCAAATATTTTAAAGTTTGACTCTTGGCGTGCACGGTGCACAGCGTACCTATAACTAAACCGAACCGAGTAATAGTTTCTAAACCAAAATATTCTATAAAACCATAGTGTATATCTAATACACCAAAAATACTTTGCATTTAAATAGAGTCTTAAATTTATCTAATACATCAAAAATACTTCTTTTCTTTTAAATGCAATAGTTCAACCACGTGTGAGCATGATTTTTTTCTTGCCATGTTAGATGTTTGAGGGAAGATAAATATGAAGCTCAAACAAAAAATATATATTCAACTGATCTAAATTTGTTGAAAATGGGCATATCCATGATGCATTTAAAATGTAAGATGTCACATAATCTGAGAGGTAAAACCATTTATTAAAACATACAAAAATGATGATTTCATGTGCATGAGCACTAACAGAGATTTTTATTAGAAAGAATCTTCTTGTTTTTAATAAACAACGAAAATGATATTTTTTGTAGGATTTTTTCGAAAACAAATTTGCTCTTAAGTTTTGTGACATAAGAATATGTTTAGAGTTTAGATGTACTAAGTTTTAAGGTTTTGATGAACAATAGAAATATGGTTTTGGAATTTATTTAATATTTTGTCTAAATTGTTGTTTAATTTCCACACATATTTTCTCCTAAACATTTTACATGGCAGGAAATATAACGTTCATACAAGGCTTGTTCTGGTTCGATATATGTCTCTTTTATTTACTTTGTTACCGAAGGTATATTGTTGTATTTACTTTGTATCGAAGCTATATATTTGTTCTGCCGACGGACCCGGATCAATTATAAATTTACCATGATACCCTTAATTACATTAACAAATTAAAAATAAAAATAGAATAATCTGAATTTTTTAGGTGATGTTATCCCACCAATTTTGGTACGCGCCTGGTGCATACGGTCCCCATTTAGTATACACTTAGTTTCTCTTGTGCCTCTCTAAATGTTTCCTCTCGGTGCCTGTGTCTTTTTAAACCATTGGATCGCTGACAATCATTGTAAAAATTCTCTTGGGAAATATAGGGGAGTAGGTGAAGTTTGGGAAATCTAAATCATCAATTTTGTAACTAAACAAGAAAGCAGTTTTTGACATAGGAATATAGCTAGGATAGGAGACAAACAAGAGATCTGTGGTACGAAGTGAATGTATCATGACTTCTGCACATATCATTCAAATGCAGGGGTATTTTGACAACGGGTCTTGCCTGGTGCCCTGGTCCCTTAAGATTTGGTGCATAATCAAGGGGGTCCGCGCGCTCTTTGTTTCCGTCTCCCAATTCCAACAACTGCAAACTGTCATGGTAGCCATTATGGCAGCAATTTTCCTTGGTGATCACTCTATACTGGAGGGTAAAGAATTTTGAACTCGAACACTTCAAATTGGATTTCTGAGCAATTGAGTCTGTTACTGGTAATTAACAGTAATCGTTTTCGTAAGTTCACACGGTGCTATAGGTGCGGTGATCATAGTGATTGGCTTGTATGTGTGCCGTGGGCTAAAAGCGTGGAGAAGAAAGGCGCTTTGGGCCTGGAGGTTAGCAAATAGCAAGGCATCTCCTTGATGAAGAGCGCACAAGCGAAAAATCCATAACAGGTGCCTAGCAGAAAAGGTCTTATCGATCCACAGACGCATTCGTGGTGTTTTCGGCAAATTGTGATTATGAGCTTCTCACAAGGACCTCAAACACACTTGTGTGGGGAGCTGGATAACTCACTAAGAATTCAAAATTTTCCGTGCCTGTTTATGGCGATCGATTTGAGGTTTAATATCAATATGACTGTGTTTATTGCAAGATCATCTATTTAACCTCAAGGACAGGCAAAACAAATAGTAGTAGGGTAAGCAACAAGCTACAATCATAGAAAGTGTTGTGCTTGTGATTTGTGTTGAAAACAATCAGTTCATCGTACAGAATCTTCAGACAGCATCGCTCAGATCCAGCCCACCTATGTGGCCCATATTTCATTAGGAGGCCAAGACGTTATCTATCTGTGCTAGATAGGTAGGCTGTCATACTAATGGGCTTTTCGTTGGGCCACTCAAGTTTGAGTTAGCTCAAAACCAAAAACAAAAACGTAATTTTCTAAAAAAGTCCACTTTTTACTCTCTCAACTTTTTTAAAGTTCGTTTTTCCTCACTCCAACCGGACAAAACACCTCCTTTAACTTTTGAAACAATGCATCTTACCTCTCTGGCCCGGTTAAGCGTTTTTAAACGGTGGTTTTGCTACAGTGATGGTGGTTTGTGGTAAATGTTTTGGTAGGCTAATTATTATATGCTTGAATTGTAATATAAATTTCATACTCATTGGATCATGCATAACTTAGTTATAAATTGTTTTAATTTAAAAAAATATTTATCTAAAGCTACAACAAAAACTTTGTACTGAAGTATATATATGTTCAATGCGTAGACCTACTCATGTGGAGTCAAACAAATTGAATTTTCTATTTTATGATTTTTTTATGATTTACTATGAATTTTTTTTTCAAAGATTCACAGAAATAAATCAAAAACAACCACAATTACTATAGCAAAACCACCGTCAAAAACAGTATGTAACTGGGTCAAGGAGGTAAATGTATTGTTTCAAAAGTTAATAGAGGTGTTTTCTCTGTTTACAAATTTCAGGGAGAAAATCGACTTTTGCAAAAGTTGAAAGAGGGTAGGTGGACTTTTCCCTATTTTTTTCAATATTTTGCACACGGGGCTTGTGCGCTAAAAGCAACGTGCACCGGCCTAATGTGCAACGTAAATAGCTTGTTTGGACTCCACATCGTGATTTTTAGACGGTCAATATGGGCACTACTACGTCACGGTTATGCTGATTATAAAAGATATATTTTTAGGAGTGTTTTGCAGCCGTCTCTAAACTAATTTTCAGACAATTTAAAAATTGATTTCAGGGGTGATAGAATAAGTCAATTATCCCTAAAGTATTCTTGAAATCACAAAAAAAATTAAACTTGGTCAAAGAGTTAGAAAACAATAATAATTTTGCATGCTCAATTAGTTCTTGTTTCCGGGGAGCCCATTCAACAACCACACCACACAATCACACGTGACCAATAGGGATCTCTTTGTTGAAGCTTCACTTGTCAGTGAAGTTGTTTATCTTCGGCTCCATAAGTAGCTCTACCGATAGAACCAAATCTATTTAGCAAAACAGTTTCATATGGTAGACTAAAAGTATAAAATAATTATAATACCCTTCTTTTCATTTTCTTCTCCTTTTGTTTCCTTCTTCTTCCCTGCTTTCACGGTCCTCGACAACCACGGTCCTGAAGCCCTAGCGCGCCTCGGTGGCACTCCACCCCAGTATTCCTTGCCGGCCGCTCCCACCCCTATTAACGCTCGTGTCACGTGCCCTAGCGGCCTCGCATGCTTGTACTCATGTACCTTGACAGGGGCAAATTGGCCCTCCATCCTCGTTGGGATCCATCAAAACGATTAAACTTGAGTGAATCTACTATTTCAGCTCCATCTTCACCATTTTTTTTTTTGTCTCAGCAGGTTTTAAGAGACTCCTTGGTGGAGCTGTTTGTTTTACCCAAATTGGTATGAAACAATTACAAACAACTCATGAAGCTAGTGGTGGATCTGTGTTGAACGGGGAGTTTAAGTATACGATGCAATGTTGACCTAAAAGGTGATTTGTTCAACAACTAAGTATCTAACTTGGTTTTTCAGCAATAGTTAACAGCTATTAGATATAGTTTACTTTAAAATACATAGTAAATTAATATATCTAGAAAATTCAAAACATCTTGCAATTTAAAATGAAAGGACAATATATATATTATTATCGTAGTACCAGCCTACCAGGTGCATGTGCAAAAACTTCTCCCGAGAGCTGAACGCAACAGCACTCAGGCCATGTTCAGTTCACCAAATTTGTGCAAAAATGTTACGCAGTACCCGTCACATCGAATCTTTAAATATATGCCTGGAATATTAAATGTAGGTAAAAAATAACTAATTGTACTTTTAGTCCGTTCATGTCGAGACGAATCTGAGACGAATCTTTTGAGTCTAGTTAGTTTATGTTTGGATAAAGTTTGTCAAATAACAACGAAAATGTTACAGTATCACTATGCAATATTTTTCGCGAAGTGAGGAAGGCCTCATCTATAGTCTCAACCGGCAGCCAACACCCTCCTTTCTCTGCATGTACGGATGCTATATCTCAACCGTTGGCACATGGCAAAGCAAGCATGAGACTTATCCAGAGCTAGGATCTCTTTTCTTCTGTGCCATGTGTACAAAGACCGGCGCCGCAGGTGCCTTCAGATGAAAAGCAGAATGTGACTGACATACCTTGCTGTGCATCAATCTTTCCTCTCCTTATATTATTTTAACGCATTCATGCGCTAAGCATGTCATCAGACTAATAATTGCAAGAAGATCACCTAATCATTGCCTGTCTCTGTGGCTAACAAACCCTTGCTAGCGATAGCGAGTCCTTATCCAGCTGCTTCCTTTGCATGTGGTTTCATCATTCAATTGAGCATCAGCAATAACATGATGTATGCACGCATGCTAGCAAAGTAGCAAATGAGAGCTAGCTATGCCAGTGCCTACTCGTACTCGGCAACATTTTAGTCACCTTTATATACACGCACACAAGGTTCTTCTAGACTATGTAAATACTCTCTCCATCTAGCAGGCACAATGCAATTCTAGAATAATGCTAGGCCAAATAATTTGAACTTAAATTTAGGCCTTGTTTAGATTCCTTCCAACTTCCAACTTTTTTCACTCTCTCTCTCCATCACATCAATGTTTGAACGCATGCATAAAATATTAAATGTTGGTAAAAAATAAATAACTAATTGCACGAATTAGTTATAAATCACGAGATAAATCTTTTGAGCCTAGTTAGCACATGATTGAACAATATTTGTCAAATACAAACGAAAGTGCTACAGTAGCAAAGTTGAAAAAATTTCAGCATCTAAACATACATAAAAAGATATAAATGTTTGTTATATAAATAAGTATCATGTGATTTGACATGAAAACTATTTCCATCATATATCTATTTGAAGTCATACATGTTGATATTATTTTCTATAAAATTAGTCAAATATAAGATAATATGACTTTGACCAGATATATAATCGCATCTTTTTGGAAAGACTGTTGTGAACAATTTTTACGCCATCTAACACATCATAAAACATCATCTTATATATGGACTCCATCTATTAAGTCTAGCTACTATGACCACCTAGCATAAATTACGTTTCTTAAAAGATTACTCCACCCTTCCAAAATGTCGATCATTTTGGTTTTGTCCTAAACCAAACTTTTATTAGTTTGATCAAGTTATAGAAAAAAAACATATTGGCATCTATGATTTGCAAATACTAAATGTACTATTAAGACGTGTACATACCATGGTGGATTAAAAAACACTAATTTTAGTGTCATAGATGTTGGTAAACTTTTCTATAAATTGGGTTAATAATGTTTGAGAAGTTTGAGTCGATAAAACTAAAACGATATACACCTTCCGTCTGAAAAAGAATGCCATTTTAGTAGCTTTCAAATTTGTCATCAGCAAGAGCATATTCAATGGCTAGCTCTAAGTTAGTAGTAGATGCCATGCGGAGGAAAAGAATGGTTTAAAACCTATTAGGTCAATCTCAATATGGTGAGTTTTATTTTGTTGTTTTCCAAGACTGCCATGTTATATGAAATAAAATGAAATTTGAATGAAACTCTCAATGGAGAGTTTCATTCTAAAGTTTTATAAGCATTAAATTTCATGACTCATAAAGAGTTGGTATTCGTGCAAAGAGAGTTTCATTTCTTCTCTCTTCTTAAATACAATGTCATGTCATCAAAAAGGCTTACGTGACAGCATATTTAATGCAAACGAAACTCAAATGAAACCTCCATTGAGATTGGCCTTAGCTAGCGGGAAGTGAAAAGCTAAGCTCTTTGTGTGTCCCAATGCATACGAGACATAAATTATCTAAAGCTCTTCCTTTCTTTCTTCTATGTCTATTGAAATTAGGGGGGGGGGGGGGGGGGGGTCTCTTGTCATAGAAGCTAGAATAGGGGGCTCTGAGCCTCGCCCACTACCTAATAAAAATGGGTCAGCTAGGTCATTTTAGCCAAATACTAAACAACACTTAATAATAATGATTTTTTTTTTGACAAGGTAGTATTATTTAAGAAAGGAGAGAGAGTAAATATTTATTGTCTTGTTTGGCAGAGCTCTAGCTCTAGAGCTAGTAATCTATGGCTCTAGGAAATCTTGGATTTAGAACTGAAGACATGGTAACATATAGTTACATGACTCATTTTTATTTACATTTAAACTAAATAAAATATTTGAACCACTTTAATTATCCTACAAACTAAATATTCAGCATAGATCTGAGGGCTAGAGCATACCGTGGCGTGGTCAGCAAATCCGATCCTGCTCTAGCATATCCGACTAACTTTTCACCAAATTCTTTGCACATGCTCAGCTAGATAGGCATGCAACAACTCTAGCCTTTCGATTTCATCTTTGTTCTTGCATGCATATATGCATCATCGCTAAATCACATTTTGTCGATGCCTTTTTTGGCATCAATTCCTTGACTAATTAAAGCCGCCGAATGAATTAAGCCGTTAAACGTACGTACCCCACTACTAGCTAATCTTATGGCCACCATGCAAGAAGATACTCCAAACTCCAAAGTGAGGAGAGATACCCCTAGCACGCCCAATGGCCTGGGTACGTGATTCCTTTTTGGCCCTTTTGAGAGAGAGGTACCCGTACGTTCTTACGTGCTCCCATATCCATCTTTATCTCTGCTAGCTGGTCCTAGCTAGGGGCTTGCTTGCATTGCTCTCGTGTTACTTGATGATGTGACGTGAGAGCTCTCCGTGCATGCATGATAGTGATGACGAGAATATAATTACTATACTCCCTTCATCCCAATTATAAGACATTCCAAAAATCTTGGAGAGTCAATTTTTTCAACTTTGACCAAATTTATATAATAAGATAATAATATTTATGATATCAACTAAGTGCAATTAGATTCTCCATTAGTTATATTTCCATAATATGTATATTTGATGGTATAAATCTTTATATTTTTCTCTATAATTTTGGTCAAAGTTGAAAACTTTGACTCTCCAAGATTCTTGGAACGTCTTATAATTTGGAATGGAGGGAGTACGGTACTATATATACGTGCATTCATAATGCAAATGAACTAAAGATGCACTTTCAGTGTTGGACACGTTTCTAAACACAAGAGGTCGAGAGGCACAGTGGCGAGCCAAAGATTGGTAGACACAGTACATGGCTGCCATGGGACTTTGGTGTTGTTTTTGTACTGGTTGGCATTCTTTCTGAGTCTTGACAATTCTAAAGGTGGGCGCCTTTTTTGAGCGTCAGTAAAATATTAACACGCCAAAATCTGTACCTTTCGAGATATTATTATCCCTTGGCATGCAAAGCTTGTAGATCATCAAGCTCAGGGAAAAGGGGGGAGATGAGCTACAGTGTACGTACTCCCTCCATCCCAAATTATAAGGCATTCTAAGAATCTTGAGAGTCAAAGTTTTTCAACTTTAACCAAAATTCTAGAGAGAAACATAAAGATTTATAACATCAAATATGTATATTATAAAAATGTAACTAATGAAGAATCTAATTATACTTAGTTGATATCATAAATATTATTATCTTATTATATAAATTTGGTCAAAGTTGAAAAACTTTGACTCTCCAAGATTCTTAGAATGCCTTATAATTTGGGATGGAGGGAGTACTAGATTACGACAAGGCACTATATAATAACTAGGGCTTTGATTGTTTTTTTTTATCATATATAGGGCTTTGATTGTTGGACATCGAACGAAGGACGACCATGCGTGGAAGCCTTTGGTTAATTAATTGTTGGTTATTTGAGCTTTGAAAAATGGATGCACAACGAATGAACACCGTGCCCTTACGTACTTGTGCTTCGATCCAGCAGCGCTAGTATATATACCACGATCTCTATCTTCAGGGGCGATCGATGTTTCATACTTTCATGATGTGATGAGGCTGCAAGCATATGAGTCTAGGGCCACTCTTGGTCACCATGACCAGCTCATGATGAGTTACCAGACAGATTCTTGGCCAATTGTTGTTGCTAATTACTCCCTCTCTCCTAGAAAGCTTGACGTCGGAGCTGCTAAGAGCAACTTCAACAACGGTTTTGCATTTTTTGTTTGACAAAATATGGTATTTGTCAACTCTCAAATTAATATGGCAAAGGTAAAAAGAGTCAATCTCCAACGGTTTTGCATTTAGACTTGGCAAAACTAAAAAATTGTGCGCGCGAGAGGGAAATAACCCGCGGGAGTAGCACGCGAGAACGTTTGTCAAGCGAACCGCAGCTTGGCATATATGCCAAATATCACCCCGTATTTGTCAAGTTGCTAAAAATGTCAAGCTCATTTGTCAAACCGTTGGATATGAGATTTTTAGATTTTTTTGCAAAAACAAGAATGCAAAGCTCATTTGCAAAACCGTTGGAGATGCTCCATCGGAGACTGAGTGAACGTGGACAGGGACAAAGTCCAGATGCATGCAAGGCTCATTGAATGTAGACTTAGATCTCAAACGCTCTGACGTCAAGCTTTTAAGGAACAGAGGGAGTAATTCATCAGAGCTCGATCCACTGATGCGATATGTGTATATACGTATCAGCAGATCCTGCACGCGAGACTACGATCCGGCTGGATCGATTATGAGCCAAGATTTGGCGGGCGTGCACGACGAGTGGTCAACAACTCAACACCATCACTGCGCCGCGCTGGATGGAGCCGGTCCTTACGATTGGTTTCTGAATCCGCCCATTACGCCGGCCAGAACACGCAATTAGGCCATGTTTCAGTTGCCCAAATCACCCCCAAAATATTGCGCAGTACCTGTCACATTGAATCTTTAGACGCACGATGGAACAATAATATAGGTAAAAAATACTCCCTCTGTCCACGAATAAATAGATTTCTAGAGTTGTCCTAAGTCAAACTTTTTAACTTTAACCGAATTTCTAGAAAAAAACTATCAAGATTGATGATCTCAAATTTGTATCATTAGATATAGCATAGAGTATATTTTCATAATATGTCCATTTTATATCATAGATGTTATTACTCTTTTCTATAACGTTAGTCAAAGTTCAAAAAGTTTGACTGGCACGGATTCTAGGAATTCATTCTTTCGTGGACAGAGGAGTAATTGTACTTTTAGTTTGTTCATGTCGAGACGAATCTTTTGAGCCCAGTTAGTCGATGTTTGGACAAATTTTGTCAAATAACAACGAAAGTGCTACAGGAACTTTTCCTCAAAAATATCACCAACTGAACAAGGCCTTACTATCTAACGACGAAAGTGCTACAAAAACTTTTTATCAAAAATATCACCAACTGAACAGGCCTTACTATCAGAGCACACCAGTCTGTCGATTGTGGCAGTGGTTTCTTATCACTATCCGGTCGTAAACTCAAGATTTAGAAAATTAGCGAGGGGCTATTCACGTGACAGTGATAACAAGCGTCTCACCGTAGCTCAAACCACCATCTGGTAATTAATTAGGCAGATCTACAGGAGGGCTGTCGGGGCTGTAGTCTCCCTACTAAGCCTGATTTCTTCATTAAACCACTGTTGATTATCCTCAAATCACCATTAATCTCTAGTTGTACTCTAAATTTCATTATTTACTCCTCCCTTTATTCTTATCCTAGATCTATCACTTGCCTATAGTGATACATCGTTCAAGCTACAAGACAAGCCACTACTCTGCAGTGACATTTTACATATTACAACCAGTTTCTACCGAATTGTCAGTATTGTTTCCACTGTTGGATCGACCTAACTATCGCATCATGCATTGATTCTCCACCGTTGATCTCAACTACAATCTAGTGTTAGCGAATCCATGCACCAGGATCCATCCTCCGCCGCCGCCACCGCATGAGGGGTGAAATGGTCGCGCTCGTTGCGCTGGGCATCTTAGCGTTGTAGTCGTGGCGGTCGCGACATTGCCGTGAGTGATAGGCGATGGAGGCGACGATGGAGTTTAATTTTGCGAGAGGAGAAAGCAATAGCGGAGTACACGAGGGGGCGCTAACAAATTGCATTCAGATTACATTTATTAGTACCAAAGGCGGCTCCAAAAATGTTGCTCTATAAAGGCAGCTCGTAATGTATTCATTTTCAGAAGCGGATGGATTGGAGCTGCCTCTTAAGATTGTCAGGCCAATCTCAATGGGGATTTCATTTGAGTTTCATTTGCATTTAAATATGCTGCCATATAAGCATTTTGATGACATGACATGGTATTTAAGAAGAAAGAGAAGAAATGAGTTTCATCTAGATGAAACTCTCTTGGCACGAATACCAACTCTCTATGAGTCATGAAATTTAATGCATATGAAACTTTAGAATGAAACTCTCACTCTCAATGGAGAGTTTCATTTAAGTTTCATTTTATTTCATATGACATGGCAGTCTTGGAAACAACCAAATGAAACTCACCATTGAGATTGGCCTCAGGCAATGTAAAGAGACAGTTCAGTTAGGAGTCGTCTCTGCCCAAAATTTTCAGATGCTGAAAATTGATTATGTAACCGTGCGTGACTAAAGCTATACTTAAACATGTCCTGTTTGGATCTCTAGCACAACTAGAGGTTAGAGTTATTTTTAGCTTATAAGTAGCCCTAAACTAACTCTAGCCAAGAGATGTTTGGATACAAGAGTTAGATTGACAATAAATGTACTTTTCCATCATTTGGTGGGGTGGAGGTAGAGAGAAAAATCACTTTCTAGTGGTCCTAACCAGAACTATGGTGGGATAGTTTTTTTAAGGTAGGTTAGTGAAAGGATCGAACGGACCTAAGATGCCGCCTAGAGGGGGGTGAATAGGCGTTTCTGAAAAATTAACACCTTAAATGCTGAAGCGATTAGTAAGTTAGCTTCCAATTTCTTGGAAGCTCTCAATCGGAGTAAATCAACCCCACAAGAGACAAACACACAATATATGAAAGATATACAAAGAATATAGAGTCAATTTCCTGCACCCACAAATGATTAGAACAATATAGAGCAAATCATGGTGCAGGAAGGTATACCGGACACGTCCGGTAGGAATACCGGACACGTCCGGTAAACCCTAAATAGCTGAGCCGACAGGCAATACCGGACACGTCTGGTATTTGCGATTTTAGCTCCGGCTCCAAATCGACTCTGGTTCTTCTCAACTTTGTCACACCCTGCAGATACAATCTATATATATGCACAACACACAGAACCTGCAGAGATAGCTCGAGCCACACAAATATCGAAAGCGGTAAAAGAGAGAAGACACGATATTTGTTTTACCGAAGTTCGGCACCCCTCGGGTCCTACTCTCTCGTTGAGCCAGCTGCGAGCTACCACAAAGGTGGGCTCTAGAGGACACCACCGGTCACTCTAGCCGCAGTCTATTTCACCTGCAATGCTCCTTCCCTAGTTAATCTCTTTTGAGGAGAGATCGAACCTTCACAAACTTTCCGAGGCACTCCACAAAGCTCTTGGGTGCTCAACGGCGACGCCTAGCCGTCTAGGACCATAGAGTCCAGAGTAACGAATGCGCACAACGAGATCGACGATTTGCACAAGTGCTCAAGTAGTGGCTTACTCTCTATTTGAATCTCTCTCAACCCACAAATGGATTTGGCAATTAGAAGTCAATCACTCACTAAGAGAGGTTGGAAAGTGTTTTGGAAGCTCTAGAATGGGTGTAACTACAAAAAATGAGGCCTTCTACGACGATAAGAGGGTTTTTTCTGTTGCCATAGAAGGCCCGTCACTAAGGACCTTCTGTGACAATTTTTATGACAATTTTTGATCATGACAATTTTTGTGACAATTACAGTTGTCGTAAATCATAAATTGTCATAAAAATAGCTTGTAATTGTCACAGAAGTCCTTAGTGACGGCCTTTTACGACAACAAAACCCTCTTATCATCGTAGAAGGCCTCATTTTTGTAACCAGCAGAATCAACAGCATTCAAATGAGAAGGCTTGGGGGTATTTATAGCCCCACCCCACGAAATAGCCGTTTTCTAGCCGTTGGTCTGAAAACGTGAAGGTCAGAACTTTCGGTCTAGATCTTGGAACTTCCGGCGTTCACTAGAAACATTGTTCATAGAGGTATAACGACTACTTTTCAGTCACTGTCGGAACTCGGGTCGAACGACTTCCGGCACGTCGGAACTTCCGGAGATAACCGGAACTTCCAACGAGCTTGCGGCAGGGAGGCTGAGTAGGTCGAGATACCATTGTCGGAACTCGCGTCGGAACTTCCGACGCTGACAGTGTCGGAACTCGGGTCAAAACTTCCAACGCTGGGAGTGTCGGAACTCGGGTCGGAACTTCCAACGCTGGGAGGACAGACTTCTGAAAATCCTAGTGTCGGAACTTCCGACTTTAAGGTCGGAACTTCCTACGCTGGAAGTTGACACACAACCTCTCCAAGTGTTCGTGAAGTGATTTTGTGTCTCTCTTTTGATTTTATTTTATACTTGAGCACTTATGAAGATCATCTACTATATGTTGCATCCCTCTTGATAGTACGCTTTCCTATTTACTCAAGACAAAATGAAAAACAAGTTTTAAAACAACCTCTTGAGTTGAGTTTTCATTTGAACGAAGCGCTTCTTTTCACTTTCTTCTTTTAGAGAAATGCTTTGGCATGATTTGAAGTAAGATATCCCTTGAGCATAGCCATCTTGAGCATGTGACTTGACTCCATACAAGTGATATGATGAAATCCCAAATGTGTCAAGTCACTTTAATCAATATTGTTGCTAGGAATGTTGATTCTCCACTTAATGTAATCTTCATGCTTGATGACTTCGACTAAATGCAAGTACTTTCTTCTTCACCCTAGCTAGGTTCTTCGGTCGCCAAGCCATCGCTTGTCCTTCACCTTGCTTAGTACCTCGAAGACTCTTTCCTTGCTATCTTTACCAACTCAAGCCATTCAATCACACTTTGCTTTGAATCCTTTGTTAGCACACATATGACCATGATTATCCACACATAGAGTAGCCTTTTCATCAATACATTCCCATTGTTGTCTTATGCTTGTGACATGAAAATCATATAACAATCCATCATTTTGGATTTGCATATTTTATTTCAAATACATTGTGAGATAAGCTTATTCCTGTGTCACACTTAGCAAACATATTAGACCTTTAATCAACATTGTCATCAAGTCATCCAAAATCATATTTAAGTGCAACATGCACTTTCAGTTAGATGCAACTAGCTCAAACTAGCCCTCATGTTTGGATACTTTAGAGCTATTTGAGCTCCAAATAGCTCAAACTAGCTCTAGCCCTTGGATCCAAACAAGGCCATAGAATAAATAGCTTAATATGACAGAGATATTGTTGCAGCAGGATGCATAATTGTGAGCTGGAGACCGTGTGCATGACCAAAAGAAGCAGATAGCAGCGCTGGCGGGGCAGAATATACAACAGAAGAAGACCTGCGTATGCACAACGATGCATGTTGCAGGCCTAGGTCCTCGATACTTTCTATATATGTTCCAAAATAAACCATTTTTTGAAAGGAACTGGAGGGGTTTGACCCCTACAGGCCTGAAAGCTTGCTACAAAAAATAAATTACAGAATTTGATCAAACTTGATCAAAGATAGACTCCAACCATAGATCATAGCTAGCTGCATCTCTTCTTTTTACTCTTAATTGCAGAAGTTTCAATTCCTCTTTGAAGTGCTGATTGCTCCTTGGATTGTTGGTTGGATCCCTCTAAAAATGTAGTCATGTCTAGCCATCCAGATAGCCCAAGCCATCATTGTTGTTGCTACCATGAAGAAGGCAGGATGTAATCTTTGTAATTCCATGCTCTTTCTTTGATTACTGCTCCAGTTAGATGTCCATTTTGGGTCAGATACTGCCAGCATTCTTCAACAAAAGTACACTGGATGAAGAGGTGTTGTGATGTTAATTCAGAGTTAGATTGGCATAGCACACAATTGTATGAAGGTAGTTGAATATGTTTTCTTCTCATAATGTTTCTTGTACTCAATCTGTCCACCAGCAGTAACCAAAGGAAAACTTTATGTTTAGGCTGACAGAAGGATTTCCAGTTCCATTTGAAGATTTGGTGAACATCTCTGCTCCCCATCAGAGATTTGTAGACCCTTGACCCTTGTACTCAATCTTCCTCTATTAGCTGTTGATCATTGATAACCTCATTTAACAATTGGAGCTGTGAGAAGGCTTGGACAGACAGTGGTGTATTGAACATTTGAATTCTTGGTTGTTCGTGCTGAAACATCTCCTTAACTGTTATGTTACCATTTTTGACAAAGGAGTGAAGTTCTGGGAATACATTCTGAAGCTTGACTTCTTTCCAACAGTCAGTCCAAAAGAAACATGAAGTGCCATTGCCTAGATGAACTGTGGATAATCTTTGTATGGTGAGCACAACTTAAGTAGGTCCTCCACAAAAAAGACCCTTTTCTGTTTGATCCAGGCAGTTTTCCATTTGGGTAGTGTCGGTGTTTCGTACCCGGGGGTATCACACCAACTAGTAATTACGAGCGCGTGCTCTCTTCCTGGATGGTGATGCAAAAAGACACAAGATTTATCCTGGTTCGGGCAAAGAGGCCCTACATCCAGCGGGGGAAGGGTTCTTGTATTTCTCGCACCGAAGGGCTTGTACAGGGGCGGATACAAGCCTGGGAAGCAAGGACCTGGGTCCAAGCTCGCGTGTGTGAGAGTAGGCTCGAGTGCCGGGTGTGTTCGTGCGTGGAGTACGTTCTCCTTTTTCCTTGTCTCCCTCCCCTCAAAGCCCTTGGCGTCTCCTTTTATATTGTAAGGAGTGGCCGGGGTTACACGATGGATTTCCTGTAGCCTAGGTGTACATTGTTTGATATAGCGTGGCGTTGGGGTGTTGTCTTGTCGTAGACGCTGTAGCCGACGTGGAACGCGCCGCTGACTTGTCCTGGAAGCGTGGCCGTCATCACGGGCGTGGTGGCGGAGACGTGGCCTCGTAGGGGTTGTAGGTCGCTCATGATGGTGCGTGCCGGGCGTGGCCTGGTATCGCAGACTCCGTGCCGATGTAGAGTGCGCCGCTGACTTGCCCTGGAAGCGTAGCCATCATCACGGGCGTGGGGGCGGAGACGTGGCGGGTCGGAGGCCGCCCATCATGATCTGCGCATGGCGTGGCCTGGTATCGCTGAGCTTCTGAGATGTCTGCTGGCTTGTCAGACAACAGCTAGGAGGGCTCGAGGGGTACAGGCCCAGCTTCGTGGTGTCGCTCACGGGGGCTCGAGGGGTACGGTGTCGGCCTCGAGGCGGCGCCACGGGGGCTCGAGGCTTTGCAGGTACACGTGTGCCCGGGATTCTCGGCTGCGCAGCAGGGGCTCGAGCCTTCGGACGTGACGGGGCGTAGATCCGCAGGGGAAGTGGGTGAAACAGTGAAGCAATCATGCCCTTCCGCCCACGCCGTCGGTGAAAAGTCGTGTTGACCTCTCCCTGACTCCGTAATGCATGCCGCATTCTGACGGACGTGACGGGGGCAGGCGGGCGCATTAAATGCATGTAGTATGGGGTTGGCACGTTTGTCCGTACCGCCCGAGGGAGGCGTGGAGTGCTCGCCCGAGGCCTGGCGGGGAGGGCTCGGGCGAGACGGAAACTTGGCGCTCGCCCGAGGCCTGGCTTGGAGGGCTCGGGCGAGTCGGAGATTGGGCGCTCGCCCGAGGCCTGGCTTGGAGGGCTCGGGCGAGACGGAGACTTGGCGCTCGCCCGAGGCCTGGCTTGGAGGGCTCGGGCGAAACGGAGACGGGTGCTCGCCCGAGGCCTGGCTTGGAGGGCTCGGGCGAGACGGAGACGGGTGCTCGCCCGAGGCCTAGCTTGGAGGGCTCGGCGAGACGGAGACTTAGTGCTCTGTTTGCGTTGATTAGGGGTACCCCTTTTTGTACCACCGACAGTAGCCCCCGAGCCCTTGTTTGAGTGCTTGCACTCGAGCAGGGGCTCTTTGACCTGGATTCTAAGGACTTTGTCTGTGTTGGTTTTCGTGGGTGTCGCGCGAGCGACACCCGCAGGTGTAGCCCCCGAGGCCACGGGGGAGTGATTAGGACTCCCTCGTGGTCTTTGTGAATGGATGTTTGGTTACTTTTTTAAGTTCGAGAGTGCCGAGCTCCCGAGTTTTTGACCCTCTTTCGTCGAGGTGTGTCAGGCTGAGCCGACCGTCCGGCTCTTCGAGCTGTCGGTTCGCCGGCTGCCCTGGCTTGTCATCCCGTCGAGTCCTTTCGATCGGATGCGGGGTGGGATGCCTCGGACTACCACGAGTCGGGCGTGGCGAGTATCGCGGTTCCCGGTGAGCTGGTAACGGGGGAATCCAAGTGAGAGCTCGTGCCCCGTTCGATAGGGGTCGACTGTGGCCCGGAGGCGGTCTCATAAAGCTTAGGTGCTCAGTCTGCAGGAATGCCGGGTCCGTTCGGTAGGACCCGGTGGCTCGGCGCCTCCCCACGAGGGGATTTCACTGCATGTCGAGCTCCCAGCCTTGGATACACGTGAAGGGCCTCGAGGTTTCGGGCCTCGAGTAATGCCGCGTGTGGCGCCCCTTGGTGTCCCTAACTCGGCGCTCGAAGCCGGCTGTCGAACCCTCTTTCGTTGTGGGCCAGCCTTCGCTGCTTCGAGACTTAGGGCCGGGGCCCGTTTTTGGGTGCTCGAAGCCGGCTGTCGAACCCTTTTTCGGGGGCCAGCCTTCGCTGCTTCGAGACTCAGGGCCTGAGCCCGTTTTTTACCTTCCTGAGGAAGCCTTCGTCGGGAGTGGAGTTCGTGGCATTAAGACGTCGGTCAGGAAGTCGGAGCAGTGGCCGTGGAGGGCCCTGCTCGTCGAGCGAATGCGGAATCGCCGTGTGTGCCTGTCAACTGGCTCGAGACGCAGCTAGATAGGCATACTAAAGGCATTCTGTTACTTTTCGTCGTCGTGGGAGACGGCACCGATCGCTCGATGAGGGTGCGCTGCCTCCTGATGCGGACGGTGACATAGGTGGCCTTCCTTCTTCTCTCGGTTCGGACGTGGGGGCTGAGCGTCTGGTTCGAGGGGTGGCGTCGGAGGTCGAGCCACGTCCGGCTCGAGGGGCGGCGTCGAAGGCCGAGTCCCCGAGTCCGGCTCGAGGGGTAACGTCGAAGTCGAACTACCACGACCGGCTTCGATGGTTGGTGTCGAAGTCGAGCCCCTACGGCCGGTTCGAGGTGTGCGTCGAGGATCGAGCCCCCGCGTCCGGCTCGTGGGGCGGGGGGCGTCGTAGGTCTTGGGCCTCGACCGCTGCTACGTGTTGCGCCCCTTGGTATGCCTGATCCGGGAGCTCGAAGCCGGCTTTCGAAACTCCTTTCGAGGGCCAGTGTCGACTGCTTCGAGGTTTTAGGGCCCGGGCCCAATTTTACCTTCTCGATGAAGCTTCCGTCGTTTGGAATCCTTCTGCCCGTCGGGCGCACCTTTTTAGGCAGGGAAGCGGTGATCGTGGCGCTAGTGGCGACAGACGCGAAGCGAAAACGGCGGCCGCAGAGGGACCCGGTAGACGAGTGAATGGGGAGCTGCCGCGTGTTCCCCGCGTTCGGCTCGAGACGTGGTGAGTCAGGCGCATTGAATGCGTGCGGTTACCTTTTTGCGCGGCCATAGGGGAACCCGCCCGTGGAGGTTTGCCCCTATAAATGTCAAAAAAGATAGGAGGATTTTTTACTTTGCCCCAGTCTGCACCTCCGTCGTAGCCTCCGCACGCCCAGCTCCCGTACTCGCGATTGGAAACCTTCCCGGCCGCCCGTCCGCAGCTCAGATCCACGCCGTTGCCGACATGGCCGCCCAATCCCAAGTGTTGCCGCCCGAAGATTGGAGCCCGTCGAAGGTGACGCAGAGTGAGATGGATTCGTTGGTGGCCCAGGGGCTCCTGTGCCCCAACCCGGAGGCGGGGCCCGCATGGTGGGTTATTCCGTCGGCGGAGCACCAGGAGCCGCACCCGCCGGAGGGGTACGTGGTGAGCTTTACACGCTACCACCGGATGGGGCTCGGTGTTCCGCCGAGCCGCTTCATGCGGGGGCTGGCCCATCATTTCGAGGTGGAGCTCCAGCACTTTTCCCCCAACTCCATCTCACACGCCGCCATATTCGCCGCGGTGTGTGAGGGGTTCCTGAAGATGGAGCCGCACTGGGAGATGTTCGTCCATCTCTTCCGGGGCGAGCTCTTCATCAAGGCCCTGAAGCCCAGCGGGAGGCGGCTCGTGCGCATGGGCTCCCTTGCCATCACAGCAAGGGCTGGAACCTCGTCGGCCAATGTCCCCCGTGAATACCTGCGGTACAAGCTTTCTTCCAACCAGGCTGGGTGGGACGACCATTGGTTTTATCTGCGGAACGAGGGCGGTCTCCTTCCGCAGTACACCGGCAAGGTCCTCACTCAGCGCCCGGAGAAGTGGATGGGGCGTTGCGGCGGACAGGCAACGCCACCTGGCCCCGTTGATGGAGATGATGAAGACGCTGGTGGATGAGAAGAAGTTGACCGTTCAAGCGGTCATTTGGGCGTTCCACCAGCGAAGAGTTCTTCCGCTGGCGGACCGCCCCTTCTTATGTACGAGATGGGGCCGAAGGCCAAGCTCGAGGCGCTCAATCGATCGAGGATGGCTGAGGAGAGGCTGTCTCGGAACGAGGGCGTCTCCCGGGTGTCAATCACGATCCAGGGGCCGTTCGTCCCTGAGTACGCCCACTTGGTTGCCATGGCACCCGACGAGGGGTGCCTTGACCTGGTGAGCCTCCCTCGAGCCTGGTCGGCTCCGAGCCTCTCCTTTCTTCTTTTTCTCTGCGATTTTCCTTACCTAGCTCAACCTCACAGGGGGCGTTTACCTGTCGGGCATCGAGGCCTCCGGTGAGGGAAGACGCTGCGGATATCCAGGTGAGGCGCCTTTCTGCCCAAAAGGATAAAGAAAGCAAGGACGCAAAAAAGAAGAAGGAGAAACTTAAGAATTTGCGTCGCTCGGCTCGGGAGCAGAGGCTGGCGAAGGCTCGCCGCAACCGCCAGCCTGGAGATGAGTCCCCAGAGCTGAGCCCCTCGAGCTCGGAGGAGAGCGATGACAAGGATGACGACGACGATGAGGGGATGGACGCGCGTCTGAGGCGTGCGGGGGTCTTCGGCGCCGGGGCTGACTGCTCCTTTGTGCAGGAGAACGTTTTGGAGGTCCCCCCGGCGAAGGGATCGCGCGGGACGCAGCCGCGGAAGGCTGTGCTGACCCTGGCTTCATCGGAGGCCCAGAGCACGTCGAGCTCCGTGCCGGACGTGCCGGCCGCCACAAAAAAGCCCCGAACCCGGAGCGCCTCTGCCGCCGAACCAAAGGAAGCCGCCCCCGCGTCAGCCCAGGCTGGAGGCCTCGAGAAGGGCCGAGCCTCGAGGGGCAGTGACCGCACGGGGCGAAGCTCCGGGCCCGAACGTCGCGAGACATCGAGGTCGGCGTCGAGCCCGCGGAGGAGCGAGCGTCAGGAGAAGGCGTCGAGCCCGCACCATCGCGAGCATCGGGGAGGGAGCCCCCGTGCGTCTCGTGACCAGGGGCGGGAGCGTCCCCGGAGCCCGTCACCGCGGCGCCGCCGGGACACGGGCGCAGACGCGGGAGGGCGAGATCGCCATCGCGAGCCTCGGAGCCGATCTCGGAGCCCGCGCTTGGACAGGCGCCATGACGACAGCGCGAGGAAGGCGCCGTCGCCCCCCCGTGTTGTGGGGCGAAAGGAGGTCTCTCCTTCGAGGCCGAGCCAGGAGAGGCGCCGGGAGCCCTCCCCCCATCCCAGCCTTGCGGAGACAGCCCAGGCGCAGGGCTCGAGCCACAGGTCGGGGTCGAGGCCCCCGAGTGGGTCCGGCGACTCCGGGAAGAAGCCTAGCCGCCGCTTCGGGTGAGTCATCTTCTCGGATTTCGTTGGTGGCGAGTCTTTTTACTTTTGGTGATGCAGCCGTTGCCTGCTTTGTTTAGGGGGAAACGACCCAACCAGGAGGTGGCTCTCGTCCGCTCCAAGCGGGTCAAAACCTCGAGCTCTGCCGATGTCGCAGCATCTCGAGGTACGGCACCTTACCCCGCTAGGGAAGCCGCCTGGCTGGAGAAGGCTCGAGCTGCTATGGCTCGAGGTAGTCAGATGATCGTCGCAAATTTTGGTGAGGCCGTTGCCATCGACCGCAGGGGTCGAGGCATCCTTCCCTGTTCTGACGTCGCCGTCATCTTTGCATTGCAGGGGCCACAGCCTACGGCGTCAAGCCTACCGCCGCTACGCCCGTTGAGGTGCTGCCTCCTCCCCCTCCTCTTCCTTCCGCGGCGCCTTCGGAGGGCGCCAACCTCCCCCCAGTGGCGTCTCCCGTTTTAGGGGAGGCGACGGAGGCCACCACGGTCCCAACGGTGTCCGGGGCTGAGCGGAGTGCGCCCCTCGAGGCCCCGACCGACATAGGCCGGGCCGTAGAGGAGGAACAGGAGGGTGCGGCGCTGCCGGAGAAGGAAGTGACGGTGGAGGACCTCCTGGACGAGCTGGAACAGGAGCCGGTCCTTGCCGCGGATCTAACGACGGCGGCGGAGCTCGGGGCGCCGGCCGTCGGTGATAAGCCGCAGGACGGTCAGGCCGGGGGAGATGGGGCAGAGTCGAGCCCCTTCTCAGCCGACCACCCTCCACTCGAGCAACAGGAGGTGCCGGCGGAGGGGCAGAAGGAGCCGGGGGACGCGCCGTTAGGCGGTGGTCCGCAGCTGGTGGAGCTCGAGGCAGAGGCGGATCTGCTCGACATCGAGCTAGACCGGCCCGTATGGCCGTTCCCGACGCGCCAAGCCCACCTCTTGCCGTGGTTCCCGTGGAGGGTCTGGCCCGGCGGGGGGCCCCGCGCGAGGTGCGGGCCATCTTTCGAGAGGTGGCCGAGCTCATGGCGGAGGCGGAGCGGTCCTGTTCCGAGGAGGCGAGCCGGTCCGCGCAGGTGTCGGCCGCTCTCGAGAGCGCTAAGGCGGAGCTTCGGGACCTCCGCGCTGAGATAAGTCGGAACGCCCAAATGGCGAGCCGGCTTAATGAGGCGGAGGCGGAGGTCCGGAAGGTTCGAGGCGAGGCCGCCCGGGCCAAGGAGGAGGCCATTGGCGCCCTCGAGGCGTCGAGAAAAGAAGTCGCCGACGCCCGCAGCGAGGCCGCTTCTGCCAGGGCCGAAGCGGAGGCCTCGACGAAAGAAGTCGCCGACGCCCGAGGGGAGGCTGCCACCGCCCGGGCCGCTGTGAAGGCCAAGGAGAAGGAAGCCGAGGTCGCTCGTCGTGAAGCCGCCGCGGCTCGATCTGCCGTAGAGGTGGCAGAAAGAGAGGCTGAAGACGCCCGCGCTGCGGAGGCGGCCGCGCGGCAGGAGGCGGTCCAAAAGGACCTGGCCCTCGCAGAGGCAGGCAAATTGATCGGTAAGCTTAGGTCCGACAAGCTTCTCATGCTGGCTGAGAAGCGCAGGGTCGATCAACGCGCTGAGGGCCTTGCCAGCGACCTTGCCGCACTGGGGCAGCATTGTGAAGGTAAGGCTTACTCCTTGTTTTTGTCTGGTGTCGAGGTTCTTTGTCGCGCCGTAATCTTACTCTTCCTTATTCTGTGCGTAGGGGTCGAGAAGACGGTTGAGGAGCTCCAAGGCACGAACCAAGCTCTCCTGGACCAACTCCAAGGTGAGACGACGGTGGGGGACGCGGGTTCGCGCTTCCTTTGACCGGCTCGGCTCCGCTGGGGCGTCGATTCCGGTGGCCGAGGCGGACGGTGCGGTGGCTCGGCGACGCCTTGGTCGACGCCCTGTGCTACTTCGACGCAGCTGCGCGGGATCGAGTCCGTCAGGCTCTCCATCATGGTGTCAAGCAGACGCTCGCGGTCGTTCGCTCCGGCTTCCGCTTCCCGGTCCACTTTGTCGCCAATGGCTTCATCGAGATTGACGGGAAGGACGAGGAGTGGAACAACCGCCGCGTCGACAAAATTTTGGAGAAGATGGAGAAGCCGGGGACGTCGCTCGCGAAGATTTTTGAGGAAGACGTGCTGCCCCCTGACGTCAGCAGCGGCGTCGGTTCTCCTCCTTCTGGCTCCGGCGTCGAGGTTGAGCCCGCGGCGAAAGACTTCGGGGAGGAGTACCAGACCGACGAGGACTAGGGCCTGCGAGCCAAATTTGGGCGTTTTGAGGCCCTTGTAAGAATTGTATCATAATCTGTGCCTTACCGAGGCAATTGTATGAAATGACTTGCTTATTAAACGAAAACGGTTTTTCTTTCAAATTTATTCGCTACGTCTCCTTGTTGCAAGCTCGAGTTTTTACTCGCGTATCTATGTTCCCTCGATACGCGTCGCGAATCCCTCGAGGGAGACGTAGGTAGGGTACCGTAGCCCGGGGGCGTAGGTGAACGTCTACGTCGACGTCTCCCGACTCTTGGAGACTCGGGGTATTTACGGGTTTAGATGTTGCCAGCACACTCGAGATGCGACTCGAGACAGCGGTCGAATAGATTTTGAAAAGAAAAGAGCGCTTTTTTTCCGGGGTCTGGGAGGTGATCCCCCCATGTCTAGCCCCGAGGGAGCCTCGACTCTGGGCAAGGCAGGGTCGAGGCTACCTTACGTTGCTTAAGTAATATGAAAGATGGCGCACGAATTTGCTCATTCATATTAAACATGTGGTACAAAGCAACAAAGATGAACGAGGCCTCGAGGCCTCCTAAGGGTAGAAGCGACGTAGCTGAGATATGTTCCATGCATTGGCCAGGGTTCGGCCCTGATCGTCGCGGAGCTTGTATGTCCCCGGCTTGAGTACTTTGGCAACGGTGTATGGACCTTCCCACGGGGAGTAAGCTTGTGGCGCCCTCGACTATCCTGGAGGCGTCGAAGCACGAGGTTCCCCCACCCCAAGTCCCTCCTGCGCACGTGCTTGTCGTGGTGGCGCCTGAGCGTCTGCTGGTACCGTGCGGAGTTGATGAGCGCCATATCTCGAGCTTCCTCGATCTGGTCCTTGGCGTTGGCCAGCCGCTCGTCGTTGGCCTGCTCGTTGTAGGCTCGAACGAGGGGACCCGTACTCGAGGTCCGTGGGCAAGACGGCCTCGGCGCCATAGGTTAGGAAGAAGGGGGTAAACCCGTGGCTCGACTCGGCGTCGTCCTGAGGCCCCATAGCACCGAGGGAGCTCGACGCCCCAACCCTTTCGAAGTCCTTGAGGGTCTTGAATATCCTTGGCTTCAACCCGTGGAGTATCATGCCATTGGCACGCTCGACCTGCCATTGCATTGAGGGTATGCCACGGAGGCCCAGTTCACACGAATGTTATTGTTGTCGCAGAAGTTGGTGAACTTTTTCCCTGTGAACTGGCACCGTTATCGGTGATGATAACGTTAGGCACTCCGAACCGATACATGATGTTGGTGATGAATTCAACAGCTTTCTCGGAGGTGGGGTCGCCTATTGGCTTGGCCTCGATCCACTTGGTGAACTTGTCGATGGCCACGAGCACGTGCGTATACCCTCCACTTGTTCGTTTGAGGGGGCCAACGAGGTCGAGCCCCCAAACTGCGAATGGCCAAGTGATGGGGATCATCTGCAAGGCGTGGGCGGGCTGGTGCGTTTGCTTGGCGTAGAATTGGCATCCGTGGCACGCTCGAACCAAGCGTTTAGCATCTCCAACGGCGGTTGGCCAATAGAAACCTTGGCGGAAGGCATTTCCAACCAGGGTCCTTGGTGCTGCGTGGTGGCCGCAAGCCCCCGAGTGCATGTCGTCGAGGAGCCTGCGCCCTTCCTCGATGGGGATGCAGCGCTGAAGGACCCCGGTCGGACTCCGTCGATATAGCTCCGCTCGTTGCCGTAGATGACGAAGGATTTGGCCCTTCGAGCTATGCGTCGAGCCTCTGTTTTGTCTTCCGGCAGTACGCCTCGCGTCAAGCAGTCGAGGAATGGCGTCCTCCAGTCGAACGGTTGTCCGGAGAAGGGTTGGGTACGTCGATCTGCATCGCCTCTGCGAGCGTCGGGGCGACATCTTCGAGGGCGGCGTCGATGATCGAATTGCATCTTAGGCTCGAGGGTCGCGTCCGAAAGCCGAGCCCCCGAGCCCGTCGTGGCGGGTGGCGTCGGCGGGCCAGGCCCCGGGCCTATCCTGATGGATGGCTCGAGGATGTCTCTTGAGAAGACATCTGGAGGGACGGTGCCACGCGTGGATGCCAACTTGGCTAGCTCGTCTGCAGCCTCATTGTACTTCCGAGCGATGTGATTGAGCTCGAGACCATGGAACTTATCTTCCAGCTTGCGCACCTCTCCGCAGTACGCCTCCATCTTGGGGTCAACGCAGCTTGAAGCCTTCATGACTTGGTTAATGACGAGCTGCGAGTCCCCTCGAACGTCGAGGCGTCGGACCCCGACTCGAGGGCAATGCGCAACCCGTTGACGAGGGCTTCGTACTCTGCGACATTGTTGGAGGCGGGGAAGTGCAGGCGTAACAGGTAGCGCATGTGGACTCCGAGGGGTGAAATGAAGAGCAGGCCGGCTCCTGCCCCCGTTTTCATGAGCGACCCGTCGAAGTACATGGTCCATAGCTCGGCCTGGATTTGATTCGGCGGAAGCTGGACGTCGGTCCACTCGGCGACGAAATCAGCCAATGCTTGCGACTTGATCGCTTTTCGCGGGGCATATGTAATGGCTTCGCCCATCATTCGGCAGACCACTTGGCGATGCGCCCTGTGGGCCTCCCGGTTGTTGATGATTTCACCGAGGGGGAAGGACGAGACCACCGTGACGGGGTGCGCGAGGAAGTAATGCTGGAGCTTGCGCCTCGTGATGATGATGCCGTAGAGCAGCTTCTGGATATGCGGGTACCGGACCTTGGCCTCCGAGAGTACCTCGCTGATGAAGTACACCGGTCGTTGGACCGGCAGCGTGTGACCCTCCTCGAGCCTCTCGACGACTACCACCGCGCTGACCACCTGGGTGGTGCGGCTACGTAGAGGAGGAGAGGTTCGGGGGATCATTACCCTGAGCTGGTCGGGGTGGCACGAGAATGGGTGCAGAAGTCAGCAAACGCTTGAGATTGGTTAAAGCCTCCTCGGCTTCGACGGTCCACGCGAAGTGCTCCGTCTTCTTTAGCAGACGGTAGAGGGGTAGCGCCTTTCCCCCAATCTCGAGATGAACCTGCTGAGGTCGGCCAGACAGCCAGTCACTTTTTGAACGCCTTTGAGGTCGCGGATCGGGCCCATCCTTGTAACTGCCGAGATCTTTTCGGGATTGGCCTCGATCCCCCGTTGTGAGACAATGTAGCCAAGCAGCATGCCTCGAGGCACACCGAAGACACATTTCTCGGGGTTGAGCTTCACGTTCTTGGCTCGGAGGCATTCGAACGTGGTCCTGAGGTACTGATGAGGCCCTCGACCTTCTTGGTTTTGACTACGATGTCATCGACGTAGGCCTCGACGGTTTTGCCTATGTGTTCGCCAAAGATATGCTGCATGCATCGCTGATACGTTGCCCCGGCGTTTCGAAGGCCAAAGGGCATCGTAACATAGCAATACATCATACCGAATGGCGTGATAAAGGAGGTTGCGAGCTCGTCGGACCCTTTCATCCTGATTTGATGGTAGCCGGATATGCGTCAAGGAACGAGAGCACTTCACACCCAGCAGTGGAATCAACGATTTGATCAATTCTAGGCAAAGGAAATGGAACTTTTGGACATGCTTTATTAAGACCGGTGTAGTCTACACACATCCGCATCTTTCCATTCTTTTTCCTAACTAGCACGGGATTAGCTAGCCACTCGGGGTGGAACACTTCCTTGATGAATCCGGCCGCCAAAAGTTTGTGAACTTCCTCGCCGATGATCCTACGCTTCTCCTCGTCGAAGCGGCGCAGGCGTTGTTTCACCGGTCTGGACCCGGCCCGGATCTCCAAGGCGTGCTCGGCGACCTCCCTTGGTATGCCCGGCATATCCGAGGGACTCCATGCAAACATATCGATGTTCGCACGGAGGAAGTCGACGAGCACTGCTTCCTATTTAGGATCGAGGCTGGCACTGATGGCCAGCGTCTTGCCGTCAGCCGAGGCCGGGTCGACCGGTATCTGTTTGGTGTGCTCGCCGGGCTCGAAGGTTCCGGCGTGGCGCTTGGCCTCCGGGGCCTCGTCGCTGGCCAGAGCGGCCAGGGCCTCGAGGGAGTCGAGGTGGACGTTGGCCTCCCCGCGCTCGACGCAGTCCACGTCGCACTGGTAGGCGTGCTCATAGGTAGTGCCGACGGTGATGACCCCCTTTGGCCCAGGCATTTTGAGCTTTAGGTACGTGTAGTTTGGCACCGCCATGAACTTGGCGTAGCCGGTCTGCCGATGATGGCGTGGTACGTGCCTTGAAATCCGACCACCTCGAAGGTGAGGCTTTCCCGGCGGAAGTTGCTCGGAGTGCCGAAGCAGACGGGGAGGTCGATGCGTCCGAGGGGGTGAGCCTTCTTCCCCGGTACGACCCCATGGAAGCCTCCTGCGCTGGGTCGGAGTTGGTCCTCTGTAATCCCCAGGACCTCGAGGGTCTCGAGGTACATGATGTTGAGGCTCGAGCCCCCGTCCATCAGCACCTTGGTGAACCGCACGTCGACGATGACCGGGTCGACGACGAGGGGGTACGCTCCCGGGTTCGCGACATGGCGTGGGTGGTCCTCACGACCGAACGTGATCGGCGCGTCCGACCAGTCGAGGTATCGAGGGGCGTCGTGGCGAAGTGCGAGGACTTCTCGGCTCCCTTCCTCCTCTCCCCGAGCCGAGAGCCCAACAACGGCTGGGCCCCGTGATCATGAAGCAGTCGCGGACCAGGGGGGAAATCCGCATTCCCATCGTTGCGCGTGTTGTCGTCTTTGCCCTTTGGTGCGTCCTCCTTCTTGTCATCCGGCTTGGAGTAGAACTTCCGCAGCAGCCGACAGTCTTCAGCTTGTGGTTCACTGGGCCTGGTGATAAGTGCACGGTTCCTCGAGCATCTTGTCAAAGACAGCCCATCGGGGCGGGCCTCGAGGTTTCTGTTGTCGCGGGTGCTACGAGGACTCGTCGCCGTCGACGTCGTGGCGTCACGCTTCGCTTTGTGGCTCTTGCCCTTGTTCTTCTTCTTCTTGTTGTGGCTCTCGGAGTGTTGCCCATCCTCGAAACCTCCGGCGTCGTCACGGCCTTGGCTTTCTCAACGGAGCGCCCGAAGAAAGCCCCGACTGCTTCGTCACATGAGGCGAAGCTGGTGACGCGGTTCATCTTCAATTCTTCAACCGTCTTGGGGCAGTAGCGCCCCAGCGCGTGGACCAGCTCCTGGCAGGTCGTGCCTGCTAGGAACGCGGAGATGACGTCCTCGTCGGGTTACATGGGGGAGCTCGAGCCTTGCTTCGAGAAACGCGAGCAAAGTCCGGAGGGGCTCGTCGCCGCCTGCCTACAACGGTCGCAGATCCCAGGGGTTGCCTGGGCGCGCGCAGGTGCCTTTGAAGTTCCCATCAAAGACCCTGACCAGGTCGTCCCAGTCATAGATCTGATGTGGTGGGAGTCCCTCGAGCCACCGTCGAGTGGTGTCGAGAGGAAGAGGGGGAGTTGGCGTATGATCACGAGGTCGTCGTCTTTGGCTCCCGCCCAGTTGGCACCCAAGACGGAAGTCGGCGAGCCATAGCTTGGCTCAACCCCCGTCGTACTTCACGATGTTTTGTGGAGCTCGAAATCGGTTGGGGAGGGTCGCGGTGCGGATGGCTCGGCTGAAGACCCTGGGGCCGGGGGCTCGAGGGTCTGCCGGTCTTCGTCGCTGTCGTAGCGCCCCCCTCGATGGACGTCGTAGCCCCGCTCCTCGCCACCTCTGTCCTTGCGCTTGGGGTTCCTACCAGCACGCCTTCCTCCGCCTTTGCGTTGGCTTCTCGAGCACCGTATGATGTCGTTGCGGGC
The DNA here is from genome assembly GCA_009763385.1 of Coix lacryma-jobi var. lacryma-jobi. NCBI lineage: Eukaryota > Viridiplantae > Streptophyta > Magnoliopsida > Poales > Poaceae > Coix > Coix lacryma-jobi. The sequence goes on from CM019829.1 coordinate 124,017,752, forward strand.
ATCGTTGGGGTCTCGAGGATCCGACTGTCGATGATCCTTCCCGACTGCCTAGATCGAGAGGCGTCCGGCTGATGAACCGACAACTCCGATCGTTGCGGGGCTGGTTCGCTGGTTTTTCCGAGGCTCTCCCTCGTCGAGCGAGAGGCTGAGCTCTCGGCTTGTTGGACAGCGGCTGTCTCGAGGAGGACCTTCATCTCCCGAGCATGCCTCGCGTGGAGTGGAGACGGCAGGCAGGTCGCGGAAGCAGGGACGCGGTCGCCACCACGTTTTGCCCGGCTCGAGGGAAGCACGCCCCGGGTCGTGCTGGGATTTCACCCTCGGTGATCGCCGTTGGACTTCTCGGGGCTCGAGCTGAGCCCCGGCGCTCGAGGTTGGGGCTGCTCTGTGGAGGGTTTTCTCGAGCTGCAGCAGCTGTTGTCGCTCTTCCTCGGCTTTGGCTATCGCCTCCCGCACTTGTGCGAGCTGCGCGGCTTGGCCGGTGTCGTGCGGGGGAGCGCTGCCGGAGCAGGGAGTCGAATCTCCGGCCGAGACACGAAGCGACGCTTGCCGAGGAGCCAGAGGCTGGCGGTGGCGGCGATGCCCCGACGGGGTGCCGCCCGCTTCGTCACGTACAACCCTACATCACCTTTTGCTGTCGGCGATCACAACCCGACGTGGAAGCACTCCCTGGTGTGATCCCAAAAGCGGGGTCGTGGTAGTCGTACTCGTCGAGTTGGAGCTGATGACGCCGTGTCTTCTGGGCATCGCGTGGCCGGGTAGCTCACGGTACCATTCCCGATGGTGCCCCGCCGAGGTGGTTCAACTGCTTGACGGATGCCGAGGTTGGTTCGCGCGGGGTTGCCTATCTCCAAGTTCGCCATGGCTTGCAGAAGTACGCCTGGGCGCTCTTCGCTCCGTCGGTGGATGGTGTCGCCGGGTGATCGTTGAGTGACGGGTGTAGTTCGCCGCCGGATTTGTCGAGGCCGGACGGGAACGCCTGCGCTGGGCGTGGTTCGCCCCACGCGGGGGAAGCTAGATGATGCGTTGGCGGTGGCTCGGGGACCGCGGCTTGGCTCTGGGTCGCGCGGTATGGCGAACGCGGGCTACGGGGGGTATGTGAAACGTACCCCAGAAGTCTCCGAGAAGCGCTCCCGGCAGGGTTCTCCTCCTGTGGAAAGAGGGGGTACCGCGGGCCGGCGGGCTGCCTCTTACCGCAGCGCTCCTTGGCTGGTGAGGAGCGAGGCGGCGCTCGTGGCCTGCGACGCGAGGTCGGTGGCGCGCGGCGGTGATGCATGGTGAGGAGTGCGGAGGCGCAAAGCTCCCTGAGCACGGGGTGACTGGCACGCCCTCCGCTGGGCCCTCCGCGGAGAGAGGGTCAGCTCGTTGTCGTTGCCGGTGGCCAGGAACTCGAGGCTCCAAACGGATGATGTCACCGGCAGAGAACGAAGACATGGTGGAAGCCATCCAGGAAATAATGAGATTTCGACTCGACACGCGCGAGCCCCTACCTGGCGCGCCAACTGTCGGTGTTTCGTACCGGGGGTATCACACCAACTAGTAATTACGAGCGCGTGCTCTCTTCCTGGATGGTGATGCAAAAAGACACAAGATTTATCCTGGTTCGGGCAAAGAGGCCCTACATCCAGCGGGAAAGGGTTCTTGTATTTCTCGCACCGAAGGGCTTGTACAGGGCGGATACAAGCCTGGGAAGCAAGGACCTGGGTCCAAGCTCGCGTGTGTGAGAGTAGGCTCGAGTGCCGGGTGTGTTCGTGCGTGGAGTACGTTCTCCTTTTTCCTTGTCTCCCTCCCCTCAAAGCCCTTGGCGTCTCCTTTTATATTGTAAGGAGTGGCCGGGGTTACACGATGGATTTCCTGTAGCCTAGGTGTACATTGTTGATATAGAGTGGCGTTGGGGTGTTGTCTTGTCGTAGAGCGTAGTCGAAGTGGACGAGGAACGACGCCGCTGACGCTCCTGTCCTGGAAGCGTGGCCGTCATCACGGGCGTGGTGGCGGAGACGTGGCCTCGTAGGGGTTGTAGGTCGCTCATGATGGTGCGTGCCGGGCGTGGCCTGGTATCGCAGACTCGTGCCGATGTAGAGTGCGCCGCTGACTTGCCCTGGAAGCGTAGCCATCATCACGGGCGTGGGGGCGGAGACGTGGCGGGTCGGAGGCCGCCCATCATGATCTGCGCATGGCGTGGCCTGGATCGCTGAGCTTCTGAGATGTCTGCTGGCTTGTCAGACAACAGCTAGGAGGCTCGAGGGGTACAGGCCCAGCTTCGTGGTGTCGCTCACGGGGGCTCGAGGGGTACTGTGTCGGCCTCGAGGCGGCGCCACGGGGGCTCGAGGCTTTGCAGGTACACGTGTGCCCGGGATTCTCGGCTGCGCAGCAGGGGCTCGAGCCTTCGGACGTGACGGGGGTAGATCCGCAGGGGAAGTGGGTGAAACAGTGAAGCAATCATGCCCTTCCGCCCATGCCGTCGTGAAAAGTCGTGTTGACTCTCCCTGACTCCGTAATGCATGCCGCATTCTGACGGACGTGACGGGGGCAGGCGGGCGCATTAAATGCATGTAGTATGGGGTTGGCACGTTTGTCCGTACCGCCCGAGGGAGGCGTGGAGTGCTCGCCCAGGCCTGGCGGGGAGGGCTCGGGCGAGACGGAAACTTGGCGCTCGCCCGAGGCCTGGCTTGGAGGGCTCGGGCGAGTCGGAGATTGGGCGCTCGCGAGGCCTGGCTTGGAGGGCTCGGGCGAGACGGAGATGGCGCTCGCCGAGGCCTGGCTTGGAGGGCTCGGGCGAAACGGAGACGGGTGCTCGCCCGAGGCCTGGCTTGGAGGGCTCGGGCGAGACGGAGACGGGTGCTCGCCCGAGGCCTAGCTTGGAGGGCTCGGGCGAGACGGAGACTTAGTGCTCTGTTTGCGTTGATTGGGGGTACCCCTTTTTGTACCACCGACAGGTAGTACTTCTCCCAAATCAAAGAAACCCATGGAATGTCTCTTTGTTGTAGGAATTTGTCCAAGCCTTTCATGAGCAATGTCTGGTTCTGTTTTTCCAAGCTTATGACCCCAGTCCTCCTTCATTCTTTGGTAGGCAAACCAGTTCCCAAGCAACTTTTGGGGGTTTTTTTGAGTTGATGTCATTTCCTCTCCACAAGCAGTGTTTTCTAAATTTATCAATTCTTTTGATTACTCCTTTTGGCAGTGCTAGAGTGCTCATATGAAAAGTAGGAAGCGCTGATAGAACTGCATTGGTAAGTTCCAACTTCCCTGCTTCAGATAAGGAGGATGCACATGCTAAGTCTTTTTGGCATTTGTTGATCAGAGGCATGTAGTGATCAACTCTAGGCTTACATGTACTCAAAGGTAGCCAAGGTAGTTGATAGGGAAAGATCCCACTAGGCATCCAAAGGTATTTGCAAGATGATTGATTCTTTCAGGTTCCATGTTCACAGGTATCATCATGAATTTGTTAAAGTTGACTTTGAGCCCTGTGGAGGTGAAGAAAGTCTACATAATCCCTTTCAAAAAGAAGAGTGTCTGCACTCCCTTCCAAGAAAATGAGGGTGTCATCTGCATACTGTAAAATTGGGAATTCTTGGTTGTGAGTTGAGGGTAAGGAGGCTTCAGTAATCCATTAACAGCTGCATTATTTAGGATGGACTGGAGCAAGTCAGCAGCAAGGACAAACAGGAGAGGGACAAGGGGTCTCCTTGTCTAACCCCCCTTTTGCAAACCACAGTCTTCCCTGGCACCCCATTAAGCAACACCTTGGATGTTCCTGTTCCTAGGATTTTGTTGATCCATGTTATCCATTTCTGCCCAAAACCTTTTGCCTGCATTATCTTCAAGATTGCTTTGTGCTCTATCAAGTCAAAGGCTTTTTCAAAGTCCAGCTTCAAAATCACCACTTCTTTCTTGGAGTGATGGCAAAGGTGGAGGTACTCATATGACCAGGCTAAACAATCTTGTATGGTCTTCCTTTAATAAAACCATATTGATTCTTGTGAACAGTCTTGTGATCATTGGTTGTAACCTGTTTGCTAGCACTTTGGTCACCAACTTAATGAACCATTCAGTAGTGATATAGGTCTAAAGTCATTGATAGTCAAGGGCAGCTGTTTCTTGGGAATTAGGGTAATGTAGGAGGTGTTTTAGGCTTTGCAGGGCAATATCTTTATCATAGAACTCTTGGCATATGCTTAGAAACTCTTATCTCACTGTTGGCCAACATTTTTTAATGAATTCATTTGAAAATCCATTAGGCCCAGGAGACTTACCATTAGGTAGACCTTTTACTATATTTTCAATCTCTTGAGTTGTGAAAGGTTCTTCTAGGTCTGTTAGATTTTCAAACTGGCTGGATCAAGGAGTTAAGATCAAACTCATATTTGCGAACTCACTCTTCCCAATTCTTTCTTTGAAGTCATCCCAAATTATTCTTCCTTTTCATTGTGGCTGGTTTTGATTTCCCCAAACTTGTCTTGCAGAGAAGCAATTGTTTTCCTTCTGTGACTGATGGTTACATTTGTGTGAAAGAACTAGTTCCAGCATCTCCTAGTGTTGACCCATCTCAATCTCCCTCTTTGTTTCCAAAATATTCTCTGCTGCTCTAGCATTTCTAGGAGTTTTGATTTTAGAATATCCCTAAAATTCCATTCCTTAGAGTTAGGTCCCTTGTTTATTCAATGTCATCAATCCATTGCACAGTGATGGAAGTGTTTTGTATGGCTGTTTTTAGAGCTGATCCAGAGATACCTATTTCTTAGGCTCTGTCTAAATTTCTTTAGTTTCCTTGTCAGCTTAAGAGCACCGTCCTCCCTGTGTATTTGCTCAGCCCAGCTACCCTGCAGAACATCCTGGAATCCATTTTTATGCAGCCAGAAATTTTCAAACCTGAAAATTTTGGCTTTGGGGATTGCAGTTGTGATGACAACATGAATTGGGCAATGATCAAAAATTTCATTCACCAAAGAGTTGCAGGTTGTGATGGGGAAGGTTGAGGCCTAGATAGAGTTTGTGAAAATACAATCTAACTTTCTAGTAATGGGGGGTCTGCATGTTGGACCAAGTAAATCTTTTCCCATGTAATTTTATTTCAGAGAGCTCCAGGAAGCTGATCATGCCATCGAAGAGGGCCATTTGCTGCATAGTCTGCACCTACGGTGTTCCTATCTTCCTCATTTCTATACATGTTGAAATCCCCCATAAGCATCCAATTTTGGTCTTGAGTAAAGTCACAGTTTTTGAGACACTGAATAAAGTCTCTTCTACCCTGATCATTGCAAGGAGCATATACTGACAACAGATTCCATGAAGATTGATCATGTTTTGATTGGAATCTTATTGCCAGACCATAGTTGTGTGTCCAGATTAAATTGTCATCCAAAGATTAATAAACCAGTTTTTAGCTATGTATTTAAACAAGACACTTCTCTTGGTGCACTTGTTGGATGTATGGGACAATAACAAATAAATACAATGTTAACGCTACGTGAAGAAGCAAAAACACCACTCCCTCCATCCAAATTATAAGTAATTTTAAGAATCTTGGAGAGTCAAAGTTTTTTAAGTTTGACTAAATTTATATAATAAGATAATAACATTTATAATACCAACTAAATATCATTAGATTCCTTATTAGTTATATTTTCATAATATACCTATTTTATATCATAAATCTTTGTATTTGTCTCTATAATTTATTCAAACTTAATAAAGCTTTGACTCTTCAAAATTCTTGGAATGACTTATAATTTGGAACAAAAAGAGTATCAGTTTAATTATAGGTCTATTTTCCTTGCACCTCTAAATACAGGAAAAAAGACCACCGATGGTTGAACTAACAATGTTTTTTCTTCTTCATTCACGTGTAGCGTTGGCATTCTATTTACTTGTTATTGTCCCTAGCTGGGTGTGCCGTACCATTTGATCATATATCGATTCCGGCAACTTCTTATATTTTTTGTAGGGTTATAACTTATATTTAGTGCAATTCAATGGCAGCACGTTCTCAACAGCGAACTGCTAAAAGTTTCTGATGGATGTTACAATATAATTAACCACACCAAAACACAGCGTTTGTTAATCTACCACGCGAAGTATGTCTCCATTGCCATCCACACACGAGCACAAGCTATACTCCCTTTTTTAGATAATGAAACATTTTTTACTTCAGCCTTCTTCTAAAAGAAGAAGCATCAGTCTAAATTTATTACAGTATCATACCAATAATTAAAACTTATTACATGTTTATAACTAAATTTTAAGACGGTAAATAAAGGACCATCCATACAATGCGCGAAGAACTCATGGCTCTCGGTTCGAGTAGCTTGCAAGCATCAAAAGTTGTTCCTCACCACCATCCGAGTGCTGCAATAGAGCCTATAATCGTAACCAGGGTTCACCTGAAAAGAACCTATAAATTTTTTTGGGTGCCCTTTATCAAAACCATATCATTCCTTGTGATTCATATTGCCCAACAAAATGCTATAGCCCTCGTCAACAAAGATGATTATATTTGGAACATCCTAGCTTTGACCAAATATTAAAAAGATGGTTCGTGTTCCTATGTAGAATAATGTCAAACAAAACAAACACATCATGTCAAAGGAAACTGGCATAATGGTAATAAAAAACAAATGTTGGATAGTTTCAGGTTATTTGCTACAAAAACAACGAGACTTACTACCGGTACCATTCTAGTTCCTTTTAGCAAGATTGTATTTTGTTAGTATCAACCCCTTCTTTAAGAACCAAAGAAAAATCTTAATCTTCAAGGGCACTTTTATATGCCAAAATTCCTGGGTAACCTTAATTCCATTATTGACTAGGTGTTTGTACATGGACTTAACAGAAAACAATAATCCATTATTATTTAAGTTCCAGATGAAAGTATTCTGACTCTCATTTATGTTAATAAAAGCAACTCGATCTTGCAACTATATTTTGCCATTCTAAGAGCTTTTTCCCAACTAGTGGCCTTCTAAAAGACACATTAAGAGAGGTAGAATTAAGTACATCAACCATTGTTGCTTGTTTTTTACACACTATATTAAATAAATTTAGGTATTGAATTTTCAAAGCTTGGGAGTCCAACCATTTATCTTCCCAAAATCTAATTTGAGTTCCATTTTCTAGTTTAAACTTTTCAAGACTTAAGAAAATGTCTTTGGCTCCCAACAAACCGCTACAAAAATGCGATCTATTCAGTTTGATTTAGAGTCTTTAGGTACCTGTCAATCATTTGCTTAAAATACATTTATATTCTGTAAATCCAGATTTTAAATTCCTAAACCATTTTACTCTTTTGATTGGCACAAAATATTTCTCTTTGCCGGTCTATATTTCTTTTTATGCTCATTATTTTGTCAAAAAAAAAAACGTTTACATGCTTCTCTTTCCCTCCGTAAAAACGAGGTTATTACGCGTACAGATAGTAGTTGTCGAGCAGGCGGCCGGTCCAAGCAGAAATATCTGCAGGACCTGCCCCTGCACGTAATGCCAGTTCCAAGCAGAATTCTCTCGGCCGGGAAGCGCGCGAGAGAGCTCCATGCATGCAGCAGGTCCATGTGCGGCACATGAAGCTGTGCTGTGGCGTGCAGCTAGTCCTACTACTACTCACCTCTGTAGCCATGCATGGTTGCATGCCATTGTCCCTCGGGTCTTAGCTAAGCCATCCTGACATGCATGACCTACAGGACTGGACATGCATGTACAAACTCCTCTACTCCAACTCCAACATGCATGCATGCGTGGTCAGTGTGGTGTGGTGACAAAGTGGTCAAACACGGAAGCCCATCGCCTTTGCATCCAGCTCGGCGTCTTCGTCTTCCCTAGGGCACCACCTGAGCGTCTGGAGCTTTGCCGCTGTCTATCACGTCGGCCGGCCGGCCGGTCATGTTCATACACTGTTGCCCTTGTAATAAGGACGGCGGGGACAGTACCGACTCTGCTCCTCTGCAGTGGCCGGAAAAGGTGTTGAAGACAAGATAGTACAGTACAGCGCAGTGCTCATCGGTCACTCTGGAGGCTCCGGCCCTGTAGACGTCGTACTGTGAGATCATGCATGCATGGCATTGGCATTGGCTTGGCATGGGTGAAGTAGTACGGCCTATTCAGATTCCGTTTCTGCAGCCAACAACAGCTCCTGATTGATCACTACTCCATCGGAGCACTGTTCATCCCTGCTGCGTGCATGCATGCATAGGAGTCGTACTAGTACTACTTCAAGAGTAGAAGATGATGCCATGCATGGCATGCAATGCACGGGAACACAAAAAAGGAGTAACGTACGTGTGTGCGCTTGGGGCAAACGAATCTGGCTTTTCCACGGCACCAAAGATCTCTTGTCGGGCCCAAATAAAAGGCCAAAACATTCGTGGATGCAGCAGCCGCCACACGATGGATTGGAGTTCGGATTGGATGCTCATGCTCGTATGAATTAATTAAATAGGACGAATCTATGTCGGTCTAATCTTCTCGTGGTAAGCTGATGAATGATTCTATATCGCCTGGATATGTACGTGAACGATTCTCAACGCCTACTCTTGTTAAAATCATGAAAGTCTGTGTGTGTGTAGCTACGTATCCCTCCTAAAAAAATAGAATTCTAGCTTTTTAAGTGAATCAAGTATGATCAAATGAATACAAGATTACTAATGTGTGTATATTCTTAGATAAATCATGTAATACATTTTGTAATAACTTTATTTGAAGACATAAATGTTGATATTTTTTTCTATAAATTTATTAGTCAAACTTATAAAAAAGACTTAGTCCATATTTAAATTACACTTTTTGGGACCGCAGAAGCATATCTTTGCCCTAACTCGTAAAGTCATGTATAAGTATCATTCTACTGCACGTAGCGTTTATTAGCTAGTTAGATTGCTTATGGATGGTGGGATCTATCATCTGGATTAAAGTTCTCGGCTTGACATAGTTTGTATTTTTCCTAGATTTAATAATGTTATTTTTTTTAGTGGTAGGCATCGTGCCAATCAAAACAAGGCCCCCATGATAACTTCATCAACTTTGAGACCTATCAAGGTATTTTTTTTTTAAATGTAACAATGTTGTTTTTTAGTGGTAGGCATCATGCCAATCAGAACAAGGCTCCCGTGGTAACTACATCAACTTTGAGACCTATCCAACTTTGAGACAGTTTGAAAAATGCTAAGCATCAACGTGTTGATCATCTTGCGTAAGATCAACTTGTGTTAGCGGGCTTGAAAAGTTATGGAAACGTAACGGCTTGTGTAAGGAAAATGGACCATATTGGCCATTAAGTTGGATTTTAGTGTTCGATGAACAACATAATCATTTAGACTAAAACAATTGCTTGCTGCTAGTATACAAGGCACACGTTCAAATGGATACAAGGTTGGCATGGACTTAGACAATGTGGAGACCAAAGTCATCAACACCTCAAGAAAGACATTAGAAGCTACGTTAAAGACCTACAAGACATGCTAGAAGTCTAACACATCAATACTAGCAGCCCGAATGCGAACGAAGACACAAAAGAAAATTGAAGCCAAGACAAAAAGATAAATGAATTGGTCTTATCTCATTATTTTGGATTTTTTCAACTTGATATGATATCACTTCAAAGTTATAGAGCTCTTCGTTAGCTTTATAGAAGGTCAAGATCATCAAAATTATAGTTCAGAGCTAAAAGTTACGTCCAAAATACGAAAGTGTGACATGCTGAGAAAACAGGGCAGTGGATTTGTCTGAGCTATTTGTCTGGTGACCACTGGATTGTCCGGGTGCTCACAAAAAAGGATGCAACAGCTAGTCGACCTGACATCATCGGATGCCCGGTCCTCTGCAGAAAGCTACTGATTTGCCACCAATGGCTAGTTTTGGTGTTGGGGGCTATATATATAAATACCCCTTATCGACCATTTGAAGTGTTTAGGAGTTGAGGACTATAGCAAGGGGACTTGAGGCTCCACTCTAGTGCTCTTGCCACCATAGTGCTTACTGAAATCACTTGATGGTCAGTGTAAGTGCTTTTGCCACCATAGTGTCTAGGACACGCATTGCATCTCTATCATTTAAGCTTTCGTCGTTAATTTGTGTAGCTAGATTGTGTGCTTATATTTTCTAGTGTAGCTTACTACTAGACTAGCTAGTTGATAGGATTGGAACCTAAGTTGCATAACTCATCGGAGTTCTTCGGAGCGTTCTTACAGATTACAGTGACCATGTGTTGAGGCCAAGGTACAACTAGGGCTTACTAGAATCCTTTCGTGCCTCACTGGAGAAACCACTGAAGATTAAAATGACCATTCAAAATCATAAATTTAATATTATTTTTCTGTAAAATTAAAATCAAAATAGTCTGGCTTTCATTTAAATCTACATTGGAATTGCGGATAGAGTGATTACTGCTGGTCTATCTTCTCGCCGCAGCGAGCGAAACATACACGCGCACGGGTGGGTGCATGCAGGAGCAGACGGCAAGAGCACGTGAAAGATGAATTCGTACGTGCAGCTGCTAGCGTCCGGCCGGTGGCGAGCGACGATGCGGCGGCCCCGCTCTCAGGCCCAGGCAAGTGCTGGTGGGGTCTGCCGCTGCGGCGCGCGGGTGTCAGCAGCAGGGATCCGGCCGGGCCACGGGAAAAGTTGCCGCGCGCGGGGTCGACGGCGACGGCCGACGACGGGGATGCTTGCATGGAAGAGCAGGGAGAGCTGACCGCTGAGCTAGCCGCCAAGCGCGACGGGCACAGTGATGCATCGGTTCGTACGCCGTGCATGCAAATGCATGCATGCGTGAAATGCCAATTTTGTACTCGTACTCGTCGTCTACTCCTCCCATCATCTCTCATCGGCCTATCAATCCATCTGGTACAGTGATCTTTGTCTTCCGTGAGAGTACTACAGCACTACTACTGCACAGACGCCAGCATCCCATGGCCGTCGTCATTCTTCTCTGAGTGTGCGTGGTTCCCGAAGCAATGGATGATGAACAGTATAGTAGGAGAGGAGCCACGTACTGTAATTGGTTGGGAATGAACAAGGAGCGTGTCAGCTTGGGTTCACACAGTGTAGCGGTTGGGAACAAGGAGCGTGTCAGCGGGGTTCACACAGTGTCGTAGCTAGCTATACATACAGTGGGCATGCATCTCCTTGTCCCCTCTTGCTGCCTGTGGCTGGTCGCTACAGAGGTCTTTGCTTTCTCTTTTAGGCACCTCTAGGCTGATGATGCCATTTTGCGTAGGCCATGGTTTTGACCGTGATTACCCTCATTAGCAACACACTGATATTGTGTCACAGTGTGCAACTGACAGACATGCCTCTGCTATGTTTGCGATTTTCATTACTAATAGTACGTCCATCAACTCGTCATTCGTGCTCGTACTGATCTTTTTCTTTTTGGTAATGCTCGTTGAGAACTTATATGGTGAATGATTGACTTTGATGAGTAAGATTTGAGGCTTTTCCCGGTTTAGTCCATATCTCGCTATGTGCTTAATGTTTATGACTAACCGGTGGCGTTGAGTTGTGGTGTTTCTGTGTTGGTGTGCGTGTGCAACATGTGTCTCTTGGCTGTGTTGATGTGTAGATGTTGAGCTTAGATACAGTGGTCAATAGCGAGGTGAAGGTCAAGTAGAGACGTGCCGTGCCGACGGACCGGGAGCGGTGAAGGATGGGCGTGTCGTGCGGCGGACGTGCCATGCCGATGTACCCAGAGCGGTGAAGGGCGGACGTGAGGCTTGGAATGACGGACCAGAGGGCCAGAGGACCAGCTGTGGTAGCTGACACGTGGTATCGGGAAGCGAGAGCACATGGGGATGTGTGATGCATCGGCCGAGTCGGGAGGAAGACGATGGCGTCGTGGCACTTGGCGGGAGGTCGGACACGGGCTTGCGTGCGGCGTGCAAGTGCCGTCGGCCGAGTCAAGAAGGAAGGCGAAGGCGTTGTGCCCGGCGTGGAGGCTGGACATGCATCAGCATCGGCGCCGGTGGTCGGGGTGTGCGAACCACATTCCGTCTACGGTGCGGGTTCGGTAACTGAGCCTCAAAAAGCTACCCTCGACGGTTTCCGAGTTTGGGCCTCAAAACTCGGGTGGCCGGTTTCCGAGTTTGGGCCTCAAAACTCGGGATGGACAGTTTCCAGGTTTGGGCCTCAAAACCTGGGCTCGCGGGTTTCTGAGTTTGGGCCTCAAAACTCGGGGCGGACGGTTTCCAGGTTTGGGCCTCAAAACCTGGGCTGGCAGGTTTCCCGGTTTGGGCCTCAAAACCGGGGGAAGGTCCAAAAGGACGGTCGACGCGTGGCAGCACCGAGAGGCTTGCGTTGCGGCGAAGCTATCGGTGAGAAGGCGTGGCGGTTGATGGTGACGGCACGTGGCGACATCCTGGAGCTTGCGTCGAGGCGAAGCGAAGGATGAGAAGGCGCGTGGCCGTCGGATGGAAACTGCCAGAGTTGGACGATTTTACCCCTAGGGGGTATTTGGGTTAGTACTTCACGTTAGGGTGTTTGTGTCATTTGGACGTGCGCCTATATATAGATGAAGGGGTTGTGTTGGACAGCCATCCTTGGATGGTGTCTCTCTCATTTTGTTTAGGTGAGAGGAGGCTAGGGTTAGAGGAGAGACCGGCTCTTGTTCTTGAGCTTTTCGCCATCCGCGTTTTGTACTGCGAGGAGTGGCTTGTAACCCGAAATAGAGTGCTACACAATTCATCATCTAGTAGCAATCCAAGGATCAATTTCTCCCCTCCTCTTTGTTGGCTGCAATTTGGATCGAATCGCGTTTTTGTTCTTCGCGTTTTGGTTTTTCCCTCCCAGAGATTTGCCTCGTTCTCCCTCTCCGAGCGACGATTTGCGATTCCGTTTGAATCAAATTGTTCTATGCTGTGAGCTCCTTCTTTCCACCGAAGGATTTCCTCTCTAACCTCACGAGCACATAGATCGGGTCAAAATCGCGTTCGTTCTTCGTTTCTTCCCCTTTTCTAGTGTTCTTCGGATTTCTCATGGATTAGTTGGATTGAAGCGATGATATCCTAGGATTAGCTTCCCAACGCATAGAAGAACACTTGGGAGAAGTTTGGTTGCAGCCCCATTCGATTTGGTGAAGATCCAATCGATTTTGGTTTTGTCTCGTGGCGTTTTTGGGCGTTCTGGCGGTGGCGGACTGTCCGCCCCTCCAGCCGCGGACAGTCCGCGAGTCGGGGCTTCAGCCGAGCAGTGGCTGCTGGCCTCGGGCCTTTTCCTCTCGGGTGACCGGCGGACAGTCCGCCGTTGACTAGCGCGGACAGTCCGCGAGTCGCGCAGGGACTTTGCAGCAGTGCTGCTGTTTTTGCTACTTGGCCGGCGGACAGTCCGCCAGGGTTTCGAGGACAGTCCGCCCCTGGCGCGGACAGTCCGGCACCTGCAGCCCGGACAGTCCGCGAATCGGCTGTAGGTTGCGTTTTAGTGCGTTTGCTCTCCCGGCTTTTTCGCTTCGCTTCCGGACTTCTTGCTTGCTCCTAGAGTTCACATAGGAACCTCTCTACATATCTTTGCTACGCGTTAGCATCGGTATTTGGAGGAACCCCGACGTAGCCCTCTATCTACGTTTGGGAGTGGGTCTTTAAGGCAGGAACTTGACTCGGAGTTTTGAGAGTTTTGAGTTGCTCTCTTGTGTGGTGCCTCACTGTGATCCTAGGGATCATCCACCCTCTTTCCGAGGGTCGTGGGCATCACGTTTGAGTCTGAAGCTTTTGGGGTTGATTTTGTTGGGACAGAGGCCGTAATTTCGAAAGAAATTTTAGGCTCCCATTCACCCCCCCCTGGTCGCCTTGCTTTAGCATTTTCGGTCCTTCAATTGGTATCGGAGCCAGTTAAGGATCTCTCTACCTTAACCGGTTCCGGATCCGCGAAGGCGACCTTTTGAGAGCGGTTTTGTTTCCGACTTTGCTTGTCGAGGTGTTGAGCTTTTTGTTTGGCTAACACTAACGGTGCTTTTGGAAGTAGCACCAAGTTCTTCTTCAAGTATGTCTTTGTCTTTTGGTTTGAATGTTTCCAAGGACGACATCTTGGGAAGAAGGAGGAGTGCAGTTGATGAGAGGGATCGCGAGGTGAACGATCTGCTGAACCTTCTACGACATGACGAGCTTTCACTGGAGGATCTCCTACGTCAACTTGGCAAGGCCAAGAGAGGTACACTTGCTTGTGGTCTTGTGGCTTTGCACAACCTATATGAGGCTTGCTCTAGGGATGATGAGCTTTGTGATACCTTGCGTAGAAAGGTAGAAAAATTAAAAAGCTCCATTGCTAATTTGAAGTCTAGTGCCTCTTTGCCTTGCACCTCTTGTAATGACATGGTTAGGAAGAATGATGAGCTAGGCTTTTCTCTTGCTAGCTTAAAATCTGAGAATGAATTGTTGAAATCAAATGCTTCCAAACCATGTTTAGTTTGCATTGACTTGCGCAAGGATCTTGATTGTGCTAAAACTGAATTAGCCTTGCTTAAGTCAAATGCTTTGTTACCATGTGGTTCTTGTGAGTCTTTGCATGCTGAAATTAATGAACTAAAATTGACTCACATCACATGTGTAGATGAACTTGAGCATGCTAGGGCTAAAATTGTTGAATTAAATTCTAAGCCTTGTAGCTCATGCTCTGTGAATAAGAATGCTTGCCTTACTTCTTGTGCTATTCATGATTCTTTGCTTGATGTGAATGGTGATGTTCCTTCCACCGATTTCATGTGCACATCATGCATTGATTTAGAAAAAGAAGTTTTGGCTTTGAAAGTTTTGCGCGATGATATCAGCGCTAAGTTGGTTGAGCACAATGATATGAGTGCCAACCTTGAGAAGGAGATTGAGCTCTTGCGTACCACATATGCCGAGTGCATTGAAAAGGAGATGGAAAACTTGAGAAACACTCCTTGTGGTACTTGTGACCGCCTCATGTTTGAAAATGAGGTTTTGGCCAAAAGATGCAAGAGCTTTTGTGCTAAGTCGTTTGAGTCAAGCATTTCTTCCAACTCCGATGTTGATGTTTCCAAGTCTGCATCTTTGCAACCAAAGTTGAGTTCCTATGTTGCGCGTGAGTCTTTTGACGATAGCACTTGTGCCAAGGTTTTGGATAGCTCTTTCATAGCTACTCCTAACCTTGCTGTTTCTTCGAGTGATGTCCAAGGGACTTCTCTTGATAAGGGTGCTTCTCATATTTTTGGGAATCGTGCTCCCAATCCGGTTTTCTATTGCACCTTTTGCAAGAAGGATGGACACTCATTCGATTTTTGTTTCCGCCGTGTCAAACACGAGCGACGAATTCGAGCTAAGGCTTTTAGGAAGCCGCGTAGCCTTTCCCATGGCACGTGTGCTCCTAGTGTTGGCACCAAGTTAAATGTTGATGCTTCTTGCTATAAGTCCCAAGGGACTTCTCACTTGTCGGAGAATGGTGTGCCCTCCAATAGGCCTTTGTACCATTGCTCTTTTTGTGAGAAAGATGGGCATCAAGAAAGCTTTTGCTATCGGCGTGCCAAACGCTTGCGCCAAGCTCGCTCTTCTAGGAAGATGGTGGTTCATTGCCCTTCTCATGGCATGAACGCTTGTGATCCTAGTAAGAAGCCCCTCTTTGTTGATGGGTTTTATGACTCCTTTTCTTAATACTAAAAATTTCTCAATCACTTTTCTATTACACAGATATTAAAATGCTCATACGCCTTCGATGACACGTCTCGAGCCCCGACTCCACGCCCACCCCGCCCCAGGCGACAAGCCCCCTCTTTGGCCGCATCCGCCATGGCTGACCACCCGGCCCTAGGTCTGCACCGGGTTCGCAGCAGAGAGGCGTGCTGCGTCCTCCCCTGTCGGCACTTGCGGTGGATGTGCGACGCGTGGTGATCCAGCGGTGCAGGAGGTCTCGAGGGATACAGAAGAAGAGGTGATTGAGGAATTTTTTGGCCACCTCTAGGTCGTGGACTCGCCGCTGCCGGACCCTAGGGTTCGCTCCTTTCCTCCACATAATACTTCCTTCGAGCGCTCCGATAATCTCTTCTGGATTTGTCGCGATCTAGTTGAGTCCAAGCAGATCGCGTTGCCTGATTGTTTCCGGGGCAGCCCTCTAGGCCTGCTCCAGATCAACCTCGGCCACCACCAAATCAAAATCAACCAAGGTACCCACCTCAGCCCCCAGCGCAGGGTTGGCAGGACCAGGGCGCAGGCATGAGCAGCGGCAGCATCCTCCGCCGCCGCCTCAACGTCAGCAAGCACCTCCGCCTCAACGTCAACAAGTGTCGCCTCCTCTGCGTCAACAAGCTTCTCCTCCTCTGCCTCCTCTGCGTCAACAAGCCCCACCACGTCAACAGCAACCGCGCCGAGGAGTGCAGCAGAGTCGTGGCCAAGTTAACCAGGCCTTAGATCAACTTCCCTTCATCATTGACCCAAGGTATCGAAATCTGACCTGCTACAACTGTGGGGATCCAGGCCACTTTGTGGGGAATTGCTTGAAGCCCAAAATATGATTTATGTGTGGAATAGCTGGTCATCATATGGATGCTTGTCCTAGTTGGAATTCTGATCATCCTATTGTTGCTTATGTTGGAAGTGCAAGTCAAGGGTTAGGGTTCTATCACTTAGAGGTCCCTCCTGTAGAATCTACTCAGTGGCTAAATTTGACTAACTGTGGAGTGGTTAGAGTCAAGTCTGGACAAATTTCTCTCTCTCAGTTGGAAATGGAGTTATCAGACATCTACTGCAGGGAATGACCTTGACAAATTAAGGAGTTGGAACCCGGGAAATTTCTGGTAAGGTTTCCTCCACATAAGAAGGTGTTTGACATAAAAAAACTACCCATCGTTCAACCTGAGGAAGGAAGGGGTCCAGGTAGAAGTGATGGAATGGATAGGTGATCTGCAACCTTATGCTGAGCTGCAGGAAGTCTGGGTGCAGGTTACAGGAATACCTCCAAGATGGTGTCATTAGAGAGTTTTGCTCAGATTGCTACAGGATTTGGTCTCATGACTGAGGTGGATTGGACCACTCTTTTCAAGACCTTTTATGAGGTAGTTAGAATGAGGGTGGCCTGCGGAGATGTGGGAAAGATTCCTACAGAAAGGTTGTATGAGATGAACAAAAAGTTGTTTGTTATATCTTTTAAAGTGGAATCTAAGTGGCACTAAGCTGACTAGTGATGATGGAGATGGGGGTGATGGGGATGGTGAGGACAATGATGAGGATAATGAATACCTGGATGACCTCTTAGATGGTGATGGTGATATGGTCCTCGGGAAAAACAAGAAAGCAAGCACATCTGAAACAACTCAAATGCCCAAGAAGAGTCAGAATATGGTAGCAAAGACAGTTAACTTTGGATGGGAACAAGTTGAGTGCTGGGATCGAACAGAGCAATTAATTGCTAGTATGAATTGTGGGGAAAATAAGTTGTTGACAACTAGTAAAGATTTGCTCAGAAATCTGACTGCCATTGATGGTGGTTATGTAGGTGGTAACAAAACAAAGGAGTTGGAGGAGAATCTGGTTAATCATGAGTCTGCGCTCAATAACATTGTTAATGGAGAAGAAATAGAGGATTCTATTCTCATTAATCAGTCTATGGGAGTCCTACCGGGATATGATTTCTGCAAAACCCCGGATGCTGTGATGAAGGAAGGATTAGAATGCCAAGTGTCAGTCCACATGGCACTCAGCAAAGAGGCCCCCTTTGCCGAGTGCCAGCCCACGTGGCACTCGGCAAAGAGGCCGTCAAGTGACGGCTCCCGTTTGCTTCGCCGAGTGCTGACCTGGCACTCGGCGAAGCCTTTGCCGAGTGCCCGATATTTGGCACTCGGCAAAGAAATCGTTGCCGACAATTTCTTCGCCGAGTGCCCTTTGCCGAGTGCGGCACTCGGCGAAGCCTTCGCCGAGTGCGAGAGGCCCTTTGCCGAGTGCTGCCAGCACTCGGCAAAGCCTGAACCTCCTGTAGTGCATCATTCTAAATAGGAAGAATTCAAAAAGTTAGCTAAGGTTGGAAGTATGACGGAGGAATGTTTTAATTTGCTGCAAAAAATGGAACTGGTAGAATCTGAGGACGAAGAGGAATATTTTGAGTTAGGAGAAACACAAGACAAGGAGATGGTCTCTTTGGGAGAATTGTGAGCTCAAGAACAGGCTGTTCCAGTGGATAATATTATACATGCAGCTGGTGATAAGAAGATGCATAAGAGGAAGTGGGGTCCAACCTTGAGGAGTGATAGACCAAGAAGGGAACCAAATGATGGCAGGACTGTGTTGCAGAGAGCTCAGGATCTGAAGAAGTGTAAGAATGAAGGACAAGGTAAAAATTCTAAAACCTCTTTTGCTTTAAAAGCAATGAGGATTTATTACATAAAGCTAGTCTTGTTAACATTACTTTTGGTAATAACCCTAAGATTGCTATTAATAAATTAAATTATTTAAATGAAAAGGAATTGAATAATAAATTGGAGTTTGAGGAGCTTAATACAGAAGTGAATCTGCCTGAAAACTTAGATGCTAACCCTTTGATCGAAGATTTTCCCCCTTTGACCAAATGCAATGTCTCCTTTGAAGGGGAATGGAAATGTTAATTATCCTTCTTGGGCACAAATTGCTTCTAAAAGCAAGGGTAATTGTAATAAGATTGAAAATGATAGGAGCTTTTTGGAATGTTAGGGGCCTGAATAAAGGAAGGTCGTCTGCAATGCTTAACAGATTTTGTGAATGAAAACAAGATTGATTTTGTCGGTATACAAGAAACTAAAAAAAGAAAACTTTATTGAATCCTTTCTTCATTATGTTCATAAATATTTTAGTTGGCAGGTCCTCCCAGCAAAAGGGGCTGCTGGTGGGATTTTAGTTGGCTTCAATAGTAGGAAGTTTGATGTTACAACTTGGAAGAATGGTGAATATTGTGTTTCTGCTATGGTTAAAATTGTGCAGACAATTTTGTGTGGAGATTAGTTGTTGTTTATGGTTCTCCCTATGAGGAAGGAAAATCCATTTTTATTAATGAGTTACATGTTTTCTGGGAAGGACCAATTCTTGTTGGTGGTGATTTTAACCTTGTGTCTAGCTGTAAAGATAAAAGTAATGGTTTAGTAAACCTTAAATGGGTTGACCTTTTTAAGGATTGGATTAATAGGTTTGGTTTGATTGAGCTTAAAGCCTCTAATAGAATGTATATCTGGACAAATAATTAGGAGCAACCGATTATGGCTGTTATTGATAAGATCTTTTGTACTACTTCTTTTGAACGAAACTTTCCTGTAGCATACGTGTACACTAAGGCTAGAGCTAGTAGTGATTATGTCCCTCTTGTGATAAATCTTGGTAAGGATGAGAAGAAAAAATCTAATATTTTTAGATTTGAAAAAAGGTGGATTGAGCAACCAGAATTTAAAGATCTGGTGGCTAAAGTTTGGGCCACTCCTTGTGCTTTTACCAATCTGTTAGATATCTGGCAGTTTAAAATTAGGCTTTTAAGGAAAAATCCAAAGGTTGGTCATGGAACAGAAATGCTGAGATTTGGAAGTTGAAGCAAAACCTCCTTAAGGAGTTTGAGGGGCTGGGTACTAAGCAGAAAAGTGGCGGTTTAAGCCATATTGAGAAGGAAAGACTAAATACTATTTTTGAAGAACTTGAGGCCTTGTGGAGATTGGAGGAGATCAAAGTGAGACAGAGATCCAGAGATAGGAACATTAAGGAAGGGGACTGTAATACTACCTATTTCCTGGCAATGGCGAACTAGAGGAATAGAAAGAAAAGGATTGCTGGCCTGGAAGGACCTGAGGGGTGGATAGATGATAATGAGTCCATGCTTAAGCATGTTGTCTCCTTTTATAAAAAACCTTTTTGGAGAAGAACAAGATAGTGGTGTGAAGTTAGGTGAATATTTTTGGGAGGAGGACGAGAGAGTTACTGATTTGGAGAATGAAATGCTAGAAGCACCCTTCTCTGAAGAAGAGGTGAAGGAAGCTGTTTTTGGTTCATATGCTGAAGGTGCTCCTGGGCCAGATGGGTTTTCTTTTCTTTTTCTATCAGACATTTCGAGACATCATTAAAAAGGACCTTAAGGCCGGCTTAGTGAACAATTTTGAGCAGAGTGGTGTGAACCTAGCTAGATTAAACTTTGCTATGATTACCCTCATTCCTAAGGAACCAAATGCTCAGACTCTTAACAAGTTTCGGCCTATAAGCCTTTTGAATTGTAGCTTTAAGATCTTTGGAAAATTATTAAATAATAGGCTGATTCGGGTAGTTGATAGACTTGTTGCTTTTAATCAGACAGCCTTTATTAAAGTAGATTTTTTTAGGAAGTGTTGTGGCTGCTCACTGAAATTATTCATGACATTTACAGAGAAAAGAGGCTGGTTTTGTCTTAAAATTAGATTATGAAAGGCGTATGACAGGGTTAGTTGTAATTTTTTAAAGGAGTGTGTTGAAGTCTAGAGGCTTTGGAGCTAAATGGAGGTTTTGGATTGAGAAAGTAGTGCAGGGGGTCTCTGTGTGTGTGTTAGAATTAATGATGAGAATAGCCCTTTTTTCAAACCAGGTAAAGGGTTAAGACAAGGGGACCCTTTGTCACTCCTGCTGTACAATCTAGTTGCTGATGTTTTCTCTCAAATGCTTATGAAAGCAGCTAGAGCTGGTCTTATTATTGGATTATTGCCTAGGGTTTGACTCTGGAGGTATAATCAGTTACAGTATGCTGATGATACTTTGCTTTTCCTAGAGAATGATCTAGAAAAGGCGGTTAATTTGAAGTGGCTTCTCGTGTGGTTGAACAGCTATCTGGTATGAAAATTAATTATGATAAGAGTGATTTGTTAGCGATAGGAAATAAAGGAAAGAGCTAATGAGTTTGCGAAGATTTTTTGTTGTAAAAAAAGTTATTTTCCTATCAAATACTTGGGAGTTCCCCTTCATTACGCTAAACTAAGGAGAGAGGACCTACAACCTATTGGATTGTTGACAAAATTGTGAATAGGATTGCTGGGTGGAGGGGAGGCTCCTTTCTTATGTTGGGAGACTAATCCTTCTTAAGACTTGTCTAGCCAGTATTCCTATCTACTTACTTTCTATTATCAAGTTTCCTAGATGGTATAATGATATAAATTCTCACATGGGGCATTTCCTTTGGAATAATACTGAGGAAAAACACAAATATCATCTTGCTAGTTGGCAATTATTTCTCAAGAAAAAGCTCTGGGTGGAGGGGTATACCTGACCTCAGAAGCATGAATATGTCTTTACTGAGCTCATGGATTTTCAGATATCACCCAAACCCAGATTCTGTTTGGACAAGGATTATAGACTTCAAATACCAAACCAAGAGGCCTAATGTTTTTGTTGTCCTGCTGTTGGTTCATCACCCTTTGGAAGGGTGTGATCTGGCAATGCAAGCTGCCCACATGGGTAATAGATGGGTGGTTGGTAATGGGGAAAGGATTAGATTTTGGGAGGATCAATGGTTGGGAATACTAGTTTAGCTATCATTTTTGGCCTTTATATATTATTAATGAGCAACAAGGAAAGTCAATTAGTGAGGTTTGGGATGGTGGGGAGCTCAAACTTTCTTTTAGGAGAAGGGTGTCTGCAAACACCATGCTTCTTTGGGATGAGCTATGTGCTATTGGTGAGAGTATCAATCTCACTAATGAGACAGATCAGATCCTTTGGAGCTTTAGCTCTAATGGCAAGTTTTCTGTGCAGTCCTTGTATGTTGTGATTAATCATAGAGGTGTGATCCCAGTTTACATACATTCTGTTTGGAAACTTAATAATACCTCCTAGGGTACAAATCTTTTTATGGTTGCTGTCAAGTAATAGACTCCTAACTCGTGATAATCTGCTAAGAGAAGAGAAGTCAATGATTCTACTTGTCTGTTTTGTGCCGAAAGGGAATCTGTTTTACATCTTTTCTTTGAGTGTTGTGTTGCTAAAAATGTTTGGGAGTTCTTTTCAGCCCTGCTACATTTAAGTATAGGGGGCAGCTTTGAGTCTGTAGCTTCTTATGGATAGTAGATAAAAAAAACAGGATTAATAATATTGTTTCATCTGCTGTGCTTTGGGTGTTATGGAAATTACGAAACTCATTATGTTTTCAGGGAGTGGTATGGAAAGGATTAAGTGCTAGAGATGGTGGGAAGAATGTTACGAAGATGGCAGGCTATGCTCAAGGAGGACATTCAGGAAGAGATGGAGTCTATCATTTAGAAGGTAGAAATGGAAGCAAGATTGGCTCCGCAGATCAGATGGAGAAGGGATGCATCAGAGTTGGTTTAATCCAGTGCTCAACTTTCGGGGTCTTCAGAGATGTGCTTTTTGAATGTCTGTAATAAAGTCTTTATCTAGGAATTAGGCGTTGGTTGCTGAAGCCTTTTGGCTCTGTTAGACGACTGTGAGCGTTAAACTTAACTCAACTGTGTTTGCTTTAATAAGCAGGGGTGACCTTTTCTCTAAAAAAATAGAAGCTTTTTATGTTGCAGCTACAACTAATTGATATTGTCTATCTTGGGGTCTCTCTCGGTTCATGATTAAACTCTCTCCGTATTTAAGCAATATGTGTTCATGAGTATTTTTCTAAAAAGAATATAGTGCTCACAATAAAACTAAGCTATATGTCATTTATTGTCATCAACTATTGACATTACGAAATTTATTATCATCGACTATTGATATCATCCAAAAATAAATTGCTAATGCTATTTGTATATAATTGCTTAAGAGAGAACACTTTTTCATTATGTTGAAGCGACAAGCTTCGTCCTAAATCCTAAAAGAGGATCAGGAGTGGCGTCCCCGAAGATTACGACCCAAACACATATATAGGGTGTTTTTCATTCACGTTTGGACCTGATCTAGTTAGCTAGTAAGGTAGGGCAACTAAGTCTGGCTCCCCCCCAATACAAGATGTTTGGATTACTTGTCCTAGCTAAGCCCGGATTGAATAACATTGTTTGGTTGCCTGAGTAACTTGAATACGGTCACCTCCTTGTTTCGGTAAATTTACCTCTTTGAGGTACGTCGAATAGTTAGTTGTCCTGCTCGAGCTTGGATGCCCGCCTCGCACCTACGACCGCGGATGCTCGCCGCTGAAGTGAGAAATCCGCCGCCACAAGTTGCTTGAGCTCAGCAACCTGGCGCACAGACCAAGGACAAAGAGTCGTGAGTGTATGGTGTGGGTGGAGGCGACCTCGCCAGGGCAAATTTGGAGGTGGCGGTGGTTAGACGATAGGGAAGGACAACAAGGTGTGGGTGGTGACTAGGGTAGTGTCCTACATTCCAGAGTCGATGAGGATGGAGGAACCTTGGATGACGACCGCACTATGTCACGGCATGACGAAGCAACAGTGCTCCGTCGGGCGGCGTCCGAGCTCATCAGCAGACTAGCAAGTAGGTCGTCGTTGCCTCCATCGCTAATGAGGTCCACGAGCCCCTTCACTTCTAGGCGAGGACGCATGACTGCGAGCGTCGACTTGGCCAAGCCATGCTTTGGGGAAACGGATGATCCTTATGTTTTTTCGTAAAACCCCGGCTAAGGGTTGTTGTGTATTAGCAAAGCTTGACTTCAAGGTCTAATCAAGCAACCAAACAAGGCTTGGATGCATCTAGTAAGCTTGCATTGGTTGGGGCTAAGCCACCAAACAAATCCATAGTGTGTCAACTTGTGTATTTGCATTGGGTACCCTGTCCTTTCTTCTTATTCGATCTTCCCCACCACGGTGCATGAGCTCCAAATAAGGCCTTAAGATGGCCCATCGGATGCACATGCATCTTTCACACAATTGGGTTGATTTTCCAAGTGTGGAAAGATTTAGAGTTGATATAAAAGAGTAGTTGGAGAGAGGTGTTTTTTTTAAAAGAATGTCAAAAAATCGAGATTGGAAGTAGACAGGGGCAGATCGAGTAGTGGGACGGATCCCTATAGCCATTGAACCCATAAAACTCCCTAATTATTATTATTTTGTTATAGATATATACTAAGATGAGCTAAAACTGTCTGAAAATTAAATAAGCCCTCTGACATTTTTTTCCTGGATCCGCCACCGGAAGTAGGTCTAAGAACTCCTAGAGAGTTCAGAAAGTATCGTGATCTCACGGCGCTGGCCGTTGGGCCCATGGCACAATCCATGGCAATCTGCTGTTAAGTTTCCTGTCGAATCAACAGAGGCGCCCCAGATGCATTTTAATCACCCGGGTTAGTTAGCCCAAAGACGCAATGCACATGCGCGGCTGAATCCATGTGCAAATCCAAAGGGGCGTGTGAGGCGCGTGGAAAGATCCAAAGCTCCCGCGCTTTCTGCTGCACTCGGCGCGCCCCCGGCCTCGGTCCCGTTAAACAACGCAAAAGGAGGTCGGCGGCCGGCCGGCCGGCCGAGGCGACTGACGGGCAAAGGGACGGACGACGACGCGCGGCCGTGTGGGTGCCCGGCCACTACAATGCATGCGGGGCAAGGGCGAGCGCGCCCGCTGGATTAGACGGGCGTACGTCCCATCGGCCGGCCGGGCCGGGGGTCCGGCCGGCCGGCCGCGCATGCACCGCGCTGCATGCGAGACCGAGACCGCTGGTGAGAAAGCACGGGCGCGCGGAGTCGAGATCGGGAACGGGCGGGACACCGGCTGGCTGTACGTGCGGCCGGCCGGGCTCATCCACTCCACCATGCATATGCTGGCTCCATGCATGACCAAGTCAGCAGCGCCCGCAGCCATGAAAAGGAGGAGCCAAAGCTGCCTGCTAGGTACTAGTAAAGCCTAAAGCCGGCCGGCGGGGGTAACCGGGTGGCGCGCGCGCGTGGATCACACTGTGCTGCTGCCCGTGCGTCACGCCGGGCGAGGAATGAGTTGAAGTCACGGACGCCGTGCCGGTGTGGTTATATTAGCTACTCCAGCTAAGCTCCGTGTGACCGCGTGCACGCATGCGCTACTAAGCTACGTAGTCGTCGATCGACGGCGGCGTACCGCGTATACTAGTATGCATCTCTCGCTGCGCCACACGTACGGACTACGGAGCATGCGCCGCGTACAGCGTACTACATACAGTAATTAACTAGTAGCAGTATTCAGCTAGGATGCCTAACAAAAGTGTTAGGGAGTACGGATCGAGTACGACCATGAAACCATGAGTACGCCAGTGCCTTTAGTTACACTACATAATAATCACTACTAGCTAGTAGTAGCTAGTTACACTAGGGATGCAGTATCATGCCTGTTACTATATATAGGAGTGTATATATAGGCATCCCGTATCATTTGTCAATGGAATGTGTATTAAATGTGTATTATGTTACTCCTTCCACTACTACAGAACATGGTCATAGGCCGATCTAACATTGAGCTATAGTCTCGGCAACAAATTGCGTCCGGGACTAAAGACTTTTAGTCCCGGTGGGTAAAACCAACCGGGACTAAAGAGACTTTTAGTCCCGGTGGGTAAAACCTTCACCTTTAGTCCCCGTTGGTATTACCAACCCGGACTAAAGGTCCCCCAACCTTTAGTCGCGGTTGGTAATACCAACCGGGGCTAAAGGGTGAACCTTTAGCCCCGTTTGGTGTTACCAACCGGGACTAAAGGTCCTTTTAGCCCCGGTTGGTGTTACCAACCGGGCTAAAGGTCCTTCCCGAGTGGATTCAAAAGGAAAACATCCAGAACTACATCACGTGGGTTGTGTAGCTCAGTTGGTAAGCGTGCCTGAGGCGAGAGGTGTTGAGTTCGAATCTCACAAACGCAAATTTATTTTTCTCGTGGGAGCCTTTAGCCCCGGTTCGGAACAACCGGGACTAAAGGTGAGAGCCCACCTTTAGTCCCGGATTGGTAGTCCCGGTTGGGAAACCGGGGCTTAGCCCTTCCCAACCGGGGCTAAAGGCCTATGTCTGTAGTAGTGTTCGGATCCAAAAGTATGTAAGCCACGTTGACTTCTCCAAATTTCTCCAAAATTTTTGCACAGTGTCCATCACATCGAATCTTTAGACACATGCATGAAGTATTAAATGTATGTAAAAATAACTAATTATGCTTTTAGTATGTACATGTCGAGACGAATCTTTTGAGTCTAGTTAGACCATGTTTGGACAAAGTTTGTCAAATAATAACAACGAAAATGCTACAATAACTTTTCTCCAAATATTTCGCGAACTGAACAAGACCTAATTTAGCACAATAACGATATTTATGATACCAAATATGGAGTAAATATTATAGATTAGTTACAAAATATATTCTTATAATAAAGATGTTTGAATCCATAAATATAAACAATATTTATTAGAAACTTAGTCAGACGCGAATCACTTCCTATAAGTTTTTTTTTTTTTGATAGAGGTACTAGCTTAGTAGTATGCAGGAGTAGTACACCACCACATGCATGACGACGACGATTGATTGGTGTACAGTGGCAGGTTAGGCATGGACTGTCACAAGTAGTACTACGTACGTAACGCTCGACGCCATCTGCATGCATGCCCTGGCACGGCAGCCCTGCGTGGCGTCGTCGTCGTCGGCTTTCCTCTGTCCCGCCGGCCGGCCGGCCAGTCCTCGGACTCGGACCCAGCTCGGCTCGAGCTGCAATTCCTCATTCACGACCATGCATTTACGGCCGGGGCGGCCGGGGCAGGTGCAGGTACGGTGAAGGCAGTCGCAGTAGTATGGTCGTCAAACCAGATGAGATACTGTAGCCAGAATGGACAGGGACGTACAGTACAGTACGTAGGCCACGTCATGCACAGCGGACATGTGGCAGGACCCGAGTGGCCGGATGCTGTACTGGTACTGACTGGTGACTGGACTGTTTGGATCGGTGCTGCTTGGCGTCTCTCTGCTGCTGCCTGTCAGGTCACCAAGTTCATGCACGCACTGTACTCGCTACTCCGTACGTAACCACACCCACAGGCCCCCATGCCCATGCATATGCATGTGGTGTCCGTCACGTACTCCTACGTGGTTACTGTACGTGGTGCTGCTCTGGTACACGTACACGCCTCTCTCGATCTCGAGTCATGTCGACCAAAACACCTGGCGTTGATGGGATGATGCCTGCATTGAGAGGCCTGCACGTGAAGTTCAGCTTCGGGCGGGCGCCGCTAGGGCCGGCCGGCTACCGTATGTGCAAAGCCTCGTCGCTCAGCCGGAGCCTGGAGATCTCTTCAGATTGGTGATGAACATGGTGGAACTGGAACGACCGCTCCTCACCGTACCCTCGGGTCAAACTAGGGACACGCTCGAGTCAAAACATAGACATGTGTGTGCATGGATATATATGCAGCAATCGCAGCATTGATGGGTTGTATACCGCCGCCCCACTCTCCTGTTAGATATAATTAGGCCTTGCTCAGAATATATTTAATAATAATTAATTCTAGGTCCATATTAAATGTTGCATCGTGTTATAGTTTAATTTAATATGCAACGTTGACTATAATTTGACTTGACTTAAATAGATCGACTTTTGTTATATCTATAATTAATTAAGAAGTCGAGGAAGGAGAAAGAGTGTCATGCGCGTGCGCGCTACCGTCGTCGAGCCATGACGAGCCAGCCAGCCTGCATGACGCGCGCGGATAAGCTTTTTGGTCAATCTCAGTAGGACAGAAAGCTTTCCACCGCCGCTGCCACTCAATCTCTCCTTCCCGCAGACTCTTTCGCGCTGCCTTCTGCTTCCTTCCTCGTCCCGTACCGTCCATCGCGAACCATGCACGGGGTGCGGCCGATTAGGTTTTTGGGGAGCGTTCTCGTGACTGCTCGACTCCCCGCCGCCGCCGTGTACGAGTACGACTTTGTCGCCGCTTCTGTTCGTTATACCACCACCCACGCACCGCAACCGAGGACGACACGCCGTCACCCCAATCTGAGCTGATCTACGGGAAGGACGCCGTCGACGTTCACGGGACTTCACTGCGAACCTCTTCCTGCACTGACTATGGTCCGCAACATCGAACAACACATTCAACATGAATGTGGATGGAGCCACCAGTGCCCCCCACTCTGGTCCCTCCGCTGCTAATACTCAATCTGTTTTCGATACTATTCGTGTATACAGTATGATGTTTATTTTAATTATGATCAATATGTTCATCTTGTATGCAATTGTCATCAGTAGTATAAACTAAACGTGCAAATACTTGTTGTTATAATTTTACTACTGAATTACTGGATTAAATATAACATTAAAATGTCTAATCTTCTAACAATCCAAAAACCTAATGTTAGGCATTTTTATGTTATACAAGATTTGTTGTTGCATTGAAGCCGAATATATTTAATTGATTAAATTACAAGGTCTGGCGTGCTAAGATGATATTGTGGTTAACTGCTATGAATTGTTATCACGTTGCACAGGGAAGCCAGAAAAATTGACTCCTGAACAGGAGAAAAATTTTGCGGCTACCGATAACCTGTTCTGAGGCATTGTGATAAGTACAATTCATAGCAAGTATGAGAACAACTATATCATCTGCACGTCTGGCAAAGAATTATGGGATGCACTTGATGCAAAGTTTGGTGTTTCTGATGCTGGTAGTGACCTGTACATCATGGAGCAGTGTATGACTATAAAATGGTTGACAACCGTTTTTGTAGTGGAACAAGCTCATTAGATACAGACACTGACAAAAGATCTCGAACAGTTTCCATGTGTGTTGCCTGATAAGTTTGTGGCGGGCGGTATAATCGCTAAGCTGCCACCTTCTTAAAAGGATTTTGCTACCTCTCTAAACCATAAAAGAAAGAAGTTCAGTGTGGCTGAGCTCATTGGATCTCTTGATGTTGAAGAGTGAGCGAGAGCAAAAGACACACGTGGGAAAGGAGTTGAGTCTTCTAGTGCCAATATGGTGCAGAAGAAAAACTCAAATACACCCTATAATAAGAAGAAGAACAAGCAACAAGCGAACAATTCGAAGCCAAAACAGACGACAAATTTTAAGAAGAAAAAGAGCAAAGATGAAGGTTGTTTCGTTTGCTCTAGCACTGAGCACTAGTCAATGCGTGCCCAAATCGCAAATTCAGGCAAGAGAAGAAATCAACAAACATGGTCGTTAGCGAGACTGATGGAGGAACATCAGGATGCGGTAATTATTTACCTACTGTTCTTTTAGTTTGTTATTCATCTGAGTGGTGGATGGACACAAGTGCTAATATTCATGTGTGTGTTGATATTTTTTTTGTTTTCTTCTTATTAGGCCGGTTAGGCCGGTGATCGAGACTGGAGCTTTGCTGATGGAAAACAGACCTCATGTGCGTGTTCTTGGTGTTGGTACGGTCATTCTGATGTTCACTTTGGGAAAGACGGTGCCATTTAAGAACGTGCAACATATCTCCTTCATCAAAAAAAGAATCTAGTTAGTGGTTCTAGTTTGTGTCGAGATGGTTTCAAATTGTCCTATAGGCTAATAAATGTGTACTTTTGAAGTATGGAACATTTGTCGGTAAAGGTTATGATTGCGGAGACTTGTTCCACTTATCTTTGGTGGATGATGTGTGTAATAAAATTGTGAACAATGTTGTTATTGTTGATGAGTCAAATATTTGGCATTCACGGTTATGTCATGTTAATTTTGGTTATCTTTTGCGGCTAGCAAATCTGAATTAATCTTGAGATTTAATTAGTCAAAGGTTCTAAATGTCATGTGTGTGCAATCTAAGCAACCTTGCAAGCCTCACGCGAAGGCGAGGAACTTAACACCATTAGAACTAGTTCATTATGATTTGTGCGAAATGAACGACGTGTTGACTAAAGGTGGCAGAAGATACTTGATAACATTTATAGATGATTTGTACTAGGTTCTGCTATGTGTATTTGTTATAATCAAAAGATGAAACATTATTTTAAGACCTATAAAGCTGAAGTAGAAAATCAACTTGAAAGGAAAATTAAACGGTTAAGGTCAGATCGTGGTGGAGAATACTTTTCAAATGAATTTCCTGAATTCTACGTGGAACATGGAATTATTCATGAGAGGACACTGCCGTACTCACCCCAGTCCAATGGGATTGCCGAAAGAAAGAACCACACTCTAACAGAGACGGTTAACGTCATGTTAGAGACTTCGGGTCTATCTAAGGAATGGTGAGGTGAGATGATCTTGACTGTGTGTCATGTCCTGAATAGAGTTTCTACAAAGCATAAAGAAATGACATCATTCGAGGAATGAGAAAAGAAAAGATTAAATCTCTCTTATTTGCGCACCTGAGGTTGTTTGGCCAAAGTGAATGTGTCAATCAACAAAAAGCACAAACTTGGACCTACAACTGATGATTGTGTGTTCTTTGGTATGCTATTTCACAACATTGTGTATATGTTCTTAATTATAAACTCCGAAGTACCTGACATGCTTGTTGGTACAACAATGGAGTCCAGAGATGCTACATTTTTTGAGACTGAATTTTCTATGAAAAATGCACCTAACACATCTAGTCATGAATCTATATTTCCCCATGAGCAATTTATGCTGATAGAACATGTTGCGGAACCCCATGTGCAAAACTCCGAGGAGGATGACAATGTAGTTACTCGAAAGAGTAAGAGACGAAAGGCTACCAAGTCTTTTGGTGATGACTACATTGTGTACCTTGTGGATGACACACCCACAACCATTAAAGAGGCATATTCCTCTCCTGATGTTGTCTTATGGAAGGAAGCAGTACTGAAAGGATCAAATCAGCCTAGAGGGGGGTGAATAGGTGATTTTCAACAATCTGAAACTTCACAAACTAGAAGATGTAGTTAGATAACAACCGGAGAGGCCGGTTTGTTTGGGTAGGTACTACCGGGTGTAAAACACCGGTACTACCGACACAAACAAACGGCACAACCGGGATCCTAAAAGGAACTACAAATCCAATGTATGTAAGTTGTGAATGTAATACAAGAATCTAACCCACTTCCCTAAGTATGATAGATAGCAAATCTACTCTCACCAAGCTTGGTTGCTTCCCTTGATGTAGATCGAGCCTTCCCAACCTAAGAAGAAGATAGGGATAGGAAGAACATGAAGAACACAACAACAAGTGTAAATATAGAAAGTAGAGACAACAACAAGCACACGGGATACGCGATTTATCCCGAGGTTCGGCCAATCCACTAAGGAGTGCCTACGTCCTCGTTGTTGAGGTGACCACAAAGGTCGGAGTCTATTTCACCTCCTCGCCTCACTCAAGCAACCACAAAGGCTACGAGAGTTTCTCCACTAGAAATCTCAGGGGTAATACAAACACTTCGGGAGCCCTCACAAGTGAATCAATACGGGCTACCACGAAGAACACCTAACCGGCAAGAGCTCAAGAGTAATAGACACAAATCAAGCCGGCTAGATGGAAACCAAGTGCTCAAGTCATAGATCGAAGCTTCCCTAGTTCAAATCTTGCAAGAGAATGGATCTAGGAGCAAAAGGGGAGAGAGAGGGGAGGAGTCAATGCTTGGAGAGAGTTTGTCTCAAGTTAGGTCAGCAATAATTGAGTGGAATGTGTGGGTCACAGTGTAAAGTGAAGAGAGGAAGCATTTATACTCCCTCAGTCCCGAGGCTGGTCGGTAGTACCGACCACCCATGGTTGGTAGTACCGACCAGTTCACAACGGTCGCATAGATCCAGATTTGACCAAAAGTCAACTACCGACCTCAGGTCGGTACCACCGCGGGCGGTAGTACCGGCCTTATGGCAGTACCACCGCCAGGCCAAATTGGCCGCGAACAGAGAGCTCCGCAGTTAGGGACTTGGTCCCTCGGAAACTACCGACCAGGGTCGGTACCACACGAGGGTCGGTAGTACCGACATAATGGCGGTACCACCGCCAAGTCAAAAGCGCGACAGTCTAGAGAGCTCAGCAAACTTGGTACTACCGGCCAGGGCTCGGTACCACCGAGGGCGGTAGTACCAACATAATGGCGGTACCACTGCCAGGCCAAAAATGAACCATCCAGAGACCTCTGTAATACTTGACTTGCTAACGACCAAAGTCGGTACCACCGGGGGCGGTAGTACCGACATAATGGCGGTACCACCGCCAGGTCATTTCGAGCGCGAACAGAGAGGTCTGTGAAACCAAGCTTACTACCAACCTGGGTCGGTACCACCGAGGGCGGTAGTACCGACATAATAGCGGTACTACGCTAGGTCTTTTCGAACCAAAACAGAGAGGGTGTTTGAGCACTGCTCGGAGAAGCCGTGGTCGGTACTACCGACCACCCATGGTCGGTACCCACCGACCAAATAAAAATACACTCTATGTGTTCGTGATTGTACGGTGTCTCTCAAGCGAACTATAGTTAGTTGATTTGAGCACTTTTCTCCACATCTAGCCAACCTACTTTGTGACCCTCTTGATAGTCCGGCTTACCTATAACTCAAGTTTAAAATGAAATTTTAAACTACTACTTGAGCTAGGCATCTTTATGTCCAAATGTATCCAACGTGCTTTGTTCACGAGATTTCAACGTTTCAAATCTTTCTTAGGACTAACACCTGCATACATGCTTTTATAAACCGGTTAGTCTCTAATTTGATTGTCATTAATTAACCAAAACCCACATTGGGGCGAATGCACTTTCAAGTACAGAGTGAGATGGACTCAATTATGTCTAATGGAACTTGGAAAGTTGTTCAATGTCCCTATGGGTGCAAACCCATAGGATGCAAATGGGTGTTCAAGAAAAAGCTTAGGCATGATGGTACTATTGAGAGGTACAAGGCAAGGCTTGTGGCCAAGGGTTATACCCAGAAAGAGGGAGAGGACTTCTTTGATACTTACTCACCTATTGCTCGATTGACCACAATTCAAGTGCTAATTTTCCTGGCAGCCTCTCATAGTCTTATCATTCATCAGATGGATGTTAAGACAACTTTCCTGAATGAATAGTTAGAAGAGGAGATATATATGGCTCAGCCTGATGGATTTGTAGCAAATGGTCAAGAGGGTAAAGTGTGTAGATTATTGAAGTCCTTATATGGCCTAAAACAAGCATCTAAGCAATCGCATGAGAAGTTCGATAGAACTTTAACATTTGTAGGCTTGGTTGTGAATGAAGCTGACAGATGTGTGTACTATTAGTTTGTTGGGGTGAAGGTGTGATCTTGTGTCTATATGTGGATGGCATATTGATCTTTGGGACCAACCTTGATGTGATCAAGAGGGTTAAAGACTTCTTGTCTAATAACTTTGAAATGAAAGATTTGGGAGAGGCTGATGTTATTCTTAATATCAAGCTACTAAGAGAAGACAATGGTGGGGTTACACTCTTGCAATCCCATTATGTGGAAAAGGCTTTGAGTCGTTTTGGGTTAAGGCCAGATATCTCGTTAGCTGTGAGCAACCTAAGTCGGTTTGTCTCAAATCCGGGAGATCGTCACTGGCATGCTCTTGAGAGAGTATTGCGCTATCTGAGAGGTACTGTGAGCAATGACATCCATTACACCGGGTACCCGAAGGTACTAGAGGGTTATTGTAATGCTAATTGGATAACTAATGCTAATGAACTACGTGCCACAGGAGGATATGTGTTCTTGCTTGGAGGTGGCGCTGTTTTCTGGAAGTCTTGCAAGCAGACTATATTAAAGAAGTCTACAATGGAATCATACCTCACAACATTAGATACTGCTGGCGCAGAGACCAAGTGGCTTCGTGAATTCTTAATGGATTTACCGGTGGTTAAAAAACCTATACCGACTATTTCCATGAACTGTGATAATCAAACTGTGATAATCAAGGTGAACAGTTCAAGGGATAACATGAAGTCTACAAAGCATGTAAAGAGGCACCTAAAATTTGTCAGAAAATTGAGAACTTCAGAGTTATAACGTTGAACTATGTCCATACGTCTAATAATCTGGCAGATCAATTCACTAAGGGTCTATCACACAATGTGATAGATAGAACATCGAGTCAGATGGGTTTGAGACCCACATGAAGTCTATCAGAGTGGTAACCTGTTGTATGTGATCGGAGATCCCGTGAAGTAGAATAGTGAAACAAGCTTGTGGTAGACTGTGAGGAAAGGCTCTTTTATAAGGTCCATTTCAGATGCACTTCTTTCCTATACTGTAAGGCAGGTTGTTATTTTACCTTAATGTGTTCCATGTGGCTTATGAGAAGCAAAGATGTTGTCCTATAGAACATCTTTCGAGGAACACACCTATATGAGTTCGACTGCTAGTCACAGTCTATAAGGTTTCGGTGATCTCTAGATACTCATGAAGAGGCCAAGAGTATGACTTATATGCTCCAACTAGAGGAGAATCTTATTGGCAGCCCGGTATCAGCTAAGAACGTAGCTAGGTAAAGCTTACTTCGCACAAAACTGTCAATTCAAGGCATAGTCCATTGTACAGTTGTGAATAAGTGTGACCTTTATTCTAGGTGGATGTTCAACTTAACAGTCTCCATAGAAACACTGATATATCAAACGAAAGAGTTTTTGAACATTTCTTATGAGTCCTAGAATTTGGTGGGATTGTTAGATATAATTGGGTCTTGCCCAGATTATATTTAAGAATAATTAATTCTAGACCCATATTAAATGTTGCGTCATGTTATAGTTTAGTCCCATATGAAACGTTGACTATAATTGAACTTGATTTAAATAGATCGACTTTCATTGCATCTATAGAGAAGTCAAGGAAGGAGAAAAGAGTGTCACACATGCGCGCGCCGTCGCCGCCAAGGCGAGGCGAGGCGTGACGTGACGTGTGTGTGGACGAGGCGAGGCGAGGAGTGGCGTAGCGTGACGTGACGTGCGGAGCCAGCCAGCCAGCCAGCCTGCGTGTGTGATGCGCGTGGATAAGCTTTCTGGTCAATCTCAGATCCGTGAAAATCGGATCGGCGTGGACGAGAGGAAACGACAAGAAACGACTCTGCGCCTCCGTGATGCTCGCGCATGCGTGAGCGCACGAGTAGCTGCGGTGTCGCCTCCTCACCCGTAGCGCAGCCATAAAGCCAGAGCTCTTCTCCCTAAGAGACAGAGAAAGTTTTCTGCCTCCGCCGCCACTCAGTCTCCTTCCCACAGACTCTTTCGCGCTGCCTTGTGCTTCCCCGTCCCGTACCGCGCACAGAGAGACGGGAGAGCAGGTGCCTTCGGAACCTCCGTCCGCCGTGAACCCTGCACGGGGTGCGGGTGATTAGGTTTTTGGGAGCGTTCTCGCGGCTGCTCGACCCTCCGCCGCCGTGTACGACTACGACTTCGTCGCCGCTTCTGTTTGACTACACCCGCTGTCGCACCTGAAGGACGACACGTCGCGCCCCCCAATCAACCGCCGCCGCACCCGAAGGACGACACGCCGCCGCCCCGATCTGATCTACGAGAAAGGACGCCGTCGACGTTCGTGAGACTTCACTGCTAACCTCTTCCTGCACCGACTATGGTTCGCGACATCAAATAACACATTCAACATGAATGTCGATGGAGCCACCAGTACCCCCGGCTCTGGTCCCTCTGCTGGGTATTTTTCTAATACTCAATCAATTTGTTTTCGATACTGTTCGTGTATACAGTATGATGTTTATTTCAATTATGATCAATAATGATCAATATATTCATCTCATATGCAATTGTCATCAATAATATAAACGTGTAATTAATTGTTGTTATAATTTTACTACTGAATTGCTAGATTAAATGTAACATTAAAATATCTAATCTTCTAACATCCCCACCTACCCACACCCCAAAGACACACAAAATTGTTTAGAGTATATTTTCACGACTGATTTCGACGGTTTCAATAGATTAAAATAAAATAGTACTGTCTATTTAGAGTTTGTTTTCTTTGCAAATGACGTGGCTTCACCCCTCTAATAGGAAACCAACTTCTTCCCTCCGTATCTTCTCTTGCATACCGTTTTATCTTCTCTTGCATACCGTTTATATGAGCTAGTGTTTAGCAATTCACTTAGAGCCTGATTGGATGGTTGCATTAACTTGTATTGCATACAAATAAGGATAATGATATCTAAACCTGAATTAGGCAATGCAGTTGGGTATTGTTTGGTTGAACAAGATAAGGATATGTATACCACTATAACATGATTGGTTGCATGCATAACTGGGTAGCGTGCATAGGGGTGTGCAGGCCCAGGGCGGACTCGTGCACGCCGCAGTGCTCTGCAGTGCCTGCACAGTGGAATGCGAACGATTTTATGGGAGAGTGGGATGCATGTCCAGTGAGCTTTGAGGATAGTGCTAGCCCGCATAAGGAGTTATGCAACCAACCAAACAGGCCCATCTTGCATTTTTTTAGCTTGGAGAAGGAGTTATGCAGCCAACCAAACAGACCCTTAAAAAGCCAAAGAAATCCGAGCTAAAGTCCCTCAAGAAGTCCTGCCAAAGAGGATGTAATATCTCCCAATATATCTCATATTGAAATATTTTCCTAGTTAATCTAATGATACCTATTCGTTATGCAAATTTTAGTACTCTTTTATAACGATTGGTCAAACTTAAGAATATCTGACTCTTTAAAAGGATATTGCATTTTTTGGATTCTTTTGGACCGGCGTTATACATAAATATATGTTCATTAAAAAATATTTCATCCATCCTAAAAAAAATTGATAATATCATGCTTCTAGGGAAGGAAGTCTAACAATCCCAGGTTTGATCTCATATATAAAACAGGGGTAAAGCATATTTTTCAACCTCCAAATTACATGTCACTCGTTCGATTTTTAAGTCAGCACTACAAAATTTGATAAGGCCATATCAACTGTGAGTTTCATTGCGTTGTTTCCAAGACTGCCATGTCATATAAAATAAAATGAAACTCGAATGAAACTCTCCATTGAGTGTGAGAGTTTCATTCTAGAGTTTCATAGGTATTAAATTTCATAACTCATAGAGAGTTGATATTTATGCAAAGAGAGTCTCTCTTCTTAAATACGCTGTCATGTCATCGAAAACGATTATGTGATAACATATTTAATGCAAATGAAACTCCCACTAAGACTGGCCTAATAGACACCCTCCAACTATTGGAGCCGGACAAATTCAGACCTTTGCTGTGCTTTTCTGTTTCCCAAAAATAATAAAAATTTGGTTTGATTCATAAAAAACATAATTTATTTATTTTAAATCCTGAAAGCATATTTCTTGGTGAAATGCCAAATGAAGTAGCATTTTTTTTATTTGCTGGAGGCACTCTCTTTAATTTAGCAGAGACATACGACTTCTCTACTTGTTTCGTACGGCATAAACCCTGTGAAAAGTATTTGATTTTTTTATTTATAGGACGATCCAAAAATATTCAAACTGTTTTAACATCGATGGAGTAACTAGTTTGCTTGCCAATATAATTAATATTAAATATGCAACGAGCTAGTATAGCGTTACTTTCTCCGTTTTAAATTATATAAGTCATACCAACAATTTTGGAGCGTGTCTCCCCGCTCCCCGCCTACCACTACTAAGGTCTCGGGCCTTTAGTCTCGGGTGCTTCCCACCGGGGCTAAAGGTCCAGGGAGAAAAAATAAATGTGTGTTGTGTGAGATTCAAACTCAGCACATCTCACCTCAGACACGCTTACCAACTGAGCTACACAACCCACGTGATACAGTTCTGGACGTTTTCCTTTTGAATTCACTCGTGAAGGACATTTAGCCTCGGTTGCTAACACCAACCGGGGCTAAAAGAGCTTTAGTCCCGGTTGGTATTACCAACCGGGGCTAAAGGTCCAGGACCTTTAGTTCTGGTTGGTATTACCAACCGGGACTAAAGATTCACCTTTAGCCCCGGTTGGTAATACCAACCGGGACTAAAAGTCTTTAGCCCCGGACGCAATTTTTTCCGAGACTAAAACTCAGTTGATAGATCGTCCAAAGGCCTGTTTTCTAGTAGTGTACGCCACCGCCGCCCGTCGCTCACATCGCACGAAGCGCCGCCGCCGTCCCTCCTTTGGTCCCCCTCTCTCCTTGCTCCCTCCGTCCTATGTCGAAGGCTACAGAGAGTGGGGACCCATCGTTTTTAATACTTTTTTACCAATAGATCGAGCTTTTAGGGTTTGAATCTCTCCATGCCAAGTATTGTGGTATTGGAGATTTATCTCCTTTCTTCTCCTCTTCGGTGACGGAGAAGGGGAAAGATGAAATTGTCTTCTTCATGACGGCTTTGTTGAAGATGAGGGCGACAACTTCGGCGTCAACATCTTCACCAGCACGACGACATGGAAATTTTTTGTTTCCGGATGGCGGCATCAAGGCGGAGATGATGTCGTCGTCATGGAATAATTTTCCTCGGTCTCTTCTCTGTTTTGTTGTGGTTGGATCTGAACACAATGAAAACTTGGAGAATAAGTTTCAGATCCGTCTTCCTCACTCTTTAGTGGAAGAAAGAAGAAGAAGGAAGACACGAGAAAGGAAGTTTCTCAACTCTCCACCTGCAGGAACGTTGGCCGTCCGTTGAACATCTATTATCTGGCCTAAAACAATTGTTGCCGAGTATTTGCCTGTGCGGTCATCCATATGAAGCGTCAAATAGGTTTGGATTCGAGAGTTTGAGCCATTCACAGTGTGAGTGCAATATAGATGAAAATCAGTTTCTTGATATATGTTTTTCCCAGAGTACTTGTAATGTGATGATGTACACAGCTATATTTTAATACAATTCTTCTTTCGTCTCAAAAAAAAATACCAAGAATCTTGGAAAGTTAAAACATCTTAAGTTTTACAAAAAAATTATAGAAAAATACAAATATTTATGACATCAAATAGGTATTATAAAAATATAACTAATGAAGAATCTAATAATACTTAGTTGATATCATAAATGTTACTGTTGTAATATATAAATCTAGCTAGTCAAACTTAAGAAACTTTTGATTCTTTAAGATTTTTTAAATGGCTTATAATTTGAGATGAACGGAGTATGTATTAGAGACGATGAATCCTAACTACTAGGTTGTCCCCATACATGCTTTGTCTGAGTCTCCTATGTTTGACAAATGCATGTACATTGACTTCAATTTGCTCATGCATCTGCTCGGAATATTCTCGTGTCTAGACTAGCACTTGCACAGAAAACACCTCACTCATATTTTACGCGTACTGGTCCAGCTTGCATATATAGTACATGGTCCTGACTCGCGAAAGACACTAGTAAACCACACTTGGACTCCAAGTAAAAGAGGTTTGGACAATGGAACACTATACACTAGCTCTAAACTATGCAAGCTGAGTTTGGCACATACCTTCACACAGGCAGTCATCAGTAAGTGATCGAGCCAAGATTTGACTATTCAGTCTCTTGAGGCTCGAGGGGCATGCAACGGCGGCGCCATCATGCATTAAACTAACCAAAGAACAATAATCAACGCATACATTTCTGCCAATCAAGCTAATGCCTTTTGACCCTTCCTCCTCTCTTCCTCCTCGCTCGCTCGCATTTCCATGTCTTTGCATGCTTCCATTAATCTATGCCCCATGAACACTACAGTATCTTTTTTTTTTTTTTGCAAAAAGCTAGGGTTAGGGAAAGGCACAAGCAACCAAAGGGCGGGCCACCTGTCACCAGTTGGAAAGGAGCCGCCTGAGCCTGCAAGGAAACTGAGCCCGCGCGCGCGCCCGTGATGAGGTCAAAAAGGATGGCGATGGATGCATACTGGCAAACTGCCAAGAGCGGCTGTGTGTGTGTACTGTGTACTCTCTAGCTAGCTACCCTTGACAACGCGCCAATTAGGCCAAGTTAATTTCAGATTATTCAATTCGCTCCAGTACATACCGTACGTACTACACATGTCCTGTTAAACCCCTAGTCACTTGACAAAACATGGTCTATAATCTATATATACACTCCACACTTTGATTTTTGCTATAGCTTTTGCGCTCATATCCCCTATGATCTGCTTGGATTGCTGCCTGCTTAGATGCCATCACTTTGTTAAACAACCTGTGCTGCTCTGGTGCCCCTCTGGTCTGGTGGCTGTTCAAAGCTCTTGTTGACCGTTGAATGGGCTATTAGCTTAGCTAGGCGACGCACAATAATGTATAATGCAGTTAGCTGCTAGCTCGGCTAGCTTTACATCCCAATTAACCAGACCAGAGAGCAGAGCAGACGACGACGATGCAAGCAAATTCCACGTAGAAGGCATATATATAGTATATATGTATAAACAAAGCGGGCATGGTTTGCCCAAGAAATCCTCTGTCGATATATGGACGCGACATGGGTGTTTATATACAAATCCAAGCCTGTTTCTCGTCTGTACGCTGTTCTGTTCAGGTGGCTAATTGTATAGTATGATCGAGAGCGACGACATGGACATGGAGGTACTGTAGGCTGGTGGTGGTTGCTGGATAAAAAGAACAGCTTCCACTGGCCACTGGCACAGGCAGGCAAATGGGTGCCAATTTTAAAAGAGACAAAACCAGGGGAAACATTTAACAACTCTGGGTCTTCCTTTAGTCAGCATGAGAAACTATAAACTTTTACATCCCTGATTTCGAATGCATGGCCGGAGAAAGTACTACTTCGTCATCAGGGTTGTTGTGCTCTGTCTGTGTGTGTGCTTCTTCTGCTGAAATTTCTGTGGAATTCATGCGAAACTATACAGGTGCTTGATACATAATACTCCTACAGTACTCATCAGTCGCGCGGCTCCATTTCCCCCTAATTCAGAAAGGTGCCTGCTTATTTTTGCCATGCTGCAAGAATGCGTGATTCTAGCTAGTGCTTTCATTCACATGCATGCTACATTGCTACTACCCCGGCCATGGAATCTCCTCGAGAATGGTCTGGAACGAAGCCGAAAGGGCACACAGACACAGTTGTTGGAGCTGTAAACATGAATTGTACGTGTGGCTTATTACTTGGAGGCACGCACTTAATTAGTGTGAGTTTTTGGTAATTTCCAATTATTGTTTGCAAAAGGGCTTAGTTTGTTCGGTTGTACTAAAGTAGCGGCTGCTGCAGCTAGCCACATCATGTTGATGCTGCTGTAACAGCAGCTTCTGCTTTAGTTGCAGCCAACAGAGAAAGTTCACTTGAATAATAGCAGAATATGATTTTCAGAAACAGGTTTATTATGTAAATATACCAGTAGCAGATCAGTAATAGTGTGTTATGCAAATCCATTAATTCATTTGTATCATGTATAGCTGAAATTTTTAATAAACAGTCCATCATAGCCCACTCATATATATCTGCGTGCCAAGAAAATGATCCTCTATGAATCATATCTCTAGAACCGACTCTCTTGGAATATATGTTTGGATGCCTACAATCGGTAGGTTCCGGCCTACATCCTAATTCCTATCGCCTTATACTATAACTTTGTGAAAACGTACTGTGGAACAATTAATCTCACTTGTTTTTAAAGGCTCTGGTGTGCTTTAGAGTATAGGATGATTACATATATCGCATAGCTAGGTTGATTTGGCGCCTTTAATCAACGTACGTGTGCAGTACCCATGTCCATGAATCCTCATCCATGCCCCTCTTGCATTAATTTTTTTTTTTTGTTGCGTAGCTATGAACTAGTATATAGTCTTCGCCACTACTGGGGCCCATTTAGTTCAGCGCTAGATTAGGCTTTATACTAAAAAAATTAAACACAGGCAGTTAATCAAATCCCAAGGGATGGTTTTGCTACCATTACACAAAAGCCGCCGTTTGTTCTTTGTTGCCCTCCGTCAGTCGTCATTCCTTGCGTTTCTTTTCTGTGTATTTTTTTTCTTAAATACGTACAGTATATAATATGTCGGTGTTTCGTACCCGGGGTATCACACCAACGAGTGATATGATCGCGTGCTTCTCTTCCTGGATGGTGATGCAAGAGGACACAAGGATTTATCCTGGTTCGGGCAAAGAAGGCCCTACGTCCAGCGGGGGGATGTTCTTGTATTACTTGCACCTAAGTGCTTGTACAGGGGAGAATACAAGCTCAGTGAGCGTGGACCGGAGTCCGGACTCGTGCCTGTGTGTGGACTCGTGTGTTGTGTCCGTCCTCCTGAATGAGGGCCCTAGGTGTCCCCTTTATAGAGCAAGGGGAGGCCAGGGTTACATAAAGGTATTACAGGTGTCGGGGCGTATGGTGCCCCATACGGAGAAGGGTAGGAACCCTGTCTTGTCGGGGCCACTGGAGCCGATGTGATCGTCGCTGTTGAGGCGTCCTTGGGTCGTGGCTTCCATCCTGGGCGCGGACGTGGTGGCGCGACAAGGCGGGAGCCGTACAGCACCCATCCCGGAATGTACAGTACGCGGCGAGGTCCCTCCGGGTCTTGGGGTACCTGTCCTCCAATAGCACGAAAGTAGTTAGGGCTCGAAGGGCGCGGAGCCGGCTTCGAGGTGGTGCCACGGGGCTCGAGGGGCGCGGAGCCGGCCTCGAGGTGTTACAGTGCAGGGCTCGAGGAGCGCGTAGCCGGCCTCGAGGGGTTACAGTGCCTGGCTTGGCCGAACAGTGCGTACTGGTGCCCTTTTGCCCATGCTTGTGGTGAAAACGAGACTTGACCTTTACACCGAGTTACTGTGGTACATGCTGTGCACTAGTGGACATGACCGGAGTAGGTGAAGGCATTAAATGCGTGGTATGGGCTGGTACGGCTGTCTGTGCAGCTCGAGGTCCGTGCGTTAAGGCTCGAGGTTGGGGGCGCGCTCGCCCGAGGCCTGGAGGGCTCGAGCGAGACGGAGAGCGATCGTGCTCGCCCGAGGCCTTGCTGGGAGGGCTCGGGCGAGACGGAGACGAGCGTTCGCTCGCCCGAGGCCTGGCTGGGAGGGCTCGGGCGAGACGGAGATAGAGCGTTCGCCCGAGGCCTTGCTGGGAGGGCTCGGGCGAGACGGAGACGGAGCGTTCGCCCGAGGCCTGGCTGGAGGGCTCGGGCGAGACGGAGACGGAGCGTTCGCCCGAGGCCTGGCTGGGAGGGCTCGGGCGAGACGGAGACGAGCGTTCGCCCGAGGCCTGGCTGGGAGGGCTCGGGCGAGACGGAGACGGAGCGTTCGGGTGTTTGCGTTGATTGGGGGTACCCCTTTTCGTACCACGACAGTAGCCCCCGAGCCCTTGTTTGAGTGCTTGCATTCGAGCAGGGGCTCCAGATTGGGATCTCGATGGATAGCTAACGGGTCTCGAGGGTTTTGTCGATTTGATTCCGTGGGGTGTGCCTCCGAGACCGTGGGGGAGTGGTTAGAACCCCCTCGTGGGCTTCCTGAAGAATCCTCCGTCGTTTGGGAACCTTCTGCCCAGTGGGCGCGCCTTTTTAGGCGGAAATCGTCAGGGAGCGGAGATCGCGGCGCCGTGTGTACCTGTCAACAGGCTCGAAATGTGGTTTGGTAGTCTCATTAAATGTTTGCGGTTACCTTTCCTTTGTCGTGGGAGACTCCGTCCGAGGCTTGGCTCGGAGGGCTCGAGCGAGACGGAGAACGAGCGATCGTTCGAGGTCTGGCTCGAGGGCTCGGGCGAGATGGAGGACGAGCGTTCGCCCGAGGCCTGAAAATCTCATGCTCACACAAGAAAAGAGATTAGTCGTAACTGTCCGAGTTTTTAGACCCTCTTTCGTCGAGGGGTGCCAGGCTGAACCGACTGGCCGGCTCCTCGAGCTGTCCGGCATGCCGATTGCCCTGGCTTGTCATCCCGCGAGTCCTTTCGATCGGATGCGAGGGGGGATGCCTCGTACTACCCCGAGTGGGCGAGTATCGAGGTTCCCGGTGAGCTGGTAACGGGGAATCCAAGTGAGAGCTCGTGCCCCGTTCGTTAGGGGTCGACTGTGGCCCGGAGGCGGTCTCATAAAGCATGGGGGCTCAGTCTGCAGGAGTGCCGGGTCCATTCGATAGGACCCGGTGGCTCGATGCCTCCCTCCGAGGGGATCTCACTGCACGTCGAGCTCCCCGCCTTGGATACACGTGAGGGGCCTCGAGGGCTCGGCCCTCGAGTAATGCCGCGAGTGGCGCCCCTTGGTGTCCCTGACTCGGGTGCTCGAAGCCGGCTGTCGAACCCTTTCGAGGGCCAGCCTTCGCTGCTTCGAGACTTAGGGCCGGGGCCCGTTTTTACCTTTATGAGAGAAGCCTCCGTCGTCTGGGAATCCTTCTGCCCGTTGGGCACGCCTTTTTAGGCGGAAACCGTCGGGGAGAGCGGCGGGCGCGAAGCCGGAGCGACGGTCGTGGCGGGCCCGGGTAGTGGAGCGAATGGAGGTAACGCGTGTACCCTGCATCCGGCTCGAGACGTGGTTAGGTGGGCGCATTGAATGCATTCGGTTACCTTTTTACGTCGTGGGAGATCCCGCCCGTCTGGATTTCCCCCTATAAATATCGAAAGAGGGGAAAAGAACCTTTTACTTTGCCTTTGCCTTCGCCGCCGCCGTAGCCTTTACGCGCCCTCTCCTTCGAGCTAGTCGATTGGGGATTTCGGCCGCCCGTCCGCTGCTCGGATCCGCGCCGCGCCACCGTCATGGCCGCCCACACAGATGCTGCCGGCCGAGGACTGGAGCCCGTCGAAGGTGACGCAGAGCGAAATGGACTCGCTGGTGGCCCAGGGGCTTCTGCGCCCCAACCCGGAGGAGGGACCCGCATGGTGGGT
Organism: Coix lacryma-jobi var. lacryma-jobi; assembly: GCA_009763385.1. Classification (NCBI taxonomy): domain Eukaryota; kingdom Viridiplantae; phylum Streptophyta; class Magnoliopsida; order Poales; family Poaceae; genus Coix; species Coix lacryma-jobi. Next base: position 124,062,163 of record CM019829.1, read on the forward strand.
TATCCCGTCGGCGGAGCACCGGGAGCCGCACCCGCCGGAGGGGTACGTGGTGAGCTTCACGCGCTACCACCGTATGGGGCTCGGCGTCCCGCCGAGCCGCTTCTTGCGAGGGCTGGCCCACCATTTCGAGGTGGAGCTGCAACACTTCTCCCCCAACTCCATCTCGCACGCCGCCATATTCGCCGCGGTGTGCGAGGGGTACCTGAAGATGGAGCCGCACTGGGAGATGTTCGTCCATCTCTTCCGGGGCGAGCTCTTCATCAAGTCCCTGAAGCCCAGCGGGAGGCGGCCCGTGCGCATGGGCTCCCTTGCCATTACCGCGAGGGCGGGACCTCGTCGGCCAATGTCCCCCGCGAGTACCTGCGATACAAGCTTTCCACCAACCAGGCCGGGTGGGACGACCATTGGTTCTATCTGCGGAACGAAGGTGGCCTCCTTCCGCAGTACACCGGCAGGGTCCTCACTCAACGCCCGGAGAAGTGGACCTGGGGCGTTGCGGCGGACAGGCAACGCCACCTGGCCCGCCCTGGAGATGATGAAGACGCTGGTGGATGAGAAGAAGCTGACCGTGCAAGCGGTCATTTGGGCGTTCCACCAGCGAAGAGTTCTTCCGCTGGCGGACCGCCCCCTTCTTATGCACGAGATGGGCCCGCAGGCTCAGCTCGAGGCGCTCAATCGCTCGAGGATGGCCGAAGAGAGGCTGTCCCGGAACGAGGGCGTCTCCCGGGTGTCGATCACGATCCAGGGGCCGTTCGTCCCTGAACTCTCCAACCTGGTTGCGATGGCACCCGACGAGGGGTGTCTCGACCTGGTAAGCCTCCCTCGAGTCGAGCTATCTCGAGCCTCCTCCCCCTTTTTCCTCCTTCGATCCGTTTGCATCCGTCTTGTGGTTTGTCTCATCACGCTTCTTCTTTCTTCAGGGGGCATTTACTTGTCGCGCGTCGAGGCCCCCGGTGAGGGAGGACGCCGCGGGTTCTCAGGTGAGGCGCCTCTCTGCTCAGAAGGACAAGGAGAGCAAGGATGCCAAAAAGAAGAAAGAGAAAAATAAAAACTTGCGTCGCTTAGCTCGGGAGCAGAGACTGGCGAAGGCTCGTCGTAACCGTCAGCCTGGGGACGGGTCCCCCGAGCTGAGCTCCTCGAGCTCGGAGGAGGAGAGTGGTGATGAGGAGGAGGGCGACGACGAGGGGATGGATGCGCGCTTGATGCGCGCGGGGCTCGTCGATGACAGGGCTGACCGCTCCTCTGTGCAGGAGGGTACACTGGAGGTCCCCCCGACAAAAGGGTCGCGCGGGACGCACGCCGCGGAAGGCGGCGCCGATCCCTGCCTCGTCGGGGGCCCGAGGTCCGTCGAGCTCCGCGCCGGATGTGCCCCTGGTCGTAAGGAAGCCCCGGACCCGGAGCGCCTCCGCCACAGCGCCAACGGAGGCCGCCCCCGCGTCAGCCCAGACGGGGGTCTCGAGAGGGGTCGGGCCTCGAGAGGCGCGTCGACAGGTTGAGAAGGGTTTTCGGGCCCGACCCCCGCGAGCCGTCAAGGGCGCCGTCGAGCCCGCGGAGGGGCGGGCGCCAAGAAGAGGCGTCGAGCCCGCGCCATCACGAGCGTCGGGGAGGGAGCCCCCGAGCGTCTCGTGACCAGGGGCGCGAGCGTCCCGGAGTCCATCGCCGCACCGCCGCCGGGACACGGAAGCGGACGCGGGAGGGCGCGACCACCAGCGCGGGCGCCGGAGCAGGTCCCGGAGCCCGCGCCGGGGCGAGCGCCACGACGTCAGCACGAGGGTGGTACGGTCGCCCTCCCTCCGCGATGTGGGGCGGAAGGAGGGCTCTCCCTCGAGGTCGAGCCATGGGAGGCGTCGGGAGCCCTCCCCCCATCCCAGCCCTGTGGAGACGGCCCAGGCGCAGGTCGAGCCGTGGGTGGGCTCGAAGCCCCCGAGTGGGTCCGGCGATTCCGGGAAGAAGCCCAGCCGCCGCTTCGGGTGAGTAGTTTCCTTGGGTCTCGTCGGTAGTGAGGCTTCACCTCTTTGCTTTTGATGACGCGTGCCATCTCCATCTTCTCAGGGGGAAGCGCTCCTACCAGGAGGTGGACCTCGCTTCGTCCAAGCGGGCCAAGACCTCGAGCCCCGTCGAGGCACAGGCACCTCGAGGTATGGCACCTTCCTCCGCTAGAGAAGCCGCTTGGCTGGAGAAGGCCCGAGCTGCCATGGCTCGAGGGGCCGGATGATCGTCGCGAATTTTGGTGAGGCCGTCGCCATCGACCACGGGGGTCGAGGTACTCTTCCTGGTTCTGACATCTCCGTCATCTCGTATTGCAGGGGCCTCAGCTCATGGCATCGAGCCTGCCACCACCGTATCCGCCGAAGCGCTGCCTCCTCCCCCTCCTCCTCCTCCCGCGATGGTGCCAACTGGGAGCGCCATCCTTCCCCTCACCACGACGGGTGTTCCGGGGGAAGCGCCTGGGGCGAGCACGGCCCCGCCGGCGTCTGGGGCTGAGGAGACTGCGCCCCTTGTGGCTCCGACCAGCACGGGCCGGGCTGCGGAGGAGGGAAGGGGGGAAGAGGCGTCGGCGGAGAAGGAGCCGACGGTGGAGGACCTCCTGAACGAGCTGGAGCAGGGGCCGCTCCTCGCCGCGGGCTCGATGACGGTGGAGGCGCCCGAGGTGCCGGCTAGCGCCGACAAGGCGCCGGAGGGCCCGGCCGGGGAAGAGGGCCCGGGGTCGAGCCTTCCCTCGATCGATCCGCAACAGGAAGTGCCGGCGGAGGGACGGAGGGAGTCGGGGCCCGTGCCGTCGGGCGGCGGTTCGCTGTCGGGGCAGCTCGAGGCGGAGGAGGATCTGCCCGACATCGAGCTCGACCGACCGATATGGCCGTTTCCCGTCCCACTGAGCCCGCCCCTTGCCGTGGTTCCCATCGAGCAGCGGCCCAGCGGGGGGCCCCGCGCGAGGTGCGGTCCATCTTCCGGAGGTGGCCGTGCTTATGGCGGAGGCGGAGCGGTCCTGCTCCGAGGAGGCGGGCCGGTCCGCACAGGTGTCAGCCGCCCTCGCGCGGGCTGAGGCGGAGCTTCGAGATCTCCGCGCGGAGCTGAGCCGGAACGCCCAGATGGCGAGCCGGCTTAACGAGGCGGAGGCGGAGGTCCGGGTGGCTCGAGGCGAGGTCGCTCGATCCAAGGAGGAGGCGCCGCGTTCTCGAAGCGTCGAGGAAGGAGGCCGCGGACGCCCGAAGCGAGGCCACCTCTGCCCGGGCTGAAGCCGAGGCGGCGAAGCAGGAGGCTGCTGACGCCCGTGGCGAGGCCGCCGCTGCCCGAACCGCAGCGGAGGCGGCGAGAAAAGAGGCCGAAGACGCCAAGAGTGGTGCCGCCACCGCCCGAGCTGCCGAGGGGGCGGCGCGGCAGGAGGTGATCCGCAAGGATCTGGCCCTGGTGGAGGCGGGCCGGCTGATCGAGGACCTTAGGTCCGAGAAGCTCCTCACGCTGGCCGAGAAGCGCAGGCTGGAGCAGCGTGCTGAGGGCCTGACCAGCGACCTCGCCGCACTGGGGCAACACTGCGACGGTGAGGCTTACACCTTGTCTTGTTTGGGTCTCGAAGTTTTTTGTTACGCCGCCGCAGTCTCACTCTTCCTTGTTTGTTGCGCAGGGGTCGAGAAGACGGTCGAGGAGCTCCGCGGGACGAACCAGGCTCTCTTGGACCAACTCCAATGAGACGATGGTGGCGGAGCGGGCTCGCTCCTCTCTCTCGACCGGCTCGGCCCCATGTGGGGTGCTCCTCCTGTGACCGCGGCAGAAGGTGCAGTGGCTCGGGGCGATGCCTTGGTCGACGCCTTGTGCTTCTTCGACGCAGCCGCGCGGGACCGTGTCCGGCAAGCTCTCCATCACGGCGTCAAGCAGACACTCGCGGTGTTCGCTCCGGTTTCCGCTTCCCGGTCCACGTTGTCGCGAATGGCTTCATCGAGATCGAGGGGAAGGATGAGGAGTGGAACAACCGCCGTGTCGACAAAATTTTGGAGAAGATGGAGAGGCCGGGGACGTCGCTCGCGAAGATCTTCGAGGAGGACGTGCTGCCTCCTGACGCCAGCAGCGGTGTCGGGAGCCCTCCTCCTTCGAGCTCGGGCGTCGAGGTCGAGCCTGCCATCGTGGACCTCGGGGAGGAGTACCGCACCGACGAGGACTGAGGCCTGCGTGCCAAATTTGGGCGTCGAGGCCCTTGTAAGAATTCTATGACATAAATGAGGGTACGTCGAGACCCGAATGTATATGTGATTTGTTTATGAAAAGAGTTGTTTTCTTTCAAATGCGTTTGACCGCTTCTCTTTGTCGCAAGCTCGAGTTTCTGCTAACTTAGTCTGTGTTCCTTCGATACGTCGCGAGCCCCTCGAGGGGAGGCGTAGGTAGGGCACCGTAGCCCGGGGGCGTAGGTGGCCGTCTACGTCGACGCCCCCCGACCTTGGAGGCTCGAGGTACTTTAGATTTAGACGTCGCTAGTTCACTCGAGGCGCGAGTCGAGACGAGGGTCAAATTTTTGAAAAAGAAACGCGTTTTTTTTCCGGAGTCTGGGGGGGGGACCCCCTTGTCAGCCCCCGAGGGAGGCTTGACCCTGAGCAAAGCAGGGTCGAGGCTACCTTAAGATGCGAAGTAACATGAACGACAATGCACGAGTTTGTTCATTCATTTTGACATGTTTGTACAAAGTGATAAAATGAACAAGGCCTCGAGGCCTTAAGGGTAGAAGCGACGTAGCTGAGATATGTTCCACGCGTTCGCCAGGATCCTGCCTTGGTCGTCGTAGAGCTTGTATGTTCCTGGCTTGAGCACTTCGGCCACGGTGTATGGGCCTTCCCACGGAGGGGTGAGCTTATGGCGCCCTCGATTATCTTGCAGCCGTCGAAGCACGAGGTCCCCCACCGCCAGGTCCCTTTTGCGCACGTGCTTGTCGTGGTAGCATCGAAGTGTTTGCTGGTAGCGTGCAGAGTTGATGAGCGCCACGTCTCGGGCCTCCTCGAGCTGGTCCTTGGCGTTGGCGAGCCTTTCGTCGCTGGTTTGCTCGTTGTAGGCTCGAAGTCGAGGTGAGCCGTACTCGAGGTCCGTAGGTAAGACGGCCTCGGCGCCGTAGGTTAGGAAAAACGGAGTGAACCCGGTGGCTCGACTCGGCGTAGTCCTGAGGCCCCACACCCGAGGGGAGTTCTGTAGCCCACCCCTTTCCGAAATTCTTGAGGGTCTTGAACAGCCTCGGCTTTAGCCCATGGAGTATCATGCCGTTGGCGCGCTCGACCTGCCCGTTGCATTGGGGGTATGCGACCGAGGCCCAGGTTACGCGAATGTTGTTGTCATCGCAGAAGTTGGTGAACTTTTTGCCCGTGAATTGGGTGCCATTGTCGGTGATGATGACATTAGGCACCCCGAACCGGTACATGATGTTGGCGATGAACTCGACAGCCCTCTCGGAGGTGGGGTCTCCTATCGGCTTAGCCTCGATCCACTTGGTGAACTTGTCGACGGCCACGAGCATGTGTGTGTACCCTCCACTTGTCCTTTTGAGGGGACCCACGAGGTCGAGCCCCCAAACGGCAAATGGCCAAGTGATTGGGATCATCTGCAGGGCGTGTGCGGGCTGGTGCGTTTGCTTGGCGTAGAATTGACACCCATGGCACGCTTGGACCAAACGCTTGGCGTCCCCAATGGCGGTCGGCCAATAGAAGCCTTGACGGAAAGCGTTCCAACCAGGGCCCTCGGCGCTGCGTGGTGGCCGCAAGCCCCCGAGTGCATATCGTCGAGGAGCTTGCGCCCTTCCTCGAGTGGGATGCAGCGTTGAAGGATCCCAGTCGGACTTCGTCGGTATAGCTCCCGTTCGTCGCCGTAGATGACGTAGGTCTTGGCCTCCGAGCGATGCGTCGGGCCTCCGTCTTGTCTTCTGGTAGCTCGCCTCGCGTCAGGTAGTCGAGGTAGGGCGTCCGCCAGTCGAGGGGCCGTGATGACGAAGAGGCGTGTGCGTCGACCTGCATCGCCTCTGCGGACGTCGAGGGGTCCTTCTCGAGGGGTGGCGTTGAGAGTCGAGCCCCCGTGTCTTGCTCGAGGGGTGGCGTCGAGGGGCCAGCCCCCGGGTCGATTTCGACGGATGGCTCGAAGACGTCCCTCGAGAAGACGTCTGGCGGTACCGTGCCGCGCGTGGACGCCAACTTTGCCAGCTCGTCTGCGGCCTCGTTGTACTTCCGAGCTACGTGGTTGAGCTCGAGGCCGTAAAACTTGTCTTCCAGCTTGCGCACCTCCCCGCAGTATGCCTCCATCTTGGGATCGATGCAGCTTGAAGCCTTCATAACCTGGTTGACGACGAGCTGCGAGTCTCCTCGGGCGTCGAGGCGTCGGACCCCGAGCTCGAGGGCGATGCGCAGCCCATTGACGAGGGCCTCGTACTCGGCGACGTTGTTGGAGGCGGGGAAGTGCAAGCGTAGCAGGTAGCGCATGTGTACTCCGAGGGGTGAGATGAAGAGCAGGCCTGCTCCTGCCCCCGTCTTCGTGAGGGATCCATCGAAGTACATGGTCCAGAGCTCGGCTTGAATCTGTGCCGGCGGGAGCTGAGTGTCGGTCCATTCAGCAACGAAGTCCGCCAACGCTTGCGACTTGATGGCCTTTCGCGGGGCATAGGTGATGGTCTCCCCCATTAGTTCGGCGGACCACTTGGCGATGCGCCCCGTGGCCTCCCGATTGTTGACGATCTCTCCGAGGGGGAAGGACGACACCACCGTCACGGGATGAGCGAGGAAGTAGTGCTGGAGCTTGCGCCTTGTGACGATGATGCCGTAGAGCAGCTTTTGGATGTGCGGGTACCGGACCTTGGCCTCGGAGAGTACCTCACTGGTGAAGTATACCGGTCGCTGGACCGGCAATGTATGACCCTCCTCGTGCCTCTCGACGGCTATGACCGCGCTAACCACCTGAGTGGTTGCGGCCACATAGAGGAGGAGGGGCTCGGGGGAATCGTCACCTTCGGCTGGTCGCGGGGGCACGAGAATTGGTGCAGAAGTCAGCAACCCCTTCAACTTGGTTAAGGCCTCCTCGGCTTCGGCGGTCCACGCAAAGTGTTCCGTCTTTTTTAGCAGGCGGTAGAGGGGTAGTGCTTTTTCCCCCAGCCTCGAGATGAATCTGCTGAGAGCGGCTAGGCAGCCTGTTACTTTCTGCACACCCTTGAGGTCACGAATCGGGCCCATCCTCGTGACTGCTGAGATTTTTTCAGGGTTTGCCTCGATCCCCCGTTGTGAGACGATGTAGCCAAGTAGCATGCCTCGAGGCACACCAAAGACACACTTCTCGGGGTTGAGCTTCACATTCTTGGCCCGGAGGCACTCGAACGTGGTCTCGAGGTTGCTGATGAGGTTCCCTACTTTTTTAGTTTTAACCACGATGTCATCGACGTAGGCCTCGACGGTCTTGCCTATGTGCTCGCCAAAGATGTGCTGCATACATCGTTGGTACGTTGCCCCGGCGTTTCGAAGGCCGAAGGGCATCGTAACATAGCAATACATACCAAATGGCGTGATAAAAGAGGTCGCGAGCTCATCGGATTTTCTCATCCTAATTTGGTGGTAGCCGGAATACGCATCAAGGAACGAAAGCACTTCGCACCCAGCAGTGGAATCGACGATCTGGTCAATTCTAGGTAAAGGAAATGGAACTTTTGGACATGCTTTATTCAGACCAGTGTAATCTACACACATCCGCATTTTTCCATTCTTTTTCCTAACTAGTACAGGGTTAGCTAGCCACTCTGGGTAAAATACCTCCTTGATGAATCCGGCCGCCAAAGCTTGTGCACCTCCTCGCCGATGATCCTGCGCTTTTCCTCGTCGAAGCGGCGCAGGCGTTGCTTCACCGGTCTGGACCCGGCCTGGATCTCCAAGGCGTGCTCGGCGACTTCCCTCGGTATGCCCGGCATGTCCGAGGGGTTCCACGCAAACATGTCGATGTTCGCGCGGAGAAAGTCGACGAGCACTGCTTCCTATTTGGGCTCGAGGCTGGTACTGATGGTCAGCGTCTTGCCATTGGCCGAGGTCGGGTCGACGGGTATTTGCTTGGTGTGCTCAGCCGGCTCGAAGGTGCCGGCGTGACGCTTTGCTTCTGGGCCCCCCTCGGTGGCCAGAGCTGCCAAGGCCTCGAGCGAGTCGAGGTGGACGTTGGCCTCCCCCCGCTCGACGCACTCCACGTCGCAGTGGTATGCGTGCTCGTAGGAGGTGTCAACGGTGATGACCCCTTTTGGCCCCGGCATCTTGAGCTTCAAGTACGTGTAGTTAGGAATCGCCATGAACTTGGCGTAGCCTGGCCGGCCGATGATGGCGTGGTAGGTCCCTTGGAAGCCGACCACCTCGAAGGTGAGCGTTTCCTGACGGAAGTTTGCCGGCGTGCCGAAGCAGACCGGCAGGTCGATGCGCCCAAGGGGGTGGGCTTTCTTTCCTGGTACTACTACTCGTGGAACCCCCCGACGCTGGGTCGAAGCTGTCCCTCTGAAATCCCCAGGAGGTCGAGGGTCTCGAGGTATATGATGTTGAGGCTCGAGCCCCCATCCATCAACACCTTGGAGAACCGAACGTCGATTATGATGGGGTCGACGACGAGGGGGTAAGCCCCCGGGTTTATGACCCGGTCCGGATGGTCGTCACGGTCGAACGTGATTGGCGCATCGGACCAGTCAAGATACCGGGGGCGTCGTGGCCAAGCGAAAAGATTTCCCGGCGCTCCTTCTTTCTTTCTCGAGCTGAGAGCCCGACGGTCGGCCCCCCGTAGATCATGTAGCAGTCGCGCACCGGGGGGAAGTCGCCATCTGCGTTTCTTCCGCCGCGTCGATCGGTATCCTTTCCCTTAGGCGCGTCTTCCCTCTTATCGCCGAGCTTGGAGTAGTAGCCCTTCAACAGTCGGCAGTCTTTCAACTTGTGGTTTACGGGGCCCCTGTGGTAGGTACAGGGATCCTCGAGCATCTGGTCGAAAACAGCCCCATCGGGGGGCCTCGGGGCTTCTTAGGCTCGAGGGCGCCCGCGAGCACCTCTTTGTCGTCGTCGTCATCGGCGCCACGCTTCGCCTTCTGGCCCTTGCGTTTGTTTTTCTTCCTTTTGTTGCCGTCATTGTTGTCGTTCTTGGCGTCGTTGCCCTTGTTGGAGCCCTCCGGCGCGATCACCGCCTTGCCTTTGTCCGTGGAACGGCCAAAGAAGGCCCCCACTGCTTCGTCGCCCGAAGCAAAGCTGGTGACGCGATCCATCAGGTCCTCGACCGTCCCGGGACGGTAGCGTCCTAGCTCATGAACAAGCTCTTGGCATGTCGTGCCCGCGAGGAACGCTGAGATGACGTCCTCGTCAGGCACGTGGGGGAGCTCGAGACGCTGCTTCGAGAACCGTCGAGCAAAGTCGCGGAGGGGCTCGTCCGCCGCCTGCCTGCAACGCCGTAGGTCCCAGGGGTTGCCTGGACGCACGCAGGTCCCCTTGAAATTCCCGTCGAAGACCCTGACTAGGTCGGCCCAGTCATGGATCCGATCCGGCGGGAGCCCCTCGAGCCACCGCGGGCGGTGTCCGAGAGGTAAAGTGGGAGTTGACGTATGATCACGCGGTCGTCGTTCTTCGCTCCGCCCAGTTGGCAGCCAAGGCGGAAGTCCGAGAGCCAGAGCTTGGGCTCGACCTCCCCGTCATACTTCACGATGTTGGTCGGCGGTCGGAAGCGGTCGGGGAGGGTCGAGCTGCGGATGGCCCGGCTGAAGACTCGGGGCCCGGGGGCTCGAGGACCTGCCGGTCCTCGTCGCTGTCGTAGCGCCCCCCTCGATGGGCGCTATAGCCACGCTCTTGGGCCCCCTTGTCCTTGCGCCGTCGGTTGATGTCGTTGCGGGCGTCGTTGGGGTCTCGAGGTGGCCGGTTGTCGACGATCCGTTCGCGGACTGGCCTAGCTCGAGAGGCGTCCGGCTGGTGGACGGATGCCTCGCGAGCGTCGTGGGGCGTGTCCGCCGGTCTCCCCGAGGCTGCTCCGCGTCGGCGTGACGCCGAGCTCTCGGCCTGCTGCACCGCGGCTGTCTCGAGGAGTTTTTCATTTCTCCGAGCATGCGCCTGGCATCGGGGTTGGAGACGGCGGGCAGGTCACGGAGCATCATAGCCGCCGCCACCACGTTCTGGCCAGCTCGCGGGAAACATACCTCGGGGCGTGCTGGTGCCCCGTCCTCGAGGATCCGCCGGTGGACCTCTCGAGCCCGGCCTCGAGCTCCGGCTCCTCGGGGCTGGGGTGGTTCCTGCATCAGGGTTTGCCGGAGCTGCTGCAGCAGGTGTCGCCGTTCCTCCTCGGCTTTGGCGATTGCCTCTTGCACTTGGGCGAGTTGCGCCGCCCGGCCATCGTCGTGCTTAGGCGGCAAAGCCGGTGCCGGAGGTTCGTCCTTTCCCTGAACGCGTGATCGCCTGCCAGGGCCATGTCGCTAGGTCCCTCTAGGTCGAGCGCCGGCCTGCCGTCGTCGCCTTCGTCCTCGGTGTCGCATACGACTCCCTCGAGTTGGAAGCACTCCCTGGTGGGATCCAAGAGGTCGGGGTCGTGGTAGTCGTATTCGTCGGAGTCGGAGCTGTTGACGGCACGCCGCCTTGGCCGATGCTGGGACCGCAGCTCGCGGTACCATTCTCCGACGGTGGCTCGCCGAGGTGGCTTGAAGGGTCGCAAGAAGTCGCGGTCGACGCACGCGGGGTGGACGATCTCCAGGCTGGGCATGGCCTGCAGCACGCGCGCCCGAACGCTGCTCCCGGTCCGCCATCGTCTGGTCCTGATGGCGCTCGTCGAGGCGGTGGGCGTGTACAGCTGCAGAGTTGTCGAGGCCGACCGGGAACCGCTGGCGCTGAGCGCGGCGCGACCCGTGCGGGAGGAGGCTGAGTGGCGTCGACGGCGCATGGCTCGGAGGCCTCTGGTCTGGTTCCGGTCCGTACGCATGATGAATGTGAAGTCGCTAGGCGGGTGCGGGTGCGCCCTGGAGGTCTCCGGCCGCGCGCCGGGCTGGTTTCCCCTTGGGGACCCTGCACCGGCTACGGGGGTGTAGGCGTTTGCCGCAGGCACCGCCTGCGCCCGCGACGATGATGACGACGGCGCCGCTCCGACGTGTGTGGCGACATGTGGTGGTGCGGGCGACGCGTCACGCCCCCGCGCGGGGTGGCGTGACACGCACTCCGCTCAGGCCCTCCGTGGAGAGCAGAGTCAGCTCGTTGCCGTTGCCTGTGGCCAGGAACTCGAGGCTCCCGAACCAGACGACGGCACCAGCCGAGAACGGAAGAGGGGATGAAGCCATCCAGGAATCAACGAGAATCGGCTCGGACACGCGAAGTCCCAATCTGGCGCGCCAACTGTCGGTGTTTCGTAACCGGGGGTATCACAACCAACGAGTGATATGATCGCGTGCTTCTCTTCCTGGATGGTGATGCAAGAGGACACAAGGATTTATCCTGGTTCGGGCAAAGAAGGCCCTACGTCCAGCGGGGGGGATGTTCTTGTATTACTTGCACCTAAGTGCTCGTACAGGGGAGAATACAAGCTCAGTGAGCGTGGACCGGGGTCCGGTCTCGTGCCTGTGTGTGGACTCGTGTGTTGTGTCCGTTTTTTTGAATGAGGGCCCTAATGTCCCCTTTTATAGAGCAAGGGGAGGCCAGGGTTACATAAAGGTATTACAGGTGTCGGGGCGTATGGTGCCCCATACGGAGAAGGGTAGGAACCCTGTCTTGTCGGGGCCACTGGAGCCGATGTGATCGTCGCTGTTGAGGCGTCCTTGGGTCGTGGCTTCCATCCTGGGGGCGGACGTGGTGGCGCGACAAGGCGGGAGCCGTACAGCACCCATCCCGGAATGTACAGTACGCGGTGAGGTCCCTCCGGGTCTTGGGGTACCTGTCTCCAATAGCACGAAAGTAGTTAGGGCTCGAAGGGCGCGGAGCCGGCTTCGAGGTGGTGCCACGGGGGCTCGAGGGGCGCGGAGCCGGCCTCGAGGTGTTACAGTGCAGGGCTCGAGGGGCGCGTAGCCGGCCTCGAGGGGTTACAGTGTCTGGCTTGGCCGAACAGTGCCGTACTGGTGCCCTTTTGCCATGCTTGTGGTGAAAACGAGACTTGACCTTTATACCGAGTCACTGTGGTACATGCTGTGCACTGGTGGACATGACCGGAGTAGGTGAAGACATTAAATGCGTGGCATGGGTTGGTACGGCTGTCTGTGCAGCTCGAGGTCCGTGCGTTAAGGCTCGAGGTGTGGGGGCGCGCTCGCCCGAGGCCTGGAGGGCTCGAGCGAGACGGAGAGCGATCGTGCTCGCCCGAGGCCTTGCTGGGAGGGCTCGGGCGAGACGGAGACAGAGCGTTCGCCCGAGGCCTTGCTGGGAGGGCTCGGGCGAGACGGAGACGGAGCGTTCGCCCGAGGCCTGGCTGGGAGGCTCGGGCGAGACGGAGACGGTGCGTTCGCCCGAGGCCTGGCTGGGAGGGCTCGGGCGAGATGGAGACGTGTGCGTTCGCCCGAGGCCTGGCTGGGAGGGCTCGGGCGAGACGGAGACAGGCGTTGGTGTGTGCGTTGATTGGGGGTACCCCTTTTCGTACCACCGACAATTACCCTATATAGTCTTTAGTATGTATCATGAAAATTACCCTATATAGTCGTTTTTGACTCCCTTGACTTATGAAGGCACGTACTTCCTCCGTTCCAAAAAGGGTGTCGCTTCGCTTCCCGAGAAATAATTTTGACTAATTATATATTACAAATATTAATATTTATGGTACATAATTAGTATCATTAGAAAGATCTTTGAATCTAGTTTTTTAACAAATTTTTTTAAAGATTTAAATGTTGCATGTATTTTCTATAAATTGAGTCAAATCTGTGGCACGCATCCCATGACGACATTCTTTTAGGGACGGAGTGAGTATTCAGTTGTATAACCTCCGTGAGAACAACTAAATTTCAAATATATTCAGGAAAGAGAAGTGCAGATGTATATATTAATATTAAATGCAATATGAGTCCTAGAAGAACATGTATCAAAACATGCAGCGGGGCCACTATGCCAGTGTTTTAGCACATGTTTTAGACAACTCAATCAGAAATTCTTGGAATGATCAAGCGGTGCGCTGTGAGAAATTTTCAGGATGTGACTGACAATTTTCATCTTATATAACATAGGGAGCGATTAATCTATAACTTATCAAGATGTATTTTTAGATAAACTATGTTGCCTATGTCGGTGGTAGGACTAGGCGATGATATCTGGGGGTGTTTGGTTCCACCCCACTAAACTTTAGTCACTTTTAGTGGCTAAAGTGCCAAACACTCCCACTAAAAAGGACTAAAAATGTTTTTTAGTCTAAAAATACTTTTTAGTCCTTTTTAGTGGGGGTATTTGACATTTTAGCCACTAAAAAGAACTAAAGTTTAGTGGGGTGGAAGTCACGTGCCTCTGCTCTACTTTGCCCTCAACTGTTTTGTCCAAGACGGGAAAGTTGGAGCCTACAAATCCGGTCAAGACGATAAAAGAACTGGGAAAAAAGATTAGGGCCATTGAGCATGAACAGTAGAGCTAGTAGTCACATTTATTGTTATACCCTTAGTGTGTCGGCCACACCATGAGTTTTGGCCTACTTTTCTCCAACAAATGCTCCCTTTATATTCATCAGAGTTTTTTTGGTCGCAAAAAAAAGGTCTCTGGTGAATATAAGGGGGGGCTAGGTACTCTGGAAAGAGGATTATGAAATTCTAGGCTCAGTAATAATATAAACCCACCAAGTCTCAAACATAGTAAAAAGAATATAAATAAACCCACTAATAATATAGTAAAACGAATATAAACCCACTAATAATAGTAAAACGAATATCCCCTTATATTCTCTTTTCTATTTATTCACACACCTAGACTCACCAGTCTCAAACATAGTAAAACGAATATAAGTCTCAAACATAGTAAAACAAATATAAATCCACTAATAATATAAGTGGACACGTTGAGAAGGTTGAGAACCGAGATGACATTGCAGCAATCGACCGGCCGCCTTGGGCCAGCCTAAGGAACTAGTGAAAATTAAAATCGAGCATCTCCAATAGTTTTACATATTTTGTTTGATAAAATTGAAATTGTCAAGTCTCAAAAAAATATGACAAAGATAAAAAGAAACAATCTTCAACGATTTTGCATTATCACTTAGCAAAATACGGCGACGATAGCGGGAGAACGCACGGGGGAGAGAGAAAACGCACAGGGAACGAAAATCGCGCGTGGAGCGGCAATGCCAAGCACGGACGAGGTTTGCATATATGTCTACTTATCCCAAGATTTTGCCAAGTCAACAAAAATATCAAGCTCATTTGTCAAACCGTTGGATAGGAGATTTTTTAACCTTTTTTTTTTAAAAACAAGTATGCAAAGTTCATTTGCAAAACCATTGAAGATGCTCTAAGAGATTCATGCTAAGCTTTTTAAGTATCGGAGCAAATATCTATACTATAACCTTAAAGTTGCTGATGCCTCCCCCCTCACACACCACTGTACATGAACAGTTCCCTCTCACAAAAACACTGTTCTAAGCACAGTACCGCCTGTTATTGTTCACTGCACCACGGTTACTGTTCACTGCGGTTTATAACTGTCCACTAACACTGTTACTGTCCATTGTGTTACCTGTTACTGTTCACTGCATCACCTGTTACTGTTCATTACGGGTACAGTACAACTACCCACTAACAGGTGATGCAGCTGTTTTATAACGGACTGAAATAACCACGCCCTCTACGGTCTGTTATGGGTATAACTATCCACTAAAGGGTTCAAGAATGCTCACTAATGGGTCTAAACAATGTTTAATATGGAGCTTGGAGCTACTATACTGGTCACCCGTACTTTGCACGGTTCCCTGCTAGTATATATAATAGAGCTAGACCCTAGAGAAATCCATATAACTTAGAAAGAACCACAACCAGGACGCATTTAGTATTCTTTATTTCAGTCAGATCTAATTAGCGTACTACTAGTCTGCTACTGTCGCTATCAGAAAATCCAACTTTGACGAGTGTTGAGCTCTTTGTCGAATGTTTTTTTGGTAGGAGCTAGATAAAAAAAACACTCAGCAAAGAAATTTTTTGCCAAGTGCATGACACTCGGCAAAGAAGCTTCTTTGCCGACTATTTTTACACTCGACAAAGCCAAATTTTAAATCATATTTTAAAGCAGACAATTAATTTAAATGAAAAAGTTTTCAACTAATAAAAAAGTTCTAAAGACTAATAAAAATTCAATCCGCTTGCAATGTCAATGTTAAAGATAAGAGAAAATTTCTTATTTAGCTCTGGTTGAAACTTGCCTTCCTTTCTTGACCCTGAAACAAATTCTTACCTATTCGACCTCACTTAAACTTTTGGTTACCAATCTAACCCTACCATCTAATGTTGTCTCTAACATCATTAAGTAATACATGAAATGGCCATTTTACCCCTGAGACACTATGAGAAACAAAAGAGCAACAGGTAGCATACGGAGCACTTTGGTTCCTCATACAATTTGGAGGTAGATTTTTTTTGAATAGATTAATAACAAACTCTTCAAGATTTTAGTTTATATGCATGTATTCTATTAGGAAATGAACACGGGTCGGACCTTTCTTTTCATTCACTGTTGTGATTGGCGTCCCAATCATTTTTTATTAATGTGGCACGTCTATGCAGGAGAGAGAACACCAATTATTTACTCCTCCTTGGTTCATTAGAAGAGAAATTACAGTGAAGAAGATTATTGAACATATAAACTGCATCCCCAGAATAAAGCAGTGAAGTCCCACCAGTTTGCCAAGGCCTTGCTTGTTATCCAGATGACATGATACGCAGTCAGGTACGCATTCACAACATATACATACCTCTACACCTATTATTGAAATAAATAATTAGTTCTGCACAGATTGCATTCTCCGTTCCTGCTCCACTGCACAGAAACGTAAGTTCCACAGGTGAGATTATGTAAACTAATGAGTTAAAAACTATAAGTTAGCCATGCACGTGTTATATATGAAACACCGACAGAAGTTTTACAGCAGGTTCTATGTGCATTCTTATTTTCAGTTCATTAGTTTTCTCTACTAGCCCAACATTTCCTATGCAACTTAGAGAGAAACAAATTAATGCTGAAAAAAAGTATTTGCTCCACTAGGTTTTTGTAAAAGTTTGACAGCTAATGTTGTTTAGCCAATCCACAGAGAAATGCAAAATAACAATGAAACAGAAACCCGGATAAAATCAAGAGAAGAAATAATCTGCATACAGATCAAACTTAACAGAATGATAGGTGCATGATAGTACTGGTATCATTTCTGAAGAAATCAATTATATGGACATCTACTGTACATCTTCACAACCTTTTTCTCATGTAGTTGTTCAACTAGATAAAACACCTTTGACTCAATAGTTGTGATGTAGTTCAAATCTCAAGTGTATTCTCACAAAATTTTCATCATTCTAGTAGACAAATGTTTAGGTTGCAATCCATAGTATAGTCAAGTTGGAAATGCAGGTGTTTCCAGCCAAAAAACTAGTGGACAGTGACAACCAAGTACAAATGTGTTGCTCGTGCTTAAACCATTTTAACATAAAGGAGGACAAAGCACAAAGGTAACTATTTGTGTTTTACCTTGCAAGGATCGCTGAAACTTCTCCAGCTGGGAAATAAACCCCTCATTAGGAGCCACTTGAGGTCGTTTACTTCTAACTAGCGACAAGGCACTTTCGAGGCTCATTTCATACTTCTTCATGAGATATGCAACAACGATTGTCACACTGAACATTTGACAAAGACAACTTAGCAGGGAAGAAAAAGTAATACTATGCAATATGACTATCATGGATTAAGACAGTCTACATGAAACTGACAGTATGAATTAAGACACTCTACATGAAACAACAGTAGGTTAAGGGACATGTTAATTCATCGTTTATCCAATAAATGAGTTCTTACTAAATGGACTTAATATAAGGAACATGTCATTTCATCTAAATGGACTTAAAAATAAGGAATATATTATTTCAAAACAACCAACCTCGTAATCAGACTGGGTAGCTTAGCCAATCAGCCATTTGGGTTGCACGAAATTAGAACGCAGTGGCATACTGCATTGGTGGGCCACATATATCACTTACAACATCTCCAGCAGTTTTGGAAATCAACTTGCTATCCTTAATATTGTTGGAAAGAGTGAATGGATTATTGGGCTAACCCTAGGAAGGGTAGCTATATCAGTTGCATACATGGGCCTCATGGGCCTAACACATATATACTCCAACACCCCCCCGCAGTCTGAACTACCGGCGCAGCGGAGTTGCAAGACTGGGCACGAAAAGAAGCACAACACAGGAGCCCCCCACAGACTCAACTAGCCACTAGTGATGTTGAGGCTGGATCGAAACTCGGAGAAGGTCGAGGACGGGAGGCCCTTGGTGAAGATGTCGGCGAACTGGGAAGTGGTCGGGACGTGGAGAACCCGAACATCGCCGATGGCCACCCGGTCACGGACAAAGTGAAGGTCGATCTCGACATGCTTGGTCCGCTGGTGCTGAACGGGGTTGGTGGAGAGGTACACGACACTGACGTTGTCGCAGTAGACCAACGTGCTCCGAGTCAGGGGACTGTGGAGCTCACCCAAGAGCTGCCGGAGCCAGGAGGCCTCAGCCACGCCGTTAGCAACAGCACGGTACTCCGCCTCGGCACTGGAGCGGGAGACCACCGGCTGGCGCTTGGACGACCAGGACACCAGGTTGCCGCCGAGGAAGACAGCATAGCCGGAGGTGGACCGGCGAGTGTCGGACACCAGGCCCAGTCCGCGTCGGTGTAGACGACGAGCTCGGTGGAGGCAGACCGGTGGAGAAGCAAGCCGTAGTCGACGGTGCCGCGGAGGTAGCGGAGGAGGCGCTTGAGGGCCGTGAGGTGAGGCTCCCGCGGATCATGCATATGAAGACAAATCTGCTGAACTGCATATGTGATGTCCGGGCGAGTGAAGGTGAGGTACTGAAGCGCCCCCGCAAGACTCCTGTAGGCGGTAGGGTCAGTGACTGTGGCGCCCTTGGTCTCTGACAGCTTGGCCTGAGTATCAACAGGGGTGGAGCAGGGCTTGCAGGCAGTCATCCCAGCACGCTCCAGGATATCAAGAGTATACTGCCGCTGGTGAAGAAAGAGACCCCCGGACGAGGCTCAACGGTGACCCGAGGAAGTGATGGAGCACACCGAGGTCCTTCATCGCGAACTCCTGCTGAAGAGAGGAGATGATCCGCCGCAGTAGTGTGTGGGCTGGAAGCGGTGAGCACAATGTCATCAACATAGAGCAGAAGATAGGCAGTCGCCCCACCATGGTGGTAGATGAACAGCGAAGTGTCTGATTTGGCCTCCACAAACCCCAGAGTGAGCAGGAATGTAGCAAAGCGAGAGTACCACGCCCGAGGAGCCTGCTTGAGGCTGTAGAGTGACTTGTTGAGGCGGCAGACCAGATCAGGCTGAGTAGAGTCAGCGAAACCCGCCGGCTGACTGCAGTATGTCTCAGCAAGTGTCCCGTGGAGAAAAGCATTCTTGACGTCCAGCTGATGCACAGGCCAGGAGCGAGAGAGAGCCAGTGAGAGAACCGTGCGGACTGTAGCTGGCTTCACCACTGGACTGAACGTCTCGTCATAGTCAACTCCAGGTCGCTGAGTGAAACCTCGTAGTACCCAGCGAGCCTTGTACCGATCAAGAGTGCCATCCGCCCGACGCTTGTGAGTCCAAATCCACTTGCGGTGACAACATTGGAACCAGGTGGACGTGGCACCAGATCCCAGGTTGGATGGCGAGAAGGGCCGCGTACTCCTCCTCCATTGCACGACGCCAGTGAGGGTCGGCCAGGGCGTCGCGCACGGAAGGGGTACCGGAGGAAGAGGGCCCCGAGTCGTCGTGTCGTCGGGGTCGCGGCGAGAGCCCGAGGCCGCAACACCCCCGCCGCATGCCGCGTCACCATGGGTGAACATGACGCGGGTCGCGGTGAAGAATCGGTGGGTGATACACGGGCGGCTCGACCCGAGCAGCCGGCGATGGTGGAGGCGGCGGCGTAGGCGTGGACGGCGGAGAGCCGGCCACGGGAGGAGGCTGAGGTGGCGACGACGGGTGACGGAGCCAGCACCGGGGGCGGTGGGCCGCCCCCGCGCGGCGCTGGTAGACACGCACGGCTGGGCGAACCGCGCAGGAGGTGCCGTAGACGTCGGACCCGCGGTGGGCGCAGGGTCGGGCACAGCCACAGGACCGGCGCAAGGTGCAGGGGCCGACGCAGCACCTGGTGGCGCGGCAGCCGGACCCGCGTCGGGCGCAGGGTCGGGCGCAGCCCCGGGGAACATGGTCGCCGGACCGGTGCACAGCGCAGGCTCCGTCGTAGCTCCAGAGGGCGGGGAGCCAGGGCATGATCCCGGCGGAGGGCGCAGTGGAGCAGCCCCGGAGTGCGGCGAGCCGGGGCACGGGCCCGGCGGAGCGCATGGAGGACCTGCAGGGTAAAACAGGAAAGGTGGCTGGACCACCGCGTCAGTGGGAAACAAAGAGATGAGGTCAAGGTCGGAGGTGGGAGGTGGGTGGAGTGGGAGGAGGGGTGGTGGTAGAGAAGGGGAAGTCGGCCTCGTCGAACACAACGTGTCGGGAATTGAGGACGCGACGAGAGGAGAGGTCATAGCAACGGTACCCCTTGTGATCTGGGGAGTACCCGAGGAAGACACACCGAGTCGACGGGGAGCCAGCTTGTGAGAGAGCAGTGGCAGTGATGTTAGGGTAACACGCACACCCGAAAACACGGAGGTGGTCGTAGCGAGGAGGGGTACCGAAGAGGGCGTGGTGAGGAGTGGGAGCGGGACAGGCAGCGGAAGGTAAACGGTTGAGGAGATAGGTGGAGGTGTGAAGACCCTCGGCCCAGAAGCGGGCAGGAAGAGAGGCCTGCAAGAGGAGGGTGCGGATGGTGTCGTTGGTGGTGCGAATCATGCGCTCGGCCTTGCCGTTATGGGAGGAGGTGTAGGGGCACGACATGCGCAACTGCATGTCGTGAGAGAGAAAAAAGCACGAGACGTGGAGTTATCGAACTCACGCCCGTTGTCACACTGAATGGCCTTGATGGTGAGGCCGAACTGAGTGGACACCCAGGCAAAGAAGTGGAGGAGCGTGGAGAAAGTGTCAGACTTGGCACGAAGAGGAAAAGTCCAGGAATAGTGAGAGAAATCATCCACCAACACAAGATAGTATTTATAGCCAGAGATGCTAGGGACAGGAGATGTCCACAGATCGCAATGGACAAGGTCAAAGATATGAGCCACATGGGAAGAGGAAGTAGGAAAAGGAAGACGAACATGTCGGCCCAGTTGGCATGCATGACACAAATGCTCATCGCGAGCTGGAGTACATGGTATGGCAGAGCTACGACGAAGTTGTGTCAAGGCATCGCGGCCAGGGTGACCAAGACGACGGTGCCAAGTAGTAGAGGAGGTGGTGGTGGCAAAAGCAGCTGACGGAGGGGAAGGTGAAGACCATGGAGCGGAAGGAGGAAAACGAAGAGTGTAAAGGGGACCCGTGCTGTCACAGCGGAGAAGAGGACGCCGGGAAGCCAAATCCTTTACGGTGAGACCAGAAGGGTCGAATTCAACAGAACATCGAATTGTCAGTGGTGAAACGTGCGAAGTAGAAAGGGAAGGTTGTGGACCATCCTGGGGGCAACAAGGACAATCTGGGACGGAGAAATGAGCCATGAGTTTGCCAGCCCCGACGGGACTGACCGGAAGGCAAGAGCCATTCGCGACCATGATGGACGAAGGTGAGTCGAAGAGGGAGGGTAGACGGAAGAGAGGAGGCCAGGTGGGGAGTGGTGTGGAAGGTGGCTCCCGAGTCAGCGATCCAGTCGGAATTGACCGGCGTGTTATGCCCAGGGTGCTGAAAGAACGGGCCAAGGCCGTCGGATCCCAACCGACAGGCCCCGACAGGGTTCCGGGAGGTGGAGTCCACGGCGACGGGAACGGGGAAGCGCATGGGACAACCCCAGCGAACATGGCGATCGGTGGACTCCCATGGCTCCCCCCCACACCCGCTCAGCCCGGGAGGAGTGCCAAGAATAGACGATGTAGGCGGTGGCGATGGTTGGGGAAGCGACGAATCGGCCGCGGACCAGCCAGCCGAGAAGCCTCCTGCCGCGGCTGTGCAGAGTGGAGGTGGCGACCAGCCGTCCGGCATAGAAGGCGATGGTTGGGGAAGCGACGAATCGGCCGCGGACCAGCCAGCCGAGAGGCCTCCTGCCGCGGCTGTGCAGAGTGGAGATGGCGACCAGCCGTCCGGCATAGAAGGAGTGCCGGAGAGGAGGCCCCTCTGCAGCGAGGAGGCGCCGGGGGCAGACACATCGTGGCCATGGGCGCCAACAGCCAGCAGTCCGTGAGGCAGTGGAGGTGGCTGCAGGCTGCCTGCGCCTGGCCGAGCGGCAGGAAGGCCGCTGGCAGCCTGGAGGAAGCCAACAGGCAGTGGAAGGGGCTGCAGGTCGGCCGCCGGTAGAGGTAAGGACCGCCCGGGAAGAGACCTGCGGGCAGCGGCACCACGCTGGAAGGTTGTTTGCGGGCCGCGTGCATCGGACAAGGGAGCAGCAGGGGCCGCCGACACTGGATTGGGGCACGCGGGGCGGCTGCAGCTGGGCAGCTCCTCCTGGCCGGGAGCTGCGCGCGGGACGGGCGACTGCAGCTGGGCAGCTTCGCCTGGGAGGGAGTTGCGTGCAGGGAGGCGGTCGTGGCCGCGCCGGGAGCAGTGGGGAGGCCGGCTGCGGGCCTGGGAGGGAGCACCCCGGGCCGGCGCGCAGCCGGGGAACGGCCCCGCCTGGCCGGGTGAGGTGCGGGCCGGCCGTGCTGCCAGCGCCGAGAAGGAGGGCGGCCCCGCGTGTGGGGCCGCACCGGCAGCCACGGCGAGGTGGCGCGCGGCGCCCTCGCCTGTCGGAGTGTGGCGGGTCCGGCATCGGCGCTGCTGGGAGGGGGAGGGGAGGTGGCCCGCCGGCCATGGTGGCTACGGCACGCCGTCAGGAAGGGAGGGAGGGTGGGAGAGAGAGATACCCTAGCTTGATACCATGTTGGAAAGAGTGAATGGATTATTGGGCTAACCCTAGGAAGGGTAGCTATATCAGTTGCATACATGGGGCCTCATGGGCCTAACACATATATACTCCAACACCCCCCCGCAGTCTGAACTACCGGCGCAGCGGAGTGCAAGCACTGCAGCACGAAAAGAAGCACAACACAGAGCCCCCCACAGACTCAACTAGCCACTAGTGATGTTGAGGCTGGATCGAAACTCGGAGAAGGTCGAGGACGGGAGGCCCTTGGTGAAGATGTCGGCGAACTGGGAAGTGGTCGGGACGTGGAGAACCCGAACATCGCCGATGGCCACCCGGTCACGGACAAAGTGAAGGTCGATCTCGACATGCTTGGTCCGCTGGTGCTGAACGGGTTTGGTGGAGAGGTACACGACACTGACTTTGTCGCAGTAGACCAACGTGCTCCGGGTCAGGGGACTGTGGAGCTCACCCAAGAGCTGCCGGAGCCAGGAGGCCCTCAGCCACGCCGTTAGCAACAGCACGGTACTCCGCCTCGGCACTGGAGCGGGAGACCACCGGCTGGCGCTTGGACGACCAGGACACCAGGTTGCCGCTGAGGAGACAGCATAGCCGGAGGTGGACCGGCGAGTGTCCGGACACCAGGCCCAGTCCGCGTCGGTGTAGACGACGAGCTCGGTGGAGGCAGACCGGTGGAGAAGCAAGCCGTAGTCGACGGTGCCGCGGAGGTAGCGGAGGAGGCGCTTGAGGGCCGTGAGGTGAGGCTCCCGCGGATCATGCATATGAAGACAAATCTGCTGAACTGCATATGTGATGTCCGGGCGAGTGAAGGTGAGGTACTGAAGCGCCCCCGCAAGACTCCTGTAGGCGGTAGGGTCAGTGACTGTGACGCCCTTGGTCTCTGACAGCTTGGCCTGAGTATCAACAGGGGTGGAGCAGGGCTTGCAGGCAGTCATCCCAGCACGCTCCAGGATATCAAGAGTATACTGCCGCTGGTGAAGAAAGAGACCCCCCGGACGAGGCTCAACGGTGACCCGAGGAAGTGATGGAGCACACCGAGGTCCTTCATCGCGAACTCCTGCTGAAGAGAGGAGATGATCCGCCGCAGTAGTGTTGGGCTGGAAGCGGTGAGCACAATGTCATCAACATAGAGCAGAGATAGGCAGTCGCCCCACCATGGTGGTAGATGAACAGCGAAGTGTCTGATTTGGCCTCCACAAACCCCAGAGTGAGCAGGAATGTAGCAAAGCGAGTACCACGCCGAGGAGCCTGCTTGAGGCTGTAGAGTGACTTGTTGAGGCGGCAGACCAGATCAGGCTGAGTAGAGTCAGCGAAACCCGCCGGCTGACTGCAGTATGTCTCAGCAAGTGTCCCGTGGAGAAAAGCATTCTTGACGTCCAGCTGATGCACAGGCCAGGAGCGAGAGAGAGCCAGTGAGAGAACCGTGCGGACTGTAGCTGGCTTCACCACTGGACTGAACGTCTCGTCATAGTCAACTCCAGGTCGCTGAGTGAAACCTCGTAGTACCCAGCGAGCCTTGTACCGATCAAGAGTGCCATCCGCCCGACGCTTGTGAGTCCAAATCCACTTGCCGGTGACAACATTGGAACCAGGTGGACGTGGCACCAGATCCCAGGTTTGGATGGCGAGAAGGGCCGCGTACTCCTCCTCCATTGCACGACGCCAGTGAGGGTCGGCCAGGCGTCGCGCACGGAAGAGGGTACCGGAGAGACCCGCGTGTCGTCGTGGGTCGCGGCGAGAGCCCGAGGCCGCAACACCCCCGCCGCATGCCGCGTCACCATGGGGTGAACATGACGCGGGTCGCGGTGAAGAATCGGTGGGTGATACACGGGCGGCTCGACCCGAGCAGCCGGCGATGGTGGAGGCGGCGGCGTAGGCGTGGACGGCGGAGAGCCGGCCACGGGAGGAGCTGAGGTGGCGACGACGGTGACGGAGCCAGCACCGGGGGCGGTGGGCCGCCCCCCGCGCGGCGCTGGTAGACACGCACCGGCTGGGCGAACCGCGCAGGAGGTGCCGTAGACGTCGGACCCGCGGTGGGCGCAGGGTCGGGCACAGCCACAGGACCGGCGCAAGGTGCAGGGGCCGACGCAGCACCTGGTGGCGCGGCAGCCGGACCCGCGTCGGGCGCAGGGTCGGGCGCAGCCCCGGGGAACATGGTCGCCGGACCGTGCACAGCGCAGGCTCCGTCGTAGCTCCAGAGGGCGGGGAGCCAGGGCATGATCCCGGCGGAGGGCGCAGTGGAGCAGCCCCGGAGTGCGGCGAGCCGGGGCACGGGCCCGGCGGAGCGCATGGAGGACCTGCAGGGTAAAACAGGAAAGGTGGCTGGACCACCGCGTCAGTGGGAAACAAAGAGATGAGGTCAAGGTCGGAGGTGGGAGGTGGTGTGGAGGTGGGAGGAGGGGTTGTGTGTAGAGAAGGGGAAGTCGGCCTCGTCGAACACAACGTGTCGGGAATTGAGGACGCGACGAGAGGAGAGGTCATAGCAACGGTACCCCTTGTGATCTGGGGAGTACCCGAGGAAGACACACCGAGTCGACCGGGGAGCCAGCTTGTGAGGAGCAGTGGCAGTGATGTTAGGGTAACACGCCACACCCCGAAAACACGGAGGTGGTCGTAGCGAGGAGGGGTACCGAAGAGGGCGTGGTGAGGAGTGGGAGCGGGACAGGCAGCGGAAGGTAAACGGTTGAGGAGATAGGTGGAGGTGTGAAGACCCTCGGCCCAGAAGCGGGCAGGAAGAGAGGCCTGCAAGAGGAGGGTGCGGATGGTGTCGTTGGTGGTGCGAATCATGCGCTCGGCCTTGCCGTTATGGGAGGAGGTGTAGGGGCACGACATGCGCAACTGCATGTCGTGAGAGAGAAAAAAAGCACGAGACGTGGAGTTATCGAACTCACGCCCGTTGTCACACTGAATGGCCTTGATGGTGAGGCCGAACTGAGTGGACACCCAGGCAAAGAAGTGGAGGAGCGTGGAGAAAGTGTCAGACTTGGCACGAAGAGAAAAGTCCAGGAATAGTGAGAGAAATCATCCACCAACACAAGATAGTATTTATAGCCAGAGATGCTAGGGACAGGAGATGTCCACAGATCGCAATGGACAAGGTCAAAGATATGAGCCACATGGGAAGAGGAAGTAGGAAAAGGAAGACGAACATGTCGGCCCAGTTGGCATGCATGACACAAATGCTCATCGCGAGCTGGAGTACATGGTATGGCAGAGCTACGACGAAGTTGTGTCAAGGCATCGCGGCCAGGGTGACCAAGACGACGGTGCCAAGTAGTAGAGGAGGTGGTGGTGGCAAAAGCAGCTGACGGAGGGGAAGGTGAAGACCATGGAGCGGAAGGAGGAAAACGAAGAGTGTAAGGGGACCCGTGCTGTCACAGCGGGAGAAGAGACGCCGGGAAGCCAAATCCTTTACGGTGAGACCAGAAGGGTCGAATTCAACAGAACATGAATTGTCAGTGGTGAAACGGCGAATAGAAAGGAGGTTGTGGACCATCTGGGGAGCAACAAGGACATCGGGAAGGAGAAATGAGCCATGAGTGTTAGCAGCCCCGACGACGTGACCGGAAGGCAAGAGCCATTCGCGACCATGATGGACGAAGGGTGAGTCGAAGAGGGAGGGTAGACGGAAGAGAGGAGGCCAGGGTGGGGAGTGGTGTGGAAGGTGGCTCCCGAGTCAGCGATCCAGTCGGAATTGACCGGCGGTGTTATGCCCAGGGTGCTGAAAGAACGGGCCAAGGCCGTCGGATCCCAACCGACAGGCCCCGACAGGGTTCCGGGAGGTGGAGTCCCACGGCGACGGGAACGGGGAAGCGCATGGGACAACCCCAGCGAACATGGCGATCGGTGGACTCCCATGGCTCCCCCCCACACCCGCTCAGCCCGGGAGGAGTGCCAAGAATAGACGATGTAGGCGGTGGCGATGGTTGGGGAAGCGACGAATCGGCCGCGGACCAGCCAGCCGAGAAGCCTCCTGCCGCGGCTGTGCAGAGTGGAGGTGGCGACCAGCCGTCCGCATAGAAGGCGATGGTTGGGGAAGCGACGAATCGGCCGCGGACCAGCCAGCCGAGAGGCCTCCTGCCGCGGCTGTGCAGAGTGGAGATGGCGACCAGCCGTCCGGCATAGAAGGAGTGCCGGAGAGGAGGCCCCTCTGCAGCGAGGGGCGCCGGGGGCAGACACATCGTGGCCATGGGCGCCAACAGCCAGCAGTCCGTGAGGCAGTGGAGGTGGCTGCAGGCTGCCTGCGCCTGGCCGAGCGGCAGGAAGGCCGCTGGCAGCCTGGAGGAAGCCAACAGGCATGGAAGGGGCTGCAGGTCGGCCGCCGGTAGAGGACCGCCCGGAAGAGACCTGCGGCAGCGGCACCACGCTGGAAGGTTGTTGCGGGCCGCGTGCATCGGACAAGGGAGCAGCAGGGAGGCCGCCGACACGGATTGGGGCACGCGGGGCGGCTGCAGCTGGGCAGCTCCGCCTGGCCGGGAGCTGCGCGCGGGGCGGGCGACTGCAGCTGGGCAGCTTCGCCTGGGAGGGAGTTGCGTGCAGGGAGGCCGGTCGTGGCCGCGCCGGGAGCAGTGGGGAGGCCGGCTGCGGCGCCTGGGAGGGAGCAACCCGGGCCGGCGCGCAGCAGGGGAACGGCCCGCCTGGCCGGGTGAGGTGCGGGCCGGCCGTGCTGCCAGCGCCGAGAAGGAGGGCGGCCGCGCGTGGGGGGGCCGCACCGGCAGCAGCGGCGGAGGTGGACGCGGCGCCCGCGCCTGTGGTGGTCGCGCCGCAGCGGCTGCGGAGGAGGAGGGGAGGGGAGGTGGCCCGCCGGCCATGGTGGCTACGGCACGCCGTCAGGAAGGGAGGGAGGGTGGGAGAGAGAAGATACCCTAGCTTGATACCATGTTGGAAAGAGTGAATGGATTATTGGGCTAACCCTAGGAAGGGTAGCTATATCAGTTGCATACATGGGCCTCATGGGCCTAACACATATATACTCCAACAAATATTTTGGCAAAACCACAAAAATCTCTCTCTAGTAGTTCCTCAAAACACGTTGCTATTTTTAGCAACTTGGCATCGAATGGGCTCGTGCGCCTATATATCGGCGCGCGGAAAACTTTTGTATCGCAGTTCTTGATGGAGGAGGATCCATCCGATGGACAGCAGAGCACGGAAAAAAATTACATGCATACTGGATTCACCCTGGTGCCATGCATACATGGTTGGTTAAGAGACACGTGTGCATGGGGTTGGTTCCTGTTTGTTTACGCGGACTGGAAGTTGAGCTCGGCCTGGTTGGAAGCACCATTGGTCCAAATCAAGGACGTCTCCGATGTGTTCGTGGGACACGTGACAATCATCCAACCCATGTATGCATTGCACTACGATGGATACGGTATGTATGCAATTTTTTCCCATTCTAGTGGACAAGGAGGGCCTGGCCGGCTTCTGGACGACGATGAGCGACGTGGCGGCGGCGCCCTTCACATGCTTGCGGCGAGAAGGGTCGCAGCGGGAAGGACGAAAGTCCCGACGAGAGGAGGGCCTGGCCGGTTGGATTTCTTACTATGTGGGCCTACTTTTTTAATTTTACCAAGTTAGAATAGCAAACTATTGGAGAGAGTCCTTTTTCCACTTGCTATATAATTTAGCAACTTGCCAAATCACAAGATATACCAAGTAAATTTTACCAAACTGCTGGAGTTGCTCTTATATGATGTTAACTCTTTTGATAGTTATGACCTAATTAGCCATACTAAACACAGGACCATTTTGATTTCATAAGTGCCGCCAACTTTTTTGCAGAGCTACCAGTAGAAGTCACCATTGTTAAATCAAATCCAATGTTTAAGATATGGAACATGACATACTGGAGACAGATTAGCTATTTCCCTTTTGCAACATGCTTGTCTTGTTCACTGAATTGAACATATAAGAGCACTTCATACCAAGTATGACAGGTTGGTGCTAATATAAGTTAACATTTCACTATTTAAAAGAAGAGAGACATTACCTCCTTGACCGCCCGGCAAAGCAATGGACTAAACATTGCCTCCAGAGCTTATAGCTTCATCCATGAAACTAAAGCATTCATTAGAATGCTTTAACAGATCAGTGTCTGGGCTGTCAAGTACTGCATTCATTAAACAAAACGCATGGCTTAGTGGTGCATGGAAGCTTGGATTACAAAATAATGAGGTAAATTAAGGTATCAGGCAAATCAATGGGAGACAAAACTGTCAAACACTACACAATTATTATTGTAAAACTATTATAATACAACACATTTCATTTTTTAAAATTTGTATAAATACTCATTTAAAACAATTTGATCAAGGAACATAATTCTGTAATATTTGTCAGAATAAGCAGGGCGGACCTGCTGCCTGCATATCAGTAGCAATGCAGCATTCCATATGAGCCTGACAGACCATTGTCAGGAAATCGCCAGAGATACTTCACTCACGTATGCCAGCATCCACACCACAAACTCAAAGGATTCACACCAGAACGCTGATGGACACAGCATAAACACTTGGTTTTGATGCTCCTCTGAAGTGGAGCATTTTTCTGACTTCATTTATATATAAAGCAATGGTTACAATCTAAAAACCCAGGGTCATGAAGCAGTGATTACATGCGCGTCACACCATTCATCGACGAATGCCATCCAGACGTCTTGGTCATGGCACACAACGTGCTCCCACACAGACACAGCACGCATCAGAGCGTCAAACGCATGTATCCAGTTAACAGCCATGTCCACAATTCCACACACACTAAGAATGCAGAAGGGGAAAAGGCTAACTAACATACATGCACGAGAATTATTTAAACATTCTCCTAAACCTTGTGCACCTGATTGTTCACCTTGGGACAGGCCAATCTCCTTGATAAGCTGAGAGGCTTTGTGATTATGTCTCCCAGCTGCTCTTCGGTCCTAATGAACTTCACCTCAATCTGGCCATTGTTTGCATACTCCCGCATCAAATGAAAATGTGTACCTATATGCTTCCTACGGTCATCATGCACAGAGTTTTTTTAATCTTCGTGGACTTGTCCACCCTCAGTACCGGCCTGTTAACATCTGACTGTAGAATTTCAGACAACAGCCAGGAAAGCCACACACCTTGGCAAGTAGCTGTAGCAGAAGCAAACTTGGCCACCTTTTGCTAGTAGTAGATTGCCAACTGATGTCACTATCACCCAGGAAGAACAGAACTCCAGTAGTAGTGTTGCTACTGTTCACATCTCCTGCCAAATGACTATCACTGAAACCAGCAGTGCGGCTGTTGATTTCTTTTCCTAGCATAAAACAGCCCCAAATCTTTTTTTAAAACAATGGCAGGAGCTCTGCCTTTCAATTAAGACTAATGCAATTTATGTACAAGAACAGCCCCAAATCTCTTATCCCAGCAACATATCTCAGGATGTGTTTCACTACTGCAAGATGATCCTCATGAGGCTCCTTAATGAATCTGCTGGCATATCCCACAGAGAAAGCAAGATCAGGCTGAGTGTTGACCAAATACTTAACTTCTGTACATTGTTGTATCAACAGGTGAGCTTGAGATCTCTCTCGGCAGCTTGAATCTCGGTTCCATGGGCACTTGAGATTGATTGCGACCACTCATTCCAGCTATCTCCCGTATTTTCCAAGCATAGGCTCCTTGGCTGAGTGAGGTCTCTGCTTCCTGCTGCTTCACTTCAATACCCAGATAGAACGCAACAGACCCAAATCACTCATTTTGAGCAAATGGGCCATTTGCTTCTTGAACCTCTGAATGCTGCTGCTGCTGGCTACAGTTATCACAAGGTCATCTACATACACTCGAACTACTAGTTGCTCAGGACCTCTGACCTCTGCCATAGATAGCATAATGATAGATGTTGCTGCTGCTGGCTAAGTGATCACAAGGTCATCCACATACACTCCAACTACTACTTGCTCAGCACCTTGACCTCTGCCACAGATAGCATAATCTGGTGGACACTTCTAGAGAGACAACAGACTCTCATCCAGCTCCTGGTTCCAGGCTTGAGGACCTGATGCAGCCCATACAGGGCCTTGTCAAGCTTGTACACCCAAGACTCACTCCCCACCTTGAATCCTGGCGGCTGCTCCAAATATACCTCATGCAGATCTCCATTCAAGAACGCCGATTTGACGCCCATTCGCTGAATATCCCAACCTTCATGTGCGCCAATTCCAATCAACATTGTTTTTCCACTCTATTGTCGCCAGCCTACATCTTTTGACCCAAGCTTTAGATGATGATACTCAGTGACCGCATCCAGTATCAATCAGTATGCAGGCCTACAACTCCTCCTCCTCCAGAGCAACGTGGGCCTCTTCCTTCTTGAGCATGGAGTGCCCATATTTCCCATACTGTTTGTTAACCGGCCCAGAAAACGACGACAGGCCAGAATACCTCCCACACTCATGCACCCACGTCTTTTGCCATGACATGCTTCTCTTACTGGGCACGAGAAACCAGCGATTGTGAGCATGGCCACGTCAAGACTCAAGAAGTGTCGGCAACACGATCTGCTTGAACCGGGATGGCAAATGCAGAGAATCTTCTCCATGAATGTGTAGAGTGGCCTCGCCGAGCGTTGCAAGAGTAGCCATCATCCTGTTCAGATGTATAGCATAATCTTCCACGGTTTCGCCATCCTTGAATTTCGCCAACACCAAGTTGAACTGCCGCCACCGCAGTTGCTGTGCAGTAGACTCCACGCGGTTAGTCCCAATTCACATGGTCATGATGGCGCCCTACACCTGCTTTGTCGTCACCTTAACGGTGATTGTGAACACCATCTCTGGCAGCACGATGATCCACAGTGTGTCGAGCGCCATCATGTCCTCATCTGGATCAATGCCACCTTGGTTGACATAGTCTAGCTCTGTGAGCTATAAGCCGACTTTAATGCCTTGAGCTTGACCTTCATCAGTAGCACCCAGTCTAATTAATTGATCTTGATGAGAACAGGGTAGATAGTCCTGCTGCCCACCTCATGCACTACTTGTTGGAACCACAATGCCATTCTTGTGCCGCTTATCCCGTCACCCTTCCCATCACCCGTCGCTCGCCACTGGCAATGGTCCCATCATGGCCCGCAACAACCTCGCAATCTCATTTCCAACGGCCATACCTCGCCATGATCAAGTCTTGTCCACAACTGACTCTAACGCCACTTGTGAGGAAATCGTCGAGGAAATTTGCTCCAGTACACTGGCAAATACAACATGAACTCACATGATTCTCTTGAGAACAGTGTCGGAGCTTGGGAGAGCAATCAGCAGGGGGCCAAACAACAAAAACCAATTAATTTTGATAGATTGAGCTGATCAGTTTCAAGCCTAGTTAAGAGCTGCTGATGGACATGACCAATGAGTAGGGGGAGGGGGGTGTATGGCCCAGGTTGGCCTTAAGGAAGCTCCGCCCTTGCTTGAGAATGTTGATAAGCACAACGTGAACACACGGTTTTGGTGCTCCCTTGAATGGGAGCATTTTCTGGACTCTTAATATATAAAGCAATGGTTACATGCTAAAAACACAGGCACACGAACCCATGAACCCCAACATGCATGCCACACTCCTCATCGACGAATGCCATCCCCGATGTCTAGGTCGTGGCGCACATGAGCTTCCACATGAACACAGCGCATGTTAGAGCTCCGAACACACACAGCACACATTAAGAATGTGGAATGAAAAAAAAATGCGAACTTACATGCACAAGAATTATTCAAACAACTATGATGTAATTGGCTAGAGATGAGGTACGACAGGTTTACTAAATTTAGCAAACTACACTCTATACGCATTTGTTGACTAAACTAAAGAAAACTCTAAGTGAGTTTTAAATCCACAAAACAATGCTACGGAAGATTTGATCAAACGGCCAGAGAAAATGGGGCCCATTGGCCACTGTGGTGGTTATTGAATAATGAAGATGGCACATCTGGTCTTGATCAGATGTTGTGCAAAATGTAAGCTTAAATGGGCTGTTTCCTTTGTAGCTTGCAAATATTTTGTGCAGTGCACATGGAAAGTTCTTGGCAGGGCACGACACCAATGAGTCCTTAACATGCAGACCGTGCCAATTTATGTGGGCATGATGAATCTAGGTTTTGACAAATAATAAAATAAATGTGCAGTTTGCAGATTTTATTAAAAAGGGCAGAATCGAGTTTTAAATGATCCAAGCACAAGAATAAAATATAGAAGTTATGTACAGCCAACTCACAACACCTTTCTGCAGATTAAAAAAATAGTGAAGAATTATAGGAAGGAAAAGAAAGAAAGCTGATGAAAAGTTACCCTCGATCTTCTTGTAATTGAATTCAGCTGGAAATACTGGGTCCAGTGACCTTGCAACGATCAAGATATGGGTGATGTTCAAGCTCTTGAGAGCCTCCTTATTGAATGCTGCTCCAACAGATCCCAAGTAGACACCCTACGAGGTACCGAGAGGTGTCAATTAGACATATGCAACAATTTTGAAACAACAGTTAACTATGGTAGAAAAGTAAAATCTCTTTCTCCTTGGGAGAACAAATTAGCATGAATTAGTTGAATTGGAGATCTCTTCTTATCGAAGAGAAACACTTTCCCAACTAATTAGCTCAACGTTTTCCATTCGCGAAACCAACACCGACCCAAATCTGAGACCAATGGTGCACTATTATCCTCATACTTAACCACAAAACAAAAGGCGATCAATGTCCTCGTGACATTCTCCCGCGCCAAGACCATCCGTCGCCTAATCCATTCACCCATCACAGGACCGACAAGAAACGAAACAGGAAACTAGATCGAGAGGAGAGGAAAGAGCGAAAGAGCCAGAGCCGTCGTCCAGACCTGCTTGATAGGGCAGGGCGCGTTATCGGCCTTGCGGTACCGCACGGCGCAGATGCCCTGCATCAGTGCCTTGATCGCCTGGGCCTGCTGCTGCTCATCCCTCTCCGCAGCCTGCCCCGCCTCCGGCATAGACATCGCGTCGCTCCTCCTTTAGGGTCGCTAGCTGATAGTTGGGAGACGGAAATCGAGGATTTGGTTGCCCCGATGATCGCTGCCGACGATTATTGTTGCCGACCGAAAAGGGAGAGGGGAGCGCGGAAACGGTAATCGGACGAGAAGAGGGGCTGCGGCGAGGAGGGAAGGCGACGGAATCAGAGAGGAGCGTGGAGGAAGCGAGCCGAGTGGATGGGGGAGTCGTCGAGGAGAGAGAAACGCCTACGAGAAATCCATGGCGGTTGCGGTGGGGAACGACGAACTAGGCATCGAAGATTATGGCTGGGAAATAAATATTTTTAGCTAATTCTCTCTGGGCCACCCGATTGCTAATGAAAAATTGTCCGGCCGTCACTAGAAAACTTGCGACTACAGTTTTCCCCCGAAGCATTAAAACATAGGCTTAAAAAAATAACTAATTACATAAATTATGTACAATTTGTGAGACAAATTTTTAAACCTAATAATTTTATGTTTTGACAATATGTGTTACAGTAAATATGTACTAATAATAGATTAATTAGGCTAATAAATTTGTCTCACGGTTTCTGAGAAAAATATGTAATTTGTTTTTATTAGCTTATTTTTAATAGACTAAATGAGTGTCGGAACATTCGATGTGAGACACAGAAGAAACTTTTTAGGTTGCTCCTTGTGAGTTGCGACTGCCATTACAACGTTTAGGTTGTTGTATCGTTTAGCTTATCAATTACTACTCGTCCATTCAAAATAAAATGCAATTCTGCAATTTAATTTATTTTAAAAATAATCTACACTGATGTGAGATGTGATGTACTGGGCGTGGAGTGTTTAGTTGATGGATCAAAAAGTTTTTAACTGTCACATCAAATGTTGTCGTACTAATTGAGTGTATTAAAAATGTATTAATAAATTACACATTTAGTCAGAAACCGTAAGTCGAATTTAACAAAACTAATTAATCTATCACTAGTATATATTTACTATAGTATAACATATTAAATCATGAACTAATTAGACTTTAAAAAATCATCTCACAAATATTTAATATTTTATATACCTCTGTATAGGAAATATATGACGTTCTGGACATCGATACGGTCTTCAACGTATAACTTTGACCCTTTTATATAAAAAATATTTATCAGAATATATATGACGTTCTGGATATCGATACGGTCTCCAACGTATAACTTTGACTCTTTTATATAAAAAAAATATTTATCAAAAATGATATATGTATATTTTTATGAAAGTATTTTTCAAAACAAATCTATTCATATGGTTTTTATTTTCAAACTTAATAATTTAAAAGCTATTCATGATTTATATTTCTAATGTTTGACCAAAAAATCTTATAAAAACGTCTTCTATTCTTACATGGAGAGAGTATAATGTTTTTTTTAAGAACTAAACACCCTTAAGATGTGAGCACCAAGGGGAATGAACTACGCCGCATGTTGTCCAACCGCGTGGTGGCAGACCGTGGTTCCAAATAGGGCCCAGACTAGACCTTTTGCTATACTTTTGTAGAGCTGCAGTCCAACCGACGGGACCCAGAAAATTGCAAAGCAAAAGGCCGGCAAGTCGAGTCCTGTTTTATTTTCCTCATTTCCCTTGGTGCTGCCGCCCCACCACCAATACAACACAGCGGCCACTGCCCCCTGCGCCTGCCCCTGCCCCTTGCCCCCTCCTGCTCTGCCTGCCGAGCGGCGCACGGCGCACAGATACCTTTCCTCTCCTCTCCCGTCCCCCTCGTCCGCGGCAACCCCGGCGCAGCATGGCGAGCCCCTCCTCCCCCTCCTCGCCCCCGTCCCCGTCCCCGTCCCCGTCCCGTAAGGTAACGAACCCGACCTCTTCTCTCGATCGCCCACATCCGATCTGCGCCGCGTGCGAGGTCGCCGCTCGATTTGATTGATCTTGCTGATTCCCCCTTTGTGTGGGACTGTGGGGGACGTTCCTCCTTTCTCTCTCCTGTGCGCATGGGTGCGCGCGTGCATGCAGGCCCTGAGCAAGATCGCGTGCAGCCGCCTGCAGAAGGAGCTCGCGGAGTGGCAGGTCAACCCGCCCGCCGGCTTCAAGCACAGGGTCACCGACAACCTCCAGAGGTGCCCCTCTCTCCCCATCGCCGCCCTTCCTATCCCCCTTAACCACCAAGCAATCTCTGCGGTGCGGGGTCTCTTAGGTTCCTTTCTCCGTCGGTGGCTCGGTGCTTGGCTACTGTTTTCTTTTTCGCGAGTCTAGGTTAGTCCTGCTGAAACCGCGTCCTGGTTGACACGAGGCGCGACGCGTTGCGTGCGTTTCGGGCGTGTAGATGTTGGCTTCTTTATTATTTCTCTCGTATTCTTTTCCAAAGGGGTTCTCAGTAGAATTTTTCTAGTGTTTTAAACTTAATGAATGGAAAATTAATGGTGGATGAAACAACAACAACAACAACAACAACAAAAGGTGGGTCATCGATGTAGCCGGGGCACCAGGCACGCTCTACACTGGCGAGACCTACAAGCTGCAGGTGGATTTCCCAGAGCATTATCCCATGGAGGCACCTCAGGTCAATATCTTCAGTCCTGATTGATTATTATGTGTGCATCGGGTTTTAGTGCCTTTTTATTTAAATGTTGTTTTCCTTTGTTGCAGGTTATATTTCTGCATCCAGCACCAATGCATCCGCACATTTACAGCAACGGACACATCTGTTTAGGTATGATCGCTAATTTCTATTCCCTGTTAACATTTTTTGACCTACTCTTGTATTTTAAGTTCACCAGCACTAGGATGCAGTTTCGTTCCATGGTCTGGTCGTTATTGATGTCTTCTCTGATCTCTAGTGAACTTGGTCATGACTGAAGACCAGCCCTTGCATATCTACCATTTGTAAAATTTAGCGCATATGAGCCTGTCCTTTCCACTAAGAGGCCTTCTTTTCGCTCCAAGTCAGCATCTGCACATTTTGTCCGGCCACAACTCAAGCTATCTGTTTCGTGATGTTAGTAGAACACATTGACAGTATTCTCACATACGACATATGCGGCATGCTAAAGTACATTGCACTGGCATGATGCCATGACCAGTGGTTGGTATGCGTTATCGTGCCACCCAATCTTTGTAATTCTATGTAAGCTTTCACGTGTAATGCAATGTTGATTGACAACAATAATGGGTGTACTAAAATGACGCTTAGTGAAGACA
This sequence comes from Coix lacryma-jobi var. lacryma-jobi, assembly GCA_009763385.1. Classification (NCBI taxonomy): domain Eukaryota; kingdom Viridiplantae; phylum Streptophyta; class Magnoliopsida; order Poales; family Poaceae; genus Coix; species Coix lacryma-jobi. Next base: position 124,098,408 of record CM019829.1, read on the forward strand.
AGATATGCCAACATCAGTGGAGGTTTCCATGCAAGTAACATTTCTAGAAATCTCGATTAGAACTTTCAAGTACAAAACAATTCTATTAAATCCCAATAATATATACTATTTGGCTTTTCATTATGAACAGCATAAGCTTGTTGGAACGCTGCATTGTTATAGAGAATTTGTTACACTGTTGTCTTGTTTCCAGCTTGGTCCACTGGCTATGCCACAAAATTCCTAGAAATATGAGCACTAAGCATGATTCCATGACCATTAGTATCTATCACTGGCCTCTTGAGGTTATTTTTCTAGAGCATGTATATATTTTGTATACACCTACATCTATTTCATGTGTTGTGCCTCTTTTTTCGGTCTTTAGATACTTTTCCTCATTGACTTGAATTACCAATATGATCTACCTTCTCTAGCTTAAATTATTTAAATTAGTTAGCATGGCACAGTTGAAAAATGTCCTCCATGTGTAAACTGGGTACTGTAGAAGATGGAACTTGCAACATTTCCTGTGCTTTTGTTTTTGGATGTAAGACTAATCCCTGATAACCGACATCTTGATTCAATTTTTGCCATGAAAGAGCCATTCTAGTAACTATTGATTCCTTCACTTACCTACAGATATATTGTATGACTCCTGGTCCCCTGCGATGACTGTCAGTTCTATCTGTATCAGCATATTATCTATGTTGTCCAGCTCACCAGCAAAGGTTACATATTTTCTCTACATGTCCTTGTTGAATTGGTGGATCTTGCTATCTGACTACAATGCATGGACTGATTGCAGCAACGGCCAGCCGATAATGATCGCTATGTCAGGAACTGTCGCAATGGGAGGTCACCGAAGGAGACCAGGTGGTGGTTATGATGAACAATGTGTGGTGGATGTTCCATGATGACACTGTTGTTGTTCCGATTGTTGTGCCCTGTCCGCATTTAGTTGCCAGACTACATGGGAGATGATTTAGGCTTATTTCAAACGACCCATTTGACCAGAAATTAACATGCTTTTGTGGTTTGTAAATGAATGTGCTTCAGCGTCAGCATCAGGTCCTGTACTTGTTGATCCTTACACCGTCGATGGTATATAGAATAATGTTTGTATCTTGTCAATTACGTAACAGACATGAAATGCTGTTCACTTTTGACTTGCAAGATTTCTGAATCCTTGTAGTTGAAACGAGGGTATCGCTCATAATCTGCTCTAGATGCACCAGCTCTAGCTCTAGTTCCACTTCACCTGCTCGAACGTTTGGTATCGCTACGTCTCAGAGCATAGCTCGTGTTGGAGTGGCTGTGTGATCGTGTAATATCTGTTGTATTATTAGTTATTCTATTTTGGTGCTTTGGTGAATCTCAGGAATATACTAATACATGAATATTGATGAACCAAACTACAAATCCGTTAAAGTGAGTAACATACTTTAATATTGATGAACCAAACTACAGATTCGTTATAGCTGAGTACTCCTCCGTCCAACAAAACATGCAATTCTCACGTATCGAGGAGTCAAACAATTTAAACTTTGACCAAAATTATATAAAAAAGTACTAACATTCTTGATGCAAAAAAATACCATTAGATTAGTAATAGAATATATTTTATAATAATTTTATTTAATAACAATACTAATACTTTTTATTATAATCTTGATCAAACTTGAATCAATTTGACCGACATGGATCCCGTAATTGCATGTTTTTATGAACGGAGGGAGTAACATACTTCCTCCGTATAGTAAATAGATGACGTTTTGAACATTAACATAGTCTTCAAAGTATAACTCTATACTTTTATGAAAGTATCTTTCAAGACAAATCTATTCATATGGTTTCTATATTTCCAAACTCAATAATTTAGAATGAATAAACTCAATAATTTAGAAGTTATTCATGATTTATATTATCAATATTGACCGAAACCTTGTCCCTATTTCCTATACGGAGGATGAATATTGGTGATGCACAAATACACCAGATCTTTTAGACTCCCATGACCCATCGACATGTAATTTTTACCTGTAGCTTGAGCAACACATTTCTTTTTGACATGGAGCAATGCATTTCTATCTTCCTAACTAGTCCGGCAAATGAATCACAATGAAGTACGCAAATAACCCTCTCCAAAATGCTGCAAGGGTTCTACCTAGTCACTTGCTCCTTTCTCTATTGTTTCTGCCATAGTTTTGACAATTCTTCAACAAGGAAACTCTACTGAATAAATATTGCTACACCTTCACATTGAATATACATCCATACTAGTCCTGAAGTACAAGGAAATGGGAATGCCCTGTGCCATAGATCATGGATTTTGTTTTCTAGTAGTACAAGCTGGCCTCTCATAATTACGGATTAATGCCTAACCACTATACATGATACATTCGGATATTTTGATGCTGCATCCCCAATACAAACTCCACTACACCCTATTATATACACAAGGGGCTGACTGATACAATGCCATGCGACCACCGACTATGACAAAGCAGCTTCATATTTTGAAGGACTACATCACTGGACAATGATCCAATCGTCAAAAATGACAGCATCTTGTCCACCAAATGTAAGCTGAGAACAGCATCACCAGGTTGTTTTACTGCTCATGGAAGTCCTCGTAAGATAAACTGGAGGAATCACTTTGATATGGCGTTGTTTCCCGCGGGCTAGATGGGAGTGAATCTTGCAACGACAGACCTAAGAAGACAAGGGAAAAAATGGCTAGTCCTATTGAGTAGAATTTGCAATTGAGCTAGAGGTGATACAAAGTATCAACATGGAAGGAATTATACCTGAGTTCTTTTGCCCCCTTGGACGGAATTTCCTTCGTATGAGCTTCTTTGCCTTTGTAATAGTAAGCTGCCTCGCAAAAGGATATTCACCATCACTCTCGCTCCATTCGTCCTGATATTCATCATTATGCCCTTCGCCACGCATTGTCCGAATCACAAAGGCTTTGCTTTACGGCGTTGTGTATTGAAAAGCCCCCTGATTGACGTAACAAATCCATCACCTGCACCATCGCCTGGCCTCTTCAACCATGAAGCCGTTAATTGGTCATGTCTTCCATGATGACCAACATCACTGTCACTCAAGTTAAGATCATTTTCAGGAATAGAACCCTCAAGTGTTTCCCTATGGTTGCTAAACTTCTTCCCTGCTCAAAATTAGCACCATTAGTTACCCTTTCAGAAATAAAGTAATTATCGGGAAGAGTTTCCCTAAAACCTGTAGATGCTGGTATGAACAAAATACCAGATACATTGGAATAATATAACCAAAAACAGTAGCTATGTTGCCTAGATTTTCAAACAGAAAAGGTGCCATGTGATTTCCATAACTCTAAAGACTATCAAGTATCAACTAAAATAACATGAAATAACACCGATTTAGATGTTAGAACAAACAGAATTTCACAGTTAAGGGGCAAGGATAATCATAATTTTTCAGAGGCAGGCCCAGTAAAGTTGCAGAAAGAGAAAAACCACATAGAAATTACTGCTTAGGTTGTCGAACCATCAATCTTGATAGGGTATTAGACTCCAAAAGTAATAAATCACATAAGCCAAGACCTAACAGAAGTACAGAACAAGTGCTTTTGACATATATAAAGCGGTGATAAATTGGATCTAGAATACGATACAGCTAACTGTGAACAAAGATTTTGTAATAACAAATTTGTGCCCACCCAGAGCACTTGCCTGCATTCCAGTCACCGACTTCAAAACTCCCCAAATGATATGTTTTTTGACTCTAGAGAATAGTCGCCTCCATGTACCAGTAAATTCTGCCTTGTGGAAAGTATCCATAAGCAACCTTAGGTCATTAATAGCAAGCCTTGACCCCTCATATGTAACAAGAAGTTCAACCTAGAACATCAGCAACAGTTAGACAAACTGAAAGAATTGTTATAGGACCACTGGATGCAGTAATAAAGATAATACCTGGCTAATCTTGATGTATGAAATTCCATGGACTTCCGAGGTTTTGTCTTCTTTTCATCATTAGACTTCCCAAGTTTTTTCCTCGTGAGATAGACGGCCAGACTTGGCCGTTTTAGAATCTTTTGTTTTACTTCTCACATCTCACTTCCCACAACAGGGTTCTCTAAGACAGAAATGCTGGCATCTACTTTTGAAGAAACAGTAGAAGAATTCATGAATGATACCACATCATTACTTGCAACACTTTCTGACGCGCTTTCTTCCCAATTCCTTTCAAATGAAGACGACCGGTGCAACTCTTGATGTGAACCACATACCATATTTGCTTTTATGCTCTGAAATTTTGACCTGCATGTAGACTAAGCATTAATAAATTTATTTATACTAGGGGGTTGGGGCGACCAATGCATGGTGAACTAGGGTTGCAACTGAATCATAAACCTAGACCAGTGATACCATGTACGATATTAGGGACTGAGTGTATGGTTGTATTGAGGCCCAATGGGCATATATATAGAATACAAGAGAGAAAAACAGAAGAAACTCTAGACCAGTCACAAAGTTCCGGGTCGACGGGATCGAGGAACAGGGTTACACTACTCATGAGAGGTTTTTACACGGTGGAGTCCAAAAACGGCCCCGCATACCTGTTTTACGTGATTATGCTTATAGATTAGGAGATTATTCTAATAATAGTAAAAAACTGTTGACTTTTTATGTTTTTTCAAGGTACAACCTTGACTGCTATTTTTTCTACTAGAATATTGTTGTCAAATCTAATAAATATGAGATTATGAAAATATGTTACAAGACAAATCTATACATGAATTTTATGTTCATAAACTAAATATTTTTGAAAGCACGGGTAGTCAAAATTTTAATAGTTTGAGCTGATTTGGTCATAGTGTCCTGCATTTATGACTGGAGGTAGTATACCCACCTCTCAGAGCACCCTTTCATTGGAAAAAACAACTCTCTATGACACCCTACAGAAAATTATAAGCACATTTCGATGAACGGGCATTGCCCTGTACATGTAGTTGGCAGAATAGTTGTGTGAATAAGAAGCCACCACATAGTAAGGGCAAAAAAAACTTGGGAGTGTGTAAGCACAGTATCAGACATAAGAACAGAAAAATATAGCTGTTTTCAACGAGACGTGTAGCCGTTACACCAATGGGCAGTGGCCATTATTCAGGTCAGGACTGCTTAATACTGGGTGTCAAGTACTGATTGGTGGTTGCCAGTCTAAGTGCAGTAATCAGTCCAACTACCAGCTGGGGCGCAGTTGTTCGTTTCTGGAGAGGGGTCTCCACATATAGCATCTGAATTGGGTACCAGTCTACTTTCAGGCAAAGTTGACTAACAATGAAAACAACATACTCACCTTCTGCTGAATCCTGACATGGCCTGTACATAGGTAATTGGCAGAATAGATGTGTGATTCAAAGGCCAAGCCATAGCAAGGGTTGATTCCTGCTCGTTTCAGAAAATGCAAACTAAGAAAACAGCTACTGCGATCAGGTGAACTAGTGAATAATGACATTTTCCCTCCCCACAACCCCCACCCAGATCTCACCAGTCCCCTCGACCAGAACTAGCACCTTCTGGGTCGTGGAGAAGGATCTGGAAAACCTCGGCTCCCTCACACTGTAAGTTTTTCATCTGGTTGGTGTTTCACTACCAGGTTTGGACAGCTGATCGACTAGCAAAGAGGAATCTGCCCCATCCTGAGTCTTGCCCTTATGTGATCAATGAGGATGAAACCATAAATCATTTGCGTCGGCCGTGTGTTCGCTCGACAAGTTGGGTCCCTGGTTTAGCAACAGTTAGGGCTGCTGCAGTTAGTACCACAGCCTACTGTGACTCGTTTCTCGGGGTGGTGGAAGAGGTCAACTGCAGCTGCCCCCAAAGAAGCGTGTAAAGGCCTCAACTCCTTGACAATTTTGGTGGCTTGGGAGATTTGGAAGCATCGCAACACTTGTGTCTTTGATAATAAGAGGCCAAGTGTTCAGGAGGTCCTTAGGGCTATTAGCTCAGAGGGAGGGCTCTGGTGCTCGGTAGGGAGCCTCCAAACTCCAGGAACTTGTATTCAGGTCGCTGCCAGCTGGAGCTTAAATTTCAGAGGCATTTGATCGTTTCTGATCTTTGTGTGGCGAGTCTGTAACTTAGTGTCCAGGATGTGTGGTGTGTGAGTTGAGTCACTTAGACCCGTGTAACATTTTTTATACCTTAATGAAATAACGTGCAGTTCTCCTGCGCTGTTCGAGAAAAAAAAGTAGCACCTTCTTTATTCGCAATGGTATATGTATATGCAAAGAACAAATTGTGCATATAAACTTGACTTACCTGTGAATTATCGCTGAGTAGACCTTGCCAACTTGAGACATTTGTTGACGTAGATACGGTTGTACTTGATTTCCCAGGAAGATCATGATCTCTGACAGAATAGCTGCTAGAAGTAACAGCATCGACACCAGAAGAAACCCTTCTTGTTCTTCTAGGACCGGTCGATGTTGAAACTCTCCAGACTTCCTTTTCTCCCCACCCCACCCCCCAAAAAAAGTCGGAAATAAGCATGTAGGACAAAATTGTTTGGGTGGCTCTTGTTTCCTGCTTGGCTCCACAGTGCATCAGGAATAAATCGGAGAAGGTCACCTTTGAGAAGCTCGTTTCAGAAGCCATCACTTTTCAAACAGATAGACGGCAGAAACGGGCTCCTCACAAGGAGGCTTCTCTAATTGGCTCCCATTGCATTAGAAGTCAAGCAGAAGCCAGTAGGAGCCAAACCGAACTGGGACTTGCAGCTTACCTGTCGTCGTTGTGAATCATCTTCTTCAGGAAGAAGTAATCCCACATCATTCTATACATTGCTTCGGATAGATATATTCTCAGTGGGTAGATCTCCACCTGAAAAACTTGAGTTAATATCAAAATATAATAGAGCTAGTAAAGCAAGAGTGTAGACACTAGACAGTGACACTTGGTGTTTAGAATCATGAAATACTTAGATCACCTCCATTACAAAATGATCCATTTGCATTAAAAGAACTGCCACACAGCACACAGCAAGCAAAAAAAAACTACCAACAATATCTGTGAATGCTTAGACTGGCCTATGAAAATATTAAATAACTAGCAGCAAATAAACCTCATAATATTTGTTGGAGTATGAGTATATGGCCCATGTGGCAAGGCCCTTGAGGCCCATGTATGGAACCTATATTGCTACCCTTGTTAGGGTTATGCTGAATCAATAGAGAGTAATTCCAACATGGTATCAAGCTAGGTTAGGGTTCCTGAGTCTTCTTCCTCCCTCCCTCCCCTGCTACTGTAGCGCCGCGCGCGCCGCCCCTCCGCACGCTGCCCTCCGGCGCCGCCCCTCTTCTCCGCGCCGCGCCGGGCCGCCTCCGCGACTTCGCCACACGCGCCGCCCCTCCGCGCGCTGCCCTCCGGCGCCGCCCCTCTTCTCCGCGCCGCGCCGGGCGTGACTTCGCCGCGCGCTGCCCTCCGGTGCCGCCCCTCTTCTCCGCGCCGCCCCCGCGACTTCGCCACGCGCGCGCGGTCTTCCTGGCCGCGCCGAGCCGCCGGATCTGCGGCCAGGAGCTCCGCCGCTGGATCCGCGCCCGCGACGGCCGGAGGAGACGCCACACCGCCGGTTCCGCGCGCGCCCAGGCCGCCGCCGCCTCTCCATGGCCGCCGGCCGGCCGATGCCGTCGCCTCCCCTCTCTTACTCCTCCTGGGCCGCCGTCCTTCCCGGTGCTGCTCTGGCCGCGGCTGAGCGTGCCGCCGGCGCTGCTGCTGTCGCTGCGAGCGAGCCCGCCGCCCTAGGCGCGGTCGTTCCCGCCCTCCCCCAGCCGCCGCCCTTCTTCCCGGCGGCGGGCACGGCGGCTCCAGCCCTCAGCGCGGGCGCGGCCTGCAGCCCCGGCGCGGGTTTCCCCAGCGCGGGCGCGGCCTGCAGCCCCAGCGCGGGTTTCCCCAGCATGGGCGCGGCCTGCAGCCCCGGCACGGGATTTCCTGGCGCAGGCGCGGCCTACAGCCCCGGTGCGGGCTTCCCCAGCGCCTACAGCTCCGTCGCGGGCGCGATCCCGGCCCATCGGCTTCGCACAGCGGGCCCCAACTCCGCACCCGCCGCCAGGCCGCCGCCGCGAGCTGGCGCGCCGCCGCCCCATCTGCTCTAGGCGCCGCAGCCTGGCCGCCACCCTTGGCTGGCCCGCACGCGCTGCCGCCCCGGGCGCGGGCGCCGCAGTCCCGGACGCGGGCTGGGCAGCCGCCGCCGCTGCCTCCGCCGCGTGGCACGCTCATCCCCAGGCTTCCGGCGGTGCGCATTGCCCGTCGACGGTCACTGGAGCTCCTCCTGGTTTTCACATCGCATCCCCATGGCCTTGTCCTCCTGGTGCCTCGCCCGGGCCGGTCGGTTGGGACCCGATGGCCTTGGCCTACTCTTTCAGCACCATGCCCTTGACACCGCCTGTCGGTCCCGCCTGGGTCGCCGACTCGGGTGCCACCTACCACACTACTCCCACCATCGGTACTCCTCTGCTCCGTTACTCACCCTCTCCCTGGCCTGCTCCGTCCATCTGGTCGAATGGTTCGTGTCTCCTCCGTCCGCCGCTGGCTCAGCCTGCTTCCGCTCACCCTTCCTGATGTTCTTGTGCACCCGGTATGGTCACAAACTCTATTCGCCTCGGCCGACCTCGCGTGAACCCTCTGACCTTCTGCTCTCCTCTTCGTGCCTTGTCCGTCATTCGCGCTTCGTCCTCGCACGCTTCTTTCCTTCTCTCTCTCTTCTCTGGGTCTCGTGCTCACGGCTGACAACTCCTGTTCGTTGAGTTTGACCCCTCTGGCTCACCGTGTGGGATTCGGCCTCCCGGCGTCCTCTTCTCTGGTGTGACAGCGCAGGGCTCTCTACACCCTTCGTCCCCAGTTCCGCTGCTTCTCCTTCGGCATCTGCCTTTACCACCACCACCTCCACCACTTGGCACCGGCGTCTCGGCCATCCTGGTCGTGATGCTCTGACGCAGCTCAGTCGTAGTACCGACATTCGGTGTCCCCGGACTCACGATGAGCACTTGTGTCATGCGTGCCAGTTGGGTCGTCATGTTCGGCTCCCTTTCCCTACCTCCTCCTCACATGCGGCTCACACCTTTGATCTAATCCATTGCGACTTGTGGACATCTCCTGTACTTAGCATGTCTGGCTATAAGTACTACTTGGTGGTGGTCGATGATTTCTCCCACTACTCTTGGACCTTTCCCTTGCGTGCCAAGTCGGATGCTTTTCCCACTCTTCTCCATTTTTTCGCTTGGGTGTCCACTCAGTTCGGCCTCACCATCAAGACCGTCCAGTGCGACAATGGCCGTGAGTTCGATAACTCAACCTCACGTGCCTTCTTCCTCTCTCACGGTGTTCAGCTGCGCATGTCTTGTCCGTATACCTCCTCTCAGAACGGCAAGGCCGAGCGCATGATCCGCACCACCAATGACATCATTCGCACCCTTCTGCTTCAGGCATCCCTACCGCTCGCTTCTGGGCCGAGAGTCTGCACACCTCCACCTATCTCCTTAACCGTCTTCCTTCCGCTGCTTGCCTAGCTCCTACACCTCACCACGCTCTGTTCGGTACCCCTCCTCGGTACGACCACCTTCGAGTCTTTGGTTGTGCGTGTTACCCAACACCGCCGCCACTGCTCCCCATAAGCTGGCCCTCCGGTCCACTCTCTGTGTCTTCCTCGGGTACTCCCCGGATCACAAGGGGTACCGGTGCTTTGATCTTACCTCCCGTCGGGTTCTCATCTCTCGCCATGTGGTGTTTGATGAGTCTGTCTTCCCCTACTCCGCTACCACCACCCCCACTTCCACCCCGGATCTTGACGTCTCCTCGTTGTTTCCCACTGACACGGTGGTCGAGCCACCTTTTCGGTTCTCTCCTGCAGGTACTGCTGCACCGTGCCCCAGCTCGCCGTCCGCCAGCGACCACCTCGACCCTGCTCCTTGCCCGGGCCTGGAGGGGTCCTCGGCCCCCGTCGCTGTTCCTGACGCGGGTACCGAGCCGGTTGCTCATGCGCCACCTGGCCGCTCTGCTCAGCCGGCGTTGGTTCACCAGCGCCGCGGGACGGCCTCCGTCGCTGCTCCGGATGTGGTTCCCGGGCCGTCGTCTCCAGCACCACCGGCACGCTTCGCCCAGCCGGCGCTCGTCTACCAGCGCCGTGGCACGACCACCGACACTGCGCCTGACGCGGGTCCCGGGCCGTCGACTACAGCACCACCGGCACGCTACGCCCAGCCGGCGATTGTCTACCAGCGCCGTGCACGGATGGCGCCGCCGCCGCCACCGGTGCCTCCTTCGCCGGGCCGTCGCCCTCACCCGTAGCCTCCTCTCCGCCAGCGACCCGCCACCGGTGACTCCTTCGCCGGGGCCGTCGCCCTCACCCGTAGCCTCCTCTCCGCCAGCGACACCGACACCGCCGCCTCGGCAAGCGGCTGCTCGTGTCACGACGCCAGTGTACCACCCGCCGCTCCTTCACCGACACCGCGGCATGTTCACCCTATGGTGACGCGGCACGCGGCTGGTACCCTGCAGCCCCGGGCCCTTGCGGCGGTGCCCGGGACTCGCAGGTCTCTTCAGTACCTTCTTCCGTCCGTGAGGCCTTGTTGGATCCTCACTGGCGCCGTGCGATGGAGGAGGAGTACGCGGGTACAAGGCTGATGGCACTTTGGAGCGGTACAAGGCTCGCTGGGTTCTTCGGGGTTTCACTCAACGTCCTGGAGTTGACTATGATGAGACGTTCAGCCCAGTGGTGAAGCCGGCCACCATCCGCACAGTGCTCTCTCTGGCTCTCACTCGCTCCTGGCCTGTGCATCAGTTGGATGTGAAGAATGCCTTTCTGCATGGTCTTCTCACAGAGACAGTGTACTGCAGTCAGCCGGCCGGGTTTGTTGACTCCTCTCGTCCTGACATGGTGTGCCGGCTCAACAGGTCTCTCTATGTCCTCAAGCAGGCTCCTTGGGCGTGGAATCATCGGTTTGCCACTTTTCTCCGGACACTGGGTTTTGTGGAGGCCAAGTCAGACACCTCTCTGTATATCTATCACCGTGGAGCTGAGACTGCGTATCTGTTGCTCTATGTGGATGACATTGTCCTCACGGCCTCCAGTGAGTCACTCCTTCGCCGGATTATCGGCTCTCTTCAGCAGGAGTTTGCTATGAAGGATCTGGGTGTGCTCCACCACTTCCTTGGGGTTACAGTTCAGCCTCATCCTGCCGGGGTCCTTCTTCACCAGAGGCAGTACACTCGGGATATCTTGTAGCGCGCTGGGATGACTGATTGCAACCCCTGTGCCACTCCGGTTGACACACAGGGCAAGCTGTCTGAGTCTGAGGGCCCTCCAGTGGCAGATCCTACTGCATACCGGAGTGCTGTTCAGCAGATCTGTCTCCACATGCATGATCCCCGGGAGCCACACCTTACCGCTCTTAAGCGTCTCCTCCGCTACCTCCGCGGGACTGCTGACTACGGCCTCCTCCTCCACCGGCGGTCGTCCTCCACCGATATGATTGTGTACACCGATGCTGACTGGGCTGGCTGTCCGGACACTCGCCGCTCCACCTCCGGCTACGCTGTCTTCTTGGGCGCCAACCTGGTGTCCTGGTCGTCCAAGCGCCAGCATGTGGCCTCCCGCTCCAGCGCCGAGGCGGAATACCGCGCCGTCGCCAACGGCGTGGCTGAGGCTTCCTGGCTCCGGCAGCTTCTTGCCGAGCTCCAGAGCCCCCTTCGCCGAACCACGCTGGTCTACTGCGACAACGTCAGCGCCGTGTACCTCTCCACCAACCCTGTTCAGCACCAGCGGACCAAGCATGTGGAGATCGACCTACACTTTGTCCGTGACCGAGTTGCTATCGGCGAGGTGCGCGTCCTTCATGTTCCGACCACCTCCCAGTTCGCCGACATCTTCACCAAGGGCCTCCCGTCCTCGAGCTTCGCCGAGTTTCGCTCCAGCCTCAACATCACCAGTGGCTAGTTGCGTCTGTGGGGGGACTCATGTTTGTTGTTTGTTTGTTTTCATGTCCAGTCTGTAACTCCGTTGCGCCGGTAGTTAAGACTGCGGGGGAGTGTTGGAGTATGAGTATATGGCCCATGTGGCAAGGCCCTTGAGGCCCATGTATGGAACCTATATTGCTACCCTTGTTAGGGTTATGCTGAATCAATAGAGAGTAATTCCAACAATATTCTAACTTCGTTCACATTTACAACTATGTTTACAAAGAAATTGGTGATCAGCCCCTCAAAACATAACTACATAAGTGGGTGGTCAAATTCCAAAGTTGGACACTTGGACTGCAAATCCTTCCTGTGTCCAAAAGAAGGTGACATCCAATGTAGAAATGCCATTTCAAATATCAGGGGAATAGCACAGTATTCTATGTAACTTTATTTTTTGCATGGCCCAGTTCCATTCATGGGTCATAATATTAGCTTTCCAAACTTATTCCACCGTATACTTTCCTCATGAAAAGAGTATACACATAACTTTGCACACACACTCACATAGCTTAATCTTTCAATATCACAATCACTGCCTTTGAGAATTGCACGATATGTCCCCAACTACCTGTCCCTGATCATCTAACAGCTCCCCTTGAGTCATTTTATCATTTTCTAACATTTCCCTAGTTCCTCGTAGGCTTAGGGAGAGAAGAGGACAATTCATAAGTGTGTTACTCCACTGAGGTGATTTAGGGAATCAACAGAAGGCCTTATAGGGAGTTACAAAATAAATGACTTCCAACGATGTTCGCTAAAAAAAGTTTGCACTGATAGACCTCTTAACTCTTGTGCTTATCTATTAGGAGAATATGCTTAGTATCTACTTTAGAATATGTTGTACTTTTGCATCAACTTGGCAGCCAAGTTGAGGCTCCTTGGCAGCCAAGTTTGCTGCCCTATATGTATCCCTGCACTTTATTTGCCTCAAGGCTAATGGAAATCAGATCTAGCCCCAATTACCTGTGTCTATATTCAACAAATGGTATCTAGATCCTAGTTCTTCCCTGGTTCTTCCCTTCCCCATCCCAATCCCGTACCCATAACAAGCAGAGCCCGTTCCGGTCCCTCAGCCTTCTACACCCGGTGACGCTCAGCTGGAGGCGGCGATTTCCGTCGGGCGGACCTGGACGCGGAGGCGGCACGCGACGCGCGGGCTCAGGGAGCCGCAATGGCCGCGCGCGAGCGCAAGCGCGAGGAGGAGCCAGCCGTGTGGAACTGGGCGCGTCTCCAGGCGGCGGAGCAGAGGAAGATGGAGGCGGAGCGGCGGGCGGCGGCCGCTGCTGCAGCCGCAGAGGCAGCCGCGGCGGAGGCGGTGGCTCTGCGCCTGGAGGCAGAGCCACGTCGGGCAGGCGCAAGCGTGGCAGGCCGCGACGCCGACGCTGGCTTCGACGGCTGCGAGCGGGCGCGCCCAGGCGCCGCTACGGCAAGGGCGGAGCTTAGTGTAGGCCAACATGGGCCATGGCCCCCCTACCATAGTTGATTCACCATTAGATTTATATCTTATGAGCTTGTTATATTATACAATAATCACAAAAAATTCCTTCATCATATAGTGTCATTTGATGCTTGGCCCCTCCTGTGTTTAACCTCAAGCTCCGCCACTGCGCTACGGGCCGCGCGGGGGATGGGAGGTGGAGACGCGGACGGCCTCGACCACGACTCAGACGGCTACGGCAGCGACCCCGGCAGGCGCGGCTTCGAGAGGGATGCGGAGCTGCGCGCTGCTGCGGCGCGGGAGGCAGAGCTGCGGCCCGGGAGGCTGCGGACGCCGCCGCGGCCCTGTACGCGGGAGGCGGACGCGACTGGGAGCACGCGAGCGAAACCGCGCGGCTTTGAGCTGGCCAGGCGCGAGGCGTGGGAGGCACGTGCAGCCCGCGACGCCAACTGGTGGCTGGCGCTCGAGACCCACGCATCTAGCGTGCGCTCGAGGACCAGCGTAGGCGCGAGCAGCTGGAGGCGCAGCGGGAGATGCGGGCGCGTGATGCTCGAGCGAGGCTCGCACACGACACGGCCTGTACGGACGCGACTTGGACGTCTACGACGACCGCGAGCACTCCAGTGTGTGTGTGTGGTGTGTGTGTGGAAGTTAACAGTGCCAAATTTAATATTTGCATGGCAGCCACAGAAGCATAAAATTGACCAACCTGGAAGAGCTCAAGTGGATAACTTCCATCCTTAGGAGCACCTTGCTTGGCATCCACACGAAGCATGTTAATTCTGTAAAAAATCCAATCAAATTATCATTCAGTGGAATCCCATTTTTTAAGAGGAACTCACTGTGCCAGAACATTACGAAGAAAAAGAACAAAACAGTACTTGATAAACATAGTCCATAAAATATTCAATAATATGCTCAAATAACAAACAGAATAGTTTGGAAAGTGATCAAAGAGTGAAATAAAAAGTAATTCTTACTTCCCAGGAGGTGTGTTCCAGGCAGACAATAAGGTATCACATTTCGCATTGACCATACAATTCCTCACAACAAAGTATTTAGTTGTAAACTGAGCAATGCCTATATCTTTGTAATCCCGATCAAAATCGTACACCTGCAAAAGATTTTCAAGTGTTATATGCAACCACATATTGGTTATTAATAAAAACAGTTCGCCAGATCTCGAAGAATGGTACTTATATATAGGTGAAGATTCATCCATAAATAATATGGACCATGCAATTTTTGAATCATTATTGAGGTTTGTATATTTTCCACTAAATAAGACAATTGCATATTTGACACTAAGCATGCCATCAAACATTCCATTGGACTGCTGGAGGGCATGAATGGAATGCACATACAACAAATGTCCCTTTCTATTCCTCCCGAGTTCAAATGCTAAACATCATCTTCGGTGCTTCTCATCCCTGCACCCCGCCTGTCCATCCTCGTTGACGCCTCTCACCCTCTCCAGCCTGGTTGAAGCTACAGGCAGCCACAGAGGTACAGGGATCCCGTTCAGCCAATTCCTTGTTAGCCCACCAATATTCAACTATGTCCTCCCCACCTAAGACCTTACCTTCCAGCCAGCCACCATCCATATGACTAAGGATCCGCATGCGAAGCCAGGCAGCCACAGTGGTGCAGAGATCCCGTTCAGCCAATTCCTCGTCAGCCCACCAATATCCAACTATGTCCTCCCCACCTAAGACCTTCTCTTCCAACCAGCCACCATCCATAGGAATAGGACTAAGGGTCGGCATGCGACGCCAGGTTGCCCCCTCACACAGATCTGCACAGGCTCAGCTTTTTAGTAGTAAAGCCCATGTTCCTCTCCATAGTGATGTGATGGTTGCAGCAGGCAGACGGCGGCGGTGGAGAGCATGGCACCACTGGTGGTGAGGACCAGCAGGACACTAGAAGACAGGCATGGGCCAGCACAGGGATGGGAGGTGCAGAGCCAGGGAGAAGGAAGGGTCCAGTGATGAAGATGGGCAAGTCTTGCTCAGGCCATGATGACTGGAAATCGGGAACAAGAGCTCAGCACATTAGATAGATGACAGCTGTCTTTTTTTCCCTGTCTATATGGTTTACAAAATCATTTAAAGAAATATTTTTACACTAATGGACACCTATAGAAACTAGTGGCAAGCTGACTGGAGGGGATTTCAATGGCAAATTTACCTTTTTTTTAGCGGCTCCCAGTTTGAGGGTCAACCTAGTGTTTGTGTGATGATAAAACCTCAATGAAAAGCAATAATAAGTGAACTCACAAGAACTAAACATTCAAGCAAGCAAAAGAAGCATACAAAAAGACCAGAGAAATTAAAAATAAACAATAAACAATTACTAGAAAGACTGAGCACACACCATATCATTGATCTCAGCTTCTGCAAAAGTGTTTCCATCTGCGAGCATGCTCCATACAACCTTGCTAATTTTCATAGAAATCCGCATGGCACAAGAAGTGGTCTTGTTCTTTTCTTTCTCCAAATGTGATTGTGAAGCATTTGAAGTGCTTTCCTCAATGCTGATGATGCAGATATTCGAGACTTCTGTAGATTGCGAAATCCCTTTTCAGTCCATCCACCTGATAACAGTACAATATTGATCAAACATTGTATTTAAATTATTCTACAAGTGGATGAGTTCCATTGCTCCAGAAATAAGTGGTTTACCAATGAAGCTTTCCCATTGTTGATCATCCATAAACAATCACCCTTTTTTGCAGAATGACATTGATCAGTCCCATTATCACCATTCCAGTGAGAGACCTTTATATCATCAAGCAGTAACTTAATTCCCTTTCCCTCTGTCGAGTGTGATTTTCGCAAGCTCCCACTTCTTCAACTCCATCAGGGACTACCTCATCACAGCTTCTTCTTCAATATCTTCATCATCTGATGGATACTGAAGACTGTTTTTCCTAGGCCTGTGACAGGAAACTAGTACTGTGAAGTTCAATAGGTTGTATAAAAAGGAGCAACTTTAAAATTTAATGCAAGATATGAACATTTAAGTCAATAAAGACGAGGGCAAGAGATACCATACTTGAGAAATCTACCAAACATAATATATACATGTACTAGTACCTCCTTCTCTTATAGCCTCAAACAGATAAAAATAAATTAAGCTTGTCCGGTTGGTATTATCTTAGGCCTTATTTCCTGCTACTTGCATATTTGCATCACAGGCCTGGGAACCAATTCGATTTTGATTAGGTAGCGATTCTTTTTTGATTGACCATTGACCTCCAGTCCAGAAAGAACGCCAACTTGGAGTGTGATTTGACTTTGGACTTTATTTTAAAGTTATTTACTGGCACAAAACATTGGGTGTCCTTAGTGTTACAAACTTCTGGCCACAAAAAATGACCAAAGAGTCATTGATAATCTTCATGTAATAATAAGAACATACTCCCTCCGTCTCGGCCGTTGTAGGATGTCACTCATACCAAGGCTGATGAATAATGACCTTACCCCTATTGATACAAGGTGCATTAATTGCTCATCTATCATGTCGTGTACTACAGCACAAAAACCAACATGCACAGCTCGCCACTGCAACCCACCTTTTCACACAAAAATATGTACATGCATACTCCGTACAATACTTTACTTTGATTCGAGACTGCAGACCAGCTTTTAAGAGGAAGGAAGCTGCCTTTGGGACTGACACACTCTAAAACGACGTTCTTTACAGAACAGAGGGAGTAGATATT
Organism: Coix lacryma-jobi var. lacryma-jobi; assembly: GCA_009763385.1. NCBI lineage: Eukaryota > Viridiplantae > Streptophyta > Magnoliopsida > Poales > Poaceae > Coix > Coix lacryma-jobi. Next base: position 124,115,551 of record CM019829.1, read on the forward strand.
AGTATCTTCGCTGAACAGCATTACAAAGATCCAATTTACGTCCACAGCATGATGGTTTCCATGTGGCAGCACACCTCGTGTGCTGGAATGTTGGCCAAAAGTTCAAAACACCCAGAACTGGTAAACCAAACAATGTAGGTACACACGGGCACAGTTCTGTAAATAAGAGATATCTATTCTGGTTGAGCCTGTCACATTAAGTCTCTTCATTTTTTAGTACGTTCCATAGTCACTTTGGTGACCTTTATAACCAGAGCACCACAAAAGCTTTCAACCCCGCAAGAACATATAGGAACACCAACCCACATCATCCTTAAACTTCCTGCACACTGTAAACCTAACCACTAACCTCAAACTTCCTCCACTTCATTCATGTGTGACCACACTTCCCACAGTACCAAAGGCTCACAACCCTTACCCCTCCTCTACCTTACCACTACCAACCACTGTCACGATTCTCTAATCTTCTGTACCCCACCCCACCCCCCCACCACCACCCCCGCCGAAGGCCGTTTTATCACGTCAACTAGATGTACAAAACTTACACCTAGAAATCATAGCACGGAGAACGTTCAGTGAGCCGAGCATGTTGTATTATCATATGAACATCAATAGCTATGCATACATGACAAAATGAGTTTGCATGGTTCATATTAAAGTTGTCAACCACATAAATCGACCTTTGCTTGTAGTCACTGAACAAAATTTAGCACAGATCAAATGCTAAATTTGGATACCGCTAAAGGATGCTAATTTCAATCTTTTGGAATAAATTATAAATGCCTGTTTAAGGAAATACATGTTCATTTGGAACCAAGCATAGCATTTCTAGTTCATCACTAATTCCATCCTCCACTGCATGGAAGAAAACAAAGCTCAAACACCCCATCGCAAGCAGATTGATTCCAAACTGTACTGTTGTACGTACCTAGGAAGTAATATCCATGCTAATAAATTTTAAATGATGAACAGAAAAGAAGATACTGGACAAAAAGCTAGCATCAAACCATGAAAGTAACATACTAACATCTATGAGAAAATAAAAATGAATTCATGAAACTCAGAAGTCTCACTTGGGGGTTCTTGCGAATAGAAGATTTCTAAGAACGTCAAACATAACTTGAAACTGGCGAGAGGTCATTGTTGCAGTAATGTCTGGAGAATTAAAGCGTAGCTCCTTTAGTGGCTTAACCTGGATTACATAGAACTAAATCAATTAACCATCACAAAAAAATATTTTATGTGTTTAGCTTTCTAACTGAGGTGCATCCAATACAAACAAATAGGTATATCAGATCTAATTTACCCTCAGTCTGCAGTTCCACCTTTGTGTCTAGTGTAACGGAAGTACATTTGACAAGGCAAGAACACTCTCTCTAACAAGGGACCTGTGCGCTTCAATTTCTCAGAGCTACCTAGAACCTTAGGTAGCCACTGTAGACCAGCACCAGGGTCCACATCAGTGGGGGCTACATGAGCTTGAACATCTTTAAGCATCACAGAGAGTTCAGACTTGTTCCAGGTCATTCAGGTTGTGACTCAAAATATGTGCACTGCTTGTTCCAAGTGCTTGCTCTAGTATTTCTTCCCAAGATGAACAACTGAATGAAATGAAACGAGCCAGTACACGACCACTGGCTGCAGCAAGTAGAAACCTTCCCTGGTACATAGAAATCATAATTTACTTCAGTTCCACACATGGTTTAGAGTGGTTTTACTCAAACTTGGCAACCATAACCATTGGGTAGGCATTCATGGTTATCTAGTGGCTTTTATGAAAACAAAACGTAACCTGCTAAAAGGATGCAAGTTGAAACCAATTATTGTGGTTGTTAATATGGAAAACTGATTTATGAAACAAGTCACAAATGAAAATCAAATCAAGGTTAACGTTGAATATTGGAATGTCCCTCAAATTTTGAAATCTTGAAATACAATGGATTAATGAAAGGCAACGTATCATATGCAACCCAGCTTCATGTGCAACCTATGCAACCACCAATTAAGGCCACAGGATCTAGATCCAACGTCTGATGATGTTTTTTTCACTTAAACCCCTCCACCTGTGGGTTTAAATCTAACCCGTGTGTATCCAGGTGGAGGGGTTTAAGTGAAAAAAAACATCAGACGTTGGATCTAGATCCTATGGCCTTAATTGGTGGTTGCATAGGTTGCACACGAAGCTGGGTTGCATATGATACGTTGCCTAAATGAAATGCATGATGTAGATCACCTAGACAAACTACATAGTATACCATTTATCATGGCGTACATAACAAACTAAATTCATAACATAACTGAAACTCACCAAGTGATAACAAAAGAAACAAATATTTATGAAAAAAACTTACATTTGCTTCTTCAGGGTGTAGGTTGAATTGGGTGTTATAACATTAACCATATATTGGGCTGTCCCCTTTATCCGAGTCATCAAAAATGTCATGCTTTACTGCATTTATGGTACAAGCTCAAGATCAACTAACAAAGTCCAGAATAGTTTAAAAACAGTTACAGTGTTTAGCTTTTGATGGACTCAGAAATAAGATTACCAAAACTTTCAACTTATGTCCCAGCATGAAAAACATATATAGCAAAAATAAGCATACCAGCCACATCGGAGGAGTGATTCACTTTACTATCAACGAGGAAGATGAACCCGAAGCATCCAGATGTTGCACGGAACAGCTGGAATCTTGCGCCAACTTAGAGCCCTCAGCATTCCTTTCTTCAATCATCTTTTCTTTGGGCATATTGTCGTGAAGGAGAGGGTTTTTGGAGGCTCAAATGCTTTGGGAAATTCCTCCAACCCACGACCAAACCGCGTCTCGATTCCCAATAGTCCATAAAATCCTAAGGCCATAAACAAATACTCTTTGCAATTGTCCGCAAGCACCACATTAAAATCATCATCATCATCACTAGGCTCAGATAGAGTGTGATCACTTTCACTGTCATCATCAATCAAACTCAACCTAACATACGTTATCTCATGACTCCTCCCAGTATCCTGCCATCCCATAAGCCTTTCAGGATCTGCCTTACGTGTTTGCCTTCTTATCGTGATATAGTCCGAAGACAAGAGGAAGCCCATCCTCATGCTTTTCATGGAAATTGCCCATGTTGCATCTGTCATGAATAATTTGCCCTGGGACTGTTGGACCGTAGTCCTTACTTTGGATACATTTTCAACTGAAGACAAATTGCTATCTCGTGTCAGATAAACCTGGCATGTGAAGATCCAGGCCACGATAAACAAGGTCCAACGATTCACGTTTACAATCAAATGTGTACTGCTGTTTACCTCTACTGTAACATAACTCATACTTCAAATTTGACATCTTAACGTCAAGCCAGAAGCAGGGTCATCATCCTCACCTAAAGGTGCATGCCCTTATGCAACGGGAGTAGCATCAACACGAAAAAAGAAATTCAACCAAACTTTGTCCAGCGAGAGGTTACAAGATCTAGTAGCCGAGGAATTCCAAAACGACGCCATCTAGAAAAAGAACGAAGTTTGTGAGGGGGGCTGTAATTCAAGCTCCACCATTTGAAAACCCAAGCAAGGTCATGAGCTCCCAGGTTCATGGTAGGGAAGTCATCATCAGCCATTTTGCAAGGACTACCAAACCATGGTCCCACAGAGCATTGAATTATTTCCGTAAAAGGGAGGTGATGGGCGATTACCATACTGGGATTGCAACGGTCTAAGGGAAAAGTTCCACCTAAGAGAGAGATAAGTAGATCGAAATGGGTCATAAACTTTCTTCCGAGGTTCACCCTCTACAGGGAGTGCATGCAAATAATGATTCAATGGATTCCTAGATTCACACTGCCAATCAAAAACCACATTAGGGAGAATAGAGGAGCATATATAAAAGGTCTGGGCACACGAGATGGAACTTTTAAGCGGCGATTCTTTGTATACTCTCTACGCTGCTTATGTATATCTTGAATTCTTTCGCGGAAACATCCACATGACCATCAGTTTGCTGGATCTCCATATCTCAGAAACAATTTGAAGTTTGTCCACATGCTCATAAGGATTAGTTGTCGCCAGGAACTTCCATTTGGTCTCATTGAAATATAAATTATCTTTCCATGCAAGTAATATCTAATGTCATCCCACCATGGTAAGCTGCGCTCCTTTTTAGGCGATTGGACTGCTGGACCAGAACACTTTCTTTCCCTGGTGCCAAGATTAACTTTCCGCAGGGCTACTTGAAATGCATAGCTTATATCAGCAAAAGATGGCTCATAACCAACTCCAAAAGATATCTCTCCCTTCTGGAAATAAATAGGTAAATTAGAGTACATTTTCATTGCTGGTGTAGTACCACTGGCAGAACGTAGCATCGTGACCTTTTGCCATCTTCCAATATACAATTCTTGATGTATTTGGGGTTGAAAACATGTTGCCTGAAAAAGTGGATAGAGAGAAAGAAAAGTGAAGAGAGGATGGACAAAGGATTAAAAAATATATATAAAAAACACCTGTTCGATATAAACAACTCAAATTTAAACATTGAGATAACCTAAGTTCTCATTCACATGGTAATCAGCATTGGTTGAACATGAACTGATTTTCAAAATGAAATGTTGATATGAATCTGAGTTAAAAGGTACTGGAAAAGTTTTCTCATGACTAAGTTTATTTATGTCTGATGCTACAATGTGACATAGCATATAACAGGGTCTCCTCATTTCCCAAATCTCCCAAAATGAGAATCAGGCCATACTCAAAATCCCATATTCACCAGTTTAATAGTTCATTACTAATACTACTACATCCCTTCGGGTTTAGATGGCGTCTTTTGGGGGTTCAAAGACCAAGGGTGTGGCACAATGGTCAGCACTGCCCTTGCTTAGGAGTTGATGCAGCAGCAGGCAGGCAGTCATGGCTGTGCACCACTTGCAGCATTAGTTTAAGATGCATGCCTTCACATGCACTTCCCAAATTGATTATATGGAAGTAATAAGAGGTTCGTTAACTGCATGCATGAACTTACTTAGGGGTATATACATTTCTAATTAGGAAAAGTGTGTGTTCTCTATACCCGACAGCTAAACAATAAAACAAAATATGCGCCAATAAGAAATAGAGGGAGTAGTAGAGTACGCCTTAAGTTCCTTCTCACATAATCAGAATGACAAATATAGTTCTCAATGTGAGGTATATTCTGACGGATTGCTTAATATTGGGTGCCATGTGCTAGTTGCCAGCCTAATCACAGTAACCAATCAAACTACCAGTTGGAGCAAAGTCGTTTCTTTCCAGAAAGGGGTATCCGCTAGCATCTGAATTGGGATTGATCTGCTTTCTGGCGAAGCTGGCTAACCAGATAAACAACATAACAACTCCCCTTTCTCAATTTGTACAGCTATGCATTGCAGCCATGTCAAATTGAGGTAAAACTAATATGTGAAGATCAAACCAAGTTATGCATCTAGAAAGTACTCCCTCCGTATCACAATTAGAAGACGTTTAGGACAGCGACACGGTCTCCAAAACATAACTTTGACCATTTATTTTTTAAAAATATTGTTGTAAGTGGTATATATATACTTTTATGAAAATACTTTTCAAGATAAATTTATTTATATGATTTTTACATTTTTAAACTCAATAATTTAAAAAGTTATTCATGATTTACATTCCCAATGTTTGACCGAAACCTTTTTCAAAACGTCTTCTATTTACGAAACGGAGAGAGTATATAAATTAAGACAGTGGTAAGCTGGCACAAATTAGAGGAGGGTGCCAAAAATAAGAACAGTTTTGAGTTTTCTGAAAGCACATATCCATAGCCCTCAGTGTAACAAAAATCTTTAAACAAAAACATTAGTTCCAACACAAAGAAAAGAGTGCAATAGAACTGACCTGCTGGGCAAGCACAATACGGCCTTGACATTTCCCACTGAGTGAGGAAAACAGAGGAGAAGTATAGTCTCTTAACTGTACAACCAAGGACCCAGCAAGGACAGAAATATCACTGCCATACAACCGAGAGAATGGTATGTTTTGCTCCTGACAGACAGAGTCAAGCCCCTTTATAAATTCAACCATTTCTGTCTCTCCACCATCTATCCTGGTCAAAGTAACATCCAGATCGGAAGCGGAAAATGAAAGAAGAGAAGCTCTTCGCGAGCTTTGTCTGAATCCAGCTTGAAAACCTTCTGAGCATGCTCCTGAGCCTTCTGCAGGTACCATGTTCTGACAAGCCACATAATATGATCGAAATGCTTGCTGATGGATTTCTTCCTGCAACCTCTGAAGAGCTGCGGTGTCGTGAATGTCAACTTCAACACCATTGCAGAGAACTTTTCTCTCAGAGCTGCGATTGCTCGGATCTACACTTCCTGATATAGCTTCCTCAAGATAATTCAACCTAACACCTAGCTCACAGATTTTGTCCTCATCAAATGGTAATGTTCATCGAGCCAGCCTTGGATGGGCTCTTCCTCTATATCTGCTGTCAGTTTACGCAATACAAACTTCACAGATCCAAATCTGGATCCCACAGAATTAACCTTTCTAGATTTTTCTTTCCCATCAGGACATATTATACTTTCTTTTGGCAGATGAGACACTTAAGGGGCACGAATCATATCTTCAACAGCATCCTCTATGGCACGCAATGGCAACCTGTAAGGCATGCAAATATGGACATCTAGTCCTTGAACAACCCAGTCTCTTTTGGATGATGGCTCAACCTTGCATCAAGTAAACTCCCAGTGCTGAAAGGTATACAGGATATTTGTATGCGGGTGCTCTTTAAAACTCTAGCACCATTAAGAGTAAGAGAGAGACCTTCAGACAGTACACCTATCTTGGCATTTTCGGTAAAGATTGATTGCACATGCATGTTTGCTTCAACACCGTCTGCAAGTTCAGCAGATACCCTTAACACATCCACATCAATGGCAAAAACTGACCCTTTTCTGTCAGATTTCTGAGGTTTAACTGAACCAGCAGTCATGTTTCCATGTTCATTTGCTTTGATACTGGCAACCTTCAATATTGGTCATCTTTTCAGACTTTTGGGACTCATGATGATGTAGGAAATGCTTAAAGCGGATGAATGTCTCATATAGTGCTAAATGAGCATCAGGTTCCCATCTCAGATAAATATCTGTAGCACTAAAGAGGGAACAAACAGCAACCTCCGTGTGGCCACTGCACCGGCGAACAATTTAAGCATTCTGCATATCTAGTAAAGTTACTCTGTCACCAGAGCGATCCTCGGGTAATTCCTCATAGATTGCCTTCATCCGTTCCAATTCTGCTTCTGTTGTCTTTCTCTCCTTGTCTATACACATAGAGAGATGAGATATTACCAAAGATGCAGAGAACCGCAAGTGGCAGCCTGGTAAAACTGATGATATACTTGCCCTACGTTGTGTGCCGTCAGCAGAAACACTAACAATTACTTGACCCCCTTGAGAACCGTAGTTCACACGCTTTGGATCAGCAATTGGCATATTTACTATGTTTGCATCACCACAGTATGTAATTGAGAATTTTTGTAGGCTTAATTTCAAGTTTTTCACACCTTTCGTTTTCTTTTCCCCTCTACGCTCCAAATTCTTTTCTTTAGCACTTCTGCCAGATGACTGAAGACTCTTAAATAGAGTCCTAAATGACATCAAATTAAGCACAAGTGATTCCAAATGCTTGAAGCCAAATTTCACTTCTATATCACTTATATCAATGGAAAAAACAATGCATGCCTACTAGTTTCAACACCATATCTTGGACATCACTTTCCCTATATCCCCAGTCAAGGCTCATCCGAGAGATATGCATTAGGGAACCAGAGTAAGTATCCACACCAAATATGTTTTCCTTTAAGAACTTTCTATATTCCTCCTCCATGTGCACCAGCAATTCACCAAGTTCTGTGTGTATCTGAATCCCCTTGCTTGCAATATTATTTGCAAACAAATGTGATGATTGGAACAAGCCTGCATTTTAAAAGGAACATATCAAAACACAGGTCAAAGATGATGCTTACTGCTTACACTTTAGCAAGTTGGCTTAATGCATTTATAAACAATAGACCACATCACTAACAAATAATGACTAAATTACCAATGAAAAATGCTAGCTTAGAGGACCGATCATTCTATTGTCCAAACAATAAATGCTACTCCAACATATTATGAAGGTAAAAGAGAAAAGAAAGAATACTCATAATGAGAGCCAAACTACAATACCCACACTAGCCAGCATAGTCACACCTCAACAAACTTCTCCATTATTTTCCAATGGTGCATTACCAGCACTTGTATTTAAAGTGAACTACGCTCAGCATCTACAACACCACTCAGAAGTAGGCATTTTTAATCAAACACGCATGAGAGCTGTGCAGCTTTGTATTAGAGATAGAAAAGAAAGGACCTGTCCCTTACAATGCCCCAAGGGGCAAGGCTCACACCCAAGAACACAGATTGACACACAGCACAAACACTGGCTTTCAGCAGGCAAAGCCCCCCCACAATTTTTTGCAACATATCTGCAGCGCACAATGTTTCAACAGAAAAATGTTGTTTGTAACTAGCACAAGTCATTTTAGTAAGACAACTATATACATGTACATGCCAAATCCCACGGGACAAAAAAGTTCATAAACAAAATAGGCCTTATTCTTATTATCCTAGGAACTTACATGGTACAATACCAATCCATCGAGACTGTAAGCAAGACAGTCATTTCCGGGGCAGCGACCGTGCAAGTCCACAAAATTGGCTTGATCTCCCTTTTTTGAGAAACTTCTTGATTGGAGTTTCTTTTAGAAAGCTTCATTCCTTTGGTTCTCAAAGAATGAAGCCGCGTCCATGGCATCAGTCTGCTTACATAACATTGCATTGGGTACCACCAAGCTTGGCTTCAATCTCAGCTCTGATCGGAAGAAATGGCTAAAAAAAGATATGTTTTAAGGCTCTGAAAGTTGATGACAAATTATAATTAACCAACTAAAGTGCATGATACTTACGTCACAGGGACATCCAAAGAAGCTATTGCGAAAACTTTCAGAACTTCCAACAGAGAACTAGAAACCTTCTCTAATTAACTGAAAGGAACAAAGTAAAAATCTATTGATTAACAGCTACTGTTAAGTACAAGAGTACTAGGGGAGGGGGAGGGGGAGGGGAGGGGGAGGGAGAGGGAGAGGTTGGGAGAGAGAGAACTACATGAATTTCACTTAGATCAATTTGACATCAAAGTGTGGCGTCGCTTCCTCAAAATCGTCATGTTGTAGGGATTTTGCACAAGTAAACTGGATCCCTGTAATGTTGTTGTCAACACTAAGTCCTTCATCATGCAGGTGTCTGAACTTCACATCAATCTTCGGCACACTGAAGCTAACCTTCCAAATAACAACACACAATATTTAGCTATATTTTTTAGTTTTCAGTAAGAGCAGAGCAGAAAGAGAACATAAGTGGGTACAAAGACATGACATTGGTCACCAAACATGCCATTTTGGACATCAACAGAACCTTTCAAATATAACTTTGATCATTATTTTTTATGAAAATGTATTTATAAACAATTAAACCTAAAAACATGTTATGAAGGAATAAGTCTTGTCAACAAACACAAAAAAAAAAAAAAAAAACTCTTGCTGGGTTTGAAAATGTAACATCAACTTCAGAACCAGGTGGTTATAGACCCCCTCAAACTTTTAAAATCACACAAAAATGCAACTACCACCACATAGGTCAATTCATGTCAAGGACCTCGGGTCCCCAGGTGGGAGGCCCTGGCTTCTCAGTTCATATGAGCTAGGTAGCGGTGGTGCCAGGGCTGTTGCCTGGCCGCCGGAAGCAGAGGGGAGACTAGGAGAAGGCAAGGTGAGGGAATTAGGGATAACTTCTTTCTTAATGCTGCTTAGTTCACCGATTACATATAAATAGGAGCTGGGCTCCTTGATACCTGGGTTGGCATTAACTAGCCCCCCCTTCTCTTTCTAATTCTTGATTACTGTTCCTCATCAAGGTAAAGCCGGCTGGTCCCTTCCTTCTCCCCTTGAGCCTTGCGCACCTTCTGGGTTCCTAGGTCGGCGGCTATATGATGGCCCCACATCACATCTCTCCCCCCCCTGGAGAAGCAGCTCGTCCTCGAGCTGGAAGGAGGGGTAGCGCTCTTGGAAGCTGTCAACGTCCTCCCAGGTTGCCGAAGCGGCCAGTTCGCCCTGCCAGTGAACAAGCACTTGGCGGACGCCCCGGGCCAGTCGGGCGCGCGTCGCGCGTTCAGGCACCGGCTGTGTCGCGTCATGGTGGATGGGGGCAGGGCCGGCGGAGCTGTTGGAGGAGTACCGATGAAGCGCTTGAGAAGACCCACATGGAAGACGTCGTGGAGGCGGGCGCGCGGGGGGAGCTCGAGGCGGTAGGCGACACTGTTGATGACTTCCGCGACGCGGTAGGGTCCGAAGAACCGGGCCCGGAGCTTGCCCTTAACCACGCCCTGGAGAGAAGTCGGTGCCCGATGACGCAGGCGGAGCCAGGCCCAGTCGCCGACGGCGAACTGGACATCGCGGTGGTGCTTGTCGTAGAACCGCTTGTAGATGGTCTGGGCCTGCTCCAGCCGGGCACGGGCGTCGGCCAGCAGCTCATCCCGCGCGGCCATGCCTTGAGCCACCGCAGCAACTCTGGTTTCACCTGCTTCGTAGGAGCGGATGGACGGAGGGTCACGGCCATAGACGATGTTGAATGGTGTCGTCTTGAGGGCCGTCTGGAACGCCGTGTTGTAGGTGATTCAGCCCATGGAAGCCAGCGCAGCCACTGGCGCGGACGATCCCCCGTGAAACAGCGCAGATACATGGTAATCACTTTGTTTGCTGCTTCGGTTTGACCATCTGATTGGGATGGAACGCCGTGGTCATGTGAAGCTTGACGCCGGCCAGCCTCATCAATTCTTTCCAGAAGAGCGACGTGAACACAGGATCGCGATCTGACACAATGGACTGGGGGATGCCATGGAGCCTCACGATCTCTGCAAGAAAGCCTGCGCCACGGACCCACCGAGTATGGATGGCCGAGAGCGATGAAGTGGCAATACTTACTGAAACGATCCACAATGGTGAGGATGACGAACTTGCCGCCCACGCGTGGAGTGCTTCGATGAAATCCATCCCCCAGGTCTGTCCAGACGGCGGTGGGACAGGAGGGGGAGCAAGAGCCCCATCGGCTGGAGATGCTCCGACTTGTACCGCTGGCAGTGAGGCAGGCGCGCACGAAGTCTTGGACTAGCGTGCGGAGGCGGGGCGCATGGATGTCGCGGCGGAGGCGGTGCAGGGCCACTGGACGCCCTCGTGACCGTCAGTGTGGACGGTGGCGATGATCTCGTCGAGGAGTGGAGTGCCTGGGGGGAGGTAGAGACGCCCCTGGTAGGTGACCAGGCCATCCACCACGCCCAGGGCCCTGGCGGCGCTCAGCGAGGATCTCTTCCTTCAGCGTGATCAGAGCAGGTGCTCGGTGTTGGCACCCGAAGACGGTCGATGAAGTCGAAGTGCGGCGCGAGAGCGGCATGCGGTAGCGGAGCTTGCGTCAGTGTCACGGCGAGACAGGGCGTCCGCCACGACATTGGTGCTGCCCGCGCGTACTCCACCGTGAAGTCGAAGCCAAGAAGTTTCCCACCCAGTGGTGTTGGGGGATTGTGGCCAGCCGCTGATCAAGCAAGAATTTCAGGCTGAAATGATCCGTCCGCACGAGGAACTTGCGGCCCCAGAGGTACGGGCGCCAGTGGGGATCGCGATCACCAGGCCGATGAGTTCTCGCTCGTAGGCCGCCAGGGACTGGTGGCGTGGAGCAGCCGGGCGGCTGAAGAAGGACGATCGGATGTTGTTCCTGCATGAGCACGGCGCCGAAACCGTATGTGGAGGCGTCACACTCGACCACGAACGGAATGGTGAAGTCGGGCAGGGTGAGGACCGGCGCCGTAGTGATTGTCGTCTTGAGTTGCTGGAATGCCTGGTCCGCCGCCTCGGACCAGACAAAGCCTTCCTTCTTGAGTAGCGCGGTGAGTGGCGCGACGATGGAGCCGAACCCATGGACAAAACGGCGGTAGTACCCGCCAGGCCGAGGAAGCCCCGGACTGCTCGTGGGCGGGGCTGGGGCCAATCGACGACGGCCTTCACCTTGTCGAGGTCCATAGCGACCCCTTGCGCCGAGATGACATGGCCCAGGTACGCGATGGACGTCGTCGCGAACTCGCACTTTGACCTCTTGAGGAAGAGCCGGTGTTGGTGGAGGACGATAGGACTGCCCGGACATGGCGCAAGTGCTCCGCCATGGAGCTGCTGTAGATTAGTATATCGTCAAAGAAGACGAGGACACCGGCGAAGGAAGGTCGGAGAAGGTCGTTCATCAAGGCTTGGAAGGTTGCAGGTGCGTTGCAGAGCCCGAACGGCATGACAGTGAACTCATACAGGCCGTCGTGCGTCCGGAACGCCGTCTTCTCGATGTCTTCTGTTTCACGCGCACTTGATGATAGCCTGAGCGCAGATCAAGCTTCGTGAAGAACTTGGCGCCGTTCAGCTCGTCGAGGAGCTCGTCTACCACCGGAATGGGGTAGGCGTTCTTCACCGTGATGGCGTTCAAGGCTCGGTAGTCGACGCAGAATCTCCAGACGCCGTCTGCCTTCTTTACGAGTAGTAACCGGTGAAGAGAACGCAGAGGAACTGCGCCGAATCAGGCCTTGTTCGAGCATGGCCGCACATTGGCGCTCGAGTTCGTCTTTGTGCGCTGCCGGTAGCGGTATGGACGCACGCCACCGGTTGGGATCCCGGTGTCAGGGTGATGGCGTGATCCCGTGAGCGCGGGGCGGCATGCCGGAGGGCTCGGCGAAGATGGCCATGAACTCGTCAAGGAGCGCGGGCAAGAGATCGTTGGCCGAGCACACCCTCAAACTAGGGCTGGAAGGCCCCGCCGCGCCGTGCCAACAGACACAGTGATCCCGACGCCAGAATGTCATGGAGAGCTCGGAGAAGTCCCACAAGATGGGGCCCAGGGACCGCAGCCACTGCGTGCCCAGGACCACATCATAGCCTGCCAGGGGCAGAGCAAAAAGGTCGGCGACAGAACAGCTCGCCCTCGATGGAGAATGACGCCACAGAGTACACGCCCGGACAGGGAACGCGCTCACCGTTGGCCACGGTGACCTTCATGGTTCCGCGCTGCTGCAAAGCTTGAGGGAGGTGCGGCCGGCCGCGTCTTCCGAGATGAAGTTGTGTGTCGACCCGGTGTCCAGGGGCGAGCAGAGTAGCCCCCCCAATCTGGATGTGGACCTGCATGGTCTCGCTAGTGCGGACCCCGGAGATGGCGTGGAGGGAGATGAGCGGGTTGTCCTCGTGTTGGGGTCCGGTGGGGGGTCCTCAGCATCGTCATCCTCCGCGAGATCGAGGAGGAACACGCGCTTACAAACGCGGTTGTGCCCTCGCTCAAACTTCTCATCACAGTTAAAGCAGAGCCCGTGGCGCCGGCGGGATTCGATCTCGGACTGGGACAGGCGTCGCACAGCCCGTCCCTCCAGAGCCAGCGGGGAAGGCAGCGGAGGAGCCGAGGGTGCGGGGAGCGCCAGTGGAGCCGCGTGCTGGGAGGATGCCCCGGCTGCTCTTGGGCGGAACGCCCGCGCGGGGGAAGCCGGCGTAGTCGAGGGAAGGGCATAGTACTGCTCCCGTTGCTCCAGCTTCCGCGCAAGGCTCATAGCCAGCATCAAGGAGTGTGGGTTCTGGAGCTCCACTTCAAGGCTGAGGGCGCGTCCCAGGCCCGTCGTGAACGCCTGGACGCGTTGCGTCTCGTCCAGGGGTCCCACGCGGGAGGAGTAGCGCTTCGAAACGGTCCTGGTACTCCGCCACGGAGCCCGTGCGTTTGCAGGCCCAGAGCTCGGTGAGAGGGTTCGAGCGGACGGGGGGTCCGTACCAGAGGTTGAGTAACTCTGAGAATCGTCTGAGAATCGTCGCCAGGATGGCGTGCCCTTGTCCGCCTGAACCTGCAGGTACCACATCTGGGCGCCGTCGACCAAGTTATAGGAGGCCATCCATACATGCTCCTCACGAGGCACCTGCTGCTGGAAGAAGGACTCGCAGCGATTTAGGAACGCCAGCGGGTCGGTCTTGCCATCGAAGCGCGGAAAGTCCATCTTGTAATGGCGGAGGGTTCGACCCCCTGGGGGTTCGCCGCCGCCCCCCAACCCGCGAGAGCCCGAGCTAGAGGCGGGTGGCTGCTGCGACTGCTGCAGCGCCACGATCTGTTGTTGCATCGACGCCATGCCCTTGGTGAGTTCCCCGATCATCTTGGCCAAATTGTCAATGGAGTGTTGAGTCATGGTGACTGCGGCAGAGGAGGCTGTGGAGTGGGCAGGAGAGGACGGTGCGGAGAGAGACGGAGCGCGGCTGGAGGAACGTCGGACAGCTGATACCAGGGTGTCAAGGACCTCGGGTCCCGGGTGGGAGGCCCTTGGCTTCTCAATTCGTATGAGCTAGGCGCCAGGGCTGTTGCCTGGCCGCCGGAAGCAGAGGGGAGACTAGGAGAAGGCAAGGTGAGGGAATTAGGATAACTTCTTTCTTAATGCTGCTTAGTTCACCGATTACATATAAATAGGAGCTGGGCTCCTTGATACCTGGGTTGGCATTAACTAGCCGCCCCTTCTCTTTCTAATTCTTGATTACTGTTCCTCATCAAGGTAAAGCCGGTTGGTCCCTTCCTTCCCCTTGAGCCTTGCGCACCTTCTGGGTTCCGGGTGGTCGCTGGGTCGGCGGCTATAGTGATGGCCCCACATCACAATTCAAGTTGCAAATACCTCCCTAGTTAAAGTAAAACAAGTGAATTATTTATTTATTTATTTATTTATTTTGGGGGGGGGTTGATTTAATCAAAAAAATCATTGTGATTTTTTCATATGGTATCCAAGCCCTTCTTTCAGCTGAAGGAATTTCACTCATGTTAACCATATCTCAATAAAATTGAACCTTAGGAGACTCGATACTACCTAATGACATCAGCAAAATGGTTACAGTGCTAACATGAAATAAATAGTATTCACAGACGAAAAAACATAACACTTTTTCAGAGATAAATAGCTAATTCCAAGTAAATGTTGGTCACACCAACCTTATCCGGAAATGCAAGCATTTGTTTCTTTAACAGCGGTAGAATGGATTTGCTTTTCGATGTTTGTTTGATTGCTGAAGTATCTGTGATAGAATCTCCACTGTTCAAAGAGACAGTGTCATATTCTGGAATCGTGTGCTTCTTGCGGAACATCCTTTCATCAATGTTGGCAATAGCATACCCACATTTCAATTCCAGGTTAATGATTTTAAACCTTTCTCCCTGATAAAAAAACAAGTTTCAAATACATGCAAAAATAGGTAATACTATAGGAACATCAAATTGTTATGGTATTGGTATGAAACTCTTATTGGGCAATCAAATGCACAATCTGTGTCGCATATGTAAGCTCTAATTTTCACAGAACCGCAATACTGCTTTGAAAAACAGAAGGTAATTCAAGAATACTATGTAAGATCCCAGACATATTTGATGATTTTACTGTGGAAGTGATTTATATCTTCACCAGAATATATCAGTTGCCAAGGCAGAAGAGGAACTCACTTTTCATGGCCGAGGTTACAAGTAACCAACAAATCTTCACAAACAAATGGGGCCAAGCTTTTCTCTGAGTTAGATACAGAAGCTTGGTCAGACTGGAACGCATCAAGCAGACTACAACTTCCCATCGGATCAGTAGTCAATCCCAAATCTCCAAAGTGTATATTCAAAGGTAAAAAGATGCAACTTGACACCAAGAATATGATTAGGTCCAGCAATTTTAAACGTATCCACCGTTAGTTCTTTGATGTCAACAGCACCTTTTGGTACCTACACCATTGTTTGCAAAATTAAGGTTTAAAAACCATAAGTAGCAGCATGGACCAGACATCACGTACATGAGGAAACAGATAATTTGAAGAGTGTGGTGCTTACAGTCAAGCATTCATCATAACTGTACACACACAAACCGTCACATTTGTAAGGGTAAGTGATGTGTCCTGCTAGATGTTTTATTGCTTTTCACAAGAATTTGCATATACAACTCAGGGCACCAGAACTGTGAAAATTAAACAGATATTGTACTGAATGCTAGTGCATGCAAATAAACTCTGAGTAAATTTGCTTGAAGTTACAGGCATAGCATAACAGGAGTTGCACAATATGTCCAGTTTACATTGGTCTACAGGGCACAACAGTACAGGTGTCTGCAGCATGTAGAGAAAAAAAATGAGGTACTTCGGTCCTGTTTATTTTCTCATTCATTCCACATTAAGATTAACTGAAATTATTTGTAAGGATACCATGATAGGCAGATTAATCATGTAATGGAGCAAGAATTTCATCTCATACACATTGAAAGGGTCAATCTATCTCCTATATTAAAAAGGGTTTGCATTATTACTGCCTTTTATGGCCATGTCTAGTTAGCTGGGTGCAGATGATTTTTCATTGCAAACAAAATATTATCTTATCTAAGAAATTGTTGAGACAGTTTATTACCTTGATTATCAGATCTGTCACGGAAACTGATAAAAGTCTTGCCATGCTTGATGTGACCAGCCATTTCCCTTTTCCTGTAGAGCGAGGCCTTGCTGACTTCGTATCTTTTTATTTTGAGAAGATGATCTAGTTACAATTTCGAGATCATTTATAAGCAATTGCAACTTTGGGTCCTTGGAGATAACACCGAAACTTAGTTTAACTAGAGACTTGCGGAAACTTAGTTTTATTTCACCAATCGAAACAGATTCAACTGAACCCTGAGAAGTTGGATAATGTGAACAGATGGATTAGAAAGAAAGGAATAGAATTGAAGGAGAAACATAACTAAAAACATAATTATTCAACATAACACAGATAATGTGAGTCTTAAGAACATCAATATTTCATAACAGAAAGAAATATTATGGTCAGATTCTCCTTATCTACTCTGAGAGCAGAAAAATAAGAAACATGGAAACAACACCTCCATTATAAGACAATAAGTACTTTAACAAAGAAAATATATATAGCTGCAAGATAGTGTACTAAATTCCAAGGTAACATTAAGATGGTTCCCAATCATATCAAGAAGTGCAAGCCATCTTTTTTTGGCTCTACATAGCAGTATTAGCTGCTTAACAACTGTAAGATGCAAAAGGCACCAAATCAAAATGTTACTAAAATAGATTTTTTTTAAAAAGCATGGACAATTCTCTAGGATCTCGCAGCATGAGATGAAAGACAAACCTTACAAAACTTTATTGTTACATCCCTCAGGCAGTTGAAACCAGCAACTCGAAATCCAACAGAAGCTGAGAATACACGGCTCAAGAACCAAGCTAACAATCTTGAAGCAAATCTGCAAAGAATAAACAACATATCAATGAAGCATAGTTGTACCTTTGAATGATTACTTCCTGCAGAGGTTAATACTAATGTAATAGGTTAAAATAACGAATAACTAAAATGAGCTTAATGATATCTATTGAGTAATGACCAGTCAAATGTTCTTTCCCTCACAAAGTGGCAGAAATATAAAACTACCAAGTAACCAACATAAATAAGTCATTGACTACAAAAAAAAGTTTCCAGATTTACCCACAATGTGGCATCAGAATACCACGAAATTGACAGCACGCTGAATCTTGGGCATAACAATAACATGCAACATATAAGAAGAGAAAACTAAGGTATTTCAATCTCTACGCGGAAAACAACAATTTAACTAAGTGGCCATGAATCCATGCTCAAATATAACATAACATGATCCAGTTCCGCACCAAAGAGCAAGATTATGGAGGGCAGAACAAATTGCTACTATCGTGGTCAAAATTAATTAAGCTGATCTAAAAGAATTTTGAAATTGAGCGGCTCAAAATAGAACAATCTACAACAACTCACTAGAATGACTATCTAATAAGTATGACGAAGACAACTCTTGTATCATCTCGGTTACAACAAAGCTAACTTTCACTATACCAACCCACCACGATTGCAAGCTCCAAAATATATAGAGTAAATCGAAGGTCTTGATTTCACAATGCACCCTCCAAAGCAACCAGCCAAATGAACATCGCAGGGACCACCAGCCCTGCCGCAATGCTTAAGCTTGCCATTAAAAAGCTCAGTTATCATATCATGCACATTTACGCCTCTAACTTGAATCGTTTTTTATCACAGAAACATTAAATGCTCCAGACTGGATGTGCCTGCTCAATCTCAAAAGACACAAACATGATTCCAGCAAAAAAAAAAAAAAAAGTTCCCGTCACTCCTGACCAAAGCAATAACCTCAGTTGGTGCCAATTGCCGCTTGGACACTGCAGTACTGGCTCTTCTTCCGACACCACTGGTAGAAGCAATATGCTCAGGCCACGGAAGAAGAGTCACCGCAGTGTGTCCAAGCGCCAATGGGCATCACCAAAAACCGCAATTCGCTACTACAGAATCTCATCACCGACAAGCAGCGGCAGTAGTACGCAACCCGTCCCTCCTCGTGGAATGCCGGATTCACCTACGTCCGTCCCCAGCAGTCCCACCGCCCCGCGAGTCCCAAAACCGGCCAGCGCCCGCCCGCGCCTCCGCGAGAGATCCTGCTGTCCTACGGCAGTCGGCAGAGGCGGAGAGGGTCAGAGGGGCTTACGTGAAGACGACCCATCCGACGACGGAGACGGCCAGGAACACCGAGAAGAACTTGACCGGTGAGGACGCCATGGCCGGCCCTGCCCGCGTCCGGCGGATCCGCGTCACGCCGCCCGGATCCGTGCCTGCGACGGCGCCGGCATGGCCCCCCTCGAACCCTAGCTTCGTAGGCGGTCGGCCCGCGGCCCGCCGCCCACGAGGGGATCCCTGTGCGGTGAGGAGACGGCGGCGGCGGCGGCGGCGGCCGATCTCGCGCGGGGAGACGAGATGCCGCTGTGCTGTTGTTGCCTTGGCAGGACACAGGACTTGCCAGAAGTCAGAGCGGGAGGGGGCAGCACTGTAGGAGGAGGAGGAGTAACAACTAGCAAAAGGGGCGGCACTAGAGGGAGGGCGCGGACCGCGGATGCGCAGACCTCTTGGGCTTTTCGCTTTTCGTGACTTCCGAAGACGGCAACGGTGCAGGCTCTGCGAACAAATCTCAGAAAGCGGCAGGAATGGTTTCAGACTCCAAGAGGACGACGCGAAGTGTAGGTAGGACGTTGACAAATGGTGGAGGCTAAGATCAGGCGCGACATTGCGAGAGCATCAGGCCAGTCTCGGCGGCGATTTCATCTCTCAATGCAACTACATTTTGGAACAGTGCATAAAAGTTTCATACAAATGAAATTATCTCTACTCACGTAAAACTTTTGTTATCTCTCTTCATTAATATAACATCATGTCAGCGTACTAAATGACCATAAAACTCTATGAAACTCTCACTAAGACTGGCCTTACGGGATTTCAGACAGAGACGGAGCTCCCCATACGGCATGGTGGGGCAGCAGGTGGGGCAGCTGCCCCACCTACCGCCGGAGGAGAGCTCCTAGTACCCTTCTGTCTTTCTTCCGGCGAACATGCGAAGCGGCAGCATTCGACAGAATAAACGAGGAAGAAGACGAGACTACAGACTAGGCTATGGATACTGTCCCAAAATCCAAATCCAAATCCCCATCCAGCCGACCTAGCACACACCGCGATTCCCCTGCATCGTCTCTGCGACTCTGCGTTCACATCGCTGACGCCCGTCCGCAGTCCGCTGCAGATGCTGTCGGCTGTGTGTGCTGCTACCGGCGGCCCAGCGTACCGCTCGCCGCAGCCCCCTGCTGCCGTAGCAGTGCTACGCGCTATGGCGCCAGGCGGCAGGGGCAAGTGCCACTGCCGCGCGATCGGTTGCCAGGAAGGCTACAACTATGAAGGTGGCAGATTTGGGGTGGAGGATGGTTGCGGCGAGCGCTCCGAGTAGACTAGAGGCGCAGCAGGAAAAAGCACTAGCTACGAGGGTTTCTGGAGTCAGGAAAAAGCACAGGCTGGGAGGCGGTAGCAATATTTCTTCTTCAAATTTACGTGTTTGTTAGCTCTTGGATAGTTAGATTTTGATCTTTAATTTGGACGGTATTATTGTTTATTAGTTTATCTTTGTTGAATTAATGGACTACTATCTTCAAATGAAAGGTATCATCTTCATTTTCAAATATTAAATAATATTTAAACTTGTCATATATTAGCTATTCATGTCCGTTCTTGAAATGTCATTAAAAAGTTTTGTACATGATGCGCCCCACCTAAATTTTTTATCAAGCTCCGCCACTGATTTCAGAGTTTAGATTTTGATTTGAGTCCTCGAGATCGGAGACCGTAGAATTGTAGCTAGCTTCAAGAACGAGCATAACTCTAAGGGCGTCCTCAAGGGTCAAGGGTCTAGCGAAGTCGTTAGGTGACCTTATATTTTATATGATATGAACGAGAAACAACACTAAAAGTTAACTCATATTAGCGTTCATGTACTCGCTAACCTTAAGGCTCTTTCTAATAAATATCGAGTCTTTACTCTCCTCGATCTTTTCCATATTCATATATCGCAACTCTTTTATTTTTATAGTCATTCTCACCTCCAGCTCAGCTAATGAAGTCGTCGGCTGCATTGGAGACGTCCTAAGAGTGGCATGGATTCTTTGAATTTTCGTGGTCGTTGAATTTATCCTGCTTAAATGTCATTCAATTCTGATCTAACGGTCGATAAGCCTTTCACTTTCTTATCGTCAACCCAAATGCAAATGACAGCATAATCAAGGCCCAGTTCATAGACAAGACTGGTGGAATTTTTCCTTTACGTATGAGCTTCTCGAGGAGATTTATAACTTTCCAGTTGATAACTTTTTTATTTAAAATCGTTCTATGCACCGAAAGTGATCAAAGTTAGAGAATCGATATATGTTTAGGTCTTGAAATACAGATCTGAATATTGTATAAGTTTTATGAACCAAAACGGCTTAAGTGAAAAAAAAAACAATCAACTACAAAGTTGTTGTTCTCCTTAAGGTATATAAATTTCATACAAATTTATTTTTATTTGAGCTCATATATAGAAGTTATAATTTTTAAGATAAATTATGCAGTGAAAGAAAAAAATCCGCATGTATCTCTATTCACGAACCAAGCCTTAATTGAGGTACCATTTTGCATCTGAGTAGGCTCTAAGATGTAAAAAGCTCATCAACTATTGGATCAGAAATAAGTGATATCTAGGTGGAATAAAGTCAGCCATAACTTTATCATAGGAAATCTCTACACTGTCCTGTCCTAACTCCTAAGACATGCATTAGAATTTAGGAGTTCACAATTGGCCTTTTTTGTGTGGACGTGTGCAAGACATTGGGCCCAAGTTCAACGAGTGAAGCTTCATCCGTGGCCAAACCTGGTGGCCAAACCTGATAGCGTGCGTATGTGTGTTCTTTGATCTTTTATCGTTTATTTATCCAGATAGCCCTAATGATATCCAACTTTTTTAAAAACTAAGGGTCATTAGTAATTTATAGTTCCCACGGTTTTACGTGGCTTTATGATCGACGAGTTTCATTGACCAAGGAATAAAAGTGACATTTTGGACGGTCGTGTTGTCTTGGTCTAACTTTCTCATGTTTCATGTCGCTTCAAAACGTGACCTCTAAGTATGAGGCACATTAGGTCGTGAGGTATAGAGTGTGGCAAATCTTTGGTTTGGACCAAAGACGGCCTATGGCACGTGGGGCACACCTTTTTTTGTTGTGATGGCTCAAGCGTTGGACGATCTAGGTTGTGGCTCTAATAAGAGGCATGGTCGGCTGATACTCAAGAGTTGTGGAGGGGCGAGGATGGTGTGGAGTGGTTCCGCAGTGAGGTGGGTTGGCTCTGGCACGACGAGGTAAAGCGGCTTCACCGCTAGCGTGGAGCTAAGGATGGTGTGGCTTTGGCACGACCCTTGAAGGCACCGATAGGCACACAAAGCAAGGACAGTGTGGCAAGGTGTTGATCGATTGAATAATAAGTACCTTTTATATACAAAATGTTGCAGAGTGGTTGAAATATGGGACCTACATACGAGAGTCAAGTTCCCACGTATGAGATAGGCTAAAGGTGTGACAAACTCCATCCATTACATTTGCACTATCAAACCAACCA
Source organism: Coix lacryma-jobi var. lacryma-jobi (assembly GCA_009763385.1). Taxonomy (NCBI): domain Eukaryota; kingdom Viridiplantae; phylum Streptophyta; class Magnoliopsida; order Poales; family Poaceae; genus Coix; species Coix lacryma-jobi. The sequence continues at coordinate 124,137,712 of CM019829.1, forward strand.
AACACAAACGCAAGAATGGATCTATCACGTTCGACCAAATAAGAATGGGACAATCTTATCCCAAAATGAGAGATAGAACCATTCTAAATTCTCCATATCAAACGCGAGCTAATTCACTTAGTGGCTCGGAGGCGATCAAAAAATAGTATTACTAGATCGTACGTGAAATTTTTACAACCTAAATATGTACCTATCGTTTTCGCTTTTTTGAGAAACAACTTTAACTAAATACTTCTTCCGTCCTTGAATAAATAGATTTATAGAGTTGTCTTGAGTTAAACTTTTTAAACTTTGACTGAATTTATAGAAAGAAATATAAAAAATTATAGTATCAAATTAGTATCATTAGATATACCATAAAATGTGATTTTATAAGAGCACTCATAACCATGAAAATAGATGGTTTCTATCTTCTTTAATCATGGTATCAAGTAAGTAAAATAATGATGTGACACCCTAATTAAAGAAGATAAATGAGAAAATAGTTTCGTAGACAAGAAACCATGTCTACATGTGAACTAAGATATGAGAATATGTGATTGATAGAGGATGGAGAGAAAAGATATATGATTGGATAAAAGATAATTATCTAGAAACCATCTATTGGGGGCTATAGTTTCTATATGTAATGTCTATAGAAATTAATAAGCATAGAAACTAGATGTAGTTTCTAGCATTAGGATTGTCCTAATATACTCATTTTACGTCATAAATGTTATTCGTGTTTTCTATAAAGTTAGGCAAAGTTTAAAAAAGTTTAACTGACATGGAATATAGAAATTGATTTATTAAGAGACAAAGGGAGTATATTTTTTAAGGGAACGTATCCTATGCAAACTAGACTCTTGTGCAAACTATGCAAACTCTAATCAAGACCACAAGAATCTAATCTGATGGCTGGTAATTTTAGCACTTAAACTCCTCCACTCATGGGGGTGTTTGCAACAGCCGGATAGGATGAGTGGGGGGTTTGAGTGCTAAAATTACCAGCCATCGGATTAGATTCTTGTGGTCTTGATTAGAGTTTGCATAGTTTGCACAAGAGTCTAGTTTGCATAGGATACGTTCCCATTTTTCAAATATTAATATTTATGATACATAATTAACATCATCGGAAAGATCTTTGAATCTAACTTTTTTATAAATTTATTTAGAGATATAAAGATTTCAATATTTTCTATAAATCAAGTTAAACTTGTAAAACAGAATCCAAAAGCGACAATTAATTTGGGAACAAAAACTAGGAGTGTTATAAACTTATGGATTTGTCACTTATTAACTTCGGACATACTCCCTCCGTCCCTTTTTAATTGTTATCCGGAAAGCGTGTCTGTGAGGGAAACCCAGATTTTTAGAGACAGTTATCTAGGGACGGAGGGAGTAGACCGATATTGGAAGTCTGGAACCTGCCAAGTTATATGCTTATACCAGTGCTACTGCTTGATATCTTCTCATTTACAAGTTAGGTCTTAATTAACTTATTATGGCATTTTGGTACGCAGAAATTGTACTTAGAAAATATAAGATTTTTGTAAAAAAAAAAAAACTCGCGCTGGGACTTGGTGTTCTACTGTTGTTACCTGAGCCTAGAGGGAACGACAAGCAATAAGCTTCCTGCTGTCCGGACTCCGGAGTGGGGATATCCGACTCAGGCCGCCATTGTCTCCATCGACAATTTCAAGTTCGTTTTAGGTATCTCCAAGAGTATCTTTTCTTGCGTGCGTGTCCTGCGCAGAGAGACTTTTCGGGGTGTTATTTGTTTAGTCGGCATCTCAACTCTCGAGCGCTGGTTTGTTCTGTGCGGCTTAAACTAATGCCACGATTAGCATGCGTGCTGTTGTTTAGAGGCTTCTTCTAATCGTGTGTGCGGGGGCGACATTTGTTTATTCGTGATATGCATGGTTGGTGTTGGGAGTCTGGGTGATGGCCCTGTTGGGGACAGAGGAGGTCTGTGATGATGGCGATCCTCAGGTTTTATTATCCAACAAGGCAGCCTAGTAACTAAGGCCATGTTTAAAATATAATTGCATATTTGCCACTAGTAACTAAGGCTGGTTATTAATTCTCAAAATCTTCCATTGCAAATTTCTAGTCGCCACTAGTTAATTAAGGAGGTAGAGGTCAAAGACAAAACCCAGACAACAAAGTAGCTTGAAGATGGTTTTATCATGGCACATTGTCTGACGGGAGTACTTATGCAGTCTTGTTATGGAGAATCACTCTATGGTTGCTCATATAGGAGGTCAACCTACCGAGGATAAACTAAGAGAGACCAACAGATGACCACCATAGTGGGATGGGGCCTTTATCTACCGTACAAACAATTGGCCAGAGCAGCAATGCCATAAGTTTAGGAGCCAATGATTCAATTCTTGGGACAAGAATGACAATAACACACAAATGCTGGGGAATGATGACCACACAACGACTTTGGGCAAGAAGATTCTAACGAGGTAGAGAACGGACCGATTTATAATGGAGGTACGGAGCCACAATTGATTTCAGTCTTTGAGCAAACAGGCCGATAAAATCATCTATGAAGAAGAAGCATGTTACAACATACAAGGGCTATTTGGTACAGCTCATAACAGTTTCATGAGCTGTTGTGAGCTGTTTTTTTTTTGTTAAATATTTTTTTTTTCAAAACAGCTTCACTCATAAAGCTGTTTTATTCTTCCTCTCATAAAACCACAAGTTGAGATGAAACTGAAAAAAGTAGCTTTTCATCGCTTATACCTCCATTTATCTCTCTCAACTATGCATGAAGTTGTTGTTGGTGAAGTTGTTTTGTCAAACACTTTTTCTAAAACAGTCTAGCTTCATTTAGTAAGTTGCTCATGAAGCTATTTTCTAAAGCTGAGCTGTATCAAACGGCCCAAGTGTGCACCCGTGCTTGTGGAACTAATGGGTTGGAGATATAATATTTTTTTGTCTATGTAATGCTGTTTTTGGTGCCTGCCTAACTAAAGCCGCTACCGTCTAATCACCTATTTGCATTCAGAGAACCTAGAAGACAGAGGTGACCTTGCTCCTTAGGTTCGGTTCATGAACTGGTATCTCTTCGTGCATGGCAGATGGCACCCGTGCTCCATGGTGTGTCGAATGCCAAAAGGAGACGTTAGAGAACCTACCGGGATGGTCGAGATCCACTGGTTCTAGTTCTAGTTTGCAGTGAGCTAAAATCACAAGCTAGCCACTGAAACCACGTAACACAATGCAAACTAAAGCAAAAACTTCTTCTGCCGTCCAAAAAGAAAACTATCTTAGGTGGCGCAAGAAATTGTGGAAAAAAGGACGTGAAATATGACATATGCAGCATAGCCGATTTGCCAGCAGGTGAGCAACCAGAAATTAGCAGAGACCGCTGTGGTTGTCGCATCAAGCAGGCGTCACTGTTACGTCGCAGCCCATTTTTTAGCTCGACTAACTATTTAATAATTTAGCAACGTATCTCAGCCGATAAGCTTGGCTTAAAAAGGATCTCAGTTTTTTATATGAAAAACACGGAGACGCTCATATTTGCCCATTAGCTATTCTTCAAGTTTTTTTTTGCCATACAATTCCAAAACGAGAAAGCTTTGGCCACTAAACTATTGATTGACACCAGAAAAAAATGGCTATTTTTTTAAGGTATAACTAAAGGTGGTTCGTATTTTCTAAATAATAAAATGGCTAACTTTTTAAGGTATAACTAATTCATGTTAAGTAAAAATGGAACCAGAGCCATTTTTTCTAAAACAAAAAATGTATCTAGTGGTTACAATATTTTAATTATTTAGATCTTATTTGTATTGTTCCTAGTGTTTAATTGCTAGCGTTATGCACATTATTTATTTAATTCATCATTTGTGCTATATTAAATCTAGAGATTGACAAGAGAAGTCGTACTCTAAATAGAGTATCAAATATTTTGATTAAATTAACTAAATTATTTCGGGGGTCAACTATGTCAGACAAGTTGCAATGCTGAGTATGATTATTTTTTTGAGACGAAAGAAGAATTGTATTAAATTATAGCTGGGTACATCATCGTATTACAAGTACTCTGGAAAAAACATGTATCCAGAAACTGATTCTCATCTAAATTATACCTACACTGTGAAAGGCTCAAACTTTCAAATGCAAACCTGTTTGACGCTTCGTATAGATGACCGCACAGGCAAATACTCGGCAACAATTGTTTTCGGCCTGAGAACAGATGCCCAACGGACGACCAATATTCCTGCAGGCGGAGTTGAGAAACTTCTTCTTCTTCTTATGTCTTCCTTCTTCTTCTTTCTGCCACCGAAGAATGAGGAAGACTGATCTGAAAATTATTCTCTCTGGTCCTTCATCGTGGCCAGATCCAACCACAACAAAACGAAGAAAGGACCGGAGAAAATTATTCCATAGCGGCGACATCATCTCCGTCTTGATGCCGAAGCCCGGAAACAAAAGTCTCTATGTTGTCTTGTTGATGTAGATGTTGACGTCGAAGTTGTCGCCCTCATCTTCAACAGAGCCATCATGGAGAGACTGGATCCATCCTACCTTCTCGCCGTCGCCGGGAAGAAGGAGGAGGAAAAACATCCCAATACCAAAGACCTTGGCATAGAGAAACTCTAACTCTAGATGACTCGATCTACTAGAAAACTTATTAAAAACGATGGATCCCCACTCCCTCCGACCTCCGGCGAGATACCGGAGGGGGAGGGAGGGGGACCAACGGTGAAGAAGATGGAGACGACGGCGGCGCGGCTCACACCCTAGGGGCAGCGGCGGCCAGGTTTGTGGGGCACCGGCCGATCAGGTAGGGTGTTGTGCCCTTTGTGCTGAGTATGATCTATATGGGGTGAGCATCACATTTGTGAGGCTGGTGTTATCTCTCAGTTCTTTTGTTTTCCCTAGTCATATTGATTCTCTAGGTCAATATCGGGTATAACGTAATACGAAAATGATGGTTTAATAAATAAGTTAAGACCCAATAATGAGGACAAAAATATTAGTAACACTACTACAAAAAAGAACTTGCGCAGCGTTGCCTAAATGGCTCTGTGGCGGCACAGTTTTTGCCCGCCACGGTTATTCGGTGGCCGGCCTGCAGCGGCCGGCCGCCGAAGCGCCCGCTGCGGTTAATCATTAACCAAAGCGGGCAACATAAGGTGCCCGCTGCGGTAATCTTATTTAACCGCAGCGGGCTTCTTTATATGCCCGCTTCGGTTAATGATTAACCAAAGCGGGCGACGTAACTTGCCCGCTGCAGTTAAATAAGATTAACCGCAGCGGGCACCTTACGTTGCCCGCTTCGGTTATGCCTCGCTATTTAAGCCACCGCCGCCCCCCACCAGAACCCGATCATCTTCTTCCTGTAGACCAAAAACGGGGGAAGAAGTTTTGCCGAATTTTTTGTCCCAAATAACTTGTTTTTGAGGTTTATTTGTTTGATTTGGAGGAGAAGTACTCCACAAGAGGTACCTAGATGATCTCCACCCTCTTTCCCCTCTCTTTTTCGCTCTTTTTAGCCTCCCTTTTTAGATCTAGTTGTGTGTAGGAGAGAGAAAAACTGATATTTGTTTCTCTAAGTTCATCATGGATGCATTAATTTTATTTGTCATCGTTATTACTTCTGTCCCTAGATTTAACATAAATATAATAAATTATGTTTTTTCTAATTCATCGTCTTTGTTTGTGATTCATGATGTGTGTTATTAATTAAGGATCGCAGGTACGATGGACCGGTCGGAATGGATGTATAAGATCAATAGAGTACTTGATGTGCGGTATATCGTTGAAGTGAGAAAGTTTATTTCCGCTGCGAAAGCTGACCGTGAGAGATCGAACCAGACGACAATCATATGTCCATGTCATCGTTGCAAGAATCTGACCGCCTTCAAAGACGAAGGCACAGTGCAATCTCATTGATTCGTTTTGGTTTCATGGATGATTACACGGTGTGGACTCATCACGGCGAGAGATTTGATCCGAGTGTTGGGGCGACATCTGGTGTAAGCTCAGCGTCGACGGCGACGGTGAACCAAGATCCTGGAGCGCACGTCACATCAGCAACAGTAGCGCCTGCCTTCAGTGACAGTAGTGCTCGTGACCACATCGCTGTGGACGCAGATGTACTCCAGGATATGACAGATGATGGTGGTGGAGATGTTGAGGACGCTACGGTGCAAGACCCTGCGGATGTGCAGCTGTTTCAGGATTTAGTCAACCACATCGACGAAGACGACGTCGTGTATGGCTCCCCGAAGTGGCTGGAAAATTTCAGAGAGATGAAGCAGGCGTCACTTGATCCTTTATATAAGGACGTCGAGGAATGTTCGAAGGATTGCACGGTTGCTCCGTTTTAACCTCCACATGTTGATGATGAAGGCTCGGCATGGGTGGTCAGACACTAGCTTTAATGAGCTGTTAGGTTACCTTGCTAAAACATTCCCGACGAGTAACAAGATCCCAGCAAATACGTATCGGGCGAAGAAGCTTATCCGGCCAGTGGCGATGAAGCTTAGAAAGTTCGATGCCTGCCCTAACCACTGCATCCTCTATCGGGGCATAAAGTATGAGAATTTGACGAGCTGTCCGCACTGTGGCGCCAGTCGCTACAAGAGAAATGTTGGCTGTCGCGTGGATGCAGACGACGATGAGGCCTTGCGAGGTGGTCAGAGGAAGAAGAAGAAGGGTGTCAAGAAGAGCAATGTTGCAGCTAATCGCATCTCGGCTCATCAGCAGTATGAGGAAGAAGAGGGTTACACGTTGAGGAGAAGTCCGGCACTGTCGGTGTGGTACATGCCAGTGATCGACCGCCTTCGTGCGATATTTGGGAACCCAGAGGACGCGAAGTCATGTCCTGGCATGCATCAGCTGACCGCTTGAAGGACGATGGCATGCTGCGGCACCCCTCCGATGGCCAGCAGTGGAAAGATTTTGACAAGGCCTACCCGCAATTTGGCAAAGATCCCAGGAACGTTCGGTTCGCGCTCAGCACCGATGGGATGAATCCGTTCGGCGAGCTGAGCAGCTCCCACAGCACCTGGCCGGTCATACTGACCATCTACAACCTACCTCCCATCTGTGTCAGAGGCGCAGGTATCTTCTGTTGACCATGCTTATCTCGGGACCGAAGCAGCCCGACAATGATATCGATGTTTTCCTGGAGCCGGAGCCGGTAATGGAGGAAATGAAGGAGCTATTTGATGTTGAGGTCGAGATGGTGGATGCGTCCCTCAAGGAGAAGTTCACCCTAAAAGCCATCATCTTTGTCACCATCACCGACTACCCCGGCTCTTCTCACTGTCGGGGCAGATCAAAGGAAGACCGGCTGCGTAATGTGCATCGATGAGACATGCTACACTTACCTCAAGGGATCAAACAAGATGATGTACATGAGGCACAGGCGGTTCCTTCCGAAAAGGCACAAATATAGAAGAAGTGTCATGAATCAATTGTTCGATGATCAGGGCGAGCCACAGGGTGAACCACCGGCGCAGACTAGTTGGGGGCCAAAGGTGTATGAGATGGTGAAGGATATTGATCAGATCGAGTTTGGAAGAAGAAGAAGCCACCAGAGGAGGGGACAAAACAAACGAGGGAGCGAAAGCGAGACACGACGGAGGAAGCGTCACAGGTCCCCTCTGTTCCTTTCAAGAAGAGGTCGATTTTCTTCAAGTACCTGTCATATTGGAAGACACTGAAAAAACACCCATGCCATCGACTGTATGCATCTCGAGAAGAACGTCTTTGATAGCACGATCGGTGTCCTGCTGGACATCCGGGAAAGACGAAGGATGGTCTGAAGTCGCGGACGGATCTTCTCAACCAGGGCATCAGGCAGGACCTTCACCCTGGGTCACCTCATAATGGTAAAGTCGATCTTCCAGGTGCGGCCTACAACCTAAGGCATGACGAGAAGACTGCTATGCTCAACCTTCTCAGGGGTATCAAGGTGCCTACCGGTTTCTCTTCCAACATTAAAAGTCTCGTCTCCTTGAAAGACCTCACATTGACTGGCTACAATGCACATGACTGCCACATCATGCTGACGGTGTTCCTTCCAATTGTGATAAGGGTTATTGGTCCAGAGTACGTGAAGATGGTGGTCACTCGGATATCATACTTCTTTAACCGCATCACGCAGAAGGTCATCGGTAAGGCTGACCTCCCTGCCCTTAAGGACTTCATCGCGGAGACCCTTTGCCAGCTTGAGATGTGCTTTCCCCCATCATATTTTGATATTATGGTACACCTAATGATGCACATGGTGGATCAGATCGAGCAACTAGGCCCCGTGTACCTACACGAGATGTGGACGTACGAGCGGTTCATGTCCACCCTCAACAGATGTTCATAACCGTGCTCACTGAAAGGTCCTAAATGGCTAGAGGGGGGTGAATAGCCTATAAAAATTTCTACAACAACACTTAAACAAACTAGTTAGACAACTAAATGGCGAAGCGAAGTTTGCGCTAGCTCTACACAGATGCAAGCCACCAATTCACAATTCTAGATAACCACAAACTCTAAGTCACACAATATCAAAGGAACTATTCAACAACTAAATAAGCAATAATGTATATCACTACACAAGATAAGAGAATGTAACTAACAACAAGGTATAATATTAACTTGCAAGAAAGTAACAAATGTAAGTGCAAGAGATAGAGGTGTGTATACCGAGCCGGCAAGAGATTAATAAATGAATATCAAAGAATACCACGGAGACAGGTTGACACAATAATTTTTCCTCCGAGGTTCACTTGCTTGCCGGCAAGCTACGTCCCCGTTGTAGCGATACACCCACTTGGAGGTTCATGCGCTAATAGGCATCACACGCCTAACCCTCAATAGGGTGCCGCACAACCAACACAAGATGGGGATCCACAAGCTACGAGCAATCCACTAGAGTTACCTTTGGCGCTCCGCCGGGGAAGGTACAAGAAACCCCTTACAAATCACCGGGAGATGGCCACGAACAATCACCACTCGTGCCTAATCTCCTCCGCTGCTCCAAACCGTCTAGGTGGCGGCAACCACCAAGAGTAATAAGAATATCCGCAGCAACAACAATCGCTAAGTGCCACTAGATGCAAACTCACAAGCAAATGCACTTGGATCTCTCGATCTCACTTGGATTTGCACTAACAAGCAAAGAGATCGGAGGGAGGGATTAGATCTTGCTCAAGAGGATGTTCAAGAAGTCAGAAAGTCAAGAAGAAAGCCCCAAAGGCGGCCACGGCCAATTTATAGAGAGGGGAGGGCGACGGCCCGAACCCTACCTTTCTGCGCTTGGTCGGTAGTACCGACCCCGCCTGGGGCGGTAGTACCGACAGAGTCAAACTAGCCGTTAACACACGACCCGCTGATTTAGGCGAAGCACTGACTCTCTGGTCGGTACCTCCGAGGTCGGTAGTACCGAGGCTATGGCGGTACTACCGCCAGGCCAAAAAACGGTCGCGAACAGAGAGCTCTGCGAAAAACAAGCTACTACCGACCTTGCGTCGGTACCACCGCGGGCGGTAGTACCGAGGTTATGGCGGTACTACCGCCAGGCCATTTTCAAATCTACACAGAGAGCCTCGCGAAACCCTTTAGAGCCACGGTACCACCGACCCTCTGGTCGGTACCACCGCCGGCGGTAGTACCGACGTTATAGCGGTACTACCGCCAGGCCATTTCAGACTCAACACAGAGAGCATTGCAAGCAGCCCCCTTGGGCGGTACTACCGACCCCCTGGGCGGTACTACCGACCACACTCAGAAAACTCCATTTTCTTCTCTGTGTTGATCCAAAACAACTCCAACAACTTCTCCTTTGCAAATGTGCTAACACCAACAAGTGTACAACATCATGTGCATGTGTGTTAGCATTTTCACAAACATATTCAAAGGATTCGAGTTAGCACACTAGGTCCTAATGCATATGCATGTATGAATCCACCTAGTGGCACTTGATAACCGTGATCACTGAGATATTCCCCTCTTAATAGTACGGCTATCTATCCTAAATGCACTCACACCCTCTACGGTGTCTTGAGTGCCAAAACAAAATTCCTATTTATACCTTTGCCTTGATCTCCATAGGATTTTGTGTTTTCTCTTCTTCTTCTTCCAAATGTGGAGCACTTGATCTATCTTTTGGTCATCACCACCAATACCATGATCATCATTTGGCTCCCGTACTTGGAATGTACCAACCTAGCTCATAAACACTTCATGACAAGGTTAGTACTCTAGGTGACATCAATTATCCAAAACCAAACAAGGACTTTCAATCTCACCCGGAGGGCTCTATGATCGAGGCGTACACAACCGAAGAGGCAGTGAACTGGTGTATGAGGTACCAAAAGATGGGAGGGCGATTGGGTTGCCTGTCCATCAGCACGAGGGCAGAACCGTGGGCATGGGGTGCACGGGCCGAAAAGTTCGCACGGATATACCATACAAGGAGATTGAACAAGCTCATTACAACATCCTTCATCAGTTGATGAGCATGGAGAAATATGTCGAGAGGCATATAGAAGAGATCCGCGCCGCTAATGACGGACAACGCACAGAGGCATGGGTCCAGAATGAGCACAGGAACAGTTTCATAGATTGGCTCAAAGAGCAACACGTACCCCTAGAAAGATGCCCTGATGATGAAGATACGGAGACCGTGCAGAAGCTTCTGCAAGGCCCGTCAAGCCAAATCACGACGTGGCAAGGGTACGATGTGAAGGGGTATAGGTTCCACACGAAAGAGAAGGACAAGAAGAGCGCGTCACAGAACTGCGGTGTTCGATATGAGGGCGTCGACGAGGCCACAAACACGAGGACGCAATGCTATGGCCAGATCGAAGAAATATGAGAACTTGACTATGGCAAGGACGTATGCGTAACCGTCTTCCGGTGCCACTGGGTAAACCCCAAAGCAGTTGCGATCGACAGTTTCGGGCTAACCACCGTGAACCTCAAAAGTATCGGGTACAAAGATGACCAATGGGTACTCGCAACCAATGTCGCGCAAGTGGCCTACTATATCTATCCGGAGGACCCAAAGAGGCATGTGGTCGTGTCTGGAAAGCAGCGGATTGTTGGAGCTGATGGGGTCCAAAGCCCAGAACAATACAAACTATGCAGAGCTCCAACTTTTACCGATTTTGCAAAGAAGATCAAGGCCGTCGAGGACCGTTGCAACAAGAGCGGTATGAAGCCCTGGGCCCGTCCCGATGGTGAGAAGCGGTCCGTGAAAGCCCCCGCACCAAAATGAGATGTAATAAAGTAGTGCACAAGTTATGTCAAAGCTATGGAGATAATTTTTGTAATAAATATTGTTAATAAGCTAACATTATTAATAACAAATCTCATTTTTTAATAGTTTTGTTAATAAGTTAATATTATTAATAACAAATCTGCCCTAAATCTCAATTTGTTAAAACGAACAACCGCAGCGGGCGTCTTAATTTGCCCGCTGCGGGTATTTAGGTTAACCGAAGCGGGCAAATTAAGATGCCCGCTGCGGTTATGTTTACCGCAGCGGGCAATAATTTGCCCGCTTCGGTTATCGCTCCCTATAAAAGCCCCGAACCTCGAAGGGCACTTTAGTCCTTCACGCGTCATCGTTCAACCCCGAAGGGCTCTCGATTTCCTCCACGCGCCGCAACCATCGCCATTGTCGGCCGTCCTCCTCCCTCGCGCCCCGTCCTGCTCCGCTCTGCGCCCGTACTCCTCCCCAGCGCCCGTCCTGCTCCGCTCTGCGCCGTCGTGTCCGCGCCCTTCCTCCTCGCCCTACCAACGACCTCACGGCGGTGCCCTGTAACACCTCTGGTGATTAATATGTAATTAACCTGACATGTCATCATCTTTAGTCATTAATCATCCTTGCCATGCATTATGTTTGCCTAATACTTGTTTTGCATTTACCTTTTTCTGAGGTGGCTTGTGTAGTGGTCTTTTTTTCAAAAAACCCTAAAGGCCCAAATCCTCCTATAAGGGCAAAATGGTAATTTCATCTCTGTGTCTAGCTTTGTGTGAATCTTGTTCAGTTGAGTGTCTTGATGTTTTGTTGTGTTGATCAAAGTTCAAAATCAGAAATAGAATTTAAATTCCTTTTGAAAAACCCTAAATTCCAAACTCTAGTTTTACCCCTCTTTTTCTAATTCAAAAACTATTCAAAATTTGAAGTTGGCCCAATAAGAAAAGTTGTAGATCTTGCAATAAGGAACAACTTTGGTGTTTACAGATTTTCAAGTTTCAATACAAAATCAGAAGTAATTTCAAATTCTTTCAAACTTCAATTTTGTCCCCTTTTCAGTTTTCAAAATTATCTCAAAAACTATTGAGTTTCAGAAAAAGTTTATATTGGCAAAGTTGTAGATCTCAAAATTTTAAGCAACTTTGGTATTTGAGTTTTCTTTGTGTAGTTCAAATTTTGGGAGTAATTTCGAAAGTTCAGAAAAAGGAGGAAGGTGACGTCACTGTGCACGAGCTTTAAAGCAGGGGGCCCCGGCCGCCGGCGGCGGAGCGCCGGCCACGCCGACCGGCTGACCCGCGCCCGTGTCGTGCGCCGCCAGCGCTAGCGCGCAAGCTCCCCGGCCCCTACCTCCGCCTCGCCCGTCCCCTACCCTCCTCCTCTTTCCCCTCGGCCGCGGACAGCGGGCAGCTGCCGGCCGCCGGCAAGCCGCCGCGCCGCGGCGCGAGCTCCCGCCCACGTCGAGCCGCCCTACCCTGCCCCTACCTCCGCTAATGCCGCACGATCGCTCCCCGCCCCTTTGACCGGACCCCGGCACCACCCCGCGGCTATAAAAGCCGTCGAGCCTCCGCCGTTTTTCCGCCATCGGCGCCACCTCGCCAATCCGAGCCACCGGACCGCCCCGGAGCGCATTCGCCTTGAGCTTCTCCACCTTCCCGAGCAACCAATTTCACCCCTCCGCCCCTCCTTTCGCCGGCGCAAGCAATCCGTCCCCGACTCCGGCGAACGGCCCCGTCGCGGTGAGGGGCGAAATTCGTCGCCGTGAGTGTTCCTCCCGTCCCTCCGACCCCGTCCTCTTTTCCTCACCTCGGTGCGCTCCTAACCGCACATCGGTGATCCCTTTTGATGAACAGAGCCGCCGGAACGCTTGCTCGCCGCCGCGAAGAGCTCCGCCGAAGCACCGTCGCCGTCGAACTCCCTCCTCCGACCCTTGCACCGCCTCGCCGTTCCTCGTTCCCGACCCCCGGTGAGCCCGCGAAGCTTCCCCCACCCTCTGCTTTCCCAGCGCGAGGCCCGAGCGGCCGGTCCGCCGCGCGCTCTCGCCGGCGAGCGCGCCGAGCCCGCGGGGAAGAAGCACAGTGCTCCTTTCTTTTTTTTGAAAATGTGAATAGTGTTCTGTTTTCTCTTTTTTGTGAGAATTAATCTGTTGCTTTTAAATCCTGAGAAAAATGTGGTATGCTCCTTGCACTGTGTAGTATTTTAGAAAAATAAGAAACCCTACTTTTCTGCAAAAATTGGAAAATGAAAAATCCTTCTTTTAATTAAGAAATGGATGGTTTTAGATTTTTAGAAAATCATGTGTAGCTCCAAAAATCATGAGATAAATTTTTATGTGCTAGTTATGTCATGTTTAGTCTCTGGTAGAATTTTAGGCCTTTTGGAGCAAGTTGATTTTTGGGCATTTATTTTAATTGTTAAATAGTGCCTTTTGTTAATTAAATGTTTGATTTTTGTTAAGCACCTTAATGATCTCCAAAAATTATGAAATTTGTTTTGTCATCTATTTATACCATAATGAACTTATGAGATTAATTGGGTAAATTTTGGAGCAACTGCATAAAATGACCTTTTTAAATAATTAGGAAAAATAGAAAGCAATTAGGGTTCATGTTGTATGCCCTGTGATGTGACTTTTGGATTGTTGCTGTTCATAGACCCCCACCCAGCTGGTCTATGATGTTTGTGATGCCATGCATGACTTATGCTTAGGATTACTAGATGATGCTTAATAGGTTTGATTAATCTTGCTTAGGGGTAGAGATAAGTAACTTTATGTCCACACTAGGAGTTACTTTCACGTGGAAAGTTGTATTCTAGAATCAGTGGAATTGTCCTGCGCTTTAGCAAGTCTCTTGTTCTTGTCAGCATCCTCATAAGCATACATCATTGCATACGTGTAGTGTAGTGAAGGAGAAGGCATCAAAGTCGAGGCAGCCGCTGACGAACCTACCCCCGAGGCGACCCCGAGCTCCGACACCTGCACTGCCGACCCCGAGCCTGTCCTTTTTGCTCTTCAAGGCAAGCCCCGGTGCATTTTAACCCTTCCTTGTTTTTATAAAAGTTTACCTAAAATGCCTTTGAGTTAAACTACTGCATTAGGTTATAGGAGTTGTGTGATGACCTATTGCCTGCACTATTTACCTCCACCGGCAAATACCCCGCCCTGTTTAAAAATTATTTGCAAAATGCTTAGTAACGCTATCAATAGATTTGCAATAAAATGCCAATTTCAAAAGTGTGATCACTTAAAGAATTTTTATGGGAATTTGGCTTTACTCCCCGACTGTTGGCTAAGTATCTGATCCGTACCTAGTCAACAGCGAGGAGAGGTTGTCCGAGCGTACGGTGCCGTCATGTTGTAGTCCGGGACTCAACAGTTGACACCGACCGGGACAGGGTTGAAAAACTGACAGGACTATTACGCTGGGTGAGATATAACCGAGGTATGGTTCTGGCAGAAAAATTAGGGACCATCCGTATGGGGGCCTGCTGGCCAAGACTTGCAACTATTCACATACTTCGGAAAGCTCTGGCTCCGAGGACTCCTTAATTGGGACCGACAACCGCGCACTGGGAGTGGCGAGATGGCGGAAGTAGCTTGTACCCACGTGGTCGTCGTGCCTGGATATGAGTGGTGTACTGTACTTCCGGGTGGCGTAGGACCGGTCCAATCTTGGAGGAATCGTGGTAGACGAGTTGGCATATGCAAGCTTGGGTGCTACATATGCAGTGTGAATAGGGATCCTCAGCTGAGTATTATTTATCCGGATTAACGTTGCTCCTCGGTTATGGAGACTTGGTCACTGACTGTCAACGGAGAGTGGTTCTCAACTAGGTATGTTTTGGAAGGTAAAATGAATCATGAACAATGAAGAATTGAGAAATACTTGAATCTTTCCAAAAATAGCACGAGGTTTACAAAATGCTTTTCTGCAAAATACTTGGTCTTGCTTAAGCCTACCTTGACTACCCTAAGCCTCTCATCCCTGAGTCTTCTCCTTTTCTTTAGTCGGGTAAGTCTTGTTGAGTACCCCAGTACTCAGGGTTTGTTACCCATGCTGCAGGTATGACTGAGTCCCCGATGTGTCTTGCGCCCTGCTGCATGACCATCGTCCAGGAAGAGGCCGATGAGGCCGAAGAATAAAGTGTACACCCTCGGGCTGGGTGATCATGAGTATCTTTATTTTGTTGTACTCCGCTACGTTGCCTATTTCTATTACCCGAACTTGGTTTGTAATAACTGCACCTTTAATCTTATTTGGAACCTCGGTTTGTAAAACTAATGTTATTTAAGTCTTCCGCTCTGTATTCCGATGTTATTTGTAAAAGTATCCAGTGCTGTAACCGAAAGGTGAGATGATCCTGCGGACGATGGGCGCTGATGCAGCCCGGTGACAAACTGTCTTGGTCACGTGGAACATAGGTTCGGCTGTCAGAGGCTGACGGGGACCTGTGGGCCATGGGATTAGGACCGTTCCGCCACAGAGTGGTATCGGAGCATCTCACTATAACGTTGCAGTGTTCTTGCGAAAACTTCAAAAATCTTTGAGTCCAAACAAACTAAACTTGGCTATTTTGGGTCCAAACTGCTCTTTCTCATCTTGTCTGTTGTGGCAACACTAGATAGCGAGACAACATGTTTTAAGCCCTAAGTACCTTGTTTATTTATTACATTGCCTTGTTCCGTAGAAACGATTCATGCATCATGTCATATTCACTTAAGTTAATATAATAACTTCCTCTCTAAGTTCGTTGGGTAGTATGCCTTTACCTTTCTTGCTAGCCTTTTACTCCTCATCCAACTTACCTTATCCAGACATGGCTCGTATCAAGCTGACTGCTCGCAAGTCGACTGGACCCAATGGTGTGCCACGCCACCAACTGGCACCACGCACTGGAGAGGAGACTGGCGAAGCCTCCAACGGTCGTCGCTTTCCCCGTCACCCCGCAAACACCTAAAGGAGGAGATCAAGAATCTGAAGGCTGAGCTGGAAACTTGGAGCATGACTTCTACCACTCACGTCTGGAGTTCTATGAGGCCCGAGCCTCCCTGGAGCAGGCCAACCGGAACGTGATTCGCGCCATCCAGCAGCGCGATGCCACTTGGATTCGCGAGGACGTCACCAGAGCCGAGCTTCACGGACTGCGGCAGTACACAACTCAGATTGAACAGTTCAATGATATGCTTCATGAGGAGGTACACCAGCTGTACAACCAACTCCACCCCGTGGTTCCCCCGGTTGTCGAGGACCCTGAGGACGGAAGTAGTGGAAGAGCCGGACGTGGAGCAGGAGTCAGGCATGACGAGGAGATTGAACCTGCCGAGACATCCACGCCGAAGACGAGGACGAGGAGGTTGAGCCTGAGCTCATCCTCGAGGAAGACGACGACGACGACATGATCATCAATGAAGACTAGACTCGTTGTTAGAGGATGGAGATCCCGTGTGTCTGTACCACCTGCTTACCAAAACCCTTAGTCTAGGTTTGGGGCGCTAGTCTGTCTTTTGTTAAGTCGGGTCTGTATCTTTCTTTTCGTATCTTTTCCCCTTATCAGTCTGTTGTTATCTGTCAGTCTCTTTATCAATCATCTACCTTTGTATCAGTGAAGTTTTTCAGTCAGTTGTTTTCAGAACTTAATCAATGGATGCTAAGTTCCAAGTTACTTAACAGATGCCTGTGAACACTCGCACTGGAGCTGGAAGTTCTCAGGAGGCTGACCTTCCAAACCCTCCACCTGTACCTGCTACGCTAGCAGATGCCATCGCAGCCTTGGCAGCCGCTGCTAACCTGATGGCTCAAAACCAAGGGCAGCAGAACAATGGCCACCGTGGTCGCCGCAACATCAACAACGAGACCACATATGTGGATTTCACCGAAACCCGTCCACCGGTCTTTACCAAGGCTGAGGAACCCCTTGAAGCTGATGATTGGCTCCGCACCATGGAGCAGAAGTTTGGTCTTCTCCACTGCACCGACACCCAGAAGCCCCGGTTCGCTTCTCAGCAGCTTCGTGGTCCAGCAAGCGCTTGGTATGCCAACCTGTTGGCTGCCCGCCAGAGGCCAGAGCAGCAGTTGCTGTGGGAAGAGTTGTTCACTTTCCGTGCAGCTTCCGACACATCACATCCCTTCTGGAGTGATGAAGATGAAGCTTGATCAGTTTCTGGCACTGCAGCAGAAGGACTCCACAGTGATGCAGTACGTGGGTCAGTTCAATCACCTTAGCCAGTATGCCTCGGAGTACGTCAACACGGACGAGAAAAGAGGGACTGTTTCCTTAGGGGACTGCACCCAAGATCCGCAGAAGTATGTCCAATAACCTGACCGGCTCGTATCATGATGCCGTTGACCGGGCTGTTGCTTTTGAGGAGAGCAATCGCCAGTACCAAGAGGAAAAGAAGAAGAAAGCAGGATCTAGCAGTTTCTCTGGCAGTCACAAGCGCCAGAGGGTCATTTATCACCCTAGCCACCACCAAAATCGCCCACCTTACCCCACCAGCAAGTGGTCGTCCGTACTGCGGCCACCACCCACAACGCCAACCAGCAAAGTGCCACGCAGCCGAACGCCCCAGGTGTTCGTATCACCACCCCACAAACCGCTTACAACCATCCCTGCTACAACTGCGGCCAGACTGGCCACTGGGCTCGTGAGTGCCCAAAGCCCAAGAGGTATGCTCAGAACGCTCAGAAGGGTCCTGGAGGACCTCAGCAGCAGCAGTACCGTGTCCAGCAGCAGCATGCTCAGAAGGGCAAGGTTGTCAAGAAGCACGGGCAAGTCTACTACACCACTGTCAGCGACATCCCAGAAGGGAGCCCGTCATGATCGGTAGGTTTCCGTTGCCAATTATCCCGCAGTCGTGCTGTTTGATTCCGGTGCATCGCATTCCTTCATCAGTCGTACATTTGTCATTGAGCATGGGATATCAATTGGGGAATTGAAAGAAAATTTCTGCATATTTTCGCCTGGAGGGCGTATAAGTACTAAGGAGGTAATTCGTAATATACCAGTGATGTTGGGGAACATGTATTTCCTACCACCATGATAGTGCTTCGTGATCAGGAAATAGATGTCATTTTAGGCATGAATTGGATGTGCCAGTATAAAGCCATGATTGACATCCTGAATAGGGTTGTGAGAGTGGACATTCCTAACAGTACCTCCAAGCTCCTTCTCCAACTCCCAATGCCTCCGAAACCAGCAGCCACGCAATTGAATACCACCTATGTTCAGGAGACCAGAGACATCCCCGTGGTCTGTGAATTCCTGATGTTTTTCCAGAGGACTTACCTGGCCTACCTCCTGACCGTGATGTTGAGTTTGCCATAGAGCTTAAGCCCGGGACTGCTCCTATATCCCGCAGAGCTTATCGAATGCCTCCCAGAGAGTTGGCAGAGCTAAAAATCCAGTTACAAGAGTTGCTGGATAAGGGCTTCATTCGCCCAAGTTCATCTCCTTGGGGCTGTCCTGCAATCTTTGTGAAGAAGAAAGACAAGAGTCTCAGGTTATGCATTGATTATCGCCCACTCAACGAGGTCACCATCAAAAATAAATATCCCTTGCCTCGTATTGACCTTCTTTTTGACCAGCTAGCTGGAGCCAGAGTATTCTCCAAGATTGACCTCAGATCTGGCTACCACCAAATAAAAATACGTCCCGAAGACATTCCTAAAACAGCTTTCACTACTAGGTACGGCCTATATGAGTACCTGGTCATGTCCTTCGGTTTGACCAATGCCCCTGCCCACTTCATGTACCTCATGAACTCCGTATTCATGCCGGAGCTCGATAAATTTGTGGTCGTGTTCATTGACGACATCCTTGTCTACTCAAAACCCCTGAAGAGCATGCCGAACATCTTCGTATCGTTCTATCCCGCCTCAGAGATCATCAGCTTTATGCCAAGTTCAGTAAATGTGAGTTCTGGTTAGATCAGATACAGTTCCTTGGTCATGTCCTATCCGCTGAAGGAGTGTCAGTCGATCCCGGAAAGGTGGCAGACATTCTGGATTGGGAGCCACCTACCACTGTTCACGGAGTCCGCAGCTTCATGGGAATGGCTGGATATTATCGCCGTTTCATCCCGGATTTCTCCAGAATCGCCAAGCCTATCACCGAGTTATTAAAGAATTCTGTGAAGTTTGTCTGGTCACCAGCCTGTGAGCAGGCCTTTCAAACGCTGAAGAAACTGTTAACCACATCACCAGTGCTAGCCCAGCCAAACATCGAAAAGCCCTTTGATGTCTACTGTGATGCATCTGGTACTGGTTTGGGCTGTGTTTTGATGCAAGAAGGTCGAGTGATCGCGTATGCCTCCCGGCAGCTTAAGCAACATGAAGAGAATTATCCAACCCATGATCTTGAGTTAGCAGCAGTGGTGCACGCCTTAAAGATCTGGCGCCATTATTTGTTGGGCAGTACCTGCAATGTGTACACTGATCACAAGAGCCTGAAGTATATCTTCACTCAAGAAGAATTGAATATGAGACAGAGAAGGTGGCTTGAGTTAATTAAAGACTATGATCTCGAAGTACATTACCATCCGGGTAAGGCGAATGTAGTCGCCGATGCGCTCAGTCGCAAGTCATACTACAACTGTCAGATGATGAAGCCCTGTTTCTTCCCTATGTTATGAACTAGAAAAGCTGGGTATTGAGATGGTTCCACAAGGAACGCTGAATAATATCAGGATAGAAACACCTATCAGGGAACAGATCATCACTGCTCAAAAGGATAACCCTGGAATCAAGCACATCATCGAAAGGATCCGAACCGGAAAAGCTGATTGTTTCAGGATTGATGATGCAGGAGTGGTTTGGTTCAAGAACCGACTGGTAGTTCCCAAAGTGCCTGAGTTGAGGCAGTTAATCCTTGATGAAGCACACTTGACTAGGTTCTCCATCCACCCCGGCAGCAACAAGATGTACCAAGACTTGAGGCAGAGATTCTGGTGGACAAAGATGAAGATTGAGATCGCCCGGTATGTCGCTCATGTGATACTTGCCAGAGAGTCAAAGCTGTGCACATGAAGCCCGGAGGAGAATTGCAACCTTTACCTGTACCTGCTTGGAAATGGGACGATATCAGTATGGATTTTATCAATGGGCTACCCAAGACACCAAGGGGTTTTGATTCCATCTGGGTGATCGTGGATCGCCTCACTAAGCAAGCTCACTTCCTGCCAGTCAAGACCAGCTACACCGTCCCCACTTACGCCGCTATGTACAAGAACAACATAGTAAAACTCCATGGCATACCCAAGACCATTATCTCTGATCGTGGTACCCAGTTCGTCGCAAAATTCTGGAAAGCATTCCATACCTCACTTGGAACCAAACTCTTGCATAGCACGGCATATCATCCACAAACGGATGGACAAACTGAGCGAGTCAACCAAGTGTTAGAGGACATGTTGAGAGCCTGCGTGCTCACCTTCGCAGATACTTGGGATGAGTGTTTGCCCTTGGCAGAATTCTCATATAATAACAGTTACCAAGAAAGCATCAAAATGGCACCCTTTGAAGCACTGTACGGTCGCCGTTGTCGTACACCTCTCAGTTGGTCTGAACCTGGAGAAAGGGAATTCTTTGGAGTTGACCTAGTAAAAGATATGGAAGAAAAAGTCAAGCAAATACAAGAGAATATGAAGATTGCGCAGTCTCGACAGAAGAGCTATGCTGACAAAAGACGTCGACCTCTGAAGTTCCAAATCGGGGATTATGTGTATCTGAAGGTCTCACCCACCAAAGGAGTTACTCGTTTTGGAGTCAAGGGAAAGTTAGCACCACGCTATATTGGTCCCTTTGAAATTCTGGAACGTTGTGGCAAGGTAGCTTACAAGCTAAGATTGCCCGATCATCTTTCCGCAGTCCATAATGTGTTTCACGTCTCCCAACTCAAGAAATGTCTCCAAATGCCCGAACATGTGGTGGAAGTTGAAGGTGTTGAGTTAGAACCCGATCTGTCATACTCTGAGTATCCAGTTCGCGTGTTGGATTACAAGGACCGTGTTACCCGGAGGACTACCACAAGATGGTACAAGATCCAGTGGAACCAACACTCTGAAGAAGAAGCCACTTGGGAATCCGAGACTTCTTGGCAAAGAATTATCCCGACTTTCTCGATACTCTGTAGATGTAAAGTTTTGTCTTTGTCCTTCTTAAGACGCAGAATCTCGGGGCGAGATTTCTTTTAGGGGGGAAGGCTGTAACACCTCTGGTGATTAATATGTAATTAACCTGACATGTCATCATCTTTAGTCATTAATCATCCTTGCCATGCATTATGTTTGCCTAATACTTGTTTTGCATTTACCTTTTCTGAGGTGACTTGTGTAGTGATCTCTTTTTCAAAAACCCTAAAGCCCAAATCTTCCTATAAGGGCAAAATGGTAATTTCATCTCTGTGTCTAGCTTTGTGTGAATCTTGTTCAGTTGAGTGTCTTGATGTTTTGTTGTGTTGATCAAAGTTCAAAATCAGAAATAGAATTTAAATTCCTTTTGAAAAACCCTAAATTTCCAAACTCTAGTTTTACCCCTTTTTTCTAATTCAAAAACTATTCAAAATTTGAAGTTGGCCCAATAAGAAAAGTTGTAGATCTTGCAATAAGGAACAACTTTGGTGTTTCAGATTTTCAAGTTTCAATACAAAATCAGAAGTAATTTCAAATTCTTTCAAACTTCAATTTTGTCCCCTTTTCAGTTTTCAAAATTATCTCAAAAACTATTGAGTTTCAGAAAAAGTTTATATTGGCAAAGTTGTAGATCTCAAAATTTTAAGCAACTTTGGTATTTTGAGTTTTCTTTGTGTAGTTCAAATTTTGGGAGTAATTTCGAAAATTCAGAAAAAAGAGGAAGGTGACGTCACTGTGCACGAGCTTTAAAGCAGGGGGGCCCCGGCCGCCGGCGGCGGAGCGCCGGCCACGCCAGACCGGCTGACCCGCGCCCGTGCCGCGCGCGGTCAGCGCAGCGCTCGACCTCCCCGGTCCCCTACCACCGCCTCGCCCGTCCCTACCCTCCTCCTTTTCCCCTACGGCCGCGGACAGCGGGCAGATGCCGGCCGCCGGCAAGCCGCCGCGCCGCGCGCGAGCTCCCTGCCCACGTCGAGCCGCCCTACCCTGCCCCTACCTCCGTTATGCCGCACGAACGCTTCCCACCCCTTGCCCGGACCCCAGCGCCGTCCCGCGGCTATAAAAGCCGCCGAGCCCCCCGCCATTGCCGCCACCGGCGAAGCTCCACCAACCCGAGCCCCGGACCGCCCCGAGCCCGCTGAGCACCCCATCGCCTTCGCCTTGAGCTTCTCCACCTTCCCGAGCAACCAATTTCACCCCTCCGCCCTCCTTTCGCCGGCGCAAGCGATCCGTCCCCGACTCCGGCGAACGGCCCCGTCGCGGTGTGGGGCGAAATTCGTCGCCGTGAGTGTTCCTCCCGTCCCTCCGACCCCCGTCCTCTTTCCTCACCTCGGTGCGCTCCTAACCGCACATCGGTGATCCTTTTGATGGACAGAGCCGCCGGAACGCTTGCTCGCCGCCGAAGAGCTCCGCCGAAGCACCGCCGCCGTCGAACTCCCTCCTCCGACCCTTGCACCGCCTCGCCGTTCCTCGTTCCCGACCCCGGTGAGCCCGCGAAGCTCCCCCACCCTCTGTTTTCCAGCGCGAGGCCCGAGCGGCCGGTCCGCCGCGCGCTCTCGCCGGCGAGCGCGCCGAGCCCGCGGGGAAGAAGCACAGTGCTCTCTTTCCTTTTTTTTTGAAAATCTGAATGCTCCTTGCACTGTGTAGTATTTTAGAAAAATAAGAAACCCTACTTTTCTGCAAAAATTGGAAAATGAAAAATCCTTCTTTTAATTAAGAAATGGATGGTTTTAGATTTTTAGAAAATCATGTGTAGCTCCAAAAATCATGAGATAAATTTTTATGTGCTAGTTATGTCATGTTTAGTCTCTGGTAGAATTTTGAGGCCTTTTGGAGCAAGTTGATTTTTGGCATTTTTTTTAATTGTTAAATAGTGCCTTTTGTTAATTAAATGTTTGATTTTTGTTAAGCACCTTAATGATCTCCAAAAATTATGAAATTTGTTTTGTCATCTATTTATACCATAATGAACTTATGAGATTAATTGGTTAATTTTGGAGCAACTGCATAAAATGACCTTTTTAATAATTAGGAAAAATAGAAAAGCAATTAGGGTTCATGTTGTATGCCCTGTGATGTGACTTTTGGGATTGTTGCTGTTCATAGACCCCCACCCAGCTGGTCTATGATGTTGTGATGCCATGCATGACTTATGCTTAGGATTACTAGATGATGCTTAATAGGTTTGATTAATCTTGCTTAGGGGTAGAGATAAGTAACTTTATGTCCACACTAGGAGTTACTTTCACGTTGGAAAGTTGTATTCTAGAATCAGTGGAATTGTCCTGCGCTTTAGCAGTCTCTTGTTCTGTCAGCATCCTCATAAGCATACATCATTGCATACGTTAGTGTCTGAAGGAGAAGGCATCAAAGTCGAGGCAGCCGCTGACGAACCTACCCCCGAGGCGACCCCGAGCTCCGACACCTGCACTGCCGACCCCGAGCCTGTCCTTTTTGCTCTTCAAGGCAAGCCCCGGTGCATTTTAACCCTTCCTTGTTTTATAAAGGTTTACTTAAAATGCCTTTGAGTTAAACTACTGCATTAGGTTATAGGAGTTGTGTGATGACCTATTACCTGCACTTTTACCTCCACCAGAAATCCACCTGCCCTGTTTAAAAACTATTTGCAAAATGCTTAGTGATGCTATACAATAGATTTGCAATAAAAATGCAAATTTCAAAAGTGTGATCACTTAAAGAATTTTTATGGGAATTTGGCTTTACTCCCCGACTGTTGGCTAAGTATCTGATCCGTACCTAGTCAACAGCGAGGAGAGGTTGTCCGAGCGTACGGTGCCGTCATGTTGTAGTCCGGGACTCAACAGTTGACACCGACCGGGACAGGGTTGAAAAACTGACAGGACTATTACGCTTGGGTGAGATATAACCGAGGTATAGTTCTGGCAGAAAAATTAGGGACCATCCGTATGGGGGCCTGCTGGCCAAGACTTGCAACTATTCACATACTTCGGAAAGCTCTGGCTCCGAGGACTCCTTAATTGGGACCGACAACCGCGCACTGGGAGTGGCGAGATGGCGGAAGTAGCTTGTACCCACGTGGTCGTCGTGCCTGGATATGAGTGGTGTACTGTACTTCCGGGTGGCGTAGGACCGGTCCAATCTTGGAGGAATCGTGGTAGACGAGTTGGCATATGCAAGCTTGGGTGCTACATATGCAGTGTGGATAGGGATCCTCAGCTGAGTATTATTTATCCGGATTAACGTTGCTCCTCGGTTATGGAGACTTGGTCACTGACTGTCAACGGAGAGTGGTTCTCAACTAGGTATGTTTGGAAGGTAAAATGAATCATGAACAATGAAGAATTGAGAAATACTTGAATCTTTCAAAAATAGCACGAGGTTTACAAAATGCTTTTCTGCAAAATACTTGGTCTTGCTTAAGCCTACCTTGACTACCCTAAGCCTCTCATCCCTGAGTCTTCTTCCTTTTCTTTAGTCGGGTAAGTCTTGTTGAGTACCCCAGTACTCAGGGTTTGTTACCCATGCTGCAGGTATGACTGAGTCCCCGATGTGTCTTGCGCCCTGCTGCATGACCATCGTCCAGGAAGAGGCCGATGAGGCCGATGAATAATTGTGCACCCTCGGGCTGGGTGATTTGCAAGTATCTTTATTTTGTTGTACTCCGCTACGTTGCCTATTTCTATTACCCGAACTTGGTTTGTAATAACTGCACCTTTAATCTTATTTGGAACCTCGGTTTGTAAAACTAATGTTATTTAAGTCTTCCTCTTTCGATGTATTCCGATGTTATTTGTAAAGAGTATCCAGTGCTGTACCGAAAGGTGAGATGATCCTGCGGACGATGGGCGCTGATGCAGCCCGTGACAAACTGTCTTGGTCACGTGGAACATAGGTTCGGCTGTCAGAGGCTGACAGGGACCTATGGGCCATGGGATTAGGACCGTTCCGCCACAACCTTGCTAGGGAAAAGGGCTCGTTTTGGTGGAAGGATATTCTCCGTTTGCATGTGAAGTTCAGGGGGGTTGCTCTCTGCACTCCCAGCATTGGGGACACTGTCAGCTTTTGGGACGACCTCATCAATGGTGCTGTCCACTCTCATACTCTCCCTACCTTATTTTAGTATGCCAAAGATCCAAAGATTTCTTTTTGGAAGCTGAAGAACTATCACTCTTTGCTTGACTGCTTTAGAATTCCCATGTCCCGGTAGGCTTTTAATGAGCTTCTATCTTTGCAAGATGAGATTAATCATTTTTAGCCTACCTCTCCTGACCTGAATGATGAGTGGACCTTCATCTGGGATCGCGGCAGTACTCTTCTTGTAGATTTTATCAGCATCACTTTTCTGCTCTGACTACTCCAAGGACGATCACTTGGCTTTGGAAATCCAAATGTGTCCCTAAAATCAAGCTCTTTGTCTGGCTTTTGCTTAATGATAGACTTAATACAAGGAATGTTCTGAGAAGAAGGAAAAAGTTCCTGGAGGAGGGATACAATTGTGTTTTATGTCAGGATGGAAGAGAAGAAACGTTGTTGAACATCTGTTCTTTGATTGCCAAGCCTCGGTTTGCTCATTGGTTTTTGTTAGGCATCGCCTGGTCTGAAAATACTAACATCCATGAGAAGCTCTACATTGCAAAGCACAATTTTGCTCAGCCCTTCTTTATGGAAATTGTCATGATTGGTGCTTGGTGCATCTGGAATGAAAGAAATGCTCTCATTTTCAATGGAAAAGCCCCGAGCATACCTTCCTGGAAGATGACTATGAAGCAAGAAGTTATTGATCATCTCTGCAAGATTAAGCCCTCCTTTCATCAATCCATTAGGTTTGTGGGTCGATGCTTTGTAATTCTGTAGCTCCTTCCTTCTTCCTTGCTCTTAGCTTTTAGCTGTTAGCCCTTTAGTGGTTTAGTTTTTAGGTTTTGGTTCTTCTTCTTTGGCCTAACTGCTGGTTAGGCCTCTTGTTTCAGTCTTTGTACTCTGTAAGTTTCCTGCCCTTTTATTTTTATAAGTTGTCGGGGGACTCTATGTCCCACGGTTTTGGTTTCAAAAAAAATTAATTTTTAGGTACCCAAACCTTTTTGGGTCCTCCAAGGTTAGTGACAAACTCTTTGGTACCCAAATGACTTTCTTCTTTGAGCTCACAATTGGTGCACCAATGAATTTAGCTTTCACACCATTAACACCCTTGGTAAGCAAATAGCAAGAATCAATTGAATTGAGGATACAAATGCATTCTTGTTCTTGCTCTTGCAATATTGCTCTACATGCTCGGGTTGCTTGTATTTATTGCAAAACTGACCATTACTTCTCACAAAACTAGTCTTGTGAGTAGCAAAAGCCGTCTTGCCATTCTTGGAGTTATAGCCCAATCCCTCTTTGTTGAGAGAAAACATTTGGCTACCCAAGCACTTAAGCAAGTGGGCCTCACCACCATAGGCTTTACCTAAGGCGTGAGTGAGCTCATTTACCTCCTTCAATGTCTCATTCTCAACCATGAGTGAGGCATCACAAGTGAAGCCATCATCCATAGATGAAGTAGTAGTGGATGTGCTACATGAAGGGTTAGAGGAGGCAATAACAATAGGCTTATAGAATGATTCATCAATTATATCATAACTTATGCCTATGTCATTTGTCTACCTTTTCCTCAATTTTAGCTTGATCAATTAGAGAGGAGTGAGCTTCCTTAAGCTTGGTATAGAGCATTGCCAAGCTCCTCATGGGCTTCCACTAGCCTCTCATGAGATGCATTGAGCTCCTCAAAGGATTGCTCAAGAGCTTTAGTCTCTTTTGCAATTCTTTGCACTCTTTTCTCTTTTTGTCAAAATGTTCTCTAGCATCATAAAGCATTTCAATTAGTTCATCTTTAGTGGGTTCATCATCATCATCACTCTCATCATCATCGAATTGTACCTTTGTGGCCTTAGCTATGAAGCATGATGGAGTGTCGAAGATAGAAGGCTTATCATTGATAGCAATGCTTGCAAGTGCCTTCTTCTTGCTTGTCTTGCAATCATCATCACTATCACTTGTGGAAGATCACTATCCCAAGTGACCACATATGAGTGACTCTTCTTCTTCTTGATGTATTTTTTCTTCTCCTTCTTTTCTTTCTTCTTGCCCTTCTTATTGTCATCATCATTTTCACTATTGTATGGACATTGAGCAACAAGATGGTCCTTGCTACCACACTTGAAGCACCTTCTTGGTTCTTCCTTGTTCTTGGATGAGGTCTTCTTCCTCCTTGCTCGGTAACCCTTCTTCTTCATGAATTTGCCAAATCTCTTGACAAATAGAGTCATCTCTTCATCTTCATCATCACAAGCAATGGAACAATCATCTTCACTTGATTCTTCTTTCTTTGCTTTCCCTTGTTCTTGGATAGTGATGCAGCCTTGAATGCCACACTCTTCTTCTTCTCATCTTTCTTTTCTTCTTCCTCATTGTCTTCTCTATATATGTCATCGATCATCACATCTCCAAGTACTTGGTTTGGTGTCATAGTGTCCAAACCGCTCCTCACAAGTAAGGTGACCAACATTCTAAATCTCTTGGGAAGAATTTCAAGAATTTGTGAGAGAAGTCTTTGTCCTTCACCTCTTCTCCAAGTGTCGTAAGATCATTGACAAGCACTTGAAGCCTATTGAACATCTCCGGCACAATTTCATCTTCCTTTATCTTGAAACTTGCAAACTTTTCTTTGAGGATGTATTCCTTGGCCCCTTTCACGGTTTGTGTACCCTTGTATGATTCTTCAAGCTTCTTCCAAGCCTCATGCGTCATTTCCATGTTCTTGATTTGCTCAAACACATATTGATCAATAGCATCATGAATGACACTAAGAGCAATATCATTGTTTTGCATCTTTTCTTCTTCAGCAAGAGTGAGATGCTTCGGATCATCAATCTCAATTTTTGTCACCACCACATTCCAAATCTTTCTATTGATTGACTTGAGATGAGTGGTCATCTTTGCCTTCCAATAGCTACAATTTGTGCCATCAAATTGGGGTGGCCTTTTGGTGTTGTTGATTTGAGCAATTTTGACACCGAAGGATGTTAAGCCTCAAATTAACAGTGACCTTGGCTCCGATACCACTTGAAAGTTCCTAAATGGCTAGAGGGGGGTGAATAGCCTATAAAAATTCTACAACAACACTTAAACAATTTTGTTAGACAACTAAATGGCGAAGCAAGTTTTGCACTAGCTCTACAAAAGTGCAAGTCATCTATCCACAATTCTAGGTAATTATAATCTCTATGTCACACAATGTTTATGTCACTATTGGCTAGGCTTAGAAGAGCAAATGAACAAGAATAACAATTCTACAAGATACACAAAGATACAACTATCACTTGTATGAATGTAAATGAAGTAACAACAAGTGATGGAGTGGATATACTGCCGTGGCAAGAGATGAATACAACGAATACCAAATGAAATCCTCAAACAAGAATGACACAATGATTTATCCCGAGGTTCACTTGCTTGCTGGCAAGCTACGTCCTCGTTGTAGTGATTCACCCACTTGAAGGTTCATGAGCTAATTGGCATCACACGTCAAACCCTCAATAGGGTGTCGCACAACCACACTACAAGACGGAGATCCACAAGCTACGAGCAATCCACTAGAGTTACCTTTCGTAATCACCCACGGGGAAGGTACAAGAAACCCCTCACAATCCACGATCGATCGGAGCCGGAAACAATCATCAACTTCCGCTCAATGATCCTCGTTGCTCCAAGCTGTCTAGGTGTTGACAAACACCAAGAGTAACAAGCAAAATCCACAGCGAAACACCAAGTGCCTCTAGATGAACACACTCATGCAATGCACTTGGATCTCCCAATCTCTCACTAAATGATGAATGATCAATCAAATTGAGTGGGAGAGGAAAGGCTAGGCTTACAAGGATGTTTAGGCAATCAAAATATCCAAAAGTATGAGCCCAAACCAGCCAAACACAATATATAGAGCCCCCTCCAAAGATAGAGTCGTTGCCCCTCAAGACTCAGCTTCTGCGGGGCATCGGACGCATAGCCTGATAGCATCGGATGCGTTCGATGCTGGGATGGACGCCACGTGTCCTTCCCATTCAACGACGAACGTTAGATCTCAAGGGCTAAAACCAACCGTGGGCTCTTTATGGGGCATCGGACGCACCCATCGGACGCAATGATACAGCGTCCGATGCTCTGTCAGAAATTTCAATGGCTAACTGCTGAACATCGGACGCGGCTATAGGATCTCATCGGACGCACCAAGGCCAGCATCCAATATCTATGCAGAGAGCATCCAGAGAGCTCTTGCAGACATCGGACGCGTCCGATGGGCAGCCATCGGACGCACCGAGCGTCTGATGCTTCTCTAAAACCTGCCTGAGCCACGTCACTGCCATCGGATGCACCAGCGTTGCGTCCGACGCAGCGTCCGATGCTCCTCTGCCTTCTCTGTCTGGCTAGGGTTAGCCATCAGACGCGTCCGATGCCTATCGGAGGAGCGTCCGATGCTACTCAGAGAGCACGAAAACAATCTCCACTTCATCTCTTGTGCAAATATGTTAACTCTACCAAGTTTTCATCACTTGTGTACGTGAGTTAGCATTTGTCAAGCACTTTTTCAAGGGAAGTTAGCACTCACTAGAATCTAAATGCATATGCAAAGCGTAGATCATCTAGTGGCACTTTGATAACCGCATTTCACACACGAGCTCTACTCCTCTTAATAGTACAGCTACCAATCCTAAATGTGATCACACTCTCTATAGTTTCTTGATCACCAAAACAAAATGACCCTATGGTTATACCTTTGCCTCGAGCCACATTTTGTTTTTCTCTTTCTTCTTTTCTAAGTTTTAGAGCACTTGATCGCCACCATGTGGACATCACCATCCATCTAGCTCTATTACTTGTTTTTCGACCAACCTATCTCCTGTTCATACTTAAGCATAGGGTTAGTCTAATAAGTTTCATCAATTATCCAAAATCAAACTAGGGCTTTCAAAGTGACATGGTCAAAGATGGTAATCAAGTGGATGCCTTCAGCGGGGCTTCGATGCCAACTGATTTGTCGAGTTCAAATTGCCAACCGATTTGCGGGTGACTATAGGTGGTGGTGCCGCGGAGCGGAGGAGCGAAGCGGCAGTAGCGGCACTCTATCCATCTATTAGATCGAGGGTCTAGGATTGGTGGCACAAGAGAGAGGGGAAAGGAGGGGGAGAGAGAGAGAATATTTTCCTCTATTTATTTGGGTGTGATGTGGGGCTGTGGGCAAAAAAGATAAGGTGAGGTGAGTTTAATTGGCTAGAGGTATCCGTGTAAACACTTCCGTAAATAGAATAGATGAAAATGTTGGATGAAATAGTTTGGAAAGAGCGAATTAAGGGCATGTTTGGTACAACTCACAACAGCTCATGAAGCTGTTGTGAGCTGTTTTTGTCAAACACATTTTTCTAAAACAGCTGCAATCATGAAGTTGTTTTATTCTCTCTCTCACAAAAGAATAAGTTGAGATGAAGCTGAGAAAATTAGCTTTTCATAACTTACATCCCCATTTCTCTCTCAACCATGTATGAAGTTGTTGGTGAAGCTATTTTGTCAAATATTTTTCCAAAATAGCTCAGTTTCACCTAGAAAATTGCTCATGAAGCTATTTTCTAAAGAAAAAGGTCCAAATTACTACCTCGAAGTATTGCTTATGTCCATATAACCCCCGAACTAATGTTTGGTTCAGTTTACTCCTCTTAACTATTTCATCGGTTTAATTTACCCCTTAACAAGATTTGTCATATTATTCTCTACTAGGTAAATGTCTGTGCGTTGCAACGGGAAAATATAGTACCACGGTAACAGATGTATGAGCGTGTATTATACTACTATCTATAAAAGATTGCAATCATGATATTTGGAACATTAATATTCCAAAGTCTTCACGAAGGATAGATAATTAAAATATAAATTTTGATGCAAACAACCGAAAAAAGACGGTCAATTTAGTTTTTATTGTGAATGTTTTAGTTGTAGAGATAGAGATGTACAATTGAGTTTTAATTTCAAATTCTGTAATGTGATAGTAGACATCATAAATTATTTCTAAAAATATATTATGAATTTTATACTGTAATGTTTAATATAGTTTTGTATTTTTAATGTTAATTTATTATTATATATCCCAACTAATCAAAACATGATAAAAATTTATGATATATTTTTAAAACATAAAGTATGGTGCTAGCTATCCCACACATAATTTGAAATTGAAAACCATCTTAAATGTGGAGAAATAAAAAAGACAAATCCTATTGAGGGGTAAATGGATCAATTGAAATAATTTAGGGAGAGTAAATCGAACTAAATGATAGTTTAGGGGGTTATATGAATATAGGTCATACTTGAGGGTAGTATTTTGGACATTTTCCTTTTTTAAAAAACAGCTTTACTTCTGAAGCTGAGTTATGCCAAACGGAGCGTAGCGTAAAACAATGAGAATTTCATTCCATGCTTCATGTTAATAGTTGTAGTATGTGTGTCATCATTTCTGTCTCCAATACCCAATCCTCGAATCATCGTCCCATTTTCCATATATGCGCTTATATATCATTAGAACTTGTGATGTATTTGTTATGTTGACTGTGTGTATTTGTGTTAGAGTATTAATGGACTATATGTGTATTGCAGTTCATCAATTGTACACTTGCACTAAAATTTATTGCTTATATTTTTTGTTAAATTCAAATTGTCGTTAATATTACTCAATGTATGGATGCATAGACAAGTAACCCACGGGGACGGGAAAGGCCAAAGGGGAACCAAATCTCCCCGAAGCCTTCACGGGGACAGGGACTCTTCCTCCACACGGGCATTAGGATGAGGAGCGGGGATCACGATGAGGAGCCATTTTTCGACCAGGAATTCACCGCTGCCATCTCTAGCGAACAATTGGCTTGACAATGGATTATCCACAACTGGCACGCTAGGATGCAAATGGCTGCACGCACTCCAAGATTTCAAGACTAAGTTTGTTCAAATGAAATGATCTCTTCAACCGTCTAAACAATTGAACTTTTTTTGCATCAACATATTTCTTTCAATCAAATCTATTTCACCAACACATTTCTTTCAATCAAATCTATAAAATAATATTTAGTTACGTTTCGAAAGGAAATACTTAATGACATATGGCACTACTACACAAATAATTTGCAGTAACGTCACTTTTTTTAGGAGCGGCTCTATATTGAGCCACTCCTATAAATAGTTCTCAAATGAGCCGTTTCTACAAAATTATTTGTAGGGGTGGTTGGTGCCCTACAAATGGCTCTATCTATAGGGAATGCCTCTATGTTGAACCGCTCCTACAAATAGACGTTGAATATTAAAAATTAAGTACTAAAATTTGAATTTTTCAAAAGACCTCGAATAGAGAAATGTCCAAAATAAAAGTTGTAGATCTCAAAAAGTTAAAGAACTTTGTTGTTTACAACTTTTTCGTTTAAATTCATTTAATATTTAAAATGTTGTTTGAAATTTAATTTTTAAATTATTGAAGAATTTTAATTTCTCTTTTTAATCTCTGGCTAAAACTTGTATCTAGTTTTTCTTCCTCATACTAACTTTAAATTAATTATTTTTTTCCTAAAATTTTCTAAAATCATGCTCTATCAATTTATTGTGTTCTTACATCTATTACATTGGTCATTTTTCTTATGAACAATACAAATCTTGAATTCCAAAAAAAATGATAACTTCAAACAACATTTTGAAACATCAAATGATTTCAGCTGAAGAAGGAGGCCTTTTTGTCAAATAATCCTAAAATAATCTTGTGAACAATTCAAATCATTACTGTTTCAAAATCTTTTTTGCGGGTTTGAATCTTGTCTGTGGATGAATATTTGCCGATTCGAATACCGCCGACCATGAAGCACGCAAAAAATGCTGCGAATTGATGTCGGCCTCCCTAGATTAAAAAATTTTGCTATTTTTAGCCCTTTTTCTGATTTCTGAAAATTTTGATTTGTAGTAGTTGCCCCTATAAATCTTCTGCCGCCCTGAGAAATGGTAGCAGCAGCCACCCTCCGATTTTGTAGCAACACATCCATGGAGACCGCTTGCAAAACCGCCCCTATACAAATGGTCTTGAGCCGCCCTTAAAAAGGTTTGCTGTAGCAATGTGGGTCCTACTCTTGTATATCTGCCGTACACAAATTGGCGCGTGGCTACAATCCAAACAGTTTTCATTTTGGCATTGTCAGATTTTGGTTTGGTAATTGAATGAAAAACAACACTTTAGACCAAAGTTTGATAGTGCCAGCGTTGGCCATGACCAACGTTTGGTCAGGATCTGCAAAGGATATGCAACCAAATAGGCCCTTAATTGTGTCATAATCAACCAGTTACTACTCAGTGATGATTATCAAATTTTGTTTCCAACCGTTTTGGGTTATCATATATAGCTTGCAGTCACTGATGATTATATTTATAATTTTCAGATACACTAGCGAACATTTTTTCCCTTTTCTATCACTAGCTTAGCTTAGGGTAACTTTCGTTATTAGTTTTTTTTAAAAAAAAAAACCAGTGTTCTGGTTGAGTGGATAATATTTTTATTTTTTTCTACATAAAGAGCGAAAGTATTTCTTCCAACCCACCGCTTTCTTGTCCTACCATTTTACTTCTCAAACTGCCCTCGCATCCACCATCCCATCCTATATATGATCCGAATCATATAAGTCATGCTTGAATCTTATCTTATCTTATCTTATACAACTAAAAGAGCGGGATGTTATCGTCACCGTAAAAGAATCGGCACGCGTAAAAAAATCGCCCCGCCTCCGGTCTCGTGAATCGCACACGCTCGACCGCTTTCCCGCTGCCTTTCGGTCCAAAGAAAGCCCGTGGCTCCGCGCACAATGTCTCGCCAGTCGTCACGGTCCTCCCCTTTTATCCCCACGCTGCTTTGCAACCGACGCCCGCGCACTACGCCCAGCTCGCCACGATCCCCACCGCCACGATCCACCCTTAGACACTAAGGAGACCTCTGCCGCCGCCGTGGCCGCTTTCACAGACTCCGACCTCCGACGCTGTGACCTTGGGCGCATCCTGACGCCAGCGCACAGGCGCAGCTGCTAGCGACTCCTCCGCCGCTAATGGTCGGCCCCCGGCATCTCCTCCCGCGACGCCTTCCCCGACCTCCTCTCCGGCGCCCTCCCGACCAGTAGGACGCTCTTTCTCTCCTCCCCAGCCCCTCCTACCTGCCGCGGGCCCTTGCCCGTCAACACTCCACCGAGCGCCGCCCACCACCCTGAATGGCTCACGCCAGCGACACCCGCCCACCGGCCATTTCGCCATTGCCTCCAGGCTCCCACCGCCCGGCACCGCTTGGTGGACGGGATGCGCAGACATCGACCGCCACCAAGAGTGCAGAGGAGGAAGTCGAATCTTGCGCCTACCTCACCACCGTCGCCTGCTACTATCCCAACGGCGAATCGATCGACTGTAGCATGTGGCTGCGTGGTCCCTGGCGGGAGGTAAACACGCGCCATGAGCGGGCGAGTCGGACATGGCACGGTGGCCGGCAGCACCAGCGGCCACGACACGAGGCCATCGCGCGGCGGGAGACCACGACGCGGGTGCCCAACAACGGTTGGGCGGCGGCGCAGGCACGGACGCCAAACGACCCTGGCCCCTGACTCTTGCCCCAACGCAAGCGTGGCGGCGCGGATCCAGCCTCAACGCAGCCGCGTAGGGCTGCCACTGGCGCCGGAGTAACTACGACAGGCAGAGACCGGGCAAGTGGCAGTGGCAGCAATGTCAAGGCATTCGTTGTCGCATGCTCCCTCAGGAGCTTGCCGCTCGACCACCTGCAACTGCAGGTAATGATCGAGTCCTCATTTTCTCATATTGTCAAACTATGAGTTAAATTCACATCCAGTGAGATGAATACTTGTGCTGGTAAATTATTTTGAGTTCACTGTATAATTCCCCTTTTGCAATCATATGCACCAATTATTCAGGTTTTGGCACCATTTCTATGGTGCAATTGGTTGCAGGAACATTGCAAGATCATGCTCAGGATTGATTTAATCACATACAATATATGGAATACGGATTGTCCTCTTTAAACAAGGAAATGAATTTGAATTCTGTTTTGTTTTCCTTGTAATATAAGGATTCTGTTAAAACCTCTGAACTCTTCCTTATTACATGTGATGCCTTGCAGCGCAGTCCGCAAATAAATTTCACAGAACTACTACTCGAGGCAGCATTGCACTATGGAGTTCGTTTATTGGCTTCCTTGGTGATATAGCTTATTTTGTTCTTGCAATTTTCATTAACAGATTTTTTAAATTGTATCATAGACTTTGGGAGCCAGCAGTGATATCTTTTTCTATTGTCAGTGGTGCCAAAAATGCAGGTCTTGCATACAGCACCCTGACACTTCCAATTAACCTAGCATTGTAAGTCATTGTCAATCTCACATATGCAAAAGGTTGATGTGTTCATGAAGGCAAGCGAACCCTGACTAAATCCAGTAAACTTTCCATGTTTCAATTACATTTTCATGAATCTTTGTATCCTAGGAATGTATATTGGCCAGTGTAATTTCTTTTTGAGCAGGCAATCCATTCCCTTGAGGTAACCGCTCTCGTAACATGAGAAATTGATATTAAAAAATAAATTAATCAGTGTTCAATAGTGTTTTGGCAGGGCAAACTAATACTTGAAGGTGTCTGACATATTCTATTTTTTTGTTATGCAATACTATTCTGTATCATGGTTGAAAGCCTACTCTAGATTAATGTCTTTGATATTGGTGTCTCCTAGATCAACATAGGTGACTCTTGGAAGTTGATGAATATCCTTCAACTTTTGTTGTTTTCTTTACTGTTGTCAAAAATATCGATATAGGTGATTTCATTATCAGTTCAGTGCTCACATTGAGATGCTTAGCATATTTCGCATTTGATGATATTGTTAGTAAGCCCTATTCTGACTTGTTTAATTATTGTAGTATATGTGAAAGAAATAGAACAAAAAGCTTCTGGTCAGCATGGTGTGATAATGCAAGAAGACCTCAAACAAAGCACTGATTAAGCATGGTGCTGATTAAGATATAAATAGGTCAGCACTGTAATCATTGTTGCTCCAATTTATGACAATACTTTGATATCAACTGCCTGTGTTCTGTATTGATATTTTTTGAAAGTGAATTAGATAACTGGATCATTTCTAACATATGAAGTGATCATTTTTTATTCAATGTCAAACTCCAACTCACAGTTTTAGATGGAGTTGTTGCACAGTTGTGAGTCCCTGCTCTTCATAGGATTTATTACAATTTCTCTTGGCAACACTGGCCAAGTTCATTACATTCATTGGTTTATTTCATACACCCAGGACTACCTGCACTCAAAACCCAATATTACTATTAGTTGTCCATAGTTTCATCAAGAATTTTGACATATAAAGATACTGTATCAAATCATTGTTGACGGCTACTTGGCTAGGACAATTTCTTCATTACTTATCTCATTGGTAATGCGGCATCTCAAAACTTGAAATTTCAATACTTGAGATCACCGTTACATCAAAGATCGTTCACTACCTTATCTAAGGGTAGGAATAGGACCAATAGAACTCTGACTTGTCGGTTTCTACCTTTAAGATTTTATCAGCGAGAGTTTAATATTTTTTAGATATATGGACTTGCTACTGTTCTCATATATGAGTTTCAGACTGTCATGGCAGCTTTATGCAAATTTACGTGTCGCATTACAATATTCCTTGGTTTGTGGGATATAATGATTGTCGTTCTTGACACGATTGCTACTTACAAATTGTCAAATTGGTATCAACAGTTTTCCTTTATCTCTTCTTTGTTCCTTTCGGGATGGTGAAAGCTAATGCATGAGGCAATGAGGATAGAGAAGACGGCGGCAACAGGGGAGGAAGATCTTGAATTGGTGTTATCAAATGGCTATGTCTGCCAATAATGTTTTGCTACTGAACAAGTCCCAACTCATACATATATTTATAAATAAACTCGTATAACTCATATCGGGGGCAATTGCCATATCACTGATCAACTATAGTACTACACACATGGTGTACCAAAATGTTGATTTACCATAGTTTGTGAATAATCCTCATTTCTTGTGTAAGTTAGACGTACATGTTCGTATTGATTGTCTCTATTTGGCATAGAAGGCACCTGGATGAAAGTGGATGGTGCCGGTCATTCAAGGAAGGGCACCTAGCGGATGGTGCCGGTCATTCAAGGAAGGGCACCTAGCATTAGTGCCTACTTGATCAGAGGTATGAGATGATAATTGAGGCGCGAGCGAAACTGGCTGGGGTGGGTGTGGGAGTCGGGGGCAGAGGTGGCGAGTGGAGGTGCTGGTTGCTGACAATCGAACGATTCAGATGAAGCTGACGACGGGGTTTATCGGCATGACGCTTGATGAAGGTGGTGATGGCAGTGCCATGGAAGCTAGCGGATGTAATGGGATAGGAGAGCGAAGGGATGGGCGGTTGTAATGGAGTAACTAATGATCCCACTATTAATGATGATATCTTGAAACAGGTTGAGACGTATAATAGATGGACAAAGTAGAGTGAATGTCCAGATTGTACGTCATAAGTCTAGAGATTGTACGTTATGAGTGTGACATATCATAGATTTCTACAATTCTATATATATACCTAGCAAGACACGGGCACTCACCTAGTAGGCTAAAAACAACGTGTGTTCAGCAATAACATGGAGTCCAACTCCAACATGATGTATCCGGGGGTCGGTCTGTGGGCCATAATTTTTGGACCACCAAAGACGACGTTACGTTTTTTTTCTCTCGACGCGACACGGATCCAACAACGGCCCGGATAACGACCAGGTCATAGTTGAAAGGAAAGTTGATGCTCACGTTGGGGGTGCCCCGGAGAGCAGTGGAGCAGATGGCAGCAGAGCGGAACGACTGGCTGTGAGCCCAGCACCCAGCTGGATCGGATTGCGCCCACGTCACGCCAAACGACCTATTTTTTTGTTGGCCAGGAACAAAAACCACCAAGGCCGCCGCAGCTAGCCCTTCTTCTCCGGCTCCGGTACATAATTTCCCTTGGTTACCCTGCCTGATCTGACCTGACCTGATGGAAGCAGCAGCAGTGGCTGCCACCTCCTCCCTGCTACTGGTCTCCGGTGGCCCCACCAGGAGATCGTCGCCGACAGCCTTGCCTTCCCCTTCCCCCTCGTTGCTTCGTCGGCCTCCTCCCTGCAAGATCTGCTGCTGCTCCGCCTTCACAACCTCCACTGCACCCAGCAAGGGGAGTAGCAGAAGCAGCAGTACGGGCTGGAGGTGCGCTTCTAGTGCCACCGCTGGCGGTGGTGGCTCATCAACCGCCGTCTCCACGGAGAAATGGATTCTCGACCCTGCAGGTCAGTCAGGTTTGATCGTCGACGATTTGCTGAATGTCTTAAACTCTGAAATGCAGCTATTATTACCATGTTAGTATTCTTTCTCTCTCTCTCTCTCTCTCTCTCTTTTTGTTAACAGCATGGTTTGGTTAGTGGCACTACGTTTTGCATTGCGGCTTTCAATAGTTTAATCTGCATGCCCACCGTGGTGTATGGTGTGCTACAAGTATTCTTAGCTAGCAGTACACTAGCTGGGGAAAAAAAAAACCGTGTGTGCTTGGTCATTCATTCTTTTTCACGCCTCGTTGCAAAGCGATTTCAGGTGACGGTGACTGGCGTCACATTGGCTACAAAGTTGCACGGCCTGGCGCGATCGAGATCGTCTCAGTAAGCACACTCATTACTGTCGATATACCATGCATTGTGCTTTTATTCAGCATACTATCATATCCTCAAACTGACGCAGTGTGGACAATTAAAATATCAGCAGCTTTTATTCAGCATACAAATTGCATGTACATGTACTGCAGCTGCAAACATGTTAGATAGCCAGTCACCTTGACAGTTAGAATTAATTTCCGTGTGTTGGTACTTTCCAGGATGCGGCGGTGACCGTTGGCCGAGTTGCTGACAAGGCTGACATCGTCCTCCCCATTGCCACAGGTAGGTCGATCGTCACTTCATTCTTGCAAGAGTTGAGTCACTGACTCTGTTTGCACGTACTACACTCTGTCGATCAATTCAGCCTGGAATCGATGATGATAATAAGCAACGCAACCGTGGATGTAACAACGCAATGGAAATATATGGTAATATGGAAATGGAATGCAGTTTCAGGCACGCACGCTCGGCTGGAGAAGAAGGTCGGGAGCCTGCTGGTGACGGACCTGGACAGCACCAACGGCACCTACATCAACGAGCGCCGGCTCAACCCTGGATTCCCCGTGCCCATCGACCCCGGCAGCCTACTCATCTTCGGTTTGTATATATTTAATTTTGGATCCAAACAAACCACTCCATCTACGGAACAGTGTTTTTCTCTCACAGTAAATCAGCCAGCCGGTTGTCACCTGTGGAATGAATTTGCATTATATTCTGCATCGATGCATGCATTGCAGGTGACATCCACTTGGCGATGTTCCGTGTGAGGAAGATGAGAGTTGAGGTGGCCAGCACTGAGGCCGAAGGTGGAGCTGAACAAGAGACCAACAAGACCGCCGAGGCAGCAGTATCGGCTGCTGCAGTTGAAGAAGATACTGCACGCTAGCAGCATGCAGGCTATGTATGCTGCGTCTGTCAGGAGCGAGGTCCAAGCTAGAAGAGTGCCTGCCGGGTCATCTCTCAAATGCAGCCACAACAATAGGAGTACAGGACAAGGCACGACGCAACAAATCTGGTTCGATGTAATAATATATATACAAAAAAAAAACATGCAATGGCATCAGCAGATCAGCTACGGTTCCAACTGAAATGAGCAAAAAATATATATAGATAGAGTAAGAGTAACGCATCAACGAGCATGTCTGCATGTGTGTGTGATTATAGAGTGGAAGATTGTCACGGAATGTAACTGATGTCTTTTGTTTGTTTGTTTTTGGCCCATGTCCAATCCAATGGAAGGCAGAATGATGATGTTGGGATCAGAAATGAGAAACATTTGTTTGTTCGGAGTAGTAAAACCAATCTAGCGGGCTCTAGCATCGTTTTTGGTTCATACAAAAACACGCCAGTTTTTGGTCCATACCAGGCAATGGACAATCTAGCGGGCTCTAGCCTCGAGTTTTTGGCTGATTGGTAGAATCAGTAAGAGGTTACTTACACGACAAAGGCGCTAAGGGATTCATGTAAACCTGGTATTTGTCAACATGTATCCTATATTTGCCTTTTGTTATCTTAACGTCTTGGGTTTGAATAAAATATTTGAGGAATCCTAAAAATTCCATTTTTTTTCATTCAAGATCATTCTTGGAATTCTTGGAGGTGGCAATCAAGGCAAGCATGATTGCAAACTTTGGGAAGCCATTTAGAGAAAGCCTCGCCGGTTAAAATTCATATCTCGGCGACCAACGAACTGAATTATTTGACATGGCTTTATTACAGTAATAGTAGCCCGATGTTACAAGAACAAGTATTACATGGTG
The DNA here is from genome assembly GCA_009763385.1 of Coix lacryma-jobi var. lacryma-jobi. NCBI lineage: Eukaryota > Viridiplantae > Streptophyta > Magnoliopsida > Poales > Poaceae > Coix > Coix lacryma-jobi. The sequence continues at coordinate 124,178,589 of CM019829.1, forward strand.
ATTGATTTATTTCAGTTTCCTCAAAATCTACATTATTGATCGGCTTATCTATCCAATAGAAATTACATGATCAGATAAAAGTGACAAATCAAAAAAGAATTGACGTATCACTAGTAATATACAGAACCATTCCATTGTTTCGATTACTCGAGGTAATAGTTGCTCCAAAATATTGGCAGACCACAGACATTGGGGATATACTGGACTCAGACAAAGTTTATGGTGAATGATACGTAAGGATGGACCTCTGATTCACCTCCCAGACCAGCAACAGCCACATCGTCTTCGGCTTTCCAATAAATACTGTATGTAATTCAAATGTTGCATTTTAGTGGGAAAAAAAAACAAGACAAAAGATGTGACTTAACAATGTAATGACTGCACTCCAAACACTGAATTACCTATGGACATTGCCACAGAGCTCCTCTAAGATGCTCCTTACTTTCTTCTCGCCCTTTGTAGATGGAGCAAGAACGGCAGACTGATGCAATAGAAATATCAGACAACACATGCAAGATAGAGTTGAACATCACAAAGAGTCAGACAGCAGAGCAAATTACCAGAAATGATGGAGGCAGACCATATCTAAGAATGCTCTCTACAAAGATACGCACAGCACAGAAGTGCATCCAGGAACTGAATACCTGCACAAAAGTAATTACAACCCTTGAGGGAGCAGGTCCTTATGAAAGAACTTTTAGGCAAAAGTTCCCAGTCAACAACACGGGTGGAGTTGTTGTCAGGCAAGCAAGATAAGCATGAGAAAGAAACCAAATCAAATATTAGCAAATTGTATAATCACAACAAAGCAATTGATCCTCAGTACTTTGGTCATGTTTACTCAAGAAACCATCTAAAAAATCAAGTGCACGAGCACATATCTAAAATCTAGCCAAGGCCACAGCCCAGTAGTGAGATTTTTTTACGATGAAAAATAGGAGTTTCATAGACCTAAACCCATAAAATCAGGAGACTCAGTAGCCAGTGACACCAAACATTAGTTAACATAATGGCTTTCAATATAAACATGGGTCTAAAATCAAATTCCCATTCAATGTTTCTGACATTCACAAGGAAAAACAAACCAGTTGCATTTTTAAGGAAACAAATGCTATTGTGGGTAGGATAGGATCACAGGACCACTAAAATATGTTGGAAAAGAGTAAGTACCCGCTGTAGCTGGCATAGCACCATTGCAGAAGCGAGGTCCTCATTGCTTCCTGGTCTTGCAGTAACTTCTCCATCTCCTGCTTTCTACTTTCTTGTGCTTCGGGACTATACTCAAAATCACGAATCTGGAACAAAATAAATAAAACTTAGTGAATGACAAAATACTAAAGATGGGTTGCCAGATTAATGTTAAAAAGCATAAGACGTCCAAGGAAATCTTACCTGAAAACCCTTCTCGCGAGCACGAACCTTAAAGTTGTCAACAACCTTAGCAAAAAGTGTTACAGTGTAGAGGGCATACTCATTGTCTTCATAGAGCTGTTTAGATGACCTGGGTACCTATAAAATCATGTTCAGCTCAAAATCATGTCCAGCTTAGAGCAACTTGACAGCTTTTTATAAATGTAAATCCTCCTAAGGGCAGATTAAAACAACATTCAATTTCTCTTTTAAATGAAAGTTTGAAGAAAAACGAGGCCAATTTAGGAGGTTCTCAAACAGGCTGAAAAGCACCATAAATGAAGCACGACAGGAAATTATCATTACCACAAATTTGTCGAGTGATTCATAGCTTGACAACCACTCCTTATGGGAGTACTTTGGAATGATAGCAAGAAGCGTTACTAGATGCTCTGAGCTGATCATATCCTCTGGTATTCCAGATTGGAAAGATCACGAACTGCTAAGCTGTCACGAAAGAAAAGGCAAATTAATCAGTGCATAACAAGAAACAGTTTACCCCACTCTGCTTTCCCATTTGCTTTACGTAAAACAACAAAGGAATTGAATAATAGTTGGGATCGCAGCTAACATAAGCATAAACAAATTCCTCTGAAAGCTAGCGATAAAATATGGCAATACCTCCCGCTTTGCTTTCTGTTTATTGCACTAAGCTGGCTCCTTACATTGTTATATTCCGCTGCTCGAGCCTAGAAAATAGAATAATTTTTAGTGATTGTAAACTCAGTTTCCAGCCAACAATATTACAGAAACCATCATCATGTAATACCACAATGAAATGAAGGTCATAATTAAACCTGAGACCAAATCCCATGTGGGAATACAGCTGATGAGCAAGAAAAAAAAGAAGTGTAGATAGAGTTGGGAAGAAATAATCACAGGCAGATAGACATTCAAGGGGTATTTTATCTGTGAAGTACATGGGTTTGCTTTATCCTGATTCCTGAGAAAATCTGGCATCAATTTCTCATTACTTTGGACCCTAGCTGTGATGTGTAAGCTTGAATAGAAGGAATGTGATGACTGAATGCTAGTAAAAGGAGAAGTAGAGCTAATGGTCAAGTAACTTGCCATGCATCATTTGGGCACCTATTATGGGAAACAAAAAACACATGAAACCCCAAGAATGCTCCAGTAACAGCACAGGGCTCCTTTTAATTAACTCTAGGTAAACAATAACATGATAAACAAACGTGGTACAATGGTACGCACAAGTCTGATCATATGTGATGTTGATGTTGGTAGATCTTTACAGAACATTGTGACTCAGCATCAGAGTTGTGTTACGAGAAACAAACCAACCTTCATGTCATCTTCGATCTTGGCGACCTGCGACTGGATGCTGCCGACGATCTCCTTGAGCGGCGACATTGTGGGGTACTTGCCCTCATCCCACACGAACCTGCACACACGCGCAAGCGCAATCCAAACAAGCAAGCTAGCTTTTGAGCTACACACACGCGTTGGGGCAACAAACCACCCAACCGAATCCGATCGGCGAGCTGGACAGGACAGGGCAGGACAGGACAGTAGGCAGGTAGCAGCAGACCTGACCTGGTGAGGTAGGTGTCGACGGGGACGCCATCGACGGTGAGCGCCCCGCTGTCGACGCCTCCGGCGCGCTCGAGGTCCTCGATCTGCCTCCGGATCTTGTGCGACACGCCCTCGACGAACACGTTGGACTGGCGAAGGCGAGGGAGGTGACTGTGAGGCAGAGTGGCATGGAATCGAACCCTGGACTCGACTAGACTAACGCTCGGGGGCAGCAGCGAAGTCTAGAAGAGATTGGAGACGGAATCGAAGGGGCTGGGCTGGGCGGCCCAAGCATACCTTGACGAGGTCGTCGCTAAGGGCGAGGAGGGAGTCGAGGGTGCCGACGCGGAGGTCCGGGACGTTGAACTGCACGGCGGGAGCGGGAGGAGGTCAGGTGAGGCTAGCTTTGCATGTATGTATTCTAGATGGTTCGATTCCGGCGAGGGAGGGGAGGGAGAAAGGGAAAGCGACAGGATTACCCGGTACAGCGGGGTGTCGAAGGAGTGGCGGGAGATGCCGTCCTGCAGGCGCAACCAGAGCGAGGTCGCGGTGGCGCCGGGAGACTGCACGGGGAGAGAGACGATCCAGTAGCGGGTTGCCATCGCCGCCACTTCCACCGCCGTGGAGCACCTGGTCTCGTCTGCGATTCGATGGTGGCGATGGATCTCGTCGTCTCGGGACGGGACACACCGGGGACGGGGAGGGGATGAGTGAGGATGGGCTGGGCCCTGTTGGAGGGAACGACGGCGGGCCGGACCAGGCCGGGCCGGGACCGTTTTTTAGTAGCAACGTGTCCGTTCGATGGCCGTGAGGCCCAAGTGTTCGTTGCCATAAAAGGCCACGGGGGGGAGGGCGAAGAAGCTAGGGTTTCGGCCCTCACGAACACTACTTGATCTTATCCGAGCGCGCCGTCCGGCGGCGCGCGGCGGCCGGAGCCGCCTCCCCGTGGCCGTGTTGCCCCCGCTGACCTGCAAGGGTTCGTGGGGTTGGTGGCGCTGTTCTTCGGAAAGAGGCGGCGCTGGCTCCCGCGGTTGCTGCCGGCGACGAGCGATGACGACTACCCGCGGTCGGAGCGCGCGCGATGATGGCCGCGCGGGTTCCCCAAAAAAAAAACACAACTCGAAATGATTCGTGATGTTCTTTTGCTTTGAGGTGTTTTTTTTTCGAAAAATAGAAGTGTTTTTTTTTAATTTTGAAAGGATTTTGTGTGCGTGTGTTTAACGGCTCCTGTCTTCTGTTTTGTGCTTAATCCGTTTTATTAGTGGGGTTTGATTCTGTATCACCTACGTCATTGACAAGGTGATTTGATTCTGTATCACCTTCGTCATTGACAAAGTGATTTGATTCTGTATCACCTTCGTCAATGACAGTCTACTTTTCCTCGTTTTAGTGGGTGTGCCGTGGGTCCTTACTCCCAGTTTGTGAATCCGATGTTCTTGTTACCTTGCTGGGTTCAGCTGTACTATGAGGGCTATTGTTAAGTTGGTGGATGTTAACTAGTTTTACGATGTAAATATCTGCATATCTTTAAATTTGTCTGTGTCAGTATCAGTAGTCATTGCACGTGCTTAATGAGATTAGCTTGTAACATATATTGTTGTCCTCTGCATATCTGAATTTTTTTTTTTTTCTTTTGCATCGATAGTTATCCTCATGTTTAAACATTTAGAATGTACCGATAGTTTATCCTCATGGTTAAACATTCTGATAGTTTATCCTCAAGGTTAAACATTCTGATAGTTTATCCTCATGGTTAAACATTCTGATAGTTTATCCTCATGGTTAAACATAACATTTCGAATGTACATCCTCATGGTTAAACATTTAGAAGAAAGTTATCCTCATTTAGAATTTTCTTGTGGCCATGTGTGTTGGCTCAGTATATGATTTCTGCCTGTGCTACATTGCTAACCAACTAAAGGGACTCGGCCTTGATTACAAGTTGGCATGATTAAGCGTTTTCTGGGACCACAAGGAGGGATCACGAGGATGACATGATAAACCATCTTTGGTCCACAATTTTGGATTAGTGAGGTGGAAGCTTTGGATATAGCACAGTACTTATGTTTGGGACTTGGTAATTGCATTGTGCCTGCAGGATGAACTGGTCCATGACGTTTACTACCATATTATTCCCTTTCTAAGCTGGAAAATTTTCATACATTGCTTTGGTTCCCTCTCAACTGATCCTTCACTCAGCCACTGTTTTCGTATTTCTTGATACATGGAATTCAATTGCTTATTTAACCAGTCCATAGTCTTTCAGTTTAACCTGGCATTTCATATATTTGGGATTTTTAAGTTGCCCCTATGGCTTTTATGCTGTGCCTGTGGGATGAACAGGTCCCAACAATTACTCCATTTTTTTCACTTTGTCAGCTAATAGCCATACATGTTTAGCTGCTCATTAAGAATGGGAAATGTACACTTTCTATACTGTGTTATACATGGTATCATGTGTGAAGGAGCAAGAGTTGTGCTGATGGCAACAACAGTGTCTGTAGGATAAGCAGGTGTCCCAGTGTTTGGCTCACTTGGTTGTTAGTGTCCTTTGGGTTATTTGTAGCCTTCTGTTGTCCCACTTTGTACCTTGAATGTGATTTCATGGTGGCTTGTTTTTCCAAGAGGAGCTGAGGAGTATGCTTCAACAGCAACCTTGTGCTTGTCTTAGAGCTACAAGGAGGATAATATGCTGAACTTATTTGCCTTGGTAATGTTGTAGGCTGACAAAAATATACGGGCAGATCCACTTCTGTTGCTGTCATTCTGATACACTTGACTTGATGACTCTCAATGAAGCCGAAAGCCCGAAAGGTGTTGCTGCCTTGCAGAATGAAGTTTTGAGTTCAATATATGGAATTTATGTTTGGTAATTGTTGTCCTGGAGCTGCAAAATTTTGAAGCCAACCACAAATTGTCCTTATTTCTCTGCGAGATGCATGCCTGCTATATTTCTTACACTTCAGTCTTGACTGATGCCTACTGCCAGAGTGCAGGTTCAGTGATAGTGGGGTCACTCTGCTGCTATGTTGACTTGTTCATTGTAAACAAATTTCTTGCTGATTTTCTTGTCCAACATGTGTGACGTCTTTGACATAATATCATAATATATTTCGAAGCATTACCCAGTTATTATTGTGTGGTGTTATCTGTTTACATGTGAATAAATCAATTTCCATGATTACCCTCTTTAGTAGAGTTTGGCTTCTCCAAAAACGAAAAACTAGAAAAGCTGGCTTGGTAGGGCTTTTAATTAAGCCAGTGAAGCCACAAGAAAAACCCTGCAAAGAGACCCTAGAGCTAGCGAGAACGAAGAGCTTTTCCATAATTATGCTGTGGGCTTTGTCTGAAACATTTACATGAAGCCTGAACGAACATGTTTTCTTTTCCCCTCTTGAAACTTGGTGTGTATTGGCTTGTGGCATGATGAGTTGATGACATGTGAGTTCTTCCAGATTTATGAAGCCCCGCTTCCTTTCCCCTCTTGGAACTTGGAATGAACTGGTTTATTGGCTTGTAGCATGATGAGTTGATGACATGTGTGACTTCTAGATTTCTGAAGCCCAAACTCAGTCTGTTCGTTTTTGAACTTATCAGTCAACTTATTAACAGTACTTTGTCTTATTCTCTTTCACAAGACACTGTTGAAACAGACCAAATCAGTTGTAAATAAGTGTTTTTCTCTCATAAATCAGCTGGTACATTGTTTTTCAGCCATGAAACAATCGGCCAAATAGGCCCAAATATCTATTTCAACTTTCAATAGGGCATGTTCATCGACAGAACTCCGCAAATGGCTCCAGGTGCATCTACAAAACTCCGCAAATGACTCCAGGTGCGTCAAATATGTATATGCAACCTCTGTTCGGCGAGAGAACAAATGGCTCCAGGTGCGTCAAATATGTATATCTGCAACCTATGTTATCGTTCGGCGAGAGAAAACACTATTTCATAGCTAACAAGTAGTGATGATTCTAACCGATAAGCTCAAGCGAAAGAGCCACAGTCAACTTCAAACTCGTCCCGGTGTCCACTGCAGGGGCGAAGCTCAGTTGAGCTTAGGGGTGCAAATGCACCCCCCCCCCCCCCCCCCCCCCAAAATTTTAAAAAAACAGTAGATTTACTTAAAATTTCACCATATATACATCCCCACAACACATGTATATGCACCCACAAACCAACTGCACCTCCCTCTAGTTTACTCTAGCTTCGCCACTGGTCCACTGCACTGCTCAGTCGCTCACGCCCTTGTGCTCCACCAGCACAGGAATGATTCAGCTTGCCAGATATACAACATTAGTTAATCATGTGATCGAAAAATTCAGAATGTTTAGTGTATGTGAGGAAGTTATATCTTCATCTTTATATACATGTTGGTATAAGCATTCAACTAAAGCGATGCAACATTGCTTGAGGTCGATCGTGGGTGTTTTGAGAACTAGAGGTGAATCGCCTCTTTTAGTCCTGTATATTCATATCCATTCAGTAAATGATAAATCTGGTTTCTGCCCTCCGTAAGCTATCTGATGAGGAGATGAGGATTTGTGATTCAGAGCAGTTCCCCACTCTTCAAGCGCAAAGCAACTTCTCAAAATGAACGCCACCCGGCACCTGATACAACCATCACAAGCAAATTCTGAAATAAAAGAACTGAAATACTTTGGTTAACATTGGCCTCCTCTATCCTGGATTTATTCAGGACAGAGATTGAAAAGATTGTTCTAGCATATGCCAGCAGTCAGATGGCAATAGAGGCTGAATAAGCCAGCAATAAGATTGGCAATAGAGGCTGAATAAGCTGAAGGCAAAATAAAATCTGCTACGTGCCAGAAGAATATTGGTTTCATCCCACAATGTTCAGAAACAGCAAAACTATTGCCACTCTTTCATGATTACATTTAACATATAACTTACAAAACAACAAGCCTTTGACTTGACAGTATATGCTTCAACTGGACCAACAAATCCCAAGGTAGATACCTTTCCTAAAGATAATCTGAATATTACAATCTATCTATTTTGTGCAACTGAGAAAACCTGAGAGCTTGTGTCAGTGAAATGTGTTACATTAGATTAGCCAACAAAGACAAGATACACACACCCCTTTCTGTTTATTTTCCTCTGTCAGATCTTGAAAATCTACTAGATCTATGAACCTTCAGCTTAATTGACGGCACCTTTCTAGACAATGCTTGCCAGATCATCTGGACTGCATCACCCTTCTGGGATGGATACTGATACTCAAAATGTTTATCCACCTCTTTGAGCCTATTCCACATCTCTGTCCATTGTTGCTTGGTTACACCACTGAGCAGTCTCATCAAGTAACCTTTTTTAACAGCATCAGACGAACGGACAAAGATGGAGAACTTTGAATAATCCAACACATCCTCATAAGGTAGCTCAATGTCATTACTGATGATAACAGGGACACAGTGGCTCACTATCGCATCAAACAAGCGATTGGAAGAAGGGGTGTCCCCAGCAATGTTTAGGCAAAATTTTGATGAGTGCATTCCTTGGCTGGCTTTGCTGGCGCCATGGTCCTGGACACTTCCAAAGGAAAAGTAAACATCCTTTTCATCCTTGAGCATATAATATAGCTCCTGTCGAATGCTCCCTCCCTGGATATGGATGATGCAACATATTAAATTACAAAGCGCCAATTGTCACTAAACGACAGAATCACTTAAAATTGTAGCACGACAGTTCTCAAATAAGAAAACAACAACTAGCTGGAAGCAATTGGAATAGGTTCACACAGTCGTTTTTTGCACAATCATTTAGTTTCCATAATTCCTACATGGTTTGTAAACAAAATTGGTTAGTATATTCCTGTACTAATACCATTTTAATGTCAAAAGGTTGAATCATGGGAAGATATTAATAATCAATTAATATCTGGAACTTAATAGCTTGAGAAAACAAACATAAACCAGAAGTCTTTCTGACAAAGATAGAAGATTGAGAAAGCCTGTGTAAACCCAGTGAAGATTATCAAATTACACAACTTCATCCAGAGGTTCAAGCATTAAAATAAGGTGATGGATGTAGATTAATCAGGAAAGGGCATTATGCACAGTCTAAGATTCTGAAAGTACAGACACCAGAAGATATATCTACTTTAGTTCAGAAAAAGCCATTTGGGATAATAAGTTTAGACTACTAGCAATTACTATCAGCACAGGCTAGCCAAAATTGTGGCGCTTTCTAACAGTAGAAACATGTCCTATCAAAACACAACAACATTTGAACTGGCAATTCCATCAGGATTCATGAACTTCAAAAAAAATAGACTAATTATGTACTAACTCTTGATGAAAGAAAAACCAAGGCTTTGTAGATTTATTTAGTACTATAAACCAGGTCCACGTGGATAGACCCTTTTAGCAATAAGAGTCATGATCCCACATCATTAGTTTCACCCGATTCCAAATTATGCTACTCTTACTGTGTAGCTTGCTAGTTTCTGATTTATATTTGACAAAGCTAATCTCACCAAATTCCAAATTATCCTCCTCTTACTGTATACTGTATAGCTAATAGCTCCTGATTTATATTTGACAAGTTTTGCTAAAAAAAAGGAGTCTTTATCAGAAAAGGACAATGTTTTTCGATGGTACTAGATTACTACTAGCAGAACGTTAAACACTTGGCATTTCATATTGACTAACTCATACTAGAATACTTCTCCTAGTGGAGTGCTCAATGCTTGACAGCTTCAGAGTGATTAACTCACAGAACCAATTAGTAGAATGTCCAATGCTTCACAGCTTCATAACAACTAACTTACAGAACCAACAAAAATAATCGCCAAATTGCAGCAAGCACAGTTACAGTTACCTTTCCTGTAAATTGCTCCCCGGAAGTACAGCAGGGTCGACCGGTCATCGAACCCGGCCGAGTCATTGACGAACGTCTTGGCCATGTGCTTGTAGGGCGCAACGAGATCCTTCTCCAAGCTGGCCACCTTCGGGGGATACCTCCCGAAGTCAGACAGCACGAACACGGCGGGGGACAGCGCCGCCCGGGCGTGCAGCAAGCTGTTGGGGTGGTGCGCGACGATGACGTGGTCGGCGCCACCGAACCTGCTCCACTCCGGCCGCGCCGTGAGGTACGCCACCAGCTTCTCCTGGAGGGCCTTGTCCCTGCCGACCTTCTCGGGCGGCACGGGCCGGGAGTGGCGGTTGTAGCTGAGGGACGCGAAGAAGGGCACGAAGACGAGGTCAGCGTCGCGGGCGTCGGCGACCCGCACTGCGGAGTGGCGGCCGCAGGGGCCGGCGTGGAGGAGGAGGAGGACAGGAGGTCGAGCGTGAGCCAGTACTCCCCACGCTGTGCTGCTGTTTGAGCCCCCCGGGTAGCGCGGCGGCGGCGGTAGAGAGCCGGCCGTGACGTCTGGCCAGACCGAGTCAGCGGACGGCGGCGACCAGCTGAGGAGGCCGAAGTGGAACTCGGGCGGCATGTCGTACATGAAGACCCTGAGGGCGGAAGCAGCGCGGGGGTCGCATGATCTGACCGCGGCGGAGGTGGAGTCGGAGTCGGAGTCGGAGGCGGAGATGGATGATGAGGCGGAGGAGGGTCGTCGGGGGCGGCCGTTCTCGTCGAGAAAGGAGAGCTCTTTGCCGGCGGTGGCGTTGGAGGAGGAAGCGGTCACGGCGGCGGGGAAGGCGTGGGGCGGGACGGGGAGGCCGGTGTCGGCGGGCCGCCAGCGCGCGCCGACGGCCGCGAAGAGGAAGATGGTGGAGGCGACGAGGACCGTGGCCGCGGCGAGCGGGAGGAGCAGCGTGCGGCCGCGGGCGCCATGGGGATGGGGCAGCGCGGGTCATGGCTGGACGACTGGAGGCGGCGGCGACGCAGGGAGGAGCATGGCCCCCGGTGGTGTGGGGTGGCGGATCGATCTGATTCAGTTGGAGTTGGAGAGGAAGGGAAGGAAGGGGAGGAGGAGAGGACGCGTGAGTCCCAGGGTCAGGTAAGGTCGTGCAAGGTGCTTCTTCTTCTCTTCTTTCTAGCCTTTCGTAATCCGCACCTAACTTGTTCATCATCTGTTTCAAAAAAAAAAAAAAAAAAAAAACACTCGTTCATCGTGTGTTGTTGTCGTCGATCAGGAAAAAAAAGAATTGTTACCGTGTCAAAAGAAAGAAGAAGAAATGTCATTCTGGATTTTTTTTTTTTTTGAGACACACTAGATTGGTTGGTTGGCCCAGCAATACAATGGTTTGGGCCGTAAAGCCCGTAAATAACGAGGAAGCCAATCATGGAATTGTTTTAAATTTTCGAAGAAAAAATATTTTTTTACTTCTATTTTGTAAATATATAAATAAGGTTTATTACTTGAAGTATGAGTACATATATTTCATGGTGCGTTTAGGAAAAAAAAAGAGTAATTTGATGGCATAGAAGTTTGTCCACTTTTCCAGTGCAGAAATAGTTAACATACTAGTGTTCACAGTCCAAAAAGGCAAAAGAACTCATGCAACAACACATAGCATATTTAAGCTAACAAACAGATTCACCGTGAGCTGACTTGTACCAAACAAACTCTGAATTAGTTTTAGCTTAGTTCAGTTCCACCATTTTCAAAAGAAACATTTGGTGAAACAGCTTTTATAGAAGATGATAACATAGAAAAAGCTAGGAGAAGCATATTTTCAGCTTCACCTTGGTTTGTATGCTGTGAGAGGAGCTAAAAGTAGCTGTTAGAGAGAAGTTGTTTCGTTTTTGACCTGTTTGGCAGGAGAAACTGAAAAACAGTTTTGCGAAGCTGTGGCTAAAGCCCTAACAAATAGGCCCTTCGTATTCTTAGAACATGAGGTGGATTTTGGCACCCTAACTCTCCCCTTGGTCCCAGACTCCCAGGGGCTCGATCTGCAATTGATGCATGTTCGGTGTTACGGGAAGACCCACCTTCATTGAAAGCCGCCAACATGCATGGGCTTTGGTACCATCAGTTTCTTCTTTGCCGGATAATCCCATAATTTCGCTACGAAGGAGTTGTTAACGTGAGTATCGGTCTCACATCCAAAGTTTTAATTTGTAGAATGTATGTATGGTCCAAATGGACCAAAGACTACAACAGTAACTATCACATAAAAAGTGGCAAAGGTGAATAGGCAAACTAGCAAAGGATAGGCGGATAGCTACTACCATAACCATAAGAGCAAGGCTAATAAGCCAGCCGACTGTCGGCTGAAAGCCTGTGCCATGTCATATCTAGCAAGTACTATAGCATGTGTATATAATAGGCCGGCTGAGAGGTTGGCTCTATCAAATATACTAGTATTTAATGCTTTGCATATGTATACTATCCCCTGTGGCGACATCTCTATGGTCATTCATGAATCAACAAAATACGACTGACTTCAAGTAGCATAATTCATTTTAATATTCAAATAACAGCTGGTTAGGTGCAACATTGTGCAGAATTTAATTGCACACAGTACCATGACACCAACATTTAAACACAGTACATAAGTCTTACAAAGAAAATAACCAAAGTTACAAGCCACTAATTATTAATAAAAGATGATAAGTTTCGACACCATAGTTGGATCTTTGGTAGAAAAGGAGCAACCAAACCATCCAGGCCAACATTCACCAACAACGCTATGAGTAGCACCAGCAGCAATCACCACACCACAACATTGCCCTGAAATAAAAAAGACACCATGTTAATGACCTGTGTTATTGAAAAAGAGCATAACAACAAAGAAGATTTTAGAATTCTACCATGACTAGTTATGATGGCTATTTCCAAACCTATACCAAATGTGCTCGACCAGATCATTCTTAAGTTGGGTATGTTGTGGTCGAGCACGGATAGCAGCTTTTCTACGTAGCACATCAGCGAAGCACAAATTACCACCAGTGTTCACTTCAGGAGGTAGAGCAAAGGATGTCGTTGGATTCTCATTCAAGTCAATATGAATAGTAGCATCATCTCTCTCATCTTCCACTATCATATTATGGAGAATCACACAAGCTAGCATGATCCTTCCAACACTCTTTCTTTTCCATAGACGTGCAGGACGACGAACAATGGAAAAACGGGACTGAAGTACCCCAAAAGCACGCTCCACATCTTTTCTTGCCCCTTCTTGGTGCTGGGCAAACAACTTATGCTTGTCTGTTTGAGGTAATGTAATAGTCTTCATGAATGCTGCTCATTCTGGATATATACCATCAGCAAGGTAATAACCTGTGTTGTACTCATTCCCATTAACTGAAAACTGAACTTGAGGGGCTTCTCCTTTTAAGGCATCAAAAAATAGGGGGGACTGATTCAACACGTTAAGGTCATTGTTTGACCCAGCAACTCCAAAGAAGGCATGCCAAATATGAAGATCCTGGGAAGCAACAGCTTCTAGGACTATTGTTGGAACTCCATAATCACCACGAGTGAATTGCCCTCTCCATGCTAAAGGACACTTCTCCCAACGCCAGTGCATGCAATCTATGCTACCTAGCATTCCAGGGAAACCACGAGACTCGTTAACCTGAAGTAAACGCTCAACATCCTCACATGTGGGGCGACGCAAGTACACCCCACCAAAAACCTCAATCACCCCTCGTGCAAACTTATCCAAGCAACATAATGCAGTGGACTTTCCAATCTTTAGGTACTCAAATCAAGGGCATCTGCAGGAGTGCCATAAGCCAGCATGCGCATGGCTGCTGTACACTTCTGCAATGGTGAGAGACCTATTCGACCAGCACAATCAGCCCTATAAGTAAAATAGGGAGACCACTGACCAAGGGCATCTACAATGCGTATGAAGAGACGCCTATTCATACGGAATCTAGTGCGGAACATACTCTCGAGGTATATTGGTTCTGCAGCAAAGTAGTCCTCTACAAGACGCTCATGAGCAGCTCCATGATCCCTTCGGATGCTCTTTCTAGGACCATATTGTCGCTGCGGTACTCTAGCCGAGAAGGCAGCCTTGATCTTCATCGCAAGCCCCATAGCAAAGGAGTCAAGGACGCTCTGCTCAACGACATGCTCTTCAATGATTTTGGTAGGGGCTAGTTCATCGGAATCATCTGAGTACGAAGATGAATCTGACATGGTTTTGGCTAAGTAGGAAGATGGGGTGTGCGGTCAGAGTAGGAAGATGAGAGGTAGGGGTTATATAGTGCATCCTGCTCTGGTTTAGGTGAATAATTATTGCTGCATTGTAGTTAATGTTTGCATTGTACTTCTAGACTGCATGGTTATCTGGACTGCATAATAAATAGTCCACAATTTCAGCATAGTAAATAGTCCACAATTCATGCATGGTTATTGTAACACCCTAGGTGTTAAGCAACCCTAAGTGCATAATTTGACATCTCATGAGCATAAAGCATCATCATTGCATGTTGCATTCTTTCTTTTGTTAAGTGTCATTTCATGTGACCTTTTGTGATGCTATGCTTGATTGAATGCTTGTGTGTCTTGGTTGTGGAGTGTTTAAGTCTCCCTAGTAGTTGAACCTTGTTGAGGAGTCAAAATGAAGCTAGGTTTATGTTGGTCATGTTGGCTAACTAAGTCTCTAACCCTAGTTGCCTTAATAGAGCCCTAGGAGTCCTTTTGTTTGACTAACTAAGACCTTCTTGATAGAAGCTTTGCATGGCTGTGGGCCCTTAATCAAAAGTGTGTAGAATTTAGAGTAGAACAAAAGTTGTTTAAGGCCCAACTCATGAAAATGGGTTTAACAAGGTGTTTTGGGACCCACAAGGCAGATTAGAGGGAGTTTAGACTTAGAAAATTCTCTAAGTCCTAACTGCCCAAAACAGTTTCACGAGGTCACCTTTGGAGCTTTTCTGGAGCAATCTAGACCGAACCGAAGATCAATCTTGTAACCAAAGTTGTAGATGGTATGTAGCTCTACTCAATGGAACAAGTGGTTTAGCGTTTCACTGAGTGGATTAGGAGATAATCGTGACCAAAGTTCGGCCGTCAGTCGGCCACCGGTAACTGAATCGGGCGATTCAGTTCGAATCCGCCGGTCGTGGCCGACCGCGCGCAGAGCTCGGCCGCCGCGTGGCGCGAGCAGGCCGGGGTCGCAGCGTCCGCGCGCGCGTGGCAAGCATGGCCTCGCCCTCGCCCTGTCCGAACCCGCTCCTCCCTCCATTCTGTCTCTCTCGCCCTCTGCCCTCTGCTCTCGCCGCCGCGCTCGAAAGGGGGAGAAAGGGGAGAAAGCAAGGCGCCGCCGCCGTTCCGCCGTCCCGCCCCCGCCGCACCGTCCACCCAACCAGCTGCCAAGCTTCGCCGTGAGCTCCCCCCCCTTGTGCTGTCCTTAGCGCTCTATGAGAGACCGTAGGCAAGCCCCGGGATGAGCCGCCGCCATGGTCGCCATGACCGCCGAGCTCGGTCCGCCGTGGCCGGCCTCCGTCCCGCGGTTGCGTGTTGCCCTAGCGCTCGTTTAGGGGTTAGTGAGGTCCGAGGAGGGGTAGAAGGTGTTGGTTTGGTCGATTAGGGTTAGGAGCCCGCGGAACGCCGCCGTCCGCCATGACCGCCATGGCCGGCGCGCTCGGTCCGCCGTGGCCAACCCTTCTTCCCGAGCTCAACCATCCGCCCTAGCTAGCGTTCTTGAATCGCCTCGCTATGCTGGAGCTCGTGGTGGTGTTGGTTAGGCCGATTAGGGTCTGGAAGCACGAGTGCGCCGTCGTCCACCGCTTGCCGAGGTCGCGGGATGGCACGGCGCCGTGGTCGCAGGTGCTCGGAGCTTGCGCCCTGGTTTCCGAGCCCTGGGCTAGGGTTATGAAGGTCGCCAGAGTAGATCTCGAGGGTCGGATGAGCCCGTCGTGGCCGGAGTCGGCCGGCGTAGCTCGCCCGCGCCGCCGTGTCCCCATCGCCGTCGGCGAGCTCGATCCGCGTGTGCGCTGTGCCAGCCGAGGGTACTGTTGGGTGCGGAAGGAGAAGGGGAGTCTGTCGGTGGAGTTGGCTTCGCCGGAAAGTTCGCCGCCGGCGAACCACGGCATGGTCAACCTCCTCCCCTGTTCGGTGTGTCTGACGAGTGGGGTCAGGGTTGACCCGAGGGCCCGCGCGTCAGTGGCTTAGGACCAGTCTGTGTGCACTAGTTCGGGTACCCTTAGCAGTTTTAGGTTCAATGTTTTTCAGTTTTTGTTAATTAGTTTCCAGAATTTGTGTATTGCTTGTTTAATTCATATCTTGTGAAATATAAATGCTAAAAAGGTGAAACAAGTTTTGTTTAGGTTTGTTATGTTGAGGTCTATGCATGAAAAATATAATATGTCCAGTTTGTGGTGATTTTCTGTGTAGTTATATTTAATTCATGTTTAGGCTGAAATCTTGTTAAATGCATAGTAAATTGCATGTTCTCAGAAAAATGTGATTCTTGTTTTGTAGGTTTGAATGAGGACTAGTTTCTGGGAAAAATGTAGAATGAAGTTGCTCTGTGAAATAATTTGGCAGTAGTAATTAAAATGATTAAATGTTGTTTTCTTGTTTATTTTGTAGTAATTAAAATATGAAGAGTATGGACTTGGTAATTTTTACTGATTGCTCTTATTCTAGGAAGTTCAGTAAAAAATAAGAAATCTGTTGTTTGACACTTTGTGCTAAGGTGTGTAGTTCAAAGCACCTTTTCATGATAGAATTTGTCTTTTTCATAGGGGGAAGAGTCAAGATCCAAATGGGGTGAAATTTGGACAGGGGATTAGATCAAGTGTTGTTAATCTCCAGTAATTTTTATAGATTTTTGTGAAGCTGTCTAGGATAGGTTACTGTTATAGGCCTATTTAACTAGATTTAATTCTACGATTAATTAGAGGGTAATAAACCCGTTAAGCAACTTTGATGTGGTGACAACAAGACTTAGTAAGTAGTATGTTAGATTAAGTAAGTGAGTAGCAGTAGATGACATGTGCTTATCTCCTGATTGTTACTCCATGCTGCATCACCATGCATCCCCTGTGCATTCATGTTATTCATTCATGTACCGCATCATGCAGGGTCGGTAGTGGAAGCCCAAGACACGCCGGAGGAGCAGCGTCGGGAGGAGACACCCGAGGAGAGGATCCCGGAAGAAGACGCTGAAGACCTGCCGGAGTGCCGTGATCACCGCCCCGCCGACTTCGAGCGAGGCAAGCCCCGGAGCATTTTCTCCTACGGTTTGCAAGTTACCGTTTACAAGTTAACCTGTTATGATTGTTGCATTAGGTTATAGGAGTTGTGTGATACCGTTGCTGCATTAATTAAGTATCCTTGTCCACCTGCAAATATTATCTTGTGATCCCTGTTAGGTCTAGGCTCGATTACATGCTTAGCCCTGCTTAGACCGGTAAAAGTCGGGTGATTTCCTGTCTCCCGCATATAGGTGGATACTGATCATGATTAGCCTCGTGCTATCGTGGAATATAACCATGTGATAATTAATTTGAGACCGGGCGGGATGTAGGAGCAGCAGGACATGGGTTCTGTGTGCTAGTAGTCTCCCGTCTGTGTCGATCAGGAACCGACGAAGGCACACCTCAGTCATTTTGAACGTGTCAATCACTTAACGGAGCAGGTGCGGGTACCTCCCGTGAAGCCGAGTAAGGTTTTTCGAGCCGGTGACGGAGATGTTGACGCCTAACACCCAGGGCCTCAGATGTACCGTGGGCAACTATTCTGATCGACCTGGCATGGTCCGAGGGCAGGCAGGGCCTGATCGACCTGGCATGACCGTGGGCAGTTAATAGCTTGAGCGACCTGGCATTGAGATAACCCCCGGTGTAGAAGGGCCCATGACCGTCCCGCGTGTTGTGTTCTCGAACCTCCTGAAGTGGTCGCCAACGGCCACCTGGCAGGGTGTGACGGGCGAGTGTGCGACATTTTATCCCCAGCTGGTAGGAATCGATTATAATCGCCATCGCTCTGGTTAGTGAGTAACTTGACTGAGCATGTGTTACCGTAGTAATATGGGAATTAATGATGGTTATGGCTGATGAATCTGAAAGGCTATTGATGAAATAGTCACTCTTGCTTGAATAAGTAGTCAAGTGTTTGCTCTAGATCAGGTGCAAATCTAGATAATCAGGCTGATTACATAAAAGTGACTGCTAATGCTCTAATGATGACTAGTTAATAATAAAGTGCTTTTATGCAAAAAGGTAAGTGTGGCCAACCCCAGATACAGCTTTGCATAATCCTTGGTGTCGGTTATTTTCTGGTTTATGACGGTAAGTCTAGCTGAGTACCTTCTCGTACTCAGGGTTCTATCCCTTGTTGTTGCAGATGGGCAATGCTTCTTCGGCTATTGCGAGAACTGTCTGTACCCCCGTCGAGGGCAGTGACTAGACCATGGGCATGGTCAACTCTTATCTTCCCTGATGCTTTTGTGGACCGATCAAGCATATGGCACTGTATTGTGAACTAAGGACTTGTGTTTCAAAACTATGTTGCTTCCGCTTTTGAATTTAAACTATGGTTTGTAATAACTGATGAACTCCGATGTAATTGAGCTATGTGCGAACTGAATGTACCTTTGTGGCATGTACGCTAATCTATTACGATCTTGGTTAAAGTTGAATGACTTGAAATCCTTCGAGATTTCCGGACTACCGGGTTTGTACGAGCTTAAGTACTTGTAATCTCTGTGAAAGCAGCGATTCAGTGCTTAATCTGGTGCAAATTGGTCGGTTCTGTCACAGCTGGCATCGGAGCGTGGTTAGCATTATTGTTCACAAGTGTATTTGAAAAACCGTATTTTCAATTAAAATTCCTATTTGACAAGAACTTGTAGCTATAGTAGGTTCTGGAAAACCCTTCTTATAAAGCTTTAGGGTGCCATTGATCAAGTCCTTATGCCCAATAGGAACTTAGGTGGCTATTTAAGTACTAACTTTGGGGGTCGTGCATCATATTTATTTTCTGTTTATTCTGTCGTCCATACGGCAAGGGTGAAATTGTATGGATGCTATTCTTCGGAATGGTAATGTATGGATCAATTGCCTCTACGCTAAAGGTAATGAGAGTTGTGAGAGCATGATTGGACAACCGCCAATCTAGGGAAGTGCTTATATGATACCGACGCGTATACCTGTTCCACACAAGTATATGTGAAAGTATTGATTGTGGGAGTAATAATTTTTGATGGGTGCATATACTGCTTACGTGTATACCGGGTGTACACCTAAGTGAGTATTAGATTTAAATTTCCGCAGTGCATGATATTCATACTGTGGGAAGGGCTGAAGTGAGTTTCTGCAGGTACGCTAACTTGCGAACGTGTAGTCCGTTTAGTTAACGTTATGAGTGAGCGTGTATGCCACCGCCTAGCCGTTAGATTGTTAGGCAGTGAGGACGTATGAAACGTGCATGCATCATGAACATATAATCTTGCATTAATCTTACTTCCTTCCTTATGGTTTCTGTCCCGTTTTTCTAATAAAAGTTGTTTACAACTAATTAAAAACTGTGTGGATAAACTTCTTACAGATGGCACGCACCAAACGCACTGCTCGCAAGTCCACGGGAGGCAAGAGGCCTAACTACATGCTGGGGCCATGGACCGATGAGGGATCAGAGGACTTTCTAGAGGAGTTTGGGATGCCCACTATTCTTTGGAGAGTTCTGCACCTGGTGGGATATCAGGAGGGCCAGGAGCCACAGTACGACTGGCACCGTGTGCAGTTGTCAGAGGATCGTCACGTGTACACGGTGGAGGTGGACGTACCCAGCCGTGATGAGCAGGATCACGTCTGGTGCCGTCGAGTGTTTGCTTTGCAGGGGAGGACCCCCTGGGATGCGGCCAACCAGGTTGCTTATACCGTTCTTCGGGACATCATGGAGGACCATCCGGAGGTGGTTGCTCAGGCTACTGCCAGTATCTTCTTCCCGACAGTGGATCCGTATCTTTCAGTGTGGCGTCAGCCAGGAGCTACTATTTTGGAGGGTAGTTCGCTTGAGAGGGAGCATTGTGCCGGGCCAGCAGGGAGTGCCATGGCTGCACTTATGGCTACTTATGGCTGCTTATCCCGCAGCTATGAGCAGTTGGACCATGTTTTTAGCGAGGAGATTGCAGCGCAGCATCGCCGTCAGGAGGAGCACGCTACAGAGATAGACCTCCTCACTACACAGCTAGCTCAGTTGACAGTAGAGAGAGACCAGGCACTTCAGAGGGAGCAGGAGACTGCTCATCAGCTTGCCATTCAGCAGGGGTCGACTACTTTCTTGGCCTCGGTCATGAGGGAGACTGAGGAGGCGCTTCGAGGAGTTTGTGTCGAGGGCATTCGTGTTTCAGAGGAGAACAGGCTGCTGAGGTTGCGAGTGGGAGACCTGGAGCTCCAACTCCATCACCTGCAGGACTACAACGATCGTCTGCACGAGGAGATCCACCGCAGGGAGAATGAGAGGAACCCCATCTTTCCCCAGGAGGATCCGGAGCCGATTAGTTCTTCTAGTAGTTCTTCAGATGTGTCTAGCGACGGTGGTAGTGGTGATGGCGCCATGAGAGAGTAGACTAGTTAGTGTTATCGACTAGTGATCTTTTGTGGTAGTGGCCCGATCTTTTGTTGTTAGGTGCTAAGATGTAGCATGAGTATGGACTTATGTGATGTGGTGTGAGGCCTTGGAAAGTCCCATATGTATGGGCAAAACGATGGATGTTATGTTATCTTTTGCATGATGTATAAGTGATCTTGTTATGTGTTGATGCGATGTGGATTGAAATTTATTGTACCTCTGTCATTGTTTGGTGAATCGTTTTCCGAATAATTTCAGTGGGTATGATTATTGTTCTCTACAAGTTGCAACTTCGCCTAATGGTCGCTTACTATCCTATATGCAGATGACGACAACTCGTAGTGGAGCAGGCGGTAGTGGTGGAAATGAGGACCCCAGAGAAAACCGCAATCCACCACCTCCTCCATCCCCGACGGCTGAGCAACTTTTTGCTCAATTTCTTGGAAGCCAGCGCAACATCGAAGCTTTGCTGAGGGGAAACTTGGCCCAGGGACATCAACGCCCTGAGCCGAACCAATACAGTTCTTTCAAGGATTTCCTGGATACCAAACCACCAATCTTCAAGGAAGCTACAGAACCATTGGAGGCAGAAGAATGGCTGCATACTTTGGAGCAGAAGTTTCGTTTGCTTAGGCTCACAGAAGAGCTTAAAGCAGAATACTATGCCGCACCACCAGTTGCAGGGACCAGCCGGGATTTGGTGGGGACATCATCGTACCACCTATCCTGCCAATGTTCCTATCACTTGGAGAGTGTTTCCTGTTGTTCGAGGGTCATTACATTCCGCCGGGTTTGACACAGATGAAAGTGGCAGAGTTCATGAATCTGACTCAAGGAACTCGGTCTATCACAGAGTATCATCATCTGTTCAACTCGTTGCTCGCTATGCCCAGACTTCGTCGACACCGACGCTAAGAAGATTGCTAGTTTAAGAGAGGCTTGAACAAAAAATGGGAAAGTCAGTGCGGTACGTCATCCCGTACCAATTTCAGTGACTTCATAAGCGACTGTCTGATTCAAGAGAATCAATAACAAACAAGCGGCGTAGCAAGGCCCGGAAGAGGACTTTGAATCAGGTCATCACAACCCAGAGGACCACCAGCTCAGCGAAATCTGTATCGACCACAAGCGAGGGGCACGTTTAGGCCCCGCAAGAAGAAGAATCAGCACAAAGCTCAGCGCAATCAGAAGCCATACAAGATAGCTGCTGCTCAGGCTCGTGGAGGTCAAGGCAGTTCTTTGGGAAACAAGCGTTGGTTCGGGGACCATGCTACAATTGCAACCAAGAGGGGCACTTTGCAAGGTATGCCCCTACCCAAAGAAGCAACAGGCCAACTACCCCGCACGCCTGCACAACATGACCGCTGAAGAAGCTCGTGCTGGAGAGCCCGTGACTGCTGGTATGTGTCTTGTTAACCATCATCCTGCAGTTGTTTTGTTTGATACTGGATCATCTCATTCGTTCATGAGTGTAAAGCATTTGCACAAAAGCATAATCAAGAGGTGTCTGAAATGGATTATGGGTTTCGTGTAAGCTCTGTGGGGAGTAGTGTGTTGTCTAGGCAGATGGTACGTGATGCAACCATCGACATCGGAGGGCATAAGTTTGGAGCCAATTTAGTAGTTTTGCCAGGACTCAGTATGGATGTAGTCCTAGGAATGAGTTGGATGAGTATGTGGAAAGCGGTGTTAGACACTGCAGATAGAACTCTTACCTTATCTGATGCAAGGATTAACACCAAGATACGTATCTCTCTTCCTCGAGGAGCAGATTTTGTTGATCTGTCTTGTACCTTATCTATAGAGGACTGTCAAAGATTCCAGTTGTTCGGGATTTCCCAGACGTCTTTCCAGATGAGTTGCCGGGTTTACCGCCCAGCGGGCTGTAGAGTTTACCATTGAGTTGTTACCAGGACTGCACCACCGATCTCGAGAAGACCTTATCGTATGCCGCCCAATGAATTAGCCGAACTCAAGACGCAGATTAAGGAACTTTTGGACAAGGGTTTCATTCAACCTAGTGTGTCAGAGTGGGGATGCCCAGCTTTGTTTGTCAAGAAAAAGGACAAGTCTCTACGGATGTGTGTGGATATCGACCGCTTAATGCAGTGACCGTTAAGAACAAATATCTGTTGCCACGGATAGATATTTTGTTTGATCAGTTATCCAGAGCCAAAGTATTCTCCAAGATCGATTTGAGATCAGGATATCATCAAATCAGAATCCGACCACAAGATATTCCAAAGACTGCTTTTTCAACCAGATATGGCCTGTTCGAGTATTTAGTCATGTCTTTTGGATTGACAAATGCTCCAGCATACTTTATGAGTTTGATGAACTCGGTATTCATGTCAGAACTAGATAAGTTTGTAGTGGTGTTCATTGATGATATTTTGGTTTATTCGGAGAACCCGGACGACCATGCAGAACATTTGAGGATCGCCCTGACAAGACTCCGGGAACATAAACTCTATGCTAAGTTTAGTAAATGCGAGTTTTGTTGAAGCAAGTACAATTCTTGGTCACATCCTGTCAGAAGGAGGAATCTCTGTGGACCCTAGCAAAGTACAAGAAGTAATGGATTGGGAAGCTCCAACTTCAGTTGGGGAGATTCGGAGTTTTCTCGGTTTAGCAGGGTATTACCGTCGTTTCATTCCCGATTTCTCCAAGATTGCCAAGCCTATGACAAGTTTGCTGTAGAAGGATCAGAAGTTTGAGTGGACAGAGAAGTGTGAAACAGCTTTCCGTACTCTGCGGAAACTATTAACCACTGCCCCTGTCTTAGCTCAGCCAGATATCGAGAAGCCGTTTGATGTCTTCTGCGACGCATCGAAAGTTGGTTTAGGCTGTGTTCTTATGCAAGAAGGCAGAGTGATTGCTTATGTCACGTCAGTTGAGAAAACATGAAGTTAATTATCCTACGCATGACTTGGAATTAGCTGCTGTGGTACACGCTCTAAAAAATGGAGACATTATCTGCTTGGTAACGTCTGTAACATGTACACGGACCACAAAGTCTCAAGTATATCTTTACTCAACCTGAACTGAATATGAGGCAGAGAAGATGGCTTGAGTTGATTAAGGATTACAATTTGCAGATACATTATCATCCAGGAAAAGCAAATGTGGTTGCGGATGCTTTGAGTCGGAAATCGCATTGTAGTAACTTGAGGTTACAACCAGAGGACGAGTTTAGTCTCGAACACCCTGTGATCTTGCGTCACATCGAGCTGCAGAGGCACCTTAGTTGATCAAATTCTAGAAGGCAGAAAACAGACAAGGGAATCTATTATATCAAGGAAAAGCTAAGAGCCACTGAACCCGTAAGACATTTTCGAGTTGATGATAAGGGAGTGTTATGGTTTGATAATCGCTTAGTGGTACCCAAGAATAGGGAACTCAAAAATCAGATCATGGATGAGGCTCATCTTTCTAAGTTGTCTATGCATCCCGGGAGCACTAAGATGTATCAAGATTTGCGTCCAAGATTTTGGTGGACCAAAATGAAGAAGGAAATTGCCGCGTATGTAGCCAGATGCGACACGTGTTGTCGGTGAAGGCCATTCACCTGAAGCCAGCCGGAACACTTCAACCTTTATCAATACCTGAATGGAAATGGAAGAGGTGAGTATGGATTTTATCACCGGTTTGCCTACTACTCAGAAGGGAAATGATTCGATATGGGTAATAGTTGACCGTCTCACCAAGACCGCTCATTTCATACCAGTTAAAACTTGTTATCGAGCACGGACTATGCGGAGATTTATATCAATCAGATTGTCGATTACATGGTATACCCAAGATCATAGTTTCGGATCGTGGAACGCAGTTTACTGCACCATTCTGGGAGAAACTGCAAAAAGAGTTAGGCACTAGTTAATCCATAGCTCAGCTTACCATCAGACATCAGGACAAACGGAAAGGGTAAATCAGATTTTAGAGGATATGTTGAGAGCATGTGTGTTATCCGCAAAGGGATCTTGGGAGAAGTGGTCATTAGCAGAATTTGCTTATAACAATAGTTATCAAGAAAGCATTCATATGGCACCTTTCGAAGCTCTGTATGGCAGAAGATGCAGAACACCAGTAAGTTGGTTGAACCAGGAGAACGTCGTTACTATGGAACTGATTTTGTCAAGGAAGCAGAAGAACAAGTTAGAATAGTTCAACAACATATCGCAGCGGCACAGTCTCGACAGAAGAGTTACGCTGACCAGAGAAGAAGGCCACTTGAATTCGAAGTAGGTGACTATGCGTACTTGAAAGTATCACCCATGAAAGAGTTAAACGTTTTGGCGTGAAAAGAAAGTTAGCGCAAGGTTTGTGGGACCTACAGGATAATGGAAAGGAGGGGAGAAGTGGCTTATCAACTACAGTTACCTGAACATTTGAAGGCTATATTCCCTGTATTCCATGTGTCACAATTAAAGAAATGTCTTCGAGTTCCAGAAGAGGAAGTACAACCGGCCATATCAAGTTACAATCGACCTTACTTACCCGGTGAAGCCATATCGAGTACTCGATGAGAAAAGAAAGGGTAACTCGCGGAAGAATCTTGAAGCAATATAAAGTATCTTGGAGTGAACAAGACGACCGAGATGCCACTTGGGAAACGGAAGACTATCTAAGGAAGTATATCCACAGTTTTATAAAGAATGGTTCGTAACTAAAATCTCGGGACGAGATTTCTTTAAGGAGGGGAGGGCTGTAACACCCTAGGTGTTAAGCAACCCTAAGTGCATAATTTGACATCTCATGAGCATAAAGCATCATCATTGCATGTTGCATTCTTTCTTTGTTAAGTGTCATTTCATGTGACCTTTTGTGATGCTATGCTTGATTGAATGTGTGTCTTGGTTGTGGAGTGTTTAAGTCTCCCTAGTAGTTGAACCTTGTTGAGGAGTCAAAATGAAGCTAGGTTTGTTGGTCATGTTGGCTAACTAAGTCTCTAACCCTAGTTGCCTTAATAGAGCCCTAGGAGTCCTTTTGTTTGACTAACTAAGACCTTCTTGATAGAAGCTTTGCATGGCTGTGGCCCTTAACCAAAAGTGTGTAGAATTTAGAGTAGAACAAAAGTTGTTTAAGGCCCAACTCATGAAAATGGGTTAACAAGGTGTTTTGGGACCCACAAGGCAGATTAGAGGGAGTTTAGACTTAGAAAATTCTCTAAGTCCTAACTGCCCAAAACAGTTTCACGAGGTCACCTTTGGCTTTTTCTGGAGCAATCTAGACCGAACCGAAGATCAATCTTGTAACCAAAGTTGTAGATGGTATGTAGCTCTACTCAATGGAACAAGTGGTTTAGCGTTTCACTGAGTGGATTAGGAGATAATCGTGACCAAAGTTCGGCCGTCAGTCGGCCACCGGTAACTGAATCGGGCGATTCAGTTCGAATCCGCCGGTCGTGGCCGACCGCGCGCAGAGCTCGGCCGCCGCGTGGCGCGAGCAGGCCGGGGTCGCAGCGTCCGCGCGCGGCGTGGCAAGCATGGCCTCGCCCTCGCCCTGTCCGAACCCGCTCCTCCCTCCATTCTGTCTCTCTCTCGCCCTTGCTCTCGCCGGCGCTCGAAAGGGGAGAAAGGGGAGAAAGCAAGGCGCCGCCGCCGTTCGCCGCCGTCCCCGCCGCGCACCGTCCACCCAACCAGCTGCCAAGCTTCGCCGTGAGCTCCCACCCCTTGTGCTGTCCTTAGCGCTCTATGAGAGACCGTAGGCAAGCCCCGGGATGAGCCGCCGCCATGGTCGCCATGACCGCCGAGCTCGGTCCGCCGTGGCCGGCCTCCGTCCCGCGGTTGCGTGTTGCCCTAGCGCTCGTTTAGGGGTAGTGAGGTCCGAGGAGGGGGTAGAAGGTGTTGGTTTGGTCGATTAGGGTTAGGAGCCCGCGGAACGCCGCCGTCCGCCATGACCGCCATGGCCGGCGCGCTCGGTCCGCCGTGGCCAACCCTCTTCCCGAGCTCAACCATCCGCCCTAGCTAGCGTTCTTGAATCGCCTCGCTATGCTGGAGCTCGTGGTGGTGTTGGTTAGGCCGATTAGGGTCGGAAGCACGAGTGCGCCGTCGTCCACCGCTTGCCGAGGTCGCCGGAGATGGCACGGCCGTGGTCGCAGGTGCTCGGAGCTTGCGCCCTGGTTTCCGAGCCCTGGGCTAGGGTTATGAAGGTCGCCAGAGTAGATCTCGGTCGGATGAGCCCGTCGTGGCCGGAGTCGGCCGGCGTAGCTCGCCCGCGCCGCAGTGTCCGCCATCGCCGTCGGCGAGCTCGATCCGCGTGTGCGCTGTGCCAGCCGAGGGTACTGTTGGGTGCGGAAGGAGAAGGGGAGTCTGTCGGTGGAGTTGGCTTCGCCGGAAAGTTCGCTGCCGGCGAACCACGGCATGGTCAACCTCCTCCCCTGTTCGGTGTGTCTGACGAGTGGGGTCAGGGTTGACCCAGGGCCCGCGCGTCAGTGTTAGGACCAGTCTGTGTGCACTAGTTCGGTACCCTTAGCAGTTTTAGGTTTCAATGTTTTTCAGGTTTTTGTTAATTAGTTTCAGAATTTGTGTATTGCTTGTTTAATTCATATCTTGTGAAATATAAATGCTAAAAAGGTGAAACAAGTTTTGTTAGGTTTGTTATGTTGAGGTCTATGCATGAAAAATATAATATGTCCAGTTTGTGGTGATTTTCTGTGTAGTTATATTTAATTCATGTTTAGGCTGAAATCTGTTAAATGCATAGTAAATTGCATGTTGTCTCAGAAAAATGTGATTCTTGTTTTGATAGGTTGAATTGGACTAGTTTCTGGGAAAAATGTAGAATGAAGTTGCTCTGTGAAATAATTTGGCAGTAGTAATTAAAATGATTAAATGCTGTTTTCTTGTTTATTTTGTAGTAATTAAAATATGAAGAGTATGGACTTGGTAATTTTTACTGATTGCTCTTATCTAGGAGTTCAGTAGAAAATAAGAAATCTGTTGTTTGACACTTGTGCTAAGGTGTGTAGTTCAAAGCACCTTTTCATGATAGAATTTGTCTTTTCATAGGGGGAAGAGTCAAGGTCCAAATGGGGTGAAATTTAGACAGGGATTAGATCAAGTGTTGTTAATCTCCAGTAATTTTTATAGATTTTTGTGAAGCTGTCTAGGATAGGTTACTGTTATAGGCCTATTTAACTAGATTTAATTCTACGATTAATTGAGGGCAATAAACCCGTTAAGCAACTTTGATGTGGTGACAACAAGACTTAGTAAGTAGTATGTTAGATTAAGTAAGTGAGTAGCAGTAGATGACATGTGCTTATCTCCTGGATTGTTACTCATGCTGCATCACCATGCATCCCCTGTGCATTCATGTTATTCATTCATGTACCGCATCATGCAGGTCGGTAGTGGAAGCCCAAGACACGCCGGAGGAGCAGCGTCGGGAGGAGACACCCGAGGAGAGGATCCCGGAAGAAGACGCTGAAGACCTGCCGGAGTGCCGTGATCACCGCCCCGCCGACTTCGAGCGAGGCAAGCCCCGGAGCATTTTCTCCTACGTTTGCAAGTTACGTTTACAAGTTAACCTGTTATGATTGTTGCATTAGGTTATAGGAGTTGTGTGATACCGTTGCTGCATTAATTAAGTATCCTTGTCCACCTGCAAATATTATCTTGTGATCCCTGTTAGGTCTAGGCTCGATTACATGCTTAGCCCTGCTTAGACCGGTAAAAGTCGGGTGATTTCCTGTCTCCCGCATATAGGTGGATACTGATCATGATTAGCCTCGTGCTATCGTGGAATATAACCATGTGATAATTAATTTGAGACGGGCGGGATGTAGGAGCAGCAGGACATGGGTTCTGTGTGCTAGTAGTCTCCCGTCTGTGTCGATCAGGAACCGACGAAGGCACACCTCAGTCATTTTGAACGCGTCAATCACTTAACGGAGCAGGTGCGGGTACCTCCCGTGAAGCCGAGTAAGGTTTTCGAGCCGGTGACGGAGATGTTGACGCCTAACACCCAGGGCCTCAGATGTACCGTGGGCAACTATTCTGATCGACCTGGCATGGTCCGAGGGCAGGCAGGGCCTGATCGACCTGGCATGACCGTGGGCAGTTAATAGCTTGAGCGACCTGGCATTGAGATAACCCCCGTGTAGAAGGGCCATGACCGTCCCCGCGTGTTGTGTTCTCGAACCTCCTGAAGTGGTCGCCAACGGCACCTGGCAGGGTGTGACGGGCGAGTGTGCGATATTTTATCCCCAGCTGGTAGGAATCGATTATAATCGCCATCGCTCCTGGTTAGTGAGTAACTTGACTGAGATGTGTTACCGTAGTAATATATGGAATTAATGATGGTTATGGCTGATGAATCTGAAAGGCTATTGATGAAATAGTCACTCTTGCTTGAATAAGTAGTCAAGTGTTTGCTCTAGATCAGGTGCAAATCTATAATCAGGCTGATTACATAAAAGTGAATGCTAATGCTCTAATGATGACTAGTTAATAATAAAGTGCTTTTATGCAAAAAGGTAAGTGTGGCCAACCCCAGATACAGCTTTGCATAATCCTTGGTGTCGGTTATTTCTGTTTATGACGGGTAAGTCAGCTGAGTACCTTCTCGTACTCAGGGTTCTATCCCTTGGTTGTGCAGAGGCAATGCTTCTTCGGCTATTGCGAGAACTGTCTGTACCCGTCGAGGGCAGTGGCTAGACCATGGGCATGGTCAACTCTTATCTCCCTGATGCTTTTGTGGACCGATCAAGCATATGGCACTGTATTGTGAACTAAGGACTTGTGTTTCAAAACTATGTTGCTTCCGCTTTTGAATTTAAACTATGGTTTGTAATAACTAATGAACTCCGATGTAATTGAGCTATGTGCGAACTGAATGTACCTTGTGGGCATGTACGCTAATCTATTACGATCTTGGTAAAGTTGAATGACTTGAAATCCTTCGAGATTTCCGGACTACCGGGTTTGTACGAGCTTAAGTACTTGTAATCTCTGTGAAAGCAGCGATTCAGTGCTTAATCTGGTGCAAATTGGTCGGTTCTGTCACAGTTATCTAGACTGCATAGTAAATAGTCCAGAATTTGTGCATCTGCTCTAGTTTAGGTGAATAATTATTGTTGCATTGTGGTTAACGTTTGCATTGTAGTTCTAGACTGCATGGTTTCTCTAACATCTCTTTGCGCCCTTCATTTGCTGTTTTCTGAGCATCAAAAAACTATTAAGCTCATTTTCAAGATCTATTATACAAATCTGACCCTTTTTTTTTTCTTGCGTTGCTCCTTAGCTTGCTTGCCTCCTATTGGCCTCTCATCAGTATCATCATCTAAAGAGAAACATTTCCCCACATCCTCCTCTTCACAAACTTCTTTTGTCTGGCTCGAGATCTTCTAGGCATTCTAAATAGGCATCCCATTTTGGTTCCTCGCGAAGAAACCTCCCAACAATGCTTGAATGCAATGGACCATCATCTTGTGCTCTTCTTCGTAAGACTTCATTGCCTTATCCAATATATCTGCATCTGATCACCACTAGCCCATAGAGCATGGCCTCTTTCCAGCTACCACAAAACCATGCAACCCTTTTTTTTTAATTCTTGCAAAGTGATCTTTGATTTGCTTGACTTGCCTTTTACGATTTGTTGGGGTGGTACTATTGTAGATATCAGCGACACCTTCCAATACTGATCATTTTTCTTGTAGTTGGACTGGATAGGATTTTAAACTATTTATCCAAGCACTAACTACAATATTACCAAAAGATGAATACTTGTGTGCTATTAATACAACACATCAATTAATGGTACTAATAACAAAAAAACATACCAATCTCAGATCCTCCTTTTTTGTCCATAGCAAGCGTTTTTCAGTTCTAGCAGACTTGTTATCATCAACAATATTGATTGTTTCCAATTTACTCCCATTGCTCATTTGGCCTGCAGGGCTTACAGTGCTATTCATAAAATTCATAAAACCACCAGGAGGGTAAGGATTTGGTCCCCTGTAAAAAAATATATTAAATTAAAATAGTCATCAAGAACTCACATCACCATTGACTAATTAAACAAGTTTCATAACCACAGTAAATCTAGTACTTAACTTAATACATATTACTAGTTCTGCAAAACAAAATATAATAAAAATTCTCAATGCATACAAGATAATTCTAATAGACAGCACAACAATACAAATCAGTAAATAAAATATTTATACACAAAGGATGCTGCTTAGGCATATAGAAATCACAAGAAATAAAATATAACTAACAAAAATTTATAAGCAATGGAGGATATACATACCATGCCTGCACTTCAGAGTCATCGTCATTCACCCCCAAACGAAGAGATGCAGAGGCATGAGACATCCACGAGCAGCCTTGAGTTGAGGAACCCGTCAAACCTGGCTGCTGATGCTCGCCATGCCACCATGGTGCATAGGATGTCGACTTCGTAGGTGGTGCTGGAAACCAGATGTTGGGTCCGTACGGTGGAATGAGAGGAGGTTGTGACTGCGGCATCTCCATAGTGTTAAAAGAATAGGCAATTTCCAGATTAAATCCATTATATAAATCATGATAAATTGATGATCTAGATATCTCAGATTGTATTGTTTACTAGCATAGCAAAACATGCATAACAAGATCATACATGACACCAGTGTAAACATAGCTCGTGCACCAGATAGATTAAAAAGCAAGAACAAAGCATAAGATCTGGTATAAGCATAGGCATTAAATACGAACGGCGTACATGACAACCGGTGTAAACATAGCTCGTACACCAGATAGATTAAAAAGCAAGAACCAAAAGCATAAGATCTGGTATAAGCATTGTAAGTGCATCTAGCCCTTAGTGGGTTTTGGTGAACTGAGTGACAACATAATTAAAGGTCTAACAAGTTTGCTAGTGTATCCAAGGTTCAACAAGAAAAGCAAACTTGATGGTATTCCACATAGTGTTGAAATGAAGGCCAAAATTGTGTACTGTTGTATTGGAAGATCATGGAAACAATCTTGTCAAGCAAAAGACAACAAAAATAGAGTTGATAGAGTTGATGAGCGGCTATGTGGGGATATCAAGGCATCTGAGAAAGCAAACATATTTGACAAATGACAAGTGGGACATAGATTGATGATTTTGGAATGGTCTCAACAATGGGATGCTTTTCATGAGCAAGAAGTTTGATAGTGAACTAGCTTTGATCAAGGTGAAGAATGAATCAAGAATGCATAAGTGAGTAAATGTCAAGCAAAGGTCAAATGACAAGGACTTAACTCATATTGGATATATGTCATCTCTACATTGGTTTGCTTGTATGGATAAATATTTGTAGAATCACTTTGCATTGATTTGATCAAGCTAGAAGTATGAAGATGGAGATTGAAGTAAGTGTTGAGTGTCAAGCCAAAATGGAGAGGATATAAGGAACCGTGAATTGGCTTGACCATATTAATGATGATCCATATATGTCTCTATGTGAGTCAAACTAAAGCTTGATTGATCTCAACATTCATACCTACAAGATGTTCAAGCAAGGATCACAATATTGAAGAAATGGTTTTCAATGGATGCTTAATATGATGTGACTTGAGTATGGCTTGATAGGGTGAAGATAGCAAGGAAAGGACTTCGAGGTACTAAGCGAAAGTGAAGGTCAAGGAGACCGAAGTACTATGGCTAGGGTGAAGAAGAGAGTACTTGCATTGAGTCGAGGTACTAATCAAGCTATGAGGAGTCATATTGTGTTGACGATCAAATCATTAGTGATAGTGACTTGAAGCCATGAAGTTGAACTCCCATATGGAGAGATGGTTCAAGTCACATGCTCAAGGGATGTTTGCTCGAAGAGATAAGAAAGTTGCAATTGGTTGCAACCCATATGAAGTGACATTGAGAAGAAATGACATATGAAGATACTGAAGACTCAAGTGGTTAATTGTTTATATTCTCTTATTCTTGAGTATAGGTATGTCGTACTATTAAGAGGGATTCTAGCACCCACAGTCAAATTGTGATACCAATGCTCAATCTTTGCCAGAAAGATATACATCCAGCCACCTTTCTAACCCCACAGGATTCATATGGATCAGATCCTTTGGGGAGGTCGGCAGTGCCGAATCTTATGGTCGGCAGTGCCGATCATAATCGAACCGTGGGCCCAGACTATATATATACCTTTTCAGAAAGCCCATAACGGTTTGGTCAACCATTGCTTTCCAGCTCGGGATCTGACCGTTTGAAAAGCTCCTCTCTCTCTCTCTCTCACTCCCCCATTGTTGCTCCCAAAGCTTTCAAGTGGATCTCCCATTCCAACCACTAAAACTTGAAAGAGAGGGCAGCAAAACTCGATTAGAGAGCAGATCCATTGATTCCCAAAGTCTCAAGAGCATTGGTTCACGTTTGGCCGGAGGTTCTAGTGTTTATTACTCTTGGAGCTTGCTCCTAGCCGGGGCGTTGCCCTTGAGCTTGCCAACGTTTGTGACAGCCTTGGGAGGTTTGTAACCACCTTCTTGCAGCTAAGAAATCACCCCTCACCTCAAGAGTTCACTCTCTTGACTTGAGAACGAGGAAAGGGCAAACCTAAGTGGTGAGCTTGAGCCTTTGTGGAGTATATCAGCAACCTCAAAGGACTTAGGCAAGCCTTCGTGGCGAGCTAAACCACGGGATAAATCCTTGTGTCACCTTGTGCTTTGGTTTACATTCCATTCTTGAAGTGATTTCTAGGGTTAGGGTTTGATCTAGTGCTTTATACTTTGCTTTCGATTTCTGCATATCTGTGAACTGTCTAACCCTGCAGGAAGCTTATCCTCTGCCTGTGCAACATTTCTTCTCATACCCACGAAACTCAGTTTCACCTTTCCTAGATCGGCAGTGCTGATCTCAGGATCGGCAGTGCTGATCTCAGGATCGGCAGTGCTGATCTGTCTACTGATTAAATTGAGTTTTGAGTTTTGACAGGCCTATTCACCCCCTCTAGGCCTCCTTGGCGACATCAAGGTCCTTTCAAGCATAGGCATTAGATTACGAACGGCGTACCTTTCTGTTGTTGGAGAAGACGGTGGCGGAGTCGGTGCTGGACGATCTCGATGAGCGCCGGAGGAAGAGCTCGGAGCAGTTGACGACGAGTACGTCTTGACGCAGCGCCGCCTGGCTTGGACGGTAGACGACCCGTTGTTGAAGACGAGAGCAGTCGCACGACGAGCGCTTCCCAAAAACCTTATTCGCCTTCTCCCGGTGCAGGATCGCAAAGACGAGGGTTCCGGAGACCTGCTCGCCAGTCGCTGGTGCACGCAGTGAACGGACTGGAGACGACTAAACGACAGCGCAAAAGCGATATAAGGCAAACCCTAACTCGAGAGGTGTTAAGACGCGTTTTGGCGTGGCCGATAGGTTGCTTATATAGCCCTGTTGAACCGACCTCGTTGCGCGATCACGATCTAAATTGGTTTAGGACTCTTGAGTCGTAACTGTTTAGGACTCTGCAACTTGAAGGCCAAGAAACAAAAAAAACTGCAAAAGGAGACCGCACTCCCGCAAGGCGAGGAGCCGGATTTCGGCGGACCATTCACGCAGGTGTCGCGCACCCGCATAAGTCGTCATGCCATGCCATGCCATGCCACGCCACGCCACGCCACGCCCGGCCCGGCGAGGCGAGGCGAGCGAGCGCGCGCGTGTGGACTTCCCTTTCTCCTTCTCACACTAGACTGAGGAAGTGGAGAGGACTTCCATATTTAAGCAAGTCCTCCTTCCCTTCCACTAGCAAGTGGGACTAAGAGTTCCACTTCCCTCTTTGCACACACATGTATGGGCTTTGAGATTTATTTAGGAATTTCAGAATTATTATTGGCCAAGCCCATATAAATTCTAACACATAGGTATCGGTGCAGGCGTCCTCTTGGGTCCGTACGGTGGAACGGGAGGAGGTTGCGACTGCGGGATCTCCATAGGAGCCGGTGCAGACGTCCTCTTGGATTTGCTTCCCATCTTGATCTTGTTGGATTTGCCCCTCATCTTGCGTCAACCTTCTGATTAGGGTTTGGGAGGGGAAATTTTGAGAGGATTTGGAGTTTTATCCTTTATCTGGGCGCGCAAGGCATTAATTTGGGATGAGGGCAATCGATTTTGGCGCGTATGGAGCTGGGGTGCGAGAGGATTTGGCGCTAAATCGAGAGGGAGGGCGCGGGATTGAGAGGGAAGACGCGGGTGTCGCACGGGATCGAGAGGGAAAAGGGAGGGAGCAAAACGGAGAGGATCGCCCGCGGTCGACTGGGAACGGGCGGTATGTGGGGATTCAGGAGGAGAGAGTTTAGCGCTCGCTTCATTTCTCTTTCCTTTTCTCTCCCTTCCACGTCATGCCAGTTTCCTACGTGGCCTTGATTCAGCCTGCTGTGTCACCCTTATAATACTTGCTCTAAGGTGCTTGTAAGATAGGTAGAAGAGAGTAGTCGAGGCTAGTCCTATTAGTTTCATTCTGCTGCTTTCATATATCTTTTTTATGAGCTATCCTTATATACCTATAGTATACTTTAGTCCCTACTTGTGTAGTAATTTCATATAAAAACATTGATAAAAGCAAAATGGTTACTTGTTGCCTACCATTATTATTTTCACTTGACCTGTCATTTTATTAAATATTATCCATTATAACTTTGTAGTTCACTCCGATTAATCATGTGCTTTGGTTGTCGATAAATTTAGTAGTAAATTTCTATTCATACGCATTTTGATTTGAGTTGAGTAAATATCGAAATAAATATAAATGTGAATCGAGATATCTATTTTCCGTTTGTATTGAAAATGTCTATATCTATATTCAAATTCATCAAATTAAAAATACGGTACAAGATAATGTCTAGATCCCACTAATTATCTTTGATTGTGATGCCTTTCCATACCTATAACCACAAAAACGGGACCATGGCCTGTCTTTTTACACGTCCGCATCGACGGTGCTGGGCGAGCCACAACACCAGAATTATTCGTTTGTTTTTTTCCAGTCAGCTTATCAATTATATTTTGAGTTATCTTTTTAACAAAATACTATTAAAATAGTCAAAATTAATCGTAAAAACGATCAGTTAGAAATAATTAAAAATAAAAGTCGAATGAATGGGCTGGCGGTGACCAACTATTTAGTTTTTTTTCTAAAAAAAAGACGAAGGACCGGACGTCACGCTCATAACTGGAATGAACGAAAATTTCGGGCCCGTGCCCCACTGCCACTAGTTTGGTGGCCTTTAATTTGTTTTTTGTTCCTTTATTATTATATTATTATTATTGTTGACACGGTCGGACGACCTGTTTGATTAGTCAGAGTGGTGTTCACCGAGAAAAGGACCATACAAATGGCCCCGAGTCCCAATGTCCAACGATGCACTCCTACTCCTACTGTGCTATACAAACAAATGCCTGATGAACTTCCAATCCAACAACTAGCGGCGCGACTAGAAGAAGAAGAAGAAGAAGACAGAGGCGACGATGGACGTGATCCTTAGCTTGGGCAGACAGTCATTTCGCTAGCCACGTAAATGATCCCTTCATTCCCTCATCCTCTCTCTATATGACCAATCGTGATTTCTCTGAAACTTGTTTCCTAAGCTAGCTTCGATTCTTGATGGTTCATACATTCAGTATATTCTATATATGTAGTGACACCTTTAGAAAAAATGTCAGGGGGTCGATCTTCTTCAACCTTCAGTCAATTTCAACCGTTTTCGATGTGTATTCATGGCAAAAAAAATTAAGAGGACTTCATAGATCCAACGGTTGTAGGGGAGCTAGAGCCACACTCGTCCCACAGCCGGATCCGCCTCTATGTATGAACTCTTGATGTAGTTGTTTAACACTATCTGCTCTCCATTAGAAGTCCCCGTCTTCTTTCGCATATTTTGCTCTCGCTTCCTTCGGATGATTCTAAGCTAAAGAGAGCCTGTTGAACCTCGATCATATTGCAAGGTCAACGATGTTGGACACTCGTTTCAAAAAAAAAAAACTTTTTTTATCGTTTCCTTCACAAAACGATGTTGGACACGGCTAGCCAGTATATATTGCCTATCTTGTTTGCTGCGCCAGCTCAGCTGTATGTAGTAGTGGCATGGGATTTACAATTCAGAAGAGTTTACAATTCCTTCTTTTTAAGCAGTCAACCAATTTTACATTTAGGGGTTGTTTGGATCCCTTCATTTTGGTAGAATCGGAATCCACTCAATAAACTAGATTATTTGACTTGAAATTTAACATTCTAATATTTTCCAAAATTCATATATAAGTCTATCTCAAATTTATAGGGTGAGAGAGAGATAGATTATATAGATCACCATGTTATGTTTCTATTTTGCAACTTATAATACTCTCTTTAACTCACTCCCCTACGGTATAAATGCAATACGTGAGTATCTCTCTCATCTAGCCAACAATAGTATACAAATATAATCTATATACAACCATATTAGCTTAATTAATATGTGTCTAAATTATGTTTCTTAATAAATTCAATTCTAAGAATCTAAACGGACCCTTAACTAAATTTATTACAACAATACTAGCGTTATGAATACCAAGTATATTCTCACAGTATACATCAAATTATAGACAAATCTGAGAACACGGCTCTCGTGATCTTCCTCCTAAAACTCACATGGATTTCACCTAGGTCGAATCCGAACGCGTGGAGGAGGATGCAGCCTGCATGGCTCTTAATCAGCGCGTGCAGGAAGATTAGTGGTGCGTGGTTTTTCTTCCTGGTTTTCTTAGATTGTCGTCTTTTTTTCCTCTCCCACACCCATCTTTCTCCTCTCTTCGCCGCCTCGAGCACCACCCCGGACGCCAGCGACCTCACTGCCCCGCCCATATCTTACGCGTTCTTTTTTTTTGAGTAAAAAGGGCTTTATCAAACTCTGGAAATGCTCAAAATTTATTATTAAGTGAAAAGAGATTTTACAATCCACACATCTTGGTAAAGCTCAAAATGATCTAGTTACAAAGCTCAAAAACAACTAATAATAATAACATAAAAACAGTTAGCCACAGTCGGTTTGAATCCTCTCCGCTTAAAAAAAGAAGAGTAAGAATGGTTAGTTGTTAGCCGGAGGGATCCAAATTTCTCTCAGGGCCGGTTTGGATCCCTTCATTTTGAAAAAAAAATTAAAATTCACTCAATAGACTAGGTTATTTATCTTAGAATTTGACATTCCACCACTTTCCAAAGTTTATATATAAGTCTATTTCAAATTCACAGGGTGAGAAAGA
This sequence comes from Coix lacryma-jobi var. lacryma-jobi, assembly GCA_009763385.1. NCBI lineage: Eukaryota > Viridiplantae > Streptophyta > Magnoliopsida > Poales > Poaceae > Coix > Coix lacryma-jobi. The sequence continues at coordinate 124,216,186 of CM019829.1, forward strand.
GAAATGAATTCTATAGATTACCATATTATATTTCTACTTTGCAATTTATAACACTCTCTTCAACTCATTCCTTACGATAGAAATGTAATACATGAGCATCCCTCTCGTATAGACAATAATAATATACAAATATAATCTATATATAATTATATTAGCTTAATTAATGTGTCTAAATTATGATTTTTAAAATGAATTCAATTCGAACGTCCAAACGGACCTTCATTTGTTTTGTCTCGTCGTCGTGAGGCAATCATCAAATCAAAGGAGAGGGGAAAAAACACTCATTTCCTTGGTGCTCCTTTCTATTCGTTCCTTTCTTGAAACACTTTTCCCGTAAGCTCGCCGATGCGCTTCGTTCGAATGGCCGTCGGAGGAGGCGTGTGCGTGGCGTCGCCCTCGCCGTCTTTGATTGAGGCGAGGGTGTGTGGGGTGGTGGGGATGGGGGTGTTGGGCTGGGGAGCGGGCGCGGCGCCGGCGACCATCAGGCGCAGCATCGTGGCGTCGCCGGGGCTGGCGGAGGACCCCTACCGGACGGGCGAGCCGCAGCGTGGTCAAGAAGATCTTCCGCCGCCTCGCTCCTGGTGCGTGCGCAAGCGCAACCCCTGATCTAGCTACCATTATTTCTTCCATTCCACACCTGACGGCAGTAACCAATATTCACGATGGAGGTAGGATGATGAGGCGTTATACATCTGAGAGAGAACGGGCGGGATGCGATCTTCCAACTGCACGCAGGCCGGGAACGCGGTGGCGCCCCCTCCCCCCGCTCGCTCATTTGGAACCCAGTGCTTTTCCTCTGTTGCCTATTGTAGTGACACCCAAGATTTTTCACTCTGATTCTCTAATTATCATACAAGAAGTGGAACAGCTATGCTTTTGTACTTGCCTGGTACTACTATTTCACCATCTAAAACTAGAACATTTGTCCAGTGTATCTGGCAAGTACAAACTGAATGCAACCTGACAATGTCACATGCTAATTCTGCAATCTGCATGCTATACAGATATTTACACTCTGGCCTTACATTAATCTTAGTATGACATTTATTTTCCATCTTATCCATATGTTCTTTTTCACATAAATATTTCATAGATATTTAGATCAACTTGGAAGCTCAATCTATAAATCAAAGATGGCAGAGGCTGTGTTTATGTCGTACTTCAGAAAATTGCTGCTACTTTGGGCGAGAGGCTCTAAAGGCAATAGGCTCACGGTTAGGAAAAGAAGCATCAGATTTAATTGAAGCTGACAAAACATGAGGCAGATGAGATGATGAGATGAATTAAAAGTAATGAAAGCTTTTCTAATGCACAACTACAATGCGTTCATCGCGTAACTTCGCTCTTGATGCCTGGCTTGATGAGGTAAAAAAGGTTTCACATGACGCTGAGGATGTCATTGACGAGTATGAATACCTGCTTGGAAAATCAGAGACAGCAGAAGAGAGTAGCTCACTGAAGAAACTATGGCATCGTTCCAAAGACGCCGGTGGTTGGCGTGGCATTACTGAACAGCTTAGGCAGATCGAGGTCCGTCTTTCAAAGCTCACAAGCATGAAAGATCGTTATGGCATTGCAATAAGTGGAGAAGGAGAAGTAAACTACCCAACTCAGAATAGTCAGCTGCAACATGTGCTGGACGCAACATGTCTAAACATCGAGGATAACATAGTCGGGATTGAAGAAGAAACGGCATGGCTTGTGCAACAGCTGGTACACGGGCAAGAAGAACGAACAATTGTCTCTGTATGTGGTATGGGTGGATTAGGCAAAACGACTCTTGTCCGTCAGGTATATAAAAAGGATGAAGTTAAACAACATTTCAACTGTTTTGCATGGATTGCAGTTTCTCAGAGTTACAACATTGAACATCTCTTGAGGGGAATATTAAAGCAGCTCGAAGAGAAGCAAAAGGACATCCCTCAGAAGGTTGACACTACGGACCTTGCAAGCTTGTTAGAAAAACTAGCAAACTTCTTGCAGGACAAAAGGTATTTGATTGTCTTGGACGACATGGAGTCGAGATGCCTGGGTATTATTGGATCCTGCGTTGCCTAGAAGCAAGAAAGGAAGCAGAATTATCATAACAACAAGAGTTGAAGATGTTGCTTCATTAGCAGATGATGAGCAATGCATGCAACTAAAAACCCTAGGAAAGAAAGAAGCGTGGGATCTCTTTTGTAGCAAAGCCTTTCCAAAACTAGAAGGCAAAACATGTCCTCAAAGTGTAGCTTATTGGGCAGACAAAATTGTGGACAAGTGTGAAGGGTTGCCACTAGCTATTGTTGCCATCGGAAGTTTGCTCTCACGCAAGAAGCCATATGAAAATGAATGGAAATCCTTTTATCATCAGCTAGTTTGGCAAATAGAAAACAACCCAGATCTCAAAACTGTGAGGAACGCCCTCGATCTTAGCATCAATTATTTACCAGGAAATCTAAAGAACTGCTTTCTATATTGTGGCCTATTTCCTGAAGACCACCGGATTGGAAGAGAACAGATTATTAGGTTATGGATAGCTGAAGGCTTTATAGAAGAAAGGGGGCCAAGTATAACTATGGAGGAAGTAGGTGCTGAATATCTCAATGAAATCGCTCAACGTTCTCTCATTCAGGTGGTACAGAGAGATGCTTATGGCAGGTCAGAGATATTCCAAATGCATGATCTTGTCAGAGATATAGTTATAAGCAAAGGCACAAGCGAGAATTTTCTCTTCTTCTGGATAACTCTCGTGTTGCAATGCATAACAGAGAAGCACGCCGTTTATCAGTACTGAGATCTGACAGCATTATAGATGCTCTTGAGGGTGGAGAAAAGATACGGTCCTTCATTTTGTTCGAGTATGGAGTATCACCCTCTTGGGTACAAACTGTTACTAGAAATTTCAAGCTGCTGAGAGTTTTGTCCTACTACGGTTTGCAGAAATAACGAAGCTCCCTGATGTTGTGACCACTCTGTTCAATTTGCACTACCTTGATTTGTGTTGCACAAATATTAAAGTGGTCCCTAAAGCACTGTGTAAGTTGACGAAGCTACAAATACTAGATCTCTATGGAACTGATGTAGTGGAACTGCCGCTCGAAATAAAGAAGCTAAGTAAGCTACGGTATCTGCAAACTTGTGTCAACCATGATTATGATGCAAGAATATTTGATTGCTTTCAAGGAGCTAAAGTACATTCTGGAATTTGTCTTCTAAAGGATATGCAAGAACTGGGACATGTGGAAGCAAACAAAGATGTAGTCGTCAATATTTGCAACTTGACGTTACTGCGAAAACTTTGCATAATGAAAGTCAAGCGTGAGCACATTAAGGAATTATGGACCTCCATCACAAGAATGGCATACCTTTCCAGGCTTCTTATAATCTCATATTCCGAGGAAGAAGTTCTTAATCTGGAAAAGTTAGATCATTTGCCAAATCTGGAATGGTTTTACCTGAAAGGCAAGTTGCATGGAGGTGTTGTCCCGTCTGTGTTCTCTGGTTTCAGAAAACTCACAGACCTACGCATGGGGTGGTCCAGTGTTGCAAGTAGATCCAATTCCTTCATTTGCGCACATGTCGCATCTAGTTCAACTTCACCTCTACCGAGTTTATGAGGGGAAGATTATGAATTTCAGTGCAGGTTGTTTCCAAAGCTCAAGAATTATACTTAGCAGACATGGAGCAGCTCAATTGCATTATAGTGGAGGCTGGGACTATGCCAATCCTAATTATGTAAAGCTCATTGGTCTCAGCAGTATGCTGATTGTTCCAATGGGATTCCAAAATTTAACCTCGCTCCAAGAGATGGTCCTTATCGATATGCCACAAGAATTTATGAGTATGGTACGACAGGGCTGTGATTGCATCAAGCATATATCCCTCTATACTTCATCGCCTTTAAGGTTGGTGCAAGCGCTGCTAGTAAATATATAGGTATCTACTTTTTTATGGTTTCACCAAAAAAAAATTGATTAATGTTCGATTTACCCTCCTCAAGTTGTTGCTAAATTTAAAATGAAACACTCTCAAATTTGAGTACCGGACAAACTATCTCTGTTGTAAGTACTCTTTTCCCTTCTTTCGATAATTTAATATATTTTTCAAGGTACTGTGGGGAACTCCCCAGTCTTTTTTGTCAAAAAAAAAAACTTTCAAAACCAGGTATCCTCATTTGAAAGTTAAGGGGGTAAGTTGTCTTGTATTCGAGTTTGAGGATGTTTTTTGAATTCGGCGATACGTTCAGGGGGGTAGTTTTTTCTCAATTATGTGGAGCCCAGTCCTGTCCGGCTGTTCCTGTTCCATCCGCGGCGGCGGCGGGGGTGTCCCTCATCAGTCATCACCGCTCTTCGTTCCTCCGATCCGCCGCCGCTTCTTCTCCAAGATGAAGGCGCTGGCGGCGCTGCTCCTCTGCTTCCTCTTCGTGGCTGCGGTCGTCTCCGCCGAGGTGAGCATGCTGCACTGGTTAGTTATATTATGCTGCTTGTGCATTTCATTTGCCGACGACAGGTGATGCAGATCTCTCTCCAGTCCATCTCCAACCATCCATGCATATCATCTGTCCAGTCTCCATCTGACCATGCATCTCCAATCTCCATCGTTTCGTTTTATTGCACTGCCTGCATCGATCTCAAATAACTAACTTTACCTTGTAGATTATCGATGCGAATGGGTCGACGACGACGGCGGTGAAGAGCTGCTAGACAAAGGCGGCCACCGCCACAAGCACAAGGGGGGTGATGGCAAGGGACACCTCAAGCCCTCTCGTAAGTCTGCTGCCTAAAATGAAATAGCAAAAAAAAAAAACAACGCATCTGCTGCTGCTCTGCTTGCGCAACAACAAATCAGACAAGTTTTGCTGAAACTGAAACTGTGAAACGCCAGCAAACAACAATTCATATGCAATAATGTTTAATTTGTTGTTGTCGGCAGAGTGCGGCGGGGAGTGCGCGCGGCGGTGCTCCAAGACGCACCACAGGAAGCCGTGCCTCTTCTTCTGCAACAAGTGCTGCGCCAAGTGCCTGTGCGTGCCGCCGGGCACCTACGGCAACAAGGACACCTGCCCCTGCTACGACAACTGGAAGACCAAGAGAGGAGGGCCCAAGTGCCCGTGATCATCTCGTCTCACCATCCAGCCGGCCCATCATCATCTCACCCATGCATTGGCCCATCATAATTATCAGGCCGCCGGCCCATGTATTCTTTTCTTGTTTTGGTTATTTGAGTAGGATCAGTTTGTTTGGGCCGCCTCAACCTCATAGTATCCTCTGATGATTGATCTAAAATATATATATATATTCAGTATGGAGGATTATGTTACTCATCAAAAAAATAATAAAAAAAAATTAGTGTGCCCTTTTTGCGCTCTGTCAGACTGTCTCCAACAAGGCTCCCCAAACCCAAATTTGGGTCCTCAACAGTGTTTTGGGTCTCACAAAACACGCTCCAAGAGAGCACCCAAACACGAGACTCAGTTTGCGTAGCCAGCCAAAGCAACCGCAAAAAAGCGTCCCGAGCGAGCGAGGACGCAAATCGCTGGCTCTCCTCCCCCACGCCGGCTCTCCTCCCTCCCCCGCCGGTGCTCCTCCTTCCCACCATGGCGAGCTCCTCCTCAAGGCGCGCCATGGCGAGCTGGATGGCGACGCTGGCCTGCGCGCCGCCGGCCCGCGCGTGAGATGGATCTCGAGCTCCCCGTCGCGCTCGTCTGTCGGCGCCGCAGAAGACAAGGCAGGCGGAGCTCCGCCGCGCGCCCGCCCGCGGAGCGGGGGGCGGAGCTTGGACGGGCGCTCGCCCGCGGGGCGGCGGGGCGGAGCACGCGGGGCGGCGCGGGCGGAGCTCGCCCGCGCGCTCCCACGCGGTGCGGTCGGAGGGCCGCCGTGCTCAGCAAGGGATGGGAGGGAGGAAGGGGCGGCGCTGGGTAGCACGAGGGCGGCGGGGCACGGCCGGATCCGCGGCGGAGCTTGCACGACGGCGATGAGTGGGGAGCAGCGGGGCGCGGCCGGATCCGCGGCGGAGCTCGCGTGGATCGAGCGGCTCCCGCCGCGGCGGCGGCCATGGAGCAGCCGAAGCTCGGCGTCGAGGGATACCGTGGCGGCGCTCCTCCTCGCGGACTCCACCTCCGCTGCCACTGCCGACTCCTTCGACGCGCGACGGGCCTTGGTCGGGAGCGAGCTCGGGCCTCAATGCGACAACGACGAAGACGACGAGCGAGCGAAGCAGCGGAGGAGGCATTTTGCGTTCGTTGTTGGAGTCCGGCAAGTTTGGACGCGGAACCAACTTTCCCCTGTGCATGACCCAAACCAGAAATGGCTTTCGTTTTTGACTTTCGGCTGTTGGAGTCAGTCTCACTAGACAAAGCAGGTTACCATTCGCCTAATCTTGGCAGACACGAGTGGTTGCTTCTACTACTAGTACTAGTCATTAAAACCTGCACGTACGCCATCAGATCAACTTTTTTTTTTTTTTTTTGATTATTACATGCATGACCAACTGTTTGACGACTATTGTCAATTCAGGATCAGATGCTGCACCTAAACTACCTACTGCGCTGCAGCCGCTGCTGTCCCAAAAAAGACTACATTTGTCGTTAAAGAAAGATAATAATATTTAATTAGGACTCTAAAACTGAGCACATCATAAAAAAAATATATTTAATTATACTTACTTAATTTAATAAATCATTACTATCTTTCTTTGTTGTGCAAATTTAACTAAAGTTAAGATAGTTTAACTGAGCACTATTATAGTTTTAAATTTTTTTACCAAAAAATATAGAATTTTCTTTTTGTGATAAAGCGAGTACCATGGAGTACCACCATGCATGCTTGCTTCCTTTCCGTTGAGGTCAGTGTCTCGTTTCTGACTTTTTTTCCCCCCTGTGATTCACATCAGTGTGCCTGCAATGGCCTGCATATCCTATCAGCTCACCTGTAGTAGTAGCAGTAACAGTGCCAGTACCAGCGCCATCTCGATCATCTTTCAGTCAGTCAGAAAGAGAAAGGGTGGGTGATTGGTGTCGCCGCTACTCGCTAGCAGCGCCCGATTGGACGCGAACCAGAAACAGACACGAGGCGATGTCCTGCTTCCAGCGTTCCGCCAATGGCAGACACGCGCTGCCGGCCCTAGCTTAGCTTGTCCCACCACGCCCCTCCAGTTGCACGCACGTATGGACCTGAATTGAATTACTTTATGATGACTTTCCTTCAAGGCTGTAATATGTAATATAACTATGGTATCGATTTCGGTCAATCTAGTTTAAGTTTGATGGAATTTATAGTAAATAGTACTAGATTTAGATTTGAGTAACCGAACCAATCGGTTTCGGTTAACCGAATGGCCAGGTTGACCTCGAAAGCTGAGGTCTGTCAGAGTTCGTCCCTCTTCACTCGTTTTCTTTCGTTGGTGCATAACTGGATGGGATGACTCTAATCCCGGCCTTCAACCAACACCATATTGATACTATCCCAGCCCAATAAACTGGGGGGATGGAACAATCCCATTTCACTCATTCCGAAACCAAACACCGCAAACAATCCAGGCAAAGTCGCTGTACGTCTTGCATTGCAGCTAGCGTCAGATGCAGATGAACGCTAGCCAAGCCGTGGCTGCTCAGTCACAGGAGCACTCATGTGTTGGATTTGATCTGTCAAGCAACTCTCGTAGGAGTCTCCTCTCTTAACGAACAAAACGTGCTCATTCAATTCAGCCACATTATTATTAGCTGAAAAAGATCCACACGAGAGAAGACAAGGCAAAACTGCAAAAGGCAACACCGCCAAGAGAGAGCAGCGCAGGCGCAGCTCAGGTCCAACCAAGTTTGCGGTGCTGGGACTGGGAGCCAAGCTGGCGGAAAGGGAAGAGGGCTTCAATTGCACGCGACGCCTCCCCTTCACGACACTTGGTTGTTCACTCACTCACATGCAGATGCAGACAGACTCACATCCATCCATCCGTTGGCAATGCAGCAAACGGACGCCAGCCAATTCCATTCCATTCCATTCATCAGCCGGCCGGGGCACGCATCTGCTGCATTCATCGACCACTGTTGCCCACACCCACATGAATGAATGAATTCAAGCAAGCCAACGATTGGTAGGGGACCTCCGGACCTGGACCTTTCCTGTTCCTGCCTGACCTGACTAGCTTATTGCCATCCATCTGGCTTCTTCTATCTGTTTGATGATGCTAGTAGTACGGCTAAAAAAATCTCTATAAATAAACATATATGCATGATGATGAGCTGCAGAAGCTAAATTATGTTTATTATGCTGCCTTCCTCCAATCCCTTCCCAGCTCCATTGACTGATGACGGCAGGCAACAGAGACACTGTACAGTACTGTGTGTCTGACTCTGATCTTGGTTGGATTGGATGGCCTGCAAAACAGACATTCTGCTGGGCAGAGGAGAGGACAGAGGGGAATGGCGGAGCTGAGCTGATCGATGATGAGATAAGAGCTTCCAGTCAGTGTGCGTGTGTGTGTGTGTCCCATGTTGGCGTCCTGTTGCTTGCATGATTTGATTGATATTGGGGGGGTATATACAGGTGGAGCCGCCTAATACTGCGTTGATCACATTATCCACCAGCTAGTACTAGCAGGGGGGCCTCCCTCCTTGCTCTGGGAATTCAGTTTTCATCAGATTCCTCCCTCCAAGGAAAAAAAAAAATTCAATTCATCAGGTCAAACAAATTAATTAGCACCCTGGTTTACTAAGTGTAGTAGTACTAGATAGCTGCTACTCGGAGTACGTACGTACTAGTACTTGCCAATTGGCAAAGCATTTCATCCCATCCACTGTGTACTTGGCTACCTTTTTCAACATTTGTTTAAACGCTGCTGCTCGTGCGTTTGATTTGATCCCATCCACTGTGTTCTATGATTTCATCAGGTCAAACAAATTACCACCCTGGTTTACTTGGCTACCTTTTCATCAGGTCAAACAATTCATAAGTGTAGTACTAGATAGCTGCTAGTAGGAGTACGTACTTGCCAATTGGCAAAACATTTTCATCCCATCCACTGTGTACTTGGCTACCTTTTTCAACATTTTTTAAATGCTGCTGCTCGTGCGTTTGATTTGATCCCATCCACTGTATTCTATGGTTTCCATAATTGACTGTGTGCTTCTAATTAATGATGACACCAATTTAGTGTTTTCTTTATGCAAAAAATTTGGTCTTAGTAAACAAGGCTTTTTAATTGAGAAATGCTTGAACTCCAGTTCCACTTGTCAATGGAGTTCTTTTTTAGGTTATTATGGAATAAAAGCATTCCGGCTTGACTCCTACCAAAGTGATGTACTGTGATTCCTAAGAAGACTAGTACAATTCATCTTCATTGCTTATTTTAAAACAAATTAAAAGCTATGGACAATGATTATGGGACAGTGATTCTGAGTTTCTGACATGTCTGATCTGGTTGGCACTCTGAGCCCGAGATATACGGAGTATCATATATGTATTTAATCTAAAAAAAACAGTTGTTCAATCACCGTGGTTCAGAAACATTTTACATTGTGTATTGGGAAAATGAAAAAATTGCACTGTTGTCAGGATCCTAAGAAACATTTTACCATGATTCATTCCCTGTGGTATGATATTGCAAGTACAAAATGGAAAAGTAATGGTTCGGACTTACAGCTGTACTCTGCACAGGTGAAGAACTTGACTGTATGCAGTTGGATTATTGTTGAAAAACTGAAACAATTTAGCTTTTCTTTTTTTTTTCCCCCCTTTTCCAATTCTATAGATATTAGGAGATGAATAAGAATAATGGCATTCCCAAATTTAGCTTTTCTTTTTCTGAAATTCCATTGCTATTAGGAGAGGAGTGAATAAGAATAATGGCGTCCCCTCCCCTACCTGGATATGTTCCCATTTCATTGGGAAAGTTGTCAAGCATAGTAGGAATCTATACCATCTTTTTGTTAGTACAGCATTTGTGAGGTGAATATATCCCCATTCTTTGTTCTTTCTGAGAGAACAAAAAATGAATTTTTTCAACACCGATTCCGCCACAGAAGTCAAGTTTGGGTACTGAAAGCGACCATTCTATATATATCTTTGTCACCAATGTTGGATCGAACATCGAATCGACTCTACCGGTCTAGTCAATTCAACCGCGGTACGGTAAATCTTTTTTTTCCCTGATCTCTCAACGCTGACAAAGAAGAAAAAAATCATGGTATCTTCCATGTATCCATTCCAGCCTCACTCTTGGATGATCATGACCCTAGGGCCTGTTTGGTTGCCCGCATATGCTCTAGCCAGGCTGGTGATGGATGCAAGTTTATGTTGTTGGTTGCCTGTATCGTCTTCTGGGCCTGGCTCCCGGATGCAAAAGAGGGCCTCTCAGCCTGGCTCTGCATATACGCAGATTTTGGGCGTTTCTGGAGAGTCAGGCTCGCGGGATGCAAGTGATTACTCGACTGATGATGTTATTAGTGTATAATTAGTAAATATTAAGTGATATTAATGTGTTTTAAAGAAGTTTAAGATATAATAAGATAATCTATGAACTTTAACAGTGTATTTGTACAAAACAAAAATCAATAATTATAACCTTGTATTAATTTTATCTAATGCAACGTATTTTATACAGGCAACCAAACAATCTCTCTCAGCCAGACTGAGTAGGTGCAGTCAACCAAACATGACAGTGTTGTATACACTCGGCCTGTCTCATGGGAGCCAGGCTCTCAGATACGAGTCAGGCTCTACGCATACACGAACCAACACACCCCTAGCTACCCTGTATGGAAAAAAATCTGCCTAAAGTTTCTAGCTACTACATTGGCTCAGGTTTGGACAAATCAGACACACATGCATATCACACAGGTTCAAATGTGGCCAAATAGGCATAAAACCTGAGCTCTGAAGTAATGATGGCCAGACCCCACAGATGCTGTAGCTACCTCCAGGAATGCATTGCACTTGCTTCATCATTCAAGTAAGCTGTTCATATCACACAGCTATACAAACACCACAGCATCATTGACCAATGGTGACCTGATGAATTGGAGCACATGAGCAATAAAATTGAACAGTTCATCAACTGGTCAGAGATGTCAAGAAGGAAGAAAATAGAGGGAAGGTGGTGCAAGCAAGTGCGCAAGCGTAGAAGCCGGAGGACAGAGAAGAAGAGTCAGTTGGAGAGGAGTGCTTCTCTGTCCAACCTCACAACTCAGATTCAGTCAGATGTGTGCATCCAAAGAAACTCTTTCTCATGCCTATATGCCTGGTTTCCTTCTTTTGCTCTGTGTATAACTGTGCTCCTACACAATTCTCTGGATCTCCCAAATCTGACCAAATTGGATGTGCAATTTCCGTTTCTTTTCATGTTTCCTTGTGTCGAGAGGTCGGTGTCAGTAAACGGAAACCTTTCCTGTCATATAATGGCAGCTAGTGTGTGTATATATATGAGTGTCAATCTATCCAAGACACCTCAGACGTTCTGTCAAAGTCAATTCAGATCTAATCTTGTCTCACCGATGGACCTACTATTACTAAAAATGTTGGTTAGTTGGCCATGCTGGTCTTTGGCAAATAATATATATAGATATACCAGTCATCTCAAACTGCCACCTTTAGTGCTGATCTCTTCTTGGAGCAACACCACCACAAGATAGCAGCCTATAGCCTTTTTGTTACTTGTTAGTTAGTGCAAATAATTTAGCACTGCCAACAGAAATAACGACCAGCCTAGTTCACGCACAGTGTGCCAACGTACTCACTCAGTCATCAGTCATCGCAGTATTGCACATCAGCAAGAGGATTAATTCAGAATAAACAGGCGTAAGAATAAAAATCAGTATGACGATGCACTAGTGTTGTGTAAACCAAGAAATTTCACTGTCTGCCATATATAGCTTGTACGTGGTCATCAAGTACCATGTTGGATTAAACAAGAGTGCTCGCATAACTCTTTTGCAACCGTGCGGAAACAAGGTGTTTTCAGAGCTAATTAAAGAATTCCCCGCAAGTGCGTGATTCATGAATAAAAGTAGTAGATATCCGGTCATGCTTGGTGACTCATAATCCACTTGGAAATAAAATAAGGCTCATGCATGTAAACAAATGAAAGATTGCTAAAAATTATACAACACACACACACACACACACACACATTGCCATTTTTTTTTCATGAAGAATTAAGCACGATCTCACACCAAGAGATAGCGAAACTCCTAACACGCCGCATGGTTGTTCTTAACAAGGACATATTAAACATTGGATTACTTCATGACTCACTATGCATATCTTTCTTTAAAAGTCGAATATGTACATTGTGCATAAACTAGTGACACACCTGAAACTGAAACTGAAACTGACAAAATATAGCAAAAGAGTGAAGGCATTGCCATTTCTGTATGATATAATGTCTGCAAAACAAAACAAAACAAAACAAACAAAAAGTCCGGCGCGCCAAGACAAATTAAAGACAAAGAAAGGTTGGTTCTGAACTCGTGATCATCTCTATTAGCAGCTCACCCTCCTCCTCCCCCATATAAAAAGTCGAGTCCACCCTCCTCCAACTCCAAGGCCGTGATAGCAAGACACTTTTTTCCCCTTCGTGTTCTTGTTTTTCTTCTTCCTCCTCCTATTTACTAGCTAGTATTATACTCGATCTTCCAGCTCGATCGATCGATCGATCAAGCCGACTGATATATATAATAATAAATATGGGGCCACAGCAAGATCGGCGGTCGTCCATGGCGAACGGCACGGCGGCGGCGAGGAGCAAGGAGGCCGCGAAGGTGGTGCACTACCGGGAGTGCCAGCGGAACCACGCGGCGTCCATCGGCGGGCACGCCGTGGACGGGTGCCGCGAGTTCATGGCGTCGGGCGCGGAGGGCACGGCGGCGGCGCTCATGTGCGCCGCCTGCGGGTGCCACCGCAGCTTCCACAGGCGCGAGGTGGCGGCGGAGGCCGCCGACTGCGACTGCTCCTCCACCACCTCCTCCGGCTGAATCGCCGGCCGGCCGGAGTGATGAGCTAGCATGCGGCAGGTGGGTCGAGTGAGACGACGACCATGATTCATTCATGGGGGGCATCATTGAAATGATTGGTACAGTAGGTGCATTATATTATATTCATCATCAGATCAACCGTATATATATATGGACCGATTTTTATTTGATTTCTTCCTCTTCATTTGTTGTTGGATGGTTTTCGGTGAGGGATTTTACCGTGTGATGCATGTAACATATGTGTTGATCGTTGGTATATGGTGCTTGTAACTGCTGGTGATGTGTAAGTGTACGTCTGTCTGTGCTAGCTGTGTATATATAAAGTCGAGTGTGTTTCTTTCCATGTTAATTACTTCTCCGTATAGATGAAATGAACATGAATCTTATATATACTTATACATACATATATACACTCCTATTTGGTACTCTCTGATTTGTTTATACCTGTCCTGCCTGTGCTAGCTTCTTGTTTGTGTAATTTCTTCTTGCTTGAGGCTTTTCTTTTCAATCCCTTCATCACTACGGTATCTAGCTCGCTTCCGTCCAAGTCTGATCTCAGGCTCTGTTCGCTTGAGTTACAAGCCGGCTTTAATTCGTACAAATCAATCGTGAAACAGTATTTTTCTCTTACAACAAATCAGTCGTTCCACCTTATCAGCCGGCTCATTAGTCGTGCCGAATAGAGTCTTAGTACCTTGTTACTTTGTTGTTATGCAAAAATCAAAGTGCGGATTAGCGGAGCACTACGTACGGAGCTCGATCTGCTGGTGCCTTTCCTTCCTTTCCTTGCGCTGAAAGGAAGAGTCCACTTTGTTTTGTTTAACTGAATAATGGGATCATCCACTGTCTCTATTATGTTATCCTCCCCACTAGGATATATATGTATATGATGATGCATATATATGGTTGTTCATTCATCATGCTCGATCGATCATGCATGTTTATTTGTCTGGGGATTCAGGACTCTGTGGACCATAGATACATAATACGCATGCATGGTTATTAGCCATATACTATTTGTCAGTTCTTTTCTCTTTTTTCCCGGCCTCCCTTGATCGATGAACAGAAACCATTATTGATTTGTCAATTCGCCGTTGGGCGTTGGTGCTAGCTGTGCTGTTAACGACCCAATAGCAATCGGATCAAGAAAAAAGTGGAGTACTGTACGTGCAGTAGACCCTGCAGTAGTGTGCCGGAGCTGAGCGAGCTAGCAGCTAGTGCTAGGCAGCACTTGCATGCAAAGTTGCTGCTGTGTCAAACGTGTCGACATTGCCGCCATATCATGCATCTTGGCATCACTTAGAGAGTCGTCTCACGGTCACCGCTGTCACTCAGATATTGCTGCCTCTGCCGGTCAGTGCCTGTGCGTCTACTCTCAGATATCCTTCAAAGTCCACTCTCCAAAATTTCACTACGAGGGCTCAGTTCAGCTGTGGGACTGTATGCTCTCACGAAAAACCAGCCGTAGGAATCAGCCGAACCGACTTTGTTGCTCAAGCGAACAGGACGATATGCATTATGTTAGCTCAGAGAGATTCAATTCGGATCAAATCAAACAAAGCAAGGTCGTTGCATGCTCGACGTTTGTTGCCAATCGGCAGTCAGGCAGGCAGGCGGCGGTTCTCTGAATCTCCGATGTGCAGCTGTTACAGTTACAGTTACAGTTACAGTTACAGCGTGGTGCTAGATGATACTGAGCTGCAGTCCAGACTGTGGCCAGGGAACGGACGGCCCGCCGGCCGGGCAGGGGCGGTCCAGCGGCGGCAGGGCCATGATCGATCTCCCCAATCCATGGATCCGCCGCCCGCACGTGCTCCATCGGAATCGGATGATTGCTAATTGCTATGCTACATATCACTATATGCTGCGCATGCGCCCTGTAGTTGGCTGCCACTGCCAGTGCCAGCTAGCTAGCTTCAGTGCGCTGGACGGCCGGGCTGGGGACTTGGACACCGGTGGCCGCCGCGCGCTGGCGCTGTCCATGGCCGGCCGGTGGCCCGTGTGCCGTGGATCGACCTCGACCTCGCTCGACGCCGCCACATCCAAATCTTGGAACAGGCGACGTACGCGCTCATGCATGCATGGACCCATTGCTCACAGATCATCGATCATCGTGCGTGAGAGCCGCACCGACATTGGAGGAGCGACGAACCTAGCTTGGTGGTTAATTATTACACGTACTGGATGGACATCGTGAGTCGATAATTAAATCTTGTGATGAGTACATGTAGCGCGCAGGCGCAACGGATGTTCAGAGTTGAAAACTGAAACTGAAATAAGATGATTTCTGGCAAATTTCCTGCCGTCCTCTTTTGTGGGGAAAAAAAAAACTCAAACAATTAAAACGATATTTTTTTTAGCTTTGTTCTCTTCAATTTATCAACTGTACTATGATTTATTCTCTATCATACGACACTATTAAAATAACTGAAATCAGCCGAAGTAAGTTCAAGCGAATAAGCCCTTATCCTAAGCGGTGGATTCTACAAAGACCCCCCCCCCAAAAAAAAGAATGAGAACAAGTCTACAACGAATCTATGGAGGACGACTTGAAGCAATGAGAAGAGACACAAAGTCGTAGGACCCATATGACAGTTTCACGACCCCTTCTTCTTCCTCGAGCTTCACACCGAATTGGCATGCCGCTGCGGCTAGCCCGCACCGGCACCGTACCCCCGCCCGCCCAACACCAGCGGCAGACACACCTTGTCACGCTCAGTTCTACACCGACGGACGCCTCGCCTAGCCCACACTAGTGTCGCGCCTCGCTCTGCACCGGCGGTGGCTACGCCCCACCCGCCTACACTGGCACCACGAGCTCACGACTCCTCTCTGCGCAAACCAAATGAACCCACATGGTTTCTTGTTTTGGGTGGAATTTGTTGAACCCGTATCTGAGAGGAATATGCCAACCCGGGTCAACCGTATTCCACACAACCCCCATCCAAAAACGGGTTCATCTAGGTTCAACTCGTTCTAAACCACAAAAACCCTCAAACCAAACACACAGTGAGATTACAGAGAGAACATTTGTTCATCTAGGTTCGATTCGTTCCCATCCACCTCATTTTGGGATTCGTTCACGCACCGCGCACGCGTGCGTGTACCTTGCAAATTTCTGGATAATAGGGTTTGAACCCTGGTGGGTAGTATGACTGACTTGCTATTGGACTACAAGCCCATTTGCTATAATCAGCTTATTTACTCTGCAATTTTTTATAGAAAACAAGAGAAAGAGACATAGGTGGCCTCTGCAGTATGGAGACGTAATGTGCGTGGGACACATCATGGCTCAAGCCCAGTCCAGTTCCAATGCTTTCTGGGCCGAAGCGTTGTAGCCAACATCATCAATGTGCAGGTCCAGCCCACAGGCGGAAGGACCCATCAAATTTGGAGGTCTCCTTTCGTCCCCCGAAATCCAAATTTTTGGTTGGCGGGGGCTTCGGCTTCCCTCCCAAACCCAAATTCCAAATCCACCAATTCGGCGATCCCCGCGCGTCCTCACAAAAAGCTCCCGCCGCTCCAGCATTCCTCAGATCCCTCCAATTCCCCAACCCCTCCGCCGAGCTCCGACAATCCCCCACCCCCCGAGCCCTCGATCCGACCCGGCCGATTGATGCGGCGATGGTGCGCGAGCTCCGCGTCGACTCCTTCTACGCGCGCCTCCGCGCCGCCGCGGCCGCCGCGGCGGGCTCCTCCTCCCCGCTCCTGATCCTCCCGTCGGCCGCCGACGCCGACTCGCTGTGCGCGGTCAGGGTGCTCGCGCACGTCCTCTCCGCCGACTCCATCCGCTTCTCCGTCTACCCCGTCCTCCGCCGCCTCCGCCAGGTCCCTCCTCGCCTCCTTCTCCGGCACCGCCTCCGCCGCCCCGCTCTGCCTCGTCCTCGTCAACTGGGGCGCGCACCGGGACCTGCGCGCGCGCTGCTGCCCGCCGCCGCCACCGCCTTCGTCGTCGACTCCCACCGCCCGTCCACCTCCACAACCTCTGCGCGCGCAACGACCGCGTCGTCGTCCTCTTCACCGCCGACGACGAGCACACCGCGGATCTCTCCTACGACTTCGACCTCTCCGCGCTCGCCGACGCCTCCGACCTCGCCGCCGACGCCCACGCCGACGACCACCTCCGCGGCGCCCCCGACTCCGACGCCTCCGACTCGGAGGATTCCGACGCCGACGAGGATGACGCCGGCGGCGGCGGCGGGAGAGGAGGAAGAGGCGCCGCCTCTCCGACGAAGACGGCGACGGCGACGACCCTGACGCCGACCCCGACCCCGACCCCGTGAGGCTCTTCGGGAGGCTCCGCCGCGAGTACTACCGCCTCGGCACCTTCCACGGCAAGCCGTCGGGGTGCCTCATGTACGATCTCGCTCACGCGATGCGGAAGAACACCAACGAGCTCCTCTGGCTCGCCTGCGTCGCCCTCACCGACCAGTTCGTCCACGACCGTATCACCAACGAGCGCTACCAGGCCGCCGTCATGGAGCTCGAGCAGCACATCAACGGCTCCGGCAACCTCGACCCGTCCGGCGCCGGCTCCGTCGTCACGCTCAAGGACGGCACCAAGATCCGGGCGCCGGAGGCCTCGCGCATCGCCTACGAGGACGAGCCCAGGCTCATGCTGCTGCGGGAGTGGAGCTTGTTTCGACTCTATGCTCTGCTCCTCATACGTCGCCACCAAGCTCAAGACCTGGAGCGACAATGGGCTCAAGAAGCTCAAGCTGCTGCTGGCCAGGATGGGCTTCCCGCTAGCCGACTGCCAGAAGAACTTCCAGTACATGAGCATGGAGGTCAAGCGCAAGATGCGGGATGAGTTTGACCGCTTTCTGCCAGAGTATGGCCTCACCGAGTTCTACTACCGGAGTTTCTTGAGAGTGCACGGGTACAGGTCCAAAGTTTCTGCCGCAGATGTTGTGTATGGTGTCACAGCGTTGCTTGAATCGCTAGATGCCCAGTCCAAGGATGCAAAGGAGTTTCAGCCGCTGAGCAGTTTTGGGTTGCTTACTCTGCATTGTCACTGAGCAATGCTGATCAGTTGCGAAAAGGGATGCAATCGGCAATTGAGATACAGAGGGCGATACTGAGACAAGAAGCTCGGCCATTACTAAGACAGGGTTTATAAGGAGTGCCAAGAAGTTCCGGTGGGTGAAGCTTGATGACCCTGTGGACACCAACAAGCTTTGCCATCCGCAGGCACTTACCAAGTTCTGCTTCTTTCTGCTGGATGCTCTAAAGGAAAGGGGTGCAAGGATGAAGCCACTAATCTGTGCTTGCTTAGCAAAGGAGCCTGAGAAGGTGCTGGTTGTCGGGGTATGTGGGAAGCCAAGGCTTGGGGCTGTCCAGGGGAATGCGTTTGGTAATGCTTTCAGGTCTGCAGCAGATGAGATTGGTGCGGACTATTTCCATGACATGTTTGAGTCATCATGGATTGTCCTGGATGTTGTTGCTGTCAGTTCTTTCATGATTCGATTAACAGAGAAGCTATGACCAGATGGCATGAGCTTTGTATAACGGGGATCATTCTTTCAGTTCCCAGAAAAGGAGACTCAGGCATGATTCTCTCCAAATAAAGGTGCTGGAGATCAGGTGGTAGATGACATGCATTTTCCTCAATACCAGTCCACCTGCCATTTCACTAACGTAGTGGTAGCAGGCCTGACAGGCATTCTGCTTTCTAAGTTTGAGCTGCCCAATGATCATGACTTCAGAAAGCTGAGAAAATGAGTTTCCTCTGTTTTAAAGCCCCATTAGTCAATGATAGACCTATATGTTCAGATGCAAATCTGATTCTAACATAGAGGGGGCAAGGTATATTTTGTTTACTGTTTTTTCCTTTATCTGATAGAATCGATGATTGTATCTGTATCTGCATAAACATGCTTGTGAACATTTGTTGTATTCAATTCTGTATCACAAGTTTCTTGAAATCCTATAAGTTTATAACAAGCACCTTTATCTAGTATATATTTGTGAGCCTGCTCTTGTTTGTATGAACTACAAAGCTTTCTCATGAGCAGATATGTTCTTTTCTACAACAAGTAATGCTGAAGCAAGTTTTAAGTGGCCACTTTCTTTTTGTTTGTGTGGTGCTGTAAACTTGTACTATGTTAATCATGACTGTTGCAGTGCTCTAGCAAACTTACACAGTTGATATTTGTACAAAGGACTAGAGTATCATATATCAGGTATCTCATGTCTCCAGGTCCAATATAGTTCAGGTAGCTACTCTGGAACAGTACTTCCCCAATGCTCTGGACAAGTGCTCTTTAGCACCTTACAGTTTATGTTTTCTACAATAAGTCTACAGAGAATAGGAGCTGTTTTGTAACGAAGTCCTATGGTTGCCGAGTTGTAATTGCTGTGTCCATCCACTAGGCTACAAGCCAACCATTCAATCTTGACTAACACTATATTCTCATGTTTCACAGTACAGCCTTCTTGTGTGATTTGCATCCTAGAGATTAATATGTGACAGTTTTAGTGATTTTATGCATTGTAGTCGAGAACTTGATTTTCCCAACCAGCTATGCAAATTCATAATTCTATGACGTTATGATCGAATTAGTAGGCTCTATTCGGCAGGATTGAGCCGTAGAGAAGAGTTCCATCTCCTGTTGATAAGTGTTAACTGAAATGCTAAACTGCTAATGTTTTCCTTTTCACTTTTAGGTGCATGTTGTAACAGCAAGAAATGCTGGCCATCTCAATTTGATCTGAAGCATTAAAAGTTATTTCAACTGTAAATTGGTTTCTTGTGTGAAATTTCTGTAGCATTCAATGGTTGGCACTTGTCAGTTTTTGTAAACCGGAGATGTTTATTTCTTACATAGTTACACTGACTGTAGTTTTTTTTTGACAAGGCACTGACTGTAGTTGAAGTGCTGAGAGAAGTCATGACTCAGGACCCTGTACAACTGAATTAGCGGTTTTTTAATAAACAACTGATTAGCTGTATTTCTGTCTCATCATATAATTAGTAAACTGAAATTTCCCTGTTTTTCATTCTCCTTCATCGCATGTTATATGCATGTGGTTTTCTGGACCATTAGTAAACTGATATTGCAGTTGATCATGTAAATTACTGAGAATCATATCCCTGTTTTCTGGAAGAAGATTGATACAGTATATATTTTTTAGAAAGATTAATTAATATACTTTGTTACAGTAGCAACAGTGCACCCCCACTAGTATCCCTTTTCTCTTCCTGGAAGGCTGGAACTGGAAGAGGGTGTGTTGTTGGATTGCAAGCTGATTTTCTTTTTCTGGATGCTGCAGTTATAAATTGTGTGGGCTTATTATAAATTATGTCCCTGGGCCTCCGACTGTTTGGGCCGTGGACGTTTGGACTAGCCTATTTTCTGCTTTCACCCCTCTAATCTCTGCAGTCCGCATCCCCGAATCTGCTGTCTGCATGTTTCAGAGTTCAGACGGCGGCGGCCATCATCATTCACCGCCGCGCGGCGAGTGAGGATGGCGCCGCGGCTGCCCGGTTCTGGCCGTGGGAGCGCCTCACTGCACAATTGCCCTTACCAATCTGCAAGCGCGGCACTCCGCCGCCGCAGAGCGGCAGTCCATCTACACACCGCCGTGTGCCATGCGCGCCGTCTGTTTGTAAGCCCCCCCCCTTCCTTTCCCGTACACCTGCTTTTGCTTTTTATTTCCTACAAATAAGAGTCCCTTGCATTTTTTTTCTTGCCAATGTGACTGAGCGCATGTTTCAATTAATCTAAGAGGAAGAGAATCGCTTTTATCATCATTCACTGTGCATCCCTTGCTGTGTCGCACAGTATACATGCCATTAGTCTAGAGGTGAATCTCGCGGCCATTCTTGACTCTTCTTCAGTAAATTATGCTTCCCTTCTGTCAAATCTTTTCCCTCGCCTTTAATATAAAACGCTGACAGAATGGTTGTCAACCTAACGACCAGCAAACCCAATTTTCCAATGCCTAACTCGTGTCTTCCTCTATTCGGGTCTAACGATGATGTCCAGTCCAGTGTCAATCAAGGTTGACAGTTGCTGGCTAACTGTTTAGCTCTGTGAACAACTGAATCTTTGATGATGACTTGACATCCACCTACACATTGTCTTCTGGTACTCTGTCCTGCCCTCTCGCTTGATTTTCTTGTTGGAAACAGGCGAAGGTTATTATCTGTTCTTCCTACTGTCAGATAGCATAAATTTGATTGCTAGCAGTAAAGAATATGGCACCAAATCTTGAGCCCGGAGCTTGGCTACAGAAAAGTTTCATGTTTTTTTAATTTGTCTCGTACTGTAACCCACACTTGCTTGTTTATGTTACTTTCTTGAACCCGGAGCAGCAGGGCTAAGTGGAGGACCAGCTGTTCTGCCATACAGTTTTTTTTCCTCAAACTATGTTCTGCGATACAGTTGATTCCTCATATGGCTGTTATCTAAGGCCTGTCTTTGGTTTTGTCTGATGAGATGGTTATAGTTTTTCCATGGGCTCATGTGGTTCAGATGAGATAAATTTGTGCGTTGACCTTCTGCTGGGTGATGGCCCTTTTGACTTTTTGAATAACATCAATGCTTCATATTACAAGAAAGCATACATGTTGTTTTCTGATCAAAGTCGTGGACATTTGAAACAGCAATTTGTTTGATCAAATGGCCGTTAGAACACTAAACACAGTATCTGCATCTTAAGTATGAACAGAACATGCATGTGCAACATGAAGTTCAAGAGATACACACTAATGTTGTTTTCTGATACCGTATAGCCGCTAGCCTTGCAGCAGGGCAAGCAGTTGACGTAATCTGCTGTGACAGAAATTGGACAGGCCCTCACACCTCCCTGGCAGGGGCGGGCCCAGGGTGTATCAAGGGTATTCAACTGAATACCCAATTTTTTGGTAAAAAGTTTTATACACATAGTGTGTATATAAGTATATGTATTAAAAAGAAGAAAATAAGAGCAAATGAATAATCTGTGAAGAATTCAGTCCAAAAACGTTGCTATTCTCCTCCCTTGGTCCACAACTAATGGCCCAACAGTCCAATACGATTCAAAAATATTGCTTCTCTATATATTTTGAATACCCACCCTTAAAATTCTAGGCCCGCCACTGCTCCCTGGAGATGGTGACCATACTCAGCTCTGTTTGCTGCCGGCGTATGCGCCGCAGTGGTCATTGCACCTGTTTGGTGTGCCAGCCTGAGGGTGTACTGTCT
Source organism: Coix lacryma-jobi var. lacryma-jobi (assembly GCA_009763385.1). Lineage (NCBI taxonomy): Eukaryota > Viridiplantae > Streptophyta > Magnoliopsida > Poales > Poaceae > Coix > Coix lacryma-jobi. The sequence continues at coordinate 124,238,323 of CM019829.1, forward strand.
TCAAGGCTGCAGCTGTGCACTGTCCTCATGTATGCCGCCTGCGAGCCAATCCAGTGGTGGAGGGACTCCCTATGTCGATTTTCATGTCAATGGAAGATTACTAAACTAGCACGCTTACGATGAATAAAAAATCAACGGGTTGAATTCTCCCAAACACCGTAACAACTCTCTTCTTTCTTTTTTTTAACAGTTTCAAGATCGTCCATTTTAGTTTGTCCTCAATTCCTTCTAGTTTGTCTTGACCCTGTTGAAACCTAACTGAACACTTATCTTTTATCAAAATGATCAATTGACGTATCTATGATGACAAATTCATATTAGTTATCTCCTATCTATGATTGAATTTACAGATGGCACTAAGTCGTGCCAAATGGATCAACATGTTATAATCTTGAATCAACCTCTTCTTGCACTGGAGGCTTGGAACTTGAGTGTGGAGCATGTAGCTGGTAACGTGGTGTTTTTTGTACCTTTAATTCCATATCAATCCTATTTATTTTGCTTTGGCAGCAAAATCCTGCATTTGATTGGTTATGTTATGCCTTTGGTTTGTGGCAAATAGAGAAGGATTTGAGGATGATTAAGTTATATTGCTTCTTTACTGCGTAAATATACATCAATGAGTCATCAATAGATATTTCTTAGACGGAAGCATCTCGCATTGAGCAAGTTATACAAGTGGAAGATATGTAATCAGCAGTCTAAGGCAATGGAGTAAAAGAGGCAAGCCTGTACAAGTTTTCTTACTAAAAGTGTCTTCAAGGGGTTGTGGTATGTGTAGTTGCATATTTGCTAGTTAATTTAGTAGTCCAATACAGAATTACAGTCATAGCAAGACACTCCTTTCATTTATTGCTAGATTCTGATAATAGCAAACTTCATTTTTTTGTATATCCCCTTCTCTATTGTGCCCCCCTGTACACATTGATGTGAAACCTAGCAACTACAAGAAGATAGCTTATTTGCTTATTATGTAAGAGTTTTCTGTAACGAGCAACCCTAGAAGGTAAAACTATTATTGCATGATATGGCAGAGACTCTTTATTTTACTACATCCAAAACTATTTTATCAAATGTAAATTTTAATGTGAGCTTGGTGTAACTTATGCCTAACGTTTCATGACAATAAGGTGGATGGGATAGGATTAGCAAGTTATTTCTGGAGGCAATGGCTGTGGACTGTGGTGGCCATACTCCCCTAAAGAGATGGCTAGTTGGTCCTTGTGGTGCTAGTCTGGTTTGTACTTGTTGTGTAGCTACTAACTCTGTGTCATAATTATGCTGTAAAAATTTACTTTCATGTGAACTAGAAAATAAGATATGGACAAGTCAAAGTTTGTATAAAGCTGGTATTTCTGATACAATATTTTGAATCAGTAGTGCAAGTTGCAAGGTGTTCTCTTATAATGTATGCCCATGTTTGATGCTCTTACAATGGTATCAATTTTCTGTTGTGTCTATTTCTCTTTTGGTGGCGCATTCCCGCAACAGTTTTTGTCTTCATTGCAACCTTGACTTAAGTCGTTAAAGGTCATATGTGCTTTTGCAATTGTACCTCTTATAGACCGCCTTTAATTAGAGGTAGAGTCAGACCTGCTGGGTACCTAGAATACTATTGGATGATCATTCTAGTAAAACTAATGTAGAGATTGTAATATCACTTCTTAATCTCAAATCATTCTCAGTACTGATTTAGGTCACTGTAATTTCTATGGCTGTGCAAGTTTTTCCATGGCAATGACTTGCTGAAACTGATGCCCAAGCATGTGTAACCAGCAAATGCCGTTTTTTCATGTGGTTGATCGTGCATAATAAGTGCTGGACTGCAGATTGTCTTGCTCGGTGGGGTCTTCAGCATCACCAGAAATGTTTGCTGTGTGATCAGGAAGAGGAAATCGTAAATCACCTGCTGGTTTCTCGTGTCTTCTCTAGGCAATTCTGGTTTGAGCTCTCACAAAAAATTGTACTGTAGATCCTTGCTCCCCAACTGCCTGACCCGTCCTTTGAAGTTTGGTGGTGCCGATCTAATGAGATTGTTGCTAATCAGGTTAGGCAGGGTCTTTTAATTATTCTTTGAGTCTGGTCGCTTTGGACCCATCGGAATTGTGTCTTTGCTGGGGGCTTCACCTACTCTGCAGGATATCCTAGCTTCGGTCCACGAAGAAGCAAAGTTATGGGGTCTAGCGGGTGCGAAGGGCATATCCTTGTTGACTGAACGGATACTTGGTGTTGCCTAATTGCTTGGCTAGCTGGTCGTTCACCCCTTGTTGTGAGTGCGTGTATGGGTTTGTTCTTTGTTGTCTCTGTGTGTGTTTGGGAGTTTTGTTTGTCAGTTTGTGTGGGCTTGTTGTGGCCGTGTGTGTCGGGGGGTGTGTTGAGGTGTTATCTTTGTTATTTTGGGGTTTTCTTGTACCCCTTTTTCCTTCTTATAATATAAAAGGTACACAGCTCTCCTGCGTCCAGAATATAAGGAACATCCCAGAATTGCACCTGCAAGGTATCTATTGGGCCCAGAATATAAGGAACATCCCATATATAACTAAATATCCATGTCCAGTTGCTAGCAACTTGTTTGACACCTAAGTATTTAACTTTTAGTCCATTTAAAAACTTGTATAATTACATGGCACCTATGTGGTATATGACTAGGTGTGTGATGTATAGATGACAAACTTTGCTTGTTTCAGCTTTCTATAATTATTAGTACAATTATGATGATATATTGTTTGTGAGATTAACACATTCAACGGGTGCCTGAAACCCGCATGCAACCTGCAGGTGCAGGCACAAAATTGCACCTGCAGGGATGTGTTGTGGGCAGTTTGACGATATTTCACAGGTGTTGTTGTGGGTGGATATTTGCTTGCTCTGTCCCCACCACTTAATATAGTGAGATTACATGAGAAAGAGGGGGGTCAGTTCCATGCTTAAGCTTCCTCTATGGATTAGCAAAAGTGAGGCCGTGAAGGGAGCCCATGGCCACCCTGGTCGTCACTAAGCTCATCGCTGCTTGCCTTTTCTGGCTTGGTACAGATGGGCAGATAGCCCTCACCCCTCACTACCTCAGTCGCCTATTTCTGGCAGTGGCAAGAACACAGAAGGTTACCGTACTTCATTTGGTTGAAGACTTATTGATATCAGTTTCCTAGACTATGACTTGACTTAAAATTCCTGTCTGTGGTTGGTGCAGAACAAAGCCTCAACGGTGCATGCTGATATGATTTCTGGTCCAGTACCATCTGATATCTGATCTGAGACATCTAGCTGCACCAAGCGAGCTGGGTCAGGTTCTCTCATCAGGTGCGTGACATTGGGATTTCAGAGACAGGCTAGACGGTTTGTACAGGAAGCACAATCAAAGCTTGAGATGTCATCAGCCTAAGTTTGCTCTGCCAGGTCAGTTTTGCCATCATGTAACGACCTAATTATACTACTTGGACATTTCTAACAAAATAAATATACCATTGATATGTGAAGTTTACACATGACATTTTGTTGCAATTATTTATGTCAGTAGCATGCAGGCTCAGTGCCTAGTGCCAGCAGTATGTGGTAGCTTGTCTCTGTTTTGTGGCCAGCAGGTTTAGTTGCCTGTTGTGCATTGTAGGTTACTTAGAACTCTTCGAGATATATATATGCATTGACTCTCAGGGAGTTTCTCTTGTTCTTCAAATGACATAAAAGGGACATATACCGAAGGGCACGTCAATAATGTCTTAGTAATGGAACACTGTCATATACATTCCCCAAGATACTGATGTCAGCAGTCTGAGTTACACCTTTGGATTCAGTTTGACATGTATCTTCTAACTAGCAATGCATTTCTACTTAATTATGTTGATGACTACTAGCTAGGCGACATCTATGCCAATAGTTTGCAGTTTGCTCCATGGTTTCAAGTATTCATATTTTTCATTGCAAGTTGTTGCATAGATGCTTTAACACTCGTTCAATTTTGCATGGAAGCATTAAACATTTTAAAGGAAAAGGAATGATTTGCACTAAATGAATGCGGGAGTGTGGGGTAGGGGTGGGGGAGGATAGGGCAGAAAATGATAAAATAAAAATCAGAAGCTGGCCAGCTTTCTTTCTGCACTAAATGTGATCAGGGACCATCTGCTTGCCGATCGAGACTGCATGCATCACCTCTCTGCTGGTTCTTCTTCTATTTATTTTCCTTGAGTGCACCTCTCTGCAGCTTGTATATATCTAACAAAATAAAATAGTATGCTTCTGCTATTCTGCATTCATATTTGACGACCGTAGAAAAGAAGTGCGGCAACAAGTCATGGCATGCATTGATGCATGGTCTACTTCATGCTTGTTAGAGAAATGGAGCCTATCCCACTTGGTCAAGGACGAGGATATATGGCTAGACCACTCAATTTTAAGTTCTTGTTGAGGTGAGCTTGGGTACCTATTTCTTATTTTCTTAATTAAAGGGCCACCTACTTTATTCAAGCTTGGCTGATTTTCCTTTTATTACTCCATGCTCACTAGGCGTAGGTATAAACTTTCACTATAGACATATATAATCAAGTATATTTACATTTATTTTTATTTAGAAAAGGAAATAATTCTAGCTCTATCAATGGACATATACAAACAAAACCCTCATTCAACTGATCTGAATGCACCTCAGTTATGCACAAGGAAAATATCAAATAAAAGTAACATAATTACATCATTTTGAAATGCTTACATATCATTTATTTGGTCGTAATCACTTATTCATGTTACTATCTCTTAGAGCATGACTAAAATATAATTACAGTCCACCCATATAGTAGTTGGCAACTAAAATATATAAAGTTTCTTGGAGCAGCATTAGCTCGTTGTAAACTTGCATCTCACTCTCTTTTAACTCTTTATTAGAGCCTATTGGTTACAAGGGCTAATTGTTAGCCAGCTAAAAATTATCCCTAGCCCATCCAAACATGAGACTAATATGTGGGCTAATTTTTAGCCAAGCCTTCAACTAGTTATAGCCAACTAGTTGGCCAACCCTAGCTAATTATTAGCTCCGGCTATTAACTAGCCAAGCCCTTATATTTGCTCTTATTTTTCTGACTTCTGATGTGGAGTGTCAAACTATATCTACCACTAACTAGATGGCGGTGCCTCTCACCTGGGGTTTTGACTAATTAACTATGGATGCTGTATTGTTCTTGTCTCATGCTTGTATGTATATATAATAAATTCTCCTAAATTAAGTAGCTTGCACCGACAAATTAACCTATCCAACTCACGCGTATCGGCTATCATGTTGGCTTCTTTCTTGGAGCTAAAGCAGCATGCCGGGAACTGAGCAACAGCCGTCGGAGATCTTCATCAGCTGGTGGTCGAGGACCTGCTCGGCGGCTTCGTCGAACAACCACTTCTCTATGGAGGACAGCTGCTGCAGCTTGGGCTTGTGGTAACCGCCGTGTCCCGTTAACGCTTGCTGCTGCGGTGGTGGCATCAGCAGTGGCACGTCGTCGGACATGCGTGGTAGTGCACCGCCGGATTTGTGATCGAAAGGGTTGATGTCGATGACCGAGGAGGGCTTGATATTGGTAGCAGCGTCATCCTGCATCGGGGAGCTCTTCATGAAGCCGTTGAGCAGCTTGGATATGTTGTCCATGCTGGAGGCGTACGACAACGAAGAGGTGTCACCGTTGGTGGTGGTGGCGAACAACGGCGGCGAGCATTGGCCGATGAACTGGGTGACCTCATCAGCTGGAGCTGCTGTGCTGCTGGCTGCAGGGCGCGCGTAGCTGCCGTTGGAGAGGTCATGCCATCGTGATGGTAATCGGCATGGCCAGCAGCGGCGGCGGTGGGTACTGGTATGATGGAAGAAGGTTCGGAGGGCGGAGGTGGCACGAAGATGGCGCCGATAGCTTGCTGCTTCAGGAGCTTCTTCTTGAGGTGAGTGTTCCAGTAGTTCTTGATGTCGTGTCGGTTCTCTGTGGGAGGTAAGAAGCAATGGCCGCCCATCTGCATATGCATATGCGCCAAGCAGTTCACATGCATGCTGATGAGGCCAATCTATGAATCTATCTCACCAGCGTCCTAACCGCTTGTTGTCATGTTGCTAGCTAGCAGGTGAGGTGATGAGAATGAGAAGGAAAAGGCACCTGTTGCCGAGCAAGGACTGGAGGTGGACGATGATGCCTTCCTCGTGGGGCGTGAAGTTGCCGCGGCGGATGCCCGGGCGGAGGTAGTTGGTCCAGCGGAGGCGGCAGCTTTTGCTGCAGCGCATGAGGCCGGTGTTGATGGGCACGGCGCGCCAGCTGCCTGGGCCGTGCTCCTGGATGTAGGACACCAGGATGATGTCCTCCTCCGGCGTCCATGGCCCTTCTTGGTCCCCTCCTTGTCGCAGCACGGCGGCCTGCCATCGTCGATCCGGCCACTAGTACCTAGCTAGCTAGCTTGTCTCCGGCAGCCGGCCGGCAGCTAATAAGCTTCTGGAGTTGTGCACGGCCACGGCCACTAGTATGCTGCTGTCCTATTAAGTGTGACGGTTATATATATAATAGGAGCAGAACGAGAGAGGTACGTTTGGCTATGTGTGTGAGTGAGAGTGAGCTTCTTTTCACTGCTGCTATCATTTAGGGGGTGTTTGGTTCCCACCCCTAGAGTTTAGCCACTAAAGTTTAGTGGAGGTGACTAGAGTTGTAGTGTTAAAAGTGACTTTTAGTGGGGGTGTTTGGAACTTTAGTGACTAAAAGTGAGTAAACTTTAGTGGCTAAACTCTAGGGTGTGGGAACCAAACACCCCCTTAGGCCTTGTTTGGCTGCACACAAATACACCTCAATCCACGTGGTTTGAGAGGGATTGAGGTGTAATTCAGTTCAAGTTCACCTTCAATCCACTCCCACCCATGTGGATTGAGGTGTATTTAGGTGCAGCCAAACAAGCTCTTAGTGCGCAAACATGGTCAGGGGGTGTTTGGTTTTACCCACTAAACTTTAGTCACTAAACTCTAGTCATTTAGTGGCTAAAATACTAAATACCCCTACTAAAAAAGACTAAACATGCTTTTTAGGCTCTTTTAGTGGAGGTGTTTGCTATTTTAGCCACTAAAAGGAACTAAAGTTTAGTGGTGTGGAACCAAACACCCCCTCAAGTGGGGTGTGCGGGAAGCAATTTTTTTTTAATTATTTTTTGTTCAATATTTTAATAATATAATGGCGTCTATTTTTTTTTCCCGGAGATCCTTTTGACCGTGTCTGTCTATTTGGTATGATAAAATAATTTTTATCGTGCCCACGCATATATAGCGCGACAAGATCTGTCATATTGGACGATATTTCTGACGTTGGAAAGCTTGTTAAGTTGGCATAACAACATTGTTTGGTCGCGCCATAACATTATAAGATTTAACTTTTGAAAAGTCATAATTCTTTGGTATGATGTTGGATGAAGATGATGTTTATATATAGACTGTACATCTTGGTAAGGTTTACAAATTCAGTTTGAGTTTTTTTTTTCAGTTAAGAATGTTAAGATGCTAAATAATAATAAAAAATTAAGCATCACGCTAGCTGTTATGGAAAAGATAACATTTTTTTGTATAGAATAAATCATATATTATTTTCTAAAAAGATAAGCTTTCATATGCTATTAATGTGTCTCTTAATTTTTATTTATTTTCTTGTTAAAAAAATAAGGTTCGGTATGCGATTAATATTCCTCTTCAATTTTGTATTATTTTTCTTCAGTATTTTAACAATCAAATGAAAATCTTTAAAATTAAAACATGCAAATCTCATAGATGGCTTCAACTTTGATATACAAAGTATCTTCATGTAACACCATACAAGAAAAAAATAATTTTAGTATGGCAACAAGCGGTACGGAAAAATATAATTTTAGTATGGCAACAAGCGGTACACGAATATGTTATTGAAACTTTATATTATTTTCTCAAGTATTTAATAATTATTTTAAGTAAAAACTCAACATTACAAAGTTATAGATCTCGAGTTACAACTTTAGTATAAAAAGTATTTTTATTTGACTTTGTATAAAAAATATATTATTTTGTATAAAGTTTTATATTATCTTTTGATCATGGTAATGTCTTTGAATTAAAAAAATCAAAACTTGAAAGTGTAGATCTTATATAAAATTCATCTTCTTCTGGTCTAGCATTAAAGAATTATGATTTTTCGAATGTTAAGTCTTGCCCGTCACATGTAATTGCGTGACAAAATGACACTGCTACATCAACGGGATTGACGTGTAAGCTTTTTCATGTCAGAAACATTGTCTAATGTGACAGATCTTATCTAACAGACTTTACCACGTTACATGTGTGGTGCGGCAATGTTATTTTTGTCACACAAGCTGGCCTGGAGCGACATCAAATCTAGAAAAAAAAACTTAGACACAATTATTATTAAAATATGAAATAAAAAGATTAAAAATATATAAAAAATCCTTGGTTATCTTGCATGAACAAGATAATACAACTATACTCAGATGATGAGAGACTTCATAAAAAAACATAGCTTGGCTATGATTTATTTTCACTCATGTCTATGGCTTATTAGCTAATCCCTCCATCCTAAATTATAGGTCATTCTAATATTTTGAGAGTAAAGTCTGACCAAATTTATATAATAGAATAATATTTATGATAATAAATAGCTATATTTAGATTCTTTGCTAACTATAAAATTTTATATACTATTATTTGATGTCATAAATCTTTATAATTCTCTCTATAATTTTAGTCAAACTTAAAATACTTTAGCTCTAAACAAAATTGTAGATGCTACGCTTTCCCTTCCACGTGAATCATAGAAATTGATCCAGGCCCTTTTTAAAGCAAGAATCACCTAGAGGAACTGTTTGTTGCTGTTGACTACGACTGCTACTGTGTGAGATTTGCTAGGGTGTCTAGACAATTTATTCCGCCGTGTAGGAAAGAGGTTGCCAGAGCTGGATGACAGCTACGTTCCAGCTGCAAGCTGAAGGTTCTTGCAAATTTATTTTTTAAAATTCATTTTTGACATTATTATTACCTTTCCTTCTAGTCTCCACATAGATACATCTGCTTGCTCAGGTAAAAATAATAAATAAAAAACCATGATGCCCTAAAATATGTCTAGACAAATTTGTCTAATTTTAACCGCTATTTTGAGCAGACAATTGATAGATCGTCCAAATGTCTGTTCTCTAGTAGTGAGAGAACACAATTTGGACCAATCACATAAAAATCGCTTGGTTTTCGCTAAGGAAAAATACTATAATTTTTTGGAATATATGTGATAAGGCTCCATTTGGATGTTTGCAATGGAGTTGGGTCGACGGAATCGAGTTTCCAACAATGATGACACGTCAAAATGGTATATGGACTGAGATCCGGTTTCCACATGTTATAAGTGAATCTCTGATACATATATTCCACATGTTATATAACTGTTGGTGACACGCTTGCCCTGCCTCCACACTCGTGTTGGGGAGTGGCGAAGGTGGCCAGTCGTCAGAACTGAACGAAGGTACAAAAGAAACGGGAACAGTGATGTTGTGACCCTATTCAAAAAAACGTACCCCATTACACTGTTCACCCCCCGGTATTTATAGGGGATACCAAGGGGCACCAACCAGATTAAAAAGGGGACAAGAAAGATTCTTCCGCGCTGTACTACGGAAGGGCAGAATTGTACAAACACAACTGGAGTCGAAACCCTAGCCTGCTTTCCTCCTGCCCGCCGCCATTAGGCCTCGCTTGCCTTCGCGGAAAAAACGGGGTCAGACCCTCGGCTCCGCCGGCGGCGAGGTCGGACCCCCGCCGTGTTCATGATGCTCGAGGGTTGCCTCTTGTGTTCTTTGCGCGCCATTGCCTGCAAGACATGCAACGAACCCCGAGGGTCGAACTCGTGTGCGAAGGTTAGCAAACCTGCCCGAAGGGTCCAAAAGACGGAGATAAAAGAGTTGAGAGGGTTCGAGAGCGAGAGAGGGTGGCGCGAAGGTCGTTCCTCGAGCCAGCCTGAGCGGCGCCACTGCCGAGGGTCCCTTCCCCCAACAGTAGCCCCTCGTTGCCTTGGTCCTAAAGAAGTGTTTGGGCCCAAGCAGCGTTTTTTTATGTGGCGAGACCCTTGGCAGCGACGCCCGCGGCTGGCTTGGGCCGGGCCGTTAAGTTTTTGTTTGTACTGTTGAGGTCCGCTTCGTTGTTTGCGCCGTGGATTTCGGTTGTCGTGCCGGTTTTTTCGTGCGGGGTGACTCGTCCCCCGGCCCCTATAAATAGATGGGGTTTGTGGGGGGCTTGAAATTGTGCCCTCCTTTGCTATAGCCACCCTGCTGCTGTGCAATTCTCTTTGCGGAGGTTTCTTTTGTCAAGTTGCGAAGGTTTGTTTCCCGAGTTCTGCGAGGGCTCTAGTTTGAGAGATGACTAGTGAAGGCATCTTGGCCCCTAGTGGTTTCGGTGATTGGATGAAACACAAGATTACTGTGACTAACGTGTGTTTTGCAGAAACAGAGATGAGTTAGGTCACAGTAATGGCGACGATACGGGCATATGGAGTTCATGTCCCCTGGCGATGGAAATCGTTTCGGTTTCAAAGGATGGACGACGAAGACGGTGGTAGGCTAGGCTAAGTGTCGCATGGTGTTGGAGGACACTTAGGTAGTCTTAGGTCTTTGTTTTTCCTTTGGCCGTACTATAAAGAGGGGTGTGAATCAGTAGCTTGACCTAGATGAGTCTATTGAGGTAGGTGTGGTGCACACTTGTTATTTCATAGCCCTAGGTAGCTCAGAGAGATGCCTTATGTCGAGAGGAACAAAAGTCGTTAAGACCGCGTCGCGATCCGAGTTGATCTTGCCCTTGGTATGGGCATCGGATGCTGGATCAGTGGGCATCGGAGGCTCCGATGCCCACACCGACCTAGGGTTTGGTCTGGTGCGTGGCATCGGAGGCTCCGATGGTGCCACATCGGATCATCCGATGTCACTGTTCACTTGGGAGTGAACTGTGCAGGGCATCGGACGCCGGCATCGGACGCTGAGGGCCAGCGTCCGATGGCCAAGCAGAGAGGTTCCAGAGAGGTCTTTTCGGCATCGGACGCGTCCGATGCAGGGGCATCGGACGCTCTCCAGCGTCCGATGCTCCATAATCATGTCTGACAAGAAGGTACAGTAGATCGTTGGACGGGGTCATCGGAGCGTCCGATGCCTGGCATCGGCGCGTCCGATGCCCCGCAAAATACCTGTCTTGTGCTGATTTTGGATGGTCGGGTTGAGGGGTATATATACTTCCTTGCCTCCATCCATTTGAGTGTTCTTGCCATTTCCATCTGCTGAGAGACACCTTGTGAGTGTGAGAAAGAGCAAGAGCCCTAGTGAGGTTGAGTGATTTGCTAATTGTGAGAATTAGACACCTCCTAGTGAGAATTGAGTAGCAAGTGTGCATCCATCCATCTCTTTGGCCTTGTGTTGGTCAAGTGAGAGTTCTAGCTTGTTACTCTTGGTGATTGGCATCACCTAGACGGCTTGGTGGCGATCGGAGAGCTTGGTGATCATTCGGAGGCATTGTGGATGACCCAAGTCAAGTTGTGACCGTAGCGAGCGATTCACCGGGCCGGAGTGGCGAAGAATCAGCTCGTAGTGAGCACTTGATCCTTGCGCGGATCAAGGGGGAGCGATACCCTTGCGCGGGTGCTCCAACGAGGACTAGGGGGGGGTGTGCCGACACCTCGATACCTCGGCAAAAAGATCGTCAAGTCATCTCTACTCTTTTACTTACGCATTTACTTTCAAGCAATTCAATTTCGCATTGCTACTGTTGTTCATTCTATATTGAATTGCTTTGCTAGAGTAGGAGTGGCTTAGACTTGGTCTTTTGTGCGGTAGAATAAATAGAATCACACTTCTAGGCACTAGGGGGTTAATTGGGGCTTGATAGGTTCTATTATTGCAAGAAGTTTTAGAGAAGCCCAATTCACCCCCCCTCTTGGGCATCTTGATCCTTTCAACTAGGTTCAAGCAAACCGCTCGTGTTGCTTCCCCTTCTGCTGCGGATGAAGGAGTGACCTTCGAGTTTGGTCTCAGCCGAGTTTGTGCCTCGGAGTTGACATCTTGTCAAGCGGGGCTGGATCGAGGATGGTAAAGCGAGGACCAGCACTGGGGAGACTGTGCCGAAGCCTGATGCTGATGAAGTGTTGTTTTTGAGGAGTTTTTGCGGCTGGTCTGCGATTTCCAGTTGATTCGTTTGTGACTTCGGTTCTTCAAAGGTTTAATCTAAAGTTTCATCAACTCACCCCATCATGCTTTACGAAGCTTTCGGTTTACGTTTGGGCTTGCCGCTCACAAGGGTTGTCCCCCATGTCGAGGGTTTTGTTCGGACTCACCGCGTGCATATGCAGCCTCGCAAGATCTCAGATCGAGAGGGTAACGCCAGTCTGGGTCAGTTTGCGGTGTACACCTTTTGTCATCGCGCCGGATCGGAGTTGTCGGTGCAGGCGCAAAAGAATAAATGGACCAGTGTTGGCAGGAATTCTGGTTCTACTACAAACTTGGCGGTAACACCGAGCTTTGCGGCGAGCTTCCGCTCCTCGGTGTGATGTGGGCGCCGAAGCCAAGATGAGCGCCGAAGCGCATGCCGCTATTGACTGCCTGAGGGTTGTAGCGCAGTCTCAATGCGCCCGCGACTTGGTCGAAGAATATTGCTGTGCTCAGGTGTGGCCCCTCCTCCGAAGGCAAAAATGGTTTGCAGTTGAGGAAGACCCGAAGTATGAGGGTAGGGGTTTGAAGAAACCGAAGCTTGAGTTGAACATAGTTTGGGAAAAAGTCCTTAAGAAGTTTCCGAAACACGAAGATGGCGTTGAGGCTGTTTATAAGCGGGTTCAACAGAGGGCTGAAGATCTCGTTGGAAAATTATCTACATTGGAGGTTAAGGCTATCCACAGCTCGGTGGGTAGCGGAGGTCAAGTCAATAGGATGTTCGACATTCTTGGGATCCAATATGCTGACTGGCCTGCTCCCTCGAGCGAGGACGCGCCAAAGAAAAGGAAGTGTGCTGCTGCGGAGGAGAAAGATGTGTTTTGCGGCCGAAAAGGGGTCGTGGTCGAGGTCGCGGTGGCGCCGGTGGCCGAGGGAAGACTCTTGCGACAAAGGTCGCTGTTATTTCGGGCACTACCGGTATGTCGTCCTCTTCGGTCGTTGTTTCGCTGGGGGGTGGCCGAGGCTTTGCGAAGGTTGGAGGGCAGGTGCCCCGAGTCGGGGGTATTGGCGCCCTGATCCAAGTTTCAGACGATGAGGATGTCTCCGATGATGTCGAGAAGGAGGGGGAGAAAGATGTTGAGAAAGAGTCGGATGCTGAAGATGACTCATCCGACGAGGTTAGCGATACCTCGAGTGGCGAAGGTGACTCTGATGAGGATGTGTCTATCGAAGATGATCGTGGGAAAGGATTGCCTCGTCTAGTGCTGGTGCTGTGGCTGCTCGAAGTATTGATGAATCATTCGGGACTTCGAACCAGAGAGTCCTCCACGTGGGTCATTTCCTGAGTTTGCTGGCTCGCACATATGGGTCGATGGTTTTGAGTTTTCTGGAGATCTTGAATCTGAACGGACTCCCGGGAAGAGGCCGTATGACGAGGCTAGCCGATCAAGCCTTCCTTATTTTGCCAAGAAGATTGGGGTCTGTGATCCGGCGACGGAGCTTTTACGAGTCCGGACCTTCGAGAGTGTCATTTACAATGTGCTCCGGAGGAAAGGCGTTTTCTTGGTCGGGTGTTTAACCGTATCTGTGTGCCAGAAGCGGAGCTTCGATTGGCCAACGAGCCCTTGGACACCCTTCATGATGACATCGATGTCAAAGTGGCTGAGTTGATGCTCCTTAACCATTCGGCGCGCCGGAGGGCGAGTTATAATCTTCACCATTTGAATGATCGGTTGATTGAAGTTGAAAAAGATAATAAGGACTTTCGCCAAAGACTGGAGAATAAGGAAATTGAGCTTAAAGCTGCCTTGGATAAAGTTAGAAAGTTCAGGAGGAGGCATAGGAGGCTGCAAATAATAACGCAGAACTTTTGGCGGCTTGCCGTTAGAAAGACAAAGATTTGTTAACGGCAAACACTCGCATAGGTGAGAGTCGCGTCGTGAGTTAACTTCGCAGTCGGAGGCTTGGCAGAGAAGTATGGGGAAAATTAAGAGCAAGCTTGATAGTGCTTGATCGAAGCCAGGGGTTCTATTGGTGAACCGCTGCCAGCTGCCAATGGGGAGGCCTTCGAAGGTTGGCTGTGTGTAATGAGCTTGATGTGTTTAGCTCCCTGGTTGGAAACGCTACAGACTTTGGTGGGTATGCCGGAGCATTGGCGATGGCCAGTACATTTCGTCAAGCAGATTGCAAGCACCTTCGCAAGATCAGAAAACCCAACCATAATTTCCCGACAGTTGACGAAGTGCGCCAGATGAAGATTGATGACGCTGAGGTTCGGAACTGTGCGATGCGATTGCTTCGCAAGTTCTGGATTGCTGGTGGTGGCCGCGCACTTGCTTCGAAGAAGCTGCCGAGGCTACTCGTCAGGTTTGTGGTATTGGAGAGTACTTGATTTTGGGTTTGTTTCAATAATGAAGGGGTTATTAATAATTCTTGAGGGTTCGCCTTATTATTTCTTTGCAGGCTCGAAAAGAAGCGATGCCTTCGCCGCCTGCGACTAACGATGCTGCCGGTGGTTCCGAAGCTGCTCCTGCGTCCGATTCTGCGGGGGGTTCCACCATCGAGGTTGAGCGCTTGGCTGAGGACGCTCCAACCTGCTGGAGAAGCTAATGTTGAAGAGGCGGCGACGGAGGAGGCACCTGCTGAGGGCTTGGATGCTGCCGCTGGCGAGGGTTTGAGGCTGCGACTGGCGAAGATGCGGATGAACAGAGGGGAAACGAGCAGGTGTGAAAAACTTAGGCTTGCTCGGGCGAGCGAGGGGGTTGTTTTGTAATGTGTGTGGTAGTTGGAAAGGTTGACGACACTGAGATGCTTCTTAATTCTGTGGAAATGCAGGTTCCTGATGAATCGTGCTGGAAGTGTTTGATGTGACGCCTTTGACGCTAAATTATCAAGATATTTTATAACTGGTGAGTCGTGGGCTCGGGCTAGGCCTTAAACACCCTTCGCTGTCCTTTGAATGATTTGGTGGTCGAAGGTGCGGAGGTATGATTTGAAGAACAGCAGATCGAGTCGTTTTTGGTGCGAGGCAGATTATACTGATAGACAGGCCACACGGTATTTGTTTGGTTCATCTTTGTCCTCGCAAGCTGTTGTTGATGATGATATTGATGAGAAGACAACTCTGGATTATTTGTTTGGGCGAAGCACACTAGATTAGGTTCGGATGGAGCGCTTGTGGTTCCGAAAGAGGAACCTTCGGAAGTTAGTGAAGTAAATCATAGATATATGTATAGGGCGAGGGTTTTGTCGGGGAGCTGCCATTGTTCCTGCAGCTCCTTTGTTGTGGGGACCCATAGTTCCGGTGGATATAGGATTTGAGGAGGGTGTCGAAGGTTTGGATGATTTGATGTTGATTGAGGGTAGTGATGGTTCCTTGTAATTTTATTCTTTTATTGATTGTATATCACACTGTCGTCAGAAGAACAAACTTGTGATGTTGCTCTGTGGAGGTGCTATTCATTTTTTTCAATTTGATTGAAATAATACTTGACTCTCGAGGCTCGCTTTTCGTTTAGAGAGGTGTTTTTTTTTGAAGACAACGACGCCCCCTTTTCTTTTAGCGAGGCTCGCTTAACGTTTTTTGAAAGCTGATTAGAAAAAACAGCGCGACGCCCCCCCTTTTTTTTAGCGAGGCTCGCTTAACGTTTTTGAAAGCTGATTAGAAAAAACTATGACGCCTCCCTTTCCTTTTAGCGAGGCTCGCTTAACGTATTTGTAAGCTGATTAGGAAAACAGCGACGCCCCCTTTTCTTTTAGCGAGGCTCGCTTAACGTATTGTAAGCTGATTAGGAAAGCAGCGACGCCCCCTTTTCTTTTAGCGAGGCTCGCGTAACGCTTTGGTTTTGGGGGTGGTACTCGACTTTTGGACTTCGCGCCTCCCCTTATCTTAGGAGGAGGTGAAGTTTGCTTTGCGAGCCCCTAGGCGTTTTTCGTGAGGGTACTCGACTTTTTTGGACTTCGCGCCTCCCCTTTTCTTAGGTGGAGGTGAAGTTTGCTTTGCGAGCCCCGGCATTTTTCGCGAGGGTACTCGACTTTTTTGGACTTCGCGCCTCCTCTTGTCTTAGGTGGAGGTAAAGTTTGCTTTGCGAGCCCCTGGCGTTTTTTCGCGAGGGTACTCGACTTTTTTGGACTTCGCGCCTCCCCTTGTCTTAGGTGGAGGTGAAGTTTGCTTTGCGAGCCCCTGGCGTTTTTGCGAGGGTGCTCGACTTTTTTTGGACTTCGCGCCTCCCCTTGTCTTAGGTGGAGGTGAAGTTTGCTTTTCCCAAGTTTGCTTCGAAAAAAATGTGCCTCGAAGCAATCTTTGGTGGTTTTCATCGATTATAAGCGCTCTTGGATGAGGGCTGCTTTTATCGATGTTTAAGGAAAAAACTGAAAGAAAGGACTTTAGAGTTTGTTTTTCGGGGGTTGATGTCTTTATTAAGGACTTGGAAACTGTCTCGTTAAAAAACCTTACGCCCCTTCGTAAGGAAAAAGAGTGCAACGCCTTGTTTTGGTTACAAGTATGATGCTGAGAAGAAAAGTTGACTGAAAGCCTATTACAAGTTGCGAGAGCTCGCTAAGGCTCCGCTATGGGTAGTATTTGTGAAGGTCGTCGACATTCCAGGTGTGAGGCAAGATGTTCCCTCGCTGTCAGAGAGGTGAAAAGAGTCGGGACGATTGCATTCTACTATTAAGTATGGACCCGTCCACTTTGGCTGAAACTTCCCGCCATGTTGGCGTTTTGCTTCCGAATGAGAACGAGGTCACCCTTCTTTAGTTCTTTGATTCTCACCTTTTTGTCTCTCCATTTTTTTGTTTCTTCTGATACTTGCGAAGGTTGTGCACTGCGTTGCATCTTGTTTCTTCAAGTAAATCTTTGTCTAGCAGTGGTTTTGTTCATCTGTTTCGAGGGTTGTTCTGATTGATCCGTGCTTCAACTCCTCTGGTAACATAGCTTCTTCCCAAACAGGAGCCTGAAAGGGGTGAATTTTGTGGCTCTGCATTCCGAGGTGTTATGGGACCAGGTGACCGAGGTTAGTTCTTCTGCCCACTTTCCCTTGGGCCTGCCTTGCAATTTTTGGATATGGCTTGGAAAATTGTTGCATTGGCTCTTTCAACTAAGCCGTTGGATTGAGGGTGGTGGACTGAGGCGAAGCACACAACTGTTCCAATTTGTGCGCATAATTCTTTGAAGACCTCGCTGTCAAACTGAGTGCCATTGTCGACAGTTAGGTATTTGGGGACCCCGAACTGACACACTAATTCCTGCCAGAAAAACTTCTTCACGGCCAGGGAGGTGTGGAAGCCAGCGGTCTAGTTTCAATCCACTTTGTGAAGTATTCCACAGCTACCACTGCGTAGCGGAGGTTTCCTGGAGCTGTTGGTAGTGGACCAACGAGATCCATTGCCCATCTTTGCAAAGGCCAAGTTGGACAAATCAGAGTTGTTGGAGCCCCTGCGGCGTTTTGTGTTTTTGCCATTAGTTGACAACCTTCGCAGCGTTTGACGATGCCTTCTGCATCTTTTAATGCCGTTGGCCAGTAGAAGCCTTGTCGGAAAGCTTTGCCAACTAACGCCCTCGGGCCGTGTGTGAACCGCAAATACCTTCATGAATAAGCTTGAGAATGTCATTTCTTCAATCTGTGACACACATTTGAGCCATGGCGAGGTTACCGAAGCTTTGAACAGAATGTTGTCCACAATTTGTACCCTCGAACTCTTTGTTTAAGTCTGTTTTCTTCCTCCTTGGTCTCGGGTTCATGCAACCCGTTGATATAGGCCATGATGGGTGCTCTCCAATCTTCGCTATGAATTGCATTGATCAGCTTCGCTGTTTTCTCGGAAACTTCGATGGCTGATTGTGTCGCAGCTTCATAGAAGACGTCTGGGGGCAAACTGTAGTGTTGTGCTGCCGCTTTGGCCAGATTTTCTGCCTCGCTGTTATCTGACCTCGGTACTGCTTTCACTGTTATGCCGAGAAAGAAAGATTCTAACCTTCGAACATATTGTAGGTACTTTGTAGCTCTGGATCTTTTGCTTTATAATTTTTCTCGATGTGTCCCGCGATGACTTGAGAGTCTATGTTAATGACTGCCCTTCGGACTGACAATGATCGAAGCCTTGAGAGTGCTAGTATCACGGCTTCGTATTCTGCCGAGTTGTTTGTGCATTTGAAGTCGAGTCTTTTTTGTGTACCTTAGCTTCGACCCAGATGGCGAGAGACTAGGATCGCGAGGCTCCTGCTCCGGCTGCTCCCCAAGCTCCATCAACATACGCTGTCCAAAACGGGACTAGTTGGGCTCCGTCTCTGTGAGGGTCTGGGGTCCATTCAGCTATGAAATCTGCTAGTGTCTGCGATTTGATCGCTGTTTTCCCACGAAGGTTATAGCGTAGCTGTTCAATTCAATTGACCATTTGCTACTCTGCCGACTGCCTCGTTGTTCTTGAAAATGTTCTCGAGGGGGTATGATGAAGGCACTTGGATTTCGTGTGCCTGGAAGTAGTGTTTTAGCTTTCTTGAAGCCATAACACGACATATGCTATCTTCTCTAGCTCTGAGTAGTTCCGTTTTGGACCTTCGAGTGTTTCAGACACGTAGTATACCGGGGCCTGCTTAATTTGGTTGTTTTCATGCAACTCTTTAATTAGCACTGCGCTGGTTGCATGGGGCGAGGCTGCGACATACAGTAGTAGAAGATCACCTTGCTTGGACTAGTTAAAATGGTCAAGTTGGTGAAGGTAGTTTTTCAAATCCTCGAAAGCTTTTTGCTGCCGAGGTCCCCAATTGAATGGGGCTGTGCTTCTCAGAGTTTCGAAAAGAGGTAACCCTCGCTCGGCTGACCTGGAGATGAATCTGCTGAGTGCTGCTAGACGACTGTCAAACGCCTGAGCTGCTTTTTTGGTTGTCGGGGGTTCCATATTGATGATGGCATCAATTTTTTCGGGGTTGGCTTCAATTCCCCTTACTGAGATGATGCAACCTAGCAGTTTTCCTTCGTTTACCCCGAAAACACATTTTTCGGGGTTTAATTTGAGTTCGGCGGACCGAAGGTTTTTGAACACTCTTTCCAAGTCTGTTATGTGATTTTCTTTTAGCTCGCTTTGTACAATCAAATCATCGACGTAGGCAGAGATGGCGTGTTCATCTTTGAAGACTTCAGATGTCATGCGGAGCGAAGGTTGATCCTGCATTTCTGAGGCCTTCTGCCAATCTTCGAAAGCAAAATGTGCCCGAAGGTGTAATGAAGCTTGTTTTTTCCTCATCTTCCTCATTCATCCAAATCTGGTGGTACCCTGAGAAGCAGTCGAGAGAGAGAGAGCATTTGGCAACCAGCTGCTCTGTCGATCAAGGTGCTTATGTTAGGCAGAGGAAAGTCATCCTTCGGATAGGCTAGGCTTTGTTCAGGCATGTGAAATCAACACACATTCTCCATTTCCTGTTCTTTTCTGAACTAGTACCACGTTTGAGAGCCATGTTGGATATTTGACTGGACGGATGACGCCTGCGTCCAGAAGTCTTTTTACCTCTGCCTTCGCTGCCTCTTTCCTATCTTCTAACATTTTGCGAAGCTTTTGCTTAACTGGGCGATAGCCTGGTTTGATGTTTAGGTTGTGCTCGATCAAAGTTCTGTTTACTCCCTTGAGGTCCTCCGCAGACCAAGCAAAGGTATCAGAGCTTTCCTTGAGAAAACGAATAAGGTTGTCTTCTGACTGGGGGTCTAGGTTGACTGAGATGAACACTTTCCTTTCTGAATTGCCCTCGAAGAGTTGGACTTGTTTAGTCTCTTCTTTGGGTGATGCTTTTACTTGTCAATGCATCTTCACCCTCGTCGCTGAGGTTTGTGGCTCGAGGCTTTGACAAATTGTGGACATTGCGTTGCCCGGTGATACTGTTCCTTCGGCTGCTCTTGCAATGTCTTGATCTCCGTATACTGCAACGACCCCCTTCGGAGCAGGAAGCTTCATGCAAAGGTATGCAGGGTGGATTACAGCGTTGAATGCGTTGGTGACGCCTCGGCCCGAAAATTGCATTGTAAGGATAGAACATGTCAACCACATCGAAGGTTATGTGCTCAGTTTTGCAGTTCAAATGATCTCCGAAGGTAACGGGCAAAGATATTTTTCCAACAGCTCTTACTTGTTGCCCGCCGAAACCATATAGTGGGTTGTCCGAGGGTTGTAAGAGGTTTCTGTCAAGCTTCATGCTGTCGAAGGTTGTGGCGAACAGGATGTCAACGGAGCTTCCTGTATCGATGATAATTTTGGTGACTGTCCACCCTGCTAAGTTAGTCTCGATCACCATTGCATCAGTGTGAGGGTAATCCCTTAACTTCATGTCACTGGAATCGAAGGTTATCAGGATATGAGACCATCGCCGAATTTGTGCGGTCCTTCGATGGCTACATGATGTACTCTTCGAGCATGTTCTTTTCTTTTGCCTCTTGTTGCCATGATCTTCGTTGGAGCCTCCGGTGATGGCTAGTATCACACCGAAGGTTGATGTTGGGTTGTTGATGGTTGTCTGGGATGGGCTTCGGATTTGACAGGTTGGGGCTGGCAGGGCCGGTAATGGTGGTGGTGGTGGTAGAGTGTTGCTCACTTGTTGGTTGGTTTGGGCTTGAGGGGTTGTTGGGAATGTGACAGTGTATGGCACATTTTGGCGTTGAGGAAAAGAGGTTGGTTGAAAAGAGGTGTGGTTGTAATGTGGGTGTTGAGAGTAGAAAGGTTGGTGCGAGGGAAGCAGTAGAGTATTTATGGGGTGTACTGGTAGGGAGGTTGGTTTGGTTGAAGTTTGGCTTTCTGGTGTGATTGATGGTTCTGTTTTCTGTTGAAGAGGCTCTTTTGGACTCCTGGTACTCTTTCCCTCTGGCGAAGCATTCGCATTGCTTTGTTGTGTGCCCCTTTCCTAGGCCACCGAAATGACAATACATTTTGTCGGGTCCCTTTGTTGGTTCTTTGGTCAGGGCGGGGTGGAAATTCATGTGGGTTGGTTGCCCGAAGGTGAGTGCTTCTTCTCTGGTCTTCGATTGGATTTGCCTTGTTGATCGCTCCAACGTTGCTCTGATCTTGGCGAGGGTTGTTCTCTCTCGCTGGGGCCTTTGCTATGGGTTCTGCTGCGACCTTCGAGCATCGGATTTTGCCCAGAAATCCATGTCCGCTCTACAGTACCTTTCATTGTATCGTGAAGCTCTTCGATTGTGTTTGCTGGTTTTCTGGCGAACTTTGATGAACATGGGCCTGGGCGTAGGCCGCTGACTGCAGCGAGGATTACGACCTCATTGGATATTCCCGGAGTTCTTGCTCTAATCTGGATGAACCTTCGCCAGTAATCTTGCAATGGTTCGCGCTCTTCTTGTTTGCAGTTGAAGCTCGATGGGGTTTGATGGGGTTGCTGTGATGCCCTTGAAGTTTGTGTAGAGTCTGTCTCTGAGGTTGGCCCAGGAATCCACTGTTCCAGGGCGAAGGTTGCTGTACCAAGTCTGCGCATGTCATGAAGGATGATTACAAAAGACTTCGCCATTGTTGACTCGTCTCCTCCTGCTGCGGCGACTGCCGCTTCATAGCTCATTATGAATTGACGAGGGTCAATGAGTCCGTCATAGCGGGGCAGATTTTGTGGATTGTAGCATGGTGGCCAGAGTTGGGTTTGCAGTATTGGGAGAGTGGTGATCTTGGGTCGTAGGGCATCTGGTGTTGTTGGGCCCTTCGCTGAATGCGAAGGTTTGGCTCCCGCTCTTCTGGGTAAAGTTGGCGGAAAGTTGGAGGGTGGTGGGGTGGTGGTGGCTGACGAGCGTTGCCCTGTCCCTGCCCAACATTCTCCTCTCGAAGCGGCGACATTTGCCTATCATCCCAGTCCTCGGCTTCGGCCTCAGCTGCTGCGAGGGACTCCTCCATTCGGCGGAGCTGCTCTCTTGCTTCATCCGCCTTTTGCCTGATGAGGCACAACTGGTTGTGCCTTTCAAGCTGGTCCAGACGTCTCTTCTTCTCTTGCAACTCAGCTTGGAGTCTTTCCAGGGCCTTGAGGCCCAATTCCTCTTCGTCTCCTCCCTCACCTTCTCCTGAAGTGTGGGGTGCGGCTGTGTCGCCGTCCGGGTATGAGGGCCCAGGACTTCTGGATCGGGGTCACATCTTCTGCTCCCGAGGGTTCCACTATCTCTTCAACAGGTGGAATTACCGTCGCGGCCTCTCTAGCCGTGCAATGGTCTCTGGTAGTGGACGCTCTTCTGTTTCCCGCCATCTCGAACTTCGGTCCCCACAGACGGCGCCAAACTGTTGGTGACATGGCCCTACCTTCGCACTCGTGCAGGGGAGTGGCGAAGGTGGCCAGTCGTCAGAACTGAACGAAGGTACAAAGGAAACGGGAACAGTGATGTTGTGGCCCTATTCCCAAAAAACGTACCCCATTACACTGTTCACCCCGCGGTATTTAGGGGGATACCAAGGGGCACCAACCAGATTACAAAAGGGACAAGAAAGATTCTTCGCGCTGTACCACGGAAGGGCAGAATTGTACAAACACAACTGGAGTCGAAACCCTAGCCTGCCTTTCCTGCTGCCCGCGCATTATGCCTCGCTTGCTTCGCGGAAACAAAAAAAAAAAAGGGGTCAGACCCTCGGCTCCGGCCGGCGGCGAGGTCGGACCCCCGCCGTTGTCGTTGTTCATGATGCTCGGGTTGCCTCCTGTGTTCTTTGCGCGCCATTGCCTGCAAGACATGCAACGAACCCCGAGGGTCGAACTCGTGTGCGAAGGTTAGCAAACCTGCCTGAAGGGTCCAAAGACGGAGATAAAAGAGTTGAGAGGGTTCGAGAGCGAGAGCGAGTGGCGCGAAGGTCGTTCCTCGCGCCAGCCTGAGCGGCGCCACTACCGAGGGTCCCTTCCCCCAACAATAACCTTTTGGTATTTTCTAGAATACAAAAAACGAGAATCGGTTTCCAAGTGTTTTTTTTTGTTGTTTGGCAGCGATTCTAGTAAGTTGATGGAGTCTCTGAAAGATTTCTCACTGTCAAATACAACATATTTTTTTTGTTATTGTGATACTGGTCAGTACGTCTATCTCTAAAGTGAATGGACCCGGCCGGCTAATCTGCGCATGAGTGCACGACTATATCAAGTGATGAAGTAGGGTCACCCTCATAACACACGGCCATTATATTTGCAGTGTATAGTAGGGCCACATGCATTGGCATGCAGATTATATGGAGAGAAACTGATCCTTGAGTTATTATATCTCCCACAATATCCCTCTTTTTTTCTTCTAATTTCTGTGTGATCATAATAAAATCGATTGTTCAGGATCGCATCGATCACTCTTGATGAAGCCCTAGCTCCATTACTATCCACTGCAGCTACATACTCCCCTGTCTTTTTTAACTATCGTTCTCGCTTCTAAATACTTTTTTTTTAAAATATTAATAATTACATCAGTATATAATTAATATCATTAGATAAATTGTTGGATCTATTTTTATAATAAATTCATTTGCAGATATAAATGCTATTAATAATTTATAAATTTAGTTAAGTTTATCCTTGTGTAATTATAATAATAAATATTTAGGGACAAATAGAGCACGTGCTAACTGTGTGTGTCTATACACGCGAACATAGCCCACAAAAGCATATACTCCCTCCGTACTTGTAAAGGAAGTCATTTTGGATAAGATTTAAGTCAAATATTGAGAATATAAATCATCAATGAATTTTTAGTCGTTGATTTTGAAAATATGACAACTATATAAATAGTTTCGTCTTGAAAAATACTTTTATAAAAGTATACATATGTCACTTTTTCATAAATATTTTATTCAAAGTTAAGCTTAAAGACTGTGTCACTGTCCTAATAAACGACTTTCTTTACGAGTATAGAGTAGTAGGTATGTGTAACGTGTATATATAGCACAGTGCAAGAAGCATAAATAAATAAAAAATAAATAAATAAAAACACTTTGGATCTGAACTACTGTGCATTGCAGTGCATGGCCATGCATGGTACGTGTACGGACCCTGCAGTGACTTTTCTTGCTGCGCTAGCTTGTGGGAATTTGGGGTTCCACGTCCTCACACCCCAGCCGGTCGCTTTTCTCCCATTTATACCCCACGTGCTCGATCGTTTTGTTTATGATCCCTTATTAGTTATTACGTGTTCATACGGGGAGCATATACTTTTTTTTCTACACAATCTTTTATTAAGGACATTCTATCGTAGAGTCTAAATCTATTTGCTATATTTTGATGAGAAACTGCTCTGGTACACCTATTTCTAAAAATTGCACAAATCTCAAAGCAGTCTATACTTTAAACCGTTCTCAAAGCAGTACACACTACTAGAAAACAGGCCTTTGGACGATCTATATCAATTGAGCTATAGTCTCGACCAAAAATTGTGTCCGGGGCTAAAGACCTTTAGTCCCGGTTGGTAACACCAACCTGGGCTAAAGGTGAATCTTTAGCTCCGGTTGGTATTACCAACCCGGACTAGGACCTTTAGTCCGGTTTGGTAATACCAACCGAGGCTAAAGGGTGACCTTTAGCCTCGGTTGGTATTACCAACCGGGACTAAAGGTCCTTTTAGCCTCGGTTGTGTTACCAACCGGGGCTAAAGGTCCTTCCCGAGTGGATTCAAAAGGAAAACGTCCAGAACTATATCACGTGAGTTGTGTAGCTCAGTTGGTAGGTGAGTTATGTGCGAGGTGCTGAGTTTGAATCCCACAGACGCACATTTATTTTTCAGCTAAAAAAGCTTTAGTCCCGGATAGCCAGCCCCAAGTCCCGGATAGCCAGCCCCAAGTCCCGGATAGCCAGCCCGGTTGGGGCTATAGCCCCTTTGTGCAGTAGTGACACCTATTATTAAATTATACTAAGTTATACCTGATCTATCTATCCTTCCTTTGTGATCTAAATATACAGTAAAAACTGTTTTAATGTATACTAAGCTTTAGTCCCGGATAGCCAGCCCCGGTTGGGGCTATAGCCCTTTGTGCAGTAGTGACACCTATTATAAATCTATACCTAAGTTATACCTGATCTATCCTTTGTGATCTAAATATACAGTAAAAACCTTTGTTTTATGTATACTATATTATATATTCACTGTGTAGATCTACTTATGCGGAGTCCAACAAAATTGGATTTTCGATTTATGATTTTCTTTGATTTAATATGATTTTTTAAGATTCAGCCAAAATAAATAAAAAAGAAAAAAAAAGACGAAACCACGCTATTGTAGCAAAACCACTGTCTAAAACCGCCTGAGGGGGTTATTTGACTGGTTTTAGAAAGTTCAAGGGGTAAAAAAATCTGGTTTTATAGTTTGAGATGTGAAGTAGTCGACGCTCAATAGTTGATGGGGTTATGTAGACTTTTTCCCTTCATTTTACTAAATCCCCGCCTCCATTCTACACTCCGAAGACATGAGTTGACACTTAATTGAGTTCGATTTCCTTTCTCCATCAGCACTAATTTTAATTTGTCTTAGGACCATTTGGATCTTTTATTTATTTTGAGGAATTGAAATCTACTAACAAGTTTATCTATTTTGACTTGGAGTGTTATATTCCACTACTTTTCAAAGTTCACATCCTACCTCAAATTTATAGTGTGGGAGATGAAGTTTGTGTTCAAATTATAGCACACACTCTTCAACTTGCTCTCCTATAATAGAAACACAATACATAACTATCTCTCTCATATAGCCAACAATAATTTAATATATAAATATAATCCATATATAACTATATTAGTTTAATTAATATATGTCTAAATTATGATCCAACATGGCCTTATAGAATGCCTTGGATTATATTGCACTTGTTTTTAATTTAGGATATGTGTAGTAAGAAGTACTTTTTTATTGCCATATAGTAGTAGTACTTGATCTTTTAACAAAATGTGTTCTAATCAAAAGTAGAGCTCGCACATCAATCCATACTCCTTAACTACGAGTTCCTCTTTCGCCGCAAAACTAACAGTATAACAACAAGTAGCTACCCTGGTCATATCGTAGCTACGTGGAGCTTCCATGACTGTATATAGTAGTACTCAAGTCATACAAATACGTCATTTCGATTAGTCACACCTTAAAAGTAAGCTACAAACATAAATAATCTTCTAAATTATTTAATTGAAAACATGCAAGTTATATATGCTTAGCACTGTGTGGAAAATACTTCCAAAACCTCATATACCTCAAAGATATGTAAGAATATATACTCACTTCGTTCTGGCATGATAATCATATTTTTATTAGAGAAAAGTCATACAAAATAGATTTAACCCCTAATTTTTATTTTTATACATGTTGTCATTTGCTAAAGAATCAGAGTTATCCTAGTGACATTTGAATACAAATCTGTAGATGCAAGTTTATGTCCTCAACTTGTATATAATTAAGGGCATGTTTAGTTCTATGGTGTAAAAATCTTGAATGTCATATCAAATGTTACATATGGTGTTGCATGAGGTGTTCGGATACTAACAAAAAATAAATTATAGAGTTCGTTAGTAAATCGCGAGACAAATATTTTAAGCCTGGCTAATTAATCCGCTATTAACACATGTGGCACTTTAGTATGAAATCATGGACTAATTAAGATTAAAAGATTCGTCTCACAAATTATATGCAAACTATATGATTAGTTATTTTTAATCTATATTTAGTACTCCATACATGTGTCCAAATATTCGATGTGACGAGGTGTAAAGTTTTTTATTTTGAAACTAAACATGCCTAATTGTGGTTAAATTTTGTAAAATTTGAATTTTCTCTGGACAAAGTATGCTTATGTTCTAGGATTGAGGGAGTATTCTAGAATACATTAATATATAGTCAAAGATATCCATAAAAACCGTACAAATAAAGTCAAAACTGGATTGAGTATATTCGAACGAAGGAGTATATATTCCACCGGTCCAAAATATATGTCGTTTTCATAATTCTTATTAGGAATTTATGTTCTTTTGATTTATTTCAGGATTTAACGATATTATTGTTTTAATGGTAGACGACATGTTCATTGACAACAAGACGTCTATGTGTATGTTCGTAGAGGTGAATGTGCGATCATATATCTACATATGTAACTGGATCTTGCAAAAAAAAAATAGTGGGATTGAAGTGTTGCCACATATATACATGATATGTAGAAACATGTACATTGTTGTCAAAATGGCATACATTTTGGATCCAAGAGAGTGGCGCAGCTTGAGGTTGAACTTAGAGCATCTCAAGAGACTTGTTATCTTTGTTTTGTATGCTATATTTAGATTT
Organism: Coix lacryma-jobi var. lacryma-jobi; assembly: GCA_009763385.1. Classification (NCBI taxonomy): domain Eukaryota; kingdom Viridiplantae; phylum Streptophyta; class Magnoliopsida; order Poales; family Poaceae; genus Coix; species Coix lacryma-jobi. The sequence continues at coordinate 124,265,718 of CM019829.1, forward strand.
TTAGGGTAAAAAGTGAACTCCAACAGCTATGCTATCTTGTTTTGTAAAATAACAATTTGCTATTTTTAAAATCTCGCATGGTAAATATAGCTTGCATGCGTCACTAGCTATCTAGTATTGCTATAATAGAAAGACTGTTGGAGTTTTCTATTTTTTTATAGAGTTTTTTATTTTAGAGACTAGCTATATTATAGGTTTAGCCATCTATTTTTACCAACTCTCCTGGAGTTGCTCTTAGAGGGGACCAAGAACGCTAGAATATACGTGGTTCAGAGAGTGCAAGAGTAGCCAATGCAAAGCTTCACTAGCAAAATATACTAAGCTATACTATGCAAAAATGAGGAGGGACTATGGTCACTAGGCCCAAGCGAGCACATAGCATATGGACGTGCTTACAACGTACGCACACTCACTCTTATGAACACACACGTGTGAGTATCTCCGAAGTCTGGGCTGGCAAATCCTCAAGAATACAAAGTCACCGTAGACATCCCGCTGACCTATCACTGAAAACACAATGCAATTATATATTAAATCCTGAAAACTTCTTGTAATAACCACTAGGCTATAGACACTTTCGTATATGTATGTAACTCGGACAAACAAGTTAATTAACATGTAATTTAGGCCTTGTTTAGTTCGCGAAATTTTGACAAAAAGTTCTTGTAGCACTTTCGTTGTTATTTGATAAACTTTGTCCAAACATAGACTAACTAGGTTTAAAAAATTCGTCTCGACATGTACATACTAAAAGTACAATTAGTTATTTTTTACGTACATTTAATGCTCCATACATGCGTCTAAAGATTCGATGTGACGAGGAATCTGGAAAAATTTTGGGAATCTTTGGGTAACTAAACGTGGCCTTATAATCACTACTGGAAACTTGAAATTCCCTGACCAATGTCAGGGAAAACTGGAATTACCCTATCGAGCTAGCCCTGACGGTATTTTTATTTCCCTGATGGTAAGTGCACCGTAAGAAATTTCATGACGATATTTTTATTTTTTATGGCGATACGTATATTTCATGACGATATTTTTATTTTCTCTAATGGTAGTGCACCGTAAAGGAATTTGAAGTTTTCAGTAGTGAATGTAATAACAACACATGCCCCACCGAATTCTGATCTCAGATTCAAACTTAAAAACATCAGTGAGAGCAGCGTCATCTCCGGTTGTGACTTGTGAATGCTTGTGTGCATCCACTGATCAGGTGGACCAATCGATTGGAGATAATGAAAAGGACGACTTGGGTATGGCAACAGTGTGTTGTGGAACTATAGTAGCTTACTAACCTAGGAGATCGACCTAGGAGTAGTACAGTACTAGCTATATAGTGTCCTGTCCTAACATCATGTCATCTAGTGTTGCTCTCCATAATTAGTTACTCCGTAGGAACAGACTATCACTCTCCATAATTAATTAGTACAGCGCTGACGTAACTAGAGTAAATGAAATGAAAGGAGTCTGGTACACTACACACCCCGCCTCCATTTAATCACGTGTTGTCCACCACCCATATATGTGTACTGCTACTCCTGTTTAGCGGAATTGGACACTACTCTCTCCATATATAAGAAATAGATGTCGTTTATGGCATGTATATTCTTATATGAAAGTGTTTTTCAAGACAAATTTATATATATAATTTTTACATATCTAAACTCAACAATTTTAAAATTATTCATGATTTATATTTTTAATATTTGACTCAAAAAATTTGTTCAATACGATATCTATTTTACTATATGGAGAGAGAGTACTGTTTGTTGTTGTTGACGGAATGACGGTTGACCCAACATCTGGTTGTGTCATAGATGCCGTCAACTAGCTACGTCGTCTAGCAGGCTTTGTGTTGTTTATCAATTTCTCGTCGTTTAATTATAGACATGATGATGACTGCTGGGTTCTAAATATTATTAAAAGCCCAAATAAAATGAGCTAGCAACCCGTAGTGCAAGCAGCTGGAGATATATAGCAGAGTATTAAATAGATCTCCTGTGACTTGTAGCTAATAATCTGTGATTACATGCATCTTTATTTAACTCTCCTGTTGTTCTAGCACCATGACAAAATATATTTACGTAGGCAAGCTAATTAGTTTTGTAATTAGTCTATTTTAATACACTAAATTAGAACCATAACATGTGATGTGACAGAGCTAAACTTTTTGCTCCGAAAACAAAAATCCATTGACACCCAACTTACCTGCTGTATCACTGTGCAGCAAGAAGCTTTTCCTTAAAGGCAGTGTATGTAGCTTGCCTATGGCGTCCACTGGGGCAGTCAGTTACACGTGATCCATATTTGGTCCTGCATTGACCCCCCTGTACTCTGATGCCTCTGTCGTGATTGAGATGTATGCTTCTAATCTATGCTTAATTCCTTACTATGCTCTCTGCAGGCACTGGTTGCTGATGTTTTGCATGCTATTAAGTACGTAATCTGTGTAATTAGTAATTTTTTAGCCTATATGTCAAGGGCCTGGTGATCTAGGGTAGCTGGCCCTCGACTACGGAGTTCGTAGTCTCGTGCCGTGTCTTCCGATCGCGGAGGTTATGCCCCTCACAGCGGCTCGGGCTTGAGAGTTGAGAGAGAGATAGAATAAGAAATGATTTGCTTGTCCTTAAACAACGAACGGTTACAATATATAGGGCCAATAGTCCCTACCGAATACTACTAGAATTTGAGAACTGAAAATAGAAACTAATCTAACTTTCCAACTGCTTCAGACACCGTGCGCGGCCTGGCTGTCGCCCCGCACGATCAGCGCGTCCTGCGTGGCCCGCTCTGCGGCCCGTCGGACGTCGCGTGCACGTCGTCTCCTCGTATACGTAACCGTACATGACATCTCTCCCTCCTTCTGGACCAGCTCGTCCTCGAGCTGGAACGCCGGAAAACGTTCGTGGAAAGTGTCCCAGTCTTCCCAAGATATGATGACAGTGGCTCCCCCTTCCAGCGCACGAGACCTGGCGCACCCCTCTTGCGAGACGGGAGCGCTCCACACGTTCCGGTTCTGGCAACCGTGGCGCCGTTGTTGACGACGGGGAGAGGCGGTGGAGTGGTCGGAGGCGCGCCCTGCCACTTCTTCAAGAGCCCGACGTGGAAGACGTCATGAAGGCGAGCTCGGGGCGGAAGGGCCACCCTAACGGCGACTGCGCTGATCACCTCGATCACCTGATAGGGGCCGAAGAATCGTGGCTTCAGCTTGCCCACTGACGATCCACAGCGACGCGATGGGACGGTGTCGTAGGCGCAACAACACCCAATCTCCCACAGCGTAGGACACCTCCTCCCGATGATGCTTGTCGTAGTGACGCTTTTGAATGGCCTGCGCCTGCTCCAGGCGGAAACGGATGTCCTGCAAAAACTCCTCACGCTCGGCCATAGTCTTGCGACGGCCGCCACACGCGTCTCCCCGGCCTCATAGGAGCGGAGGGTCGGCGGATCCCGCCGTAGACGATGCGGAAAGGAGTGTCGCGGAGGGACGTCTGGTACGCCGAGTTGTAGATGAACTCCGCCCAGGGAAGCCACCCTGAGCCATTGGCGGGGACGGTCGCCGGTGAAGCACGCAGGTACATGGTGATCACCTTGTTCGCCGGCCTCAGTTTGGCCATCTGCTTGCGGGTGGAATGCCGAGGTCCACAGCTTGGAACCCATGAGCCGCATGATTCTCCCGCCGGCGTCGATGTGAAGACGGGGTCGCGATCAGACACCATAGATTGCGGCATCCCGTGGAGGCGAACGATGTCGGCGAAGAACGCATTGGCGATGGATTCTGCAGTGTATGGGTGAGCAGAGGTATAAGTGACGTACTTGCTGAACCTGTCCACCACGGTGAGGATGACGACTTCCCGCGAACTTTTGGAAGGGCTTCAATGAAGTCCAGTCCCACGTCGGACCATACTGATGACGGCACCGGGAGCGGCAAGAGCAGCCCTGCCGGTGCAGGTGCTCGGACTTGAGCCGCTGGCACGTGCCTCGCACGCGCGGACGAAGTCTTGGACATGCTGACGCATCCCCGGGAATGAAAGTCACGCCGGAGCCGTTGCATCGTGCGCTGGACGCCCTCATGGCCGTCCTCATGGATGGCAGCCACAATCTCCATAACAGCGGGACGACGGCGCGATGTAGAGTCGCCCCGCGTAGGTCACCAGGTCGTCGCGGACAGCCCACGACGCGGTGCGGTTGCCAGCAGAATCTCCTTTCGGATAGCCACAAGCGCCGGTCCGCAGCCTGTGCTTGACGTAGCCTGTCGATGAAGTCGAATTTTGGCGCCGACAGGGCGAGCACCGCTCCCATGCTGTCCTCAGTGTCGTGGCGAGACAGGGCATCAGCGACCACGTTCTGGGCGCCCGGCTTATATTCCACCTCAAAGTCGAAACCGAGAAGCTTTCCCCACCCAATGATGTTGAGGGATTGTGGCGAGTCGCTGGTCCAACAAGAATTTGAGACTGTAGTGATCAGTACGCACGGTGAAGTGGCGGCCCCACAGGTACGGGCGCCAATGGCGGACGGCGTGGACGAGCCCGATCAACTCCCGCTCATATGCGGCGAGCGAGCGGTGGCGTGGCGCGATTGGCCTGCTGAAGAACGCGATCAGTGTTTCTCTTGCAGGAGCACGGCGCCGAACCCGTGTTCGAAGCATCACACTCGACGACGAACGACTTGCTGAAGTCCGGAAGGCGAGGACCGGTGCTGACTCACTCCCCCGTCCTTCAGTGTCTCGAATGTCGCATGCAGCTGCTCCTGCCTCTCCTGACCAGGAGAAGCCGTCTTTCTTCAACAGCGCCGTCAGAGGAGCCGCGATGGCGCCGTAGTTGAGGACGAAACGCCGGTAGTAGCCTGCCAGGCCGAGGAAGCCGCGGACCGCGTGGGCCGACTTGGGCACCGGCCATTCGTGGATGGCCTTCACCTTGTCCGGGTCCATGGCCACGCCGGTCTCCTTGATGATGTGGCCGAGGTAGAGAATCGACGTGACTCCAAAGGCGCACTTGGATCGCTTGACGAAGAGGTGCTGGCGGCGAAGTTCGGTCAAGACCGCGCGAAGATGTCGAAGGTGATCCGCCCACGACGCACTGTAGATTAGTATGTCATCAAAGAAAATGAGCACAAACCGACGAAGGAACGGTCGCAGGACGTCGTTCATCAGGGACTGGAACGTTGCGGGCGCATTGCACAGGCCGAACGGCATCACCAAGAACTCATACAGGCCGTCGTGCGTGCGAAACGCGGTCTTGTGGATGTCCTCCCCTCGCTTCATGCTACTTGGTGATAGCCCGAACCGCAGATCAAGCTTGGTGAAGAACTTGGCACCGTGAAGCTCATCCAGGAGCTCCTCCACCACGGGTCGAGAAAAGCATCCTTGACGGTGAGCGCGTTCAACGCGCGATAATTGACGCAGAACCTCCATGAGCCATCCGGTTTTGCCACGAGGAGGACCGGCGATGAGAACGCCGACATGCTGCGGCGAACGATCCCTTGCTCGATCATGACCGCACATTGGCGCTCCAGTTCATCCTTGTGGGCGCGCCGGGTAACGGTACGGGCGGACCGCCACCGGTGTTCGCGCCGGGCTTGAGAACGATCGGGTGGTCACGGTCGCGCGGTGGAGGCAGACCCGTTGGGGCAAGCGAAGACATCCCCGAACGAGTCCAGCAGGCCCTCCAACAGGGACTCGCCGGTGTTCGCGGCGTGTACTGCGGGCTCCACCGGGCATGCCAACGCCGGACCACAGACAGGGCTCCCGTCGTGGTGGAAGGACAGGTGTGGGAGGTGACGTCCCAGGCGATGCGCCCTAGGGCGGCCATCCACTGGGTGCCCAGCACCATGTCGTAGCCGGCGGGGGCATGACGTAAAGTCGACGTCGAACGTCACGCCCTCGATGGAGATAGCCGCCTGCCGAAGGACGCCAGGGCACGCCACCTTCTCGCCATTAGCGACCGTGGCAGTGAGCCGCGGGCGGGGTGTGATGGCGAGCCTAGTGCGGTGCGCAGCCGCCTCTCCGATAAAGTTTGTGCGTGGACCCCGTGTCCACCAGGGCGATGAGCGTCGTGGCGCCCAGGGTGACCCGAAGCAGGATGGGGCCACCCACGGCCACGCCCGCCACGGCATGAAGGGAGAAAACGGGGGCCTCCTTCGCCCCGTCGTCTGCCGAGCAGCCGCGTCGCCGTCGGGGTCGTCGATCTCCAACCCCCGTCCAGAAGAAGAGGCGCGACAGAACCTATATGACCACGTGAGTACCTCTCATTACAATTGAAGCACAAACCTTGGCGGCGACGTTCCGCCATCTCATCGGGAGTGAGGCGTCGTTGGCCGCCCTCAGCGCGGACCCTGCTGTGCAGCCTGGAGGGCCGGGAGCGCCAGGATAGGCGGCGGCGCCGGTAGAGCCGCCCTGGCCGTAGGTGGGGGCAATGCCGCGCGGTAGCCGCCCGTTGTGGTTGTGGCGCCGTTCGTCGTTCGCTCTCCATCACTCCACTTGGCGGGCGAGGCTCATGGCTTTGGCGAGATTTTTTTCGGGTCGTGGAGTCGGACGACGTGGCTGAGCGGTGGGAGGAGGCCCCCCGGTGTAGAGCTGGACGCGTTGCGTCTCCTCGAGCCGGCCTGCGCGAGAAGGAGAGCCTGGAAGCGGTTGAGTAGTATTCCTCCACGGTGCCCGTGCGCCGGCACTCGGAGAGCTCGAACATGGGCGCGGATCGGAGAGGGGGCCCGAACTTGAGGTGAGGAGATCCTTGAAGTGGCTCCAGTTCGGCGTGCCCTCGTCGGTTTGCAGCTGGGGAAACCACAATTGCGCCACGTCATCCAGATGGTACGACGCCATGAGCACGCGCTCGTCCACGGTGGTGCGGTACTGGCGGAAGTAGGCTTCGCATTTGTTGACGAAGAGCATCGGATCGGTCGTGCCATCGTAGCGGGGAAAATCCCACTTTTTGTGCTTGGGTGGAAGTCTGACCGCGGTCGTCGTAGTGGCGGCGGTCGTCGCCCCCGCCGGCGGACGACTTGGACTTGTCCTTCATGGCAGCCATGTCGGACTCCATGGCGTTCATCTTCGTGGTCATGGTCTTGAGCATGTCCATGACTTCAGCGAGGGTGGGCTCGGCCATGGTGGGTGAGGTGTGTGCGGTGGAGGAAGAGGAGATCGATTGGGTCGCGATACCAGGTTGTCAAGGGCCTGGTGATCTAGGGTAGCTGGCCCCGACTACGGAGTTCGTAGTCTCGTGCCGTGTCTTCCGATCGCGGAGGTTATGCCCCTCACAGCGGCTCGGGCTTGAGAGTTGAGAGAGAGAGATAGAATAAGATTAATGATTGCTTGTCCTTTAAACCAACGAACGGTTACAATATATAGGGCCAATAGTCCCTACCGAATACTACTAGAATTGGAGAACTGAAAATAGAAACTAATCTAACTTTCCAACTGCTTCAGCCACCGTGCGCGGCCTGGCTGTCGCCCCGCACGATCAGCGCGTCCTGCGTGCCCGCTCTGCGGCCCGTCGGACGTCGCGTGCACGTCGTCTCCTCGTATACGTACGACCGTACATGACACTATATTTGATATTTGATGAAAAGTTTTAGGGTGGAAACTAAACAGTCTAAGCTTTAATTTAGCCATGGACCGCCCAGCCATCAATAAGCTCTGCGGCTCTCCCCCCCCCCTGCTGCCTTCATCAAAATACACAACATGCACACACATGAAATTGATCTGGTTCAGCTAGTGTCTCATATTTCTTAGCTTGAATCACTGGCTTGTTGCGATTGTCCTCACCCTGCAATCACATTTCTGGCCGGGCAAGAACACACAGAAGGTTGCTGTCCTTCATTTGGTTGAAGACTTAATGATATCAGTTACCTAGACTATGACTTGACTTAAAATTCCTGTCTGTGGTTGGTGCAAACAAAGCCTCAATGGTGTATGCTGGTATGATTTTGGTCAAGGTGCCATACTACCACATCTGATATTCTGATCTGAGACATCTAGCTGCATCAAGCGAGCTGGGTCGGGTACTCCTACTCCCATCAGGTGTGTGACATTGGGATTTCAGAGACAGGCTATCTGCTAGACGGTTGGTTTTACAGGCAGCACAATCAAATCTTGAGATGTCATCATCCTAAGCTTGCTCTGTCAGGTCAGTTTTGACCTCAGCTAACGACCTAATAGGCTAATATATATACCTTTTTAATTGGACATATTTTAAAAAATAAATATACCATTGATTTCTGAAGTTTACACACGGCATTCCGTTGCAATTATTTATGCCAGTAGCATGCCAGGCTCAGTGTCTAGTGGCAGCGGTTGTGGGTTCTGGCTTATATGCTGTTTTTCAATCAGCAGTATGTGATAGCTTGTCTCTGTTTCTTGGCCAGTAGGTTTAGTTGCCCTGTTGTGCATTTTAGGTTACTTAGAGCTCTTTGAGATATATGCATCGACTCTCTGAGAGTTTTCTGTTGTTCTTCAAATGACATAAAAGGGGCATATATATACTGAAGGACATGTCAATGATGTCTTGGTAATGGAATACTGTCACACGTTCTCTGATATACTGACTTCAGCAGTCTGAGTTACACACCTTTGGATTCAGTTTGACATGCATGTATCTAACTAGCAATGCATGAGACTAATATGTGGGCTAATTTTTAGCTACCTTCACTAGTATGCTAATTTTTAGATCCAGCTAATAACTAGCCAAGCCCTTATATATATTTTGCTCTTCTATTTTTCTGACTTCTGATGGGCAGTAGTGTCAAACTATATCTACCACAAGTAACATGCCACTAACTAGATGCATGGCGGTGCCTCTCAATTAACTATGGAGTATGGATGTATTGTTCTTGTCTCATGCTTGTATGTTACTCCCTCCATAATCTTTTGTAGGGCGTATTTAGAGATGGCACAATGACCACGGAAGTCTAGGAAAAGTAACAATAGTAATTAAAATACATGCATACACTAATTATTTAACACTACCATGTCTTTTGATTAGACACTACATGTAAAGTAGTGCTTTATTTTTAGAGAGGAGTAATTGCTGAAGCTTTTGATTGGACGTTGCTTGACTCCACGAGATTTATTACCTACATACGCCTTACTAAAAACTGGAAGCATGTTATAATTGAACAGAGGCAGTATTACATATTAAATATTAGTACTTTTATGTATACTGAAATTTTGACTCCTCAATATGCAAGATATACACTGTTTTGAGACCGAGAAAATACATAAAAAATACCCTGCACTGTGGGAGTTAACCCTGCAAAGACCTGAACGGGCAGGTCAAAGCAGCCGCACGCACTGCCAATCCGTCTCTTCTCAAATTAAAAAGAATATACTGATGAGGACATTGCCAAGATGGAGTCGAGGACGACTCCAATTCAAGAAGGCAGGATGATGAGGACATCGCCACGCTGGACACACCGACGTCATGGTCTTCCCAAGTTGCAATCCATCTCCAACTCAGCTACCTCGTCACCCTCGGAATTCAGGAGCAGTCCGAGTAAAATCAACGCCCCGGATGCATACAGACTCCGTTTTCGACGAACCAGATATGCTTGGAAACATAATTTGATAAGCTACCAATGGCTTTGGAATCACGTCAAAATACGTCCAGAGTCAACGGGAATCGTCGAAACAAGCGTGCGTCCAAATCTGCCAGGGTGCTGCGACACCGTCTTTTGGTCCGATGGGCCGTGTATCGTCTTAGAGCCCATTAAGGGACGCGTCCAACAGGGGCGACGACCTAAACCCTATAATTAGCCGCCGCCGTCGTCGTTAGGTCTTGAGTTTTGTTTAGTGTTTAGTTTCCATTGAGAAACTGAATCGTTCATTGTAACTGTGGTGTTGAATCCCTTTACAGTGATCCAGGGCCCCGTTCTTGATCTCCTCCACTGTGTCGATTAGTCCTTTAGAACCGAGTTCTTGAACCCTCTATTGATATTCGCATAAATTCATATTTGCAATTTCAGATTGCGTGTTTTTACCTTCTTACTTGTGTTCTTCGATTCGCTTGCAGGATTAGCCTTCTTGGCGAGGTAAATCAAGTTGTGCTTGGTTGATAACCAATGGAGCAGTGGTGTAACGGTTGCAGGGTTCGAATCGTGTCTGATTTAAAGCCGGATCGCCAACGTCGAGATCTCCACCAATCGAACCTATCGCTATCTCTAGGAAGATCGGGTCGTCCCCCATCAGCGACCTCAACCTCATCGTGATGACGACGACGCGGATGATTTTGGTGATGAAGATGCGGATGTTGATGCTGGTCCCCGTCGCCGCCTCAACTTCAATCGTCGCGGTATGAGAGGTAATAATCATAATAATGATCCTTTCGCTAAAATTAAATTTAGCCTACCTCCTTTTGCTGGTAATATGGATCCAGAGACATATTTAAATTGGGAACTTGCTGTTCAACAAAAATTTGATTCTCATAATGTTCCTGCTGAGCATAGAGTTAGACTTGCTACTAGTGAGTTTACTAATTTTGTCTTGTTCTGGTGGAGCGATCTTTGCAATGCTAATAATGCTGCTGCTGTGCCTCAAACATGGAATGGTTTAAAGCAACGCATGAAATCTCGTTTTGTTCCTCCTTCTTACCAACGTGATTTGCGTTTAAAGCTACAAAGTTTAAAACAAGGTGAAAAAGGAGTAGAAGCATATTATCAAGAATTGCTTATTGGTTAGCACGTTGTGGTATACATGAAGATGATAATGATGCTAGTGCTAGATTCTTTGGTGGTTTGAATCGTGATATCCAGGATATTCTTGATTACAAAGATTGAAACATGTTCAGCCAATTATATCATCTTGCTCTTAAAGCTGAATGCGAAGTACAGAGACGCAAACAAAACAACAACAATCTTTCAGGTCGAACAATGGGAGGAATTTTCAGCATCGTTCCGAGCCGGAGACGTCCAAATTTCCTGCTGCACACAACCACCATCTACACCTTCCAGGGTAAGTAATTTGTCTAATATGCAATTTCACAGCCGAAGAACGGTGCCACTTCGCGTGCTTCTACTAGCTCTTCCTCGTCCAGCTCTAAAATCATTCGTCACCGATGCAAAGGCATGTGACATGTCATGAAGGATTGCCCCAGCCGTGGCGCTTTCATTGCTACCGACGATGGATATGTAAGTGCTAGTGATGTTGAAGATGATTTAGCCTTTGTTGCTAACATTGATGCAGATTCCACCGAGGACGATCAAGACAAGGAGACCATCACCATTGACTCTGTGGTTGCTGCTCGCAGACTACCCTAGTCTTCTTGTGCAGCGAGTGTTGAGTACACGTGTGGGACATGAAGAAGAAGAGATGAAGATCCAACGCCACAATTTGTTCCACATGTATCTCATTGTGCAGGGTTGTCGTGTTCTCACATCATTGATAGCGGGAGTTGCAATAACTTGGTGAGTTCAGATTTGGTTGAGAAGCTTGGCTTGACCACACGACAACATTCGTATCCGTATAAACTTTAATGGTTCAATAATAATGGTATGACTAAGGTAACTAAATCAGCACACATTAGCTTCTTCACATGCTCTTATCATGATACTGCTGATTTTGATGTTGTTCCTATGCAAGCTTGTTCTATTTTGTTAGGTCGCCCATGGGAATTTGATAATGATGTTTTACACCATGGTAGAACTAATACATATACTATCATACATAAGAAAAGAATTACTTTTGCTGCCTTTCACTCCTACGGATATTATTAAACATGCTAAAGAGATTAAAAATAAAAATAAAGCCCCAACAGACATTACTAAAAATAATGAGATTAAGTTAAAGGAGGTGCTTTTCTAGCTACAACTGCTGCGTTATGTGATAATAATGATGCTCCTTGTTATACTATGCTTTGTCGACATGTTAGTGTTGCTGCACATGATCCTATGCCCTGTGTTTCGCATTGTGCGGTCACTAACCTTTTGCAGGAGCTTGGAGATGACATGGAGTCCGGACGACTCCAATTGTAGAAGGAGGGGATGATGAGGACATCGCCAAGATGGAGTCGAGGACGACTCCAATTCAAGAAGGGGAGGACGACTCCAATTCAAGAAGGGGAGGATGATGAGGACATCGTCACGCTGGACACACCGACGCCATGGTCTTCCGCAAGTTAAAATCCGTCTCCAACTCAGCTACCTCGTCACCCTCGGAATTCAGGAGCAGTCCCGGGTAAAATCAACGCCCCGAACGCATACAGACTCCTTTTTTGACGAACTAGATATGCTTGGAAAGATAATTTGATAAGCTAACCAATGGCTTTGGAATCACGTCAAAATACGTCCGGAGTCAACGAGAATCGTCGAAACAAGTCAGCGTCCAGAATCTGCCAGGGTGCTGCGACACCGTCTTTTGGTCCGATGGGCCGTGTATCGTCTTAGAGCCCATTAAGGGGCGCGTCCAGCAGGGGCGACGACCTAAACCCTATAATTAGCCGCCGCCGTCGTCGTTAGGTCTTGGTTTTGTTTAGTGTTTAATTTTCCATCGAGCAACTGAATCGTTCATTGTAACTGTGGTGTCGAATCCTTTTACAGTGATCCAGGGCCCCCGTTCTTGATCTCCTCCACTGTGTCGATTAGTCCTTTGGAACCGAGTTCTTGAACCCTCTATTGATATTCACATAAATTCATATTTGCAATTTCAGATTGCGTGTTTTACCTTCTTGCTTGTGTTCTTCGATTCGCTTGCAGGATTAGCCTTCTTAGCGAGGTCAATCAAGTTGTGCTTGGTTGATAACCAATGGGGCAGTGGTGTAACGGTTGCAGGGTTCGAATCGTGTCTGATTTGAAGCTGGATCGCCAACGTCGAGTTCTCCACTAATCAAACCTATCGCTACGTCTCGGAAGATCGGGTCGTCCTTCATCATATACTATCTATCTAGAGCCAAAGAAGATTTCACGCGTAGAGAGAGAACACGCGTTGTAGTATGGTTGGACAACGATCACAATAGTTCCTAGGACGTCAATCCTCCCACGCTTAGGGCTCCTTTGGATAACCCAAACCCCGCCGGTATACACGTCTGATCCACGGGTGGAAAGAGGCTCGTGGCTCTGCTCCCCTTCACGATCCACGAATGCATTTGGATACTTACCATGCCGAAGAAAACGCGTGCTTTTGGAGCCCCATCCTCGCTATTCCCCGAGGCGTAGAAAAATCGCCTCTGAACTCGCGATTACTTTTCCCCGACCATCGCGGTGTCTGGCTCGCTCGCTCGCATCGCATGCTCGCATGCACACCCGTCCCAAAGTACGTCCACTGCAATCGAACCGCCAAAACGTGAGGGCCGCCGTCTCCGGTCTCTGCTACAGGTCTCCCAAATGATTGTTAGGAATTTTGTCACGGTAGGGGAGAGGGTGTCATGTGCTGGGAGAAAGTCCCTGTGAAATTCAAAACCACGTGTACTTTGCTCCTTAGCATCCAAAGGAGCCCTTATAGATTTTAATATTTAACTGTCACATATTCGAGAAATTGATTTATTTGAAGATAGAAAAAGTATATAGTTTTTACTATATATATAATATATAATTTAAAAACAATATAGCCAAAAATACTAAAACATTTTATAATTTGAAATGAATGGAGTATAAATGAGGCCAAAGAATGCAAATTCAGTCTCGATCTTGGTAAGCGGCGGCCCATGTTACTAAATCCCCTGCCTTCATCATATTCTATATATACTCCAGAGACTTGAGGTGGCGCTTAATTGAGGTTTATTATCTTTCTTTCTCCTCGTCACACTAATTTGCCTTAGAATATATATTAGTAATTCCCAAAATTGCACTGTTTTTGGACGCAAGGTAATTTGTATAGTTATATATAGTACTCTCCTTTAACCATGTGTCCTTACCAAAAGTACCAAGCTCGCACACCATCCACGCTCACTCCTTAATTATGTGTTCTTATTATCTTTCGCCGCAAAACTAACCGTACAACAACTAGTAGCTACCCTGGTCAAATAATCGTGTACCTTGACGTGGAACTTCGAAGTACACTCATAAGCACTGCTCTCTCTCTCCGTCCCTAAATAAATATCATTCTCGCTTCCCGAGAAAAAGTTACCGGCAATTATATATTAAAATATATTAATATTTATGCTAAGTAATTAGTATCATCGGAAAGATCTTTACATCTAGTTTTTTAACAAAATTATTTGGAGATATAAATATTGCACATATTTTCTATAAATTGAGTCAAACACGTGGCACGCACACCAATGACGACACTTATTTAGGGACGGAGGGAGTACTACATAAAAGGATTCACAAACACACCTCTTTTTTTTTTGAAGCAGCTTGACAGTGCCATCCCTACAAATATTTCTCAAACGAACAGCTCCTACAAATAGATTTGTAGAGACGGATGTTGTTAGCAGTCGTTCCTACAGATAGGTCTATTTGTAGAAGCAACTCAATATAGAACCGCTGCTCCTAAAAACATATACTAAATATTAAAAATTTGTTACTAAAATTTGTTTTTTCAAACAATCTCGGATGGAGAAATAACGAAAATAAAAGTTGCAGATCTTGAAAATGTTATGAAACTTTGTTGTTTATAACTTTTCCATTTGAATTCATTTGATCCTCCAAAATATTGCACGAAATTTATGCGGATACATGGGTGTATGCCGAGTCTCTGAGTGATGAGTGATTGTCAACTGAGATAATGCGCATGTTCTTTGGCTTGTGTTGTGCAGGTGTCGAGCACGGATACAGTGATCAGAGGCAAGGTGAAGGTCAAGTAGAGACGTGCCGTGCCAAGAGACCGAGAGTGGCGAAGGGCGGACGTGAGGCTTGGACTGAGGGACCGGTGGCCCGAGGATCAGCTGTGGTGGCTGGCAGCCTGGGACAGCGACGAGCGGAGACTTGCGGGCACGGTGTTGCTTGGGTCGAGGACCTGGGGACACGTGCCGGTGGACGGGGTGCACGGGCGGTGCATCCCCTCTACAGCTTCGGTTTGGTGGTAGAGCTAGAGAAAAACCGTCGGGTGGACGGTTTTCTAGTTTGGGCCTCAAACCTGGGTGCTGATGGTTTCCGAGTTTGGCCACAAAACTCGGGCTGAGGACGGTTTCTAGGTTTGGGCCTCAAAACCTGGGTGCTGCTGGTTTCTGAGTTTGGGCCACAAAACTCAGGTGACGGTGGGCTGGTTTCCCGGTTTGGGCCCCAAAACCGGGGGTTGGCTGTAAAGGCTGGTTTCCCGGTTTGGGCCACAAAACCGGGGGTGCGACATCCAGGAAAAGGACAAGCGGAGCGGGGCGCCACGTGGCGGCAATCGGTGAGGTTGCGTCGAGGCAACGCTACCAGTTGTGCGGGTGTGGCCGTCGGATCCACCTACCACCGAGTTGGTCCAGAATAACCTTAGGGTTTAGCTGGTTCGCTCGTCAATTAGAGAGGGGTAGAGTAGGAATTAGAAATAGGTTAAGTAGAGGGAGACACCCTCCTCCCCAACTATCTCAGTCATTGCTCTTTGCTTCTAGGGTTTCCTGCTCTCCCCATCCCCTGCTGTAGCTAGCTGAGATCCGCAGAGAACCATACCTCTGTGTACTGGAGATTTTGAGGAAGTGAGGCCGTAACCTCACTGTTGTAGCGTGTGGTAGCCACACGGTTGCAGATCGATGACTTGATTCGCGTTTTGTTCGTGTTCTTCGCGTTCTTCGTTTCTCCGCGATTTTCCCGTCACTCGATCTCCCTCTCTACTACTGCGTCTTTGCGAAATCCGTTTGAATCAACTTGTTCTTTATAGTGAGGAGATCATTTCCACTGAAGGAATTCATCTAGCTCCTCGTGAACAAGTAGATCGGGTTGATTTCATTTTCATGGCGCTTTTTCGTTCTTGATCTTCCCCTTTCGATTTCCCGGTGATTGAATCGATTTGAGCGGATGATTTCTTGGGATAGTCTTCTAACTACCCTGTGATCATCTTCTCCAGTTTGGGAACGTGAGATTTTGATTTGGATCGAATTTGGGGAGATTTGGAGAGGAGGCGACTGAAATCGCCCTCTTGGCACATTGGCGGACAGTCCGCGGTTTTGACCGGCGGACAGTCCGCGCGTCGGGACTCAGCCGAGCAGTGGCTGTGTGTCTCGATGAACAGTGCCGAAGTTTGACCGGCGGACAGTCCACCGTTGGTAGTCGCGGACAGTCCGGGACTTGGGCAGGGGACTTCAGCAGCCTTGCTGTTTGGCGAGTTCTGCCGGCGGACAGTCCGGCAGTACCGCGGACAGTTCGGGACCCCAGGGGCGGACAGTCCGGGATTTGCCTGAAGGTTGCGTTTTGGTGCATTTGCTCTCTCGGCTTCCTCGCTTGGTTTCCGGACTTCTCGTTTGGCCTTGTAGTTGACCAAGAAACCTCTCTAGGTATCTTTGCTACTTGTTAGCATCGGTATTTGGGGATTCCTCGACGTAGTCTTCTATCTACGTTCGGGACTTGGCTTTTGAGGGTTGAACTTGATCCGGAGCTTTTGGTGTTTGGTTCGCTATCGCTTTGTGGTGCCTCGCTGTGATCCTAGGGATCATCCACCCTCTTCCAAGGGTCGTGGGCATCATGATTTTGGTCGTAGCTTTCGGGGATTGATTTTGGGACATTTGGCCAAAGTTTCGAGAGAATTTTTTGGCTCCCATTCACCCCCCCTCTGGTCGCCTTGCTTTAGCATTTTCGGTCCTTCAATTGGTATCAGAGCTGGTTAAGGATCTTCCACCTTAGCCGGTTCCAGATCCACAGAAGGCGACATGGATCGCGGCGTGGGCAAACCGCCGTTTTTCGATGGGACGAACTATGCGTATTGGAAGATACGCATGTCGGCCTATCTGCAGAGTTTGAGTGCTTCCATTTGGGATATTTGCAACTCTGCCGATTACGTTGTCTTGGCTGCTCGTGTGACTCAGCATCAGATCGATGAGCACGATGCCAATAGCCGAGCACGTAATGCTCTTTTCTCATGTTTGAGCATGAGTGAGTTTGATCGTGTTTCTCACCTCGCTACGGCTCGGGAGATTTGGGCTACCCTCATGCGCTTTCATGAGGGAACCTCTCAAGTCAAAACCCATCTCTATGAGTCGTTCAAGCGAGAGTATGAGAACTTTCGACATATGCCTGGCGAGAGCATAGAAAGTTTATTCGCTCGCTTTCAGGTGATTGTCAACAGGATGAGGGCTAACAAGGAGCTGTTGCCTTTCGACGATCATGAGAGAGCTTTGAAGCTTTTGCATACTCTTGATCGGTCGTGTGGGATTCCAAGGTTCATGCGATCATCGAATCGCCTACTACGAGACCCTCACGTGCGACGACTCTTCAGTAAGCTCAAGTCTAGTGAGATCGATGCCATGGCGAGGGCTTCTTATGAAAATCCTTCTGGCCCATCGATGGCTTTGCTTTCTGGCTCTTCTGCTAACCCCTCTGGAGGTTTTGCTTTGCATTCTCTTCTTTCTGTCACAGAGGAGCAGTTAGAGTCTTTGGGAGACGATGAGTTGGCTTTGCTTGCCACCGGTTCTCGCGGTTCCACACAACCGCATGAACCGTCGCCGCGGAGGAGGACGCTCGGGCTGTTTCGAGTGCGGCGACCCCGACCACTTCATCGCCAACTGTCCCAAGAAGAACAAGCATTCTGGGAAGGGCGATCATGGGCACAAGTACGACTCCGGCAAGCGCAAGGAGAAGTACGTCCCCGCGAAGCACAAGCGGAGGGTGGCTTCAATATGGAGTACATCAAGACCAAGTACTTGGAGAAGGCCCAGGCTGAGCAGCGTGCTTTCTTCGCCACGCTCAGCGACGTCGACGACTCGGATGACGACTCCGCTTCCTCAAGCGACGACGAGTCCGAGAAGAAGAAGAGGATCGAGGACAAGCTCAACGGCCTCTGCTTCTTCGCCGACGACGAGGGCTTCTGTACCATGGCCCTCGGCAAGGAGGTCGGCGGCGACACTCCTTGGGGACGACGACGACACACCTCCCAGGTATCTCTGACCCCTGATGAGCTGTCTGCTGAGGTCGAGAAGCTTACTGCCGCCTTGCTTAGTCAGGATAAGCTGCTTAGGCATGCCGCTAGAGAGCGCAAGGAGTTTAGGCAGAAGTGGGAGGACACGGTGAGGGAGCTTGAGTTTGCCAAGTCCACCGTGGTCGTGTCGGAGGAGACCGAGTGTGAAATGTGCACCACGCACATGACTGACCTTCTCACTTTGAGAGGTAAGTATGTTGCGTTGGTAGGAGAGGTGGATGAGCTGAAGGCTAGATCCTCGCTGTTGGGTGCGTGCAAGTCCTGTGCTGGCTTGCAAACCGAGTTGGCAGAGAAGAATGCCAAGATGTGTCTCTCTTGAGAAGGCCAGCTCGGGTAGCACTTGTGTGTCCAGGTGTGCTTTGTGTGAGGGTCAGGAGATGGAGATAGCCAATGTGAAGCATGACAAGATGCCAACCGAGGAGGAAAACACATACCTTCATACCATCTTGTCATGGGTGTCTTGTGGTGAGCCGCAGCTTGGGATGATGATCTCCCAATTTAAGCGAGCTGCTGGAGGTCCTGGTGTAGGCTTTGCTCCGGGTGTTGATCTTTCTGCTTTTGGGAAGATTGGAGAGTCGAGTGGTCTAAACCCATGTGAGAAGCCCAACTCCACCATTACTCCCAAACTTACCAAGCTTCCACCCAAAGAGCCTCTCAAGCCTACACACCGGAGGATGGGGTTTTTGAAGAACCTCCATGAGCTCCACCCAAGAAACCAGCAATGGGCTCCTAAACCCAACCACCTCAAGAACAAGCTGGACGCAATGCCACCCATTCAGGAGGAGCTTATGCAAAGTGATCCACACCCACAACCGTGTGTACCAACAACCCCCTTTGAGAGCGGTGAGGTACCATTGTGAGCATTGTGAGAGAGATGGACACTTGAGTGAGTTCTGCTTTCGGCGCAGAGAGAGGCGCGCCGTGCAAGGGAGATGAACAACCCGGACATGTACCATCCTTTCCATAATGTACATGTCCCGAATGTTCAGAGGAGAGCTCCGAGGAGAGCTGCTAGGCCTAGAGGTGCAGTGCCTCAAGGTCCTAGGCGTCAGGGAGGTGGTGCCCGGCGGGAGCCTGCAGTTGTAGGCTATGGACCCCGTGGCGGTGGCTTTGTAGTTGAGCGTTTTCCCCCACCGCGTTTTGAGTATCGCGGTGAGCGCTCCTTCCCCAGCGGACCACGTTTTCCTCAGCGTGGTGATCGCTTTCCTCGTAGACGTGCTAGGAATGGTTTTTCTGCTAACCGTTCTTTTGAGCAGTCGGCCCAACACTGGTATTCCCCTTACTTCACTAACCCCAGTGTTGGACCGTATGCTCACCCTATGTCTTTTTATTGATGTAGGTAAAACGATTGGAGAACGTTTGGTTGGTGGATTCCGGTTGCTCGAGGCACATGACCGGAAACGCCAAGTGGTTCTCCAGTCTTAGTCCAGTCGCCGGAAAGGAGTTTATCACCTTCGGCGACAATAGCAAAGGTAAGGTTTTATCTCGTGGGTCTGTGCGGGTTAATGAGCACTTTGTGTTGCACGATGTTGCTCTTGTTTCTAACTTGCATTTTAACCTTCTTTCTGTTTCACAACTTTTCGATGATGACTATGAGATTCGTTTTAAACCGAATCTCAGTCGTATTTTGGATCCTCAAGGCAATCTTGTTTGTTTGATTTCGCCCTTTAGAAAAGTCTTTCGTGCGAACTTCTCGGAGTCTTTTGGCACTTCTCTTTGTCTTGTGGCTGGACCCTCCTCCTCTGATCTTTGGAAGTGGCATAGGAGACTTGGACATTTGAGCTTCGACTTGCTTGCAAGGCTTAGTTCACTTGGCCTAATCCGAGGATTGCCCAAGTTGCATATGGAGAAGGATCTTGTTTGCCACTCTTGTAGACATGGGAAGATGGTTGCCGCTCCCACCATCCAGTGACTCAGGTCATGACCAAGCGCCCTGGAGAGCTTTTGCATATGGATCTTGTTGGTCCGGCTCGGGTGAGCTCGGTTGGGGGGAGTGGTATGTGCTTGTCGTTGTTGATGACTTCTCGAGATATTCGTGGGTTTTCTTTTTAGCTGAGAAAACCGAGACTTTCTCCTTTGCTCGAAATCTGATTTTACATCTTCAGAATGAGTTCCCTTTGAACTCAATGCGAGCAATTCGGAGTGATAATGGTTCCGAATTCAAGAATTCAGATTTTGAGAAGTTTTGTAACTCTTTGGGTTTAGAGCATCAGTTTTCTTCCCCCTACACACCGCCACAGAATGGTGTTGTAGAGAGGAAGAATCGGACCCTTGTAGAGATGGCCAGGACGATGCTCGATGAGCATAGGACTCCTAGGCGATATTGGGCCGAAGCTATGAGCACTGCTTGCTACATTTTCAATCGCATTTTTCTCCGAGCTTTCTTGAAAAAGACCTCTTATGAGTTGCGTTTTCGAAAACTACCCAAGGTGAGTTATTTTCGAGTTTTTGGTTGCCATTGTTTTATACTCAAAAAGGGCAACTTGGACAAGTTTGAGTCTCGTTCTTCTGACGGAGTATTTTTGGTTATGACACTCACACTCACACTCGCGCTTATCGTGTACTTAACCTTGACACTAACCGAGTCATGGAGACATCCGATGTCACCTTCGACGAGACCATGGTTTGTCCTTCTTCTCGTTTTGAGCGTGCAGGTGATCATGAGGTTGGTGAACCTCTTTTTGATGACGAGGGCGAGGGTGCTGAAGGTATGGATGATCCAGCACCCCCTCCACCTGCTGTGCCGCCAAGAGCGGCTTCTAGTACGACTCACGGCCCCGACACTTCTTCTTCCTGGGGGCCGTGGATCCGCCACCTCGAGCGGTACCCTTTGTACCCGAGGAGGCACCAGCTGCTGTTGAGGGGGAGGCTACATCAGCTCGGGGCGCCACGACACATCCAGCGCCAACGCCCGCCTCAGCAGATGATCGGCAACATCGGCGAACGTGTCACTCGGTCAAGGTCACAGCAAAAATCTCTCACTTTGCTCATTCTGCATTTGTTGCTGATTTTGAACCCCGAGATGTTGGACACGCTTTATCTGATCTGATCCGGATTGGGTCAATGCCATGCATGAGGAGTTAGAAAATTTTGAAAGAAATCAGGTTTGGGTTTTGGTTCCTCATCCTACTGATTGTCATCCTATTGGGACAAAATGGGTTTTCAAAAACAAACAAGGAGATGATGGCCATGTTGTGAGAAATAAGGCCAGACTAGTTGCCCAGGGGTATAGTCAGAAGGAGGGGATAGACTATGAGGAGACTTTTGCTCCTGTAGCTCGTTTGGAGGCAATTAGGATACTCTTGGCTCTTGCTACATCCAAAGGTTTCAACTTTTCCAAATGGATGTCAAGAGTGCCTTCTTAAACGGCTACATAGAAGAGGAGGTGTATGTGAGACAACCCCCCGGTTTCGAAAATCCAAGTTTCCAAACCATGTCTTTAAACTTCACAAAGCTTTGTATGGTTTGAAACAAGCCCTTAGAGCCTGGTATGATAGGTTAAAAACCTTTTGCTTGCTAAGGGTTTTAAAATGGGATGTGTGGATAAAACGCTTTTTCTCCTCAAGCAAGGCACTGATTCACTCTTGGTCCAGATTTACGTGGATGATATCATTTTCGGTGGTTCTTCTCACGCTTTGGTTGCCAAGTTTGCAGACACTATGAGCAGAGAGTTTGAGATGAGCATGATGGGCGAGTTGACGTTTTTCCTCGGGTTGCAATCTAGCAATCCCGAGAAGGGACGTTCGTGCACCAGGGCAAGTACACCAAGGACATCCTGAAGAAGTTCGACATGGGTGAGGCCAAGCCTCTTCCAACACCCATGCCGACCACAGCAGCTCTGGATGCGGATGTGGATGGAGAAGCCGTGGACCAGAAGGAGTACCGGAGTATAATCGGGTCGCTGCTGTACCTGACGGCGACACGCCCGGACATCCAGTTCGCAGTGTGTCTGTGCGCGCGATTTCAGTCGTCGCCGCGCACTTCTCACTGTCAGGCGGTCAAGCGCATTATGAGGTACTTATGCTTCACCCCTGAGTTCGGGATTTGGTATTCTGCTTCTTCCACCCTCTCCCTTTGCGGCTATTCCGATGCCGATTTTGCTGGTTGCCGTATTGATCGCAAGTCCACTTCTGGGACTTGCCAGTTTATTGGATCTTCTCTTGTTTCGTGGTCTTCTCGCAAGCAGTCTAGTGTCGCTCAGTCTATCACGGAGGCTGAGTATGTTGCTGCGGCTAGCTGCTGTTCCCAGTTACTCTGGATGATGGCCACTTTGCGTGATTTGGTCTGAGCTTTTCTCGCGTTCCTTTGCTTTGTGACAGCACGAGTGCTATTAGCGTTGCTAAGAACCCCGTGCTTCACTCGAAGACCAAACACATTGATGTGCGCTTTCATTTTCTGTGAGACCACTATGAGAAGGGTGATATCGACCTTTGCCATGTCGATACTCATCATCAGTTGGCTGATATTTTCACCAAGCCTTTGGACCAATCAACTTTTGCTAGGTTGAGAGGTGAGCTTGGTGTGTGTTTCCCCTTTTAGATGGGGGAAACATTTTGGCTTTTGTATCATAAGCTGACTTTTGTTTTGTTCTCTTTTTTCTTCAATTGGCATCTTTTCGAGTTCTGCTTTTCTTCATGCGTTTCAGCATACGCTTTTACATTCTGAGCTTCATGTATATAATCTTTAGAATGTGACTATGCT
This sequence comes from Coix lacryma-jobi var. lacryma-jobi, assembly GCA_009763385.1. Lineage (NCBI taxonomy): Eukaryota > Viridiplantae > Streptophyta > Magnoliopsida > Poales > Poaceae > Coix > Coix lacryma-jobi. The sequence continues at coordinate 124,288,402 of CM019829.1, forward strand.
CTATGTAGTGTGCTCCGATGTTTTATGTTGATGCTTGTAGGCTTATGCTCTTTTTGATCACTAATACATATTGTGAGCTGAGCTATTTCTGGTGAACTTGCTTAAACAAACATAAAATCCGGAAAATGTTCACCATTGAGATATGCAACTAGCATGTGTAGGATGTTTGAGTTCACTCGTGCTTTTCATATATGCTAGGTTGCTATGTCTCTAGTTTTGAGTCATTCACTTGCTTGGTATGTCCAGATTCTAAAATAAAATTTGAACCAAGTTAAGTGAATTGAAAAGATCGAGACGGGATTGCTTGTCAACACATCACAGTTTCGAGACTGTTTCTCATTGTACTTTGAGTTAAACTTGAGCTGTGTAGTATGATCGAAACTGTTACTTTAAGCTTCTGATTGCTTCTGCATAGGCTTCACACAGTTGAAAAGTTAGGCAAGACAAGCTTTCAACCTCTCGCAATATCATGCTAAATTGAAACTTGTGTAATTTCACCGCTGCAACTCCGATTTAAAACTGAAATCACAAGTGTATGCTCCATTCTATAGCATGATGGTTGAACTTAGCTAGGGGTAGTTCACCTTGTATACATGATTAGCACTTGTTTGACTTCCTGTCTATACATGCTTAGTGCTATTTTGATGGTGATATCTTTTTGGCTAAAAACTGCTCATTTTGCTCAATGATCAAATTTCGTACTTAGTGATCAGCTTGAGCCTTTGCTAGCATTATGTGCATATTGTTGAGTCATCGGATCTGCATTTTATCGAGCATCTTCATATTCTATCGACTATATTCCTGAAGCTGCTAACCTGCATTTTGACTCATATGCATTGTGAAAGGGGGAGAAGTTCTCTTGTTGGCATTTTTTGATGGTGCATTTTCTAAGGGGAGATTTCTTACTTGATTAGTGCATTTTCACTAAGGGGGAGAGTTATTGCAAATCATATGTGCTCTCTGTGTTCGACTCAGGATCTTTGCTTTCCGAGTTGGATTTTAAGAGATTTCCTGGTTGTATGCACTATTCAAGGGGGAGTTTTCTGCTTCCTGTTAGCCGTAAGTTTTGGGTATTGAGCTTTCTCTTCTAGTTGTGTTGAGCCTCTGTGCCTCTATCTTGAGGGACTAGCATTTGCTTCGATTTCTTAATTGGTATCTGTCGATTTTTCAATTGGTATCAGCTAGCGGTGTTGAGCCTGTTCTACCTCTTCTTTAGGGCTAGCTTTGCTTTGATTGGTTGCGTTGAGCCGTTGCCCATGTCTTTGGGAACCAAGTTGTTTCGCTTCTTCCACTTGACCTTCTTCGGCTTTGCTATGCTTTTGGGTCATTTGGTCGAGTTTTACTCCTCTCCTTCTTCCTTCTTTCTTCTTTCATTTCATGATTTGTGTTGGTAGTTGACAATGCACCCATCAAGGGGAGATTGCGGATACATGGGTGTATGCCGAGTCTCTGAGTGATGAGTGATTGTCAACAGGGATAATGCGCATGTTCTTTGGCTTGTGTTGTGCAGGTGTCGAGCACGGATACAGTGATCAGAGGCAAGGTGAAGGTCAAGTAGAGACGTGCCGTGCCGAGGGACCGAGAGTGGTGAAGGGCAGACATGAGGCTTGGACTGAGGGACCGGTGGCCCGAGGATCAGCTGTGGTGGCTGGCAGCCTGGGACAGCGACGAGCGGAGAGACTTGCGGGCACGGTGTTGCTTGGGTCGAGGACCTGGGGACACGTGTCGGTGGACGGGGTGCACGGGCGGTGCATCCCCTCTACAGCTTCGGTTTGGTGGTAGAGCCAGAGAAAAACCATCGGGTGGACGGTTTCCAGGTTTGGGCCTCAAAACCTGGGTGCTGATGGTTTCCGAGTTTGGCCACAAAACTCGGGCTGAGGACGGTTTCCAGGTTTGGGCCTCAAAACCTGGGTGCTGCGGGTTTCTGAGTTTGGGCCACAAAACTCAGGCGACGGTGGGCTGTTTTGGTTTCTCGGTTGGGCTCAAAACTGGGGGTTGGCTGTAAAGGCTGGTTTCCCGGTTTGGGCCACAAAACCGGGGGTGCGACGTCCAGGAAAAGGACAAGCGGAGCGAGGGCGGCACGTGGCGGCAATCGGTGAGGTTGCGTCGAGGAAACGCTACCAGTTGTGCGGGCGTGGCCGTCGGATCCACCTACCACCGAGTTGGTCCAGAATAACCTTAGGGTTTAGCTGGTTCGCTCTGTAATTAGAGAGGGGTAGAGTAGGAATTAGAAATAGGTTAAGTAGAGGGAGACACCCTCCTCCCCAACTATCTCAGTCATTTGCTCTTTGCTTCTAGGGTTTCCTGCTCTCCCATCCCCTGGTGTAGCTAGCTGAGATCCGCAGAGAACCATACCTCTGTGTACTGGAGATTTTGAGGAAGTGAGGCCGTAACCTCACTGTTGTAGCGTATGGTAGCCACACGGTTGCAGATCGATGACTTGATTCGTGTTTTGTTCGTGTTCTTCGCGTTTTTCGTTTCTCCGCGATTTTCCCGTCACTCGATCTCCCTCTCTACTGCGTCTTTGCGAAATCCGTTTAAATCAACTTGTTCTTTATAGTGAGGAGATCATTTCCACCGAAGGAATTCATCTAGCTCCTCATGAACAAGTAGATCGGGTTGATTTCATTTTCGTGGCGCTTTTTCGTTCTTGATCTTCCCCTTTCTATTTCTCGATGATTGAATCGATTTGAGCGGATGATTTCTTAGGGATAGTCTTCTAACTACCCTGTGATCATCTTCTCCAAGTTTGGGAACATGGGATTTTGATTTGGATCGAATTTGGAGAGATTTGGAGAGGAGGCGACTGAAATCGCCCTCTGTGCACATTGGCGGACAGTCCGCGGTTTTGACCGGCGGACAGTCCGCGCGTCGGGACTCAGCCGAGCAGTGGCTGTGTGTCTCGGTGAACAGTGCGAAAGTTTGACCGGCGGACAGTCCGCCGTTGGTAGTCGCGGACAGTCCGGGACTTGGGCAGGGGACTTCAGCAGCCTTGTTGTTTGGCGAGTTCTGCCGGCGGACAGTCCCCACTCGCTCGCGGACAGTCCGGCAGTACCGCGGACATCCGGGACCCCAGGGGCGGACAGTCCGGGATTTGCGTGAAGGTTATGTTTTGGTGCATTTGCTCTCTCGGCTTCCTCGCTTGGTTTCCGGACTTCTCGTTTGGCCTTGTAGTTGACCAAGAACCCTCTAGTATCTTTGCTACTTGTTAGCATCGGTATTTGGGGATTCCTCGCGACGTAGTCCTTCTATCTACGTTCGGGACTTGGCTTTTGAGGGTTGAACTTGATCCGGAGCTTTTGGTGTTTGGTTCGCTATCGCTTTTGTGGTGCCTCGCTGTGATCCTAGGGATCATCCACCCTCTTCCAAGGGTCGTGGGCATCACGATTTCGGTCGTAGCTTTCGGGGATTGATTTTGGGACATTTGCCAAAGTTTCGAGACAAATTTTTTGGCTCCCATTCACTCCCCTCTGGTCGCCTTGCTTTAGCATTTTCGGTCCTTCAATTTAATTTTAATATTACTGAAGAACTCTGATTTCACTTTTTAGTCCCTTGCTAAAACTTGTAACTAGTTTTTCTTTCTCGTACTAGCTTAAAATTTGCTGATTTTTTTCTAAAATTTTCTAAAAACATTCTATATCAAGTTATTGTGTTCTTAAAGCTATTATTAGTTATTTTTTATGTTATTTTATTTTATCAATTTGAAATGACAACTTCAGACGTTATTTTAAAACATTCAATGATTTCAGCTAAAAAATACATAATATATAAAAGTTGTAGAACTGATCAAGATTTATAACTTTAATTCTAGTCATTTTTCATCTACAAAATGATAGTAATATTGTTAACAAAATTTATATATCTCCTATAAGAGGGATATAAATTTTTGTGAACAATGTTACAATCACTATGCCGGATGAACAAATGACCAAAATAAAATTGTAGATCTCAAAAAGTTAAAGAACTTTGTAGTTGACAACTTGTTCATTTGAATTCATCTTGTTAAGGAAAACTATGTTTGAATTTCTCAATTTCAAAATTTAAATTTTTCAAACGACCTTTTTTTGATGAGATTTTAAAATGACCTTAGATGGAAAAAACAACAAAATAAAAATTATAGATCTAAAAATTATGCAACTTTGTAGTTGATCATTTTTTTCATTTGAAATCGTCTTATCAAGAAAATCTAGGTTTGAATTTATCAAATTTGAAATTCAAAATTTTGAAACACTCTCGGATGGAGAAATAACCTAAATGAAAGTGTAGATCTCAAAAAGTTATGTAACTTTGTAGTTGGTGATGTTTTCATTTGAAATCATCTTGTCAAGAAAATTACTTAGAGATTGTATTGCGTCTGTATGCAGAACTACTTCACGTGCGAGCCGGGGAAGGAGGCACAGGCGGAGGTGGTGAGTACCAGGGTCTGCAGGAAGCTCGTCACTGACATGATTTACGAGGCGAGACTCCAGGCCATCATCACGTACAACACCACGGTCTTGGGACAGGGGGTGTCGAAGGTCAAGGCGAGAGGCATGACGCTGAGCCAGGCACAATACATTCAGGTAAGTGATTCGTTTTGAGATTAAGCTATGCTCATTTCATCTAACGCTTATATGTGAAATACTTGATGATGTGCAGATGGTCCCTCAATGGTGCCAGTCGTTTCCCGAGTGCTGAGAGATGATCGTGGACCGGTGGCTATCCAAAGAGTGGACGGCCCACCACGCCGAGGCCTGGGAGGCGCGTCTGCAGATGCCAAGTGTACCACATGAAACGTACCACGATTTCCTCGAAGGGAAATCCACAGATACAACAACAATGCGACAGTCTCCGAAGATCATGCCATCACATATCATGGAAATTCAGTTGATAACCAAAGTGCATACATCGAATCCCTGTTTAAGAGTACAAATAGCAGGGTTTACTTATTATTACACGCGCCACTTGGCGGAATCAAACATCACATGACATCCAGAACAGCAGCAGAAGACACGATCTCGGTAGAAGACTTGTCGACTCCTCCGACTTGAGCGTAGAACAAGGCCCCCTAGTTCTTGTGACACCCTAGTGTCAAGCACTGCATTAGGAACCCCATTAGCTACTAAAGAGCATAAGTAATGCATTGCATCATTTCATGTGCATATGAGTGTTTTTTGCCTTTTGTTTATTTATCTGGATTTTGGATTTCTATTTGACTTGATGATTAAAGTGGATTTCTGTGTTGGCAAATAGTTTTATAAAATAGAGATAATGAGTAGAGTTCTTTTCATGTTGATATTTTGACCTAGTTCAAAATAGTTTATTAATAAAAATGAATTAAGCAAAATGTTTTAATGTTTCAAAGTGGCTTTAATTATAAGGAGATTGTAAAATGGTTTTTAGAAAAAGTGTCTTATATGAAAGTTATAGAGAGAATTATTTGAGCAACTTTTATTTTGGGTCAAAGCCTGGTTCGGAGTTTTTGAAACTGTTTTTGAATGGTCAAAGTTTGAAAAGTTTTTGGAAAAAAGAAAAAAGGAAAACGATTTTTCCCGCGCACTCACTTTTGGCCCAACCGGCCTTTCGGCCCAGTTCACCGCGCCGGCCCAGCGCTCGCCCGCCCGCGCACGGCGCGCTGCCCCGCCGCTTACACCCGCCCGTACGCCGGTCGCAAGCGCCGCGTGGCCGGCGATCCCTGCGAAAAATCTCGCACGGCCACTCCCTCTCCGATCCTTCTCCACCCGATCACGCCACGATCGGCTTCGCCCACTCCGCGCCTCGCCTCGCCTGCCGAGCCCCTCGTCGCCCGCACCCTTCCTCGCCCGCCGCGCCGCCGTGGCCCCCGCCTCTCCTGCCGTGACTAACCCCGCCGCTCCGCCGAGACCAAACATCCGAGCGCCTCCCTCTCCTCCCGCTCTCCTCAACTCTCATTTCGCACACACCCCCCCTGCTCCTCTCCCCTCTCCTCTCCCCGCGAACACGCCGAGCACTTCACTGCTCGCCGTCGTTCGGCACCGAAGAACCGCACCCCCCTTCCGCCCTAGCCGAGCCACCACCGACCGATTAACCTCGGCCACCACCCCCGCCATCATCCAGACCACACGCTGCGCACCTCCGCACCACCCTCCGAGCCTCGCTGACGTCGAGTCCGAGGAGCCCCTCCGCGCCAACGCCCTCAGCGCCGTCCGGAGCTCGCGACTGTTCTTCCCCGACCGAAGCTCCTCCGCTCCTCTCCTTCGTCCTCGAGCTTCACCGAGCCAAGGCAAGGTGAGAACGCCGACTAGCTTCAACGCTACCGCTCTCTCCCACCACCTCTTCTTCCCCGGCCGAACGCCATGGCCGCCGCCCGGCGCCATGCACGAGGCCAAGCTCCCCTGGAGCCATCCGAGCCAAACCACCCACTCACGTAGCTCCCTAGGGTTCACAAAGCACTGCGCACGCGCCAATTTGGCCGGCAACCACCAACACGGCCTCGCCGTGCCCCGCCACCGTCCGCCATGGCCGCTCGCGTGGCCAAGCTTCCTCGGAGCTTCCCGAGCCAAGCCGAGCCCTCCGATAGCCTCCCTAGGGCTCGAGTAAGCCTATGTCTTCCCCAATTTCACCGGCGACCGCCGGAAACAGCGTAGCCGTGTGTCGTCGCCGCCGTCCGCCACCGCTCGCCGTCGGCACGCTTCGGTCACCCTCTGGCCAAGCCGACCCCACCGCTGGATGCGCCTCGTCGAGCCGAGTCTATCGAGCCTAGCCTCACCGCCGGCGACCTCACCGTCGACGAGCTTTCGCCGGTCAACACCTTTCCCTGCTTCGCCCTCTCTGATGGGTGGGTCCCGTTGACCAGCGGACCCCGCGCGTCAGTCACACACGCGTCCATGGACCGAGTTCACGCAGTTTGAGCCGGGATGATTTCAAATGTTTTCCTTTTTGTTTTATTTTCCAGAAATGCTTCTTATTTTTGTGTAGCTCGTTTTAAAAGTCCAAATAAAGTACTTTCAGTTTTGTTAGCTTGTTTATGAGTAGATCTATCATGGAAAAATATGAAAGCATTTTTGGTAAAAGTTTTTGTTACTGTTTTTATTTCATTCAGTTTGTGAGTTTTTGTTTAGATAAATAAAAATAGGTGTTTTCTGGTTGAGATAATTCATGGGAAAATTTGTGTAGGTTTCTTATCATGATTTGCACCTCTAAAAATATATACTGCACTGTTTATGTGGAAAAAGTTTCTGTTATGATTAAAAGTCCTTTTTGGCTGTTTTCTTACAATAAATATTAAGGTGTTTTATATGTCGAAATTAAATGTGGGAAAAATTGTGTAGTCTCTATATGACATGTTCAGGCTAAGAAAATGTTAAGCATGAGCTGTTGTATGGAAGAATCTGAAGTTGCTTTACAACTGTACTTTTCTGTGTTTTCCTTTGGAAATTCATGTAAGAAATAATATAATGTTTCTGTTCATGAAACTTCCTTGATAAATATGAAATATGAAGTAGAATCTGGGAAAAATATGAAAATGAGTTTAGCCCCTTTTTTCTGTAGGGTTGTAGTTCAAATGGTTTAATTTGGAATAGATTTGTTTATTTTGTGTAGGTTCTGACAGTAAATTTTCTACAGTAGAATGTTTATGAGTAGTTGAAGCTAGGAAAATTATGAAATCTGCTGTTGAACACTTTTTGTGTAAAAAGTTAGTTCAAAGCACCTTTTGAGCAGTTTATTTGTTATTTTTATATCTGCAGTTCTCTATTTTATTTCTGGCTGAAAATTATTCAGTGAAGTCCAGCAGATGCCATTTGCCTTCTGGAATTTTTGTGGATTTTTCTGAGTCCAGAAAAATGCACTTGCAGTTCAAACTTAAATTTCTTTTGAATTAAAATAAGAAATAGGTGGATTAATGAAATTGTTTTATGAGATAATTAATTGTTTACCTCAATGTCAAAAATGGTTCAACAGGTTGGTTTTATTGGTTTGCAAGAAATGTTACTTTTCTTACCACCGCATCTCGCACTACGCATTATTTATTTATTATTTTTCAACCGCATTGCAATAGGATCGATAGTTCAGGAGCAAGACCTGGAGCAGGAGACAAGCGCCGAGCAGGAGATCCCGGAACTGCATCAAGCCGAGGAAGTCGACCCCGCGGCCGACACTAACCTGCCTGAGTGCCCCTCCCACGAGGCCTCAGTCTTCTCTCAAGGCAAGCCCCGGAGCATATTAAGCCTCCTACCCTTTGCAATTAAAATTACTTGGGTCCTTTTAATTGTGATGCATTAGGTTTAGGAGTTGGAATGAAACCTACTTGCTGCATTACCATTCCTTGGTTATTGATTAATATCTACCTTGTTATCCTGTTATTTATTTACAATGTAGAATTGCTTAGCTTGCTTAATAAAAGTAGTAGTTAAGAATGTTCCCGTAATACCCTGATGGGTAGTTACCGGATCACGGTTGGCTATATTTGCTATCTTGGAAAAGAACCTGAGTAGTAATGAAATACGGTCAGCTGGAAGGCAAGGCACCAAGTTGGAACTTGGGGGCAGTCCGTCCGTTGGATCGTGTAGGTTTGTAACGATGTTGGCCCTCGTTCATTTTTGAACTCGCCCTTTTACTTAGGGATACGTCGGTGCCGTAATCATCGACCCCAAAGCCGGTTAGAAGCTGTTCGGGCCGGTTTCGACCCGTGTCGCGCCCTCTAGTATGGAAATTGCGATCTGCCGCGTGAGGCCATCGCCAGGTTCCAATTGGGCGGTCCGTGCTTGAACCGCGACGATTACCACCACCACGAACAAGCGTCGAGCGGTTGCCCAATGCATGGACCCGACGGGAAAAGTGTGGGCTGGTATTAAAGGTCTTTCACCAGCTGGTTTGGAATTCGATTCGAGTCGCCGTCCTCCCCGGTTAGTGGAAACTTTGGCGAGCTTCACCACGATACAACTCCATGTGATGTTTTAAAGGTTCAACTAAAAATGTGGATAAGTCAACTGGATATGGTTATATTATTGTTTGTTAGACTCAAGTGTGTGCAATAGTTCAGGTGCAAACCTAGAGTAAGAAATAGGTCTAAAAATGACAGCTCAGCAATATCATTAAATCCTCACTTATCTTAATTGAGCTTTTCGCAACTAAAGATCCCAGATCCACCACAAAAAGGCCTTGCATACCCTTGGTGTCTTTATTTTTAGTTGGACGGGTAGTCTAGCTGAGTATATTCCCGTACTCAGGGTTTATCCCTTTGTTGCAGATGGCCATGTCTACTTTGGCTATTGTAAGCACTGCCTCTACCCGGTGGAAGGTGATGAGGAGTAGGCCCGGGCAGGGTCGTCCAGAAGCTTCCCCTTTTCTTTTGCTGGTCTGAGACTCCTAGTGGCACATTATCTAAAAAGGGAAGAGTGAGTTGTGTTGAGTTGGATTTGTCAAACAATGTTTCATTTGGACCACATGTGTAGTGGTCGTGTTTCAAACTTATTTAAGCTTCCGCACTTTTAAATTTGGTATTGTAATAACTCTGTTCTAAATTAGCACTCTGATACTTTAAATTCGGTTTCGTTCTCTGTGATGTATCTTTGCGAATGTAATTCTTGAACAATGCGATCCTGTATGTTGTACGGTGATAGAACCTTCGAGATTTCCGGACTACCGGGGTTATATGGTTCAATATGAGTCGAAGTCAGACAGATTTGACTAAGACGGTACTTGAGCTCCTATAATCAGGACGGTTCCGCCACAGTTCTCCTATCCATCGCCCTCGTAGTCATACTCGGGCTCAACACCTGTTAACCAAATTTTCAGTACGATTTGTACTGGCCACACTTTCCCATCCTATGCTTAAATTTGCTATGTGGTAGGTGGATGCAAGGGTAGAGCAAAAGAACCTAATATGGTTGTAATCTTCCTATGCATATAGTCATCTTTTATAGTATACAGTTCGTCAAGTTTTTATTCCATCATCCAGTCACGTGATCGGCCACCCGATCACCCTCCCGGATGTCCCAACCAGACCATCCACACACATCTTACCACACACTCTCGCACTCTCTAGGCGGCAAGGGTGACTCCCTCTCGCTCCTTGCCTCAACGGCCATGCCGGGCCTATCATCCCAGGGGAAGAAGAAGAATATCACTCGCTAAGCCAAGAAAGTAAAGCTATAGGTTTGTCCGTAACCGGGGACACGGCTATACGTATAGATCGATCAACTCTGCAGAGCGTGTACGCCTGAAACCACAGGTTAGTCATCATCGACGTTCGCGTTCGCCTAGACTGATTACGAACTTCCCCCTAATCCACAACGATGCCATCCTACCACTCAGCCCTGGGGCACCCCCGTGGAAAACCACCGTAACGCTGAGACTGTGAGATGTGGATCCTGGCGTACCAAATAAAACACCACGTTGTCTTAGGAGGGTGTGGGTATCCAGCCCTTACCTCCTACACTTATCACCTTCCAGCCTAGCAGTAATGGACCGTTTCACCCAGGGGGTAGGAACGGTTCTGTGCCCATACAAGAACAAGTGGTGCACACGAAGGTTCTATGAGCCAGCCTCTCGACGTCCTAGGTGATCAGACAGGATGTCTCCTCCTCGGGGCTTCCATCGCCCCGTGCTGACACAGCACCTCTATCCCGGGGATTCGCCCCACGAAGGCACTCCTCCCCAGGACGTCTCCTCAAGGTTACTATGTACCCGCCACAGGTACTCCCCAGGGGATGCCCAGGTCACATCCCCTCGGCAAGACTCGTCACCGAACTCGTCGTAGATCCTGTCCGATCGACTCAACCCTCACCACACGCACCCGAGACACACGCCAAGATCTCCCCATATTCCAATCCGTTGTTATGGCACCACGTGCCTTAGCCAAGCTCAAGCATCAACATAAGCATCACATCACAGATATAATGCGTAGAGGAAACAAGTAGCAGGTATGAGTAAGCGGTGTCCAGCCTATAAGCGGGTGTGCAGGGGAAAGGTTGCGACAAGGTAAAGGCTTCACAAGCAATCTATCATGCAACCTATCACAGTTCAATTGCAGAAAGTAAAGCACTAGCATCTACATTATTGCATGACTAATAGGTTCTACGGATTGGATGGGTTGTGGCACCTTCAGAACCGTCGTCTCCGAGCTCCTCCTGGTACTCGTAGTCGTCCTCGTCAGGGTCCTGCTCCTCCGGGGCTGAAAAACGAGACGTAACGTCGCAATAAGCGACTCCTATAGATGTTCACAAAGAAGCAACTGAAATCCAAAAGATCCAAATTCACTCAAACATAGGCCTATGACGTAGTGCTTATTTTTAGAAAAATTTAGAAATTGGTTTCGTATTTTTTGGAGACCGTATGAATTTCTTATGAATTTTCCAAGTTTGAAACCATTTCTGAAAAAGAAAAGATCCAGAAATCCCTTCTGCTCACACGTGGCGCGTCCTGGCCATGACACTTGGCATCTTCCGATTGGTCCAGGGCTTTGTGAGGCTGACAAGTGGGGCCTGGTGTCAGTCAGTGTTGACCGGTCAACGGTCAATGTTGACCGGGCCGTGACTGGGTTTTGGCGGGCCGGATACGGGCTGGGTTTGGGCCGGTCTGGGCCGGGCTGGCCCGGACACGTGTCGGCCAGAGAACATGGCCACGCGACGCTTTGGGCCTCTGCCGGGCCTGTGGAACGGGCGGATCTCCTGGGCGCGGTCCTCGGTGGTCTTCCCGTGCCGGTCTATAGACCGCGGTCTTGGTCTGCGGTGGACCGCGTCTATCCTCTCCCCCTTTTTCTCCGGCTCTCGCGCACTGGGTGCACGCGCTGGCCTCCTCTTTTTCCCGCTCTTCCTCCTCCCCTTCTTTCTCGCTGGCCTTTTTCCCCGCTCTCCTCCTTCTTCCCCCCCTTCTCTTCTCCTCGCGGCGCTTGCCGGCGGTGATCCCCTTCCTCCTCTTTGCGCTTCGGTGGTCAATCGAACCCATGGAGACCCCCAGTGGCTTCTCCGTTCTAGGGCGAGCACGACAAGGTACTAAAAGCGGGGCTTTGGTCTTCCAGTGGCTCGATAAAGGCGCGGCAGCGGACCTCGGCAACCAGCCGAGACGGCGAGCCGGCGTGGGGTGGCTTTGGCCGAGGGAATTGGCTTCCGTGGCTTCTAGTAGGTTTGGTAAACGTGTTGCCCCGCTACCCGGCGGCGCCAAAACCCGCGGCGGAGTCCGCTCTTCGTGCGGGCGCGGCGGCGCTCTAGCGGCTCTCGGCTCCGTGGCCAGGGCCACCAGAAGGACTCGGGGTGTGCCCAAGAGTGTGGTTAGACGCGTCGTGCCGAGGTGGGGTTGGCCGGCTACTCCTTACCGGCTGAGGAAGTTGGTGACGGCCGGAACGGCTTCGCCATGGCCGTGCTCTGGCCATGGTGAGCGCGTCCGGCGTGGAGCTCGACTGGGCGTCCCCGAGCTCGTATGGCTCGGCTTCGCCATCCCTCGCCTACTCCTCCACGTGTGCGGTGTGTGCTATGCGGCGTGGTGTTCGACTGGGCGGCGCCTTGCCCCTCCCAGTGGGGAAAGAACGCGACGGCGCTCTTGGTGGCCATGGCGAACGCGCACTCAGAGCAAGGGACAAGCAGCGCTTACCGTGGGGCTCGGGGTGGCTAGGATGGCGGTGCAGTGGCGAGGCGTGGCCGTGTCGAGTCGAAGCAGTGCAGGGTGAGCCGCAACGTCGGCGTAGTCGTTCGGGGCGTCGTCCTCCGCTCCGGCGGCCCGGGCAGAGCTCCGAGCAGAGCCTTGGACAGGGCTTCGTCCTCCGGCTCCCTTCTGCCTCCCTCTTCTCCCTTCTCACGGCTTGGCTGGTTGGTGTGGTTGCCACCCGAGTGGCGGCGAATGGTTGGGAGGGGGCGAGGGCTCGCGGAGCGGCGCTTATATAGCCGCCCGGCGTCCATGGCTGCAATGGACGGCGGGGAACAGTGGAGGGGTACGTGTAGGGCGATTAGGGGCTTAGGGTTAGGGTTCGGGGGTATGTGCGAGCGGGCGAGCGGCTGGCGCTCCCAATTGCGGCGGCGGCCGGTCAAAAGTGGACGCCATGGCGTCAGCGGCGCGGGCCACGGCGGCGACGTCAGCGGCGCGGCCGCGCTTATCCGGGCGTGGAGGGCGCTGCACTCCGGATGCGGGGATGTGGCGCCCCATCCGCGAGTCGTCTTGCCAACGGGTTGAATAGGGACGGCGGGGATGCGAGGCGTCCCCCTTGGATTCGCTCCGGCGCGGAGCGCTCTGCCTTGGCGCAGAGGAAAAGCAGAGGAGAGGGGGGAAAAGGTGAGGGATGACAGGTGGGGTCGGCGGGGCCGCCTGTCAGCCGGTTAGTGAGGGAGGGGGCGGGAGCGCGCGCTGCAAGCTGAGTCGGCGAGCGCTGCGGGCCGCGCTGCCTGGGCGAGTGCGCGCACGCGCGGTTGGGCCGCAAGGCGCGTGTGTGGGCCACGGGGCGCGCGTGTGAGGGGAAGGCTGGCCAGGCCGGATCGGCTTGGGCCGTGGGTGCGGTTTCGTGGGTCGCGCGGTCACAATGGTGGGCAGGCTGGGCCGGCTGGGCCTGTTCGGGCTTCTTTCTCCTTCTCCTTTTCTTCCAGGATTTTCCCCCTTTTCCCATTTCTGCATTAGGCATAAAAACCAAGGGTGTGGGTGTGAACTAGTGTGGGACCCACTTGGGTCTCTAGGGGTTGGTTAGGTTTTTAGGGCATCGTGAGCCGAGGTTACTTTGTGTCAGCATGTTGGGATTTGGATCATAGTCCTTATAGAGTTTTACTTAATATATAACACACATATAAAAAGATAAGATCCAAATCATAAATTAAATAACAATGCATATGCTTTTATCTCTACTAGGGTGTTACCTGTGCATCTAGGGAGGGTTTCCTATATGGCACTCACCAAGCTTGGGTTAGTTTCTCAAAAAGTTTTTGAAAGCTGTGATTTTTGGGTCTTGGGTTTTCTCCAGGTTGTTACAGACTTCCCCCCTCACCAGGATCTCGTCCTCGAGATTCAGGGTAAACATACCTGTCGAAAAGGTAGGGGTAGATCATACGAAGCTCCGACTCTTTCTCCCAAGTGGCCTCCCTTTCTGTGTGATTGCTCCACTGTACCTTGCACATGGGAATGGTGGTGCTTCTGGTTTCCTTGGTTGCCCTGTCCAAAATACGGGTGGGGTGTTCCTTGTACTCGAGGGTATCTTGCAAATCCAACACATCGGTGGGTAACTATTCGTCAGGTAGCTTCAAGCACTTGCGCAACTGTGATACATGGAAAACTGGGTGTACTCCGGCTAGCTCATCCGGTAACTCGACCTTGTATGCCAACTTGCCTATCCTTTTGCATATCCTGTATGGGCCCACGTATCGTGGCGCCAACTTCCCTTTCACATGGAACCTGATTGTCCCTCGGAGTGGGGATATTTTGAGGTACCCATAGTCTCCCACTTCGAATTCCAAGTCCCTGCGTCGGTTGTCCGCATAGCTCTTCTGCCTGCTCTGAGCAGCCTTCAGGTTCGCACGCACTTGTGCGACCCCTTCCTCAGCATCCTTGATCTTGGCTGGTCCAAAGAATGATCTCTCCTACTTCTGACCACATTAGAGGAGTACGACATTTCCGACCGTATAGTGCTTCAAACGGTGACATCTTGAGACTGGCCTGGTAGCTGTTGTTGTATGAGAATCTGCATGAGGTAAACTCTTCTCCCAATCTGACCCATATTTGAGCACGCATGCCCTCAACATATCTTCCAAGACTTGGTTTACCCTCTCAGTTTGCCCATCTGTTTGCGGGTGATAGGCTTGTTGTAGTCCAGTCGTGTCCCGATTGCTTTGTGCAGGCTTTCCAAAACCTGGACGCGAACTGGGGACCCTGGTCCGACACGATACTTGTAGGGGCTCCATGGAGTCTTAAAATATACTCCACGTATAGGTCTGCCAATCCTCCCCTTTAGCACTACTACAGACAGCGATGAAGTGTGCCACTTTGGTCAGCCGATCCACTATTACCCATATGGAATCTCGCCCACGGGGCGTTGGGGAAGCCCTACTATAAAGTCCATGGATATATCTTCCCACTTCCATTCTGGCACGTCTAGCGGCTTGAGCAGTCCTGCTGGCCTCTGGTGTTCAGCCTTATTATCCGGTTGCAGATGTCACAACGTGCCACATGCCCAGCCCGCTATATCTGCTTTCATGTTGTTCCACCAAAAACTCTTCTTCATGTCGGCATACATCTTGGTGCTACCTGGGTGGATACAGTACCTGGAGTCATGCCCTTCGGAGAGGATCTCTTCTCGTAGGGCTTTGTCCTCGGGAATACAGACTCTATCCTTATACCACACTGTCCCTTGTTTATCCTCCCAAAACTCAGGGCACTTTCCCTTTCTCATCAAACGACGTATATCTCTGATTTCTGTGCATTTTGCTGTCCCTTCCGGATGCGTTCCTCCAGGTCATATTGTATTCGAAGGGCATTCAGCTGACCTATGGGTACTACCTCCAAACGTAGATTTTCCATCTCCTTGCTCAACTCTTCCGACATGGTGCATGTCTCAAGGTGGTGGCAGTAACTCTTGCGGCTGAGAGCGTCCGCGACTACGTTGGCCTTTCCTGGGTGATAGTGTATTTCCAGATTGTAGTCCTTGATCAATTCCAACCACCTGCGCTGTCTCATGTTCAAGTCCTCCTGGGTGAAGAAGTACTTGAGGCTCTTGTGATCAGTGTAGATGTCACACTTGTTCCCGATCAAGTAGTGCCTCCAGATCTTCAAAGCATGTATGACTGCGGCGAGCTCCAGATCATGCGTAGGGTAACGCTGCTCATGTTCCTTCAACTGACGGGAAGCATAGGCAATGACTTTCCCATTTTGCATCAGTACACAGCCAAGTCCTTGCAGAGAAGCATCGCAATACACCACAAAGTCTTGACGAATGTCGGGTAGCGCTAGCACTGGGGTGGTAGTAAGCCTTTCTTTCAGGGTCTGAAAACTTTGCTCACACTCGGGCGTCCATTCAAATTCATTGGTCTTCTTCAAGAGGTTGGTCATCGGGCGAGCTATCTTGGAGAAATTCTCAATGAAGCGACGGTAGTATCCCGCCAATCCAAGAAAACTCCGGATATCGGTCACATTCCGAGGCTGATCCCAGCTCTTTACCGCCTCGATCTTTGCAGGGTCTACGGTGACTCCTTCGACCGTGAGCACATGTCCCAGAAAGGCAACTTCTTCAAGCCAGAACTCACACTTGCTGAACTTGGCGTACAACTGGTTCCGTCTCAACTTCTCCAGCACTATCCTCAGATGTTGTTCGTGCTCCTCAGCAGTGGATGAGTAGACCAAAATGTCATCAATGAACACCACCACAAACTTATCCAATTCTTCCATGAACACCTTGTTCATCATGTTCATAAAGTAGGCCGGGGCATTCGTGAGCCCAAACGACACCACCGTGAACTCATACTGTCCATATCTGGTCACAAAGGCAGTCTTTGGAATGTCCTCTGGTCGGATCTTCATTTGATGATAACCCGAACGAAGGTCGATCTTAGAGAAATACTTAGCGTTCCTTAACTGATCTAGCAGGTCATCAATCCTTGGCAAGGGGTACTTGTTCTTGACGGTTACGACATTCAGATTGCGGTAGTCAATGCACATCCTCATGGATCCGTCCTTCTTCTTCACGAACAACACTGGCGATCCCCAAGGGGAAGCACTTGGCCTGATGTAGCCCTTGTCTGACAACTCCCTGAGTTGTTTCTTGAGTTCTTCCAACTCGTCCACAGACATACGGTATGGCCTTTTTGCAATTGGCCCTGTCCCTGGTAACAGATCTATCACAAACTCCACATCTCTGTCGGTGGCATCCCAGGTAGCTCTTCAGGGAACACATCCGGGTACTCCCTGACTATAGGCACAGCCTCCATAGCCTGACTTTCCATAGCACACAACATGGACACTGATCTCTCCTGATCTGGCTGACATCGAACCGTATAACCCGCAGGGTGTGTGACTTGCACAAACCTGGTGAACATGATATCACTCCTTGGTATAGGGTCAACCAGTCCATTCCCAAGATAACATCCAAACCATCTGAGGGAGTAAGGTGAGGTCGGCTGAAATGGTATCCTCGATCACTATGCACACTCTTAGCATATCTTAGTGCTTCTGAGTTTTCCCGAGTGGGGAGCTTGTGACTATTGCCTCACGGCGGGGTGTAACTGCACTTGGTGCTCATGTGCAAACCTGGATGATATGTAGGAGCATGTAGCTCCTGAGTCGAACATGAAAGGATCAAGATGCCCAAGAGGGGGGTGAATGGGCTTTTCTAAAACTTCTTGCAATAATAAACCTATCAAGCCTCAATTAACCCCCTAGATCCTAGAAGAGAGATTCTATTTAATCTACCGCACAAAAGACCAAGTCTAAGCCACTCCTACTCTAGCAAGCAATTCAATATGGAATGAACAACAAGAGTAATGCGGAATTGAATTGCTTCAAAGTAAGTGCGTAAGTAAAAGAGTAGAGATGACTCGACGATCTTTTTGCCGAGGTATCGAGGTGTCGGCACACCCCCTAGTCCTCGTTGGAGCACCCGCGCAAGGGTATCGCTCCCCCTTGATCCGCGCAAGGATCAAGTGCTCACTACGAGCTGATTCTTCGCCACTCCGGCCCGGTGAATCGCTCGCTACCGGTCACAACTTGGCTTGGGTCATCCACAATGCCTCCGGATGATCACCAGCTCTCCGATCGCCACCAAGCCGTCTAGGTGATGCCGATCACCAAGAGTAACAAGCTAGAACTCTCACTTGACCAACACAAGGCCAAGAGATGATGGATGCACCTTGCTACTCTACTCAATTCTCACTAGGAGGTGTCTAATTCTCACAATTAGCCAAATCACTCAACCTCACTAGGGCTCTTGCACTCACTCACTCTCACAAGGTGTTTCTCAGCTTATGGAAGTGGCAAGAACACCCAAATGGATGGAGGGAAGAAAGTATATATACTCCCCCAACCGGTCATCCAAAAACAGGACAACAAAACTGGGTTTCTGCGGGTCATCGGACGCTCCGATGCCTAGCATCGGACGCGCCGATGACCTCGGCCAACGGTCGACTGTACCAGTTTGTCAGACATGTTTATGGAGCATCGGACGCTGGGAGCGTCCGATGCCCCTGCATCAGACGCGTCCGATGCCGAAAAGACCTCTCTGGAACCTCTCTGCATGGCCATCGGACGCTGGCCCTCAGCGTCCGATGCCAGCGTCCGATGCACTGCACAGTTCACTCCCAAGTGAACAGTGACACCGGACGATCCGATGTGGCACCATCGGAGCATCCGATGGTCATCGGAGCATCCGATGGTCACTCAACGCGCATCCGATGCCCATACCAAGGGCAAGATCAACTCGGATCGCGACGCGGTCTTAACGACTTTTGTTCCTCTCGACATAAGGCATCTCTCTGAGCTACCTAGGGCTATGAAATAACAAGTGTGCACCACACCTACCTCAATAGACTCATCTAGGTCAAGCTACTGATTCACACCCCTCTTTATAGTACGGCCAAAGGAAAAACAAAGACCTAAGACTACCTAAGTATCCTCCACACCATGCGACACTTAGCCTAGCCTACCACCGTCTTCGTCGTCCGTCCTTTGAAAACCGAAACGATTTCCATCGCCAAGGGACATGAACTCCATATGCCCGTATCGTCGCCATTACCGTGACCTAACTCATCCCTGTTTCTGCAAAACACACGTTAGTCACAGTAATCTTGTGTTTCATCCAATCACCGAAACCCATTAGGGGCCAAGATGCGTTCAATCTCCCCCTTTTTGGTGATTGATGACAACACGAGATCGAGTATAGAGAGAAGAGGTTTTCAAATCATGACATGTATGAACTTGCAATGAATAAGGAAAATGATTAGGGGCAAGCTCATACATATCATGACAACATCCTGCACTCAACAAGTTAGAGTGAATAGCAAGAGCAAGAGTAAAGAGCTCGAATACATAACAATGAGAATTGAGCACAAGTAGTCGAGTAAAGAGAAATGACATGTCATATCATATATCATAGTGAGCACAAACATGTCATATGATCCATAACATAAATATGCACAAAAGATGCGATAAGTAAAGAGCGTATGTGAGCGAAACACAACATAAGATATCAAAACCCTCTCACATCACTCCCCCTATCGCCATACTCGGCCACTCTCCCCTTTGGCATCAAGCGCCAAACTAAGCGTCGGAGGGCGGAGGTGGTGCAGACAAGTCAGGTGCCGTCTCCGGAGTCCTCTGAGTGAACTCGAACTGCTGAAGGAGGGCCTCGGAGTCGGAGGACGAGTCACCGATAGCCTGCTGACCCTCTGTAGCTGGAAGCTGCGGAGAAGCGGTCGGGGTCGGCGCGGACTGCTGTGCCTGCTCTGAAGCTGTCACAGGCTCTGTAGCAGTGTCAAGCTGAGTAGAGGAGTGCGGAAGCTCATGAATCGGAGGTAACTCAGCCTGCACGGTCGTCGTGGTCTCAGACTGGACGGGCTCTGTCTGCTCTGAGGACGCTACAGAACTCGGAAGAGTCTCGGTAGTGGAAGTGACTGGAGCTGTAGACGTCCGGACTGGGTCCTGTAGATCAGGCGTGGGGAACCCAGTGAGCTCACTGAAGCTGGCCGATAAGTCCCGTGTAACTAGGTAGTCGTCGTGTAAAGGGGCTCAGTCGGCCTGGGAGTGAAGCCTGTCTGCAGCGGACTGAAGAGCGGGGCCCCGCCTGGAGGAGTGGTGAAGCTGGTGAACTGAGAAGAGCTGGGGCCCGAGAGAGGCTGCTGGTGCTGCTGACCAAACTGCGGTGGCTGACCAAACGGCTGAGGAGGGACTGGTGGCTGCCACTGAGCTGCTGCTGCGGGTGGTGGCTGCTGCCACTGCCACTGGGGAGGTCCGCTGGCCAGTCTCTCCATGAAGCTCAAAGTCTGCTGCTGGAGGGCCATCATCTGTCGCTGCAGGGCGTCTGAACGCTCCTGAGCCTGCTGCTGTGCAAGTGCCTGCTGCTGGGCCAACCGCTGCTGCTCCTGGGCAAGCCGCTGGACGTCCTGAGTGACAGTCCTCTGCTGCTCCTCCATCCGTGCTAGAATAGCAAGGAGCGCTGGATCGGAGAAAGCAGTACCGCTGGACCCTTCCTGGTGGTCATGTGGATGCGGCTGGTAGCGAGGCGGGAGCTGGTAGTCCTCATCGGAACTGTCCGTGGGATCCGAGACTACGTGTGGGTCACCACCCTCGAGATCGGCAAGCTCCTGCTCCGCGAGCGCCTGAACGGCCTCGTCCTGCTGCTGAGCTGACTCTGGCACCTCAGGTCTCTGACGTGTGCTAGTCTGTGCCTGCTGCTCTGGCTGCCTGCGGTCCCGACCGTATCCCATACTGACTCATGAATCTCGTGCTCCGGTCGCTGACTCAGTCGCTGCTCCTGACGGTGAGTGACTGACTGAGCTGTGTACCAGTGGTGGCAGCTACCTTCCAAAGTATGTATGAAATCCAATGGGCATACGGAAGCTGCCTGCGGGCCTTGATGCCCTCTGCTACAGTGTCCTCTATCTCACACAGGATCACGTCCCAAACGTCAAACTCCTGCTGCCTGATCATATATGCAAGTAACCATAGCTGCAGCCTGGAGAGACCCTCTCCGAAGCCCACCCTGGGAAGCAAGGTCCGCCTGAGGATCGCGTTGAGGATCCGAGCCGTAGGGGTAAGGTCCCTAGGAGTGCGGCTCAAACCCTCGCCGAACGGCTCTGTGAAGCACGGGCGAACCAGGTCGGTCGAGGGCTGGGCACCACCGTGAGGGCGGCGGGGTGGCTCCGTCCGGTCGTAACACAAGTCGTGGATCCGGGTCTGTGATCGTGTCAAGCCAAACCAATCCCGGATCTCGGACGAGAACAGTCTGTAGTGGTCTCCCTCAAGTGCGAACTCAATAGTCTCTCGGTCTGGGTGTACCCACAACGAAGCATAAAACTGAAATACCCAGTCCTCAATATAGGAGCCAGACCGCCCCAGTAGATCTGCCAGACCAGGTAGGAAGGTGAGGATGGGGCGAATCTGCTCTCGTGTTGCGTCCACAACTGCCTCTAGAGAACAGACACGCTGGGGTCGCAAAGAAATCCCGGCGTTCCTGTAACCCTGGTAGAAATCCTCCTGCAGCACAGTGTAGAACGACGGACCAGCCTGCTCCTGCCGCTCCCTGGGAAACCACTGCTCCACTGGGACGAGTCGGAGTGTCTGGATCTGTGAGCAAGTGGCGCCCCTGAGGTCCAGTCGTGGGATCGGCGGAGGAGCACGCCTCGACGGAGCACGTGTGCCCCGCAGAGGGACATCGGGCCGAGGTGGCACCGCTGTCCGGCGACGAGTGGACCGGCGTCGGGAACCTCGTCAGGAACCTCCTCCTCTGCCTGTGCCGCTGGAGCCTCTGCCTCAGGTGCCTCTGCTGCCTCGGCCGCTGCCTGGCCCTGCCCTGAGCTCTCGGGCTCAACTCCGGGGCGAGGTGAACGTCGTCCGACGACCGGCAGCCATGAGCATGCCAGTCGGCGAACCGTGGCGACGCTCGACCTCCTCGATAGCTCTGCGCTGCTCGGGGACAACTGTCCGCAATCCGAAGTCCGCCCGTACTGCCACCTCGCTCTGCACGCTCTGCGGCGTCTGCCACTGCCTGAGCCTGAGCTGCCTCTCGCTCGGCCCGGGAGCGCTTCCGGCGCGTAATAAGCTTCACCTTCCCGGTCGCTGACCGGAAGCGGGGGACGCGGAGGAGAGTCGTCGGGGCCACCACCAACGTTCTTGCGCAGCGCATAGCTGACAAGAACGAAAGAACGGTCACTGAGAAGTGCTGAACTGCCACTGAACAGAACCCACTGACTCTGAAAAGCACGGACAACCAGCTGACAAAAAAAACACTGGCAACAAACTCCCCCTGACACTGAGAAACACTGCCGCTGTCACTCGCGAGGCTTGGCCTCGATCCGTACCCGCGGGCTTGGCCCCGGGTTAACTGACACTGCCCAGCTGCCACTGACAACGACACTGACTCGCTGCATAGAGATGAGGGATATACATAAGCATATAGAGTCTAGAGGTAAGCGAGACCTATGGAAGCAAAGCAATGTGATAAGAGAGAGAATGGGCTGTGCTACCTGACAAGCCGACGAAACGACCCAAGAAGGAGGAGAGCACTGACGTCCTAGGGTCCACACGTCACACCGGGAGGACTGCAAGAGAGTGGAGGTGAAACGGGGTTAAAACAGGGGAGAACAGCCATGTAGGCATTTGAACGAGCACCTGGTGGACAAGGGTATGGAGGGGAGGGAGGGTGGGTGCTCGGTGGCTCACTGGATGGGACGGCCGGCCGAGAAGAACGCCGGAGAGGAGAGGAGACGCGAGGAAGGCGGTCTCCGGTGAAGAGGCCCGGAACGGCGGCGAGCTCCGGCTTGGTGGAGGAGACGCGCCGGCGGATCCTGACGAGGGCGCGCGCGCGGGGGCGAGGAGATGGCGGTCCGGCGAGGAGAAGCACGGCGCGGCGGAGGTCGAGCGGCCGGCGGCGAAGGCTCGGGCGTGGGGGGGTGGCCGGCGGTGAGTAGGGCACGGGCTCGGCGGCAGGATCGTGGGCGAGAGCGACGGCGTGACTGGATGAGGAAGATGACGCGTGGGACCCAACCGTCAGTAGAAGAACTGAACGCGCCGCTTAAGGAGCATCGGACGCGCCGATGATAACGCATCGGACGCTCCGATGCCTGTCCAGAGAGCTCCAAAACCGCCGAGATCACATCGGAAGCTTCCGGCGCCTCAGCATCGGACGCTGTGGAGCGTCCGATGGACCATCGGAGGATCCGATGGTGACACATCGGACGCTCCTCCGCTACTGTTTCAGCCGGGGCTGCCTACAGTGCAGGCATCGGATGCTGGACCAGCGTCCGATGCAGTCCGATGCTGCATCCGATGCTCTATTTGAGCAGTTTCGAAGATCTCCGTTGCGGCTCCCTTTCCCAACCAAGTTCCAACTCAAAGAAGAAGCAAATAAACACTAGTTGGAACCTAGTATGAGCATCCTCGCATAAACCCTCTATTTTTATAAATATTTTGCCATAGGCTACATATCATTTTTAGGTAAAATAGGCGATAAATCTCGAGGAGACAACATGTGGCCACCAAAACTAGGGGTCTCAACCATTAGGAGCCTCAAATGCTCCCCCTAGCGGTGGACGAACACAGCGGTTGCTCAAAACATAACCAAAAGAAACGGCAAAGCAACAAACATGCATATGCAATGCAATACGGAATTTGAATCTAGGTTGCTTGTCAAGTTTGCTCATGGGTAAGCTTCTTCACACGCTTTTTAGGGCGGTTATCTTAACCACGTCTGACAAGCCTATGTGCATAGCATCATTTAAACATGGCATATGTTACAATGTAATGCAAAGACAACTCCCCTTTCACCTTTTGACAAAGTTACTTAGATCAAGCACATTAGCTCACTTCGCAATCTACAAAGAGTGTTTTCATCTAGGGGTTTTGTGAAGATATCCGCCAATTGATCTTCAGTTCTGACTCCCTCTAAGGATAAATATCTTTTCTTGGGAACATGATCTCTAAGGAGTGATGGCGAATATCTATGTGCTTTTTCTATCTACTTTGCAACCGCGTAATCCGAGTCGGAATACCCAACGAGTTGGAAGTTAGCTCCTTTGGGATACCAAAGGCCAAAGCTTGGGGTGTGCTTTAGGTACCTAAGGATTCTTTTCACCGCTACAAGATGTGATTCCATAGGGTCGGCTTGAAACCGAGCACACATGCACACACTAAACATGATGTCGGGCCTAGATGCGGTCAAATATAACAAACTACCAATCATAGAGCGGTAGAGAGTTTGGTCAACCGGGTTACCTCCCACATCTAGGTCGAGATGTCCATTGTTGGCATTGGAGTCTTGATAGGCTTGCAATCATCCATGTTGAAGCGCTTGAGGAGGTCTTTTGTATACTTCTCTTGAGATATGAAAGTCCCCTCCTTCAATTGCTTGACTTGAAAGCCTAGGAAGAATGTGAGCTCTCCAATCATGGACATTTCGAACTCCTTCGACATCAAGTCACCAAATTCCTTGCAATAGGCTTCATTTGTTGACCCGAAGATGATATCATCGACGTAGACTTGCAAATGAAGATCTCTCCATCAAGCTTCTTGGTGAATAGTGTGGTGTCAACCTTCCCAATGGTGAAGCCCTTCTCAATGAGGAAGTCCCGGAGGCGCTCGTACCACGCTCTAGGGGCTTGCTTGAGCCCATATAACGCCTTGGACACCTATAAACATGATTAGGATATCTAGGGTCTTCAAACCCGGGAGGTTGATCAACATAGACTAGTTCATTTATGAAGCCATTTAAAAATGCACTTTTCACATCCATTTGATATAATTTAATGTCATGATGTGATGCATATGCAAGGAGGATACGAATGGCTTCGAGTCTTGCAACCGGTGCAAAGGTCTCTCCAAAATCCAAGCCTTCAACTTGAGAGAACCCCTTTGCCACTAGCCTTGCCTTGTTTCTAACAACCGTGCCTTGATCATCTTGCTTGTTCCTAAACACCCATTTTGTTCCAATGACTCTTGCGCCTTTTGGTCGCTCTTCAAGTGTCCAAACTTGGTTGCGGGTGAAGTTGTTTAATTCTTCATGCATGGCATTCACCCAATCCGGATCACCTAGAGCTTCATCTACAATGGTAGGCTCAACAAGAGAAACAAAGGAGTGATGTTCCATAAATAAAGCAAGTTTTTGAGAGCGAGTCATTACACCCCTTGTCGGACTCCCTATGATGAGATCTTGAGGATGAGCTTGTAGTAGAGGAGTAGTCCTTCGATCAACCACTTGAGGGGCCGCTTGTGGAGCACCAACATCTTGAGCTTGTACCACCATTTGATCATGGGAGACATGAGTATCTTCATTTGGATCCCTTCCATCTTTGTCATCATCAAGTGGTACATGGATGAGGATGGCTTGTCAATGACTTGCACATCATCATCATCATCATCTTTAGGCTTGATGACTCCAACCGGCATGTTCTTCATTGCTTCCCTCAATGGTTCATCACCTACATCATCAAGATTCTCATGCTCTCCTTGAGAGCCATTAGATTCATCGAATTCCACATCATATGTTTCTTCTACCATCCGGGTGGCATGGTTGAATACTCGATATGCTTTGGACTTCAATGAGTAACCAACAAGAAAACCAATATCACATCGGCGTTGAAACTTCCCTAGGTGTTGGCGCTTCTTGTAGATGTAGCATTTGCACCCAAACACTCTAAAGAAGGATACATCCGGCTTCTTGTTGTTGAGTAGCTCATAGGGGGTCTTGCCAAGTAGACGATGGGGGAACAATCGGTTTGATGCATAGCAAGCGGTGTTGATTGCTTCCGCCCAAAATCTCCGGTGTAGAGTACTCGTCTAGCATTGTCCTTGCTAGGGTGATTAGAGTCCGGTTCTTCCTCTCAACTACCCCATTTTGTTGTGGTGTGTAGGTTGCGGACACTTCATGCTTGATCCCAACTTCATCACAATATTCCTCAATATGGGTGTTGTCAAACTCCTTTCCGTTGTCACTTCTAATCTTCTTGATCTTCACATCAAATTCATTTTGAGCTCTCTTGGCAAACTTCTTGAAGGAAGGGGTTGCTTCGGATTTATCATGAAGAAAGAATACCCAAGTGTACCGAGAGTAGTCATCAACAATCACTAGGCAATAGAGGTTTCCTCCCAAACTTGCATATGTTGTTGGCCCAAATAGATCCATATGAAGAAGCTCTAACTCTCTTGATGTTGATACAAAGCTTTGGTTGGATGAGTGTTTGCAACTTGCTTGCCGGCTTGACATGCACTACACAATTTGTCCTTCTCAAATTTGACATCCTTCAAGCCTCTAACCAAATCCTTCTTCAATAGCTTGTTGAGAGTGTTCATTCCCACATGTGCCAATCTTCTATGCCATAGCCAACCAAGAGATTGCTTAGTGAACAAACATGTCTTCAAGTTGGCTTCTTTGGAGGAGAAATCCACAAGGTAGAGATTGTTGTATCTAAATCCTTTGAAGATCACTTGTGCATCATCTTGCTTGGTCACAACCACTTCTTTGTCGATGAACAAACATTGAAAGCCAAGATCACAAAGTTGCCCAACGGATAGCAAGTTGAAGCTCAAAGATGCAACAAGAAGCACATTGGAGATGGTATGGTCATTTGATATAGCCACTTTGCCCAATCCTTTGACATTGCCCTTTGAGTTGTCACCAAATGTTATCTTTTCTTGGTCATCGACATTCTCTTCTAGTGAGGTGAACATCCGGGGATCTCCGGTCATATGTTGTGTACATCCACTATCAATTACCCAATGTGATCCACCGGTCTTGTAGTTCACCTACACACACAAGAAATCAAGCTTGAGCTTTTGGGACCCAAACTTGTTGCGGTCCCTTAACCTTCTCAACTAGTGACTTAGCAACCCAAATTTGCTTTGGCCTACTCTTGTTAGGTGGTCCCATAAACAGAACCTTCACTTTGCCACTAGAATCTTGTCTAAGCATGTAGTGAGCATTGAAAGCAAAGGGCCTAGCATGCTTGGGCAAGGGTGTGGGCTTTGGTTCTTCACAATCATGAGCAAAGTGTCCTTCCTTTCCACATTCATAGCATCTTCCAATCTTCTTCTTCTTTGGCTTAGTGATGCTCTTGCGTTGCTTTATCTTCTCTTCAAGAAAGCCAATGCCATTTCTATTTGTCTTCATGACGGTGTTCATGAGAAGCTCACTTTGAAGACATTGACCCTTGGTGAAGTTCCTCAATCCGGTGGTGAGGTGTTCTTTTTCCTTCTTGAGCTTGTCATTCTCTTGTTGAAGCTCTAATCGAGATGGTGTCATCTTGTAATCTCTCTCCATCTTCAATCTCTTGTTTCTCTTCTTCTTTTCTTTAGCATGTCAAGCTCAGTGTC
The DNA here is from genome assembly GCA_009763385.1 of Coix lacryma-jobi var. lacryma-jobi. NCBI lineage: Eukaryota > Viridiplantae > Streptophyta > Magnoliopsida > Poales > Poaceae > Coix > Coix lacryma-jobi. Next base: position 124,315,342 of record CM019829.1, read on the forward strand.
ATGCTATACTCATCATCTTGGGTCTCAACAATGACTTGCTTGTGGTTGCAAGCTTCTCTAGATCAACTTTGAGCTTTGCATTCTCATTCTTGATCTTGATATAATCATCATAGTGATCGGCCACAACCACACTCTTGCTTCTCATTTTTGCTCTAGTCTTTCTTATGATTTTAGAATAGTCATTTAGCAATTTGACAAGTTCATCATAAGTGGGAGCCTCAAATTCACCATCACTATCACTATCACTAGAGTCATCATCGTTTTGTACCTTCCGGTCACCCTTGGCCATAAGGCATAGATGTGTAGATGATGATGGCGATGGTGGTGGTGGTGGTGTAGAGGAGCCAATGACTAGAGCGGCCACCTTCTCCTTCTCATCATCACTATCTTCATTTGATGAGCCACCGGAGGAGTCAATGTCGGTGAGCCAATCACCAACAATGTAAGCCTTCCCACCTTTCTTGTGGTATTGCTTCTTCTTGCCATCTTTCTTTTTGTATGGCTTGTCATTCTTCTTCTCATCTTCGCTTGATGAGTCATACTTCTTGCCCTTGTTCTTGTTCTTGTAGCTCTCTTTCTTGGGCTTGGTGCATTGATGAGCAAGATGGCCAAGCTCACCGCAATTGTAGCAATCCATTTTGGAGATTGGCCTCCTCTTGCTACTTGTGAAGAACTTCTTCTTTCTTGAGTCAAAGTTGACTCCATTCTTGTGAAGCTTCTTCAACATCTTGGTGGTCCTTCTCACCATGAGAGCGATGTTGGAATCATCTTCTTCTTCACTTGAGCTCTCATGATGCACCTCAATAGCCTTGGACTTGCCCTTCTTGTCATGGCTAGCTTTGAAGGCCAAGTCCTTCTTCTTGTCGGTGGAGGAGCCACCACTTGGTGTGATGTGCATGTACATCTCATGCGCATTGATCTTTCCCAAGATTTGAGTTGGTGTAGCGATGGAAAGATCACCTTGATGTAGCACCGTCACGATGTGTCCATACTTCTCAATTGGAAGGACACAAAGAATCTTCCTCACAACATCGGATGGTTGCATTTGTGTGAGGCCAAGTCCATTGAGTTCCTCTACAAGAACATTCAGCCGTGAGTACATTTCATTTGCACTTTCATTAGCATGCATATCAAAAGAGTGAAGTTTTTGCATAACTAAATGATAGCGTTCCTCACGCTCACTCTTAGTTCCCTCATGGAGCGCACAAATGTTTTCCCATAGATCATGGGCATTTTTGTGGTTCCGAACACGGTTGAACACATCTTTGCAAATGCCTCTAAAAATGATGTTTTTGGCTTTTGCATTCCATTTCTCATTTTCCTCCTCATTAGTAGTAAGGCTAGTGCCTTCTTTGGGCTTGGCAAAGCCGGTAATCGCGGCATTGAGGCATTTAGCATCAACCGCTTCTAGGTACGACTCCATACGGATTTTCCAATATGGGAAGTCGTCTCCCTCGAACATGGGAGGAGGTCCATCACCTCCGGACATCTTAACTCTAGGCGGTTAAGCCTAAATCGAGAGCACGAGGCTCCGATACCAATTGAAAGGATCAAGATGCCCAAGAGGGGGGGTGAATTGGGCTTTTCTAAAACTTCTTGCAATAATAAAACCTATCAAGCCTCAATTAACCCCCTAGATCCTAGAAGAGAGATTCTATTTAATCTACCGCACAAAAGACCAAGTCTAAGCCACTCCTACTCTAGCAAAGCAATTCAATATGGAATGAACAACAAGAGTAATGCGGAATTGAATTGCTTCAAAGTAAGTGCGTAAGTAAAAGAGTAGAGATGACTCGACGATCTTTTTGCCGAGGTATCGAGGTGTCGGCACACCCCCCTAGTCCTCGTTGGAGCACCCGCGCAAGGTATCGCTCCCCCTTGATCCGCGCAAGGATCAAGTGCTCACTACGAGCTGATTCTTCGCCACTCCGGCCCGGTGAATCGCTCGCTACCGGTCACAACTTGGCTTGGGTCATCCACAATGCCTCCGGATGATCACCAGGCTCTCCGATCGCAGCCACCAAGCCGTCTAGGTGTGCCGATCACCCAAGAGTAACAAGCTAGAACTCTCACTTGACCAACACAAGGCCAAAGAGATGGATGGATGCACACTTGCTACTCAATTCTCACTAGGAGGTGTCTAATTCTCACAATTACCAAATCACTCAACCTCACTAGGGCTCTTGCACTCACTCACTCTCACAAGGTGTTTCTCAGCTTATGGAAGTGGCAAGAACACCCAAATGGATGGAGGGAAGAAAGTATATATACTCCCCCAACCGGTCATCCAAAAACAGGACAAAACTGGGTTTCTGCGGGGTCATCGGACGCTCCGATGCCTAGCATCGGACGCGCCGATGACCTCGGCCAACGGTCGACTGTACCAGTTTGTCAGACATGTTTATGGAGCATCGGACGCTGGGGAGCGTCCGATGCCCTGCATCAGACGCGTCCGATGCCGAAAAGACCTCTCTGGAACCTCTCTGCATGGCCATCGGACGCTGGCCCTCAGCGTCCGATGCCAGCGTCCGATGCACTGCACTGCACAGTTCACTCCCAAGTGAACATTGACACCGGACGATCCGATGTGGCACCATCGAGCATCCGATGGTCATCGGAGCATCCGATGGTCACTCAACGCGCATCCGATGCCCATACCAAGGGCAAGATCAACTCGGATCGCGACGCGGTCTTAACGACTTTTGTTCCTCTCGACATAAGGCATCTCTCTGAGCTACCTAGGGCTATGAAATAACAAGTGTGCACCACACCTACCTCAATAGACTCATCTAGGTCAAGCTACTGATTCACACCCCTCTTTATAGTACGGCCAAAGGAAAACAAAGACCTAAGACTACCTAAGTATCCTCCAACACCATGCGACACTTAGCCTAGCCTAACACCGTCTTCGTCGTCCGTCCTTTGAAAACTGAAACGATTTCCATCGCCAAGGGACATGAACTCCATATGCCCGTATCGTCGCCATTACCGTGACCTAACTCATCCCTGTTTCTGCAAAACACACGTTAGTCACAGTAATCTTGTGTTTCATCCAATCACCGAAACCCATTAGGGGCCAAGATGCGTTCAGAACAAAACCGAAGCCTTGGCTCCGTGAACAACAAACATACCGTACACCATGTTGGGAGCCTCCTGGTCCTCCTCCTCGGTCATGTGGTTGAGGCGACCCTGAGCCGTCTTAGCGGGAGTCCTGTACGGTGTGCCCTGGTATGGCGGCTTCCTTGCTGAGGCGGCGCAGGCGGGTTGACAGTCTTCTTCTCAGGGCAGGCAGCCACCCTGTGCCGGGCGGCCCACAGCCGTAGCAGGTGAAAGGCGCACCGCCTGTGGGTGTTGGTGCAGCAGCCTTCCACGTGCCACTGCTCTGCGCGGGGTGGGGGGTAGTTGGTGGTGTAGGTACCCCCACCTCGACTCGGTGCAGGCGGAGCCCTTGGTGCAGCTCGGGGACACTGATGAGAGGGAAAGCTTCCCCTCATCCTTGTCGCAGCTGGGGCCCTGGAAGATCCTTCAGAGCGGCGTTTCTTCTCCCTGAACATGACGTCGGCCTCCAGACGGTCCGACTCGATCGTCATAGCCTTGTTCATCATCTCCCTCAGGGTGTGGTAGGCAGCGCTAGACAGGCTCAGCTTGATGAGAGTGTTGAGGCCCTTCTTGAAGAAGTACATCTTCTTCTTCTCCGTCGGGGTCTCCTCTGGAGCGTAGCGCATCAGCTTGATGAAGCGGTTCCCATACTCTTGGACCCTTTGAGATCCTGAGTAATGTTACGGAACTCCTCCACCTTGGCATCCATTGCTCCCTCGGGCACATGGTACTCACGGAAAGCCTCCGCGAATTCCTCCCAAGAGATGTGGGCCGGGTCTTCATGGGTTCCTGGAACCCATCCCACCATGCGCGTGCAGCGCCGGTGAGCTGATGAGCTGCGACACCGACACACTCCTCGTCGGAGCAAGTGGTCAGGTCCAGCTTCTTCTCCATTTCCCTCAACCAGTCCTCGGCGTCGAGAGGGTCGTTGGAGCTGTCGAAGGTGGGCGGCCTCAGCTTCAGGAAGCCCTCCAACTTGCGCTGGAAGTCATTGGGTGGACCTCCGTTGCGACGTATCATGCCATCTGCCAGAGTCTCTAGCAGGCGAGTCTGGCGGTCCATCACCTCGGCCAACTGGGCGGTGGCGGAGGTGGCGGCACATTCTCCATTGGCGGTTCTTCACCGGCCGGTGGTGGCGGCGGTGGTGTTGCGGCCCTCAGCGGCGACGGTGGTGGCACCTCTTCCTCAAAACGGGGCGGTTCATTGCCGCGCCCTCCACGTCGGCCTCTTCTACCTCGGGCGGCAGGGGCAGGGGATGGAGTGCGGTTCTCCAAGCGAGCTGAGCGGCGGTTTGACATCCTGCTTCTTCATTAACCAGGTTATGAGGCATGGGTTAGGTGATTTATTAAGCCCTTAATTAGTCCACAATTTAAAATCTTTAACACTCAATCAAAGAAGCATAAACAACCATAAGATGCATAAACTCCAAGCATTCATTACATTATTTTTATTACATGGCGATGTCTCCAGCAGCTACGCTTGGCAGACTCGCGAGAATTCGCTCTACACGCAGGTAGGCTCCAAAAGGTGATGATTCTACTCTACTCTGGATGGATCATGATTGCAGCCACGCAGGGCTTTCCATCACTCTTCTCCTACTCCCTATGACAAGGTACCAGCCTAAGACTGACTAGGTGGCGGTGTAGAGGCGCAATCCATGTCCTGGAGCTCGGTGTTGGTGCGGTGGAGTCTGGACACGTACTCGAGTGCCTCCTTCAGCTCGGGAGTCATTGTGGGCTCCAGGAGCTCCTCAGCTGGGCAGGCGGACAGGTTCAGCTGAGTGGGCTTGATGCGGAACTTCTCCTGGCGCGGCTTCTTGCGGGCGCGAATCGGCACCTTCTCCTGCATGTTCTCATACTCCTCCAGGCGCTTAGCGTCCGACTTCTTCCAAGCCTCCATGACGCGATCGACCTTCTCTTTGAGATACTCAGTGTACTTGACATAATCCTTGAGGTGCTGCTTGTTGTGGTCGGCATTGATTGCGATCTGCACCATCTTTCCTTCCACAGCGTTGAGGCGGTTGGTCATTGCCATCTTCTGGAATCCGTACCTCTTCTTCTTGTTCAGATGCTCCTGTAAGGACATCCTCTTGCGCTCCAGTGTGTCCTCCAACTCAAACACCTTGCTATCCAGGTAGTCATTGTGAAGTCCGAAGTCTCCTGCCTTGTCCCGCAGATCGGCAATCTCCTTTAGCAGGGCTTCCCGCTCCTTGTAGGTCAGATCCACACAGTAGAGGTCCATGCGTAGACTCTGGATGATCCCACGCAGTCGCTCCTTCTCCTGCTCTTCTGCCAGGAAGGCTTCATCGGCTTGGAACAGCATGTCCCGATAGCGATGGTTCTGGGAGATCAACTCCATGATGTAGCGATCCTGGTCAAGCACATGCTGCCCTGTCACCTAAAGGCAGTCATCATCTTCACGGAGAGCAAAGCGATCGGCGTCCACCACCTGCCTCTGAGTGTTCTGGGTGAGGTCAAGAGCATGAGGAAGCAAGCGGTAGGGCCCATCCTTGAGAAGCTCGTGAGCGTCACGCCTCACTCGACGGAGTGCCGAACGAGAGACGGACTGAACACAAGCCTCAATGGATGTCTCCACATCCATCTCAGTGAAAGCGGTCAGCTCGGGAGTTGCATTGTTAGCGGAGATCTGGAGATGGACAACGATGTGCCCTTGCAATCCCACTCCGTTTGGTCCTGGCTCCCCCCAGCAAGTGTACCGGACCTCCCCCGGAAGAACTCCCAGCTCCTCCAGCACGTCGTATAGCATCCTTGCATAGCCACCATAGCTCGTCCCTTCGATCGGTAGCTCGATGGAGGGAGGCATCTGCAAGGTGAGGAAGAAACGGGGATGTGGGTCAGTTCTTTTTGGTAGGATAGCAAGAAAAGAGGTAAAGTTTTTGTAGAAAATAGGTTTTTGACAAAGGTCGGTCCTGATTCTATCGGCCATTTCTAGGGTCTCGTCCTACGGTCAAGTATGGCTTTGATACCAACTGAAACGTACCACGATTTCCTCGAAGGGAAATCCACAGATACAACAACAATGTGACAGTCTCCGAAGATCATGCCATCACATTATCATGGAAATTCAGTTGATAACCAAAGTGCATACATCGAATCCCTGTTTAAGAGTACAAATAGCAGGGTTTACTTATTATTACAGCTCAGGACACAAAAAAACACACACATCACATCCATCAGACAGAACAGCAGAAGCACGATCTCGGTAGAAGACTTGTCGACTCCTCCGACTTGAGCGTAGAACAAGGCCCCCTAGTTCTCCCATCCATCGCCCTCGTAGTCATACTCGGGCTCAACACCTGTTAACCAAATTTTCAGTACGATTTGTACTGGCCACACTTTCCCATCCTATGCTTAATTTGCTATGTGGTAGGTGGATGCAAGGGTAGAGCAAAAGAACCTAATATGGTTGTAGTCTTCCTATGCATATAGTCATCTTTTATAGTATACAGTTCGTCAAGTTTTTATTCCATCATCCAGTCACGTGATCGGCCACCCGATCACCCTCCCGGATGTCCCAACCAGACCATCCACACAAATCTTACCACACACTCTCGCACTCTCTAGGCGGCAAGGGCGACTCCCTCTCGCTCCTTGCCTCAACGGCCATGCCGGGCCTATCATCCCAGGGGAAGAAGAAGAATATCACTCGCTAAGCCAAGAGAAGTAAAGCTATAGGTTTGTCCGTAACCGGGGACACGGCTATACGTATAGATCGATCAACTCTGCAGAGCGTGTACGCCTGAAACCACAGGTTAGTCATCATCGACGTTCGCGTTCACCTAGACTGATTCCAAACTTCCCCCTAATCTGCAACGATGCCATCCTACCACTCAGCCCTGGGGCACCCCGGTGGAAAACCACCGTAACGCTGAGACTGTGAGACGTGGATCCTGGCATACCAAATAAAACACCACGTTGTCTTAGGAGGGTGTGGGTATCCAACCCTTACCTCCCTACACTTATCACCTTCCAGCCTAGCAGTAATGGCATCGTTTCGCCCAGGGGGTAGGAACGGTTCTGTGCCCATACAAGAACAAGTGGTGCGCACGAACGTTCTATGAGCCAGCCTCTCGACGTCCTAGGTGATCAGACAGGATGTCTCCTCCTCGGGGCTTCCATCGCCCCCGTGCTGACACAGCACCTCTATCCCGGGGATTCGCCCCACGAAGGCACTCCTCCCCAGGACCTCTCCTCAAGGTTACTATGTACCCGCCACAGGTACTCCACAGGGGATGCCCAGGTCACATCCCCTCAGCAAGACTCGTCACCGGACTCGTCGTAGATCCTGTCCGATCGACTCAACCCTCACCCACACGCACCCGAGACACACGCCAAGATCTCCCCATATTCCAATCCGTTGTTATGGCACCACGTGCCTTAGCCAAGCTCAAGCATCATCATAAGCATCACATCACAAATATAATGCGTAGAGGAAACAAGTAGCAGGTATGAGTAAGCGGTGTCCAGCCTATAAGCGGTGTGTAGGGGAAAGGTTGCGACAAGGTAAAGGCTTCACAAGCAATCTATCATGCAACCTATCACAGTTCAATTGCAGAAAGTAAAGCACTAGCATCTACATTATTGCATGACTAATAGGTTCTACGGGATTGGATGGGCTGTGGCACCTTCGGAACCGTCGTCTCCGAGCTCCTCCTGGTACTCGTAGTCGTCCTCGCCAGGGTCCTGCTCCTCCGGGGCTGAAAAACGAGACGTAACGTCGCAATAAGCGACTCCTATAGATGTTCACAAAGAAGCAACTGAAATCCAAAAGATCCAAATTCACTCAAACATAGGCCTATGACGTAGTGCTTATTTTAGAAAAAATTAGAAACTGGTTTCGTATTTTTTGGAGACCGTATGAATTTCTTATGAATTTTTCAAGTTTGAAACCATTTCTGAAAAAGAAAAGATCCAGAAATCCCTTCTGCTGACACGTGGCGCGTCCTGGCCGTGACACTTGGCATCTTCCGATTGGTCCAGGGCTTTGTGAGGCTGACAAGTGGGGCCTGGTGTCAGTCAGTGTTGACCGGTCAACGGTCAATGTTGACCGGGCCGTGACTGGGTTTTGGCGGGCCGGATACGGGCTAGGTTTGGGCCGGTCTGGGCCGGGCCGGCCCGGACACGTGTCGGCCAGAGAACGTGGCCACGCGACGCTTTGGGCCTCTGCCGGGCCTGTGGAACGGGCGGATCTCCTGGGCGCGGTCCTCGGTGGTCTTCCCCGTGCTGGTCTATAGACCGCGGTCTCGGTCTGCGGTGGACCGCGTCTATCCTCTCTCCCTTTTCTCCGGCTCTCGCGCACTGGTGCACGCGCTGGCCTCCCTCTTTTCCCCGCTCTTTCCTCCTTCTTTTCCCCCCTTCTCTTCTCCGCCCGGCGCTTGCCGGCGGTGACCCCCAGTGGCTTCTCCGTTCTAGGGCAAGCACGACAAGGTACTAAAAGCGGGGCTTTGGTCTTCCAGCGGCTCGGTAAAGGCGCGGCGGCGGACCTCGGCAACCAGCCGAGACGGTGAGTCGGCGTGGGGTGGCTTTGGCCGAGGGAATTGGCTTCCGTGGCTTCTAGTAGGGTTTGGTAAACGTGTTGCCCCGCTACCGGCGGCGACCAAAACCGCGGCGGAGTCCGCTCTTCGTGCGGGCGCGGCGGCGCTCTAGCGGCTCTCGGCTCCCGTGGCCAGGGCCACCAGAAGGACTCGGGGTGTGCCCAAGAGTGTGGTTAGACGCGTCGTGCCGAGGTGGGTTGGCCGGCTACTCCTTACCGGCTGAGGAAGTTGGTGACGGCCGGAACGGCTTCGCCATGGCCGTGCTCTGGCCATGGTGAGCGCGTCCGGCGTGGAGCTCGACTGGGCGTCCCCGAGCTCGTATGGCTCGGCTTCGCCATCCCTCGCCTACTCCACGTGTGCGGTGTGTGCTGTGCGGCGTGGTGTTCGACTGGGCGGCGCCTTGCCCCTCCCAGTGGGGAAAGAACGCGACGGCGCTCTTGGTGGCCATGGCGAACGCGCGCTCAGAGGCAAGGGACATGCTGCTTGGGTGGGGCTGCGTGGAGGGCGTCGAGAGCAGTGCGTGCAGCGAGTGCCGTGGAGCGTCAGTCGAGTCGTAGTCGAGCAGTGCAGGTGAGCCGCAACGTTGGCGTAGTCTCGGGTGTCGTCCTCCGCCGGCGGCTCCGGGCAGAGCTCCGAGCAGAGCCTCAGACAGGGCTTCGTCCTCCGGCTCCCTTCCGCCCCCCTCTTCTCCCTTCTCATGGCTTGGCTGGTTGGTGTGGTTGCCACCCGAGTGGCGGCGAATGGTTGGGAGGGGGCGAGGGCTCGCGGAGCGGCGCTTATATAGCCGCCCGGCGTCCATGGCTGCAATGGACAGCGGGGACAGTGGAGGGGTACGTGTAGGGCGATTAGGGGCTTAGGGTTAGGGTTCGGGGGTATGTGCGAGCGGGCGAGCTGCTGGCGCTCCCAATTGCGGCGGCGGCCGGTCAAAAGTGGACGCCATGGCGTCAGCGGCGCGGGCCACGGTGGCGACGTCAGCGGCGCGGCCGCGCTTATCCGGGCGTGGAGGGCGCTGCACTCCGGATGCGGGGACGTGGTGCCCATCTGCGAGTCGTCTTCCCAACGGGTTGAACAGGGACGGCGGGGATGCGAGGCGTCCCCCTTGGATTCGCTCCGGCGCGGAGCGCTCTGCCTTGGCACAGAGGAAAAGCAGAGGAGAGGGGGAAAAAGGTGAGGGATGACAGGTGGGGTCGGCGGGGCCGCCTGTCAGCCGGTTAGTGAGGGAGGGGGCGGGAGCGCGCGCTGCAAGCTGAGTCGGCGAGCGCTGCGGGCCGCGCTGCCTGGGCGAGTGCGCGCACGCGCGGTTGGGCCGCAAGGCGCGTGTGTGGGCCGCGGGCGCGCGTGTGAGGGGAAGGCTGGCCAGGCCGGATCGGCTTGGGCCGTGGGGTGCGGTTTCGTGGGTCGCGCACAAGGGTGGGCAGGCGGGGTCGGCTGGGCCTGTTCGGGCTTCTTTCTCCTTCTCCTTTTCTTCCAGGATTTTCCCCCTTTTCCCATTTCTCCATTAGGCATAAAAACCAAGGGTGTGGGTGTGAACTAGTGTGGGACCCACTTGGGTCTCTAGGGGTTGGTTAGGTTTTTAGGGCATCGTGAGCCGAGGTTACTTTGTGTCAGCATGTTGGGATTTGGATCATAGTCCTTATAGAGTTTTACTTAATATATAACACACATATAAAAAGATAAGATCCAAATCATAAATTAAATATCAATGCATATGCTTTTATCTCTACTAGGGTGTTACCTGTGCATCTACGGAGGGTTTCCTATATGGCACTCACCAAGCTTGGGTTAGTTTCTCAAAAGTTTTTGAAAGCTGTGATTTTTGGTCTTGGGTTTTCTCCAGGTTGTTACACCACACCACCAGGACAACCGCAACCTCGCCGAGTACGCACAACCTTGGGTACATGAAAGACTTTATAAATTCCTCGCTCAAATGTTGCCTGATTAATAATGATCTTGTTGTCTTCCTCGCAGTCGGCGTCACACGGTGGCCAGCCTTGCAGCACGTTGAAGGCATATGCCATGTCCCACAAGGGCAAGGCCACGTCACCGGAGACCTCCTACAACCTCGACGACCCCGCCGACGCGTACACCAACTCCAGCGTCCACACCTGCCTCACTGACTACACAGAGGCGTCAAGGGCGGTCTATGGGGACGACTTTGATCCCGCCAGCGAGGACCTGAACCGGAGCATCGTCATGAGGGTCGGAGGAGGGAAAGAAGCACGAGCGGTACTGGCTTGGCGACAGTGTCATCGACTCGTCCTCCACTCCCACTTTGGCCCAGCTCCGAGCACAGAGCACGAGCGGGAGCGTCCCCATACGCCCATGCCCGTCGCCTTCGCAGTCGCGGGTCGCCGAGCTCGAGGTTATTAAAAGCCCTAGTTTGGTTTTGGTTAATTGATGAAACCTAATTGGACTAACCCTATGCTTAAGTGTGTATAAGATAGGTTGGTCCAACACCAAGTGATGTAGCTAGATGGATGGTGATGTCCCCGTGATGGTGATCAAGGGCTCAAATGCTTGGAAAAGAAGAAAGGGAAAAACAAAATGGGCTAGAGGCATTTTGTTTTGGTGATCAAGACACTATAGAGGGTGTGATCACATTTAGGATTGATAGCCGTACTATAAAGAGCAGCGAAACTCGTTTGTGAAATACGGTTATCAAAGCCACTAGATGATCTTACTTGCATATGCATTTAGAATCTAGTATGTGCTAACATTCCTTGGGTATGTGCTTGATAAATGCTTACTCACAACACAAGTAGTGGAAACTTGGTGGAGTTAACACTTTTGCACAAGGGATGAAGTGGAGATCGGTTCTGTGCTCTCTGAGGAGCATCAGACGCTGGTCTGATGAGCATTAGACGCTGAGGGTAGCGTCCGATGGTAAACCCTAGTAAAGCTGAGCTAACTGAGTAGCATCGGACGCAGGCAACGGAGACTGAGAAATCACTGTTGCAGAGTCCGATGTTGATGGCGTGTCCTAGGGCTATTCTCATAGGAGCATCAGACGCGTCCGATGTCCGCAGGAGCTCTCTGGATGCTCTCTGCATAGACATCGGACGCAGGTGCTGTAGCGTCCGATGTAGCTAAGTGCGAGCGTCCGATATGAGCGCGACTAGCCGTTGTTTTCTCTGACAAGTCATCGGACGCTGGGTCGGTGCGTCCGATGTAGCATCTGATGCAATATTAACAGCGTGCGATGGATTCTAGTTGTTGGGATCTGGCGGACGAGGTTAAAAGAAAAGGGTCGTGTGGCATTCATCCAGGCATCGGACGCTGGGCATGCGTCCGATGTAAAACCATCGGAGCGTCCGATGGCCCCACAGAAACTGAGTGATAGGGGGTTTCGGCCCTCCCTTTTGTGGGGGCTCTATATAAGCCATGTGGCCGGCTTGGGCTCATCCTTTGGCCATTTTGCTTTGTCAAAAACTATAGAGTGAGCCTAGCCAAACATCTCCTACTCCATTTGATTGATTGTTCATTATTTTGAGAGAGATTGGGAGAGCCAAGTGCATTGCATGAGTGTGTTCATCTAGAGGCACTTGGTGTTCGTGTTTCGCTGCGGATTTCTCTTGTTACTCTTGGTGTTTGTCAACACCTAGATGGCTTGGGGCAGCGAGGATCGTTTGAGCGGAAAGTGGTGATTGTTTCTGGCTCCGATCGGTGATTTGTAAGGGGTTTCTTGTACCTTCCCCGCGGAGATCGCGAAAGGTAACTTTAGTGGATTGCTCGTAGCTTGTGGATCCCCATCTTGTGGTGTGGTTGTGCGGCACCCTATTAGGGTTTGGCGTGTGATGCCAATTAGCTCGTGAACCTCCAAGTGGGTGTATCGCTACAACGGGGACGTAACTTGCCGGCAAGCAAGTGAACCTCGGAGAAAAATCATTGTGTCATCTTGTCTTCTTGGTATTCATTGGCATTGTATTATTGATCTCTTGCCCGTATTGGTATACATATCTCACTCACTTGTATTTACCTTTGCTACATTCTTGCAATTGATAATTGTCTATTCATGTTGCTAGTTAGACTTACATATCTTGTGTAGTTGTAACTATAGTTGATCACTTGCTCACTTAGTTGTAAAGTAGCAACATAGTTTTGTGTGATATTAGAAATCATAGCCAACTAGAATTGTTAATAGGAGGCTTGCTTTTGACATAGAGCTAGCGCAACCTATGCTTCGTCATTTAGTTTACTAATCAAAATTGATTAGTGTTGTTGTAGATTTTATAGGCTATTCACCCCCCCTCTAATTTAGGACCTTTTAGTTATTTTTGTTTTACTCTCGTACATTGATCTTTAAATGTTTGCATTGTTCTAACATTCCTTTGTATTATCGCAGGCCCGCCTGGAAAGAGAAAGGCAAGAGCGCCAGATGTCCGAGACCCAGATGTCGGCCCCGATGTCCGCCCAAGCTAAGCAGATGGAGGCCCAAGCTAACCAGATGGCGGAACTCATCGCCTTCATGGCCTCCTAGGGCATGGCCGTGCCCCAGACGATCATGACTCCTCCACCGCCGTCTCAGGACGCCGAACCTACTGTTGTGAGTTTTGATACCTCAGTGTTTCATTTCTGCATTTGCTTATCTGACATAGACGTCTTCCTTTTGCAACCTCTGTCGGAGGGTTCGAACAACCCCCATGCGCCTGGATGGAACGCGCCCGAGGGTCAAGCAAGCGACACTTCTTCTCCGGGGTGGCAAGGTTGGCAGTGAGTGTGTTTGTGTAGGGTGCCTGAGGCTTATGTGTGATTACTTAGCATGTGTGTTGGATTTAAAACTTAGCATGTTATGTGTGATGACTTTGGATTCAACTATGTGATGACGTGACATATGTGATATGTGATATATGTGTACATCGGCTATGTCTGGTGACATGAAATGTGATGAATGTGATATATATATATGTGATACGTGTGATATGTATATATGATAATGTCGAAGAAAAGGAAAATTAGAGGAATTTTTTTTGCCCTCTTTGCCGAGAGCAACTCTCGGCAAAGGGGTCTTTGCCGAGTGCTATGGCCAAAGCACTCGACAAAGCTGGTGAAATGGGCTGTCAGAACAGCCATTTCCAAGCTTTATTTTTCGAGTTCTTTGGCCATAGCACTCGGCAAATGCTAGGTCTTTGCCGAGAGCCAGACCATGAGCTCTCGACAAAGAATTTTTTTAAAAAAAGTCTCTTTGGCGAGAGCTTGCCATGTGAACTCTCGACAAAGATTTTTCAAAAAAAAATTCATCTTTGCCGAGAGTGGGCTCTCGGCAAAGTTTTTTTTTAAAAAAAAAAATCTTTACCGAGAGCCTGCCAGATGACTCTCGACAAAGAAGCCGTCAATGACTTTTCTTTGCCGAGAGCCCGAAGACTCTTTGTCGATCAGATTTTCGTCGAGAGCTCTTTGCCGAGAGCTACGCTCGGCAAAGGCTTTGCCGAGGACCTTAGAGGCTTTACCGAGCGCCTCTGCCCTCTGCAAAGAGAGCTTTTCCAGTAGTAAGTGTGTAGTACCATTGTTGTTGGTAGGGAACACTTTCATAGAACTCAACGATCAGTTCATAGTTCTCAAAGCCTTCCTCAATGTAGCAACATCATCTAAACCAACAAGCTGCGTCAGTTCTTATTGACTAAATCACTACCTACTTTCTTTCTACTATGGAATACACATTATTGCAGGAGCACAATGGGATGTATTCACTATCAAAAGCTAAGGCAATCCATCTATGAAAAAGAGAGAGAGCAGACAATCGAATCATTCTTAACTCCATCACCCGATTCACCAGCTAGGGTGCCGGCCGGGTCCTGAATCCTGATGCTCACATGCATGCATGCCTGCCTTGCAGGTTGAATTTGTTTATCCATAAAGAGTACCATTAATTCCGATGTCAAACAGCAATCCCCATGCTTACCTTGACTGGTTCTTCCTCGAGTACAAACAAGCCATAGCCATGCATGCCCAAGTTCATTGGACAGTAGTACGTGTACAGTGCACTGCATGCATGCGTATGAGTACTTGGATATGAAGGAACGTCAACTTGTAATAAAACTTGCATTGTAACGCGCGCGACGACTGGAGCAAGATATATACTAGAGAGCGCTAATAAATCCTCACTTCATATACTCCGTATGTCAACTTGTTGTAACATGTTGCAAGATGCCTTGGTGAAGTCTCAAATGTAGTCTATCTTATACTATAATATAAATAGCTACACAGCTATAGATCGAGCCCCTAATAATAACTAATAATATAATTGGTCGATAGATGTGCAAGTTTGGTGCCTATAAATAGCTAACAAATGACCCATGATACAGGCAGGCACCGATAGTCAATAATTGAGCTGTTTGCCCCTGCATCGATCTCTCCATTTGTAGGGCATCTCTATTAGATCGTGCCATCTCAAGTTGTGCTTATTAATTAGGTGGCTTGCAGCTGAAAGATATGGCTTCAGCTGCTGCTGCTGCTCTGAAAAAGGCCTTGCTCGTCGCCGTGTGCGGCGTCATGCTGCTCCACTCTTCGACGACGTCGTCGTACACGGGCCAGCCGCCGCCGCCGCTGCCGCCGCCTGCATCACCGGCCGGTTGCCCTTACACTGGGCAGCAGCAGCCACCACCGCCGCCGCCGCCCTCGCCAACGCCGCCGGTGGCGCCGCCGCCAGCGCCCACGCCGACACCCACACCGACACCGACGCCGACGCCGGTGCCAGCGCCGCCCATGCCAACCCCGACGCCGGCGCCGGCGCCATCACCCACGACGACGAATTGCACCTACAGCGACTGCGCCTCGAATGCAGTCCGTCCTGCGAGGCCAGTTACGCCGCCAGCGTCAGGAACTGCACGAGCCTGCTCGTCGGCGCCTTCGAGGGGTGCTACGGCAGCTGCACCAACCATACCTGCCCGGCAAGTCGTGTGACCACAGCGGCTGCGGCTACAGCAGCTGTTCCTGCAAAAGCCCCGATGCAAGCAGCTGCTGCGATTCTTGCCGTCGCAACGCCATTTCCACAGGCGTGGGTAGTGCGTACCAACAGTGCCAGAGTTACAACGAAAGGTACATGGGCTACTGCATGACGTACTGCTCTGACAGGTGCTCCAAGAACTGTACCCACTCATAGGGCACATATATATAGCTATGTGGGCTGTCTGTTTTTCACGGCTAAAATTTTAACTCCGTCAGACCTATAGTCCCATTTTTTTTTGCTTATCAGTCGGCTTATCAGTCATACTTTGACTTATTCTCTCTCACAAAACACTATTGAAACAGCCGAAACATGCCGGACGCTCCGGCCAATAATAATGCATGTGGTGCCTAGCGGCTAAGTGAATGTTACTGTATGTTCACGTGTCTGCATTTTCATGTATATGTACACTCGATCAGTTATAAGCTTTCTATCAAAAATAAAGCATCGTGAGCTTTGAAGAATTCTCTGTTTACTGCTCTTGTGTGTTTGTCCGGTAATCATCTGCCCTGTTTTTGGCTCTATGACTAGATCTAGATCTAAAATTGTTTTGTTAGTCAATTAGTTTGTGTCTGTGACGAGTATACCTAGGTATCTCTCCACCCCTTGGTACTTCATACGCTACCGAGTTCGTACTCCATGGAGTTTGTACGTCGCCGAGTTTCCCGCCAGGACCCGTTCAGGCAGAGAACTTTGGTCATAGAGGGTCCGCTATCTTTTGGCGGCCCTCTGGCTCCGCGTCCGGAGGACAATGTTACCTGAACAATCTCCATTGACGGGATCTGGCCCCCGAAACTCAACAAGTCCCTCAAGGAGGGAGACGATACACGGGGAACTAGGCTAGTCGTCTATCCTTCCACCGGAATTGTCAAAAGGTTGTCACTCATATAATATATATATATATATAATATATATATCCTTTTAGGTTTTGATAATTGACACTACTTGTGAACTAACTTTTGATGTGAGAAATGAAGGTTATTATAAGTTATGACCACGCACAAGGATGCTTTGAGCAAAACATTGGTGTTATGGTGAAAGATGGCATGGCTGGATGGTGAAGAGCTCAAGGCAAATAGATATTTAGGGTTTATGTTTCAGTGGCTAGAGGTGATAGTCAAAAGAGAGAAGCCGCTGTGGTTCTGGTTATTAGTGCTATATATTAATTTGTAGGTCGAGGATCCCTTGAAATACAGAAATTGTATAGCGGAATTTTTTAGAGGTTTCAGTTCATGCTCCACAAAAAAACAGAGACATAGGAAAACATCATGTGTTTCAAAGGGGCCTTGCTGCTGGCTGGATAGTAGAAAAAGTTTTTTAGTTTTATCTACCCTACTAATACACCATCTCTTTTATTTGCTTGGTGTACCAACGAAAATCTCCCCCGCTGAGATGACGTCTCTCCATACACCCAAAAAATATACCCAGAAAAATAACTCTATAGAAATTAACCATCCAGATTGCTTCTTAGTCTTCTCTCTCCTTACTCACTCATATCTAACGATCACGATTTGTTGTATGGTATACTTCTCGTCCCTCCCACGCCAACGTCCGCACCCAGCCCCCATGCCCGTGGTCGAGATTTCTTTTTTTTTTCTAAACCTACCGACCCCTCCTCCGTCCTCTCCCCAACGCGCCGCACTCCTCCCCCGCCGCGCAGCACCAGGGATCAGCGTGTGATCCCTCATCTCCCGTCCCATCCCCAGCCTGATCCCTCAGCCCACGCATCCGATGATCCGAAGAGGCCATTTCAATCCGCCGCCAAGACCAAAAACGACAGTGACCCGACTGCCTCCGTCTAGCCGCCGGCGCCAACACGGCCATGGAAGGTACCATCGTTCTCCCTCGCCCCCGAGAGCGCCGACCATCAGGGTGCCTCCTTGCGCCCTCACTTTCCCCCTCACAGTTCTTCGTAGTGTTCGCAGGCCTGTTTCGTGTGGGGTCGATCAAATATTGGATCATCTCGCCGGCCCCAATCTGCTGATGCATTTCATCCGTATGTGCTGGGAAAGATTGCTGGCAAATCGGATTATACTGGATTAGTAATAAAGATGCTAGGTGTTTCTTTCTTTTCTAGATAGATTTCTTGGTCGATTTGACCAGCGTTCTCCAAAGTTGGTGTCGTGAGTTCTTTGACCTACTGTATTAGATACAGAGTATTTGTGTTATATGATCCTATTTGTAGACATAAATCCCGATGCTTAGTTGATAATATATATTTACGGTTGCAGGTAACCAAAGGCACCACACAAAGAAGTATGACCATGCGTGCTTTGACATAATAGAGCACAATATTTTAATGTATAATCGTTTTGACAATATAACTTTGTAGCAATTGTCTTACATGAGACATGTTGGTTAGTTTGTTTCGTGAATGTTTGAACGTCTTGTTATCCTGACTGTGAGGTAGTAGTCTATCTATATGCTGCAGGCCAGTGCGAGCGAGCTAGGCCCCTGCAACGGTGCGCGGTGGGAGGATGAGGTTGCGAGAGGCGAGGCCGCAATCCCGGGCCGGATCTGAGAGCCGCGATCGAGGACGTAGGTCGCGAGGGCGCCGCTACCGGGGAGAACAGGATCAAGGGCGAGGGCTACATCGTTGTCGCCGTCGTCGTCGCCGCTGGACGACGAGGAGAGGCAGAAGGCGTCGTCCGTCCATCATGGTTTGTTTTTTCTTGATTCTGCAGGGCAATTTCAAGAACCTCCTCACTGCTCCTGACCGCATGTCCACCTTCGTCTGCGAGCTGCTTGACATGGCGTGCATTACCTCCTCTCCATCTTCCTCTCTACCATCACGGGTCCCTGTCCAGCTTCCTCTATGCAGGGAGAAAAGAATATTGATCTTCATCATCAGGGTGAGACGGAGACCCTGCTAATGGAACTGGAATGGAGCGTAAGTGACTTTTTCATAGTTTCAATTTCTTAGAATGAATGTTTTCAAATATCTATAATTATTGGATTTCAGAGATTTGTATGCATTTAAACGAACTTCAGAGATTAGTAGCTGCCTTTGATTTTGTCTATCTAGAGATCATGTGAGTCCAGTACGCTCAGATCGAGTGAATGAAGATTGAGAATATGATTGGCTAATGGCATTTGTGTATATTCAGCAACGAATAAAATAGTTTGTTTTCACTTTATACCCTCTGTTTTCAGTATACAGAGATTGAATTTCTGGAGCACATTAATAGTAATCAAATTGAGGAAATAGTCATCCCTTTTAGTTTTCCTGGTGATGTATAAAGGTCTTTAACTTAAGCAAATGATTCTATTTGACTTCTTATTTCAGTCCTAGGTGAACTGATTTGTGAGATTGTGCTGTTGTGACTTGACTACCTGTGGATGATTATTGATCTCAGAAACATCTGAATTTCAGCTTTCATTAGTTAATGTTTTTGCACTGTAGTTTTATACTTCAACATTGTGGCATGGACTGGTTGAGTCTGTGCTATCTATTTGTGATGGAAAATGCTTTAAAGTACAAACAATCACCAAAGATACCTTTTTAACTACTTTAATCTTCATCTTTTAGGAATGGACTGAAAATTGTTTTGTTTTGTTCTTAAGTGCATTTTGTGCAAATAATCCTTGCAGGGAACATGTGTGAAAATGTCAGAAAGGGCTTTGGAAGTTCTCAATATTTCTCAATCGACGGACCTGGAGAATGAAAATGTCAGAAAGGGCTTTCAAAGATGTGTACATTGATTCTGCATACTCCAGTATATATATTCACCAGACACTAGCATATATATTCATATTATACTGAATATTTAGAGGTACTTATTATAATTTCGGTTCAGAAATAAAAACAACAGTAAGCTAATGCTTCCCAAGGCAAAATTTTTGGGACTCTAGGTATTTATTTTTTTTTTGCAATCATGGGCTAATGATGATACACTTAAAGATCTCACATATTTTTCTTTCAATCTTGCATAAGTTGATCTCACAAATTTTAGTGCATGCGAAAGTTACTTAAATTGATCATAAAAAATATTTTATAAGTTGATATCACATATTTTTCTTTCATATAGTTAGAATTTGTATGTATACGGAAACATATTTCACGTGAGCCGTAGCGTTAGCACGGGCAATATACTGGTGACTAATAATATATGTAATAATGAGCAGTGTTCCGATCCCGATCCCGTACCAGTGGCCGGCCCACGCCCGTGCCCCCTTCCTCGAGTATGTACCCGCAAACCATATGCATGCACAAGTTGATTGCATTATTGAACAGTATGTACGTACTGCGTATCTCAAGGAACGACGTCAACTTCTGACTTCTGAGGACGCAAACTTTCAACGCGACGACTGGAGCAAGGTAGAGCTAATAAGGTAGACTAAATAAACATCAATCTAGACGTACTATAATGAGGAGCGTTACCGATGATCTCCAACAGAGAATCAATTGCCAATGGCTGGGTATGATGCCCTCATCGATCTTTACCCTTGACTAATTCTCCAAACAATAATAAAAAAAATCTTTACCCTTATTGACTGGTTCTTCCTCGATCGAGTACCAAGAAACCAGCATGCAGAGGTTCACTGAACAGTGCTACTGCATATGAGTGAACACTACTGCAGACTGGCACTTTGCCGAGTGTTTTTACACTCGGCAAAGAGCCTAAAAACACTCGGCAAAGGCTTTGCCGAGTGTTTTTAACCAAGGCACTCGGCAAAGTTTGCTCGGCAACATAGTTCACGGCAAAGAAACTTTGCCGAGTGCTTTTTCTCGGACACTCGGCAAAATAATAATATATTTTGCCGAGTGCTGGGCAAGGCACTCGGCAAAATTTTCATGGCCGTTACGCCGCTTGCCGTTAACTGTTATTTTGTCGAGTGCCCTAAACACTCGGCAAAAATTTTCCGTTGTTTTCTCGTAAAACTTTGCCGAGTGTTTTTTATCAAGGCACTCGGCAAAGATTATTTAAAAAAAAAAAACCCATACTTTGCCGAGTGTTTTGGATCAAGACACCTGGCAAAGATTATTTTTAAAAAATAAAACTCATACTTTGTCGAGTGTTTTCGATCAAGGCACTCGGCAAAGATTATTTTTTAAAAAGTAAAACCCGTACTTTGCCGAGTGTTTTCGTTTAAGGCACTCGGCAAAGATTATTTTTCAAAAAATAAAAAACATACTTTGCCGAGTGTTTTCATCAAGGCACTCGGCAAAGTATATATTTTTTAAAAAAATATACTTTCACCAGATTACTTGATCAAAAGGTAATTTTCTTGTGATTAGTGATTAATCATAACACCAATTCCTAGGAAATTGATGTACAAAGCAGGTGATAACAAAGAAGCAGGTCTATATATCTTCCTGCTTGTACAAAGCAGGTGATAACAAACACGTAAATATAAAGACTCTATTGACCATTTTTTCATAATCCAAGCAAAACAAATAAATGATTAAGGTACATGTGCAAACATTTATGAAAAAAATAAATGTGGCACTATTTGAAATCAGAGTACAAAAGGCTTGCTCTGCTTAGGTACTGAACTACAGAAACAGATAACGAACTGCAAAGTAAAATTTTCAAGGGATCTAACACTTTCCCTTTGTCAGGTATGTTCAACATGAAGAATAACAAAATAAAACTGGATGCAAGGAAATTTACTGCATAAACTATATGGTTGTAAAAAAGAACATGAGCACAAATTAGTCAGGTATACTTTCCTTTTTGTCAGGTATACCTTTATTATCTAAAAAGGAACACATATTAAAGTGGGAAGGGAACAATAAGCATAATATAATTACTGAAGCGAAGTAAATAAACATGAGCACAAATTAGTACAATTTAGTTTAACATGTAATTATTTCAGAACCACATTATGATTCATAATATGCTCTAAGCAAAAACTTACACTGATTGGTGATTGGCAGCGAAGAGAGCCTGAGGTAAAAAATGTTTTACACAATGTTTATATACATACATGAAGAGTGCAGGCACAGAGCAAATAATCAACAAAAAAAACAAGTCACACCTCTTGAGTCATCAGTTGAGTCGGATCGTGTGCCTGGAACACAAGGCGATTGAAATTGAACTGATGCACACAAATGAATATGGTTAGCAAGCAACAAACTAAACATTTATTTTAATTTGCATACATACATAAAAACAACATGTAAAGACAAGGGTGGTCCTTTAAAAATTAAAGCTAACATGCTACATGCTTCAGTACTAAAAACTATCTTCTGACTGACAAAACAGTTCATTGGCACCTGAAAGTACTGAAACCCATAACTCTAGTCTAAAAAACAGAAGTGTAAATTTACAAAAACTTTCACATATGTTCAGCTAGGAATGAAACTAACATAGTAACATTACAAAAAGTTTCACATATGCTGTACTAGTCATAGCTTGGTAGGAGGACAAGAAATGCATGGCAAAGTTCTGCTTGGCCTGATCATGTTTCTATGTACCCACTGATAAATATTTTAGTTGAAAACACATGGCCTCGTTGCCACTAGCAAAGTTGCAGTACAAATTGCAGAGAAAAAACTGGGCAACAGGTGAGACAGGTCTAATCTACCTTCTTTTCAGAATTGCAGTCTGTGTTTGAACCATTTAAGTAATAACCTCATGTCTGGCTTTCTTATCACAAAGTTTCAGTAATTTCATTCAGCTGAACATAAGCAATCAGCCAAGACTTTGAATGGTTGTTTCAGCTAGGGATTCTGAAAAACAGCTAGGGACTCTGAATGGTATACTGGTATGCATAAGACCAAGAGGAGAATGGTTGTTTCAGCTAGGGACTCTGAAAAACAGCTTGCAGATTGTGAGGTTACCTTACCATGTTTTTCAGCTAGGGACTCTGAAAAACAGCTTGCAGATATAAAATGCTAAAGCCTATCAGCAGCTGACATGCAGTGCATAATATTTATGTTACTTGTATACCACAGCTAGACAGAAATGAAGTGCATGTAAGCATTACTTGAGACCTCAAAAACTAACTTAATTGAGAAATTTCTTGGGGCAATTTGGTTCTGCTGCTAGCTTAACAGAAAACAGAAAACTGCTAGCTAGGTAGCACATTTGCATATTGGCATCTCCTTCATTTTTGTAACAGAATAGAAAGTTGCTAGCTAGGTAACTGAAAAATCACAGCTAAATCTCTTACTAGGCCTGGGATGAAATTAGGAGTTGTCTGTAGAGGCGTGGGCAGCAATGCAGGGGCAAAGATCCAGTAGTGCGAGAATTTTAAAAAGAATCTGGTGAATTTTTTAAAAGGTTAGTTTCAGAAAAAATGAATATGAGTTTTTGTCCTAAACAAAACACAGTTCTCATGATATTCCTTTAGAAACAAGTGTCAAGAAACTAACTTATAAAAATTAAAGAAACATATACAGAGGTGTTTCAGATACTGAAGGGGTTGTTTGGATCCCATGTTTTATAAAACTAGATTTTATAGAACAAGTTTTGACTCAAGTTTCCAACATCCAGAACAACGATGTTTGGGCACTCTAACTAACTTGGGTTTATCTGAAACAAGTTCTCAATAACCTAGAAAAGCCAGCTTTAACAAAAACGAGTTTTTGTGGTTTTCAGAGAACTATGTACAGTATCTCAATTGCCAACATCCAACAAATCTAGCAACCAGTCTGCACCTAGGGCGCGTACCTCAAAGTTCAAAAAATAATATAAAAAATCCTGGCAGCAATGGCGTGCCATGTGCTGTGTGCATAAAACTATTTAGATAAGAGAAAGTGCTATCCATTTCTGGTGGTGTGTTTGCCTCCACACCCAAGCAAAGAAATATTTACACACGAAGTTATAAACTAACTGCAACAACTGAACTGTTTTTTCTTCTAAAATTCCAAATAAAACTGGCTTCTAATTAGGAGGTATAAATAGGAAACAGCCATGAAGAATCGACTCACCTGAGTCTTCCTTTTAGATAACATTTTCAGAAATCAATTCTCCCATAATTTTTGGTGCTCTAGCTCATACTACTGAATTCATCGTCAACCCAAATGTTGTTTTTAGGAGATCCACATTGTGTGGTTGTTGCCATCCTCTCTGTCTACACATAACAAGAACAAACAAGCCGAACTCAATTACTACCACTTCGTTGTTTGACACTGGAAGCAGGCATGGTTTCCAAAGTGGAGCTCAAACCATCAAATATCAATACACTTCTTTTTATGTATTTGGAAGAAACTATACCAAAGCTTATAGGTTGTGCCAGCATCCTCCAAGCCTTACGCACACCAAAAAGCACCACTGCTCCTCAATCTGATTGTTGCATATCCCCTACTACAAAAGCTGCTTGCGTCACCATGGCCCTGAGTGGGGAGCAAGGGAGAAGTTGAGAGAGAGGAAGAGAGAGACAGAGAGAGTGAGAGTGAGAGAGAGAGAGAGGACAGGGACCTCGCCTCACCGGATCACAGGGACGCGGTGGAGGCGGCGTTGCTTGCGTCGGCGGGCGCTGGGAGAGCCGCGGCGGCCGGACGGAGGCTGGCCGGGCGGGGACTCGCGGCGTGGGCAGTGGCTC
The DNA here is from genome assembly GCA_009763385.1 of Coix lacryma-jobi var. lacryma-jobi. Classification (NCBI taxonomy): domain Eukaryota; kingdom Viridiplantae; phylum Streptophyta; class Magnoliopsida; order Poales; family Poaceae; genus Coix; species Coix lacryma-jobi. The sequence goes on from CM019829.1 coordinate 124,339,431, forward strand.
GCCGGCGGGGGACGGGGTGCGCCGGGCCGCCGGGGCGCTCGGGGCGGGGCGGGTTCGCCGGGGCGGGGCCGCGCAGGGGAGTCATCGGGGAGGGGGCGAGGACTCGCCGGGCAGGGCCGCGCCGGGGCGGTGGCTGGGCGGCGACGGGCGGGCGCTGGGGGCGGCGAGGTGGCGGCGATGGGCGGGCGCTAGGGTGGGCGGTGCGGCGCGGTTAGGGTTGGGGATGCGGGAGGGAGTGGACTGGGCCGGCGTGGCCATTTAGGCCGCGTGGGCTTTTTTTTTTTGTTTGTTTCGCCGAGTGCCACCTCCGTCCAGCAATCGGCAAACAACTTTTTAATACTGCGCAGATTTTGTTTTATTTTCTGACATTGAACTTTGCCGAGTGCCATCTGGGTCAGGCACTCGGCAAAGTTATTTTTGCCGAGTGTTCCCCGTTGCACTCGGCAAAGTTTTTCTGTTTTTTTTTCAATTTTGGTTTTAAATTTTTTCTGTAGTCCTAGTATATTATATATAACCACATGTTCGAATTTCAGACTTTTTCATAATTTTTTGCTATATTTCTTGAATTTATTTTGTTTACTTGATTTTTTCTTGAATAAGTAGATTTGAACTATAGGTGCATGAAATAATGAAATGTAGTCATTCAAAAAATAATATTCATATTGGAGAGTGTATTTTGAGGCCCTATCTAGAAATTCACCCAAAATTAGAATGTCTTGTTCACAAAACACGGTCACCCGTTTGTGGTCGGAGTGTTTTTAAATTACAAAAAATGCGAACGAAGTCCGAAAATTATGAAACTTGTCGAGATGTCATGTTATCGCATGTAGAGGCTATTATAAAAATTGAGAATATTTTGCACAAGTTGAGACGTCGGATGCGTAGAAGCCAAACATCTCTACAAGTTGTCGCATGTGATCACATGTGGATATATCTGGGTTTTAGGCATCGTGCATCGCAACTTGCTTCAAATCATTTCAAAATTTTACCACAGTCTCCGCATGCGATAACAAGACGCCTCCAGAAGTTTCGTGATTTTCGGACTTTATTTGGATTTTATATAATTTAAATCCTCTTTTTTCGCAACTAACTCGACATGTTACGTCAACGAGATGCGCGAGATTTCATGTGACTCCCTGAATACGGCCCCAACATACGCTAAGTATCATGAATATCAATTTTTGAATGACCAAATTCTATTATTCCATGGACCTGCAGTTCAAATTTGAAATACGCCAAAAAAATCAACGAAATGAAATAAATTAACAAAATATACCAAAAAAAATCAAAATTTTACAAAATTTTATATTAGAGCTTCAAATATTGTCACAAGGCTACACAACAAAATTTGGGTCCAAAATCAAAAAAAGTAAATATATTTTGCCGAGTGCCATATGGGAACACTCGGCAAAAATTACTTTGCCGAGTGCGGGCCCTAGGAGGCACTCGGCAAAATTATTTTTCAGAATAAAAAAAACTTTGCCGAGTGCTAGGGCTAGGAGGCACTCGGCAAAATTTTATTTTCAAAAAATAAAAAAAATTGCCGAGTGCTAGGTCTAGGAGGCACTCGGCAAAATTATTTTTTTCAAAAAATAAAAAAAAAAACTTTGCCGAGTGTCCAAAGGTGGCACTCGGCAAAATTATTTTTCAGAAAATAAAAAAAACTTTGCCGAGTGCTAGGACTAGGAGGCACTCGGCAAAATTAGTTTTCAAAAAAAAAAAAAAATGCCGAGTGCTAGGTCTAGGAGGCACTCGGAAAATTGTTTTTCAAAAAATAAAAAAAACTTTGTCGAGTGTCCAAGGGTGGCACTTGGCAAAATTATTTTTCAGAAAATAAAAAAAACTTTGTCGAGTGCTAGGACTAGGAGGCACTCGGCAAAATTAATTTTCAAAAAATAAAAATAAATTTGCCGAGTGCTAGGTCTAGGAGGCACTCGGCAAAATTTGACGGTAGGTGGCCGCCGTCACGGTTCGCCAAAATTTTGCCGAGCGTTTAGCTTTGCCGAGTGCCTGGCACTCGGCAAAGTCCCGATTTACCGAGTGCCTAGCGTTGCCGAGTGCTTGGCACTCGGCAAAGTCTTTTTTGCCGAGTGCAAAATTTTGCCGAGTGCTACACTCGGCAAAATATTGCTTTGCCGAGTGCCACGATATTTTGCACTCGGCAAAGTCGGAGGCACTCGGCAAAGTATAGTTTTCCAGTAGTGGAATCTGAAGGAACGTCAACTTCTGCATGCATTATGTCAACTTGTAACATGTTGCAACCCTATATATCTTATAATAAACTAGCTACAGCTAGGGCTCCCAATAATATGGTCGATCGATCAATCCGCAAGTTCGGTCTTCGGTGCCTAGCTATAAAGTTCAATCAAGCTATTTGCCCATTATGTCGATCCATTACAATAATATAGCATCTATCTCGTCTTAATTCTGTCATCATTCTAGCTAAGATAGCTCATTTTGTTCTACATTAGTAGTACTTGCTTATTGCTGTCCCATCCAAGAAACACGTACGTACATGGCTTCAGCTGCTGCTGCCGCTATCGCTGCTAAGGAGGCCTTGGTCGTCGCCGTGTGCGTCGTGCTGCTGCTCCACTCTTCGGCGGGACATCAGCCGCCCCAGTCGTCGGCGCGGCCACCGCCTCCACCGCATGCATTGCCATTACACGGGGCAGCAGCAGCCGCCACCACCCTCGCCGGCTCCAACGTCGCTGCCGCCCTCGCCAACGCCGACGCTGCCACCGCCCACGCCGGCGCCGACGACGCTGCCACCAGCAGCAGCGCCAACACCCACAGGCGGAGCTGCCCATCACGCCGGGTGGGGCAGCTGCCCCACCTACTACCTGCAAGAAGCTTCTACTAGCCATTACTTCTTCGTTGTTTCCGGTATCTCTAAGTAATTTATACGACATGCGGCCGCACCTGAAAGTCAAAAACATGTTCTCTTGGAGAGAAAATAAAAATAGGGCCGAGCAAAGGCAAAGGCTAAAAATTTTAATACGGCAAACTGCATGTGAGCGCATAGAGAAGGTGTCCTAGGTCAGGAGTGGCGGTAGTGGTAACGAGGAGCAGGTGAGCTATGCTTGCGCCACTCGCGGATATAGTCTTGAGCGTGGTACATTTTTGATTTGTTCACGCTGTTATTATCATCTATAATAATCTAATTAGGAAATTTAATATGAATGTTTATGTTATCACATACATATAGTAGATATTCTTATATGCGTCGTGTAATATTATTAAAAATATTTGTCCTGTTCATTTGCCTTATCAGTTATTACTTTGACTTATCTCTCTCACATAACACTACTAAAATAGTCAAAATCAACCATAAAAACGACCAGTAGTCCGCCCCACCTAAATTTTGATGTGAGCTCCGCCACTGCCAACACCCACGCCGGCGCCCGTCGCCAACTGCAGCTACAGCGACTGCGCCTATTCGCAGTGCAGCCCGGTGTGCCAAGCCAACCGCGACGCCGGGCGTCGCCAGGTGCGAGAGCGACCTCGTCAGCAACTTGAACGGGCGCTACGACAGCTGCACTAGCCACGTGTGCGCCGGCGACGACTCGTGCATCACCAGTGGCTGCGGCTATGGGCACTGCCCCTGCGGCAACGCCAACGCAACCAGGTGCTGCCAAGGGTGCGGCAGCGGCGTGTACCCCGTGTACCGGAGCTGCCGGAGTTACTACGACAGGGCTGTGGAGTACTGCATCAAGGACTGCCAGGACACCTGCCTAGGGGTGTTTGGTTCCCACCCCCTATAGTTAGCCACTAAAATTTAGTCACTTTTAGTCGCTAAAGTTCCAAAACACCCCACTAAAAATCATTTTTAACACTACAACTCTAGTGACCTTCACTAAACTTTAGTGGCTAAACTCTAGGGGTGGGAACCCAACACCCCTTATTCAAGAACTGCACCCAGCAGCAGCAGCAGCAGGGCGCGTAATAAAAACAGATGGATGGGAACTGAGAATGAGATGCATGCGCGCCGGCAAATAAAACAAGCTCTGCTCAGATGATGATGATGACTAGAGGTTGTGTTTCGATCCGTTCGTAGGCTAGATAGTTTGTGTTTGAATTTTTCCAGTTAGTTGGAGCAAAGTTGTTCCTATCTTCTCTGAATGTTTCTGTCTGGTCACTTCTCCGATCAAATAAAACAAGCTCTGCTCAGATGATGATGATGAGCTTTGAGCTCTCTGCTGTTACATACTCTGCTCCTGTGTTTTTGTCTTTGTCCTGGAGATCATCGCTGCTTAATAAGTTCAGCCTCTTCTGCTGCAGATAGGGATGCAAGTGGGTACCCAATGGGTATTTTGGGTCAGCTAATTATTTACGGTTGAATGTCATTCTAGTTTATTTTTTCACTTTCCTCAGACTACAAAAACGTCATCCTAGTTCATTTGATCAATTTTTGGGTCGACCCAATGACCCAAAATATTCTAAACTTGCATCCCTAGCTGCAGAGCATGCATGCTGTAGTGTATGAAAAGGATCTGATAGTTATGGAAGGATAGCCTTGTGTTCGCTTGAGCTTATCACAATGATTATGTTAGTCTGTTCGCTTAAACTTATTATCAACCAGAATTAGCACTACTTTTCAGCCGTGGATCTGATTAGCCAATCGTAGCAGCCATGATCTATGAATGTCTTGTAAAGAAGCATGATATTTCTATTTACGTGTTAGAGTTCGTCTCACAAATCTTCCCACGTGACTGAATGCCGGTTGCTTCGTTCACCAAGCCTATATATCTAGGATGGGAAAGAGATACAGGTAGACCCGGCAAAAAAAAAATAACAGAGAAATAGATTAAACGATTAATATATATGTATCTCTTTACCAAACCTTTGTCATCTACCATGTGTTTGGTTTCAGGGTTTTGGTGGGTTGAACCCAAATGAACCCGTGTTTGGTTTAGGGATTGAGTGGAATGAGGTCGATCCAGGTTGACATATCCCCTCGGATGCGGGTTCATTTCTTCATCAAACCGAGGGGATGGAGCGGGTTCGACTAGGTCACGCTCGCGCGCAGGGGGGGGGGCAGACCTAGAGCACACTGAGAGAACAGGAGGGCACTAGCGCAAGATGGGATTGGGTGGTGCGACCTCCACGTCGCTCGCAGCCATAGTGGTGCGGAGGGAGCTTGGTGGCGTGAGCTCTGACCCTGGCGGGTGGAGCAGACGGAGGGAGGAGCTGGGTCACCTAGGTGGCGCAAGGTCCAGCGAGCGGCACAACATGGGGCAAGCTCCGGCCCTAGCCCTCAGCGGCGTAGCTCCCTTCCTATCACGAGGTGAGCGACGCACGTTGACCCAACAGGAGGAGAAAGAAGGAATGAACGCTGACAATGGGGCCTACATATTAATGATCCAACCCAATTCCTGATATTCTCCAAACCAAACAAGGAACTGGACTCGATCCAACCCCAGACCAAACAAGTGGATTTAACTCAACCCGTAAAAGAGGGTTAGATTCAACCCATCTCACATCATCCTCAAACTATTAACTGAGCATTGTTCTAAAAGTTAGTTTTGATATGGTACAGAGAAGTGGGAAACATACAAGGTGGATAATAAATACATGTAGCTCATTGCGTGAATAGAACATTTGAGAGATAAAAATCCAAGAACCAACACAATTTCTGATGAAAGGTAATTTGATTAAACCTCGTTGCAGGAATAGAACACATTGAAATCTAAGAACAAGCAGATAGCAAGTGCAGATCAAAACCTACCTTGATTAAAACCTAGAACAACAAACAGGAATCAGAAACAAAAAAAAGAAAATTTTGAATAAATCAATAAATCACTATACCCTCCGTCCTAGAAAACTGCGTATTTCGCTTCTTGAAAATTCAACCTTTGTTAAATTCGACTAGGTGTATAAAAATATTCATAGAAATGACAAATGGCATTCTAAGTATATTTAATTGTTACCACTCTCCTCTAATAATTGAGAGAGGCAAATTTCAACACAGGTGCCGCTCTCATGAGAAGCCACTCTTCTGATAACACAGGAGTATTCATCATCAATATTTAGGAACTGCAAACAAGTAGCCATGTTGGTTAAACGGATGAAGTTAGAGTTTATTGGCTGCAGATGATTTGGCTATCCTAATCCTAATTATTATTATTAATTCCAAAAAGTTTGATGATTTGAATTTAACTTGACAAATTTTGCTTTTCTTTTGCTACCACAAAAGGCCACAACCTTAAATGATTTTCAAACGTCGGATGGGAACAAGCGGCTGAGATCAGACGCACCAGATCACATTATTTGAGTTCACCTCCTTCCGCCGTCCCACATAGATCGAGCCGGTCGGATGGCGAGCGGCGGCGCATACCCCGTGCAGCTCCTCCACCTCCCCGGCAGCGGCGGCGGCGGCGGCGTCCACTGGAGCAACCTCGGCGCCGCCTACGCCGCCGTCACGTTCCTCCGCCGCAGGGGCAGTCGCTGGTCCTGTACGCGGCGGGCCCCGACGGCCAGCAGCCGGGGCGCATCGTGCTGGCGTACCCGATCCTCCCGGCGACGCCTTCGAGCGGCTGGACGGCGCGACGCTGTCGTGGGCGGAGCCCGAGTCCGGCGCCGAGTTCGCGCTCTGCTTCGGCGACGAGGCCGCGTGCGCCGCCGTCTACGGGGCCATCTCCGCCGCCTCCCCGTCGTCGACGGTGAGCCCCGCCGCGGCGGCGGTCGATGGCATCGCCGAGAGGCTCGCGGGGCTGCGCGTGGCGAGGGACGAGGCCGCGCCGGCGCCCGGCGGCGCGGACATCGCCGCGCGCCTGGCGCAGCTCAGCATCGGCCGCTAGGTTTCTGGGTTTTCAGTTAGGCCTTCGTCGATCGTCGTCATCTTCAGTCCTCTGCTGATTTACTGCCTGTCGAAGCTGTACATATACGGTGCAACATGCTAAATCTGATGTTTTCTACCTCCACGATTGCAAGGTTTTCTTGCTGTGCCTGAACTGCAGCCTAATCATGCTGCGATGATAGGATGGTCGAAACAATTAAAATGGACATCAGACAATTGGTTTGCAAGATTTTCAGATGAACAGAGCAATAATATGCACCCATGCTATGCTTGCTACAATTTCCATCAAACACACAAGTCTCAGTTTTTTCAGTATAAAAATTGGGTCCTGAGACAATATGTAAGCCAAAATCACTATATATATGGTCGTTATTTGACAGCACAACAGCAACCACCTGGTGGCCAACTCCAGAAACAGCAGTATATCCAGCAGTTATCTGTGCGTGAACAACCTGAGAATCCTAAAGCCCACCTGCACCAGGAGAAGCAATGCAGTTGTAAGCTTTCACACCGACACATCACCAAATGCAGTTTAAAACAACATATATCTTCATATAAAGAGAACTTTTTTTCAGCAAGTAAGGACAGAAAAAATGGGAGTCATGTACATTCATGTGAAGTTGAGTAAAGCAAATGCCCATTCTTCCTACTATACTATGTTACTGAATGACAGCAGAGTCCACCAACTGGGCATGCCTTTCCTTTATGTTTGGATTTTTTTTCTCTGGCAAAGAAAATCGACAAGGTATTCTGATAGTATCTAAAATGCTTAGCTTTCCATATGACTGGACTATTTCCCAGTGGTTAGAACTTATAAGTGTACCCTCAAACAAGTGGACTGTACTTGAACTTCCTTCCGACCACGTAGAACTTCAAAGCAATTTAGAAGCTAAGTTATCAAGGAAAGCAAAGAGCAGGCTCCAATAATATTTCAAAGTAATGATTAAAAAATATAATTAGGAAAAACAAAGCAGCAACTTTAGAGTCACATTAGACAACTACTACATTTAATGCCAAATTAGACACATACCACATATTCAAGAGTAGTCAACGCGAACAATGAACATTTGACTGCAATTTACAAAAATGCACATCATCTGTGCACCAAATAAGGGAACTGATTCCAAACTCTTCACATCAGCAATACACCAATACACTGCATATTTCTCTAGGGGGGAGTTGAAAGGTGAAGGCAGTTGAGTTATTCAGTTCACTCTAAACAAGCATCTTACAAGTCTATTGGCATTCCAAACATATTGTTGATCTCTGCAATGACATCACGAGTGGTGATTGTGGGTTCAAATAGACCATTCTCACCCCCAAATTTGGAGGAATTGCTCTGACTGCCTTTGCTGGTGCAGTTCTCTTTTAGGTCATCATCAGCTAATATGGAGAAACCAGAAACTGGAGCTGCTTTTCCATCTGACTGTGGATTAGTTTTCCTCTTTGTTTTTCACCCTTGAAGTTAAGTGGTTTTCCAAACATGCTGTTTATATCATCCATTGCTTCCTTTAGATTGATAGTTGGATCAACTAACCCATGGTGGCATGCATTTTCCACCTTAGGCTCATCATCAATAGTGGATTCAACAAACCTACGAATGACAGTGTCTTCTAGAAGCCCAGAAGTCACAGGATGAGGACCTTCACTATTCCTTGTTCCTGAATTATCTTGAACTGGACAGAGAAAAGTATTAGTATTATGAGTGGGCTGCACAGTTCTGGAATTTATATTAGCACCACCATAACTTTCCTCACATTGTTCTTCATCATCTGGCAATATTGCAAACCCTCCAACAAATGGCTTCTGGAAGTCACTTTCGCCTTGATGCCTAGATGAATCAGATAATGGTCTTGGAGGATACCTATTACTCTTGTAACACATAGCATTCTGGACAGTGCCATTAGCTTCATTTTCATCAACAAAGATTTCAAACCTACTTCTTTCCTGATTTAACTTCATGTTTTCCTTCCTACAATTCCTGTTTTGCCCTGCATTTTGGTCGTTACCATTAGGGCAATCCTCATCAACAAAGATCTCAAACCCACTTTGTTCCTGATTTATCTTCATGTTTTCCTTTCTAGAGTTCCTGTTTTGCATTCCATTTTGGTTGTTGCCATTAGGACCATCCTCATCAACAAAGATCTCAAATCCTCTTGTTTGTTGACTGAATTTTGTATGGCCTTGCTTCATACTGTTGTTCTTGCGCATGTTTGTATCATTGCCACTAGGTTCATCTTCATCAACAAAGATATCAAATGCACCTGTTTGCTGATTATGGTTTGAGTTCTCACGCTTTGATCGTCTCTTGAGAATAGTTTCAGGTTCCAGTGGCTCCATAAACATGCTATTGATGGCATCCAAAGCCTCCTTAGTGTTTATAGTTGGCTCAACTAGGCCATGGTGACAGGCATCTTCAGTCTCTGACTTCCCAACCAAAGCAGAGCCTATAAACCGTACAACTACAGTATCATCACTATTACAACGGGACAAATTCTTGTTTGCCCCTGAGTTTCCTCTGGAGAGCATACCAACTGTAGCTGGCCTTAACCCTAATGAAGGATTAGAACTGCTTCCTAACGTTTGCTTTGTATGGGAATTCAGTTGTTTACAGTTTCTGCTTTCACCTGCAACATGTTCAAAAAACCAGTAAGGCACCAATGGGAAAATCACACATTATAATGTGTGTCAACAAAATCAGAAAATGTGATTTGGAAAAAGAATTTTGAGGTGTGGATCTGCAAGAAGAAGCGTACTTCTATTTTTTGAAAAGAAATCACCCATTATAGTTTTGTGTCAACTAAATCAGAAAATGAGTTTGCAAAGGAAAGTTCTAGCTATGGATTGACAAGAAAAATATGTTTCTTTTTTTTTCGGGAAAGATTGGTCAATAAGATTTTAATAGAGATATAAATGTCAAAGGCAACATTGGTTACAATAAGAACTGATTTGTGTACCCTCTCTAGTCTCTACACAGGGGCACAGGGCTACCTTTGACTTGGTTCATAGATGTAGCACTAGACCCAGCTTTCCTAGGCATTCTTTCCTGCAGCTAAAGCACATGAATAAAGAAAGGGAGGTCAACAAACCAAACATTCACCACGATCTAAACTGAAGTAATAAACAAAATGAGAGTTATACTTTATCTTTCCTCTTGTATGATTCCATGCGAAAATTAAACTGTTCATGTGCTCTGTGCAACTCCCCAATAGGCTCTGCAAGGCTATGAAACACTTCAGTAAGAAACCAAAGGAACTACAAACTGAGATCTATTTTAACATGAAGTGTTACTTGTGGTCCTTCTTATCCAATCGACTAAATTGTTCAGTGTTACATAACCACGCACTGCTGCTTTTAACAGAGTTGTTCAGGTTGGTGGCGCATTGAGCTTGCCCAACAGTAACAGTTCTAGTAGCAGTGATGTGTGCTGTCCACAGTTTTTTAAAAAAGAAGTGAGTGGGTTGGGTTGAGAGTGGGGCATTAAAGAGCTTAGCTTACTTCTGTATTCCTAAATGGTACATCTTCTCTGCATCATTGAACCTCTTGTGCTTCTCATAATATAGTGCATAAGCCATATAGAATGAAGCTCTTTTGAGGCCTATTCCATTCCTCTCCATCTTCTTGAGCAATGGCTTTGCATCCGTCACGTAGTCCATCTACAGGATTTAGAAACCTAGTAAGTAAGATCATTTCTTATAACAATAATAACAAGGCCTCCAAAGCGATCTCGAATTCAACATGGTGGAGTCATTTCGGCAAGAGCGATCGTAGCACGATTTACATTAAATAGTCGAGATTTTGGAGGGACAGATTATTCCAAGATATAATGAGATCTACAGTATGATGTATCTAGTATCTTGATATCAATACATATACATCAGACAGAAAAATTCAATTGATTGAACAGGTGCAGATTCGAGAGTTCGCTCCTAAAACCCACAAAGCACCAAAGGCCCAAACTAACTGAACGAAGTATCAATGGCCGTCATCTCCCGATCGATCCCCAGTGAAGCACAAGAAGTCATCAGCAACAATGGAAGACTAAAGATGGCTAGTGTGGTGGCTGACCAGCTGGATCCAGACCCGGAGGTACCGCGGGTCGTCGCAGTAGCGGGCGTCGTCCTGGGAACTCCTCGGCGCACTTCTGGAGGAACCTGGGCAGCTTCTCTCGCAGCGTCGCCGGCGGCAGCGCCCGCTCCATCTTCCGCATCCCCCTAGCAGACAATAGCAGGCGGGCTGATCAACCGATCGGTGGGGGCGAAGAAAGCGATGCGGGGAGGCGGGCGGAGAACAGGCAAGGAAGGAAGGAAGGAAGGAAGAACGGTGGGTGAGGGTGCCGTACCGGAGCCGCGGGCGGAGCGGGTCGGAGCCGGAGTAGCACCGGATGTCGCTCACCACCGACGATAGGAGCTCCTTCTCCTTCCCATCCTCGGCGGCGGCCATCGGCGGACTGGATCGATCGTGTTGATTGGCGTTGGCGGCCTGCCGACCACAAGACGAGCAGGAGCAACGAGGATTTGGGCGGGTGGTCGGCTTCCTCCCAATTTCAAATTTTTCATTAACGTTCACGTGCACGAGAGAGGTGGGGCCCACCAACCACCATATGGGCCCCAACTGCCAGGGGGACGACGACGGCACCTGCGCGGGGCAGCAGCACCGGCAAAAGCGCCGCCATCGGCCCGCCGGCCGGCTGCGAAGACGACGGTCAGTGAGTGAGTTGTTCTGCAAGTCTGTAGAATCTCCGCCTGCTAATCGGTCGGCTGGAAACGGTTTTTTTTTTTGGGGCGGGTTCTCATATGGGGTATGTGTTAACGAGTCTAAACGGGTGTTATTTCTGTTTGGGTCAGGTCGGGTTTGGGTTATAAAGAAAACGGGTCAGGACGAGTTAGTGGAAAGATTGCGCTCATACAACTCCTATCAATATGTGGGCCCCACATCAGAGCCGGACACTAAAAATAAAAGCTCGCGTTCACACTATAAAATTTTACCTAAATTGACTGAAACTTATTGCAGATGATTTAATTTAACAAGCAGCTACTTTATACCAGTTGTCACGACCAGATCAGTATGTGGGTCCCACATCAGAGCCGGACCCTAGAAATAAAAGCTCGCGTTCACACTATAAAATTTTACCCGAATTGACTGAAATTTATTGCATATGGTTTATTTTAACAAGCAGCTACTTTATACCAGTTGTCACTGCAGATCAATATGTGGGCCCCACATCAGAGCCGGACCCTAGAAATAAAACCTCGCGTTCACACTATAAAATTTTACCCGAATTGACTGAAATTTGTTGCATATGATTTATTTTCACAAGCAGCTACTTTATGCCAATTGTCACTGCTAGATCAATATGTGCGCCCCACGTCAGAGCCGGACCCTGGAAATAAAAGCTCGCGTTCACACTATAAAATTTTATCCGAATTGACTGAAATTTGTTACATATGATTTAATTTAACGAGTAGCTATTTCGTGTCAATTGGCACTACTAGATCAATATGTGGGACCTACGTCAAAGCCGGACCCTGGAAATAAAAGCTCGCGTTCACGCTATAAAATTTACCTGAATTGACTGAAATTTGTTGCAGATGATTTGATTTAACAAGCAGTTACTTCATGTCAATTGACACTACTAGATCAATATGTGAGCCCCACACCAAAGTCGGACCCATTTGAACCCATTTCATTAACATGGTTTTTTTTGCCTGTGACGGGTTGAACCCATACGAATGGGGCGGGTTGAGACGAGTTTATTCACTAAATATTTGAATAAAACTGGTGCGGGTGAAGACTTTATGTGACAACGGGTTGGAGCGGGTGTGGGGCGGGTTTATCCCCGTTAGCGGGTGGAGTAGAATCGCGTACGATACAATACAACCAAGAAAAATGTTTGACAAACTGGCCACGATTTCATGCTACCTATATATTGTGGCAAAGTACAGAGTTTCCAATACATCATCCAGAACAGAAGAATTGCTCGAATCAAAAGTCTATCACCATCAGATAGCAGCAACATCACTCTGGCTGCTTAATGTAGAGACCGTGACATTATTTCTCACTGAAATAAAGCTTTCCTTTATGTAAAGCGCAAAGAACCCCCACATGCCTGCTCAACTCAAAGTCTCCTATTCGAATGTCAGACTCTCAGCTTGACAACATGCCCGTACAGTTCAGCAGCTGAAGGAACAAATGCACACACAGCTGGAGTGATACCAACCAAGAGCACACGCCAGTCCCTGATGCACACTAAAAACAATCAAGATGGTGTGATGCCGATCAACGATCATGCCGTCGTCTGGAACAGGTCTTGGAGGTCGATTATATCAGCAAGAACGCCGGGCAGGTGTCATTGCCAGCTGTGCGCCTTGGATCAATGCACACTCCTACCAACTGTTCTTCACCAGCAAGGAGTCACAGAATAACAACTTTCCTTTGTGTCAATATACTAACACAAGAACACAGATAACACACAAAATACATCATTGATTGTGAAAGTTAACAGGATAACAACATACGAATCATGATTTGATACAACTAAAACATTATATGATTATAGTAAAACAAGTTCATATCAACACAAGATATTACTACATTACTATAACTAGCTGTCACTCACAGCTCTGTAACACTATATCACAAGCGAATTTTTTTTTGGTAAAATTGCAACCAGGGATAACACAATGACAGCCGGCATTGATGCTTTGATAGAGAAAAAGTATTAGAGTGAGATTGTGCCGTAAAGGCATTCACGATAAAACATGTTGCTCTATGACCAGGAACTAACAGTGCGACATACAAGGATGATCAAACAAAGGGAGAGAAAATAGAAAAAGAGGGTGACCTTACCACATTGTCACTTCCCCTCATCTCCCAGCGCAGAATCCTTTGGGAGCTCTTTAAGGCCTACTTGGCACCTGCAAACTGGGGTGTTAGAAACAGAAAGGTGTGAAAACCAGCAAACATCATGCAAAAAAATGAAGTACCAGACAAGTAAACGAGTGGCAGAGAACGAGATTTTGGAAGAACAATGACAATATCAATAAACCATGTTGTAGCTTCAGAAAACAGATTGATTTTTTATGCTAATGGATATTGTATAGTACTATGTAAACCATGCTGTAGCTTCTGAAAACAGATTGATTTTTATGCTAATGGATATTGCACTGTACTATCACACTAGAACCTACGCAGGATGCATACCCTGTGCCTTCAATCTCACAGACGTAACGAAGAACATTTCCTCTCGAAGATGCTGCTTGGACTCTTTCTTCCATGTTCTTGTCAAGTTGCACTAAACCACTTTCAAGGAAGTCCTTTGTGGACACTGCATCAGGTCCTAATTCACTAGGATATAAACTCTCAACCTAAGGCGAAGAGAAACACAAAATCTTCAGTGTAACTGAGTCACTGACTGTAGGGCAAAATGGTGTAGCTTTGTATAAGAGAAAGGAATTAAAAGTAACCATTGATTTTGGCATTAAAAATACTCAAATTAATAGCTCCCTCATATCATATAAAGTCAAAAGAAAAGCTTTCATGACATATAAAAGAATCAAGTGGTACAATCGATCAGCTGTACGACAACTTGAAAAGTTTGGAGGACTATTTAGTCTACTGTAGGGCCCGTTTGGATACCTGGAATTGAATTCATTTAAGAATCATAATTTAGACACATTTAGTTAAGCTAATATGATTATATGGATTATATTTGTATATTATTGTTGCCTGTATGAGAGAGGTATCAATGTGTTGCATTTCTACTATGAGGGAATGAGATGAAGAGTGTTATAAATTACAAATTAGAAATATAGTATCGTGATCTCTAGAATCCTTTCCCTCCCAACATATGAATTTGAGGTAGGCTTATATGGGGACTTGGGAAAGTGGTGGAATGTTAAATTCCAAGCCAAATAGCATAATTATTGAGTGAATTCCAATTCCTCCAAAATGAAGGGATCCAAACGGCCCCTTACAGATTTAGCATACAGCATACAATTGATGTAACAAATTCAGACAAGTCAATTTATACCTTGGTAAAACAGGACACAAGCCTAAAAGATGGCTCGATATAATCATTCAAATGAATAGGAGCAGACCTTCCACAACTACAATATGTGAACAGGATTACTTTGCCCAGAAATTACTTGATTATTGTTAGCAGTGAACTAACGGGAAGTAGCACACACATACTATAAGCAATAACAGTGAAAATATCACCCAGTGTCAGAGCACCATGTCTATATAACAAGCTATCATATATAAAAAAAATAATCTCAACATCTCAAGAATTAATACAGATAGGCATACATTGATATTCTCCATGCTTATCTGTTGCCCCAGAAGCCTAGCCAGGATCAACGCCTGCGTTCAAAGATGAAAGTATTAAATGAGAATATGAACACTGGACAACACAACCTACCTCAACAGGTGGACCAGTTTGTGATAATGTTTATGTTTACATGATTTTTCACATCAAATTCTAGTAGGACACAAATAAACTCAACACTGCAGCAGTCATGCAATACAAAAGAGTTCACTTAGGCAAGGAAAAGAAACAGAAACAGAATACAGTTTATTGAATGCGAAATTGTGAGGTATCTAACCTTTCTAGCCACATCCATTCCACCAAGATCATCACGTGGATCTGGCAAAAATAAACACTTCAATAAATACATATTGCAAACAGGTAAAGCAATAAATACTATGGTTGTGTTTCTTGTGTTTAGAATATTCATTAGTAGAGCTTTTTGTTTGAGCTCCACTTCACAAACAAGATCTACTAGAAATTTACACATATAACAAATGCGATGAAAATATATGACAAGATATCTGCAAGACCTGGTTCTGTATAGCCAAGAGACTTGGCATTTTTTACGACTTCACTAAATTTCTTTCCATCCTCAAGCTCACTCATCACATACCCAAGTGTACCTACAAACCCATATGAAGGAAAAAACTTGTGATACTTTATTTATAAAACTGTGACCATTTACACAAAAGACTAATAACTGCATACCACTCAAACTGCCAACAATACGAGAAATAGGATCTCCAGATGCAATAATACGGGATGCAGAAGCTATCACAGGCAAACCTGCTCCAACCTGAAAGTATAACCTAAGTGAAAGTTAAAATACCATAATAAAGGAGAGAAAATGTGAAATAGAACTGTCTTATTTGTATGTCCTGACTCCTACCATGTATATGTCTGTTATCTTCTGATGTCAAGCAAATGATACGAACCAGTACAAATTAACTCAATGCGAAGATTGAAATGATGGAATTGCAACACTATAGCTAACTTCTTTATACACCAGTGCGTTCATCGTTTTAAAGGCAAGGTTATGAGATATAAACCATAACAGCAAAAACTTTGGTCATGGACAACAGCAGTTAGAACAAATGCAAAGCAGAAGTTTGTACAAATGTACAAGCATCAAAATGGAAACAAAAAACCAAACACGAACATACAGTAGATTCGAATCTTATCCGACGGAAGTTGGAGACCAACTTCTGAAAATCCTCCTGCGACAGCAACAAATGTATTTGTTAACTAATCAGATAACAACTCTTTGTTGAACAACACGAGACGGTGTGATTCCGGCATTAGGAAAGACAAATATCAGAGAAGAGTAAGTCAAATAGTATTACATAAGCACCGGCAAGAGGTTTCTTGTTTGCCAATACAATGCAGCATCCATGATCCACGGCATCTTTCAGCAGACTAACAGTGTCATAAGTTGCAGAACAATCAACTAGCACCAGACCTGAGAATAAGCGTGTGATGGTGAAATGTGGATGTGGGCTTAAAATCAGAAACACAATTGGATTTATAAATTTATTGTGGAAAAAAACACCGAGGATGTAAGTTTTCCTTATGCTCTTAATGATTGGAAGATCAGAAGATGTATATGCAGTTGAGCACAGAACAACGAACCAGTTGTTCTCCCAAGTGTGGTAGCGGCGTCTATGACTTTGCCCCTAGCCTCAGGGTTCTTGAACAGCTGACAGTGCCCTGAAATCGCACATCCAGGTACCAATCATGCTACATGTCAACGAAAACGACGGAGCGTGTACATCGGAAACGGGCAAAATCAAAGGGGGAGAATGTCTGTCTAGTCGTCTACCTGGGCGAGCAGGGAGGAGAGGGGAGAGCCGGCGGACTTGGCGGCGCAGAGCTGGGTGAGGAGCGCGTCATCGAGGCCGGTGGAGTGGAAATCTTCGGCGACGAGCAGCGAGGAGCTATCGGCGACGCCCACCACCCGGATGGCCACGCGCCCTATCGGCAGGCAGGCAGCCACAGCCAGAGAATCAGTGATCGCCGAACCGATCAAGACGTACCCGCGGCCACGGGGAAGGAGAGGAGCGATACCTGGTTGGCGTGGAGGGGACGCAGGAGACGATGTGGCGGAGGAGGTAAGCGGCCGACGCCGCCGCAGCGAGGAGCACCACGGGGAGCACCGACTTCACCGGCGTCGGCATTTGGATTCCTCCGGGAGGAAAGCAGGGTCTACCTAGGGACGGCTGAAACCGCCGCCGGCGCACCTCGAGTGGGCGTTGAACTTGAATCCGACAAGAGCCGCACCACGGAAGCCTCCGCCGTGGCCTGTGACGCGAGCGCGACGGAGATGTGTGTTCGTGTGGGTGGGTGGTACTCGCACTACGCGAGCTCCTCTCCCTGACGCGTGGGCCCAAATGGACCGTGCTGAATCAGCCAGCACTAGAAGCGTGGGACCCACTGTGTCAGTCTGATAGACTGCCTTGCCGTCTGTTCGACTGTTCCTGGTTGCGCGGCGGCGGCGGATGAGCCCACAGAAACCGGCGGACGAGGAGTCGATCGCAGCCGGGCCGGGCGAAATCGAAGAGGGGAGTAGGCAACGGGCAAACGCTCCGGAGATGTTAGCAGACGAGCCTGCGGCTCAACTGGGTTCGTCTCCTCCCCTCTCCTCTCTTCGCATGTCCTCCTATCTCGCATTCGATTTGCTTGCTTGCTCAGCCTCATTCTGTCTCGGGTTGAATTACAGTGCCGTGCTATTGTGAGTTCTATTATGCCGAAATTTGATTCGATTCGATTCGATTTGAAATCAACACTAGAGTGCCAGATTGCAAAACAATAATCTATCAGATGTCAAAAAAAAAAAAATCTATCATCTATGCCACAGCGCTCATCCATTTCAGTTGGCAAAATAAGTAGGATTACAGATTTGAAGTCAACGGAAGGTTGGTAAACAGGAACAGGAGCTCAATGGATTCACATGCCCAACACCAACTAATTATAAGAAAATTTACAGATACAATCAGTTAAATTTATGGATATCCCAAACCTCAACCACTGCTCTGATGAGAACATTAGCAGGCGCCCAAAATTGAGCCAAACTCGCACTTAGCCAACATAGGCTCGCGCATATATGCTCTGCCACTGCCAAATAACACGATAATGTTTTTTTTCCTATACTGCTGCTGATAGTGCCTTCCATTGCTTGCTTGAGTAGCGCACAATCTGGAATGCCCTCATTTTGATGTTGAGATGGTGGATAGAAATCTTAGTACGTATATGCCAAAGGGTCTCGAGGTGCTAGTAATTTGTTCATTAACAACCCGCAAAGCCCAGCTTTGAAGAGCAGATCAAGGATCCTCCCCAGGGTCTTCTGTTCCCTCCCATGTACCATTTCTTCAGTCTCTCTTGGGCGACCACCACCTGCAGATAGGGGGGTTCAGAATAATTCAGCATATTGTGTCGCCTTGTAGCTGTCCAAGTATTCTCAGTGAACATTGCAGTCTGTTAAGTACAACACCGAGCAAACCTGTTTTTCCCAGTCGGTCTTTAATGTTATGAAGAGAAGCACAATAGTTTGGACTAGTGTTCCGAGCAGCATTCCGATCCAAATGCCCTGTGATTACACGATGAATGGCCAAGGAGAGTGAGGAACAACTTAAGCCGATCAGATGCACTAGACCACAACGGTAAATACCAGACTCTACATCTCACCTTCACATGAAGTCCCACCACATACCCCAGGACTGCTCCAAGAGGAATGCCAATCAGGTAGTACGACGTAATGTTAACATACGCGACTACACTTTGCCAGCCCGCACCGACAGCAACACCTATAGATGATGGAATGACGTTTTAGTGTCAATAAATAAACAAGGCTGTACAGTGTATCAGACTCTATCATTCATAGAACTGAGAAGGATACCTGATAGCACTGGTTGAACACTGTTCAACAGTATGGAGAAGGCTAGCAGAGGTGAAAGGTCGGCGACTGCTTTAGCTACCGCCTGATTTTCGGTAAATATGTAGGCAAGGCTTCCGCGAAGAAAAGGAAGAGCACAAACAGCACAGATCCGATCGTGAAAGAAGTGCTGACGACATTGTAAATCGCAAACTTGGCCCTCCTCGCGCTTCCAGCTCCAAGCTCATTTGCCACTCGCACTCTGAAGATACACTGCGTTAGTTCGAACTGCGGAAAGTCCGATATAATAAATAAATAAATGAATAAAAAGCCAAAGCTAAAGTAATTTACCCTGTTGGCAGCCAAAAAAGCCGATAGAGAAAGCATCATCTCCCAACCGTTGATATTAATCTGCACATTTAGTAAACAGGTACAGACCTCTTAGCTATGCTGTTTGGGACCACAGAGGGAATATCATGAGCAGACAATGACATGGAGAGCTACTATTCTGGTTGTTGACACCAATTATGAGTGGAAAGATCGACCAAAGTTTCAATAACAAAAGTAACTAACAATTGGTGTGTAGAGTGATCTGAATATTACCATATGGAAAGGGCATCAAGTGCAATCTCTGCATTCTTCATGTATCCTGTGAGGAGCACCAATATGGTGTTTGTACCACAGTTCCAAACTGGAACGGCAAAGCAGAGCAATGATTGAATATTTGTATTATTATACCATGGGAATCTTTGATAATAATTCCAGAAAAAGACTATGATGTGAATCTTTGATAATAATTCCAGAAAAAGACTGTGATGTTATCCTGTCATCCACAGTGTTGTTATCTGGAACAGTATATTGTATTACTGAAACAACATTACTGTATTAATTAATGGTTTGGCTTAATTACCAGAGCATGACACCGAGAGAGATGCGAGAGCTTGACGATGTCACCAAGGTCGGCGAACGCAGCGGACGAGAAGCCGGTCCACGTGAGAGGGCAGCCGCCGAAGAAGACGAAGGCGAGCTGGCCACCACGGGGATCCAGAAGGCGATGACCATGGAGCCCATGACCCCGACGAGGCCGAGCTTGAACTTGACGGTCATGAGCCAGGACAGGGTGACGTGGAGGCCGAGGTTGAGCACGGCGAGGTAGGTGATGATCATGTTCTTGCTCTGCGCCTGGAGGTACATCTGCAGCGTGAAGTTCCAGACGTAGGAGAACATGACGGGGATGTACCAGAGTGAGATGGTGCCGCCACCGCCGAGATCTCCGGGTCCTGGCCCAGCGCCACCAGCAGCGGCTCCGTGAAGAGGTAGACGGGGAGCAGCACGACGGCGCAGGTGAAGAGGATGATCCACGACCGCTGCAGGTAGATGCCAGCATGTGGTACTGCTTGGCCCCGTAGGATTGCCCGCACAGCGTCTCCAGCGCGCTCGCCATGCCAGCTGCATGCATGCATGCAATATGCAGTGGTGTTCGTCGTCGTCATCATCACGGTAATAATATAATGCAATGCAATGTCCAAAGAACAATCCGACGCTTCAAAGAAGAAATGAGCTTGTGACCTCAAGAGTTAATTTCAGACTAGCTGCAGCTTTTAATCTTTGGCTTCTTTCTTTAATGATCAATTTCCTTAGTGCTTGTTGTAGCCCTTGTCTTTTTTACTTTACTTCTCTCCGATTTCGGTTTACCCTTTGTACTTTGTAATTTGTGCACTAAATAAAATTGCTGTAGGGGTTGAGCCCCTCCAGTTTCTTTCAAAAAAAATGTCGTTAGTGAAACGCATGTTTACTTACTGAAGCAGATAGGACGTACATAGTACTCCGTAGTAGACTGTTACATTGGTTGGAATATTAGTTCCGAATATAGATATATCCTATTGATTGAGGTGGTGGTGGTTTTTTCAGCTGAATAATTATATGTGATTTATTTTTTTGTTTGCCAGGTTGCTTTTATGGTTGGCGGTGACACACAGAAAGTGAGTGAGGAAAAAAGAAAGAAAGAAAGAAAAAAGAGGGAGAAGTGTTTGTGACGGCCAAGAATTGAAAGTCTAACAACAAATAACCAGCCAGGTGGAGTTTTGTCCATCACACGCGTACACCATGACTTTTGGCGCGCACCGGACACTGACATGCAATCGACGAAGGGGGACTGGTTGCAATGCAATGGAGTCGTCAGTCGTCGTCGACGCCTCGTCGCGCCCCAAGAGGGAGGGAGGGAAGAAGAAGAACAGAGCAAATGGGACACGAATCTGTTGCGATGGATGGATACGAGCTGCTGTTGGCCAACAACTTTGTTCTGTGGGTATCTGCTTATCTGCACGTGGAAGAAGAGCATGAGCCGAGAGCCCCCACTGAATCTGCACTGCCTTTTGTTTATTTCTTGCTTGTTCATCGGTACGAGTTGGTGGCAGGGCAGACTTTATTCAGAATTTAAACTGTGGGCCAAGAATACACGGATCGGTCTTTCAATGACGCTGCTCGCGGTCACTGGCTTGGACCACGATACAGTTGGGTTTCGGACTCAATGTCAATGAAGGAGGGCTCATAATGCATGTAAACTATACTAATATATAGATTTCAAAAAATATATATCTACTATATGATACATATAAAAATGATAATAGTATCTACTATATGAGACGTATGTATAGTGAGTAGTTGTTTGCAGGGCTTTTCTTTTTGGGTGTTTTTTTTAGCAAGACATGACAAGAAATTCTCTTCGTTTGTTTCTGTGTGATGACTGTGCGTCACATCGCACTAGTGTTGTGTGTGTCCATCACTTGCGGGCGGGTGTAGTAAAGTCGAGCTAGAAAATCTGGTTTGTCTCGGTGATCTGGTCCTTGTCCACGTACTGACGCTAGCTGCATCTGCATGTGGATGAAAACGCAGGAAGCACAAGAACTCAAAAACAGGAGGGACGACCTGCTGCTGCCTTTGTTTTACCCCTAAACTACATGCGTGAATCTCGTTGTTTCGCAGTCGAGTGCGCACGTACCGGCCGGTTTGGGTTTGGTTTTCGTTTCCTGCCTGCTGCCTGCCTACGACAGAGCTAACAACACAACTAACAGAGCTAGTCTAGCTAGCTAATAACAACAGTATGCATATGTAGGTCCACAACATGATGAGCTAGCTGTACTATTTTCGTCTTTCTGTGTGTTGCGGTCATGCATGATCAGCATATATATATATGCATGTTTTTCATTAAGAGAGACAGTAGTACGTGTGTTATATTAGGCGCAAATATAGCTG
Organism: Coix lacryma-jobi var. lacryma-jobi; assembly: GCA_009763385.1. Classification (NCBI taxonomy): domain Eukaryota; kingdom Viridiplantae; phylum Streptophyta; class Magnoliopsida; order Poales; family Poaceae; genus Coix; species Coix lacryma-jobi. Next base: position 124,361,661 of record CM019829.1, read on the forward strand.
GAATCACCGATCGATCCATGCATATATATCTACTGTACATACCAGGATGCCGTGTGTGAACCTCATGAGGACGGTGGAGACGAGAGCGCGTAGGCGGCGAGCTCGGTGGCGCCGATGTGGCCGATGAAGGCCTGGCTGAGACGGTGACGCCGAAGGACGCGAAGCGCGTGAAGATGGACGGGCCCGCCACCACCCACAGCTTCTTGTTCTCCTCCAACACGCGCCGCCGCAGCGGCAACGACGCCCACGCCGCCTCCGCCGCCACAGCAGCCTCATCCCGCCTGTCCTCCGCCTTGCCGTCGTCGTCTCCCGCCGCAGCCCTTGGCTGCAGCAGTGGCACCTTCGCCTCCTCCGCCGCCTTCTCCTCCGCACTAGCGGCGCCAGTGATGCTCTTCTCCATGCCCGTCGATTGGCTTGACGTCGAAGAGGAGAGGAGAAGGAAGAAAGAAGTTTTGGTTGGGGAGCGAGCGCGAGGACGACGATCGACGATGGATTTTCAATATATATAAGGGAAGCCAGCTGTGAACGTTTGCCTTATACGTATATAGAAGAGATAGATAGATGATGGCTGTGATCGTTTTTGTAACTCGAGTGTTTAAGGAGAGTTTGTCACAAACAAACAAAAGGTGGGGAGTAGCTGGAGGTCCGGGGGCAGCACATCACGTGTGCGTTAGTTAGCTGAGAGGACGAGATGCCCCTTAAAATTAGCAGGGCTGCATTGTGTGTTAGTTAGTTACGAAGGGCCGTTTGGAAGAGCTCTTCTAGCTTGACTTTCTTGACTAGACAAACGCTCAAATATCAACTGAATCAGTGGGGATGAGGAAAGAATCACTTCTTTATTTACACTAGAAGCATGGAGCTTAAAAATACTTACTTCACTCTCCGGTGGAGATTAATAGAGAAATAAATTTTATCAGCTCTCGACCCTGCCCCTTCCGGAATCCAATGAAACCATTCCATATATCTCGGAGAATCAGAGAGCTCTCTCTCTCTCACAAACAGGGCTTAAACTTTAAATCAGGACGCGGCGTCCATTAGCTACACATTTGAGCTCATAACTAGGCTTCGTTTGGCATGCTCGACTATTTTTGTTAAGAAAAAACAAAAACAACTTTATGTGCAATGCAACTTTCTAGAATGGTTAAAAAAACTGTTCAACAAAACAACTTCACCAAATGGTTTCATGCATAGGTGAGAGATAGAAAATGAGAGAGAGTTGAGAAAAGCTGTTTTTTTTTAGCTTCACCTTTCCCCATTCCTTTATAAGATCATGGAAAACGAGGTTTCATTCCGTGAGTTGTTTTGAAAATTAAATATGTTTATTACACTAACTCATGAAACTGTCTGACGTACGAAGCTCATAAACAGGTGTGTTTTACGTCCTGTGGCCGCGAGGGAAGCACGTAGTAGTACTGGATTGGTTGTGAAAACTTGTCTCAGTCTTTTCCACGTGTATCATATCCGACCGGCGGTAAAAGCGCATGGCTGGCGACGGCGGCGGCCATGCATCCATATTTCTGCTCTGATCGGCCAATTCAGTCCTACTCCAATTCAGCAGCAGCAGCAGCACAAGCACAGGACAGGAACAGGACACGACACAACACGGCCACACACACCAACCAACCACTCCGTTGGATCCTAACACTCCGGGCAGCACGGGGTGCCCAGCTAGCTAATGCATATGCATTGGACTGGTGGTTAGCCTGTCTACGCGGCCGCGAAACTGCTTCCTGCCGGGCTGCCGGAGCTAGCGGCGAAGGCAGGGCCACGTAGACGGCGGCGAAGGCGTGCTGGTGACGTTAGTTTTGTCCTTCCCTGCAATGAGTTAATGGTTTTTGTCGCTCACTTGCAGTTCAGTTTCTTACAGTACCTGTGTGAGCATGGAACGATATCCCGACGGCGAAGCGGTTCCATGTGTGTGGTACGGTACATGCACACACCACACACAACACAGTTTACGACCTATAGCAGCCTAGCATAATACACGGCCGTTACGACGACGATAACGGACGTTTTGGCCTGGTGTACGTGTGGGTGTGGGCCACACTGCCCCGGGGCGGAGGGCATGCCATGGGCCCATGGCCACCCGCGCCCATGCATATATGCCGGGCCGGGCACGTCTGGTTTTTTTGCTGTCGCCGGCCCATCATGGAGATATATATTTATGGATGGAACGGAGGGAATAGACGATCGGTTGGATCTGCGCGTCGTCGCACAACATACGCAGAGCATGCATGCGTCAATGTTGTCGTGGTCGTTGACATAAATGCACACATGTATGTATGTATGTACAAGTATGTGTGTATGCGCGCGCGCTGTAGTGAGGCCTGCAGGTTTCAAAACTTTTGTTTGTTTTTATTTATATATATACGCCCTAATAAACGAATGGGCATGGGCGAGACACGCTATTATTAGTACCTAGTGTAGTAGGTGGCGCCAACCAAATGAGACGGCGACGTACGGCGACCGAGCTCGATGGCAGCGCCTGTACTATGGCATGGCATTAGTGATGTGGGCACAGCCCCGGCCTTATTGGCGTGTGGCCTGCCGGTGCCGGATTATCATCCATGGATCCATCATCACGTTTCACGAACAGGGGTGTTTATAATATATAATTAAGAGTAAAAAATACACCAACGGTCTCTAAAGTTGTCAGCATGTGTTATGTAAGTCTCAAACTTCTAAAAAAAACACATTTCTGGGTTCCTAAAATTATTGTCGGCGGGTGTCATATAGGTCTCAAAATCCTAAAAACACATTTTTTAGGTCCCTGAAGTTAGTTCGGGTGTAATCTATCTAGGTCCTAATGGGCGTTTACCTGAACCATTAGTTGACGTGGCATGCTGACTCAACTCTTATACGAGAACTTAATTATTTTTTTTTAAAAAAAAAATCATATCTTTTGCATAGGATCTCGGATGAAGATGAATTATATATGAAAATTGTAGCTCTCGATGAGATCTGCAACTTTTAGTTTAGTATTTTTATTTAAGATTGTTAAGATGGTCAAATAATAAAATAAAGTTTCAATAACATATTATTCGCATACTAGGCCTTGTCAAAATAATGAGTTTATAGGTCTCAAAGATGACTATAATTTGCATATACAAACTATCTTTATTCGTCACTGTATTTGAGAATATGATTACTTTAGGATGGCATGCTCTAGTACACGATTAATATGTTGCTGAAATTTTGTTTTACTTCTTTTACAACTTTAACGACCTTCAATAGCAAAATTCAAAATTATGAATTTATATATCTTATTGAGACCTACAATATTCATATATTGTATTTTTATCCTTCCCCATACACGAGAGTTATGAGTTTTTTATATGACATACTCTATGTACGCTATAAATATATGTTGGTGAAACTTTATCTTACAAAATATAGAGCATATTATTGGTATATTACTTTAAAATAAGGCATATTTTTTATGGACAACTATAAATACAAATAGATTTATAGAAGCGGACTTTGCCCATTTATTTAACCTCTGCTGTATGATTAATTTCTAGTCAACTTTTGAATTTTTTAATATACCCGCCTCTATAAACCAAACCACATGAGAAGATCTGCACATTGAATATATAATACGTATGCTTTAGTATAAAGTTTTGTTGTAACTTTAGATCTGTGTTTTCTATAAATAAAATAAATTTATAACTAAGTTATACATGATCTAATGAGTATGAAATTTTTATTATAGTTCAAACATACAATAACTAGCCCACCATAAAAATTTCATATATTGGACTAATAGAAACTAAATAATTAATTATTCCAATCAATTCCATACAATAATATCCTTTTTTAGTTAATTAGAATAATTCACAGCTGCAATTTCTATAGTTCAATTATGGTGAAATTTCATGGTAAATAATTATTGTATACTTGAATTGTAATAAAAAATTCATGCTAATGGATCATATATAACTTAGTTATAAACTTATTTTAATTACAGAAAAGCATTTATCTGAAGCTACAACAAAAACTTTATACAAAGCATACTATACAACATGTTTATAGTTTATATCTACTCATGTAGAGTCCAATAAAATTAAATTTTCTATTTTATATTTTTTCTGTGATTTACAAATAATACTGTGTATTTTATATTTCTATTTTATAATTTTTCCGTGATTTACAATGGCAGCCCGCATCGCTCATGCGGACGAACACCTATCATTTGTTGCATTCCGGAGCCACCGGTCTCTCCTCTTCTCTGTCTTCTCCCTATCATAGAGCAACTTCAAGAGAGATGGAAAAAATAGATGGTTAACCCTATAATTATAGCTAGTCTCTAATAAACTCTATAAAAAAAAATAAAAAACTCCAACAGTCTTTCTATTATAGCAATACTAGATAGCTAGTGACGCATGCAAGCTATATTTACCATGCGAGATTTTAGGAATAGCAAACTTGTTATTTTACAAAACAAGATAGCATAGCTATTAGAGTTCACTTTTTACTCTAAAAATCTAAATATAGCATACAAAACAAAGATAGCAAGTTGTTGTTTCGGGACAAGACCTCGAAACAGCAGGTTGTCGCACGAGCGAATGCACAGAACGAAAGTGGAAGTAAACGTAGTAAAAGAGGGAATCAGGTCAAGTGAACAGTGTTTCTCCCCCTTGGGGAAGCTGAGAGCTTTTTATATTAATCCAGATCAGTTTGAAAGTACAAGAATGCTCTTCCAACCACTCTGTTACAATTACATGATACCCTACTCAATTACTCTGTGGTTGTACGCCGTCTCTTCGGCGCGAGGGGCATCATCGTAACTTCGCCCTCAGATGGGCCAGCGTCCCCGGCTCCTTTTCCAGACCGGTGGGCCCGCTTCCTTTGACCCAGGCCTCCGGCGACCTGCGAAAGCCTATGAAAAAACGAAGTCATGAAGACGGAAACCCCCGCCGGAAATGCCGGACTCTTTTCGCGCGAATGCCTCCTTTCGCACGAAAACTCCGCCGTTCTCCGGTCCTGCGAGCCGAAACGTGTGCTTCCGCGAGAAAGCTTCCTTTCGCACGAAAGCTCCGCCTTCTCTCGGTCCGCGAGCCAAAACGCGTGCTTCCGCGCGAATGCTTCCTTTCGCATGAAAGCTCCGCCTTCCCTTGGTCTGCGAGCCGAAAAGTGTGCTTCCGCGCGAATGCTCCTTTCGCACGAAAGTTCCGTCGCTCTTCTGCCTTGCGGAGCCGAAGGCAAGCGCGTGCTCCCGCGCGAATGCGCGCATCCGCACGAAAGCTCTGTCATCCATCGATATTACGGGTTGGAGGCGTCTGCGGTCTGGGTACCGTCCCAACAATAGCCCCTTACGGTCGGATCTGTAAGCTTGCGAAATTCGACCGTGTCCTTTCGCTAGGCGCCTAGCCCGCCCAAAAAACCTTGGTTTCGTTTTGAAGCCAAGTTTTTTTTCAATGGCGCCGGGACATCTTGTCATCCCTAACACCGTGTTACGTCTGTGAAGCTGTTGCGATGCTTCGTAATCTGTGCTCGGTTGTCTTTTCGTCTTTCTCGAAAACCGTGTACTGGCTGCTCGTATATAAGTTTGAGGGCTTCGGGCGTGGGGAGCCTACCCGGCCAGTCAACGCATTCCCGCCCCGTTGCCGCTCGCTCGTGAAGCTTCTCTTCATTCGCCTGAGCGAAAGCTGCTGGTGCCTGCGCCGATCATTCGCTGAGAGACGATTGTGGTGTGTAGCTCTCTGTTGCCTTTGTTTGTTTTTGGCTTATCTCATTTTTCGAATTTGCGTTTAAGTTTGTGTGCTATCGCCGTTATTTTCTTTTTCTTCTTTTTGTATGCCTGCATTGTTCATTCGTCTTTCGCGCCATGATAGATGGCGTCTTCCGGTTCCTCGTCGACTTCGAGCTCTAGCGAAAGCAGTGGCGCCTCTGTCCGCCCGTCGCGAGAGTAGCGCTGACGTTTCGATTGGATCCGGGGAAGCTCTGCGGGTAACAAGTCACAGTGGGAGCTTGTCTGATGACGGAGACTCCGGCGTGGTTTCGGTGCCGACGGACTGTTCCTTTTTTCTCGGCACCTCGCGAATGACAACCGCTGGTTGCAAGCACTGGCTGACAAGGGGCCTTTAAGGAAAGACCATTTAGCGAATTGTCGGGTCCCTGGAGACGAAGAGGTGCCCATTCCGCGGCCTAACGAAGCAATGTTTAAAGTGTGTAAGGTTCAGTGGAGTAACCTAATGAAGAAGAAGCAAGGTAGGAACTGAGGAACGACTGCAGATCAAGTTTCCACATCTCTTTGAGTCGTAAACCAATCAAGTTAGCGCTCAAGACAAGTTTGGGATAATCAAGTGGAATAATCTTTTCATGGAATCTTTGTACACAAGTTATGATCATGAAACATCAGTGGTTTGATAAGCTTGGTATACAAGTGTGAAGTGAAAGTGTTATCAAGATCTCTTCTCGTTTCCCTCCTGGCTCTGAGTCTCTCCTGAATCTCGGGACGAGATTCTCTTAGGGGGTAGATTTGTCACACCTTGAAATTTTCATTTCTAAAATTAGAGTTAAAATGATTTATTTATGAATTTCTGTGCTCATAAAATATAGAGAAATAAAACTTTTCTATAAATTAAAATTTATCCTAGGGTTAGAAACATGTTGTGCATTCATGTTGGAGCATTTGAGTTTTGTGATGTGGGTTTTTGGCTAAAATTCTATTTGAATTCAAAATGATTTGCAAACAATTTGAAAATGAATTTCCTTGAAAGGGGTTTGAAAATAAAGACTTTCTGTTTTCAAAAAGTTTGGAAAGTTTAAAGTTTCAAAAACTTGTGTGTTTCGTCTTGTATTGCGAGTGAGTAAAGTTTTCCAAAAACTCGTTTACTAAGTCGTTTATCTTTCTCCGCCTTGTCCATATCTTCTCCTATAATCAAATTCTTTGTTTCCTAGCTTAACTCTTCTGTTGGAGTCTCCCAAAATCTTTTTTGCCTGCTCTAAATTATTCCTTGGTGCTCATCATTCATCATATCTCCAAAATCTTCTCCAGAAGTTTTCCAGCTTTTCCGACACTTTTTCCTATTTTTCTGGGAACATAATCTAATTTTTAGATTTCCAAAATATCTTTTCATGAGCTTCAAATATTTTATTTGGGTTCCTCGTGTCTCCAAATGTCTCTGAAAATTTTTCCTGAATTTTCGAAACCATCAGAGTATTTTCCTGACTTAAATATCAATTCTAGACTTTTCTAGAATTATTTTAATCCAGAAATTAAATAATTTCGAAAATAATAAAATCTGTCTTTTTCCTCCCTCCCACAAAGGCCATGTGCAATAATTCTATTAAATTCCAAATATCAACGTCTTTATTTACTAATGAGTTTTTATATTTATTTAGGCCCATTAGTAAAGGTGAGAGTTGCAACATCAATTAGTACCCTATCACTGGTTGATGTAGAGCTAGGGAGTTTCTTTCCATATATCCGCACTCATCTTTTGATCATCAAATTCAATATAAATTTCTTTCGCTTGGTTTTGCTACTTGTTCCGCCACCGTCGTCGTCATCATCGTCAAGAAGAAATCTTCGGTCATGGTCGTGATTCTCACCTTGGGTCTGACGTCGCCGCCCCAGCCCGAGGTGCCATCCCGCGTCGCTGCCGTGGACTGCCCCTGCCCGTGTCGTGCCGAGCAGGCAGGAGACCGCGTGGCCTCTCCTGCGTAACGTCGCGCGGGCGAGCAGGCCCCTGGCCTCCCTCACGTGGTCCTCAGCGCCATTCATCGTCGGTGCATCTGGCTGGCCGGTCAGGCCTTCTGGCTGAGCCCCTTTCTCCTTCCAGCGCTGGTGCACGTGAGGAGCAGCAGCAGGCCATATCTGTACGTGACGAACAGAAGATAAGCAAGGTAGTTTATGCCCTTAATTACGAGTTTAGTCACCGTTGTTTCGTTTTAGCTTCGTTTTACTCCGTTTTAATTACGTTCGATTCGTTTCGAAAAGTTCTTTCAAACTATATAACTTTCACTATTGTTTCTGCAATTAAAATTTATGTTAAATCTAATCTAGTAATTAGTGCCTCTAGTCTTGCTTAGCTCATATCTTTTCCGCTAAAACTCCGATTAGCGTGATCTTCGCGTCTGTATGTTTGTAGCGAATCGTAGATCAGTTTTCAAAACTCTTTATTTATTTATTTATTTATTGATTGGTGTACTGTTCTAATCATAGGCTATGTTTGCTTTGCATGACTGCCTTTGGATGCATGTGTGGTGTTCTATGATCGTATGTCCAGCCGGTGAGTTATACGTTCGTGATCAAGAGATCGTGATCAAGAGTCAACCTTTGGAAGTCTACGAGTCAACAGAAGAAGGATCTTGAGTTTAAGGCAAGTATAGCATGGGACCATCCTTGTTACCTATTCACCGTAATCACTTAATTCATATTGCATGTGTCTACCTTGGTGCCTACATAGATTTATGTTAGATGTTTGATCTCGTACCTTGATAACCATGGGTATGCATTGGATAGCTTGATGCTAGTGCTCAACTTAAACTATGATCATGTAAATTTGTTTTAATGATATATGTGACATGTTAAAATTTGGCTTTTATAGCAACATGGTTTAGGAACTACTATAAGGGATCACCCAGGACAACAGTGCAACCATGGGAGTTATATGGCTCTGACCTTAGCTCAGTATGAGGACCTTTTCTAGCTTGTTAGAGGACACTTGTATAGCGCGTGCGTGTGGTTTTGCCGAGCTGGATTTAGGGCAGCTTCTTTCACTTTGCCTGCGTTGCCGCAAGGTTGAGAGACCTTTCTTCCCATTGCCTTAAGACCTAGCGGCCCTAACTTGTTAGACGAACCTTTGAAAGGCTGCGCAGTGAACCCTGCCGTGCACCTTGGAAGTGTAACGTGGGCCTTGCAAACCCCGACATATGGGTATCACTACTCATCGGGTAAAGTGTACAACCTCTGCAGAGTGTAAAACTGATATATCAGCCGTGCTCACGGTTACGAGCGACCTGGAATTCTTATGGTATAGTTGTTGCTATAAATAATGATAATAATGATGATGATATTTATTCAATGGATACATGTTTACTTGATCATATGTTTAACTTGGGATGGTTATACTTTGATGCTACTTAATGCTAAAATTATGCCAACTAAAAGCTAATGCAGTTAAACCAATGTCAACCTTTTTGAGCCTCATGAACCCCATGTTATATTTGTTAAGTACGAGATGTACTTATGCTTGCTTTACTTTTCAATACTTTGGAAAAATCCCGGATGGGTACCAGTTTGCTAGAATTAGAAGTTGAGGGGGCTTGTGTCTTCATCTGAAGATCGGAGTGTCTTTCTGCTGTCTGCTCTTTAAGGTTATGTTCTTTTGTTTTATATACGTTATATATGAGCGTTGTCTTTCGATATTACCCTTTATTTGTAGCTATACGTGAGATTTGACTTCCTGAGCTCACATATGGTGTATACCTGGTTTTGTTTTTAAAACGGGTGTGACAGGTACTCCCTCTGTTCTAAATTATAAGTCATTCCAAAAATTTTGGAGAGTCAAAACATCTTAAGTTTGATCAAAATTTATAGAGAGAAACACAAAGATTATGACATCAAATAGGTATATACTATGAAAATATAACTAATGAAAAATCTAATAATACTTAGTTGGTACTCAATCCATCCCAAATTTTAAGATGTTTGTTTTTTTACACCAATTTTGATCATGCGTCTTATTCAAAATTTTGTGCTAAATATCATTTCTTTTGTCGTGACTTTGTTTCTTAATAATTTTTTTTCAAGAATAACTTAAATTTGACTTTGTTTGCATAAAATTTTTAAATAAGACGAGTGGTCAAACTTGAGGACAAAAAATCAAACATCTTATAATTTAGAATGGAGGGAGTATTATAAATGTTATTATCTTTCTATTGAAAAAGTCAAATTTTAAAAACTTTGACTCTCTAATATTTTTAAAATGACTAATATTCTAATCTCTACCGCGGGAGGATTCGTGCCCTCCCGCGGGTTGAGTTAGTGTAGTTTTTTTTCTTTTTTCCTTTCTTTTTTTCCTTTTCTTTTACTTTTTTCTACTTTTTTATTTTTTTCTTTTCAAGATTTTGTAGACATCTTTTTCTATTAAAAACCGGTGCAATGATAGCGCGTCCAATAATACAAACTCTAATCGTTGGACGACGCACTCCCAATACTTGCATGCGTTTTATGCTTATACGACCAATGCCTTTGACGTGACATATAAATATTTTTTGAGTAGGTCGTATGTCGGTATACTGACTGATATATTAGAGATTGTTTATTTCCAAGTTAAAAAGTTTTGGGATGTCAAGTCGGGTGTTTTACACTAATTTAGAGTATAAATACTATATTAGAAAACTAATTGCATAAGTGGAGAATAATTCGTGAAGCGAATTTATAAGTCTAATATTAATAATTATCAAATGTTTAATGTAACACCATATTATCAAAACATGAATTTATTAGGCTTAAAAATTAGTCATCTCGTAAATTATTTTGAATTTATGTAATTAGTTATTTTTTAGTCTATATATGTAAGGTCAAAACATCTGATGTAATAAGTGAAAAAATTATACGGTAAAAACTAAACACATTTGTACTGTTCAAGCCGATCAAGTTTTCCATACGTCTATACACACAGCAGAACAGAGACACTTATGAGACTTTGACAATCGTACCAATAGCAGGCGCGGCGATGCGCGCTAACCACCCTTGTAACTATTGATGGTGCTAGGAATCTCGTATCTATATTCCATATATCGTCGACCGCACGTACGCTCCGTTTCAAAAAAAAAAAAAAAGTTCGCTTTACTATTCATACCGGTCAAACCTTCTAGTTTAATTAGATCTATAAATAATAATAATAATAATAATAATATTTATATATCCAAATAAATTTATTGTAAAAATAGATTCAACAATCTATATAACAATACCAATTATATATTATAAATATTAATATATTAATATTTGGTCAAAGTTAAGGGTGTTTAAATTCTTGAGAAGTAAGAATGATATTTATTTTAGAATGGAGAGAGTAACACTTTTGCTTGTCTTTACCATTTTTTAACATTTTTTTGGCCTTAATTAATATTATTGTATAGAAAAAACAGTTACCTAAGTTTAGTTAGTTAGCTATGGTATTGTAACGATACTAATCATATATGGGGTTTAACAAGTTGTGGTGGTGTTTCTCTCAACTATTAGTACTAGTAATTTAGGACCGAGGGAGTAGTGTTTAAATTTAGTAACAACGATACGGGAAACGATGAGCTCCATGATCAAGTTCGGAAAAAACTTGTATTCTCAACAGATAACACTTACTTAGCAAACAAACATGTTCTGATTTATATTTTGTATTTTTTTCTTTTTTTTCTTTTTTTAACCTTTTGTAGTAGGTTAGTGATATTTTGCATGTCTGTATACACTTCTTCAACTGTTTCTTTTTTTACCTTTGTAGTAGGTTAGTGATATTTTGCATGCCTGTACACACTTCAACTGACGCGGCATATTTTTCATATGAGAAATTGTTTCCAAATTACCAGAAAAAGTTTGAACTTTAAGTCTATTTTTTTACCTTTTATAGTATTGGTAAAATGCCTGTACACTTCGTCAGCTGACGTAGCATATTTTTCATACGAGAAATTGTTTCCAAATTACCATAAAAAAGTTTGAACTCCAGATCTTTTAAGATTTAGTTAATTACTCCACTGTAACGAACACGTGATTAGGTTCGCTATATCAACTGCTTTAAGAGTTAAATGCATCAAGGTCCCTCAAACTTGTAAGCCTGTGTCACGGTTAAAAATGTATTTCTGGCCTCCTAAACTTTTAAGTGATACACATATGCTTCTGAACTATAAAAATGCATTTGTAGCCCCCTAAACTATTTAAGTAGTAGAATACATGCTCATACTTGTCACACGAGTATTTTTTGTTGATGTGATGTTGCTACATGGCAAAAAAAAATACACTAAACCCCCTGAAACCCAATCTATGTCACCGTCATCGACGTAGGAGCCACCTCCATATAGAGGTGCTCGTCGTCTGAAAGGACAACGAGGTAGCATCAACGAGTGGAGGGTGATGTGGTGCCCTAGCGCATCGCAGAATGCATGATCCTAGTCACTTGTTAAATTTTTCCTAGTTGCATGCCAAACCATGTGCACGTGGCTCCGGTTAGCAATGCTTTCGCGTGTGGCTCTGGTCGTGCTGCGGCTAGCCGCAGATCCGTGTGAGCTCTTCTAACGGAGCCACACATAGCCCTGCTACCAGGAGTAGCATCATCGGCGCCCAGGATCGTGGTTTCTACGACACAGATCGGGTTTCAATGGAGTTTGGTGCATATTTTTTCACCATGAAGTAACACCATGCCAACGAAAAATGTCAGTGTGGCAAGTATGGGTCTGTGTGTACAACTTAACAAGTTTAGGGGCCAAAAAATGTATTTTTAAAATTAGGGGCTTATGTGTACCACGTAACAAATTTAAGGAGCCAGAAATACATTTTCAAAGTTTAAGAACTTATGTAACACACACTTACAAGCTTGAGGGCTTCCAGTGCATTTAACTCTAACAAAAATCAGTGTTCAAACTTTAGAGGGCGTTGATTCGAGGGATGAAGAAGTTGTTGTTCGTCATCTTCCCACTGTTCTTTTTATTTGATTTGCATAATGGACTAAGCTAATCTATCATCACGTCATTCTCACAAAGTTAATAATTAGTACTGATAATAAGCAATGGAGTCATTGCACTAAATTTAAGAAATGAAATAACGCTATACATAGCTTAAGGCCTGTTTGGATCCACACTTCTAAACTTTAGAGAACTGTATATCAATTTTGAGGTCTAATGTGAGGTGGAGTAAAGTTTAAAATTCACTTTAAACCATTTGTTTGAAGTTTTAGCTCTAAAGTTTAAAGAAGAGGATCGAAACATATCCTTAGTAAGCCAGGGAGTGCATTTCACTAGTCACGGAATCCAGAATTGGTACATATAACAAATTAATCTCAAAGCAATAATGTATCTCGAAAAAAAAAACCCAAAACGTCTTATAATTTAAAACTTAAATGGATGGAGTACAACTACTCCTCTCTTCTGCTCTAACATCTATGGATGAAGCCAGACCATAGCTACAATGATGATATTGTTGGCTAGACTCATTCTACGGTTGGCTTTCATCAGTCTCTCACTAGGATAATCCTACTGTTGGCTCCTCAAGAATCAAGATGCCTGGAAGAAGCGGCTGAGACTGAACGGCAGATTGTAGAACTCCACGGTCCGGCTGTCGCCGCGGAACGTCCGGAACCTCGCCCACCATGGCATCCCACGGTCCCTGTCTCTGTTCCTCGCCTGCAGGTGCAGGGTGTTGTCCAGCACCACCGAGACGATGAACCCGACGGTGGCCGGCGACGAGAAGACGGTGTTGATGAGGTCGTTGAACTGCACGCATGCATGCATGTCGATCGCATACACACATGGATTAAAAAAGGGTCAAGAATAAGTGCAGTTCAGAGTTCAGAGAGCTCAAAGTTTTCAGTTTCAGCTGAGAGCTGGGGGCGAGAAGGATGATCACTGATCGCATACCCATCTTGCTCTGGTGTGCGCCGGTTCACGCTGATAGCTCGTCGTGAATGGTGGAAGTAGCTCGGGATGGAGATGCCGAGGTAGGTAGAGCGAGACGCCGAGGACCAAGAGGTTGCGCGTCGAGTTCATGTTTGTGAACTGCATGAAGGAGAGCCCCACAGCACCTGAGATTGATGACAAACACCAGACAGACAGACAGACAGAGATGAGTTGAAGTGGTTAAGTTTGGAGAGCTGAAATTTGGTTGACATTTGGTGAAGTAGGAAACACAACAACAAACTATGGAGAGAGAGATAAATTTCATTTTGACATCACGTACCAACATAGCCAAACAATACACAGTACATGGCGGCAAACAGTGTGAATGGGATCGAGGCGAACAGCGCTCCGAATCGCCCTGAAAGATCGTATATATAACATAATAACATGTGTTCACCAAAGATTGGTACAGTAACATTTTATTTACTGTGCTGGGAATAAGATTCTACCTACCTAGGATGGAGAAGAAGATCATGAAAGCAGCAGAGATCTGGACCACTCTTCTGCTGCCAATCCTTGTTGATCCTAGGAGACCAACATTCTCCCTGTATTATATTGGGCAAAGACGACCAAAGTTACACCATGTTAATAGCATGGCTTGTCACTGAAAAAAAAAAACTTGCATCATGCAAAATTGGCACGACAAATAGGCAGAAACACTCACACAGAGACGGTAGAGCCGCTCATAGTACCGAATAGCCCGCCAAATAGCAGCCCAATTCCCTGATATTTACATCAGAAAGAGGAGAAAATAAAATTGATCTTCTTCTTATGATCTTAGCAACAGAGGAATTGCCTGCTTAGATATTTTCTCAGTGTTTCCTAGCTAGCAGATGGCAACAACTGACTGACCTGCCATCCAATGCCTCTGCTAATGACGAATGGTGGTGGAGGCGTCGCACTCGCCAACCGGGCAGCAGCCTGGAAAGCTGCCTGCCTAGACTGCAATGCTCGGAATATTTTGTCAGACAAGAGTACCAAACCAGATCAGCATATATGACAGCATGATGCCTGCCAACTAATAACTGATTGTGTTGTTGTATACTGCTAGGAAATCACATGCATGGTTCTCCTCCAATGGAGTGTTAATTACCTCTATCAGGGACACCACCACAGCAGCCATCATACCGAACGCATGGTCTGCACTGAAAGTCGGCGGACCCCACTGCAGCGGGTATGGAACGCTGATCCTGAGAAAATATTCAGAAAAATATATATACAGATTCTACAGGTGTGAAATGATGAGATGAAAATAAATAGAAGAACAGTGGGAGGAGCTGATACTGACCATGGTGCTGTTGTGATGAGATTGGCACGGTCAGTTCGGCAGCTGAGCTGAGTGAGCACGGAGCTATGCTTGTATGCACCACTCACAGTGAGGATTTGGGCATATAACCACACAAGTGCAGTGGCGATTAGCACTGAGAACCTCTCGAATATCGGGAAATGGCACATCTGTACACGCTTCAGATACTGTGAAAGTGTAACAAACAGGACGAGCATCGGAAGGCCGATTTCCACGCAGGTTCCAATCTGAGAACATCAAATAGTATATTATTTGAAAGGATACATAAGAGCAAATTGTCAGTGTTGACAACAAGATGACCCAGCAAAGAACAAGCACAAGTAATAAGAGCTTTTATTTTACCACTGGGAATCCTCTCTCAAAAAGGCCAATCCCCGTCAGTGCAACAACTGGAACCATCATAAGTGGGCTGAAGAACCTGCAACAGTGATATCAAAACAACATCTTAAGGTTCCTATCGTCAGTCCTAAGGTTGCTTCCATGTCCCATCACTTTTCCTGAAAGTGATGCCCACTTCTCAAATTGAGAACCCAGAGTAGATCATCAAAGGCCAAGTGCTAGTATAAATAACAGTGAATCTTGAAAACCTACACTGATCAGTCATATAGCCCCAATGTCAACACATATCAAGCAAGACAAAAGTTGCATACAAAGGAACAGGGAATACTTCCCCATATATGCTACGACAACAAA
Organism: Coix lacryma-jobi var. lacryma-jobi; assembly: GCA_009763385.1. Classification (NCBI taxonomy): domain Eukaryota; kingdom Viridiplantae; phylum Streptophyta; class Magnoliopsida; order Poales; family Poaceae; genus Coix; species Coix lacryma-jobi. The sequence continues at coordinate 124,377,277 of CM019829.1, forward strand.
ATTAGTAGTATATGACAGGGAGACGAGTATTTGAACATTAATTAAATCACATGACATATCACTGAATGAATGAATGACTCGTCTGTACCTGCAGCATAACCCCCACAGCTGGCTGTAGCCAAGGTACTATCTGAATGCAGGAGGATATATCTGGGCCCCCGTATGGCTTCTCATGGCCACTTTGAACCTCTGCAGCAAGAGAAAAAATATGCAAGCTCTGTCGTACTGAGATGGAATACTAATACCATAATAGTTAGAAGAACAGCAATCATTGCACGCTTACTGTGTGGGTCATCAGCATTTGCATCAGTGAGGGGTCACTGATTATTGATATGACTGGGATTACAAATGCATATGACCCGCCAATAACCGTGGGCAGGCGAGTTCCAAACAGAGTTTGCAGCAGTGTATTTATGCCAGTCACAAACAGCACTGTCTGTACCACAATTGTCTTGTCATGCTGAAGCAAACAAACGGACAACAATCAGGATATGTTCCATCACTGGAAAACGTACATAAAGGTTCACAGAAAAAGAAAAAACAGTACATAATAAAGAGGTCATTATCCAAAAAGATGAACTCTGGATACATGCAGCAAGTCATGCACTAGATAGTGTGAACACTTACCATGGCATAAGGCTAACATATATCTAAAAATCGAAGATGCTAGATGGCACAGGAGATATATATTACTTTTAAACATAAAAGCTATCAGTTCTATAAATTTAAGTACTATCAATAACATTACCATGTACTGAAATGCATATGAAATGAAAATGATAGAACTACCATACCATCAGTAACCCTTATTTCAGGTCATAACCATTGAATTTTCAAATTCTGTTTGAAGATAAACACCATTACACCAATATGGCACAGAACAATCAGATAGCGCATCATCTATTCACAGCAACAAAGTTGAACAATAAAAGGATTCTTACTGCATTTCCTCCCATGAGGGGAACCAGCAAGGTGGGGATCATCACTGCCGTCCCCAAGCAAAGGATGAAATGCTGGAAACCCATCATAATACACCCTCCTGCACCATCAAACAGATTACAGAGATTTAGCATTTAGTGCCATAAAGACATAACGCAGCTAGATGGATGAATCGTGCAAGCTTAGACACCAGAGTACTTACCCCAGGATGGTTGGAGTCTACACAGTACTCCATTCCAGCCAGCTGATCCATGATGGGAGGGTGGGTAATCTCCTCTGGCTTCATGTTAGCCATCTCCATGGGAGACACCTCCTCTGCTACGTCGACGATGATCAAGACGAACCAAAGCAGGAAAAGAAAACAGTTTCAGCATTTATTCCATGGGGAAGTTTAGTGAGGTAGGACAGCAGTAAAGTTGCAAGCTTTAGTGAGTTATGGTCTAGAGCATCAGATGCCACAGGTAATATGCATTTCAGTACATCAAACCAGAAGGGACAACTTATAAGGACCCATTCTTTTCCCACAAAGCCATGCAAACTTATAGATGTACAACAAACCAGAAGGGTTGTAAAACAATCTTAATTTTCCTCAAACATGAAATTGAAATTGAAAAGCATGTTAATGAATGATCAAGAACTTAATGGGGGTATATATCCAAAGAGGACACTAAACCTTCAATGCTGATGATTCATCTGCACAAGAAACCAACAAAATTACAGCAGGAAATGCTCACCAAAAACCATCTCAAACATGCAAGAGAGCTGCGTATCAATGTTCACAAAACCAGCATGCTAACGATGCTACAAAGTGCTTTGAGAAATAGGCAAAGCAACAATGGAAAATTCCCCATTGAGAATGCTACTGAATGCTGCAAAAATGCTCTCAGATCCAAACTGTGTCAAAACAAGCCAGGAGCGCTGGATTTATAGGCCTTGGGGCTGCAGTAACAGAAACAGCTAATTCTTGCTGCCAAAATCAGAGAGAGAGAGTATAGCAGCACTACATGCACACTTTTCTTGTTTGCATGCACTTCATCTCATTGTTCTCCTCTCCCTCCTTCCAGACTGAGTCTGCCCACAAGATGTGCCACTGCAAGTGGGCCCACACCCATATAATGTTAAGACTTAGAAGATTCCTATCTGTACTATAAGGTTAAGATTGAACAGTGATGCAATAGCAAAGCTGTAGTTTTCTATGCCTCATTAGACTGTTTAATAGGTTAATAGTTGTAAGTATGCGCCGCTAAGAGTGGGGTCCATCTACTAATAACCTTTGCCTAATAATTTTATATCTGTAACCTGGCAGTGATCAACACACAAACAAATAATTTTACAGATAGAAAGATGATGTCTTATGAAATACAATCTTTCAGATACAAAGCTACTTTATAACTTAGACAGTTTTAGAGATGAAATGTGCTATTTAATTATCCTCTCTTTGTTATGGTAAACAATCTTAGAGATTGAAAACTAATACTAGTCACATTTAGTACCAACTTTTTATCTCTAAGATTATGAGGTAATACCTTAAGGAAATCTTGCCTTGTCTGTGTGAGTGGAGAGAGGGGGGGCGTTGTAAGGGTTTCTCCAAAATTTTTATTCTTCTTAATATAAAGATGCATTCTATCTTTAAGATAGGTAGTTCCACGATAATGAATTATGTGTTTGTATGAGTGGGTCCATCTACAGGAAACATTCAACGACCAACTTTCTATCTCTAAGATTTTCTAGGGGCGTTTTAATTTTTTATTCTTCCTTAATATAAATATACTTTCTATCTTTAAGATAGTTCTATGATAATGAATTATGTTCCTTTATGAGTCGGCCCATCTACTGGTAACATTCAAATACCAGCTTTCTATCTCTAAAATTTTCTACTCTAGTAGTAAAACAATATTATTATGTAACAATGCAAGTAAGGCTCTTTTTTACTAGTAGCATTTTACGAAATATCAGTCAATCTGATCTGAGATTATCGGCAGTGTGATAGCAATGAGTTGTGCCACTAATTAACCATCTACAAGTAAAGTTTGAAAATCATCTTTCTATCTATGGTTTTTTAGCAGTGAGGCAATGACTACTAGGCAACAACTTTCTATCTCTAAGATTGTTTAGCAGTGTGATAACTATTAATTATATCCTACCACAAGTAGGGCCTATCTATTAGTTGTACTTTCTACCTCCTAATTTTTTATTCTACTTAATATAAAGATGCTTTCTATCTTTAAGATAGATAGTTCCATGATAATGAATCATATACCTTAATGAATGGGTCCTACTCGTAATATTAATAAACCAACTTTCTATCTCTAAAGATTTTCTAGTTCTCTAGTAGTAAAACAATAGTATTATGTAACAATGCAAGTGAGGTGCTCATTTACTAGTAGCATTATGAAATAGTTGTCTATCTGATCTGAGATTATTAGCAGTATGGTATCAATGAGTTGTGCCATCTACATGTAAAGTTTAAAAAACATCTTTCTATCTCTATGATTATTTAGCAGTGAGGCAATGACAACCAGGCGTGTGATAATTCTTAATTATTATGTCCTACCACAAGTAGGTCCTATCTATTAGTATTACTATTCACATGCCGACTTTGTATCTCTTGGATTTGTATGGCACTAGTGACACAATAACAACTAATAAGGAAAACATATCTATTATATCTCTAAGATTGTTCTGTGGTGTGACAAAAGTGTGATATATGCCATCGAAGAGTGGCACTATTCTATACGCTCCAAGATTTTTGGTTGTGAGGCAACAGGACAATAATCAAACATCTTTCTAGCTATCTTTAATTTTTTGCAACGAGTATTCTTTTAAGGCTATAGTTTTACAACTGAAATTACCCTTTTTTTTCTTTGGCCAAAATACCCTTATCACATGATAGATAGATGAAAATAACAAAAATAGAAGCTAAGAGAATCATGAAGTTCTTAATCAAGAAACAACAATTACTACAACTTAAGAAACTACTAATTATGCGAGTAAGCAATCATGCAGTATTCACCTCTTAGTGATTCCATGTAGTGAGGGGAAGAAGTATCAACATCATCACCGTTGGTACAAGTGATGTGGCAAAAACCAACAAGTACAACAGTAGGAGTTGAACTTGTGGCTTTTTTATGCCCACAACTACATTGTGGATCTGACATGTTTGACCACCAGCTTGTTATAAATAAGATGAGGCGACCAAGAAACCTTCCCATTGAGAAGGTTTTATGAAACTTTTGAAGAGCGGTTGCTGGGATTTGAAGCTGAAAAAATAGGACAAATATTTCAGATCAATTCGAGTCGACGCTCCTTATTATCTTCCTAATATATTAGAAAGTGAATAGAATGTTACCAAATATGTGCCAATCCTAGATTTGCAGGGCGAAACTTAGTGATTGTTGTTGTAGACTATAATCTTCAAACACCTGCTAGTTGATTAGCAAACACGGGCCTAGACGAGAACAAGAATCACGAAATAAGAGCAAGTGAAAGGAGTATGGGGGTACAAAATATCACTATTCATCCTTACCATCAAAGCCGCTCGAGGGCACTATTTATAGGCTCCATCGACCATTACAGAGGACTGGATTGCCCCTGTACCTCTTCAAGATTCGTGGCATATTCCTCAAGTCTAAGGGCAATCTGGTCATACACAGTTACACCGTCCCAGCTAACACCGATTGCATTCTTGAGTAGGGGGGCACCTAGACCAGACCATACTTGCTTTTGAATGCAGGCTCATTCCATTTCGGCCCTCTTCACCCTCGCCTACTCGGGCCTTCCACTTTCCACCAAGACGAAACCTAGCGAGCTTTGTAAAACAATGATGATCATAGTATACACCATAGCGAATACATGATCCTACGGAATGGCGAGCAGAGGCGTGCCTATGATTAAGACCGCTAGGATCGTGAAAAGTTCCCCTACTTCGTTCCCTCTCCCCACCCACCCCACCTTGTACCCCTACCCCTCGTGCCGATTATAGCACAAAAGCAAGGTGTGTCACAAAGGCTAATCTAGTTCCCCATTTATGGAAAAGCCGTGAAACCAGCACACTGAGATAGGAGAGGGCTAATAGGGGGCTACAAAGGGCGAAGCCTGCCCCCAACAGTGGTTGTAAGAAGCTATAACCCAGTATATAGTATCTATCATAGAGTCGTGGAGTCCAATAAAAAAGTCACCTAGTATTGTGACCATATATCACAGAATTGCAAAAGCACAACTTGATGAATCTAAAAAAGTTGCTTCTATATGGTGAAGGATCCACGGAGCGCGGCCATGAGGGAAATCAATCTGTTGGCTCAAGAAGGATTCTGCCATGATCTTACCTGGAACTATTGTTGAGGTATATTCGCCCCCTTCCAAGTGATGTCATTAAATAGAGAGAAAAGTTGCCCGGATGCCAGGAGCATCTCCAAGAGTTTGCTATCTTAACTTGACATCCACAAATTTTTTACAAAATAAGAAAAAAAATAATCTCCAACAGATTGAGATCCCAACTTAGCTTTTTTCAACTCGGCATCTCTCCCTCCCTAGCGCTTATCTTTACACGCGCGTATACGGATTGAGAAAGTGATTAGAAGGTTGAAAAATAATTAGAAGCTCTTTCTAGGGTTCTATTTGCGAAAGTACCAGAGACAAAGAAAATATAGGAGGACCTGCTTTGGTTTAGATAAAAGTTTAGTGTTCATTTTGCAAAAGCGTTTTCTTAGGTTTAACGACACTATTTTTTCAGTGGTAGACGACGACAGTGAGACGTCTATTGTGACTTCGTCGATCTCGAGATTACCAGTCCAACTCGATTCTAAATATGAAAGTGTATATTGTGTGTATATATATTGTCCATAATTAGTCATCAATATGAAGGTGTGAATATGAAAACAATCTGAGATGTTGATCGATTAAATATAAAAAGATTTTGTCTAGAATAATGAAATAAAAGGAGTTTTGTTTGGAATAATGAAATAAAAGGAGTTGATGTGTATTTAAAAAATCATTTTGACCTTAATTAGTCATCGATATGAAGGTATGAATATGAAAACATTATGAGATGTTGATCAATTCGATAGAAAAGATTTTGTTCAGAATAATGAAACAAAAGGAGTTGATAATGTATTTAAAAATCATTAAATGGAGATGCGAGATGTTGATCGATTAGATAGAAAAAGATTTATTCAGAATAATGAAATAAAAAGAGTTGATAGTGTATTTAAAAAATTACTAATGTAGATGCGAGGAGTTGAACCCCAAACGTTTAGATAGAAAGCTTATCATAATGCTCTACCAATTGAGCTACATCCCCAACTTATATGTAATTATTTATTTAAAATTTTTATTTTATATATTTTGTTTTTTACTTGCACTCCGAACCAAATAAAAGAAGTTGATAGTTTATTGAAAAAACCGTAAACCAAGAAAAAAAAGTTAAATGGAGATGCGAGGAGTTGAACCCAACAAAATTAAAGGAGTTGATTGTGTATTGAAAAAAAAATGTGTGATGTGCGGGCAATGGCCAGTGGGCCCTCCCACGATTAAAAAAAATGCTATTTTTTCGGGGGGTGGGGGTTCGATTTATTTTGTCGAGTGCCAACACTTGACAAAGGTTTTACCGAGTGTCCGATAAAAGACACTCGACAAAGAGTTATTTGACGTCTAATTTTTTCACGAGTGCTATAAATCAAGGGTGGCACTCGACAAAACCTATGGAGTGCATTTAGGGATTTACCGAGTGCCACAGGCACTCGGCAAAGCCCCTGATTTCGATAGTGCGCACGATCGACTTTGCTTTGAAGTTTAATTTGACCGCATCGCACATAAACTAGTAGGCACTCATAGTTTTAGGGGCGGCATTATTAGACACCGAGTCTCTAGACTCATTTTTTGAGGGTCAGGTTTGTTATCGAGTCGTATCTAGAAAAAAGAGTCATCTCTAAGGAGAATTGTTTCTGGTACATAGTATGCGGATGCATGGGATGGATTGGATTGAATTTGTCTATATATGCATGGATGTTTGGATCTTAAAGCAGATGGTGGATGGAGACAATATTAGGTGATCAAGTGCCTGCTTAGAGCCCTTAGTGGTGTGGATGCTTAATAAGGAGATAATATTATATATCTAGTGCATGCCAAGTTGCCCGGAAATATATATGGTCGGTAGTTAGAGCATCTCCAACAACTCCCTATTCTCACTTGCTATTCTTATAAATTTAGTAAAAGCACAAATATTCTTCTCCAACAACTCCCTAAATGAACTTGCTATCTTTTCCAACTTCTTATTCCTCCATGCCGCACGCGTAAATTTCCGCGCGCGGAGGTGAGGTTGCTATCCCGTGATTTCACCGTGGTGGGCTCCCGCACGCCGTTCCCCCACCTCTCCTAGCGCAAATCTTTTCCCCTCCTCTCCCGCGGCAACGCAGATCGGCCTAGGTGGGCCTAGTTTTTTTATTTTAACAAGTTGGAATAGCAAATTGTTGGAGAGAGGTTTTTTTTTACTTGCCAAATGAATTAGCAAGTTGCTAAAACTCATGATATACCAAGTCATTTTTTCCAACTTGTTGGAGATGCTCTTAAAGCATATCACCTTAATTTGGAGCAAAAGTGGACATTGAATTAGCTAGGGAATTGTTCGCTTGAACTTATTTCGGCTGTCTCAGTAGTATTCTGCGAGAGAGAAAGAGAATAATTTGTACTATACGGCTGATAAGTCAGCCGATATTGAGTTCAAGCGAACAATGATGCCTAGGTTTATTCTCGAATACCGGCCTTATATAAGAGATTATTGATCTGGTTAAATTATAGTATTCTGTATGCAAGCCGTATGTACTCCCTCTGTTCATGAAAGAATCAATTCCTAGAATCCATGTCAATCAAACTTTTAAACTTTGACTAACTTTATAGAAAAAAAAGTAATAACATCTATGATATAAAATGAACACATTATGAAAATATATTCCATAATATATCTAATGATATGAATTTGGTACCATCAATTTTGATAGTTTTTTTTTCTAGAAATTCAGTCAAAGTTTAAAAAGTCTAACTTAAGACAACTCTAGAAATTGATTCTTTTATGGACAGAGCTCTAGAAATTGATTCTTTCGTGGACAGAGGGAGAGAGTATACAGAAAACAGATTCTGATGCATTTATTTGTGTTTCAGTATCCGCCTTGCGGGCAGGCAGGATCGGAGTTCCTGACAGACAATATTTCAAATAAATAATAGCCCCGCTGTAGGCGCAGCCGGATTTAATCTCTAGGGACGCTGGTGAGCACACTGGTTGCTGTAGGTGCAACCAGCGGCGCCGGGCAGGCCGACGGGGTGATCCTTGTTCAAAGCACGGTAGCCCAGGCCATCGTCCTTGGGCACGTTCACGGTGTGTGGCCTCGGGAGACCGTATCCAGGGGGTTCATCTGCATATGCATGCATTCATGCCAAGGGCAAAACGAAACTTAATACTTAATTATTCGGTTAATAATATATCTGGGAGAACGGAGAACCGGTGTGGCTGGTGGATTCTTACTACTATACCCGGGCTCGGGGCTTCCGCTGCTTCCAGATGCGCCTTCATCAGTAGCAGTTGCCAGCAGGAAGACGTCGTCGCTGCAGACGACGACCACAAGAAGCAGCAGCAGCGAAATTTTTACAGCACGACCAAGGACGAAGGACGACCTGCACCTCGGCGGCGAAGCATGGCGGTAGTTGCTGCTGGGCGACATGCTGTACCTGCAATAATCGGCCTGTATGCCTCGATCCAAGTCGAAGAGCTAGCTATTTTTCGACAAAATACGACTATAGTAGAGCACTACGTACAGACAGGATGATGAGTGCACGATCGATTCGATCGGTAGCAGCAGGCAGCAGCTAGCATGGCTCCCCCCACACCCCCGCCCCCGCGCTTAAATAATAGCATTGCGCATGCACTCCGCTCATGCAGTCGAGTGGACGACTTTGACCGCGCTTTTTTATTGCATGCGTGCCCGTACTCGCGTCCCCCATTAAACTGTAGCAATGGGTATTCTTTTGCGCTATTTGGCTGAGCCGGATTATACACACTATGGCAAAATCAACTTTGCCGAGTGTCCGAGGCTTTGCCGAGAGGTAAATATCGGGCTCTCGGCAAAGACGACTTTGGTGAGGGCCAGCTCTTGGCACAGAACGGCTCTCGACAAAGATTATCTATACCGAGATATGCTGAGAGCTCGACTCTTGGCAAAGTAGGGCTCTCGACAAAGATTATCTATACCGAGATATGCTGAGCTCTCGGCATAGAAAAAGGTTCGGTAAAGGTGGAGCCCAAACGGCACCACCGCACTGTTAGCTTTGCCGAGAGCCATTTGTTAAGCTCTCGGCAAAGCCTCTTATTTTTTTGAATTTTTTATGCCCAGAGCCCTTGCTTAGGCTCTCGGTAAATAGCCTCTTTGCCGAGAGCATTAGGAAGCTCTCGGTAAAGTATATCATGTTTCGATACTCGTAACTTTCATGCTAAACTTTCATTTGGATTCATACATCGTGATCAATAATGTGTTATATGTGTGGTGAATGTGGTACGTAACATAGGGCCTGTTTGGAGAGTTGTGCTCCCTAATTCTCCAGCTGTGCTCTCAGATTCTCTGGTGAAGTGATTCTGTAGCTGAAAGTAGATTTCTTTGATTCTTAGACTAAACTATCAAAATCAGGATAGAGAATCACTTCACAGAATCAGGTGAAGCTACTTTTTTCAGCTCTCAACCTCCTAGTTCATTTCATAGAATCACTTCACAGAATTAGCAAAGAATCACTTCTCACTAGAAAATACGTTGACAGTTAGGAAGTGATTCTTCCTGAGAATCCGCTCCACAAAGCTCTGCCAAACGCCCCCATATATGTGATGAATGTGATATGCATATGTGATGAATGTTGATGAAAATAAAAATAAAAGAATTTTTTTGCCCTCGTTGCTCTCGGCAAAGGGGGTCAGCTGGGGAACTGGGTTGCCAGAACAGCCATGCCCAGCTTTGTCGAGTGCAATGGCCATAGCGCTCGACAAATAATACAATTTGCCGAGAGCCTGGCAGGAGAGGCTCTGCAAAGACTTTTTTTTTAAAAAAAAGAAAAAGGTTTGCCGAAAGCCAGGCCGGAGAGACTCTCGACAAAGATTTTTTAAAAAACAAAACTCTTTGCCGAGAGCCTACCAGCTGGGCTCTCGGCAAAAAAAAATCAAAAAAAACTATTTGTCGAGAGCCTGCCAGCTGGGCTCTTGGCAAAGAAGACGTCAACAGCAGTCGATCGTTAACGACGCCTTTTCTTTGCCGAGAGCCCAATAGATAACTCTCGGCAAAGACGGCTTTGCCGATCAAAATTTTGCCAATGCTGCTTTGTTGAGAGCTATGCTCGGCAAAACTTTTGCCGAGGGTCTGGGAGTCTTTGCCGAGCGCCTAGGGCACTCGGCAAAACGGCCGTCTACAGTATTAATATGTTTTGTTGTGAGAGAAAATAATTATCATGGCTTATAAGACAGACTGATAAGTTCCAGTGAACAGAGGTTTCTTTCTTCTTCTCTTGCACTACAAGAAATGTGTTAGTTTATGACGTTTATGACATGACATTAGGTCAAAAAGTCACTAAATCAACTAGTTTATGACGATTTTTCATTAGGCATCCAAACTTAGTGACATAAGTCGATATATGTCACAAAAAAATGTCTTGATGCTAGTCCAATGATATATTATGACAATATTTTCCATGTCATAAAGAGTTATTTGCAAGGATGGTGTGTCATAATATTATTTATTGATTTTATTAACATTATTGTTCAAGGTGGCATGTGGGTCCAAACTACCGGGTCTAGTAACATTGTAGGTGTTGATCAATATTGTTAATTGTTCCATAATCATGTATCATTCTAGTAGTCGATGACAAGCCAAAGAAATTAAGATATATATATAATATATGAATATCATCATTTGAAATAGTAGATAAAAAGTATACACCCGTACGTATATACCGCGCGGTGAGCTGGGCCACGTCGCCCACATTTTTCTAGTTGGTCCATCTGTCACCGTTCTCTCTCACGTCGCCTACTACCTTCGCGTGGCCGCCGCACGGGAATCTCATCCAGATAAAAAATTGGACCGACCTCTCGGCTTCTCCCCATCGCAAAAAAAAAATTCGCAACTCTCGTCTCTCTCGTTCGGCATCCCATGGCGGCGACGGCCTCCTCCGCTCGCTCTCCCCCCCTTTCCGTTTCTCTCTCCCCGTCCCGGCCGGCGGCGCGTCCCTGCCACGGTCGGACCCGCTCTCCCCTTCCCTCACGCGGGTCCTGCGGGGTCGCATTGCCACAGGCCACCGCGCCGCTGCTCGGTGGTTGCGCACGGCCACGGAAGCACAGCCGGCGACGGCCTCGGCGTGACGTCGCACCTCGGCTCCCGACAGGCACTCTCGCGCTCACATCCCGGCACAGCAAGGGCGCCGGCCAAGCACCCGGCATCGCCACCCACGCCGGGCTAGGGTTTCGCCTCCTCCTCACAGGCAGCCGTGGTGGCTCAGCTCGAAGGCCATGGTTCCCGGCACTCCGTGCCTACGCCGCCCTCACCTGTCCCCCTGTTCCCCCCTCCCTCCCCGCTGCGGCGCCCATGTCATCGGCAAACAGGCATTTCTCGTTTCTTTTTTATTTTGTTGTAGTCTCTCTCTCCCTCGCCGCCGACTGCTGCGGCTCCCCGCAGCGCGCACGGCAAGGCATTGCCCCTGCCACCGCTTTCCCTCCTTCGCCCTCTCTCAGTGGTGCTATGCTAGGCGGCCAACGCCGCTGTCTCGCTGCACGAGCGCCGTGGGCCGACGGTGCCGCAACGCACCTGCGCCCCGCGGGGAGCCGTCACGGTGCGAGCGGGCCACCGGTGGCCGCTGGTGCGGGTACCCCGGACGCGGCTTCCTTTGGTCGATCGTGTTGACCGGAACCCTACCTACCTGGGTGTTGGTCGATCTGTGTTGACCGGAACCCTACCTACTTGGGCATCCCTGGATGGGGTCACGGCACCCGCGACGGCCATCCCGACCGAGACACGGCGCGATTGGGCCACGTTGGTGTTGTCGTCGCGTGGCTGCCACCGGTATGGCTGGCTCTGGTCGATCTGCGCTGGACAGAACCCTACCTACCTAGGCATCTCCCAGGTGAAGCAAAAATCCCTCTCCTCTCTATCGATCCTACTGGCAGTCCCTATCTCCATCTTCTGATTTGTACCGGAGCTGGATCGATTCATTCTGTTTGTGCAAGAGAGGCAGGTGATTTTCCCAGCTAATCTTCATTCGCATCTCCATATTAATTTAGCATTTTTACCTCAACACTCTGCAGGAACACGCCGGGCGGCGAGCTCCCTCTACAATCCAGAGCATCATGCCGGATGAGGAGCTGGGACACGTCGCCCAAATTTCGTCCATTGGTCCAACTCGGCGACAGCCTGCCGCCCAGGCCTTTCATTCGCCCGCGTCCGTTGGTCGGCTTTTGCATAACAATGTTTTGCTGTGTTTCTTTCTCCCTCAGCTTCATTCAGGAAACATACACTTGGTAATGTACAAAAAAAACCTTTATCTCCTTTGCTACCTTATGTATTTGATCCTTGATTTCGGTAAGCGAGTCTCAAGGCGTTAACCTTTTCATCAGTATATACAAGTGTGTCTATGGTGATACTTATTTTAGTCTGAGCATATGTCATTGCGATGATGTACATTATTATTGCATGCATGATGAGCTAGGCCACGTCCCCCAATTTCTGGTTGGGTCGTCACCAATTTTCTGGTTGGTCATCTGTCACCGTCTCTCACCTTATTGGTCAATCTTGACGGATTCTATTCGCTTGGTTCTTGTGAGTCATATGATGATATCTTCCATGTGTTTCTGATACACGTGACCATATTTTTGTGACTTTGTTGTCTGGTTTTTTTGGGTTGGCCATATATCAATGCCAATGATGCCGGAAAAAAGATATCTTCTTGTGGAATATATTAGGTGGCTTTTGCTAACATGGACAGGTTGTCCTCGAATAAAACCCAGCCACGTTGCAGAGTTAAATGAAAGTATGGAGTCATGATTATCGCACTTTATGCTTTTGTGTATGTCATTGTGAGTGAGCTATTCTGGTATATCAAACCTAACAATATTCACATAACATTGCTACTTTGTGTTCTTTGGCCACATGTCAGTGGCAATGTTTTCTTCTCAACTATACCATCTGAGTGCATTCATGATCATCGGTGTTTATGGTATTTTCATTTGAGTTCAGGTAAGGCATTGTCATATGGGAATAATGAATATTGCCTTCACACTTCTGTTGTGTTTGGCGTGTGCTCAGGGTGGCCATGTTACCACGAAAAGTTTTGCCCTTTCGATTCCAGTTTCACAGTTGTGTTTTGCCCCGGCACTTTCCACTTTGCCATCTAAAGATATCTTGTGCTCCTATGTCATGTATCCACAACGCTGCTCTCTCTCCTCCGACTTTACTCTCTGCTTCTTCTCTATCCCTCTCTCCCGACATGACTGCTTGTATTCCACTTTTTTTAACTGAGGCATTGGGCATATGGGGTTATACGAACCGTTATAATACATGGTCGTTTTTCTATTCTTAATGAACTGAGGCATTTTGACATATGCAATGATGACCTACTTTTCCTGCCAACAAACTAATTATTTTTCTAAGCTTATATTTTGATCTAAGCTATATTTTTTGTTGCTGCCATATGCTTTTTTCAGAGTCCTGCAAGAGACAATGATATATGCACATGATTCAATTGAACTCAAGTCTAGATTGATGGATATGAATTTACTAATTTTTCTATTTATTTTCCACACCATTTTATAATTGTGCAACCATCAAGTGCAGCAAGATGCTCGATAGAATATACTCACTCAACCTGCTTGAACAATAGCCTGAGCATCATATCGTCACAGCCGCAGAGAAAGCTAAAAGAAATATTTCAAAGGCCAGTTCTAAACTCTCGACAAATTGGTTATGATCTTGACGCGTAGGTCTTTTAGCTTCCCAACATGAATGTGAATATATACATGCTTAGAGTTCTCTTACTTGCCAACAAGAATGTGAACATAACAAAGGTCATATCTAAGATTCAGTTTTACAGATCTATGCATGTTTTGATGAAACTCTGCTCATACAGAATTTCTCTCTTCAGTATGTACTCTTGATCTGCAACTTCTATCATATATGTATCTACACATCGAACACAACAAAAAAATTAACATAATGTGTTTAGTGTTGTTTTTTGAATTATCATCTTGTTCTAGATATATAAAAAACAATGTTAGTTTGGTCTTTGTTCATGGTCATTAAATCCCTTTTATTTACAAGGTAAGCGCATGGCTTATTATAAATTTATGCACCATGCCTTATTATAAATTTATGCAACCTTACAAAATGGTCATTGCGAATTTAGATCCGCTAATTAATTATTTTGGACCATATTTTGATCTAAGCTTATATTTTTTGTTGCTGCCGTATGTTTTTTTCCAAGTCATGCAAGAGACAATGATATATGCTCCTTTGGTTTCTTTTTGTCCTGCTAGAGTTCAGAGGTACCATGACAACGTCTTTCTTTCGATACATAACTGTCAATCTTTCCACTACAAGTAAATGATTTTGTTCTTGTTTTTTTTTTGTGAGATAGGTGTCACCATGGGCTGTTCACTAGCAGCTGCTCCGAGAAATCCACAGCCACATCAGGTGCCTCCATGGCCACATCCATCCATCCTGGCAAGCGTCTCTCTTTCTTTCTTCATGTCCACTTGCTTCTATTTTTACAAGTTTTTGATTGTCTGGTAGTTTTCCTCTCACCAAGACTAATTTTGGTTCGTGTGGCAATTTCAAAAATTGATGATATTAATAGCTCTACTTTAGTTGCCTCTGTGGTTGAGCTTAAAATTTATTTTTAAACATTAGCGTACCTTCCTACTTCCTAGATACCAGCTCGCTTCTTTTCTTTTAGTATCAGTTTGAATGCAAATTATCTTATCTTCACCTTAGGTATCTTGTGGACCCATACAGATTGGACATGACGTCATCTTATTTGATTAAAACAATGACCAATTTTTACTCTCCATCCCCGAACTCTCTTATGAAGTCCTCATTTGACCTTTCAAAGCTATGATACCAATTCATTTGAGCTTTAGCTATAGTAATCTGTCATACCAGATTGGAAAATGTTTTTTTGGTACATTTAAAGCCATTTTCTGTGCTGCAACTTCAGGGGTAAGAAAAAGAAAACAATGTCACATTTTTTTGACCCAAAAAGGTCCTGTCTATGATTCTTTGTCATTTCTTTGTTATGATGCTTAGTTTTTTTGGTCATTTCTAAATGCACATGTTGGCAGACTCGGACTTTTCTAAAAAGTTGGTTCTTCTTGCATTTTTATTTTACTCTGGTTTCTGTTACTGACCAGATGCCCATGTCATGGATTCAGCTTATCAATGATGGCTTTCTATCAGAGTGATTTATTACCTTGTCAGCTGCAATATCACGGTCAATTTGCCCTTTAGATTTTAGTATCAGGGTCAATTTTCCCAATAGATTTTTAAACTAGAGCTATGGATTGCCCATCAGCCATTGGTCTTTTTTTAGCCTACGATGAAATTACATATCCATTGCTCAGGGATATAATCTGATGTTCATCTGCTTGTCAATTTACTTGCTGAATATGCTTTTATCCCTTCAAAATGTGTCTCATTCTATCTAGGATCATTTATTTAACCTTGCCAACTGATATATGCTCTTACTAAATAACATGTTTTTGCCATGTGTGCACGTAACAATGACATGTCCCCTATAATAATATATTGATGCCTATAGTACATTAATAATGTTATTATACAGTAGATTAGATATCGCATATTGGAATAATGTTATTATACAGTAGATTAGATATCGCATATTGGTTCTCCTCAGATATGTCAAGGTGCTATCTTTGGTATTGATTGGTGAATTCCTTGATCAAGGACCATCCGTGCATGACACATTTGAAAGGAGGGGTACATATTTATATGTTTACATATTAAGAAAAGCATATAATTAACAACTGCAGTTATAATTCATTGATTCTTTTGCGGACTTTTTCGTTGTGCAACACAGATTTTACAATGCAGTTATAATTCATTGATTTTTTTTGCGGACTTTTTCGTTGTGCAACACAGATTTTGCAATGATGAGCTATTTTTTCTGCCAACAATCCAACCTTGTCTTGTGCACCTCACTGTTATCTAGAAAAAAGACAGGTATTCAAGCTTTATGCTTTGCTTGCAACTATGTTGTACTATAGTCTTCTGCTCTATCAAGCTTTGTTTGTGGTTTCTTCTGATATGAACTAGGCTTATTATTACTTTCATACACATGCATGTTGCCCGGGATATGAAAGAGGGTTAGGCCTTTCCAGAAAAAGGGTTAAGCATGTACAGCTTATCACAACCATAGTGGTTTTCCTATTGCTGCAATTACCTTTCCAGCTTATCACAGTCATATTTTTGGGTACATATTTAGGATTCACAATTTTATCCTCGATATATTGGGCTGCAGTTATCTTTGATGCTTATATTTATTTACTTTCCATTGCTTTCCTATTGCTCATGATCATTTCGTGGTTCCATCATTTCTTTCAGATCTCAGCTCTTTAATAACGATGGTCTTCCACATTGCCTCTTTTTTTCAAATTAAGTTTTGCGATAGTTTAGCTGCTGTTTTCCTAAAAAGAACCTGTCGTGTGTCATAAATTAATTTTCCTTTTGTGTTGTTGAATTAATTATCTTCCTTACCGTATAATTTCCTATATTGTCCCACATTGCCTCTTCTAATTGTGATTTGCATACTCTGAAAAAGAGTCTCAAGTCTCTTTTTGTTAGATGGCTCAAACAACGCTTGTGTATTTTTTTTTGCCAACTAATGGTGTTATTAGCTGATGATAAAGATTCCCTTCCCCTCAGCTAAGATTTACCATGTTTCTAATTAATTACCACGGCCCTTGGTTCTCCATGTGTTTCTATTTTGCTCTTGTTCCTGCTACTGAGCAAACCCCCATATCGTGGATTCAGCTTGTCAATGATGGCTTTCAGGGTGATTTATCATCTGCTCAGCTGCAATATCAGGGTCAATTCCCCTTGAAATTTTAATATCAGGGTGAATTTTCCGTTTAGAGTTTGAAACTACAGCTACGGATTGCCCATCAGCCATTGGTGTTCCTTTTTTAGCCTATGATAAAAATTACATATTCATTGCTTGTTCTTTGTCCTTTATCGTTTTGTTTTAAACAGACAGACAATATTTGCTTGGTCTTCATTGATGGTAAAAAAAGTTATTTTTTATACAACTGACCTACTAATGCGCTAAAGAGTTTGGGTTCCCATTTTATTGCTCAAGTCTACGTTCAGATATCATACTTGCAAAATAGTTTCAGTTTCCCTCAAACGAAATAGGTGCAGATATCAATCTACCTTCAGATACCATGTTAATCTGTGTTGACTTTACAATTATGTTATTGTGTAAGTTTCTACCAAGCAGGCAGACCACAACGAGATCAAAGAAGGGGAAGATCAGGTACACCGCTAAACTAGAGACTAAAATACAGACTGCAGATGAGGTATAATTTGCCAGACAATTTACCATTTTTTCCTGCAACTGTTAAACTCTACCGCCTTATTGC
Organism: Coix lacryma-jobi var. lacryma-jobi; assembly: GCA_009763385.1. Taxonomy (NCBI): domain Eukaryota; kingdom Viridiplantae; phylum Streptophyta; class Magnoliopsida; order Poales; family Poaceae; genus Coix; species Coix lacryma-jobi. The sequence continues at coordinate 124,394,882 of CM019829.1, forward strand.
ACTGGCACCTCCTGTCATCGCTTATGATGTAACAAAACTTTATTTTCAAACTCAATGTTGACCTCCACCACTTTATACCTGTTATCCACTTTGTTACACACAAACTGTACTGCTTTTCATTGGACACGCTCAGCAGGCTAGGATCTTCAGAGCATTACTGCAACATGTAAAAACTAACTAAACATCTTTTGCCTATATATATGTGTTGCCTATGTTGCAGTGAAACTTTATTCCAAAACTCGCTGTTATGTATTGTTTTTGCCATAGCCTTTTTTGTGCTCATACTCATACATGTAGGTAACAATTATCCTTCGCATGCTCTTCTCGCTTCTCAATTATATATATCAAAAAAAGTTGAAAGTGCTTCATATCGTCTCCTGCTTTCACCTGTTCTGTTGTTATAGTAGCTTCTAAAAATAACAAGCTTAGCAACATAGGAACCTACCTTAATATCTGTATTTTACTAAATATTATTATTGCAGGTCTGATCTGGCTGGGAAGCATGAGATGCAATAAGAAATAGATGTTTCACTCTCCATATAGATCCATAGCGAAGGTCCTTGCTAGAGGCTCATGTGAATTTACAAATGGTTATATATAGTTCTTTACATAATTTAGTCAATTGAATTCATGTTCACGGTGTAGGCTCGGCAAACCAACAGCATCCAAGTCTTAGCCTACAAACAATGTTTGTCTCAATTTTTGTTTCTCTCAATTTCTTATACCATACTACTCAGTGTGTCAACTCTATGTATGTTGTACAAAAAATACTGCATGTCTGTCAATAATAGTCATATCTGTCATTCTAATGTTCTCGAGTTTTAGTTCGTAAACCCGCAGGGCGCGCCCATTCTACTAGTCATGTATCATTCTAGCTGATGACAAGCCAAAGAAATTTAGATATATATATAAAATATATATGAATATCATCATTTGAAATAGTAGATAAAAGTATACCACCCGTACGTATATATAAATAACAATAAATACCTTTATAATATATTTGTGTTGAGTTGGGTATTTAATTCTATTAATAAAATACAATAAAATTTTCTCTTTATATACACATTATTTTATTTTTCGCGTGACAACTCAATTCGTACCAAATGTGTGTATATATAGTAATATACGTACTTGATTTTCTAAATAAGCCATTGCCACTCTGCTGCTTTTTACTTTAAATTATCATCTTGTTATATATCCGGCCGGCCAACCCATTATTGACCCCCGGTCGTGGCCGTCGTCACCCCTGTCCAAAGGGCTCTCCTATTGCTATCATGTCGCATCACACCCACACCCATCTACCAGATTCATGCACCATTGTCCTGTCATCACCTGTTTCACACCACCACCACATATCCGGCCGCTCCGCTGTCAGTATCGCCAATCACTTGCCCTCGGCAGTCTTCGTCACGTGCTCTCATTCCAATTGAAGGACAAAAAGGTGGACCTATCATAAGCATGACTTCGTCCATAATGATAAATTCCCTCTTTCACACGGCCGCCCACACAGTGGTGTCTTGCTGTCTCGCTCCTCACCGCACTCGTTAAACTGTCGCCACTGACGTCAGACCTATCTTAGGTCTTAGAGCATGGTGAATAATAGAGCCAAGCATTTGGCTATAACCCAAACTCTAAGAGCCAAGTTATACAATAGTTAGTTTTTATTTGGCTAAGCTATTTTTTTTTTTCCTATTCATCCTCACATAGATCTCTATTGGGACCTACTACTACCTATACTTATGTACCCAGTTTGGTGCTTATATGGGAAGCCAAGCTCCCCTCTCTTCTCTCTCCTCTTTTCTCTCCTCCACATCAGCATTTGCTCGACTATAAGTCAATTATTGTATCCGCTCTTATGATGTGTCCAGACGGCATTGGATGTCTCCTACAGATAGATATCCTCAAACCCTAATAACCTCGCCACCAGTACCCACAGCTCAACCAGTCGTGGAACAGAACATGTGTGGGCGGAGCCACATGGATGCATGTGTATTCCCAGGAATACCCAACTTTTTTTTACACCACCAAGTATATATATAGGTATTCTCAATATATAATGTATATTAGTCATTATTTGATCATTTTCGAGCACAAAGTTAGCCCCACAACCAATTCCCTCAGCCTTCTTACATTTTCAGCTTATACGCCGTCTCGCAAGGCCGCAAGACCTAGTGCCCATGCCTCCTCTGTTCTGTTCCCACGCACAAAATGTGAAGTCGGCGAAGACGCTCCCGACGCACGCGTGCTCGTCCCAGCGCCCTCGCCTGCTCGGTCCTCCTGCCCTCAGTCCTATCTCCTCAATCCCCCAAGGAGGCGCTCGTCGGCGCTAGTTTACGAGCAGCGCAGTGGTTGTGTGGAGAGCAGCTGAGGAGCGACCCTCAGCACGGGCACGGTCACTGCGGCAGCAGGGCGCAAGGCGGCTGGTCTCGACACAGGCTGGAGGCTACTGGCGGAGCGGCGAGCGGCTGACTGCGGCGTGGACGTGTGGTGACTGGTGAGGCCTTTATGTTGATTTTTCCCAATCCCCATTGCTGGATTTGTTCATTTGGATTTTCTCCAATCCACGCATTGAATTTTCTTCCTATAGATTATTGCATAATGAAAAGAAGCAATTGATTTGAAGAGTCTATGGGATAGAACAACAAAGACAAGAAAATTAGAATTAGGCTCCACAAGAACAAGAAGATAATTATTATCGCTTCCAAGCTATGAAGGATCCCAAGGAAGATTATAGTATTTGTAAGTTCTTTTTGTTACTGGTTGGTTCCTATTTTCATGCTTATCTTAGATGTGAACAATTTATTATTTTAGTATTGTACTGTTTTCTGTGAATTTAGTTATGATAGAATACTATTGCAAACTATATTTGAAACTTGCTGCTATGTATTGAAATTTTTTTTGGTAGTGGAATACCCCAGCTTCGAATCCTGCCTCCGCCACTGCAACGCATGCACGCCGAGACGGGTGGTGTCTGACTGTCTGGTATGTGGAATGTGGTCCCTTAGCTTGGCCAGCCATCAATTGCATCGCATGACTCACCGGGTCGATCATCTACACGACGGGTCAAACAGCTCGTCAGCCGGATCACCGAAAAGTGTAACAAGCGCCGAACGGTTGGGAGAATGGCACTTGCATCGGTCATCAAATCATATATGAACAAATAATCAATAATAATATTGGTATAAGAAAATACATGCAACACTTAAAATTCAGTAAAATAGTTGGTGTAGTATATTATTATCCACTCTAAATAATCCAAGTACGTGGCGAGACTTTTATTTTCATCATTTGTTCACCCCAACGTAGTGATAGTAACATATTGTAAGTTCACAAATCTTATATATACTTTTTATAAAACTATATAAAAGAGATGTAGTTTTTGTGAACAATATTACTATCGCTTTGTTCAATAAAGAAATGATCAAATAAATTTGTATATTTTGAGAAGTTATATAACTTAATTGTAGTTGATTTTTTTCATTTAAATTTAATTTAATGCTTTAAAATATGCTTTAAAGTTGTTATTTCTGGAAATTCATAATTTTAAAAGTAAAAAAAATATAACTCAAGTAATAGCTATAAGAACACAATAATTTGATAGAGCAAGATTTCAAATTTGGAGTTAGTATGACAGAAAAAACCAATTACAATTTTAAACGAGAGATTAAAAAGAAAATCAGGCTCTTCACCGAGTGTCTGAAATTGACACTCGGCAAAAAAATCTCTTTGTCGAGTGTTTTGTTGTCGGCAATCGGCAAATAGGCTATTTGCCGTTAACACTTAGTAAGGCATGTGATACTCGGTAAATCGTCGGTTTTTGGTAGTGGACCGGATGATGAAGTGAGGCCACTGTATTTAATTTACATTTATATTTACAGGACAGTCGTCGGCTCGCTGTTTATATTTGCTTGTAGGGTACGACTGCGGCGTGGACCGTGTGTGAAGTGTGCATCAGTGCTCCCCCATCTTTTGCGTCGCCGCCGTGTATTGCATTGACGGCACATCCTGGTGCGCGCAGCCCCGGCCTAGTGCAGTAGTGCCTACATACTCCCTACTACCCCCCCCCTCGATCTGCTGCACTACGTGCTGCTCGAGGCCTCTCGTATCAAGTGGCACCGCCGGCTCGGTCTCAGTATAGTGGCTGAGTGGCGCGCACACCGATCACTGGAGCCGCCGGTTTGTCAAATGCAACGTCGATCGGCATTCCGGGCCGGGAGGAGTTGACACACACACCACCACCGGGTGTGTCTAGTGCACCCAAATCCACTTCAATTCACATCGGTTGAACAAGGTTATGGTCCGATCTCTTTCAACTTATGTGGATCGTAATGGATTTATATGCAACCAAACAAGATTTTTCTCATCAGTTATCCCAAATATATTTGTGACCAGTAGGCGGGAGGGGCTCATGTGGGCTCCTGACGAGGGGTACGTTAAACCCTCCAATTATGGATTGACCATCCGCCAGTTAACCCCTGTTGACTGATTCTCCTCATCAAAAAAGAATGATGCATGCTATCCTACTTAGTTCATAGCGATGCATCAGCAACATCGAAAATACTCATTGACTCCACCCCTCAACCCATGCCGTTGGTCAACGCCGCGCCTCCCAACATGGTCAACCAATTTATCTACTAACTTCGTGATGAATCTAGGATTAGAACTAGGATAGAACATGCTCACATTAGATGTGCTCATTGAACTTTGTGATGAATCTAAGTCTAGCTACTCTCTCCATATTCATATTAGTTGTCGGTTTAGACAAATTTTAGGTCAAATATTGAAAATACAAATCATCAATAGCTATTAAGTTCTAAGTTTGAAATATGAAAATTATATAAATAGATTTATTTAAAAAAATACTTTCATAAAAATGTATACATATATCACTATTCTATAAAAATATTATAAAAACAAGAGCGCTTAACGTTGTGTTTTGAAGACCATATCGCTATCCTAACACAACTAATAATAAGTATGGAGGGAGTATGTGACTTCGAATGGAAGATATAGCAATAGGGAAAAGATGTGCTCATTGCTTTAAATGTCGCCCCCTACCTTCACGTCCTCTCCTATATACTCCGCATCCCATATATGATCCGGATTCATGGTCCGCAATCACATCGATCTTGTTTCGTACAACGCACGTGCACATATGGGACAAAGTATGTCTGTTTGTACACCTTGAATTTTATGTTATACTCCCTCCGTCCCAAGATATAAGGCACGCACGTATTTCAAAATTCAAACTTTTTATCTTTGACTAACAATTAGCCATAATCACTATAACTAGTACTTAAGTTATATAACACATTATATTATATAATTATCTATAGTCAGATTTGATTATAACGAAGATTTTATTTTCATAATAAATTATTATTATATTTATATTTAGAAATACTTTCTAATGATCAAACTTTTTTTTTCTATAAATTATATATTATGAGAGAATTATAGGTCAAAATCTGTTCTTGGAGACCGCAACGAGTCAAATCGCGCCTTATATCTTGGGACGGAGGGAGTAAATTAAAATAGTACACCTTATGTTTTGGAACCATATCAAAGTTGACATTTTTGTCCTTTTTATTATCGTTAATTGGTTGTGTCTGTCTATGTGCTTAACTAACAGTCATCATTGGATTTTTTTTTCTTTTTGTCGGTGTTTCTACCCCGGGGTATAGCACCAACTAGTAATATGATCGCGTGCTCTCTCCCTGGATGGTGATGCAAGGTGACACAAGATTTATCCTGGTTCGGGCAAAGAAGGCCCTACGTCCAGCGGGGGAGGAGATTCTTGTATTACTTGCACCGAAGTGCTTGTACAGGGGCAATACAAGCTCAATGAGCGTGGACCGGAGTCCGGACTCGCGTGTAGGTTGTTGGGCGTATGTGCGTTCTAACGTGTCTGTAACCCGGCGGAATGAGGGCCCTGGTGTCCCCTTTTATAGAGCAAGGGGAGGCCAGGGTTACACAAGGGTATTACAGGTGTCGGGGCGTACGGTGCCCAATACGGAGAAGGGTAGGAACCCTGTTTTGTCGAAGACTTGTAGCCGACGCGGGGTTGCTGTTGGGGCGTCCTTGAAGCGTGGCCTCCATCCCGGGTGCGGACGTGGAGGCATGGCGACGTGGAGGCCGTGCACGCCCATCCCGGCACGTACGATACGTGCGTAGTTCCCGCCGGGTCTTAGGGTACCTGTCCTCCAATCATATGACAGCAATTAGGGCTCGAGGGGCACAAAACCGCCTCGAGGTGGCGCCTGCGGGAGGCTCGAGCTCCGCAGGTATGGACGAGTTCCGGGGAACCTGGTCGTACAGCGGAAATCGGGTCTCGAGATGTGACCGAGACGTGCCACAGTGCAGGGTATGGTCGAACAGTGATGTACTGGTGCCTTTTCACCCATGCTTATGGTAAAAAGGAGTTTGACTCAGACTCCGGTTCACTGTGGCGCATGCTGCGTCTCAGAGGACGTGACGGGGGTAGGTGAGTGCATTAAATGTTGGTGTGGGGTTGGCATCCGGTGCTTGGCGCTGCTCGAGGGGCGTGATGTGCCCTCGAGGGGTAGGCAGCCGGGCCAGCGAGGCTCGAGGGCCCTGTGCCGGGTCTTGAGGGTGGTGTATGGCGGTGGCGGGCTCGAACCCCTTGAGCCAGGGCTCGAGAGGCAGGCTACCACGAGGTGGTTTGTGAGGCATTTGGCGGGCCTAGCTTCCCCGTGGTGGGCCGGTGTTGTGGGCTTTGACAGGTTGGTATTCGGGTGGTTAAGTCCAGCCGGGCTTACTATTAATTGGTGTTCTAGGTTTTAACCCGTGTGTTTTGCGTTGATTGAGGGGTACCCCTTTGGCGTTCCCCCGACAGTAGCCCCCGAGCCCTTGTTTGAGTGCTTGCACTTGAGCAGGGCTCTCGATTTTGGATTTCGAGGGTTTTGGCTAACTGGATCTCGAGGGTTCGGCTGTGTTGATTCCGCGGGTGTCGTGCGAGCGACACCCGGGTGTAGCCCCCGAGGCCACGGGGAGTGGTTAGGACTCCCTCGTGGGCTTTGAGTGTGAGCGTTAATTACGTTTTTTAGGTTCGGGAGTGTCGAGCCCCCGAGTTATTTAACCCTCTTTTCGTCGAGGGGTGCCAGGCTGAACCGACCGGCCGGCTCTTCGAGCTGTCCGGCACGTCGGTTGCCCTGGCTTGTCATCCCGTCGAGTCCTTTCGTTCGGATGCGAGGGGGGATGCCTCGTACTACCACGAGCGGGCGAGTATCGAGGTTCCCGGTGAGCTGGTAACGGGGGATCCAAGTGAGACCTTTGCCCCGTTCGATAGGGTCGACTGTGGCCCGGAGGCGATCTCATAAAGCATGGGCGCTCAGTCTGCAGGAGTGCCGGGTCCATTCGATAGGGCCTGGTGGCTCGACGCCTCCCTCCGAGGGGATCTCACTGCATGTGGTGCTCCCTGCCTTGGATACACGTGAGGGGCCTCGAGGGCTTGCCCTCAGCGATGCTGCGGGTGGCGCCCCTTGGTGTCCCTAACTCGGGTGCTCGAGGCCGGCTGTCGAACCCTTTTTCGAGGGCCAGCCTTCGCTGCCTCGAGGCTTAGGGCCGGGGCCCGTTTTTACCTTCGTGAAGAAGCCTTTGTCGCTTGGAACCTTGTGTCCCGTCGAACGTGCCTTTTTAGGCGAAATCTGTCGGGGAGGGCGGCGGACGCGAAGCCGGGGCGACGATCGTGGCGGGCCCGGGTAGTGGAGCGAATGGAGAGCTGCCGCGTTTCCCCTGCATCCGGCTCGAGACGTGGTTAGGTGGGCGCATTAAATGCTATGCGGTTACCTTTTTCGTCGCCGTGGGACGCCTCGCCTGTTGGGGTTCTTTCGTATAAATACCGAGAGAGGGGGAGAGGGCTCTTCTCTTTGCCTTTGCCTCCATAGCCGCCACAGTTCCCGCACCCCTTCCTCCTGAGCCCGCAGCCAGCAACCTCCCCGGCCGTTCGTCCGCCATCAAAGCCCACGCCATCGTTGCCATGGCCGACAAGACCTCGCCGCAGCCGGCCGAGGCCTAGAGACGGTCGAAGGTGACGCAGCGCGAGATGGACTCGCTGGTGGCTCAGGGGCTTCTTCGTCCCAACCCAGAGGAGGGATCTGCGTGGTGGGTCATCCCGTCGGAGGACCACCGGGAGCCGCACCCGCCGGAGGGGTACGTGGTGAGCTTCACCCGTTACCACCGCTTGGGCTCGGCGTCCCGCCGAGCCGCTTCATGCGGGCGTTACCCACCACTACGGGGTGGAGCTTCAACACTTCTCCCCCACTCGATCTCGCACGCCGCCATCTTCGCTGCGTTGTGCGAGGGGTACTTGAAGATGGAGCCGCATTGGGAGATGTTCGTTCACATCTTCCGGGCGAGCTCTTCACCAAGACGCTGAAGCCCAGCGGGAAGCGGCTCGTGCGCGCCGGCTCCCTCGCCATCACCATGCGGACCGGGCCTTCGTCGGCCGGCGTCCCCCGTGAGTATCTCCACCACAGGCTCTCGACCAACCAGTCGGGGTGGGACGAGCACTGGTTCTATCTGCGGAACGAGGGAGGGCTCCTTCCGCAGTAACCGGCAGGGTGCTCGACCGGCGCCCGGACCAGTGGATCTGGGGCGTCGTGGCAGACAGGCAGCGCCACCTGGTGTCGCTGATGAAGCTGATGAAGAAGCTGGTGGACGAGGAGGGGTTGACCGTCCCGGCGGTCATCTGGGCGTTCCACCACCACGGAGGGTCCTCCCTTTGGCGGACCGCCCCCTCTTCCTGTACCAAATGGGGGAGAAGGCCACGGCCGAAGCGCTGAGCGGGTCGAGGATGGCCGAGGAGGGATTGCCCTGCAGCGAGGGCATCTCCCGGGTGTCGATCACGATCCATGGGTCGTTCGCCCCGAGAGTACCAAGCTAATCCCCATGGCGCCCGACGAGGGGTGCCTCGATCTGGTAGGTCCCCATCGAGCTAGCCCGTCTCGAGCTTCCCCTCCTTCTTTCTTCTTCGAACCTTGCACCTTCTTTTCGTGTTGTTTTTTTTCATCACGTTTCCTTTTTTCGCAGGGGACGTTCACGTGTCGTGCCTCGAGGCCCCCCGGTGAGGGAGGACGGCGCGGAGACACAGGTGAGGCGCCTCTCTGCTCAAAAGAAAAAAGAGAACAAGGATTCCAGAAAGAAGAAAGAGAAAAACAAAACTTGCGTCGGTCGGCTCGGGAGCAAAGGTTGGCGAAGGCTCGCCGCAATCGGCAGCCTGGGGACGAGTCCCCCGAGCTCAGCTCCTCGAGCTCGGAGGATGATGAGGATGATGATGATGATGAGAGTGACGACGAGGGGATGGACGCGCGCCTGAGACGCGCGGGGTTCGGCGACATCTGGGCTGACCGCTCCCTTGTGCAGGAGGACATCTACGAGGTCCCCCCGGCGAAGGTACCCGCGCGGGGTGAAGCAGCAGAAGGCCACGCCCAGCTCCGCCTCGTCGGAGGCCCAGGGCACGTCGAGCTCCCGGCCGGACGCGCCCCCTGTCGTGAGGAAGCCCCGAACCCGGAGCGCCTCCGCCACAGCACCAACGGAGGCCGCCCCGCGTCAGCCCAGGCGGGAGGTCTCGAGAAGGGCCGAGCCTCGAGGGCAGTGACCACATCGGGAGGGGCTCCGGGTCCGACCGCCGCGAGCCATCGAGGTCGGGGTCGAGCCCGCGGAGGAGCGGGCGTCAGGAGAAGGCGTCGAGCCCGCACCATCACGAGCGTCGGGGAGGGAGCCCCCGGGCGTCTCGTGACCAGGGGCGTGAGCGTCCCCGGAGTCCATCGCCGCACCACCGCCGGGACATAGAAGCGGACGTGGGAGGGCGCGACCGCCAGCACGAGCGTCGGAGCAGGTCCCGGAGCCCGCGCCGGGACAGGCGCCACGACGACAGCACGAGGGAGGTACGGTCGCCCTCCTGCGATGTGGGGCGGAAGGAGGGCTCTCCCTCGAGGTCGAGCCACGGGAGGCATCGGGAGCCCTCCCCCCATCCCAGCCCTGCGGAGACGGCCCAGGCGCAGGGCTCGAGCCGTGGGGCGGGCTCGAAGCCCCCGAGTGGGTCCGGCGATTCCGGGAAGAAGCCCAGCCGCCGCTTTGGGTGAGTAATTTTCTTGGATCTCGTCGGTAGTGAGGCTTTACCTCTTTACTTTTGGTGATGCATGCCATCTCTGGTTTCTCAGGGGGAAGCGCTCCTACCAGGAGGTGGACCTCGCTGCGTCCAAGCGGGCCAAGACCTCGAGCTCCGCCGAGGCACAAGCACCTCGAGGTATGGCACCTTCCCCGCTAGAGAAGCCGCTTGGCTGGAGAAGGCTCGAGCTGCCATGGCTCGAGGAAGCAAGATGATCGTCGCGAATTTTGGTGAGGCCGTCGCCATCGACCACAGGGGTCGAGGCATCCTTCCCGTTTCTGATATCACTGTCATCTCATATTGCAGGGGCCGCAGCTTACGGCATCGAGCTCGCCACCGCCACGTCCACTGAGGCGCTGCCTCCTCCCCCCCCTCCTCCTCCTCCCGCGATGGCGCCAGCTGGGAGCGCCACCCTTCCCCCCACCACGACGGTTGTTCCGGGGGAAGCGCCTGGAGCGAGCACGGCCCCGCCGGTGTCTGGGGCTGAGGAGACTGCGCCCCTCGAGGCCCCGACCGACACGAGCCGGGCTGCGGAGGAGGGAAAGGGGGGAGAGGCGTTGGCGGAGAAGGTGTCGACGGTGGAGGACCTCCTGAACGAGCTGGAGCAGGGGCCGCTCCTCGCCGCGGGCTCGATGATGGTGGAGGCGCCCGAGGCGCCGGCTAGCGCTGACAAGACGCCGGAGGACCCGGCCAGGGAAGAGGGCCCAGGGTCGAGCCTTCTTTCGATCGACCCGCCGCCCCCACGCGAGGTTGTGACGCCGCCCCCGGGCGGAGGCGCGGAGCAACAAGAGGTGTAGGCGGAGGGACGGAGGGAGCCGGGGCCCGTGCCGTTGGGCGCGGCAGCCGCAGCCGGGGCAGCTCGGGGCGGAGGAGTCTGCCCGACATTGAGCTTGACCGACCAGTATGGTCGTTTCCCGATGCGCTCGAGCCCGTCCCTTGCCATGGTCCCCGTCGAGCAACCGGCCCAGCGGGGGGCCCCGCGCGAGGTGCGGTCCATCTTCCGGGAGGTGGCCGAGCTCATGGCGGAGGCGGAGCGGTCCTGCTCTGAGGAGGCGGGCCGGTCCGCACAGGTGTCGGCCGCCCTCGCGAGGGCTGAGGCGGAGCTTCAAGATCTCCGCGCTGAGCTGGGCTGGAACGTCCAAATGGCGAGCCGGCTTAACGAGGAAGAGGCGGAATTCCGGGCGGCTCGAGGCGAGGCCGCTCGAGCCAAGGAGGAGGCCGCCGCCGCCCTCGAGGCGTCGAGGAAGGAGGCCGCCGACACCCACAGCGAGGCCACCTCTGCCCGGGCCAAAGTGGAGGCGGCGAGGAAGGATGTCGCTGACGCCCAAGGCGAAGCCGCCACCACCCGAGCCGCAGCGGAGGCGATGAAAAAGAAAGCCGAGGACGCTCGACGCGGAGCCGCCACCGCTCGATCCGCAGCGGAGGTGGCGGAAAAAGAGGCTGAAGATGCCCGAGCTGCAAGGGTGGCGGCGCGGCAGGAGGTGATCCGAAAGGATATAGCCCTCGCGGATACGGGCAAGCTGGTCGAGGAGCTTAGGTCCGAGAAGCTCCTCATGCGGGCCGAGAAGCACAGGCTCGAGCAGCGCGCTGAGGGCCTTACCAGCGACCTCGCCGAACTGGGGCAACATTGCGATGGTAAGGCTTACACCTTGTCCTTGCTTGGGCCTCGAGGTTTTTTTGTTACGCCGCAGTCTCACTCTTCCTCGTTTCGTTGCGCAGGGGTCGAGAAGACGGTCGAGGAGCTCCGCGGGACGAACCAGGCTCTCTTGGACCAACTCCAAGACGAGACGATGGTGGCGGAGCGGGCTCGCGCTTCCCTCGACCGGCTCGGCTCCATGTGGGGTGTTCCTCCGGTGGCTGCGGCAGAAGGTGCGGTGGCCCGAGGCGACGCCTTGGTCGACGCCTTGTGCTTCCTCGACGTAGCCGCGCGGGACCGTGTCCGGCAAGCTCTCCACCATGGCGTCAAGCAGACTCTCGCGGTCGTCCGCTCCGGCTTCCGCTTCCCGGTCCACGTTGTCGCCAATGGCTTCATCGAGATCGAGGGGAAGGACGAGGAGTGGAACAACCGCCGTGTCGACAAAATCTTGGAGAAGATGGAGAGGCCGGGGACGTCGCTAGCGAAGATTTTCGAGGAGGACGTGCTGCCTCCTGACGCCAGCAGCGGTGTCGAGGACCCTCCTTCCTCTAGCTCGGGTGTCTAGGCTAGCCCGCCGTGGAAGACCTCGGGAGGAGTATCATACCGACGAAGATTAGGGCCTGCGTGCCAAATTTGGGCGTCGAGGCCCTTGTAAGAATTTTATGACATGAATGAGGGTACGTCGAGACCCGTATGTATATATGACTTGTTTGTTTAAAGGAGTTTTTTCTTTTCTTTTCAAATTTATTCGATCATTTCTCTTTGTCGCTAGCTCGAGCTTTAACCCGGCTTGGTGGTCCGTGAGAAAACGCATTTTTTTCCGGAGTCTGGGGGGGGCCCCCCTGTCAGCCCCCGAGGGAGGCTCGACCCTGAGCAAAGCAGGGTCGAGGATACCTTAAGTTGCTAAGCAAAATGAAAGACAATGCACGAGTTTGTTCATTCATATTTGACATGTTTGTACAAAGCAACAAAATGAACAAGGCCTCGAGGCCTTTAAGGGTAGAAGCGACGTAGCTGAGATATGTTCCACGCATTCGTCAGGATCCTGCCTTGACCGTCGTGTAGTTTGTATGTTCCTGGCTTGAGTACTTCAGCTACGGTATATGGGCCTTCCCATGGAGGGGTGAGCTTATGGCGCCCTCGATTATCTTGCAGTCGTCGAAGCACGAGGTCCCCCACCGCTAGGTCCCTTTTGCGCACGTGCTTGTCGTGGTAGCGTCGAAGTGTTTGCTGGTAGCGCGCGGAGTTGATGAGCGCCACGTCTCGGGCCTCCTTGAGCTGGTCCTTGGCGTTGGCGAGCTTTTCGTCATTGGTTTGCTCGTTGTAAGCTCGAAGTCGAGGTGAGCCGTACTCGAGGTCCGTAGGCAAGACGGCCTCGGCGCCGTAGGTTAGGAAGAATGGAGTGAACCCTGTGGCTCGACTCGGCGTAGTCCTGAGGCCCCACAGCACCGAGGGGAGCTCTGCAGCCCACCCCTTTCCAAAATTTTTGAGGGTCTTGAACAGCCTCGGCTTTAGCCCATGGAGTATCATGCCGTTGGCGCGCTCGACCTGCCCGTTGCATTGAGGGTATGCGACCAAGGCCCAGGTCACGCGAATGTTGTTGTCGTCGCAGAAGTTGGTGAACTTTTTGCCCGTGAATTGGGTGCCATTGTCGGTGATGATGACGTTAGGCACCCCAAACCGGTACATGATGTCTGCGATGAACTCGACGGCTTTCTCGGAGGTGGGGTCGCCTATGGGCTTGGCCTCGATCCACTTGGTGAATTTGTCGATGGCCAAGAGCACATGCGTGTACTTTCCGGTTGTCATCTTGAGGGGACCCACGAGGTCGAGCCCCCAGACGGCAAACGGCCAAGTAATGGGGATCATCTGCAGGGCGTGCGCGGGCTGGTGCGTTTGCTTGGCGTAAAACTGACACCCTTGGCAAGCTCGGACCAGGCGCTTGGCGTCTCCGATGGCGGTTGGCCATTAGAAGCCCCGTCGGAAGGCGTTCCCTACCAGGGTCCTTGGCGCTGCGTGATGGCCGCAAGCCCCCGAGTGCATGTCGTCGAGGAGCCTGCGTCCTTCCTCGAGGGGGATGCAACGTTGAAGGATCCCTGATGGGCTTCGACGGTACAGCTCTCGTTCGTCGCCGTAGATGATGTAGGTCTTGGCCCTTCGAGCGATGCGTCGGGCCTCCGTCTTGTCTTCTGGTAGCACGCCTTGCGTCAGGTAGTCGAGGAAGGGCGTCCGCCAGTCGAGGGGTCGTGATGATGAAGGGGTAGGTGCGTTGATTTGCATCGCCTCAACGGATGTCGAGGGGTCATTCTCGAGGGGTGGCGTTGAAGGTCGAGCCCCTGTGTCTAGCTCGAGGGGCGGCGTCGAGGGGCCAGCCCCCGGTCCGATTTTGACGGATGGCTCGAAGACGTCCCTCAAGAAAACGTCTGGTGGAACCGTGCCACGCGTGGACGCCAACTTTGCCAGCTCATCTGCAGCCTCGTTGTACTTTCGAGCTATGTGGTTGAGCTCGAGGCCGTAGAACTTATCTTCTAGCTTGCGCACCTCCCCGCAGTATGCCTCCATCTTGGATCGATGCAGCTTGAAGCCTTCATAACCTGGTTGATGACGAGCTGCGAGTCCCCTCGAACGTCAAGGCGTCGGACCCCGAGCTCGAGAGCGATGCGCAGCCCATTAACCAGGGCCTCGTACTCAGCGACGTTGTTGGAGGCGGGAAGTGCAAGCGTAGCAGGTAGCGCATGTGGACTCTTAGGGGTGAGATGAAGAGCAGGCCTGCGCCTGCCCCCGTCTTCATGAGGGATCCGTTGAAGTACATAGTCCAGAGCTCGGCTTGGATTTGTGCCGGCGGGAGCTGGGTATCGGTCCATTCAGCGACGAAGTCCGCCAATGCTTGTGACTTGATGGCTTTTCGTGGAGCGTAGGTGACGGTCTCCCCCATTAGCTCGGCGGACCACTTGGCGATGCGCCCCGTGGCTTCCCGATTGTTGATGATCTCTCCAAGGGGGAAGGATGACACCACCGTTATGGGATGAGCGAGGAAGTAGTGCTGGAGCTTGCGCCTCGTGATGATGATGCTGTAGAGTAGCTTCTGGATGTGCGGGTACCGGACCTTGGCCTCGGGGAGCACCTCACTGACGAAGTACACCGGCCGTTGGACCGGTAACGCGTGACCCTCCTCGTGCCTCTCGACACTATGACCGCGCGACCACCTGGGTGGTTGCGGCCACATAGAGAGGAGAGGCTCAGGGGATCGTCACCCTGGGCTGCTCGCGGAGGCACGGGAATTGGCGCGGAAGTCAGCAACCCCTTCAACTTGGTTAAGGCCTCCTCGGCTTCGACAGTCCACGCAAAGCGTTCCGTCTTCTTCAGCAGGCGGTAGAGGGGTAGCGCTTTTTCCCCTAGCCTCGAGATGAACCTGCTGAGAGCGGCTAGGCAGCCTGTCACTTTCTGTACACCCTTGAGGTCTCGAATCGGGCCCATCCTCGTGACTGCTGAGATTTTTTCGGGGTTGGCCTCGATCCCCCGTCGTGAGACAATGCCAAGTAGCATGCCCGAGTCACACCAAAGACCATTATGTTTTCTTGCCTCGTGACACTTGAGATCTGCGGCTCTGCGACATTTCTCGGTTGAGCTTCCATTCAGGCACTCGAACGTGGTCTCGAGATCGCTGATGAGGTTCCCGACTTTCTTGGTTTTAACCACGATGTCATCGACGTAGGCCTCGACGGTTTTGCCTATGTGTTCGCCAAAGATATGCTGCATACAACGTTGATACGTTGCCCCAGCGTTTCGAAGGCCGAAGGGCATTGTAACATAGCAGTACATACCAAAGGGCGTAACAAAAGAGGTAGCGAGCTCGTCGGATTCTTTCATCCTCTAATTTGGTGGTAGCCGGAATATGCGTCGAGAAATGAAAGTACTTCACACCCCGCAGTGGAATCAACAATCTGATCAATTCTAGGCAAAGGAAATGGAACTTTTGGACATGCTTTATTCAGACCAGTGTAATCTACACACATCCGTATTTTTCCATTCTTTTTCCTAACTAGTACAGGGTTAGCTAGCCACTCTAGGTGAAATACCTCCTTGATGAACCCGGCCACCAAAAGCTTGTGCACCTCCTCGCCGATGATCCTGCGCTTCTCCTCGTCGAAGCGGCGCAGGCGTTGCTTCACCGGTCTGGACCCGGTCTGGATCTCCAAGGCGTGCTCGGCGACTTCCCTCGGTATGCCCGGCATGTCCGAGGGGCCCCACGCAAACATGTCGATGTTCGCGCGGAGAAAGTCGACGAGCACTGCTTCCTATTTAGGCTCGAGGCTGGCGCTGATGGTCAGCGTCTTGCCATTGGCCGAGGTCGGGTCGACGGGTATCTGCTTGGTGTGCTCCGTCGGCTCGAAGGCGCCAGCGTGGCGCTTTGCTTCAGGGGCCTCTTCGGTGGCCAAGGCTGCCAGGGCCTCGAGCGAGTCGAGGTGGACGTTGGCCTCCCCACGCTCGACGCACTCCACGTCGCAGTGGTACGCGTGCTCGTAGGAGGTGTCGACGGTGATGACCCCTTTTGGCCCCGGCATCTTGAGTTTCAAGTACGTGTAGTTGGGGACCGCCATGAACTTAGCGTAGCCGGGCCTGCCGATGATGGCGTGGTAGGTCCCTTGGAAACCAACCACCTCGAAGGTGAGCGTTTCCCGGCGGAAGTTAGTCGGCGTGCCAAAGCAAACTGGCAGGTCGATGCGCCCGAGGGGGTGGGCCTTCTTCCCTGGTACGACTCCGTGGAACCCCCCGACGCTGGGTCGGAGCTGACCCTCCGAGATCCCCAGGAGGTCGAGGGTCTCGAGGTATATGATGTTGAGGCTCGAGCCCCCATCCATCAACACCTTGGAGAACCGTACATCGACGATAACGGGGTCGACGACGAGGGGGTACGCCCCCGGATTTACGACATGGTCCGGATGGTCGTTACGGTCGAATGTGATCGGCGCATCAGACCAGTCAAGATACCGGGGGGCGTCGTGGCGGAGTGCGAAGACCTCCCGGCGTTCCTTCTTCCTCTCCCGAGCTGAGAGCCCGACGGTTGGGCCCCCGTAGATCATGAAGCAGTCACGCACCGGGGGGAAATCCGCGTCCCCGTCGTCGCGTCGTTTGTTGTCTTTGCCTTTAGGTGGGTCCTCCTTCTTGTCGTCGAGCTTGGCGTAGAAGCCCTTCAGCAGTCGACAGTCTTTAGCTTGTGATTCACGAGGCCCTTGTGATAAGGGCAGGGGTCCTCGAGCTTCTGGTCAAAAACACCCCGTCGGGGGGGCCTCGAGGTTTCTTATGGTCGAGGGCACACCCATGAGCACTTCTTCATCGTCGTCGTCGTCGGTTTGCGCTTCGCCTTTTGACCTTTGCTTTTGTTCTTCTTCTTTTTGTTATTGTTGTTGTTGCGGTTCTTGGCGTCATTGCCCTTGTTCGAGCCCTCCGGCGCGGCCACTGCCTTACCTTTGTCCGTGGTGCGGCCAAAGAAGGCCCCCACAGCCTCGTCGCCTGAGGCGAAGCTGGTGACACGATCCATCAGGTCCTCGACCGTCCTGGGACGGTAGCGCCCTAGCTCATGAACTAGCTCTTGGCATGTCGTGCCCGCGAGGAACGCTGAGATGACATCCTCATCAGGCACGTGGGGGAGCTCGAGGCGCTGCTTCGAGAATCGCCGAGCGAAGTCGCGGAGGGGCTCATCCGCTGTCTGCCTGCAACATCGTAGATCCCAGGGGTTGCCTGGGCGTATGCAGGTCCCCTTGAAGTTCCCGTCGAAGACCCTGACTAGGTCGGCCCAGTCGTCGATCTGATCCGGTGGGAGCCCCTCGAGCCACCGGCGGGTGGTGTCCGAGAGGTAGAGTGGGAGTTGGCGTATGATCACACGGTCGTCTTTCTTCGCTCCGCCCAGTTGGCAGCCTAGGCGGAAGTCCGAGAGCCAGAGCTTGGGCTCGACCTCCCCGTCATACTTCACAATGTTGGTCGGTGGTCGGAAGCGGTCGGGGAGGGTCGAGCTGCGGATGGCCCGACTGAAGACTCTGGGGCCCAGGGGCTCGAGGATTTGCCGGTCCTCGTCACTGTCGTAGTGCCCCCCTCGATGGGCGCTATAGCCACGCTCTTGGGGCCCTTGTCCTTGCGCCGGCGGTTGATGTCGTTGCGGGCGTCATTGGGGTCTCGAGGTGGCCGGTTGTCGACAATCCGTTCCCGGACTGGCCTAGCTACTCGAGAGGCGTCCGGCTGGTGGACGGACGTCTCGCGCTCGTTGCGGGGCGTGTCCGCTAGTTTCCCCCCGAGGCCACCCCGCGCCACCGCGAGGCTGAGCTCTCGGCCTGCTGCACAGCGGGTGTTTCGAGGAGGTTCTTCATTTCCCCAGCATGCGCCTGGCGTCAGGGTTGGAGACGGCGGGTAGATCACAGAGCAGCATCGCCGCCGCCACCACGTTCTGCCCGGCTCGCGGAAAACGCACCTCGGGGCGTGCTGGCGCCCCGTCCTCGAGGATCTGCCGGTGGACCTCTCGAGCTCGGCCACGAACACCGGTGCCTCGAGGCTGGGCTGGTTCTTGTGCTAGGGTTTTCTCAAGTTGCAGCAGGCGTTGTCGATCCTCCTCGGCCTTGGCGATGGCCTCCCGCAGCTGCGCGAGCTGCGCCGCTCGGTCGTCGCTGTGCTGAGATGGTGCAGCCGGTGCTGGGGGTTCGTTCCTCCCCTGAAGGCGTGATCCGCCTGCCGCAGCCACGTCTCCGGGCTCTTCGAGGTTGAGCGCCGGCCTGGTGTCGTCGTCGCCGCCGTCCTCGGCATCGCCACGACCCCCTCGAGCTAGAAGCACTCCCTGGTGGGGTCCCAGAGGTCAGGGTCGTGGTAGTCATACTCATCGGAGTCGGAGCTGCTGATGCCGCGCCGCCCAGGCTCGTGTCGGGACTGTAGCTCGCGGTACCACTCCCCGAAGGTGGCTCGACGAGGTGGCTCGACGGCTCGTGAGAGGCCGCGGTCGACGCGCGCGGGGCGGACGATCTCCAGGTTGGTGGTGGCTCATAGGAGTACGCCCGGACACTCCTCCCGCTCTGCAGCCGCCGGTCCTGATGCGCTCGTCGAGGTGGTGGGCGCAACCGCGGAGCTGTCGAGGCCAGACGGGAACCGCTGGCAACGAGCGCGGTACGTCCCGTACGGAGGAGGCCGGGTGGTGTCGACGGAGCACGGCTCGGGGCCTCTGGCTAGGCTCCCGACCCGTGCGTATGACGAATGCGAACTCACTGGGAGAGCGCGCGCGCGCCCTAGAAGTCTCCGGTCGCGCGCTGGACAGGTTCCCTCGTTGGGGACTCTGCGCCAGCCGCGGGAAAGTGGGCGTACGCCGCGGGCAACGCTTGTGCCCGGCGACGGTGGTGACGACGGCGCCGCTCACGAGGTGGCGACGCATGGTGGTGCGGGCGACGCGCCACGCCTCCCGCGCGGGGTGGCGTGACACGCCCCTCCGCTCGGGCCCTCCGTGGAGAGCAGGGTCAGCTCGTTGCCGTTGCCGGTGGCCAGGAACTCGAGGCTCCCGAACCAGACGACGGCACCAGCTGAAAACGAAGGAGGGGATGAAGCCATCCAGGAAACAACGAGAAATCGGCTCGGACACGCGAAGGCCCCTACCTGGCGCGCCAACTGTCGGTTTTTCTACCCCGGGGGTATGACACCAACTAGTAATATGATCGCGTGCTTTCTACCTGGATGGTGATGCAAGGTGACACAAGATTTATCCTGGTTCGGGCAAAGAAGGCCCTACGTCCAGCGGGGGAGGAGATTCTTGTATTACTTGCACCGAAGTGCTTGTACAGGGGCAATACAAGCTCAATGAGCGTGGACCGGAGTCCGGACTCACGTGTAAGGGTGTATGGGCGTATGTGCGTTCTAACGTGTCTGTAACCGGCGGAATGAGGGCTCTGGTGTCCCTTTTATAGAGCAAGGGGAGGCCAGGGTTACACAAGGGTATTACAGGTGTCGGGGCGTACGGTGCCCAATACGGAGAAGGGTAGGACCCTGTCTTGTCGAAGACATTGTAGCCGACGCGGGGGTTGCTGTTGGGGCGTCCTTGAAGCGTGGCCTCCATCCCGGGTGCGGACGTGGAGGCCGTGCACCGCCCATCCCGGCACGTACGATACGTGCGTAGTCCCGCCGGGTCTTAGGGGTACATGTCCTCCAATCATATGACAGCAATTAGGGCTCGAGGGGCGCAGAACCGGCCTCGAGGTGGCGCCTGCGGGAGGCTCGAGCTCCGCAGGTATGGGCGAGTTCCGGGAACCTGGTCGTACAGCGGAAATCCGGGTCTCGAGATGTGACCGAGACGTGCCACAGTGCAGGGTATGGTCGAACAGTGCTGTACTGGTGCCTTTTCACCCATGCTTATGGTAAAAAGGAGGTTTGACTCAGACTCCGGTTCACTGTGGCGCATGCTGCGTCTCAGAGGACGTGACGGGGGTAGGTGAGTGCATTAAATGTTTGGTGTGGGGTTGGCATCCGGTGCTTGGCGCTGCTCGAGGGGCGTGATGTGCCCTCGAGGGGTAGGCAGCCGGGCCAGCGAGGCTCGAGGGCCCTGTGCCGGGTCTTGAGGGGTGGTGTATGGCGGTGGCGGGCTCGAACCCCTTGAGCCAGGGCTCGAGAGGCAGGCTACCACGAGGTGGTTTGTGAGGCATTTGGGGGCCTAGGCTTCCCCGTGGTGGGCCGGTGTTGTGGGCTTTGACAGGTTGGTATTCGGGTGGTTAAGTCCAGCCGGGCTTACTATTAATTGGTGTTCTAGGTTTTAACCCGTGTGTTTTGCGTTGATTGGGGGTACCCCTTTGGCGTTCCCCCGACACTTTTCTATTTTAAAAAATAGAAGACCACAACATGTGATCATTATCATTACTACTGCGCTTTGCGGAGTGTCTGAGACACTCAGCAAAACTCGAGAAACACTCAACAAAGTGTTTGCCGAATGTCACCCACGGTATTGTGCACTCGGTAAAGCCTGTATTGACGACAATTAGATCTGTGTTGAGTACTTTCTATCGGACACTCGACAAAGGCTTTGTCGAGTGTCGAAAAAAACACTCGGCACAAAAAAGGTAGGTGGACAGCGAGAAAATGGTGACGATATTTTTGCCGAGTGCTAGAATGAAAAGACACTCGGCAAAGTCACCGTGTTTGCCAAGTGCCTTGGCCTTTGCACATGACACTCGACAAAGTCAAAGGCTTTGCCGAGTTATTGGTCAAGGCACTCAGCAAAGCGTGTTCCCAGACAGCCCAAAAAGGTCAATTTGCCAAGTGTTTTTGCCATGCTTTGCCGAGTGTAACACACGACAAAATAACTAGAAAATACGTATTTTATTTTATTTTTGCATCTCACTCAAACAAGACGCAATATGTCAATAATATCACAATAATCCACAATAATCCACAATAATCTATTCACGACAATATATCACAAAATAACACATATGAGCCACAAGTATCACCAATCAATCCAAGTGTAACAACAAATACAAATCCAAGTATCTCCAAGTATCATTTACAATAACATCACAACCACAAGTTTCATTCATCGAGGGCCCTACCCCGACTGATATGGTGGGTCTTCAGGCACCTCTCATTTGAAGTCACCGATTGATTCTTCCAAAGAAGAAGAGATTCTATATGTGAGACAAGAGATATGGTAGTGTTCTAACCTGTCCTCAACACAAAAGATTTTTGCAACTTAGAGACAATGTAGAGAAGGCAAATTCATAGGAGTAGGTGTAGGAGCAGGTAAAAGGAGGGAATAGCTCAGATGGCGGAGGTTGACTCATACTTGCGCCAAGACTTTGCATCCACTTAAACATCTGCTCCATC
The DNA here is from genome assembly GCA_009763385.1 of Coix lacryma-jobi var. lacryma-jobi. Taxonomy (NCBI): domain Eukaryota; kingdom Viridiplantae; phylum Streptophyta; class Magnoliopsida; order Poales; family Poaceae; genus Coix; species Coix lacryma-jobi. The sequence continues at coordinate 124,416,496 of CM019829.1, forward strand.
CTCGGTCGCTCGGCCTGCCATTTAGCCTCCATCTTCTTCCGATCAGCCTCCATCCTCGCCTCCACCTCCTCCCATAGCCTCTTCTCTTCTTGCAGCTAGGCCTACAATATTTCACCCTATTGTTACAATGCAAAGCTAAGGTATGTAAAAATCAATGAAGGGCGAATAAAATAGAAATAACCTAGAGTGCATCCATCCAGAGTTGTGTAGTGTCCAGCCGTGGGCGTATGGCCAGGCTTGAGCTTATGCTTCATTGATCTAGGACAGAGTGGGAGTAGTGGTTGTGTCGAGTGTGCTGTCATTAATCTAGTACTACTCATGCTTCTTGTCTCCCTGTCATTAATCTAGTACTGCTCATGCTTCTTGCCTCCTCCTACCCTCGTGACAATCTCCATCAAGGTTCTGGGTGCTTGATCATACTCTGGTCCATGGATGTCTCTGACCATCGATGTGTACTCACTGAGGCGGTTGTGGACAATTACATTGTTGTATGCCGAGGGTGGGTCCTCATGCTTGTAGTCGGCATCGGACATCGTCTTGCCTTGTGTGACAAAGCAAATGCCTTTGAACTAGGAGCAAGGCTGGCCACCATGTGCTAACGACCGCAAAAAAACAGAAAGAAAGATGATTAGAAATTATGCAGAATCGAGCGTTAGAATAAAGAAATGATTTGACGTACCCATCTAGCCACGTATTCACGAGGCTAAGGCTGCCTTGGTGGCATGGTGCACCTAACATCATCAAACGCCACTCGCAGCAAATGTCGTGCGTCGCCTCCCACTCGGCGGCGCACCACTTGTGCACCATCTCTCCCCAGCAAAGGAGATGTTGGGCGCACCATGACGGAGGCACCTACACATCATCAAGTATATGAAATATAAGAAGATCGAATTAAGTATACTTAATCTCATAATGCATCAATGCTAATGTTTATATTTACCTACAGGTATTGTTCTTGGGTCAGGCTCATGTTTCTTGTTTGAGTTTTAGTTCATATCTTCACTCCAAGATAGATAGCTTTGTATGTTATGATGACCTGGACACGTGCCTCATAATGCATGTCCTTCACTAGTTTATAGCAGGCTTTGTGAGCAACACTAGTTGTCCTGGCCTCAAATCTGTCCTAGCATCTGAAGAAATCCTGCATATAGATGCGATGTATTCAATCATTATTTCAAAAATGTCCAATAAATACAATGTATTGAGCAATGTAGTGCGAGGAAGCCTTACCAGCAGCTCAACTGTCACCTGTAACGACGAGAAAGACGATCGACGTTGCCTTCTTCTCCGACGGGGTATTCTCTGCTCCTTTCTCCCCTTCCTTCTCCTGCAAAAAATGAACAAAATAGTAAGAAATGAAAATTTTGGCAGCACCTTCCCTCCATGGTGAGGTTTCTAAAGCCTACAAGAAAATCAACGACACGATGGCTGACAACCATATTTTCAAAATATCTTCATAATAATACCACCGCCACCACCACCGCCCTGCCACCACCACCACCACAGCCACCACCACGCCACCACCACCGCCACCGCTGCCGCCACTACCACCACCACCACCACCACCACCACCAAATCAAGCATGACGGGAAGGGAGAAGGGTAAGGGGAGGGAATGTAGGCATACCGTGGCCGGCGGGGCGGGGGCGTGGGGTCGCTGGGCCGGTGGGGGCGGGTAGCATCGCGGGGGAGGGGTTGGTGCGGGAGCGAGCGGGCAGGCACGACTTTCATTGTTTGTCGAGTGTCTGCGATCTAGCACTCGACAAACGTCATTTTTTTAAAAAGAAAATCACTCTTTACCAAGTGTGGTGGGGGACACTAGGCAAATTGGCATGTTCGTCGAGTGTCTTCCCACGACACTCGACAAAGTGGACTTTTTGCCGAGTGTCTCCCCCTGACAATCGACAAACTAGTACATTTTTTTCCATCTGCCCTCCATACTTTTTTTTGTTGTCCTCATAGACTACCTGGTACTCCATGTTCAATTTGACACATTTCTCGGTCTGTTTGCTATATTTAGTTAATTTATTTGATTTATTTGAATTTTTTTAGATAAGTCAAATTTGAACCGCAAGTGATTGAATAATAGAAAAATGATATTCATGTTATTGAGATTAGAATAATGTTAGAATCTGGGTGATGAAAGAAATTTCGAATGTCGTGTTCACGAAACTTAATCACAAACTTAAATCCCATAAAGTTCAAATGAAGTTAGAAAATCATGAAATTTATCAAGATATGATGATATCTATCATACGTGGAGGAGGTTGTGATAAAAAAATAAAGAAGGTTTCACACAAGTTGTCACGTCAGCTCTTATCAACCCATATCAAAGTAATGACATTTTTGTCTTTTTTATTATCCTTAATTGCTTGTGTCCGTCTCATCATTGGTTTTTTTTTCTTTTTATTATATTTAAAAAAATGAAAGACCACAGCATGGATGTGATCTCATCATGACATCATTAATTCAGGCGACGGGATAGGAGGCCTGCACAGCAAGGCCGCAGACGCCTGCTGCATCAGACGGCAGGTCCCTTGCGATCCTGACATAGCCCCCCTCGCCCCAGCCGGTTCCCCAGGAGTTCTTCATCAGCCAGTACCTCGTGCCGTGCTCGTCCGTGCCGTACCCCACCGCCGTGAGGGCATGGTTGAGGCTACTGTTCTTACACCGGAAGCGGCCGCCGCCGCCTGCCGCGCCGGAGCCGGAGCCGAGCCGAAGACCCCGCTCGAGTACTGCAGGAACGCCTTGGTCGTGCCGTGGAGCGCCACGGACACGGGCTGCCGGGAGACGGCCAGCCGGAGCGCGGTCTCGTTGTCGGCGGGCACGTACTGGAAGCCCCGGATGGCGGCGGCCGCCGGCTTCCCCGACGCGCTGCAGTTGCTCTGCACGGCTCGGTACGGGTAGGCCGACTCCTCGCTGAGCCCGCCGTTCCAGAACGCGCCGCCGCCGCCGTCTGCTTGCCCGGCGATGTACAGGAAGGCCTCCTCCATGTCGCCCTTGTTGCACCCGCGGTTCTTTCTCCCCGTGGAGCAGTCCAGCAGCTGCTGCTCCGAGAGTGACACCAGGTTGCCCGTCCTGATCGCGTGGATGCCCTCCACGGCCGCCACCGCCGAGAACGCCCAGCAAGACCCTGATGCATGATCGATGTCGTTCACGTCGCATTGCATTGCATTGCATGCATGCATGGACGACAAATTAAAGATTGTTGTTGTCACGAAACAAGCTAAAGATTACCATGCATGAACGGATCGGAAATAACTAGCTAGAGATCGAGTTTAGAGCTCCGATCCTCACCACACTGAGTGTTTGGTTGTCTTGGTTCTTGACAGCGGTGACGGCGCCCATGGCTCTCCAGTCGCGGCTCGCCGGGACGTCCGACTCCGACAGGCTCCCGTACATGAACCCGGGGATGCTGCCTTTGAAGCGCTTCCTGATGAGGCCCCCGACGTCGTCGTCGTTGAGGTCGAGGTACGACATGGCGGCCTCGATCTCCTTGTCGGTGAGGTCGGAGAACCTGTTGGTCGCCAGCCGCGGGCTGGACCTGCTGCTGCTCTTGCCCCGCGCCGCCGCCGCCGCGTTGAACGAGTCGACGAACTCGGCGTTGGCCCTGAACACCTCGTACCGCCGCGCCTTCTCGGCGTCGTCCTCGTACGTGCGCCCGTGCTCCGCCACCCACCTCTCGTACCGCGCCCTCATCGCCCTGTCGTGGTCGTGGGCGACGTCGTCGCCGTCCCCGCCGCCGGCCGCCGCCGCTGCGGCGGCTGCGTGTGGTGCCAAATTTGTGGCGCAGCAGATGATAACAGCGAGGGACAAGGACAAGGACAAGGCCTTTATCATCAGTGGTGGCTTGGTGTAAGAAGACGTCGAGGGCGCCATCATGTTAGCTAGCTAGCACACAGTGCCGGCTGATCTGGGAACGACGTGTGTTTAGCAAGATCGAGCTGGCTACCTCCGTTTTCTTTTCGTAAAGGAATATTATGCATGCGCTCTTGTGATTACCTGATGAGGCTTATTGAGTATATAACAGGAGATTTATAGTATGGAGTGGTCATCAGTTTGTATAATTTTTTGACCGAAGACTTTTAGGTCCTCCAGCTCCTTTATGAAAGCACTCCGTAGATAGAAAGCAAATAAGAGAATCTGCTGGGGATTCTAGACGCGTTCTTGACAAACCCCAATAATCCAAGTTAGTTTGCTACTCCATGCTGGAGTGCCATATATATACATCATCAAGAAGGAAAAGTCAATGCATTATGATGTCATCACTTGTGAAATATGTATATAGACAAATTCTACGGGTGTTTGGATGTCTTCATTTTGAAGAATTAGAATCCACTCAATAAATTAGGCTATTTTTCTTGGAATTTGACATTTCACCATTTTTCAAAGTTCATATATGAGCCTAGCTCAAATTCTTCGGGTGAGAGAGACAAATGAATTATATACCACATGCTTATATTTATACTTTGTAACTTATAACACTCTATTATTAAACCTACTCCCCTAACGATAGAAATGCAACGCATGAGTATCTCTTTTGTACAGCCAACAATAACATATATGTGAGCATGTGAGAGCCAAAAAAAAACAGAGCGTACGACCCATCCAAAGTGATGCCTGATCTAGATATATATAGAAATGCTATGGTTTTTTGACCGGATCGGAAAAGCGCATGTGATCGATCGAGCGACGACGTACCAACGGTAGCCGTACGTCAAGGGATCGAAGAACAGAACGGTGGTGAGACATACGGAGAAGCAACAGATTCAGAAAGAACGACCCATCCAAAGTAGGTGTCCTCGATCTCTTTTGTGCACTACGGTAAAATCAATCTTTGCCGAGTGCCTGTGGTTTTACCGAGTGCCAAATTTCGGGCACTGGGCAAAGAACCTCTTTGTCGAGTGCCGTTTTGTGCACTACGGGAAAATCAATCTTTGCCGAGTGCCTGTGGCTTTGCCGAGTGCCAAATTTCGGGCACTGGGCAAAGAGCCTCTTTGCCGAGTGCCACGTGGCTGGCACTCGGCAAAGACACGTGGCTGGCACTCGGCAAAGACACCTCTTTGCCGAGTGCCAGCCACGTGGCACTCGGCAAAGAATGTGGCCCCGAACTGTGCCACGTGGTCGGGTCTTCGCCGAGTGCCACGTGGCTGGCACTCGGCAAAGAGGTGCCTTTGCCGAGTGCCAGCCACGTGGCACTCGGCAAAGAGCTCTTTGCCTAGTGTTTTTTTTTGACACTCGGCAAAGCCAGTTTTTAAATTACATTTTAAAGCAGTAAATTAATCCAAATGAAAAAGTTTTTAACTACAAAGTTGGTTAACTTATCAAGATGAACAATTTTTGTTTTGGTGATTTTTTCATTTGACAAACTTAAAATAAATTCGTTCACAAATCTTATATATCTCTCCGGTAGTTTATAAAACTACAAGAGTGATATATAATGTTTGTGAATAATATTAGAACCACAATGTCGGATGCACAAATAGTCAAACAACCAAAATAAACTTTGTAGATCTTGACAAGTTATGAAAGTTTGTAGTTGATAACTTTTTAATTTGAAGTCATCTAGTTATGCAAAACTGCGTCGAATTTGAAAATTTTAAAATTCAAAATTTTCAAAATACCTCAGATGGAGAAATTACCAAAATGAAAGTTGTAGATCTCGAAAAGTTACGAAACTTTGGTGTTGACAACTTTTTGATTTGAAATCATCTTGTCAACGAAAACTACGTTTCAAATTGTAAAATTTGAAATTCAAATTTTTATAAACGACCTCGGATGAAAAAACTACTAAAATAAAAGTTGTAGATCTTAAAAGTTAGAAAACTTTTGTAGTTTACAACTTTTTGATTTGAATTCGTTTAGGACCTCAAATAAGCAAGTTACACACGGTTTAGTATAATATATGGGTAATCGAAACGGAGATAGAACGTATATGAGTGTGTAGTGCAGTGGTAGAGGAGGCTCCGCGTGAATGAGAGATCGTGAGTTCGAATCCTGCTGACTGCGTGAGAGAAAATTGCGTGAAAAATAGTAGAACTTGTGATTTCGAGGGCGATAAGTGGGCGTTGCCTAGTGGGCCCTTCCTCCAATTAAATAAAAAATTTTCCCTATTTTTCGAGGTTTTTTTTATTTTTTCTTTGCCGAGTGCCAAATATGTCAGCACTCGGCAGCCGAGTGCCCGATATTTGGCACTCGGCAAAGAACCCTTTGCCGTGAAATTCTTCGCCGAGTGCCCTTCGCCGAGTGCGGCACTCGGCGAAGCCTTCACCAAGTGCAAAAGGCTCTTTGCCGAGAAGAGGAATTCTGCTGTAGTGGTGTCGTCTCGGCCTGTATTGACCGGAACAACCGGGTACGCGGTGGTGCAACCGCCGCCGGCTCCGTCACGTACGTGTAATAACACACATTTTTTTTTCTTTTTTGACGCGCCTAGCTGTCAACCCTTGGTCGTAAGCTAGCACACTGCTACTGGTTAGTGCTCTTGTCAATCAGTATATTCCGGCGGCCGCCGAGGACTTGTTGACGACTCCTCCGAGTAATCGATATGATTGACGGCACCACCAGCAGTTCCACTGCTCATACCTAAAGCCGCTGCCACAATTACCAACACAAAAGTTACCGTGACAATGTTAGTAACAACGCTATGAAACTTACCATTGAGATTCACCCTAGTATTTTTCACATGCCAGAAAATGTTTTTAAACGTGTATTTTTCACATGCCGAAAAATGTTCTTAAACGTTCCAGTCGGAACTCGTGGAGGGATGGTGGCAGAAGGAAATCTCCTTATATATCCTAGTGAGACTTCTTAGGAATGGTAACTATGGTAGGACAAATCATACGCCATTGCGGCTCGCCAAACGTAGTGCATCATGCTTGATTTTGCTCACCACCTCCGACTCAGCCACCGTGAGAATGACCTGTGAATTTTACGCATCATGGCTCCCTCACTGTTGCTCCTCTAGGATATAAGAAGATTTCCTTCCGCCACCGTCCCTCCACGAGTTCCGACTTGAACACCGTTTAACTCGGAGCTCGTGGAGGGGATGGTAGAGGAAGGCAATCTCTCTATATCCTAGTGAGGCTTAGGAATGATAACTATATATGGTAACGGGTTTGACATAGTATTAAACTAGGACAAATCGTGCGTCATTGCGGCCTTCGCCAAACGGAGTGCAACATGCTCGATTTTTCTCACCACATCCGACTCAGCCACCATGAGAATGACCTGTGAATTTTACGCATCATGACTCCCTCACTGTTGCTCCTCTACCGCACCATGGGGTGGGAGACCGTGGTCCCAAACAGACCATAAGTAACGTGTTTAGTGAAAAATAATGTGGAGGCTATTATAGTAATATAGCATGGATACAAAAGTAGGGGGGTTCTTTTATGTATTTTCATAAGGTCATGTGGATTTTTTAATAAAACAGAATAGATCGAGTGACTATTATTAACAATGCTGATTAGATATTTTTATATTTTTGAGAATATGATTTATTTTTTCTTACAAGTGTTATCAACTACGTATAAAGTTGGTTTTCATCCGACTTTATCCGGAAAGTTATGAATTTTTGAAATAAAAGTTATCAGTGCTGTTTTAGGGCACTCACAATGCAGACTCTACTTAGAGTCTAAGTCTATTTATTACCTCGAAGTTATCATAGACTTGAAGTCTAAATAAGACTTGGAGTCTTGCTTTTTTACACTCTCTCTTCAATAACTACACTGCCACATCAGCAAAATATAATAAATAGGAGTGTAATAAATAGGTTTAGACTCTACGATAGAGTCTGCATTGTGAGTGTCCTTATACAATAAGCTGGCAGTGAAAACCATCTTCACCGCTGGAGAGCACATCATGGTTACCGCTGGTTGGTGGTGTAAACCGGCTATATAATAATGATGGACTATCACTACCAATTGATAATACGAACCGGCAGTGATAATTGTCGACGCCAATGTTCTTACAAACATGCTGTGGTAATATCATCATCGTTGGCTGGTTTTAATTAATAAAACCTACCACCGGTGGTGATAGACGTGTTTGTGATGACTAAATTTGTAGTAATGGCGATTGGTGAGAATTAACGTAGAGGCTTCGGTGGAGCCATTAATTAGTAATGGTAAGATCAATGTTCTCCTAAATACTCCCTCCATTCCAAATTATAAATTATAAGACGTTCCAAGAATCTTGGAGAGTCAAAGTTTTTCAACTTTGACCAAAATTATAGAGAAAAATATAAAGATTTATACCATCAAATATACATATTATGGAAATATAACTAATAGAGAATCTAATTGCACTTAGTTGATATCATAAATATTATTATCTTATTATAAAATTTGGTCAAAGTTGAAAAACTTTGACTCTCCAAGATTCTTGGAATGTCTTATAATTTGGGATGGAGGGAGTAGTAGTAAAACAGTCGGTCACTTACCATTTAGTCATGTATTTGGTCTAATAAACGTACAGCCACTTAAACTGACATAATAACCGTTTAAACAGGCTAATAAACGACTCATTAAACGGAGACTGTGTACCCCTGTGCAGTCATCAGTATATCTTTAGATATAGTTTCACCTTGTAGCGTGTATTCTTGATAGAAACAGGAGATATATTGGATATATCCATCTATATCCACATTTATTTTCAAATGTGAATAAATATGTCCAGTACCGCAGTACACACACAATCCTTGCTGGTCAATCCTCCGTTACTGTCGTCGGTTGATTTAGGGGAGAATTGGGTGTGTGGCCCTGGAAAAAACTCAGTTTAGTTATTTGATTTTTTTTATTTTGAATTTGGTTATATGGCCTCAGATCAAATTTTATTTAGGTGTATGGTCTTCTGTCCATTCAGGCATGTAACGGTATTAACTCGGGTGGTAAAAAGACCATATTACCCCTGACTGAAAAAAAAAACTAGAGTTTTTGTCGGAACTGGTGGCGTGCGTGCAAGCGAGAGGTGGCAGCTTTGGACTGGAGGTCTGGAGCCGTGAGCGAAGAGGCGCAGACCAATTTTCTCCTGCATTCCTCCTGTCTGCTAACAGTTTCTCATTCAATTCAACAAATCAACAGTCATTCGATCGACCGGACAACAGAAACACACACCGATGTTAATGGCCAATCTGAGGCCTCCAATGCAAGGCTCCGTCATCGATCATGTGAAACGTGGCTGATGGACGCATGGTAAAGTCTCCATGGAAGGCGGCTCCGATCGACAGCAAAAGCAAAAAAAAAAATCATTTTGAGTGAAAATCGTAATAAACATGCATGCATATTTTTCAAATAAAACTCTGGTTTTTTTCTGTCAAGGGTAATATGGTCTTTTTACCACCCGACTTAACACCATTACATGCCTGAATGGACGGAAGACCATACACCTAAATAAAATTTGATCCGAGGCCATAGAACCAAATTCAAAATAAAAAAGACCAAATAACTAAACTGAGTTTTTTCCAGGACCATAGACCTAATTCTCCCTTGATTTAGAACCGTACCCACAGTGATGATGATAGTGGTTTTAATATCAGTTGTGGCATCCGTAGATGCTGTTGCAGGGGCGGCCAGTGTACGGGCGCCCGCCCGCCGCCGACATTGCCGGGCGATCCTTATACAAAGCGGCGGACGACACCCGTCCGTATGGCACGTTCACTGGGAGGGGTGTTGGAGGCCCGGATCCACGGGGAAGATCTGCATTAATAAAAGATAGGACAGCAACAAACATAAGTGTAAGCCATACACTATAATCCAAATCATTATACAGCGCGCAAGTTGTCTCTTTTGCTATGGTTACAAATATAGCTATTGTTATTTTTCTAAAAATCTCTTTTTCTTGATAAAGAGCCGAGATTTGTGATTCAAAGGATCCATCTTTCATTTTTATGATGATGTCGCGGCATGTATACATGATTCTTTTATGTTGCCACATATGAGGTTTTATGTGCCAACATCTGGTTTTAAATTAGGGGATTCCTGGTGTAGTTGCTTTAAACTAGATCGATGTTCCAACAAAAGTTAATTTTGTTACACTGATCTTTTTTTTTTTTTTTGCAATTTGTTGCAATGTGCACTACATAAGTGAACTTTTATCTATTTTCATCGGTATGGACATGGTATGTAGACTCATTTTGGATATCACATCAACTATATCTAGATAGCCCACACCAAAAGTTAATTTTGTTGTAATGACTTCTATGTGGATGTTGTTAGTTTGCTTGGTTGAGATCTAGAAGTGTCCATGTTGCAGAAGCACATGTTTCTTGATGGTGCAACAGGCTATTTAATTTTGGTCATTTCTATTGTGTTGCAGCATGGTTCCTGATCTTAATATTTGCAAGAGTCATACATATATAATTGAGACGGTTTTCTGGTTGTTTTCACGGTTGATTTCTTCCCTTTTTTTGAAATGAAGATAGAGACCAAGATGTTTATTATTTTCCGATGTTGCAGTATCTAGCCTATTTTTCGATATTGCAACCAATGATTTAGTTTGTTTCGGTTATTCCATATACTGTGTTACGTACATCAGGCGTTGTGTTCTTTAATTAGTTGTCACATAGAATATTATTTAAGATGTTGCAATAATCATGTCTTAATCTTGCAGTATCACCTTGAGTATATTTACATACTTATTTTAAAATACTCAAAATCTTACTATCTGATTTTTTTTAATATAACCTATATTTTTAAATATATTATTTTAATATCATTACAGTACTACTATATAAATATAAAATAAGTATAACTATATACTCCCTGTGTATACATGCATACTTAATACGTACATATACTTTATCAAACTATATATATATACATCATAAATCTAAAAATATATACATGACTCTACTAGAGAGTAGATCTTTCAAAAAAGACTCTCCTAGAGAGTAGGAAATAATTATCCCTTCTCACGCGCTCTTGGCAGATGTAAGGTGAATGTGTTGTATAGTTTTAAGGGAAATAAGGAAAATCAATTAAGGGGCCCAAGCTAAGTAAGCTAATTAAGTGTGGCTGGTGGATATGTACACACTTACCATGCCCGCTGCTTCCACTGCTTCCGGTGCTTCCGGATGCGCCTTCTGTAGCTGTTGCCAGCAGGAAGGCGTAGTCGCTGCAGATCACAAGCAGGAGCAGCAACGAAATTTTTACACCACCAAAGACGACGACGACGACGACCGGCGGCGACCTCTTGCTCTTGGTGGAAACATGGTATAGCTTGTTGCTTGGCGACGACATGCCCGGCCTGTGTACGTGATGCAGCAGTGTGGCTCGATCGATCGATAGATCGATGATATGATAATAGCTAGCTTCAGGCAGGCAGGGAGGGGGGCGGGGGGGGGGGGGGGGGGGGGGGGGGGAGTCGTTAGTTAATTAATACAAAGTAAGTAGAGAGAAAGAGAAAATACTCATACGACGACAGAGATCGAGGATGAGCACGATTGGCAGGCGCCTTATATGCACGCTCATGCATGCACATTCCAGAGCGGACGACGACTTTGACCGTATCATATCGTACTAATAGCAACTCTAGCAGGACACCTACTTAAACCCTCATAATTAATATGAGATCTCAGACTAAAAAAACTTGCTCCAACAGAACCTCTGCTAAGACCTCGAAATTTGGATGAGCATCCAAATCCTTCTCTCAGACCCTATTTCTATTGGTCTAAAATTCGGCCCTCATCCGTGCATGCATTGCTCCTCTCCTCCCCCGCACTCGTCCTCCATCGCATCACTCCCTTCCGGCGGCGAGTGTGGTCGTCCGTCTCCCTTCCGGCGACCGCAGCTTCTCACCCTCGACGCTCGATCTCCACATCTTCCTCTTCTGCGATGTCCTAGATCTTGATCTCCTTCCTCGAGCCACCGCGGCTGCCTGCTCCCTTCTCTTCTGCGTTAGTTAGGGCGTCTCCAGTGATTAGCTCTTGGCTAGCTCATAGAATATTTTCTTATATTTTAATAGGAGAGAGAAGAGAGCTATCTCTGTTCAAGAGATAGTCTCATACACACACTTCGAGATTATGTGAGAATGATAAATGAGGTCATTTATATTAAGAGCTATGTGCTAAAAGATAGGTTATTGGAAGGGTTGTCTCTTAGAGTGCTTAGAGCTAGATACTAGCTCTTATCGTTGCGGATGCTCTTAGTGGTCGACCGCTGGTGGGTCGGGTCACCGGGAAAAGTGGAAAAAGTTCAGCATGGTTGGGGTTGGCACAATGGCACTCGAGAACTGATACTGATAGCTAGTGGTCCGTAGGATATAGCGCTTGCGTTAACATCCACCTCTTTCCTTCTAGCCCCTCGCATCTTCAGATAATGCATACTCCCTCCGTATCGCAAATAGAAGACGTTTTGAAAAAGGTTTCGGTCAAACATTGAGAATATAAATCATGAATAACTTTTAAATTATTGAGTTTAAAAAATATAAAAATTACATAAATAAATTTATCTTGAAAAGTATTTTCATAAAAGTATATATATACCACTTTACAACAAATATTTTTTTAAAAAATAAATGGTCAAAGTTATGCTTTGGAGACCGTGTCACTGTCCTGAACGTCTTCTATTTGTGATACGGAGGGAGTATGTATATATAAACCAAATTAATCTGGAAAAATAAAATGCAACCAAAACAATATAATTATTAGAACTTTTAATGAAGAGAGTGACCGATATTAATTATTATGTACTCTAAATAGAAACGAAGTGAAGCGGTAATATCCTCCATACTTTAAAATCTAGACTAGATGTTTAGGAAACGATATGTTTCGGACAGCGACACAGTCTTCAAAGTATAACTTAACTACTTATTTTTTTAAAAAATATTTACTCCCTCTGTCCATGAAAAAATTAATTTCTAGAGTTGTCTTGAGTCAAACTTTGTAAACTTTGACCGAATTTCTAGAAAAAAACTATCAAGATTGATGATACCAAATTCATATCATTAGATATATCATAGAATATATTTTATAATGTGTCTATTTTATATTATAGATGTTATTATTATTTTCTATAAAGTTAGTCAAAGTTTAAAAAGTTTGACTGACACGGATTCTAAGAATTGATTCTTTCATGGACAGAGGGAGTATTAGAAAATGTATATTTTTTATAAAAGTATTTTTCAAAATAAATTTATTTATATGATTTTTACATCTCTAAACTCAATAATTTAAAAGTTATTTATGATTTATATTTTAGAGCAAACGATGACTTTGACCCTATCATATCGTACCTACGTACTAAAAATAACTCTACAGGCAGCAGGACCCCTAGTCCTCTACTTAAACTCTTATAGTTAAATATGAGATCTCAGGCTAAAAAACTTACTCCAACAGAGTCTCTACTAAGACACCGAATTTGGGTCAGCATCCAAATCCTTCTCTTAGACCCTATTTCTATTGGTCTAACAATCCGGCCCTCATCCATGCATGCATTGCTCCTCCCCTCCCCCGCACTCGTCCTCCATCGCACGACATCACTCCCTTTCGGTGAGTTTGGTCACCTGTCTCCCCTCCGGCGACCGTAGCTTCCTCTCCCTCGACGCTCGACCTTCATCTTCCTCTTTCGCGACGCCTTAGACCTTCTCCTTCCTCCAGCCACCGCGGCTGCCCTGCTCCCTTCTCTTCTCACTGGTCGGCGCCCGCTACCTGCTCCCTTCCTCTCTCATCGGCCAGCGCGGCTGCCCTGCTCCCTTGCTGCCAGCGACGTGGAGGTGGCCCCACAGCATGGCGGTGGCAGCGGCTCCGCAGTGCGGCGGCACAAATATACACAGAGGCGACTCCTCTGATCTTCAGTCTGCCCGTGCGCCCGGTGCTCCTCTGACACTTTCTCGACCGTGACCGCGCAGATTTACTCCGGTTACCATATCAGATTGGGACAAAGAGAGAAGAAAGGAGGGAAAAAATTAACAGCAACGACAGGCATGTGGGACCTATAGGTGCGCAGACTCTAATTTAGGTTCTGCTGTTGGAGTGGGATGAAAAAAAAAATAGATCAACAAAAATAGACCCAAATTAAAAGTAGAGACTTTGAGCCTGAGACCATAAGGGTCACACCTTGCTGCACTGACCATTTGAGCTATGGTTATTTGTTATATGAGACACACCCACAACTCTATTTAATAGGAGCAAACATGAAAGATTAATTACTCTCTAATTAATCATTTTTTGGTATGCACAATCCTATCATAAACGACTAGCTTTTGATGTATGCATAATTTTTTTTTTCTTAGCCGACCTAGCTACTGACCTAGGTTTGTAATCGGGTCGGATACCTATGACTACGTCTATCTGGTGACTTATGGGTCAAGATCCATAACCTAGCTTTTAAGCATGAGGCAAGCAAACAGGCTCATCAACACATACATGATGTTTCTAATAAGACAATGCATGTAGTCAAGAATAGAACATCAAATTACAACTTTGTGAAGATATATCTTGATGGGTTCATTACTGATCAATATTTTTTGAGGGAATTCAATACTCCCTCCATTCCAAATTATAAGACATTCCAAGAATCTTGGAGAGTCAAAGTTTTTCAACTTTGACCAAATTTATATAATAAGATAATAATATTTATGATATCAATTAAGTACAATTAGATTCTCCATTAGTTATATTTCCATAATATGTATATTTGATGGTATAAATCTTTATATTTTTCTCTATAATTTGGTCAAAGTTGAAAAACTTTGACTCCCCAAGATTCTTGGAACGTCTTATAATTGGAATGGAGGGAGTACTTCAATATAGCAAGAATAAAGAAACCATTCTTACGTTTGGGGTACCCGCCAGATGAGACAAGATCACCGATCACCTGATTAAGAGTGCCAATGTTAGTTCCAGACGGCCACTGCCCCTAGACTAGGAGGCTGCATTCTTTGCTCCATGGCACCGCTGCCAGGAGCCTCTCCTTCTTCCTCTCTTGTGAGTCCACTAGTGGCAATAAAGAGACTGGTCGTCTCTCGTTTACACCAGATCTATTTGCTTAAGTAATGTAGCCCAAATAAATCTATAGGCGAAATCAGATGATTCTGGTCGGGGTCTTGTTATCTGTGATAATTTCGATGATTACCATGGCGAGAAGGCGCCATTGTCGTTGCTGATTTTATTGGGCAGGAGGATAATTTGTGGCTATTATCTGCAAGAGTGGTGATCACTTGCAATGAGGACAGGTTATTCCGTTTCATCGATCTCATCATTATTGGTCACAAATAGGAAATCAAGGATTAAAGGTGATGATGGATCTGCAGCCTATGTTGTATGACCCGATGATACAGCTATAGTTGTTCTTTCATCGATTCAGATGCATTTTGGACTTATTCCAAAACATTTGATCTTGTGACATGTCCTATGTTTTGTGATCGATCCACATAAGGACTGCACTCTGATTTCGGTGTTCCACAAGACTTTGTTCATCTGTCAACTTTCGGTTGCATCGAAGAAAGACACTATTTAGGTTGCAACACTACACGAGTCTTCCACTATGTCTTCCACTTATCTCCCACTAATACTAGGTCGCAACGGAGTCTTCCACTAACTGTAGACTGTAGTGCGCAGGTCCACTGCCGTGTTACGAAAACCATGTCCAAGTTTGAGTTTTTTTACCACTTTATTTGTGACTGAAATATGCACTAGCCATTAATTCTCCCGTTCTTGGAACTTTTGTCATGCTAACTGCTCTATATAATATAGTAAAGACACGCACATTAGCTTCAAAAGCACCACAACTCAAAGTTTGCAATCCAAGTAGGAAACACCACCAACAGCGCCGTAGATGGCCATCATGCTTGTGACCACCATCTTGCTCGCATGCATGTCCTGCTTGCTCTCAACTACTACATCTTCTTCTGCTCCTGGTGGTACGCTTCACAGCGCATCCGATGATACTGATCTCCAGGCCTTGCTTTGCCTCAAGCTCCACCTCTCCGACTCCGCCGCCACCGCCGGAGCCATGGCTTCATGGAGCAACGACTCGTCAGTGCAGTACTGCAGCTGGCCTGGTGTCACCTGCAGCAAGAGGCACGCCTCTCGTGTCATCATCCTGGATTTCGACACGGCCAACCTCAGCGGCCAGATACCACCATGTGTTGGCAGTCTCACTTTTCTTAGGGCTATCCACCTTCCAAACAACCAGCTCAACGGGCACATCCCAGCTGAGCTCGGCAGCCTGAATCGCCTCCTCTATTTAAACCTCAGCTCCAACAATCTCATGGGCATGATACCAAGCACTCTGAGCTCCCGCCTCCGGTTAATCGATCTGTCGAACAATCTCCTTGAAGGTGAGATCCCCTCAACTCTAATGAGTTCACAACTGCAGGAGATCATCCTGAGCAACAACAAACTGAACGGGGACATTCCACCTCAGCTCGGTAGTCTGAATCGCCTTTGGATCATCGATCTTTCGAACAATCTCCTTGAAGGTGAGATCCCCTCAAGCCTGATGAGCAATAAAAGTTCACAGTTGGAAACGATCTTCCTGAGCAACAACAAGCTACATGGAAGCATCCCAGATGGGTTATTAGGTAACCTTTTAGCTCTACTTGTCGCCAACAACACGCTAACCGGAGGTATCCCAGCTTTCCTTGCAAACAGCTCATCGCTTGAATTGCTAGACCTAACAAACAACCATCTCAGTGGGGAGATTCCTTCCGCTCTTTTTAACAGCTCATGGATTCAAGTCCTAGGCCTTGGAGGCAATAACTTTGTTGGGTCAGTGCCATCACTAGTGCATGTCTTGTCACCACTAAATACCCTGATCCTATCCGATAACAATCTCTCAGGCTGCATACCTTCCTCTCTAGGAAATTTTTCAGCTCTTACTTGGCTCTTGCTTTCACAGAACAACTTCCAAGGAGCCATTCCATCGAGTTTAGGCATAATTCCAAGCTTGGAACAACTGGACCTGAGTTTCAACAAACTGTCAGGGACTGTTCCAGCTGCTCTTTACAACAAAACAACACTTGCATACCTCAACGTCGGCACCAACAGACTCAGTGGGGAAATCCCACATGACATAGGTCTTACCCTTCCAAACATCCAAACATTGACTCTGCAAGCAAATCATTTCCATGGCCAGATCCCTGCTTCACTAGGCAATAATGCAAGAAATATTCAGGTGATGGATCTCCGTGACAATCTGTTCCATGGTATTGTTCCTTCTTTTGGGAACCTGTCCAGCTTAACTGAACTGAATCTTGGGATGAATCAACTAGAAGCCGGAGACTGGTCATTCTTGTCCTCATTGGCAAATTGCAGCCAGTTGGTTCGATTAAGCCTAGACAGGAACGCCCTTAAAGGACCATTACCAGTTTCCATTGGGAACCTTCCAAGAAGCTTACAAGAATTATTGTTGAATGACAATCAGATATCTGGAACCATACCACCAGAGATAGAGCACCTTACAAACCTTACCCTTCTTCACATGGAAATAATTTATTTGTTGGAAACCTCCCTGACTCCATTGGAAACCTTCCAAACTTATTTGTCCTTAGCATGTCCCAAAACAAACTCTCTGAACAAGTTCCACTTTCCATTGGTAACCTCAGACAGCTTAGTGAGCTCTATTTACAAGAAAATAATTTTAGTGCCTCCATCCCAAGTGCTTTAGGAAACTGCAAAAATCTGGAAACTCTGAACCTCTCCTGTAATGGCTTCACTGGTAGCATACCGAAGGAGCTCTTCACGCTTTCCTTGCTTTCGGAAGGTCTGGACTTGTCTCACAATGAACTAACTGGAGAAATACCATTGGAGATTGGCGGCTTGATAAACCTCGACGTGCTGAATATTTCCAATAACCAACTTAGTGGAACAATCCCCTCCACTCTAGGAAACTGTGTGCACTTGGGGTCCTCCACATGGAAGGGAACCTTCTATGTGGGACAATCCCTGAATCTTTCATTAGCTTGAGAGGCATCAGTGAGATGGATCTTTCTCGGAATGACTTGTCTGGTGAACTCCCTGAGTTCTTTGAGCTTTTCAGCTCTATGAAGCTTCTCAATCTGTCGTTCAACAGCCTTGAAGGGCCAGTACCGTCTGGTGGGATATTTCAGAACATAGGAGAGGTTGTGTTCATTGAAGGTAACAAGTTGTTGTGTGCCACCACCAGTATCCCATGCCACAGCTTCCACTTTGCAGTGAAGTGAGATCAAAAAAGAGGAAAGCCTACAGAATTCTGAAGATAGCAGGATTTACTGCTCTTTCCTTGGCCATCTTCTCATGCTTTGTTGTCGTTCTCTTAAAGAAAGAAGAGAAAGAAAGTTAAACAAGAATCTCGTCCACTTTGCAAGGAGTTGAGGAAGTTCTCATATGCTGATTTAGTCAAAGCAACAAATGATTTTCTTTGGCCAACTTGATTGGTTCAGGAAAATCTGCATCAGTCTACAAAGGTAGAGTGGGGCTCGAAGAACATATAGTTGCTATCAAGGTTTTCAAACTTGATCAACTTGGCGCACCAAAGAGCTTCGTTGCTGAGTGTGAAGCGCTGAGGAACACTCGTCATCGGAATCTTGTAAGGGTGATTACTGCATGCTCAACATTTGATCCATCAGGACATCCATTCAAAGCTCTTATTCTTGAATATATGCCTAATGGAAGCCTAGAGAGCTGGCTCTATCCTAATTTGAACAAGTATGATGGGTTGAGAAGCCCATTGAGTTTGGGAACCAGAATAACAATAGCAATGGATATAGCTTCTGCTTTGGATTATCTACACAACCATTCTGTGCCCCTGTGATCCATTGTGATCTAAAACCCAGCAATATCCTTCTTGATGATGTCATGTGTGCACGTGTTGCTGACTTTGGGTTAGCTAAATTTCTTCAAAGATATAGCCATGATAGTTCAACAAGCTTACTGGGACCAAGAGGATCAATTGGATACATTGCACCAGGTGAAAACTTGTCCTTCAAAAACTGATCATTCTAAATACTATTACAACCTTTTTTGTCTATTTTTAATTGATAATGTTATACATTCCACTATTCAATGATATTCTAAAGTTTTTCCAAATTAAGAAATAAAAGTTGTTTGATCAGTTACACACACATTAATTACAGAGTATGGCTTGGGAAGCAAACTCTCAGCAGAAGGCGATGTCTACAGCTATGGAATTATTATCTTAGAACTGCTGACAGGGAAGTATCCAACAGATGAGATGTTTACAAATGGTTTGAACCTTCACAGATATGTGGAGAGCGCGTTTCCTCATAAGATTGGTGAGATCCTAGATCCTTGTATCATTCCAGGTTTTGAAGATGATGGTGATGTGTACAACAATTTGGAGCATGGAAATACTGCAACAGCTGGAGTGGAAAGCTGCATCCTGCATCTTGTTAAAGTCGGTCTCGTATGCTCTGTGGAGACACCAAAGGAAAGACCATCAATGCACGATGTTCATACCGAGGTCACCACAATCAAAGAAACATTTGCAGCGCTACGTGGATGACTGAAAGGATTTTGTGGTTTCAATTGTTCACAAATTAGTGTTGCATGATGGCCTTTGTCTAATTTCTTTTCGAAGACCTTTTACTCTAAGGTCCCGATTGGAAGCCCTTGTAAATTACAGGTCTGGAAAGTTTTCTCTAACTGAAATAGAAATTTGCTGTTTGGATGGTTAGTGAGGCTACTAATTTTACATCCTGCTCCCGCCCTGTGCATGAGGAGTGGCAAGCTGCACGCGAGCTAGGCGACATGGGGTGGTGGCTTAGTCACACGGCCTCGGCGGCGGCCTCGGTACGCAGCGGTCTGGGCGCGCGGCCTGGAGCCCGCACAACTAGAACGCTGGCGATGCTGGCTTGTAGAACACTAGAACTCCGCCGCACAGGCATGGTGGATATCGATGGCACAGGATATGCTATGGGTGTGGCTGACATGGTCACATGGAGGTTGCTTGAGACACTTGATTGGTTCTTCTACCTCTACCTAGGTATAATGCATGGCTCTTGCTCGTTTCCTCCAGCCTGCTTAGTTTTCAGTTGTTTCTTTTGAATTTACGCAAACAATGTTTTACAAGGGAATTATATTCCGGTTGTCTTCTTGTGCACAAGAAATCATAGACGGAAGCAAACTACAGATGAAATAATTCACAAAACTTCCAAACAGGGCCTAAGATAAGAAGCATTTAAAAATAGTTTTGAATTTCAATTTAATATAAATTATGCATTTGAATTCAATTGTTAATACCTTTGCCATGATAATATATAGTTCCCGGGAACTCAAATCCCTCACGAAGAAACTCATTTCCATGTACAATATTTTCCTAGGTACACAATACCCTGCCACCCAGGGAAAGTACCCTTTTATGTAGGACCAAAATCTACCATGTCAACAACTTTCTGTAGGGAGGAAGTTCCTAGCGATAGCGGACCCAGAATTTGCTCAAGACTAGGGCCTCTACCTAGCAACGAAAACTTACCATTATGCCTCTACCTGGTGGAGACCCATTAATGTTACATATAGAAATAACTAAAACAAAGATAAAATTTGTAACAGCTATAATGATTGAACTGAAATTTCTAATAGATATGTCGCAGTCCTGGTGCAAAGGTCTATTAAGTTTTTGAGCAATACCCACTCTTATAAGTTAGACCTGCCTATATTTGCACATATTTGAAGAAGGAAAAGAGCATTGCTAGAGAATCACTTAACACCCTACAAAAGCTCTCCGTCCCAAAATAAATGCATATCTCGCTTTCCGGGAAGCGAAGCTTATAAAAGTTGGCCAAATTTATATAAAATATACTAATATTTTTATGTGCAATAAGTATCGTTGGATTGAGCATCCAGTATTCTTCCATAATAAACTTATTTGCAGTTTCTATATTCTAGTCAAACTTTAAAATTTGTAATCTAAAGTTTGTGCCTTTTCACTGCTTGAAAGAGCATGTAACCAAAAGCACTACTCAACAATCAAATGTGATATAGAAAACTTTGTGCAAGTGAGCAATTCAAATATCAAACCACATTGAGAAGCATTATACAAATGATAGTCTAACACTCCTACTTAGACCATGTACTGACAAAATATAAGCCTCTGCAACAATCAGGTAGCAGACACAAAAATATTTGACTAACTATTCTCGGCTTAGCAACTTATCTAAATTTTTGCTAAAGAAAAATAAAATCTGGACACTGGTGGTCCTCATACCAGAACTGAAGTCGAAGCCTCGAAGGGGGGTATGGCCGTATAGGGGCGCAGAGGCCGCACAGTGGCTGGCCGCCTGGCCCGTGGCCCTGGCCGTCCGCAGCCGTGCTGCCGTGGGCGCCTGACCGCCTGGGGCCTGGGCCGGCGGTGGCCGATGGGCAGTGGCGGAGCCGGCAGCCGCGGATGCCGACGCGCAGCTACCTCAGTGGGCGGCGGCGGCCGGCGAGAGCGGCGAATCGGCGATCTCGGTGCCTCGGCGGTGGTCCCCTCCGGTGCTCCCCGCTTCTCTTCTCCCGTCCGATGTTCGTGATGCGCGGCGGCGCCGGGTGCGGTCACAAGCAATTCATTGTTCTTTTCTTGATGGGCCATTCTCTTGTGGGCTAAAAACTATATGGGGGTATGAAGGGATATTGGGCCAACGACTAGGGCCTAGGCCCAGGTCCGCCTGTAGCACTGTTTCTTACCTTAGTAAATAAAAACAATTATATTAAACGAGACAAATGATTGGAGATGCGAATTGATACTTGAACCTTTGGAAGGGTTATCTTAATTGCTCTGTCGCCTGTTGAGCTACATTCTCAATTTTTTTCACTTACTAATTGCTCAAATATAAGAGTCAATAATGGAACAAGTGGCTCCAATTTTGATCAATAGTCAATATGAGAAAGAAAGGTCGACATGGTTTGATTATTTAGAAATAAGGTTCTTTTGATGGCCAAATGAAAGAGTTTATAACAATGTATTAAACAAACAAAAATAGTTGATTGAAGATGACCTAAACCTTCATTTATAGGAATCGAATAGAAGTTTATCATAATGCTCTACCAGTTGACCTACCTCCAAATTCCTTTTACTTCGGTACTATAATTTATTTTATAGTTATAATTGTTTTCCTTTTCTACTTGAACTCGTTACTTATAGGAGTCGACATTGGAACAAGTGGTATCAGTTTTGTGTTCTACAATATTTGTCGGTGTTTCGACCCCGGGGGTATGACACCAACGAGTAATATGATCGCGTGCTCTCTTCCTGGATGGTGATGCAAGATGACACAAGGATTTATCCTGGTTCGGGCAAAGAAAGCCCTACGTCCAGCGGGGGGAGGAGGTTCTTGTATTACTTGCACCTAAGTGCTTGTACAGGGGCGAATACAAGCTCAGTGAGCGTGGACCGGAGTCCGGACCCGTGTATGTGTGTGTGTGGACTTGTGTGCGAAAGCGTGTGCGTAACCGTGGACTCGCGCGTTATCCCCTGCGCGCGAAGGGCCTTGGCGTCCCCTTTTATAGAACAAGAGGAGGCCAGGGTTTTACACAGGATTGACATGTACAGTGCTCGATATGGCGAAGGGTAGTGTGACGGAACGACCCTAATCCCATGGCCCACGTGTCCCTGTCAACCTCTGACAGCCGAACCCATGTTCCATGTGATTAAGACCTGTTCGCCACCGGGCTACATCAGTGCCCAATGTCCGCAGGATCATCTCACAATTCGGTTACAGCATTGCATACTTTTACAAATAACATCGGAATAAAGAGCGGAAGACTTAAATAACAATAGTTTTACAAAGCAGGGTTCCAAATAGAAATTAAGGTGCAGTTATTACAAACCAAGTTCTGATAATAGAAATAGACAAAGGCAACGTAGTGGGGAACAGCAAAGATACTTATAATCACCAGCCCGAGGGTGTACAACTATTCTTCGGCCTCATCGGCCTCTTCCTGGACGATGGTCACGCAGCAGGGTGCAAGACACATCGGGGACTCTGTAATACCTGCAGCATGGGTAACAAACCCTGAGTACTGGGGTACTCAACAAGACTTACCCGACTAAGAAAAAGGGAGAAGACTCAGGAATGAGAGGCTTAGGGTAGTCAAGGTAAGGTTCAAGCAAGATCAAGTATTTTGCAGAAAAGCATTTTTTTGTAAACTTATTTTATTTTTGAAAGATTCAGTATTCCTCAATTCTTCATCGTTCATGATTCATTTTACATTTCAAAACATTCCTAGTTGAGAACCACTCTCCGTTGACAGTCAGTGGACCAAGTCTCCATAACCGAGGAGCAACGTTAATCCGGATATAAATAATCAGCTGAGGATCCCTATCCACACTGCATATGTAGCACCCAAGCTTGCATATGCCAACTCGTCTACCACGATTCCTCCAAGATTGGGCCGGTCCTACGCCACCCGGAAGTACAGTACACCACTCCTATCCAGGTACGACGACCACGTGGGTACATGCTACTTCCGCCATCTCTC
Source organism: Coix lacryma-jobi var. lacryma-jobi (assembly GCA_009763385.1). Classification (NCBI taxonomy): domain Eukaryota; kingdom Viridiplantae; phylum Streptophyta; class Magnoliopsida; order Poales; family Poaceae; genus Coix; species Coix lacryma-jobi. The sequence goes on from CM019829.1 coordinate 124,439,893, forward strand.
CACTCCCAGTGCGCGGTTGTCGGTCCAATAAAGGATTCCTCGGAGCCAGAGCTTTCCGAAGTATGTGAATAGTTGCAAGTCTTGGCCAGCAGGCCCCCATACGGATGGTCCCTACATTTTCCGCCAGCGACAAGCACCTCGGGACTCTAACCCAAGAGTACAGGTCCTGTCGGTTTTTCAACCCTGTCCCGGTCGGTGTCAACTGTTGAGTCCCGGACTACAACATGACGGCACCGTACGCGCGGACAACCTCTTCTCGACAATGACCACATGCTAGCTAGGCAAGCAGTCATCGAACGGGAAGTAAAGCCAAATTCCCATAAAGATTCTTTCAGTGATCACACTTTTGAAAATAGCATTTTATTGCAAATCTATAGTATAGCATCACTAAGCATTTTGCAAATAGTTTAAAGCAGGGCTGGTGGATCTTCTGGTGGAGGTAAATAATGCAGGTAATAGGTCATCACACAACTCCTATAACCTAATGCAGTAGTTTAACTCAAAAGCATTTAAGGAAAGCATTTTATAAATCCAAGGAAGGGTTAAATGCACCGGGGCTTGCCTTGAAGAGCAAAGAGGGCAGGCTCGAGGGCGGCAGGGCAGTTGTCAGAGCTCGGGGTAGCCTCAGGGACAGGTTCGTCAGCGCTGCCTCGATCTTGACGCCTTCTCCGGTGACTATACGAATGCAATGATGCATGCTCATGAGTATGCTAGCATGAACAAAGCAACACAGGGCATACAACATGAACCTTAATCACCTTTTCTGTTTTTCTTAATTATTTAAAAAGGTCATTTTATGCAGTTGCTCCAAAAATTACCAAATTAATCACATAGGTTCATTATGGTGTAGATAGATGGCAAAAACAATTTCATTAATTTTTGGAGGTCATTAAGGTGCTCAAATAAAATCAGATATTAATTAACAAAAGGCACTATTTAACAATTAAAGATAAATGCTCAAAAATCAACTTGTTCCAAAAGACTTCAAAATTTCACCAGAGACTAAACATGGCATAGGAAGCTCACAAAATTTATCTCATGATTTTTGGAGTTATAAAAGATTTTCTAAAAATCCAGAACCATCCATTTATTAATTAAAAGAGGGATTTTACATTTTCAAATTCTTGCAGAGAAAAGTCAAGTTTCAAATTTTTATAAAATACTACATAGTATAAGACTCAGCTGTAAAATTTTCAGAATTTTAGAGCAATACAGAAAATCATACAAAAAGATGAAAAAGGAACACTATTCACAACTTTCAAAAAGGGAAAAGAGTACTGTGCTCCTCCCTCGCAGGGCTCGGGCGAAGCGGAAGGAAACAATCGGCCGTCCGAGGCCTGGCCGGGAGGCTCGGCGCGAGACGAAAAACGATCGTTTCGTCCGAGGCCTGGCCGGGAGGCTCGGGCGCGAAGCGGGGGTGCATGCTTGCTCGAGACTAGGCTCGGCGAAGCTGAGGGGTGCGTGAGTCCGCTCGAGGCTAGGCTCGGGCGAAGCGGTGAGGGTGTGTGAGTCTGCTCCGAGGCTGGGCTCGAAGTGGCGAGGGTACGTGTCTGCTCGAGGCCTGGCTCGAGCGAGTGCTTGCTCGAGGCCTGGCTCGGGCGAAGCGGAGTGGAAGCAGAGACCGGGGGCTTCGAGTGCTTACCACGGGTCGAAGGCAGGCTCGGCGGGACGGAACAAGGGTCGAAGGAGGGAGCTCGACGGGCGTTCACGGCGGCGCTCGGCGCTCCGGCGATCCTGTGCACCGCACGAGGTCACAATGGCACGGTTAGAGCCGCAAGAAGACAGGGAAGCTGACAAGGGGTCGGAGAAAGATGATCATGGCCGGGGAGAGAGTATTTCTCAATCCCGTGCTCACCGGTGTTTCACCGGAGTTTGGGAAGATGGGGTTACGCCGGGCGATTGGAGGCGGCGGAGGTGAAATTGAGGGGTGGGGAAGCTGCACGGCTCAAGGCGGAGCTGCTGGGCTAGTTGGCTGAGCGGGGGAGACTCTGGAGTGAGCTGGCCACGGTGGCGGGGTGAGTGCGGAGCTCCGGCCACCGGCGGGCCTTTTATAGCCGCGGCCAGGGGCCGTTAGGGAGCGCGCGGAGGTGCGGATGAGGTTGCCCGCGGCGCGTGCTTGCGATCTCATGATGAAGAAGGACGGAATTCAGTTTGGGACCCGGGCGTCGTGCTTGCCGGCGACGGCCACGCGGCGGCGACGTCGGGGAACAGTGGGGGACGGGGGCGGAGGTCAGCGCTTGCGCGGGGGGGGCAGAATGATGGCGCGGTCACGGGCGACAAGTCGGGGGCGGGCGTGCGGCTCCCAGGCGCGTGCGCACGCAGCTCCGGCGAGCGGCCATGGCCGGCCCCCCCTGCTCTGCTCTGACCCTAGGTAGGAGATGAACAGGGCTAGGTCTAGGTGTTGACTTTCTGAAATTTGCAAATTACTCCCAAAACTTGAACTGCACGGGAAAAACTCAGAATACCAAAGTTGTGCAAGAAAAGGAGATCTACAACTTTGTCAATAAGAACATTTTCAAATTTCAAACAGTTTTTGAATTATATTCAAAAACAGAAAAGGGAACACTTTTGGGATTTGAATAAATTCAAAATTACTTTTGATTTTTATATTGGAACTCGAAAATCTGAAAATACCAAAGTTGTCCCTCTTGACCAAGATTTACAACTTTGCTTTTGAACCAAATCCAATTTTGAATAGTTTTTAAAGTATTAAAAGAGGGGTAAAAACTAGGGTTTGGAAATTAGGGCTTTTCAAAAGGGATTTGAAATCTGTTTTTGGTTTTGGGTTTTTGAACAACACAACAAAGCTTCAGGACACAAAACTGAACAAGAATTAAACTAGGCTAGACACAGAGGTGAAATTACCATTTTTGCCCTTATAGGAAGATTTGGGCTTTAGGGTTTTTGAAAAGAGATTGCTACACAAGTACTAAACAAACATAAATGCAAGGCAAGAATGATTAATGACTAAAGATGATGACATGTCAGGTTAATTACATATTAAACACCAGAGGGTGTTACAGGTAGGAACTCTGTCTTGTCGAAGTCACATGCAGCCAACGTGGGTGTTGCTGTTGAGGCGTCCTTGATGCGTGGCCTCCATCCCGGGGCGCGGACGTGGAGGCGAGGCGATGTGGAAGCCGTACAACACCATCCCGGCACGCACAGGACACGGCGGGGCCCCTCCGGATCTTGGGGTACCTGTCCTCCAATAGCGTGAAAGTAGCCAGGGCTCGAGGGGCTCAGAGCCGGCCTCGAGGTGGCGCCTACGAGGGGCTCGAGTCCCCGCAGTTATGGGCAAGTCCCGGGAAACCCGATTGAGCAGCAGGTATCCGGGCCTCGAGACGTGGCTTGGACGTGCGACAGTGTAGGGTATGGGTTAACAGTGCCGTACTGGCGCCTTTTTGCCCATGCTTGTGGTGAAAACGAGACTTGACTCTACCCTGGTTCACTGTGGTACACGTCGGGTTGCAGAGGACGTGACTGGAGTAGGTGGACGCATTAAATGCGCGGTATGGGATTGGTACGGTCATCGGGGCTGGGGAGCAGGAAGCTTCCTCTTCGTGGAGGGCTTCGAAGGGTAGTGGAGCGCTCGCTCGAGGCCGGGCGCGGAGGGCTCGGGTGAGCGGAGGTTGAGCTCCAGCTCGAGGCCTAGGGTGAGACGAGCTCGAGGGATAGGCTATCGTGCTGGAGGGGCTCGAGGTCCCCGCGCGGGGTCCCGAGGAGCGGTGCCACAGCTGTAGCGGGTTCGAGGGGTAGGCTACCAAGAGGCGGCCGGTAAGGTTTTGACAAGTCTAAGCTCCCTGGCGGTGGCTTGTGCCAGCGTTGCAGGCTCCGAGGGGTTGGTTTCTTGGAAGGTAGCTTAGACGCTGGGTTTATTAATTGGTGTTCTAGGTTTAACCTATTTGTTTGCGTTGATTGAGGGTACCCCTTTTGTGGACCCCCGACAGTAGCCTCCGAGCCCGTGGTCGAGTGCTTGCACTCGAGCAGGGGCTCCCGACTGGGATCTCGACGGTTAGCTAACTGGTCTCGAGGGTTTGGCCGCTTTGATTCCGTGGGTGTCGTGCGAGCGACACCCGCGGGTGTAGTAGCCCCGAGGCCACGGGGGAGTGGTTAGGGCTCCCTCGTGGGCTGTTTTGTGAGTGTGAATGTTAGTTGCGTTTTTTAGGTTCGGGGGTGTCGAGCCCCCGAGTTTTTTACCCTCTTTCGTCGAGGGGTGCCAGGCTGAACCGACCGGCCGACACTTCGAGCCGTTCGGCACGCGGTTGCCCTGCTTGTCGTCCCCGCGAGTCCTTTCGATCGGATGCGAGGGGGGATGCCTCGTACTACCCTCGAGCGGCGCGAGTATCGAGGTTCCGGTGAGCTGGTAACGGGGGAATCCAAGTGAGACCTCGGTGCCCGTTCGATGGGGTCGACTATAGCCGGAGGCGATCTCATAAAGCCATGGGTGCTCAGTCTGCAGGAGTGTCGGGTCCATTCGATAAGACCCGGTGGCTCGATGCCTCCCTCCGAGGGGATCTCACTGCATGTCGTGCTCCCCGCCTTGGATACACGTGGGGGCCTCGAGGGCTGGCCCTCGAGCGATGCTGCGAGTGGCGCCCTTGGTGTCCCTGACTCGGGTGCTCGAAGCGGCTGTCGAACCCTCTTCGAGGGCCACGCCTTCGCTGCTTCGAGACTTAGGGCCGGGGCCCGTTTTTACCTTCCTGAAGAAGCTCCGTCGCTTGGAAACCTCCGCCCGTTGGGCGCGCCTTTTTAGGCGAGGTAGTGGAGATCGTGGCGTATTGGGCGACTGACAAGAAGTCGGAGCGGCGTCGTGGTGGGTCGGAGGAGTGGACGAGTGTGGAGTTGCCGCGTGTACCTATCGACCAGCTCGAGATTGCGGTTAGGTGAGCACATTAAATGCGTGCGGTACTTTTTCCGCCGTCGGAGAAACCCCGCCCGTTGGGGTTTCCTCTTATAAATATCGAAGGAGAGGAAGGGAGGAACCCTTTACTTTGCCTTTGCCTTTACCGCGCCGTAGCCTTCACGCGCCCTCTTCCTCGAGTTAGTCATTGGGAATTTTCCGGCCGTCCGTCCGTGCTCGGGTACGTGCCGTCATCGCCATGGCTGCCCAGACACAAGCGCTGCCGGCCGAAGACTGGAGCCCGACGAAGGTGACGCAACGCGAGATGGACCGTTGGTGGCCTAGGGGCTTCTCCATCCCAACCCGGAGGAGGGACCCGCGTGGTGGGCTATCCCGTCGGTGGATCACGGGAGCCGCACCCGCCGGAGGGGAGGGGGTATGTGGTGAGCTTCACGCGCTACACCGCATGGGGCTCGTGTTCCGCCGAGCCGCTTCATGCGGGCGTTGAACCACCACTACGAGGTGGAGCTGCAACACTTCTCCCCCAACTCAATTTCGCACGCCGCCATCTTCGTCGCGGTGTGCGAGGGGTACCTGAAGATCGAGCCGCATTGGGAGATGTTTCGTCCACCTCTTCCGGGGCGAGTCTTCATCAAGGCCTTGAAGCCCAGCGGGAGGCGGCTCGTGCGCATGGGCTCCCTCACCGTCACTGCGAGGACTGGGACCTCGTCGGCCAATGTCCCCCGCGATACCTCCGCTACAAGCTTTCCACCAATCAGGCCAGGTGGGACGACCACTGGTTCTACCTGCGGAATGAAGGTGGTCTCCTTCCGCAGTACACCGGCAGTGTCCTCACTCAGCGCCACGGAGAAGTGGACCTGGGGTGTCGCGGCGGACAGGCAATGCCACCTGGTTCTGCTGATGATGAAGATGATGAAGATGCTGGTGGACGAGAAGAATCTGACCGTTCAGGCGGTCATCTGGGCGTTCCATCAGCGAAGGTTCTTCCGCTGGCGAACCGCCCCCTTCTATGCACGAGATGGGGCCGAAGGCCCAGCTCGAGGCGCTAAATCGGTCGAGGATGGCCGAGGAGAGGCTGTCTTGGAACGAGGGCGTCTCCCGGGTGTCGATCACGATCCAAGGATCGTTCGTCCCCGAGGACACCAACCTGATTGCCATGGCACCCGACAAGGGGTTTGTCTCGACCTGGTAAGGCCCCCTCGCTAAGCTGTCCCGAGCCTCCTCCCCCTTTCTCTTTCTCGAACCTTGTACATTCTTCTTGTGGTTTTCTCGTCACGCTTTTTCTTCTTCGCAGGGGACGTTTACTTGTCATGTGTCGAGGCCCCCGGTGAGGGAGGACGCCGCGGATACCCAGGTGAGGCGCCTCTCTGCTCAGAAAGATAAGGAGAGCAAGGATGCCAGAAAGAAGAAAGAGAAAGACAAAAACTTGCGTCGCTCGGCTCGGGAGCAGAGGCTGGCGAGGCTCGTCGTAACCGGCAGCCTGGAGATGGGTCCCCCGAGGAGCTCTTCGAGCTCGGAGGAGGAGAGTGATGATGAGGAGGAAAGTGACGAAGGGGATGGATGCGCGTCTGAGGCACGCGGGGGTCGTCGACGTCCGGGCTGACCATTCCTCTGTGCAGGAGGATGTCTTGGAGGTCCCTCGGGCGAAGGGATCGCGCGGGACGCAGCCGCGGAAGGCGGCGCCGAGCCCTGCCTCGTCGGGGGCTCAAGGCCCATCGAGCTCCGTGCCGGACGTGCCCCCGGATGCAAGGAAGCCTCGGACCCGGGCGCCGTCGCCGCGGCACAGAAGGAGGCCACGGCCAAGTCTGCCCAGGCGGGGGGTCTCGAGAAGGGCCGGACCTCGAGAAAGCGGCCAACACGTCGAGAGGGACTCTGGGTCCGATCGCCGCAAGTTGCCGAGGGCGGCGTCGGGCCCGCGGAGAAGCGGGCAACATGAGGGGGTGTCGAGCCCCCGCCATGATGACCGTCGGGTGGGGAGCCATGAGCGCTCGCGGAGCTCCTCGCCGCACCATCGTCGGGAGAAGGAGACCGACGCGGGGGGACACGAGACGTCGGCACGAGCGCCGGAGCAGGTCCCGGAGCCCGCGCAAGGAAGGGCGCACGAGGACCGCTCAAGGGGGACGCGGCCCCCACAGGACAAAAGGCAGAAGGAGAGCTCCCCGCTGGGGTCGAGCCACGGGACGCATCGGGAGCCTTCCCCCCGTCCAAGCCACGTGGAGACGGCTCAGGGGCATGGCTCGAGCCATGGGGCGGGCTCGAAGCCCTTGAGCGGGTCCGGCGATTCGGGGAAGAAGCCCCGCCCTCGCTTTGGGTGAGTAGGTCTCCTTAATTTCGTTGGTAGGGAAACTTTACCGTTTTACCTTTGGTGATATGTGCTGTTTCTGGCCTTTCAGGGAAAAGCGCCCCCGGCAGGAGGTTGGTCCCGCGGCGTCCAAGCGGGCCAAGACCTCGAGTTCTGCCGAGGTCCAAGCACCTCGAGGTATGGCTCTTCTTCCGCGGGGAGCCGCGCTTGGCTGGCGGGCTCGAGCAGCCCTGGCTCGGGAAGCCAGATGGTCGCCGCGGATCTTGGTGAGGCCGACGCCGTCGACCACGGGGGTCAAAGCTTTTCCTGTTTCTGACGACGTTGTTCTCCTTTTTCAGCAGGGAACACGGCTCCTGGTGCAAGCCTGCCGCCACCGCGTCCGTCGCGGCCACGCATCTCCTCTTCCTCCTCCTCCTCAGATGGCACCTATCGAGAGGGCCACTCCTCCCCCCGTCGCGACGACCATCTCGGGGGGAGCTTCCGAGACAAGCATGCTCCGTTGGTGTCTGGGGCTGAAGGGTCGGCGGTCCTCGAGTCCCGGTCGACGCGAGCCGGCCCGCGGAGAAGGGGAAGGAGGGAGAGGCGTCGGTGGAGAAGGTGCCGATGGTGGAGGAGCTCCTGGACGAGCTGGAGCGGGTGCCGCCCCCCGGCGAGGGCTCAACGCTGGAGGAAGCGCTCGAGGCACCGTCCGGGGTTGACAAGATGCCGGAAGACCCGGCGAGGGAGAGAAGCTTGGGGACGAGCCAACCCCTCGAGCGATCCGCTACCGCTCGAGTCCCTACCTCCACGCGATGACGGCCGCGTCGTCCTCGGGAGGGGACGGAGCAGCGGGAGGAGACGGCGGAGGGGCGGAGGGAGCCGCCAGCCGTGCCGCCGGTTGGTGGGCCGCAGCTGGCGCCGCTCGAGCCGGAGGAGGAGGCCTGCCCCTCGTCGAGAGATCGAAGATCGATCGGCGCGGCCGTATCCTGACGCGCAGAGCCCGTCCGGCGCCATGATCCCCGTCGAGCGTCCGGCTCGGCAGGGGGTCCGCGAGAGGCGTGGTCATCTTCAGGGAGGTGGCCGAGCTCGTGGCGGAGGCGGAGAGGTCCTTCTCGGAGGAGGCGGAGAAGTCCGCGCAGGTGGCGGCCGCCCTTGCGAAGGCAGAGGGGGAGCTCCAGGAGCTCCGCGCCGAGCTGGGTCGGAACGCGCAGATGGCGAGACGGCTCAACGCGCGCGCAGGCGGAGGCCCAGGCGGCTCAAGACGAGGCCGCCCAAGCTAAGAGGGAGGCCACCACCGCTTTGTCCGCGGGGAGTCGTCGAAGAAGGAGGCCGCCGACGCCCAAAGCGAGGCCGCCACCGCCCGGTCTGCAGCGGAGGCGGCGAAGAAGGAGGCCGTCGATGCCCAAAACGAAGCCGCCACCGCCCGATCCACAGCGGAGGCGGCGAAGAAGGAGGCCGAGGAGGCCAAGAATGGTGTCTCCACCGCCCAGGCTGCAGCGGAGCGGCGGCGGCGGCGCAAGCAAGAGGTGATCCGGAAGGATCTGGCCCTTGCCGATACGGCAAGCTGGTCGAAGGCCTCAGGGCCGAAAAGCTTGACGTGTTGTCCGAGAAGCGTAGGCTCGAGCAGCGTGTCGAGGGCCTCGCCGGCGACCTCGCTGCTCTGGGCGCGCACTGCGATGGTAATTTTCATGCCTTGTCTTTGCCTTGATTTCGAGGTTTTTTGTCACGTCGCGGTCTCATTCTTTCTTGTTTGTTGCACAGAGGTCGAGAAGACCGCCGAGAGCTTCGTGAGACAAACAGGGCCCTCGTGGATCAACTTCAAGATGAAGCCATGGTGGTGGAGCAGGCATGCGCTACGCTCGACAGGCTCGGCTCCATGTGGGGCGCCCCTCCGGTGGGCCGCGGCAGAGGGCGCGGTGGCTCGGGGCGACGCCCTGGTGGATGCCTTGTGCTACTTTGACGTGGTCGCGCGGGACCACGTCCGGAGCGCTCTCCACCACGACGTGAAGCAGGCGTTCGCGGCCATCCGTTCCGGTTTCCGCTACCCGGTCAACGTCGTCGCCAAGGGCTTCGTCGAGATCGAGGGGAAGGACGAAGAATGGAACGACCGCCGCGTCGACAAGATCCTGGAGAGGTGGAGAGGCCGGGGGCGGCGTTCGCGAAGCTCTTCGAGGAGGACGTGCTGCCTCCCGATGCGAACAGTGGTGCGGGTGGCCCCCCTCCTCCTGGCCGGATGTCGAGGCTGAGCCCGCGGCAGAAGAGCTGAGCTTGGGAGGAATTCCAGACGGATGAAGAATGAGGCCTGCGTGCCAAATTCGGGCGTCGAGGCCCTTGTAAGAATTCAAATCATGACTTATGGCCCGTCGAGGTCAATATGCGTATATGACTTGTTTATTTAAAGAAGTTGTTTTCTTTTCAAATTTATTCGATCATTTCTCTTTGTCGCTAGCTCGAGCTTCAACCGGCTTGATCTGAGTTCCTTCGATACGCGCCACGAGTACCTCGAGGGGAGGCGTAGGTAGGGTACCATAGCCCGGGGGCGTAGGTGGCCGTCTACGTCGACGCCCCCCGACTCTTGGAGGCTCGGGGTATTCACGGATTTAGACGCTGCTAGTATGTGCTCGCGAGGTCGAATTTTTGAAAGAAAACGCGTTTTTTTCCGGAGTCTGGGGGGGTCCCCCTGTCAGCCCCCGAGGGAGGCTCGACCCTGAGCAAGGCAGGGTCGAGGCTACCTTAAGTTGCTAAGTAAAATGAATGATAGTGCGCGAGTTTGTTCATTCATGTTTGATATGTTTGTACAAAGCAACAAAATGAACAAGGCCTCGAGGCCTTTAAGGGTAGAAGCGACGTAGCTGAGATATGTTCCACGCATTCGCCAGGATCCTGCCTTGACCGTCGTAGAGCTTGTACGTTCCTGGCTTGAGCACCTCAGCTATGGTGTATGGACCCTCCCATGGAGGGGTGAGCTTGTGGCGCCCTCGATTGTCTTGCAGTCGTCGAAGCACGAGGTCCCCTACCGCCAGGTCCCTCTTGCGCAAGTGCTTGTCGTGGTAGCGTCGAAGTGTTTGCTGGTAGCGAGCGGAGTTGATGAGCGCCACGTCTCGGGCCTCCTCGAGCTGGTCCTTGGCGTTGGCGAGCCTTTCATCGTTGGTTTGCTCGTTGTAGGCTCGAAGTCGAGGGGAGCCATACTCGAGGTCCGTAGGCAAGACAGCCTCGACGCCGTAGGTTAGGAAGAACGGAGTGAACCCGGTGGCTCGACTCGGCGTAGTCCTGAGGCCCCACAGCACCGAGGGGAGCTCTGCAGCCCACCCCTTTCCGAAATTTTTGAGGGTCTTGAACAGCCTCGGCTTCAGCCCGTGGAGTATATTGCCGTTGGCGCGCTCGACCTGCTCGTTGCATTGAGGGTACGCGACCGAGGCCCAGGTCACGCGAATGTTGTTGTCGCGCAGAAGTTGGTGAACCTTTTGCCCGTGAATTGGGTGCCATTGTCGGTGATGATGACGTTAGGCACCCCAAACCGGTACATGATGTCGGCGATGAACTCGACGGCCTTCTCGGAGGTGGGGTCGCCTATGGGCTTGGCCTCGATCCACTTTGGTGAATTTGTCGATGGCAACGAGCACATGCGTGTACTTTCTGGTTGTCATTTTGAGGGGACCACGAGGTCGAGCCCCCAGACAGCAAACGGCCAAGCGATGGGGATCATCTGCAGGGCGTGCGCGGGCTGGTGCGTTTGCTTGGCGTAGAACTGACACCCTTGGCAAGCTTGGACCAGGCCCTTGGCATCTCCGATGGCGGTTGGCCAGTAGAAGCCTTGTCGGAAGGCGTTCCCTACCAGGGTCCTTGGCGCTGCATGATGGCCGCAAGCCCCCGAGTGCATGTCGTCGAGGAGCCTGCGTCCCTCCTCGAGGGGGATGCAGCGTTGAAGGATTCCTGATGGGCTTCGACGGTACAGCTCTCTTTCGCCGTAGATGACGTAGGTCTTGGCCCTTCGAGCGATGCGTCGGGCCTCCGTCTTATCTTCTGGTAGCACGCCTTGCGTCAGGTAGTCGAGGAAGGGCGTCCGCCAGTCGAGGGGTTGATGAAGGAGAGGCGGGCGTGTCAATCTGCATTGCCTCATGGGATGTCGAGGGTCATTCTCGAGGGGTGGCGTTAATGGTCGAGCCCCCGCGTCTGGCTCGAGGGTGGCGTCGAGGGCCAGCCCTCGGGCTGATTTTGACGGATGGCTCGAAAACGTCCCTCGAGAAGACATCTGGTGGAACCGTGCCGCGCGTGGACGCCAACTTTGCCAGCTCGTCTGCGGCCTCATTGTACTTTCGAGTGATGTGGTTGAGCTCGAGGCCGTAGAACTTGTCTTCTAGCTTGCGCACTTCTCCGCAGTATGCCTCCATCTTGGATCGATGCAGCTCGAAGCCTTCATAACCTGGTGATGATGAGCTGCGAGTCCCCTCGAACGTCGAGGCGTCGGACCCCGAGCTCGAGGGCGATGCGCAGCCCATTGACGAGGGCCTCGTACTCGGCGACATTGTTGGAGGCGGGGAAGTGCAAGCGTAGCAGGTAGCGCATGTGGACTCCGAGGGGTGAGATGAAGAGCAGGCCTGCGCCTGCCCCCGTCTTCATGAGGGATCCGTCGAAGTACATGGTCTAGAGCTCGGCTTGGATTTGTGCCAGCGGGAGCTGGGTGTCGGTCCATTCAGCAACGAAGTCCGCCAACGCTTGTGACTTGATGGCTTTTCGCGGGGCGTAAGTGATGGCTCCCCCATTAGCTCGTGGACCACTTGGCGATGCGCCCCGTGGCCTCCCGATTGTTGATGATCCCCGAGGGGGAAGGATGACACCACCGGATTTACGACATGGTCCGGATGGTCGTTACGGTCGAATGTGATCGGCGCGTCGGACCAGTCGAGGTACTGGGGAGTGCCGTGGCGGAGTGCGAAGACGTCCCGGCGTTCCTTCTTCCTTTCCCGAGCTGAGAGCCCGACGGTTGGGCCCCTGTAGATCATGAAGCAGTCACGCACCGGGGGGAAACTCGCGTCCCCGTCGTCGCGTCGTTTGTTGTCCTTGCCCTTAGGCTGTGTCCTCCTTCTTGTCGTCGAGCTTGGCGTAGAAGCCCTTCAGCAATCGGCAGTCTTTTAGCTTGTGATTCACGGGGCCCTTGTGATAAGGGCAGGGGTCCTCGAGCATCTGGTCGAAAACAGCCCCGTCAGGGGGGCCTCGAGGTTTCTTATGGTCGAGGGCGCCATGAGCACTTCTTCATCGTCGTCGTCGTCGGCGTCGCGCTTCGCCTTTTGACCTTTGCTTTTGTTGTTGTTGTTGTTGTTGTTGTTGCGGTTCTTGGCGTCGTTGCCCTTGTTCGAGCCCTCCGGCGTGGTCACCGCCTTACCTTTGTCCGTTGAGGCGGCCAAAGAAGGCCCCCACTGCCTTGTCGCCTGAGGCAAAGCTGGTGACATGATCCATCAGGTCCTCGACCGTCCTGGGACGGTAGCGCCCTAGCTCATGAACTAGCTCTTGGCATGTCGTGCCCGCGAGGAACGCTGAGATGACGTCCTCATCAGGCACGTGGGGGAGCTCGAGGCGCTGCTTCGAGAATCGCCGAGCAAAGTCGCGGAGGGGCTCGTCCGCTGCCTGCCTGCAACGCCGTAGATCCCAGGGGTTGCCTGGGCGCACGCAAGTCCCCTTGAAATTCCCGTCGAAGACCCTGACTAGGTCGGCCAGTCATGGATCCGATCCGGCGGGAGCCCTCGAGCCACCGGCGGGCGGTGTCCGAGAGGTAAAGTGGGAGTTGGCGTATGATCACACGGTCGTCGCTCTTCGCTCCGCCCAGTTGGCAGCCTAGGCGGAAGTCCGAGAGCCAGAGCTTGGGCTCGACCTCCCCGTCATACTTCACGATGTTGGTCGGTGGTCGGAAGCGGTCGGGGAGGGTTGAGCTGCGGATGGCCCGGCTAAAGACTCTGGGCCCGGGGGCTCGAGGGCTTGCCGGTCCTCGTCACTGTCATAGCGCCCCCCTCGATGGGCGCTATAGCCACACTCTTGGCTCCCTTGTCCTTTGCGCCGACGGTTGGATGTCGTTGCGGGCGTCATTGGGGTCTCGAGGTGGCCGGTGTCGACGATCCGTTCCCTGACTGGCCTAGCTCGAGAGCGTCCGGCTGGTGGACGGACGTCTCGCGCTCGTTGCGGGGCGTGTCTGCTGGTTTCCCCGAGGCCGCGCCCGCGCCATCGCGAGGCTGAGCTCTCGGCCTGCTACACAGCGGCTGTCTCGAGGAGGTTCTTCATTTCCCAAGCATGCGCCTGGTGTCAGGGTTGGAGACGGCGGGTAGATCACGGAGCAGCATTGCCGCCGCCACCACGTTCTGCCCCGGCTCGCGGGAAACGCACCTCGGGGCGTGCGCTGGTGCCCCGTCCTCGAGGATCTGCCGATGGACCTCTCGAGCGCGCCACGAACACCGGTGCCTCGAGGCTGGGCTGGTTCCTGTGCTATAGCTTTTCTCGAGTTGCAGCAGGCGCTGTCGTTCCTCCTCAGCCTTTGGCGATGGCCTCCCGCAGCTCCCCTCCGCAGTGCGCGAGCTGCGCCGCCCGGTCGTCGCGTGCTGAGATGGTGCAGCCGGTGCCGGGGGTCGTTCCTCGCTGAACCGTGATCCTCCTGCCGCAGCCACGTTTCCGGGCTCTTCGAGGTTGAGCGCCGGCCTGGTGTCGCGTCGCCGTCGCCTCGGCGTCGTCCACGACCCCCTCGAGCTGGAGGAAGCACTCCCTGGTGGGGTCCCAGAGGTCAGGGCGTGGTAGTCGTACTCATCGGAGTCGGAGCTGCTGATGCCGCGCCGCCCTGGCTCGTGGCGGGACTGCAGCTCGCGGTAACCACTCCCGAAGGTGGCTCGACGGCTCGTGAGAAGCCGCGGTCGACGTGCGCGGGTAGACGATCTCCAGGTCGGCGGTGGCTCGTAGGAGTACGCCCGGACGCTCCTCCCGCTCTGCGCCGCCCGGTCCTGACGGCGCTCGTCGAGGTGGTGGGCGTAAAACAGCCGCGGAGTGTTGAGGCCAAACGGGAACCGCTGGCGTCGAGCGCGGTACACACCGTGCGGAGGAGGCCAGGTGGTGTCGACGGAGCACGGCTCGGGGGCCTCTGGCCAGGCTCCCAGTCCGTGCGCGTGACGAACGCGAACTCGCTGGGGGAGTGCGCACGCGCCCTGGAAGTCTCCGGCCGCGCGGCCGGGCAGGTTTCCCCTCGGGGACGGACGCTCGGCCGAGGGGAAGGGGGCGCACGCCGCGGGCAAAGGCTGCGCCGGAACGAGGGGTGGCGACGGAGGGCGGCGACCCTTTATCCGGGTGGCGTCGCGTGGTGGTGCGGGCGACGCGCCACGCCCCCGGCGGGGTGGCGTGACACGCCCTCCGCTCGGGCCCTCCGTGGAGAGCAGGGTCAGCTCGTTGCCGCTGCCGGTGGCCAGGAACTCGAGGCTCCCGAACCAGACGACGGCACCAGCAGAGAACAGAGGAGTGGAAGAAGCCATCCAGGAAACAACGAGAAATCGACTCGGACACGCGAAGGCCCTACCTGGCGCGCCAACTGTCGGTGTTTCGACCCCGGGGGTATGACACCAACGAGTAATATGATCGCGTGCTCTCTTCCTGGATGGTGATGCAAGATGACACAAGGATTTATCCTGGTTCGGGCAAAGAAAGCCCTACGTCTAGCGGGGGAGGAGGTTCTTGTATTACTTGCACCTAAGTGCTTGTACAGGGGCGAATACAAGCTCAGTGAGCGTGGACGGAGTCCGGACCCGTGTATGTGTGTGTGGACTTGTGTGCGAAAGCGTGTGCGTAACCGTGGACTCGCGCGTTATCCCCTGCGCACGAAGGGCCTTGGCGTCCCCTTTATAGAACAAGAGGAGGTTAGGGTTTACACAGGATTGACATGTACAGTGGCTCGATATGGCGAAGAGTAAGAACTCTGTCTTGTCGAAGTCACTGCAGCCAACGTGGGTGTTGCTGTTGAGGCGTCCTTGATGCGTGGCCTCCATCCGGGCGCGGACGTGGAGGCGTGGCGATGTGGAAGCCGTACAGCACCCATCCCGGCACGCACAGGACACGGCGGGGCCCCTCCGGGTCTTGGGGTACCTGTCCTCCAATAGCGTGAAGTAGCCAGGGCTCGAGGGGCTCAGAGTCGGCCTCGAGGTGGCGCCTACGGGGGGCTCGAGTCTCCGCAGTTATGGCAAGTCCGGGGAACCCGATTGAGCAGCAGGTATCCGGGCCTCGAGACGTAGCTTGGACGTGCGACAGTGTAGGGTATGGGTTAACAGTGCCGTACTGGCGCCTTTTTGCCCATGCTTGTGGTGAAAACGAGACCTTGACTCTGCCCTGGTTCACTGTGGTACACGTCGGGTTGCAGAGGACGTGACTGGAGTAGGTGGACACATTAAATGCGCGGTATGGGATTGGTACGGTCATCGGGGCTGGGGAGCAGGAAGCTTCCTCTTCGTGGAGGGCTTCGAAGGGTAGTGGAGCGCTCGCTCGAGGCCGGGCGCGGAGGGCTCGGGTGAGCGGAGGTTGGAGGTTGAGCTCCAGCTCGAGGCCTAGGGTGAGACGAGCCTCGAGGGATAGGCTATCGTGCTGGAGGGCCTCGAGGTCCCCGCGCGGGCGGTCCGAGGAGCGGTGCACAGCTGTAGCGGGTTCGAGGGGTAGACTACCAGGAGGCGGCCGGTAAGGTTTTGACAGTCAAGCTCTAAGGCGCTCTCTGGGCGGTGTGCCAGCGTTGCAGGCTCCGAGGGGTTGGTTTCTTGGAAGGTTAGCTTAGCTGGGTTTATGAATTAGTGTTCTAGGTTTAACCTATTTGTTTGCGTTGATTGGGGGTACCCCTTTTGTGGACCCCGACAATATTATACAACAAGAAAAAAATAGAAATGGTTATTTTGATAATAAAAAAGAGTTGATAATGTATTAAAAAAAATACACCCTCAATTCATATGAGCTAGAGTGGATTAAATTATACATTTTCAACTCTGCGCTGCTCGTTGGATTAATTATTTGCTTCTTGTCGTCATCTTCAGTGTTCTCTTGCGGTTGATATGGCACTAAGGCTTTGGTGCAGAGGGTGCTAGGGGATCTCAAGCATTTCACTATTAGCTGAGTATTTTTAGGTCTTGTTTGGCGGCATACAAACACACCTCAATTCTATTCATATGAGCTAGAGTGGATTGAAGTGTAACTTAAACTATATTACATCTCAATCTCCCAACCCACGCGGCCGGATTGAAGAACTGTTTATGTGCAGCCAAACAAAACCTAATTAGGAGGAGTTTCTTGAATCTCTGCAAAGGAAATGAGACGTATCATCAATTTGTTTTCTTTCTTTACTGACCCTGCATCCTGTCATTGCTGGTTTTCATGTGTAGTAAACAAGTTAAAAGCTATACAACCTGTCCAAACCTGCTTTGCATATGTTGCTAACGATCCAGCTCTCTAGGTAATACCACCTGTCTCAGTTACCACTCACTACGGAACTACATGCTTGCCTTATTAGATTTGGATCTGGATGTGTTACCATATATTTTCATACAGAATTAATATGATTTATGAACTAGCTGCTTGTTTTTATTAGATCTCCATGTTTAATCTTTGTAATTTCATTTCTTAATAGTAACGAAACCTGTGTTTATCTTGTTTGGAAAAAAAAAACATGCATTGTCCATTACTGAAATATCACCGCCTTGCGCTTTATCGCTTTCGATACAATTCCATCGCGACAATTTACGACGCTGGTCATCTGGTTTTTGTTTAAAGTTTTGCTGCTTTGATTGAACTGCACAACTCTGGAGTTCAGCTCGCGCTCTCAGTAATGGCGATGTCATCTGCAGGTTTTAGTGGTACGCTAGGACCTCAAGCTGGCAAAAATAGCTCGCTCTCAGAATTGTTTGTTTTAATTTTATAAATTTTATTCTTTTTGTATTTTACCATAATGTTAGCACGGGTTTAGCATGTAAAATTTGAGGAGAAATTGCCCGATGGCACTCCTAAGTTTCATTTACTAAGATGTGCCCTGAAGTTATGTTTCTCTTATTAAATGTGTTTATACAAATGACTGAAATTTCCATGTTACAAATCTAAGCTACCCGTCATTGAAAAAACAAACTGAGTTGCATAGGTCGCACTTGAACTCATAAGAAAAGTTTGTAGAAAAACTATGAATACTTCCGATTATTTTGTCATATTACATATGAAAAAAATAACGGAGAATTTTCATTCATAGATGGTTCAAACATGTTGTTTTTAGAATGGCTAGATCCAAAGGTGGAATATAGGACTATCCGTTAACTAAGATGAATCTTTCTAATCCTTAACTTGCCCTGAATTGTTGCAATTTTATTGCCATGACTTACATTATAAATTTGTAAACTCTACATAGAGTCAATGGTTGGCATTGATGCAACACTGATGCCTGATGCTGAGCACAACCTGCTGCCAAACGTATAATAATCACCTAGAGAGGTCTAAATGCAGAAACATTCTTGTAACTAAGGTGCAGCAAGATTGTCATCAATCATGGTCGTCCTTATACTATACTCCCTCCGTATCACAATAGAAGACATCTAGGACAGCGACGCGGTCTCCAAAGCATAACTTTGACCATTTATTTATGATTTTTATATTTTTAAACTCAATAATTTAAAAGTTACTCATGATTTACATTCTCAATATTTGACCAAAACCTTTTCAAAACGTCTTCTATTTACGATACGGAGGGAGTAGGTGTATAATTTTTTAATTATAATGTATTATTAAGATATTTTTTCATGATTCTGTTATTGTAAATAAATTAATCACAAGTTTTACCGTTATGTTTGTATGGGTATACTACTAGAAAAAGATATCTCTTGCTTCACTACACTGTCTATCCCTTCTCCTATATACAATCTCGAGTTCTGAAATCTATATTGCATTGAATTTTGATTGCCTCTCTTGTAACTACTTGCGTCCTAGAAAGATTAAGTAGCTTTGTAGCAATTTCAAGATCAGTGACTTCTTAAGTATGATGGTACCAGTATAGTATGTTAGAATCATAGTTAGTTAATTACAAGTCTTTTTTATTGAATTAAATAGTTATCTGCATCTCATTGAGCTACTGATTGCGGATACTTTTTTTTCTCGAAAACACAGGATAGCTACACCTCCACAAGAGAGAGGGCTATCAAGGAGGACAGCCCCTTGGCTCCTGATAGACTCCACAACCGGCGCTCTTCTCCAACGAGGGTGAGAGCGCCACCAAGGTTAGGGGTAATACCATAGAAACACACAATGATTCCAGTGGCATTACACAACTATTCTGATTGCAGATACTAATGGAACAATGTTTTAAAGCGTCAAAGGCATACTAAACTAAAAGGTGATCTTGGTGTATGAAGCAAACTTATAATTCAGGAGAGATGGTTACTTCTAAAGATTGAGGAAGCAATTAATCTTGTTATGGTGATATAAACTTTTACGTGCATATGCACAAAATTATAATACTATAAATGCATACCTTGATGTTTCCAAACCATCAATGAGAATTTTAGGCACGCACTAAATTTGATTTGTAACATTAACATTCAAAACATGACACTCCAATTATCGTTTTTAAAAAAATACAACACATTAACGCTTAAATTATCATGCATTTTTTTGTTCTTGTTGTAACGCACGAAAAGTTCTATACAGTGGAGTTGGTGAGCTTGTGACACAGTGCTTGGTATGTAATTTTATAGTATTGTTATCTAAACGTACGATCCATGATTTAGTATAAACGTTTAGCTGTTTTGTAGCAAAGCATGGACACGCTATCAGTCAAATAAAAAAGTTAAATGGAGATGTGAGGAGTTGAACCTCAAACAGTATAAACGTTTAGCTGTTTTGTAGCAAAGCACGGACACGCTACCAGTCAAATAAAAAAGTTAAATGGAGATGTGAGGAGTTGAACCTCAAACCTTTAGAAAGCTTATCATAATGCTCCACCAATTGAGCTACATCCCCAAATTATATTTATTTATTATAAATACTATATAATTAACTTTATATATACTTTATATATAGTGAGTTAATAGTTGTCACACCCTGAAATTTACATTTCTTAAATTAGAATTAAAATAATTTATTTATGAATTTTATGCTCATAAAATATAGGAAATAAAATTTTTCTCTATATTAAAATTTATCCTAGAGTTTAGAAACATGTTTGTGCATTCATGTTGGAGCATTTGAGTTTTTGTGATGTGTGGTTTTGGTTAAATTTCAAATTGAGTTCAAAATAGTTTGGAAACAATTTGAAAATGAATTTTATATAAAGGGATTTGAAAATAAAGAATTTTATTTTCTTTTTCAAAAAAATTTGAAAAAGTTTAAAGTTTCAAAAACTTGTTGTTTCTCTCAAAGATTCAATTCAAAAGTTCAAAAAGATTCAAATTGGTTTTGAAAATGTTTTGAAAAAGGCTTTGAAATAAAACAAAAGGGCAAAACCCTTCTTCCCCTCTCCGCTTCAGCATCTGGCCCGAAGGCCCTTTCCCCTCCTTCCATTCCGGCACGACTGGCCCAACCAGCCTGGCCTAAACCTCCTCTCTCCTCCTTCTGCTTCCGACCTGATCGGCCTGGTTTCCGGTCCAGCGCCCAAGCCTGCCTCGGCCTCTCTCCTCCCCAACCGGCGCCTGCGCGGCCCAGCGCCAGCCCGCTCCCTCCCTGCAGTGCGTCGCGCCCCTCTCCTTCTTGGGCCGATTCGCCCATCCCAGCTCCTCCGAGCTTTGCAGCGCGCGCGGCCTCCTTCCCGTCGCCGACTCCTTGGCCCCACTTGCCAGCATCTGCAAGCGCACTCCCGCACCTCCCCTCTCTAGCTGATGCGCCGACCCCACCTTGTCAACGTCGTCCCTCACCTCCCGCTCGTCTTCAGTTGGGACTCTGCTCCGACCCGGCGTTCATCCCTGTGCCGACTCCGCCACGTTCCTCGGCGTGTGCCCTACGCCGAGCCTCCCTATAAATGCCGCCGCCAACCTGCGTCTCCACTCGAGCCGTCACCTTCCCTCGTCCCTGAAAACCCGAGCTCCCATGCCCTAAACTTCCCTGACCGCCTCGGTTGGATCTCACCGAGCCGCCACCGTTGTCGTCCTCGGTCTCCACAGGTCTGCGGCCATCATAGCCCTCTCCCAAGCTCCTTTGGATCCACAGAAAACTCCTCGATCCCTCATCTCTCTATTTATTTCCGTGTTTGGTGTTAATCGAGCTCGCCGTGCTTCGCAGGAGTACTGCCGCCGCCTCGCCGAGCCCTCCACCATCCAGAGCCCTCCCCCGATCCCCTCTTCACCCTGGGTGAGTCCGCACCGAGCTTCTGAACCCCCTCGCGCTTTCTCGATGCGAAAACGTGAACCCAAGACCTAGAACCGAGAAGCGCCGCCATCTCCGGCGATGGCGCCGCCGCAAGCAGCCGAAAACCACCGCACCCGCTTTTAGCTCCGACGGACAGCGCCGCTCCGCCCTCCCCTTCTAATCTCAACCATCTGTTCCCGATCCAATGGCTCAGATCGCTCCTTACCCCTTCGCGGCCAATTTTGCAAAAGAGACCCCAAAGTGTTTATGTCTCAACCCGCGGTCCACTACTACCTATTCACTGAGTCTGTATAGACTTACAACCAAGCCCCTGCGTTTTCCTCTAAATGAGGCGCGGTCCACCCGATCTGCAATTTTTGTTTTTATTTATTTAAAATACAAAATCTAGTTTGTTTTATTTACAGTTTTGCCACTGATTTCAAAATTTATAACTTAGTTTTAACTCCGTTTTGATCCGTTCAAACTGCGTTAGATTCGTTTCGAAAAGATCTTTTCAACTAAGTAACTTAAACTACTATTTTCTGTAATTAAAATTTGAGTTAAATCTAATCTAATTAGTATCTTTAATCTTGTTTAGTTCATATCTTTTCCGTTATAACTCTGTTTAGCGTGATCTTCGTGTCTGTGTGTTCGTAGCGAATCGTAGATCTGTTTTTAAAACTCTTTATTTTGTTTTCTTATGTTTGATGTACTGTTCTAATCATAGGCTATGTTTGCTATTGCATGACTGCTATTGGATGTTTGCGTGGTGTTCTATGATCGTATGTCCAGACGGTGAGATATACGTTGGTGATCAAGAAGAAGAAGTCTGTGATCCAGAGATCTCGATCAAGAGTCAACCTTTGGAAAACTACAAGTCAACAGAAGAAGGATCTTGAGTTAAAGCAAGTATAGCAATCGAGTTTTCTTTTCGCAATCATGATCATGTTACTTAATTAATGTATGCAACGAATGATATAAAAATGACTTATTAGCAACTTAAGAAATTATCTGTACGAGCACCTTCGGGATTTGCAGTACAACTGTTGAGGGTTATATGGCTCTGGCTTTAGCTCAGTATGAGGACCTTTTCTAGATTGTTAGAGGTTACCCTTGTGGCGCAAATGGGGATAGCAGACTGGGGATCCCTGCGACTGGTAGAATCACCCAGACAGACTAATGAAACCTAGCGGCCCTAATTTGTTAGACGAACCTTTGAAAGGCTTCATCGTGAACCCTGCCGACCTTCCTTGGAAGTGGGTTAAGACGCTGGCTCCCTCAGGCGAAAGGGCAATTCACGTCTCACAGGGAAAGTGTACACCTTTGCGCAAAGTTTATTAAACTGATATATCAGCCTTGCTCAAGGACACGAGCGGCCTTGAAGATTTTTACATTAAGATTATGACTTTTGTTGGTTAACATGTTCATTATTTACCATTTTATGCTATTCATTATTTATGTTACATTGATCATGAAACTTGGGATCTATATCACTTGTTGCTATACTTGTGGAGTTCAACATGGAGTCACTCTTGCTATTCCCCACACCTCAGAGAGACAAAGCCTTGGAGAAGCTTCGGCTTGTGGTCAACCAGTCAGTTGTTCCTGTGGAGTTGGTGTCTTTACCTGAAGATCGAAGGGTTTATACGTTGTCTGCTATATAAGGTTATGTTTTTATTTATAATACGCTATATAATTAAGCATTGTCTTTTGATATTACCTCTATTTGTGGCTATATGTGAGAATTGACTTCCTGGGCTCACATATGTATACCTGGTTTGATCTTAAAACCGGGTGTGACAATAGTGAATGTTCTACTTGCATTCTGAATGCCTGCTTTATATCCACATCCCAAATTTTTATTTACTTATTCACTATAATTATTTTTATAGTTAACTATTTTCCTTTTTACTTGCACTCCTAAGTCCTAACATATATACAATGATAAATTGGTAGCATATTGAACAAAATATAGTTATTAATTCGAGATGCGAGGATTGAACCCCGAATCTTTACCTTTTTCTTGCACTCAATACCTTCAAATATATATTGTCCTTTTTGAAAAAAAAATATATTGTCCTTAATTAGTCATCGATATGAAGGTATGAATATGAAAACAATCTGAGATGTTGATTATTAAATAGAAATATTTTGTTTGGAATGGTGAAATAAAAGAGAGTTGTTATTTATTTAAAAATCATTAAATTGAGATGCGAGGATGTTGATTAAATAGAAAGATTTTTTGGAATAATGAAATCAAAGCAGTTGATAGTGTATTTAAAAAAAGTTAAATGGAGATGCAAGGAGTTAAACCTAAACCTTAGAAAGTTTTATGATAATGATCTACCAATTGAGCTACATCACCTAATTTATATGTAACTATTCATTATAATTTGCTTATAGTTATGTATTTTTTTTACGGGGACTCTGAACCAAATAAAAAGAGTTGATAGTGTATTGAAAAAAAATCTGAACCAAATAAAAAGTTAAATGGAATGCGAGGAGTTGAACCCAATAAAAGGAGTTGATAGTGTATATTGAAAAAACAATCTGAACCAAATAAAAAAAGATAACTAGAGATGCGAGGAGTTCAACCCCGAACCTTTAAAAAGCTTTATCATAATGCTCTACCAATTGAGCTACATCCCCAATTATATATATTATTCATTATAAAATTTTTATAGTTATGTATTTTGTTTTTTACTTGCACTCCAGACCAAATAAAAGTAGTTGATAGTGTATTAAAAAATATGAAACAAATAAAAAAAAGTTAAAGGGAGATACAAGTAGTTGAACCCCGAATCTTAGAAAGTTTTATGATACTAATCTACCAATTGAGCTACATCACCCAATTTATATGTAACTATTCATTATAAATTTTTTATAGTTATGTATTTTGTTTTTTACTTGCACTCTGAACCAAATAAATGGAGTCGATAGTGTATTGAAAAAAATCTGAACCAGATCAAAAAAGTTAAATGGAAATGCAAGGAGTTAAACCCAATAAAAGGAGTTGACAGTGTATATTGAATAAAAACTAAACCAAATAAGTTAAATGGAAAAGCGAGGTGTTGAACCCAATAAAAGGAGTTGATAGTGTACATTGAATAAAATCTGAACCAAATAAGTTAAATGGAAATGCGAGTTGTTGAACCCAATAGAAGGAGTTGATAGTGTATGCTGAAAAAAAAATATAACCAAATAAAAAAACTTAAATGGAGATGCAAGGAGTTGAACCCCGAACCTTTAGATAGCATTATCATAATGCTCTACTAGTTGAGCTACATCCCCATTTATATGTAATTATTCATTATAATTTTTTTATAGTTATGTATTTTGTTTTTTACTTGCACTTCAAACCAAATAAAAGGAGTTGATAGTGTATTGAAACAAATCTGAACCAAATAAAAAAAACTTAAATGGAGATGTAAGAAGTTGAACTCAATAAAAAGAGTTCATAGTGTATTTAAAAAATTTGAACCAAATAAAAGGAGTTGATAGTGTATTGAAAAAAATCTGAACCAAATCAAAAAAGTTAAATGGAAATACGAGGAGTTAAAGCCAATAAAAGGAGTTGATAGTGTATATTGAAAAAAAAACTGAACAAAATAAGTTAAATGGAAAAGCGAGGTGTTGAACGCAATAAAACGAGTTGATAGTGTATATTGAAAAAAAATCTGAACCAAATAAGTTAAATGGAAATGCGAGTTGTTGAACCCGATAAAAGGAGTTGATAGTGTATATTGTAAAAAATCTAAACCAAATATAAAAAACTTAAATGGAGATGCCAGGAGTTGAACCCCGAACCTTTAGACAGCATTATCATAATGCTCTACCAGTTGAGCTAGATCCCCAATTTATATGTAATTATTCATTATAACTTTTTTTATAGTTATGTATTTTGTTTTTTACTTGCACTCTGAACCAAATAAAAGGAGTTAATAGTGTATTAAAAAAATTTGAACCAAATAAAAAGAGTTAAATGGAGATGTAAGGAGTTGAACCCAATAAAAAGAGTTCATAGTGTATTCTAAAAAATCTAAACCAAATAAAATAAAGTTAAATGGAAATGTGAAGAGTTGAATGACAAACCTCTAGAAAGCTTATCATAATGGTCTACCGATTGAGCTACATCCTTAGTCTTCTTTTTTTTATTTAGAAAGCTTATCATAACGCTATACCGATTGAGCTACATTCCCAATTTTCTTTTTTATAGTTAACTATTTTCTTTTTTTACTTGCAGTTGTAACTGATTTCTAACCAAATAACTTTTTTCTTGCACTCATTACTCATTAGGGTCGACAATGGAACAAGAGATTATTAGAGAATATGAAAACAGATCAAGATGGTGATTAAAATGCAAATAGTTCTTTCGGTATTCAAATGAAAATAGTTAACAATAATGTATTAACCAAAAAAAGAATTTAATTGGACATGTGGGGAACTGAATCCCAATAGAAAGCTTATCATAATGCTCCACTGATTGAGCTACATACATCCGAATTTTACTTATTTTTGCACTATAAATAATTTTATATCTAATTAACATT
The DNA here is from genome assembly GCA_009763385.1 of Coix lacryma-jobi var. lacryma-jobi. Taxonomy (NCBI): domain Eukaryota; kingdom Viridiplantae; phylum Streptophyta; class Magnoliopsida; order Poales; family Poaceae; genus Coix; species Coix lacryma-jobi. Next base: position 124,464,905 of record CM019829.1, read on the forward strand.
TTCTACTTGCAGTAACTCATAAGAGAATCAACAATGGAACAATTGGCGTCAATTTTGTACAATAGATAGATCAATGTTGTGATTGAATAGAAATACTAATTTAGATAATCAAACATAAAAAGTTGATAATGAATTAAATAAAAATAGAAGATGATTGGAGAGGCAAGTAACTGAACACCAAAACTTTAGAAAGCCTAGCATAATGCTCTACCAGAGTGGCTACATCCTCTATTTTGTTACTTAAGCATGCATCTCCAAGAGTACCAAAAAAGTCTCCCAATCTAAGTTTTTTTACAATATAAAAAAAATCATCTCCAACAGTTCCCATCCCACCTTCCAATCTTTTGGGAATGCAAAGATGTGCGGACTCGCGGTCACGCGTATCCCCTGTGCGCCACTTTTCCCGGCGACCTTCTTGGCACGGAGAGACCCTGCTCAGCCTCGACACAACCAAAGATCGATGAGCTCGTGGCGGCGGAGGACCCTCTGGCCACGTGTGGGTAGGAAACGGCGTTGGCGGCACTGCACTCATCGTACCAGACTTGCTGCGGACCTGCGCGCGGCCCGTGACACAGGAGATTCGGTGAGCAGGACGTCGTTGCTGCCCTGCCGCAGCGCACACAGTCGTCGAACGTGTGTGTCGCTGGCGGGACGGCCCCCCGTCCAGCGCCATGGGGCCGGATACTACCGCTCTCAACGAGAAGCATGAAGCATGGTTAGAGATGCAAGTATAAAATGTTTTAGTTTGAGAAAAGTAAAAAAATAAAATATTATTTCACGGCTAAGTTATACGGATTAGAGATAGCAGAGTAGCCCAAATGAACAAATCTTGGTTTTATGTGTCTCCCACTCTGTTAAAGAATTGTAGAGTTAGGAGGACACAAAAATCATTAGCCCAAGAGAAATTGCTTGGTGAGAGAAGCATCAAAGTAAAGACAGGTCTTTTATTTGACAGCACACATCATCTGGGTTACTAGCGCTCGTCTTCCTCACATCGTCATGTTCCTTGCATCATCTTCATCCACTCATATCTGATCCCCCAACTAGCAACTGCCCCTTACCCCGACAGACTCCCTCGCCTCCCAGGCTACCCATGACAACGTCAACAACTTCACCGTCCACCTCCTACCCCTGCCCTTGCCCTTGCCCCCGCCTCCACCGCCGCAACCTTACCCTTCACTAACGTTGCCCTCGGTCGCCCCATCACCAACCTTGTCCACTAGTGTCTCCTACCTCCTGGCCAATGGTGTCGCAACCACCAGGTCGGACACCGCCCTCGCCATCCCTATAGGACCGAAGGACATTCTAGATTTCTCCAAAGCTCTCACATTCTAACCCTCAACCCTTCCTCCTGTAGTTGCCCGCCTCATCTTGAAAGGACCGACCGAATCAGCCTAGAGGGGGTGAATAGGTGATTTTAACAATCTGCAACTTCACAAACTAGAAGATGTAATTAGATATCAACCGGAGAGGCCGGTTTGTTTGGGTAGGTACTACCGGGTGTAGAACACCAGTACTACCGACACAAACAAACGACACAACCGAGATCCTAAAAGGAACTACAAATCCTAATGTAAGTGAACTATGAATGTAATACAAGAATCTACCTCACTTCCCTAAGTATGATAGATAGCAAATCTACTCTCACCGAGCCTTGGTAGCTTCCCTTGATGTAGATCAAGCCTTTCCAACCTAAGAAGAAGATAGGGATAGGAAGAACTCGAAGAACACAATAACAAGTGAAGTAGAGAAAATAGGGACAACAACAACAAGCACACGGGACACGCGATTTATCCCGAGGTTCGGCCAATCCACTAAGGAGTGCCTACTTCCTCGTTGTTGAGGTGACCACAAAGGTCGGAGTCTATTTCACCTCCTCGCCTCACTCAAGCAACCACAAAGGCTACGAGAGTTTCTCTACTAGAAATCTCAGGGTAATACAAACGCTTCGGGGAGCCCTCACAAGTAAATCAATACGGGCTACCACGAAGAACACCTAACCGGCTAGAGCTCAAGAGTAAAAGACACAAATCAAGCCGGCTAGATGGAAACCAAGTGCTCAAGTCGGAGGTCGATGCTTCCCGCTCTCTAATCTCACTTCCCTAGCTCAATCCTTGCAAGAGAGTGAATCTAGGAGCAAAGGGGGGGAGAGAGAGAGAGGGGAGTCAATGCTTGGAGAGTGTTTGTCCAAAGTTAGGTCAGCAATAAGTCTATGGAATAAGTGAGTGACCGTGAAAAGTGAAAGTGAAGAGAGGAAGCATTTATACTCCCTCAGTCCCGAGGCTGGTCGGTACCACCGACCACCCATGGTCGGTACCACCGACCTGTTCAAACGGTCGAATAGAACCAGGTCTGACCAAAAAGGACAACTACCGACCTTAGGTCGGTACCACCGAGGGCGGTAGTACCGAGGTTATGGCGGTACTCCCGCCAGGCCAAAACGGCTGCGAACAGAGAGCTCCGCAGTTAGAGACTTGGTCCCTCGGAAACTACCGACCAGGGTCGGTACCACCGAGGTCGGTACTACCGAGGTTATGGCGGTACTACCGCCAGGCCAAAAGCGAGTCAGTCTAGAGAGCCCTGCAAACTTGGTTACCACCGGCCTTGGGTCGGTAGCACGGGGGGCGGTACCGAGAGGTAATGGCGGTACTACCGCCAGGCCAAATTCAGCGCGGGCAGAGAGCCTTGCAAACTTGGAAACCACCGGCCAAGGGTCGGTACTACCGCGGGCGGTAGTACCGAGGTTATGGCGGTACTACCGCCAGGCCAAATCGAACTCTACACAGAGAGCTTCGCAAAACCATGTTACTACCGACCAGGGTCGGTACCACCGAGGCCGGTAGTACCGAGGTTATAGCGGTACTACCGCCAGGTCATTTTTTACCAACACAGAGAGGGTGTTTGAGCGCTGCGCAGAGAAGCTGTGGTCGGTACCACCGACCACCCATGGTCGGTACCACCGACCATATAAAATTACCCTCTACGTGTTTGTGATTGTGCGGTGTCTCTCAAGCGAACTATAGTTAGTCAATTTGAGCACTTTTCTCCACATCTAGCCAACTTACTTTGTGACCCTCTTCATAGTCCGGCTTACCTATAACTCAAGTTTAAAATTAAAATTTAAACTACCACTTGAGCTAGGCATCTTTATGTCCAAAAGTATCCTACGTGCTTTGTTCACGAGATTTCAACATTTCAAATCTTTCAAAGGACTAACACCTGCATACATGCTCTTATAAACCGGTTAGTCCCTAATTTGATTGTCATTAATTAGCCAAAACCCACATTGGGGGCGAATGCACTTTCAAACTCCCCCTTTTTGGTAATTGATGACAACCAACTTAGGCTTACAATTAAGGATAGAAAGAATTGAAGCTTTTGAATTCCAAAATTTAGTTCAAGCTCCCCCTTAGTGTATGCTTTGGATATGAACTTCAAACCTTGATTAAAAAAACACGGTTGCATACACAAGAACAAGAGCTCCCCCTAAATTTTGCAATCCGTGGGGTGCCTAAGAGTGTGTGACAACATCATATATATCAATTTGTGATGCATAAGCGATATGACATGGTGATTCACATAACAATGTAATAAGAAAAGCGAATGGCTATGGAAGAAAGAAAAGGACTCAAATCACATAGCCATATCGAAAACAACAATCACCATGACAAGAGCATCAATATTGAGGATGAACCATACATGAATATAACAATAAGCACAAAAGTTTTGCATCCTCAACAACACATCACAAATAAAATGTAGCATACCACACTTCGTTCTCAAAGATCACTCTCTCTCTCACAGCTAGCTATTACAACAAGATAAGCCTAACACTCCCCCTTTGGCAACAAGTACCAAAACGGGTAGGCCAAGATAAGCAAAGAGCTAGTAATAGCCGCTGGAAGATCCACCAGGATAAGAACCACCAAAAAGAGAGGAGTAGGCACTCGCACCGACATCACCACCTGGATAGGACGACGAAGGAGCAGAAGGGTCGGCGGAGGAGTAGAGTCGCGAGGACCACCACTCCCAGCTGGATTGGCGTCGGGGCCAGCAAAGCCCATGTACGAGCCGCCACCACCACCTTGGTATGATGTAGATCCGCCAGCAAAGGACGGACCCATACCATAGTCAGTGTAGTAGGGAGGAGGCGGTACTGAGGTGGTGGCGGAGGATAGAACTGAGGGTGTTGATACAGCATGGAGCTGTAAAAAACCAGCCTCACCACCACCGGGATACTGGGGCTGCTGCTGGTGCTGGAACCACCACCACCACCATCATCATCATCATCATCGCGCGGGGCCTGAGCATCATATTCCGCAAAGGGATCTGGATGGGGACGGACCGGAGAGCGTGGAGGAAGACCAAGATGCTGACGCACCTCCTGCTGATGCCGCTCATCGCGATCGGCCCGATAGCACATCCACTCAAAGATTTTGCCAAGGGCGGAGCGAAGACCGCCACTCCTACGCCTCTCTCGACGCGGAGGAGGAGCGGTGGCAGGGGGAACACCTCCACGACCTGGCTGAGCCTCGCAGGCGCTGCTGCATCTGCTGGAACCTCACCACCTTCATCAACCTTTTCTTTGTCCTTGAAGGAGCCGAGGTGAACTTGCGAAACTGTACTCCTTCATGGAACGATCATACTCGAAGGTGGCTCCAACCACATGCTCAATGATATGCATAAGATACGGAGCATAAGGAATGGCCTTGTGGGGATCATTGTACACATCTGAGATTTTCTGCCCAAAGAAAATGAGAGATGCTAAAGCGTCCATCTGGCAGAGCAAAGTGGACTAGACCTTGCAGCATCATCTCTGAGGTTGTCTTGATCTCTAATCTTTGGATCCAGAGTCAGGCACATTATGTTATTAAGGACATATAGGCAGGCTTCAGGCCAGGGACCTTGAAGTTTGCCACTAGCACCATCCAAGTAGACGCCTGAGCTCTGCAGCTGCTTTGTGTACCTACCCCCTCCATACATCTCTGAAAGGCGAGGGGCATTTCTGTCCACATGGTCGAAGCCCAACAACCGAGCAAATGTGACGAAGTTGCACCGTAATGGACCCCTTGGGTCATCCAGTGCAGCACCTGACCCACCTGATCAATGTAGAGCGTTGCCCAAAACTAGCAGATGATCTCCTTTTGAAGCTACGCTCACCAGAGATCAGCCCCAAGACTCTCCATCCTCTAGCCTCTGCACCAGAGCCTGAATCTCTTCTGAGTCCTTGTCTGTCAAGGAGCGGATAACCAGCCGCTTGTGCTCAAAGAGGGGGATGGCCCTTAGCACAGAAACCCTTCCAGAGGACTGACACATAGTAGTCCTGCTGGAATCTCGTCCAAAACCTCCGATCAACTGAATCATCTCTGATAAAGAGGTATTGAAACTCCTCACGCTGCCTCCTCATCAAGTTCCCCTGCTTCCTGTCAGAGAAATCAATAGGATCTCCAAGATGTGCGGGGGAGACGGTGGTCATCAAAGCTTGGGCTTCGGGGTGCACAGGAAAAGCTCTATTGATCAGCATCAGCCCTGAAGCCGGAGGAGAGGCGGTCCAATGCGAGAATCGATGGAACGACCCTCACGATCAGGACCAGCCGGCGAAGCCACTCCACCTACAATGACGCTATGCATGCGCCCGGGCGGACCAACGGCAGAGGCGGAGGAGGTGGAGAAGCAGCATGCCCACTGCCACGGGCACGACCGCTTCCACTTCCCCTGGCACTATCCATGCTGCGACGACCTCCTTGGCCCCCGGACGAGCGTCCACGGACCTGACGAGGGAGTTCCTCCATACTCCGCCGGCGGACCCGAGCACGGCGCCCGAGATTGCGTCGCTGCGGCGCACCGGGCTGCACATCACCTTGCTCAAGGCAGCATACTCCTCATCATCGTCATCACTAGCGGTCCTCCGGTTATGCGACATCTAGAACAAGATACCATAGACCGAAGTGAGACTAAGACATGAAAAGACTACTTTCAACAGATGTAGCAAAGATGACGATCGAAATCGGGGAGGAGAACGACTCGCTGCGCGCGGGCGGTACTACCGACCCCAGGGGGCGGTACTACCGACCGCACAGCAGCGTGCAGTTTCCTTCAAACCAATCTACCAATCGCTATGAACTTGCTAACCATACATCCTAGAAGCATCTACACACTAGATAGACAATCCTACCAAAGAATCGACCTAGAACAAGGTACATTGAGAGATCGGGCAAGAACACCCTAGTACCTTGCTACTAGAGGAGAAGAGGCCGAAAATCCAACGAGGAAGAACTTCGGGCTTCAACAACACCACCAACGATCGATCTCCACGCTCCAAAAGCACCTTTCCACTGGAGGGATTTGGATTTGAGTGGAGGAGGAAGGAGATCGAGGAGGAAGAGGGATGCGGTGGCTGCTCGGCTGAAGAACGGGCTGGCGGCGGCTGCGGTCAAAAGATTGACTAGGTTGAAAAGATTCACCGCGCCCCTTTTATACTCGGGTCAAACCCGGTCGGTGGTACCCCCATAGCCCATAGTTCGGTACTACGTCGGTACTACCGCCCTATGGCGGTACCCACCGACGTACAAAAAACAAAGGGATCAGAGAGGGATTCCAAGAGAACCTTGTGTGGTATACTACACATACTTCAAACATGTCCAGATTTCATAAAACCAGTACATAGCCATGGACATAAGTGAAGCATGCAAAGATTTTGAAATCACACACAATATTTGTCAAAGCATTTGTCTAGGTCCTAGGTGAAAACAAATATGTGCAAACATCAAGCCACGTTACGAGAATCAATGATATTTAGTTCACTCTCAAAACAAAAAATCTTGACTCATCTAAAGGCTTTGTGAAGATATCGGCTAGTTGCTTTTCGGTGCTCACATGGCGTATTGCGATATCTCCTTTGGCTTCATGGTCTCTCAATAATGGTGTCGGATGTCTATGTGTTTTGTGCGAGAATGGTTTTACGGTATTGTGGCTAGCTTGATAGCACTCTCATTGTCACACAAAGTGGAATTTTATTTTCCTCACATCCGAAGTCTTTTAGTGTTTGCTTCATCCAAAGTAGTTGAGCACAGCATGCGCCGGCCGCCACATACTCGGCTTCGGCGGTGGATAGGGCAACACTATTTTGTTTCTTAGAACTCTATGACACCAAAGACCTCCAATGATTGGCAAGTCCCAGTAGTGCTCTTTCGGTCTACCTTGCAACCGGCATAGTCCGAATCGGAATAGCCAAGTAGATCGAAAGTGGAGCCCTTGGGATACCACAAGCCAAGATTCGGAGTGTGCACTAAGTATCGAAAGATTCTCTTAACGGCCATAATATGACATTCTTTTAGATTAGCTTGAAACCTTGCACACATGCACACACTAAGCATGATATCGGGCCTAGATGCACAAAGGTAAAGTAATGAACCGATCATAGAGCGATATACCTTTTGGTCCACTGACTTACCGTCCTCATTTAGATCAATGTCCATTGGTAGGCATGGGGGTCTTGATGGGTTTGGCCTTGTCCATCTCAAACTTCTTTAGCATATCTCTTGTATACTTGGTTTGACTGATGAACGTGCCATCCTTGAGTTGCTTGATTTGGAATCAAGAAAGTACTTCAACTCACCCATCATGGACATCTCAAACATTTTAGTCATGATCCTACTAAATTCCTCACAAAAGCCACATTAGTACTACCAAATATTATGTCATCGACATATATTTGGCAAACAAAGATATCATTATCGACTTTGCGAGTAAATAAGTAGCATCGGCCCTTCCTATCTCAAAACCCTTTTTGAGTAGGAAGTCCTTAAGGCAATCATACCAAGCTCTAGGGCTTGTTTGAGCCCATAGAGCGCCTTGTCGAGCTTGTAGACGTGGTTGGGGAATTTTGGATCCTCAAAACCCCGGTGGTTGCTCCACATAAACCAATTCGGAGAGGGGGCCGTTGAGGAATGCACTTTTCACATCCATTTGGTATAGCTTGAAATCATGGTGAGTAGCAAAGGCAAGTAATATACGAATTGACTCAAGCCTAGCTACAGTGCATAGGTTTCCCCAAAATCCAGACCTTTGATTTGAGTGAATCTTGAGCCACCAACCGTGCTTTGTTCCTTGTCACCACGCCATGCTCGTCTTGCTTGTTGCGGAAGACCCATTTGGTCCCTATCACATTTTGCTTGGGTCTTGCCACCAAGGACCATACTTCATTCCTGGTGAAGTTGTTCAGCTCTTCTTGCATAGCCATCACCCAGTCCGGATCATCAAGTGCTTCTTCCACCCTAAGAGGTTCCAAAGAGGAGACAAACAAGTAATGTTCACAAAACTTGCTAAGCGAGAGCGTGTCGTTACCCCCACGCCGTATGCTCCCCAATATGTTGTCAACATGATGATCCCGTTGAACTAATGATGAACTCTTGGATGTTGCACAGAGATCTCCTTTGGATGGGTCCATCTTCATCATCCACATCATATGTGTGATGTCCCCATCTACTTGTCGAACTTCATGTTGAGCTTGTGTTTGATCATCATCTTGATGTATCACTTGATCATCACCCACACTACCACCATTCGGAGTTGCGGAAGCTTCATCATGCGCATTTGGACGCACATGATGGACATGAGAATCTTGTGGAGTGTGTGATAGATCATCTTCATCAACTTGTATTTCAACGGGCCTCACATCACCCGTTGCAAGCTTCTTGATAGCTTCGGATGGAGGCACGTCATTACCTACAAGCTCATCATTGACTTGCTCATTTTGAGAGCCGTCAGATTCATCAAAAGTCACGTCTACCGTTAATTCAATAGTGCCTGTGGCATTATTGAATACACGATAGCCATGTTCGTTAGTACCATAACCAAGTAGAAAACCTTCGTACCTTAGGTGCAAACTTTGAACTTTTGGCCCTCTTGTTAAGTATGAAACACTTGAAGCCAAAAACTCGAAAGTAATGCACCTTCGGTTTGTTACCGGTTAGAAGCTCATATGGTGTCTTCCCTCTTAGCTTGTGAAGGTAGAGGCGGTTGATTGCATGACATGTCGTGTTCATTGCCTCGCCCAAAAGCCCATGGGAAGTCTTGTACTCATCCAACATAGATCTTGCGGCTTCAACAGAGTTCTATTCTTCCTTTCCACAACCCCATTTTGTTGTGGGGTATATGGAACGGAGAACTCATGCTTGATTCCTTCATCATCAAGATACTCTTCTATGTTGGTGTTCCTAAACTCGGTCCCGTTGTCACTTCTCACTTTCTTGATCTTGATATCAAACTCCATTTGTGTGCTCTTCTAGCAAACTTCTTGAAAATGCCTTGCATTTCACTTTTATCTGCTAAAAAGAACACCCAAGTAAAGCGAGAATAGTCATCAACACAACGAAACCGTATTTGTTACCACCGATGCTTTGGTAAGCAACGGTCCGATGAGGTCCATATGCAATAGCTCCAATGGTCTTGTGGTTGACACGATGTTCTTGATTGGATGCTTTGCTCCAACTTGCTTTCGGCTTGGCACGCACTGCAAATCCTATCTTTCTCAAAGAAACATTGGTTAGTCCAAGGATGTGCCCTTCCCTTTGAAGTTGGGCCAAGTTCCTCATCCCAACATGAGCTAGTCGACGATGCCAAAGCCAACCCATGCTAGATTTTGCCATTAGACATGTTGTAGGTTCTACCTTACTAGTTGAGAAGTCAACTAAGTAAAGTTTCCCTTCAACACGCCTTTAAATGCAATAGAGGAATCCCTTCTTCTAGAGACGGTCACACCCTTATCCGTAAAGAGACAATCGTAAACCCATTTCACAAAGTTGAGAAACGGATAACAAGTTGTAACTCAACGAATGCACAAGTAATACATTAGATATGGAATGTCAGTTGAGATAGCATTTTACCCAAACCAAGCACTTCTCCTTTACCATTGTCACCAAACACAATGTTGTTGCATGAGTCGTTGCTTGGTTGGAAGGAGGAGAACATATCTTTTGCCCCGGTCATATGATTGGTGCATCCACTATCAACACCCAACTTGACCCACCGGAGGCATATTCCTACAAAAAAGATTATTTCTTGATTTAGGTACCCAAATGAGATTGGGTCCTTGGGGTTAGTCACATAAGCTTTTGGCACCCAAACATTCCTCATAATTTCCCTTTTCTTGAGGGCACCAACATACTTGACTACTATTTTGCCATCATCACCCCAACAACACAAATAATCACATGTATAGCTTCTTGATATGGGCTTTTGTTGCTTGGGGGCCTCCACTTGCTTTTCCTTGTTGATCTTACCATTAGCAAGTGGAGCCTTTGGATTGGCAACCTTGTTGGCCTTGTTCATTAGGTCAAAGAGAGGGAACCCCTTTGTTAAAGTTAACAAAGGGTACCCCATTGACCATCTTCCTTCCATTGGCCTTACCATCATACCTATTGTAGCCAATCCCATCCTTGATGGATGGATGTCTTGCGGTCTTGAGGATGTCTTTTGGTTGTTGCACCTTGCACTTGCAACCATTCCTCAAGATCATGTTCAACCTATGAATCTCCTTGTCTTTCTTTTCTATCTCAACAAGGTTAGTTGCACAAGCATTTATATCAATTTTATAGCATCTTTTGCAACCATTACTAGTTGAGGCATTAGAGTCGTCGGAATCCTTAGGAGAGGTTGAAGAGGTGCTATTCCAAAGAGTGTTGTAGCTTAGTTCAAGAGTTTGATATTTATCTAAAGCTTGTGAGGCTTTCTTGAACCAAGCTAACTTCATTCTTTAGTTTAGCAATTGAGTCATTGCTCGTGGACACTCCTTAGCCAACTTCTTGTTAGTCATTGGCTAAAGATAATTCCACGGTCAATTTCTCAACCTTCAACTTTTCTTCGGAAGAGAGGCTTCCAATGCAAGGTTCTTTTCTCTCTCTTGAGAGATCAAGTCCCCTTGCAAAGCAAGACTCTCATTCCGACTCTCTAATTTAGTGAGCAACTTTATAATTTTAGATCCACCATTCTTACCAAATTTTCTCATTATGCTAAGCTCAAATTCATCCATATCATCATCACTACATTCATCACTAGAACAAGTAGGAGAGTTGGATAATACCTTCTCATTCTTAGACATGAAGCAAGAATGAGTGAAGTCATCCTCGTCGTCGGAGAGGCTCTCGAACAACCGTGATGAAGTTGTCGAAGTAGCCATGTTGGAGAAGAGGTTTTGTGTATGGCAATGTTGGCCGCTCCCTTCTCTTCTCCTTGCTCTTGCTCTTCTCTTCATCACTTGAGTCATCTTCCGAGAACCACTCCTCACCAAGATGAGCTTCACCACCTCTTCTTCTTCTTTGCTTCTTGTCATCACTCTTGCTATACTTGTTCTTGTTCTTCTTTTGTGGACAATCGGCAATGAAGTGATCATCCGCACCACACTCCTAGCAATTCCTCTTCTTGGACTTCTTGAAGTATCCACCTTTGCCCTTCTTGTGCATCTTCTTTCTCATGAATCTTCTAAAGTTCTTCACAATAAGGGCCACTCATCATCGGAGTCTTCACTTCCTTCGCTTGAAGAGTCATCTTGGGCTTTGCTTCCTTCTACTTGATTAGCCTTGAGTGCTACTACTTTCTTGTTGCTTGCCTCTCGTTCTTCTATATCTTCATCATCCAAGACTTCATGATGCTTTATCTTGGCAAGCATCTCATGAGGTCCCATGCTCTCATAGTTGGGTCTCTCCATGATGATTGACGCAAGGTTCTTGTTCTTCTTTCTATACGCTCTCAATAGCTTTCTTGCAGCTGAGTTGTCATCCCACTTCTTGTCTCCAGAGCTCTAATCTTCTTGTTGATCAAAGTCATGAATCTATCAACATTTGTTGAGTGGTTTCACCACTCCGGATAGCGAAGTTCTCAATCTTTCCTTGAAGAAGCTCTATGTTGCACTTCCTCACACTAGCATCACCCTCATATGATATCCGGAGAGTGTCCCAAATCAGCTTGGCACTCTCCATTCCATGTACCTTGTTGCTTTCTTTGGGCTTGAGGCATGATAGAATCAATTATGCGGCTTGAACATTTTGTTGAAACTCGATCACATCATTGTCGGTGTACTCTTGACCTTCAACATGATTTTGTCCATTTTCGACAATCTCCCAAACTCTTGCGGCAAGAAGGTGTAGCTTCATCTTGTGCGCTCAATCATTGTAGTTGATTCCATCAAAGGCGGGTGATTTGCCTAGATTGACGCTAGGCAGTTGAATGACTTTGCCCATTTGGCTATAGTCATATGGCACTCTAGTGAACTCGGTGTCTTTCTTGCCTTTCCTCTCTCATCTTCCTTCTTCTTGTCATCGCTTCCGGATGATTCGGCTTTGTTGTCCAAAGCTCGCCTCAACTCTCCATCTCATCTTTCATCCTCTTCATCTCATCTTCATTCATGCTTCTTTGCTTGATCTTGAATTACCTGAGCAGTAACCTTCTTGACAATCTCATCAAGCTGTTCTTGACTTATGGTAGACATGATTCTCCCTTACGCGGTGAAGCGCTAACACAAGGTTAGGCTTCGATACCAATTGAAAGGACCGAATCCGCCTAGAGGGGGTGAATAGGTGATTTTTAACAATCTGCAACTTCACAAACTAGAAGATGTAATTAGATATCAACCGGAGAGGCCGGTTTGTTTGGGTAGGTACTACCGGGTGTAGAACACCAGTACTACCGACACAAACAAACAGCACAACCGGGATCCTAAAAGGAACTACAAATCCTAATGTAAGTGAACTATGAATATATACAAGAATCTACCTCACTTCCCTAAGTATGATAGATAGCAAATCTACTCTCACCGAGCCTTGGTAGCTTCCCTTGATGTAGATCAAGCCTTTCCAACCTAAGAAGAAGATAGGGATAGGAAGAACTCGAAGAACACAATAACAAGTGAAGTAGAAAATAGGGACAACAACAACAAGCACACGGGACACACGATTTATCCCGAGGTTCGGCCAATCCACTAAGGAGTGCCTACTTCCTCGTTGTTGAGGTGACCACAAAGGTCGGAGTCTATTTCACCTCCTCGCCTCACTCAAGCAACCACAAGGCTACGAGAGTTTCTCTACTAGAGAATCTCAGGGTAATACAAACGCTTCGGGGAGCCCTCACAAGTAAATCAATACGGGCTACCACGAAGAACACCTAACCGGCTAGAGCTCAAAGAGCTCAAGAGTAAAAGACACAAATCAAGCCGGCTAGATGGAACCAAGTGCTCAAGTCGGGGAGGTCGATGCTTCCCGCTCTCTAATCTCACTTCCCTAGCTCAATCCTTGCAAGAGAGTGAATCTAGGAGCAAAGGGGGGGAGAGAGAGGGGAGGAGTCAATGCTTGGAGAGTGTTTGTCCAAAGTTAGGTCAGCAATAAGTCTATGGAATAAGTGAGTGACCATGAAAAGTGAAGAGAGGAAGCATTTATACTCCCTCAGTCCTGAGGCTGGTCGGTACCACCGACCTGTTCACAACGGTCGAATAGAACCAGGTCTGACCAAAAAGGACAACTACCGACCTCAGGTCGGTACCACCGAGGGCGTACCGAGGTTATGGCGGTACTACCGCCAGGCCAAAACGGCCGCGAACAGAGAGCTCCGCAGTTAGAGACTTGGTCCCTCGGAAACTACCGACCAGGGTCGGTAGTACCGAGGTTATGGCGGTACTACCGCCAGGCCAAAAGCGAGTCAGTCCAGAGAGCCCTGCAAAACTTGGTTACCACCGGCCTTGGGTCGGTAGCACCGGGGCGGTACTACCGAGGTAATGGCGGTACTACCGCCAGGCCAAATTCAGCGCAGGCAGAGAGCCTTGCAAACTTGGAAACCACCGGCCAAGGGTCGGTACTACCGCGGGCGGTAGTACCGAGGTTATGGCGGTACTACCGCAAGCCAAATCGAACTCTACACAGAGAGCTTCACAAAACCAGGTTACTACCGACCAGGTCGGTACCACCGAGGCCGGTAGTACCGAGGTTATAGCGGTACTACCGCCAGGTCATTTTTGACCAACACAGAGAGGGTGTTTGAGCGCTGCGCAGAGAAGTTGTGGTCGGTACCACCGACCATATAAAATTACCCCCTACGTGTTCGTGATTGTGCGGTGTCTCTCAAGTGAACTATAGTTAGTCGATTTGAGCACTTTTCTCCACATCTAGCCAACTTACTTTGTGACCCTCTTCATAGTACGGCTTACCTATAACTCAAGTTTAAAATTGAAATTTTAAACTACCACTTGAGCTAGGCATCTTTATGTCCAAAAGTATCCTACGTGCTTTGTTCACGAGATTTCAAATTTCAACGTTCAAATCTTTCAAAGGACTAACACCTGCATACATGCTCTTATAAACCGGTTAGTCCCTAATTTGATTGTCATTAATTAGCCAAACCCACATTGGGGGCGAATGCACTTTCACATCTGCTACCTATGCAGCCGGTCACAAGCATGCCACGTCTGCTCCACATGTTGTCCATCCTTCCATACCCTATTTGAGGTGCTTCACGAACATAGCATCGTTCATTAGCACTATTGTCAATGTTTGACATTGAAGCATATTGTACAGTAAATAAGCTAAACCATTTAGCTGGGATTGCTGCCTCTAGATTAGAAGAACTACCTCTAGGAGAAATGTTTTTCATAGAGAGCCTAGTTGATTCATCATTCATCATTCATCATTCTATTCTAGAGAAATCGGTTGAACCATACCAATCTTCAAGTTGTCATGGGGAGCATCTTGATCATCAAAGTTGGGTTGCATTTTGTTGATGATGGGCATCAATGTGCTCATCAGGAATGAATTCCTCTCCTAGTAGAAGTGTCCAACTGACTGATCTAGGGGATTCCTCATCAATGAAAGGCTCTAGTCAACTTGGGATAGTAGGCTAGATCTTGAGGCTTAAATGGATGTTGATGCATTTCATCCACTAACTGTAAAGATTTGCTTCATTTGGATTAGGTAAAAACTTCATCATTATGTTGCAATAAGTTGATTCCCCTTCATTCTGAGCTAAGTCATTGAGTTCTACAAAATCACCCTCATGAACTTGAGTAGTAGGATTATTAGTTGATGATCACTTCATGCAAATCTTGACTACTAGCTTGTTGAGATCAGGGTCCATGTCCACCAACGAAGCAAGAGCCAAATTCAAGTCATGATTCAAAGGCAGAGGATTATTTTCTTGGTCTTCAACTTAAGGAGAAGGTTAGGAGGCCCAAGGGGCTTCCTGATTCCTCTACAAAGCATTCCCTTTAGGCTACCCTTTCCATTTTTGGGAAGTTTGATTTGGTCTAGGCCCAGGTTGACCTAGCCCAAAGAAATCAAATGGCACACCATTTAACCTGGTCCTAGTCTCTCACTCCTAGTTGTCCCCATGCTACTAGAGATGGCAAGTTCCAAACTGCTTCGTGTTCAAGAATGCTGACAAGTGGTTGTAGGAATAACTCCCCTAGTGCAAAGGTGGAGGTATAGTGAGTGTAGTGCTACTCCTCACCTTCTCTAGATGTTATTTGTTGAAAACCTTGCTAGCTATATCCTATGATTATGTCTATTGACCCTCCTCAAGCAATTGTTGGCGACTAGTTTGTCTCCCAAAAATCCTTAGATTGCCACCATGAACATCATGACCTGATTCCTGGGCAAGCATAGACAAGGTAGCCTGCTCCTCGAGCTCTCGTCATCTCTTAGCCTTGCTCTCTTCCTATGTGTTTCTTCTTCGAAGAAACCTTATTTTTATCATTTCCTCTCATATGTAGGAGAAATGATAGAAAGGTCTAGAAAGGTGAGCATATATGCTAAATATAAGACTATCTATGAGAGAAGAAAAATATATCCTAGTAGCATAGCATGGACAAATGGATTAAGTAAGCTGACACTAACAAAGGATGGCACAAGATATAAAAATGGATAAGGCAATCTACTGAATAATGAGGCAGGCACTAACTCTAGCAGCAGTCATCACACATGAGCCCACTCTAGAAATTTGAGTGAAACATGGTACTCTTGCTAGCAACAAAGAAAGTACATCATAGAGCAACCCCTCGATCAATTAGGTGTCATAATAGCACAAAAATGAGTCTCACTAAAAACTGACTCTTTAAGATTCTTGGAATGACTTATAATTTAGGATGGAGGGAGTAATTCTAAGAATGTAAGTTTCATGAAATTAAATATACAAAGTAAAGAGGGTTAGGAACACGACTATGTTTTTTAGGTATGAGAGTCAACATTCTCCACTAGTCCTTGTTGGAGCACATGTCCAACACTAGAGAATTTTGGTGGCCTCTGACTCAAACTTAAACTAGTCGTTACTATACAGATAAGCTCTAGTGATAACTCTGGTGGTGCACCAGAGAATTCCACAGGTCAAATGCACTTGTCCCTATAACATATCCTTGGTGCATCACCAGATTGATAAATTTCGGTAGCTCTTAGCAAACTTCACACCTTCAATATTGCATAACTCTGGTGCTAATCTTCAGTGAACATGCCTAAATTATGCCTTGAACTCTCATAGAAAACCCTAGCCAATGCACTGTTCCATATCTCTGGTGGTTTCTCTGGTGCCCACACCAAAGAGCTCTGATGCATATAAAAAACTATCCAATCTCTTTCATTCAACTCCTTTGAGTTTAGGCTTGGACTTAATCTGAGCTATCTGGTGCTGATTTTTTTATAAGTGCGCATCACATTCGTTCACTAGACTCACTTAGCCCTCTTTGTAGTATGGCCAAAGGAGAGAATCTAAACTATTCTAGTGTCTCTCAATGCTAAACGACACTTAGAACTAGCTCATCGTTACCTTTCACACATATCATTTGAAAACCGATTGAAAGCCATCATTAGGAGGCATGAAACCATAATAAAAGACCAATAAATATGCATCATAATGTTTCTACAAACAAATGTTAGATCTACATAATAATTGTGTTGTCATTAATCGTGCAATCGAAGGTGCTAGATGCTTTCAACAGTTGTGTTGTCACAAAGAAGGAACCATGTTGTAACACTCTGGTGTTAAGCAGACTAAAACTTGACATGTCATCATATGCACTGGCATTTTATCTGAGTGGATACCTAAATATGCATTCACTAAAAACAGTTTAATTCATCATGCTTGTGCTTAGTTGTTAAGGAGTGCTTAAGTTTGAAACCCTAGTTTATGTTTTCTTATGTTGTGAATAGTGCTTTTATGATATAAAAGGGTGTTTTGGTAATCTCATATATAGTATTGAATTTTGCACCCAACTTTGGAATTATGTCTCAAAGGTGTATTTGGAACATGTTTCAAGTCACCAATGAGGTATAAATCAATTTGGTTGAAATTCAAAGAAATAATTTAATTAATTTGAAAATCCTATTTTGTCCCCTTTTTCATAATTCTAAATCTAAAAAGATTTGGATAGGCTCTAAAAAGCAAAGTTGCTCCATTTTTGATAATGATCAACTTTGATGTATAAAGTTTTTCAAGTTCTTATATGAAATCAAAGTAATTGTGAATATACCCTTTTGTCCTTTTTGTCCCTTTTTGAATTTCAAACCCTAATTCAAAATCTAAGCATATTTTGCTTATGTTGCAAAAATAAAAGATGTTCAGAATTGAATTCTGAGCATTTGATATTTTAGCATATTTTCAACTTATATTCAAAAATCTGAAGTAATTTTTAAGTTTGTGAAAAGGTATAAAGAAGGAGGGGGATAAGTTCAGTCTCCTGTTCATGGCGGTGGAGGCCGATCTTTGATCGACGACGCCAGCGCGAAAGGCGTCGTTCTTTCTCGAATGAGCCCGCACCCATCTCTGTGGTGAGGTCAAGCAGCTGCTGGCGCTCTCCCTTGCTCCGTGGCGCCTTCTCCTGAGCTCGCCATCGTCAGTTCGCCACCAGGGCACCGACGGGCACCACTCCGACCTAATCTCAAATTCACAGCACACCAAGCGTTCTCATCCAAAATTGACCGCGGCTATAACCTCTTTACCTCCTTGCGCATCTCCAGAACCCATCCTTTCTACCTCTACTGCCCCAGAGCGCTTGTGCTCGCCGTTCTTCTTCCCGCCGGGCGAAAACGCCGCCGAGCTCGATCTCACCGTGGTCCGCTCAACCGGGCACTTCTCTACTCTCCCTGTTTCGCGTTTCTGTTTCACCTTGACCCCAGGTTACTCATCGGCTCGATGGTTCTTTGTTTGATGCTCAGGTCTCGCCGGAACATCACCTTCTTCGCCGGAGCTCGCCGCCGCAAGCCACTGCTCTGTGGACTTCTCCTCTCCGTCCATCCTCCTCCGCTCAAACCAGCTACACAGCCAGCATCAGGGTGAGCTACTGGAGCTTCCTAGCCCCTCTGTTCTTTTGCTACCGACCTGAGTTCACCGGAACAGCTCCGCCGTGATCCGATCCGCCGCCGTGCGTGGCCAGACCACACCGGAGCGGTAGCGTTTAGGGTTAGAGGCTCTATCGGCTGCGGATGACCTGACGATGCTTATGCTCGCGTCCGTTGGGTCTCTAATGGCCGGAGTTGACCGGCGTAAGGTTCGCCGGCGCGCGGTGCGCCGCCGTTCACGCTGGCCGAAGTCGGGGACTTCGCGTTTGTAAAGATGAGAAAGTGTAGGGTGCTGGTTGCAAATCCCGTGACTCATGTGAATAGTACTATAGACTGCGGGTTGTTTCCTTAGAAGCCGAAGGGCTTTTCTGCAAAACGCCGAGGCGCGCGGGCAGAGCCAGGCCGGGCCGTTTTCACGCGCGTTGGGCCGCGCTAGAGCGGGCCGAAAGCCCAGTTTGGGCTAGATTTGAGTTTTTCTTTTTATGGCTTTATGCACAGTAGCTAAGTTTGTTATTTTTGCTATAATTTTTCTATAGCTCTGTTAATTGTGAAATTTGACATGTTAGATGATAGCATGTCTGTGCTAATATAAAAATTATAAAACTTATGTTTTGAGTACTTTTGCTATAACAATTAAATCTGTACTTTAATTAATAAATGCAACTTTGATGAATTATGTGATTTTCTGTGTTTCTCCAAAATCATGAATTTGACATGTGAGTTTATGTCATTAATATCTACCTTCATGATTAATTTTGGCTCTGTTTGAATAAGCATGATTTGTTCATAACTAAAAGCTATTTAAAATGACTTATAAAATAAATAGAAATTGTTAATCCCTTTTAGATTTGTGTGAATTTTTGGATTTGTTTGACAACCAGGGGAACATTAGCATGATTTGCTCCCTGGTTATGGATTCTTTTATACAAATGATCTTTTGTTGCTTGTAGTATAGTTACTACCTTGCTTAATAAAGATAATAAAATTTGCTTAGTAATAATTATAGTTTAATAGCTAAGTTGGTTTTGTTGGTTTGCAACTATACCGTGATGGAAGATTGTATAAATAATGTTTACAGCTTAAGAAAATTTCCATCTTTACCTTGATCATGTCATAAGCATCCCATTGATCATGCATATGCACTTCTACGTGTAGATCTCGTTTCGGAAGAACCGGATCCACAGTGGGTTTCTTCTGAGAGTTTGGATCCTTCTAGTTTTTCTGAGTCACCGGACTTCGCTAATCACCAAGGCAAGCCCCGGACATTAAACCTATCCTTCTTGTATTTTTTATAAAGTTATTTATATCACTTGAGTTAATATGATGCATTAAGTGAATAGGAGTTGAGTGAAACCTATTTGATGCATTACCGATTTTGATGATTCCAATATTTAACCTTGATACCCTTTTATGAAAAAGCTTAGTATGCTTAGCCATGCTTTACTACTTCATTATAGTAGGTGCTTTAAAAATGGTTGTTATGTTATGGAAATCATGAATCTTGAGATAACATGATAACGATAGTAACTTACATCAAGAATGGAGTCTTGTTGTAAGGTTACTCAACATAGGACCTTATCGTTGTTGGCCTGCTGTGATTGAGACCTTTGAGTACAGCCCACATGCGGTGGTAAGCCTCGTCTATAGCTATTCCGATACTTGAGAACGGACAACCGCGTACTGGGAGTGGAGAGATGGCGGGAGTAGCGTGTACCCTCGGGGCTATGAGATAGTCGGGTTCGAGGTGTACTGTACTCTCGGGTGACGCTGGACCCGTTCTTGTATGGGAGGATCTATAGATAGGGTTGACGTATGCAAGATTAAGTTCTACATATGTCGTGTGGTACTGAATCCCCAGCTGGTTTTAAACGATTCGAATCGCCGTGTTTCCTCGGATATGGAGCCTCAATTCACTGACCCGCACCGTAGTAATGAATGGGATCTTTATGAAATGAGAACGAAAGATGTGGTATGCTTATGAAAGTTTGAGAATCTTTGGATAGTTATGAAATTTAATCTTGAGTTAAAACTTGAAACTAGGTTTTTCTATTAGTAAGCTTTTATGCAAAAGAAATGTTTTAATCTTGCTAAAGCCTTATCTTGAATCCCTATAGCCTTCATACCTGAGTCTTCTCCTCTTTTCTAGACGGTTAAGTCTTGTTGAGTACTTTTGTACTCAGGGTTTGTTAACCTTTTGCAGGTGAGTTCATTGATCATCCTTTTGGTGGTCAATGTTTCTTCACTCTTGTGGAGGAGAGTGATAATGACTCTGATGTTTGACCTTGGGCAAGTATCAAAAATTGTGTGGTATATGTAATATTAAGTTCCGAACCTTTTATGTAATAAGTACTTATGGGTTGTAAACTTTTAAACTTTTTTCAATCTATGTTATATACTCTTTCCGCTTTTACTCTGATTTATCTTATCTATAAAACTGTTGTAATACTGTGATGCTTGACGAGGGAATTCCTGAAAAGAATGTAACGTGGATGATTCGGGTTTCCCGAGGACACCCGACAGATCTCTTGAGTCATTTGGAACTCGTGCACGCCGATCAGAAGTCTTTAGGACAATAATGAGTGCATGTGGGCCACTTAATTCAGGAGGTTCTGCCACACATGTTCACCTCCCGCTCTAGTATCTCCTTCAATCTCATCCTATCGTCCTCCCACCATCCCCTCTCAAATGCCTCTCTACTCCACTTCATTATCGCAGGTTCACAACACTAGGCAGCGGCACAAACCTCCATTGCCCTAAGAGGACCATGATACCAACCTCTGTGAGAGGACCCTCAAGGACAAGATGGCAATGGACCCGTGCCTCACAGCAGTAGCCATTGCCACAGTCTGGCCACTGTCTACATGAGCCACCCATGTGGGATAAAGGAAAAAACATGGGATAAACAGAAACCAACACCTAGGGAGTTGTTTTACAAATTTATTGAAAGGCATTTTCCTTTTTCTTTACTCAAAGTTAAAATAGGTAGTTGCTCTAAAGCTCTTTTGCTACTCCATCCAAATATAAGATATCCAAGTAAGCTTGGGACATATTATGTGATAAGACAGATGACTCTCAAACCCTCATTGACTACCCTATGTTTAGGTTGGTGATAGACAGTAATGGTAGATATGCATGTGAATGTTGCCTTTTAGAGTGTTTGTTCACCTAGAATATTTTATAATTTGGTAAAAATTTTGAACTTTTGATTCTTTATATTTTAGGATGGAGGGAGTACAAATTAAATACATCACCATCTGAACGTGGTGAATGGAGATCGTGTATATAATATTGGGGGCATTCTTGATTTGCTTTGTCCGTACATAGCAACACATGACATGACTATATGGAACTAGTTTTTTTTTAGAGGTAGCACATGACATATATACCTGCAGTATTATAATGACGTGACAGCGATTCCAAAAGGTGATAGATATATCTGCTCCCTCCATCCCTAAATGATTGTCGTCGTTGATGTGCGTGTTATAAGTTTAACTCAATTTGTAGCAAATGTGTACAACATTTGGATCTCCAATAATTTTTGTTAAAAACTAGATTCAAATATCTATCAACGATACTAATTATGTATCATACATATTAATATTTTTTAATATATATTTAGTCAAAGTTGTTTTTTGGAAAGCGCAACGACAGACATTAAGGGACGAAGGGAGTATCTATTAGCTAGATGCATCCTTGGTTACGCTGCGTGTAGGAGGTGAGCCCGGTGTGCATGCACGGACTCCTTTAGTCCCGTATCATAATAAGTTTAACTCGATTTATAGTAAATATATACTCTCCTCCATATCATAAATAGAGTTCGTTTTGAAAAAGGTTTCGGTTAAACATTGGAAATATAAATCATGAATAACTTTTAATTATTGAGTTTAGAAATGTAAAAATCAAATAATAAATTTATCTTGAAAAGTATTTTCATAAAAGTATATATACACCACTTTATAACAAATATTTTAAAGAAATAAGTGGTCAAAGTGATGCTTTGGAGACCGTGTCGCTGTCAAAACGAACTCTAAAAGAGATATGGAGGGAGTATAATATTTGTATCTCTAAATAATTTTGTTAAAAAAGTAGATTTAGAGATCTTTCCAATGATACTAATTATATACGATAAATATTAATATTTTTAATATATATTTAGTCAAAGATATTTTTCGGGAAGCGAAAAGACAATTATTTAGGGACAGAGATGGTATGTCATACGGAAAGCGTGCACGAGTACATCAAAGGCCATGTTTGGATACTCTAGCAGCTAGAGGTTAGAGTTATTTTCTAGCTTATAAGTAGCCCTAAACTAACTCTAGCTAAAAAGGTGTTTGAATACCCAATCATTTGGTGGGTGGAGGCAGAGAGAAAAATTACTTTTTTAGTGGTCCCAACCAAAACTAGCCCAAGTAGTCATCTCTTAGGTCCTGTTTCGATATCTAGCACAGCTAGAGGTAGAGTTATTTTCTAGTTTATAAGTAGTTCTAAACTAACTCTAGCTAAATAGTTGTTTGGATACAAGGGTTAGATCAATAATAAATGTACTTTCCCAATTATTTGGTGGGGTGGAGGTAGAGAGAAAAATCACTTTTCTAGTGGTCCCAACCAGAACTAGCCCAAATAATTACTCATTGGTGGGGATAGTTTTTTAAGGTGAGTTAGATGCAACTAGTAGCCCTTGGATCCAAACAGGTCCTTGATGAAGATAGTTTTTTTAGATGGGGTTAGATGTAACTGGCTCGAACTAGGCCTTCTGTGTGAATACTTTAGGCTAGTTAAGGCTCTGTTGGATACTCTAACACAGCTAAAGGTTAGAGTTATTTTCTAACTTACAAGTAGCACTAAACTAACTCTAGCCAAAGAGGTGTTTGGATAGAAGAGTTAGATTGACAATAAATGTACTTTCTCAATCATTTGGTGGGGTGGAGGTAGAGAGAAAAATCACTTTTCTAGTGGTCCTAACCAAAACTAGCCAAAATAATCACCTCTTGGTGGGGATAGTTTTTAAGGTGGGTTAGTTGCAAATAACTCAAACTAGCTCTCTTGTTTAGATACTTTATGGCTCTAGTTGAGCTCTAAAATAGCTCAAACTAGCTCTAGCCCTTGGATCCAAACAGGATTTATAAGCTCTAAAAGCTCAAACTAGCTGTACTCTGCTCTTCGATCAAACAGGGCCAGAAACAAATTAAAGAGACAAAGAAAGGTATCATCGTCGGCTAGCAGCATTGCCGCTCTTTCACGTCCAAATCAATCCCTATCTGAGCAGCGACTCAAAGCGATCGATCAAGGGCAGGCAGGCAGGCATTATTTGGTTTCCGCGCATGCACGCCACCGACCGACCACCGTCGTAGCTCGTGTACTGCTGCTGCAGGTCCATATATATCCTCGCAAATGTGTGTGTACGTGCGTGCGTGCGTGTTGTCTAGAAAGCTAGAAGACATACACAGCTAGCAGCTAGCAGCCTAGCAAAGGATCGATCCATGGCGGAGGCGATCATCGGGCCCCTGGTCGGGAGGCTGCAGGAGGTGGCCGTCGGCGAGGCCCGGGCGCTGGTCGGGGTGAACGCCGACATCCACCGGCTCCGGGACAAGCTCATGTGGCTGCAGGCCTTCCTCCGCGAGGCCGACACCAGGCGCCGTGCCGTCACCGACGAGGTCACCAGGGTCTGGACGCTGCAGACGCGCGACGCCGTCTTCGACGCCGAGGACGCCCTCGACCATTACCATCTCCATGTCGACATGTCCAGGTAAGTATGTCCCCACGCACCGGGATCCCACGCAGCACGTACACAATTAAGCTCAATTTTAAGCTAGCTAGTATATACCAACTTAACAAGGATGCATGTATTCATTCTGAATTGAAGGTACCCAAGGTGGGTTCGTGCTACTATGATATGTCTTGAAACATTCACAATTCAAGTACGGATGAGACGCAGCCTGTCTAGAAAAATCAGAGCCATCAACATGAGGCTTGATGGCATCATTGAAAACAAAGATAAATACAAGATAGAGGATTCCAATAAAAACACAGATGTGACATGGAAACCTTCTACATCAACATCTATACGTTACACTCATATAAAGTTGTAAGTAGACAGATCGAATTACCTTTTGTACTTATTAACTATATTCTATAGCTGATTTCACTTATATGTCGTCATTCCTATGGTACGTAGCAGGGAGTAAGAAATCACTACTTATGTGAAAAGCTCACTCGACTATAGGTTTCTTTTCTACGTACAAATAATCCAATAGATCGAGATGAATTATTTGCCTTCCAACTTCCCTCCTCCTCTTGCTTTTTTTTAGTAAAAAGGAAATTTGAGGAATTAAATGGGTGAATGATGCATTCACTTACATTTGAGAATAATTTTGTGCCTTACTTGATTGATAGGCACATTAATTATGTTGTCCTATCCAATGGGATGCATAGATAAAAAATCTCAACATTTGATTAAATTGAGCTTAAATTCCTAACTAAGGATATCAACACCATATATAGCTCTCCCTGTGAGTACCAATGGAGGATCTTACTCTTGGGGTGGGTTATGTCTCCAATATATTTTCTTAAGTACATTGTTCATCTTGTAGGCGGTGTCATGATATGCCACATAGTCTTGAGATGACATATCAGGCAACTCATATAATGTGTAGTCTTTTCGGTTGTCTTGTGTTAATTTCCAAACAACCACCTCTTTTCCTCATCCCTCCCACCGTCTCTCATCCACATCATCAAAAATCCAATGTGGCATGGGTGAGACAACACACACACACACAAATCACACAATGTACTTGCCCATAGGTGGTAGCAACCTAATTCTTGTGTGGTTGTTGAGTTGTGAGGGTGTGACTCAGCCACTATGGTTGAAATTGGAGTTTATTTCACTACTGGAGGATGGGCCTTTAGTCTCGGGTCTCAGGGACCTTTAGTCCCGTTTCTGTCTCAGGGACCTTTAGTCCCGGTTCTGTCTCAGGGACTAAGGTTCCGGGACTAAAAGTCTTCTACAGTATTCAACCCGGGACTAAAGGTCGGGAATAAAAACGAAAAAATATTGTGGCTGTGGAGATTTGAACTCAAGACTGCACAGTTAGCCTTCACGTGCGTTACCAACTGAGCTACACTACACATCTAACAGAATAGGATACTCCTTCTTTTAAATTGTGTCTGGAAGGACCTTTAGTCTCGGTTGGTGTTACCAACCGGTTGGTAACACCACCGAGACTAAAACCTTTAGTCCCGGTTGGTATTACCAACCGAGACTAAAGAACACTGACCCTTTAGTCCCGGTTGCCTCGAGGAAAAGGAACCTGGGACTAAAGAACTTTTAGTCCCAGACACAAAAAAAATTCGAGACTAATGGCCGATCTGTCTATCGTCCAAAGGCCTTTTCTCTAGTAGTGTTTTGTAGGCATGGGATAGGAATATTCATGAGTATGCAATTGTGGTATGCCATGTGGGAGGAGGATTTTACGAGCAAATATCACCCTTGTAACAGAAAAGGAAATAACTATTCTTTGGTCCAACAACAAGTTTTCCCTTCTTGTGCCACATAGTCTTGAGATGACTTAACGGGCGACTCATATAATGTATAGCCTTTTCAATTGTCTTGTGTTAATCTCCAAAAACCACCTCTTTTCCTCATCCCTCCCACCGTCTCTCATCCACATCATCATCAAAAATCCATATAAGACTGCTTACACATACCAATCACCAATGTACTTGCCCTTAGGTGGTAGCAACCTAATTCTTGTGTGGTTGTTGAGTTGTGAGGGTGTGACTTAGCCACTATGGTTGAAATTGAATGTTTTTTTTGAGTTTATTTGTAGGCATGTGATAGGAATATTCGTGAGTATGCAATTGTGGTATGCCATGTGGGGAGGGGGATGTTACGAGCAAATGTCACCATTAAGTGTAACTAGAAAAGGAAATAACTACCTACATGTACATTGTTTTCCTACCATGGCAATCGTCTATTACCAGTACAATGAACATGAGGGTATGCCCAATAATTATTAGGTGGGTTTATATAGCTTTGGATCTAGAGCTAGATAGTAAGAAAAAGACATAAATTTAGACACGATCGGGCCCTCGAATGGTAATAAACCTATGTCTTATGTTTGGTGGTTTATATTGCTTGTTTCCGTATGTAGATGTGGATGTTTTCTGGCCTCTCTATTGGTTCTATCCTGACCTAAGGACCATACATGCTTATATAGTTTGGGGTAGGGTTACATGGTTGATTTTCTTTCCTAGTCAGATAAGGTATGCTTCTATTGATATAAAATCCATTTCTCAAAGTAATGGAAGTCATTCTCTTATAGGAAATGGCTCAAAATCACTATTCGACCTTTTAGGTTAAGGCATCATGGAAGATCATGCTTTATGTCACATTCAGGTCTAATTTTTAGTCCATGATATAACTATGGATGGATTTCCACCTAGCTATGCATTTCTGTCACATTCAGATCCATTTTTTAGTCCATGATATGACTACATTGGATGGATCTTCCACCTAGCTAAGAAAGAATAGATGATGCAGATGTGGGTAATAGATCGACATGAAGAACATGAGTTGGCGCATAATGAAACTGCTAGTAGTCCTAATATCTCCTTCAATCTGTAATCCAAGATTGGAGAAATAAGACTAAGCGGGACCTATAGGGAACAAACAACTAATTAAGTTTAGAAGGCTATTCCATAATTGAATCCCCATAAAAATACTTAGTCTCTTAAACAAGATGTCGGTGTTTTGGAAACCGACCGATGAGTGAACTTGTTTTATGCATCTAGTCTCGGATGGTTAGATAGGGCACAAGGTTTACAATGGTTCGTGCAGAACGTCCCTAGCCCAGTTGAGCGTGGCTCGTGCAACTATCTCGAGATCGTAGGAGGGTGTACAATCAGGTCGAGAGAGGGAACAGGCTCCCAAGTCTCTATGCTCGTATGTGTGATTGAGCCAGGTGTAATATCGCAAGGCGTGTGCTCTACCCCTGCATGGAGGTTTCCCCTATTCCTTTTATAGTTCAAGGAGGGGGACCCAGACCATGCCTTATCATGGAAGAGGTTCGAGAATAGGGTCGGGGTACAAACGTGTAGGTACAAGAGGATAAAGAAAATCTTGTGGCACGTGTGGTTATGTCATTGTCTTCGCTCTTGTATTTGGGGGACCCGGACGCTCTTGGTCGTTGTGCATGTTTGTCAAGATGGATGTTCTGGTCTGTCTCCTTCAATTGGTCATGTGGTTGACTCTGAGGTCGCTGCACCGTCCGCCTGACCCCACTGGCCAGGGTCCCTGTCGCTAGTTGTAGTCCTGTAGGCTAGTGTGTAGTCCAAGGATAAGGTGCATTTGGGCCCAGATGCACGCCGATTTGGGCTATCTAAATTAGCCTAGATAATCTGAGCCCGGTGCAGACTCAGGCCCTCGGGGCCTCCTTATCTTGGATCCTAGCACGCCTCATTGCGTGGTGACGGTCAGTTGCGTGCCTATAGGTCGGGTCATCATTCCCTGTTCCACGAGCGATCACAAACTGACACCAATGGGATGGGTCCCTACCTTGTCAGATGATTCTTGTGCTCCCGCTCCGTCAAGTGGCGCGAGAGTGGGTCGTCGAGGGTCGAACGTAGCATCATAGGGTCGAGCGCAGTGATAGAGTCGGGCGAGGTAGGGCGTGGCCCCTACGGCCGGTCGTTGTGCTATTAGCTCGGACGAGTCACCTTAGGGTCGGACTAGGTGTGGTCTTGGGTTGGTCGCCTCGCCTCTTTGCGAACGTGGTTCCCCTTCCTTCCTCCGAGGGCTTGGAGGAAGAATCCGTTGGTTGTGGTTTGACTTCGGTTGTTGTGTTACGACACGGCTACTCTTCGCTAATCCTGGGACGTTGGGTACTGTGTTATTTACCCTCGACAATTTTACCCCTGACACAAGACATTCTAAAACTTAGAAAATTCTAGTCATTAGGATTTCTTTTTATATGAAGTATGCAATATTTGAGAATTTCCTATAAATATAGGTTTTATTTGGAATTCATAACAATCAACTACGAAACAAGAGAGCTCTTTTATTTAACAGAAATAAATACAAAATTAACAAAAATAGATACAAAATGATTATAAACTAAATGAATCAAACTTGTTTATAGTTAAATAATTTTTAGCTAATAAGTAGATAAAATAAATCCTTTATTAACATGTTGAATTTAAGCAACTAAACTCATTCTCAATTTTGGAACATGAAGAGATATGCATGCTAGTTATCTCAATGACGACTTGAGATATATTCTAGGTGGCACTACTGACCCTAGACCAGCCCTACGTGCGGTAGCCACAACATAGTTCCTTCGAGGTAATCATTCATAGGTTTTCATGATTATAAGTGAAAATTGAATAGTCCAACAGTTTCATAAAAAAGGAGCATTCAATTTCTACAAAAAGATACATGAGCTCATCATACATTGATATATCCAGGAGCATGTAGTGTTATAAGTGGTGTCCCTTCTCGCTTTCTTGTATAGAGTACTTTGGCTGATCGAGGCATATTTTGATTAAAAAGTGGAAAATGATTTCAATTTTTCTTGAAAAAAATATCGATTAGCAATGGATAGATTATTTGGCACTACGTTTGATTGTCAACTTACTCTTTAGACTAAACTTATTCTGGTACTAACCAATATACAATGGTTGAATCTCAGGGATGATATCCATGATTCAGATGCAGTGATATATAAGGAGGAGCACAACCAATTGAGGATGCCCTTGTTAAAAACCTAACTGAACACCAGGAGGGCAAAGAACACTATCCAGTCATGATCACTATGTCTGGAGAAAGTGGTATTGGCAAGACAACTCTTGTGAGAGACATTTACAAAAAAATGGAAAAGAAGAAAGTGTTTGAAGTGCAAGCCATGGAAAGTTTTGCACCTTATTTGACTGCTCCCAACATCCTTCAACAAATTACCCAGCAACTGACAGAAGATGACACGAATTGCCCTAAAGAAATGGCACAGGAGATGTTGCAAATAAATTGAAAAATAAGAAGTACCTGCTCGTGATAGATGGTGAAGTTAGTGGTACTGAATGGAAGCACTTTTTGACTAGCATCCCATTTGGCACTAAGGGTAGTAGAGTAGTGCATATCACACAAGGTAAACCAGAAGAGCCACCTAGCAGCTACCATCATGTCACCATTCAGGTAAAAAACTTACTGAAGATGCTGCCATGTTATTGTTTCGTCAGAGGCTACCTAAGGAACTACAAGATAAAAAACTTAAAAGGTACCAAAAAAGTATTTTTCAAAATCACCCAAGGGTTACCTTTGGCGGTTGTTCTTTTATCAGGTCTTGTGCAAACCAAGGAGTTCCCAAGTGAGTGGGTGAAGGTTTTTCACTACCCTTAAGTCCAAGCCATCAGCAAACCTTGAAAGCATGCTATCAGTTTGCTTTGATGATCTTCCACATGAGCTAAAATGTTGCTTCCTCTACTTTGCTGCATTGCCAACCAACACTACAATTGAGGCACGCAGCTTGGTATTTATGTGGGTTGCAGAGGGATTTCTAAGTTCAAAAGGTGGCAAGACAATGGAGAAGATTGGCTACATCTACCTATCCGAGTTGATTAATCGGAATCTTGTCAGTCGGGCAAAATGTATGATGATTCAAGTTTCGGGAGTATGTTGGTCACAATCCAAAACAAAGTCCATGACTTCTTGCAAATAGAAGCACATGAAGCAAGCTTCGTGGAGGTCCATAGCCATGATGATATCCCTACATTAACCAGTGCTCGTCGCCTCTCCCTGCAGAATTACACTGATAAATATGCTGTCCTAGCCCATCCATTACCAAAGCTACGATCCATCTTCTCTCAGTATGAGCAAGAGCCTAACAAAGGAGATCAGAGGCACAGATACAAAGGAACTCGGGCATATATATTTCGTTTGTCTCAACAAAGGGCAATCTCTAATGAAGAAAGACATTAGATCTCACATAAAGGAACTGTTTCATGGATCCGAGTTTCTCCGTGTCATCAATCTGCAAGGGATTGAGATCGGTGAGACTTTGACAAGTGCAATTGGCAACATTGTGCACTTGCAGTACCTTGGCATCACATCATGCTCACTGAAACACATCCCACGGGTCCATCAGAAGACTCACTAGCCTCCAAACATTGGATGTGAGGGAAACTAATGTTCGAGAGCTCCCAAGGTCCTTCTGGATGATTAAGACCCTGAGACATGTCCTTGTTTTGTCCTCAAACTGCCCAAAAAAATTGGCAACTTGAAGCAGCTACATACACTTGACTCCATAGATCTTGAAGAAGTTTTAGAGGAGTTGGCTTTGGAAGCGACACTAGGAGCCATGGTCCATCTTGAGTTCTTGTCAATCTGGCATATCTCACATGTCAATGTGAAAGCTCTTTCTGGTGCTCTAGAGAACTTGAGAGCCTTAGAACCTTGATCTTAGAAGGTAAAATTATTCCTTCAAATGTCTTCACCACTGATTCCCTCCGGCGCGTCAAGTTTATGTTCCTAAGTGGGGATCTGCTACATTCATCTGACCTAGATGGTAGTGAATCCTTATGTCTCCCCCTAATCTCATCATGCTTTCTCTAGAGAAAACATATGTGACACAAGAATTCATCAGCAAGTTGTTTGAGTTGCCATCTCTTGCCACCCTTGCATTGTACCCTGGCTCATACAAGGACAAGAAACTTGCATTTGCTTCATCCAAATTTCCACGCCTAAAAAAGATCAAGATGATTGACGTGGAAGTGTTGGAGAGGGTCGAAGTTGAGGTGTGCATGGTTCCTGAGCTCAAAGAATTGGAAATTCACTCCCCCTTCACTGGTTGTTTATCATCATATTGACTTGGGTAATGACAAGAAACGTTCTCGAAAGACAAGGATAGTGGTTGATCTTAAGAAAGAGAGCAACGCTGTTCATGAAGAAATGTTGATATTACTGGATGTTGGATGATATTCTTATGAGTCATATAAGGTAAATTGGCACCCACTGCAACTGTACAAAGTATAGATTAAGATGTCATCATTCCTATGAACTACGTGCTTGTATGTGGTCACTATGAATGGGGTAGTGTGTGGTTGCCCATGCATTCTCTAAATATGTTGTGTTTTCGTATTGAATGGTGTAATTTGTAAATATTTGGATGACATTGTTGTTGTCA
This sequence comes from Coix lacryma-jobi var. lacryma-jobi, assembly GCA_009763385.1. Classification (NCBI taxonomy): domain Eukaryota; kingdom Viridiplantae; phylum Streptophyta; class Magnoliopsida; order Poales; family Poaceae; genus Coix; species Coix lacryma-jobi. The sequence goes on from CM019829.1 coordinate 124,496,385, forward strand.
GTGTTGTTCTATGTACAACAAATTTATGTAATAATGTGGCAAAGCCATGACACTTACACCGCCGCCACGAGTCCATATACATAATAAATATGTGCTGCTATAATAAAAATGCAGTGAATGTTTACCTGCAAAAGATCTCATATACATAAATGTATGCTACTATAATAAAAATGCAATGATATATACCTACAGAACCACAGAAGCATCAAAAATATGAAGTTGAACAAATTAAATATATAGTTTAATTCACAATTAACTTTGGATAGATTTCTTTGTGGGGCTTCCCTTTGAACGAGTGGTATATGCTACAGAGGTTACGCTACATCAAAACAACAGAAAAAGGACATCCAAATCAGAGACACAACAACAAAACATGTTGCTAAAGCGAGATGGGATGGGATGTCTAATGTTTTACTCCACTGAGATGTTGTCTTTAAATGCACATAACACAGATGGAGATCAACAAAATACAGCTTTGTATACATGGACGAAACCAGAATTTGAACATAGAGAGGCTGTTCAAACTGACAATTATGTATGACCAAATAAATATATAGCCATAGTATATACAGTGGTGGATCCAGGAACTTTTAGGAGCCGATAATTCTCATTACGTAGAAGTATGTATCTAAGAATATAGTGTTTCTCTTTTATACAATAAAAAATCCCATTGCATGTCGCTGATGAGCCGGGGCAATTGCCGAGGTCATCAGTTAGCGATGGCTCCACCACTGATGAAAATAATTTAAGTACAAATAGTATCATTAACTAACTAATTGGAGTACTAAGTAGCTAACTAAAGGAACGTATTGTGGAAGGCATACAGTTGTGGGTGCTAGGCCCTTTCCCTCCTTCACTGTATGTATATATATGGTTGAAACCGTTTGTAGAAATAATAAGTAGACGCTATTAGAAACAAATATGGTAGGGCACTTGCACCAATAACAAAGGATTTCCGGACCTAAAAATCCCCATCTATCCCGCCTCCCTCTCTCTCCCCCTCTCTCTCTCTCTCTCTCTCTCCTCTCTCTCTCTCTCTCTCCTCTCTCTCTCTCTGTTTGTTGTAGGCTACGATGAGTGTTTGCACTCCTTATCAACCATTTTAGCCACCAACTAATATCTAAAAAGGAGAAACTAGCATATCTTTACATACACATGCCATTACTATTGACTTATTTCCACTTGTATTGAAGAGTTATCACTTTTCAGGATATATACCTAAATACAGTGGAAAAGGTGGAAGAATATGCTTTCGACAAAGCATAAATGAAAGAATAGGAGAAGGCCAATCTATGGGATAAAATGGTCTGGCAACCCACATGACCATGTTCCAAGCTCGGCCAAGAGCCCACCAGAGCAAGGCGGTGGCCAGCGGGGCCCTGGTGTGAAGCGTAGATTAAATGGAAGAATAAGAAGAAGGACAAATCTATGCGATAAACTGGGCCAACGACCCACATGGCCACGCTCCAGACTCACAGCCAAGAGCCTACCAGAGCAAGACGGTGGCCAGCGAAGCCAACCTTGGTGCGGCCGCACCAGGGGTTGCGTCTACACCCCCCTTGCCACCTATCGGGTCCACCTGGCTCTATTGTTTGCATGGTGGCATGCTAAAGGTGGTCCAGCTAGTTGCTCCATTTGCCTCCTACAAACCATCATAGCTTTAGTATAAAAGGAGGGGTAGAGGTTCTCTTTTCAACACACCAATAAGGCTCTCTTTCAACACACCAATTCGCAACATCAAGAGTTATCTCCCACTTTTGTATTTTATCTTTCTAGTAGTAGTTTGGAGCAAAGCTCGATCTTGTAAAAGAGAAGGAACATCTTGGCTTGGCTTGGTATTATTAATACAAAAGTTCCATTATGTTCTGGTGTTGTTGTCGGGAATGGATTTATTCTCTATCTCTAGTGCAACACTAAGAAATATCAACAGTGAGATCCATGGTGTGGAGAGGCAACAATAATATGAAACCCAAACATGGAAATAAAACTAAATCCAGTTAAGTTGGGCCCCTTCTCGTCTCCCAAAACACTTAAGTCCGGCCTTGTCCACCTGTAAGTCTAGGTGCTATGACACAGGTGAAATGACTGAATGGACCAATAAGGCGTGAATTGGACTTTAAAATTTCACTACAAACCTTAGCCTATACAATTTTATTCAACCTTGCATTGTTCAACCCCTAAAACTAAAAAACTCACGTTAAGATATAGTACTTAGGGCCATCACAATAAACATGACCTTAGTCATGATCACACACTAATATGTACTAAGTTGTGGAAACGAGCACGACTAAGAGTACATTATCATGCAGATTGAAACATAGTTGTCACCCAATATTCTTGCAACCAAATAAAGAGTCAAGCACAAGGTTAGAATATAAATGGTAAACAAGAATTGATGGATAAGAGACAACCGGATTATTTGTTGTGGTGTCGAGTAGTTGCCAATATCCCATAATCCATGTCAGAGCACCGAAAAGTCACCAATACTTGTTACATACGCTCTCCCTTGAGCCACCAAGACTCATCTTCAAACTAAGCACAACTCTATGATCCTTCCACATAAAGTATCCCCACCGTGAAAGGACACCCTCCTCTCTAGATCTTTCGTGAAGGTCATCAAGTCCTCCACCGGGCGATGTCATTGCCACCACACGCACAGCGAGAGGGAGAACCCGAACGAGGACCAAGAGAGTCCCCCATGCACTGGAAATACGCTCCTTGCGTCGGGTGGCTCCGTCCGTGACTGGTCTATTTTCGTGCGTGGGTGATATAAATAAAGGCATGTCGGTAATGGTAACAGATTTTTTTAGAGGAAATATAAAAGACATGTTGGTATACTTGGTCATGAGGCACGAGGCACGATGACTTGGCCCATGGCTTGCTTCTCGGCTCGGCCCAAGCACGACACGACCCGAAGGTTGTACGCCCTCGAACCTAACAATACAAGTGAGTGGGCATAGATTTGTACTTGTATTGTCTCCAGATTCGTATTCAATTGTGTCTGGATCACAGGGATAGAATTTGTTCAACGACAACATCTTGATTTAATTTATGTAATAAAGAGAAAAAAAGAGTTGTACCATTGATCTGAGAACTTTCTTGCACCTGAGTTGAGCAAGAGCAAGATATATACAAACACCTTTTATGTTAAACATTTCATCTATGCTCAATTCTTGAATATATGATGCTTAATTATTAGTTATATATTTCATGTATATATTATGTACTTTAATTATATAACATTATACGAATTTTAGTCCTTTGTCTGTGAAGTTTTTTTTATGTGTTTCTATATTTTTTGAATACCCATCTCAAAATCCTGGGCTCGCCACTGTGGAAGGCTCACTTTGATGTGTCATAACTCCACCAAAAGATTGCATTTGGGAACAAAGATGTGTCAATTTCTACATACTCCACTGCTGCCAGTTCCTTGCTTGTTGCCATATCCTCTACTCCCTCTGTATCGCTTTTAGATGACGTTTTAGACAAGATTTGAGTCAAACATTGGGAATATAATCATGAATAAATTTTAAATTATTGAGTTTAGATATGTAAAAACTATATAAATAAATTTGTCTTGAAAAGTACTTTCATAAAAATATACATATACCACTTTACAATAAATATTTTAAAGAAACAAGTGGTCAAAGTTGTACTTTGGAGACCGTGTCGCTGTCCTAAACGTCTTCTAAAAGCGATACAGAGGGAGTACTAATAATCTTCTCGTATAGAACCAAATCTCTTGTTGCATTTCCCACGTATGATCCAAACTAACGCTTGTCTGACTGCCAAGTCAGGAAAGCAACAACTTTGCATTCAAAAAGAAGTCATAATAAAAAAATCTATAACTCATAAAACAAAACCATACTCCCTCTGTCCACGAATAAATATTTCTAGAGTTGTCTTAAGTCAAACTTTTTAAACTTTGACCGAATTTCTAGAAAAAATTATCAAGATTGATGATCTCAATTTGTATGATTAGATATACCATAGAGTATATTTTTATAATGTGTCTATTTTATACCATAGATGTTATTACTCTTTTTTTAAAGTTAGTCAAAGTTTAAAAAGTTTGACTGACACGAATTCTAGGAATTGATTCTTTTGTGGACGGAGGAAGTCCTAGTTATTTCTCTCAACATGCAAGATAAAGATATCCACCTCTCGGATGACACTAACATACAAGTTATCTCCCTCATCAGTCCATTGTCACATAAACTTTGGTCAAGTAGCATTTGCAATTATGATCTCAGCAAGATATATGACTTTGTTCGCTTGAGCTACTCTGTTGGCTTTAATCTATACAAATCAACCGTGAAACGGTGTTTTTTCTCTCAAAAAAATCTGCATATGAATCAACCGAACTGGTTTGTAGCTCAAACAAGCAAGACTCATCATTCACTACACACATTTAATTTCTATATCAGTGTACTACATCATCTACTAACATTAACTTGTAATTGTTTATCCTTTGGTATAAATAACTTTATTCTAAATTATCAGCAATTTTCGCTAGCAACGGCGAAGCATTTCTCTATTTATCATAACAAATAAATAAATTTAAACAACAGGACAGTATTTGCACTTCACATCATATCTATGACACTGTGACTAGTAAGTTCTAAAACTGCTTCAGCCCAGCCATAAACCGTTCTATCAGCGGGCAACTCTTAAGCAACAATTCCAGTGCCACATTCTTTTGCCTCAGGGATCAATGCAAATGGGGTAACTACTACACAGAACCAGGAGAGTTAAACAACTCAGACCAAAACGAGGAGTCATCACAAAAGCCTCATGTCTACTCTACAATCTTTCTAATCGTGACCATTGGCCCTGCTTCTCTTGCAGGCCAGTCACGTATAAGCTCGATACTAGGTGATTATTGTTTAATATACAAAAGTTAGCACAAGGTGCTGCCTTTATAGCCCGATGAATGTCATGCCACCATTGAGTCATTGTCGTTGGGAAGATGGAGACCGCTGCACCTGCACTGGTGGGAAGAACCCCATGCCTGCTGATGGCTGAAGAATCCTGCTGATGTGGGTGATTGTTGTGGTGCCTGAGGAGACTGCTGCTGCTGCTGGGGTGGTTCTGAGCCGGTGGAAGCGGAGGTGGAGGTGGTGGACCACTTTGTCCTGGAAAACCTGCCGGCATAATGTTGGACATTGGAGGCGGAGGTGGCATAGAGCCGGCCATCATCCCGAAAGGTCCCATTCCCATCATTCCTCCAGTACTTTGACCAAATTGTTGCAGAAGAGGTGGCAAAAGAGATGGCAATGGCGGTGGAGTGTGGTGCAAATGGACCAGGTGATTGGTTGATCTGCACTGGTAGTTGCATGGGCACTGCTCCAATCTGCTGTTGCATCTGTGGCACTGTGTGCAGAAAAGGAAGGAGCACCCATGTCACTACCCTGTGCGGTTTTCTCAAGCCTAGGCCTCTTTTCAATCTGGACCCCGGCGGTCCTCCAGAGAGTTCTCCAGAAGGTGATCCACTACTCATGGAAGATAGTGAAGCACCATGTTCGGCAACAAAAGATGAGAAAATGGAGGTCAGAACCTGCACAGGTGCTGACAAAGATGCCAGCTTATCTGCCATTGCTGCTGCCGTTCTCTTGGGTTCATCTCCCACTGCACTGACTGTAGGGGCAAGTGAGGTTGCGGATTCAGTGACTGCAACTGAGACATCAGCCTTACGCCAGAACCCTGTATCGTAGCAGCTGTTTGTTCTGTTGGAGTAATCATTAGCAGACTAGAACTAGACCTGTGCCATTTGCGACAACAGCACCACCAAATCGTTGCCGAAGTTGAATGGCATGTTCAGCTTCTGCTCGAGCAACCTGTTATGGGAATCAGATAAGGGATTACCAATAATGTCATAAGACAGCTAAAAGAATTTCAGCCAAAAAAAAAAAAAGGAGCTAACTGAGAAGCAGCGATTAGAATCAAGACATGCATATCGGCATCAACCGAGGCAGAAAACCTTGACAATTAGCACATGCCCAATCAGACAGCCAAATGCAAGGGCCAGACTAGAAGAATGTGAAGACCACTCTGAAGGTTGATCAAACATCTCAAGTTGCCATGGGAGCAGTCTAGGTGGCCTTTTTCAATATAACAAGCTTATCTCAAAGTGATAAGAAAGAACTCTAGGTGGTTTCTCAACATAACAGGCTTAAGATGTAATCAATAAACTAATAGTTCAAAAGAGCAGTGGACACAATTTTAAGTGAACATGGGATTGACCAGGTAGTATCAGAGCTGGTAAGACTGTAAGAGGCATACTTGTGCTATAAGGGTGCTAGATGGCTCAGACAACACACATGCTCATGGCTTACTCGTGCAGGTGCCATATATGAAAACAAGAATTCAGTCGGGAATGAACGGATTAGGTCTCTCTACTTGAAGTTCTACACATATCCTCTAATAGTACCCACTTTCATAGCTGTGGACAGACATGATTTTGCAAGCAACAACAGATGAAAAAGCCAACATGCAACAGGGCATAAAGAATAATTCTTACTTGCAACTGGCTGTGAAGAACTTCTGACTTTGACTCCTGTTATAGAAATAAGAAAGACAGTTTTGAAAAGCATGAGGCATATGTAACTGAGATGGAACATTTGGAAGATAATGAAAAGTGTGCTCAAGACCTGTTCAATGAGAGCTTCTTTCAATTGATTTATCAGGGATATCCTCACCCCATCTACACTTTCAAGTTGAACAATGCACTGCTTCAGGATTGTTTCCTGTTGTTGAAGGTCAGAAATCATTGTTGGGGAAGCTGATCACCTTATGAAAAAACATGCAGGTCAAAAGAAAAGCAGAACAGATAAGAATGGTTTCAAACTTTCTTCTTCAACAGCAGATATCCACAGTGTTAATAACTAGTGAGCAAGATAATCCTTACCTTTGGTACTAGCATCGTCTATAGCTTTCTTTATGTCTCCAAAACAGTAACAGTACTCTTACATTTGTTTAAAGCTGTGTCTTCACCAAATGTTGATCAAGCACAGATTGGTATGCAGTCACAATCCTTTCCGGCATACCACCAACAGTCAGTTTCTACAGAAGAATTCAACAAGTTAATACTCTCACCCAGGAACAAAAAGGAGAGATTATGACATAGGATAATAAGCAAACTTACTTTTAGTACTGTACTGGAATCCTTCTTTGCACTTTGGAATTTAAGGGGTTGTCACCAAAAATGCTGTCTTTCAGACTTTGAATACGGCTTCCAAAAACTCTGCGCTCATCCCAAATTTTTATCTGTAATTCCAAAATATAAGTTAGAAAAAAAATATTCTGGATTTCCAACAAAAATGAAGCGAATCAAAATTATCCATCAGGTATGCAGTATTTAGTCTAGTTTCAATAAAATATCATGTCCTATTGGTGGACATTATCCCAGCAGATTTTGCAAGCAAATTTCTTTACACAGTATTAATGAAGGTCTGTGCAAACTATGATTAAAATTGAATGACCCTTCCAATATTTATAACATCAGAAACGCCAGTGGAAGAAAACCTGAAAACCTGAATCGCTGCTTCTGGCAGATGAGTAGCAACTTACCTAAGACTGTTTAAGAAAACGACATATTCATTAAACCCAACGCTATTGGAAATAGAGGAAATTAGGCTACAAACTAAAAGGCTAATTGCTTTACTAATTGATTCTGCTCTAGTTAGTTTAAGCTCACATTTTCTGTAACATACAGTTGTTATATATACCAAAATCGAATGCACCATGGACATGACCATGATCATAGCTTCAAAAGACATCAGAGCAAACAAGTACTATCTGGAATCAATAAAAGTGTACAGGGAGACTAATAAACATAGTTGAATAACATAAGCAACTAATAGCATGTAACTCTGATAGTTTGCTACAATTATTAAACTAAATGTCATTGATTCAATGGTACTATAGTACTTTGATTGTACTAACACATTTAGATCCTCCTGCACCTGGACAAGGCTCTAGAACAACTCTAGGAGCGCTGCACTGCGAAGAATTAATCTCGTAATAGTTAAACCAGATAAAACTTACTAGTCTCGCCACCTGTGCCTTTCCTTCTTCTCCCCCATTTCGTAGACATGTTTCAATGATCTGGGCAAGACCCTCCAGAACTCATGCACATAATCTCCTCCCTTGCGCTTACTGTTTTGCAAGATATCATTTGATAGAAACAGGAATAATATTTTCTCCCTTTCTTGCACTACTGAACTGCTTTCCCCATGTGTCTACACTCTTCTTGCCCTCTTGTGGTGAAAAATGCACCATCGTGAAAGTGCTGCATAAGGGTTAAGGAATACAAACAATAACTGCTAATGCAATATTTAGATGCAAACTTACATAGGAAAAAAAATCTAAATATTTGGCATATGAACAGATAGAGAAAATGAGGAAATAAATAACCAGTTTGGCCATTTACTAATTACTACTTAAAGCACACAAGGTATATAAACCACAGACTGAGTCCAACGACCATCAACATGAAAAAAAAAAGGGGGGGGAACATAGATCCTAGGTATTATATAGGTGCATCTATGAACTCTACCTATCCTGTAGAGTGTACATTCCCACTGAAGTGTTCAAAAGTTCTGCTGCTTCCTTCCAATTATTAAATCTCAAGAAGAACATGTTCTGAGGGAAACAAATAACAACACTGCTGATAAAACCTAAAGTTTAGCTGTGGAGATCAAATTAGGTGAGTGTAAGTGTGAAAAGTTAACAGGGAGCAAGACCATTTTTCTTCTACACAAGCACAAATTGTTAGTATGTTTTGATATTTGATATTTGTAAGAGACACAGCAACATATGCAGTATATTTCATAGCAACTTGCTTAGAAATGGATGGCATATACTACATTGGCACAGAATTTTTCATGCAGAGCAAGCACATTGATATCGAAACAATTATATGATTTTTACGGCACCTGTACATCAAACTCCAAAAGCATGCCTTGCAGAATGTGTTTATTTATGCAATAAGAGGCCATGGTGTGGGATATGCCTTCACTCCACTAGTTAATTGGTTGATATATATCCATAATGTAAAAGGCAGAGTAGTTTTGAGAAATACATTTTCAGCCCAATAAAATGCTACCAAAATTTGTTTTCAAAACGAAATAAAAAGAGCAACAGAGTGCCATAAAGATTGTTCAAAGGCTAACCAAGAGTAAAACAGGCTTACTAGTTGCTACCGTACTATAGCAGTTAAATCACATGACTAAAACTTTAGGTTCTTATTAAAGGATGTGGCATATAATTGTGCTCAGCTCACCTAATTTAGTGAACAGGATAGCAAAAATGAGTATCCCAACAAGCAAGAGACTATATAATAACAAAAAAAAAGGAAATGAAAGTGAACTGGAGTAACAACAAAAAACAAGTCCAGATAAAGTTGGGGTAGGCTAGAGATGAAATCCACCCACAACAGCCACCACAACAAAAAGGATAAAGAAGTAAAATGAAAAGGGTATTACTGGCCTAGTAATGGTGATAGTAGTACTATGTACTAGTAGTAAAAGGAGATTGGTAAGCTAACCTAGCTCGCCGTTCGAGCACGTGCAAGTTGATTTCTACGCGAAGGATGAAAAAGAATTAAATGAAGTGCAGCACCAAAGCTAATTCGAAATCCAAAACATGTAGCCTGACCTATTTAGTATTTACATTTACATATATGAGAGAAGCATTTTTTTTTCTGAAACAAACTGTCTGCGGAAGGTGCTAAAATCAAGATTATTTTCAGGGAGTGCAGTGACATAAAACACACTAAATTCATATACTCATGAGGATTTATAACTTCTACCCATGTGCACCAACAAACTACCAACAACACAGACACAGCAAGCACTGTACGAAGCTGAACAAAGAAGGGTATACTTCGTGTGCACAATCGATCTGATCTCATAGCCCGTTCTCACATAGGCATTCCAATTTGCAAGTTAGGGCTTCACTGGACATACTAGATTAACGGAAACAGGAAGAAACAACCAGGAACACGTAGACAACTATGGGCGAGGATAAAAAAAAGGATACTCTCAATGCTCGCCGCTGTGCTGTTGAGCTTGTTGAGCTTATCAACAAGCATCTCCTCGCTGAAGGGGCCGATGCCGCCGCCGCCGCCGTCGTCCCTCGTTCCACGTCTACACCCGCCTTCACAGCAGCCATCACGAAGTCTCCAACTAATTCACCTTCCTCGCGGATAGGCCAAAACCCAAGATCGAACCAACCTTGCGCGCAAAAATTCAGAAAAATAAACATCCCACAAATCAGAAATTTGGGGGTTGTGGTAGGAGATTAGAGCTCGGAGTTCTTCGAGGGAGAGAGATGCGTACCTCGGTGGCGATGAGCTGAGCTCGGCGCCGCAGACGAGAAGGGGAAGGGGAAAGGGAAGGGGGAAGCACGAAGCAGGAGGGGGAAGACGAGCCTGAGAGGTTTGTGGCTTCCGCCTCCACCCTTTCCTTCCTTCCTGGGTGTATGTTTTTTTCTGGTTTTTCCTTTTTTTTTTTTTGTTTCTTTTTTTTTCCTCGCACTGGATTCTGCTTGTGAGAGTCCGAACAGGATGGAAGGGTTTTAAAAAGGATCACTGTAGTGCTTTTTTTTTAGGGATTGTGTTTTAAATAGAAAAAACCAATGCTTAAATCAGGCCTAATACAGAGGTGACTAGCGAGAGACAGATATGTTCAGCGAGCAGGGAGAATAGAAACTATCTACACATAAGAGTCAAAGTTAAGAGAAGAATGCTCACGATAGGATTATACGCTATAGACTTAAGAGTGAAGACAATGTCATGCGAAGACTAACGTCTGCTAGTGTAATTTATAAATAGAAGAAGGGATTGTATTTGCAGGCTTAGAAGAAAGCATCGCTAAGGGCTGCTAGAGATAGATTTGTGTTTGGTGGGCATTGAAGGAAATTTCGCTTGTATGAACGCTAAATTTAGATTAAGAATGCTCACAATATAACTGTGTACTACGGAGTTAAGAGGAAGACAATGTCATGTAAAGAGAAGAGTCTGCTAGTAGCTTTTGTGGATACAAGGGATTATATCTATGTGCTTAGAAAGAAGGCACAATCACGTGAATATCAAAGTAAGGAAAGCAAAGGCGGTTAGCGATAGATTTCTATTCAGTGGACGCGAAAGGGACCACCTTCACGTGAGCACGTCTATATTAGTTGAGTGTTCACTAGGAGATTATGTGTTGCGAATTTAAAGGGAAGCGATCGTCATGAGAAAAGAAGGGCCTACTAGCGGCTTATATGGATACACGGATTATATCTATGGGCTTAAAGAGATAATAGAAAAGAGGTCTACTAGCGATGAATTTGAATTCAATAGACATAGAGGGGGATCACTTTCACGTATACGCCAAAGTTAGGTTAGGGATGCTCACAATGGATCATTTTCACTACCCGCGTGAATGTCAAGTTAGAAAAGCGAGGTCTGCTAGCGATATATTTGTGTTCAATGGGCGTAGAGGGCTTCACGTAAACGCCAAAGTTAGGTGAGAAGTGCTCATAATGGGATTACGTGGTACAAATTTAGAAGAAAGCCATTGTCATACAAGAAGGCGGGCATGCTAGCGATTTCTATGGATACGAAGGATTGTATCTGTGGACTTAGAGGGAAGACACTATTGCGTAAATGCCAAAGTTAACAGAGGGCTACTAGCAATGGATTTGTGTCCAATTGGCATGGAGGGAACCACCTTCACATGAACGCCAAAGTTAGATGAGTAATGCTCATGATAGGATTATGTGCTATAGATTCATGTGGAGAGGAGGGCATGGTAACAACTTTTATGGAAAAAGGGGTTGCATCTATGGACTTAGAAGGAAACTACCGCGTGAATGTCGAAGTTAGAAAATCGTGAGGGTTGTTGTGTTCAATTGGCCTAGAGGGATCACCTTCGTTCGCACGAACTGTTCATGATAGGATTATGTGTTACAAATTTAGACGAAAGCCATCCTCATGCAAAAAGAGGGCATACTAGCAGTTTCTATGGATATAGGGGACTGTATATTTGGGCTTATTAGAGGGAAGACATTGTTGCGTGAATGCCAAAGTTAGAAAAAGGGTTAGCTGACAGCGATAGATTTGTGTTTAATGGATGTAGAAGGGACCACCTTCACGTGAATGCCAAAGTTAGATTAGGAATGCTCACGATAGGATTGTGTGCTAGGGACTTAAGAGGAAGTCAATGTCATGTGAAGAAGAGGGTCTGCTAATAGTTTTTGTGGATACAAGGGATTGTATCTATGGGCTTAGAAGGAATACACTGTACACGAATGCCAAAACTAAAAAAGCGACAACTACTAGTGATAGATTTGTGTTCAATGAGAGCAGAGATGACCACCTTCACGTGAATGCAGAGTTAGGTTAGGAGTGCTCATGGTGAGATTATGTGTTACAAATTTAGAGGCAAGTCATCATCATGCAAAAGGAGGATTTGCTAGTTGTTTCCATGAATACAAGGGATTGTATGTATATGAGCTTAGAGGAACGACACCATGTGTGAATGTCGAAGTTAAAAGGAGCAAGGAGTTGATGGGTATAGATTTGTGTTCAGTGAGTCTAGAGGGGATCACATTCATGTGAATGCCAAAGTTAGGTGAGGAGTGCTCATGATAAGATTATGTATTACAAATTTAGATGGAAGTCATCACACACGAAAAAAGGTCTGCTAGTGGCTTGTTGCAAATAAAACCGGAAGTCGGCACACGGGGTGACAAATGGGCCCAGATTATTTATTTATTTCTCAAACAGTGGCTTATCTGAGGGATTAAAATTTTTTATATTATCACTAAATTTTTTCTTGGTATATAGAGTAAGGAGGTTGTTTCGAAGCGTGGATTATTTTTGTAGGACTAGGTGAGTGCCCGTGCGTTGCGACGGGAGTAAGAACAAAAATATAAGATTACATAATTCATTGTGCAATGCTAATGTAAAATAGTATCACATCAAAAATTCATGTATACTTAAGCATAAATTAAGTCCTAATGACCACATAATCAATGTTGAGGACCTTATAAAAATGCTAAGGAACGAACAAATAATATTGACCAAATATCAATACACTAATGGAACTAACATTGATTAATTGTAAGTCATACAACCATAAAAAATGATCCAGAAGATTTTTCAAGTTTAAGATGAGGCATCTGACTTCTTGCACTTGAATCATAGTTGGCTGAAGTTGTAGCGAGAAGTATCCTGCATATAAGTTGTTTTTTTTTAATTTTTAAAGCTAAAGTACCAGTGACTATCTTGAAAATATGTATCGACCCATGAGATATTACCTTTTTTATAGAGTTAGAATCTATTTGTATACAATATTCTTCGTAAATATATACTTTGTTGGTTTCTTCTTCCCTTTATCTTTACTAATATGTCCTTCTCAGCAGGCGGCATAACCAAGATCCTAATCGAAACGAAAAGAAAAAAGAAAAAAAATCTTTAGCCCCGGTTGATAATAGCTCCGGTGGCCCTGCTGGAGGCCTTTTTAGTCCCGGTTGGTATTACCAACCGGGACTAAAGGCCCCCCTTTATTCCCTAAAGGTCGGACTTTTAGTCCCGATTTCTTAGTTCCAGCTCAGGATCCGGGACTAAAGGGCATTTCGCTCGGGACTAAAGGCCCATCGTGCTGTAGTGCATCCCGGGAAGATCTTAAATGTAATGACCAAAACTTCCAAAGGAGTGCAAATTCAAAACCTGAACAAAAGCATATTCATGATATGTACACGCAATGGAGTTGAAAAATGGATAAGAAGGCATATGCAGAGAGGTATTTATCCAAAACAGAAAAAACCCTCTTCTCGCAATATCATGGTGAAAAGCACAATCCTTTCTGGCAATCATGCTGAAAAACACAATCATTTGGCAAGCAGTCATAGGCATTTTTAGAAAAGATTAGCAAGGAAGTTTTTGTTAATGAGGCGAGGACTAACCAACCTTGGTCTGCCTCAAAACCATACGAACTTAAACCATTTTGCTACGGAAAGGGAATTTTCATAATTCCGTCAAATATACCATAGCCAAATAAGGAAAAAAAATAGTACATAGTAAGGCAGATTGCATCATCTTTTCCTAAAACCATTATATATAAGAATGTATAGAAATTGCTGACCTGCATGGAGGTGACTAATGCATGCATGTTGTGTCTCTCTAAAATTTAAGACCTCTCTTCTTCTCCAGAATTTCTGCACGAGATATGAAAATAAAAACACAAATATTAAATTGTCGGGGGTTGATTAGTGGAAAGGGTGATTCGTGGAAATCTGATTGGTGAACATTAAATTGTCGAGCGGTAGGGTTTTCAAACGGTGCGGCAGCGGGTAGCCCGTCCCGCGTCATCTTGTTAGAGGGCAGGGGCGGCGGCCCGTTTTCTGCCACGATTTTTTGCGGTTTGCGCGACAGCGGGCAGTCCTGCGTAGATCGATGAAGCGTACGCCGCCGTACTCACGAAGCGAGCGAGACCACCGATGGAAGAGGACCGCTTGGGACACTGGTTCGCGCTAGGCGCAATTGGGGCAGTGTGCGTCGTACGCGCATGACGACCTCCGCCGTTTCATGGTTCTATGAGTATGCGCCGAGCTGTCGACCTCCTTGCCGGCGGCCATCACCGCGTCCACCATATCTTCTTAATCTCATTCCGATTCTATCAACTGAAACCATCCATCTCGTAGAGAACTCCATTCCAACGAGACAAGTTTAAGAAGAAGCAAGCTCGTTTATATAGCACGTTGGAGCAAGGCAAGCAAGGAAAACAAAATCATGGCCACGACGGCGAGCATCCAGGTCCATGCGGCCGTGATTCGCAGGCGTTCTCAGGTGGATTGAGAAAGGGGCGGCGGCGGCGGAGCCACGACCGCTGGGCACGATGGCAGTACACTCTGTCTACTGCCTAGCCTGGAGCTGTTATGGCGGAGGAAAGCTGTTTACGGAGAAGGGCAAGGGCCAAGGAGGTCTCGCCGCGCGCATCTGGGCAATTTTCCTCTTCGTCGTCGCCGCATGTCTATGGCCATCCGCCGCCTCCGACGAATAGGTGTAGGTCTCGCGATGGAGCTTTTTTTTGTGCGGTGTACACGGTCATAGTGTAGCTTTAGTGCGGGTTTGAGCGGCGCCGCCGGGTTACGCGGCGCAGGAGTATGGCCCGGCAGGCGTACGTGGGCAGTCAGGCGGCGTGGGCCTGCCCAGCGGGCTAATGGCGTGGGCCTTGCCGTTTGCATGTTTACCGAGCAGACCTGTAACGGTAGTTTTGGTGTAGCCTGCGGAAGGAATCCTTATAAATGTTTTAGTTGTAATATAATATAAGATAGAGATAGAGATAGAGATTTGGTTCCTTCTCCGTTGTTGCCAAACTGGCCAAACTGCCACTTCTGAGAAGACAGAAGCAAAGTAAAGACAAAGTGACGAGGACCCAGTCCAATTCGGCGGGCTGGCAGGCCAGCCCATTCGAGATGCATAGCCCACGCACGATGGCGTGGGTAGGGTTCCTTTTTCCCTGCCGCCTCACGCTTCCCGCGAAACGGCAACCAAATCCTCCGTCGGCCAGAAATTCCCCCCTCCCACAGACAGACAGAAAGGAGAAATTGATCGCAAACTGCCACGTCCCAGAAATTCATCGGGCGGCGGCGGCGGCGGAGGAATTCGCCGAGTAGGTTGTGGGTTCTCCCCCGATCCGCGTCCCACCCCCCCGTCCCGACTTCCCACCAGGACCAGGCGAGCGGGAGCATATGGCGCCGCTGTCGTGGCGGCACCACACCCTGCTGCAGGCGCTGCTCCACCGCGGGCCCTTGTCCGAGCGCGACTTCCACGCCGTCTTCGCGGCGTCTCCGGCAAGGACCCCGGTACGCCGTCTGCTTCGCTCTCTTTCCTCTCGCCGTCTCTCTCTCTCTCTCTCTCTCCCTCGGTCTCTTCTCTGTACGCGCGATAGCCCGACGGGTGCTCGACGAAATGCTTTGGTTGGTGACTAAACTTGCCACGCCACAGATTCGTCGTGCCACAGTTTTTTCTGGCAGCTGTTTGGTTCACTGTCACAGCTATGGCATGCCACACTTTCTTAGCACCGTGCCCCACACGTCATAGACTTATTTTCATGCCAAACTTTGCCAGAAGTGTGGCTTCGATTCTGTTCGCCAGACTTTCTGTGGCAGCCACAGTTTGCCGAAGATCAGGCGTGGTAAGTTACACGGGCTCTGATCAGAGCTACACGTGCACGCAGCAGCAGCAGCAGCAGCAGCACCTGGACCTGGAGGCTGGAGCTTACACTTAGAGCTAGCACCCCCAGTCCTTTCCCGCCATTCCCCTGCTTCTCTCCTTCCAGCGGAAGCCAAAGCTTTTGAGCAGACTACATATATGGTGATCCCATCGATTCCCCGCAACAAGGCCCAGCCGCCGACGGGCTCCTTCCTCTTCCTCCTCCTCCTCATCTTCAGCAGCAATGGCGCCGCTCTCGTGGCGGCAGCGGCACCACACCCTGCTGCAGGCGCTGCTCTCCCGCGGCCCCCTTGCCGAGCCTGACTCCTCGCACTGTTCGCTGCTGTCTCCGACAGGGACCCCGGTACCTACCTCTGCCACGATGCTTGCAACTCTCTCCCCTTTTAGCTCAAGTCTTTCTTCTCTTCACATCTGTTCCGTGGAATGCGTCTCTGTTTCTGAAGATGGCGGAATGCTCCTCTCCGCTAACAACCCATTACTGTGGCAGTGTGGTGGTAGTACGTGTATATTCTTTTATGGAATCTATTTGTATCTCCTTTTGTCTACTACAGATCTTCTGTTTGTCGGGGAAAGAGTGCTAGTTTGGTCTCCATCTGATTCTGTCAGGCAATGCTGCTGTGTACAAAACCTGATGCTGCTTGTATTCTCCTTTCTCTTCTTTGCCTCAAAAAAAGTTTGCCTTTCTCAGTATTGCCATCTTGTGTAGGCATTCTTTTTCTTTTTCTTTGTTGGCCTAAGTCATCATTCTTATTTAAGTTGGGCTCTTCTTGACCTGCCCGTGCTCCTCACAATATAAAATTCGTTTACAAGTGAATGCTGTATCTTGAACAAACAATTTAGTGGAAATTTGTGTCTGATCCAGCAGTAGCTACACTTACTTTCTTACCTAAGGTAGATCTATGAAATTTTTACCATGTGTTTGCTGATCACCCGAGCCAGTCAGAATCACTTCAGACTTGAAAGTTTTGCTAAAAAAATTAGTGAATTCAATGTTGCATTATGTGATTTTCTGCTGAAACAGTGGTCTTGTTAGAGTATGGCATGGGCCTATTGGGCCTGGGCTGGTAGTATAGCCCGTTAGGGTTAATTAGAGATAAGGGTCGCTTGCTTAGGGGTCAAGGAAACCTCTCTATATAAGGAGAGGAGATGTATCAATCTAATCAAACAAGAATTAGAAGGAAACCCTTCCCTCTTGCCCGCCGTGGGCAAAGGCCCGCGCCGGACTTTTCGCGCCCTCGCTGCCATAGCCGCCACCGCTACTACAACATGAACAGTAACCGCGGCTACTGTAGCTCGCGTTACTGTAGTGCAGCAGCCTGCCGCCACTCCCTCGACGTTCTCTCCCTCGCAATCTAGCAGCCACATAACAACAGGTCTTGATCCACATGGGGTGGGGTTTGAATCATTAAGCCCAACTGACACCTGGTTGCCTACTTGGCTGAATCATATACTCCCTCCGTCCCAAGATATAAGGCACGCACGTATTTCAAAATTCAAACTTTCTTATCTTTGACTAACAATTAGCCTAATCATATAAAAAGTTTATACTATAAAAGTAGTTGCATTATATTTATATTTAGAATTACTTTCTAATGATCAAACTTTTATTTCTATAAATTATATATTATGAGAGAAATTATAGGTCAAAATCTATTCTTGGAGACCGCACCGAGTCAAATCGCGCCTTATATGTTGGGACGGAGGAGTATTTAGTACCATTTATAGAAGAGTCAATAGCCTATGGGCTGCAAGCTTCTCTTGATTCATTTGGCCAGATGTCTACTCTCCAATCACTTATTTCATACCATGACTTACAGCCACTCATCAACAACTGTTCAATGATACACTTCTCAAGATCAACAAGGACCTCGCCTATTTGCAATTCGAGTTGCGGGCATGCATAAACCAATATGTGGAATGGTTTATTACGGAGTGGTTAATAACATTGTTGACGAAGAATCTAAGCTCGGAACAAAGTATTCTGTGGCCCAGATTGCATTCTACACAAGGACTGGTATGAGATGCCTGGCCTTGCATACCTCAGTCTGACACTACATATGTTGTGTTGAACTTTTGCATGTATTGATATAACTAATGGCTACTGTGGCAGTTAGAAGCAATAGTTCAGGAAGCTGGAAATGATGGGAGCATAACCAGTATCGATGCCCTCAATGTCCGGCTTGATAACCAGGTTAGCTGTACAGTAATTCTGGGAACATGATTTGTTGGTTTTCATGTATCAACATGTATTGGCCATGTATTTAGTGTAGCTCATAATACTTACGACTTACAAGCATTTAAGTGAGCATATTGTAGTTTCATATATTTTGCAGTTATCATGTTATCAACAGTAACACCTTTTGGTATTTCTGTGGCATGGCAACAATTAACGATACTTATCACTAGTAAATACTGATTGGTGATATTTCTGGCTTCTAGTCCTTTTGGTATTTCTGTGGCATGGCATAGCAGCCACTGATTGACAGTTTAATCTTGATTGCAATGTGGCATCATGAATTATTGACTGTTCTGTTCTCAGGTTGTAATTGCAGACGGTTCACAGGACAGCCAATCTCGCCTTCCTAGTTCCATAAAGAACTTCTCACTGAGCCAGAAAGAGAAAACTCCGATGAACTGATACGGGATCGTTGGTTGTCATACACCCCCACAGGCAAGATTGGTCTGGGCACCAGATCATTTCTTGATCTCCGAAGCTGGTTCCGTGGTAATGATATCCCATCTTGTGTTGTCTGCAACGAAGCTTGTATAAAGGTACTGATATAGATGATTATATGATTTTCAGTTTGCCTTGTCTTGCTTTTAATGTTGTCTCATATAACCTGCTAGCATTATTTATGTTTCACAACAGGCATCAAGCTGTCCAAATGAGGGATGCAATGTTAGAATTCATGAGTACTGCTTGAAGAAGAAATTTTCACAAAGAAAGGTGCTTACCTAAATCATAGTTCACACTAACTCATGTTGATGGTAAAGTCATGGTTTGCAAATTTATCTGCATATGTAGGCTTCAAAGCTTGTCCTAGTTGTGGTACCGAATGGCCATGTCAGGACGGTGAAGCTGATGGCGATGATGATGTGAATGAACCTGGGGAGGATCAGTCTCATCAGCCAATCGTTCGTCGAGGAGAAGCGCAAGAGAGTCAAAGCTGAACTGGTGGAAGAAATAACAATGCAGCCCATCAACGGAGGTACCTAGGAGGACCTTGAGAAGTGCTAAAGCTGAAGAAGTTGAGGCTGCTCAAGAGGCGTCTTCTGCTGGAGCTTCGCAGCCAGGCAGGGGTTCCAAAGAAGGAAGAAGTAGTGATGATGCAGGCTAAGGAATGATAGCGAGAGAGATTGCAAATGCTCTGCTTTGCCATGCAGATACCGTAGATGTGCTGGTATCTGGTGGCAGTAGATGGTCCTTTTAAGTGAGAGGACCGTAGCTTCTTGTTTGTATTATATAGCCTTAAGTTGCTCTTGTTACAGACTCGTAGAGGTTATTATTTATCTTGTGAGTTTGATAGTATCATTCAATCTAGACTGGTTGAGCCATTCCCATATTAATACTTGTTTGGTAGTAGAGAACATCTTGGAGCACTGAAAAGCTTGAGGGCATGGGATACTGTTGCTTGCATTGTGATTCTGGATTGAGGCATGGTGTTTTTATCGAGTCTTGAGTCTGGTGGATCAAGAGAGCGCAATCAGTGTCTTGGTGGCTCTTTGGTGCTCCAAAGTAGATTAGGGGGTAGTTGTTGTTGGAGTATATGTATTTAGGCCCATGAGGCCCATGTAAGTGACTGATATAGCTGCCCTTCCGAGGGTTAGCCCTATAATCTAATTACTCTTTCCAACATGGTATCAAGCTAGGTTTCTCCTCCTCCCTCCCACCCTCTCCTCTCCAGCCACCAGCCGCCGCCACCACCATGGCCGGCGGCCATCCTCCCTCCTCCTCCTTCCCTGCTCTCCCTTCCTCCTGGGGCGCACGCCCAGCGGGCGCCGAAAGCCGCCGCCGTCGTCACCGCGCCGCGCCACCGCGGGAGCAGGGGCCCCATCGCCGCAACTTCTTCCTCGGGCGCGGCGACGCGAGCGGCCCTTTCCCGGCTTGACGGGCATCGCTGGCCTCCAGCCCCCTCCGGCTGCGACGCTCCAGCCAGGCGTAGCGCCAGCGGCCTCCAGCCCCCCTCCGCCCCGCCACCTCCATCCGCATGGGGCGGACGCGATGCTGCAGCCTGGCGCGAGCCGCCGCATCCAGCCCTCTCCGGCCGCGACGCTACTGCCGGCCCGGGCGCCGCCGGCCCGCCAGCCCCCTCCGGCCACGACGCTGCTGACAGGCGCGGGCGCCAGCGCTTCCAGCCCCCTCCGCCGCCGCCAGCGGGCCCGCTGGCCTCCTCTGCTCCCGTCTCCTCCTACTGGTGGCCTCCAGGGCGCGCATCCTCTACTCCCGTCTCGTGGTGGCCTCCAGGGCGCTGCCAATGCGGGCCAGGACCGTGCGGGCGCCGGCATCCTCATCCACTCGCCCGCCGGCTTCCCAGGCGCTGCTGTTCCTCTTTCCCAACCCGCCGGCGGTCTTCCCTGCGCGTTTTCCCGCCCTCCATCGCCCGAGACTTCCCCCGGGTGCTGGCGGCCTTCTCCCAGGAGGCTCCCTCCTCCACGGCGCCGTGCAGGGCACTGGCGGGGGCTACCTCCTCCCTGGCGGTTCTTGGTCCGGTGCCGAGCAGCAGCCACTCGCCCCCTCCTCTGCTGCTACTCTGCTGCCCCCCTCCGCTGCTGACCTGCACAACACCGTTGTCGCGGGCGCAGCTGAGGGCGATGCTGCTGCCCGCCGCCGCAGGCACCGCTGTTCAGTCGCTGCGGGCCGTGGCGCGGCCCTCTCCGCAGCGCGCTCCCCCTCCCGGCGTTGGCTCCCTACCGGTCCGCTCCACGACGCGACCACCGCTGGTTTCAGCCACTGCGGCCCGTGGCGCGGGCTCTCCGCAGCGCGTTCCCCCTCCGGCACGGGCTCCCTACCGGTCCGCTCCACCGCCGCGACCATGCCACTCCGCCCCTTCTCGGCACTCCCTGACCGCGGGTGGCGTTTCCCCGGCCCGATTGGCGACCGTCGCCTCCGCCTCCATCGTATCTTCTTAGCCCTCCTCTACCTGGGCTGAGCTGGTGTATGTAACACCTCTGGTGTTTAAGCATGTAATTAACTTGACATATCATCATTAGCATCATTAATCATCTTGATCATGATTTCATGTATGCATTTGCTTAATGTATCATTTTATGTGATGTATCCCTATTGCAAAGCCTTATTAGCCCACTTCTTCCTATAGGGGCAAAATGGTAATTTCACCTCTGTGCCTAGTTCTATGTAATTTTTGTTCAAAGTTAGTGCCCTGATGTTTGATGCTTTGATCAAAGTTCAAAAATCAGATTTGAATTGAGTTTCCTTTTGCAAAACCCTAAATCCCAAATCCTGGATTTATTCCCTTTTGATAACTTTTTCAAAATTCAAAATTTTGAGTTGGTTCAAAAGCAAAGTTGTGAATCTGACCTAGAGGAACAACTTTGGTATTTACAGATTTCCATGTTTCTATATAAAGTTTGCAGTAATTTCAAATTCATTCAAATTCCAGTTTTTGTCCCCTTTTCGGTTTTAAAAAGTTATTCAAAAACTATTGAGTTTCAGAAAAAGTGTATATTAGCAAAGTTATAGGTTTTGTCAAATGGAACAACTTTCATATTGGAAGATTTTCAAGTTTCAGTTTGAAATCCAAAGTAATTTTGATTTGAATCAAATTTGAAAAGTGTCCCCTTTTCTGTTTTTTGATGTAGTTCAAAACTATTTGGAATTTGAAATGTTCATATTGACAAAGTTGTAGACCTCTCTTTTCTGAACAACTTTGGTGTTTTGAGTTTTTGTCGCACAGTTCAAATTTTGGGAGATTTTTGCAAAATTCAGAAACCAGCCAAAAGTCAAACCCTAGACCCTAGCACTGTTCTTCTTCCCGTAGCGCCAGAGGCCAGGGGGGCCCGGCCATGGCGCCGGCGCTGCGGCTGCAGCGCAGGCGGCTGCTCCCCACGCGCCACCAACCTGCCACCGATGTTCCCCTGTTCCCTCCGCGCTCGCACGCGAGCGCTGACCATCGCTCTCGGCCCCTACAGTGCCCAGCCGCCGCCGCCGCGTGGCCATCGCCGGCCGAGCATTGCGCCCGAGCCCCGGCTGCGCGCCAGCTTATCCGCCAGAGCGCAATCGAGTGCGCACGCCCCCGCAAACCTTAACCGCGTGACCTCGAGCTCTCTACCGTCCCATAGCCGCGGCTATATAAGCCGCCGGAGCTTCGACCTCCGCATCCACCTCCGCCACCGTAGCCAGCACTCTCCAGACACTCCTCCGCTCCACCTCCTAGCTCAGAAGCTCCGCCTTGAGCTCGTGAAGCTTTCCCACCTTTCAATTTCACCTTCCCCGCCGCCGTTTGCCCGGCGTAAGCTCGCCGTCCCCATCCCCGGCCGAAACCCGGCGAGCTCGGGTTCGTGGAATTCGCCGTCTCCGGCCACAGATACCTTCTCCCGACCCCCGTGTTGTGTTCCTTGACCCCGTGCGACTCTAACCCGGCCCTTGCGGTCGCTGTTGTTGCTCAGGACCGCCGGACCGCCGGAGCGCCGCCGCGGTCATCTTCTCCTCGAGCTCGTGTCGAGCCTCGCCCTCGTGTCGAGCCTCACCCTCGAGTCGAGCCTCACCCTCGAGCCCTGCCTCCGACACGTGGTAAGCATCCGAGCCTTCGGCCTCTGCTTCAACTCCGTTTCGCCCGAGCCCCAAGTCACGCCTCGGGCAGAGGCCTGTTTCTCCGCTTCGCCCGAGCCCAAGCCTCGGCAAGCGCATGACCCTCCGCTTCGACCGAGCCCAAGCCTCGGCGACGCATGCTCTCCGTCTCCTTGCCCGAGTCCGGCCTCGGACCGAGGCTCACTTCTCCGTTTCGCCCGAGCCCCGCGACTCGCCGAGCCGGCCTAGAACGAGCACAGTGCTCTTCTCTTTTTCTGAGAGATGTGAATAGTGTTCTGTTTTCTCTTTTTTGTATGATTTTCTGTGTGCATCCAAAATTCTGAAATTTTTGTGGTAGACTCTTTATGCTCTGAGTATTTTTATAAATATGAAACTTGAGTTTTGTGCAAAAATTTGAAAATATAAAATTCCCCTTTTAATTGAAAAATGAAGGTTTTGGTATTTTTGGAGAGTGATTTATAACTCCAAAAATCATGAGACAAATTTTTGTGAGCTTCTTATGCCATGTTTAGTCTCTGGTAAATTTTGAAGTCTTTTGGAACAAGTTGATTTTTGAGCTTTTATTTTAATTGTTAAATAGTGCCTTTTGCTAATTAATGTCTGATTTTATTTGAGCACCTTAATGACCTCCAAAAATTATGAAATTTGTTTTTTCCATCTATCTACACCATAATGAACTTATGTGATTAATTTGGTAATTTTTGGAGCAACTTCATAAAATGACCTTTTAAATAAATTAAGAAAATAGAAAAGATGGATTAGGGTTGGTAATAAGTGTTGATGATGTGATCTTTGGATTGATTGATGTTCATAGACCCCTACCCTTGGGTCTATGATGTTTGTGATGCTAGGTTTGGTTGGTGCTTAGGATAATTATATTAAGGGCTAGTTAATCAATATTGCTTAAGGAAGAAATGATTACTTTTTTTGCTCAACCTAGAATTCAATCATGCCTTGTTTTAAAGTAATCTAAAATCAGTGGAATTGTCTTGCACCTTAAGTCCATATCATCATTCTCATGAGCATTCATCATTGCATCCGTATAGTTGACGAAGAAGGACCTGAAGTCGAGGTAGCCACCGAAGGATCTGTCCCCGAGGCGACCCCGAGCTCCGGCACCTACACCACCAACCCGAGTCTGCTCTTTTTGCCATCCAAGGCAAGCCCCGGTGCATTTAACCCCTTTCCTTGAATTTATAAAATGTTTCCTTAAATGCTTTTGAGTTAAATTATTGCATTAGGTTTATAGGAGTTGTGTGCTATCCTAATTGATGCACTATCCACCTTGACCACTGATACACCCGATACCTGCCTTTCAAAAAGTATGTGAAAAATGCTTAGCAATGCTATTAAATAGATTTGCAATAAAAGGCCAATTTCAAAAGTGTGATCACTTAAGAATCTTTATGGGATTTTGGCTTTACTCCCACTATTGGCTAAGTATCTGATCCGTACTTAGTCAATGGGAAGGAGAGGTTGTCCTTGCGTACGGTGCCGTCATGTTGTAGTCCGGGACTCAACAGTTGACACCGACCGGGACAGGGTTGAAAAACCGACAGGACCTGTACTCTTGGGTTAGAGGCCCGAGGTGCTTGTCGCTGGCGGAAAAATGTAGGGACCATCCGTATGGGGGCCTGCTGGTCAAGACTTGTAACTATTCACATACTACGGAAAGCTCTGGCTCCGAGAAATCCATTATTGGACCGACAACCGCGCACTGGGAGTGGAGAGATGGCGGAAGTAGCATGTACCCACGTGGGTTAGAGGCCCGGATTGGAGTGGTGTACTGTACTTCCGGGTGGCGTAGGACCGGGCCCAATCTTGGAGGAATCGTGGTAGACGAGTTGGCATATGCAAGCTTGGGTGCTACATATGCAGTGTGAATAGGGATCCTCAGCTGAGTATTCTTTATCCGGATTAACGTTGCTCCTCGGTTATGGAGACTTGGTCCACTGACTGTCAACGGAGAGTGGTTCTCAACTAGGAATATTTTGAAATGTAAAATGAATCCTGAATGATGAAGAATTGAGGAAATTCTGAACCTTTCAAATAAAATAAGATTTACAAAAAATGCTTTTCTGCAAAATACTTGATCTTGCTTAAGCCTTACCTTGACTACCCTAAGCCTTTCATTCCTGAGTCTTCTCCCTTTTTCTTTAGTCGGGTAAGTCTTGTTGAGTACCTTTGTACTCAGGGTTTTATTACCCATGTTGCAGGTATGGCAGATTCCTCAGTATGCCTTGGACCCTGCTGTGTGACCGTTGTTCAGGAGGAGGCCGATGAGGCCGATGAGTGATTATTCACCCTCGGCTGGGTGATGTATCTTTACCTTAAGTTGTTGTCATATGCTACTTGCCGACTCTATCTATTTGAACTATGGTCTGTAATAACTTCACTTTAATTTTATGTGGAACCCTGGTTTGTAAAACTATTGTTATCTAAGTCTTCCGCTATTTACTCCGATGTTACTTGTCAAAATGTTAAAGAGATTGTAACTGAATTGTGAGATGATCCTGCGGACAACGGGCACTGATGTAGCCCAGTAGCGGAACCGGTCCTAACCTCTTGGCTGTACGGATCGACTGTCAGTGGTTGACGGTGATCAGTGGGCCATGGGATTAGAGCCGTTACGTTACAGAGTGGTATCAGAGCATCTCACTATGACGTTGCAATCTTTTTGCGAAAACTTCAAAATGTTTTTTTTAACGGAAACTAAACTTGACTATTTTGAGTCCAAATTGCTTCTCTCATCTCATCTTGTCTTTGGCAACTAGTAGCAAGACAACTTGTATAAGCCCTATGTACCTTACCTTAGTAGTTGCATTGCCTTGTTCCGTAGGAACGATTCATGCATCATGTCACATTCACTTAAGTTTATAAAAGAGTTCGTTGGGTTAGTATGCCTATACCTTTTTCTTGCTAGCCTTTCTCATCTATAACCTCTTGTCCAGATATGGCCATCATCAAGCGAACTGCCCGCAAGTCGACTGGACCGAACGGTGTGCCGCGTCACCAGCTGGCGCCTCGCACCGGAGAAGAGACTGGAGAATCCTCCAATGGTCGTCGCTTTCCCCGCCGCACCCGCAAGCAGCTGAAGGAGGAAATCAAAAATCTGAAGGCTGAAATGGAGAACATGGAGCATGACTTCTACCTTTCTCGCATGGAGTTTTATGAGGCACGAGCTTCCTTGGAACAGGCTAACCGGAACACGATTCGCGCTATCGAGCAGCGCAATGATGCTTGGACCCGCGAGGACGTGGTCAGAGCCCAGCTCCATGGACTGCAGCAATACACCGCCCAGATCGAGCAGTACAATGATATGCTTCACGAGGAAGTGCATCAACTGCATGATCAACTCCATCCCTTGGTACCCCCGGTTATGGAAGACCCCGAAGACGGAGTCGTGGAAGAACCTGAAGTGGAACACGAGCCCGATCAGAATGAGGAAGTGGAACCTGCTGAAGATGTCCACGTTGAAGATGAAGAAGAGGAGGAGCCTGAGCTTATCATCGAGGATGATGATGATGACGAAGAGTTGATCTTCATCGATGATGACTAGACTCCTTGTGTCTGTACCATCTGCTTATCTAAAACCTTAGACTAGATTTGGGGCGTTAGTCTGTCTGTTGCCAAGTCTGGCATGTATCTTTCTTTTCACATCTTTTCCCTTTATCGGCCTGTATCATCTGTCAGACACCTTATCAAGTCATCAGCCTTTGTATCAGAAGAAGCTATCAGTTGTGTTGTTTGATTCTGGTGCATCGCATTCCTTCATCAGTCGCACTTTTGTCATCAAGCATGAGTTGCCCATGGGAGAGTTAAAAGAAAGTTTCTGCATACTTTCGCCTGGAGGGCGGATAAATACTAAGGAAGTGGTCCGCAGTATACCAGTAATGTTGGGGAACATGTCTTTCCTACCACCATGATAGTACTGCGCGATCAAGAGATAGATGTCATCTTAGGCATGAATTGGATGTGTCAGTATAAAGCCATGATAGACATCTTGAATAGAGTTGTGAGAGTGGATATTCCTAACAGTACCTCCAAACTCCTTCTCCAACTTCCTATGCCTTCAAAACCAGCTACCACACAGCTAAATGCTACCTATGATCAAGGGATCCGAGATATCCCCGTGGTCTGCGAGTTCCCTGATGTCTTTCCAAGATCTACCTGGTCTGCCTCCCGACCGTGATGTTGAGTTTGCCATAGAACTAAAGCCTGGGACTGCTCCTATATCCCGTAGAGCTTATCGAATGCCTCCCAGAGAGTTGGCAGAGCTGAAGATCCAATTGCAAGAGCTATTGGATAAGGGTCTCATTCGCCCAAGTTCATCTCCTTGGGGCTGTCCTGCTATCTTTGTGAAGAAGAAGGACAAAAGCCTTCGTCTGTGCGTTGACTATCGCCCGCTCAACGAGGTCACCATCAAAAATAAATATCCCTTGCCTCACATTGATCTTCTGTTTGACCAGTTATCTGGAGCCAGAGTGTTTTCCAATTGACCTCAGATCTGGCTATCACCAAATAAAGATTCGTCCCGAAGATATTCCCAAAACAGCTTTCACCACCAGATATGGCCTATATGAGTACTTGGTCATGTCTTTTGGCTTGACCAATGCCCCCGCTCATTTCATGTATCTCATGAACTCTGTGTTCATGCCAGAGCTCGATAAGTTTGTAGTCGTGTTCATTGACGACATCCTTGTTTATTCAAGAACTCCTGAAGATCATGCCATGCATCTTCGTGTCGTTCTCTCTCGTCTCAGAGATCACCAGCTGTATGCCAAGTTCAGTAAATGTGAATTCTGGCTAGATCGAATTCAATTCCTTGGTCATGTCCTGTCCGCTGAAGGTGTGTCAGTTGACCCTGAAAAAGTGGCAGATATCTTGGATTGGAAGCCACCTACCACTGTCCGCGAAGTTCGCAGCTTCATGGGAATGGCTGGATACTATCGTCGTTTCATCCCAGACTTCTCCAGAGTTGCCAAGCCTATCACAGAGTTGTTAAAGAATTCCGTGGATTTTGTTTGGTCAACAGCCTGTGAGCAAGCTTTTCAAGCCTTGAAGAAACTGCTAACTACATCACCAGTCCTAGCTCAACCAGACATCGAGAAACCCTTTGATGTATACTGTGATGCATCTGGTACTGGGTTAGGCTGTGTTTTGATGCAAGAAGGTCGAGTGATCGCGTATGCCTCACGGCAGCTTAGGCGACATGAGGAGAATTATCCAACCCATGACCTTGAGTTAGCAGCAGTGGTACATGCTTTGAAGATATGGCGTCATTATCTGTTGGGCAGTACCTGCAATGTGTACACCGATCACAAGAGCCTGAAGTATATCTTCACCCAAGAAGAGCTGAACATGAGGCAGCGAAGATGGCTTGAGTTAATCAAGGACTATGATATCGAAGTGCATTACCATCCTGGTAAGGCAAATGTAGTTGCCGATGCCCTCAGTCGCAAGTCATACTGCAACTGTCTGACGACGAAGCCCTATGATCTTTCCTTGTGCCATGACCTTGAAAGGATGGGTATTGAGATAGTTCCGCAAGGAAGCCTGAACAATGTCAGGATAGAAACATCGGTCAAGGAACAAGTCATCGCTGCACAGAAGGATAACCCTGGAATCAAGCACATCATCGAAAAGGTCCAGACCGGTAAGGCTGATTGTTTCAGGATCGATGATGTAGGAGTTGTTTGGTTCAAGAACCGTCTAGTAGTTCCCAAGGTGCCTGAGTTGAGACAGTTGATCCTTGACGAAGCACACCTGTCTAGGTTTTCCATCCACCCGGCAGCAACAAGATGTACCAGGATCTAAGGCAGAGATTCTGGTGGACAAAGATGAAGATTGAAATCGCTCGCTATGTCGCTCGCTGTGATACTTGTCAGAAAGTCAAAGCCGTGCACATGAAGCCTGGAGGAGAATTGCAGCCTTTATCTGTACCTGACTGGAAGTGGGAAGATATCAGCATGGATTTTATCAATGGGCTACCCAAGACTAAGAAAGGTTTTGATTCCATTTGGGTAATCGTGGACCGACTCACCAAACAAGCTCACTTTCTGCCAGTCAAGACCAGCTATGCCGTCCCCACGTATGCCGCCTTGTACAAGAACAACATAGTGAAGCTCCATGGTATTCCCAAGACCATCATCTCAGATCGTGGTACTCAGTTTGTCGCAAAGTTCTGGAAAGCGTTCCATACCTCACTTGGAACCAAGCTCTTGCATAGTACAGCCTATCATCCGCAAACAGATGGACAAACTGAGCGAGTCAACCAAGTATTAGAGGATATGTTGAGAGCATGTGTGCTCACTTTCGCTGATACTTGGGATGACTGTTTGCCCTTGGCAGAGTTCTCATATAATAACAGTTATCAAGAAAGCATCAAAATGGCACCATTTGAAGCACTGTACGGTCGTCGCTGTCATACACCCCTCAGTTGGTCTGAGCCCGGAGAAAGAGAATTCTTTGGAGTTGACCTGGTCAAAGATATGGAAGAGAAAGTCAAGCAGATACAAGAGAACATGAAGATTGCCCAATCCCGACAAAAGAGTTATGCTGACAAGAGACGTCGACCTCTGAAGTTTCAAGTTGGAGATTACGTATATCTCAAGGTCTCACCAACCAAAGGAGTCACTCGTTTTGGAGTAAAGGGAAAGTTAGCACCCCGCTACATTGGTCCGTTTGAGATTTTGGAATGTTGTGGCAAGGTAGCTTACAAGCTGAAGTTGCCCGATCATCTCTCTGCTGTCCACAATGTTTTCCATGTCTCCCAACTCAAGAAGTGCCTCCGAGTACCAGAACATGTCGTGGAAGTTGAAGGTGTCGAGCTAGAGCCTGATCTATCCTACTCGGAATATCCAGTTCGCGTGTTGGATCACAAAGATCGAGTTACTCGAAGAACTACCACAAGGTGGTACAAAATCCAGTGGAACCAGCACTCAGAAGAAGAAGCTACTTGGGAATCTGAAGACTTCTTGGCAAAGAACTACCCCGACTTTCTCGAATCTCTGTCTACGTAAAGTTTTGCCTTTATCTCTTCTTTGTCCTTTCTTAAGACACAGAATCTCGGGGAGATTTCTTTAAGGGGGGAGGCTGTAACACCTCTGGTGTTTAAGCATGTAATTAACTTGACATATCATCATTAGCATCATTAATCATCTTGATCATGATTTCATGTATGCATTTGCTTAATGTATCATTTTATGTGATGTATCCCTATTGCAAAAGCCCTTATTAGCCCACTTCTTCCTATAGGGGCAAAATGGTAATTTCACCTCTGTGCCTAGTTCTATGTAATTTTGTTCAAAGTTAGTGCCCTGATGTTTGATGCTTTGATCAAAGTTCAAAAATCAGATTTGAATTGAGTTTCCTTTTGCAAAACCCTAAAATCCCAAATCCTGGATTTATTCCCTTTTGATAACTTTTTCAAAATTCAAAATTTTGAGTTGGTTCAAAAAGCAAAGTTGTGAATCTGACCTAGAGGAACAACTTTGGTATTTACAGATTTCCATGTTTCTATATAAAGTTTGCAGTAATTTCAAATTCATTCAAATTCCAGTTTTTGTCCCCTTTTCGGTTTTAAAAGTTATTCAAAAACTATTGAGTTTCAGAAAAAGTGTATATTAGCAAAGTTATAGGTTTTGTCAAATGGAACAACTTTTATATTGGAAGATTTTCAAGTTTCAGTTTGAAATCCAAAGTAATTTTGATTTGAATCAAATTTGAAAAGTGTCCCCTTTTCTGTTTTTGAATGTAGTTCAAAAACTATTTGGAATTTGAAAATGTTCATATTGACAAAGTTGTAGACCTCTCTTTTCTGAACAACTTTGGTGTTTTGAGTTTTTGTCGCACAGTTCAAATTTTGGGAGATTTTTGCAAAATTCAGAACCAGCCAAAAGTCAAACCCTAGACCCTAGCACTGTTCTTCTTCCCGTAGAGCCAGAGGCCAGGGGGGCCCGGCCATGGCGCCGGCGCTGCGGCTGCAGCGCAGGCGGCTGCTCCCCACGCGCCACCAACCTGCCACCGATGTTCCCCTGTTCCCTCCGCGCTCGCACGCGAGCGCTGACCATCGCTCTCGGCCCCTACAGTGCCCAGCCGCCGCCGCCGCGTGGCCATCGCCGGCCGAGCATTGCGCCCGAGCCCCGCTGCGCGCCAGCTTATCCGCCAGAGCGCAATCGAGTGCGCACGCCCCCGCAAACCTTAACCGCGTGACCTCGAGCTCTCTACCGTCCCATAGCCGCGGCTATATAAGCCGCCGGAGCTTCGACCTCCGCATCCACCTCCGCCACCGTAGCCAGCACTCTCCAGACACTCCTCCGCTCCACCTCCTAGCTCAGAAGCTCCGCCTTGAGCTCGTGAAGCTTTCCCACCTTTCAATTTCACCTTCCCCGCCGCCGTTTGCCCGGCGTAAGCCGCCGTCCCCATCCCCGGCCGAAACCCGGCGAGCTCGGGTTCGTGGAATTCGCCGTCTCCGGCCACAGATACCTTCTCCCGACCCCCGTGTTGTGTTCCTTGACCCCGTGCGACTCTAACCCGGCCCTTGCGGTCGCTGTTGTTGCTCAGGACCGCCGGACCGCCGGAGCGCCGCCGCGGTCATCTTCTCCCTCGAGCTCGTGTCGAGCCTCGCCCTCGTGTCGAGCCTCACCCTCGAGTCGAGCCTCACCCTCGAGCCCTGCCTCCGACACGTGGTAAGCATCCGAGCCTTCGGCCTCTGCTTCAACTCCGTTTCGCCCGAGCCCCAGTCACGCCTCGGGCAGAGGCTGTTTTCTCCGCTTCGCCCGAGCCCAAGCCTCGGCAAGCGCATGACCCTCCGCTTCGACCGAGCCCAAGCCTCGGCGACGCATGCTCTCCGTCTTGCCAGTCCGGCCTCGGACCGAGGCTCACTTCTCCGTTTCGCCCGAGCCCCGCGACTCGCCGAGCCGGCCTAGAACGAGCACAGTGCTCTTCTCTTTTTCTGAGAGATGTGAATAGTGTTCTGTTTTCTCTTTTTTGTATGATTTTCTGTGTGCATCCAAAAATTCTGAAATTTTTGTGGTAGACTCTTTATGCTCTGAAGTATTTTATAAAATATGAAACTTGAGTTTTGTGCAAAAATTTGAAAATATAAAATTCCCCTTTTAATTGAAAAATGAAGGTTTTGGTATTTTTGGAGAGTGATTTATAACTCCAAAAATCATGAGACAAATTTTTGTGAGCTTCTTATGCCATGTTTAGTCTCTGGTAAAATTTTGAAGTCTTTTGGAACAAGTTGATTTTTGAGCTTTTATTTTAATTGTTAAATAGTGCCTTTTGCTAATTAATGTCTGATTTTATTTGAGCACCTTAATGACCTCCAAAAATTATGAAATTTGTTTTTTCATCTATCTACACCATAATGAACTTATGTGATTAATTTGGTAATTTTTGGAGCAACTTCATAAAATGACCTTTTAAATAAATTAAGAAAATAGAAAAGATGGATTAGGGTTGGTAATAAGTGTTGATGATGTGATCTTTGGATTGATTGATGTTCATAGACCCCTACCCTTGGGTCTATGATGTTTGTGATGCTAGGTTTGGTTGGTGCTTAGGATAATTATATTAAGGGCTAGTTAATCAATATTGCTTAAGGAAGAAATGATTACTTTTTTTGCTCAACCTAGAATTCAATCATGCCTTGTTTAAAAGTAATCTAAAATCAGTGGAATTGTCTTGCACCTTAAGTCCATATCATCATTCTCATGAGCATTCATCATTGCATCCGTATAGTTGACGAAGAAGGACCTGAAGTCGAGGTAGCCACCGAAGGATCTGTCCCCGAGGCGACCCCGAGCTCCGGCACCTACACCACCAACCCCGAGTCTGCTCTTTTTGCCATCCAAGGCAAGCCCCGGTGCATTTAACCCCTTTCCTTGAATTTATAAAATGTTTCCTTAAATGCTTTTGAGTTAATTATTGCATTAGGTTTATAGGAGTTGTGTGCTATCCTAATTGATGCACTATCCACCTTGACCACTGATACACCCGATACCTGCCTTTCAAAAGTATGTGAAAAATGCTTAGCAATGCTATTAAATAGATTTGCAATAAAAAGGCCAATTTCAAAAGTGTGATCACTTAAGAATCTTTATGGGATTTTGGCTTTACTCCCACTATTGGCTAAGTATCTGATCCGTACTTAGTCAATGGGAAGGAGAGGTTGTCCTTGCGTACGGTGCCGTCATGTTGTAGTCCGGGACTCAACAGTTGACACCGACCGGGACAGGGTTGAAAACCGACAGGACCTGTACTCTTGGGTTAGAGGCCCGAGTGCTTGTCGCTGGCGGAAAATGTAGGGACCATCCATATGGGGGCCTGCTGGTCAAGACTTGTAACTATTCACATACTACGGAAAGCTCTGGCTCCGAGAAATCCATTATTGGACCGACAACCGTGCACTGGGAGTGGAGAGATGGCGGAAGTAGCATGTACCCACGTGGGTTAGAGGCCCGGATTGGAGTGGTGTACTGTACTTCCGGGTGGCGTAGGACCGGCCCAATCTTGGAGGAATCGTGGTAGACGAGTTGGCATATGCAAGCTTGGGTGCTACATATGCAGTGTGAATAGGGATCCTCAGCTGAGTATTCTTTATCCGGATTAACGTTGCTCCTCGGTTATGGAGACTTGGTCCACTGACTGTCAACGGAGAGTGGTTCTCAACTAGGAATATTTTGAAATGTAAAATGAATCCTGAATGATGAAGAATTGAGGAAATTCTGAACCTTTCAAAATAAAATAAGATTTACAAAAATGCTTTTCTGCAAAATACTTGATCTTGCTTAAGCCTTACCTTGACTACCCTAAGCCTTTCATTCCTGAGTCTTCTCCCTTTTTTCTTTAGTCGGGTAAGTCTTGTTGAGTACCTTTGTACTCAGGGTTTTATTACCCATGTTGCAGGTATGGCAGATTCCTCAGTATGCCTTGGACCCTGCTGTGTGACCGTTGTTCAGGAGGAGGCCGATGAGGCCGATGAGTGATTATTCACCCTCGGGCTGGGTGATGTATCTTTACCTTAAGTTGTTGTCATATGCTACTTGCCGACTCTATCTATTTGAACTATGGTCTGTAATAACTTCACTTTAATTTTATGTGGAACCCTGGTTTGTAAAACTATTGTTATCTAAGTCTTCCGCTATTTACTCCGATGTTACTTGTCAAATGTTAAAGAGATTGTAACTGAATTGTGAGATGATCCTGCGGACAACGGGCACTGATGTAGCCCAGTAGCGGAACCGGTCCTAACCTCTTGGCTGTACGGATCGACTGTCAGTGGTTGACGGTGATCAGTGGGCCATGGGATTAGAGCCGTTACGTTACAGTGTACGGGTGCTCGTGAGAGTCCACCGGTGGCTATGTTTGCTGGGGACGTCCAGGGCGCACCCCCGTTGCCGTCGTCGTGGACTCCACCTCCCAACACCCTACCGGGGCCTGTCGGTTGGGATTCGACAGCCTTGGCCCGCTCTTTCAGCACCTTAGGTCTGACACCACCAGTCAGTTCCGACTGGATCGCTGACTCGGGAGCCACCTACCACACCACTCCCAACCCTGGTCTCCTCTCTTCCGTTCACCCTCCCTCTTCGACTCACCCTTCGTCCATCATGGTCGCGAATGGCTCTTGCCTTCCGGTCACGTCCGTGGGTGCCGCTAACACTCATGGCTCCTTTCTTCTCCCCGATGTCCTGGTTGCTCCCAATATGGTTCACAACCTTCTTTCTATCCGTCGTTTCACAGCTGACAACTCCTGTTCGGTTGAATTCGACCCTTCTGGTCTCACCGTAAAGGATTTGGCTTCCCAGCGTCCTCTACTCCGCTGTGACAGCACGGGGCCCCTTTACACTCTTCGGTTTCCTACTTCTGCTCCATGGTCTTCACCTTCCCCTCCGTCAGCTGCTTTCACCACCACCACCTCCTCTACTACTTGGCACCGTCGCCTTGGTCACCCTGGCCGCGATGCCTTGACACAGCTTCGTCGTAGCTCTGCCATACCATGTACTCGAGCTCGCGATGAGCATTTGTGTCATGCGTGCCAACTGGGCCGACATGTTCGTCTTCCTTTTCCTACTTCCTCCTCCCATGTGGCCCATATCTTTGACCTTGTCCATTGCGATCTGTGGACATCTCCTGTCCCTAGCATCTCTGGCTATAAATACTATCTTGTGTTGGTGGACGATTTCTCTCACCATTCCTGGACTTTTCCTCTTCGTGCCAAGTCTGACACCTTCTCCACGCTCCTCCACTTCTTTGCCTGGGTGTCCACTCAGTTCGGCCTCACCATCAAGGCCGTTCAGTGTGACAACGGGCGTGAGTTCGATAACTCCACGTCTCGTAGCTTTTTACTCTCTCACGGCATACAGTTGCGCATGTCGTGCCCCTACACCTCCTCCCAGAACGGCAAGGCCGAGCGCATGATTCGCACCACCAACGACACCATCCGCACCCTCCTCTTGCAGGCCTCTCTTCCTGCCCGCTTCTGGCCGAGTGTCTTCACACCTCCACCTATCTCCTCAACCGTTTACCTTCCGCTGCCTGTCCCGCTCCCACTCCTCACCACGCCCTCTTCGGTACCCCTCCTCGCTACGACCACCTCCGTGTCTTCGGGTGTGCGTGTTTCCCTAACACCACTGCCACTGCTCCTCACAAGCTGGCTCCCCGGTCGACTCGGTGGTCTTCCTCGGGTACTCCCCGGATCACAAGGGGTACCGTTGCTATGACCTCTCCTCTCGTCGCGTCCTCATTTCCCGACACGTGTGTTCGACGAGGCCGACTTCCCCTTCTCTACCACCACCTCTCCTCCCACCTCCACACCACCTCCCACCTCCGACCTTGACCTCTCCTCCTTGTTTCCCCCCACTGACGCGGTGTCCAGCCACCGTACTGTTTTACCCTGCAGGTCCTCCTTCACGCGCATCCGCCGGCTCGTGCCCCGGCTCTCCTGCTCTCCCGCCGCCCTCCGCCGGGGGCTGCCCGGCTCGCCGTATCTCCGGGGCTGCTCCACCGCGCCCTCCGCCGGACTCCTGCCCCGGCTCCCCGCCCTCTGGAACTAAGCCGGACCCTGCGCCCCACGCGGGTCCGGCGCCTGGGGCCCCTCCCGCGCGAGGAGACAGGGCCGGTGCGGGTCTACCAGCGCCGGGAACGGGCGGCTCCACCGCCCCCAGTGCTGGCTCCGGGCGCCGCCGTCAAGGGGGCAACAGCTCCCCCCCCCCCCCCCCCCCACTGGGCCGGCTCTCCACCGTCGACGCCTACGCCGCCGCCTCCACCACCGCCGGCTGCTTGGGTCGAGCCGCCCGTGTGTACCACCCCCCTATTCTTCACCGCCACCCCCGTCAGTCATCACCCCATGGTGACGCGGCATGCGGCGGGGGTGTTGCCGGCCTCGAGCTCTTGCCGTGACGCACGGCGACACGCGGGTCTCTCCGGTACCCTCTTCCGTGCGCGACGCCCTGGCCGACCCTCACTGGCGTCGTGCGATGGAGGAGGAGTACGCGGCCCTTCTCGCCAACGAGACCTGGGATCTGGTGCCCCGTCCCCCTGGCTCCAATGTTGTCACCGGCAAGTGGATATGGACTCACAAGCGTCGGGCTGATGGCACTCTTGAGCGGTACAAGGCTCGCTGGGTACTGCGGGGGGTTCACTCAGCGGCTGGAGTTGACTATGACGAGACGTTCAGTCCCGTGGTGAAGCCAGCTACAGTCCGCACGGTCTCTCACTGGCTCTCTCTCGCTCCTGGCCTGTGCATCAGCTGGATGTCAAGAATGCTTTTCTCCACGGGACACTTGCTGAGACAGTCTACTGCAGTCAGCCGGCGGGCTTTGCTAACTCTACTCAGCCTGATATGGTCTGCCGCCTCAACAAGTCACTCTACGGCCTCAAGCAGGCCCCTCGGGCGTGGTACTCTCGTTTGCTACATTCCTGCTCACTCTGGGGTTTGTGGAGGCCAAGTCAGACACTTCGCTGTTCATCTACCACCATGGTGGGAGACTGCCTATCTGCTACTCTATGTGGATGACATTGTGCTCACCGCTTCCAGCCCGGCACTACTGCGGCGGATCATCAACTCTCTTCAGCAGGAGTTCGCGATGAAGGACCTCGGTGTGCTCCATCACTCCTGGGGTCACTGTTGCGCCTCGTCCCGGGGGCTCTTTCTTCACCAGCGGCAGTATACTCTTGATATCTTGGCGCGTGCTGGGATGACTGACTGCAAGCCCTGCTCCACCCCTGTTGACACTCAGGCCAAGCTGTCAGAGACCGAGGGCGCCTCAGTCACTGACCCTACCGCATACAGGAGTCTTGCGGGGGCGCTTCAGTACCTCACCTTCACCCGCCCGGACATCACATATGCAGTTCAGCAGATTGCCTTCATATGTATGATCCGCGGGAGCCTCACCTCACGGCCCTCAAGCGCCTCCTCCGCTACCTCCGCGGCACCGTCGACTACGGCTTGCTTCTCCACCGGTCCGCCTCCACTGAGCTCGTCGTCTACACCGACACGGACTGGGCCGGGTGTCCGGACACTCGCCGGTCCACCTCCGGCTATGCTGTCTTCCTCGGCGGCAATCTGGTGTCCTGGTCGTCCAAGCGCCAGCCGGTGGTCTCCCGCTCCAGGCCGAGCGGAATACCGCGCTGTTGCTAACGGCGTGGCTGAGGCCTCCTGGCTCCGGCAGCTCCTTGGTGAGCTCCACAGTCCCCTGACCCGGAGCACGTTGGTCTACTGCGACAACGTCAGTGCGGTGTACCTCTCCACCAACCCCGTTCAGCATCAGCGGACCAAGCATGTGGAGATCGACCTACACTTTGTCCGCGATCGGGTGGCCATCGGTGATGTTCGGGTTCTCCACGTCCCGACCACCTCCCAGTTGCTGACATCTTCAACCAAGGGCCTCCCGTCGTCGACGTTCTCGAGTTTCGCTCCAGCCTCAACATCACTACTAGTTGAGTCTGTGGGGGGCCTCGTGTTGGGTTGTACTTCTTTTCGTACTCAGTCTTGAAACTCCGCTGCGCCGTAGTAGTTCAGACTGCGGGGGGGTTGTTGGAGTAGTATTGTATTTAGGCCCATGAGGCCCATGTAAGTGACTGATATAGCTGCCCTTCCGAGGGTAGCCCTATAATCTAATTACTCTTTCCAACAGTTGTAACTACTTGACACATGTGGAAAATTCAGTTGTCTGTTGTCCATCTTTTCCAATACTGCAGTTCCATTCTTGTACTTAACTTTGCGCTTTGATCTTTGTTTGGTTGCAAGCATTTTTTTGTGTTGTGTGTCAAGTAGGATTTAATCTCCATGCTAGTGTGTCCTTAGTCATAGGCCTTTGACTAAGGAATACTCTGTTAGTGTGCCAGACTTGACAGACTTGACTTAGTTTGTTGTCTCTAAGGACAAGCCCTAGTGTTATATTTGCAGTCTTAGGACCAAACCATTCAAATTCAAGGGTGAGTACAATCGCACAGATGAAGGTTTGTTCTTTTAAATTTTTAGAGCTCGGTTCTCCTCATCCCTCTGGTGCCATTTGGTCATTTTAAATTAATTTTTTTATTAGGACCAAACCATTGCAGGTACGTTATGACTCTTGTCTCGGGTGGATCGATCCATGTGGCATAGTCTGGATGTTGATGATGTGTGTTACTTGTCAATTTTTACAATCTTGATAATTCTAGGAGGTCCTTGCCTCCTTGGGTTTTTTGCGCGCTTACCGGCCTGAGCGCGGCAGACATGTTCGAGATGAGGAGGACACCATTGATGATCTGGGGTTTTATGTGAATGAAGATGAAAGAGGATGCTTCACTATCATGTGATATGATAAGCGTTTTTTACCTCACGTAGGAGGCCACTACTTTATTAATATAAAGGTGGAAATAGCCTCCACCATGCTTACAAGGTACAAATGATTATGATTGATTCGTCAAGGATTACAACACAAACTGATACAAACCTACGAACTATACACCCACAAGATCTCAACCGAATCAATCCATATCACATATGCATATACAAAGATTATTAGTACACGACCTATTGCTACAAGCATGTGATATCTCCCAGATCCATACCCAGCTCTAAAGAGAAGGCTTCATAGTAAAATAAAGACATTTCAGGTTTGAGTAAGAACATAAACCTTCTCCTTTGTTCTGCATATTTGTGAAAATATTTCCACTGTACAGTATGTGCCAATCATTACCCTTGATTTCTTCTGCAGCAACGCGTGGGATGCCAGCTAGTTGTACACAATGCAGTAAAAAAAGCTTCATATGTAAGAATGGTTCATGGACTAAGCAATGGAAAGAAAACCTTGAAACCTCTCTGCTTTCAAATTTCCTCATAATGGCAGCCTTGTTGATAGCCAGTTGCACATAAAGCTTGTCCACAAGCTGAAAGTAAGCAATCCTCCATGTTTTCATGAACAACATGGCACAAAATACAATCCAGAGACCCATTATAAATCCCATGCTCATGCTGATGTAAAAAGATGATCTGCCACCTTCGTGTTGTTGACTGACAGTTGGATTCGTTATTACATTCATCGAGCAATTCTTCAGAAAGAGGAGGCCCACAAAGTCCGGGATTGCCAATGTACATATACTGATTGTTGATTGTTTGGAGCTGTGTCCAGAGGGGACTGTTCCTGATAAATTGTTGTTGTACGACAAGTTGAGGCAGCTCAAGAATGTCAGGTCTGATAAACTGGTGGTATTTTCCACTGAAAAAAATTGTAAGATAGGTCGAGGGATTCTAGTTTCCTTAACGAACCAATATCATCTGGAATCGGTCCACTAACTGGTTGTTAGATAGATTCAAACTCCGGAGTCCCTTGAGTAAAGATAGTTCTTTTGGAATATGTCCCAATGAAACCATTACTTGACAAATCTATCAACACAGTATGTTTTGTGAATTCATGGGTATAGTTAAGCTCTCGATCTTTTATGAATGTTGATATGCTGTCGCTACTGTAATTATCAAACGGATACATCATATTGTAATTGTCATCATCTCTTTCACGGGGATCTGCCAAGGTTCTCAACTTGATAGGGACGAAGGTATAATTCCTGATATGTTGTGTGTGCTATGTCCAGGTAATGAAGTCCAACAATCCTTGATAACTGCCTAGGAAGGTGACCATGAAACGTATTCGACCTTAGGATCAGCACCTCTAAGCTGGGCATTTTCTCTGCTACCCATTGGCACACTTCCAGAGAACCTATTATACGAAAGGTCAAGAAAGCTTAAACTTGCAGCATATTGAAGGAAGTGAGGAAATTCGCCAGACAAATTGTTATTTCTCAAGTCTAGCATAGATAAAGAAGATGAAGAAGTTTTATTTTGACAATGTGGAAAACCCCCTGTTAGTTGATTGTTTGACAGGTTTATTTCCCAGAAACCATTACACACGTATGGTGGGATGGTGCCTGTGAAATGATTGTTGTAAAGATCCAAACTGCCTAGGTAGGGAGCTGTGAGATTTTCTGGTAGCTGCCCTGATAAAGAATTTCCAGAGAGATCCATGCTTTGTACGAGCGGCAGCTCCAGCTTGGTGGTAAAGTGCCACTGAGTTATTTCCTGACAAGTCCAATCTGGAAGCATTAGGGAGTGCAACCCAGAACCAGTGTGGCAAAACATCATTTATCTTCGTGTTTGAGATATCAAGCTCTTGTATGCTGGTTTGCCATTTCAACCAGGAAGGAAACTGAGGCCCCATGTCACACGACCCAAAATATGCATATGTTAATCTAAATGGAGGAACCCAATCTTCACCAAAATCCAATTTCAGGGATGTGTTTTCAAGGTCCAGATGTTCAAGGTTCACGAGAGTTGCAAAATGCTGTTTTGAAAGCACACTGCTGAAGTTATTATTGTTGCCAAGGAACAAGTCTTTTAGATTACTAAGTGCTCCAATCGCACTAGGTACATCACCATCCATCATGTTCTGAGAGAGGTAAGGTAAAGGTAACTCAGACTCCTCATGTTTCCTATCCCAGAAGGTATATATAGAACCAGCCAACATGTTCGATGAGAGGTCAAGGTGACCTAGACTCCTCATGTTTCCTATCCCAGATGGTATAGAACCAAGTAACATGTTCGATGATAGGTCAAGGTAGCTGAGACTAGTTAGATTCCCTATCCATGCTGGTAACTGCCCAGTCAATTTGCACCCTGCAAGTGTAGCTCACGAAGCTTGCTCCATGAACACTGCGGTAATCTCCCTATCATGTCCGCATTGATACTGTTCTGTTCAAATTGAGTAACTGCAAACTGCATAAATTTCCAAGGTCGTCGTTGGAACGATACCTGATATGGAATTCTGATCTATGTACAAGACCTCAAGGGAGGACATGTTTCCTAATGCGGCAGGGATGGGCCCAGACCATCCACAGGAAGTGAGATAAAGCTCCTGATGGAAGTGACACCCCAAAACAGCTGTGTTGGAGGAAGGAGTTAATATGGATTGTAGGATAAATCAAGGATCTCAAGACGTGTGAGGTTATTAGAATGGGAAAGAGGAGAGACGACTTTGCTGCTGGTCAGGGTCAGCAGGTAACAGGCAGACAAGTGGAGGGTTTTCAGATTAGGCAGCATGTTAACCTTGCTGCTCCCCCAATCGCTTGCGGAGCTGAGGTTCCATCCGCGCTCATATCAAGGCTCTTTAGTGAAGATAGAGATGTGGCAACCATGTAAGGTCTGATATGTACTGAACATAAACGCTGCTAAGATCAAGATGCTGCAAACGAGAAAGGTTACCAAGCTGGGACGAAGATATACTACTCTCAGGAAAATCAGCATTGGAGAGGTTGAGGTACCTTAGGTTGTCGAGGGCACCCAAAAACGACAAAGGCTCGCTTGCGCTATAATCGAAGTCGTTGGAGCTGAGATCCAAGTATCTCAGATGTGGTAAGGCGGCAATAATGGTGGAGTTCATGATCTGACCTCTTGATTTGATCGCTT
The DNA here is from genome assembly GCA_009763385.1 of Coix lacryma-jobi var. lacryma-jobi. Lineage (NCBI taxonomy): Eukaryota > Viridiplantae > Streptophyta > Magnoliopsida > Poales > Poaceae > Coix > Coix lacryma-jobi. Next base: position 124,538,331 of record CM019829.1, read on the forward strand.
CCATAAAGTCCTCAGGGCACGGAGGTCAAGCTTGATGACATGGCCGGTTTGGTTGTTGCACCGGACTCCCTTCCACCCGCAGCAGTCTTCGCCTCGCCATGAGGAGAGGAGCCGTTAGGGTCTACGTAGCTTTTCTTGAAGGAGATGAGTGCCTCGTGCTCGCTTGCATCGCAGCCACGAGCCGAGACCGCCCTTGCGTTAGCAAATGACGATGACAGTGTCATCAGGGAAAGGATTAAGGAGAAGATAATTGCAGCAGCAGCTCCCAAGACGATGGAGATGGAGTAGCCGAGCAATCATTTGTGAGAGCCTCGCTAGCTCTTTGTACGTAGTTTTTGTCTTTTTGGCTATTAATTTGTGCATGGAATGTAAACTACGTGCTCGATCCAGTGTAGCTTTGAGTGGCACATATATATAAGCTTGATCTACCTCTCCCTCTATATATATATATATATATATATATATATATATATATGTAAAAATAAAGTGATCTGTATATGCAGTATGCACAAGTGGAAGTCTACTTTTACCGCGTGCTTGACCTTGACCAAAAGGGCACCACCAGCAGGCACCAAGTCAACTAAAGTAATCCAGCGATCGACGGCAGGTCATACTCCACTACTCTACTCCAGCCAGTCTGGGTCTCTGGGAGGCACACCATCATCGGGGTCTATCGACACATACAGGTAATACTCCACCACTGCTCCATATAATTAGTAGAGTAGTGGAGTATGACCAAGATCGACGTCGATAGACCCATTAAAGTAATCCAGCGATCGACGGCAGGTAATACTCCACTACCGCTCCATTTAATATTCATGGTATATAATTAGTATTGTTAGATAGATCATTAAATATATTTTCATAGTAAATTATTTGGAGATACAAATATTGCTAATATTTTCCCACATCTATTCAAACTTGAGAAATTTGGCCAGCAGGAACATCATATATAGCGACACTTGAAAAAAAGGACATAGTGAGTAGCAATTATTTCTGGGACCTACGCGCGCGCACTTTGTCTTTGTTTGATCCACAACAATTTCTGGGACTTGAAATCTCACAGAAACTTTAACGATAAGAGAGCCTCTTAAGCACTCTCAGTGCAGTCTAATTCCTCCATCTTGTGGCTGGCACACAGCAAATACCCGCCGACTCAGTAAAGGCTCTCTATCAACAGTCAACTATTCAATCCAAGTAGAGCTCCATACTCCACAGCCTTCTACTCCTCTGCTTCGCAACAAGACTCAAAACACAGTCACGATTCACAAAATCATAAAGCAAAAGCACACGATCAGAACAGACAGACACATGGATTATTCTAAATCTCATCTCCTCACCATGCATGCACTCGTTCTGGGGTAGCATCCTCGTTTTCCTGTCAAGCAACGGAACATCTCGTCAGCACAAACCAGCAACAGGTCACAGGCTGATCGCCAGGCTCTGCTCTGCTCTGCTTCAAATCCGGCATCTCCGCCGACCCTAAGGGCGTCCTCGGATCATGGTGCACCACTCGCTCAGCTTTTGTAGCTGGCGAGGGGTCAGCTGCAGCTCGAGACTCCCAGTCCGTGTGGTGTCCCTAGAACTAAGGTCTGTGCAGCTCCAAGGAAGCCTGCAAGTGGCATGGTGACCTTACTTCGGTGCGGTTGGATCTTTCAAACAACGATCTTTCTGGAAGGATACCTCAGGAGATAGGTGTACTAATTCGGCCTCCAAACTCTGATGCTTGCCGACAACAACCTTAAAGGTAGAATCCTGAGTCATTCGGTACAGATGCTTCTCTTAGATATATTAATCTTGCAGGAAATTATCTTACCGGAGTTATTCCTGATTCCTTACCCATAGTTCCATATACCCTATTCAGTAATTCATGGTCTGAACCTCTCGATGAATATCCTAGTTGGGGAGATCCCATATACCCTATTCAGTAATTCATCCAACCTTGTCACTGTGGACCTCCAATTGAATCTTCTTTCTGGAGTAATTCCTTACTTCCAAAAACCACATCTCTGCAATTTCTTGGGCTTACTGTAAATCTTCTTTCTGGAAGTATACCAGAATCCTTAGGAAATACTTCATCCTTAAATACCATCCTGCTAGCAGAGAACAGCTTGATAGGATCGATTCCAGAAGCCATGGGTCATATCCCGAACTGAACACTCTACATCTATGTGACAACGTGTTATCAGGGAATGCCCCAGCGCTGATATACAATGTCTCATCACTCAGATATCATAACTTAGGTCTTAGGCAACAATACGCTTGATGGGCAGATACTTCCTAGCATTGGCCGCTCACTCCCAAACCTCATGTCACTGGTCATGAGTGGCAACACATTGAGTGGAATGGTCCGGCTTCACTGGCCAACATGTCAAAGCTCCAAGAAATTGCTCTCTCAAGAAATTCACTAAATGGCTCGATTCCATCTCTAGGATCCTTGAGAAACTTGAGCCGACTGATTCTTGAAGTAACATGCTACAAGCTGAAGACTGGGCGTTTGTGACCTCCCTGACAAATTGCAGTAGACTATTAATGTTATCACTGGATGGGAACTTGCTGAATGGAAGCCTTCCAGAATCGGTCGGCAATCTTTCCAGAAACCTGGAACGGCTTAACTTTAGAGACAACCAGATTTCAGGAACTATACCAGCTGCGATAGGCAGCCTTGTGAATCTCACTCTGCTTGCCATGGACCACAACATGCATTGCCTCAACTATTGGTAATTTAAGAAACTTGGTTGTCCTGACAGTTTCAGCGAACATATTGTCAGGTGAAATGCCATCCACATTTGGCGATCTCCCTCAACTGAACGAGCTTAACCCTGGGTGATAACTTGTTGTCTGGAAACAAAACGGCAAGTCTAGGACAGTGCAAAAGATTGGCTATGTTAAACTTATCGGTCAATAAACTTGATGGATCCATACCAAGTGAATTCCTGAGAATCACTTTGCTTTCTTTGGGGTTGGACTTGTCAAACAACAACCTTACTGGAACAATACCACCAGAAATTGGAAAACTGATCAATCTTGGCCTATTGGATGCTTCCAGCAACAAATTATCTGGTGAGATCCCAACTGAACTTGGCTAGTGTGTTTTGTTGTCATACCTTCAGATGGAAAGCAAATAAGCAATATGCTTAGTGGGATTATTCTTCAGTCTCTCAATGGAGTAATGGACTAAAGGCCATATAGCAGATGAATCTATCTGAAAACAACTTATCGGGTCAAATTCCAGAATGTAATCTCCGGCCGACACACCTCGGCTTCCCTTTTTTTTCACTGCCAAGGCCCCCCCCTTTGGCACTTGTGGACCCCCCCCCCCCCCCCCCAAGTTCACACAAAAAAAAAACTGGTAGGACCAATTCCAACTGGTTGTATCCACAAATTCAAATGCTATCATGTTGGATGGTAACATGGAATTATGCCAACAAATTCATATATTTGCATTGCCGATCTGCCCCACCACAAAAATAGAAATTAATGCACGCCTGCTGCTCATAGTAGCCCCACCGGCTACTATTGCTTTCTTGTCATTTCTATGTGTTGTTGCCACTGTTAGAGCATCTCCAACAACTCCTCAAATGATGTTGCTATACTTATAAATTTGGTAAAAGTATAAAATTCTCAATCCAACAACTCTTCAAACCAACTTGCTATTTATGTGAAAGTTGCTATTCAGGGTGCCGCACGGGCATATATATATATATACGCACGCGCCACGAAGTTGCTATCGCGAAATTTTCGCTCGCGGCTCCTCTCCCGCGCGCGCGAATCTCGCCGTGGCTGCACTCGTTTCCGATTTTCGCATGCTGGGAGCGCTGCCCTTGCACGCCACCTTCGCCGGCCTCCGAGCGCCGCCTCCACGGATCTCTGCGCGACCTCCGAGCAACGCCTCTGCCGGCCGCCGCATGTTGGTCCCGACGCGCAGGCCGCGCCACCTCAGCCGGTCACCGCGGTCTGCTAGCGCGAAGGCCATGCCGCCTTCACCATTCGCAGCAGGCCGCTTGTGCGGAGTCCGTCCCGCATCCGCCGTCCGCCGTGGGATGCTCCCCGCGAGGCTACGCTGGCTCTGCCGGTTGTGGCGGGCCCTCCCCACACGTAGGCTGCACCCTCCGCCAGCTACCACAGGCTGGTCCACACACGCCATGCTCCTTGACTGCTTGCTGCTCTGGCCGTGACGACCATGGAGTCGGTGGTCTGGGCGGCGGCGGCCGGCCAACGGCAGGCCGAAGGTTTCGGTTCTCCGCCCCCCAGACCAAGCGGCTGAGGAGCAACGTGTGACGATGGGGTCAGCGGATTCGGTGCTCGATGCTGTTCCGGCGGCTGGATCTGGTTGGCAGAGGAGCAGGAGGTGCGGGTGGAGGGAGCAGAGGTGGAGGAGACCCGGTGACTGACTGATGGCGTGAGTCCGGATATGAGGCTTCGAGGCATGGGTGGCTGCGCGGGCGGTGGCCGTCCAGCGCCGCTCCCGACGATGGCCGTATCTAGGCTTCGGGCGATGGATTCGATACACGTACACCTGTCCGTTCTGGGGCTGCGGGCCACTTGCGCGTGGAGGTCAAAGATGAACTCGACCTCTTTACTCTTGCGAGCAAAGAGATGTTATTTCCCAGAGATCGAGCTATGGATTGCAAGTTTAGCTTAGCTAGGCTTAAAGCAGTCCTCTCACTGCTTTTCTTTGTTAGTTTTTTTTTTATTTCTTGAACTGCTTTGATCTCTTTTGTTACTATGTAAAACTTTTAAATTCCAATAAATCCTCTGCAGGGGTGCAAACCCCTCCAGCTTCATAAAAAAAAATTGTATTTTTTTTTATTTGTGCGAATTACATTATATACCTTTCCTCTAGTGGATTATTTTGTCCTTTTGAAAGATCTCCTCTATTGGATTATAACACGCTCTCTGTGAACGCCTTCTTTTGTGACCAGATCCAGTGGCAGATTTTTTTTTTCTTACCTCTAAGGAGAGGATGAGGCTCCTTTAACTTGAGTTAGAGGAAATCGTGTTGTTGACAAGTGGGACTCTGCCCATGATGCAACTTAAATAGAAGAATCGGTTTACTAAAGACAGGGTTAATAATAGATACTCCTTTGTATCGCTTTTAGACGTCGTTTAGGACAGCGACATAGTCTTCAAAGTACAACTTTAAACACTTGTTTCTTTAAAAATATTTGTTGTAAAGTTGTATATGTATATTTTTATGAAAGTACTTTTCAAGACAAATTTATTTATATGATTTTTTACATCTCTAGGCTCAATAATTTAAAAGTTACATCTATTTTCGATATGGAGAGAGTACAAGAAGAAATCGGTTTACTAAAGACGGAGTAATAATAGACAGAAGAAGAAATTATGACTAGCAACAAGTAAGGAAGGCAAACTTTTTTTTGGAAATGTTTGATTTATGGTACACTTTAAAATTTCAATATGAATAGCACATATCAGAATTATATTTAGGACTAGCAGTGTGAACTATCGAGCAGGTATGAACTGTGAAGTTATCGAGCAGGTAGAAACGTACAGTGTGTCTGAGTTTCAGTGTAAGATTATCTTTGAATTTGCATGAGTCCGTCGCGCCCAGGTGCTCCGACCGAAGGTCCGGACCCGTCTGCGTCTGGAATCGGCGCGCCATCGCCAGAATCGGGACGGCCGCCGAGCAGCAGCCACGCGCCGGGGCCGGCCAACGCCGCGCGCCGAGCACGCGCTGGGCGGACGAGCTCGCGAGCCGTACGCGCCGCCGCGTCGATCGCGACAGCTCGCAGCACGGCCGCGGTGCCGCTCCGGGCGAGAGAGCCGGCGCCTCTCAGATTGCCGGCACCGAGACAGGAGGGGAGGGGCGCGGGGGAGGAAAGGAAAAGAGAGAGAAAGAAGAAAAAGGTAATCTTTTACTTTTACCGTTGACACGTGGGTACACGCAGATAAAAGGGGAAAATTATTTATTCTGCTACTCGTGAAGTTTTCTTCAAATAAATCATAGTGCATGTAATAGCAATTTTAGAGTCCAGGTAACTTCTCACTTTTTTTATTTGATTGGAGATTGAAATCTAGTGCAGTTACTTAAGCAGTCATTCGTTTTCAGTCAGGTTAGTGGAATGGAAGGGACTGATGTATCACCACTTTATTCTTTATAAGCTAATAATAGTATATGCATGAGGAATGAATTGATTCTACCAAAATTTACGAGAGAGAAACTCATGATGCATTATTTTTATGAAGCATATGTTGATTTTACAAATCAAACAACCTATAATTGATTTCTGGGAAGACGCGTTTTTTTTCCTTGGGTACTATTGGCTCCTTTGGCACACTCAAAGGCTATTGGAAGGCTACTTTGGCTCTTATGCCCTCCACAATGTGAGGCTTAAATGATGCCAAGAATGGAGATAGATGATTGAAGCGTTGATTCGAGTGATGCCTAGAATTTGTGGAGCGGAGCGGAGCATGTATAGATATTAGTGCCATGCTAGTTAAAAAGTACTTCATCCATCCTAAATTATTTTCCAAGTTTGACCAAATTTATATAATATAAGATAATAACATTTAGATCCTTGTATAATTCTTTATTAGTTATATTTTCATAATATACCTATTTAATATCATAAATCCTTGTATTTTTCTCTATTATTTTAGTCAAATTTGAAAAAAATTGATCCTCTAAGATTCTTAGAATAATAAATTATAATTAAGAACAGAGGGAGTAGTTTATTGCTCACACTAATTCAGTCCATGTAGTTCGCATCGCTCTCCATCGGCTACGGGGCGGGGGAGGAAAGGAAAAAGAGAGAAAATATATGTAGTTACATCCATGATGTCGGTACATGCAGAGCAACGTCGACGATGTAGCCATGCCAGTTGTGCTACTGCATGGACTGAAGGGCCTACTGCTGTCGGAAAGGGGAAGAATGGAAGAACATATCAAGACAAGAATTACAAGGACATGATTAAATTTTATCCATCTTGTATATAAAAATGGATTAAACACGAGCTACTTATGGCCTGAATGAATTCTAACTATAAATTAGCTCGTATTAACTCAGAATTAGCTCACATAGACTTTCTAATTGATATTAAAAACATTGGCTAATTATTAGCTCCCTGCTCCAAACATCCCCTAAGCTTGTTTCTTGTTGCTTACAACTCACACCAACTGCTCTATTATCTCTTCTCTACATCTATCTATATATTATATACAGCTAAAAAGTACCCAGAGCAATCGTCCCCCCGGCGATAATCGCCTCGCCCGCGTGTGACAACACCTCCGGCTCCTCAAACAAATGCGGAAAAAAAATCCTGTCCCCGGTTTATTCCCTTGCTCTCTCATGCGACAGGGTCCTGTCACCGGTTTATTCCCTTGCTCTCCTATGCGACAACGCCTCCTGCTCTGGAAAAAATTGCAGCAAAATGAGGAAATAAATCAGTCGTTCCTCGCTATCTCGCACAATTGGCGCCCAGCACATCTCCACATTCAGCGCCCACGCCCACGCCCACGACATCTCCACGATCACCACGCCAGCCCAGAATAAATCATCTCACACGATCAGGCACGCCGTCCATCACACGGTCTCGCCCTTAACGCACACGCCGTCGCCCGATCCACAGCATCCTCATCGATCCACCGGCCACCGCCAGACGGGCATTGGCCTTCATTCCCCATCCATCGCACGCCGCCGTGGTGGCCGGACTCCATCGTCTGATCCACGTCGACCATCACACGATCTCGCCCTGACGCACACGTCGTCGCCCGATCCACGACCTCCTCATCGATCTACCGCCGCAAGACGGGCGTTGGTCTTCCCCATCCATCGCACGCCGCCGTGGCAGCCAAACTCCATCACTTGTCGCGCCGCCGGATCAACAGCCTCGCCATCGGTCCACTGTCCATCGCCTGCCACCATCAGACGCGCGATGGCCTTCCCCATCCATCGCACACCGCTGTTATCGCAGACGCCTCAGCTGGTCCCCATCGCCTGCCACCATCTCCAAGCCCCCTAGAGAAACCACACAAGGTGAGAATCAGACATCCACACATGCAGTCCACACAAGTTCGCGTGCAATTATCTTATTTCAATTGCAAGTGATTGTCCACACCAAATCTCCGTTGGTGAGTCCGCACCCTAGGATCACCAGTTTGTCCACCGTGCCGCCGCCGCCAAGGATCGTCGCACACAAAGTTGAACGACCCCAGCTCATCAGGATCGCCGCACACAAAGCTGAACGACCCCAAACTCGACCAACAACACCACAGGATCGTCAGGATTCAGGTATGACAGTTGTATTGTCATGATTGTATTGTTGTGCCAAGCCAATTTGTCATGACTTCATTGTCCTGCAGCATTTGCATAGGTAGTATAAATTCATTTTGTCATCAGTTAGTACTTAATGCGCATGCATTGATTCGTAATAAGATGTAGACAGATTGTTGTTGCCTTTTGCTAGGTTAAACATCTATTTAATTTTTTGTGATTCTAGGCTGTTACACCAAAATACAGTGTCTATATATTAATTAGTTTTTAAAACTCTGCACTAAGAATGAAAACTATGACTTTTTTTGTAATTCTAGGCTGTTAACTATTAGGGGATCAGCATGGTTCAAAAACTTAACATAACCCAATAAAACAATGTGCACTTACTTTATGATCAGCATGGTTCAAAAAGTTGATGTTTTTTTTTCTAATCCTCATGTTAGAGATTAAGTTCATAATGCCTGATAAACACTGATATTCCTTTTGAAAACTAACTGATCATTGTCACCTGACTAGAGCTGGTTCTGCATTTGACATATTTTAGGCTATCAGAATGGATGCAGCTGGCTGCTGCATGTTCTTAGCAAACATTAAGTTTATAGGCACTTTAGTAGGACCAATCACAGAACATGGTTGGTACAACTTATTGGTTTCAAAATTCAGCTTTTATCAACCGTGAACATGGTTGGTTCTCAGAGTCTTGAACATAATTGCAAATTTAGATACTAAACCACAGTGACCAATTCCTGCGGGGTCCTACTCGTATTTTCATCAATTCTATCAACTACTACCTGAAACCGTTTAGCATTTTGATCAACATTTGCACAAGCATAAAAACAACGCATAAGCACTGACTAGGTGTCAGATTGGAGCACCTTCACTATCGAAACAACATGAAATACCTTTATGCCGAAAAAATAGTATGAAGAATATAGTTCCGAGCTATTTAAAAAAAGTAGGTCAGACCAGTTCTTTGATCTACCAGTTTAGCTATCTAAGTTAAAGGGGTACTAAAGAGTTTTTTTTAAAAAAAAATGCCACACACATCTGAATATCTTAAACATAGTAACTTGGGTACAAATCTTGGTTTGCAAGACAAAAGCTGCACAATACTAATCTAGCAATCTCAATCAAACAGAGGAGCTCACCTTACCGAACGTGGGGAAGATAATTGAGAGGATGGCATCGGAGATGAGGTCGGCCACCACGACTCCACTAGATGAAGGGATGGAGACATGGAGGAGCTCAGGCCTCAGGGATGGATGCGAGGGTATAGGAAGAAGACGAGGACGCGGGTCGGCAGGTGTTGGACTTGGGGAAGAGATCGAAGACAGACGAGCTCGACCTCCGTTGATGGTGGCATGGATCTTTAGCTCCGTCCTCCGCTTTCTTCTGCTCTTCTTTTATCCCCTTCTCTCCTGCGTGTCCGAAACTCCAAATCGAGTTCCCACGCGTCCTTCAATCTAAACCCGGCGACGGCGCCGGTCTTCGCCTGAGCTGAGGTGTGCTGCGTCGCTGGAGCAGCAGCTTGCCTCGAGACGCTGTGCTGTCGGAGCCTCCACCCACCTCGCGTGGGCATAGCTCGAAGCCGCTGCCTCAGATGCGCCTTGGGCCGGAGTCCGGAGCCATGTTGCTTGCCGCCAGCAGAGCTGCAACGCTCGCCTCGCATGCGTCGCCCCACTAGCACGCAAGCGGCGCAAGATATTGCGATGCAAGACCAAAGCAAGCCAGACCACGCGAGGCGAGTGTGTTCGGTCAGACTAGCACATGGACATGGCAGATAGGAGAAGAACCATCGAGTATAGAACATAGGACTCGTTAACGAGTGGGTCCTACATCATCCTGTTATCATGGTTTCGTTTAGTTCCTATCGCAAAAATATTTATACACATAGCATATAGCATGAAATACTAAATGTACATAAAAATAACTAATTATATAGATTGTGTGTAATTTATGAGATGATTTTTTAAATTCTAATAAGTTTATATTTTGACAATGTTGTGCTACTGTAATATGTGCTAATAACATATTAGTTAGTCTTAATAAATTCGTCTTACTGTTTCTCGGCGGAATATATGTAATTTATTTTTTATTAGTTTATTTTTAATAAACTAAATAAATATCAAATGTCACACCCAATTTTAAGAACAAAATTGAATGTATAAACTTATGTGCGCCCAGGAAACAGTCGCACACATAAGGGACAAATTACAAAGAAAGGCATCATCACTGTGCTTATTACATAGCGTATTTATACAACTCATCAAATAAAACTAAACATAAACCAGCGGAAAGATAAATATCTCTCGACGAAGCTCCACTCCACAGGGACGTTGACTGGTGGTCCACAAGACTAGAAATCCTCTGGAAACTTATCTTGCTCATACTCATATCCATCTGTTACCCATCCGGGATTTTTATCCAAAAAGAAGAAAATATAACAAGCGTAAGTACAACTCGTACTCAGCAAGCAACATGGGGTTATGCAGCTCAAAAGGCTTGACACGGGTTTACTGCGGTTAGCACTTTTAGTGGGTCAAGATTTTAGCATTTATTAATCATCAAGTTGTGCTTGCAAACCCAATTAATCCACATGAATAATAATTAATATATGACAACATCGTCCGGAAACGTAAACATGATGTGAACAAAAGTAAATTTCATTTAAGTGGTTAGCCTGCAAGTTTTCCGAGCCGCTCGTGACCGTGAGCACGGCTGATATATCAGTTTATTACTCTGCAGAGTTTGTACAACTTTACCCGTGAGTCGCGATCCCCATATGCCAGGGGTTGCAAATCCCATATCACCTCTTCCGAGGAAGTGCGGCAGGGTACACTATGAAGTCTTTCGAGGTTCCCCTAACAAGATAGTGGCCACTAGGTTTCCAATCGGCAAGCAGATATAGGAACCCCCTTTCCGATGGCACATTCCTTCCCGGCTATACACATGAGACCAGGCGGCCGTCCTATACCCGTCTCGTCAAGCCCCTTTTGTGCCCTTTCAGGTAACCACCATCAAGCGAGGAGAGGTCTCGAACCAACTAAAACCAGAGCCATGTAGCCCTCACGGTTGTACTGTATGTCCCAGCTTTTGCCCGCAGAAGATCATTTAAGGGGGCCCAGAGCACGATGACTCCCACGCCCGGGTCCACATTACCAAGAGCAAGATAAGAACAGACGTTGCGCATATATCATTAATTATTTAATTAGACCATAGTTATAGGTTTACAGCACTAGCAGATCTACCCAAATGCACATATATCCCACGGTATCAAGGAACAAGTTGAATATCTAGATAAAACCTATGGTTATCATTTTGACACATGCACATGATTGGTAGATTAAAGTGCGTAGGTAACAAGGATGATCCCATGTATACTTGCCTTGATTCGCGTATTCCTGGTTCTGGTCCTCCTGCTGGTCGTAGTAGATCTGATCTTGGTCACCCACGTACTGCTCACCGTCTAAACTCGAATACAACGCAACATACAAGCATCCACGCACACACATGCATTGCAAACAGATCTATCATTAGAACAGTACACCAACAGATTTAAATAAATAAAATAAAAGTTGTAAAACAGATATATACGTTACTACGATACACATAGACGTTTGGATACACCGAAATCGGATTTAAAACGCGGAAGATACGGCCTAAACAAGATTATTAAGGCCTAAACGAGACTGACTTAAACGTGAAATAAAACTTTTGCAAATCTAATCTACAGTGGTACTACTGCGTAGAACACGAATTTTACGAACTAAACGCAATTTGAATGGATCAAAACGGAGTTAAATTGAGCAAGATATAGACAAAATGGTGTAATGGCAATCCTGTAAATAGAAATCAAAGTATTTTTGAAATAAAATAAATCAGAAATTCGGATTACTTTGACTTTCTACGGCGCTGGCCAGGATGGACCGAGGCCAGCGTGGCTCTTCCCCCCCGTCTCGCCCGATGCTGAGGCCAGCGGGGCTCTTCCCGTCTCGCCCGAGGCTGAGGCCAGCGGGCTCTTCCTCCCCGTCTCGCCGAGGCTGAGGCCAGCGGGGCTCTTCCCCGTCTCGCCCGAGGCTGAGGCCAGCGGCTCTTCCCCCGTCTCGCCCGAGGCTGAGGCCAGCGGTGTACCACGTGTGCCACGGACCGGCTGACGCGGCGCCGGTGCAACCGAGTTCAAGAGAGATCTAATCTAATGAATCCGTTGAACTCGCATCCGACGGTTAGTGCGAAAAGGGGAACGGTCAAACAGCGCCGGTGTCAGTTGACCGCGTGCGGGAGCGCCATGTCCTGGCAGCGGAAACTCGCCGGAGTTGGCGGTGTTGGCCATGCCCGACCACCATTTGCCAAAGGAAAGGACCGGGAGAAAGAGGAAGGGATGGCGAACTCACCCAACCACACAAAACGAAGTAGAGATCGATCGAGGTTGGCGCTAGACGGAGCTTGGCGGTCGCGGAAACCGCAACGGCGAAGCTTCGGATGAGGACCAATTCGACGGTCAAACCGTCGATTCGCGGAGAGGAACTCGGCGGCGGCGGCGGCTAGGGTTTAGCTGGCGCGGAGCTCGGTTCGGTGGCTCTGGCGGCTTGATGATTGGAAAAAGAGATGCGGCTACGATGCGGAGCCCTTTATAGAGCTCGAGCACCCCTGGATAGCATCCACGCCGGAGAAAACGGACGCGGAGCGGCGGCGGCTCGCGGCGGAGAAAGCGGGCGGAGGTTGGGGATGCTTCTGACAGGTGGGCCCCACCTGTCAGCGACTGCGCGACGCGGCGCTGAGCGCGCGGTTGGGCCGCTGCGGCGCTGCGGTGCGGAGGCGGCGCGCTGGCTTGGGCCGGGCCAGTTGCCGGCCGCGCGCGCGAGGGAGGGTGAAGCGTGGGCCGAAAGAGAGGGAGGGAAAGGGCCTTCGGGCCAGATTGGAAGAAGGGAGGGAATGGAAATAGCTTGCTCTTTTTCTTTTCATTTGCAAATGATTTTCCAAAACCTTTCCAAAACAATTTTGAAATTCAGTTTTCAAATTTGTACTTTACTCAAACAACAGAATGCAGCAGCATGTATGCATCAACTTGTTGCTAGGCTAGCAAAAATTTTATTTCCCCAACATTTATTTATTTTGCCTATGTTTATAATGCCACAATAAATTAAAATAAATCATTTAATCTATTTTGAACTAAAGAAAAATTTAGGTTGTTACATCAAAATATCTCACTACTGGAAACTTGAAATTCCCTCACGGTGCACTACTGTCAGGGAAAATAAAATATCGACATGAAAATGTACGTATCGTCATAAAAAATAAAAATATCATCATAAAATTTCTTACGGTGCACTTACCGTCAGGAAAAATAAAAATACCGTCAGGGCCAGCTCGACAGGGTAATTCCAGTTTTCACTGACGTTGGTCAGGGAATTTCAAGTTTCCCGTAGTGTCTAATGTGACACGCAAAAACTTTTTACGAAACAAGAGACAGAAGACCAGACCATAACTTGATCCACCCCGTAGCCCACGTATTACGTGGGCAAGGGATAAGAGATCGCGATACAAGAGCAGAAGCAAGCCGTACATATATATTATAAAGAACTAAATATAGATTAAAGAATGACTAATTATACAGATTGCGTGTAATTTGCGAGACGATTTTTAAACCTAATAAATTTATCTTTTGACAATGTTGTGCTACAGTAAATATATGCTAATGATAGATTAATTAGTCTTAATAAATTCATCTCACGGTTTTAAGGCGAAATATATAATTTGTTTTTATTAGTTTATTTTTAATAGATAGACTAAATGAGTACCAGAACATCTGATGTGACACACAAACCTTTTCACACCCTTAACTAAACAAGGCCTAAACCAATTACCAAACAAGGATAGAAGATCAGATCATAACCTGGTCTACCCCATAACCCACGTATCGTGATGCAAGAGCATGAGTAAGCGAAAAAGTGTATAGAGTATACATTTCTAAGTTTGTTCTTTTATTTTATTAGACATAATTGTGATATGGACTTATGCATATTTATATTAACTATAGCTCTATTTCTATTATAGATTTGAATACAATGGAAAATAAGTAAGCGAAAAAGTGTATAGTGTATATATTTTCTAAGTTTGTTCTTTTATTTTATTAGACATAATCGTGATATGGACTTATGCATATTTATATTAACTATAGTTCTATTTCTATTATAGATTTGAATACAATGGAAAATAAGTAAGCGCAAAAGTGTATAGTGTATATATTTTTCTAGTTTGTTCTTTTATTTTATTAGACATAATCGTGATATGGACTTATGCATATTTATGTTAACTATAGTTCTATTTCTATTATAGATTTGAATACAATGGAAAATAATTGTTCTCGTACACCATTGGACGATAACACTAACACCTCCAAACAAGGTAAGATAGTGCAACATCCTATAATATATTATATTGTATATATATGCTTATGTTATTTGAAAATAAATTGCAGTCGATGCTAAAGAACGTAAGAGAGAAAGGGATAGAGCTCGATGGCACGCAATGTCTCAGGAACAAAAGAATGCAATTAATAAGAAGCGTTGTGAATCCTACCATCAAAGAAAAAAGCAACATGTTACTAAACCTACAGATGGTAACAAATCTAACATATTGAGTTCTCTTTGCATGTGTAGATTAATTAACATGTTTTTTTTTCATGTATGTGTATTGTGCAACTATTTTGTAGATAATGACGATGTTGCATCAAATAAGGAAAACGTTGATCCTATTGAAACAAATGATTGGCTACATAGGAATGATACATGTCAGACACACAATATTGTTGATGAGAACTTGTCGACTCAGTTACCATGTAATATTTTAGGTCTTCTAAGTTTATAATAGTGCATAAGTCAATAAAGCTAATGGTTCTATTTATATTATTACATTGATAGATGAACCAGAAATGGAGATTATAGAGGAGAACACTATTGATTTCACTTACCCTGGTACCCCTACTCCCCTGTTGATAAAACTTGTGTGCAAAGTACATCACGAAGAAGAGACTATAGCGGAAAGTACAAAAATATGACGTCTGAACAAAGGGAAGCAAGGCGTGTGCGTCAAAGGCTACATAATAGTGAACCTAAACGTAAGGAGGCATTAAAGTTATCTGACAAAAAATTTAAAGAGAAGCGGAAGCACACTTTACACCCAGAGTCTATCGCCATGGAGAACCCATTGTTTATTCCTGAGCTTGTGTGGCCCACTACGAGTACATCTGGAGCTCAAAGATCCACGACAAACTCCAGTGATTGGGTAATCCCAGAGTCCAATCCAACACCTCTTTATATTCCTCCACCCGATGAGGGAGTCAGGGATGACAGATGTAGTGATATACTGCCAACACATAGGTCAAATGTTCCATCTGGACAAAGACATGCATTGTTGAGCTATCGTAACATGATGTTTGAGCATCGCATTGGTTCCAACACAAGGACATCTAATAAAGATGGTGACTGCATGGCTGAAGACCAAGTGGATGTTAACACACCTTTGCCTCAATCAACCATGACCAATGGTAAAATATTGATGCCTCATTATCCAATTTAGGTCATCTATATATACTATATTATACCTAAATCGGTCATTCCATGATTAACAGAAAATGTAGGACCCAATATTCAGATTACATCAGCCACACCGATGGCACCACTGTTTGATGATTGTGAATGCGTGACTGAAGAACACCTAGATGATAACACACCCTTTGTCTCACCCATTCCTAACCAACAATGGTAAATGATAATGCCTTATTATCCCATTTAGCTGACATGTATTTTATATCATATTATACCTAACTCAACCATGGTCAATACATGATTATCAGAACGAACACGTCCTAGCCTTCAGCCTACATCAGTCGCACCGACCGACGACACCACTTTTTAACGACAGCGGTAATTTACACTATTTTCTAACATTCAATAAACTATTTGAACTCCTTTGTTTATTTTTACCTGTAGTTCTACTAACTCACGTATCTTGGCGGCCATAGATGATGATGAGAGAGATATTTGAAGAAGATGAGGGATATCTATTTGCTGGACAAGGTATTTTTGCATAATACCAAATAGAAATAAAAATCTTTCATTGTTTTACCTAAACTACTATTACGACTTAAATGTCATTTCAGATGAGGAAGATGATGATGATGACGATGTCCAAGATAATGACAATGAGGAAGACATGACTTCTGAACCTGAAGTACCTGACCGATATGAAAAGGTGTATAGTAACATGCCTACGAATACTCATATGCTAAAACCTGTCACAAATTGCGAGCACTGCAATGCGAAAAGGTTTGAGCATGAACCACCTGGGTTCTGTTGTCGCAGTGGAAAGGTCGAGCTCAATGAACCGAACATACCTGATGAGCTTATGAGGCTTTGGTCAAGCAACGACGCTGATTCTAGGCACTTTCGTAGTGGCATTAGGTTTTTCAATGGCCATTTCTCTTTCACCTCTCTATATTGTCGCCTCGATAGTGCTACTGCAAGTGCCAAAAATAGTGGCATATACACCTTTCGTGCACATGGACATATCTACCACAACATAAGATCATTTGGTAGAGAAGATGGTAAAGAGCAAAGACATCTTGAGCTCTACTTCTACGACGATGATCCGAGCCTTGAGCACCGCTATCAACGATGTCGTGAAGAGAAGTGTCAAAAAGACAAGGAAGTCATTGAGAGGCTTGTGTCCATCCTTCGAGACAACCCATACTCAAAACATCTTAGGAGTGTGGGGCAGGCTGAACACCTCGAGGACTATCGTGTCACACTAAACCTTGACCAAAGGTTAGACCAGAGAACATACAATGTGCCGTTGGCTTCAGAGGTGGCTGCTGTTTGGATCGAGGGAAGCGAACTCCTTGGTCAATTCCAGAATAGTGTTGTCCTGCATGGAAAAGATAAAAGTAGACATGGCATCTGCTCATATCATGGATGTTATGATGCTCTTTCATACCCTCTGTTCTTCCCTAGGGGCGAGCTTGGGTGGCACATGTGAAAGGACCGATCAGCCTAGAGGGGGGGTGAATAGGTGATTTTTGACTATCTGAAACTTCACAAACTATAAGATGTAGTTAGATAGCAACCAGAGAGGCCGATTTGTTTGGGTAGGTACTACCAGGTGTGAAACACCGGTACTACCGACACAAACAAAGGCACAACTGGTATCCTAAAAGAAACTACAAATCCGATGAATGTAAGCTATGAAGATAATACAAGATTCTAGCCCACTTTCCTAAGAATGATAGATGGTAAACCTACTCTCACCAAACCTTGGTTGCTCCCCTTGATGTAGATCGAGCTTTCCCACCTAAGAAAGAGATAGGGATAGGAAGAACACAATAACAAGTGAAGTAGAGAAAATAGGGACAACAACAACAAGCACACGGGACACGCGATTTATCCTGAGGTTCGGCCAATCCACTAAGGAGTGCCTACTTCCTCGTTGTTGAGGTGACCACAAAGGTCGGAGTCTATTTCACCTCCTCGCCTCACTCAAGCAACCACAAAGGCTACGAGAGTATCTCTACTAGAATTCTCAGGGTAATACAAACGCTTCGGGGAGCCCTCACAAGTAAATCAATACGGGCTACCACGAAGAACACCTAACCGGCTAGAGCTCAAAGAGCTCAAGAGTAAAAGACACAAAACAAGCCGGCAAGATGGAAACCAAGTGCTCAAGTCAAAGATTGATGCTTCCCACTCTCGAATCTCACTTCCCTAGCTCAAATCTTGCAAGGGAATGAATCTAGGAGCAAAGGGGGAGAGAGAGGGGTGAGTCAATGCTTGGAGAGGGCTTGTCCAAAGTTAGGTCAGCAATAAGTGTATAGAATGAGTGGGTAACCGTGAAAAGTGAAGAGGGGAGGCATTTTACTCCCTCAGTCCCGAGGCTGGTCGGTACCACCGACCACCCCTGGCCGGTACCCACCGACCAGTTCACAACGGTCGAAAGAATCCAGATCTGACCAAACAAGCAACCACCGTCCTCACGTCGGTACCACCGCGGGCGGTAGTACCGAGGTTATGGCGGTACTACCGCCAGGCCAAATTGGCCGCGAACAGAGAGCATCTCACAAAGGGACTTGGTCCCTCGGAAACTACCGCCCAAAGGTCAGTACCTCCGAGGTCGGTGGTACCGAGGTTTTGGCGGTACCACCGCCAGGTCATTTTCAACTCAACACAGAGAGCTTCGCGAAACCAAGATACTACCCCGACCTCGGCGTACCACACCGCTGGCGGTACTACCACCAGGCCATTTTCAATTCTACACAGGGAGCTCTGCAAACTTGTTACCACCGGCCTTGGGTCGGTAGCACCGGAGGTGGTACTACCGAGGTAATGGCGGTACTACCGCCAGGCCAAATTCAGCGCGGACAGAGAGCCTTGCAAACTTGGAAACTACCGGCCATGAGTCGGTACCACCACGGGCGGTAGTACCGAGGATATGGCGGTACCACCGCTAGGTCAAATACAACTCTACACAGAGAGGGTTGCAAAACCAGGTTACTACCGACCTTGCGTCGGTACCACCGCCGGCGGTAGTACCGAGGTTATGGCGGTACTACCGCCAGGTCATTTTTTGACCAACACAGAGAGGGGTGTTTGAGCGCTGCGCAGAGAAGTCGTGGTCGGTACCACCGACCACCCATGGTCGGTACCACCGACCATATGAATTTACCCTCTACGTGTTCGTGATAGTGCGATGTCTCTCAAGCGAACTAAGGTTAGTCGATTTGAGCACTTTTCTCCACATCTAGCCAACCTACTT
This sequence comes from Coix lacryma-jobi var. lacryma-jobi, assembly GCA_009763385.1. Lineage (NCBI taxonomy): Eukaryota > Viridiplantae > Streptophyta > Magnoliopsida > Poales > Poaceae > Coix > Coix lacryma-jobi. The sequence continues at coordinate 124,557,377 of CM019829.1, forward strand.
TGTGACCCTCTTCATAGTCCGGCTTACCTATAACTCAAGTTTAAAAATAAAATTTTAAACTATCACTTGAGCTAGGCATCCTTATGTCCAAAAGTATCCTATGTGCTTTGTTCACGAGATTTCAACGTTTCAAATCTTTCAAAGGACTAACACCTGCATACATGCTTTTATAAACTGGTTAGTCCCTAATTTGATTGTCATTAATTAGCCAAAACCCACATTGGGGGCGAATGCACTTTCAACATGGATATTCCAAAAAAAGGAGTTAGTATGGAAGAAGTCATCGCGTATCGTGCCCTGCAGAAGGCTCGTAGTGGGTCAGAAGGAGAAACATGTTTGTTATTCTTCTTATTTAATATAATACTTCACATACATGTACCTTAATAGTTATGCTACAAACAACTCTAATCCATGACTATTTTTTGTAGACTCCCCTGGCAGACTTTGTGTGTCTGTGCGTGACTACTATTGCTACAAATTTCAGATGCGTCCAGGAATATTTAACCCCATACTTTACAGCAAGCGTCTATTCCAGCAGTTTGCTGTTGACACATACATAAAGATTGAGAGCTCCTGATTAGATTATATACGCAACCATCAGACAGAGATTAGGGCCGACCTATACCAAGGATTGGTGGATAGCCTGCATGCCAGTGAAGGTAGAGCAGAAGCTATTGGAAAGCGAACAGTGATGCCTTCATCATTTATTGGAGGCCCACGTGACATGAGGCGTCGGTACATGGATGCTATGGCTCTGGTACGGAGGTTTGGTAAACCGGACATCTTTCTTACTATGACATGTAACCCAAACTGGGATGAGATCAAACATGAACTCTACCCTGGTCAGACGCCACAAGATCGTCCAGATCTCGTTGTTCGGGTCTTCAAAGCAAAACTGGAAGAGCTAAAGGATAGGCTACTAAAAAAGGATATCCTTGGAAAGGTTTGGGCTCATGTGTATGTTGTGGAGTTTCAAAAGAGGGGTTTGCCGCACGCACATTTTTTGCTTATCATGGACAAGAAGTACAAGATCACATGCCCAGAGCAGTATGACCTCCTCATCTCAGCTGAGCTCCCGAATAAGAAGAAGTACCCAATCTTGTACAAGATGGTTACCAAGCATATGATGCATGGCCCTTGTGGAGTGCTTAATCGCGCAATTGCCCATGCACAAAAGGTCGTGATTCATGCAAGAACCGTTACCCTCGACCTTTTTGTGATGTCACAGTACAGGGCAAAGATTCATACCCGATTTACAGACGACGCGAAGATGGCCGAAAGGAAAAGGTTCGCGGCCATGAGCTTGACAATAGATGGGTCGTGCCCTATAACCCGTATCTCCTCCGTTTGTTCAACTGCCATATCAATGTTGAGGCATGTGGGAGCATTAAGGCAGTCAAGTATTTGTTTAAGTACATCTACAAGGGTCATGACCGAGCGTCTGTGGCTGTGAGAGAGGCTGACAAGGAGGATAGTGAAGGGAAGGTGGATGAGTGAAAGGTCCTAAATGGCTAGAGGGGGGGTGAATAGCCTAATAAAAATTCTACAAGACACTTAGAGCAACTAGTTAGATAATTACAAAGCGAAGCTTTTTGCTCTAGCTCTACTAAGTGTTGCAAGCCACCTATCCAACAATTCTAGTAACCTATATTCACTATGGCACACAAAAGATATGTTACTAGTCTTTAAAACAATAAGCTAGCAAGAAATAATTACTTCTAATTAGAGAGCTACTTCTAGCAACAAATATTTCTACACGAGTGATAAAGAAAGTAATGCAAGGATAGAGAGATATACCGACACCGGCAAGAGATAATCAATCACAATAAGAATACAAGAAACTTACGAAGTAGAAGTCCAAAGAGGCAAGAGACACAAAGATTTTCTCCGAGGTTCACGTGCTTGCCGGCACGCTACTCCCCGTTGTGTCGACCAACCACTTGGTGGTTCGGCGCCTAATAGGTGTTTCACAAACCTAGCTCAACAAATGAGCGCCGCAAGAACCAACCCACAAATGGAGGTAACTCAAAGACACACGCAATCCACTAGAGTTACCTTTTGGCTCTTCACCGGGGAAGACACAATACCCCTCACAAATCACTGGGAGATGGCCACGAACAATCACCACTCGTGCCAAAGCTCCTCCGCTGCTCCAAGCCGTCTAGGTGGTGGCAACCACCAAGAGTAAAGAGAATACCCGCAGCAGCAACAATCCCCAAGTGCCACTAGATGCAAACTCACAAGCAAATGCACTTGGATCCACTCAATCTCACTTAGATTCGCGCTATCAAGCAAGGAGATGAGTGGGAGGGAGTATGTTCAGCTCAAGAGGATGTTCAAGAGGTTGGAAAGTCAAGAGAGAGCCCTCAAACCCCGGCCACAACCTATTTTATATGGAGAGGGGAAGACAACAAGTCGTTCTCCCTTTTTCTGCGCTTTGGTCGGTAGTACCGACCCCCTGGGAGGTAGTACCGACAGTGTCAGAACTAGTCGTTACACACGGCGCGTTGACCAAAACGAACAACCGACTCCTGGTCGGTACCTCCGACGGTCGGTAGTACCGGCCCTATGGCGGTACTACCGACAGGCCAACCTTGGATCTACACAGAGAGCATCCAAAACTCCTCCATACCATGGTACTACCCGACCCCCTGGTCGGAACTACCGAGCCCGGTACTACCGGCCCTATGGCGGTACTACCGTAGGCCAACTGGCCACTTCCAGAGAGCTTCCAAACTCCACACACCACCTCGAAACCTCGAACGGTCGGTAGTATCGACCCTATGGCGGTACTACCGGCAGACCAAACTCAGCTCAACACAGAGAGCATGCAAAACCCTTCAGGGCCACGGTACCACCGACCCTCTGGTCGGTACCACCGCGAGCGGTAGTACCGAGGTTATGGCGGTACTACCGCCAGGCCAAAACTCCCCCGAACAGAGAGTTTGCGATCTGCTCGCGGAGGGGTCGGTAGTACCGAGGTTATGGCGGTACTACCGACTTCAGCAACCTAAACTCCTTGCTAAAACGGTCATAACTCTTAGCTCCGAACTCCGATTTCGATGATCTTGGACATTTTGGAAAGCTTATTCAGAGGGCTACACATCCCCACAAACAAAGCTAATCCAATCTCTCAAAAGATTAGTACAGAAATCCAATCCAAGATCCATCGCTTCTTTTTCCAAAACAAAGATTTCTCTGAAAACTTCTCCGAGTTGATCCAATTCAACTCCACCATCTTCTCCTTTGCAAAAGTGCTAACACCAAACAAGTGTACATCATCATGTGCATGTGTGTTAGCATTTTCACAATCATTTTCAAAGGATTAGAGGTGGTTAGCACACTAGGTCCTAATGCATATGCATGTATGAAAACACCTAGTGGCACTTGATAACCGCGATCACCGAGATAGTCCCCACTTAATAGTATGGCTATCTATCCTAAACACACTCACACCCTCTATGGTGTCTTGAGTGCCAAAACAAAATTCCTATTTATACCTTTGCCTTGATCTCCATAGGGTTTTGCTTTTCTCTTTCTTCTCTTTGCAAATGTGGAGCACTTGATCCATCTTTTGGTCATCACCACCAATACATGATCATCATCTAGCTCCCGCACTTGGTGTGCACCAACTTAGCTCATAAACTCTTCATGACAAAGGTTAGTACTCTAGGTGACATCAATTATCCAAAACCAAACAGGGACTTTCAATGAGATCAAGCAATACAGAGATGCTAGATGGGTAACCCCTCCCGAAGCCTTATGGAGGATATATGGTTTTGATCTGAGTGAAAGGCACCCTGCTGTTTTGTCCTTACAACTTCATCTTCCAAACATGCACATGGTGTCATTTCACCAGCGTGAGGGGGTTCAACGAGTGCTCAATCGTCCAGGTGTTGAAAAGTCAATGCTTACAACATACTTTGAGATGAACATAACAGATGAAAGAGCCATATTGTACCGAGATTTTCCTGAGTTCTATACATGGCAAGCACAGGACAAAGTTTGGCAGAAGAGGGTACGTGATAAAACATTACGACAGATTGGAAGAATCGTGTCTGCCAATCCAGCCGAGGGGGAGTGTTACTATCTTAGAGTTCTCTTGAACAATGTGGCGGGTGCAACCTCCTTTCAGTGTCTACGGACCATTGATGGTGAACTCCTACCGACTTTTCGTGAAGCTGCAGAAAGAAGGGGCCTGATCGAAGAGGACAACACGCTGGACGAGAGCCTTTCCGAGGCAACCGGGTGGATGATGCCACATGCGTTGCGAAGGCTTTTTGCAACAATACTGGTATTTTGTGAGCCCAACAATGTGTTCGGACTGTGGGAGAAACATAAGAAGGCAATGTCAGAGGACTACAGGCGTAATAATCAATCCAACTTCATGGTGGAGCAGATGGTCCTCATAGATATTCAAAAATTACTACAATCAATGCAGAAGGATATAAAGATGTACCCACTTCCTGATATCGATGACACATATGACGCTTCTTATGATATTCCAAGAGAGATTTTTGAGGAGGCTAGCATTGAGGTTAACGAGAATGACGTGGCTCTGTCAGACACCCTTAATGAGGAGCAACGGGCCGCTTACGATGAGATTATGTCCTCGTTGATACTGAGCATGGTGGTCTCTTCTTTGTGGATGGTCCTGGCGGTACCGGGAAGACTTATCTTTACAAAGCTCTTCTCGCTACTGTACGCAGCCAAAAAAGAATTGATGCGGCAACAGCTACATCAGGTGTTGCGGCCTCCAAAATGCCTGGTGGTAGAACCGCACACTCGCGCTTCAAGATTCCCCTCACCATCGATAATGGGGCCTTCTGTAGCTTCACGAAACAGAGTGGTACCGCCAAACTGCTTCAAGCATCATCTCTTATTATTTGGGACGAGGCTAGCATGACAAAGAGGCAGGTTGTTGAAGCGTTGGACAACAGTCTCCGTGATATAATGGACCAACCTGAGCTGCCATTCGGAGGAAAGACCATGGTGTTCGGTGGAGATTTTAGACAGGTTCTTCCCGTTGTTCGAAGAGGGTCTAGGGCTCAGGTAGTCGGTGCCTCGCTGCGGATGTCATACCTTTGGGATTCTATGCGACATCTAAAACTGGTGCGCAACATGAGGGCAAAGAACGACCCGTGGTTTGCAAAGTACTTGTTGCGTGTCGGTGGAGGTTCTGAGGAGGCGAATGGTGATGATGAAATCCATCTTCCTCATGATATATGTGTACCACACACTGGGGGAGACAATGATCTTGATACTCTAATTGATTGCATATTCCCTAATCTCAATGCAAATATGTCAAACAAAGATTATATCACCTCTCGAGCGATATTATCTACCCGGAATGACTGGGTTGATATGATTATATGAAGATGATAAGTCATTTCCATGGGGATGAGATGGTGTACCACAGCTTTGACTGTGCGGTGGATGATCCGCACAATTACTATCCTGAGGAATTCCTTAACACTTTGACACCTAATGGTCTACCGCCACATGTGTTAAAACTAAAGATTGGTTGCCCGGTCATATTACTTAGGAATATTGACCCCGCGAATGGACTTTGTAATGGTACCAGACTTATCATACGAGGGTTCTAAAAGAATACCATAGATGCAGAAATTATGTTGGGACAACATGCTGGAAAGCGGGTTTTTTTTGCCTCGTATACCCTTATGTCCGTCGGACGATGAGATGTTTCCTTTCAATTTAAGCGAAAGCAGTTTCCTATTCGGCTCAGCTTTGCAATGACCGTTAACAAGCACAAGGACAGACTATCCCAAACGTCGGGTATACTTGCCGGAACCGGTGTTCTCGCACGGTCAATTGTATGTAGCACTATCAAGAGCCACAACAAGATCGAGCATTAGGATTTTGGTCGTGCCGCAAGCTGAAGAGGATATGAGTAAGGGAAAGGGAAAGAAGAAAAACGACAAAGGATATATTGACGAAAAATATTGTGTATAAAGAGGTTCTAACTTCTTAAAAAAGGTAATGTCTAGTGTCGATTTTTGTTTTCAAGATAGTCAATATACTTTAATTTTAAGAATTAAGAAACAACTTATATGCAGATACTTCCAGCTACAGCTTTATCCATCTACCTGCTTCAACTGCAAGGAATGAGATGCCTCATTTTGGACTTAAAAGTCTTCTGGATCATCTTTAATTGGTGACCAATTGCAAGTGTTATCCTTTATAATTAACTAGATGACTTACAATAATTGACGTATTTTTATAAGGTCCTCGACAATGATTGTATGGTCAGTAGGAAATAGTTTATGTTTAACTATAACTATGTTATTCTCTAATTTTTATTGTCTCATGAAGTTATGATGTGATACTATTTTACATTCTTTGCACAATAGATCATGTATTTTTTTGATTTTTTTTCTTACTCCCGTTGCAAACGCACGGGCACTCACCTAGTTATCTACATAATATAATACTCCACTCTAGACCAAAACACAGCCTGTGGGTGGGCTTCCTCTGACTCTGAGTGACGAGTGGGTCTGACAGCGGTAGAGGATTCGTTGCTGTCGCTCCCGGCTTCCCTCCCTGTTTTGCATCCGGCAGCACTTCAGGTACATCGATATACAGTAGCTCCTTGGCTCACAGCCCACCCCGAGTTGCCCGGCAGCCATGGATGCAAAGTTGAAGGTCCGCTGCTGCTGCTATTGAACAAGTCTGAACTTCCTCCGCATGAGAAAGAGGCTAGTTGGCCTTTGGGCCTTGGCGCTTTGCCTTGTGGGCTTTGCAGCACATAGACATATGGTCCATCGTCCTTGTACAGCAGCAGCCCGCTCGTTTTTCAGTCACACACACACCGACGCTTTGCCTTCCGCCGCCGCCGGCCGCTCCAAATTTCGTCTTCTCTCGGATGCGGTGTGGGGCGCAGCGACGGCGAGCCGGGGGCGATGATGAGACGATGCCGTCAGATGCGGATCACTTCGCTCTCGCTAACTTTGGCATGGCTCGATTCGGCACTTTGGCACAGCGTTTCGTCGGTTCGTCTGTTCATCACATTTAATTTCACATAGCGTCGGCGCTGTTACAGCAAAGTCGTCCAACTCCCTGACACATTTTTTTTTTCCCACTGCTGTTTGGTCAAACTTTCGGTATCAATCGATTTGGTTTGATTGATTTTGAAGCACAGGGAACATACAGTTTAAATATGGAAGATGGACTATGACTCAGATGAGTTTGAACAAGCTGTCGCTGCAGTTGAGCAAGAGGAGATCATGGAAATGATATGCATGGGAGGTGGACAAGTTGAAGAGGAGATTGAAAGTGATGGGGAAGCCAATATAGCGGTTGAACCCGATGAACAACTTGAAGGTATTATTTCTCAGTTCTATCTGAATCACATTATCACTGATCAGGGGTTTCGTTATTTTCTACCAACATTAGATTAGATCAAAAGTTAGATTTGCTTTCATATATAGATAAGGGTCCAACTCAATCAATTATTTATAGTTTTCCTAAATCAAAGAGAAAAAAAAAATGCCTTTTGGCTTCAATTTAGTGTGGCTAAGGATAGGGCCTATGGCTTTTATTGTTATATCTTTTCAAGCATGAACCGAATGGATGAGAAATTTGGATGTGGTGTCTTTACAACATTGAGGTCTAACAATGCAAGAATGCATATACGGTTGAAGTAACATTACCTTTGTTATCTATGTTATCGACTTTGCCACATCTTATTTTTTCTGTCCTGCACAACTAGTGAGAGAGACACATTTGGATGGGCCATGCATGAGCCATATAGTATTATGAGCCATTTTTGTTAATCAAGCTTTATGCTCTAATCGATGGTTAGGAACTCTTTGCAGCCTAAATATTCACCCATAGTTTGTGAAGTGTGTGACAAGAGTATGTATAAGCATCATGCCATACCAAATTATTTTAGACTCATTTGTCTCATGCTAAAAAAAGCTATATAATATTACAACATGCTAAACTTCCGTTGTACAAAAACATTATGCATTGGGAAAAAAATTATTGGATGAGATTGATAGTGATTCCATCATCAACAACTTAGCATAGGGAAACTTTCGAAGAAATTCTTAGGTGAATTAATACGTATAATTATTTCATATGAATATTGCTTTTAGGAAAAAAAATGTTAAAAGTTGTACGTTTTTTTATATATTTATTTTGAGTATTATTGCTCTCATATTTATAAAAGGGGCCCTGAGTTGTAGTGTAGCACTATCCTTGAAATCCTCAGGACCGACACTGAGGTATCTAAATAAGCCTTTAGGATTTTCTGGCTTCCTGCTCCCCTTGGTTCACTTATCAGTTTCAGAATGCTATTCAAACTACAAAATTATAACCTGAAATATCACGGCCTTTTGCTAATAGTCGATAGAGAATGGCCATTTTGAAACCTGGACATCAGTCTTTCAATGATGAAAAAAAAAACAATGTATTGATAAGGAGATAAAACTGCCGAAACAATATAATTACACATGTAGTGATTGAATCCCCGTGACAGAAGGATTAATTAGAACAAGGTCTTTATTTGGACGAACTCACACGACTTATAGTACTTATATATCTTCAGGATCTCCCTGACTGTTCATTAACAGCTTCCGTTATATTGGTTGTGGCCTGGATATTATTTCCTTCAAGATGTTGGCTCTCATTCAGCAGCTGCACTCATAGTCATACTTGCCCATTTTACGGCTACAAACACATAGATTTTGTCACACAGCTTGTCAAAGAGCCGAAAATAAGCAACTCTCCATGTCTTCATGAACAACAGGGCACAAAAACACCATCCACAGCCCCACCACAAGCCCCAGTACAACACCGACATATAAATGATGCAGGCTCGAATTTTCGCCTATTGCTTCTGTGATAACCAGGGATGAAAGTGCCATTTCCTGAACAATTATTTTGAAGAGGAGCTCCACAAAGTCCATTGTTTCCTATGTACATAAGTAACGGGTTGTCTGGATTTAAGGTGTCGAGTTGGCGGCCTGAGGGTATCCTTCCTGATAGGTTGTTGTAGGACAAGTTCATGTAGCTTAAAGATGTCAGATTTGATAAGCTCCATGGGATTTCACCAGAAAGTTTGTTCCAAGAGAGGTCCAGGGATTCCAGAGACGACATGGCACCAATCTGGTTGGGAATTTTTCCACCCAGTTGGTTTGATGATAAATTCAAATTTATTAAGGCATCAAGGGATGTGATATCCAAAGGAATTCACCTGTTAAGTAGTTGTCTGATAAATCAATGCTTACAAAATATAAAAGTCCCCGACCATTTTAAGCTAGCTGACCTTTTGTAATTATTAACCAGACATCCCTGAATTGATCGACTCCATCAACTGCCATATCTTTTTCAATTTCCGTAATGCTTGAAGGATCCAACTGATTGTAACCATTCATGGTCATACCTGTTAGATTTGAAAGATGAGGAGGTATAACACCAGAAAAGTAGTTTGATGATAGATCCAAGTATTGAAGAGAAGAAAGGCTTGTTATTTCAACGGATATTCCCAGAAAATGAATTGTGGCTCAGTCGTAGAAACTGTAAATCCTTGAGCTCCCATATCCAAGAAGGTAACCTTCCAGATAAATTATTCCATGCAGATCCAAGAACTGCATCTCCGTACAGTTCTGCAAAAATGCTGGAATGTTCCTGATAAATTGTTGTTGCTTAGGAGGAGAAAATTTAGGGATTCAATGTCAAAGCACTGAGGAATTTCACCTTCCAAAAGATTGTTTGACAAATCTAGATCTACTATGTACTGCAATTTGCAAATAGACTCCGGAATGGTGCCACCAATTTGATTTGAGGACATAACTAGTGTTACCAGCAGTGGACTTCAATCTTGTGTGGCATAATGCCTGAAAATGAATTGTTAGAGATGTCTAACTTTCTGATGTTTCTTCGAATGGTGGTATTTGTCCTGTGAGCTTGTTTGAACTGAGGTTTAGCTCTAGAAAGGCCGTCTCACTGATCTGTGCCGGCAAGTTACCATTTAATTGGTTGTAAGACATGTCAAGTTGTGCAGCCTTTGAAAATGACCAAAACCAATCAGGAATTTTTTCCACCAACCCTGTGCTTGAAATGTCTAGCATAGTGATTTGAAGGAGCTGCTGGTGAAGCCAAACTGGAAACAGAGGACCCAAATGGCAAGATGCAAACTTTGCAGACTCAAGCCTGAATGGTTGAATCCAATCTGCATCCACTACAACACTCAAATTAGTGAAGACAGGTCTATTTCCTTTAGGCTCATCAGACCTACAAAGTGCTCTTCGGTGATCACACCACTGATGTTCTTGTTGCTGCTTAGATCCAAAGAGGTCAAATTTATAAGGTACCAATTTCAGTAGGTACACTTCCATTGAGATTGTTATTGTTGAGCTCAAGGATGCTTAAGCTCGTGAAGTGCCCTATCGAACTTGGCAGGGTCCCTGTGAAACTATTGTACCCTAGATGGAGCTCCTGTAACTGTAAGTTTTCACCTGTGCACAGTGGTAGTCTCTCCATCAACTGCTATATCTCTATTTATCCAACTGTAGCTAAGGTCAAGGATTTCCAAACCGCAAAGGTTCTTCAAGCCTTGTGTTATGGTCATGTCCTCGTTCACATTCTGTGATAGATCAAGAAACAAGAGATGTCAGGTTTCCTAGTGCATCAGGCAATTGACCAAACAATCCGGTGTCCTCCAGAACAAGGTGTTTCAGACTTGTCGCTCTCCAGAACCATTGATCTATATGTGTGATCAAAGTAATTGCACGAGAGGTCAAGCTTCTCAAGTTTTGTGAGATTAAAATATGCAAGTGATTGGTTTGCACTACCAATGAACAGTAAGAAAGACTAATGACCCTTAAAGACGGTATCATATTTAGTATATGAGTCCAGTCACCAGCTATCCCTGAGAGATCTAGAAAACCCATGCCAAGGTACTGCAGCAAAGGTAGATTTGTTAACCATGTAATATCCTTTGAGTATATGCCATACCGGTAATATGGGCTGCCAATATCAAGGTACTGCAACTTAGACAGGTTCCCTAACTGAGGAGGCACGCTACCGTTCAATGGTACTCCAGAGAGATTGAGATATCTCAGTTCTTCATGGAGCCCAAGAATGAAGGCATACGCCCCTGTGGGCCTATCAAGCAGTTCCGGCTTAGGTCCATGTGCTCTAGATGTTCCAGCAAGAGTAGAGAGGGACTTATCTCACCAAACAAAGTTCTGTCATCTTCACATGCATCTGGGGGGAACAAGATGTCATCTGGATTGATCGGGTAGGCAAGACGGAGCGCGAGGACATTGCCGGTTCGGTTGCTGCAGGTGACACCTCTCCACCGGCAGCAATCCTGGCCATGCCATGAGCCGAGGCGATTGGTGCTGTCGCTTGTGATGCCCTTCTTGAAGGACAGCAAGGCAGCCCTCTCAGATGGGATGCAGCCGGCGCCACCGTCATGGTAGTGCTGCGGCGCGCCAGCACCACCTGTTAGCAACAAAGTGGCGCTTATGATGGTAAGGAGTATGGGCAGAAGATTGGTCATGGACATGCTTCAGTGTAAAACAACACACTCTCAGCTGCTGAAGCGTCCTAGCTACTACTGTGTATGAACTAAACATGCTTGCGGGCACATTGTATTGTATGTATATATAGATAGCTATTAGAGCAACTCAAGCAGTAGGAGCACAAAACCTGATACCTGATTTCCGCACCTGAGCTACCTGGACCGGGAATACTAAGTTACAATTTTAGATAGTAAACTCTAGCTAGATGCCAGAATTTAGTTCGCATAGTTCGAGTATTGATCTCTGGTACCTGAATTACCAATAATACTCAAAATTTAAGTTTATATGTTTATCTCAAAATCAAAATTTTCTTGTGGTACTTGTACAAGGAGTAATTCTTACCAAAGATAATTTATCACGACGACACAGTGGCAACGAGATAGGAAATGTTGTTTCTGTTTCTCAAATTAGTCGATTCAACACTTATTTTTTAACTGTCATTTTGCTAAGTTTATTTGACGATTTGTTTAAGTTTTTTTTTAACTTATCGCTGCCAACAAGTGTACACAATATTTTACTGGATGGTTGGAAGGAATAAATAGGAAGCTGAAATCTCGGATCATTGTGGGTGCAAGTGCCTTGTGTTGGGCGATTTGGCTAACCAGAAATGATATAGTAACAAGACTGTAGTGTCATATTAGTTGCAGGCTATCTTCAGGGACGTACTAGACTAGGTTCTGGTCTCTCCTTCAAAAGGAGAGGGCAGGAGGATCGTCATTTGATGAAGATGGGGTCTAAGATCATTGAGACAAACCGCGCGTTGTTGAAGTGTTTGCTAGACATGACTGAAACTTTGTATAGAATTGCTTTCTAGTTGTGGTTTTTAGCTTTTGTCATCTTTGTGGTGCAAAACTTTGTTTTGAAATACCCTGGACCGCTTCTTTTAATTTTGTAATAACAGTCATATGCATTGATCAATACATAAGATGGGATATTAATATATTCTTTTTTTTAAAAAAAATGTTTATATATTCGAGTAACATTTGTATAGGTTTTCGAATACATATGTTATTTGGTATTTGGTATTTGCTAGCCACGTGATTGATTATATATTTTTATGTATTAAATGCTGGCAAAAGTTGTTGTTTACTACTTTAAAAATGTTAGAGCTGATATAAGCCGTTTTCATTATGAGATGTTATGGGTATATTGGGTATACCTAAACCTGGACCACCCTTCTAGCAGATCTCTCTTATCATCTCTTTTTAATTAGAGTATATTGATGATTTTGTGTAATAAAATCTTGTGTACACTATTGTTTCTGTTTGCAATGCATGCAGATTAAAAAACTCATTTATTTGTTAATTTCTTTACCATTCCACGGTTGACACAAATAGTGGCGGTTTAATCCTAAAAATAAAATAACAAGACGAATATTTAAATGGCTATGCATGCAAGTGTCAAATTATTTTTTGTAAACTTGTTAGGGTTACATCATCCATACGGATTAGTGTCACAATATTTATCAATATTTGTTAGTATTTTCTAGCAATTAGATTGTATTTGTTTGTTAGTATTTCCTAGTATTTTTGAGACATTGGATATATGATTACTTAGTACTTTATGGTAATTAGATTAGATTCAATAGTTGTCCCCTTTACTTTATGGTAATTAGGCCCAATTCAGTTCGCCAAATTTTTTGTGAAAGTTCATGTAGCACTTTCATTGTTATTTGGTAAACTTTGTCCAAACATGTACTAACATTTACAGACAAACTGTGTAATTAGTTTTTTTTATCTACATTTAATACTCCATGCATGCGTCTAAGATTTGATATGACGGAGAATCTTACAATTTTGGTTAACTGAATATGGCCTTAGTTCTAGCCTTTTAAAAAAAATTCATAACAGCATCTCTCTGTCTTTTGGTTCTTTTGGGTTTCATCTCTAGCCTATCCTAACTTGTTTGGGACTAAGAGACTTCGTTGTTGGTTATCTATCTGTCTTTTGGTTGTCCCTTCACCCTTCCTCTCTCTCTCTCATCACAGCATGTCAGCATCCCTTTCTCTCTCTGTCTCGATCGATCAACCAAGTCTTGTTTGACAAATTGTATAGACTGGGTCAGTGAAGGGAGAGTAAGGAAATTTCATATTGTGTCAATTTCCTGTGCACCGACCATGAAGCGTCCGAGGTATATTGAGTGAGAAAATGACTCAAGTAGATTGACATGTCCAGTACATCTCTTTAATGAAATACACATGAAGTAATGTTCTAGAAAAAAAGAACATGTCCAATACATCAAAATTCTAGAATGATGCTTGGTGTGGTGATTTTTTTCTTCTTTTGTGTGTGTGTGTGTGTGGTGCAATGAGCAAAGTTTTTCAGTGTCTTAGCCTGGCAATGTAAAAACTGGCAATTTACTTTACTTTTAGAAGATGGCCGGTTCGAACGAGGATATATATTTACCTGATCGATGGATGGAGAAAAATTAGAGACACATTGTATGTATATATAGATAGCTATTAGAGCGACTCAAGCAGTAGGAGCACAGAACCTGATATCCGATTTCCGCAACCGAACTATGCGGACCGGGAATACTAAGTTACAACAATTTCAGATACCAACCTCTAGCTAGCTAGATGCCAGAATTTAGTTTGTGATCTGTGATGTCTATGAGTATATATGTTTATCTGTTCGAGTAATATTTGTATAGGTTTCGAATACATATGTTGTTCACTTGTTTGGTACTTTGGTTTTTGCTAGCCATATGATTGATTATATATTTTTATCTATTAAATGCTGGTTTGCTGGCAAAAGTTGTTATTTACTACTTTAAAATGTTCTTATCATCACTTTTTAATTAGGGTACACTAATGTTTTTTGTGTAATAAATCTTGTGTACACTATAATTGTTTTCTGTTCGCAACGCATGAATGAAGATTAAAAACACATTTATTTGTTAATTTCTTCACTATTCCACTGTTGACACAAAAAAGTGGCGGTTATAATCCTAAAAATAAAAATAATAAGACAAATATTTCATTGGCTATGCATGCAAGTGTCAAATTAATTTTTGTAAACTTGATAGGATTATCCATACGGATTAGTGTCACCATATTTATCAATATTTGTTAGTATTTTCTAGTAATTATATTGTATGTATTTGTTAGTATATATATCCTAGTATTTTTGACACATTGGGTATAGGATTACTTAGTATTTTATGGTAATTAAATTCAATAGTTGTCAGTATTTGTTTGTATTTATTAGCATTTCTTATTTTTTTAAAAAAATCATTTGCAATATTTGTTGGTATTTTCTAATAATTAGATTTAATAGTTGTTAGTGTTTTCTATTATTTTGAGAAATTAGATTTAATATTTGTTTGTATTTTCTAGTAATTGATTTGATAATTGGTAGCATTTGTTAATATTTTTTAGATAAATTGGATTTAATTTGTCTGTATTTTTTTAGTATTATCTGATCTAGTAGTTAGATTCGATACCTAGTGTTTTTTGTGAGAAAATAGATATTAGTATTTGACAGTATTTGTTCCCATATTTTTGTCAATAGTTTCCAGTATTTGTGAGAAATTGGATTTAGTATTTATCTATATTTGATGATATTTTTTTAGTAATTATACTCAATGGTTGTCAGTATTTGTTTGTTGGTATAAAATTGGTTGGCGTATCGTACGAAAGTTCACCGGTTGCCCCAACTAGCAGCTCTTTGTTTTGTTCCCTTGTCGTATCACAGTCATAGGAAAGGAGTTCACAATTCGCTGCTCTCTGTAGCCCATGACACCGTTGGTTCAAGATATTGCCACATGAAACTAGGGTGTGTTTAGTTGAAGAATTTTGGGTGTAAAGTTCCTGTAGCACTTTCGTTGTTATTTGACAACTTTGTCCAAATATGGACCAACTAGACTCAAAAGATTCGTCTCGACATTTACAAGCAAACTGTGCAATTAGTTATTTTTTTACCTACATTTAATACTTCATGCATGCGTCTAAAGATTCGATGTGATGGGGAATCTTGTAAATATTTGGGATCTAAACATGCCCTTACTCCTTCCCTCCCTTCTTAAAATATTGCCACACCATCAAGAGTGCTTATGTGGCAGCTCATCAAATGCAATGAAACTCTGAAAAACTCTCACTGACACTGTCCTAAGACAAATGATACATATAACCCTCCCGGTTACCAGTTTGGATTGGTGCTAAACATTAACGATAGGTATATGTGTGAATATTGTCTTTTGAAGTGTTTTGTTCACCTAGTAGAATATCTTATATTTTGGTATATCATATTTTGGTAGCTACTCCCTCGTCCCTAAATAAGTGTCGTTCTCGTTTCCCGAGAAAAAGTTACCGGTAATTATATATTAAAATATATTAATATTTATGCTAAGTAATTAGTATCATTGGAAAGATCTTTACATCTAGTTTTTTAACAATTATTTGGAGATATAAATATTGCACATATTTTCTATAAATTGAGTCAAACATGTGGCACGCACACCAACGACGACACTTATTTAGAGACGGAGAGAGTATGTGTGAATAACAGCATGTGTCTGTCTTTTTGTTGTCCTCTTATTCACCCCTTTTCTCTCGCTCGCTCTCTGTCCAGACTCCAGTATGTCAGCATCCTTTCTGTTCTTTCGGTGTTCGTACCCGGGGGTCTCACACCAACGAGTGATATGATCGCGTGCTTCTCTTCCTGGATGGTGATGCAAGAGGACACAAGGATTTATCCTGGTTCGGGCAAAGAAGACCCTACGTCCAGCGGGGGATGTTCTTGTATTACTTGCACCTAAGTCTTGTACAGGGGAGAATACAAGCTCAGTGAGCGTGGACCGGAGTCCGGACTCGTGCCTGTGTGTGACTCGTGTGTTGTGTTCGTCCTCCTGAATGAGGGCCCTGGTGTCCCCTTTTATAGAGCAAGGGGAGGCCAGGGTTACATAAGGGTATTACAGGTGTCGGGGCGTACGGTGCCCCATACGGAGAGGGTAGGAACCCTGTCTTGTCGGGGCCACTGGAGCCGATGTAATCGTTGCTGTTGAGGTGTCCTTGGGTCGTGGCTTCCATCCTGGGCGCGGACGTGGTGGCGCGGCAAGGTGGGAGCCGTACAGCACCCATCCCGGAATGTACAGGACGCGGCGGGGTCCCTCCGGGTCTTGGGGTACCTGTCCTCCAATAGCATGAAAGTAGTTAGGGCTCGAGGGCGCGGAGCCGGCCTCGAGGTGGTGCCACGGGGCTCGAGGGGCGCGGAGCCGGCCTCGAGGTGTTACAGTGCAGGGCTCGAGGGCGCGTAGCCGGCCTCGAGGGGTTAAAGTGCATGGCTTGGCCGAACAGTGCTGTACTGGTGCCCTTTTGCCCATGCTTGTGGTGAAAACGAGACTTGACCTTTACACAGAGTTACTGTGGTACATGCTGTGCACTAGTGGACATGACCGAGTAGGTGAAGGCATTAAATGCGTGGTATGGGCTGGTACGGCTGTCTGTACAGCTCGAGGTCCGTGCGTTAAGGCTCGAGGTGTAGGGGCGCGCTCGCCCGAGGCCTGGAGGGCTCGGGCGAGACGGAGAGCGATCGTGCTCGCCCGAGGCCTTGCTCGGAGGGCTCGGGCGAGGTGGAGAGGGAGCGTTTGCCCGAGGCCTGGCTGGGAGGGCTCGGGCGAGACGTAGATAGAGCGTTCGCCCGAGGCCTGGCTGGGAGGGCTCGGGCGAGACGGAGATAGAGCGTTCGCCCGAGCCTGGCTGGGAGGGCTCGGGTGAGACGGAGATAGAGCGTTCGCCCGAGGCCTGGCTGGGAGGCTCGGGCGAGACGGAGATAGAGCGTTCGCCCGAGGCCTGGCTGGGAGGGCTCGGGCGAGACGGAGATAGAGCGTTCGGTGTTTGCGTTGATTGGGGGTACCCTTTTTTGTACCACCGACAGTAGCCCCCGAGCCCTTGTTTGAGTGCTTGCATTCGAGCAGGGGCTCCAGATTGGGATCTCGATGGATAGCTAACTGTCTCCGAGGGTTTTGTCGATTTGATTCCGTGGGTGTCGTGCGAGCGACACCCGCGGGTGTAGCCCTCGAGGCCATGGGGAGTGGTTAGAACTCCTCGTGGGCTTCCCGAAGAATCCTCCGTCGTTTGGGAACCTTCTGCCCAGTGGGCGCGCCTTTTTAGGCGGAAATCGTCAGGGAGCGGAGATCGCGGCGCCGTGCGTACCTGTCAACAGGCTCGAAATGTGGTTCGGTAGTAATATTAAATATTCGCGGTAACCTTTCCTTTGTCGTGGGAGACTCCGTTCGAGGCTTGGCTCGAGGGCTCGGTCGAGACGGAGAACGAGCGTTTGTCCTGGCCTGGTTTCGAGGACTCAGGCGAGATGGGGGTCGAGCGTTCGCCCGAGGCCTGAAAATCTCATGCTCACACAAAGAAAAGAGATTAGTCGTAGTAACTGTCCGAGTTTTTAGACCCTCTTTCGTCGAGGGGTGCCAGGCTGGGACCGACCGGCCGGCTCTTCGAGCTGTCCGGTACGCCGGTTGCCCTGGCTTGTCATCCCGCGAGTCCTTTCGATCGGACGCGAGGTGGGATGCCTCGTACTACCACGACGGGCGAGTATCGAGGTTCCGGTGAGCTGATAACGGGGAATCCAAGTGAGAGCTCGTGCCCGTTCGATAGGGGTCGACTGTGGCCCGGAGGCGGTCTCATAAAGCATGGGTGCTCAGTCTGCAGGAGTGTCGGGTACATTCGATAGGACCCGGTGGCTCGATGCCTCCCTCCGAGGGGATCTCACTGCATGTCAAGCTCCCCGCCTTGGATACACGTAAGGGGCCTCGAGGGCTTAGACCTCGAGTGATGCCGCGAATGGCGCCTCTTGGTGTCCCTGACTCGGGCGCTCAAAGCCGGCTGTCGAACCCTTTTCGAGGGCCAGCCTTCGCTGCTTCGAGACTTAGGGCCGGGGCCCGTTTTTACCTTTGTGAAGAGGCCTCCGTCGTTTGGGAATCCTTCTGCCCGTTGGGCACGCCTTTTTAGGCGGAAACCGTCGGGGAGAGCGCGGGGGCGCGAAGCCGGAGCGACGGTCGTGGCGGGCCCGGGTAGTGGAGCGAATGGAGAGGTACGCGTGTACCCTGCATCCGGCTCGAGACGCGGTTAGGTGGGCGCATTGAATGCATTCGGTTACCTTTTTACGTCGTGGGAGATCCCGCCCGTCTGGGTTTCCCCCTATAAATATCGAAAGAGGGGGAAAAGGAACCCTTACTTTGCCTTTGCCTTCGCCGCCGCCGTAGCCTTCACGCGCCCTCTCTCTTCGAGCTAGTCGATTGGGGATTTCCGGCCGCCCGTCCGCTGCTCGGATCCGCGCCGCGCCACCATCATGGCCGCCCAGACACAGATGCTGCCGGCCGAGGACTGGAGCCCGTCGAAGGTGACGCAGAGTGAAATGGACTCACTGGTGGCCCAGGGGCTTCTGCGCCCAACCGGAGGAGGGACCCGCATGGTGGGTTATCCCGTCGGCGGAGCACCGGGAGCCGCACCCGCCGGAGGGGTACGTGGTGAGCTTCGCGCGCTACCACCGTATGGGGCTCGGCGTCCCGCCGAGCCGCTTCTTGCGAGGGCTGGCCCACCATTTCGAGGTGGAGCTGCAACACTCTCCCCCAACTCCATCTCGCACGCCGCCATATTCGCCGCGGTGTGCGAGGGGTACCTGAGATGGATGGAGCCGCACTGGGAGATGTTCGTCCATCTCTTCCGGGGCGAGCTCTTCATCAAGTCCCTGAAGCCCAGCGGGAGGCGGCCCGTGCGCATGGGCTCCCTTGCCATTACCGCGAGGGCGGGGACCTCTCGTCGGCCAATGTCCCCCGCGAGTACCTGCGATACAAGCTTTCCACCAACCAGGCCGGGTGGACGACCATTGGTTCTATCTGCGGAACGAAGGTGGCCTCTTTCCGCAGTACACCGGCAGGGTCCTCACTCAACGCCCGGAGAAGTGGACCTGGGGCGTTGCGGCAGACAGGCAACGCCACCTGGCCCCGCTGATGGAGATGATGAAGACGCTGGTGGACGAGAAGAAGCTGACCGTGCAAGCGGTCATTTGGGCGTTCCACCAGCGAAGAGTTCTCCCGCTGGCGGACCGCCCCCCTCTTATGCACGAGATGGGCCCGCAGGCTCAGCTCGAGGCGCTCAATCGCTCGAGGATGGCCGAAGGGAGGCTGTCCCGGAACGAGGGCGTCTCCCGGGTGTCAATCACGATCCAGGGGTCGTTCGTCCCTGAATACTCCAACCTGGTTCCGATGGCACCCGACGAGGGGTGTCTCGACCTGGTAAGCCTCCCTCGAGTCGAGCTATCTCGAGCCTCCTCCCCCTTTTTCCTCCTTCGATCCTTTTGCATCCGTCTTGTGGTTTGTCTCATCACGCTTCTTCTTTTTTAGGGGCATTTACTTGTCGCGCGTCGAGGCCCCGGTGAGGGAGGACGCCACGGATTCTCAGGTGAGGCGCCTCTCTGCTCAGAAGGACAAGGAGAGCAAGGATGCCAAAAAGAAGAAAGAGAAAAACAAAAAACTTGCGTCGCTTAGCTCGGGAGCAAGACTGGCGAAGGCTCGTCGTAACCATCAGCCTTAGGGACGGGTCTCCCCCGAGCTGAGCTCCTCGAGCTCGGAGGAGGAGAGTGGTGATGAGGAGGAGGGCGACGACGAGGGGATGGATGCCGCGCTTGATGCGCGCGGGGCTCGTCGATGACAGTGCTGACCGCTCCTCTGTGCAGGAGGGTACACTGGTCCCACCGACAAAAGGGTCGCGGCGGGACGCAGCCGCGGAAGGCGGCGCCGATCCCTGCCTCTCTTCGGGGCCCGAGGTCCGTCGAGCTCCGCCCGGATGTGCCCCTGGTCGTAAGGAAGCCCCGGACTCGGAGCGCCTCCGCCACAGCGCCAACGGAGGCCGCCCCCGCGTCACCCAGACGGGGGGTCTCGAGAGGGGTCGGGCTTCGAGAAGCGGACAGGTCGAGAAGGGTTTCGGCCCAACCCCGCGAGCCGTCAAGGGCGCCGTCGATCCCCGGAGGAGCGGGCGCCAGGAAGAGGCGTCGAGCCCGCGCCATCACGAGCGTCGGGGAGGGAGCCCCCGTGCGTCTCGTGACCAGGGCGTGAGCGTCCCCGGAGTCTCGCCGCACCCCGCCGGGCACGGAAGCGGACGCGGGAGGGCGCGACCACCAGCGCGAGCGCCGGAGCAGGTCCCGGAGCCCGCGCCGGGGCGGCGCCACGACGTCAGCACGAGGGAGGTACGGTCGCCTCCCCCGCGATGTGGGGCGGAAGGGGGCTCTCCCCCGAGGTCGAGCCATGGGAGGCATCGGGAGCCCTCCCCCCATCCCAGCCCTGCGGAGACGGCCCAGGCACAGGGCTCGAGCCGTGGGGTGGGCTCGAAGCCCCCGAGTGGGTCCGGCGATTCCGGGAAGAAGCCCAGCCGCCGCTTCGGTGAGTAGTTTCCTTGGGTCTCGTCGGTAGTGAGGCTTCACCTCTTTGCTTTTGATGACGCGTGCTATCTCCGTTTTCTCAGGGGGAAGCGCTCCTACCAGGAGGTGGACCTTGCTTCGTCCAAGCGGGCCAAGACCTCGAGCCCCGTCGAGGCACAGGCACCTCTCGAGGTATGGCACCTTCTTCCGCTAGAGAAGCCGCTTGGTTGAAGAAGGCCCGAGCTGCCATGGCTCGAGGAGGCCAGATGATCGTCGCGAATTTTGGTGAGGTCGTCGCCATCGACCACAGGGGTCGAGGTACTCTTCCTGGTTCTGATATCGCCGTCATCTCGTATTGCATGGCCTCAGATCATGGCATCGAGCCCGCCACCACCATATCCGCCGAAGCGCTGCCTCCTCCCCCTCCTCCTCCTCCCGCGATGGTGCCAGCTGAGCGCCACCCTTCCCTCACCACGACGGCTGTTCCGGGAAAGCGCCTGGGGCGAGCACGGCCCTGCCGGTGTCTGGGGCTGAGGAGACTGCGCCCCTCGAGGCCCCGACCGACACGAGCCGGTCTGCGGCGGAGGGAAAGGGGGGAGAGGAGTTGGCAGAGGAGGAGCGACGGTGGAGGACCTCCTGACGAGCTGGAGCAGGGCCGCTCTCGCCGCGGGCTCGATGACGGTGGAGGCGCCCGAGGCGCCGGCTAGCGCCGACAAGGCACCGGAGGGCCCGGCCAGGGAAGAGCCGGGGCCGTGCCGTCAGCGGCGGGCCGCATTCGGGAGCTCGGGCGGAGAAGGATCTGCCCGAATCGCTTGACCGGTGTGACACCCCAATTTTAAGAACAAAATTGGAGCACAATATATGTATGCCAGGATCAATTTTCATACATATATCCACATCATAGTAAATATCAAAACAATGCTTTATTAATAATATCGAACTTTATTACAAAATGACCCTCGGGTCTGAAAGAAAAGTACAGACTCTCATGAAACTGACTCTAAAATAAACTCTGATGAAGATGCGGAAGATCTGGACTCCACTCCACAGGAAGGTCGACCGGGGGTAGCGCCATCCTAGTACAGGTCGTCAGGGTCGTAGCCTCCGTCTTCTGGATACTCCTGCTCCTCGTACGCGTAGTCTCCAGCGTCTGGGTGGGGTAGCAGGGGGGACAAAGAGGAAGGGTGAGTACATCGAAATGTACTCCGCAAGTGTAGGAAATATATGCTTATGAGGCTTATAACAAAGGTAGGCTGACTTTGTTTGACTCAAGCGCCTAAAGCGACACACCCTATTAATCCTATTAATCCTATGCACCTATTTACTAGGTTATAGACAGACTCTGTAGAAAAGTAACAACACTCGGAGTCGCACCGAGCAAACCACACTCGGAGTCACACCGAGCAACCAACACCTGAAGTCCATCAGGCAACCGCACCTGAAGTCCATCGGATGACCCGAACCCAAAACCAACCAGTAACCAACTAATCTCAAAGAAGTCCAAGCCGCTCGTGACCGTGAGCACGGCTGATATATCAGTTTTACACTCTGCAGAGGTTGCACATCGTTACCCATGAGTCGTGCAGATCCCGTCACGCTAAACACTGCCGAGGTGTATAGCAGGTTGCACTGCAAGGCCTTTACAAAACTCCCTCCAAGTCCGTTTTACACGTTCACTAAGGTTTCACCGCTACAGTGGATATACGCACCACTGCAGAAGCCCCCTCTTGTGCCACAAATCCGACCCCGTGTAAACCCTCAACTTGGAGGCAATTAATTACTTGGCCAGGTCCAGCCCATCCAGATCCCATGGTTGCGCTGTCAAGCCGGGTTACATGCTCTGAGAACCGGGTCCTAGGGATCCAGGCAGGATAAATCTAGCACGAGCCCCGAACCAAAAACCAAATAAGAGCTGCCAAGTCCATGGCACAAAACCACCAATACGGTTCCATCCTGCCGGATTTACCTAATAACCATGTTACTACAAAATTACCATGTCCACATTCGTTTCATAGTTCATTAATCAAGATTATAAACATTTTAACTCCCATCCCAATCATGACTGCAGGGATAAGCAAGACACCTACCCGAACATCCCAAAACAGGCGACAAGGATAATATAACAAATCTAGTAAACCTAACATGGGATTCAAATTAATGACAAGCATGCATCTACAAGATCTAACTACTCTAGTACCAAAAGTAAAATAAAGTAGGTGCAAGATGTTCAAGGACACTTGCCTTCGGACTGGGTCGAATCAACTGGGTCGCAAGGATGGTCTGGAGCGTCCTCGTACTCCGCACTCTCTGGCCCAAGCAACATACATGGCACAATACATAGAAATAAATAACAGTACAACAAACAGTAAGGAAACAGTAAACTAATAGATCTACTACGTAGAGAACGAAATTATGAATCTAACGCAAGTTGAATGGGTCAATCAGAGTTAAAATGAGCAAGTTATGGGCTTTTGAAGTTGGGTGGCAAATCTGAGAATAGATGGAAGTTCATTTTGCATTTTAAATAAATCAAATCTGAAATAAACGGCGGGGGAACCGGGCCTCAATTCTCCAAACAGTAGGGGCCTGTCCGTAATTTTCCAAGACTCGGCGCACAGTCATTATGGACTGCGGGTTGATATTAAAATAAGGGAGGGGTTTTCTGCAAAAGCACGCCGTCGCGGCAGAGCGGCCGCGCGTGGCGCCTGCGTGGCCAGACGCGTGCCACCTGGCGTTGTGTGGTTGGACCGAGCGCGCAGGTGGTGGTGGACGCGGGCGCGAGGAAGTGGTGGACGAAGTCCACGGGCCGTGGACTCGGCTCATGCCGGTTCGGTGGTGTGGATCTAATCTCGGCCGCTGTTTCAAGATCGGACGGCACCGGGGCGTTTTGGGGCAATGCAGTGGCTGGCGCGCTCCGGCGGCGGAGGGGAGAGTGGAGACGCGGCGCCATGGACGCCTCGCCCGGTTCGCCCGGAAGGTCTACGGGCCACGGGAATCGAACCGATAGTACCAAGAGAGAGAGGGGGAAGAAGGCGAGCTCACCAGGGACTTGGACGGTCGGAGAGGCTCGGTTGGGGTAGGCGTCGGGAAGGTGGCGTGTGTGCGGTCGTGCCCGGCGTAGTCGATGTCGTGGAGTTCCAGGCGCCGATTCACGCCGCGATCGAGTCCCTCGGATGCGCCGTGCGACCGCGACGCCGAAGGAGGAGAGGACGTGTCCGGTGGTGGCTTCCCTGCGATGGCGAGCTCGAACAGAGCCTGTCAATGGCGAGGGTGGCGGTGACTGCCTCGGGATGCTCTGGGTACGGTGCTAGCCGGTGAGGGCTTGGCGGAGGCGGCGCCGGGTCGGGTAGGATAGTTATTTGTAGGGTGAGGAAAAGAGGGTGGCGGCGGGTTCCTCTGCTGATCGGGCGGACGGAGCGGAGGGTGCGAGCTGTGTCGCGCGAAGGGCGGGGAGGTTGGTTTGGGGACGACGGCTGACGGCAGGGCCCACATGTCGGCGGGTGAAGGCGAGGCGGCGCTGCGGTGTGGTCGTGGGCGGCGAGCGGGCCGACGCGCGTGGGCGAAGGAGGGAGCTGGCGGCCAGCTCGGCGCGCTTGGGGCCCGGTGGGAGACGGGCCGGGGGAGGGGAGCCGGCTGGGCCAAAATGAGAAAGGAGGAGAGGAGAGGCCCTTGCCTTTTCTTTTTGTTTTTAAATTCTTTTTCAAATTCATTTTGAAATCCAATTTCAAATCTGTTTCAAAACAAAACTAGTTTGAAAATTTTGGAAACATTTTCCTTAGGTTTTGTAATAAAACTTGATTTTGATTTTGTAAAATTTTCATAAACCTTTTTATTTGTTTTCTAAATAGAATAAATCCGATTCGCCCTATACGGGTTTAACAAACTTATTTACCACACAATAAAAAAAATGCAATGGCATGAATGCAACATGAAAATGATAAATAAATTTTATTTTCCTCCTCTAATTAAACTAGCCAACCTATTTAGTTTCTAATCTCTTTTATTAAATTGGGGAAAAATTAAATCAGGGTGTTACAAACCTACCCCCCTTAGAAGAATCTCGTCCTCGAGATTAGGAAGAGTCGGCGAAGAGATGAGGAAAATCTGCCCGAAGATCATCTTCTTTCTCCCATGTGGCTTCTTCTTCGGAGTAATGCTTCCATTGCACCTTGCAGATTTTAATCCTCTTGTTGCGAGTGCCTCGTTCCATCGTGTCCAGAATCTTGATCGGCTCGGAGAAGTCAGATCATCCCAGATCAAGCTCCTCAAGTGGCAACTGCTCCTCTGGAACTCTGAGGCATCTCTTCAGCTGGGATACATGGAACACATCATGAATACCTGCCAGCCGTGCAGGCAACTCCAGCTGATAAGCAACTGCACCTTTCTTGTCAATCACCTTGAAAGGGCCAATGAATCTCGGAGATAGCTTCCCTTTGACATTAAACCTCCGAAGACCTCTGAAGGGTGACACCTTCAGATAGACATAGTCCCCAATCTGAAATTCCAGCTCACGTCGTCTGACATCTGCATAACTCTTCTGTCTAGACTGAGCTGTCTTCAGGTTGCTTCTGATCTGTCTGACCTGTTCTTCAGCTTCTTCATAGACTCAGGGCCAAAGACTTTTCTTTCTCCAACCTGATTCCAGAATAGAGGAGTTCTGCACTTCCTGCCATACAGTGCCTCAAATGGGGACATTTTGAGACTGGCCTGATAGCTATTGTTATATGAGAACTCTGCATATGGCAGACTCACATCCCAACTCTGGCTGTTCTGGAGTGCACTAGCTCGCAACATGTCCTCCAGAATCTGATTCACCCTCTCTGTCTGTCCATCAGTCTGAGGATGATAAGCCGAACTGAAACTGAGGCGAGTGTCCATAGACTCATGCAACCGCTTCCAGAATCTGGATGTGAACTGTGTACCTCTGTCAGATACTATGATCTTAGGTACTCCATGCAAGCATACAATGCGGGACATGTACAGCTCTGCCAGCTTCGGGCCCTGATATGTCTCCTTGACCGGAATGAAGTGAGCCACCTTGGTCAACGATCAACTATGACCCAGATGGAGTCATACCCAGACTGTGTCCTGGGCAAACCAGTGATGAAATCCATGCTGATCTCTTCCCATTTCCACTCGGGAATCTGCAGAGGCTGTAACAAACCAGCAGGTCTCTGATGTTGGGCCTTAACCCTCTGACATGTGTCACACAAAGCCACATACTCTGCTACTTCCCTCTTCATCCCATACCACCAGTAATACTGCTTCAGATCCTGGTACATCTTGGTACTGCCTGGGTGAAGAGAGTAGGCTGAATCATGAGCTTCTCTCAAGATCAACTCCTTGATAGCCTTCACATCTGGAACACAGATCCTGCCTCTGAACCATAAGACACCCTGATCATCCTCTGTGAACCCCGGGGCCTTGCCCTCCTTGATCACTGTCTGATCTCCAGAAGATACTCATCAGTGAGCTGCCCTGCCCGGATATCATGCTCAAGTGTCGAATCAACCTCCATTGCTACTGCATCAGTGTGGCCAAGAATACCCAAGTTGAGCTTCACAAACTCTTCATGCAACTCGGGCTGCTGCTCCTTGATCTCAAGCACATTGCAGTAGACCTTCCTGCTCAAGGCATCTGCAACAACATTCGCCTTGCCTGGATGATAGTTGATACTCAGATCATAGTCTTTGATCAACTCGAGCCATCTCCGTTGGCGAAGATTCAGATCTGGCTGGGTGAAAATATACTTCAAGCTCTTATGATCAGTGTATATCTCTGTCTTCTTGCCCATCAGATAGTGCCTCCAGATCTTCAGAGCATGAACAACAGCTGCCAACTCTAGATCATGAGTAGGGTAATTCAGCTCATGCTTCCTGAGCTGTCTCGAGGCATAAGCAATCACACGACCTTCCTGCATAAGCACACATCCTAGACCCTGTCGCGAAGCATCACAATACACCGTGAAGTTCTTCTGGACATCTGGCATGACAAGAATAGGAGCAGAGGTCAATCTCGCTTTCAGCTCCTCAAACCAGTCTGGCATTCAGGGGACCATACAAACTTGGCACCCTTCTCAGTCAGTCTCGTCATCGGCTTCACGATCTTGGAGAATCCTTCAATGAATCTGCGATAATATCCCGCCATACCGAGGAAACTCCGAATCTCAGTAACGCTCTCAGGTACCTTCCAGTCCAATATATCTTGGACCTTGCCTGGATCAACTGATACACCACCTTCTGAGATGATATGCCCCAGGTATGCAACCTTCTTCAACCAGAACTCGCATTTGCTCAGCTTTGCATACAACTGATGCTCTCTGAGCTTCTGCAACACTAACCTCAGATGCTTCTCATGCTCTTCTTCATTCTTCGAGAATATCAGGATATCATCAAGGAACACCACGACGAACAGATCTAAAAACTCCATGAAGACCTTGTTCATCAGATACATGAAGAAAGCTGGGGCATTTGTCAAACCGAAGGACATCACTGTGTACTCATATAGCCCATATCGAGTTACGAATGCCGTCTTCGGGATATCAGCTTCACGAATCTTCAGCTGATTATAACCTGTTTGCAGGTCAATCTTCGAGAACACATGAGCACCCTTCAACTGATCAAACAGATCATCAATGCGAGGAATCGGGTACTTGTTCTTGATGGTAGCTTCATTCAATGCGCGGTAATCAACGCACATCCGCAGGCCTCCATCCTTCTTTGGAACAAAGATCACAGGGGCTCCCCACGGGGATGTACTAGGACGAATATGCCCCTTCTCTAACTGCTCTTGAATCTGCGACTTCAGCTCAGCTAGCTTTTCGGCATCCATTCTATATGGTCGCCTGTATATAGGTGCAGTGCCAGGAACTAAATCAATAGAGAACTCAATCTCACGATCAGGTGGCATACCTGGCACTTTCTGGAAGACATCAGGGAACTCCTTAACAACTCGGATATCAGGTACCACGACTGCCTCATACACTCTGGCTGCCTTCATCATCCTTGGCGGTGCCTGATATAGAACCTCGGTGCCGTCTGGATGCTTCACCGTGATGGTCCGTTGAGCACAATCGATAATGCCATGATATCTGCTCAACCAGTCCATACCCAGAATAATATCCACCTCTTGCGACTCCAGGACGACGAGATGAGAAGGGAAGGCTACCCCCCTTATGAATAAGCTTACATTGGGGCATATATACTCTGTCAACATTTCTCCTCCAGGAGACTTGACTAGCAGCTTGCTTTTCAACAAAGACTTAGGCAGGTTACATCTTCCTATGCATGGTGTTGATATGAATGAATGCGATGCCCCAGAATCGAACAACACAGTAACAGGATAGCGTCAATGGAGAACGTACCAATCACCACATCGGAAGCCTCCTGAGCTGACTCCAGTGCCACATGGTTCACCTTCCCATGCCTGAAGTTCTGGCCACCATTCCTGTTCTGGTTCTGCTGTCGAGGTGCTGGTGGAGCCTGCTGTCTGGTCGGGCACTGGTTGGCCAAGTGCCCAAGCTGGTGGCACTTGTAGCACGGACCAAGCTGACCTGCCCCCTGTGCTGGACGGGGCTGCTGCGGAGCTGGAAGACCCTGGCGAGGTGCCTGAGCCTGGCGTGGCTGCTGCTGCTGCTGAGGTGGGGCCTGGTACTGTGGAGCTGGGTGCCTGTACTGAGGAGCGGGCTGCCGGGACTGGGGCGGGCGGTACTGCTGCTGCTGGGGAATCTGCCTGGAAGCTGAGGCAGGTGGAGCGTAGCGGGGACGAGCGGAGCTGCCGGAGGACTGTCCCTGGAACGTCATCTTCCTCTTGCGATCTGCATCGAGGTCCTTCCGTTCCTTCTCCACCGCGAAGGCACGGTCAACCAGCTTCTGAAATGAGGAATACTCATTTGAAGCTAGGGCATAGCGGAGTCCTGGGTTAGCCCATGCCTGAAGCAGATAACAATTTCATTATTTATCAGGTAGCAAAAGGAATGAACAAGGTTATGGGAAGATATATTAATATTAAAGAATGACAGAGATCTTGCCTGAACACTCCTGCTTCTTGTCGTCCGTGTCCACGTCATCTGGGGCGTAACGGGACAGCTGGCTGAACTGCGTGAGATACTCACGCACTGTCATCGCGCCCTGCCTGAGGTCCTGAAACTCCCGACGCTTCACCCTGATCTCGCCGAAAGGGACGTACTGGTCGCGGAATGCCTTACGGAAATCCTCCCAAGTGATCGAGTTGGCGTCCGCATGAGCTGCGGTGTAGGCAGTCCACCAGTTCTTCGCCGGGCCCTGAAGCTGGTGCGCGGCGTAGAGGGCCTTATCAAGGTCCCCGACATGGGCAAGCTGCAACTTGCCTGTAATCGTCTCGAGCCAATCATCTGCATCCATTGGCTCTATGGCGTGGTGGAACACTGGAGGGCGCGTCGTCATGAAGCTCCTGAGAGTGTCATCCGGTCGGGGTGGCTGTGCAGCTCCTGCACCCTGAGCACCCTGAGCAGCCTGCGCCATCTGCTGCATGTGCTGCATCATCTGGGCCATGTTCTGCATCATCTGGTTCTGCACCTGGGCCATCTGGAGCGGGTCGTACAGGGGCGGAGGTGGATGAGGCGGCTGGTTGCCACCTGCCCCGCTCCCGCCAGCGTTACCTGCGCCCCCCGCTGCTCCTGGTGTCAACCATCTGTTACATTTTCCAGGAGTAAAAGTGAGATGTGATAGATAGATATATAACAACCCTAATTTGGTTAATTAATTTGATTAGTAAAATATTTAAACAAATGATGTCGCTGCAACCTGACGGTCGCAACACACCAACAATCATTACAAAGAACCAAAACATTACATATGCACAAGTACATGTCATTCAACGACCTACGAGATCACATAATTATGGCGGGCTTCTTACGAGTTTGGAGGACCTACTTTTAAACAAAATTTGAATTTTCAGCAGAGACAGGCTACAGAAGTGGGAAAAGGGGTCAGACTTTGTAAAAATAGTTTTGTAAATTCGACGACTGACTAGGGTAGCGTCCTACGGTCAACACGGCTCTGATACCACTCTGTGACACCCAATTTTAAGAACAAAATTGGAGCACAATATATGTATGCCAGGATCAATTTTCATACATATATCCACATCATAGTAAATATCAAAACAATGCTTTATTAATAATATCGAACTTTATTACAAAAATGACCCTCGGGTCTGAAAGAAAAGTACAGACTCTCATGAAACTGACTCTAAAATAAACTCTGATGAAGATGCGGAAGATCTGGACTCCACTCCACAGGAAGGTCGACCGGGGGTAGCGCCATCCTAGTACAGGTCGTCAGGGTCGTAGCCTCCGTCTTCTGGATACTCCTGCTCCTCGTACGCGTAGTCTCCAGCGTCTGGGTGGGGTAGCAGGGGGACAAAGAGGAAGGGTGAGTACATCGAAATGTACTCCGCAAGTGTAGGAAATATATGCTTATGAGGCTTATAACAAAGGTAGGCTGACTTTGTTTGACTCAAGCGCCTAAAGCGACACACCCTATTAATCCTATTAATCCTATGCACCTATTTACTAGGTTATAGACAGACTCTGTAGAAAAGTAACAACACTCGGAGTCGCACCGAGCAAACCACACTCGGAGTCACACCGAGCAACCAACACCTGAAGTCCATCAGGCAACCGCACCTGAAGTCCATCGGATGACCCGAACCCAAAACCGACCAGTAACCAACTAATCTCAAGAAGTCCAAGCCGCTCGTGACCGTGAGCACGGCTGATATATCAGTTTTACACTCTGCAGAGGTTGCACATCGTTACCCATGAGTCGTGCAGATCCCGTCACGCTAAACACTGCCGAGGTGTATAGCAGGTTGCACTGCAAGGCCTTTACAAAACTCCCTCCAAGTCCGTTTTACACGTTCACTAAGGTTTCACCCTAACAGTGGATATACGCACCACTGCAGAAGCCCCCTCTTGTGCCACAAATCCGACCCCGTGTAAACCCTCAACTTGGAGGCAATTAATTACTTGGCCAGGTCCAGCCCATCCAGATCCATGGTTGCGCTGTCAAGCCGGGTTACATGCTCTGAGAACCGGGTCCTAGGGATCCAGGCAGGATAAATCTAGCACGAGCCCCGAACCAAAAACCAAATAAGAGCTGCCAAGTCCATGGCACAAAACCACCAATACGGTTCCATCCTGCCGGATTTACCTAATAACCATGTTACTACAAAATTACCATGTCCACATTCGTTTCATAGTTCATTAATCAAGATTATAAACATTTTAACTCCCATCCCAATCATGACTGCAGGGATAAGCAAGACACCTACCCGAACATCCCAAAACAGGCGACAAGGATAATATAAACAAATTCTAGTAAACCTAACATGGGATTCAATTAATGACAAGCATGCATCTACAAGATCTAACTACTCTAGTACCAAAAGTAAATAAAGTAGGTGCAAGATGTTCAAGGACACTTGCCTTCGGACTGGGTCGAATCAACTGGGTCGCAAGGATGGTCTGGAGCGTCCTCGTACTCCGCACTCTCTGGCCCAAGCAACATACATGGCACAATACATAGAAATAAATAACAGTACAACAAACAGTAAGGAAACAGTAAACTAATAGATCTACTACGTAGAGAACGAAATTATGAATCTAACGCAAGTTGAATGGGTCAAATCAGAGTTAAAATGAGCAAGTTATGGGCTTTTGAAGTTGGGTGGCAAATCTGAGAATAGATGCTGGAAGGTCATTTGCATTTTAAATAAATCAAATCTGAAATAAAACGGCGGGGGAACCGGGCCTCAATTCTCCAAAAAAGTAGGGGCCTGTCCGTAAGTTTTCCAAGACTCGGCGCACAGTCATTATGGACTGCGGGTTGATATTAAAATAAGGGGAGGGGGTTTCTGCAAAAGCACGCCGTCGCGGCAGAGCGGGCCGCGCGTGGCGCCTGCGTGGCCAGACGCGTGCCACCTGGCGTTGTGTGGTTGGACCGGAGCGCCAGGTGGTGGGGACGCGGGCGCGAGGAAGTGGTGGACGAAGTCCACGGGCCGTGGACTCGGCTCATGCCGGTTCGGTGGTGGGATCTAATCTCGGGCGCTGTTTCAAGATCGGACGGCACGGGGCGTTTTGGGGCAATGCAGGTGGCTGGGCGGCGCTCCGCGCGGCGGAGGGGAGAGTGGAGACGGCGGCGCCATGGACGCCTCGCCCGAGTTCGCCCGGGAAGGGTCTACGGGCCACGGGGAATCGAACCGATAGTACCAAGAGAGAGAGGGGAAGAAGGCGAGCTCACCAGAGGACTTTAGGAGGTCGGAGAGGCTCGGTTGGGGTAGGCGTCGGGGAAGGTGGCGGGTGTGCGGTCGGTGCCCGGCGTAGTCGATGTCGTGGAGTTCCAGGCGCCGATTCACGCCGCGATCGAGTCCCTCGGATGCGCCGGTGCGACCGCGACGCCGAAGGAGGAGAGGACGTGTCCGGTGGTGGCTTCCCTTTGCGATGGCGAGCTCGAACAGAGCCTGTCAATGGCGAGGGTGGCGGTGACTGCCTGGGATGTATGGGTACTGGGGTGCGGGGGCTAGGGCTCGGTGAGGGGCTTGGCGGAGGCGGCGCCGGGTCGGGGTAGGATAGTTATTTGTAGGGTGAGGAAAAGAGGGGTGGCGGCGGGTTCATTGCTGATCGGCGACGGAGCGGAGGGTGCGAGCTGTTGTCGCGCGAAGGGCGGGGAGGTTGGTTTGGGGACGACGGCTGACGGCAGGGCCCACATGTCGGCGGGTGAAGGCGAGGCGGGCCGCTGCGCGTGTGGTCGTGGCGGCGAGCGGGCCGACGCGCGTGGGCGAAGGAGGGAGCTGGCGGGCCAGCTCGGCGCGCTTGGGGCCCGGGTGGGAGACGGCCGAGGGGGAGGGGAGGCCGGCTGGGCCAAAATGAGGAAAGGGGAGGGAGAGGAGAGGCCCTTGCCTTTTCTTTTTGTTTTGTAATTCTTTTTCAATTCATTTTGAAATCCAATTTCAAATCTGTTTCAAAACAAAACTAGTTTGAAAATTTTGGAAACATTTTCCTTAGGTTTTGTAAATAAAACTTGATTTTGATTTGTAAAATTTTCATAAACCTTTTTTTTGTTTCTAAATAGAATAAATCCGATTCGCCCTATACGGGTTAACAAACTTATTTACCACACAATAAAAAATATGCAATGGCATGAATGCAACATGAAAATGATAAATAAATTTTATTTTCCTCCTCTATTAAACTAGCCAACCTATTTAGTTTCTAATCTCTTTAATTAAATTGGGGAAAAACTAAATCGGGTGTTACAAACCGCCAGGATGGCGTTTCCCGATGCGCCGAGCCCGTCCCTCGCCTGGTCTCCGTCGAGCAACCGGTCCAGCGGGGGGCCCGCGCGAGGCGCGGTCCATCTTCCGGAGGTGGCCGAGCTTATGGCGGAGGCGGAGCGGTCCTGCTCCGAGGAGGCGGGCCGGTCCGCGCAGGTGTCAGCCGCCCTCGCGCGGGCTGAGGCGGAGTTCAAGATCTCCGCGCGGAGTTGAGCCGGAACGCCCAAATGGCGAGCCGGCTCAACGAGGCGGAGGCGGAGGTCCGGGCGGCTCGAGGTGAGGTCGCCCGATCCAAGGAGGAGGCCACCGCCGCTCTCGAGGCGTCGAGGAAGGAGGCCCGGACGCGCGAAGCGAGGCCGCCTCCGCCCGGGCTGAAGCCGAGGCGGCGAAGCAGGAGGCCGCTAACGTCCGAAGCGAGGCCACCACCGCCCGAACCGCAGCGGAGGCGGCAAGAAAGAGCCGAAGACGCCAAGAGTGGTGCCGCCAACCGCCCGAGCTGCCGAGGGGGCGGCGCGGCAGGAGGTGATCCGAAAGGATCTGGCCCTGGCGGAGGTGGGCAGGCTGATCGAGGAGCTTAAGTCCGAGAGGGCTCCTTATGCTGACCGAGAGGCGCAGGCTCGAGCAGCGCGCTGAGGGCCTTACCAGCGACCTCGCCGCACTGGGTCGACATTGCGATGGTGAGGCTTACACCTTGTCCTTGTTCGGGTCTCGAAGTTTTCGCTACGTCGCAGTCTCACTCTTCCTCGTTTGTTGCGCAGGGGTCGAGAAGACGGTCGAGGAGCTCCGTGGGACGAATGAGGCTCTCTTGGACCAACTCCAAGACGAGACGATGGTGGCGGAGCGGGCTCGCACTTCTCTCGACCGGCTCGGCCCATGTGGGGTGCTCCTCCTGTGACCGCGGCAGAAGGTGCAGTGGCTCGGGGCGATGCCTTGGTCGACGCCTTGTGCTTCTTCGACGCAGCGCGCGGGGACCGTGTCCGGCAAGCTCTCCATCACGGCGTCAAGCAGACACTCGCGGTTGTTCGCTCCGGTTTCCGCTTCCCGGTCCACGTTGTCGCGAATGGTTTCATCGAGATCGAGGGGAAGGATGAGGAGTGGAACAACCGCCATGTCGACAAAATATTGGAGAAGATGGAGAGGCCGGGGACGTCGCTCGCGAAGATCTTCGAGGAGGACGTGCTGCCTCCTGACGCCAGCAGCGGTGTCGGGAGCCCTCCTCCTTCGAGCTCGGGCGTCGAGGTTGAGCCCGCCGCGGAGGACCTCGGGGAGGAGTACCGCACCGACGAAGACTAGGGCTGCGCGCCAAATTTGGGCGCCGAGGCCCTTGTAAGAATTTTATGACGTGAATGAGGGTACGTCGAGACCCGAATGTATATATGACTTGTTTGTTTAAAGGGGTTGTTTTCCTTTCAAATGCGTTTGACCACTTCTCTTTGTCGCAAGCTCGAGTTTCTGCTAACTTAGTCTGGTGTCGTTCGATAGTCGCGAGCCCCTCGAGGGGAGGCGTAGGTAGGGCACCGTAGCCCGGGGGCGTAGGTGGCCGTCTACGTCGACGCCCCCACCTGGAGGCTCGAGGTACTCTAAGATTTATTAGACGTCGCTAGTTCACTCGAGGCGCGAGTCAAGACGAGGGTCAAAATTTTTGAAAAGAAAACGCGCATTTTTTCCGGAGTCTGGGGGGGGGAGGCCCCCCGTCAGCCCCCGAGGGAGGCTTGACCCTGAGCAAAGCAGGTCGAGGCTACCTTAAGATGCGAAGCAACATGAATGACAATGCACGAGTTTGTTCATTCATTTTGACAGTTTGTACAAAGTGATAAAATGAACAAGGCCTCGAGGCCTTTAAGGGTAGAAGCGACGTAGCTGAGATATGTCCACGCGTTCGCCAGGATCCTGCCTTGGTCGTCGTAGAGCTTGTATGTTCCTGGCTTGAGCACTTCGGCCACGGTGTATGGGCCTTCCCACGGAGGGGTGAGCTTATGGCGCCCTCGATTATCTTGCAGCCGTCGAAGCACGAGGTCCCCCACCGCTAGGTCCCTTTGCGCACGTGCTTGTCGTGGTAGCATCGAAGTGTTTGCTGGTAGCGTGCAGAGTTGATGAGCGCACGTCTCGGGCCTCCTCGAGCTGGTCCTTGGCGTTGGCGAGCCTTTCGTCGCTGGTTTGCTCGTTGTAGGCTCGAAGTCGAGGTGAGCCGTACTCGAGGTCCGTAGGTAAGACGGCCTCGGCGCCGTAGGTTAGGAAAAAACGGAGTGAACCCGTGGCTCGACTCGGCGTAGTCCTGAGGCCCCACAGCACCGAGGGGAGTTCTGTAGCCCACCCCTTTCCGAAATTCTTGAGGGTCTTGAACAGCCTCGGCTTCAGCCCATGGAGTATCATGCCGTTGGCGCGCTCGACCTGCCCGTTGCATTGGGGGTATGCGACCGAGGCCCAGGTTACGCGAATGTTGTTGTCATCGCAGAAGTTGGTGAACTTTTTGCCGTGAATTGGGTGCCATTGTCGGTGATGATGACGTTAGGCACCCCGAACCGGTACATGATGTTGGCGATGAACTCGACAGCCCTCTCGGAGGTGGGGTCTCCTATCGGCTTAGCCTCGATCCACTTGGTGAACTTGTCGACGGCCACGAGCATGTGTGTGTACCTCCACTTGTCCTTTTGAGGGGACCCACAAGGTCGAGCCCCCAAACGGCAAATGGCCAAGTGATTGGGATCATCTGCAGGACGTGTGCGGGCTGGTGCGTTTGCTAGGCGTAGAATTGACACCCATGGCACGCTTGGACCAAACGCTTGGCGTCCCCAATGGCGGTCGGCCAATAGAAGCCTTGACGAAGGCGCTCCCAACCAGGGCCCTCGGCGCTGCGTGGTGGCCGCAAGCCCCCGAGTGCATATCGTCGAGGAGCTTGCGCCCTTCCTCGAGTGGGATGCAGCGTTGAAGGATCCCAGTCGGACTTCGTCGGTATAGCTCCCGTTCGTCGCCGTAGATGACGTAGGTCTTGGCCCTCCGAGCGATGCGTCGGGCCTCCGTCTTGTCTTCTGGTAGCTCGCCTTGCGTCAGGTAGTCGAGGTAGGGCGTCCGCCAGTCGAGGAGCCATGATGAAGAAGAGGCGTGTGCGTCGACCTGCATCGCCTCCGCGGACGTCGAGGTGTCCTTCTCGAGGGGTGGCGTTGAGAGTCGGGCCCTGTGTCTTGCTCGAAGGGTGGCGTCGAGGGGCCAGCCCCCGGGTCGATTTCGACGGATGGCTCGAAGACGTCCCTCGAGAAGACGTCTGACGGTAACGGTCCGCGCGTGGACGCCAACTTTGCCAGCTCGTCTGCGGCCTCGTTGTACTTTCGAGCTATGTGGTTGAGCTCGAGGCCGTAAAACTTGTCTTCCGCTTGCGCACCTCCCCGCAGTATGCCTCCATCTTGGGATCGATGCAGCTTGAAGCCTTCATAACCTGGTTGATGACGAGCTCCGAGTCTCCTCGGGCGTCGAGGCGTCGGACCCCGAGCTCGAGGGCGATGCGCAGCCATTGACGAGGGCCTCGTACTCGGCGACGTTGTTGGAGGCGGGGAAGTGCAAGCGTAGCAGGTAGCGCATGTGTACTCCGAGGGGTGAGATGAAGAGCAGGCCTGCGCCTGCCCCCGTCTTCGTGAGGGATCCATCGAAGTACATGGTCCAGAGCTCGGCTTGAATCTGTGCCGGCGGGATCTGAGTGTCGGTCCATTCAGCAACGAAGTCCGCCAATGCTTGCGACTTGATGGCCTTTCGCGGGGCATAGGTGATGGTCTCCCCCATTAGTTCGGCGTACCACTTGGCGATGCGCCCCGTGGCCTCCCGATTGTTGACGATCTCTCCGAGGGGGAAGGACGACACCACCGTCACGGGATGAGCGAGGAAGTAGTGCTGGAGCTTGCGCCTTGTGACGATGATGCCGTAGAGCAGCTTCTGGATGTGCGGATACCGGACCTTGGCCTCGGAGAGTACCTCACTGGTGAAGTATACGGTCGTTGGACCGGCGATGCATGACCCTCCTCGTGCCTCTCGACGGCTATGACCGCGCTAACCACCTGAGTGGTTGCGGCCACATAGAGGAGGAGGGGCTGGGGAATCGCCACCTTCGGCTGGTCGCGGGGGCACGAGAATTGGTGCAGAAGTCAGCAACCCCTTCAACTTGGTTAAGGCCTCCTCGGCTTCGGCGGTCACGCAAAGTGTTCCACCTTTTAGAGCAGGCGGTAGAGAGGTAGTGCTTTTCCCCCAGCCTCGAGATGAATCTGCTGAGAGCGGCTAGGCAGCCTGTCACTTTCTGCACACCTTGAGGTCACGAATCGGGCCCATCCTGTGACTGCTGAGATTTTTTCAGGGTTTGCCTCGATCCCCCGTTGTGAGATGATGTAGCCAAGTAGCATGCCTCGAGGCACACCAAAGACACACTTCTCGGGGTTGAGCTTCACATTCTTGGCCCGGAGGCACTCGAACGTGGTCTCGAGGTCGCTGATGAGGTTCCCGACTTTTTAGTTTTAACCACGATGTCATCGACGTAGGCCTCGACGGTTTGCCTATGTGCTCGCCAAAGATGTGCTGCATACATCGCTGGTACGTTGCCCGGCGTTTCGCAGGCCGAAGGGCATCGTAACATAGCAATACATACCAAATGGCGTGATAAAAGAGGTTGCGAGTTCATCGGATTTTCTTCCTAATTTGGTGGTAGCCGGAATACGCATCAGGAACGAAAGCACTTCGCACCCAGCAGTGGATCGACAATCTGGTCAATTCTAGGTAAAGGAAATGGAACTTTGGACATGCTTTATTCAGACTAGTGTAATCTACACACATCCGCATTTTCCATTCTTTTCCTAACGTACAGGGAGTAGCTAGCCACTCGGGTGAAATACCTCCTGAGGAATCCGGCCGCCAAATACCTCCTCGATGATCAGTCTACAAAACGACAGTGCATCCTCTTCCTGAGGCATGATCCCTTGCCTCGTCAAGAGCATGCGCCACCTCTGGGCACCTTCCTGCGTTCCTGGTGCCCGTGGCGCCGCTTGCCTCGCCGTTCTCGTCGAAGCGGCGCAGGCGTGGCTTCCGGTCTGCACGAGGATCTCAGTGCTCGACGATTTCCCTCGGTATCGCATGTCCGAGGGGTCCATGCAAACATGTCGATGTTCGCGCGGAGAAAGTCGACGAGCACTGCTTCCTATTTGGGCTCGAGGCTGGTACAGATGGTCAGCGTCTTGCCATTGGCCGAGGTCGGGTCGACGGGTATTTGCTTGGTGTGCTCAGCCGGCTCGAAGGTGCCGGCGTGACGCTTTGCTTCTGGGGCCCCCTCGGTGGCCAGAGCTGCCAAGGCCTCGAGCGAGTCGAGGGGACGTTGGCCTCCCCCCGCTCGACGCACTCCACGTCGCAGTGGTATGCGTGCTCGTAGGAGGTGTCAACGGTGATGACCCCTTTTGGCCCCGGCATCTTGAGCTTCAAGTACGTGTAGTTAGGAATCGCCATGAACTTGGCGTAGCCTGGCCGGCGATGATGGCGTGGTAGGTCCTTGGAAGCCGACCACCTCGAAGGTGAGCGTTTCCTGACGGAAGTTGCCGGCGTGCCAAAGCAAACCGGCAGGTCGATGCGCCCGAGGGTGTGGGCCTTCTTTCTGGTACTACTCCGTGGAACCCCCCGACGCTGGGTCGGAGCTGTCCCTCTGAAATCCCCAGGAGGTCGAGGGTCTCGAGGTATATGATGTTGAGGCTCGAGCCCCCATCCATCAACACCTTGGAGAACCAAACGTCGACTATGATGGGGTCGACGACGAGGGGGTAAGCCCCGGGTTTATGACACGGTCCGGATGGTCGTCACGGTCGAAAGTGATTGGCGCATCGGACCAGTCAAGATACCGGGGGGCGTCGTGGCCAAGCGAAAAGATTTCCCGGCGCTCCTTCTTCTTTCTCGAGCTGAGAGCCGACGGTCGGTCCCCGTAGATCATGTAGCAGTCGCGCACCGGGGGGAAGTCGCCATCTGCGTTCCTGCCGCCGCGTCGATCGGGTATCCTTTCCCTTAGGCGCGTCTTCCCTCTTATCGCCGAGCTTGGAGTAGTAGCCCTTCAACAGTCGGCAGTCTTTCCAACTTGTGGTTTACGGGGGCCCCTGTGGTAGGTGCAGGGATCCTCGAGCATCTGGTCGAAGACAGCCCCGTCAGGGGGGCCTCGGGGCTTCTTAGGCTCGAGGGCACCCGCGAGCACCTCTTTGTCGTCGTCATCATCGGCGCCACGCTTCGCCTTCTGGCCCTTGCGTTTGTTTTTCTTCCTTTTTGTTGCCGTCATTGTTGTCGTTCTGGCGTCGTTGCCCTTGTTGGAGCCCTCCGGCGCGATCACCGCCTTGCCTTTGTCCGTGGAACGGCCAAAGAAGGCCCCCACTGCTTCGTCGCCCGAAGCAAAGCTGGTGACGCGATCCATCAGGTCCTCGACCGTCCTGGGACGGTAGCGTCCTAGCTCATGAACAAGCTCTTGGCATGTCGTGCCGCGAGAGAACGCTGAGATGACGTCCTCGTCAGGCACGTGGGGAGCTCGAGACGCTGCTTCGAGAACCGTCGAGCAAAGTCGCGGAGGGGCTCGTCCGCCGCCTGCCTGCAACGCCGTAGGTCCCAGGGGTTGCCTGGACGCACGCAGGTCCCCTTGAAATTCCCGTCGAAGACCTGACTAGGTCGGCCCAGTCATGGATCCGATCCGGCGGGAGCCCCTCGAGCCACCGGCGGCGGTGTCCGAGAGGTAAAGTGGGAGTTGACGTATGATCACGGGTCGTCGTTCTTCGCTCCGCCCAGTTGGCAGCCAAGGCGGAAGTCCGAGAGCCAGAGCTTGGGCTCGACCTCCCGTCATACTTCACGATGTTGGTCGGCGGTCGGAAGCGGTCGGGGAGGGTTGAGCTGCGGATGGCCCGCTGAAGACTCTGGGGCCGGGGGCTCGAGGACCTGCCGGTCCTCGTCGCTGTCGTAGCGCCCCCCTCGATGGGCGCTATAGCCACGCTCTTGGGCCCCCTTGTCCTTGCGCTGTCGGTTGATGTCGTTGCGGGCGTCGTTGGGTCTCGAGGTGGCCGGTTGTCGACGATCCGTTCGCGGACTGGCCTAGCTCGAGAGGCGTCCGGCTGGTGGACGGATGCCTCGCGAGCGTCGCGGGGCGTGTCCGCCGGTCTCCCCGAGGCTGCTCCGCGTCGGCGTGACGCCGAGCTCTCGGCCTGCTGTACCGCGGCTGTCTCGAGGAGGTTTTTCATTTCTCGAGCATGCGCCTGGCGTCGGGGTTGGAGACGGCGGGCAGGTCACGGAGCATCATAGCCGCCGCCACCACGTTCTGCCCGGCTCGCGGGAAACATACCTCAGGGCGTGCTGGTGCCCCGTCCTCGAGGATCCGCCGGTGGACCTCTCGAGCCGGCCTCGAGCTCGGCTCCTCGGGGCTGGGGTGGTTCCTGCATCAGGGTTTGCCGGAGCTGCAGCAGGTGTCGCCGTTCTCCTCGGCTTTGGTGATTGCCTCTTGCACTTGTGCGAGTTGCGCCGCCCGGCCGTCGTCGTGCTGAGGCGGTACAGCCGGTGCTGGAGGTTCGTCCCTTCCCTGAACGCGTGATCCGCCTGCCGCGGCCACGTCGCTAGGTCCCTCTAGGTCGAGCGCCGGCCTGTCGTCGTCGCCTTCGTCCTCGGTATCGCATACGACTCCTCGAGTTGGAAGCACTCCCTGTGTGGGATCCCAGAGGTCGGGGTCGTGGTAGTCGTATGATTCGGAGTCGGAGCTGTTGACGGCACGCCGCCTTGGCCGATGCTGGGACCGCAGCTCGCGGTACCATTCTCCGACGGTGGCTCGCCGAGGTGGCTCGAAGGCTCGCGAGAAGTCGCGGTCGATGCACGGGGGTGGACGATCTCCATGTGGCCATGGCCTGCAGACAGCGCGCCCGAACGCTGCTCCCGGTCGCCACCGTCGGTCTTGATGGCGCTCGTCGAGGCGGTGGGAGTATAACAGCGGCAGAGTTGTCGAGGCCGACCGGGAACCGCTGGCGTCGAGCGCGGCGCGACCCGTACGGAGGAGGCTGAGTGGCGTCGACGGCGCACGGCTCGGAGGCTCGGGCCTGGTTCCTGGTCCGTACGCATGATGAATGCGAAGTCGATAGGCGGGCGCGGGTGCGCCCTGGAGGTCTCCGGCCGCGCGCCGGGCTGGTTTCCCTCGGGGACCCTGCACCGCTACGGGGGCGTGGGTGTTTGCCGCGGGCACCGCCTGCGTCGGCGACGACGGTGACGACGGCGCCGCTCGCGATGTGGCGATGTGTGGTGGTGCGGGCGACGCGTCACGCCCCCCGCGCGGGGTGGCGTGACACGCACTCGTCGGGCCTCCGTGGAGAGCAGAGTCAGCTCGTTGCCGTTGCCTGTGGCCAGGAACTCGAGGCTCCCGAACCAGACGACGGCACCAGCCGAGAACGGAAGAGGGGGATGAAGCCATCCAGGATCAACGAGAAATCGGCTCGGACACGCGAAGTCCCCTACCTGGCGCGCCAACTGTCGGGTTTCGTACCCGGGGGGTCTCACACCAAACGAGTGATATGATCGCGTGCTTCTCTTCCTGGATGGTGATGCAAGAGGACACAAGGATTTATCCTGGTTCGGGCAAAGAAGACCCTACGTCCAGCGGGGGGATGTCTTGTATTACTTGCACCTAAGTGCTTGTACAGGGGAGAATACAAGCTCAGTGAGCGTGGACCGGAGTCCGGACTCGTGCCTGTGTGTGGACTCGTGTGTTGTGTCCGTCCTCATGAATGAGGGCCCTGGTGTCCCCTTTATATAGAGCAAGGGGAGGCCAGGGTTACATAAGGGTATTACAGGTGTCGGGGCGTACGGTGCCCATACGGAGAAGGGTAGGAACCCTGTCTTGTCGGGGCAACTGGAGCCGATGTGATCGTTGCTGTTGAGGCGTCCTGGGTCGTGGCTTCCATCCTGGGCGCGGACGTGGTGGCGCGGCAAGGTGGGAGCCGTACAGCACTCATCCCGGAATGTACAGGACGCGGGGGGGTCCCTCCGGGTCTTGGGGTACCTGTCCTCAATAGCATGAAAGTAGTAGGGCTCGAAGGGCGCGGAGCCGGCCTCGAGGTGGTGCCACGGGGGCTCGAGGGGCGCGGAGCCGGCCTCGAGGTGTTACAGTGCAGGGCTCGAGGGGCGCGTAGCCGGCCTCGAGGGGTTACAGTGCATGACTTGGCCGAACAGTGTTTTGTACTGTGCCCTTTTGCCCATGCTTGTGGTGAAAACGAGACTTGACCTTTACCCGAGTTACTGTGGTACATGCATGTGCACTAGTGGACATGACCGGAGTAGGTGAAGGCATTAAATGCGTGGTATGAGCTGGTACGGCTGTCTGTACAGCTCGAGGTCCGTGCGTTAAGGCTCGAGGTGTAGGGGCGCGCTCGCCGAGGCCTGGAGGGCTCGGGCGAGACGGAGAGCGATCGTGCTCGCCCGAGGCCTTGCTCGGAGGGCTCGAGCGAGGTGGAGAGGGAGCGTTCGCCCGAGGCCTGGCTGGGAGGGCTCGGGCGAGACGAGAGATAGAGAGTTCGCCGAGGCCTGCTGGGAGGGCTCGGGCGAGACGGAGATAGAGCGTTCGCCGAGGCTGGCTGGGAGGGCTCGGGTGAGACGGAGATAGAGCGTTCGCCGAGGCCTGGCTGAGAGGGCTCGGGCGAGACGGAGATAGAGCGTTCGCCCGAGGCCTGGCTGGAGGGCTCGGGCGAGACGGAGATAGAGCGTTGGGTGTTTGCGTTGATTGGGGGTACATTTTTTTTTGTACCACCGACCTTTCTGGCTTCTCTCTATCGATCAACCAGGTCTTGTTTGACGAATTGGATAGACTGGTTCAGTGAAGGGAGAGTAAGGAAACTTCATATTGTGTCAATTTCGTGTGTACTAAGCCTGCATGTACGGACCATGAGAAGCGTCCGAGGTATATATAATTTTAGCACTCAAACCCCCCACTCATCCTATCGACTGTTGCAAAATACCCCCATGAGTGGAGGGTTTAAGTGCTAAAATTACCAACATCAGATTAGATTCTGTGGTCTTGATTATAGTTTGCATAGTTTGCACAGAAGTCTAGTTTGCATAGGATACGTTCCCTACATATATATATATATGCCGACATGTCTTGGAGAAAAATCGTATTGAGTAAGAAAATGACTTGTGTAGATTGACGTACATGTCCGGTATACTCCCTCCATACCCACAAAAAGTAGGTTTTAGGTAGAGGCACCGTTTTCATTTTTGTGACGTCCTGGGCCAAAGCCCCGCGCCCGCTTCGTCCGTTGCGCCGCTGCCGCATTCAACTCGCGCGTGCGTCGACCCCTCGTTTCTTCCCCACGCATTCAACCGCTCCTCGTTTCCTCCCTGTCGCATGCAAAATGAACAGGCGCCAGGGATCGAACCCGAGCGCCATGAGTCAGAGCACTCAAGCCCACACGCGCTAGCCACTTGATCGGATTCACTTTCTCGACTAAAGAGCGCTCAGTACCCTATTTACGAGGGGCATCGATGGAAAAAACTAACCCTCATTAATCACTCCTTAGCTACCGTGATCATGTTCTAACGTCTACTTTTGTGGGTATGGAGGGAGTACGCGTCTAAGAGTTTTTCACTTCGGCCGTATTAGAAGGGGGGCTGCTGTTTGAGAGCAATATTTATTGTATGCATGGAAATCAAAACGTCTGTATGGGAAACCAAAGCGTTGTTACTCGACCACGACCATTTAGGGCACTCCAACGTAGAAACTAGCATAGTTTCTATAGCTATTAATTACACTACCATGTAGATAATTTGTTGATATGACATGTCATTTATTGAGAGGGAGAGGAAAAAAACAAGGAAACACTTTCTTAAGTAGAAATGACATCTACGCAACGATCAAGACCGAAGAAACGAATCTGATTGTGTTGCGAGGAAATCATGGTTTCTTCGCAGCCTCCGATTGATCTCGTGTGCCCGTCATGCGTGTGGACCAGCAGCGCCCCAATAAGGACGCGCCCTCGCCGTTTGGCACATCGCACAGACCAACAAGTCGCATGGATGCTCCTTCGGCTGCATCTTGACACCACTATGGAGACCATCCCTGCCATGCCGCCGCAGACACGTCCTCCCCGTCGGTCGCTGACGCTTCTGTGAACCTCGCCGTCGCGTACCTCCCTACAGATGGACCTCGCTGCTGTTGTCCGGGCCGACACCGCCTCCAACTGACGTTCGAGCCCTTGCACGTAGGGCAGTCCCAATGAAAATTAGTAGTGGTTTGTATCTTTATTAAATAAGATGTCATGTGTAAGCAAAACAGTGATATGACACATAAGGACAGTCCCAATAATAGAAAGCACACCACGGTTTCTAGAAGATCACATCAACAAACCGTGTGTAGTTTTTACTATTGGGACTACCCTTGTTGTACTTACTATGTACTTCCTTCCTCGATTGTTACCGATATTAGA
Source organism: Coix lacryma-jobi var. lacryma-jobi (assembly GCA_009763385.1). Classification (NCBI taxonomy): domain Eukaryota; kingdom Viridiplantae; phylum Streptophyta; class Magnoliopsida; order Poales; family Poaceae; genus Coix; species Coix lacryma-jobi. Next base: position 124,602,059 of record CM019829.1, read on the forward strand.
CCAAATAGCGCTAACCAATGCTAAAGTTGGTTTGACCTGTGCTGCCCACTAACTATCATATGGCGGGATAGTGAGACCTCGGTCCAAGTGTCGGTGTTTCGTACCCGGGGTATCACACCAACGAGTAATATGATCGCGTGCTCTCTTCCTGGATGGTGATGCAAGGTGACACGAGGATTATCCTGGTTCGGGCAAAGAAGGCCCTACGTCCAGCGGGGGGGAGGAGGTGTTCTCGTATTACTTGCACCTAAGTGCTTGTACAGGGGAGAATACAACGCTCAGTGAGCGTGGACCGGAGTCCGGAACTCGTGTCTGTGGTGGACTTGTGTGTCGTCCGTCCTTTTGAGTTGTCTAAACGTCTCCTCTGCGCGAAGGGCCCTGGTGTCCTCTTTTATAGAGCAAGAGGAGGCCAGGGTTACACAGGGTTGCACAGGTTGCACAGGGTTGCCACAATACTCGGTATGGCGAAGGGTAGGAATTCCGTCTTGTCGATGCCACTGGAGCGGCGTGGGTGTTGCTGTTGAGGCGTCCCTTGGAGCGTGACCTCCATCCCGGCGGCGGACGTGGAGGCGTGGCGACGCGGAGGCCGTACAGCTCCCATCCAGGCCGCACAGGACATGACGGGGTCCCCTCCGGGTCTTGGGGGTACCTGTCTTCCAATAGCATGAAAGTAGTTAGGGCTCGAGGGGCGCGGAGCCAGCCTCGAGGTGGCCCCTGCAGGGGGCTCGAGCCTCCGCAGCATGGGCAAGTCCCGGGGAACCCGTCTGAGCAGTGGTATCCGGGTCTCGAGACGTGGTTTGCACGTGCAACAGTGTAGGGTATGGGTTAACAGCGCCGCGCTGGCGCCCTTTTGCCCATAACTGTGGTGAAAACGAGACTTGACCTTTACACCGTGTCCCTGTGGTACGTGCTGAGCACCAGTGGACATGACCGGAGTAGATGGGTGCATTAAATGCGCGGTATGGAGCTGGCGTCCGATGTTTGGGCCGCTCGAGGGAGGTGCGACGCGCCTCGAGGTACTGGCTGCCGTGTGGATGGGCTCGAGGTCCCGCAAGGGCCTCGAGGTGTGTTGTACGGTTGTGGGGGTACGAGGCCCGCGCGCCGCGGTTCGAGTGTAGGCTCGCGCTCCTCCGAGGCCTGGAGGGTTTGGGCGAAGCGGAGAGTGCGGGCTCGCCCGAGGCCTGGTGAGGGCTCGGACGAAACAGGCTCCAAGTGGTTTGGTTCCTGTGGGGGTTTTGCCTAGCCGGGGTTTTAATAACCGGTGTTCTAGGTTTAACCTATTTGTTGCGTTGATTGGGGGTACCCCTTTTACGGACCCCCGACAGTAGCCCCCGAGCCCTTGTTCGAGTGTTTGCACTCGAGTGGGGGCTCTTGACCTGGGTTAAGAGGACTCGGCTGTGTCGGATCTCGAGGGTTTTGGCCATGTTGGATCCGTGGGTGTCGCACGAGCGCACCCGCGGGTGTAGCCCCCGAGGCCACGGGGGAGTGGTTGAGACTCCCTCGTGGTCTTTGTGCACGTGTGTTTAGTTGCATTTTTTAAGTTCGAGAGTGCCGAGCTCCCGAGTTTTCTGACCCTCTTTCGTCGAGGGGTGCCAGGCTGAGCCGACCGTCCGGCTCTTCGAGCTGTCCGGTACGCCGGCTGCCCTGGCTTGTCATCCCGCCGAGTCCTTTCGATCGGATGCGGGGTGGATGCTTGTACTACCACGAACAGGCGTGGCGAGTACCGAGGTTCCCGGTGAGCTAGTAACGGGGGAATCCAAGTGAGAGCTCGTGCCCCATTCGATAGGGGTCGACTGTGGCCCGGAGGCGGTCTCATAAAGCATGGGTGTCAGTCTGCAGGAGTGCCGGGTCCATTCGATAGGACCTGGTGGCTCGATGCCTCCCTCCGAGGGGATCTCACTGCACGTCAAGCTCCCTGCCTTGGATACACGTGAGGGGCCTCGAGGGCTTGGCCCTTGAGTAATGCCGCGAGTGGCGCCCCTTGGTGTCCCTGACTCGGGTGCTCGAAGCCGGCTGTCGAACCCTCTTTCGTCGAGGGCCAGCCTTCGCTGCTTCGAGACTTAGGGCCGGGGCCGTTTTGGGGTGCTCGAAGCCGCTGTCGAACCCTTTTTCGAGGGCCAGCCTTCGCTGCTTCGAGACTTAGGGGCCGGGCCCGTGTTTACCTTTGTGAAGCCTCCCGCCGTCTGGAAATCCTTCTGCCCGTTGGGCGCGCCTTTTTAGGCGGAAACCGTCGGGGAGGGCGGCGGACGCGAAGCCGGAGCGACGGTCGTGGCGGGCCCGGTCGGACGTAGAGCGTATGAGAAACTGCCGCGTGTGACCCACTGCGCCCTGGATCCGCTCGAGACGCGGTTAGGTGGGCGCATTAAATGCTATGCGGTTACCTTTCCGTCGCCGTGGAGAGCCCGCCTGTTGAGGTTTCTATAAATATCGAAAGAAAGGAGAAGATTCGTTTACTTTGCCTTTGCCTTCACTTTCGCTGTAGCCCGTGCGCGCCTCTTCCTCCCAATCTCGCGATTGGAAATCTTCCCGGCCGCCCGTCCGCAGCTCAGATCCGTGCTGTTGCCGACATGGCCGCCCAATCTCAAGTGCTGCCGCCCGAAGATTGGAGCCCAACGAAGACGACGCAGGAGGAGTTGGAATGCTGGTGGAGCGTGGGCTCCTCCGCCCCAACCCGGAGGCGGGGCGGCGTGGTGGATTCTTCCGTCGGCAGATCACCGTGAGCCGCACCCGCCGGAGGGGTATGTGGTGAGCTTCACTCGCTACCATCGTATGGGGCTCGGTGTTCCGCCGAGTCGCTTCATGCGGGCGCTCACCCACCACTTCGAGGCTGAGCTGCACCACTTCTCCCCCAACTCGATCTCGCATGCCGCCATATTCGCCGCGGTGTGCGAGGGATATTTGAAGATGGAGCCGCATTGGGAGATGTTCGTCCACCTCTTCCGGGGCGAGCTCTTCGTCAAGGCCTCAAAGTCCGGCGGGAGGCGGTTCGTGCGCATGGGCTCCTTGGCCATCACCGCGAGGACTGGACCTTCGCCGGCCGGCGTTCCTCGCGAGTACCTGCGCTACAAACTCTCCTCCTCCACCAGGCGGGATGGGATGACCACTGTTCTCCTGCGGAACGAGGACGGCCTCTTTCCGCAGTATTCCGGTGGTGTCCTCACCCGACGCCCGGAGAAGTGGACCTGGGGCGTCGCATCAGACAGGCAGCGCCACCTGGCACCGCTAATGCAGGCGATGAAGACGTTAGTGGAGGAGAAGGGGCTGACCGTCGCGGCGGTGGTCTGGGCGTTCCACCCAGCGGAGGGTCCTCCCCCTGGCGGACCGTCCCCTCCTCATGTTCGAGATGGGGCCTAAGGCCTCGCTCGAGGGGTTGAAGCGGTCGAGGTTGGCCGAGGCGGGGTTGTCCCGGAACGAAGCCGTCTCCCGGGTGTCGACTACGATCCAAGGGACGTTCCGCCCCGAGGAAGCCAACCTGATCGCTATGGCACCCGGTGCGGGGTGTCCTGACCTGGTAAGCTTCCCTCGAGCTGGTTGGCTTCGAGCCCCTCCTTCCTTCTTTTTTCCCGTGATTTTCCTTATCTGTTTTATCCTCGCAGGGGCGTTTACCTATCGCGCGTCGAGGCCTCCGGTGAGGGGGACGCCGCGGATACCCAGGTGAGGCGCCTTTCTGCCAAAAAAGATAAGGAGAGCAAGGACGCCAAAAAGAAGAAAGAAAGAAAACAAAAACTTGCGTCGCTCGGCTCGGGAGCAGAGGTTGGCGAAGGCTCGCCGCAACCGTCAGCCCGGAGAAGAGTCCCGGAGCTGAGCTCCTCGGGCTCGGAGGAGGAGTGACGACGAGGATGATGATGATGACGAGGGTGGAGGCGCGTTTGAGGCGCGCGGGGGTCTTCGGCGCCGAGGCTGACCCCTCTTTGTGCGGAGGATGTCTTGGGTCCCCCCGGCGAAGGGATCGCGCTGGGGAGCATTTGGGAGAGGTGTGTGGTCGACCAGGAAGGGAGTGATCGGTCGGAAGGCGAAGGCCGGGGACGCTCGCGCTCCGGACTGGACGCTCCGCGGACGGGCCGCCGCGTGAAGGCCGCGGACCAGGAGCGCTGTCGACGCGGCAAAGAAGGAGTCGTCGTCGGCATCGACCCAGGCGGAGGGTTCCGAGAGGGGCCGGACCTCGAGGAGTGGCCCTCGCGTCGAGGCGGATCCCGAGCCCGCCCGTCGCGAAGCCTCAAGGGGGACTTCGAGCCCCCGGAGGGGCGGACAGCACGACGGGGCGTCGAGCCCCCGCCACCATGACCGCCGTGGGAGGAGCCCTCGGTCGTCTCGTGATGGTGGCCGCGAGCGGCCTCGGAGCCTGTCGCCGCGCCCACGTCGGGAGAGGGAGGAAGATGCGGGGAGCGTGACCGTCGCGTCGAGCCTCGGAGTAGGTCCCGGAGCCCGCGTCGAGAGAGGTGCCAAGATGACCGCTCGACGGGGCCAAGGTCCCCCTCCCGGGGCGAGAGACCCAGGAATAGCTCCCGTCGGGGTCGAGCCACAGGAGGCAGCGGGAGCCTTCCCCCCTCCCGAGCCACGTGGAAACGGCCCAGGCGCGTGGCTCGAGCCAGGGGTCGGGCTCGAAGCCCCCGAGCGGATCTGGCGACTCGGGGAAAAAGCTCAGCCGTCGCTTTGGGTAAGCGATTTTTCAATTCTGATGATAGTGAAGATTTGCCTTTTTCTCTTTGATGACACGTGCTGTCTTCTGGGTTTTTCCAGGGAGAAGCGCACTCGGCAGGAGGCCGTGCTCGCGGCGTCCAAGCGGGCCAAGACTTCAAGCTCCGCGGATGCCCAGGCCCCTCGAGGTATGGGCCCTTTTTCTGCCGGTGAGGCTGCCTGGCTGGCGAAGGCTCGAGCGGCTATCGCTCGAGGAAGTCGATGGCCGCGGTGGATCTTGGTGAGGCTGGCGATGCCGACCACGGGGGTCGAAATCTTTTTCGGTCCTGACAATGCTGTTTTCTTTTGTAGCTGGGGCCTCGACTCCTGACGTCGAGCCTGCCGTGACTGTGTCCGTCACGGCCCCGCCTCCTCCTCCTCTGGTGGTGCCTTCCGAGGGGGCCACTTCTCTCCCGGCTACGACAGCCGCCCCGGGGGGTGCGCCGGAGGAAGGGGCGGTCTTGGTGGAACCCGAGGCCGAGGAGGCGTCGGGCCTTGGGTCCCCAGACGCCACGAGCCGACCCGCCGGTGAAGACCCTACCCTCCTCCGCCGGAGCCTCTCGCGCCCCCGGAGCAGGAGAACGCCGAGGAGGTGTCGGGGGCGAGGACGCCCACGGTGGAGGAGCTCTTAGAAGAGCTGGAGAAGGCGGCGCCCTCGGTCGAGGCCCCCGCGCTGGAGGAGGGACCCGAGGCACCGTCGGGAGCTGACCAGGGCCGGGAGACTCGAGCCACCCGCTGCCACCGGCTTGAGCTTCCGCGCGCGGAAGCGCCGAGCTCGGATGGCACCATGGTCCTTGTCGAGCGGTCGGCTCGGCAGGGGGCTCCGCGGGAGGCGCGAGCCATCTTCAAGGAGGTGGCCGAGCTCATGGCGGAGGCGGAGCGTGCTCTGTCGGAGGAGGCGGAGAAATCTGCGCAAGCGGTGGCTGCCCTCAAGAGGGCGGAAAGGGAGCTCGTGGGGCTCCGCGCCGAGCTGGGCCGAAACGCTCGGATGACGGACCAGCTTCGTGCGGCGGCAGCGGCGGTCCAGGCGGCTCGTGACGAGGCCGCCCAAGCTAGGAGGGAGGCCACCACTGCCTTGGTCGCGGCGGAGGCGTCGAAGACCGAGGCCGCCGCCGACGCCCGGAGCGAAGCCGTCGCCGCCCGAGCCACAGCGGATGCCGCGAAAACGGAGGCCGCCGCCGCCCAGAATGAAGCCGCCACCGCCCGGTCCGCAGTGGAGGCATCGCGGCAAGAGGTGATCCGGAAGGATCTAGCCCTTGCTGAGACAGGCAAGCTGGTCGAAGACCTTAGGGGCGAAAAGCTCGACGCGCTGTCTCGGATAAGCACACTCGAGCAGCGTGTCGAGGTCCTCACCAGCGATTTGCCGCTTTAAACGTGCACTGCCAAGGTAATTCTCCTACTTTGTCTTGCCTTGCTCTCGAGGTGCTTGCTGTGCTGCGGGCTCACTTTTTCCTGTTTGCTGCGTAGACGTCGAGACGACCGCCGAGAAGCTCCGCGAGACGAACCAGGCTCTCGTGGAGCAACTTCAGGGCGAGACGATGGTGTCGGAGAGGGCGCGCGCGCCACCCTCGACAGGCTTAGCTCCGCGTGGAGTGCCGACCCGGTCGCCGCAGCAGAGGGTACGGTGGCTCGAGGCGATGCCTTGGTCGACGCCCTGTGCTACTTTGATGTGGCCGCGCGGGACCGCGTCCGGCTCGCTCTCCACCATGGCGTCAAGCAGGCGCTCGCGGCGGTTCGCTCCGTCCTTTTTCCGTTACCCGGTCAACGTTGTCGCCAGGGCTTCATCGAGATCGAGGGGAAGGATGAGGAATGGAACCTCCGTCGCGTCGACGCGATCTTGGAGAAGATGGAGAAGCCAGGCGCGGCGCTAGCGAAGCTGTTTGAGGAGGACGTGATGCCTCCCGACGTGAGCAGTGGCGTAGAGGGTGCTCCTCTTCTTGGTTCGAGCGTCGACGTTGGGCCCTCCGTTGGAGACCTCGGGGAGGAGTACCAGACCGATGAGGATTGAGACCTGCGTGTCAAATTTGGGCGTCGAGGCCCCTGTAAGAATTTGTGACATTATTTGCGGCCTGACGAGGCCAATATGTGTATATACGACATATTTATTTGAAGACGCTGTTTTCTTTTCAAATGCGTTTGACCACTTCTCTTTGTTGCAAGCTCGAGTTTCTGCTAGCTTAGTTTGTGTTCCTTCAATACGTCGCGAGCCCCTCGAGGGGAGGCGTAGGTAGGGTACCGTAGCCCGGGGGCGTAGGTGGCCGTCTACGTCGACATCTCCCGGCCCTTGAGGGTTCGAGGTATTTTAGGATTTAGACGTCGCTAGTTCACTCGAGGCACGAGTCGAGACGAGGTTCGAAATTTTTGAAAAGAAAACGCGCATTTTTCCGGGGTCTGAGAGGAGGTCCCCCCATGTCTAGCCCCCGAGGGAGGCTCGACCCTGAGCACGGCAGGGTCGAGGCTACCTTAAGTTGCTAAGCCAAAATGAAGGGTAATGCGCGAGCTTGTTCATTCATTTTGACGTGTTTGTACAAAGCAACAAAATGAATGAGGCCTCGAGGCCTTTAAGGGTAGAAGCGACGTAGCTTGTGATATGTTCCATGCGTTCGCCAGGATTCTGCCTTGGTCGTCGCAGAGCTTGTACGTTCCTGGCTTGAGCACTTCAGCTACGGTGTATGGGCCCTCCCACGGAGGGGTAAGCTTGTGGCGACCTCGATTGTCCTGCAGCCGTCGAAGCACGAGGTCCCCCACCGCCAGGTCCCTCTTGCGCACGTGCTTGTCGTGGTAGCGTCGAAGTGTTTGCTGGTAGCGCGCGGAGTTGATGAGCGCCACGTCTCGGGCCTCCTCGAGCTGGTCCTTGGCGTTGGCGAGCCTTTCATCGTTGGTTTGCTCGTTGTAGGCTCGAAGTCGAGGGGAGCCGTACTCGAGGTCCGTAGGCAAGACAGCCTCGGCGCCGTAGGTTAGGAAGAACGGAGTGAACCCTGTGGCTCGACTCGGCGTAGTCCTGAGGCCCCACAGCACCGAGGGGAGCTCCGCAGCCCACCCCTTTCCGAAGTTTTTGAGAGTCTTGAATAGCCTCGGCTTTAGCCCATGGAGTATCATGCCGTTGGCGCGCTCGACCTGCCCGTTGCATTGAGGGTATGCGACCGAGGCCCAGGTCACGCGAATGTTGCTGTCGTCGCAGAAGTTGGTGAACTTTTTGCCCGTGAATTGGGTGCCATTGTCGGTGATGATAACGTTAGGTACCCCAAACCGGTACATGATGTCTGCGATGAACTCGACGGCTTTTTCGGAGGTGGGGTCGCCTATGGGCTTGGCCTCGATCCACTTGGTGAATTTGTCGATGGCCACGAGCACATGTGTGTACTTTCCGGTTGTCATCTTGAGGGGACCCACGAGGTCGAGCCCCCAGACGGCAAACGGCCAAGTAATGGGGATCATCTGCAGGGCGTGCGCGGCTGGTGCGTTTGCTTGGCGTAAAACTGACACCCTTGGCAAGCTTGGACCAGGCGCTTGGCGTCTCCGATGGCGGTTGGCCAGTAGAAGCCCTGGCGGAAAGCGTTCCCCACCAAGGTCCTTGGCGCTGCGTGATGGCCGCAAGCCCCGAGTGCATGTCGTCGAGGAGCCTGCGTCCTTCCTCGAGGGGGATGCAGCGCTGAAGGATTCCCGATGGGCTTCGACGGTATAGCTCTCGCTCGTTGCCGTAGATGACGTAGGTCTTGGCCCTTCGAGCGATGCGTCGGGCCTCCGCCTTGTCTTCGGGTAGCACGTGTTGCGTCAAGTAGTCGAGGAACGGCGTCCGCCAGTCGAGATGTCGTGAGGGAGAAGAGGCGGGTGCGTCGATCTGCATTGCCTCAGCGGGTGTCGAGGCATCGTCCTCGAGGCGTGGTGTCGAAGTCCGAGCCCCTGTGCCTGGCTCGAGGGGTGGCGTCGAGGTCCGAGCCCCCGTGCCTGGCTCGAGGGGTGGCGTCGGGGGGCCAGCCCCTGGGTCGATTTGACGGATGGCTCGAAAAACGTCCTCGAGAAGACGTCCGGTGGGACCGTTCCACGCGTGGACGCCAACTTTGCCAGCTCGTCAGCGGCCTCGTTGTACTTTCGAGCTATGTGGTTAAGCTCGAGGCCGTAGAACTTACCTTCCAGCTTGCGCACCTCCCCGCAGTATGCCTCCATCTTGGGATCGATGCAGCTTGAAGCCTTCATAACCTGGTTGACGATGAGCTGCGAGTCTCCTCGGGCATCGAGGCGCCGGACCCCGAGCTCGAGGGCGATGCGCAGCCCATTAACCAGGGCCTCGTACTCAGCGACGTTGTTGGAGGCGGGGAAGTGCAATCGTAGCAAGTAGCGCATGTGGACTCCGATGGGTGAGATGAAGAGCAGGCCCGCGCCTGCCCCCGTCTTCATGAGGGATCCGTCGAAGTACATGACCCAGAGCTCGGCTTGGATCTGCGCCGGTGGGAGCTGAGTGTCGGTCCATTCGGCAACGAAGTCTGCCAACGCTTGCGACTTGATGGCTTTTCGCGGGGCGTAGATGATGGTCTCCCCCATAGCTCGGCGGACCACTTGGCGATGCGTCCCGTGGCCTCCCGATTGTTGATGATCTCACCGAGGGGGAATGACGACACCACCGTAATGGGATGAGCGAGGAAGTAGTGCTGGAGCTTGCGCCTCGTGAGGATGATGCCGTAGAGCAGCTTCTGGATGTGCGGGTACCGGACCTTGGCCTCGGAGAGCACCTCACTGGTGAAGTATACCGGCCGTTGGACTAGCAACGCGTGACCTTCCTCGCGTCTCTCGACGACTATGACCGCGCTGACCACCTGTGTGGTTGCGGCCACATAGAGGAGGAGAGGCTCGGGGGGATCGCCACCTTTGGCTGGTTGTGGAGGCACAAGGATTGGCGCGGAAGTCAGCAATCCCTTCAGCTTGGTTAAGGCCTCCTCAGCTTCGACGGTCCCATGCAAAGCGTTCCGTCTTCTTCAGCAGGCGATAGAGTGGTAGTGCCTTTTCCCCTAGCCTCGAGATGAATCTGCTGAGAGCGGCTAGGCAGCCTGTCACTTTCTGTACACCCTTGAGGTCTCGAATTGGGCCCATCCTCGTGACTGCTGAGATTTTTTCGGGGTTAGCCTCGATCCCCCGTTGTGAGACAATGTAGCCAAGCAGCATGCCCCGAGGCACACCGAAGACACATTTCTCGGGGTTGAGCTTCACATTCTTGGCCCGGAGGCACTCGAACGTGGTCTCGAGGTCGCTGATGAGGTTCCCGACTTTCTTGGTTTTAACCACGATGTCATCGACGTAGGCCTCGACGGTTTTGCCTATGTGTTCGCCAAAGATATGCTGCATGCAACGCTGGTACGTTGCCCCGGCGTTTCGAAGGCCGAAGGGCATTGTAACGTAGCAATACATACCAAAGGCGTAATAAAGGAGGTAGCGAGCGCGTCGGATTCCTTCATCTTAATTTGGTGGTAGCCGGAATACGCATCGAGGAACGAAAGCACTTCGCACCCAGAAGTAGAATCGACAATCTGATCAATTCTAGGTAAAGGAAATGGAACTTTTGGACATGTTTTATTCAGACCAGTGTAGTCTACACACATCCGCATTTTTCCATTCTTTTTCCTAACTAGTACAGGGTTAGCTAGCCACTCTGGGTGAAATACCTCCTTGATGAACCCGGCCGCCAAAAGCTTGTGTACCTCCTCGCCGATGATCCTGCGCTTCCCTCGTCGAAGCGGCGTAGACGTTGCTTCATCGGTCGGGACCCGGCTCGGATTTCCAAGGCGTGCTCGGCGACTTCCCTCGGTATGCCCGGCATGTCCGAGGGCCCCACGCAAACATGTCGATGTTCGCGCGGAGAAAGTCGACGAGCACTGCCTCCTATTTAGGCTCGAGGCTGGTACTGACGGCCAGCGTCTTGCCATCGGTCGAGGTCGGGTCGACGGGTATCCGCTTCGTGTGCTCCGCCGGCTCGAAAGTGCCAGCGTGGCGCTTCGCTTCGGGGGCCCCTCGGTGGCCAGGGCGGCTAGGGCCTCGAGCGAGTCGAGCTGGACGTTTGCCTCCCCACGCTCGACGCACTCCACGTCGTCGCGTGGTACGCGTGTTCGTAGGAGGTGTCGACGGTGATGACCCCTTTCGGCCCCGGCATCTTGAGCTTCAAGTATGTGTAGTTGGGGACCGCCATGAACTTGGCGTAGCCAGGCCTGCCGATGATGGCGTGGTAGGTCCCTTGGAACCCTACCACCTCGAAGGTGAGCATCTCCCGGCGGAAGTTGGCCGGCGTGCCAAAGCAGACGGGAAGGTCGATGCGCCCGAGGGTGGGCCTTCTTCCCTGGTACGACTCCGTGGAACCCCCCGACGCTGGGTCGGAGCTGACCCTCGGAGATCGCCAGGAGGTCGAGGGTCTCGAGGTATATGATGTTGAGGCTCGAGCCCCCATCCATCAATACCTTGGAGAACCGTACGTCAACGATGACAGGGTCGACGACGAGGGGGTACGCCCCCGGGTTTATGACTCGGTCCGGATGGTGTCACGGTCGAACGTGATCGGCGCATCAGACCAGTCAAGGTACCGGGGGGCGTCATGGCAGAGTTCAAAGACCTCCCGGCGCTCCTTCTTTCTCTCTCGAGCTGAGAGCCCGACGGTCGGCCCCCCGTAGATCATGTAGCAGTCACGTACCGGAGGGAAGTTGTCGTCCGCGTCCCCACCGGCGCGCCGATTGTTGTCCTTGCCCTTAGGCACGTCTTCTTTCTTTTCGCCGAGCTTGGAGTAGTAGCCCTTCAACAATCGGCAATCTTTCAGCTTGTGATTCACAGGGCCCCTGTGAAAAGTGCAGGGGTCCTCGAGCATCTGGTCGAAAACAGCCCCGTCAGGGGGGCCTCGTGGCCTCTTAGGCTCGAGGGCGCCTGTGAGCACCTCTTCGCCGTCGTCGTCAATGGCGTCGCGCTTAGCCTTCTGACCCTTGCGTTTGATCTTCTTCTTTTTGTCACTATTGTTGTCGTTCTTGGCGTCGTTGCCCTTGTTCGAGCCCTCCGGCGCAGCCACCCACGCCTTACCCTTGTCCGTGGGACGGCCAAAGAAAGCCCCCACTGCCTCGTCGCCCGAGGCAAAGCTGGTGACGCGATCCATCAGGTCTTCGACCGTCCTGGGACGGTAGCGTCCTAGCTCATGAACCAGCTCTTGGCATGTCGTGCCCGCGAGGAACGCTGAGATGACGTCCTCATCAGGCACGTGGGGGAGCTCGAGGCGCTGCTTCGAGAAACGTCGAGCAAAGTCGCGGAGGGGTTCGTCCGCCGCCTGTCTGCAACGCCGTAGGTCCCAGGGGTTGCCTGGCGCACGCAAGTCCCCTTGAAATTTCCGTCGAAGACCCTGACTAGGTCGGCCCAGTCGTCGATCCGATCCGGCGGGAGCCCCTCGAGCCACCGGCGGGCGGTGTCCGAGAGGTAAAGTGGGAGTTGGCGTATGATCACACGGTCGTCGTTCTTCGCTCCGCCCAGTTGGCAGCCTAGGCGGAAGTCCGAGAGCCAGAGCTTGGGCTCGACCTCCCCGTCATACTTAACGATGTTGGTCGGCGGTCGGAAGCGGTCGGGGAGGGTCGAGCTGCGGATGGCCCGGCTGAAGACTCGGGGGCCCGGGGGCTCGAGGACCTGCCGGTCCTCGTCGCTGTCGTAGCGCCCCCCTCGATGGGCGCTATAGCCACGCTCTGGGCCCCCTTGTCCTTGCGTCGTCGGTTGATGTCGTTGCGCGGCGTCGTTGGGGTCTCGAGGCGGCCGGTTGTCGACGATCCGTTCGCGGACTGGCCTAGCTCGAGAGGCGTCCGGCTGGTGGACGGATGCCTCGCGAGCGTCGTGGGGCATGTCCGCCGGTTTCCCCGCCGTCGGCTGCCCCGCTCGCGTGATGCCGAGCTCTCAGCCTGTTGTACCGCGGCTGTCTCGAGGAGGTTTTTCATTTCTCCGAGCATGCGCCTGGCATCGGGTTGGAGACGGCGGGCAGGTCCCGGAGCATCATCGCGGCCGCCGCCACCACGTTCTGCCCAGCTCGCGGGAAACATACCTCAGGGCGTGCTGGAGCTCCGTCCTCGAGGATCCGTCGGTGGACCTCTCGAGCCCTGCCTCGAGCTCCGGCTCCTCGGGGCTGGGGTGGTTCCTGCATCAGGGTTTGCCGGAGCTGCAGCAGGTGTCGCCGTTCCTCCTCGGCTTTGGTGATTGCCTCTTGCACTTGTGCGAGTTGTGCCGCCCGGCCATCGTCGTGCTTAGGCGGTACAACCGGTGCTCGAGGTTCGTCTCTTCCCAGAACGCGTGATCCGCCTGCCGCGGCCACGTCGCTAGGTCCCTCTAGGTCGAGGGCCGGCCTGTCGTCGTCGCCTTCGTCTTCGGTATCGCATACGACTCCCTCGAGTGGAAGCACTCCCTGGTGGGGTCCCAGAGGTCGGGGTCGTGGTAGTCGTATTCGTCGGAGTCAGAGCTGTTAAGGGCACGCCGCCTTGGCCGATGCTGGGACCGCAGCTCGCGGTACCATTCTCCGACGGTGGCTCGTCGAGGTGGCTCGAGGGGTCGCAAGAAGTCGCGGTCGACGCACGCGGGGTGGACGATTTCCAGGCTGGCCATGGCCCGCAGCAGCGCGCCCGGACGCTGCTCTCCCGGTCCCCCCTCCGTCTGGTCCTGATGGCGCTCGTCGAGGCGGTGGGCGAAAACAGCCGCAGAGTTGTCGGGGCCGACCGGGAACCGCTGGCGTCGAGCGCAGCGCGACCCGCGCGGGAGGAGGCTGAGTTGCGTCAACGGCGCACGGCTTGGAGGCCTCTGGCCTGGCTCCTGGTTCGTACGCATGATGAACGCGAAGTCGCTAGGCGGGCGTGAGTGCGCCCTGGAGGTCTCCGGCCGCGCGCCGGGCGGGTTTCCCCTTGGGGCCCCTGCACCGGCTACGGGGGTAGGTGCTTGCCGCGGGCACCGCCTGCGCCCGACGACGATGGTGACGATGGCGCCGCTCGCGACGTGGCGACGTGTGGTGGTGCGGGCGACGCGTCACGCCCCCCGCGCAGGGTGCTGCACGCGTGACGCGCTCCGCCCAGGCCCTCCGTGGAGAGCAGAGTCAGCTCGTTGCTGTTGCCTGTGGCCAGGAACTCGAGGCTCCCGAACCAGACGACGGCACCAGCCGAGAACGGAAGAGGGGATGAAGCCATCCAGGAGTCAACGAGAAATCGGCTCGGACACGCGAAGTCCCCTACCTGGCGCGCCAACTGTCGGTGTTTCGTACCCGGGGTATCACACCAACGAGTAATATGATCGCGTGCTTCTCTTCCTGGATGGTGATGCAAGGTGACACGAGGATTTATCCTGGTTCGGGCAAAGAAGGCCCTACGTCCAGCGGGGGAGGAGGTGTTCTCGTATTACTTGCACCTAAGTGCTTGTACAGGGGAGAATACAAGCTCAGTGAGCGTGGACCGGAGTCCGGACTCGTGTCTGTGCGTGGACTTGTGTGTCGTGTCCGTCCTTTTGAGTTGTCTAAACGTCCTCCTCCTGCGCGAAGGGCCCTGGTGTCCTCTTTTATAGAGCAAGAGGAGGCCAGGGTTACACAGGGTTGCACAATACTCTCGTATGGCGAAGGGTAGGAATTCCGTCTTGTCGATGCCACTGAAGCCGGCGTGGGTGTTGCTGTTGAGGCGTCCTTGGAGCGTGACCTCCATCCCGGGCGCGGACGTGGAGGCGTGGCGACGCGGAGGCCGTACAGCTCCCATCCAGGCCGCACAGGACATGACGGGGTCCCTCCGGGTCTGGGGGTACCTGTCTTCCAATAGCATGAAAGTAGTTAGGGCTCGAGGGGCGCGGAGCCAGCCTCGAGGTGGCCCCTGCAGGGGGCTCGAGCCTCCGCAGCCATGGGCAAGTCCCGGGGAACCCGTCTGAGCAGTGGGTATCCGGGTCTCGAGACGTGGTTTGCACGTGCAACAGTGTAGGGTATGGGTTAACAGCGCCGCGCTGGCGCCCTTTTGCCCATAACTGTGGTGAAAACGAGACTTGACCTTTACACCGTGTCACTGTGGTACGTGCTGAGCACCAGTGGACATGACCGGAGTAGATGGGTGCATTAAATGCGCGGTATGGAGCTGGCGTCCGATGTTTGGGGCCGCTCGAGGGAGGTGCGACGCGCCTCGAGGTACTGGCTGCCGTGTTGAATGGGCTCGAGGTCCCCGCAAGGGCCTCGAGGTGTGTTGTACGGTTGTGGCGGGTACGAGGCCCGCGCGCCGCGGTTCGAGGTGTAGGCTCGCGCTCCCCCGAGGCCTGGAGGGTTTGGGCGAAGCGGAGAGTGCGGGCTCGCCCGAGGCCTGGTGAGGGCTCGGACGAAACAGGCTCCAAGTGGTTTGGTTCCTGTGGGGGTTGCCTAGCCGGGGTTTTAATAACCGGGTTCTAGGTTTAACCTATTTGTTTGCGTTGATTGGGGGTACCCCTTTTACGGACCCCCGACAATAAGGGGTTAGCTTCGCCCCTAAACAACAGTAGTAACCCACAACGTTGTGGGTTCAAGATCCAGTATTGATAGGAGAGACTATCATTGAGGAAGCTCGAGCATTGCAAAAATCCATTTTTGGTTATACTAGCCGTTTACGAGAACCAGTAGTATTATTGTTGGTCGGATTCAAGGTAATGAAGTACCAAGACCGTACGATATAGCACGTACGTTTCACGAAAAACTTAAAACATAATTTTTGATCTTTGCTACTCCTTCTATTTTAAATTATAAGATGTTTTGGTTGTTTTAGATTTATAGGTTTTTGCTATGCACGTTGCAGTAGCTAGGTGTGTGCCTTTGTTATTTTTTTTTCCAAACAGCATCTCTCTCTCTCCCTCACAGCATGTCAGCATCCCTCTCTCTCTTTCTAGAAACTCTCAATCGATCAATCAGGTCTTGTTTGATGAATTGGATCGACTGGGTCAGTGAAAAGGAGAGTAGGGAAATTTCATGTGACAATCTTGTGTGTACTAAGTCTGCATGTACGGACCAATATACGAAGCGTCCGAAGTTCATACATATATGCCGACATGTCTTGGAGAATAGTCGCGTATTGATAGAGTGAAAAAAAGACTGACTCGTGTGTAGATTGACATGTCCAGTACTCCCTCCGTATCGCTTTTAGATGACGTTTTGGACAAGGTTTGAATCAAACATTGAGAATATAAATTATGAATAAATTTTAAATTATTGAGTTTATAGATGTAAAAACCATATAAATAAATTTGTCTTGAAAAGTACTTCATAAAAATATACATATACCACTTTACAACAAATATTTTTAAAGAAACAAGTGGTCAAAGTTGTACTTTGGAGACCATGTCGCTGTCCTAACATCATCTAAAAGCGATACGGAGGGAGTACATCAAAATTCTAGAATGATGCTTAATTTGTGTGGCTGAAATTGTGTTTTTGGTGTGTGGTGCAATTTGAGCAAAAGTTTTCAGTGTCTTATTAATCTGGCAATGTAATGGGCTTTTTTAGTTTTTAACCTTTTTTAAAAAATATTTCAATAATAATCCTACCTAAATAAAATTTGTACATTCTAACCCTTTTGGTCGCGTCAGCCCCACTGGCGCGACCAAATAACGTTGTCGCGCCACTGGGAGTGGCGTGACAAGGTCTTACACGTCGGACATCGTTTTCAACGTGGAAAACTTTGTCACGCCAATGCATGTGGCGTGACAGTAAGACTGAATTTTCGAAAAAATCATAACTCTTCAATACGACGTCGGATGAAGATTTTTATATGAAAATTGTAGCTCTCGATGAGATCTACAACTTTGTAGTTTTGAGTTTTTTTATTTAAGAACGTTAAGATGCTCAACAAATTAAAATACTTTTTCAGCATCATAATAAACGCATATAAGACTTCGTCACAAAAAATATATGAATTTTTAAAACCACGAACTCTTATATGCGTTTATTATGGTGCTGAAAAACGTATTTAATTTTTTCGAGCATCTTAATGTCTTCAAATGAAAAAACTCAAAACTACAAAGTTGTAGATCTCATCGAGAGCTACAATTTTCAAATAAAAATCATCTTCATCTGACGTCGTATTGAAGAGTTACGATTTTTCGAAAATTCAGTCTATATCACGCCACTCCCGGTGGCGCGACAAGACCATACTGTCACGCCACATGCATTGGCGTGACAAAGTTTTCCACGTTGGAAACAATGTCCGACGTGTAAGACCTTGTCACGCCACTCCCGGTGGCGCGACAACAAAAGGGTTAGAATGTACAAATTTTATTTGGGTGGGATTATTGTTGAAATATTTTTTTAAAAAAAGGTTAAAAAAAAGCCGCAATGCAATCTATCTAGCAACTTACTTTACTTTCATAGAAGATGACCGGTTGGCGGTTCGAGAACTAAGGATAGATTTACATGATGATCGAGACCATGGAGAAAAGTTAGAGACACACTTTGCTTTAATAAATGAAACGGATTTGCTGTAATTCGATTTGCATGCCATGCATATTGCTTGCCTGCTAGAGCTTGTACTACTACAACTATATTATTATATATACACACACACTCGTGTGTAGTGTAGAAATGATTATGGCTTTGCAATCTATCTATATAAAACAACTAGGTTTGTACCCGTGCGTTGCTACGGGATAGCTAAACTTTTATACTATACTAAAAATATATAGATCACAGATAAAATAATAATACTATAAAATTAAATACAGACGTTAAAGTGACATTTAATCCAAAAGGTAAAATCATATAGTAGGTTTTGGTTCATCTATTGCATTGTGCAAGTTCTAAGACCCAAATCGAATTCTATTTTTTCTTTTGCAAATAAAGTCAAGTAGTGTGAAATATATTATAGATTACTCCTTAAGTAATTTTGCTGTTAAAACCTGTGAGTACCATTTTGGTCAGTAGAATTGGTTGTACTAACCCATGTAAATTTGACAACCTAAATTTGATGAGCTTTGTTCATTCCTGACAAAAGGACCAATCTCTTTTTATTTTACATGTCAAATTGTTCATTCATTTATTTTTAGAATTAATGTTGGAAAACAATATATTTTTGCAACACTATTTTCTAAAACCATGTCATGTATGTGCGATCTGAACTTTACATAGATTTCTTTAGCCATCTGAACTTGTTAAAAATTACAATTCTTTTCAGCTGGATCACAATTCAAGAATCATAATAACTTTATAATGGTATGCTCAGATAATCACACGAGAATTCTCAGATAATGGCATAGAGGATCAAAGGACCTGTATATTCTTTAATTTCTTTTTTGAAATGTTAGATCCTTGAATTTCTAAACATAAGAGATTTCAAATACTGATTATGGTCTCAACCTCAGAAAATACTAAATAAACCAATATTGGTGGCACAAAATTACAGTGCCCAAAATGTAGCTAGAAAGTTCCTCCAAGCCAACTTGTAAAAACTAAGTGAAGCGTAGATTAATAGTTTCACAGATTAATAGCATCTAAAGATAAGGATCCTTACACGATAAACTCACCTATTCCAAATCACAACCACATAGGAGTTTGACAATAAGTCAGAAACCGGTGGCGAGCGTCTTGGCAAGGGTGAGATGGTGGCCTCCAAATGTAGTTGTGCACTTCTTAGTGTTTCCAGTTGAAGGTCTTATGGAACAAAGTTATAGCTGGTTATTAACGTGAATGCATTCAGTAAGAATCCCATGAAGAAAAAACATTTTAACAGTTCAGAAATTTATTAGTTATTACTACACCAAAGGGGAATAAATAGCATCATACATGCAGTGACAATACTATGATCCTAAACTCTGAATCTCTCTGTAAAAGTTTTGCTACTTCACTTGTCTAAAATATGAGATCTGAACTTTACATGAATTTCTTCGGTAATCCTTCAGTTTTAACAGTTTCTCATTAATATTATGAACACACCGACCAGTGGATAAACTTAATTTAATTTAGCGAAAAGGGTACATATACAAGGCCTTATTGGTAATGCTTGATTGTAATCTAAATTAACACAATGATAATGACATTAGGAGGAAAGCAGATTAAATCACACAGGAATAGGAACATTCAGAGCAAAGAAAATCAAATCTCACATTCCACATGAAAAGAATAAAAACGAAGAAAGAATACTTCTCGTTGGATCTCGCACGACCGAACGTCGTGCTGTGTCCGCCGCCGCAACCAGGACGTCGCATTGCCTCCATCGCCAGACTGCCGCGTCATCGGGATGCCTTAGCCTCTTGGACTCCAGAAGCTGCACCGCCCTCGTGATGTCGTGCTGCCTTCGTGGCTGAGACACATCGTCTGGCTTCCGCACCACTTCGTCAAAGAGGATGTCGTGCTGATTCCGGCGCCGAGACGGCGAGGCGTCGCACCGCCAGGATGGCACACCGCTTTGTCGTCGGAATGGCGTGCTGCCTCCACCGTCGTCACCGCCTTAGCCTTCGGGACTCAGATGTCGCACCACCTCCGCCGTTGGGTGTCGACGCTCGAAGTTGTGGGAGTCGCCGAGGGTTTTACGTGCATGCGTCGTGGGATTTGCCTCCGGGATTTGTCGTGGTATAGTGGGGAAGGGAAGCGAGCATGCGGCGGGATCGTGATTGGATGGAGGATATTTCGGTTCATGTGCCCCTCTATGGCTGCAAATAACGCGGCAGCGGGTAGCCTGACTTTTTTTCACTCTCTCTCCATCACATCAATATTTAGACGCATGCATGGAATATTATTTTGGTTGTGTATATCCCTGGATGTAGAGGTCGGATATTTTTATCCCTTATCTAAAAAAATGCATGGAGCATTAAATATTGATAAAATAAATAACTAATTACACAGATTAGTTGTAAATTACGAGACGAATCTTTTGAGCCTAGTTAGCACATGATTGAACAATATTTGTCAAATACAAACGAAAGTGCTACAGTGGGAAAAAAAAACTTACATAGAGAACAAGACCCCGCGTCCGTGCGTGCCACATCTTGTTAGTGGGCAGGGGCGGCGACCCGTTTTCTGCCGCGTTGTTTTTTGCGGCTTGCGCGGCGGCCTGCAGTCCCACATAGACCGATGAAAGCAGTACGCCTCCGTCACGAAAGCGAGCGAGAGCCCCGATGACGACCTCTGCCGCTTTCGCCGCTGCTGTCCGCGAGTATGCGTCCAGCACTCTCCTGCCATCGACCTCGTAGGAGCAAGCCAATACGCAGGGGCAAGGTAAGCAAGGAAAACAAATTCATGGCCACGACGGTGAGCATCCAGGTCCATAGGGCCGTGATTCGCAGTGGCGTGTGCTCAGCTGGATTGGTAGCGGCGACAGCGGAGCCACGACCGCCAGGCACGATGGCAGTACTCCCTATAATGCATGGCGTGTAGCTGTTCATGGCGGAGGAGAAAGCTTAGCTACAGAACCTCACGAAGAAGCGAAGGGACAAAGTCTTTGTACACTTCTGGGCAGTTTTAATTTCCTCCTCGATCGTCATCGTTGCGTCCATGGCCATCTGCCACTTCCCTGCCAACCCCGATAAGCTGCAATGCCAATCCCTTTCGACGAACAGGGCGTAGCTTTGGTACGGGTTTGAGCGGTGCCGTCGGCTTAGGCCATCCGCAATGGTTGCCAAATAGCTAGCTAGGGGGAATTCTATTGGCTCTCAATAGCACTTTACAATAGCTAGCGAGATGACGTATAAAAATAATATAAAAGTAGCACTCTTATTGGCCATCGAGGAGAGAGATCAAATAGCTAGCGACTTCCCAATAGCTAGCTATTTGATCTCTCTCCTCGATAGTCAATAAGAGTGCTACTTTTGTAAGTTGTTTCATCGAAATACTCCCTCCATCCTAAATTATAAGACATTTCAAGAATCTTGGAGAGTCAAAGTTTTTCAACTTTGACCAAATTTATATAATAAGATAATAATTTTATGATATCAACTAAGTGCAATTAGATTCTCCATTAGTTATATTTTCATAATATGTATATTTGATGGTATAAATCTTTATATTTTTCTCTATAATTTTAGTCAAAGTTGAAAAACTTTGACTCTCCAAGATTCTTGGAACGTCTTATAATTTGGAATGGAGGGAGTAGTATTTATTTATATGTCTCATCTAGCTAGCTATTTGTAAGTTGTCATTGAGAG
Source organism: Coix lacryma-jobi var. lacryma-jobi (assembly GCA_009763385.1). Classification (NCBI taxonomy): domain Eukaryota; kingdom Viridiplantae; phylum Streptophyta; class Magnoliopsida; order Poales; family Poaceae; genus Coix; species Coix lacryma-jobi. Next base: position 124,622,846 of record CM019829.1, read on the forward strand.
CCAATAACCTTCTTCTTAGAGACCAAATAGCTAGCGATTTTGAATACCATTAGGGACGCCCTTACGCGAGTTTAGCCGCGTGAACTGTCGCGGGAGGGCGGGCTGGCAGGCGCGCGGGCTAGTGCTGCGAACTCGCGGTGCGTGCCTGCCCAGCTGGCTGACAGCGTGTCCAACGCGGTTTGCATGTCCACCTTTGCCCATGACCCGATTTTTTTAACCGCAGGTGCCGGATGAACCTTGGGACGGTTTTTTCGTCTGCCATATGGACGATTGTCTTAGACGTTTTTTAGTTGTATAAATAGATAATAGAGATAGAGATGAGAAAAACTAATAAGTGAGGTTCCGCGTGCGGTGGTCTACTTCTTCCACGGTCACCGGAGGAGCACATCAGCACGGACGGAGAGGCCATCCAGCGGGTCACCTCCACGGCAGCGTGGACGACGTGGTTGACGGATGACAGACGGTCGCCGGAGGAGCACGTCGTCGTCGGTCGCCGGAGGATGGAGGAGCACATCGATCAGGAGGTCAAGAAGCGCGCGTGAGACACACACGCGGTCGTGAGTCGTCCGTCTCCGTCGCTGGCCGCTGGAGGCGCGGGGACCGACGACTCTCCACCTTATTCGAATTCGTCTCCGAGGACGTGCAAACTAGTTTGGGTACCGGGGCATGTTACCCGAATTACCCAAACTAATTTTAGGCAATCAAAATCGCTATTCGAATTTAGGATCGAGTATCTCGGGTTCGGGTAATTTGGATACGAGTAATGTGTATAGAGTATTTTACCCAGGCTTAGGAGGGGAGGCCTTGGAGTAATCAACTTGTTCAAACAAAATCAGGCTTTACTTATGAAAAACCTAGGCAAATTCTTCAACAAAAAGGAAACTCCTTGGGTAAGCTTAATTTGGATAAACACTACAATCATGGAAAATTACCAGGAAGGATAAAAAGGGGTTTCTTTTTGGTGGAGGGATACTCTAAAACTCTTGACACCTTCAAGTACATCTCCGCAATAAACTCCCAGGCTGGGGACACTTGCATATTTTGGAGCGACAATTGGGCCCAACAGACTTTGCAAAATACTTACCCAGAGCTCTTCTTATTTGCTAAAAACAAATTCATCTCGGTAAAAGGCCTTCATGATAAACCTCAGCTGGAAGACAATTTTTCCATCTTCCCCTTTCTAAACAGGCTTTTGCTCAGATGCAAGCCATTCAAGATTTCAGGAACGTTTCCCTTTATCAGATTTGAAAGATAAATGGCTGACACAGGGGGGAGAGTATGCTGCTATGAAATTTTACAAATTCATCATTGGACAGAGGCAGGTCCATCAGGTATTCAAATGGATTTGGAAGTCTCCATGTCAGCCCAAGCATCAGGTCTTCTTCTGGCTTTTATTGAAAGATAGACTGAGTACAAGGAACATACTAAGAAGAAAAGGGATGCAACTAGACTCCTTCAACTGTGTACTTTGCAACCAAATGACTGAAGAAACAGTGGACCACCTGTTCTTGAATTGTGCATTTGCATTTTTCTGAATATTCATATCCAGAATGGATCATCCATAAGTAAATGTGTTGAGCAGATAAGAAGACAACATTCAAAATTCTTTATGATTGCAGTAATCCTAACCTGTTGGACAATCTGGTCAGCAAGAAATGATTTCATATTCAATGGTGTGCAGCCAAATATGCAAAATACAAAAGAAAACCTGTTGAAGGATGCCAAACATTTGTCCTGGAGGATCAAGGCTGCAAATTCGATATAATGTTTGAACAATGGATGCATATTCTATTGTAATAAGACTTTTATCTTTAATTTTCTTTATTTCTTTCTTTGTTTCCTAAGTATCTTTACTTTGTTTATGATGAACTATCAATAAAATCCCTGTAAGGCCAAGCCCCTCCAGTTTTCGTCAAAAAAAAAGAGATACGGGTGGCATATAGGCTAGCCCGTATGGCTGATGCAGTCCGAGTTAGCAGCCCATATACATGAAGTGGGTCGGACCCAAAATATTGAAGCAGGTTTAAAATATGCATCAGTTTGAACCAGGGCCACTGATGCTAATCATAAAAGAAAAGGGGCAATTGCATTTCTGCCCTTGGTTTTACTTCTAACTGCACTTTTGCTCGTCTTTTAGACTTGCATATTTACCTCCGTTTTCTGAATTTAAGTGTTCGGTTGCCCTTGTTCTGTTAAGTGATACTAACGGTGTTAACTAGAGGCTGTAAAGACAATATAATACTCTTAGCATAAATAACACTATAATCTATAACTTTTTGTACATATCATACAAATATAAAATAATAACAAGATATATTTTATAATTAAATAAATTATAGTTCGCCCTTCAGCCGCTTGCCTGTCGTGCTCCTAGCATGCACCACTGCTCATCCACATAACCAGACGCGTTGAGAAGAAGGCAGTAATATGAAAGTCATTTGAGCTTTCATTTTTATTATTTCTTTTTATTTTTATTAGTTTGCTTTAAGCGAGGGTGTTTAGAATAGAGGGCAAATAGAAGATTGAATAAAAACACACAATCGATTCAAGCCCCGCCTAGTCAGACACACAAATCGAACAAAGAGCCTTATTCTCGATGGTGAAATTGTTTTTTCAGAGAGATTTTATACTGATGCTTGTAGAATAACGTGTTCAAATACACCCAAAATATTTGTCATTTTGTTATTTATTATAAAATATATATTTCTATTGTTTTATATCTGTATCTGCATGAAAAAGGTTGTAGATTATAGTGTCATTTATACCAAGGATATATATGTCTTTGCAGCCTCTAGCACAACTGTTAGTACCACTTAACGGAATAAGGGAACACGAATACTTAAATTCAGAAAACAGGGGCAAATATGCAAGTCTAAAAAGGAAGGACAAACATGAAGTTAGAAGTGAAAACGATGGCAGTCATGCAATTTTCTAAAAAAATGGAGACGAAGCATGCCACCAATCTTCTAGTCCGAGCGTGCGCCCACGACACACTTTTTTTTGCGAGACCCAGTTACAGACGCAGACGCTCACAAACACGAGCACGCATTCACCCTACCCCTACTATGAATGCACGCACGCACACCCTACCCCTATGAGCACCACCGAAGAACTGAGTTGGACCGGCAAATCTCGAGATTGACGAAGTCACCACAGGCGCCTCGCTGTCGACGGGCACGTCGCCTACCACTGAAAGAATAGTGCCGTTAAATCCTGGAATAAATCCAGGAAAATGCGAACACACCGTGTCAAGTCGAGGACTTGAACCCGGTGGTGTAGGTTCCACCACAAGGAACCCCAACTAGCTGAGCTACGCTCAGTTCGCACCCACGTCACACTTTGATGTCAAGGTGCATACACAATGACCTTTCGCGAACACATACTCCGTACACATTATAAAGGCGCATGATGTATACATCACCTCAATGTTGCAAAGCTCCATGTCTGTTTGCCTGCTGATAGGTACTCCCTCCGTTCTAAAAAAGTGTCGTTTTGGGTTTTCGTGCCACAAGTTTGACTCAATTTGTAAAAATATATGCAACATTTATATCTCCAAATAATTTTGTTAAAAAACTAGACTTAAAGATCTTTCAGATTACACTAATCACTTAATATAAATATTAATATATTTTAATATATAATTAATGATATTGTTTTCTCGGAAGCGAGAACGACACTTGTTCTGGAACGGAGGGAGTACATCAAAGAGCATTTTTGTTTCATTATGTTTTTTTTTTCATTTTTTCTTTTAGTTTCAGTTTGATGAGGTTTTTTTAAAATGTTCCTTTATTTTTTGTTTTCATTATTTTTAGTTTTAAAGTTTTATTTTTCAGTTATTTTTTTTAAGAGTTAAATACACTGGCGGCCCTTTAACTTATGAGCTTGTGCCACTTTGGTCCATGAACTTACAAACTCAAAAAATGGATCCTGAGCTTATGAAGTTTTTACCAGAGGCCCATTTCCTTCCGGCGTGGCCTCCAACCGACGTGGCAGCGCCAGTGTGGCGACCCAAGCACATGAGGGGATTCACAATATGCATCTAGGCCCCTCATCAAATCCCCCAAATCCCATTTTCTCCTCTTTGAGCTCGTCGTCTTACCGTGTGTTTGGATGGGGGTCGGAGCCAACCCGGATGGGTTGGACCTGTTTTTTGGCTGTTTGGATGGGTTTTGGAAAGGGTTGGGGCGAACCCAGAGGGTATATTCCTCCAATATGCGGGTTCGTTCCATTCGTCAAAAACGGCGGACGGAGCCGCTCCGCTCGGTTGAAAATATCTCGTGCGCTGCAGTCACCGCTCCCATCCGTTATCCACTCGAGCCCAAGTCCCCATCCCTGGATCCCCGACCGCCGCCCCTCATCCACTCGAGCCGAACGCCGCCGGAGTGCCGTCGCCGGTTCTTCCTCCGCGCCGGCCCCGCCTGCTCCCTGCGGCGCCCTCGCCAGTCGCCACTCCGATCGCGCCGTCCGCCGGACCGAAGCCGCGCCCGCCCCGGAAGTTCCGTCCCCGTCGGCACGCCCAGTTCGTGCCAGTTTCCGCCGGCGCCGCGAGGTCCACCGGCCTGCCCTGCTGCCTCGAGACGGCCAGTCGCCCCCGGCCCCGCCCAGGTCCGCCACTGCGCCGCCCCGCCCCAGGTCCGCCACCCACGCCCGCAGGTACTGGTGTCCCTCCACTCTGCATCCCCCTCCCGTCTGAACCTCCCTTCTAGTTTTCTATTTGTACCTTTTTCATGGCGATTTCATAGCGACTTCGTCGATTCAATGATGAAATGCCCGCCGTTTGCGTACAACGCCTAGATGGTTAGGAGCACCCTTTTACTATGAGAATAACACGCTTGCTTGTGCTGCTGTATGTAGATGAATAACAGGCTGAAGGCATTTGTTTTTTGCTGTTGCTGCACATTGGTTGTTGTGTGTCATGGCAATTGTTGCTCGGTCTAGGAAAAGAAAACGAGTTGCAAGGAGGGAAGGATTACCTATGCACCAATATTTTGAAAGGGATAGGAAGAGAATAGAATACCTCAATGACAAAATTTGGAGGGATGACACAACTTGTGTAACATGCTGAGAATGAACAAATCACGTTTCTTTAGGTTTTTCAAGTTGTTTAGAGATCGTGGTTTACTTGAAGATACCGTTCATATGTGTGTTGAGGAGCAAGTGGCAATGTTTCTGCATACTGTGGGGCACAATGTTAGGAATAGGGTAATTGCAACCAATTTTGGAAGATCCGGAGAACAGTCAGTCGTTATTTTAACAAGGTACTTCATGCTATTGGTGAGCTACGAGATGATTATATTAGGCCCCCTTCATTGGACACCCCAGCTAAAATTGAAGCAGACACAAGGTGGTATCCATACTTTAAGGTGTGAAGCTCAACCTATGTCATATTCTAAATTTATTTTTTTGCCAAACCTAATTGACCTAATCTTGACTTCTTTGAACATCACGTAGGATTGTATAGGAGCACTTGATGGTACACATATAAGAGCCACCATTCCAAAGGAAATGCAGCATGCTTTTCGTGGTAGATACAAGCATTGTACTCAAAATGTATTGGCAGCCGTAGATTTTGACCAGAAGTTCACCTATGTGTTGGCCGGATGGGAGGGGACAGCACATGATGCACTAGTTTTACGTGATGCTTTAACACGTGAGGGTGGCCTTCATGTGCCACACAGGTAAGATTAACCTATGTCTTGTCCATAAATTTCTTCATCAACAATTAATGTAACCTAACTATGCATCATATGTTAGGTAAATATTTCCTGTTGATGCTGGATATGGAGCCAAACCAGGATTTTTACCACCTTTTCGGGGCGTAAGATACCACTTAAATGAATGGGGGAGCAATCCAGTACAAAATGAGAAGGAATTGTTTAAACCGTAGGCACTGCTCATTGAGAATCATAGTAGAGCAAGCATTTGGAGCACTAAAAAGGAGATTCAAAGTGCTTGATGATGCCTCTCCTTTTTTCCCTTATGAAACTCAAGTTGATATTGTTGTTGCTTGCTGCATCATTCATAACTGGGTGATTGAAGATGGGAGTGATGAATTCAATGTACCTAGTGATAACGACGAGTCCACCCAGCACACCACCACATATTCTGGGACAGCAAGTGAGAATGCCATTATGCTAGCTTTTAGGGAAGGGTTGGCTGCCCAAATGTGGGCAGATCGTCAAAGCCATGGAAACTAGTAATGGTCAATGTAATCTTTGTTGTATTTTGTTTGATTGGACAATGTAATCATTGTATTGGATTGCTGAAATTGTATTTGAGGACATATTTCTACATATATTTGATTGCCATATTGTTTGCTACTTGGTTGGCACTATTATTTGCGGACATGTATTGCATTGTTTATTTTGTAGGGGAATGGAACCAGAGGGTAGTGCAGGGGCTGCTGGACATGCTACATGGACTTCAACTTGGTCAGCCTACATGCTCGAATACCTTGCCAATTTAGTGGTTAATGGCACCAAGACTTCATCCACCTTCAAGATGGTTCACTACAATGGGTGTGCAAAGGCTCTCCAAGAGAAATTTGGCATTGTGCGCAGTGGTGAGCAGGTTAAGAATCACCTTAAGACATGGCAAAAAAAGTTTCGTAAAGTATGTGACCTTCGTGGTTTGAGTGCTGCTGGTTGGGATGACGAGACCTTCACTATAACTCTTGATGATGAGCACTACAACAATCATATTAAGGTATTTGCTGAATTTTTAGTTCTCACATATAATTATTGTACGTGGCTGATTTTACATATATTGTCACATAATAGTACTTGGCTGATTTTACATATATTGCAGGATCACAAATCTGATGCTGACTTTTTAAACAAGCCTATTCAGCACTATGAGGAGATGAATACAATATTTGGAAGTACCATGGCTACAGGTAGGTTTGCAAAGGACTCAAGTGTACCTCTAGGTACACAGGAGAAAAAGTACAGATGACTGGGACAATGAGGTGCAGAAGATGGAGGTAGAGAGTGAAAGGGGTGCAACTCGAGACGACAATGCGGCAACTTCATCGGCTACCAAGGCCACTAATCCTAAGAAGAGGGACAAGGGTAAGAAGAGGGTCATGAGTGACCAAGATCCATTGGTGACTGCAATTAAATGGGGAAGTACCAAGTTAGCCAAGGCGATCAAGGAAGTGAGGAAATCTGATAATGATGTGCCAGTGATTGTTTGTTTGACAACTTGATGGCTATGACTGGTAGTTTCAATTCGACTCACTTATCCTTCTACCATTCATACTTGGTCCAACATCCTCACATAGCTAGAGCTTTCAACTCCTTGCCTTTTGAACATAAATTCAATTGGGTTGCAAAGCACATTGCTGACAACTATCCTGGGCAGTAAAGGTAAGTTGTAGTTATGGGATGGATCTTTTGTTAGTACCACACAAAAACTTTATATTTGTGGTCTAAGTAAGCTTGTATCTTGCTATGTGGAAGCCTTGAACTTGCAGCATGTTGTGTAATAAGGCTTGAACTTGATGCATTGTGTAAGCATCAGACTTGACATTATTAGTGTGTAATATGCCTGTGGATATGGCCTAAGACTTTTATTTCTAATATGACCAAGACTTATATGTGCCTGTTATATTATTTTGTGTGTTGTTCCTTGATGTATGGTGCAAGCATATGAAATATTGCTATGTGTTGATCACAAATTATATGTTGGCTGCACAAAATATTAAAGTTGGGCTGATGAAATTATCATGTGTCATCACTTGATATTTGTGTTGTTTTATTGGTCACAATTAACAAATTGAGGAGGGTGACCTCACCATTTCATTGCAAAGGTGGACATACCCAGGTTCTGTTGGAATCTATCCAACCAAACAGAAAATGGGATGGATCCAACCCTTCTCACTCCTCCAACCAAACAAAAACGGAGCCAACCCATTCTCGTAACCAAACAAAACGTGGGTTGGAGCCGTCCCCAAAACGTGGTTGGAGCCACTCCAACCCACTGATCCCACAACCAAACACACGGTTAGGCGATACTGGGGTGGCGGCTTGGCGGTCGGCGACGAAGGCAAAAGTCGACGACTTCACAAGATTCAGCGGCGGAACGGCCCTGGCGACTGCGGGTTGCTGCGACAATCGCGGTGAATCTGCGCCATGGCGTCGTGGCTAGGACCGCAAAAGGATCCTCCGTCGCACTATGGTTTGTAAAATCGAAGCTCAAAACCTACTAATAGTACCTTAGGATGTGTTGGTGTGCACGTACTTGTTCCAGATGTAGATTATATTAGTCTGTTAAAAATAGACTAATAAAAAATAAATTGCAGTCCTTTTAACTTTAATTAGAGTCGCGTCCTCTTGTTAGAGACAGGGAAAAGTAATACTAGATTTAAATGTTTAAAATGTTAGAACAGCTCCAGCAATACTAGATTTACTAAATACACTTTTACTTTACTATTTTTTAGTCAATGTAGCTCTATGAAATATAGATCCATCAGAAAATTAGATCGAAGGCTAGATGCACAGATTTTCTAAAAAAATTACCGTAAAAAACACATTGTACCTCATGATGAAGTAAAAAAAAAATTATCCACCGCAACTCCACAAGCACCAGTGATTACAGATTGACACAGTGATACTGGACTAGTTCGCCGCCGTGCACCGCCGATCTCGGCCCGGCCGCGACTTCGCCGGTGCTCCCGGCCCCTCCAGCGCACGCGAGACCGACGGGCGCCGCCACCTGCCGCGTCGCCATTCCTCTCCCCTCACCGTTCTGTCGCCTCGTGGGCGCCGCCGCGATGCGACCCGCGTCCTCCTCCTCCCGCTCCTCGGCCAGACGGCCACAGCATCTCCGTCTCGCTGGCGACGTGCAGGCACACTGCATCGTCGGCCGCGCTCGATGTCCTCATCCTGCTGCTGGTGCTCTCCTCGCTCTCGCACGTCGCGCGCTCGCTCTCCCCGCTGCTCGCCACGCCGCCCGCCGTCGCCGTGCTCGCCTGCGGAAGCAGGCGCTGGAATTCGACGTCCAGCTGCAGACAGAGGCCGTGCGCGCCGGGGCGCCGGGAACACCGTCGGCGGCGCTGACGCATCCGTGTGTGCGAGATCGAGGCGCTGCCGTTGAAGGGAAGGCCAGTGCGGAAACGACCTAGACTACGAGCTCCGCCGGATGGAGCCGCCAAACGGCCGAGCCGTGTTGCTCTACACTACCCGCACCGGTGTGGCTTTCCTGTTGCTAAGCTCGAAGGACGGGGCACCCCCAAGAGCAAGCGGCGCAACAAGAAGTGAGTGATGATTGTACTGCTTGATGGATTTTTGTTGAGATTGTTTGTGTTTCATTCACATTTAAGTTGTCTTGGCCTAGAATGCTTCTTAATTTCTTTTCATTGCCTTCAAGAAATATCTAGCTATTTATTGGTGTTTGGGCTAATAAAGAGATAAACTGTTTTACCTATATGATTACAATCCACTCGAGTTGATCTTTCAAAGAGAAAAAAAAACCCCACTAGAGGAACGTCATATAGAGCAATTTGCAGAAATAAAAAAAATACAAATTAGTTACACAGTTCTTCATGCCTCGGAAGCCACAACTGAATGAGAAAATAATTAACTAGAAAATGCTGCTACATCGCAGTCTCTGCAACAGTGTTTGATGAGTTAACTGACCATCGCCTAGCCTCAGTCTTTCGATGTTTTGCTGGAGAATAAGAAATTTAGACGCCCACCTTAAATCTTTCGCCAGACTTCATCTCACTTGTGTATAGCAGGTTGAGCCCCATTATTGTTAAATTGCATGACACTTTTCTGAGTTTCTCCAGCTTGTTTGAATAATGCTCACCTCTGGTCTTCTTAAATCAAATCATCATCCCTAGCCAAATTCCATGCATCTGTATTATATGGTCACCTTGCCTTTATCAAAAGGTTTGAATAAATGCCTCCTGGATGGCAACAATTTTTGCACAAACATCTTGCATTCCCGTCTATCTTTTGGCGATTCCATGGAGCACATCAGGCCAATTTTGACCAATGGTACGATATAGTTTTGAATGCGTAGATTACAAACAACTTCATCCTCCTCATTTTGCATCTGGGGGTCTAAAATCTCATTGATTTATCAGGGAATGCTATATCCCACATACTTGTGGAGGCTGAGGTTGTTGCCAAATAATTCATCAGTTGGTCGCTTTGCTGTGAGTAGTTCTAGGAGGAGCACCCCAAAACCATAGACATCACCACCTGTTGAGATTTTGCATCCCATCCCGTACTCTGAAATAGACGCACACAACAATGCACATAGAAAAATTAAAAAGATAACAAAAAAATAATGAGATAAGTTTATAGTCCTCCCAATGTAGGAGCCATACGACATAGTACAACTTACCAGGTGCAAATATACCCAATCGTTCCTGCGGCACCAACCAAGCCTTCTGGACTGCTACTAATAGTACTTGAAGAGAGAAACTTTGCTGACCCAAAGTCACCAAGGCGTGAGGTCATGTCATAATCCAAAAGAACATTGCTAGGCTTCAAATCACAGTGAATCAATGGTGGTATCAACTGGTTGTGCAGATAGTCAAGAGCAGAAGCCACATCTGCGGCAATACTAATTCGCTGACCTAAACTTAACACCCTCCTTGGTCTACCTTGGTGTAGACTTGGGTGTATCCACATGTCTAGACTACCATTTGCCATGAACTCATATACTAGAGCTTTGAATTCATTGTTCTCAAAATCTACAGTCGAGCACAAGGTGATTGCTTGAATTAGATTGCGATGGCGGGTATGCTTTAGGACTTCACACTCATTGAAAAAGCCACTAAGGGAACCTTGCTCATCAAGATGAAATACCTTGATGGCAACAAGGTCTGTATCAAACTCAAAGCGTCCAATGTATACTGATGCCGTATGACTTGAGCTAATCTTGTTGACTGGAGAGAACCAATTCGTGGCTTTAAGAATGTCTCCATATGACACCTTCTTCATTGTCTCTCTGAAGCTTTCAGGTGGTCGGGTTGCTATTCCTTTCATAACAGTGGCAACAACACATAAAAATGACAACAAAGCGATAGTAGCCGGTGGGGCTACTATGAGCAGCAGGCGTGCATTGATTTTTCTTTCTGTTACTGATGAAGTGGTGGGGCAGATTGGCAATGCAAATATGGCAATCTGTTGACATAACCCCAAGTTACCGTCTAACATGATTGCATTTGAATTTCTGAAGATACCACCAGTTGGAATTGGTCCTACCAGTTTGTTGTATGACAGATCAAGATGATATAAGGAAATGAAGTTCTCGAAGAATTCTGGAATTTGACCCGATAAGTTGTTTTCAGATAGATCCATCTGCTGTATGGCCTTTAGTGCATTGAGAGACTGGGGAATAATCCCACTAAGCATATTGCTTTCCATCTGAAGGTATGACAAGAAGACACACTGGCCAAGTGCAGCTGGTATTTCACCTGATAAATTGTTCCTGGAAACATTCAGTAGGCCAAGATTGATCAGTTTCCCAATTTCTGGTGGTATTGTTCCAGTAAGGTTGTTGTTTGACAAATCCAACCCCAAAGAAAGCGAAGAAATGCTCAGGATTTCACTTGGTATATGGATCCATCAAGGTTATTCACCGATAAGTTTAGCATAGCCAACCTTTTGCACTGTCCTAGACTTGCTGGTATGTTTCCGGACAATAAGTTATCATCCAGGTAAAGCTGGTTCAGTTGAGGGAGATCGCCAATTGTTGATGGCATTTCACCTGACAATTTGTTCGCTGACAGTGCCAGGACAACCAAGTTTCTCAAATTACCAATAGTTGAGGGAATGATTCCTGAAAGCATTTGTGGTCCATGGCAAGCAGAGTAAGATTCACAAGGTTGCCTACCCCAGCTGGTATGGTTCCTGAAATTTGGTTCCTCGAAAGTTAAGCCGTTCCAGGTTTCTGGAAAGATTGCTGACTGATTCTGGAAGGCTTCCTTTCAGAGAATTCCCGTCCAATGACAACATTAACAATCGACTGCAATTTGTCAGGGAGGTTAGAAACGCCCAGTCTTCGCCTTGTAACATGTTATTTCCAAGAATCAGTCGACTCAAGTTGCTCAAGGATCCTAGAGATGGAACCGAGCCATTTAGTAAATTACTCGAGAGATCAATCTCTTGGAGCTTTGACATATTGGCCAGTGAAGCCGGAACCATTCCACTGAAAGTGTTGACACTCATTATCAATGATATGAGGTTTGGAGTGAGTGGCCAGTGTTAGGAAGTATCTGCCCATCAAGAATATTGTATCCTAAGTTAAGATATCTGAGTGATGAGACATTGTATATTACCGCTGGGACATTCCCGATTAGCATGTTATCACTGAGATCTAGAATGGTCAAGTTTGGGGTATGACCCAAGGCTCCTGGAATCGATCCTGACAAGGCGTTCTCTGCTAGCAGGATGGTATTTAAGGACGAAACATTTCCTAACGATGCTGGTATCCTTCCAGTAAACTTATTTTCATCAAGGCAAAGAAATTGCAGAGATGTTGGTATTTTGAAATAAGGATTTCTCCAGAAAGAAAATTCGATTGGAGGTCCATTGTGACAAGGTTGGATGAATTATTACTGTTGAATAGGGTACCTGGGATCTCCCCAGTTAGGGCATTCATCGAGAGATTCAGCACACGAAGCCATGGTGCTTTGGATAAGGAACCAGGAATGACTCCGGTAAGATTATTTCCTGCAAGATTAACATCCCTGAGAGAAGCCGCTGCACCCAGTGACAGAGGGATGTTACCTGCAAGCCTGTTGCCGGCAAGCATCAGAGTCTGGAGGCCCGGAAGCGCAGCTACCTCCTCAGGTATGCTTCCAGAAATACCATTGCCTGAAAGATCCAGCCGTACCAGCGAGGTAAGGTTCGCCACGCACCCCTGCAGTCTTCCTTGGAGCTGCAGAAGCCTCAGTTCCAGGGACACCACTCGGACTGGGAGGCTCGAGCTGCAGGTGACCCCTCGCCAGCTGCAAAAGCTGAGCGAGTTGCTGCTGCCCCATGGTCCAAGGACGCCGCGAGGGTCTGCGGAGATGCCGGATTTGAAGCAGAGCAGGGCCTGGCGATCGGCCTCTGACCTGTTGCCGGGCTGTGCCGATGAGAATGCTGCGTTGCTTGACAGAAAAATGAAGACGCTACACAGCAGGAGTGTATGTGCTGCATGGCTGAGAGTGAGAGACTTAGAATAATCCATGTGTGTGTGTTGTTCTCTGATCTGATTCTGATCTGTGATTTTGCTGTATGATTAGATGTGTTTGGGAGCCAGAGGAGTGTTGGTAGAAAGCTCTATTAATTGACTTGACTGTTGGTAGAAAGCTTTTGTCGCGTCGACGGAAATTTGCTGCGTGCCTGCGTGCCACATGTTTAAAGAATCAATATCATCTTGGAGACACTTTGAATATATAGATCCATTTGTACAAGTAATTTGAATAATACTAGTTGGTTAAGATTTGTATAAATTGGTCAGCTGAAACATCTCGAAACTATAGTGCAACGTCTTTAAACCAGAATCATCATGTATTTAAGGAGGGTGGGTTTCTGGTGATTTGCTTCAACCGATAGCGCCACTACCATTTGTTTTGAACTGTAGGTTGTTTCAGCTTTGTTCCAAGTCAAATTTCTCTAATTTTGATCAAATTTATAGGAAAAAAAATACACAAAACATCTTTAGCACCAGACTAGATTCAATTGATGTACCATGAAATATAATTTACTCTACTCTTCTATTGTAGATGTTAATATATATTGTAGATTCAATTGACCAACCTTCAGTAGAGATGTTCAGAGATGTCCAGTTCGCTATTTGCCAAAGAAGTGATGCACATGCAGGTTCGGCTCGGTTTGCTGTCGCCAATCGCCATTGGGCGTTTGGTCGCTGATTTCTCCGCCCCTACCGTTGCCGTGAAGGCTCTTCACCGGATGAAAAGGACCTGCAGCCAATTAAAAACTGGCAGGAAAATTTTTCTTTGGCTATAATATTTAACTCGGGCCGATTCAGTTTTATTGGTGATCTTGTCACCGTCACCATTTGAATTGACAGAGGGCTTCAGTTCTTCTCGCTGGATAAAAATGGCGAGGTTATTTCGCCATGTCAGACGGGCTGAGGAGGTACTTACTATATATATTTACAAAAAAATCTAGGCTTGTTTATTTTTATTACAAAAAACGAATTATTAATTATGAAGTGGGGAAATTCCAGTCCAGATTAGTAGGCCTGCGGCCCAGTACATTTCGGATGCAGGGCCGAATCAAGATTAGAAAGATTTGCATTTAGGATTAAATCTAGTCCTTAAATGTATATTCCATAAGGGCCGGCCCATTTGCTTTAGATGCGGGAGGATTTTTTCTATTTTTAAATTTGTTTTTTTTTTTTGCTAAAGTATTTGTCTCAATCGAAAAATTACAAAACCATACATTTGACAGTTATTTTTTTACCGCCGTTTGAATCAGCAGATAATTCATTTTTTTTGCCAGCTTATATCTTAAAAAAAATTATACTCTCTCCATTCAAACTATAAGCATGAAACCATTGACCACATCCTGGTGACCAGCTCTTTCTCACAGCAGGTTTGGTGGGTCGTTGCTTTGACGCTTCAACGACCAATGTGACCGCAACCGACAACGACGATCTTGGACTGATGGATGGCTTGGAGACAGCGCTGGGCAGGACAGAAAAGAAGGGGGGCTGACTCTATCTTCCTCCTGGTAGCTTGGGAGCGCTGGAAAGAACGGAATGCTCGGTGTTTAGAGAGCTAGCACCCAATGCCACAGCTACTCGCCACAATCAAGCATGAGGCAGATCTTGGGTCTAAGCTGACGCTAGGGGATTGGGTTGTATTTTAACCAAAGTAGTACACTAGAGAGTATTGCACTAGACGGGGCAAAAACCTTACTGTAAACCATGTAATAGCCCGGTCTTGTAATCACCCTTTTCTACCTTAATACTAAGACACGCAAACCTTTTTGCATGATCAAGAAAAAAGACATTTGGTTTATCCGTTCTACTCCCCCCTCCTAAGATACAAGACCACACGTATTTTAAAATTTAAATTTTCTTTATCTTTAACTAACAATTAGCCTAATCATATGAAAAGCTTATACTACAAAAGTAGTTGTATTATATTTGTATTTAGAAATACTTTCTAATGATAAAATTTTTATTTCTATAAATTATATATTATGAGAGAAATATAGGTCAAAATATATTTTAGAGACTGCACCAAGTTAAATTGCGTCTTATATCTTAGGACGGACGGAGTATTATGTATCTAAACATAGGTGTACATCCAAGTGTATAAAAAATTATTATTTATCTAAAAAGACAAAATATATTATACTTTCAAATGGAGTAACTTTTATATATGGACTCGTATGAAGATAACATTTATATGGCGAGTTTAGAGAAAAAAGAGATATACGACTTTGTAGTTTATAGATTTTTTGTTTGAGGCCGTTTCTAAAAAATATATATTTTGTTAGTATTTGTAGATTTGAACATTAATTAATTATTCAGGTATCAAGATGGCTTTAGACCAAAATATTGTAAACTAAATCTAGATCTCTTCGTTATCTATAATATTTGTGTAAAACTTAGAGCTAACTTCTTTTCTCTCTTCACATCAACATAAAGTCCACTTATAACTCTTTATTATACTTATATTCATTGTATTAGTCATAATAGGCATGGTTGTTCGGGCTATCCTTTTTTTTTTGGCCGGGTGGTTCAGGTATTTCGAAATTAGCCTACTCATAACATAGCAAAATGATCCGAAAATAATTATTTTTCCCAGGACAGTAGCTTAAAGTTATCTACAAAATAATTTCATCACCATTTTACATATGCGACGGATGGAGCAATCAGTACACTCCTCAAAAAATTATCCCTTCTTCCTATAGAAATCAATCTACTCCCTCCGTTCCAAAATAAGTGTCATTAGAAATCCGTGTTTTCCCTCACAGACACGCTTTTCTTTCGGACGACTTATTCTGAACGGAGTGAGTACTTCACAGGTAAATAAACACTGTATATAAATACTATATATACTCCAAAAGGTAATCTCTGTGTTCAATGCAGAATGCACTGTCGCTGCTAGAGCAGTACTGTTGTAATTAATACGGAGTACTTCCTCCTATATAGAAAATAGAAGTTAGCGACACGGTCTCCAAAGCATAATTCTTTGACCATTATTTCTTTGAAAATATTTGTAAATAGTATATCTATATAACTAAGAAGTAATTGTATATGAAAGTACTTAAAGAAAATTTTGAAGACAAATTTATTTATAGGATTTTTACATCTCTAAACTCAATAATTTAAAGTTATTCATGATTTATATTTTCAATGTTTGACTCAAACTTTGTCCAAAAGGACTTCTATTTCCGGAGGGAGTAATTACTAGCCGTTTACGTTTAGGGCATGTAACAACAGAAAGACAGCGGTTGTCTGTAAGTTTTTGGAATATACAACATAGACGGCTAAACAGACAGCTCGTACAATCCCAGAGATAGCCGCTGTCTGTTTATAAATCTATCATTTATTTCTATTTAATAATACTTATAAATAACTATGATCAATCGTGAATACTATTTCTATACACTATTGTGTTGCTAATTGATAACAAAAATAAATATCCTCAAGTAAATCATATATATATATGTAAGCATAACATAATATAATATATATTTAATAATCAATATAATATATTATTGCTGTAGTATATTGCTGAATGGAAAAGATTTTTTCTAAAAAATTTGATTCGATTATATAAAGAGAAGATAAATCAAGAATATATATATATATATATATATATAATACTCAGATCAGATAATAGTTTTGGCGCCGTGGTCATCATCTCCTATGCCACATGCAGTGCTTGCCTGCTAGCTGCCAGAGCAAATGTGTGATGCGTCGGTAGGAGGGATAGGAACGCAGGCACCAGTACGCAGCAAGATCAAAGAGTACCGTCAAGACTCTCGCAGCGGATCATACAGTGGGCTACCGCGGATACGTTTGTCTTCGGAGCACGAGCCGTGGCCGTCTCTTCACGAGACGACGGCAACACCCTCTTCACTTCATTAAATTGGACGAAGGCGGATCACTCACGGAGTATTATAAAGACAGCAATTCCGTGGACCGTTGTATACGTGCCCTTATCGGCGGCATTACAACAACGTCCAACGTGTATGGAAACCGATCGCCGGCGGCGGCGATCACCATTCACACCACCACCATAACGGCTTGACCCTGACCCTGCACCCCCCTGTTCACCGCCGTCGCGTCCCCGTCCACCCTGTCTGACGACCACTCGCATCGGGCGGGCCTTGACGTGGACGGTCCCACGTCCGGAGCACCCCCAAACCGGAGCCGCACGAGCACCCTCGCCTCCACCGTGAGCGGCACGGCGCCGGCGGCCCGGTCGGTCGGCGGCGAGCCGCCTCCTCTGCACGTCCGTGAGTCCGCACGATCCTGGCCGCGCATGGCCGCCGCGACCACGGCGTGACGTTCCGCGGCGGCTGGCGGAACGCGGGCCACGGCAACGCCGCGATCCGCCGCCCGGCCGTAGGACACCGCATACGTCGCCGCCGCGCCGGTACTTGCACGCCCCACCTTCGCGTTGCGCCCGTTGTCGGCGCGCACGGGCGGCGTCGAGCGCGGGGGGATGAGGCCGGAGCGGGGGCATCGGCGGCGGGGCCGTCGAGGCCGCGGATGGCGAGCGAGGAGGGCGCGGAGAAGGACGGCGCGCGGCGGGGCGACGAGACGCGGCAGACGGCGGCCGCGAAGGCGGCGGCGGCGAGGAGGAGAGCGGGTGGCGAGGCGAGGACGGGCGCAGCAGAGGCCGCACGCGCGCGCAGCAGCCGGCGCCGCCGCGCGGAACGGCCGGCGGCCCGGATAGCTTCTTGTAGCGGCGCCGGCGTCTGGCGGCGCGGCGCGCGAGGGACCGGCCGGTCCTTGGGTCACCTGGACGACTGTACGTGCCCGGAGGCGGCGAGAGCGCGCGGCGGTCGTCGTGGAAGAAGGACGGGTGCAGCGGCGTCGTCTCCGGCTGGGCGGCAGGGTCGGCGGTGGCGAGCGCGCGGCGGCATCGGCTTGTTTGATGTTGTTGTTGATGATGGTCGGGTCGCGGTCTTCGCCCTGGCGGAGGTGGAAGCGGGGAGGAGGGAGATGGCATGGGGTGGACGCGGTCCGCCATGGCGCTGCCGCTGACGTACTGAGCCGATCGAGCCAGGCGAAGCGGGGAGCCCCGGGGCAAGCTTTGGCGTGGGAGCGAAATGCCGCCGGCCTGCGTCCGCGTTTATGTATGTAGGAGTACGCGTGAGGGTATTAGAAAAGTAGGCAATATCTCTAGCGGTTTAATCCAGAAAATCATCGCGATAAATAAAAGATTCATATAAATAGTTATATGCTGGTGTGATCTAACAGTTGCAAGAACATAGATAATACTAATAAACTAATATATAGAATAATAGCAAGAAATTACAGAACAAATAGCACGAGGGATATATGAATATACCCTGCGGAGGGACCAGTGCACGGAGGCACACGGCGGCGGCGGCTCCATTCACATTCATTGTGAATGAATTGTGTTGCGAAGACCGTGGACCACAGTCGATGCAGGAAGAGGTTCGCAGTGCAGTCCCTCGACGTCCACCGAAAAGAGTAGTCGATCACCGGGAAGAAGAGTCGATCGGATCACAAGCGAGCAGTCGCGATGACGCTCCCCAAAAAACCTTATCGCCCGCACACCCGAGCAGGTGTCTCCGATGCAGATGGTGGTGGTTGGAGGCCTGCTCTCTCCCAACCTTCTGTGCGCGCAGAAGATCGGGACGGGGAAACTTGGAAGCACACTCAACAGGAAAACAGTGGTGCCGTCTTTTTTCTCACTCTTCAGCTCAAGAAGACATCTCCTTTTATAAGCAAGACAAATGTAGAGGAGAAAATGTAGAGGATGAATCTGGACGTCATGAAGCGTCCTCAATGACCAGTAACCTCTGCCATTATTATGGGGGTTACTAGTACTGCACCAATAACCATGAGAGTTACTAGTAACCACAACCATAATCATGACCGTTACAATTTCTAACCATCAACTACAATTAGTCCACTATTTTATTGCACCTAGCATCTAATATGGTCATAGAATTTATTTGATTTAATTAAATAAAATATGGGTCATACCCACGTAAATCTAACAAGGGTGACGGGAGGCCGATTGGGAGACAGGCGAGGGGAGGGAGGGAGGGATGAGCTGCACTGCAGCAGCGCGTGCGCGTGAGCTGGTGACGACGGACGGACGACGAAGAAGAAATGATGGGCGGGAGACAATGGAAAGGGACAGGATCCATCCGGGGTGGAAACGGTCATCTCACACGCTCTTCACATTTCACTGCTTTATTTACTACTCCATCTATTCCAAATTATAGTCATTCCAAGAAATTTGGAGAGTCAATTTTTTTTTAACTTTCGCCAAAATTATAGAGAGAGATACAAAGATTTATGACATCAAAGATATATATTATGAAAATATAACTAATTAAAAATCTAACGATACTTAGTTGGTTTTATAACTATTATTATTTTATTATATATAAATTTGGTCAAAGTTGAAAAACTTTGACTCTTCAAGATTGTTAGAGTGACTTATAATTGAGATGGAGGGGAGTACGTACTACTGTATAGTATATAGTGTAAAATGAAATATACGGTGGAATTGGTAAAATATTTCTTGAGAGACCAGGTGCCGCCATGGAAGAGTACGTGTTATTTTCTCTCTTGATATGATGCAGGAGGTGTTTGTTATGTTTTGACAGAGGAGAAGCAGCATGCATGCATCCTAGGACCTTTTCAGTCCGGCATATGGCACGATAGTAAACTTTTTGAACTTGTCCACTCTGACTCTATGAGGTGGAGTGTGTTTTAGAGCCAAATGACACTTGATTTTTGAACCGTTGGATCAAGATTCGTCGTCGCTCCCTGCTTTCTTTTACGAGAAATATGTATGTCACTCGAGCAATTCTTCTTCGGCACATACGTGACACTCATTTGGCGGATCCGCACGCGGTGATTCCTCTCTCTCTCATTTGGCGGTGGCGGCCGAGCTCGTGGGCACCGACAAGGCAGACATTCCACTCCTCCTCTTCCTCCTCCTCCCCATTGGTGTCTCACTCCTCAGAATCTGCTTTTTAGGGTTCCGACGAGCTCTCCTCCTATCTTCTCCAACTTTGGTAGGTTATAGAATGGTTGGCCTAGGTGAAAGGATCAAATCAGCCTAGGGGGAGGGGGGTGAATAGGTGATTTTCTACTATCAGAAACTTCACAAACTAAAACTTGTAGTTAGATAATAACCGGTATTACCGGTTTGTTTGAGTTGGTTACTACCGGGTGTGACACACCGGTACTACCGACACAAACAAATGGCACTACCGGAACCCTAAGGGGAAACTACAAATCCAATATATGTGAGCTATGAATGTAAACCTAAGAAATGCCCCACTTCCCTAAGTATTGTAGATGAAGATTCTAGTCTCTCCAAGCCTTGATTGTTTTCCCACGGTGTAGATCGAGCCTTCCAAACCTAATAAAGAGATAGGGAGAGGAAGAACACGAAGAACACAAGTACAAGCGTAATATTCAAAGTAGAGACAACAACAGGCACACTGGACACAGCGATTTATCCCGAGGTTCGGCCAAACCACTAAGGAGTGCCTACGTCCTCGTTGTTGAGGTGACCACCAAGGACGGAGTCTCTTTCACCTCCTTGCCTCACTCAAGCAACCACAAAGGCTACTAGAGTTTCTCCACTAGAAATCACAGGGGAATACAAACACTTCGAGGAGCCCTCACAAATAAATCAACACGGGCTACCACGAAGAACACCTAACCGGCTAGGATTCAAAGAACCCAAGAGTAATAGACACAAACCAAGCCGGCTAGATGGAAACCAAGTGCTCAAGTCGTAGATCGAAGCTTCCCACTCTCTAATCTCACTTCCCTAGCTCAAATCTGCAAAGGAATGAATCTAGGAGCAAAGGGGAGAGAGAGAGGGGATGAGTCAATGCTTGGAGAGTGTTTTTGTCAGCTGGTAGATCGCAATGAGTGAGTGGAATAATTGGGTAACGGTCATAATTGAAGTGGAGGGCTATTTATAGTCCCCTAGTCCCGAGGCTGTCCGTATTACCGACCACCCATGGTCGGTAGTAACGGCCAGCCAAAGACCGCTGAGCCAGATCTGAGTTTGACCTAAAACCAGCTACCGGCCTCAGGTCGGTACCACCGAGGGTCGGTAGTACCGGCCTTATGGCGGTACTACTGCCAGACCAATTTGGCCACGAACAGAGAACTCCGCAGAAAAATACTTAGCCCCTCGGTACCTACCGACCAGGGTCGGTACCACCGAGAGTCGAAGTACCGACTTTATGGCGGTTCTACCGGCCAGTCAAATTTGCGCCCAACAGAGAGCCCTTCAGAATGGCCTCGGGGGCTCGGTACCTACCGACCATGGTCGGTACAAACGAGCCCGATAGTACCGACTTTATAGCGGTACTACCGCCAAGTCATTTTGAACACAAACAGAGAGGTCTGCGAAAAAGACCTTCCTACCGGCCAAGGTCGGTACCACCGAGAGTCGGTAGTACCGACTTTATAGCGGTACTACCGCCAAGTCATTTTCAAGCCTATATAGAGAGGGTGTTAGAGGTCTGGATGGTCGGTACCACCGACTTTTATGGCGATACTACCAACAGTTCAAAGTGAACTCCATCCAGAGAGCATTGCGCGCTGCCTCCTTGGTCGGTACCACCGACCCCCATGGTCGGTACTACCGACTGCACTGAAACATATCAACGTGTTCGTGATCGTGCGGTGACTCTCAAGCAAACTTTAGTTAGTCGATTTGAGCACTTTTCTCCACATCTAGCCAACCTAATTTGTGACCCTCTTGATAGTCGGGCTTACCTATAACTCAAGTTTAAAATGAAATTTCAAACCACCACTTGAGCTAGGTATCTTTTGTCCAAATATAATCAACGTGCTTTGTTCACGAGATTTCAACATTTCAAATCTTTCTAGGATCTAACACCTGCATACATGCTTTTATAAATCTGTTAGTCCCTAATTTGATTGTCATTAATTAGCCAAAACCCACTTTGGGGGCGAATGCACTTACAAACTCCCCCTTTTTGGTAATTGATGACAACCAACTTAGGCTTACAATAAGGATAGAAAGAATTGAAGCTTTTGAATTCCAAAATTTAGTTCAAGCTCCCCCTTAGTGTATGCTTTGGATATGAATTTCAAACCTTGACTTTAAGCAAGGTTGCATACACAAGAGTAAGAGCTCCCCCTAAATTTTGCAATTCGTGGGGTGCCTAAGTGTGTGACAACATCATATATAACAATTTGTGATGCATAAACAAGATGACATGGTGATCCACATAACAATAAGATAAGAGAAAATGAATGGCTATGAAAGAAGGAAAAAGGACTCAACTCTCATAGCCATATCGAAAACAACAATCACCAAACATGACATAAGCAGAAATATAGAGGATCAACCATACATGAATATTGCATTAAGCTTAAATGTATCACATCCTCATCACATCACAAATTTAAATGTAGCATAACCACACACTTAGTTCTCATAGACTAAAACTCTCTCAAAGCTAGCTATTACATCATGAAAAAGCCTAACACTCCCCCTTTGACATCAAATGCCAAAAAGGGCAGGCCACGAAAAGCAGGATCTAATAGTAGCTATCGGAATAAGGACCGCCAAAAAGAGAGGAGTACGCGCTGGCGCCGACATCACCTCCAGGGAACGACGAAGAAGGAGCCGATGAAGGATCCGGCGGAGGCGAAGGAGCATGGAGACCACCACTCCTAGCTGGATCGGCGTTGGGGGCAGCAAAGCCCATGAAGGAGCCACCCCCTCCACCGTGGTATGAGGAAGACCCACCACCATGGGACGGACCCGCACCAAAGTCGGGGTAAAACGGAGGAGGCTGATACGCAGGCGGATGGTGAAGAGGCTGATACATATCCGAGCTGAAGATCCCGGCCTCATCACCACACCCTGCTGCTGCTGCTGCTGATCATCATCGTCGTCATCATAATCTCTCACATGCTTGGCATCATACTCTGCAAACGGATCTGGGAAGGCCCAGAGAGGAGACCACGAAGGGAGACCAAGATGCTCACGAACCTGCCTCTGATGCTCCTTGTCGCGCTCAGCCTTGTAGCAGAACCACCTGAAGAACTTGCTAAGCGCGAAGCAAACAGCTCCACCACCTCCACTCCTACGCCTCTCATGACGCAAAGGAGAAGAGGCAGCAGGAGGCACCTCCTCATGAGCCTGCCCCTGGTCATGAGCCGCGCCAGGGGCTGCAGCTGCAGCTGGAGCATCACCACCTTCACCAACTATCTCCTTGCCCAAGGAAGAGAACTGACGAACGTTGTACTCCTTCACAACCCGATCATACTCAAACGTCGCTCCCACTACGTGCTCAATCATATGCATCAGATATGGAGCATAGGGCAAGTCCTTGTGAGGATCGTTATATGCTTCCGAGATCTTCTGCCACATAAAGTGGGAGATGCTGAACCTCCCATCTGGCTTGGCAAACTAGCAAAGGACCTTGGGGGCATCACTCCTCAAGAAGGTGTTGTCCCCAACCTTAGGATCCAGGGTGGCCCTCATCAAGTTGTTCAACACAAAGAAATAGGACTTCAGGCCATTTACCTGAAAGTTTGCCACAACGCCAGACAGATATATCCCAGGCTCCTGAATCTCTGACGGATAGATCCCCTCACCATACATCTCAGATAGCCTAGGGGCATTGCGGTCATCTCTGTTGAACCCCAACAGCCTAGCGAAGGTCACAAAATCACACCTGTAGTGGACCCCTTGGGTCATCCAGTGGAGGACCTTGCCAGTCTGATCAATGTATAGAGTAGCCCAGAACTGAGATATTATCTCCTGATTCCAGCTTCGCTCTCCTGAGATGAGCCCCAGAATCTTCCACTCTTCCAACCTCTACACCAAAGCTTCCATTTGCTCAGAACTCTTATCGGTCAAGGACCAGATTCCTAGACGTTTGTGCTCAATAAGCGGAGGACGCCCCTTCACATAGTAACCCTTCCAGAGGACAGACACATAGTAGTCTTGCTGAAAGCGGGACCAAAAGCGCCTATCAACTGAGTCATCTCTAATGTAGAGGTAGGGGTTCTCCAAGCGCTGCTCCCTCAACAGATTTGCCCTCTTTCTGTCCGAATAATCCATCACATTACCCAGATAAGATGGACCAACCATCACTGCGGCTGCCTGACCGTGCATATGAAACACCCGGTTGATCAACAGCAAACCAGATGACTGAGGAGATGGAGGTCCAACCCGAGGATCTATGGCACGACCCTCCCTCTCGGCACCAACCTCCAACAGCTGACCTCCCACAATCACACTATGCAGCCGACCTGGGGGACCATTAGCAGGAGGCGGTGGAGGCGGAGGTGGAGCATGCCCACTTCTGCTGGCACCGTCACGACCCACACTCCGTCGACCCGTGGACGAACGCCCATGGACTGACCGAGAGAGGTCCTCGCTGCTGCCACCAGATGGCCGAGCATGGCGCGAGGGATTGCGCCGCTGCTACTCTCCTTGCTCCATCGCAGCAACTTCCTCTTCTTCTTCTTCCCTTGCCTCTCTAGCAAGTCGTGCATCACGAGAGCCCCTTCGGCTATGCGACATCTAGAAAAGATTACATAGACCAATATGAGACACAAGTGACTGCAGGACAACTTCAATGGATGTACCAAATAGAAGCAACAATACACAAATGAAAGGGAGAACAACTCACTGCACGCGGTCGGTACTACCGACAAGGAGTAGTCGGTACTATCGACCGCACAACAGTGCGTGGTCATCCTCAATCCATCCATACATATCACCAACAAACTTGGAAAATATACATCCTAGAAGCATCTATACACTAGAGAGAACAATCTTACCCAAGGAATCGGCCTAGAACAAGGTACATTGAGAGATCGGGCAAGAACACCCTAGTACCTTGCTACTCGAAGAGAAGAGGCCAAAATTCGATGGGAGAGGAGCTTCTGGGCTTCAAGAACACCACCACAATGATCTCCTTGCTTCAACGCACCTTCTCACTAGATGGATTTGGATTTGGGAGAAGGAAGATTGAGAGGAGGAGGAAAGAAGACGGCGGTGGCCGGGCGGCTCGGGCTGAGGAGGCGGCGCGGTGAAAACTAAAGGGATAAGATTGAAATACCTTTCACTGTGGCCTTTATACCAAGGTAAAACCCTGGTCGGTACTACCGCCCATAGGGGTCGATACTACCGACAGTCGGTACTACCGACAGTCGGTACTACCGACCGTTCACTTCCAGAAAGGACAGAGAGCTTTCCTAGGAGAACTTTGTGTGGTATACTACACACGCTTCATCCATGTCCAGATTTCATACAAGCAGTACATAACTATGGACACAAGTGAAGCATGCAAAAATAGATTTTGAAATCATACACAAATTTTGTCAAGGCATTTGTCTATGTCTCTAGGTGAAAACAATTATGTGCAAGACATCAAGCCATGTTACGAGAATCAATGATATTTAGTTCACTCCTCAAAGCACAAAATCTTGACTCATCTAAAGACTTTGTGAAGATATCGGCTAGTTGTTTTTTGGTGCTCACATGGCGTAATGCGATATCTCCTTTGGCTTCGTGGTCTCTCAAGAAATGATGTCGGATGTCTATGTGTTTTGTGTGAGAATGATTTACGGGATTGTTTGCTAGTTTGATAGCACTCTCATTGTCACACAAAAGTGGAATTTTAGTTTCCTCATATCCAAAATCTTTTAGTGTTTGCTTCATCCAAAGTAGTTGAGCACAACATGCATCGGCCGCCACATACTCGGCTTCAGCAGTGGATAGGGCAACACTATTTTGTTTCTTGGAACTCCAAGATACCAAAGACCTCCCAATGAATTGGCAAGTCCCGGTAGTACTCTTCCGATCTACCTTGCAACCGGCATAGTCCGAATTGGAATAGCCAAGTAGATCAAAAGTGGAGCCCTTAGGATACCATAAGCCAAGATTCGGAGTGTGCACTAAGTATCAAAAGATTCTCTTAATGGCCATAATATGACATTCTTTCGGATTAGCTTGAAACCTTGCACACATGCACACGCTAAGCATGATATCGGGCCTAGATGCACAAAGGTAAAGCAATGAACCAATCATAGAGCGATAAACCTTTTGGTCCACTGACTTACCATCCTCATTTAGATCAAGATGTCCATTGGTTGGCATAGGTGTCTTGATGGGTTTGGCCTTGTCCATCTCAAACTTCTTTAGCATGTCTCTTGTATACTTCGTTTGACTGATGAACGTGCCATCCTTGAGTTGCTTGATTTGGAATCCGAGGAAATACTTCAACTCACCCATCATGGACATCTCGAATTTTTTGGTCATGATCCTACTAAACTCCTCACAAAAAGCCACATTAGTACTACCAAATTATGTCATCGACATATATTTGGCACACAAAGATATCATTATCGACTTTGCGAGTAAATAAAGTAGGATCGGCCTTCCCTATCTCAAAACCCTTTTTGAGTAGGAAATCCTTTAAGCAATCATACCAAGCTCTAGGGGCTTGTTTGAGCCCATAGAGCGCCTTGTCGAGCTTGTAGACATGGTTGGGATATTTGGGATCTTCAAAACCTGGTGGTTGCTCCACATATACCAATTCAGAGAGGGGGCCGTTGAGGAATGCACTTTTCACGTCCATTTGGTATAGCTTGAATTCATGGTGAGTAGCAAAGGCAAGTAATATATGAATTGACTCAAGCCTAGCTACGAGTGCATAGGTTTCCCCAAAGTCCAAACCTTCGATTGAGTGAAACCTTGAGCCACCAACTGTGCTTTGTTCCTTGTAACCACACCATGCTCGTCTTGCTTGTTGCGGAAGACCCATTTGGTTCCTATCACATTTGCTTGGGCCTTTCCACCAATGACCAAACTTCATTTCTGGTGAAGTTGTTCAGCTCTTCTTGCATAGCCATCACCCAATCCGGATCATTAAGTGCTTCTTCCACCCTAAGAGGTTCCAAAGAGGAGACAAAAAAGTAATGTTCACAAAAACTTGCTAAGCGAGAATGTATCGTTACCCCACGTCGTATACTCCCAAAATGTTGTCAACGGGATGATCCCGTTGAACTGTATGATGTACTCTTGGATGTGGCACAAGTGATCTCTTTGAATGGGTCCATCTTCATCATCTTCATCAAATGTGTGTATGTCCACATCATCTCGTCGGTCTTCATGTTGAGCTTGTGCTTGATCATCAACTTGATGTATCACTTGAATATTATTCACACTACCACCATTCGGAGTTGCGGAAGCTTCATCATGCGCATTTGGATGCTCATGATGGACATTAGAATCTTGTGGAGTGTGCAATAAATCATCTTCATCATCTTGAATCTCAAAGGGCCTCACATCACCGTTGCAAGCTTCTTGATAGCTTCAGATGGAGGCATGTCGTTACCTACAAGCTCATCATTGACTTGCTCCTTTTGAGAGCCGTCGAATTCATCCAAAGTCACGTCTACCGTTAACTCAATAGTGCCGGTGGCATTATTGAATACACGGTAGCCATGTTCGTTAGTACCATAACCAAGTAGAAAACCTTCATGTACCTTAGGTGCAAACTTTGAACTGTTGGCCCTCTTGTTAAGTATGAAACACTTACAGCCAAAGACTCGAAAATAGTGCACCTTCGGTTTGTTACCGGCTAGGAGCTCGTATGGTGTCTTGCCCCTTAGCTTGTGGAGGTAGAGGCGGTTGATTGCATGACATGCGGTATCATTGCCTCCGCCCAAAGCCATGGGACGTCTTGTACTCATCCAACATAGATCTTGCGGCTTCAACAAGAGTTTGATTCTTCCTTTCCACAAACCCATTTTGTTGTGGGGTGTATGGAACGAAGAACTCATGCTAGATTCAAGATATTCTTCTATGTTGGTGTTCCTAAACTCGGTCCATTGACACTTCTCACTTTCTTGATCTTGAGATCAAACTCATTTTGAACCCTTCTTGCAAACTTCTTGAAGATGCCTTGGGTCTCACTTTTATCTACTAGAAAGAACACCCAAGTGAAGCGAGAATAGTCATCAACAATAACAAAACCGTACTTATTACCACCGATGCTTTGGTAAGCAACGGGTCTAATGAGGTCCATATGTAGTAACTCCAATGGTCTTGTGGTTGACACAATGTTCTTTATTGGATGCTTTGCTCCAACTTGCTTTCTGGCTTGGCATGCGCTGCAAATCCTATCTTTCTCAAACGACACATTGGTTAGTCCAAGAATGTGCCCTTCTCTTTGAAGTTGGGCCAAGTTCCTCATCCCAACATGGGCTAGTCGGCGATGCCAAAGCCAACCTGTGACACCCCAATTTTAAGAACAAAATTGGAGCACAATATATGTATGCCAGGATCAATTTTCATACATATATCCACATCATAGTAAATATCAAACAATGCTTTATTATTATATCGAACATTATTACAAAAATGACCCTCGGGTCTAAAAGAAAAGTACAGACTCTCAGTCTAACTCTAATGTAGACTCGCGGAAACTAGACGCCATCTTCACAGGAAGGTCGACCGGGGCTGCGCCATCCTAGTACAAGTCGTCGTGGGTCGTGACCACCGTCTTCTGGGTACAAAGTTGTCGGGGTCGTATCCACCATCTTCTCGGTACTCCTGCTCTGCGTCGTAGACTCCAACGTCTGGGTGGGGTAGCAGGGGGTTCAAAGAGGAAGGGTGAGTACATCGAAATGTATCCGCAAGTGTAGGAAATATATGCTTATGAGGCTATTAACAAAGGTAGGCTGACTCTGTTTGACTCAAGCGCCTAAAGCAACATATCCTATTAAAATCCTATTAATCCTATGCACCTATTTACTAGGTTATATCCACAGTCTCCAACAGTAACAGTAACCATACTCGGAGTCGCACCGAGCAAACCACACTCAGAGTCACACCGAGCAACCAACACTTAGAGTCCCCAAGCAATTGCACTTGGAGTCACACCAAGACAAAACCCACACTTGAAGTCCTCAGTCAACCACACCTGAAGTCCATCAGATGACCCGAACCAGGCCGTTACAAGGAGTCCTATGTGTATTAGTTTCCATACTTCACGACATAGAGAGCTACCTTCCGTAATAAACCAGGTCTGCGCCCGAGCCTGGGAATCACTCCCGTACCAGCCAGTAACGCGACCCGGCGTAGAAGAAGCCTCTGTACCCATGTCATATGGGACTAATGGCCACATAAGGCTTCTCTAAACGAACCAGAACCAAACCACCAACTAATCTCGAAGAAGTCCAAGCCGCTCGTGACCGTAAGCATGACTGATATATCAGTTTTACACTCTGCAGAAGTTGCACATCGTTACCCCTGAGTCGTGCAAATCCCGTCACGCAAACCTGCCAGGTGCAAGGTACTGCAGGTTTGCACTTGCAAGGCCTTTACAAGCCCCCTCCAAGTCTGTGTTACATGTACTCTAAGGTTTCTCCCTCTGTCCATAAGTCAACGACCCCAAGGGACCCCTCTGAGCCACTAAACAAACCCCGTGTAGCATAACTTAGAGGAAACTAATTAATTAGCCAGGTCTAGCCCATCCAGATCTCATGGCTGCGCTGTTAAGCCGGGTTACAGGCTCGAGAACTAGGTCCTAGGGATCCAGCAGGATAATCTAGCACGAGCCCAAAACCAAAACAAATCCAGCTGCCGAGTCACACGGCACCAAACCACCACACGGTCCATCCTGCCGGATTTACCTACTCACCATACTACATCAACCAGCCACATGTTCCATAGACCATTAATCAGAATTAATTATTACCATCTCATCCCAAGACAGCAAGGCTAAGCATGACTTCTACCCATATGATCCCAACCAGGTGACAAGGAAATAGTACAAGGTCTAGTAAACCATATCATGGGATTCAAAATTTAGATACTGCATGCATCTACAGGATCTAACTACTCTAATACCAAAAGTAAAATAAATACGGGTGCAAGATGTTCAAGGACACTTGCCCTTCGGACTGGGTCAAATCCACTGGGTCGCAAGGATGGTCTGGAGCGTCCTCGAACTCCGCACTCTCTGGTCCAATCAACATACATGGCACATACAAAGCAAATGAATAACAGTACAACAAACAATATGAAAAAAGTAAACGAATAGATCTACTGCGTAGAGAACGAAATTATGAAACTAACGCAAGTTGAACGGGTCGAATCGGAGTTAGAACGCAAAAGTTATAAGCGTTTGAATCGGAGTGCAGTTCTGTAAATAAGTGAAACTCATTTTGTTGGATTTAAATAAATAAATCAGAAAAGATTAGGCGGCTGGGGCCGCGCCTCAATTTGGATAAAGTACGGGGTTTATTTGGAAGAATACACAGACACGGAATAGAAGATGTGGGACCGCGCGGGTATAATTTAGGAAAATATAGGGGGGTTTTTTGTAAAAAGGCTAGCACAGGCCGTGTTGTCAGCGCGGTGGGTGATGTGGAGCGGTGGCGTGGCACCACGTTGCCACATGTGAGTGGGTCGGTGCACCACGTGTTGTGTGGGCACGAGCGGTGTGATCGCCGTTGACTGAGTCCATGACACCGTGCTTGGTGCGTACCCCTTTCGGGGATTTCTAATCTGGGCCGCGTCGATGATGAATGAAACGGCAGGAGGTAGGGGGTCAGGGATAACAGCTGGCCGCCGGTGGCGTTGCACGCCGCAGTCATCATGCGACGCACGGCGGTGCCATGGCCGTGGCAACCGGCTCGGCTCGGGAGGACCTATAGACTACGGGGAACCAAGGGAAGAGGTGAACCGAACGGGGATCTCACCGCGGGCAACGAAGGTGGAGTCACCGGGGTCGGACCCGACTCGTAGACGTCCAGCGACGGGGGAGTGGTGGCGGCGGTCCTCTGGATCCTCGGCGAGCTTGGCTGACGGTGCTCCCGGGCAACGGATTCCACCAGGAAAGAGTCCTAATCGACGCGGTGCGCCTTGGCGAGCTCGGGGACGGAGGGTCCGTGTTGCCGAAGAAGAACCCCAGAGACCACCTGGCCGCGAGACGCGGTGGTGTGGCGACTATGGCGGGCTGTGACGACAATCACGCGCTGGAGGTTGTTAGGCCTGCGAAGAGTGGCGGGTGGTGTCGGCGTGCTCGCACGGTGCCGATTCCTTGCCTAAATAGGTAGAGGGGAGGAGAAATCGAATGGTGGGGCGAGCTCTAAACCCCTGGTTATGGCGGATCTGGTAGGCGGCGCGTTGCGGAACATCGGCATGTGAGGGAGGCGGCCGCGGCTTGGTGTTGCGGTGCGGAGGGGGATTCGCGGGGCTTGCGATACACGCGATCGAGTGGAGGCGCGGATGACTCCATCATCCAGTCGAACCGATCGAGAGGGAACGGGGAAGCAGCTGGCGCGTGGGTGATGAAGAGAGATCTGACATATGGGCCCTAGTTGGCGGAGAGAGAGGGTGGTGAGCGTCGCGGGCTGGCTGTGTGCGGCTTCGCGCGGTGTCGCGGGCCGGTGCAGGGGAATCGGCCCAAGCTAGAGGGCGATCGGGGCCGGGAAAGAGGGGAGGGGCGCTCGGGACGGGCCGCCGAGGGAGAGAAGAAGGAGTGGGCCGAAACCAGGAGAGCAGGCCGGTGAGAGTGGGGAGAGAGGGTTGGGGCCCAACAAATTTCCTTTTCCTTTTTCTTTTTCAAAGCTTTTTGCAAACCTTTTGTAAATTCATTTGAAATTAATTTTGAAATCAAATAACTTTTAAAAACTTTTTAGACATTTTTTTCCTAGGTTTTGAAAATAAAATTTTGAGTTTGAAATTTTATAAAAACTTTTACTTGTTTTCTAAATAGAATAAATCCGATTTGCCCTATTCGGGTTTAACAAATTATTTTTCACCCAATAAAAATTATGCAACGGCATGAATGCAACAAACATCTGGCTAGGATTTTTCCTCCATCTAGGGTTTTGGCCATTTATTATTAAATTCTAATTAATTTTATTTATTTTAAAACCCGGGGTGTTACACACCCATGCTAGATTTTGCCATTAAGCAAGTCATAGTTCCACCTTACTAGTTGAGAAGTCAACTAGGTAAAGCTTTTCCTTCAACACACCTTTGAATGCAATAGAGGAATCCCTTCTTCTAGAGACGGTCACACCCTTATCCGTAAAGAGACCATCGTAACCCATTTCACAAAGTTGAGAAACGGATAACAAATTGTAACTCAACGAATACACAAGTAATACATTAGATATGGAATTGTCGGTTGAGATAGCAATTTTACCCAAACCAAGTACTTCACCTTTTCCATTGTCACCAAACACAATGTTGTTGCATGAATCATGGCTTGGTTGAAAAGAAGTGAACATTTCCTTTGCCCCGGTCATATGATTGGTGCATCCACTATCCAACACCCAACTTTTCCACCGGAGGCATATTCCTACAAAACAAGGTTATGTTCTTGATTTAGGTACCCAAGTGAGATTGGGTCCTAGGGCGTTAGTCACATAAACTTTGGGCACCCAAACATTTCTCATGATCTCTCTCTTCTTGAGTGCACCAACATACTTAACGACAATCTTGCCGTTCTCTCCCCAACAACACAAGTAATCACATGTATAGCTTCGTGATATGGGCTTTTGTTGCTTGGGAACTTCCACTTGCTTCTCCTTGTTGACATTGTCACTTGCAAGTGTGGCCTTTGGATTTGCAACCTTGTTTGCCTTGTTCATGAGGTCAAAGAGAGGGGCCCCTTTGTTAAAGTTAACAAAGGGTACCCGTGACCATCTGACCTTCTTCCTTCCATTGGCCTTACCATACCTATTGTAGCCATCCCATCCTTGATGGATGGACGTCTTGCGGTCTTGAGGATGTCCTTTGGTTGTTGCACCCTTGCACTTGCAACCATTCCTCAAGATCATGTTCAACCTATGAATCTCTTTGTCTTTCTTCTCTAGCTCAACAAGGTTAGTTGCACAAGCATTTATATCAACTTTATAACACCTTTTGCAACTATTGCTAGTGGAAGCATTGGAGTTGTCAGAATCCTTAGGAGTGGTTGAAGAGGTGCTACTCCAAAGAGTGTTGTAGCTTAGTTCAAGAGTTTGATATTTATTTTGAAAGCTTGTGAGGCTTTCTTGAACCAAGCTAATTTCATTCTTTAGACTAGCAATTGAGTCATTGCTCGTGGAACACTCCTTAGCCAATTTTTTGTTAGAGTCATTGGCTAAAGATAGTTCCATGGTCAATTTCTCAACCTTCAACTTCTCCTCGGCAAGAGAGACTTCCAATGCAAGGTTCTTTTCTCTCTCTTGAGAGATCAGTCCCCTTGCAATGCAAGACTCTCATTCTGACTCTCTAATTTAGTACGCAATTTTAATATTTTTTGTCTACCTTTCTTACCAAATTTTCTAATTATGCTAAGTTCAAATTCATCCATATCATCATCACTATACTCAACACTAGAACAAGTAAGAGAGTTAGATGATACCTTCTCATCCTTAGCCATGAAGCAAGAATGAGTGAAGTCATCCTTGTCATCGGAGTGATCCTCGAACAAGCGTGATGAAGTGGTCGAGGTAGTCATGTTGGAGAAGAGGCTTGGAGAAGAGATCTTGTGTATGGCGATGTTTGCCGCTCCTTTCTCCTTCTCCTTGCCCTTGCTCTTCTCTTCATCACTTGAGTCATCTTCCCAGAATCATTCTTCACCAAGATGAGCTTCACCACCTCTTCTTCTTCTTTGCTTCTGTCATCACTCTTGCTATACTTGCTCTTGTTCTTGTTCTTTTGTGACAATCGGCAATGAAGTGATCATCCGCACCACACTCATAGCAATTCCTTTTCTTCGACTTCTTGAAGTATCCACCTTTGCCCTTCTTGTACATCTTCTTCCTCATGAATCTTCTAAAGTTCTTCACAAGGAGCGCAATCTCATCATCAGAGTCATCACTTCCTTCACTTGATGAGTCATTTTGGGCCTTGCTTCCTTCTTGGTTTGCCTTGAGAGCTACCACCTTCTTGTTGCTTGCTTCTTGATCTTCTATGGCTTCATCATCCAATACTTCATGATGCTTTATTTTGGCAAGCATCTCATGAGGTCCCATGGTCTCATAGTTTGGCCTCTCCATGATGATTGATGCTAGGGTCTTGTTCTTCTTTCTATAAGCTCTTAATAGCTTTCTTGCTGCCGCATTGTCATCCCATTTTTCATCTCCAAGATCTCTAATCTTGTTGATCAAGGTCATGTATCCATCAAACATTTGTTGAGTGGTTTCACCACTCTTGATAGTGAAGGTCTCGATCTTTCCTTGGAGCAGCTCTGTGTTGCACTTTCTCACAGTTGCATCACCCCTCATATGATATCTTGAGAGTGTCCCAAATCTTCTTTGCGACTACCATTCCATGGACTTTGTTACTCTTTTCGGGCTTGAGGCATGATAGAATCAAGGATGCTGCTTGAGCATTTTGTTGAAACTCAATTGCATCAAGGTCGGTGTACTCTTCTCCTTCAACATGACCTGGTCCATTCTCAACAATCTCCCAAGCTCTTGCAGCAAGAAGATGTAGCTTCATCTTGTGTGCCCAATCATTGTAGTTGATTCCATCAAAGGAGGGTGGTTTGCCTAGATTGACGCTGGGCAATTGAAGAACCTTGCTCATTTGGCCATAGTCAAATGACATACTCGAGAAATCCTTTTCTCTCTTGTCTTTCCCTTCATCATCTTTTGCCTTTTTGTCTTTGGGCTGTGGAGGGACTCCTCCACTTCCTGATGATTCGCCTTTGCTGCCCATAGCTTGCTTCAAGCTCTCAATCTCATCTTTCAGCTTCTTCATCTGTTCTTCAAATTGCTTTGCTTTCTTTTCTAGCAGCTGCTCAGAAATTCTCTTGACAATATCATTGACTTCTTCTTGTTTTAGGGTCGACATGATTTTCCCTTACACAGTGAAGCGCTAACACAAGGGTTAGGCTCCGATACCAATTGAAAGGATCAAATCAGCCTAGAGGGGGGGAATAGGTGATTTTCTACAATCAGAAACTTTACAAACTAAAACTTGTAGTTAGATAATAACCGGTATTACCGGTTTGTTTGAGTTGGTACTACCGGGTGTGACAAACCGGTACTACCGACACAAACAAGCGGCACTACTAGAACCCTAAGGGGAAACTACAAATCCAATATATGTGAGCTATGAATGTAAACCTAAGAAATGCCCCCCACTTCCCTAAGTATTGTAGATGAAGATTCTAGTCTCTTGAAAGCCCTAGTTTGGTTTTGGTTAATTGATGAAACCTATTTGGTCTAATCCCATAATAAGCATGTGTGTAGATGAGAAAGGATTAGACCAAGCCATTTGATGGAGCTAGCTGAATGGCAACCATGATGGATGGTGACGGCCACAAGTTCTCAAGTAATCATATGCACTATCTTTGGTGAAATGAAGAAGGGAAAAGATGCCTTGCTCAAGTGGAGGTTTACGTTTTTATATTTTATCTTGATTAATAGGCAAGCCGAACTATCAAGAGGGATACATTTGAGGCTAGCTAAATGTGGAGAAAAGTGCTCATGACGTCTAACATCTAGCGCTTGAGAGAACCACATGCACTCACGAACACATAGAGGTCTGGCTGAGTGTGGTCGGTAGTACCGACCATGGGAGTCGGTAGTACCGCCCAGGGTGCTACGTGGCTGCATTGCTCTCTGGACAGGGTCTCAGTTGACCTAGCGGTAGTACCGCTATAGTGCCGGTACTACCGGCCACGGTAGTACCGACCCTCTGGTCGGTAGTACCGAGGGTTCAAGATCGTTTTTCACCCTCTCTGTTCGAGCGCAAAATGGCTTGGCGATAGTACCGCCATAAGGCCGGTAGTACCGCCCTTCGGTGGTACCGACCTTGGTCGGTAGGTTGGTCGTTTTGCAGACCTCTCTGGTCGTGTGCGAAATAGCCTGGCGGTAGTACCGCTATAGAAGTCGGTACTAGCGGGCTCGGTGGTACCAACCCTGGTCAGTAGGTACCGAGCAGCCAAGTGATCTTTTTGCAGAGCTCTCTGTTCGAGGCCAATTTGACCTGGCGGTAGTACCACTATAAGGCCGGTACTACCGGCCCCGGTTGTACCGACGAGGTCGGTCGATGGTTCTCTCTGGTCAACAGCTCGTGTAATGGCTGCTTTTAGGCGGTCGGTACTACCGACCTATGGGGTCGGTTCTACCGACTGTGGCGCAGACGGTGACTTGTATAAATAGCCGCCCGATCGGCTTCTAACCATTACCTCTCTCCCATTCTTTGCGCCTAACACAAGAAAGAGAGCTCCCAAGTGTTGACTAAGCTCCTCTCTCTCCCCCCCTTTGATTCTAGAGTGAATCTCTTGCAAGCTTTGAGCTAGGGAAGTGAGATTAGAGAGTGAGAAGCATCGATCTACGTCTGAGCACTTGGATCCTTCATCTTTCCGGCTTGATTGTTGTGTTCTTTACTCTTGGGTTCTTGGAACCCTAGCCGGTTAGGTGTTCTTCGGTTGTTGCCTGTGATTGACTCATTTGTGAGGGCACTCCGAAGTGTTTGTATTACCCTCATGATTCTTAGTGAAGAAACTCTAGTAGCCTTTGTGGTTGCTTGAGTGAGGCAAGGAGGTGAAGAGACTCCAACCTTGGTGGTCACCTCAACAACGAGGAAGTAGGCACTTCTTAGTGAAGTGGCCAAACCTCGGGATAAATCTTATGTCCCGTGTGCTTGTTGCATTCTCTACTTCGATTATTTCATTTGCACTCGTGTTCTTCGTGTTCTTCCTCCCTCCACTCTCATTCTAGGTGTGGAAAGGCTTGATCTACTCTTGGGGAGGAGCCACTACTTGGACAAGGTATAAACTAAACTTCATCTACATCTCTTAGGAAAACCTCGATATAAGCTAGATTCAATTTTGCATTTCGCTCTCCTCAATTTTGTAGTTGTTCCTAGGTTGTCGGTAGTACCAATCCCTGAAGCCGGTAGTACCGACCTCGGTAGTACCGACCCCTATGTCGGTAGTACTGACTGTGTGATCTGATATCATTTTCAAGCTTTGAGTTTCAGAATTCTAGATTTTTAAATAGGCTATTTACCCCCTCTAGCCATTCGGACCTTTCAAGTGGTATCAGAGCCGTGGTCACCGTTTGTTTGAGGATTTACAACCTCCGGTGTTACAATGGCTCAAATCAACTATATGGGGAAGCCACCACATTTTGATGACACCAACTTCGATTGTTGGAAGAGGAAGATGTGTGCATTCACAAGAGGAATGAATAGAAAAATTTGGGGTTATTGAGCATGACTTTGCGGTAATTGATCCCGCAAGTCCCACTCCAAGAGAAGAAGAAAAACTTCAATGGAATGATGTGGCCATCAACTTGTTCTATGAAGCATTTGATACACAAAGTCTTTGAGCAAATCAAGGACCTTGAAAGAGCAAGTGATATATGGGAAAGGTTGGAAGAAACATATGAAGGCACCAAGGCCGTGAAGAGCGTCAAGCTATATATTCTCAAGGACAAGCTTGCCACCTTCAAGATGCAAGATGATGAGAGTATACCGGAGATGTTTCACCGGTTGCAAGTTATTGTCAATGACTTGAAGGCTTTGGGTGAGAAGGTCGAAGACAAGGACTTTTCTCACAAGTTCTTGAGATGCTTACCACCTAGGTTTGATACCTTGGTGACAATTCTTGTGAGGGAAGGATTGGATATGGTAACCCCAAACCAAGTACTAGGTGATGTGATCACTCAAGACACATACCGTGTGGAACGGGATGGGGGAGCCCAAGAGGAAGAGAAGAAGAAGAAGACCGTGGCGTTCAAGGCGTCATCCTCCAAGAGCAAGAGCAAGGGCAAAGCAAAGAAGGAGGAAAGCAATGATGAAGCTAGCACAAGCAGAAATGATTTGATGATGAAGAAATAGCTCTTTTGTCAAGAAGTTTGGCAAGTTCATGAAGAAAAAGGGCTTTGGGGCAAGAAAGAGAAGAGATACAACCAAGAGCTCAGCTAGAAGATGCTATCAATGCAAGAGCAAAGATCATTTCATTGCGGATTGTCCACAATCTAGTGATGATGAAGATGACCACAAGAAGAACAAGAAGCACAAGAAGGAGAAGAAAGAGAAGAAAGAAAAGAAGAAGGGTGGATCCTATGTTGTGACATGGGATAGTGATGCTTCCTCAAGTGATGATGGTGATTCTAGTGATGATGAGAGGAAGACCACTAAGAAGAAGGCTATGGCTAGTCTTGCTATCTCAAGCAAGCCTTCTATCTTCGACGCTCCATCAACGTGCTTCATGGCTAAGGCCACTAAGGTATCATCCGATGAGAGTGAGAGTGAGAGTGATGATGATGAGGAGTACTCAAAGGAGGACCTCATAAGCATGCTACAAGATGCTCACTCTTACATTGAGACTAAGAGGAAGGAGTGCAAAGAATTGCACAAGCCAACAAGGCTCTTGAGCAATCCTTTGATGAGCTCAAGTCCACTCATGAGAGGCTAGAGGAAGCCCATGAGAAGCTTGATCAAGCTCACACTAGGCTTAGGAAGCCCACTCCTCCCTCCTTGATCAAAGTAAGATTGAGGATGTTGTAGAGACATGCAATGTAGGAGTTACATGTGATATACTTGATGAATCTTTTTATGCTCCTATTATTGTTGCTCCCACAAATGCATCATCATCATCTAGCTGAACTAAAATTTCTACTTCTACTACTTTGATTCATCATTAATGGTAGAAAATAAGAACCTTAAGAACAAGGTTAATGAGCTCACTCATGCCTTAGGCAATGCCTATGGTGGAGATGCTCGTTTGCTTAAATGCTTGGGTAGCCAAAGGTGTCCACTCAACAAGGAGGGACTTGGCTATACCCCAAGAAGGGCAAGGTGGCTTTTGTTCCTCACAAGACTTGTTTTGTGAAGAGCAACGGTCGGTTTTGCAATAGTTGCAAGCAATCCAGGCATATAGAGCAACATTGCTTTAATAAGAATAAAAACAAGAAGCATGCTCATGTTACATCTATTCGCTTTGATTCTTGTTATATGCTTACTAAGGGCACTAATGGCGTGAAGGCTAAGTACATTACATTGGTGCACCCATGATTGGCCCAAAGAAGAAGGCAATTTGGGCACCCAAGAGCTTGGTTACTAACCTTGGAGGACCCAAAAAGATTTGGGTACCTAAAAAGAATTGATCCTTTTTGTAGATTAATTATAAAGCCGGAGGAAGGCATTGGGTGCTTGATAGTGGGGTGCACTCAACACATGACCGAGATGGTAGAATATTCAAATCAATCAACACTAGTGGCAATGATCATGCGGATGCTATCACATTTGGTGACAACAAGAAAGGCAAGGTCAAAGGCTTGGGCAAGATTGCAATATCCAATGACTTGAGCATCTCCAATGTGCTATTGGTGGAATCTCTCAACTTCAACTTGTTGTCAGTGGCACAATTATGTAATTGGGATTCAAATGCATATTTCGTGTTGATGATGTGGAGATAGTAAGTGTTGATGGAAGTGACTTGGTGTTCAAAGGATTTAGATATGAGAATCTCTATTTGGTGGACTTTGATGCAAGTGAAGCTCAATTGACAACATGCTTATTCACCAAATCAAGTATGGGTTGGCTATGACATAGGCACTTGGGACATGTTGGAATGAAGCAACTAAAGAGGCTAGTGAAGCATGATCTGGTGAGAGGGCTAAAAGATGTACACTTTGAGAAGGACAAGCTATGTAGTGCATGCCAAATGGGAAAGTAAGTTGGAAACACTCATCCTAACAAAGGAATGATGAGCACTACACATGCACTTAAGTTGTTGCATATGGACTTGTTTGGACCAACTACATATACAAGTATTAGGGGAAACAAGTATGGATTTGTGATAGTGGATGACTATACAAGATACACATGGGTCTTCTTTCTTGTTGACAAAAGTGAAGTATTTGGGACATTCAAAACATTTGTCAAGAGAAGTCAAAATGAGTTTGATAGAAGAATCAAGAAAGTGAGAAGTGTCAATGGAAGTGAGTTTAGAAACTCAAGAGTTGATGAGCAATGTGATGAGTTTGGAATCAAGCATCAATTCTCGGCCAAATACACTCCACAATCCAATGGGATAGTTGAAAGGAATAATAGGACACTCATTGATATGTCAAGATCTATGCTTAGTGAATACAATGTGAGTGATTCCTTTTGGGCCGAACAATCAACACACGGCATGTTATTACAACAATCGGCTCTATTGTCACCCTCTATTGAAGAAGACACCATATGAGCTCCTCAATGATAGAAAGCCCAACATTGCTTATTTCTGGGTCTTTGGTTGCAAATGCTACATATTGAAGAAGGGCACAAGACTTGGCAAGTTTGAGAAGAAGTGTGATGAGGGTTTCTACTTGGTTACTCCACTACAAGCAAGGCATATAGAGTATGGAACAACACAACAAGAATAGTTGAAGAAGTCTATGATGTTGAGTTTGATGAAACCAATGGCTCTCATGAAGAACAAGACAATCTAGATGATGTGAGAGGAACACGATTGATGGAAGCTATGAAGAACATGGACGTTGGTGATATAAGACCAAAGCAAGTGATTGATATTGAAGAATGACAAAGATCAAGTGCTCACTCCTCCAACCATGCATGACAATGATGTTGCAAAGCTCTAGTGGTGTTTCATGATCACAAGATACTAGTAGCTCTCAAGTGGCTCATCCAGTGCAAGTGCAATGTCCAACCACAACAATGATCCAACTAAACATATTGCAAGAGATCATCCTTTGGGATCAAATTGTTTGGTGACATAAGAAGAGGTGTGCAAACAAGATCAAGATTGACTTCATTTTGTGAACACTACTCATTTGTATCATCTATTGAGCCAACCAAGATTGATGAAGCTTTGATGGATGTTGATTGGGTAAATGCAATACATGAAGAGTTGAACACTTCACCGCAATATGTTTGGGAGTTAGTGGAAAGACCAAAGAACTCAAATGTTATTGGTACAAGATGGGTCTTCCGGAACAAGCAAGATGAGAATGGCATTGTTGTAAGGAACAAGGCAAGATTGGTTGCACAAGGGTACACTCATTAGAAGGCATTGACTTTGGAGAAACCTATGC
Source organism: Coix lacryma-jobi var. lacryma-jobi (assembly GCA_009763385.1). Taxonomy (NCBI): domain Eukaryota; kingdom Viridiplantae; phylum Streptophyta; class Magnoliopsida; order Poales; family Poaceae; genus Coix; species Coix lacryma-jobi. Next base: position 124,664,081 of record CM019829.1, read on the forward strand.
ACCGGTTGCTAGATTGAAAGCTATTAGAATTCTACTTGCATATGCTTGTTCACACAACATCAAGCTCTATCAAATGGATGTGAAAAGTGCTTTTCTCAATGGGTTCATCAATGAGCTAGTGTATGTAGAGCAACCTCCCAGATTTGAGAATTGAAGAAGTCCAACCATGTGTACAAACTCAAGAAGGCTTTATATGGGTTTGAAGCAAGCACCAAGAGCATGGTATGAAAGATTGAGGGACTTCTTGCTAGCAAAAGGTTTCAAAATTGGGAAAGTTGACACCACTCTCTTCACCAAGAAATTGGAAGTGACTTGTTTGTGTTGCCAATCTATGTGGATGACATCATATTTGGATCAAACCAACCAAGACTTTGTGAAGAGTTTGGAGAGACGATGGCTAAAGAGTTTGAAGATGTCTATGATTGGAGAGCTCAGTTACTTCCTTGGTCTACAAATCAAGCAAATGAAGAAAGGCACATTCGTTAGTCAAGGCAAGTACATCAAGGACATGCTCAAGAAGTTTGGGTTAGATGAAGCCAAGCAATAACCACTCCAATGGGCATAAATGGACATTTGGATAGTGACTCTATGTTGACATGGTAGATCAAAAGTTATATCGGTCAATGATTGGAAGCTTACTACTCTATGTGACTGCATCAAGGTCGGATGTCATGTTTAGTGTGTGTATGTGTGCAAGGTTCCAAGCTTCACCAAGAGAAAGTCATTTGAAGGCAACCAAAAGAATATTGAGATATTTGAAGCACACTCCATATTTTGACTATGGTATCCCAAGGGCTCTCAATTTGAATTGATTGGATACTCGGATTCCGATTATGCGGGATGCAGGGTGGATAGGAAGAGCACATCAGGAACTTGTCAGTTGCTGGAAGATCACTTGTCTCATGGTCATCAGAGAAGCAAAATAGTGTTGCACTCTCTACTACCGCCGAAGCCGAATACATATCCGCAGGTAGTTGTTGTGCACAATTGCTATGGATGAAAGCTACATTGCAAGATTATGGAGTGAAGTTTGGACAAGTCCCATTGCTATGTGATAATGAGAGCGTCGTCCAAAATAGCCACCAACCCGGTTCAACATTCAAGAACAAACACATTGACATAAGACATCACTTCATTAGAGATCATCAAGCAAAGAAAGACATATCTATTGAAAGTGTGGGCACCGATGATCAACTTGCCGACATCTTCACCAAGCCACTAGATGAGAGAAGGTTTTGCAAGCTAAGGAATGAATTGAATATTCTTGATTTCTCCAACATGAGTTGAATACACCCCCACATGTGACATGCCTCTCCTCCGACAAAGCAAAGGTAAAATTGTTTGGCATGTGCATTCATTCTTATTAGGTTGTGCTCTAGTTCATATAGTCATCACATTGCTTATTTAGGTTCATTCATTGAAATCAAATGAATTTGAAGTATATATGGTACCACTATTGCTTCTATGTTTGACTTGATCTAGTGGTAGCATATAACTTGTTTGTGAACTTGTAACTCTAGTGTTGATTTAGTAAGTGAGCAAAGAGTATTTAACCAACGTGAGTAAGATAACCATTGCAAGATGTGTGAAGAAGCTTACTCTAGAGCAAACCGTGTTAAATACCTTTTGTTCATGAACCAGATTAAGCCACAACTTATCTTAGTTCGATCTCCTTATATGTATCTCATGCTAAAAGTTTCCTCCTTCCTTTGTAATTGGTCCCACCTTTTATGATAATTGTTGCCAAAGGGGAGAAAAATGCATACAAGGATAAGACAACTAAGGGGGAGAAAGGTGAAGTGCTACAAAGATATATGCTAGTAAATAGGGAAGTAACAAAGACAAAAAGGGGATTCGGAGCTTGAAATTAATTTTTGAGCACACAAATAGGGGGAGCAAGCTCATAAACATGTATGTTGCACTTGAAATGTGCATATTCATATGTTTGTTGCATTGCATAAGCTATTTATATTGATGTTCATGCTTATGATGAATGCTAGTGATAAGACTTGATTGATGAATTGTTTAATTAGCATGTATAAGATTGCAACTAGAATATTGTGTTCAAGTGGTTCAAGAATCTTATTATAAATGTTGATCTCATGGGGTTCTTGAGTTTTTGATGTATGTCTAGTGAATAATGATGCTAAGGATGGTATAACATGTGCACTCTGATTGGTATCACGCTTCAAAGGTCCATTCTTATGCCTTAGCATCATCATTGATAGTGTTGCTCACCTATATTTCATATCCATACATATATGCCAATTTTAGAACCAAACTCTAAAGCACATATGTTGGGGAGCGAATACTATCAATATGGTCACTCAAATTTAAATCGCATATCTTTGTTAGGTTGTCATCAATTACCAAAAGGGGGAGATTGAAAGCCCTAGTTTGGTTTTGGTTAATTGATGAAACCTATTTGGTCTAATCCCATTAATAAGCATTTGTGTAGATGAGAAAGGATTACGACCAAGCCATTTGATGGAGCTAGCTGAATGGCAACCATGATGGATGGTGACGGCCACAAGTTCTCAAGTAATCATATGCTCTATCTTTGGTGAAATGAAGAAGGGAAAAGATGCCTTGCTCAAGTGGAGGTTTACGTTTTTATATTTTATCTTGAGTAATAGGCAAGCCGGACTATCAAGAGGGATACATTTGAGGCTAGCTAGATGTGGAGAGAAAAGTGCTCATGACGTCTAACATCTAGCGCTTGAGAGACACCATGCACTCACGAACACATAGAGGTCTGACTGAGTGTGGTCGGTAGTACCGACCATGGGGGTCGGTAGTACCGCCCAAGGGTGCTGCGTGCATTGCTCTCTAGACAGGGTCTCAGTTGACCTAGTCGTAGTACCGCTATAGTGCCGGTACTACCGGCCACGGTAGTACCGACCCTCTGGTCGGTAGTACCAAGGGTTCAGGATCATTTTTCACCCTCTATGTTCGAGCGCAAAATGGCTTGGCGGTAGTATCGCCATAAGGCCGGTAGTACCGCCCCTCGGTGGTACCGACTTTGGTCGATAGGTTGGTCATTTTGCAGACCTCTCTGGTCGTGTGCGAAATAGCCTGGCGGTAGTACCGCTATAGAAGTCGGTTACTACCGGGGATCGGTGGTACCGACCCTGGTCGGTAGGTACCGAGCAGCCAGTGATCTTTTTGCGAGAGCTCTCTGTTCGCGGCCAATTTGGCCTGGCGGTAGTACCGCTATAAGGCCGGTACTACGGCCCTGGTTGTACCGACGAGGTCGGTCGGTGGTTCTCTCTGGTCAACGGCTCGTGTAACGGCTGCTTTTAGGCGGTCGGTACTACCGACCTATGGGGTCGGTACTACCGATTGTGGCGCAGACGGTGACTTGTATAAATAGCCGCCCGGTTGGCTTCTAACCGTTACCTCTCCCATTCTTCGCGCCTAACACAAGAAAGAGAGCTCCCAAGTGTTGACTAAGCTCCTCTCTCTCCCCTTTGATTCTAGAGTGAATCTCTTGCAAGCTTTGAGACTAGGAAAGTGAGATTAGAGAGTGAGAAGCATCGATCTACGTCTTGAGCACTTGGATCCTTCATCTTTCCAGCTTGATTTGTGTTCTTTACTCTTGGGTTCTGGAACCCTAGCCGGTTAGGTTGTTCTTCGGTTGTTGCCCCATGATTGACTCATTTGTGAGGACACTCCGAAGTGTTTGTATTACCCTCGTGATTCTTAGTGAAGAAACTCTAGTAGCCTTGTGGTTGCTTGAGTGAGGCAACGAGGTGAAAGGACTCCGACCTTGGTGGTCACCTCAATAATGAGGACGTAGGCACTTCTTAGTGAAGTGGCCGAACCTCGGGATAAATCTTGTGTCCTCGTGTGCTTGTTGCATTCTCTACTTTCGATATTTCGTTTGCACTCGTGTTCTTCCTGTTCTTCCTCCCTCCACCCTCATTCTAGGTGTGGGAAGGCTCGATCTACTCTTTTGGGAGGAGCCACTACTTGGACAAGGTATAAACTTCATCTACATCTCTTAGGAAAACCTTGATATAAGCTAGATTCAATTTTGCATTTTGCTCTCCTCGATTTCATAGCTGTTCCTAGGTTGTCGGTAGTACCGACCCCTGGAGCCGGTAGTACCGACCTCGGTAGTACCGGCCCCTATAGTCGGTAGTACCGACTGTGTGATCTGATATCAGTTTCATCAAGCTTTGAGTTTCAGGATTCTAGATTTTTAAATAGGCTATTCACCCCCCTCTAGCCATTCAGACCTTTCATCTCTCCAAGCCTTGGTTGTTTCCACGGTGTAGATCGAGCCTTCCAAACCTAAGAAGAGATAGGGAGAGGAAGAACACGAAGAACACAAGTAACAAGCGTAATATCCAAGTAGAGACAACACAGGCACACTGGACACAGCGATTTATCCGAGGTTCGACCAAACCACTAAGGAGTGTCTACGTCCTCGTTGTTGAGGTGACCACCAAGGTCGGAGTCTCTTTCACCTCCTTGCCTCACTCAAGCAACCACAAAGGCTACTAGAGTTTCTCACTAGAAATCACAGGGGAAATACAAACACACTTCGGGGAGCCCCTCACAAATAAATCAACATGGGCTACCACGAAGAACACCTAACCGGCTAGGATTCAAGAACCCAAGAGTAATAGACACAACCCAAGCCGGCTAGATGGAAACCAAGTGCTCAAGTCATAGATCGAAGCTTCCACTCTCTAATCTCACTTCCCTAGCTCAAATCTGCAAATGAATGAATCTAGGAGCAAAGGGGGAGAGAGGGGAGGAGTCAATGCTTGGAGAGTGTTTTTGTCAGCTGGTAGATCGCAATGAGTGAGTGGAATAATTGGGTAACGGTAATAAGTGAAGTGGAGGGCTATTTATAGTCCCCCTGTCCCGAGGCCTGTCGGTAGTACCGATCACCCATGGTCGGTACCGGGCCAGCCAAGACCGCTGAGCTAGATCTGAGTTTGACCTAAAACCAGCTACCGGCCTCAGGTCGGTACCACCGGAGGGTCAGTAGTACCAGCCTTATGGCGGTACTACCGCCAGGCCAATTTGGCCGCGAACAGAGAACTCCGCAGAAAAACACTTAGCCCCTCAGTACCTACCGACCAGGGTCGGTACCACCGAGAGAGTCGGTATTACCGACTTTATGGCGGTTCTACCGCCCAGTCAAATTTGCGCCCAACAGAGAGCCCTTCAGAATGGCCTCGGGGGCTCGGTACCTACCGACCATGGTCGGTACAAACGAGCCCGGTAGTACCGACTTTTATAGTGGTACTACCGCGTTATTTATTTGAACGTGAACAGAGAGGTCTGCAAAAAAGACCTTCCTACCGGCCAAGGTCGGTACCACCGAGAGTCGGTTAGTACCGACTTTATGGCGGTACTACCGCCACGTCATTTTCGAGAGCCTATACAGAGAGGGTGTTAGAATGGTCTGGATGTCGGTACCACCGACCGACTTTTATGGCGGTACTACCGACAGTTCAAAGTGAACTCCATCTAGAGAGCATTGCGCGCTGCCTCCCTGGTCGGTACCACTGACCCCCATGGTCGGTACTACCGACTGCACTGAAACATATCAACGTGTTCATGATCGTGCGGTGACTCTCAAGCAAACTTTAGTTAGTCGATTTGAGCACTTTTCCCCCACATCTAACCAACCTAATTTGTGACCCTCTTGATAGTCCGGCTTACCTATAACTCAAGTTTAAAATAAAATTTCAAACCATCACTTGAGCTAGGTATCTTTTGTCCAAATATAATCAACGTGCTTTGTTCACGAGATTTCAACATTTCAAATCTTTCTAGGAGCTAACACCTGCATACATGCTTTTATAAATTTGTTAGTCCCCAATTGATTGTCATAATTAGCCAAAACCCACATTGGGGCGAATGCACTTACACTAGGAGAGTTAGGTAGGTCAGGCGACAAGGATGGTCGATGTGCGGTTTAGGGGAGCTGGCAGTGGTAGGGGTGGTCAGGTCAGGTCGGGGTGCAGGGGAGGCTCACTAGAGCTAAAAAAAGATGGTAGTGGGCGAGCTCACCGTAGCTAGAGAAGATGGCAGCGGTGGAGGGCGAGGAAGAGGGGCGGCACTAGGGTTCATCAGAGCACCCACGACGGGGAGTGTTAGGAAGTACAAGATGAAGGGATGAACAATGAAAAAAAATGTGTGGGAGCAGGGACACAAAACACCGAATGTCATGTAGACAAACTAAATTCCTTATTTGACACCAAAAAAACTTCTTGTTCCTTATTTAGCATCCAAAGTTGAAATCTTCCTCCTTCTATGGTCTCTATGGAAAATTTTGTTCCTAAAATGACACTGCCCCAATAGGTTCACAACATCCACAACATAATTTGTCATTTAGGAACAAAATTTTTCATAGAGGCCAGATAAGAAAGATTTCAACTTTGGGTGCTAATAAGGAAAATAAGAAGTTTTGTGGTGTGTCATGGTGTGTGTGATGTCGTCCCCGCTCCATCCACCTAAGAATACATTCATTGACATAAAACTTAGTTAAAGTTTAGTTGCTTTAACCTTAGGCTCTATTCGGCAGGACTTATGAGTCGGCTGATAAGTTGGAACGATTGATTTGCTGTAAGAGGAAAATATGTTTCACGGCTGATGATTAAAGTCGGTGTAGCTCAAGCGAACACATCGCTAAACTTATCTAAGTTTATCTAAGAGATTTTTCATTTGCCATAACATATCGAAAAACATTTGATGTGGTGATCACAGTACTAGAGAACAGGCCTTTGGACGATTTATCAACTGAGCTTTAGTCTCGGTAAAAAGTTACGTCTGGGACTAAAGACTTTTAGTCCCGGTTGATAAAACCAACCGAGACTAAAGGTAAACCTTTAGTCCCGGTTGGTATACCAACCCGGACTAAAGGTGTCCCGGTGGGTATTACCAGCCGGATTAAAGGGTGACCTTTTAGCCCCGGTTAGTGTTACCAACCGGGACTAAAGGTCCTTCATGAGTGAATTCAAAAGGAAAACATCTAGAACTATATCACGTGGGTTGTATAGCTTAGTTGGTAAGCGTGCGTGAGTGAGGAAGAGGTACTGAGTTCGAATCTCATACAACACATATTTATTTTTTTCTCCCTTTCAACCGGGGCTAAAAGCCCTTAGCCCCGGTTGGAAGTCCCGAAGTACTAGTCCCGGTTTTTTAGCCCCTTTCAACGGGGCTAAAAGCCCTTAGCCCCGGTTGGAAGTCTGAAGTGCTAGTCCCGGTTGGGATACCCGGGGCTAAAGGTCCCTTTCAACCGGGGCTAAAAGCCCGGTTTTTAGCCCCGGTGCTAGTCCCGGTTTGGAAAGTCCCGAAGTACTAGTCCCGGTTTTTAGCCCCTTTCAACCGGGGCTAAAGGCCCTTAGCCCCGGTTGGAAGTCCTGAAGTGCTAGTCCCGGTTGGGATACCGGGGCTAAAGGTCCCTTTCAACCGGGGCTAAAAGCCCGGTTTTTAGCCCCTTTCAACCGGGCTAAAAGCCCTTAGCCCCGGTTGGAAGTCCCGAAGTGCTGGTCCTGATTGGGATTACCCGGGGCTAAAGGTCCGTTTCAACCAGGGCTAAAAGCCCTTTCTATAGTAGTGTCAGGGTCAGGGTGCTATTCGAAGACACGATTGATGCAATAATAAAAATAAAATAAAATATCGAAGAAGTTGGTGACTGGTGGGTGTAACACCCTAAATTTTTCTTTGGTTCAAAATAGATTAAATGATTTATTTAAATTTATTGTGGCATTATAACATAGGCAAAATAAATAAATGTTGGGGAAATAAAACTTATCCAGCCTGGCAACAAGATGAGGCATACATGCTGCTGCATACTTTTGTTGAGTGAAGTTTAAAAATTCAGTTTGGAAAAGGTTTGAAAACCAATTGCAAATAAAGAGAAAAAGGGCAAAACATTTTTTTTCCTCCTTCCTTCCATTTTGGCCCGTAGGCCTTTCTTTCTTCTCCCTGCGGCCTGCCTGCACCGCTACCAGGCCGCGCCATCTTTCTCCTCCGCGCGGCCCATCAAGCTGGGCCGGCCCATCAGCGCCCGTGTTTTTTTGCTGCCGCTCGGCCCGCGCGCACGCTCATTGATAGGTGGGCCCGCTTGTCAGGAGCGTCCCCAACCTCCGTCCGAAGAATCCGCTGCGAGCCGCCGCCCGCTCGCGTCCGACTTCTCCGGCGTGGACGCTTATCCACGGGGGGCTCGAGCTCTATAAAGAGCCCCGCATCATAGCCGCTTTCCTTTTTCCCATCTGCTAGCCACCAGCGCCGTCGGCCAAGCTCTCCGCCATCACCAACCCTAGCCGCCACCGCCGCCGAGCTAGTCCTCTGCGTTTCATCGTTTGGCCGTCGAAGTTGATCTTCTCCAGAGCTCCGCCGTGCCGTAAGGAATCTCCGGAGTTCTGTTCCATCTATTTTCCTCTTGTAACCACTTGCTAATTGCTCGCCGGACTTGCAGTGACACCGCCGCCAAACTCCTCTGTGCGCCGTCCTCGATCGCCCTCCGACCTCGGTTTTGGTTGTGGTGAGATCCTCGTCCTCTCCTCTTTCTCCCGGTCTGTTCCAATTCGCGATTGATGCACGGGTTCGCCGAGCCGGCCAACTCCGGCGAGCTCACCGCCGCGCGAGCGTGGCGTCCGCCGCACCGGTCCTGTTCGAGCTGGCAGCGCCGCCCGAACACCCGGATCTAATCTGTACCGTCCAAATCCGATCGGACGGCCCTCAGTGGCCGATACCCCTTCGCTGGCAGATTTGCTAAAGAGCCCCGGCTGTTGCAAATTTAACCCGCAGTCCCTGACCGGCGCGGTTTAATCTGTTTTCTGATTTTTATTTTATTTGAAAATACTTTGATCTATTTACAGAATTGCCATTACACCATTTTGTCTATATCTTGCTCAATTTAACTCTGTTTTGATCCATTCAAATTGCGTTAGTTTCGTAATTTGTGCTCTACGCAGTAGTACCACTGTAGATTAGATTTGCAAAAGTTTTTATTTCACGTTTAAGTCAGTCTCGTTAGGCCTTTTATAATTTTGTTTAGGCCGTAACTTCCACGTTTTAAATCGGATTTCGGTGATCCAAACGTCTATGTGATCGTAGTGACGTATGATCTGTTTTACAATTTATTTAAATCTGTTGGTGTACTATTCTAATGTTAGATCTGTTTGCAATGCATGTGTGTGCTGGATGCTTGTTTGTTGCGTTGTATTCGAGTTCAGACGGTGAGCAGAACGTGGGTGACCAAGATCAGACCTACTACGACCAGCAAGAGGACCAGAACCAGGAATACGCGAACCAAGGCAAGTATACATGGGATCATCCTTGTTACCTACGCACTTTAATCTACAAGTCATGTGCATGTGTCAAACAATATCCATAGATATACCTAGATGTTCAAACCTGTACCTTGTTACCGTGGGATATATGCATTTGGGTAGATCTGCTAGTGCTGTAAACTTATATCTATGATCAAATAAAATAATTAATGATATGCGCAACGTCTGTTTCTTATCTTGTTCTTGGTAATGTGAACCCCGGGCGTGGGAGCCTTCGTGCTCTTGGCCCCTCTAAATGATCTTCTGCGGGCAAAAGCTGGGACATACAGTACAACCGTGAGGGCTACATGGCTCTGGTTTTAGTTGGTTCGAGGACCTCTCCTCGCTTGATGGTGGTTACCCGAAAGGGCACAAAAGGGGCTTGCCGAGACGGGTATAGGACGGCCGCCTGGTCTCATTTGTATAGCCAGGAAGGAATGTGCCATCGGAAAGGGGGTTCCTATATCTGCTTGCTGATTGGAAACCTAGTGGCCACTATCTTGTTAGGGGAACTTCGAAAGACTTCATAGTGTACCCTGCCGTACCTCCTGGAAGAGGTGATATGGGATTTGCAAACCCCTGGCACATGGGGATCACGACTCACGGGTAAAGTTGTACAAACTCTGCAGAGTAATAAACTTATATCAGCCGTGCTCACGGTCACGAGCGGCTCGGAAAACTTGCAGGCTAACCACTTAAACGAAATTTACTTTTGTTCACGTTACTATCATATTTTGTTTTCGGACGATGTTGCCTTATTATTATTATTATTCATGTGGTTTAATTGGGTTTGCAAGCACAACTTGATGATTAATAAATGCTAAAATCTTGACCCACTAAAAGTGCTAACCGCAGTAAACCCGTGTCAAGCCCTTTTGAGCTGCATAACCCCATGTTGCTTGCTGAGTACGAGATGTACTTACGCTTGTTATATTTTTCTTCTTTTTGGATAAAAATCCGGATGGCTAACAGATGGATATGAGTATGAGCAAGATAAGTTCCCAGAGGAATTCTAGTCTTGCAGACCACCAGTCGATGTCCCTGTGGAGGAGACATCTCCGAATAGTCGTCACGTCGAGGTTATTTACCTTCCGTTTATGTTTAGTTTTATTTGATGATTTGTAATAAATACGCTATGTAATAAGCACAGTGATGATGCCTTTCTTTGTAATTTGTCCCTTATGTGTGTGGACTGTTTCCTGGGCGCACATAAGTTTATACATTTCAATTTTGTTCTTAAAAATTGGGTGTGACAAATTGGTATTGGATCGGCCGTGTTGACTGTAGGCGCAAGCCTAGGTAGAAAGGGTCGTGTTAGTCTCTTTTCTCTTCTGGTTCTTGCTTTTGCACTATATTCTTGTTAATTGTCAAAAATTTATTCTACTTTCTCATATTCTATTATAAAAAATTGTTGATCTAATCTCAACTTATCCTTAAAACTTTGATAGATGTCTCGTGCCCAGAAGACTGCCCGCATCAGCACCGGAGGACAGCTTCCACCTTCGACCCCCTACGTGCCTCAGGAGGACGGGCGGCATCACATGATCTCGATGAAGAGGAGGAGATGGAACCCATGGAGGAGGAGCCCGTGGAGGATATGGTGATGGTCCATGACATCACTGGACGTGACGGCGAGGAGTGGTACCTGACACCAGATGCATCACCAGAGTACACCACACCGCTCCAGCACTTGCTCCAGCCCCTGCTCCAGCACCTGCTCCAGTACCTGCTTCAGCACCTGCCCCGACGCCGCTGCCGACACCGACACCGACGCCGCTGCCGACACCGACACCTGCATCCGAGACAGCCCCACCAGTGTGACGGTGTACCTGTCTACACGTACACGACTCCGCATCCCAGACAGCCCACCAGTTGTCGCCACCCTTGTCCCACCCCCATGGTCTCTCACACCTTTACTCCCACTCCGTCGCCAACTCCTATGCCGAAAGACGACGAGGGGGCTTGGCGCCGCAGGACCTTGTTCCCGAAGCCCTCCGGCAACGCCTACTACCACAAGCTGTGAAGGAGATGTTGGGGAAGTACTACCCCGACTTGAAGGCCAAGTTTCGCTACATGAGTGTTGAGCATTACCACCCAGTGTGGAGGCTACCCGCTGGGAGACTTTCTTGACCATCACCTCCTGGAATGAAGGTCTGGGCTCTGAGCAGCATGAGTCTACCCACACCCATGGGGCCAGACGTCAGTCAATGCACTCCAGCTGGGAGATGCTGCGGAGGTGGCTTACTTGCATTACCATGGTCGTCGTTTCGAGGCCATGAGGCATGACAAGTATAGGTACCTGCCGCGCAACAGACCCGAGGAGGACACTTAGGCTATGTTGATGACCCCTGGCGTCAACCCCGCCATGGACGTTTCAGTGGATCACCTGTGCGAGGTGCAGGTTCACAAGGACAACCTGATGATTGAGCTAGGCAATGCTCAAGCTGCTGCACGGCGACATCAAGATGAGATCGACCACCTCAGGGCACAGCTAGGGATGTCCCCGCTCTACAAGGAGAATGAAGAACCTTACACCTACATCGACACTGCGCCATAGACTAGTGCCATGCTTTGTAATAATCGTTAGTAGTTCGATAGTCGTTCGATAGTCGTGTCTTATGAGTGAGTTTGGAACTTGTTGATCATTTGCTTGTTATTATGAAACATGTTTGATTTGGATCTTTCTATGATTGTGAGATTGTGGGCTTGTCCGCAAATCTCTTAGTTAAGTTTTCATGCGAGTTAATAAAGTTTCTGGGTTTTCGTTTATGTTGTTTCTGCTGTTCTGCTGGGAGCAGTCTGCGTTCTTTTCGACATATCTCCAGATCTGTTTGACCAAATACAGTGAAATTTTTATGGTAACAACTAGACTTCCATATCTAACAAACCCCACTGGAATCACCTAAAAAGCATTTTTCGTTTGTGAGATATGGCTGTCACAAGTTAAGGTTTCTGCGCAGTCTGGAAGACAGAACAGTTTCGCTTGTGTTCTGTTTTTGGGTAAGATAACGACAGAATCTAGGAACATGACCTGAATAAAAGTTGTAGATAATTTTAGTATCTTTCCAATGGTTTAAAGAATGCCTTAATCCGATATCTGGAACTCGAGATATGACTGTTTTTACCTGACTGTTACTGCTGAAAACGTTTCACTTCTATTCCATATGCTTACCCCATGCTACTCTCTGATCACTAAATGAACTTGCATATTTTTGGAACACAGATGGCTGCCAGAGGAGCTGGTTTTGGACGTGGACGTGGACGTGGACGTGGTCGTGGAGCGCCTGTGAATCCACCGCCACCACCACCACCAGTGGACATCCAACAGCTGATGGGCATCCAGGCTCAGTTTATGCAAACAATGATGCAACACATGCACAACCAGCCAGCAGGAGCACCACCACCATTGCATGTGAGGGACAAGAGGGGAGAGTTCCTGAAGGGGCACCCTCCAGTATTCACCCACGCAGTAGATCCACTGGATGCTGATGATTGGCTGCGAGCAGTTGAAAAGCAGCTGAACATAGCTCAGTGCACTGACCTCGAGAAGGTCCTATATGCATCAGGGCAACTGCAGGGAGCTGCCCAGGAGTGGTGGGAGTCTTTCGAGGATGGACGTCCCAACAATGCGCCTGCACTCACCTGGCAAGAATTCAAGCAAACGTTCCGCTCCTATCACATACCGGAAGGTCTAGTGGAACTGAAGCAAGAGAGTTCAGGGCTGAAGCAAGGGTCAAAATGTCTGTGGCAGAGTACCGTGACAAGTTCTCACAGTTGTCACGTTATGCTCCCAATGATGTGGCAGAGGACAAGAACAAGCAACGCTGCTTCCTAAGGGGGTTGCAGGATGGCCTACAGCTGCAGCTTATGGCCAATGTATATGCTGATTACCAGACACTGGTCAATCGTGCTATTGTTATAGACAATAAGCGCAGGGAAATGGAGGCCAAGAAAAGGAAGTTCTTGGGGCAGACATCCAACAACAACACTCGCCCCCGCATGAATCCTCCACCCCAAAACCAACTGCGTATTCAAGGACCCCCGAACAATGGGAGGTGGACAGAACCAGCAGCGGAATCAGTTCCAACAGCAACGACAACAGAAACAGATGCAGGGAGGTCAACAGGTGCCTCGTCAGGGAGTGCCTGCCAACAATCAAGCAAGAGGGGGAGCTCCAAATAACCCCAATGTGTGCTTTCGTTGTGGAGAACAGGGACATTATGCTAACAATTGTCCTCGGAAGCAGAATCAACCCGCACCTCAGGGGCAGAACAACCAGAAGGGGAACTACCCGAAGCCAGCACCTAATGTTGGACGCGTGAACCACGTGGCTGCTGAAACTGCACAGGAGGCGCCAGAAGTAATGATGGGTACGTTCAGTATCAATTCCATCCCTGCTACAGTTCTTTTCGATTCTGGTGCTTCGCATTCTTTCATCTCGCAAGATTTTGTTAGAATACATAGTGTGCTTTGTGTGCCATGAACAATCCTATAGCAGTAAATTCACCTGGGGGTTATATAAGAGCCACATATCAGTGTCTTTCAGTTAGTGTGAGTCTAAGGGGGGTAGATTTCCATGTGAGACCCATCGTGTTGAGAACAGCGGGAATTGATATAATTTTGGGTTTGGATTGGATGAAACAACACCGGGCAGTGAGTCCCGTGTCAGGAGAGGGTAGTGAGTTGACAACTCCTAGTGGAGACAGGATCAGTGTTGAGGTGCTAATGAAAGAGCAGCCAATGGCTGTGGTGAATCAGTTAGAGAAAGAGAACCAACCTCAAGATCGACTGTTGGAAGAATTCCAGGATGTTTTCCCCGATGATCTGCCAGGTATGCCACCAGACTGAGATGTTGAATTTATTATTGAGTTATTACCTGGAACTGCACCTATAGCTCAAAGGCCATATAGAATGGGGGTAGATGAATTAGAAGAATTAAAGAAACAATTAAAAGAGTTACAAGAAAAGGGTTTATTCGTCCTAGTTCCTCACCTTGGAGGTCACCAGTTATCTTTGTTGATAAGAAGGATGGGGGCCAGCGTATGTGTGTGATTATCGGACTTTGAATAGAGTCACAATTAAGAACAAGTACCCTTTGCCTAGAATTGATGACCTGTTTGACCAGTTAAAAGGTGCTTGTGTATTCTCTAAAATCGATCTTCGATCGGGGTACCACCAGATCAAGATTCGAGCTACTGATATCCCTAAGACCGCCTTTGTTACTAGATACGGGCTATATGAGTATACTGTTATGTCTTTTGGATTGACTAATGCCCCCGCACACTTTATGTACATGATGAATAAGGTTTTATGGAGTACCTAGATCTGTTTGTGGTAGTGTTCATCGATGACATTTTAATATATTCTAAGAATGAGGAGGAACATGCAGAACACATAAGATTGGTTTTGCAGAAACTTCGTGAGCATAAGTTGTATGCAAAACGGAGTAAGTGTGATGTGAGTCTGGTTGGTTGAAAGAAGTTGCTTTTCTGGGTCATGTTATCTCTAATGGAGGAATAGCTGTGGACCCAAGCAAGGTTAAGGATGTGTTGGATTGGGATCCACCAGTGGATGTAAGTGAGGTTCGTAGTTTCCTGGGGATGGCAGGATACTATCGACGGTTTATTGAAGGGTTTTCTAAAATAGCTAAACCTATGACCGCCCTATTAGAGAAGAATGCCAAATTCCTATGGCTGAAAGTGCCAAGCCAGCTTTGAGGAGTTGAAGAAGAGGTTGACTACAGCTCCAGTACTAGTCTTACCTGATCTGAGTAAGAAGTTCTCTATCTACTGTGATGCTTCCCGTATGGGTCTGGGATGTGTTCTGATGCAGGAAGGTAGAGTTGTTGCTTATGCATCTAGGCAGTTGAGGAAACATGAGTTGAATTATCCTACCCATGATCTGGAGTTAGCCGCAGTGGTCCATGCATTGAAGATCTGGAGACACTATCTGATAGGACACCCTAGTGATATATATACAGATCATAAAAGCCTGAAATACATTTTCACTCAGCCAGATCTGAACCTCAGGCAACGCCGATGGTTGGAATTATTAAGGACTATGACCTGGAGGTGCATTATCATCCAGGGAAGGCGAATGTTGTAGCAGACGCCCTGAGTAGGAAGAGTCATGTGAATGAGCTCTTAGTCACAGAGTGGTCTGAGAAGTTATGTGAGGAGATGGCATATCTGAATCTGGGTTTTTTTCACTAATGCAGTGGAGATGGAAGTAATGCCAACACTTGAGAAAGAGATACGTCAGGCTTAACTGCAGGATGAAAAGTTAAAAGAAATATCTGAGAATATAGTACTTGGGAAGGCACCCGGTTTTAGGCTGGATGGATGATGATGGTACCTTGTGGTTTGGTAAGAGAATCTGTGTACCTGATGTGAAGTCCATTAAGGAGGCTATCTTGAAAGAGGCACATGAGAGCAGCCTATTCCATTCACCCGGGTAGCACTAAGATGTATTGGATCTGAAAGAAAAGTATTGGTGGTATGGTCTGAAAAGAGATGTAGCAGAACATGTGGCAATATGTGATACCTGTCAACGAGTCAAGGCTGAACACCAGCGACCTGCCGGATTACTACAACCTATGAAAGTACCAGAGTGGAAATGGGAAGAAGTGGGCATGGATTTCATAGCTGGTTTACCACGCACCCAACGAGGGTATGACTCAATTTGGGTGATCGTGGATCGACTCACTAAGGTTGCTCATTTTCTACCAGTTAAGACCACCTATACAGGGGCAAGATTGGCAGAGCTATATATGGAAAGAATAGTGTGTTTGCATGGAGTCCCTAAGAAGATTGTGTCTGACAGAGGCACTCAGTTCACATCACACTTCTGGGGAAAGGTCCACGAATCGTTAGGGACACAGTTGACTTTCAGTACTGCTTATCACCCACAGATAGATGGACAGACAGAACGGACTAATCAGATTCTGGAGGACATGTTGAGAGCTTGTGCTTTGCAGTATGGGACTAGCTGGGACAAAAGTTTATCGTATGCAGAGTTTTCTCCTACAACAATAGCTACCAAAAGAGTCTCAAAATGGCACCATTTGAGGCCTTGTATGGAAGGAAATGTAGGACTCCGTTGTTCTGGAATCAAACAGGGGAGAGCCAAGTGTTCGGACCAAATGTGCTCAGGGATGCTGAGGAACATGTGAGGAAAATCAGGGATAATTTGAGGATAGCCCAGTCCCGACAGAAGAGCTATGCTGACACTCGTAGAAGGGACTTAACCTTTAAGGTAGGAGACTTTGTGTACCTAAAAGTAACTCCTATGCGCAGTATAAAGAGGTTTAACATGAAAGGTAAGTTAGCACCCAGATATGTGGGACCATTCCAGATTATAGAAAGGCGTGGGGAAGTGGCATACCAGTTGGAGTTACCAACAAGTTTATCAGGAGTACACGATGTGTTCCATGTCTCCCAGTTGAAAAAGTGTTTACGAGTTCCAGAGGAACAAATACCGCTAGAGGAACTAACTGTGAAGGAAGATCTGACATATAAGGAGTACCCAGTGAAAATTTTGGAGACAGCTGAAAGGATTACCAGGAGCCGTGCTATTAAGATGTGTAAAGTACAGTGGAATCGGTATACCGCAGAAGAGGCTACTTGGAAAAGAGAGGATGGGCTCAGAAAGGCTTACCCGCAGTTGTTCGAGTAAGCACCAGTCGAATCTCAAGGACGAGATTCATGTTAAGGGGGGGGTAGATTTGTAACACCTAAATTTTTCTTTGGTTCAAAATATTATTAACATGATTTATTTAAATTTATTGTGGCATTATAACATAGGCAAAATAAATAAATGTTGGGGAAATAAAACTTATCCTAGCCTAGCAACAAGATGATGCATACATGCTGCTGCATACTTTTGTTGAGTGAAGTTTAAAAATTCAGTTTGGAAAAGGTTTTGAAAACCAATTGCAAATAAAAAAGAGAAAAAGGGCAAAACATTTTTTCCCTCCTTCCTTCCATTTTGGCCCGTAGGCCTTTTCTTTCTTCTCCCTGCGGCCTGCCTGCACCGCTACCAGGCCGCGCCATCTTTCTCCTCCGCGCGGCCCATCAAGCCGGGCCGGGGCCCATCAGCGCTGCAGCGCGCCGCCCTCAGCGCCCGCATTTCGCTGACCGCTCGGCCCCGCGCGCACGCGCTCACTGATAGGTGGGGCCCGCTTGTCAGGAGCGTCCCCAACCTCCGTCCGAAGAATCCGCTGCGAGCCACCGCCGATCCTCGTCCGACTTCTCCGGCGTGGACGCTTATCCACGGGGGCTCGAGCTCTATAAAGAGCCCCGCATCATAGCCGCTTTCCTTTTTCCCATCTGCTAGCCACCAGCACCGTCGGTCAAGCTCTCCGCCATCACCGGAACCCTAGCCGCCGCCGCCGCCGAGCTAGTCTCTGCGTTTCATCGTTTGGCCGTCGAAGTTGATCTTCTCCAGAGCTCCGCCGTGCCGTAAGGAATCTCCGGAGTTCTGTTCCATCTATTTTCCTCTTGTAACCACTTGCTAATTGCTCGCCGGACTTGCAGTGACGCCGCCGCCAAACTCCTCTGTGCGCCGTCCTCGATCGCCCTCCGACCTCGGTTTTGGGTGTGGTGAGTCCCCCGTCCTCTCCTCTTTCTCCCGGTCTGTTCCAATTCGCGATTGATGCACGGGTTCGCCGAGCCGGCCAACTCCGGCGAGCTCACCGCCGCGCGAGCGTGGCGTCCGCCGCACCGGTCCTGTTCGAGCCGGCGGCGCCGCCCGCCGGCCCGGATCTAGATAATCTGTACCGTCCAATCCGATCGGACGGCCCTCAGTGGCCGATACCCCTTCGCTGGCAGATTTGCTAAAGAGCCCCTCGGCTGTTGCAAATTTAACCCGCAGTCCCTGACCGGCGCGGTTTAATCTTATTTCCGATTTCCGATATTTTATTTCGAAAATACTTTGATCTATTTACAGAATTGCCATTACACCATTTTGTCTATATCTTGCTCAATTTAACTCCGTTTTGATCCATTCAAATTGTGTTAGTTTCGTAATTTCGTGCTCTACGCAGTAGTACCACTGTAGATTAGATTTGCAAAAGTTTTATTTCATGTTTAAGTCAGTCTCGTTTAGGCCTTTTATAATTTTGTTTAGGCCGTAACTTCCGCGTTTTAAATCCGATTTCGGTGATCCAAACGTCTATGTGATCGTAGTGACGTATAGATCTGTTTTACAACTTTTATTTATTTATTTAAATCTGTTGGTGTACTGTTCTAATGTTAGATCTGTTTGCAATGCATGTGTGTGTGTGGATGCTTGTTTGTTGCGTTGTATTCGAGTTCAGACGGTGAGCAGAACGTGGGGTGACCAAGATCAGATCACCTACTACGACCAGCAAGAGGACCAGAACCATAAATACGCGAACCAAGGCAAGTATACATGGGATCATCCTTGTTACCTACGCACTTTAATCTACAAGTCATGTGCATGTGTCAAACAATATCCATAGGATATACCTAGATGTTCAACATGTACCTTGTTACCGTGGGATATATGCATTTGGGTAGATCTGCTAGTGCTGTAAACTTATATCTATGATCAAATAAAATAATTAATGATATGCGCAACGTCTGTTCTTATCTTGTTCTTGGTAATGTGAAACCCGGGCGTGGGAGCCTTCGTGCTCTTGGCCCCTCTAAATGATCTTCTGCGTGCAAAAGCTGGGACATACAGTATAACCGTGAGGGCTACATGGCTCTGGTTTTAGTTGGTTCGAGGACCTCTCCTCGCTTGATGGTGGTTACCCGAAAGGGCACAAAAAGGGCTTGCCGAGACGGGTATAGGACGGCCGCCTGGTCTCATGTGTATAGCCGGGAAGGAATGTGTCATCGGAAAGGGGTTCCTATATCTGCTTGCCGATTGGAAACCTAGTGGCCACTATCTTGTTAGGGGAACTTCGAAAGACTTCATAGTGTACCCTGCCGCACCTCCTTGGAAGAGGTGATATGAGATTTGCAACCCCTGGCACATGGGGATCACGGCTCACGGGTAAAGTTGTACAAACTCTGCAGAGTAATAAACTGATATATCAGCCGTGCTCACGGTCACGAGCGGCTCGGAAAACTTGCAGGCTAACCACTTAAATAAAATTTACTTTGTTCACGTTACTATCATATTTATGTTTTCGGACGATGTTGCCTTATTATTATTATTATTATTATTATTCATGTGGTTTAATTGGGTTTGCAAGCACAACTTGATGATTAATAAATGCTAAAATCTTGACCCACTAAAAGTGCTAACTGCAGTAAACCGTGTCAAGCCTTTTGAGCTGCATAACCCCATGTTGCTTGCTGATTACGAGATGTACTTACGCTTGTTATATTTTTCTTCTTTTGGATAAAAATCCCGGATGGGTAACAGATGGATATGAGTATGAGCAAGATAAGTTCCCAGAGGAATTCTAGTCTTGCAGACCACCAGTCGACGTCCCTGTGGAGTGGAGCATCGTCGAGAGTTATTTACCTTCCGCTTGTTTATGTTTAGTTTTATTTGTTGATTTGTAATAAATACGCTATGTAATAAGCACAGTGATGATGTCTTTCTTTGTAATTTGTCTCTTATGTGTGCGACTGTTTCCTGGACGCACATAAGTTTATACATTCAATTTTGTTCTTAAAAATTGGGTGTGACAGTGGGGCCGGAGTAATATATTCATGAGGGGGGTATTAAAAGAGGAAGGATCTAAACTTGATTTGTTTAGTTACTTAATTTTGCAAAAAAATTCATGTATCAATTTTGTTGTTATTTGACAAACTTTGTCTAAACATAGACTAACTAGGCTCAAAAGATTCATCTCGATACGTACATACTAAAGATATAATTAGTTATTTTTTTACCTATATTTAATGTTTTATGTATTTGTCCAAATATTGATATGATGATTGATGTGATGGAGAGAGGGTGAAAAGAGGTGGAATCTAAGGGCGTGTTCGTTTCCAGGGCAAATTTTTTTTGCCCTATCACATCGAGTATTGCGGCCCTAGTTTAGCCTATTAAAAATATAGTAATTAAAAAACTAATTTGTCAGCCGGAGACTAATTCACGAGATGAATCTATTAAACTTAATTATTTCATGATTTGACAATATGGTGCTACAGTAAACATTCGCTAATGATGGATTAATTTACCTTAATAGATTTGTCTTAGTAATTAGCATATGACCATGTAATTAGTTTTATAATTAGTTTATTTTTAATAGACTAAACTAGTGCCGCAATGTCCGATGTGACAGACAAAAAAAATTGTCAGGGAAACGAAACCCCCTAAATAGTAAGATGACGCAAAGTTTGTTGATTTTGCAACGACAGTCGCTGCTAGGCCTACTATATAGGCGTTATACCCACCATGTCATGAGCTGTTGTCGAGTCCATCTGGAAGCAGGTAGCCAGCCTCTGCTACCTTCTCTGTCTCCGAACAGACCAGCTTCTGCTAGCCTTCCAAAGTACTCCGTACTAGTCGTTGGAGTGTGCGAGGCAACGACAATACTACTGTTTGCATGCGTGCTTCCAGCTGCATCTTTTTTTTAAAAAAAAAAAACGAATTCCAGCTGCATTGTTGGCCGGTATCCGTACGTGTGTAGGATGCATGAACGAACATCCCTCCATTTCAAATTACAAGTCATTCCAAGAATGTTAAAGTTTTTTAACTTGATTAAAGTTATAGAAAAAAACATAAAGATTTATGACATCAAATATGTATATTATAAAAATATAACTAATAAAAAATCTAATAATACTTAGTTGGTATGATAGATATTATTATCTTATTATATAATTTTGGTTAAAGTTAAAAAACTTTGACTCTCCAAGATTTTTGGAATGCACTTATAATTCGGAACGAAGGGAGTATATGATTCAACCTCCGGTTAATTTGCTGGAAGACAGACAAATTAACATTTCCGAGATCGAGTCTGCGTTGACACGTTCTCTCCGGTTTGCTGTCATCGATCAGCTTGTAGGGCACCAACAACTAGCGAAGAACTGGTCAGGTCGCAAGCTTCACCGCCACAAAAGCTAGCGTGCCGCCGCACCAAGGACAGGGATCGGAGATAGCACGCAACCGCATGCGCATTCGTATGTAGGGACGACGACGAATAAATCGATAACGAATAAATCGAAGTACGGTTAATAAGACAAACAAAAATGATGTACTAATAAGTAATAAGTAGGTATGCATATATCTGCGCTCCGAAGGGCTGTCGATGATCACACGTTGGCCAATTGACCAGACAATCACATGCACGACCATCCGCAAAACCGTTTTCTGATCACGCGTACATACTCCCTTCGTTTCAATTTTATAGATCTCAGTTTAGTTTTGTTTTTCTAGACGATCGATATACAGTTTTTTCTTACGTATCTAGGCACATTATCTATCTATCTAGGTTTCCAACAAAAGCTATATATTATAACCAAAACGACTCGTAACTTAGGACAGAGAGTAATACGTGTACACTATAAACAAAAATCCAAACATACAGAGAACGAAAGAATGAACACATTGCCGTTTCATCTATACAAGAACAAAAAAAAGAAAATCCCAGCAAAGACGACTTTATTATGTACGTATATGTTTTTGATGTATTATACGAATTCAAATTTTCAGTTTAATCCAGAGAAGCACTAAATAGATCATGAAAAATTAAATACCACGACAATTCCCCCCTAGTCAAAACTTGACATCCAATTAACAATTAATCTATTGTAACAACAATATTGGTGCTTCTTCATTCCCATATATGCAAGAGCCAAGAGAAAGGTCGACCTCAGCTTCAGTTCATATGCCACCAAAGCTAGCTGCGCCGGCCGGTACCACAATTCCTCACTCTCTGCTCCATCATCTAGAGGAAATTGGGGCTTTGCAAAAAATATATACTAGTAATTACATATGATATTTCTACTACTCTATTTGATAACTAGTAATCTCAATATACACATGGCAAAGAATATAGATATGATATGACGACTCAAAAAAATAATATTGACGACGCCACATTACATTGATATATAATACAGTTTTGCATAAACATAACATGTTACACGATACTGGTTGTCAATAAGGCAACATAGACACAGGCTGTTGTTCTTCAAAGGTAGTAGCACATGGACACAAGAATCTGAATTGTAAGCACCCGGAGACGACACCTGTTCTCAATAAGCCAACATATAAAGGCAGAAGCTTGTTCAGTATTGTCGGGGGTTCACAAGAGGGGTACCCCCAATCAACGCAAATAAATAGGTTAAACCTAGAACACCAATTAATAAACCACAGCTAGGCTGACCAACCCCTCGGAGCCCGCCACGTCCGAGCCCTCCACCAGGTCTCGGGCGAACGCATGCTCTCCGCCTCGTCCAAGCCCTCTAAGCCAGGTCTCGGGCGAACGACACGTGTCCTCTAGCCAGGCCTCGGGCAAGCACACGCTCTCTGTCTCGTCCGAGCCCTCCAGGCCTCGGGCGAGCACATACACTCCGCCTCGTCCAAGCCCTCCCTCAGGCCTCGGACGACCGCACGTTCCCCGTCTCGCCCGAGCCCTCCAGGCCTCGGGCGAGCGCACCACCGCACCTCGAGACCCATGCAGGGACCTCGAGCCCTTCCAACATAGCAGTCAGTCCCTCGAGGCGCATCATGCCTCCCTCGAGCGGCCCCAAACATCAGATATCAGCCCCATTCCACGCATTTAATGCACCCACCTACTCAGGTCATGTCCACTGGTACACCGCACGTACCACAGTGAATCGGTGTAAAGGTCAAGTCTCGTTTCCCACAGGCATGGGCAAAAAGGCGCATAGTACAGCACTGTTCAGCCATACCCCGCACTGTACACGCTCGAGCCCCTACCTCGAGACCCGGATACCCGCCATCCCGACGGGTTTTTCGGAGCCTACCCATGCCTGCGGGGCCTCGAGCCCCCCTTTAACGCCACTTCGAGGCCGGCGCTAAGCCCCTCGAGCCCTGACGACTCTCTTGTCCTTTAAGAACAGGTACCTCGAGGATCCGGAGGGGCCCAGCTACGACCGGTACAAGCCAGAACGTGCGCAGCATGGCCTCCACGACGCCACGCCGCCACGTCTACGATCAGGACAGAAGCCATGCTTCAAGGACGCTGCTACAGCAACCCCACGCCGGCTACAGCTACCTCGACAAGACAGGATTCCTATCCTACGCCATACCAATCCCTGTATCATTCCTGTAACCCTGGCCTCCTCTTGCCCTATAAAAGAGGACACCAGGGGTCTTCAGAACGACGATTAGAGACATAGACGGTCATCCATGTCTACGCACTCAACTAGACACACACTCTCGCGCACGCACTCGAGCCCGGACCCTGGTCCACGCTCGGTGAGCTTGTATTCACCCCTGTACAAGCACTTAGGGTGCAAGTAATGCAAGAACATCCCCCGCTGGACGTAGGGCCTTCTTTGCCCGAACCAGGATAAACCTTGTGTCATCTTGCATCATCATCCAGGAAGAGAAGCACGCGATCGTTATTACTCGTTGGTGTGATACCCCCGGTTACGAAACACCGACAGTTGGCGCGCCAGGTAGGGGTGCGCGTGTCCGAGTCATTTTCTCGCTGTTTCCTAGATGGCTGCTTCGCCTCCTTCGTTCTCTGCTGGTGCCGTCATCTGGTTCGTGAGCCTCGAGTTCCTGGCCACCGGCAACGGCAACGAGCTGACCCTGCTCTCCGCGGAGGGCCGAGCGGAGGGCGTGTCACGACACCCCGTGCGAGGGGCGTGGCACGTCGCCCGCACCACCACGTGTCGCCACCCCAAGAGCGGCGCCGTCGTCACCATCGTCGCCAGGCACAGGCGGTGCCGGCGGCGTACACTCACTTCCCCGCGGTCGGCGCGGAGTTCCTGAGGAGGGGCCTGCCCGGCGCGCGGCCGGAGGTTTCCAGGGCACGCTCGCGCCCACCCAGCGACGCCGCATTCGTCAGGCGCACGGACCAGGAGCCAGGCCAGAGGCCTCCGAACCGTGCACCGTCGACGTCACCCGGCCTCCTCCCGCACGGGGTGTACCGCGCTCGACGCCGGCGGTTCCCTTTCGCCCTAGACAACTCCACGGCAGTACGCCGCCCGCCAGATCGACGAGCGCCGTCGGGACCGATCGCCGGCAGAGCAGGAGGCGTGCCTGGGCATACTACTGCAGGCCATGGCCAACCTGGAGATCGTCCGCCCCGCGCACGTCGACCACAGCTTCTCGCGAGCCATCGAGCCACCCCGGCGAGCCACCGTCGGAGAGTGGTACCACGAGCTGCGATCCCAGCATCAGCCAGGGCGGCACACCGTCAACAGCACCGACTCAGACGAATACGACTACCACGACCCAGACTTCTGGGATCCCACGAGGGAATGCTTCCACCTCGAGGGGGTCGTATATGACACCGAGGACGAAGATGACAACAACAGGCCAGCGCTCAACCTCGGGGCGCCCGACGACGTGGCTGCGGCAGGCGGATCACGCGTTCAAGGGAGAAACGAGCCCGTCGCGGGGCTCGCGCCAGCCGTTCCTCCTTGACACGACGACGGTCGAGCAACGCAGCTCGCACAGCTGCGGGAGGCGATCGCCAAGGCTGAGGAGGAGCGAGAACGTCTGCTGCAGCTCGAAAAGACTCTTGTGCAGGAACCCGCCCAGCCTCGAGGGGCCGGAGCTCGAGGAGGCTCGAGCGGTCCATCAGCAGATCCTCGAGTCGGTGTCCCAGTGCGTCAGCGAGGTCCCGAGTCACTACCCAACGGGCAGAGGTGGTGGCTGCAATGCTGCTCCGCGATCTACCAGCCGTCTCCAACCCAGAAGCTAGGCGCATGCTAGGGGAAATGAAGGGCCTCCTCGAGACAGCCGCCGTGCAGCAAGCCGAGAGCTCAGCCTCGCCCCTCCGAGGAGGAGCCTCAGAGAAGCCGGCAGGCACACCTCGCATCGAGCGTGGGGAGTCCGTCCACCAACCAGACGCCCCTCGAGCCAGGCCAGGCCGGGAACGGATCGTTGACAACAGGCCACCTCGAGATGACGATGACGCCCGCAACGACATCAACCGCCGGGCAAAGACAAGGGTGCAGAGGAGCGTGGCTACAGCGCCCATCGAGGAGGACGCTACGACAGCGACGAGGACCGGCAGACCCTCGAGCCCCCGGGCCCTAGGGTCTTCAGTCGGGCCATCCGTACCTCGACCCTCCCTGACCACTTTCGACCACCGACCAACATCATCAAGTACGACGGGGGGGTCGAGCCCAAGCTGTGGCTTTCTGACTTCCGCCTGGGCTGCCAAATGGGAGGAGCAAAGAACGACGACCGCGTGATCATACGCCAGCTCCCGCTCTACCTCTCGGACACCACCCGCCGGTGGCTTGAGGGGCTCCCGCCACATCAGATCCACGACTGGTTCGACCTAGTCAGGATCTTTGACGGGAACTTCAAGGGGACTTGTGTGCGCCCAGGCAATCCTTAGGATCTGCGACGTTGCAGGCAAAAACCAGACGAGTCCCTCCGCGACTTCGCTCGGCGATTCTCGAAGCAACGCCTCGAGCTCCCCCACGTGCCTGACGAAGATGTCATCTCAGCATTCCTTGCTGGCATGACATGCCAAGAGTTGGTCCACGAGCTAGGACGCTACCGTCCCAGGACGGTCGAGGATCTGATGGATCGCGTCACCAGCTTTGCCTCGGGCGACGAGGCAGTAGGGGCCTTCTTTGGCCACTCCCTGGGTAAAGGCAAGGCGGAAGCTACGCCGGAGGGCTCGGGCAAGGGCAACGATGCCAAGAATCGCAACTCCAACCCCAGAAAGAAGAAAGGCAAGAGAGGAAAGGGCAAAAGGAAAGAAAGGCCGCCGATGGACGCGGCGGCGATGAAGAAGTGCTTGCAGGAGGCCTCGAACATAAGAAGCCTCGAGGCCCCCTGGACGGGGCCGTCTTCGATAAAATGCTCGAGGCCCCTGCACCTATCACCCAGGCCCTGTAAATCACAAGCTGAAAGATTGCCGACTGCTAAAGCGCTTCTACACCAAGCTCGGCAACAAGAAGGAAGACGTGCCAAGAGACAAAGACGACAACCGACGCGACGACGGGGATGCAGGCTTCCCTATGGTGCGCGACTGCTTCATGATCTTCGGGGGGCCGACCGTCGGGCTCTCAGCTCGAGAGAGAAAGAAGGAGCGCCGGGAGGTCTTCGCACTTCGCCCCGACGCCCCTCGGTACCTCGACTGGTCTGAAGCGCCGATCACGTTCAACCGTGATGACCATCCGGATCATGTTGTAAATCTGGGGGCGTACCCCCTCGTCGTCGACCCCGTCATCGGCGACGTACGGTTCACCAAGGTGTTGATGGATGGGGGCTCGAGCCTTAACGTCATATACCTCGAGACCCTCGACCTCCTGGGGATCTCGAAGGACAAGCTCCGACCAGCGTCGGAGGGTTCCACGGAGTCGTACCAGGAAAGAAGGCACACCCCCTCGGGCGCATCGACCTGCCCGTTTGCTTTGGCACGCCGACCAACTTCCATCGGGAAACACTCACCTTCGAGGTAGTGGGGTTCCAAGGGTCCTACCACACCATCATCGGCAGGCCAGGCTACGCCAAATTCATGGCAGTCCCCAACTACACATACCTAAAGCTCAAGATGCCAGGGCCGAAAGGAATCATCACCTTCGACACCTCCTACGAGTGCCTACTACTGCAACGTAGATTGCGTTGAACGTGGGGAAGCCAACGTTCACCTCAACTCGCTCGAAGCCTTGGCAGCCCTGGCAACAGAAGACGTCTCGGAAGCAAAGCGCCACGCCGGCACCTTCGAGCCGGCAGAGCACACCAAGCTGATACCCGTCGACCCGACCTCGACCAACGGCAAGACGCTGGCCATCAGCGCCAGCCTCGAGCCAAAATAGGAAACAGTGCTCGTCGACTTTCTCCGCGCAAACATCGACATGTTTGCGTGGAGCCCCTCGGATATGCCAGGCATACCGAGGGGAGTCGCCGAGCATGCCTTGGAGATCCGGGCCGGGTCCAGACCGGTGAAGCAGCGCCTGCGCCGCTTCGACGAGGAGAAGCGCAGGATCATCGGTGAGGAGGTGCACAAGCTTTTGGCGGCCGGATTCATCAAGGAGGTATTTCACCCGGAGTGGCTAGCTAACCCTGTACTAGTTAGGAAAAAGAATGGAAAAATGCGGATGTGTGTAGATTACACCGGTCTGAATAAAGCATGTCCAAAGGTTCCATTTCTTTACTTAGAATTGATCAGATTGTCGATTCCACTGCGGGGTGTGAAGTACTTTCGTTTCTCGATGCGTATTCCGGCTACCACCAGATTAGGATGAAAGAGTCCGACGAGCTCGCCACCTCTTTTGTTACACCCTTTGGTATGTATTGCTACGTTACGATGCCCTTCGGCCTTCGAAAACCGGGGCAACGTATCAGCGCTGTATGCAGCACGTCTTCAGCAAACACATAGGCAAAACTGTCGAGGCCTACGTCGATGACATCGTGGTCAAAACCAAGAAGGTTGGGGACCTCCTCAGTGACCTCGAGACCACGTTCGAGTGCCTCCGGGCCAAGAACGTGAAACTCAACCCTGAGAAGTGTGTCTTTGGCGTGCCTCGAGGCATGCTACTTGGCTACATTGTCTCACAACGGGGGATCGAGGCTAACCCAGAAAAAATTACAGCAGTCACGAGGATGGGCCCCATTCGAGACCTCAAGAGCGTACAGAAAGTGACAGGTTGCCTAGCCGCGCTCAACAGGTTCATCTCGAGGCTGGGGGAGAAGGCGCTACCCCTCTAGCGCCTGCTGAAGAAGACAGAACGCTTTATGTGGACCATCGAGGCTGAGGAAGCCCTAACCAAGTTGAAGGGGTTGCTGACTTCCGCACCAATCCTCGTGCCACCACGACCAGCCTAGGATGGCAATCCCCCCGAGCCTCTCCTCCTCTATGTGGCCGCAACCACCCAGGTGGTCAGCGCCGTCATAGCCGTCGAGAGGCACGAGGAGGGTCACGCGCTACCAGTCCAGCGGCCAGTGTACTTCATCAGTGAGGTGCTCTCCGAGGCCAAGACTCGGTACCCCGCACATCCAGAAGCTGCTCTACGGCATCATCATCACGAGGACGCAAGTGCAGCATTACTTCCTCGCCCACCCCATCACGGTGGTATCATCCTTCCCCCTCGAGAAATCATCAACAACCGGGAGGCCACGGGGCGCATCGCCAAGTGGTCTGCCGAGTGATGGGGGAAGCCATCACCTACGCTCCGCGAAAAGCCATCAAGTCACAGGCGTTGGCAGACTTTGTCGCTGAATGGACCGACACCTAGCTCCGCCGGCGCAAATCCAAGCCGAGCTCTGGACCATGTACTTCGACGGATCCCTCATGAAGACAGGGGCTGGCGCGTGTAACATCCCGACCCAAGGCTTAATAGGAATAATGGGATACTCATACCAACAAGTTGCAACTTCTTTTTCGGAAGCCCATCTCCAAAAACTCTAAAGTTAAGCGTGCTTAGCCTGGAGAAATTTAGGGATGGGTGACCGACCGGAAGTTCTTCCCGGGGTGCGCACGAGTGAGGACAAAGTGCGCAGAAAAGACTAGTGTTGGTCTGTGAGGGAATTCTATGTCCTAGAAAAGCTACCAGATGTAAGTGGGTCTGGTCTCGTGGAGGCGGGACGTTATAGAATGGTATCAGAGCCGACTCTCGCGGTTTCACGGGCGCGTGTGTCGCAGTTGCTTAGGCATGGTGGTCATGACTGGTGTGGACCCGAAGTGGTCACACAGCATGGCACATGTGCTGGCACTGGACACACGGACATGGCCAAGAGAGAACGTTCTTGGCTTGGGATTGATCGACGAGGACGTCGATCTCTTAAAGGGGGTGAGGATGTAACATCCCGACCCAAGGCTTAATAGAAATAATGGGATACTCATACCAACAAGTTGCAACTTCTTTTTCGGAAGCCCATCTCCAAAGAACTCTAAAGTTAAGCGTGCTTATCCTGGAGAAATTTAGAGATGGGTGACCGACCGGGAAGTTCTTCCCGGGTGCGCACGAGTGAGCACAAAGTGCGCAGAAAAGACTAGTGTTGGTCTGTGAGGGAATTCTATGTCCTAGAAAAGCTACCAGATGTAGGGGGCCTGGTCTCGTGGAGGCGGGACGTTACAGCGCGGGTCTGCTCTTCATCTCACCCCTCGGAGGTCCACATGCGCTACCTGCTACGCTTGCACTTCCCCGCCTCCAACAACGTCGCCGATACGAGGCCCTTGTCAATGGGCTGCGCATCGCCCTCGAGCTCGGGGTCCGACGCCTCGATGTTCGAGGGGACTCGCAGCTCGTCATCAATCAGGTTATGAAAGCTTCAAGCTGCATCGACCCAAAGATGGAAGCATACTGCGGAGAAGTGCGCAAGCTGGAGGACAAATTCTATGGCCTCGAGCTCAATCACATAGCTCGAAAATACAATGAGGCCGGGACGAGCTGGCCAAGCTAGCATCCACGCGCGGCACTGTTCCACCAGACGTCTTCTCGAGAGACATTTTCGAGCCGTCCGTCAAGGCGGACAGGGGGCTAGCTCCTCGACGCCACCCCTCGAGCCGGACACGGGGGCCGGCTCCTCGACGCCACCCCTCGAGCCGGACACGGGGGCTGGCTCCTCGACGCCCCCCTCGAGCTGGACACGGGGGCTCGACCGATGACGCCACCCCTCGAGGGTGATCCCTCGACATCCGCGAGGCAATGCAGGTCGATGCACCCACTTCTTCGACATCACGACCCCTCGACTGGCGGACGCCCTTCCTCAAATTCCTGACGCAAGGCGTGCTACCCAAGGACAAGACAGAAGCCCGACGCATCGCCCGAAGAGCTAAAACCTACGTCATCTATGGCGACGAACGAGAGCTGTATCGTCGAAGCCTGTCAGGAATCCTCCACGCTGCATCCCCCTCGAGGAAGGACGCAGGCTCCTCGATGACATGCACTCGGGGGCTTGCGGCCATCACGCGGCACCAAGAACCCTGGTAGGGAACGCCTTCCGACAAGGCTTCTACTGGCCAACTGCCATCGGAGACGCCAAGCGCTTGGTCCGAGCTGCCAAGGGTGTCAATTCTACGCCAAGCAAACGCATCAACCTGCACACACTCTGCAAATGATCCCCATCACCTGGCCATTCGCTGTCGGGGGGCTCGATCTCGTGGGTCCCCTCAAGATGACGACTGGAAAGTGCACGCACGCGCTCGTGGCCATCGACAAGTTTACCAAGTGGATCGAAAGCTAAGCCCATAGGCGACCCCACCTCCGAGAAGGCCGTCGAGTTCATCGCCGACATCATGTACCGGTTTGGGGTACCTAACGTGATCATCACTGACAATGGCACCCAATTCATGGGCAAAAAAGTTCACCAGCTTCTGCGACAGCAACAACATTCGCGTGACCTGGGCCTCGGTTGCATACCCTCAATGCAGCGGGCAGGTTGAGCGCGCAAACGGCATGATACTCCACGGGCTGAAGCTGAGGCTGTGTTCAAGACCCTCAAAAACTTCGGAAAAGGGTGGGCTGCGGAGCTCCCTCGGTGCTGTGGGGCCTCAGGACTACGCCAAGTCGAGCCACCGGGTTCACTCCATTATTCTTGACGTACGGCGCCAAGGCCGTCCTGCCTACAGACCTCGAGTACGGCTCCCCTCGACTTCGAGCCTACAACGAGCAGACCAACGACGAAAAGCTCGCCAACGCCAAGGACCAGCTCGAGGAGGCTCGGGACGTAGCGCTCATCAACTCCGCACGCTACCAGCAAACGCTTCGACGCTACCACGACAAGCACGTGCACAAGAGGGACCTGGCGGCGGGGGGATCTCGTGCTTCGCCGACTGCAAGACAACCGAGGCCGTCACAAGCTAACCCCTCCATGGGAGGGCCCATACACCGTAGCCAAAGTGCTCAAGCTAGGAACGTACAAACTCTACGACGACCAAGGCAGGATCCTGATGAATGCGTGGAACATATCTCAGCTACGTCGCTTTTACCCTTAAAGCCTTGAGGCCTCGTTCATTTTGTTGCTTTGTACACACTTGTCAAATATGAATGAGTAAACTCATGTACCATCTTTCATATTGCTTAGCAACTTAAGGTAGCCTCGACCCTGCCTTGCTCAGGGTCGAGCCTCCCTCGGGGCTAGACATGGGAGGGCCCTCCCAGACCCCGGAAAAAGTGTGTTTTTCTTTCCAAATTTATTTGACCGCCATCTCGATTCACATCTCGAGCGCACTAGCAACGTCTAAACCCGTAAATACCCTCGAGTCTCAAGAGTCAGGGGACGTCAACGTAGACGTCCACCTACGCCCCCGGGCTACGGTACCCTACCTACGTCTCCCCTCGAGGAACTCGTGACGCGTATCAAGGGAACATAGACTAAGCCGGTAAAGGCTCGAGCCTGTGATAAGGAGACATGGCCAAATAAAATTGGAAAAAGAAACAACTCTAGCAAAGTAAACAAGTCATTTTTATACAATAGCCTCGAGAGAGCATAAATTGTGGTGCAAATTTTTACAAGGGCCTCAAACGCCCAAATTGGCTCGCAGGCCCTAATCCTCTTCAGTATGATACTCCTCCCCGAAGTCTTCCATAGCGGGGTTCGACCTCGACACCCGAGCTAGAGGGAGGAGGACCCTCGACACCGCTGCTGGCGTCAGGAGGCAGCACGTCTTCCTTGAAGATCTTCGCGAGACGACGTCCCCGGCTTCTCCATCTTCTCCAAAATTTTGTCGACGCGGCGGTTGTTCCACTCCTCGTCCTTCCCCTCGATCTCGATGAAGCCATTGGCGACAACGTGGACGGGGAAGCGAAAGCCAGAGCGAACGACCGCAAGCGTCTGCTTGACGCCATGGTGGAGAGCTTGCCGGACACGGTCCCGCGTGGCCATGTCGAGGAAGCACAGGGCGTCGACCAAGGCGTCGCCACGAGCCACCGCACCTTCTGCCGTGGCCACCGGAGCAACACCCCACATGGAGCCGAGCCGGTCGAGGGAAGCACGAGCCCGCTCCCCCACCATCGTCTCGTCTCGGAGTTGGTCCAAGAGAACCTGGTTCGTGCCTGTCCTCGGAGCTCCTTGACCGTCTTCTCGACCCCTGCGCACTGAACAGGGAAGAGTGAGACTGCGGCATGACAAAGAACTCGAGGCCAATCAAGAACAAGGGGTAAGCCTTACCTTCGCAATGTTGCCCCAGTGCGGCGAGGTCGCTTGGTAAGGCCCTCAGCGCGCTGCTCGAGCCTGCGCTTCTCGGCCAGCATCGGAAGCTTCTCGGACCTAAGCTCCTCAACCAGCTGCCGTCTCCACGAGGGCAAGATCCTTTCGGATCACCTCCTGCCGCGCAGCCGTCCTTGCAGCTCGGGCGTCTTCAGCCTCTTTTTCCACCACTGCTGCTGCGGATCGAGCGGTGGAGGCTTCGCGTTGAGCGTCCTCCGCTTCCTTCCACCTTGCCTCCGCTGGGGTCTGGGCGGTGGCAGCCTCGCCTCGGGCGTCGGCAGCTTCTTTCCTCGCCGCCTCCGCTTCGGCCTGGGTAGAGACGACATCGCTGTGGGCTTCGGCGGCCTCCTTCCTCGATGCCTCGAGGGCGGCAGCGACCTCCTCCTTGGCTCGAGCGGCCTCGCACCGGGCCGTCTGGACCTCCGCCTCCGCCTCGTTGAGTCGGCTCGCCATTTGGGCGTTCCGACTTAGCTCAGCGCTGAGGTCTCGAAGCTCCGCCTCAGCCCTTGCGAGGGCGGCCGACATCTGTGCGGACCGGCTCGCCTCCCGGAGCAGGACCGCTCCGCCTCCGCCATGAGCTCAGCCACCTCCCGGAAGATGGCCCGCACCTCGCGCGGGCCCCCCGCTGGGCCGGTTTGCTCCACGGGGACCACAGCAAGGGACGGGCTCGGCGCGCCGGGGAACGGCCATACTGGCCGGTCAAGCTCGACGTCGAGCAGTTCCACCTTCGCTTCGAGCTCCCCCGGCTGCGGTCCACCACCCGACGGCGCGGGCCCCGGCTCCTTCCGTCCCTCCGCCGGCACCCCCTGTTGCACCGCCGCACCCGAGACGGCGTCGCAACCTCGCGTAGGGGAAAGGCTCGAGCACTGCCGCTCCCTCTTCCCTGGGCTGATCCCGGCGTCTTCTCAGCGCCAGCCGGCGCCTCGGGCGCCTCCGCCATTGTTGGACCCGCGGCAAGGAGTGGCTCCTGCTCCAGCTCGATCAGGAGGTCCTCCACCGTCAGCTCCTTCTCCGGCAATGCCTCATCCCTCTTCTCCTCCTCTGCAGCCCGGCCCGTGTAGGTCGGGGCCTCGAGGGGCGCAGGACTCCTCAGCCACGGACGCCGCTGGGGCCGTGGTTGCCCCCGTCGCTTCCCCCAAAATGGTCGACGCGGCTGGGGGAGGCTGGCACCCTCCGAAGACGCCGTGGAAGGAAGAGGAGGGGGAGGAGGCAGCGCCTCAGCAGACGTAGTGGTGGCGGGCTCGACGCCGTAAGCTGCGGGCCCCTGCAATACAAAATGACAATGATATCAGAACCAAGAAGGATGCTCGACCCCTGCGGTCGATGGCGACGGCCTCACCAAAATTGGCGACGATCATCTGACTACCTCGAGCCATGGTAGCTCGAGCCTTCTCTAGCCAGGCGGCTTCCCTAGTGGAGGAAGGTGCCATACCTCGAGATGTTGGCGCCTCGGCAGAGCTCGAGGTTTTGGCCCGCTTGGACGCAGCGAGGTCCACCTCCTGGTAGGAGCGTTCCCCCTAACAAAACAAGCGATGGCTACATCACCAAAAGTAAAGGGTAAAAGCCTCATCACCAACAAGATCCGAGAAATACTCACCCAAAGCGGCGGCCAGGCTTCTTCCCGGAGTCGCCGGACCCACTCGGGGGCTTCAAGCCCACCCCATGGCTCGAGCCCTGCGCCTGGGCTGTCTCCGCAGGGCTGGGGTGGGGGAGGGTTCCCGATGCCTCCCCTGGCTCGACCTCGAGGGAGAGCCCTCCTTCCGCCACCACTCGCGGGAGGGTGACCGTGCTTTCCTGGTGCCGTCGTCGGGGCGCCTGTCCCGGCGCGGGCTCACGGGACCTGCTCGGCGCTCGCGATGGCGGTCGCACCCTCCCACGTCTGCTTCAGCGTCCCGACGGCGCTGCGGCGATGGACTTCGGAGACGCTCGCGCCCCTGGTCGCGAGACGCACGGGGGCTCCCTCCCCGACGCTCACGGTGGTGTGGGCTCGACGCCTTCTCCTGACGCCCGCTCCTCCGCGGGCTCGACCCCGACCTCGACGGCTCGCGGCGATCGGGCCCGGAGTCTCCCCTGTGCGGTCGCCGCCCCTCGAGGCTCAGCCCTTCTCGAGGCTCCCCACCTGGGCTGACGTAGGGGCGGCCTCCTTTGGTGCTGCGGCGGAGGCGCTCTGGGTTTGGGGCTTCATCGAGATAGCAGCGCGTCTGGCATGGAGCTCGACGTACCCCGGGCCTCCGATGAAGCCAGGGTCAGCACGGCCCTCCGCGGCTGCGCCCCGCGCGACCCCTTCGCCGGGGGGACCTCCAAAAATGTTCTCCTGCACAAAGGAGCGGTCAGCCCCCCGACGGAAGACTCCCGCGTGCCTCAGACGCGCGTCCATCCCCTCGTCATCGTCATCCTCCTCATCATCGCTCTCCTCCTCGAGCTCGAGGAGCTCAACTCTGGGGACTCGTCCCCGGCCGCCGGTTGCGATGGGACTTCGCCAATCTTTGCTCCCGAGCCAAGCGATGCAAGTTTTTGTTTTTCTCTTTATTTCTTTTTTGCGTCCTTGCTCTCCTTATCTTTTTGAGCGGATAGGCGCCTCACCTGGGTATACGCAGCGTCCTCCCTCACCGGAGGCCTCAACGCCCGATAGGTAGACGCCCCCTGCGAGGGTGAACTAGGTAAGGAAAATCACAAAGAGAAGAAGAAAGGAGGGGCTCGAGGCCGACGGCTTGAGAAAGCTTACCAGATCAGGGACACCCCGCGTCGGGTGCCATAGCGATCAGGTTGGTTTCCTCGGGGCGGAACGCCCTTGAATCGTGATCGACACCGGGAAACGGCTTCGTTCCGAGGCAGCTCCCCCTCGGCCATCCTCGAGCGTTCAGCAACTCGAGCGAGGCCTTAGGCCCCATCTCGAACAAGAGGAGGGGGCGGTCCGCCAGGGGAAGGATCCTCCGCTGGTGGAACGCCCAAATTACCGCCGCAACGGTTCACCCCTTCTCCTCCACCAACGTCTTCATCGCCTTCATCAGCGGCGCCAGGTGGCGCTGCCTGTCCGACGCGACGCCCCACGTCCACTTCTCAGGGCGCTGGGTGAGGACGCCGCCGGTGTACTGCGGGGAAGAGACCGCCCTCATTACACAGATAGAACAGTGGTCGTCCCACCCCGCTGGTTGGAGGATAGCTTGTAACGCAGGTACTCGCGGGGGACGCCGGCTGCGAGGTTGCGGTCCTCGTAGTGATGGCCTGGGAGCCCATGCGCAAAACCGCCTCCCACCGGACTTCGAGGCCTTGACGAAGAGCTCGCCCCGGAAGAGGTGGATGAACATCTCCCAATGCGGCTCCATCTTCAAATACCCCTCGCACCGCGGCAAAAGATGGCGGCGTGCGAGATGGAGTTGGGGGAGAAGTGGTGTAGCTCCACCTCGAAGTGGTGGGTGAGCGCCAGCATTAAGCGGCTCGGCGGAACACCGGAGCCCATACGGTGTATAGGTGTAAAGCTCACCACGTACCCTCCGGCGGGTGGGTGTGGCTCGCGGTGGTCCGCCGATGGAAGTATCCACCACGCCGGCCCCGCCTCCGGGTTGGGGCGGAGGAGCCCACGTTGCCACCAGCATGTCCAACTCCTCCTGCGTCGTCTTCGTCGGGCTCCAGGCCTCGGGCGGCAGCACTTGGGATTGGGCGGCCATGTCGGCAACGGCACAGATCTGGGCGCGGACGGACGGCCGGACGGGAAGTTCCAATCGCGAGTGCGGGAGAGGTGTGTGCGGAGGCTACGATGGAGGTGCAGGCAAAGGCAAAGTAAAAGTCCCTCCCCTCTTTTTTTCAATATTTATAGGGGCAAACCTCAACGGGCGGGGTTCTCCACGGCCACGCAAAAAGGTAACCGCACGCATTTAATGCGCCTGGCTAACCGTGTCTCGAGCCGAATGCAGGATACACGTGGCAACATCCCATCTGCTCAGCTACCGGGGCCCTCCGTGGCCGCCGCTTCAACTTCACATCCGCGCCACTGGCGCCACAATCTCCGCTGCCTTGCCTAAAAAGGCGCGCCCAACGGGCAGAAGAATTCCAGACGACGGAAGCCTCTTCGAGAAGGTAAAATTGGGCCCAGGCCCTAAGCC
Source organism: Coix lacryma-jobi var. lacryma-jobi (assembly GCA_009763385.1). Taxonomy (NCBI): domain Eukaryota; kingdom Viridiplantae; phylum Streptophyta; class Magnoliopsida; order Poales; family Poaceae; genus Coix; species Coix lacryma-jobi. The sequence goes on from CM019829.1 coordinate 124,700,730, forward strand.
TCGAAGCAGCCGTTGCTGGCCCTCGAAGGGGGGTTCGACAGCCGGCTTCGCGCGCCCGAGTCAGGGACACCAAGGGGCGCCACCCGCAGCAGCGCTCGAGGGCCAAGCCCTCGAGTCCCCTCACGTGATCCAAGGCAGGGAGCACGACATGCAGTGAAATCCCCTCATAGGGAGACGTCAGGGTCCCCGGGTCCTATCGAACAGGACCCGGCATTCACTGCAGACCGAGCACCCATGCTTTATGAGACCGCCTCCAGGCCACAGTCGACCCCTATCGAATGGGGCACGAGCTCTCGCTTGGATTCCCCCGTTACCAGCTCACCGGGAACCTCGATACTCGCCCGCTCGTGGTAGTACGAGGCATCCCACCTCGCATCCGATCGAAAGGACTCGGCGGGATGACAAGCCAGGGCAGCCGGCGTACCAGACAGCTCGAAGAGCCGGACGGTCGGCTCAGCCTGGCATCCCTCGACGAAAGAGGGTCAAAAACTCGGGAGATCGGCACTCTCGAACTAAAAAACGTAATTAAGCAACCATGCACAAAAGCCCCGAGGGGAGTCCTAACCACTCCCTCGTGGCCTCGGGGGCTACACGCGGGTGTCGCTCGCACGACACCCACGGATCTGACACGGCCAAAACCCTCGAGATCTAACCCTCACACGAGAAAAATCCCACGAGGGAGTCTTAACCACTCCCCCGTGGCCTCGGGGGCTACACCCGCGGGTGTCGCTCGCACGACACCCACGGATCTGACACAGCCAAAACCCTCGAGATCCAACACAGCCGAGCCCTCACAACCCAGGTTAAGAGCCCCCGCACGAGTGCAAGCACTCAAACAAGGGCTCGGGGGCTACTACTGCGGGGTTCACAAAGGGGGTACCCCCAATCAACGCAAATAAATAGGTTAAACCTAGAACACAATTAATAAAACACAGCTAGGCTGACCAACCCTCGGAGCTCGCCACGTCCGAGCCCTCTACCAGGCCTCGGGCGAATGCATGCTCTCCGCCTCATCCAAGCCCTCTAAGCCAGGCCTCGGGCGAACGACACGTGTCCTCTAGCCAGGCCTCGGGCAAGCACACGCTCTCCGTCTCGTCCGAGCCCTCCAGGCCTCGGGCGAGCACATACACCGCCTCGTCCGAGCCCTCCCCCAGGCCTCGGACGACCGCACGTTCCCCGTCTCGCCCGAGCCCTCCATGCTCGGGCGAGCGCACCACGCACCTCGAGACCCATGCAGGGACCTCGAGCCCTTCCAACACAGCAGCCAGTCCCTCGAGGCGCATCATGCCTCCCTCGAGCGGCTCCAAACATCAGATATCAGCCCCATTCCACGCATTTAATGCACCCACCTACTCCGGTCATGTCCACTGGTACACCGCACGTACCACAGTGAATCGGTGTAAAGGTCAAGTCTCGTTTTCCCCACAGGCATGGGCAAAAAAAGGCGCATAGTACAGCACTGTTCGCCATACCCCGCATTGTACACGCTCGAGCCCCTACCTCGAGACCCGGATACCCGCCATCCCGACGGGTTTTCCGGAGCCTACCCATGCCTGCGGGGCCTCGAGCCCCCCTTTAACGCCACTTCGAGGCCGGCGCTAAGCCCCTCGAGCCTGACGACTCTCTTGTCCTTTAAGAACAGGTACCTCAAGGATCCGGAGGGGCCCAGCTACGACCGTTACAAGCCAGAACATGCGCAGCATGGCCTCCACAATGCCACGCCGCCATGTCTACGATCAGGACAGAAGCCATGCTTCAAGGACGCTGCTACAGCAAACCCCACGCCGGCTACAGCTACCTCGACAAGACAGGATTCCTATCCTACGCCATACCAATCCATGTATCATTCCTGTAACCCTGGCCTCCTCTTGCCCTATAAAAGAGGACACCAGGGGTCTTCAGAACGACGGTTAGAGACATAGACGGTCATCCACGTCTACGCACTCAAAGACACACACTCTCGCGCACGCACTCGAGCCCGGACCCGGTCCACGCTCGGTGAGCTTGTATTCACCCCTGTACAAGCACTTAGGTGCAAGTAATACAAGAACATCCCCCCGCTGGACGTAGGGCCTTCTTTGCCCGAACCAGGATAAACCTTGTGTCATCTTGCATCACCATCCAGAAAGAGAAACACGCGATCGTTATTACTCGTTTGTGTGATACCCCCGGTTACGAAACACCGACAAGTATCCTGCAATAAAGTGCTATTCTATTGATCCAGTAGGGGGTTACAGACTTACAGTCACATAAAGCCTCTGGGTAGAAAACCTTGAAAGACAAAAACTCAAATCTATACCTCTTATAAAGCAAAGACCCACTAGCAATTTCTCTTGCCATACAAAATATCCACATCAATATTCACTAGAACACCCCGGCCACTATCTAGCATATATAACTATCCCTTCATGCAAAGTGTCTACATCAACATCCACTAACAAATACCATTATGTCTTTATTCAAGATATTCACATTAGCAAACCACATCAACATATATTTAGTTGTCTATATTATAATGCTAAAATCATCCACTAGCATGTATTATGATATTTATTTATTCATGTATTATGATAATTTCACTGATAATATTTGCAGCAACGCACGGGGCATTCTCCTAGTTACACTTAAGGGTAACTACATTATTCAAACAAATTGCGAGATGCCAGAAGGGAAAGGAGAGGGTCCAATGGTGGTGGAAGTCGGGGGCCACAAATGGCGGCATCAAGACGGATGATGTCGGAGGGTGTGGGCTGTCATGGTTTGGCTTAGCTAATAAGGATTGAGGAGAGATAAATAAAAAAATAAAGAAATAGAAGAGGAGGAAGAGAAGACATTATGATCAGTTCCTTCTTTTCATTACAAGAAGTTATTTCAATCACATTTTACTGCAACAGTTTTAGGTCCATCGATGGAGCTACCCGAAATAAAAAAAACCACTTCATTATTAAAAGCATAGCTATATACCTAATAGACCCTTACACCAATCGTTAATGATATATGTTTTCTTGAGGGCTGATGAGATGCCAAGGTATTTGTATTCTAACAAGGAATATATACAGAAGAAAATTAACCCATGAGAAGCCCATCGCATGAATGTGAAATTATCACTCAAGAAATAAGCATTTTTATGGAGGTTTCCTACCATCGCCAAAATAATGATATATTCCTTGAGGTTTCAATTTAATTTACCCCTCAAGAAATATTAGCTGCCAAGAATATCCCATTTTTCTGGTAGTGATTGTATATTGTACCATGCAAACTGGTTGATGTTGGAAAAAAGTTGTCTACCATCATATATGTAACATATGTACTGAAACTACCGTGCCTTATTCATCTACACACAGTAGAGAAAACTTTCAGTTCAGCATATTAGTCTCGGCTAAAATTAAACCCAAGACCTAAGTGGGTCCAAGTTTCTTCGGTGTCAGAGGACCAATCCGAACTAAATGGTTTACATTAGTCCCGGTTGCTATACCAACCTGACTATTATAGACCCCCTTTAGTCCTGGTTTGAGACATGAACTTGGACTAAAGAGTCTCCAGAGTGAATTTAAAAAAGAGAAGTATATCTTGTCTATGTCAAATATGTGGTGAAGTTCAGATGGCAACACTTGCAAGGGCTGTAGTGGGAGGTCTGAGTACCAATGTCTATAGTCACGTCTTTTTATCCAATAAATACTTGAAACCGGGACTAGAAATCAAGACCTTTAGTCTCTGTTATGAACTAAATTAAAGCCCATTTTGCTACTAGTGACATATATATATAATTTAGCTCGAAGTGGATTATGGTGTCAAGTTGTACATGATGCCACCTAAGTAGCGCATCAAGGTGTACATCATGCCACCTAAGTAGCGCTCAAAGGATCAAGATGCCGACAAACGAAGGTTCAATAGTTGTTTCAAAACTTAATCGTGAAACCTAGCCAATAAAGACGTGGAAATAAACTAACCGAATAGACTATGACTCCACCCCGTTTATAGACCTTAGGTGTATTTGGTAACATGCAAAGTAATGCAAACGTAATAAGACAGTTCATTTTCGCTTGCAGCTAGTAACGTTCGCAGCCATTTTTTTATTTTCGTTTGTGGCTAGTAACGTTTGCAGCTATTTTTTTTTCGTTTGCGTTATTGTAGTGGTACCAAACATCCCGTTAGTTGTAGTTCACAAGCAAGCTAATCCTAGGTCAAAGTTTGCAACCTAGGATGAGAAGCAAGCATTGTTGGAATGACTTAGCACTTCGAGACTCAGATTTATAATTCTTTGAGCAAGTGCCCTACGTTTAGTGCAACCGAGATGATCGTGTCCCTAAACTTGCTCAAAGTTCGTGGTATGTGGAGGTTACAAACGGGAGGAGTGTGTGAACGTTTATGGTTTCCTCTATCACAGAAAGAGATCCAGGCCTCCCTCGTAAAGCTGGAGAGTTTGCAAAACATGGAAGGGTTCCATAATGTTAGGTAGACCTGAGCATTTTTAGCCCGACCCGACTCGACCTGCGGGCCTGGCCTGGGCCCGTCGGGTTTTGGCCCGCCCACGAACCTTACTGGACAGGGCCTGGGCAGAGATCTTGCTGCCTAGAATTTTTTTTCTCGGCACGATCCCGGTTCGAAATACTTTTTTAGCTGTTTTACACTATAAATTACGCGGGCAGCCCGGGCCCAGCCTGACTCGCTCAGTGAACGGTAATAGGCAGGATTTTTTCGGCCCGACATAACCGGGCTTTTTTGGCCCGCCCCACAAAATGCTCAGGTGTAATGTTAGGTAGTCCTCACAGGTAGTGTTTGATTGGTGGGATGGGGGTGGGATGATCCCTCTTCTATGTTTGGTTCAAATCCAATCTTTAGAGAATACTAGCACAAATGTCCATGCGTTGCAACGGAGAACATGATATTACATGGTTATTTATACGATTGGTGGCTCAATATTATTTAACTAACATGTCATGTGTTCCAATTCGTGTGAAAAAAGGAAATTGGAATGCTTTTTCTATTTAACTTAATATATTCAAGTTAATTAAGATTGGATGATCTATTTAGATTATGACTCCTCGTTATTCTCTCAACACCTAATACAACAACAACGATGTTATAAACAAATTAGCACTCTATAGTTATTTATATTTATGGAATTAGTTACATGAGACTATACAAAAAATGGGTTTCAAAAAAGAGGTGAAATTTTTGTCTTTTTATTATTAGATAGGGATTAGGGAATTAGAGATAGTTATTTATCATTGATTTTATTGGAGAAACAAAAGTGAGCGGATACAATAACCAAAAAACCACGAAAAGATCCAGAATAAAAAAAACTGGATACAAATTGAAACGTAAACAAACCAAAGTAAAAAAAGAAAATATTATTTATTTATTAGACCAAAGTCAAAGGGGGACACGGCTAATAGGATCGGGTAGACACAAACGCCGACAAAAATTTGAGATACCTTATAAGATTAAAGCTGGAAAAAAATTGTGGCAGAAATTTACCTATTAGTATATATATGTGTAAAATATAGATTTATGGAGCTCTTTTTTTATTTGATTTGGATATTTGGCTCATTTCTTCTTTCGTTCTCTTTCTATGCTCAAGGCTGTCACAACTATGCTAATCCCGATGAGTTGTCAGTATGTCACGTCATTGTGAGAGTTCTTGTACATGAAACATATAAAATCTAAAGAAAAATATTATGCTCATTTTTTATTAATTTGGAGCTTTGCCAATTTACCGATTCCTCCTTGTTACCTGTTTTATTTGATTTTTAGCCGAATTAGATTGTCTCATTGAGTCACGAGTTCCAATTTGGGTTGCGCTGCAGCCATAGACACGGCTTCAATTTAACCGTATTGAAAACAACTTTGTACTTGATTTTTTTACTGTTTGCGTCCATAGTGGTTATTAGGGAGGATGGACCAAACAAAAAAATAGAAATTTTATTTCTTGCGTTGCAACGGAAAAAGAAAAAACTATCTATGTTCATTTAATTCAGTTCAGCTTGCTACACATGGCAACGACCGCAACAACTTAATTTGTATAGTTGCTACTTTTGATATTATGAGTGGTTACTATAACAATCATAAACGAACATGCCTATGGTAAGGGTCATCAGGGTCAACTTCTTTATATGATAATATAAATTTTCTTAAACTTTAATAGAATTTGCTAAAGGATTTATAATTTATCGGGGTCGGTTGACCCGATAAACCCCCTAAATTCGCTCCAAGAACAGACTCATTAATAAAACAAGAATGACAAATGTTAGATATCTATCTATTTTTTTAGTAAAGCTAGATATCAAGTTCTGTAATCTTTTTTGAGGACCTATAAAAATATAATTCTAATATAGTATCATTTTAATAAAATCGACAATGAGTTAGTCATCGTCGTGTCTCGATTTCCATATTATGTCAGCCTTACCAAGATTCTACAGTTATATGCGGATAACTTAGAGTTTTATACTGTCAAGTATAAAAAGCTTGAAAAAACATTTATTTTTATTACAATAATGACAAAGTGTTTAGGATTTAATTTCAGTTTGATTAGTTGGGTCATCGACGGAATAGTACCAACAACTTAGTAATACTGTATTTACTACTTATCTTATTTTATTTGTACAGGATAGTACTAAATTTATTATTTATTTTTTATTTTTATTTATTTTTATAATAAAACATAGTTACCTCATCATCATGAAATTAAAACAAATAAACAAAAAGGGATAGAAAAGTCGCATACATCACACCATCGAGGAGATGGTAGGGGGTGGCACCTTCCTAAGATCCCAACGGCCAATGCTACGTACGGAAAAGGGAAAAAAATCGACACCAAACATAAACGGAAACAGAAAAAAAAAAAGGACTCAGACCGACTAATGATAACCATGTTTGATACGGAAACAGAAGTAATTGGGTTGGACCAAAATTATATTATAGGTGGCAGAAATTTTGCCTCTTAATTATAAATTATAATATAATTATATTATATTAGGTATAGATATAGATATAGATATAGATTATTATTAGGTATAGGTATACTACTCTAGTTTGGTAAAAAGAAGTCGTTTTAAACATGGTTTTAGTCAAATATTAGGAATATAAATCATAAATAACTTTTAAATTGTTAAGTTTAGAGATGTAAAAATCATATAAATAAATTTATCTTGAAAAATACTTTCATAAAAATATACATATATCACTTTTCAATAAATAGTTTAAAGAAACAAATGGTTAAAGTTATGTTTGGAGACCGTGTCGCTGTCTGAAACGACTTACCAAACTTTTTATTATTGATAAGATAGATAATATATATATTATTAGATATAGGTACAGATATAGATTCCAAGCATATTCACTTGACTTTCGTCCCTCAAAATTGAGGACACGGAAATAGAATCGTACACAAAAGTCACGAAGTTGACATCGAGCTGCGCCAGCGAGCACGGAGCCATCGGCAAGCAACACAGGTGAGCAAGAAGGTGCGCCGATTGGATACACGGACGAGCCACGGGCCGCCTCTGGCCAGGTCGAGGCCCCCTGGGGTCACGACATGCCACAACAAGGTTATGGCTCCACTCCCCATGTCGTCGGCAACCATCCGTAGATTGAAGAAGAAGGGTGCAGTGAAAATGAATTAAGGATTTTTTTTTCTAGCCAGATGCAAAACCTATGACTCATGAATAGTGTTGCACAATAGCTTTAGGTTATGGTTCAATTCTTTACAACCCAGGGTGTCTGATGAAAAATGGTTTTTTCCCTTTTCTATTTTGTTTTCTTTTATATGTATAAAATAGGTTGAAACAGGAGCTAACGATGTCATCCACCATCTATCTCATTCCTATTTATCCCTTCAACCAAATACAAAATGGGTTAAGCATGTCCTTTGTCAAAAAAAAAATAGAGAAAGGACTCATCTCATCCCGTCCCGTCCCAGAAATCAGAGACAGGACCGTCCCACCTCATCTTAACCGCCAACCAAATGCTACTATAGAGTCTTCAGTCGTCTTTACTATTCTGTTTGTGGTGGAGGATGCGCTAGGTTTGTTTTCCCACGCTTTGCGTCCGTCATCGAATGGTAGTTACAATGTCCTCACAATGACAAATAAGGCCTATCCACAATACGTTGTATGGGGATACAACTATTAAGAGGTCATTTGTTTGAGCTCATTCCGGGTCCGAATCGTCCGGTAAGGATTGGGTATATAAATTACATACACATTCCTAGCTGGATTGGTTGAAGGCCTTGATACCATGGTAACCGTACATAGGGTACTTGTGTTTGTCCATGTCACGCCCTATGTCGCAGCATACTTGGCTTTGACCATTTTGATAGTCCCCAAGTAGTGCGGGTCCGAGTGATCCAAGTGGTCAAGACATTGTTTGAATCTCATGAAGTAACAATTACTCCATCTGTCCGTCCATGAAAGAATCAATTTCTAGAATCCGTGTCAGTCAATTTTTTTTTTTAACTTTGACTAACTTTATAGAAAAAAAAAGTAATAACATCTATGATATAAAATAGACATATTATGAAAATATGTTCTATGATGTGAATTTGGTACTATCAATCTTGATAGTTCTAGAAATTTGGTCAAAGTTTAAAAAGTTTGACTTAAGAAAACTCTATGAATTGATTCTTTCATGGACGGGAGAGAGCAGTTAGCTAAAGTTTAAGGATCTAAATTGGTGAACTAATGGTTAAACTAATCATTAGCCAAAGTATTAGCTCACTAGTCTATAAAACATAACTAGTTAAAGTAATCATCAATCCTAGTTCATACAAACAGGTCCTAGGATCGAAGTCGGAAACCAGTCGGGTGCGCTTCTAGCCGGTTGGTGGGCCCAAGTGGCACGAGTTATCCGCCGATTATTGGGGTCCGAATTCGTACGAGAGTTAGTTTGCGTGATTATTATTTATTTATTATATTTTTGATTGATGATGAAACAAGTATGCGTGTTTATTATATCTTGTAATTATTATTGTTATTTTTATTTACATACTATATATACGTACATCTAAACAATATCGATGGCGTTCGTCCAAATTAATCTCGTGCGCGTGCCCGATCGTGATCGGTCTAAACTCTAAACCGCAAAACCAGCTGATAATAAACACGCGAAAACTGTCGGCGGTCCAGCCTCCTCCTGGGCCTCTCTCTCTTGCGGCGACGGGCCGACCGCTGCCGCCGCCCCACCCTTCCAGGTGCCGGCCCAGGTCGTCTTCTCTACCCTCTGCCGGCGACGAGTAGACAGACACACCAGGTATGCGCGCCCGGCCGCCGTTCTCTTCCTTTCACGCTGGGCGGGGCAGTCCCAGGTTCGGCGCCGGCGTCAGCGGCTTCATCCCCCTCCTGCCTCTCGCCAGTCGCCTCCGTCCTCCGCACATCGGCCGGCCGGCGACCCTGCGTACCGCCTCCGCTGGATCGTCGACGGCGCCCGGCACCTGCGGCCGCGCCCCGAAGCGCTTACGCCCCATAGCGAAGCGCTACCCGTCCGCTTAGCGCTTTAGCTTGCTGATGCTGCGTGCGCTTAGTGCCGCTTTTTGGAACCCTGTTTGTTACCCAGCATGTTCTATTCCAACCAGATCAACGTTATTTCGCTTACTGGCTGTTTTCCATCATTATGATTAATTTCAGGGCCAACAGCACCCCAGCGAGTATGTCACACTCGGAGCACAGCAACTCTCCCGCAATCAAAGAGATGGGGATTACAGGTGGAAACTACACCACTAAGAGAAGAAGATCGGAATCTGATTCTCGGAGGATAAGACAGCGGCAGCTTGATTTTCAAAGCATAATACCGTGCAAAGTTAATATTCAGAGTCTTCCTGAGGTATTTATACCATATATCTTGGCAAATATTGCTCTTATATAATATGTACTGAGGTACGTGCTGATAGACTAGATTTTATTGCTGATTCAAACTGCACGTTCAGGATATTGCTCTGAGGATAGCCTCAAAATTAACGTTGAAGGAAGCTGCTCAGACGTGCGTGCTGTCGAGCGTGTGGAGACAAGCTTGTGTGTTCCATCCTAATCTCTACTTTGGTATTCAGACAGTGCTTGGAAGTCGTGCCAATACAGAACAAACTTTCACTGATCCGAGGAAAAGAATGCTGACCACTAACAGGTTCATTGAGAGGGTTGATGCAATCCTGAAAAACCATTCCACCACGCAGGTGAACAAGTTTGCCATTGATTTTGGTTTGTCGAAAGAGCATGCTAGTCATGTCGACAGATGGGTTTCGTTTGCTATTGCATCAAAGGCAAGAGTTGTCGTTCTCGACCTCTCTCTCCCATTAGATCGAGACGGTTATGAGTTTCCTTTTCAACTTTTCGATGGCCAGAGTGGATCTCACCTTCATGCTCTTCAGCTTCGCTGGATCACTTGGGTCCACCTCCTGATTTTTGTGGCTTTGCAAATCTTAGAATGCTTGATCTTGCCTTTTTGATTGTATCGCAAGATTTACAGCGCTTACTATCAAAATGCAGTGTGCTTGAGTGGTTAAGGATCTCGTGGTGCTGGTTAAGCTTGTCATCTCTGTGTGTTCAAGATCCATTATACCGGCTGCAATATTTATGTGTTAAGGATTGTCGTTTTGATGAAATTGAATTTCATGCACCTAACCTCATGACATTCGAGTACAATGGTTTCCAAACTTTGGTTAATCTTAATGAATGCTTGAAGCTTAAGACAGCAACTATCAAACTCCACAACGAAACTCTTGAATATGTGCTGACTTGGATTCCATGTATACTTCCTCAAGTTGACACTCTGTGTGTCGAACTTCGGATCAACAGCAAGGTCTATTTTTGTCTCTCTGTACCTTCTGCACTATTTTTGTTTTCCATTTCATATCTTGTTGCCTCACTTCCACTAAACTTATTTCAGATGTCTGGATTTACACAACCCCCTCTTAAGTTTATTCAGTTGAGGCATTTAACTATGGACATAACCTGCGGCCTTGATCCAAATTCAGTTTTTCAACTGGCTTATCTTTGGAAGCAGCTCCACTTTTAGAGGATCTTTATTTCGATGTAAGTAAATGTTTTGTATGCCTGCATTAGTGTATTACTTTCTGTGGTTACACATGTTTTCCATTTCATTGTTATCTAGTTATTATTGTCATGCGGCTCTATCTTATTTATTTTACCGTACAGATGTTTGTATGCTCCATCTGTTCTAGAAACCCATATAAAGTGATCTTTCAGACCTCTTTATCAACTATAAACTACTTGTCTGGTATGCACTCTTAGTAAGCTGAGTTATGCCAGCTCACTATCTTTCTCCTTTAGAGAACAGAATCCAATAATAATTCATTGACAAATAGATAGTATTGATCGACAATATCATTGTGTCCCCATGATAGTAACTATTGGATCGTTATCTTCCTATCATTCTTGGCCATTGGCTCATGTTCGGTTTCAACTCTAGCCTACTCCAACTTGTTTGGGACTAAAGGCTCGGTTTTTTTGCTGCTGTTGTTCTTGGTCATTCGCATATGAGAAGCTTATTCTAGGTATTCATTGTTCGCAAAAGAGTGCCGTCTTCAGGATGTGAGACTGTTAACAAGCTATGATTGATAGTATGGTTGGCAGTTTATTAATTGTGTGTTTACTATACTTATATACATAAAAACATCTGTTTGGGCATAATTCCATTCTTCATTTGTTTCAATAATAAGTCGTGTGCTGGCTATTCTTTTCCCTTTTTTGTTTGATGTATCATTTTATCTTTTTTTATAAAAAAATGTAAAAAAGCAAATCTTCATAGTTGTTTTGTCAGTAATAAAAGGTGGAAAATTGTTATTGCAGATGTCTGGTATGGATTCAGAAAGCAATGCTGATCTGGACGACATAATGGATTTTCCTCATTATCATCTCAAGACAGTTTGCATAGATTGTTTTAGTGGAACTCATGGCCAGGTGGGACTAGCAAAATACATCCTTAAAAATGCATTAGCCTTGCAGCATTTAATTTTGAAATCAGGTTTCAAATTTAAGGGATTCTCACCTGTGTATGACCGCTATGGGTGGCCGGAAGCCAATAAAAAACTTGTTCCACTAGATACCAACAGCGTACTCACAATTTGTAACTATGATTTTTGTCGGAGAATATGTGATGAATAATTTGTGCTTATAACAAATGTTTAGTCAGCTTTAAATGTGTTGGATTTGCTGATGAACGTTATCTATGAAGTAGATGAATTGAAGGTTTGCAAATTGTTTCTTTGTCCCCTCTGAAAGAACTTGAGATGTGGTATTTGATAGCACTCAGGCTCACAAACCTCTTTTACCAGATAAAAAAAACATCCTTCGTCAGCCACTCTAGTTCAAATTTTAAATTTCTAGTGTTTCCTCTATGAGATGGTTCCCCTCCAAGTAAGAGTGGTGTGTGATCGGAGATTTCGCGGGTGAGTGCCTGCACAGTAGCTAACGGAAATTTTTGTTCCCACTTGGTGGTTACCAAGATACCACGATCTAACTTTTCATAGGTCAGAATTTCAGCATAATTAGCCTAAGTGAACTTTCTACCCGTCAACTCAATTTATCTTGGACTCAAAGTTTCAATAATAGCATTAAAAAGAAGTGGTCATTTATTATTATACCTTGAATTACTTTTTTCCGACAGGTTCCTAATTATGTTGAAGTCCTCCTACTATATTATCGATGGAGGAGTACTAACTTTGATAAAAAATTCTTTGTTGCTCTTCTTATGCTACCCATAAACAAAGGAAAAGGGTCAATCGAAAATCATCTACCTTATTTCTTAAGACAAATTTATATAGTACTCCCCATCGATAATATTTTCTACATCAAAACAATATTGATTTATTCCCATTAGCATCCCCTCATACTCCGCGGACATCGCCAATGCCAAATGAAATCAGCCCCGCATAGAAATTCTCTAGACGCTGAGTCGAGAAACTATTTCGGTTAGTTTCTGATAAAGCAAAAAGATCAAGTCTGTTATCTTTACATATCATATAAAAAAAGTGTATTTATCTAGGCCGCGTAGACCTCTACAATTCCAGAAATTCCTTTTATTGGAATATTTTTTTTTCTTTGCAGACACCTTCGTATGGTGCGTTTCTTTAGCTTTTTATTTTTGCCACCTTTGATGGGTAGATGTCAACAAGTACCCCATCAAGGCCCGCACTTTTCCGTCCATCACATCTTCCGTCAAGTCACCACAGAGTCGACCGATGGTAGAAGTATCAGGATCGATCTCATCATCCTTTGAATCAATTTCTTTATTAGTTGAATTAACAAAATAAGAAGGTTTCAATCTCTCTTTTTCAACATATCTTTTCAAAGAGCTATAGAACCAGCAACTAAGTTTTCTTTAGCACCTAGACTGATCCCCACCCCTCCTAAATTGTGCTCAATACGATCACTAGAAGAAGAACATACTAGCCTGGTGGATGGGGGAGTTGTAATTCGAAATTGTTTAGGGTAATGTGTTGTGTGCTACTAGGCGCAGGCTACATGTTCTGCTTGATTCGTTCCAAGCCGTGGTTATTGCTAGTGCTCATGATTCAAAATTGTTTTGTATCTCTGTTTGGCGTGAGTAATGCGGAGCTTAACGATACTCCCTCCGTCCCAAAGAAATTGGTTTTTCGCTTCCCGAGAAATAACTGCCGGCAATTATTATAAATAAATAATACACAATTAGCATCATAATTAATATCATCGAAATGTCTTTAAATCTAGTTTTTTAACAAAATTATTTGTACAAACAAATATTGCACGTATTTTCTATAAAATCTAGTCAACTTGTGGCACGCACACCTAAAACGTCTTCTATTTTGGAACGGAGTGAGTACCTCTTTTATGAAGGGTGCATTTGGGCATCTATAAACTTTTCAGATATTTTTTAGTAGAACAATTGGGATGTTAACGAAAGCTACAAAGAGACAAATGTTTTAGAAAAAATCACTTAGAGCCTGTTTGGATCCCTTCGTTTAGGAATTAGAATTCACTCAGTAACTAGCCTATTTGCCTAGAATTTGATATTCCATCACTTCCCAAGGTTCACATATATGTCTATGTCAAATTCATAGTATGAGAGAGGGAAATGAATTCCATAGATCACCATGCTATATATATTTCTACTTTGCAACTTATAACATTGTAACACCCTGATTAATTTTTCCTCAATTTAATAAAAGAAATTAGAAATTAAATAGGTTGACTAGTTTTATTTAGCGGAGGAAAATATTTTTTTATTCAATAATGTCATGTTGCATTCATGCCATTGCATATTTTTGTTGAGTGAAAAAGAATTTATTAAACCCGTACAGGGCGCATCGAATTTATTCTATTTAGAAAAGAAATAAAAGATTTATAAAAGTTTTACAAATCTAAACTCAGCCTTTATTTTTCAAAACCTAGGGAAACTTTTGGAAAATTCGCAAACTGTTTGATTTCGAAATGGATTGAATTTGGTTTCAAAAGAGTTTGGTAAAGAAAAGAAAAGGGGAAAGAGAAAGGCAAGGGACCCAACCTACCTCAATCTCGGCCCAAACCAACCCCGCGCAGGCCGTTTCCTCCTCCTCCTTGCCTTGGCCCAGCCGGCCTAACCCCTTTTCCCCCTCTCCCACAACCCCAGCCCACGGGCTCCGAGGCCCAACTCCCATCATCCCCTCTCCGTTTCGACCCGCTCCCACACTCCCGTCCTCGTGCACGCCGAGACAGCCAACCAACCCCCCGCCCCGTGCTCCCCTCTCCCTCTCGCTCTCACTGACAAGCCGACCCACATCCTCTTATCACACGACAGGTGGCCCCGCTTGTCGGGTCTATCTCTTTCCCAAACTCCCGCACATTTCACCCCTGCCGCACCAGACCCCCCTTCCGCCCTTCCGCATGCGCTCGCGCTCTCAACCTGCGTCCCCGATCCGATCCGCTAGAAAGATCGTGCCGCCTCCCATACCCTCTGCCTACAAGAAGTCTTGCCCGTGCCCCAACCCTCCTTTCTCCCTCACGAAGCACACAGCCGCCGCGCTCTTGCCATTACCGAGCTCGGTCTAGCTCGGAATAGTCCACCGACAAGACTGCATTGCCTTTGCCTTTCCTCCCCCCGTCGGATTCGTGGACCGAGCCACTCCCAGAAGACCCACCCCGGGTGGAATCTGCGCCGGGAAAGCCTCCACCCGTCCACGCCGGAACCCCGAGCCAGCTCCGTCGTCTCCGCCGTCGTCTGCGCCACCTGAGCAACCTCCGGCCACACGAACTCCCTCGGTGAGCTCGCCTTCTACTCCTCTTTCTCCCCACCTGGTTCCCTAGGTTGCTACTGTCCTTAGGGCATCTCCCGTGCGAACGCTATATGGCGCCGCCGTGATTAGAAGGTGGCACCGCCGCGTCTCCCTCAACGCCGGCCGGCGAGCCCCCTCCTATTTTGCCCTGCACCATTCGATCGTAGATCTACGGCTCAGATTAGAACACGGACTGAACCGGTATGCAACGGACTCACCACGTCGTGGACGCGCGCCCAACTCGCCGCGTCAGCACGTCCACACGGCCACCTGGCGCACCGCGCCAATGCCCTAGCACCACGCGGTGCCGGGTCAGCGCATCGCACCACCAACGGCTGCACGTCGGCCATCACTTTTGTAAAAGAGCCCCTCCTTTCTTTTGGAAATCAACCGCAATCCACTTGAACAGTATACTAGTCAGCCGCAAACTTACAATACGGCCCCTACGTTTTTGTCAAAATGAGGCGCGGTCCATCGGTCTACCGCACAGCCACAGACCAGGTCCAACCGCGTGATCGCTCTCTCGTCTACGCAGCAGTGTGTGCACCGCGCCAATCACCGTCGGCCACGTGTCACTTCTTGCGTCCACACCGCACGGCCCTCCGCCTGGCCGTTTTGTGCCTAGCCCCCTTCAGAGTTTGGGAATTAACCCACGGTGCTCTGTTCCTGTTCGCTGAGTCTGGGAAAACTTGCACTCTAGCCCCTGTGTTCTCGCCGATGGAGGCCGGTCCAGCGCCGATTTAATTTCAGTTTTTGAATTATTTAAAATCCAAAAAATGAGGTTCAGTCTATTTACAATTTTGCCACTCAGATTCAAGTGCTCATAACTTGCTCATTTTAACTAACTCTGATTCGACCCGTTCAACTTGCGTTAGTTTCATAATTTCGTTCTCTACGCAGTAGGTCTATTTGTTTATAGTTTCGTTACTATTTGATGTACTGTTATTTTTTTGATGTATTGTGCCATGTATGTTGCTTGGGCCAGAGAGTGCGGAATTCGAGGATGCTCCGGATTTTCCTTGTGACCCAGTTGATTCGTCCCAGCCCGCAGGCAAGTGTTCTTGAACATTTTGCACTATACTTTATGTTACTTTTGGTATTAGAGTAGTTAGATTCTGTAGTTGCATGCTTATCATTAAATTGAATCCCACGTTATGGTTTACTAGAATTTGTGTATTTATCCTTGTCACCTGTTTTTGGATGTTCGGGTAGATGTCTTGCTTAGCCCTGCAGTCATGTTTGGGATGAGAGTTAAATGTCAATAATCTTGATTAATGATCTATGGAACATGTGAACATGGTAATTTTTGTAGCAACATGGTGTTAGGCAAATCCGGCAGGATGGACCTGTATTGTGGTTTTGTGCCGTGGGACTCGGCAGCTGCTTTTTGTTTTTGGTTCTGGGCTTGTGCTAGTTAAATCCTGCCTGGATCCCTAGGACCCGGTTCTTGGAGCATGTAACCCGGCAAAACAGCACAACCATGAGATCTGGATGGGCTGGACCTGGCTAACTAATTAGTAACCTCTAAGTTGAGGGTCCACACGGGTTTGTTTTAGTGGCTCACGAGGGGGCCCTGGGGGTCGTAGATCTTTGGTAGTACGGGGTGAAACCTTAGAGTACGTGTGGAACGGACTTGGAGGCGGCTTTGTAAAGGTCTTGCAGTGCAACCTGCTATGCACCTTGGCAGTGTTTAGCGTGACGGAATCTGCACGACTCATGGGTAACGATGTGCAACCTCTGCAGAGTGTAAAACTGATATATCAGTCGTGCTCACGGTCATGAGCGGGCTTGGACTTCTTCGAGATTAGTTGGTTACTGGTTGGTGTGGGTCGGGTCATCTGATGGACTTTAGGTGCGGTTGCCTGATGGACTTCAGTTGTGGGTGCTTGGTGCGACTCCAAGTACGGTTGCTCGGTGTTGACTCCGAGTGTGGTTTGATCGGTGCGACTCTGAGTGTTGGTTTTTTTTCTACAGTATTTGTGTCCATAACCTAGTAAATAGGTGCATAGGTTTTAATAGGATTAATAGGATGTGTCGCTTTAGGCGCTTGAGTCAAACAAAGTCAGCCTACCTTTGTTATAAGCCTCATAAGCATATATTTTCCTACACTTGCGAAGTACATTTCGATGTACTCTCACCCTTCTTCTTTGAACCCTGCTACCCCATCCAGACGCTGGAGAGTACGAGTATGAGGAGCAGGAGTACCCAGAGGACGGAGGCTTCGACCCGACGACCTGTACTAGGATGGCGCTACCCCCAGTCGACCTTCCTATGGAGTAGAGTCCAGATTTCCGCGTCTTCATCAGAGCTTACTCTAGAGGCAATTATCATGAGAGTCTGTACCTTTTCTTTTAGACCCGAGGGTCATTTTTATAATAATATTCGTTATATTAATAAAGCATTTGTTTTAATATTTACTATGATGTCGATATATGTATGAGAATTGATCCTGGCATACATATATTGTGCACCCAATTTTGTTCTTAAAATTGGGGTGTGACAAACATTCTCTTCAACACACTCCCTTACGATACAAATGCAATATATGAGTCTCTCTCGTATAAGCAATAATAATATACAAATATAATCCATATATAATCATATTAGTTTAATTAATATGTGTCTAATTATGATTCTTAAAATGATTCAATTCCAAGCATCCAAACGGGTCCTCGTCTTTTCCTAGTTCAAAGAAAAGAAGCACCTAAAACTTGGGGGTTTTTTATTCTAGTTCTAGTTTCAAAAAATTGAGTGAGCTAGTCAAACAATTTCACAAAATGGTTCCAATTCATCATAAAAACGTGTTTTTGAAGATAATCTAGATCCAAAATATGTATAGGAGAACCCCTGCCAAATGCGCAAAAAAAATCACTTCTATCATCGATATATAAGGGCTGATTACCTAGCTCAATTTCTTTTGATCTAAAAAAGAAAACGTCTCCTCAAACCGTATAACTATTCCAGTGCAAGGAATTCATGTGCTGCACATTGGGTTTTGGTTGTGGGTATCTATTACATCCATAAGCCTGCTGGGTCCGCCATCTATGATCTATACTAGTGAATGTGGCGTGCCCCTGCGCGCAGGTTGGCACCACAAATATTATGTAATGTTTAATACAAAAGTGAAGAAACATTGAACCTACTCAATGAATGAGAAGAAAATATATGAGAAAGAATCGAAGAGCCCATAGAGTTAAGTCCACAGGTACCTTAATTAGATCTTCTTAACAGAGGAGGTCGTATCACAAACGACATTGTTTTGAAGTTGTGATGGTTAAGTACACACCATATATATTATACATAAATAAGCTATAATGCTCAAAACACAGCTTCCAACTTCTATCAGACTCCCAACCTTCATTTCAAACTCTGAGGTCCCTGATAAAGAAGCTATATAAACATCTAGCCTAAAAGTTAGTAGTTTAGATTTCATAGCAACCTCGTTGTACCTGAACCATATGTTGCCTTGACATGGGCATGGAATGATGAGCATTCTAGATTAGCAGCATAATATAACCGAGAATAGCTATGCGACATCATGTTCTTATCTTCATGAATTATAAATTTGCATTACCTTTATGCTGCATGACTATATGTACACAAGGGAAACAACGGTAACTATGACTGCATGTTCAACAGAAGGGCAGTAACTGTATTCTATTTAGAATTAGATACATACCATCTTAGTCTATGCTTCTGATCTCTTTGGCCCATTGTTCTTCCAAGGAATAGCACATGTCTGTCTCTGCAGTAGTAGGGATTAATTGGCATTATTTCAGAGGAAATGGAATGTAGCAAGGACTGTTTAGTAAGCAACTGTATCCATTCTCAGTTTACTGCATGGGTGATCTTGCTTTATTTCATAGGTAAAAAGAGCATTGTTGTCACAATGCTAAGCAAAATAATGACATCTAGCGACAGCAAACAACCTAGCAAACATTGCTATCCGTGAGCTGCAACCAAACTGGTTTCTCAAAGCAATAAATCCAAAAACTGACACAACAAAATAAAGGCAAGTTGGGTAAAGATCCAGAATGTTCATCAGAGTTGCATGTTGTGAAAAACACTACATCTAGAACATTTTTTACTCTGGTTTCCACCGTTACTGCATCTTAGAACTGCGTTTTCATGACTGAGGAAAAATAGGAAAGCATTTCACATTACATAAGTTCTGTATGAATCTTGTATGTCTCTATTCTATGAAACAAAGAGAGCAGGTGTTATATGAATCTTGTATGTTTTTTTTGACAAAGCATAATAAATAGGCAATGACTTGGACTGCTTTTATTCATAGCAATCTATCCCATTAGGCACAACAAACTGAGTACGTGTGCAGAGAAAAATGAAAGATCACTCAAACAAAAACAACCTATGCATACAAACTCACATGGTTTTTGTCATACCAAATTAGTCTATCATAGGTTCTGATATCTCTTTCATAGATCGGCTGCCCATTCACTTCACCAGATGAACAAATTGCAATTAACAAAAAGGGAGAAAACCTTGTTCATGCTTTTAGTTTTAGACCCTATAAAACACTAAACAACACAAAATTCAGAATGGAAATTAAAATATGTCAATGTTAGTTTCAGTTGGGATAGGGGAAACCAAATCTATATTTGGTTTACATGCCTAAGAAAGCCATAAAGATATACTATTATCATAAGTTGCTCGATAAACCATACTAATCTTTGACATGTCTCTTCCTAAGCACACTGCATGAACACCACCCCATATTATTTGTCTAAGGTTAACCAGCAATGGGAAATCAAAAGGACAACAAAAAATAAAGTCAGCTCAAAATCTAGAAGTCCAATCATGAAAAGTGAACTCATGCTAGCTATAAGTTGCATCGTCTGTTTTACTGTATTGCTTCATTGTGTCATCCATTTATGGTTATAGGTATTAACTACGTAAATTGGCAAACCAGCAAGACAATTCCTAAAGAGTGAACAACAGAAATCAAGTTGCAATCCAGTAATGTAAGCTGGCAGCCTGATACAAGTAGAAAATAACTAACTAAAAAAGGCAAGGTAGGTGGCTAAATGTAGAGCAGATCTCTGGGGACTACGCTCTAACACTATAATACATTGAGTAAACTACCTGAGACAAGCAACGATGTATAGATGATGAACATTGTCATGGAATATTACCAAAAGGAGATATGGCATATATAACCCATGATTAAGCCATATGTGCTTGTAGTAGTTTTTTATTATTTCAGCCTAACTAAATAGCTTCTCAAATATGCTAGTTTACTATCCAGAAAGGGTAGGAGGGAATGGAGAGCCACAGTTTTAGCATGACCAAATCTATGGAATATTTCATAAATCATAGACAATTCTAGACTGTCGTATCAGGACTGACAAATCCAAGCATGGCCACTTCACTTAAAACATGTGATAGTAGCAAAATTGTTAGTGGGCCACCAACCCATTGGCATTCTACCACACATGTTTGAAACATAGGGATGTTAGCACTTAGCATGGTGGTGGACATAACACCAATGAGCTCCAACAGCTGGACGGTAGATCGATCCCTGCCATTATATTGCTGCTAGGCATTGCACACTTACAGGGACACCTGTTATCGTGGAAACATAAACCCATTCCTTACAACATTGCAATAATCTTAGGTCTAACGAACATCAAAGTGATATTTGAGATCAAGCATTCACAAAAGTTGTTTTTTTATTACTCGTACCTGATATTTCCTTTAGCCGGTTGGAGTCTACAATAAATTTGGTGGCATTGAAATAGTTTGCCTTCTAATTCAATATGTAGATCCAGAAGTAGGGCGCAACAACTATAAACATCTCCCTCCCCTCCGGTTGCGGCTTGACAAGGGCACACTAAAGAATTTTCTTTGTTTAAAATAAAATTAAAAAAAATCCCCAAAGTTTTTTCAGGACACCAAGAAAAGAAACCCAGACAAAACCCAAAACACATCAGTACCAGTAAGCAGTTGTATACATTATAAATGGTGACAAACAAAACAATCTAAAACTATGAATTGCCAAAACAAACTGAAATCCAAGAAAACCATACCGAAACAAGCTTTGTTTGCTAGAACTTCTCTTGTTATGTGTCGAATTCGTCCAGCAACAACACAACTAAACTCCTTGACTGCCGCAGCCCCACCTGAAAAAAATGCAAGGCCAACGATGTCAGTCAACTGCAGTACTGCATCACCTGAACAAGCATATACCCTCGACTGCAGCCCACCTGAAAAAAAATACAAGTCCAACGATGTGAGTCAACTGTAGTACTGCACCACCTGAACAAGCATATACCCTCGACTGCAACCCACCTGAAAAAAATGTAAGGCGAACGATGTCAGTAAACTGCAGTAAGCATATACGCCAACACACACATACATCAGTGCAGCACATACGCGTACCTCTAATGATTTTGGCCAGCTACAACACCTGACCCAGCAGGTACACGCACACATACGTTATGTGTGTGTTGGTGTATAAGTAATGCAACAGGAGCAAATTTCTTATTTCAGCTAATCACTGATTCATCGGAACCCATCGTTATTGCTTCAGCATAATTTTTTTCTCTTAATAGCTGACAGAACCCTATATCTATGGTATGATTTCATCAAATTTTTAGGACTTCAACAAGAGGTATGGCTTTCTAAAAAAATGTTTTAAATAAAATACTATCATGATTTTTGGCTATACATCCATTGAGTAGAAGAATACACGACATAAATAATAGGAAATATAAATATAGAACTATGTCTATAATATAGAAAGAAATACCAGAACCTCATGAGCATTTACTCGAACACCTGCCTCGCACCCAGCACCAGCACAGCCCCACGCCCATGGCAGCCACACAGCCTCATGAGCACTCGCTCGAACACCTGCCTGGCACCCAGAACCAGCACAGCTTCACGGCCATGGCGGACATTCCATCGAACAACTACCCGACGCATGCCCGAAAGCAGCCCCACGCCTGACCGCCCTCCACCCACGCCTCTGTTCTAGCACAGCAGCAAACTCACCTAGCGTTCAATGCACCCTAAACCTGGCTGCGGACAAGCCACCGCTCCAGTGGCCGCTGCGCACATCCCCAAATAGCGGCCAGACAAGTATCCCTGTCCCTGTCCGCAACACAACTATAAACATCTTTGTCCTTGTCCCCTCGGATAGCTCGACAATAGCACACTATAGAATTTTCTTTTATTTAAGAGTTAATAAACCCCAAAGTTTTTGAACACACCAAGAAAAGAGACCCAAGCAAAACCCAAAACCACATCACCACCAGTAAGCATTACAAATGGGGATGAACAAAAACAATCTTAAACTATAAATCGCCAAAACAAGTTGAGATCCGAGAAAACATACCGGAACAAGCATTGTCCGCTAGAAGATAAACTCCTATGTGTTCAATGTCTTCCAACAGCAGCACAACTAAACCTCCACCCATCAAGCCCACCTGAAAAATATGCAAGGTCAATGACATCGGTCAGCTGCAACATTTGAAAACGCATATACGCCAACACATACATACAGCCATGAAGCACATACACGTACCCCAACGACGTCAGCCAGCTGCACCATCTGAACAAGCACAAACGCCAACGCACACGTCCGTGTAACGCATACACAGGAAAGAAAGAAACACAATAGCCGCACGAGCATTTGCTCGAACACCTGCCTAGCACCTGACACCAGAACACCCCATGGCCATGGAGGCCACACAACCTCACGAGCACCCATTCAGATTTCAGACATCTCCCTGGCACAGAGCACCCAACCTCTCAAGCACCCACTCGAACATCTGCCTGGCACCCAGCAGCAGCACGGCCACGGGGCCATGGCTGACCGAAAGTAGCCGACCAAAAGCAGCCTGGATGCCCCACTCGTGCGCCTGTTCCAGCACCCCGCGAACCCGCCCAACTGTGGCCGCAAACTATACCCGGCTGCCCACAGGCCACCGCCCCATCGGCCGCGGTGCACATCCCCAAATGCAACGAGACAGGCGTCCTCCGTCCATCCCTGCCCAAACAGCCCCAATGCGGGGTCGTCGGATTCCACAAGCCAGGAACGCTGGAAGAAGAGCGAGAGGAAGGAGAGGAGCACGAGGAAGGAGAGGGAGCAGCAGCGAATACGCACCTAGAAGCCGGCCGAACGAAAGGGCGAGGAGAGACTCTCTGCCTCCCCAAACCCTTAAGAACGAACGCTGCTGCTCCCAAACTCTCTCTGTCCAGCGGGCCTCACAAACGCGCACCAATCGGAGGTCGACAGCGGCGCTGTTCCGTAGCGGCGGCTGGGCACTCGACGCTACCTCCGGGCCCGCATCAGCCGTGGCAGCCAATCTCTGCTCGACAACGCCCCGCTTGAACAGTCGCTCCACACCGCGTCGACTGACCCACGCCACCCCGCTTCCGCCGCGAAGTGGACCATAGGACATGCAGGCCCGCCCGTCAGCCACCCGCGTGGCCAGGCGCAGTAACCTGCCGACCTGCCGGAACAACCGCGTCGCTCAGTCGCGACCGTCTGCGTCGTGCGCCAACCTCCGCCATGTGGGCCAAAGAACAGCTGGGTCCGCCCGACAGCCTCCGCGCTAGGTAAACGTGGGAAACGCCGCTCGTACGGTGAAGCGGGGGCGGAGCGCGTGCTCGTACGGTGGAGCGGCGAGCCACCGGACAGAGGATCGGACGGCGTGCTGTAATTCCGGCGACGTGGCCAGGGCGAGGCCTCGTCCAGGCCTCCGCTTCTAAAGACGGTAAATGGGTAGGAAGGAGGTGCGCCACCAAGAGAGAGGTCACCATTGCCGGGGGAGAGGGCTCCGTCGTTGTTCATTGGGAGGACTATGTGAGATTTATATATGTGGAAAAAAATGTGAGAGATAGAAATTACAAATGTGGAAGAGTGACTATGTAGTGTGTGCTATGAGATTTATGGTAGCAGGTAGTTATAGGGTTTGAGATGTTTTATGAGCTATGTTTTGCGAGTTTTTATGGGCCTATATGGATCCACTTATGGATGTTCTTTTACTCATTAGGGTATGGATATGGGCTAATATACTTATCTATGGGTATGTTATGGATTAAAATAAATACCCATTGGGCTCATGTGTTGGGTATGGTTATGTTAAAGATGCGCAACCAGCCAACCAGGCCACTCGGCCCGGGCTAGGCACGACTCGATTGGGCTAGGCCAGCCAAGGCACAGTGGGTCTCCCTGGATTGTGCCATCGGCCTAGGCACGGCGGCCCGAAGGCCCACCAGGGCCAACAAGCCCGCTAGTGAAATTTATACATATATATATATATATATATATATATATATGTTATTGAACACATAGCGCTCTAAATAACTATTAAACGCCTTGATCAACTGAATTGTCAGCAACCGTAAGAGTTAAATCTCGACTAGCGGATCTTTGGAAGCGATCAGCTACTGCAGTCGTAACATATATTACTATGGTATCGTAAAATTTTAGAATCTCACTATCTTATATAAGCGATACCCAACCCTAATTCTTACTCCCTCCATCCCAAATTATAAGGCATTCCAAGAATCTTGGAGAGTCAAAGTTTTCCAACTTTGACCAAATTTATATAATAAGATAATAATATTTATGATACCAACTAAGTATAATTAGATTCTTCATTAGTTATATTTTCATAATATACATATTTGATTTCATAAATCTTTATGTTTCTCTCTAGGTGTTGGGGGCGGCACACGATCGCAGACGCCTCCGACCCGCATTTACCGAAAGATAACGGAGCTTTCGTACGAAAGGAAGCATTCGCGCGGAAGCACGCGTTTCGGCTTGCAGATCAAGAGAAGGCGGAGCTTTCGTGCGAAAGGAAGCATTCGCGCGGAAGCACGCATTCGCCCTCGGTCCGCAGGACCGGAGTAGGACGGGGCTTTCGTGCGAAAGGAAGAATTCGCGCGAAAGCACGCGTTTCGGCTTGCGGATCAAGGGAAGGCGGAGCTTTCGTGCGAAAGAAAGCATTCGCGCGGAAACAATTCGCCTTCGGTCCGCAGGACCGGAGTAGGACGGAGCTTTCGTCATTCATGACTTTGGTTTTTCATAGGTTTTCGCAGGTCGACAGAAGCCTGAGTCAAAGGGAGCGGGCCCACCGGTCAGGAAAAGGATCCGGGGACGCTGGGCCCGTCGGAAGGCGAAGTTACGATGATGCCCCTCGTGCCGGAAAAGGCGGCGTACAACCATGGAGTAGTTGAGTAGGGCATCATCGTAATTGCAACAGAGTGGTTAGAAGGGCATTCCTGTACTTTCAAATTTATCTGGATCAATATAAAAAGCTCCCCAGCCTCCCAAGGGAGGGGGGAGAGCACTGTTCACTTCACCCAACTACTCACTCTCTTCGGGTTACTTCCGCTTTCGCTTGCTGCATTCGATCGTGCGACAACCGCTGTTTCGAGGTCTCGGACCCGAAACAACACTAGGATTTTGGTCAAAGTTGAAAAACTTTGACTCTCCAAGATTCTTGGAATGTCTTATAATTTGAGATGGAGGGAGTATTATTTTTCTCACTTCTCTCTCCCTATTTCCCCATTCTGGATCCCGCTCGACACCAGTGGCGGCGCCCCTCCCTCCGCTTCACCTCCCAGCTGCGGCGGCGGCCAAGCAGAGGCCCGACCAGCGGCAACTTGCAGACGGCGACCAAGCAGACGCCCTCCCTCTGCTTCACCTGCCAGCGTCGACGGCGGCCGCCGGCCTCTCCCTCGGTGGCGGCGCCGCCGCCCCTCCCCGACCTCCGATGGCCCCTACCTCCACTCCACACTTCGGCGACACCTCCACCATCTTCTCAGCGGCGCTTTACCCTCGTGCAGCGACGAGGCCTCAAGCACGGGAAGCAGGTGGCCTCAACCATGGTGTCACTCAGATCTAGATCAAGGACGTATATGGGCGGTGGCGGCACCCAGAAACATCTCTCTCGTCGCGTGATGCAATATTTTTTTCTGTTAATGGAGAAGCATCTTGCGACTTCTGATTTGGATTCGATAAATATTTTATACGTTTCTGATGTGGATTGGATGATTTTTTCTTTGATAAGAACTACTCCCTTTGTCCGTTAAAAGAGTCATTTTAGGATCAGACGAGTATTAAGGCGGGCCAAAATGACCTGTATATCCCTATATCTGCCACTATTTACCATGCATAGATGATATTAAGAGCGTCCGCAGTGTGCTCATTTGCCCCGGTTCTGTAACAGTAGGAGCTGGTTCTATACATTGGGCAAGTCGTTTCAATACTCCAAAACAAAGAACCAGGTTCTATAGATGGAACCTGCTCCTATCTAATAAAAATATACTACTCTCATTATCAATCTTTTCTCCTCCCTCAGACATTGCAACTGCACTTGGAGCCCCCACACCTCAATGATTGATGTCGTTCCTATACATGGTAATATTTTGAACAAAGTAGGGATGGTTCTATATAGAACCAATGGTGCTCCTATACACTGCTGGTGCCCTAAGACGAACTGCACCGGCGGACTTCAAACACGGTATCTATCTGGTTTAACGT
This sequence comes from Coix lacryma-jobi var. lacryma-jobi, assembly GCA_009763385.1. Classification (NCBI taxonomy): domain Eukaryota; kingdom Viridiplantae; phylum Streptophyta; class Magnoliopsida; order Poales; family Poaceae; genus Coix; species Coix lacryma-jobi. The sequence goes on from CM019829.1 coordinate 124,727,492, forward strand.
AAAAAATTGGCTGCAGCGGGAACGGAAAAGCAAACGGTACTCGCGTTCATCCGCTATTGCTAGCGCTGCTGCGTTCCTCCGGTACCGGGCAGGCCCCTCGGCCAGCGCGCGGCGCGCGTGCGTGCAGAGAGAGGCTGGCTGCGTGTTGGTGGGCCCTACTTTATTTGACAACGAAAAAATACTATATCTCATAAACCGAAAATACAAATTAAATTCTGATTGCACCATTGAATTCGTTGCAATTAATTCTTCAAAACTAGATCTCTCATGGATATATTTAGATAAAATGATAAGTGGGCCCACAGTGGATAGAGGATGATACAGAGGATGAATAGATGCGGGAGAAATGAGTATAGAGGAGAGAATCTTGATGACCGGACAGTATAGAGGATAAAAATAGAGGAACGTGAGTGCGGATAGTCTAATGCTTCTACTTCCTGTCATGCAAGGACCACCTGGACTGCTTCTTTCTTCTGCAATTGGACGAGTGGATGAGAATGGCCTGAGGTGGATGGGACAACATGTGTAGTTGTGGGACCTATAGCAGTCCAGCGACTCTCTTTGTGGGATAAAAGGCAAAGGCTAAAACGATAGTTTTTATGGGACGAAGGGAGTATGTTTATATATTCTCAAATATTTTCTTGTTTTTTTTGTCCTGCTACTTTTTTTGACAAGAATGTTAGTGCTACTTAATTTATTACTAAAAATCCATGGTTCGCATAATACTGCTATCTGGATTTACTACTGAAAACTTCGTGGTTCAGACAATACTCCTAAATTAGTACTACTTGTTCTGGTTTATTACAATTTGAAATGAACCTAAAATTATTAGCTTTTACGGATAGAATTTAGAAACAAATATTTACATTCAAGTGGTATTAAAAAGAATAAATTATAAATAAATTACGGTCTCAGACGATACTGTTACAGTTCAGGAAACATGCTCTCTATCTTTTGCAGCGCTTTTACGGTTATGAAGCATTGCGGTATAAAAAAATTACGGTCACACAGTAATGATTTGTGGAAAGAAAAGTTTACGGTCACATTAATGTTGGGAAATTTCTGGCACGCTACATATTGCTGTCAGATGATGATGCGCTGTTAGAGTCCAGTCTCATGCCTTTTACGGTCTGGCGGATTGGGAGAGAGTGGTGCATCATACTTTTAGGGTTGCGGGAGAAAAAGCAGAGTGATACGATAGACTTTTACGGTTACAGGTTTAAATGTCTACGTATTGGTGTCAGAAGTCCTGGTGCGCTTGATAACTATTTAGAGAGAAGTTCTGGTGCGCTTGATAACTATTTAGAGCGCAGCGCTCCAAATAGCATAGTCCTATATAAATATATATCGGGCCGGGCCAAGTCGATCTGTCGTGCCGAGGGTGCGGTCCAGGTCTGGTCCACTGCGTGCTTCGGGGCGGTTCGGGCCCAGTAGCTACCGGGCCAGGTCAAATCACCGTGCTCTGGATTGTGCCTTTGGCCCATGCGCTACATGCTCAACTTTACCTGATATGCAATTACAGTATAATTCAAAGCCATCGCCCAACCTAATGCCCTCCAAAACATGATCCAACTTGCACTAGTGCCATATAAGAAGTAAAGATCACATATCTGTTGTTCTATTATTTTCTCATGTAGTCATATAGATTAATATGCATGTATTATTTTTTTTATCGGGCACGGACAACTACTGGTTACCCTTACCCACGTAGGTATATGCATGTATGGGTAATACCACCTATTGGTACAAACTTATTGCCATCCCTAAATGGGCTGTAAGGCCAGTCTCAATGGGTTTCATGGGAGGTTTCATGCATATTTAATAGGATGCCATATCATTAGATTTGCACTTTTTGCATGAAACGAGCAGGAGAGAGAAGAAATCGTTTCATGTCCACGAAATGTTTGAGCGGTGTTTCCAACACATCGGTAACTTCACGAAACCAGCATTGAGACCATCAGTCGTTTCATCAGCGAGCAGGACCTGTGCGTGGGCGGGGCTCCTCCGTGGTCCGCTGTCGGGCACGGGACCCGCGAGCACGGGCCTTCTCCTCCACCGCAGGACGCCGCACGCGCGGGGCTCCTCCGCCGCGAGAGTCGGTCGCTGCGCGCGCGCGGGGATCCTCCTCCATGGTCCGACCGCCGGGCTGGCCGCGGGGCACGGAGGGACTCCTCCGCCGCCGTCGCGAGCAGGCCCCGCGCGTGGGCGGGGCTCTTCCTCCGCCCGCCGCGCGCGGGCGATGCTCTCTCTCCTCCGCCCGCCGTTGGGCGCGGAAGGGGCCTCCGCCGTCGTGAAGAGGCTGACTGCCGAGCAGGGGGGCTCCTCCGCCACCGCGGGCTGACCACCGGGCACGGGAGGGACTCGTACCCCGCCGCGCCGCGGTGGCTGCCGGACGGGCGGGAGGAACTCCTCCCCCGTCGCGAGCAGATGCCGTGCGCGGGCGAGGTTCCTCCGTGGTTTGCCGCCGAGCACGGGTGGGCCTTCTCCCCCGCCAGGAGGATGCCGCGCGCGGGGGGGGGGGGGCTCCTCCTCCATGGTCCGGTCGCCGAGGCTGGCCGCGGGGCACGGGAGGGACTCTTCTTCGCCGCGAGCAGGCTGCCGCGCGCGGGCGGGGCACCTTCCTCCGCCGCCGCGAGCAGGTCGCCGCGTGCCCGCCGGCCGCGCATGGGCGCCGCCGCGTGCCCCGCCGGCCGCGCGTGAGGCGGCGAGCAGGTGCCGAGCGCGTGCGTGGCCCCTCCGCCATGGGCAGGGGCCAGCTTCACCGGCCGCTGGAGCTCCACCGTGAAAGTCCTTGTTTGGTTTTGGATAATTGATGTCACCTAGAGTACTAACCTTGTCATGAAGTGTTGATGAGCTAGGTTGGTACATTCCAAGTACGGGAGCCAAATGATGATCATGGTATTGTGGTGGTGATGACCGAAAGATAGATCAAGTGCTCCACATTTGGAAGAAGGAGAAGAGAAAAACAAAATCCTATGGAGATCAAGGCAAAGGTATAAATAGGAATTTTGTTTTGGCACTCAAGACACCATAGAGGGTGTGAGTGTATTTAGGATAGATAGCCGTACTATTAAGAGGGGAATATCTCGGTGATCACGGTTATCAAGTGCCACTAGGTGAATTCATACATGCATATGCATTAGGACCTAGTGTGCTAACTCGAATCCTTTGAGTATGTTTGTGAAAATGCTAACACACATGCACATGATGTTGTACACTTGTTGGTGTTAGCACATTTGCAAAGGAGAAGTTGTTGGAGTTGGTTTGGATCAACACAGAGAAGAAAATGGAGTTTTCTGTGTATGGTCGGTGGTACCGACCAGGGTGGTCGGTGGTACCGCCCATAGGTGCTGAGTGCAGCCTTCTCTGTAATGGGGCGTTTTTGGCCTGGCGGTGGTACCGCTATTACCTCGGTACAACCGCCGGCGGTGGTACCGACCGGATGGTCGGTGGTACCGTGGCCCTGAGGAGTTTCGCGAGGCTCTCTGTTGTTTTGAAGTTGGCTTGCCGGTTGTACCGCCATTACCTCGGTACTACCGCCCACGGTGGTACCGACGCAAGGTCGGTAGTGGCTGTTTTTCGCGAGGCTCTCTGTTGTTTTTGAAAATGGCTTGCCGGTAGTACCGCCATTACCTCGGTACTACCGCCCACGGTGGTACCGACGCAAGGTCGGTAGTGGCTGGTTTTTCGCAGAGCTCTCTGTTCGCGGCGTTTTTTGGCCTGGCGGTAGTACCGCCATTACCTCGGTACTACCGACCTCGGAGGTACCGACCAGAGTCGGTGCCTCGCCTAAATCAGCAGGACGTGTGGTAAACGGCTAGTTTGACTCTGTCGGTACTACCGCCCAGGAGGGGTCGGTACTACCGACCAAGCGCAGAAAGGTAGGGTTCGGGCCGCCGCCTTCCCTTCCCTATATATTGGCCGTGGCCGCCTTTGGGGTGTTCTTCTTGACTCTCTGACTTCTTGAACATCCTCTTGAGCAAGATCTAATCCCTCCCTCCGATCTCTTTGCTTGTTAGTGCGAATCCAAGTGAGATCGAGAGATCCAAGTGCATTTGCTTGTGAGTTTGCATCTAGTGGCACTTGGCGATTGTGATTGCTGCGGATATTCTTATTACTCTTGGTGGTTGCCGCCACCTAGACGGTTTGGAGCAGCGGAGGAGATTAGGCACGAGTGGTGATTGTTCGTGGCCATCTCCCGGTGATTTGTAAGGGGTTTCTTGTACCTTCCCCGGCGGAGCGCCAAAGGTAACTCTAGTGGATTGCTCGTAGCTTGTGGATCCCCATCTTGTGTTGGTTGTGCGGCACCCTATTGAGGGTTAGGCGTGTGATGCCTATTAGCGCGTGAACCTCCAAGTGGGTGTATCGCTACAACGGGGACGTAGCTTGCCGGCAAGCAAGTGAACCTCGGAGGAAAAATTATTGTGTCAACTTGTCTCCGTGGTATTCTTTGATATTCATTTATTAATCTCTTGCCGATCGGTATACACACTTCTATCTTTTGTACTTACATTTGTTACTTTCTTGCAAGTTATGTTACACCTTGTTGTTAGTTACATTCTCTTATCTTGTGTAGTGATATACATTATTGCTTATTCAGTTGTTGAATAGTTCCTTTTGATATTGTGTGACTTAGAGTTTGTGGTTATCTAGAATCGTGAATAGGTGGCTTGCATCTGTGTAGAGCTAGCGCAAACTTCGCTTCGCCATTTAGTTGTCTAACTAGTTTTTTAAGTGTTGTTGTAGAATTTTTTATAGGCTATTCACCCCCCCTCTAGCCATTTAGGACCTTTCAATTGGTATCAGAGCGAGGTCACCGTTTATTTGAGGCTTAACAACCTTCGGTGTCAAAATGGCTCATATCAACAACACCAAAAGGCCACCCCAATTTGATGGCACAACTATGGCTATTGGAAGGCAAAAATGACCACTCATTTAAAGTCAATCAATAGAAAGATATGGCAAGTTGTGGATGTCAAGATTGAGATAGTTGATCCGGAGCATCTCACCAATGCCGAAGAAGAGAAGATGCAGAACAATGACATTGCTCTCAGTGCTATTCATGATGCCGTTGATGAGAGGGTATTTGAGCAAATAAAAATTTGGAGATGGCATATGATGCTTGGAAGAAATTAGAAGAATCATTTGAGGGCACTCAAGCAGTGAAAGGAGCAAAAGCATACATTCTCAAAGAAAAGTTTGCTAGCTTCAAGATGAATGAAGATGAAAGTGTTCCAGAGATGTTCCATAGGCTTCAAGTGCTTGTCAATGATCTCAAAGCACTTGGTGAAGAGGTGAAGGACAAAGACTTCTCTCATAAATTCTTGAGATGTCTTCCCAAGAGATTTGGCATGTTAGTCACGTTGCTTGTAAGAAGCGGTTTGGACACTATGACACCAAACCAAGTTCTTGGAGATGTAATGACCGATGACACCTATAGAGATGAGAATGATCAAGAAGTAAAGAAGGATGAGAAGAAGAAGAGTGTGGCATTCAAAGCCACAACATCATCATCAAAGAACAAGGCAAAGCAAAGAAAGAAGATTCTAGCGAAGATAACTGCTCAAATGACAGTTGATGACGATGATGAAGAGATGGCTCTATTTGTCAAAAGGTTTGGCAAATTCATGAAGAAGAAGGGCTACCGGGCAAGGAGGAAGAAAACTTCATACAAGAACAAGGATGAACCAGGAGGTGCTTCAAGTGCGGTAGCAAGGACCATCTTGTTGCTCAATGTCCGTACAACAGTGAGAATGATGATAATGACAACAAGAAGGACAAGAAGAAGGAGAAGAAAGAAAAGAAGAATTACACAAAGAAGAAGAAGGGGCAATCATATATGGTCACTTGGGATAGTGATGCATCCACAAGTGATAGTGATGAAGATAGTGATAATGAAATCGCAAGACAAGCAAGAAGAAGGCACTTGCAAGTATTGCTATCAACAACAAGCCTTCAATCTTCGATACTCCATCATGCTTCATGGCTAAGGCCACAAAGGTCAACTATAAAGCCGGAGGGAGGCATTGGGTGCTTGATAGTGGGTGCACTCAACATATGACCGGGGATTCAAGAATGTTCAATTCAATCAATTCAAGTGGCAATCATGGTTTTGATTCTATCACTTTTGGTGACAATGGCAAAGGCAAGGTTAAAGGGCTTGGTAAGATTGCAATATCAAATGACATGAGCATTTCCAATGTGTTGCTAGTTGAGAGCTTGAACTTCAATTTACTGTCAGTCGCTCAGTTGTGTGATCTTGGTTTCAAATGCATTTTTGGAGTTGATGATGTAGAAATCATAAGTGTAGATGGTTCTAATTTGATATTCAAAGGATTTAGATATGAGAACCTATACTTGGTTGATTTCAATGCTAGTGAAACCCAGCTGTCAACATGCTTGTTCACTAAATCTGGTTTGGGTTGGTTATGGCATAGAAGGCTTGGTCATGTTGGAATGAAACAGTTAAACAAATAGTGAAGCATGATTTAGTTAGAGGCTTGAAAGATGTCACTTTTGAGAAGGATAAACTTTGTAGCTCTTGTCAAGCTGGCAAACAAGTTGGTAACTCCCATCCTAAGAAAAGCATAATGAGTACTAGCAAAGCATTTGAGTTATTGCACATGGATTTATTTGGACCAACAACATACACTAGCATCGTGGAAGTAAATATGGCTTTGTGATAGTGGATGATTACACTAGATACACATGGGTCTTCTTTCTTAGTGATAAAAGTGAAACTTTTGATATCTTCAAAACTTTTGTCAAGAAATGTCAGAATGAGTTTGAAACAACAATCAAGAAAGTTAGAAGTGACAATGGGAGTGAATTTAAGAATACAAGAATTGATGAGTTGTGTGATGACTTTGGCATGAGACATCAATTCTCACCCAAGTATACTCCTCAATCAAATGGGATTGTTGAAAGGAAGAACAGAACTTTGATTGATATGGCAAGGTCTATGCTCAGTGAATACAATGTCAGTCATTCCTTTTGGCCGAAGCTATCAATACGGCTTGCTACTGTAGCAACCGTCTCTATTGCCATGGCATGCTAGAGAAGACATATGAGCTATTAAATGGAAGAAAGCCAAATATCGCTTACTTTAGAGTTTTTGGTTGCAAATGTTATATATTGAAGAAAGGTGCAAGATTGAGCAAATTTGAGAAGAAATGTGATGAAGGATTCTTACTTGGATATTCAACAACAAGCAAAGCATATAGAGTTGGAACTTGGCTAGTGGTATTATTGAAGAAGTGCATGATGTTGAATTTGATGAAACTAAGGGCTCTCAAGAAGGAAATGAAAATCTTAATGATGTGAGAGGCACTAAATTGTCAAATGCAATGAAGAATATGGATATTGGTGATATTAGGCCAAGACAAGTGGATGATAATGAAGATGACCAAATGTTCTCCTCAAATGTGCAAGTTGATGCAAATCAGGCTAGTGGTTCTCATGATCAATCAAGTGCTAGTGAGATCAACAAGCTAGTTCATCTCAACCAAGCAATCAAGTGCAAATCCTCCAACCAACCAATATTGCAAGAGATCATCCCATAGATCAAATTGTTGGGGATATTAGAAGTGGTGTGCAAACAAGATCAAGATTGGCATCATTTTGTGAGCATTTTTCTTTTGTGTCATCATTTGAGCCAACCAAGATAGAAGATGCATTGAATATGGATGTTGATTTGGGTAAACGCTATGCATGAATGAGCTAAACAACTTCACCCGCAACCAGTTTGGGAACTTGTTGAGAGACCAAAGAATTACAATGTAATTGGAACCAAATGGGTATTTCGAAATAGCAAGATCAAGATGGGATAGTAGTAAGAAAACAAAGCAAGATTGGTAGCTCAAGGTTACACTCAAGTGAAGTTTGATTTGGAGAAACATATGCACCGGTTGCAAGAATGGAAGCAATTAGAATTCTATTGGCTTATGCATGTGCTCATAATATCAAGTTATATCAAATGGATGTCAAAAGTGCATTTCTCAATGGGTATATCAATGAGTTAGTATTTGTAGAACAACCTCCCGGTTTTGAAGATGACAAGAAGCCCAACCATGTTTACAAGCTCAAGAAGGCGTTGTATGGTTTGAAGCAAGCACCAAGAGCATGGTACGAGAGGTTGAGAGATTCCTACTCTCTAAAGGGTTCAAGATGGCAAGGTTGATACTACTCTCTTCACCAAGAAAATTGGCAAAGACTTGTTTGTGTTGCAAATATATGTTGATGATATTATCTTTGGGTCAACCAACCAAGAGTTTTTGTGAAGAGTTTGGGAATATGATGGCAAAGAGTTGAGATGTCTATGATTGGAGAGCTTAGTTACTTCCTTGGTCTTCAAATCAAGCAATGAAGAATGGCACTTTTGTGAGTCAAGGCAAGTACATCAAAGATATGCTTAAGAAGTTGGTCTAAATGATGCAAAAGCTATTAGTACACCTATGGGAACAAATGGACATTGGATAGTGATGCTAGTGCAACATGGTGGATCAAAAGTTGTATCGGTCTATGATTGGAGCTTACTCTATGTGACCGCTTCTAGGCCGGACGTCATGTTTAGTGTATGCATGTGTGCAAGATTTCAAGCTTCACCAGAGAGAGTCACTTGAAGGCATAAAAGAATTGAGATATTTGAAGCATACACAAAATGTTGGATTGTGGTATCCCAAGGGTCAAACTTTGAGTTGATTGGATATTCGGACTCCGACTATGCAGGATGCAAAGTGATAGAAAAAGCACATCGGGCACATGTCAATTACTTGGAAGATCACTTGTATCATGGTCATCGAAAAAGCAAAACAGTGTTGCACTTTCAACCGCCGAGTAGAATACATATCCGCAGAAGTTGTTGTGCTCAATTACTTTGGATGAAAGCAACTTTGGATGACTTTGGAGTTAAATTCAAACAAGTAACATTGCTATGTGACAATGAGAGTGCAGTGAAGCTCACCAACAATCCAGTACAACATTCAAGAACAAAGCACATTGACATTCGCCATCACTTCATAAGAGACCATCAAAAAGGGTGATATTTCAATTGAGAATGTGGTACCGATGATCAACTTGCCGATATATTCACCAAGCCACTTGATGAAAAGAGATTTTGCAAGCTAAGGAATGAATTGAATATACTTGATTTCTCAAATATGAGTTGATGCACCCTCCATTATATGACATGCCTCTCCTTCGACAAAGCAAAGGTAAAATTGTTTGGCATGACATTCATTCTTGCTAAGGATGTTTAGTGCATTTAGTCATTCCTTGCATCTTATAGGCTCATTCATGAAAATAAAATACTTTGATGTACATATGGTACCACTATTGCTTCTATGTTTGATATGATCTAGTGGTAGCATATGACATGTTTATGGGCTTGTGAACCTAGTGTTTGATCTTGAAAACAAGCATTCAAGGGTTTAACCGACGTGAGTAAGATAACCATTGAAAGATGTGTTGAAGAAGCTTACTCTAGAGCAAACCGTGTTAAATATCTTATGTTTGTTTGCTGGGTTGAACCAAACTTGATCACCCTATTGATTACCTTAACTCCTACTAAAATGGTGTGCCTTTTATGTACTTAATGACAAAGGGGGAGAAATGGTTAAGAGAGATGTTATAACAAGGGAGGATCAATTAAAATTTGAGCACATAAGTCGGGGGAGCAAGCTCATGAACTTATTGTTGCATTTGAATGTGCATATTCATATGAGTGATTGCATTGTAAAAAATTTAAATTCAATATACATGCTTGTGTGATGTATGCTAGAAATAAATTTTGAATGATGATTTGTGAACTAGCATGCATAAGTGGTAGCTAGATGTAATCTGTTTTTGCAAAATGGTACTAGAACCTTTTATATAATATTGATCTCATAAGGTATCTAGTGTTTTTGTAAGTCTAGCTAATCAAGATGCTAAGGATGGTGTACATTGGCAACTCCGATTGGTATCACGCTTCAAAGGTCTATTCTTTATACTTAGCATCATTTGATAGTATTACTCTCCCACATTTTATATCTATGCATATGTGCCGAACTTGAACCAACACTATAGCACATATGTAGGGGGAGCTAATACTAACAAAGTGGTGACTCAAATTTTCAAACATATATCTTTGTGAAAGGTTGTCATCAATTACCAAAAAGGGGGAGATTGAAAGTCCTTGTTTGGTTTTGGATAATTGATGTCACCTAGAGTACTAACCTTGTCATGAAGTTTATTGAGCTAGGTTGGTACATTCCAAGTACGGGAGCCAAATGATGATCATGGTATTGGTGGTGATGACCAAAGTTAGATCAAGTGCTCCACATTTGGAAGAAGAAGAAGAGAAAAACAAAATCCTATGGAGATCAAGGCAAAGGTATAAATAGGAATTTTGTTTTGCACTCAAGACACCATAGAGGGTGAGTGCATTTAGGATAGATAGTCGTACTATTAAGAGGGGAATATCTCAGTGATTACGGTTATCAAGTGCCCACTAGGTGAATTCATACATGCATATGCATTAGGACCTAGTGTGCTAACTCGAATCTTTTGAATATGTTTGTGAAAATGCTAACACACATGCACATGAGTTGTACACTTGTTGGTGTTAGCACTTTTGCAAAGGAGAAGTTGTTGGAGTTGGTTTAGATCAACACAGAGAAGAAAATGGAGTTTTCTGTGTATGGTCGGTGGTACCGACCAGGGTGGTCGGTGGTACCGCCCATAGGTGCTGCGTACAGCCTTCTCTGTAATGGGGCATTTTTGGCCTGGCGGTGGTACCGCTATTACCTCGGTACTACCGCCGGCGGTGGTACCGACCGGATGGTCGGTGGTACCGTGGCCCTGAGGAGTTTGCGAGGCTCTCTGTAGTTTTTGAAAATGGTTGCCGGTAGTACCGCCATTACCTCGGTACTACCGCCCACGGTGGTACCGACGCCAAGGTTGGTAGTGGCTGGTTTTTCGCGAGCTCTCTGTGTTTTGAAATGGCCTGCCGGTAGTACCGCCATTACCTCGGTACTACCGCACGGTGGTACCGACGCAAGGTCGGTAGTGACTGGTTTTTTCGCAGAGCTCTCTGTTCGCGGTGATTTTGGCCTGGCGGTAGTACCGCCATTACCTCGGTACTACCGACCTTGGAGGTACCGACCAGAGTCGGTGCCTCACCTAAATCAGCGGGACGTGTGTTAAACGGCTAGTTTGACTCTGTCGGTACTACCGCCCAGGAGGGGTCGGTACTACCGACCAAGCGCAGAAAGGTAGGGTTCGGGCCGCCGCCCTCCCTTCCTATAAATTGACCGTGGCCGCCTTTGGGGATATCTTCTTGACTCTCTGACTTCTTGAAACATCTTTGAGCAAGATCTAATCCCTCCCTCCGATCTCCTTGCTTGTTAGTGCGAATCCAAGTGAGATCGAGAGATCCAAGTGCATTTGCTTGTGAGTTTGCATCTAGTGGCACTTGGCGATTGTGTTGCTGCGGATATTCTTATTACTCTTGGTGGTTGCCGCCACCTAGACGGTTTGGAGCAGCGGAGGAGATTAGGCACGAGTGGTGATTGTTCGTGGCCATCTCCCGGTGATTTGTAAGGGGTTCTTGTACCTTCCCGGCGGAGCGCCAAAGGTAACTCTAGTGGATTGCTCGTAGCTTGTGGATCCCCATCTTGTGTTGGTTGTGCGGCACCCTATTGAGGGTTAGGCGTGTGATGCCTATTAGCGCGTGAACCTCCAAGTGGGTGTATCGCTACAACGGGGACGTAGCTTGCCGGCAAGCAAGTGAACCTCGGAGGAAAAATATTGTGTCAACTCGTCTCCGTGTATTCTTTGATATTCATTTATAAATCTCTTGCCGGCTCGGTATACACACTTCTATCTCTTGTACTTACATTTGTTACTTTCTTGCAAGTTAATTTATACCTTGTTGTTAGTTACATTCTCTTATCTGTGTAGTGATATACATTATTGCTTATTTAGTCGTTGGATAGTTCCTTTGATATTGTGTGATTTAGAGTTGTGGTTATCTAGAATTTTGAATAGGTGGCTTGCATCTGTGTAGAGCTAGCGCAAACTTCGCTTCGCCATTTAGTTGTCTAACTAGTTTGTTTAAGTGTTGTTGTAGAAATTTTTATAGGCTATTCACCCCCCCTCTAGCCATTTAGGACCTTTCAAGACGCCGCCTGAGACACCATCATCTGTTTGGATTTCTCATCCTCACGCTTCGGAGGAGTAGATTCTCTCTTCTTTAAGGACCGATTCTGGGAATCGGCCTTTTGCTGTTTGTATTTGGCCATGAGCTTGTCAAAAGTACATGGTTCTCTAACGACTTTCCCCTTACTCCTGTCCGCATTAGTCTTCCAAGTGCCAACTTTAGGTTTCTGCGGGACAAAAGTGCGAATGACATGTACTCCTGAAGGGGTAGAATCTTTAGAAACAGCTAAACCGACTGCATTAGTCGGTTTATTGATCCCACTGGAATTAGTAGAGATCGGCTTGATCTGGTCGGCCTTCTGCACTGGCTGCTTTGAAGATGAACCAGACTGGTCAGCTTGAGAACCCGACCTGGTCGGTCTTTGTTGTGCCGCCCTGGTCTCAAAATACCTTTGTCTATGCAGGTGTCGTGCTGACCCTGCAGTGATTGTGAGTTTACTTTTGCCATCGTTACCCTTCTCGAGCACCACCTTGCGCCCCGAATCGTTCTCAGTATTCGGTGCCACCCGTGGTTCGCCGATAACATCATTTTTTCCTTTGGTCGTATTAGCTTGCTCTGGACGAATCAGAATAGCAGGATTCCCTGCCTCCACCATATGGACTGGGAAAGGGGAAGTATTGATCTGCATCTCAGTAAGACTCAATCGTCCTTCATTAAGGGCCGATTGTCCTTCATTAAGGGCCGATTGGACCTGTTGACGAAAAACATTACAATCGTTAGTGGCATGAGAGAAAGAATTATGATACTTACAATAAGCCCTTCTCTTTAATTCGTCAGGTGATGGCAAAGTATAATTAATTTTAAGATAACCGAATTTAAGCAATTCATCAAATATTCGGTCACATTTAGAGAAATCCAAAGTAAATTTTACTTCCTCACCCCGATCTTTTGAATCGGTTTAAGGGAAGGACAAGTGACTAGTTTATTCTGTGGTGGCCATAAAAACTCAGCAGCGTAACAGTCTTTAGACTCATCGTCGGAACTATCAGAATTTATCTCGGCAATATACACGCCCGACCGATGAGTCTTATGAGGGTCATAAGGTTCTTTAAAGCGTGATTCTATCGAAACGGCTTTCTGCAACAGTTGATTTACATTAAAGAAATCATGATGCTCAATTTATCCTTGATCTCTCGACGTAGACCAGCTAGACATAAATCTGTTAGGTCTCTGTCAAAAATCATCAAATGGAAACATCGGTTTTTAATTTCTTAAAACGTTTAAAGAAATCGACCACAGACTCGCTATGTCCTTGTCGAACCGATGTAAGATGTGATAACCTAGTTTCTTGGACTCCGTCGTAAAAGTGATTATGAAAATTTTCTTCTAACTCGGCCCAAGAACCTATGGTACATTCGGGCAGTGACGTAAACCAGGCGAAAGCTGTACCAGTAAGAGATAGAGGAAAATGTCGTACATTCATGTAATCTAAAGTACTGGCTTCACCCATTTGCGCAAGGAACATGCTGACATGTTCCATGGTTGTTTTGCTACCATCACCGCTAAACTTATAAAAATTTGGTACCCTGCAACCATCAGGTGCTTTCATAAAATCAAAACATGAAGGGTACGGTTTAGAATAAGTGGTCCTAGTAGGCTTGAATTGGACCCCAAACTGGTCTCGAGAGACCTAGTTATCTCTCCTTAAATCGATTTATGGCTCGTCCAAAATCGGTGTCAGCAAGGTTGGTAGTGCCACCATGCATGGGATTGTGGCCTAGGTACTTCGGTGGATTGGGCAACACTGTTCCCTGTCCACACGAAGTCCTGTTCGTCGCTATACCCTGGTCGGTCTGTATGGTCCGACCAGAGTTATGATGAATATTATTGGCAGTTGCCGACGTACCGACTTCACCACGTCTGGTCTCAGTAGACCCTAAGTGTTCAAAATCAACGTGTGATGTCTGCCCTCTAAAGGAATTAAAAGGCATGCCGAACTGTGGTTGCCTAGTTGGAACTTCGGGTTCGGGGGTTTTACCTTCTAACTTATCCATGCGATCACTAAGCAATTTAAACGAACGCTGATAGTATTGGTAAGAGTTTTTGAAGTATCGACCAGCATTGCAGAATAGTTAGCATGGGTAGGGTAAGAATCTTCAGGTACCTTAGTATTTACCTATCAGTAGCATCTTCAGCATTCGTAGTGGATGTAGTGGGGATGATCTCGCTGAAGTCTGGCTCCTTGTCTTGAGTGACCCTGCCGCGCCGATCCTTGAACAACTTTCTAGGAAAGCCTTCAAAACGGCGTCGAGCTTGGCTTGCGCCTATTGCTTCAACTCGTCGGGGAGCTCGTCAATGCCCGCAGGACGAACGATGTTATCCTTATCGGTAGCACCGTCTTGCTGCCCATGTTGGTAGTAGATGAGATTTCAATCATCCTGACCCTAGGAGTAGGAGTAAGGTAGAACTCGGCGGAACCTTCAAATAGGCAGGGCTGCATCGGCCAGGCTGACCTCCGGTTCTTTAAGTTTCACCAATGGCTCGTGTTATTGTTTAATAAAGCTGTATTTGGCATCGACCAAACTCTTGTTTAAGCCATGACATGGGTTAGTTATCAGTTTAAGTTCCGCCCTCTTGTAACACTGTCTTGACTTTGATCAATCTCTTGCTTTAGTCGATCTTGACTAGTTATCGGCTCTATTAGTTCTGGCAATCTAATAGATTCATCAAGTTATCGATATTGTTTATGTTTTCTTACGTTTTATTTTCAACAATATCTTGCCCAATCAAGATTGACAAACTAGCTTAAGCCTAAAAGCTGTTTAGTTTCGGCTATTCAAGAGACTACATGCATCATATTAAGGAGAATAGCCGATCTAAGCTTCTCATTGACTATTTTGTCAATCTTGATTGTTACATGCTGTGCGTTCGAGATATCCATTTGAATTATTAGTCGTTTTGCTTAAGATAATGTCAATGTTTTAATCTTTCTTGGGAGTTGACTTTGTAGTCAAAATCCTATGATAATGGCTATATCGGAGCTGTATAACTTGGAACTGTCTGGCATCAAACCGGCAGGTTCCACAATTTTATGTCTTTTTCTTCTCCTTGTCAATTGCAGGTCAAATTGACTGGCACGTCCGCGGTTGTTTCTCACCAAGATTTGGCACCGCCATCCTTTGAAGGTCCATGAGGTCAAAACCTTGCTTCTGCACGGCCTCTAAGGACCGTGGTCGAGTGTGTTGGCACCTTGTCCAAATTTTCGTGTCAACACATTCTTTTGGCACGCCTGGTGGGACCATAATCGTCTGATCATGACAACCAACAACGATGAAGTGTTGAACGTGACAATGGATTGACTCCCAGAAGACATCCAACGCTTGGTAGAGCAAACCGTTGAGCAATATCGGAGCATGTTTTGCTAAGTTTTAGCAAAACCAGGGATAAGAAAATTATCTAGAAGTCTCACTTTCCAAGGGTGGTTCTAGAGGGTCATGTTGATCCGATGATCCAAATACAGCACAACGCCTTGCAAGAGACAATCAGCAAAGCAATGTCTGCTACACTGTTGGCTCACAATGAAGCATTCCTCAATAGCCTCTCAAATGCCATCAAAGAAGCTTTCAATTTGGGTAATGATAGAAGAGGTCTGGCATATACGGTTGGGGGTGGTCAAGGAGCTGGAACTTCCGGGGTTGAGCAGTTGAGCAGCCTAATGGCAATGGAAATCAACAAATGATAATTAGCCTTGAGGGCAATGGTGGCATGACGTAGCAGCAAGTGCAACAGCCGAATATGAGTAACAAACATATACTCATCGGCTACAAAAATAGCTCCACATGCGAGGAGGATTACCAGAGACTTCATGCACCACCTTATCAAGGGAACGTAGCACCTGGTGACATTCCTCCTAGATATCATTATGTATCAGATTTTTATACTTTGGATGCTCGTGAAAATCCAGGGTATCAAAACAATGCTTTTGGGGGGCAGAACATCGGCTATCAGGGGCCGGTGAACCAGGTAGATCAGTTGATGAGTCGAGTCACTGATATGGTTCAGAAGCAATTCGGCTTAAAGCCAAAAAATACATTGACTGCTTACAAGAAACCATATCCAGAATGGTATGATCAGGTCACTTTCCCTCCGAGATATAGAGTTCCTGATTTCACTAAATTCACAGGAACAGGCACAGTAACAACTATGGAGCATATAACTCAGTTCCTGGTACAACTTGGAGAAATCAGTGATGAGCCAACACTCAAAGTCTGAATGTTCTCTCTATCTTTGTCTGGCTTAGCTTTCTCATGGTTCTCGTCCCTGCCACCAAATTCCATTCAGTGTTGGGAAGATTTGGAGAACAAATTCCATCAGTACTTCGACTCTAGAGTCCTAAAAAAGAGGATTGCAGATTTAGTCGATATAAGGCAAGAAAATAATGAATCTGGAAGCCAATATCTCCAAAGGTTTAGAGATATGAAGAATCAATGCTATATACTTAACATTGTCAGATTAAGAGGTAGTTAGCATTGCAATTTGAGGGCTAATACCAGCCATCAGGGAAAAGATTGGTTTTGGTTGTACCAGTCTGGCTGATTTGGCCAAGAAAGTTGCAAGTGTCGATGCACAAAACAGATACAATCAAGTCTTCAAGCCCAAGAAAGCTTTCAACGCAGAGAGTACCTTCTTTTTACAAGAAGAGGATGACGAAACAAGCAATGAAAGTGAAGATGAGATAGCTGCTGTTGACTGGGCTTGGAAGAAAAGTGAATATATGCCTTGGGCAAAGGCTAAAAATACAGAAAGGATGTAAAATACAGCTTTGATGTCACTAAAGCCGACAAAATATTTGATTATTTGCTAGAGAAAGGTCAAATCAAATTGACTGGGAATCATAATATTCCATCGGCTGAAGAACTCAAAAATAAGAGGTACTGTAAATTCCACAATTCTGGTACTCATACTACTAACGATTGTAGAGTTTTCAGAGACATGATCCAAAGAGCTATTACCAAAGGAAGAATTGGCTTAGAAAAAGCCAAGGGTATGAGCATCAACGGCCATCCTTTTCCAACAAACATGGTAGTTCCTGCACCTTGAAGTGAGATAAGATTATGACTTCTGACAAAGCCAAGGCAGCTGGGACAGTGGATCCAAAGAAGCAATTAACAGCTGAAGAATATCAGAAGATGAGGAAAAGAAAAGACTAATCAGCATGACCATCCTGAGACTTCAAGAGCTGGTGAAGCAAGAAGGCGTCCAACTGTCAGGATTCTATTGAATAAATGGCAACGTCAGAAAGAAAGATATCAAATGCATAGGTGTTGGTATAAATTAACGCACACTCTACTTTATCCGCAAGTGCACAGATAAAATCTACCGATGTAGCACTTCACCGGAGTAACCCAGTTTCAATATCGAACCCAAAGGAACAGATAGTGTTAAGCCTTAAAGTCTAACCCCTGAGTAGCTAACAAGGACGGAGAATCTAGAAGTATAGAGGGGATCACTAAGGTTGTCTAATTCCAATTTAGAGTGATATGTTTATATTATTCTTAGTGGGAAAGTTGCCATAAAAGGTCACAAACAGAGTATGAGTCTTTTATGCAAATGTATAATCCTACCGAGCCTACACACGGGTAAGTAGACTATAGAAGAATCAACAAGGCTATAAGAGTCACCCTTGTGAACAACCACTACTACTGGCGTTATAGGAGGCATTTATGATCTATCAAGTCTAAGCACCACGCTTACACTATCCAACTACTCTAACTCTAGAATGACTAGAATTAAAGTACTCAAAAGAGAGTCATAAACCTTAAGAATAACAAGAACAATGGCTCAAACTAAATATAGACGTTGATTACCGAAACAATCGCTGAAGCAAGTTGAAGATGAACTTGAATCCGCAGGTACAAGATGAAGAAGTTGATCCGACAGGCCGGAGCTCCTTCTTGATCTCTTCCTCTCCTCTCTCTCTCTCTCCTCTTCTCTCTCTCTCTTCTCTCTCTCTTCTAGTTCTAGTATAAGACTAGGTTCTAAACCTAAACTAGAGGGGTAACTAGTCTTCTACTTGAAAGCTGGCTCTTGAAGTCTTCTTCTAGGGTTTCTGAATGAGGCGTAGACTTTTCTGAAGAGAGACTGATCTTCCCTAGGGCCTGGGGGCCTATTTATATAGCCCTGAGGATCAACCGCGACCTTAGATCAGACTGACTTCACGTAGGGCTGAGATGAGTCCTCGGGGTCGTGGAGGAAGGTTCCAGCAAGGAGGAGGCGTGGGGCGCTGGGACCCAACCGACTGGTGGGCCCACCAGACCGGTCGGTCCCACCTGTCGGGGTCTCGGGGTGCCCCGCCTCGTGGAGTCCTCCGGTGTCCTCTAGAGTCTTCTGGAGAATTCCTGACTTGGCGGTGAAGTAATTTACCGTCGGTTTCCTTCTAGGAGAAGTAATCAGTGCTGGTTTTCCTGTTTGGTCCCTGTAGAATCACAATTCACCAAACTCATGGAATATTGTCAATTAAAACCCTAAACCTTATTGGTGATTGAATTCATGCCCTTTTCATATTTATTTATCCTTTAATTTTTGATAGATAACCAGTGTCAACAATAGGCAGAGAGATGAACAAGAGTACCAAGAATGGCTTGAAGAGGAGGAATATGGAAGGTCTCGGGAAGAAGGAAATGCGTATCAAAGATGAAGAAAAGAATCATTGGGATTGGCCTTTCTTCAGACACTGTTGGAACAAGGGATTGAAACTTCCTACTTTTTGAAATTGCCCAGAATGTAGTGAACAATATTGGGAGTATAGGCAGTTGAGAGATAACCGCCGATCTGTACATGAAAGACTAAGGTTTGAAAGAACAGATCGGTGCATTAAAAAATGAAAGTGTACATGATCGGCTCAGGGTGAGGTTAGCCGATCAAGATCATACTTGGCAAGAGGGACAATGGTGTCCAGATGGTGTGACCAAAAGCCAGAAACGTCGGGTTCAGAGGTTAAGGAACGATGAAATTCAGAAGAAGAAACCCAAAGTCTGGCAGGTAAAACAAATAGCCGATAAGAGAGAACCATCCTAGTACTCATGGAAACTGGACGCCATCTCCACAGGAAGGTCGATCGGGGGCTGCGCCATCCTAGTACAAGTCGTCAGGGTCGAAGCCACCGTCCTATGGATACTCCTGCTCGTCGTAGATGTAGTCGCCAACATCTGGGTGGGGTAGCAAGGGGACAAAGAGGAAGGGTCAGTACATCGAAATGTACTCCGCAAGTGTAGGAAATATATGCTTATAAGGCTAATAACAAAGGTAGGCTGACTTTGTTTGACTTAAGCGCCAAAAGTGACACATCCTATTATTCCTATGCACCTATTTACTAGGTTATAACCACAGTCTCCATCTGTAACAGTAACCACACTCGGAGTCGCACCAAGCAAACCACACTCGGAGTCACACCGAGCAACCAACACTTGGAGTCCACCAAGCAACCACACTTGGAGTCACACCAAGCAACCACACCTGAAGTCCATCAGGAAAACCACACCTGAAGTCCATCAGGCAAACCACAAGGCCGACTCGAAGAGTCCCCCTATGTGTATTAGTTCCATATGTCACGACATAGAAAGCTACCTTCCGTAATAACACCAGGTCTGCGCCCAAGCCTAGGAGTCACTCCCGTACCAAGCAGTAACCCGCGTAGAAGAAGCCTCTGTACCCATGTCATATGGGCTAATGACCACATAAGGCTTCCCTAACGAACCAGACCTAACCCACCAACTAATCTCGAAGAAGTCCAAGCCTGCTCGTGACCGTGAGCACGACTGATATATCAGTTTTAATACTCTGCAGAGTTCGCACATCTTTACCCATGAGTCAAGCGTTCCCCATCACGCTAAACACTGCCAAGGTGCACAGCGGGGTCGCACTACAAGGCATTTACAAAGCCCCTCCAAGCCTGTGTTACACGTACTCTAAGGTTTCTCCCTTGTACATTAGTCAACGACCCCAGGGAACCCCTCTTGAGCCACTAAACAAATCCCGTGTAGCATAACTTGGAGGAAACTAATTACTTAGCCAGTCTCAGAGCCATATAGGCCTCATGGTTTGAGCTGTTTTGCCGGGTTACTTGTCCAAGAACCGGGTCCTAGGGATCCAGGCAAGATAATCTAGCACAAGCCCAGAACCAAAAACCAAATCCAGCTGCCGAGTCCCACGACACAAAAACCTCCACACGGTCCATCCTGCCGGATATACCTACTCACCATACTACAACAGTTACCAACTGTTGATGGTCTTTAAACACCTGTTTTACCATCAACATGTTACCTTAAAATTCACCAAAAGGCATGAAATGTAGTCAAATAGGTTTCAAACTAACCGAATTCCACATGTCCATAGATTTTGATTTGAATGCAAGATTTGAGCCAAATTTGGATATTTGAACCACCAAAGGCCAAGCCCACTCAGCAGGGCCCAATTAGGCCTCAGGGGGGTGGCGCCCGCCACTTGAGTTGGCCCAACATTCCCCCCTGACACGTCACTGATCCGTGTGACCACCCCAGGGCCAAATCTTGGTCCTTGGTCACTAGGTCAGTGGCATCGAAGGGCTCAGGAGGAGAGTGGCGTGGATCATGACCAAATGGCGGTTATCTGGACATGCAACCGACCTGCAACCGTCTCTCTGGAGCTCCTAGATGCCGTTGAAGCAATGACAATGCATGCAACGGTGAGGGGGGTGGCGGCCGCCACCTAGGGCTGGCACCCGCCACTAGGGTTTGCCCTAGGTCGGCTGGCTGCCCCCTATAAGTACCCCCTCACTCCACAAGGCTATAAATACCCCCTAGAGGCATCACTTCATTTCACACAAGAAACACAAACAACACACAAGCAAGAGAAGCAAGTGAGAGTTAGGTTAGAAGCTCAGAGAGCTTAGGCAAGTAGGTTAGCTAGTAGAGAGAGCATACCTTTAGTGCCCTCGCTGCAGCGCGGCTCCTAGTTTAGCACAGCTCAGCCCTGACCAGTGGTATAGTAGCGTAGAGCTTGCTAGGAGAGGAGCGGGTGCGAGTGACTGGCATCGGAGGTCGGTTGATTTCCCGGCGTCTCTGGTCTAGTTTGCTCTCTTGTATCTCAGGTACACTTATCATTATTCCAGTATTACTTTTGTATTACTTTTAGCATTACTTTCAGTATTACCCTATTAAGTGCCTTGAGTGTGACCTAGCTAGCCTACAGTTCAAGTCACTTAGCCATAGTAGTTAATCTCTAGTGACCTTAGTGTTTGATCTTTGCTAATAGGTTGCTTAGTTAGTTTAGTGTTTATCTTATTAAGTCAAGTATTTGCTCTGACGTCCGCAAGGGTGTCTCTATTCAAAGCTAGGGTAGAGATAGTTAGAATATAATTAAGCGTGGTGCTTAGTTATAGACTTACCTTCAGATACGGCTAGACCCCCGATAGCTGTGGTAGCAAGCAGGTGGTGACAACCCTATGCGCCTTGAATTCCACCACGTAGTTGGCCCAGTTTAACAGTAAGGCTCGTTGTGCTAGCGTTCAACCTAAGTCAGTGGTAAAGGCTAGTACGCCTCGGTACTTGATAAGATAGGAATAAAACTATACTTAACTTGGTTGCTTGTTTGGCATTTGCCTATCTTGCTTCGTAGTTATCTTGCTTCGTAGCCATCTTGCTTCGTAGTTATCTAGGAGTAGTTATTAGTTATTAGTTAGTTATATTAGTTATCCTTAGTTATCTAGGAGTAGATAGCTGCTTTAGCTTCACTCCTTTAGGTATAGTGACTGGACTTGCTTCAAGCATTTCTGGCGCCGTTGCTAGGGATAGATTCCATAGTCTACTCCTAGTAACGACGTTAGCAAGTGTCAATAAGCATTTCTGGGCCGTTACCGGGGATAGTTGCCTAGCTCTATCTTTAGTGAAGTTAAGAACTACCAACAAGCATTTCTAGCGCCATTGCCAGGGAAGGCAATCGGTGTATCGGTTGAGTCCGTGTCGAATTTATCTTCGTTTAAGCTCCCGCTTAGCGAATCCCATCTTACCCATTCTTTCTTTCCTTAGTCCTTCTTATCTTTTTCCTTCATCTTCTTCAACTTCTTTCTTTCTTATCTTGTTCTACCTTCACGATGGCCAATAAGACCATTCGTGAGTTTTCTGCTCCTTCTGCCGCCAATGTAGCGACAGGACCAGACGTGATCGATGCCAACCTCAATTTTGAGTTGAAACCGACTCTGATCACGATGGTCCAAGCTAGCCCGTTCTGTGGCAAAGCTCATGAGGATGCCAATGCTCACCTCCAACAATTTTTGGAGCTTTGCGGCACCTTCACCATTAAGGGGATAACCCAAGAAGCCATCCGTCTTCGTCTCTTTCCCTTTTCTCTCCTAGGAAAAGCGAAGCAATGGTTCTATACCAATCGCAATGCTGTAGACACATGGGACAAGTGTTCCAATGCTTTTCTCACCAAATTCTTTCCGATGGGCAAGACGAACGCTCTTCGCAACAAAATTTCCAGCTTTACGCAACAAGCCGAGGAATCTATTCCCGAGGCTTGGGAGAGAATGCAAGAGTACGTCACTACTTGTCCACACCATGGTATGGAGGACTGGCTATTGATCCAGAACTTCTACCATGGCCTAACCCCACTCTCTAGAAGCCATTTGGATGCCGCCGCCGGCGGTGCATTCTTTTCTCCGAATGTTACAGATGCTAAGGCTCTCATAGAGAAGATGGTGTCGAACCAAGGATGGAATGACGAGAGACTGCAGCCCCGTAAGCGAGGTATGCATTCCCTAAGGAGGCCGACATGATCGTGGCCAAGATGGACCTGCTGGCAAAGAAGCGGGACAGCTGTGAGAAGATGAACCAACAAGAGAGTGTCCAATCTGTGGAATCCTACATGACTTGTGAAGTCTGTGGAGAAACCGGACATTCTGGGAACCACTGCCCCGAGTTACATGAAGATTTGAACTTCATAAACAATAACAACAACAACGGTTTCCGTCAATAGAATCAAGGATGGAATCAACCTGCAAATTCTCAAGGTAACAATTCATTCCCCTGCTCTAATTTTCAGAATTCTGATAATTTCTCATTCTTGAAGAATTTAGTTTACTCACAAAGTAGAACTACTGATTTCTTGAATAAGCGATTAATGTCAAATGATAAAACCCTTGAGAATATAAATGCTAAATTGGAAGATTTCTCATCTACTCTGAAAAACAACTTAGCTTTAATAAGATGTTAGAAACCCAATTAGCTCAACTTGCTGCTATCATACCATCTTTTGAAACTGGCAAATTCCTCCTGCTAAACTTGACATGGAAACTGCAAATATGGTTGAAATAAAATATTTTAACTATTATAAAGATCAAATCATGACTGTTAAAAGGGTGATCCTGGTAGTCCCATAATTAGATGCTCAATCTTTGGTGAAGTCTTTAAAAATGCCATGTGTGATTTAGGATCGAGTGTGAACATTTTATCTAAGGATTTTTATGAAAACTCGTTCTTTCCACCCATGTCATCCACATCTGCCTATGTTGTGCTAGCTGATCAATCCACTTGCTATCTAGAAGGGATAGTAACTGATTTACCTGTTCATATTAGAGGATCATATGTTCCTGCTGATTTCATAATACTAGATATGAGAAATAGGAAAGATGTGCCTCTAATCTTAGGTAGACCTTTCTTGAACACTGTTGATGCTTGCATATATGTGGGGAGTGGTAAAATGCAAATGACATTAGGAGGGAGGAAGGAAATATTCTCCTTTTCCCGTGGTCCCGCATATGCCGCTAACATGCAGGAAGCAAAACCCGTTTGTACCAAGAACAGGCGCCCAAGAACAAGGTGGAACAGAAAGAAAGAACAACCTTCTCCTGAGTTGTGTAATTCACATGACAAAGGAGAGGTGCCAAAAGAAGAAGAACCCGATGAAGTACTTAAAGAAGAAGCACCCAAGGAAGAAGATCTACCCAATAAGGATGAAATTCCATGGATCTAAGGTATGGATTTACTTTTAAATTTTCCTTCAAATTTCTCTTTCTTTTTCAAATAAATAACATATGTCATGCATGTAACTAAAAAAAATCACCAGTTATCATTAGTTATATGCATAGGTATATGTTAACTTAGCTAGAATAATAAATATCATATTAGGATAATTTTCCTTTTCACAACATTAGGATAGTTTCCATTTTAAAAATAAAATAAAACAAGAGCTCCGACTGAGAAGAAGAAGATCTTTTACCAAGCAAGAAGCCAGCTTGGGGAGACTCCCGCTCCAATAAGGTATGTCTCAAGCCTACACTTTATATTCAGTTTTTAATTTCTATATCTTTTGAAGTTTTGAATGTTACATGCTTGCCTAAGTAACCATTCCATGAATAAAATTGATGAAATCTGCTTAAACAAGTTGAAACCTGAATAAGATTTGAAATATGTCATGCAAATGCTATTGTTATGGTTTGAATAACTAGTTTTTTATCTAAGTTGTAGCTTTTGTGGGTTGCACATGTTTTAACTAAAATCATGCTTAGTGAATAAAGTTAGTAAGAAATGGAGTAATTCTTTAAACTTGCCAAGGTGAACTTAGGACAAAATCTGGAGGATTTCTTTTAAAAATCATGAAAACCTTGCTAAAAGTTCCTCCTGGATTTTATCACATCCCACCACTAGCCAAATATTTGTTAGTCAAAACCACAAAGAGCTTTGTCTGTGTTGAGCTTTGTTAGACATCATAGATCTTAGTAGAGAAGCTTATCATATCTTTTGATCAAGATACACACACCCACCATATTGCTTACTATCCACTTTGGAAGTTTGCAACCACCAAATAAATTGCTCATTCTCTACACTGGAGATATGCAATACCTTGCCAAACGTTCCATTGCTAGCCTTATACTATTCCTACACTGGGAATAAGCATTTCTCTCTCTTCCTCCTTTTCGTTTCTAAAATCCTTTCCTATAGATATCTGGGGAAATCTAGAGCTAAAAAAAGAGAGAGATATGAAAAAAAGTGAGCGAAGTAGCTCAAGAGATATGGAAAAAAAGTGAGCGAAGTAGCTCCAGGTTTCCCGGTTTCGGCCTCAAAACCGAGGGGATGTCCGTGAAAAGGACGAGCGGCGCAGTGGCGGCACGTGGTGGCATCCGGTGAGGTCGCGTCGAGACGAAGCTACCTGATGTACGGGCGTGGTCATCGGATAAACATCAACCTCGAGTTGGTCAGGAATACCCTTAGGGTTAGCCTGCTCGCTCATTATTTGTAAGGGTAGAAGGGGAATAATTGTATTAGGCTATATAAGGAGAGGTCACCCCTCCCTCCAGACCATCTCAGCCATTGCTATTTTCATTCTAGGGTTTCCTGCTTCCCATTCCCTGCTGTAGCTATTGAGATCCGCAGAGACGGTGAACAATACCTATGTGTATTTGGATTTTGCGGAAATGGGACCGGATTCCCATTGTCTCCTCGTGGGGACGAATTTCGGTGGCAATTCGTGGTCTTGATTTGCGTTTTGAACTTGTTCTTCGCGTTCTTCATTTCTCCACGATTTTCCCATCACTCGATCTCCCTCCACGCTGCGTCTTTTTCGAATCCACTTAAATCACCTTGTTCTTTGATGTGAGGAGAACATTTCCACCGAAGGAATTTATTTGTACCCTCACAAACAAGTAGATCGGGTCGATTCAAGTTTCGTGGCAACTTTTTCGTTCCTACACCTTCCCTTTCGATTCCCTGTTGATTGAGTCAATTTGAGCGGATGATTTCTTGGGGATAGTCTCCTAACTATCTTGTGATCATTTGCTCCAAGTTTGAGATCAAGGGATTTCGTTTTGATTCAGATTTGAGGAGATTTGGGAGAAGGGCGACCAAAATCGCCCTCTCTGCACTGCCACGGACAGTCCGCCGTTTGGGGCACGGACAGTCCGGGCATCGGGATTCTGCCGAGCAGTGGCTGTTCGTCGTGGTGCACAGTGCTCAGTTTTGACCGGCGGACAGTCCGCCGTTGGGATTCGCGGACAGTCTGGGAACGTCCAGGGGACTTTCAGCAGCTGTGCTGTTTCTTGATTTTTGCCGGCGGACAGTCCGCCAGGGGACCGCGGGCAGTCCGCCCCTGGCACGGACAGTCCGAGACTGGGAGTCCGGACAGTCCGGGATTTGGTTGAAGCTTGCGTTTTAGTGCGTTTGCTCTCCCGACTTTTCCACTTGGTTTTTAGACTTCTTGTTTGGCCTTAGAGTTCACCAAGGAACCTCTCTAGGTATCTTTGCTACTTGTTAGCATCGGTATTTGGAGATTTCCCGACGTAGCCTTCCATCTACGTTCGGAAGTCGGTTTTTGGGGGTTGAACTTGAGCCGGAACTTTAGGCGTTTGGCTTGCTCTCGTTTGGTGGTGCCTCGCTGTGATCCTAGGGATCATCCACCCTCTTCCAAGGGTCATGGGCATCACGTGTCAATCAAAGCTTTCGGGGTTTGATTTTCGGGATAGAGGCCAAAGTTTCGAGAGAAATTTTTAGGCTCCCATTCACCCCCCTCTGGTCGCTTTCTGGTAGAGTTCTCGGTCCTTCATATGGTATCGGAGCGGGTTAAGGATCTTCCACCTTAGCCTGTTCTAGATCCATAGAAGGCGACATGGATCGCGACGTGGGCAAACCGCCATTTTTCAATGGGACGAACTATGCGTATTGGAAGATACGCATGTCAGCCTATCTCCAGAGTATGGGTGCTTCTATTTGGGATATTTGCAACTCTGCAGATTACGTGGTCTTGGCTGCTCGTGTGACTCAGCATCAGATCGATGAGCACGATGCCAATAGCCGAGCCCGTAATGCTCTTTTCTCATGTTTGTGCATGTATGAGTTTGATCGTGTTTCTCATCTCGCTATGGCTCGGGAAATTTGGGCTACCCTCATGCGTTTTCATGAGGGAACCACTCAAGTCAAAACCCGTCTCTACGAGTCGCACAAGAGAGAGTATGAGAACTTTCGACACATGCCTGGCGAGAGCATAGAAAGTTTATTCGCTCACTTTCAGGTAATTGTCAACAGGATGAGGGCTAACAAGGAGCTGTTGCCTTTCGACGATCATGAGAGGGCTCTCAAGCTTTTACACACTCTCGATCGGTCGGTGTGGGACTCCAAGGTTCAGGCGATCATCAAATCGCTTAACTATAAGACTCTCACAAGCGACGAGCTCTTTAGTAAGCTCAAGTCCAGTGAGATTGACGCTATGGCGAGGGCTTCTTATGAAAATCCTTCTGGCCCATCGATGGCTTTGGTTTCTGGCTCTTCTGCTAACTCCTCTGGAGGCTTTGCTTTGTCATCTCTTCTTTCCGTCACAGAGGAGAAACTGGATTTCATGGCGGACGACGAGTTGGCCTTGCTTGCCAACCGGTTCTTGCGGTTCCACAACAACCGCATGAACCGTCGCCGCGGAGGAGGACGAGGTGGTGCTGCTACGAGTGTGGAGGCTCGGACCACTTCATCGCCAATTGCCCGAAGAAGAACAAGCAAGTCTTCGGCAAGGTGGATCACGACCACAAGTATGACTCCGGCAAGCGCAAGGAGAAGTACGTCCCCGCCAAGCACAAGCGGAGGGTCGGCTTCAACAAGGAGTACATCAAGGAGAAGTACTTGGAGAAGGCCCAGGCTGAACAGCGTGCTTTCTTCGCCACGCTCAGCGACGTCGATGACTCGGATGACGACTCCGCTGCATCAAGCGATGACGAGTCCGAGAAGAAGAAGAAGATTGAGGACAAGTTGAACGGCCTCTGTTTCTTCGCCGACAACGAGGGCTTCTGCACCATGGCGCTCGGCGATGAGGTCAACGGCGAGCTGGAGGAGATCCCTCGGAACGACGACAACGATGACGACACCTCCCAGGTATCTCAAACTCCTGACGAACTCTCTGCTGAGGTTGACAAGCTTACTGCTGCTCTCCTTAGTCAAGATAAACTGCTTAGGCTTGCCGCTAGAGAGAGAAAGGAGTTTAGGAGGAAGTGGGAGGACGCGGTGAAAGAGCTTGAGTCTGTCAAGTCCACCATCGTCGTGTCTGAGGAGGATGAGTGTGAGATGTGCTCCAAGCACATGACTGACCTTCTCACCTTGAGGGGGAAGTATGTTGCATTGGTTGGAGAAATGGATGAGCTGAAGGCTAGACCAGGGTTGCTAGGTGCGTGCAAGTCTTGTGTGTTGATGGTCCTTAAACACCTGTTTTACCATCAACATTTTACCCTAAAATCCACCAAAAAGGCATGAAATGTAGTCAAATAGGTTTCAAACTAACCGAATTCCACATGTCCATAGATTTTGATTTGAATGCAGGATTTGAACCAAATTTGGATATTTGAACCACCAAAGGCCAAGCCCACTCAGCAGGGCCCATTTGGGCCCTAGTGGGGTGGCGCCCGCCACCCCTAGGTGGCGCCCGCCACAAGGAGAGGCCCAAACTTCCCCCTGCCACGTCACTGATCCGTGTGACCACCCCAGGGCCAAATCTTGGCCCTTGGTCACTAGGTCAGTGGCATCGGAGGGCTCAGGATGGGAGTGGCGTGGATCATGACCTAATGACGGTTATTTGGACATGCAACCGACATGCAACCGTCTTGAAGGAGTCCCTGGAGACCGTAGGATCAATGACGGTGCATCCAACGGCCAGGGGATGGCGGCCGCCACCTAGGGCTGGCGCTCGCCACTAGGGTTTGCCCTAGGTCGGTTGGCTGCCCACTATAAGTACCCCCCTCACTCACTTGGGCTATATATACCCCCCTAGAGGCGTCACTTCATTTCAAGCAAGAAAAGCAAGGAAGGGAAGCAAGCAATGTAGAAAGCAAGTGAGAGCTAGGTTAGAAGCTCAGAGAGCTTAGGCAAGTAGGTTAGCTAGTAGAGAGAGCATAGCTCTAGTGCCCTCGCTGCAGCGTGGCTCTTAGTTTAGCACAGCTCATCCCTGACCAGTGGTATAGTAGCGTAGAGCTTGCTAGGAGAGAAGCAGGTGCGAGTGACTGCAATCGGAGGTCGGTTGATTTCCTGGCGTCTCTAGTCTGGTTTGCTCTCTTGTATCTCAGGTACACTTATCATTATTCCAATATTACTTTAGTATTACTTTCAGTATTACTTTATCAAGTGCCTTGAGTGTGACCTAGTTATCCCTAC
This sequence comes from Coix lacryma-jobi var. lacryma-jobi, assembly GCA_009763385.1. Classification (NCBI taxonomy): domain Eukaryota; kingdom Viridiplantae; phylum Streptophyta; class Magnoliopsida; order Poales; family Poaceae; genus Coix; species Coix lacryma-jobi. The sequence goes on from CM019829.1 coordinate 124,756,787, forward strand.
ATTTCAATTCACTTAGCCATAGTAGTTAATCTCTAGTGTGCTTAGTGTTTGATCTTTGCCAATAGTTGCTTAGTTAGTTTAGTGTTTATCTTATTAAGTCAAGTATTTGCTCTGACGTCCGCAAGGGTGTCTCTATTCAAAGCTAGGGTAGAGATAGTTAGAATATAATTAAGCGTGGTGCTTAGTTATAGACTTACCTTCAGATACGGCTGGACCCCCGGATACCTGTGGTAGCAAGCAGGTGGTGACAGCCCTGTGCGCCTTGAATTCCACCACGTAGTTGGCCCAGTTTAACAGTAAGGCTCGTTATGCTAGCGTTCAACCTAAGTCAGTGGTAAAAGCTATTACGCCTCGGTACTTGATAAGATAGGAATAAAACTATACTTAACTTGGTTGCTTGTTGGCATTTGCCTATCTTGCTTCGTAGTTATCTTGCTTCGTAGTTATCTTGCTTCGTAGCCATCTTGCTTCGTAGTTATCTAGGAGTAGTTATTAGTTATTAGTTAGTTATATTAGTTATCCTTAGTTATCCCATTCTATTCATCTACCTATTTATCCACCTTACCTTAGCCATTTCATTCATTCTTACCTATCCATCCATATATTCTTTCTAGCCTCTCATCCTCTCTCATCCCTTTCATCTCCTCTTTTCTCCTCTTTCCCTTTCCTTATTCTTCGACTCTCATCCCCTCCTTGACTCGACTCATACACCACCCTAGCCTTCCTTTGGGATCAAATAAATCGACACCTGGTACTCCTAGGGAAGTGCTACTATGCTAGTTCTGTGCGCTTGCAGAATCTCCTCCGGGTAGATTGCATTCTCGCTAGCTAGCTCCTACTAGTGTCGGGATTGACAACCCCATTTGACATTAGTAGATAACTGCTTTAGCTTCACTCCTTTAGGTATAGTGACTGGACTTGCTTCAAGCATTTCTGGCGCCGTTGCCAGGGATAGATTCCATAGTCTACACCTAGTAACGACGTTAGCAAGTGTCAACAAGCATTTCTGGGCCGTTACCGGGGATAGTTGCCTAGCTCTATCTTTAGTGAAGTTAAGAACTACCAACATGTGTAGGCTTGCAATCCGAGTCGGCAGAGAAGAATGCCAAGATTGTGTCTCTTGATAAGGCCAGCTCGGGTAGCACTCGTGTGTCTAGGTGTGCCTTGTGTGAGGGTTTGGAGATGGAGATTGCAAATGGCAGCATGACAAGATGCAAACCAAGGAAGAAACACATACCTTCGGACCTTCTTGTCATGGGTGTCTTGTGGTGAGCCACAGCTTGGGATGATGATAGCTCAATTTAAACGTGTTGTTGGAGGTCCTGGTGTTGGTTTTACTCAGGGTGTTGAGTGTGCTACATCTTTTGGGAAGGTTGGAGAGTTAGTGGTCTTAAGCCGAGTGAGAAACCTAACTCCACCACTACTCCCCAAACTGACCAAGATTCCACCCAAAGAGCCTCTCGAACCTAACACCAAGGATGGAGTGTTTGTGGAACCTCCAAGAGCTCCACCCAAGAAATAGACATGAGCTCCAAAACCAAACCACCTCAGGAACAAACTAGACACTATGCCACCAATCCATGAGGAGCTCATGCCACAAAAAGGCCAAGTGATTCCACACCCAGTACCGTGAGTACAAACAACCCCCTATGAGAGCGGTGAGGTACCATTGTGAGCACTGTGGGAGAGATGGACACTTGAGGGAGTTTTGCTTTCGGCGCAAGAGAGAAGAGCGTCGTGCAAAGGAGATGAACAACACGGACATGTACCATCCTCCATGATGTACATGTGCCGAAGGTTCAAAGGAGAGCTGCTAGGACTAGAGGTCCAATGCCTCAAGGTCCTAGGCCTCTAGGAGGTCGTGCCCGGCAGGAGCCTGCTTTTGTAGGTTTTGGACCCCATGGCGGTGGCTTTGCTGTTGAGCATTACCCCCCACCACGTTTTGAGTATCGCGATGGACGCTCTTCCCTTAGCGGACCACGTTTTCCTCAGCGTGGTGATCGCTTTCCCCGTAGGCGTGCTAGGAATGGTTTTGCTACTAACCGTTCTTTAGAGCAGCCGGCCCAACACTGGTACACTTCCCATTTTATTCACCCCAGTGTTGGACCGTATGCTCACCCTATGTATTTCTATTGATGTAGGTAAGACGATTGGAGAACGTTTGGTTGGTGGATTCCGGGTGCTCAAGGCATATGACCAGAAACGCCAAGTGGTTCTCCAGTCTTAGTCCAGTCAAAGTGTTGTCTCGTGGGTCGGTGCGAGTTAATGAGCACTTTGTGTTACGTGATGTTGCTCTTGTTTCTAACTTGCATTTTAACCTTCTTTCTGTTTCACAACTCTTTGATGATGACTATGAGATTCATTTTAAGCCGAATCTCAATCGTATTTTGGATCCTCAGGGCAATCTTGTATGTTTGATTTCACCCTTTTGGAAAGTCTTTCGTGCGAATTTTCGGAGTCGTTCGGAATTTCTCGTTGTCTTTTGGCTGGACCTTCCTCCTCTGATCTTTGGAAGTGGCATAGGAGACTAGGTCATCTGAGCTTCGACTTGCTTGCAAGGCTTAGTTCACATGGCTTAATCCGAGGATTGCCCAAGTTACACATGGAGAAGGATCTTGTTTGCCATTCTTGTAGACATGGTAAAATGGTAGCCGCTCCCCACCACCCTGTGAACCAAGTTATGACCAAGCGCCCTGGAGAGCTTTTACATATGGACCCTGTCGGTCTGGCTTGGGTGAGTTCGGTTGGTGGGAAGTGGTATGTGCTTGTTGTTGTTGACGATTTTTCGAGATATTCGTGGGTTTGCTTTTTAGCTGAGAAAACTAAGACTTTCACTTTTGTTCGTAATTTGATCTTGCGACTTCAGAACGAGTTCCCTAAGAACTCGATGAGAGCTATTCGTAGCGATAATGGTTCCGAGTTTAAGAACTCAGATTTTGAGAAGTTTTGTAACTCTTTGGGTTTAGAGCATCAGTTTTCTTCCCCTACACACCGCCACAAAATGGTGTTGTAGAGAGGAAAAATCAGACCCTTGTAGAGATGGCCAGAACGATGCTCGATAAGCATAGGACTCCTAGGCGGTATTAAGCCGATGCTATAAACACTGCATGCTATATTTCCAATCGCATTTTTCTCCGTGCTTTCTTGAAGAAAACTTCTTATGAGTTGCGATTTGGGAAGCAACCCAAAGTGAGTTATTTTAGAGTTTTTGGTTGCCACTGTTTTATACTCAAGAAAGGCAACTTGGACAAGTTTGAGTTTCGTTCTTCTGACGGTGTATTTTTGGGTTATGGTAATCACACTCGTGCATATCGTGTACTTAACCTTGATACTAACCGAGTCATGGAGACATTCGATGTCACCTTCGACGAGACTGTGCTTTGTCCTTCTTCTAGTTTTGAGCGTGCAGGTGATCATGAGGTTGGAGAACCTCTTTTTGATGATGAGGACGAAGGTGCTGAAGGGATTGATGATCTAGCACTTCCTCCACCTGCGGTGCCGATTGGGTCAACTTCGATCACGACTGCACGCGGCCCCGACCCTTCTTCCTCTACTACATGGGGGTCGTGTGATCCACCACCTCGGGCTGTACCACTTGTACCCGGGGAGGCACCAGCTGCTGTTGAGGGGGAGGTAACTTCAGCAAGGGAGGCGCCACGACACATTTAGCGCCAACACCCTCCTAAACAGATGATCGGCGACATCCACGAACGCGTCACTCGATCTAGGTCACAACAAATTTCTCACTTTGCTCATTCTGCATTTGTTGCTGATTTTGAACCCGGAGATGTTGGACATGCTTTACCTGATCCGGATTGGGTCAATGCCATGCATGAGGAGCTTGAAAATTTTGAGAGAAATCGGGTTTGGGTTCTTGTTCCTCTTCCTCCTGAGTGTCACCCTATTGGGACAAAATGGGTTTTCAAAAACAAACAAGGAGAAGATGGCCATGTTGTGAGAAACAAGGCCAGACTTGTAGCCCAGGGTATAGTCAGAAGGAGGGGATAGACTATGAGGAGACTTTTGGTCCTGTAGCTCGCTTGGAGGCAATTAGGATCCTCTTGGCTTTTGCTGCATCCAAAGGGTTTAAACTTTTTCAAATGGATGTCAAGAGTGCCTTCCTAAACGGCTACATAGAAGAAGAGGTGTATGTGAAACAACCTCCCGGTTTCGAAAATCCCAAGTTTCCAAACCATGTTTTTAAACTTCACAAAGCTTTGTATGGTTTGAAACAAGCCCCTAGAGCCTGGTATGATAGGTTGAAAACCTTTTTGCTTGCTAAGGGTTTTAAAATGAGATGTGTGATAAAACGCTTTTTCTCCTCAAGCAAGGCAATGACACTTTGTTGGTTCAGATTTACGTGGATGATATCATTTTCGGTGGTTCTTCTCATGCTTTGGTGCCATGTTTGCAGATACTATGAGCAAGGAATTTGAGATGAGCATGATGGGCGAGTTGATGTTTTTCCTCAGGTTGCAAATCAAGCAATCCCGAGAGGGGACATTCGTGCACCAGGGCAAGTACACCAAGGACATATTGAAGAAGTTCGATATGGGTGAGGCCAAGCCTCTTCCAACACCCATGTCAACCACGACGACCCTGGATGCGGACAAGGATGGAGAAGCTATGGACCAAAGGAGTACCGGAGTATGATCAGGTCGCTGCTGTACCTGACGGCGACACGCCCGGACATCCAGTTCGCGGTGTGTCTTTGCGCGCGATTTCAGTCATCGCCGTGCACCTCTCATCGTCAGGCGGTCAAGCGCATTATGAGGTATCTCTGTTTCACACCTGAGTTTGGGATTTGGTATTCTGCTTCTTCTACCCCCTCCCTTTGCGGTTACTCGGATGCTGATTTTGCTAGTTGCCGACTTGAGCGCAAGTCCACTTCTGGGACTTGTCAGTTTTTGGGTTCTTCCCTTGTATCTTGGTCTTCTCGCAAGCAGTCTAGTGTCACACAGTCTACCATAGAGGCTGAATATGTTGCTGCGGCTAGCTGTTGTTCTCAGTTGTTGTTCATGATGGCCACTTTGCGTGATTTTGGTCTGAGTTTTTCTCGAGTTCCATTGCTTTGCGACAACACGAGTGCGCTTAGCGTTCCTAAGAACCCCGTGCTGCACTCTAAGACCAAACACATTGATGTGCGCTTTCATTTCTTGCGAGACCACTATGAGAAGGGTGATATCGACCTTCACCATGTCGATACTCATCTTCAGTTGGCAGATATTTTTTCACAAGCCTTTGGACCAATCAACCTTTGCCAGGTTGAGAGGTGAGCTTGGTGTGTGTTTCCCCTTTTAGTTGGGGGAAAATTTTTTGCTCTTGTATCATAGTCTGACTTCTTTTGCTTGTTTTCTTGTTTAGTTTCTGCATTTCATCATTTTTGCATCTTTCTCTTCTCGAGCTTCATGTCTATAATTTGTAGAATGAATCTATGCTCTGATTAGTGTATGCTCCGATGATACATGATGATGCTTGTAGCTTAGGCTCTTTTTGATCAATGATACATGTTGTGAGCTGAGCTACTTTTCAGAACTATGAATATGCTTAATTCAACGTAAATTTGAAACATGTTCACCATTGAGTTGGCAACTAGCATGTGTAGAATGTGTTGAAGTCACTTATGCTTTTCATATATGCTAGGTTGCTATGTCTCTAGTTCTGAGTCTTTTCACTTGCTTGGTATGTTCATTTTTGTGTAAAAATTTGAACCAAGTCTGTGAATTGAAAAGATCAAGTTGGGATCACTTGACAGCACATCACGTATCGAGACTGTTTCTCGTTGCACATTGAGTTAAATTTGAGCCATGTAGTGTAAGACCGAAACCATTGCTTCAAGCTTCTAATTGCTTATGCATAGGCTTAGCTCGGTTGAAAAGTTAGGCAATGTCAAGTTTTCAACCTCTCGCAATCACATGCTGAAAATTCAAACTTGTGTAATCACCGCTGCATCTCTGATAAAATTTTGAAAACACAAGTCTATGTTTCACTCTACACATGATGATTGAACTTTGCTAGGGGTAGTTCACCTTGTATGCATGTTTAGCACTTGTGTAATTTCCTGTCTATACATGTTTAGTGCTATTTTGGTGGTGAACCTCTTTCTGAAAGGCTTGAAACTGCTCATTTTGCTCGTATGTTCAATTTCTTATTATGTGATCAGTTTGAGCCTTGCTGGCATTTATGCTTGTTGTTGAATCATTGGATCAACATGTTTAGAGCATCTATTCCTTCGACTATATACCTGAAGCTGCTAACCTGCATTTGTGACTCATATGCATTTTCAACTAAGGGGGAGAAATTTGACAAATCATGTCCCTAGTTGTATGCACTATTGAAGGGGGAGTTCATGTTCTCAGGGGGTTTTGCTCGATTTTTGCTTTAATGAGCTGTTCAATTGGTTTGGAGCGACTTTCAGCCCATATGGTTTTTCAATTGGTTTGGAGCGTTTTGGCTAGTTGTGTTGAGCCTTTGCCTCTTTCTGGAGGAACTAGCCTGTTTTGCTTTCCTTGCTCCGACCTTCTCGCTAGTGGTGTTGAGCCTGTTCTACTCCTCTCCTTGAGGGCTAGCTTTGTTTTGCTTGGTTGCGTCGAGCCATTGCCCATTTCTTTGGGAACCAAGTTGTCTCGCTCACTTCATTCAACTTCTGTGGGCTTTGCTTCGCTTCTGGTTGTTTGGTTGAGTTCGCTTCCTCCTTCTTCCTTCTTCTATTTTCATATGATTTGTGTTGGTAGTTGACAATGCACTCATCAAGGGGAGATTGCGGATACATGGGTGTATGCCGTATCTTGAGATGATGAGTGATTGTCAACTGGTATGATGCGCATGTTCTTTGACTTGTGTTGTGCAGGTGTTGATCACGGATACGGTGATCAAAGGCAAGGTGAAGGTCAAGTAGAGACGTGTCATGCCGATGGACCCGGAGCGGTGAAGGGCGAACGTGAGGCTTGGACTGACAGACCGGTGGCCTGAGGATCGCCCGTGGTGGCTGACAGCCTGGGACAGCGACAAGTGAAGACATGCGTGTGGATGGGGTGCACGGGCGGTGCATCCCCTCTACGGCTCGGTTTGGTGGTTGAGCCACAAAAAAACCACCAGTGGACGGTTTCCAGGTTTGGGCCTCAAAACCTGGGTGCGGCCAGTTTTCGAGTTTGGTCCACAAAACTTGGCTGCAGACGGTTTCCAGGGTTGGGCCTCAAAACCTGGGTGCTGACGGTTTTCTGAGTTTGGGCCACAAAACTCAGGTGACGGACGACAGGTTTCCCGGTTTCGGCCTCAAAACCGGGGGATGGCCCAGGTTTCCTGGTTTCGGCCTCAAAACCAGGGGAGGTCCGTGAAAAGGACGAGCGGCGCAGTGGCGGCACGTGGCGACATCCGGTGAGGTCGCGTCGAGGTGAAGCTACCTGATTGCGCGGCGTGGCCGTCGGATCAACATCAACCTCGAGTTGGTCAGGAATACCCTTAGGGTTAGCCTGCTCGCTCATTAGCTGTAAGGGTAGAAGGGGAATAATTGTATTAGGCTATATAAGAGAGGTCACCCCTCCCTCCAGACCATCTCAGCCATTGCTATTTTCATTCTAGGGTTTCCTGCTTCCCCATTCCCTACTGTAGCTACTGAGATTTGCAGAGACGGTGAACAATATCTCTGTGTATTTGGATTTTGCGGAAACGGGACCGGATTCCCGTTGTCTCATTGTGGGACGAATTTCGGCTGGCAATTCGTGGTCTTGATTTGCGTTTTGAACTTGTTCTTCGCGTTCTTCATTGCTCCACGATTTTCCTGTCACTCGATCTCCCTCCATGCTGCGTCTTTTTCGAATCCATTTGAATCAACTTGTTCTTTGATGTGAGGAGAACATTTCCACCGAAGGAATTTATCTCTACCCTCACGAACAAGTAGATCAGGTCAATTCAAGTTTCATGGCAACTTTTTCGTTCCTACACCTTCCCTTTCGATTCCTCATTGATTGAGTCGATTTGAGCGGATGATTTCTTGGGGATAGTCTCCTAACTATCTTGTGATCATTTGCTCCAAGTTTGGGATCAAGGGACTTCGTTTTGATTCGGATGTGAGGAGATTTGGGAGAAGGGCGACCAAATCGCCCTCTCTGCACAGCCGTGGACAGTCCGCCGTTTGGGGCGCGGACAGTCCGGGCATCGGGACTCAGCCGAGCAGTGGTTGTTCGTCGCAGTGCACAGTGCTCAGTTTTGACCGACGGACAGTCCGCCGTTGGGATTCACGTACAGTCCAGAATCCAGAACGCCAGGGGACTTTCAGCAGCTGTGCTATTTCTTGATTTTTGCCGACGGACAGTCCGCCAGGGGACCGCGGACAGTCCGACCCTGGTGCGGACAGTCCGGGACTGAGAGTCCGGACAGTCCGGGATTTGGCTGAAGCTTGCGTTTTAGTGTGTTTGCTCTCCCGACTTTTTCACTTGGTTGTCGGACTTCTCGTTTGGCCTTAGAGTTCACCAAGGAACCTCTCTAGGTATCTTTGCTACTTGTTAGCATCGGTATTTGTAGATTTCTCGATGTAGTCTTCCATCTACGTTCGGAAGTCAGGTTTTGAGGGCCGAACTTGAGCTGGAACTTTAGGCGTTTGGCTTGCTCTCATTTGGTGGTGCCTCGCTGTGATCCTAGGGATCATCCACCCTATTCCAAGGGTCGTGGGCATCACGTGTCGATCGAAGCTTTTGGGGGTTGATTTTTGGGACAGAGGCCAAAGTTTTGAGAGAAATTTTTAGGCTCCCATTCACCACCCTCTGGTCGCTTTCCGGTAGAGTTATCGGTCCTTCAGGCGCGTGACTACTGGATGCGCGTGCTAGCAGAGCAGGGACGTTGCATCCACGCGAGGCGGACTGCGCCTCATTATCAATGAAAGGCGGGGACTTGGTTGCAAGTTTGCAAAGACTCAGCGCATAGTTTATCTGGATGGTGGGTTGATACATGAAAAAGGTAAGGGGTTCTTTGCAAAGACATCATGGCGCTGCGCAGAGGATGGCGTGGCACTGATGTGGAGCCACGTGGCACTTGCCGATTGGCTCGGTGTGTCGTGTGGTACGTGGACCGGCTGACGCGACCGAGGCGAGTTGGGTCCACGGCATCGTGAGCTCGGTGTATACCGATTTGCGCCTGGATCTAATCCAGGCCGCTGGCGCAAGATTGGACGGCGCTGGAGGAGTGGTGGCGGTGGATCGGCGTTGCGCACAGCGGCGGGAGCACGGTACGGCGGCGCCATTGCTACCGTGGCGGAAACTCACCGGCGCTCGTGGGTAGTAGCCTACGGGGCACGAAGAGAGAACCAAGAGAACCTAGAAAGAGAGGGGAAAAGGGCAAGCTCATCAGAGCGTTGTTTCCGGTCAGAGGGGCTCGGTGAGGAGAAGTAGATGGCAGAGGAGTTCAGCGGCTCCGGCGAGGTCAAGGGTCATGCTCCGGCTCGAGTTCACGCCGGGGACGAGTCTCCCGGACGCGGCGTGACTTCATGAAGCCGACCAAGGGCAGAGGGAGAACGGCGGCAGGCGCTAACGGGTGAGACCGAGCTCAAGCAAAGCACGACAATGGCAGTGGTGTGTGGTTTGCGGTGGCAGCGATGGGGGGAAGTAGCTAGGGTTTCAGTGGTAGAGTTCTCGCTATTTGTAGACCACAAGGAGAGGGGTGGCGGCGCGAGTCGACTTCATTGCTTTAAAGAGATAGAGGAGGGTAGGGATGGAGCGGGCGCGGGTACAGTGGAGCGCAGATGGCGCTCGAAGACGGTGCGAGGAGTTCGCGCGGAGGTTAAGGAAGAGCTGACAGGTGGGGCCACTTGGCGGCGATAGGAGGGTGCGTCCCAGCTTGTCAGTGAGAGCGAGAGGAAGAGGCCATGATGCTCCTTTGCATCGGCAGCGTGGGCATGCGCATGGACCACGCGGAGCAGGCAGGCCGAGGAATGGGGGAGATGGGAGGCGGCGTATGGGCCGTCCGTTGAGCGGGCCGAAGGGAGGAGGAGGAATGGCGTGGGCCTGGGGTGAGGGGGGTTTTGGTGCTGGGCCAGGAGGCAACAGGGAGGGAGTTCGGGGAGGTCGAGCCGGATCCGGCCATGGCGGGTGCGGCGACGGGCTCTGGCACTGCAAGGGAAAGGGGCTAGGGGAGGGCAGAGGCGTTGGCGGTGGGGGTGTTGCGGAGCCAGAGGATCAATCAGGGGCGCCGAAGGCGGTCTGAGGAGGGAATCGGCGAGCTCAAGCTCATCGGCCATGGATGTCGTCCATGACGGCGGCAATGGCTGTTGGAGGAGGTGCTGTAACGGATGAGGCATGGGAGGGAAGACGGGGCAGCGGCGTGGTCTGGTGGTGCCCTGAGATGCGTTTTATGAGGGGAAGGGGAACCCTAGGGCGAGGGAGAGGCAAGGGCGGCGGCCTCAAAGCTCGGGTGCTGGCCGCGCAATAGATTCACGCTGGAGGTTGATGGTGAGGTCCCGACGCGTGGGTCCCACCTGTCAGCGGCACCGACGCGTGGGCCGACCCTGCCAGTGGGTGAGTGAGAGGGAGGGGGCGCGTCGAGTGCGGGCCGGCTGTGGGGTCGGGATGGGCCGAGGCCGAGCGAGTGGGATGGGGGAGGCAAGGGCGATTGCAGGCCGGAATGGTGGAGAAGGCTCGGGGAGGAGTGGGTGGGCTGTGGCCCAGGCGGTGGTTTGGGGAGAAGGTAGGGCTGGTGAGGGAATGGGCCAGTTCGGTCGGATAGGGAGGGGGAAGGGCGCGGGAGTGGGGTGGGCTATGAGGGCCCCCCTTCCAGAGGGTCCACTGTGTATCGTATCAGTCCCTGGATCAGTTGCTGATACGCACAGATCAACAAGATTGATATCGAAAATCCATACTTTTATTGCTAACGGGGAAAACATGTTACAAGTTCATATTACAAGACTTGGGCCACGGGCCTCTTAGCAAACATCAGAGTCTAACACAGCGATCCTATGACGTCATGGCTCCATTCCGACAGGCAGCTTGGAGTGTGGACGTAAACCTTATCCTATGTACGTTCCTACATCATCGTCCTTGCGTAGCTCCTTCTTGTCGTTGTCCAGCTTCGTCTTCGGGTATCCTCCTATGGTTCTATCCTTGCGAGTGCATCGACACCTTCATCCTTGCGAGTGCTCCTGTGGCTTCACTCCTAAAAACATAGTAGCAAAGGGGGTTGAGTACATACGTACTCAGCAAGTCCTAATTGGGGTGCAGGCTAAGGAAAAGATAAGGTTATATGTGGAGGTGGTTATGATGGAGAGTGAAAGGAGTACTGTTGTAAATAAATTAGGGTTGGGCCCTAGGAGACAATCTACCTTCTCGCTAGTTCCCGGGGATTAAGTTATTATAGCAACATACCAGATTATCCCAGTTCCATTTTGAAAACATCTAATCATTGGTGTCCGCATTCCAGGAGGTTGTCCATAACCAAGGACGTGGCTATTCGAATAGGATTGAAGTTATACTACTGCAGCAGTTGTCCAATTTTCCCCACACGATGAAAACAACCCCGGCCGAGGTTGTCCCCAATCCGCACTCGTACCCGAGAGGACGCATCCATAGGTTCCATATAAACCTTACCACGGTTCGCACAGGGGCCGGAAAACAGACCACGCATGGTCCAACTGGCCAAAACAATATCATAAGAGAGGGGGCTCGCACACGGCCCAAACAGGAATTTAACGTGGAAGACCACTTAGCAACCACGCCGACCGGGCCACGAGAGATCACTTAGCAGTCGTGCCTTCTCCTGTCAACCGTTGTCACCCGACCTCCAGGCAGGTATTATACTTCTCCTATCAGGGTGTGAGCTTGGACCTACCCATATAGGCGTGTGGCTGGACGCGTTTCTGTCCAGACGCGTGAGACCAATGAATCAGTCCTAAATAACCAAGACAAGTGTCTCCAAACAGGAACCCTCACTAGGCGAACCTGTCCAAGAGGTAGTTTCACACCACATGAAGTACCTCCCACTTGCTCAGTCGGAAAAACAGTTTTGTTATCCAATTCAATTAGCATCATGGTTCATATAGTCACATTATCATGTTCACATCATATTACCACAATATCATTAATAATATAAACTCAGCATATGAAATATGTTAAAGGATAGAAGGTGGGAGTGGTTTATATGGTGGAGGTGGTGGATGAGGGGTGGTTTGGGAGTGGCAAGTTTGTGGATGGGATAGGATAGGCTTTATGGTGGTGGTGGCTAAAATATGGTATTTGTTGGAAATGGGGTGGTTTGGAGTGGTGGCCTTTGGAGGGAAGGGATAAGTTAGGTGGCAAGGTATGGTAGGGGTAGTATGAGTGTAGGGTATTGTTTGGCTATAGTGGTAGGTGGAGAGTAGAGTATGAAGATTTGGTGGAAGGTGGGAAAGGGAATTAGGACTTGCCTGCACTCGCAGTCGATGCATCCTTGTCTTGTGAACTTGATCCTTGTTCCTTCGATCTTCGGTTGTTCTTCATCCTTCGGGTTCCATCGGAGCGCGGCCTTCTTATGTCTTTTATCTTACGCGATCTAGCGTCGTCAAACAAGAAAAACACAACAAGCATGATCAAGCAAGAGGGTTGATTATTTTTAGGTTGGTGGGGTTTCTTTTAGTTATATCATTATTATGTCAATTTATGATCAGTAGTGCATAGGCATATGTATGCACCTAGGGTTAAGATAGAGAGGGATATGAGGTTAAGGTAAATGGCACATACGGACATGCATATGTATATGCAGCAAGGGTTTAGCAAGAGAGAGATCTGTCATAGAATATGTGTCTCAATTCAAATTTACTATTTCTATCTATTCGAAATATATCTTAAGATTCTTATGATATAATTAAGTATATCTATTATAAGGAATATTAACTATTGTATTTTTTAGTTTACAAAATAAAGATTTTTTATAGAATACTTTTTTTTATAGATATAGAATAAAAAAGTATTCTATAAAAAATGAATGGAATTGATAATAAGAAAATTGCAAAAAAGGGGAACTAAAAAGGGGAACTCATTAAAATCAAATATTTTCTTTTATATCGCTTACTAATATATATAGGGATATATATGAATAAGCATATGTCCACATACGTGTGCAAGGTTATAACTACGTGCGTGTATATTCGAGTACCCAAAGTACGTGACAGATGTTCGCGGGCACACAATATATACGGGGTTAAGAGTGTGATCAGTTTATTATTTAGACTATGACTATTACCATATTATTATTATTATTATTATATGTGAGAGAGTGCATGTATATTCGAGTATTTGTGTACATGTCATAGTGTACACGCTTATTCAAAAATACGGTGCTTAGGTGGTGCAACTACAAGTTAGTAATATTATAAAAGAAACAGAGAAATAAACATAACTAGAATTTAAATGCGCACCAAAAATAGGGAAAGGATATGAATGTGTAGAGATGGATTTAGGAAGATTTTTGGTGGAGAGATTACAGGGTTTGGAGTTTGGATGATGGGATATGAATTTTCAAGTTTATAGTTGAAACACGAATGAGACAGAACTTGGAAAATATTTCTGGAAATTTGGATGCTGGCAAGGGAGTTGGAATAGCTTGGGAAGGCTCTAGGGTGGCTCTAGTTTATTAGAAATTTTCTGGAATTTTGCTGAAAAGGAAAGGGCTTACTTTAGTCTCCAATGTACTATTGCCATGTGCGTGTAGTATTTTCCCTGCTGGCTGCTAGCTGACGCGTGGGTCTAGGGTTGTGGGGGTTAGTCACTGTACCCATGGACCTGTGCACCGATTGGTAGACCGGTGGCTACCTCCTCTTTAATTCAAGTGCACCACGTCCAGACCAAGAGGCATAGGGCAGATGGTCTTCCTAGGCTGTTGCGTGGGTCCCTAGGAGTGAGGTGTTGCCTTCCCATTGGCCTGGGTGACGTGGTTGAGTGCTCGGCTTTGGTTTCCATCGGGCGTTGGTCTTCCTCATCCGTCCGTTCGTCCCTCTTCCGAGCCAGCAGAGAGAGACAGAGACAGAGCGGTAGGGAGAATGAGAGAGAGATGGAGGTGGAGAGCGTCGGCGAGGGTCTCGGTACCGGCGGCAGCCTTGGCGCCAGTGAGGTCGGCCGGGGCTACAGGGCTCCGACTCGGACAGAGTGGAGGCTCCGGCAAGAGAGCAGCTCTGGACCTCTGATGGTGGCGAGCTCCGGCGAGTGCGGCTCCGCGGTTTCCTCGACTTCGACGTTCACTGAGCTCGACACCTGGTGGCGATAACGCTGCAGCGGCCTCGAGTCCTCGATGCGAAGTGGTGGACCGATGCGGTGGCAGTTCAAGCATCGTCCTCGCTCGTCCCGACAGTGACCAACAATGACCATGTCGCCATGTCGGAGACGTCCCGACAGCAACCGTGCCCGAGGCATGCTGGGGCGTCGGTCAGAGAGGGATGGTGCTCAAACTCGAACCACCGAGCTTGGCGAGGTGTGCCGCCCCTGGTGAGCTCGACGGCAGCCATGGACGACCTTTATAGTCGAGGTAGGTCGGTTGGACACAGTACGTCGGTTGTGTACAGACGAACGTCGGTGGGAAGAAAATATCTGAGCCGCCATTGGAGATTTTTGCCGACATCCATGGCGAGCCGCAGTGGCGGCCGTACACACGCGGGTCGAGGCAGTGTAACTCTTCGTCAGACGCGTGAGCTGTCGACGAGAACCATCGAGAACTGTGTCCACGTCAATGTGTCAACGAGTTTTGCGGAGAAGATGGAGACGACGGGAAACGACGGAGGAGAAGGTCGGTGCTGGATATTTTGGATAGCCATGAGCCCATGATGTACCGTATGTAGTTCGCACGCTCCAGCTGGGAGGCATGCTGGCGAGCTGGTCAGCTGAACTGAAACTGTTCAGAGAGGGGGGGAGAGACACGTGATTGGCCTGAGTTGATTTTCCATTTTCCATATACTCCAGATTCCAAGTAATAAGGAATAAAATATAAATATAATTTGATGAATTTTATTGAACCAAGGAACAGGATGGAAAGTTCAAGGAATATTTTTGGTGCCACAAATAAATTCTAGAAAGCAACACACAGCATTCAAATAAACAATCATACAAACACTCCAAACACAAAAGCAAACAATTTACATGCGAAGCGATTTCTAGTTCAAAAAAAAATGCATATGGTGAATTTGATGCAAGGTTGAGAAATATTTTTGAAACGGTTTTGTGGGAAAAAAATAAACTAATCATTTTTTATTTGTTTAAATTTAAAAGTTCAAAATTTTTAGGAATTTTAAATGATGCAAAACACAGGGTGTTACAGATCTACCCCACTTAGAAGAATCTCGTCCCGAGATTCAGCAAGCTAGAGAGGGGGTCCTAAGAGAGAAAGAGTTTAGAGAGAGAGAAAGATCCTAAGAGGAGAGGTTGGTTCTGCCTTACTCGTGCTGACTGTCCACATCCGAATTCTTACGATGCCATCTGTAGTCTTTTTTATCGATTTAAATTCTTCTCATCTTGACCGCCCTAAATATAACCATGAGTCTTCGTCTTCATTTCTCGATCTGCGGAGCTACCCCACTTAGAGGATTCATTCCTCTAAGTTTTCTTTATACCCTTTATAAATCTTCTGTGCGTTGCGGTGTCGGTCTTCTCGAATTGTTTCTCTTGTGCCACACTTACAGTGATCCTGGGATTTTTCTTCCTTGGCTTGAATTTTAACTTCTCAATGACAATCTTGTAAATAATCGGCTCCTTTTGTTTGTTATTGCCCCCACTATATTCCTTATTATGATATAGTTGTAATGGCTAGGGTCTACCCCACTTAGAAGATTTTCTTTTAATTCTTTTATTTTAGACCCATTTCCAAATTATTTATAGAGGAAATTTTCTAAGTATTTTCTTCCCTTTTCTTTGGCTTCTTGGCGCATATACTTATAGGTCATCATCTCACAACAATGGACTAGGCATAAACTCATTCTTGGTGCAACGGGCAGGGTACAATAATGCAAGGGGAAAGGAAAGGTACATCTCCCATGGAGTGACTAATCTACTTCGTTGGACAGGGCGACTTCATCCTTGCTTCCTGGGGTCCTTCAACTGAGCTGGGGTGGCTTCTTCTCGGTGGCGGCTGTGTGAGGAGAAGGGGTTCTCTCCTTCGGATGCTTCCGTCGGTGGTGGTGCTGGAGGTACTGCCCGTTCTTCCTGTCCATCTGGAGGATAGATGGGGATACTTCTAGTATCACAGGCGCCGGTTGTCGGTGGCAAGCATCCTGTGCTTGGCTATAGTGGTGAAGTAGGCTCCTTCAAACTCCTCGGTGTGGAGGTCTCTAACTTGGTTTAGGGTCTCTGCGGTGGATACCTCGCGGCGTAGGGCTTCGGCTGCTTCGGCTTGTGCTTCAGCAAGGTCCACGTGGAGCTTCTTGATGGAGATATCGACATCTTTGGCTCGGGCGATGAAGTTCCTTAACTCGGTGGCTTGTCGGTCGTACTGCTCATCCAGGGCAAGCAAATACGTGGTCATGGATACCATGGTGGGACTGTCTTCTTGCATGTGGCGTCCCATGCGAGATCTCCAGACTGGGCGATTCTTCTCTGAGGGCGGAAAGAATCTCATGGACGTACGGGCGATGGGCACTTCATAGAGCACACATAGGCATCGTAATGCCTTGCGAGCTACAACTTGGTAGGTGTCGGCGAAGCAAAATCCGGTTGTGGTCGAACTCCAGGCTTCGACATCGGGGAAGTCCTTGCTCTTGCCGATGTAGACGGTGACTTCACAGCGGTCGATGCCGTGTTCTTCATACTCATGACCTTCATACTCGGGGCGCTCGGTGATTCGAGTTTCTGTGTTGTGGTGTAGAGGAGCTTGGGGAATCCTTCTACGTCAAGGCAGAAGCTACTAGTCCAGACTCCTTTGGCCATCTTGGTTGTGAGTATTTGTGGCTGGGGTGTGCAGCTAATTTTGCAAGTGTGGGGCTCTTGCACAAAGTGAGTGATGACCGGTGGAAGATGGTCTATGAGTGTGGGGTGTTGATTAAGGTTGGTGGGAATGGCTCTATATAGTGGGTTTGAGCGAGGCTTGTATGAGAAGCTTGGCTGAGATTTTTGTTGGGTAGCGGGGAAGGTGGTAGCTGGGGTTGCTGGTTCCAGTGGTGTGGTCAAAAGGAAGGTGGGTTGTGATAGGGTGGTTGTTTGATGGGAGGTGATGGTATGGGCATGATTGACGGTGGATGTCGGGACTTTTTCCATTTGAGTCAGGGAGGTGGGAATATAAATGAGAGGGAGTCCTTATTTGCGCTTTCCTGGACTCGCAATATTATCAACGCCATTTTTCTCTTTCTTCTTTTCTTTTCGTCACTTGAGCCAAAAAATTCTTCTAACTTTTATTTCGCCCTTTTCTTTACAAATAACTCAAGGCTCCTTGTAGGGTAATGGACGTGAACAAAGGATAAGCAATACAATTGATCCTACTACGAAAGGAGCTAAGATGGCAAAAATGGTGATGGTGAGCTCTTCTTCGTCTAAGCAAATCTTGGATGGATCACTTCTTGCTTCTGGTAGCTTGCTTCTTCTTTTTTTCTTGCTGATTCTCCAGTAATCTTCAACTAGTGGCACTCTTCTTCGGGCTTTCTTGAATTATTGGGGTGATTCACCTCTTGATTCTGGGGCTTATGCGGTGGATTAACATTGATTGAGGCTAGGCAGCTGGGGGTTCTTTTATAGGTGTTGATGGTGGTGTTGGGGGTGTGGTGGCGCACGATCATCGGGGCAGTGAGCGGCGTGGGGCAGAGGGCATCATCGTCGTGGGGGACAGCAGCAGTGGCAAACATCCTGTGGTGACAGTGACAACACGACGACGTTGGTCGTGGGGCGGTGGTGCGCGGTGCTATGGCTGGTGCGCTGAGGGGACAGCGGTACGACGGAGGTGACTACACCAGCACGGGATACGGCTGTGTGCGCGGCGTCCATGGCTTTAGCCAGTGGTCTTCTTTGCACATCTTCTTCTTTTCTTCTTTTTGAGAAGGGGATGAGAGGGAAGAGCATACTAGAAGAGATGATCTACAGAATGGGAATGAGAGGGAAAAGCACAAGGTGAGGAAAAAAAATCTATTCCTACTGAAAGAAGTAGGGGAAGAGGGAAAGGGGAAGGGGCAATTGTAACTAAAACAAGCAAGGATCAATTTTTATTCGTATAAAGGGCTTTCCTGATTCTTATACTATCCTAACATCACTATTCGTAAATTTTGAAGGGGATGAGAATAGAGGAAAGTTATTTGGAAATAGAAGGTCAAGGTAAGGTAAGAGACAAGAATTATAAGCAGTAGTTTAAAAAATAGATTTTTGAAAGAAAATACGGTGTTTCTAACTAACGACCATGTTAAGGTTCGTCCTACAGTCCAAGTATGGCTCCGATACCACCCTATGAGGGCCCCCTTCCAAAGGGTCCACTGTGTATCGTATCAGTCCCTGGATCAGTTGCTGATACGCACAGATCAACAGGATTGATATCGAAAATCCATACTTTATTGCTAACGGGAAAACATGTTACAAAGTTCATATTACAAGACTTGGGCCACAGGCCTCTTACAAACATCAGAGTCTAACACAGTGATCCTATTGTTGACGGTCCTTAAACACCTGTTTTACCATCAACATTTGACCCTAAAGTCCACCAAAAAGGCATGAAATGTAGTCAAATAGGTTTCAAACTAACCAAATTCCACATGTCCATAGAATTTTATTTGAATGCAGGATTTGAACCAAATTTGGACATATGGACCCACCAGAGGCCAAGCCCACTCAGCAGGGCCCAAATGGGCCTAAGGGGGGTGGCGCCCACCACCCCTAGGTGGCGCCCGCCACCTCTAAGTGGCGCCCGCCACTTGGGTCGGCCCAAGTTTCACCCCCTGCCACGTCACCGATCCGTGTGACCTCCCCAAGGCCAAATCTTGGCCCTTGGTCACTAGGTCAGTGGCATCGGACGACTCAGGGAGGAATGGCGTGGATCAAGGCTGAATGGTTGTTGCTAGGACATGCAACCGACCTCCAAACCGCCTTGGACAAGCACCTGGATGCCGTTGAAGCCAAGGTGGTGCATCCAACGGTGAGGGAGGTGGCGGCCGCAACCTAGGGCTGGCGCCCGCCACTAGGGTTAGCCCTAGGTCGGCTGGCTGCCCCTTATAAGTACCCCCTCACTCATTTGGGCTATAAATACCCCCCTGAGGCACCTCTTCATTCACACCCATCAGACACAAAGTGAAGCAACACACAAGCAAGAGAAGCAAGTGAGAGTTAGGTTAGAAGCTTAGAGAGCTTAGGCAAGTAGGTAGCTAGTAGAGCAAGGCATCTTCGCCCTCGCGGTAGCGCTGCTCAAGGGTTAGCTCAAGAGTAGAGGCGTGCGAGTGATCGGTCCTGGAGCTGGGAAGAGTCTTCCTTCATCTCCAGTTCAGGTTTTGCTCTTGTTACTCAAGCACTTACTATATTCTAGTTCATCATTTCAAGTATACTTATCAGTATTGAGTGGTATACTTGATTGATTGCTTGAGTGCCTAGCTATCCTACAGTTTAATTCACTTAGCCATAGTAGTTAATCTCTAGTGAGCTTAGTGTTTGATCTTTGCCAATAGGTTGCTTAGTTAGTTTAGTGTTTATCTTATTAAGTCAAGTGTTTGCTCTGACGTCCGCAAGGGTGTCTCTATTCAAAGCTAGGATAGAGATAGTTAGAATATAGTTAAGCGTGGTGCTGAGTTATAGACTTACCTTTAGATACGGCTGGACCCCCGGATAGCTGTGGTAGCAAGCAGGTGGTGACAGCCCTGTACGCCTTGAATTCCACCACGTAGTTGGCCCAGTTTAACAGTAAGGCTCGTTGTGCTAGCGTTCAACCTAAGTAAGTGGTAAAGGCTAGTACGCCTCGATACTTAACAAGATAGGAATAAAACTATACTCAACTTAGTTGCTTTATTGTCTTTTGCCTGCCTTGCTTCGTAACTATCTTGCTTCGCAGTTATCTTGTTTGTAGTTATCTAGGATTAGTTATTAGTAGTAGTTAGTTATCCTTAGTTATCATATTTCCCTTCAACTATCTATCTATCTAGTTATCCACCTTACCTTAGCCTTCCATTTCATCCTTACCTATCCACCCATATATTCTTTCTAGCCTCTCTTCTCCCCTTTTCTCTTTTCTATTTTCTTTGACTCTCATCCCCTCCTTGACTCAACTCATACACCACCCTAGCCTTCCCTTTGGATCAATAAATCGACACCTGGTACTCCCAGGCGAAGTGCTACTACGATAGTTCTGTGCGCTTGCAGAATCTCCTCCTGGTAGATTGCATTCTCGCTAGCTAGCTCCTACAAGTGTCGGGACTGACAACCCCGCTTGGCATTAGTAGATAGCTACTTTAGTTACCCTATCCTAGGCGTAGCTAAGAACTACCAACACCTATGACGTCGTGGCTCCATTCCGATAGGCAGCTTGGAGTGTGGACGTAAACCTTATCCTATATACGTTCCCACATCATCGTCCTTGCGTAGCTCCTTCTTGTCGTTGTCCAGCTTCGTCTTCGGGTATCCTCCTATCGTTCTATCCTTGCGAGTGCATCGACAGCTTCATCCTTGCGAGTGCTCCTGTGGCTTCACTCCTAAAAACATAGTAGCAAAGGGGTTGAGTACATACGTACTCAGCAAATCCTAATTGGGGTGCAGGCTAAGGAAAAGATAAGGTTATATGTGGAGGTGGTTATGATGGAGAGTGAAAGGAGTACTGTTGTAAATAAATTAAGGGCTGGGCCCTAGGAGAGAATCTACCTTCTCGCTAGTTCTCGGGGATTAAGTTATTATAGCAACATACCAGATTATCCCAAGTTCCATTTTGAAAACATCTAATCATTGGTGTCCGCATTCTAGGAGGTTGCCCATAACCAAGGATGTGGCTATTCGAATAGGATTGAAGTTATACTACTGCAGCAGTTGTCCAATTTTCCCCACATGATGAAAACAACCCCGGCCGAGGTTGTCCCCAATCCGCACTCGTACCCGAGAGGACGCATCCATAGGTTCCATATAACCCTTACCACGGTTCGCACAGGGGCCGGAAAAACAGACCACGCATGGTCCAACTGGCCAAAACAATATCATAAGAGAGGGGGCTCGCACACGGCCCAAACAGGAATTTAACGTGGAAGACCACTTAGCAACCACGTTGACCGGGCCACGAGAGATCACTTAGCAGTCGTGCCTTCCCCTGTCAAACCTTTGTCACCTGACCTCCAGGCAGGTATTATACTTCTCCTATCGGGGTGTGAGCTTGGACCTACCCATATAGGCGTGTGGCTGGACGCGTTTCTGTCCAGACGCGTGAGGCCAATGAATCAGTCCTAAATAACCAAGACAAGTGTCTCCAAACAGGAACCCTCACTAGGCGAACCTGTCCAAGAGGTAGTTTCACACCACGTGAAGTACCTCCCACTTGCTCAGTCGGAAAAACAGTTTTGTTATCCAATTCATTAGCATCATGGTTCATATAGTCACATTATCATGTTCACATCATATTTACCACAATATCATTAATAATATAAACTGAGCATATGAAATATGTTAAATGGATAGAAGGTGTGAGTGGTTTATATGGTGGAGGTGGTGGATGAGGGGTGGTTGGGAGTGGCAAGTTCGGTGGATGGGATAGGATAGGCTTTATGGTGGTGGTGGCTAAAATATGGTATTTGTTGGAAATGGGGTGGTTTGGAGTGGTGGCTTGGAGGGAAGGGATAGGTTAGGTGGCAAGGTATGTGTAAGTGCAATCAAGCCCTATGTGGGTTTTGGTGTTGATGACCACCGAATTAGAGGACTAATGAGATTTGTTGAGTTGACAAGCAGGGAATAGCAAACGAAAGGATGGCATACATGACTGATGGGTATCCAATTGTTTTCGTGATGGTTTCCGACTTGAAGGAGGTTTAATTCATTTTCTATTTCGAATTTGAGTTTAGAAATGCCGTACTATCAAGAGGGATTCTAGCGCCCACAGTCAAATTGTGTTACCAATGCTCAATCTTTGCCAGATAGATACACATCCAGCCACCTTTCTAACCCCACAGGTTTCATATGGATCAGATCCTTTGGGGAGGTCGGCAGTGCCGACCCTTATGGTCGGCAGTGCCGATCATAACCGGACCGGTGGGCCCAGACTATATATAACCTTTTCAGAAAGCCCATAACAGTCCGGTCAACCAGTGCTTCTTTCAGCTCGCGTTTCTGACCGTTGCAAAAGGCTCTTTCTCTCTCTCACTCTCCATTGTTGCTCTCAAAGCTTTCAAGTGGATCTCTCATTCCAACCACTAAAACTTGAAAGAGAGGGCTACAAAACTCGATTAGAGAGCAGATCCATTGATTCCCAAAGTCTCAAGAGCATTGGTTCACGTTTGGCCGGAGGTTCTAGGGTTTGTTACTCTTGGAGCTTGCTCCTAGCCGGCTAGGCGTCGCCCTTGAGCTTGCCATCGATTGTGGCAGCCTAGGGAGGTTTGTAACCAACTACTTGCAGCTAAGAAATCACCCCTCATCTCAAGAGTTAAGTCTCTTGACTTGAGAACGAGGAAAGGGCAAACCTAAGTGGTGAGCTTGAGCCTTGGTGGCGTACCTCAACAACGTGGAGTAGGTTAACCTTTGTGGTAAACCGAACCACGGGATAAATCTTGTGTCACCTTGTGCTTTGGTTTCCTTTCTATTTGTAAAGTGATTTCTAGGGTTTCGGTTCAACCTGTGCTTTATGTTTCTGCTATATCTGTGAACTGTTTAACCCTGCAGGAAACTCACTCTATCTGTCCTCAATTTTCTGTTTCACTCTCACGCAGCTTGATTTTATTCCTGCGTAGGTCGGCAGTGCCGATCAGGCTATTAACCGAATTAGGTTTTGAGTTTTGACAGGCCTATTCAACCCCCCCTTCTAGGCCTCCAGAGATCCTACAAGTGGTATCAGAGCAGGTTACCTTATATACGCTTCGCGTGTAAGGTATGGAGACCGGAGACGGTTCGGGTGGTGTGAAAAAGGACGATGTGCATCTCAATGATGAGAGTAGCGAGCTCAGCGCTTCCACAGAACATGACCATCCTCTTCCTCAAGCTCCAACCGACGTCGACAAGCCAGTCGATCCGGCTGAGAAAGAGAGAAAGAAGGAAGAAAAGAGACTAAGAAGAGAAGCTCGTGAAAAACAAAGAGAGATTGATAGATTGCTCCAAGAGAAGAGAGAAAGAAAAGAGTTGAGAAGAAAGATCCGAGCAGCAAGAGAAGAAGAAAAGAAGGAGAAGGCCAAAGAAAAATCCAAGAAGAAAGCTGATCCTCCACCAAGTGACTCGTCAAGTAGCTCGGACGATGGAGATGATGATGAATCCTATCACAAGAAGAAAGGCAAAAAGAAGGAGAAGGATGAGGAAAGCAGCAACAACAAGAAGAAATACTCCGCCGTATCCTTCAATATTCTTATTTGACTAACCATGATCGCAAGTCTTTCATCAATGTGCCCGCGGGAAAGTGCCTCATTTCGATGGGACCAACTTCGCCAAGTGGAAGCACTTGATGAGGGCTTACCTTATTGGTCTTCAACCGGTCTTTGGGAGATTGTGTGCAGGGGATTTGAGCCGCCGGTTGATCCCGAAGACCCCACGAATGAAGAGATGGTGGCTGTCCATCTCAACGGACAAGCTACAAGTGTGCTTCTAAGTGCATTAGATGGTGAAGAGTACAATAGAGTGATGGGTGTTGATGTTGCCAAGCAGATTTGGGATACCTTGCACATTGCCCATGAAGGGGTGGACAAGGTGAGGAAGGCTAGAGTTGACTTGTTGATGGCCAAGCTCAACCGGTTTGTGATTTTGGAAAATGAAGGGCCACAAGAGATGTTTGATAGGTTGATGACCATAGTTGGAAAGATTAGAGGCTATGGGTGTGATGAGTTGGATGATCACAAGGTAGTGAAAGTCATGTTAGAGGCATATCTACCAAGAAATGAGACCGTGGTCACCTTGATTAGAGACAAAAGAAAGTTTGAGAAATTTACTCCAAATGATGTGCTTGGAAGAATATTGACACATGACATGCAAAAAGAAGAGGCAAATGAAAGAAGGAAACTTGGTGAGTTGCAAGCCAAGTTGGATGGGCTCAAAATCAAAGATGTAGCACTAAAGGCAAAGAAAACAAGCAAGCCAAGCACCTCAAACAAGAGCAAGGGCAGCATTCAAGCGATTACATGCAAGGCAAAGGCACCTAAGCAATGTCAAGATCAAGAAGCTACAACATCATCATCAAGTGAAGAAATAAGTGATGGTGAGGATTGTGAAGAGATTGGTGACATGGCACTATTTATAAAGAAATACAACAAGAGCTTGAGAAGGCAAGGCTACAAGTTCACCAAAAGAAAGTTCCCAAACAAGAAGAAGAGGCTTTGCTACAATTGTGGTAGCACCGAGCACTTTATTGCAAAGTGCCCACATGAGCTCAAAGATGGCAAGTACAAAAAGGACAAGAAAGAGAACAAGCATGAGTACAAGAGAGGTCATAGGGACATGGGAGAAGCTCACATTGGTCATGAATGGGATTCAACAAATGAAGCATCAAGTGAGGAGGATGAGAAGATTGCAACCGTGGCCATTCAACATGCATCCTCTACACCAAAGCTATTTGACAACTTGACCGATGATGAGCATCACAACTCTCACATTTGTCTCATGGGCAAAAGTGAGAAGGTAAAATCAATTCCCATTCCCTCTCTAACTCTAAATGATATCTCTAGTAGTGATCTTAGTGATACCTCTAGTGATGATGAATCTAGTGATGAAGAGTTGGATAATATAACTAGAAACTTGGATAAGAAGACAATACTCTATATCACTAAGCTATTGGAGGAACTAGAAAAGGTTCAAGTTGAGCTAGCAACTAGAGATGATGATCTTATTGCACAAGAAAACATTACATAGCTAGCAAGGAAGCTCTTGCATTAGAGAAAAGTGAGGTGGCTGCCTTGCGCAAGGCCTTGGCCAAAGAGCAAGAGAGCCATGCTATCACTAAGAAAGAAAATGTTGCACTTAAGCAAAAGTATTGTAGCTTGGACGAAAAGTACAAGGAGCTTGAGCTGCAATACAACTTTCTTTGGGATAGCAACTCACATTCCTCTAAGGCAACGAACGAATCTACTTCCTCCACTAGTCAAGGATGTGGAAAATGTTATAATCTTGATATGAATGTTTATTCCACTAACCTTGCAAATATGGAGGCAATGAGAAAAGAAATTGCTAGGCTCAATGAGATGATTGGTCAAGGGTGCAGCAATCAAGGTATACACATTGGTACCAAGAAAGCAAATGATCAAAACAAGCCCAAGTACATAGATGGAAGACATCCTCTCATCAAGGATGGTTTGGGTCACATAAAAGGAGGCAAGACCAATGGGAGAAAGAAGGTAAATGGGTATGAGTGTGTTCAGTTCTTGAGCAAGGGCAAGATTGGTACAGATCAGCCTGCACAGATGTCGGCACAACAACCAACCAAATCTGCACTCCGCAAGGTCGGCAGTGCCGATGGTCTGGTCGGCAGTGCCGATCCCCGCAAGAAAGGGAAGGCTACCAATCATGTCCCTGGTCAGAACAAGCACAAGAAGATGGTATATCTGCCCAAGAAGGATGCTCAAAAACAAAGAAATCAATGTGGGGCAATCCAAATGCCTACAAGTACCAACCAAAGGCACAATCTCCTCGACAAAGCTTGTCATCCTGTTTTATCTTGAAGAACAACAACAAAGGAGATGTGTATGCCAAGTATATTGGCAAAGGAACTAATGTTTACTTGCATACCTCTATTTGGGTTCCAAAGATTCTTGTAACTAACATGCAGGGCCCCAAAAACATTTGGGGACCTAAATCAAGGAACTAATTGTCTTGCAGGCATACTCCTCCGGTGGATCAAGTTGGGTGCTTGATAGTGGATGTACAAATCATATGACCGGAGATAGGAGTATGTTCATTTCATACTCTCCCATGATCAACTCACATGACAACATTGTCTTTGGAGACAATTCCAAAGGGGGAGTAAGAGGACTTGGTAAAATTGCTATCACTCTCGATCATACACTTTCAAACGTTTTACATGTTGATTCGTTAGGATACAACTTGTTGTCCGTTTCACAACTTTGTGAGATGGGCTACAATTGTCTCTTTACGAATGAGGGTGTGGAAGTCTTTAGAAGGGAGGATTCCTCTATTGTCTTTACAGGTCATCACAAGAACAAGCTTTACCTAGTGGATTTCACTAAGGGCAAAGTTAATCTTGAGACTTGTTTAGTGGCAAAATCTAGCATGGGTTGGCTTTGGCACCGCCGACTAGCTCATGTTGGGATGAGGAACTTGGCCAAACTTCTAAAAGATGAACACATCCTTGGACTAACAAATGTTCATTTTGAGAAAGATAGGATATGCAAAGCATGCCAAGCCGGAAAGCAAGTAGGTGTACCTCACCCACCAAAGAGCATCATGACCACTACACAACCATTGGAGTTGATTCACATGGATCTCTTTGGACCGGTCGCCTACCTTAGCATCGGGGGTAACAAATATGGTCTTGTTATTGTTGATGATTATTCCCGTTTCACTTGGGTGTTTTTTGTATGACAAGAGTCAAGTGCAAGAGAAGGTGAAGATATTTGTGAGAAGAGCACAAAAGGAATTTGGTCTTCCCATCAAGAAGATAAGGAGTGACAATGGGACCGAGTTCAAGAACACCCCCGTTGAAGTGTTTCTTGATGAAGAGGGCATCAAGCATGAGTTTTCAACTCCCTATACCCCTCAACAAAATGGCGTAGTGGAGAGAAAGAACCGCACACTCATTGACATGGCAAGGACAATGCTAGATGAGTACAAGACGCCGGACATCTTTTGGTGTGAGGCCGTCAACACCGCTTGTCATGCCATCAACCGCCTCTACCTACACAAGAAGTTGAAGAAAACTTCATATGAGCTTCTAACCGGTAACAAACCAAAGGTGTCTTACTTTAGAGTGTTTGGGTGCAAATGTTTCATACTTAACAAGAAACCCAAAGTCTCTAAGTTCGCACCTAAAGTTGATGAAGGTTTCTTACTTGGTTATGGATCAAATGAGCATGCCTACCGTGTCTTCAATAAGACCTCCGGTCGAGTTGAAGTAGCGATAGATGTGACATTTGATGAATCTAACGGCTCTCAAGAAGAGCAACTTGATCAAAGTGGTGTAGGGAAGGAGGATCCACCTTGTGAAGCAATCAAGCAATTGGCTATTGGAGACATAAAGCCACAAGAAAGTGAAGTTGTTGATCTGGAGACTTCACCAGCAGCTGCCACAACTATTTCCGCTAACGCACCTGATGCAGGTTTGCAGCAGACCCCTGCTGCAAGCAGAGTGGTCGGCAGTGCTGATCACAAGGTCGGCAGTGCCGACCCTCCCTCTGCAGCAACTGCTGATCCATCTCCAGTGCCAAGACTGAATTAGAGCCCATATTTGAACAAGAAGAATATGAAGGTTCAGAAGATGTACATGAAGAGATTGAGCATCCCAAGCTGAGGCAAACGATACAACGGGATCACCCCGTTGATAACATTCTTGGGAGTCTTCGAAAGGGGGTAACAACACGATCTCAATTAACAAACTTTTGCCAATTTTACTCGTTTGTTTCCTCCTTGGAACCTCTTAAGGTAGAGCAAGCACTAGATGATCCAGATTGGGTCATGGCCATGCAAGAGGAGCTCAACAACTTCGAAAGAAACAAGGTTTGGAAGCTGTGGAAAGACCAAATACCAATGTCATTGGCACTAAATGGGTCTTCCGCAACAAGCAAGATGAAAATGGCGTGGTGACGAGGAACAAGGCAAGATTGGTTGCTCAAGGGTTCACTCAAGTGGAGGGCTTGGATTTTGAAGAAACATATGCACCGGTAGCTAGACTTGAAGCAATTCGAATGCTTCTAGCCTATGCTGTTCATCACAACTTCAAGCTATTTCAAATGGATGTAAAGAGTGCTTTTCTCAACGGCCCCATTCAAGAGCTTGTGTATGTAGAGCAACCACCGGGATTTGAAGATCCAAAGTTCCCCACCATGTCTTTCAACTCCAAAAGGCGCTCTATGGGCTTAAGCAAGCACCAAGAGCATGGTATGAATGCCTTAAGGAATTCTTGCTAAAACAAGGCTTTGAAATAGGCAAAGCCGATCCTACACTCTTTACTCACAAAGTTGGAAATGATATATTTGTGTGCCAAATATATGTCGATGACATAATATTTGGTAGTACTAACCTTTCATTGTGTGAAGAGTTTAGTAGGGTCATGACCAAGAGATTTGAGATGTCCATGATGGGTGAATTGAAGTTCTTTCTTGGATTTCAAATCAAGCAAATGAAGGAAGGAACATTCATTAGTCAAACAAAGTACACTCATGATATGCTAAGAAAGTTTGACATGGTGAATGCCAAGCCCATCAAGACACCAATGCCAACCAATGGGCATCTTGATCTCAATATGGAAGGAAAAGCCGTGGACATTAAGGTATATCGCTCCATGATCGGCTCTCTACTTTACTTATGCGCATCTAGACCGGACATAATGCTTAGTGTGTGCATGTGTGCTAGATTTCAAGCTAACCCGAAAGAGTGTCATCTAATGGCCGTTAAGAGAATCTTGAGATATTTAGTGCACACTCCTAACCTTGGCTTATGGTATCCCAAGGGCTCCAAGTTCGATTTGCTTGGGTATTCGGATTCCGATTACGCCGGTTGCAAAGTAGATCGAAAAAGCACTTCGGGAACATGTCAATTTCTTGGACGGTCCTTAGTGTCTTGGAGCTCTAAGAAAAAAATTGCGTAGCCCTATCCACCGCCGAAGCCGAATATGTTGCAGCCGGAGCATGTTGTGCTCAGTTGCTTTGGATGAGGCAAACTCTATGTGATTTCGGATGTCATTTCACCAAAATCCCATTACTATGTGACAACGAGAGTGCAATCAAACTAGCAAACAATCCCGTTAGCCACTCAAGAAAAAAACACATAGACATCCGACATCACTTCTTGAGAGACCATGAAACCAAAGGAGATATCGAAATTCGTCATGTGAGCACCGACAAACAACTAGCCGATATCTTCACTAAGCCCCTCGATGAGACAAGGTTTTGTGCTTTGCGTAGTGAGCTAAATATACTCGATTCTCGTAACGTGGTTTGAAATATAGCATGCCTCTGTTTGCTCAACTAGCGACCTAGGTAAATGTTTGCAAAATCTTCATATTGTGCTTCAAAACGATTGAAAAATTACCTCTAAGAACCATGATCATTGCTTTGTATTGTTTTTCTGTGTCTGGTCATGATTCTTGGAGGACACATAGAAATATTCGAGATGAAATAGTTTCTTTAAGTTTCAGTCAGTTCCAGGCCAATTGGGCTGATCGGCAGTACCGACCATAGGTTCGGGCCCACTTGACCAGGCCATGGGGTGCCCTTCTTCTTTCCTATCTGCACCCCGTGACCTCTCTCTCAGTTGAAACGGCCAGCACCATCTCCTCTTCTCTCTTCACCCAAAGGAGGAGACTTGTAGGGTTTGGCTCTCCCTGCCCCTTCGGCAGTGCCGAGTCCAACCCTGCCGTCCTGCTCGTCCCCAGGCCGGTGCTGGTCCTCTCCCTCAAGCCATTGCTCCTTTCCTCAAGTTCTCTCAAGGTAACAAGGCGTTCTTTCCTAAAATCTTGCCCGATCTATGCAATGGATGGTTTCTAGTTATGGATTTGTGTTGCTGGTATGTCACAAAGGTGTTAGGAACATGTTTAGGGGGAGGAATCGAGTGGATGTGGAACTCCATTGTCGGAGTGAACAGTATCCATCGGCACTGCCGATGTTCAGGTCGGCAGTGCCGACCTCTGCAGCCATCTCAGTTGCAGATTCTGCTGTTTCCTCGGTCAAAGGGCATCTAAATCTGCTGGATTCCTCAACCAAAACTTGTTTCCAATAACTTTTGTTTTATGACCCAATCCATGGCTTGAAACCCTAAGTTAATGTTTTGAATCAATGTTGAAATAGCTCATATTGTGAAAAGAATGATGTGATACAGGAAAAATTAGAGGAAAGAAGTAGAATTAGAATCTGAGTTGCTGTTGGTCGGCAGTGCTGACCCTCTGGTCGGCAGTGCTGACCGTGCAGAAAATTTTCTTTTTCTGTAGCAGCTCGTGTTCTAACTCTAACTCTTTCTTCTAGTTATTTCTATATCACAGAAATTCTTTCCACATACAGTTACTCATCTGATTCTATTTATGCATAGATGGAGGGTGGTGATGACCGTGGTAAGAGGAAGATTACTTCCAAGCAATGCACTCGCCGCGGACGGGGAAAAGCTTCATACGTCATGAGGACACAAGAAGAGCAGCAGCAATACAATGAGGAGCAGGCTAGGCTTCAGCAGGTTGGACATACTGCTAGATATGTGCTCTCCACTCCTCTTCATATCACAGAGTTTGATGACAGCTATATGAGGGACAACACTAGTGAGTTTGAGGTGATGGAGCCACAAAACAGAAGGAGAATCCATGTGGATGACTACTCAAGGAGTGTTGTAGAAACCACCAGAGCAAGACAAGAAAATCCATATGTGGTGCAGAAAGATCATGATCTGGATTACAGGTTTTGGAATGCTTTCCATTCCAACTTCTACACTACTTGTATCATTGGGAGAAACAAGCCAACGGTGATCAAGATGCAGTACATTGACTTCTCTAATATGCAGGATAGGAATGATCCTGATTTTGCTTCAGCCGTCCTCATTTGTGATAGATATGAGCTGACAGATATAATGAGTTTCAGATATGATTGGAACCAGGAGGTCCTTGCTCAGTTTCATGCCACTTTCTACAGGGACAGGGATGCAGATGAGATTCACTGGTTGACTGATGGTATTCACTATCGGGTCAACTTTGTGACCTTTTGTCGCATTCTTGGTTTTGGGCAGCAGCACAGGTCCTACAGTCGCATCCATGATGATCATCGTTTCATGCCACATGAAGTAAGTTTTCTATGGGAGGATCCAGCTGCAGCTGATGGCAGGAGGACTGGACTGAAGAGCATATACTACATCATGAACAACCTCATTAGAAGCACAATCAACCCAAAGGATGGTGCAGCTACTGATCTTAATGGGTACATTACAAATGTGTTATCTCGTTTTCCTAATGGTGCCAAGTTTAATGTGCCTAGCTTCATTTGGGTTGAGCTCAGTAGTGCAGTGGAAGATGGTAGAAGGGCGCTGCCCTATGCCCCTACGTCATGTTTATGATTGAGAGAGTGACTGGTTTCAGGTATCCCAAGGATGGGACACATACTAGTTACAACATCAAGAAGTCTAGAGGTGGGGCAGTTGCTCCTCAGGTGCACAGGAGTGCTTCATATGCTCATAGAGAGGCACCTGAGTCTTCCAGAGGTGGCAGCAGGAGTGGTAGGAAGAACAAGAAATTTTGGAAGCTTGGATCTTGGATCAAGGCTATCTTTGCCACTTGCTCCTATCAGAGTGATGCAGTGTACAGGACTCACAGGTCCATGCAGGAGATGAGACAGGCTCAGGGACTTGCTCCTCTGTCTCCCTTGAGATCTCCTCCGAGGTTCAGTCTTCCAAACCTGTCTGAGTCCGATAATGATGATGGTAGTGATGATGATCAGCAGCAGCCGCAGCACAGTATCAGGCAGAGCCCGAGTACAGTCACCACAGTGCTTGGGAGTTTCAGACGCTTGCAGCTTATCAGCGACAGTATCAGTATCAGCAGCAGCAGGAGGAGCAGCAGCCTCCTAGGAGGTCCGCTAGGTTGTCCTCTCGCTACACGGCGACCTCTCACCGTGGTGGACGTGCTCGCATAGAGTCAGATTCCGATGATGATGAGGGTGGACAGCAGGCTGGTACCAGTGGCGCTGGTGGTGGTGTTGACTGGGATGACATCCAGGATTCAGACGATGAGTGACTTTTCTTCTCTTCTCTTCTCTTTTTGGCATTTGATGTCAAAGGGGGAGAAATGAAAGGGATGAAAGGGGGTCCAATCTTTTTCGACGCCATCTCGCTGCTGAGTTTATGTTTATCCGAGAGTATTAGTTAGGTTGTGAGTTTGAGAGGTTATCTATGTAATAACTGACTACCTTTAGACTTGTTTCATCTCGGATATGGACATGTGTGTTTAGTTCTATTTCAGCTTGTCATATTTGTGCTAGTAGTTTAATTTTATGTCTAATATCTGTTGTATTTTTTTTTCTGTGATCTGGCTGTTGAAGCAGGTCGGCAGTGCCGACCCTCTGGTCAGCAGTGCCGACCTGTGCAACAGCTGCCAGACCTTGCTGTGCCTAATCTGCCATTTGAATCATGTATTATTCTGTGACAATGTATTTCTTGCACCCCACAGCAGGCATGGATGTAGGGAGAGGCCCCAGATATCACTAAATATGTGAGAGATGACCTTTCATGTCAATCTTTGGAAATTCAAATTCCATTCACATATTTAGGGGGAGTTCTCTACATCCATGATTCATAAATCTCAGCACCATTACATCTTTGTAAGCTCTAATTGGGTTGCCATCAACTACCAAAAAGGGGGAGATTGTAAGTGCAATCAAGCCCTATGTGGGTTTTGGTGTTGATGACCACCGAATTAGAGGACTAATGAGATTTGTTGAGTTGACAAGCAGGGAATAGCAAACGAAAGGATGGCATACATGACTGATGGGTATCCAATTGTTTTCGTGATGGTTTCCGACTTGAAGGAGGTTTAATTCATTTTCTATTTCGAATTTGAGTTTAGAAATGCCGTACTATCAAGAGGGATTCTAGCGCCCACAGTCAAATTGTGTTACCAATGCTCAATCTTTGCCAGATAGATACACATCCAGCCACCTTTCTAACCCCACAGGTTTCATATGGATCAGATCCTTTTGGGGAGGTCGGCAGTGCCGACCCTTATGGTCGGCAGTGCCGATCATAACCGGACCGGTGGGCCCAGACTATATATATACCTTTTCAGAAAGCCCATAACAGTCGGTCAACCAGTGCTTCTTCAGCTCGCGTTTCTGACCGTTGCAAAAGGCTCTTTCTCTCTCTCACTCCTCCATTGTTGCTCTCAAAGCTTTCAAGTGGATCTCTCATTCCAACCACTAAAACTTGAAAGAGAGGGCTGCAAAACTCGATTAGAGAGCAGATCCATTGATTCCCAAAGTCTCAAGAGCATTGGTTCACGTTTGGCCGGAGGTTCTAGGGTTTGTTACTCTTGGAGCTTGCTCCTAGCCGGCTAGGCGTCGCCCTTGAGCTTGCCATCGATTGTGGCAGCCTAGGGAGGTTTGTAACCAACTACTTGCAGCTAAGAAATCACCCCTCATCTCAAGAGTTAAGTCTCTTGACTTGAGAACGAGGAAAGGGCAAACCTAAGTGGTGAGCTTGAGCCTTGGTGGCGTACCTCAACAACGTGGAGTAGGTTAACCTTTGTGGTAAACCGAACCACGGGATAAATCTTGTGTCACCTTGTGCTTTGGTTTCCTTTCTATTTGTAAAGTGATTTCTAGGGTTTCGGTTCAACCTGTGCTTTATGTTTCTGCTATATCTGTGAACTGTTTAACCCTGCAGGAAACTCACTCTATCTGTCCTCAATTTTCTGTTTCACTCTCACGCAGCTTGATTTTATTCCTGAGCAGGTCGGCAGTGCCGACCATAGGATCGGCAGTGCCGATCAGGCTATTAACCGAATTAGGTTTTGAGTTTTGACAGGCCTATCTCAACCCCCTTCTAGGCCTCCAGAGATCCTACAGTATGGTAGGTAGTATGAGTGTAGGGTATTGTTTGGCTATAGTGGTAGGTGGAGAGGAGAGTAAGAAGAATTTGGTGGAAGGTTGGGAAAGGAATTAGGACTTTGCCTGCACTCGCAGTCGATGCATCCTTGTCTTGTGAACTTGATCCTTGTTCTTCGATCTTCGGTTGTTCTTCATCATTCGGGTTCCATCGGAGCGCGGCCTTCTTATGTCTTTATCTTACGCGATCTAGCGTCGTCAAACAAGAAAAACATAACAAGCAAAACAAACATGATCAAGCAAGAGGGTTGATTATATTTAGGTTGGTGGGGTTCTTTTAGTTATATCATTATTATGTCAATTTATGATCAGTAGTGCATAGGCATATGTATGCACCTAGGGTTAAGATAGAGAGGATATGAGGTTAAGGTAAATGGCACATACGCACATGCATATGTATATGCCGCAAGGTTAGCAAGAGAGGTTTGACGTATGATGACATATCGCTTACTAATATATATATGAATAAGCATATGTCCACATACGTGTTGCAGGTTATAACTACGTGCGTGTATATTCGAGTACCCAAAGTACGTGACAGATGTTCGCAGGGCACACAAAATATTACGGGGTTAAGAGTGTGGTCAGGTTTATTATTTTAGACTATACTATTACCGTATTTATTATATAAATTATTATTATTATTACTATTATTATTATTATTATTATATTATTATTATTATTATTATTATTATTATTATTTATTATTATTATATATATTATTATTATAGTGTGAGAGAGTGCATGTATATTCGAGTATTTGTGTACATGTCATAGTGTACACGCTTATTCGAATATACGGTGCTTTGGTGCAACTACAAGTTAGTAATATTATAAAAAGAAACAGAGCAATAAACATAACTAGAATTTAAATGCGCACCAAAAATTAGGGAAAGGATATGAATGTGTAGAGATGGATTTAGGAAGATTTTTTGGTGGAGAGATTACGGGGTTTGGAGTTTGGATGATGGGGATATGAATTTTCAAGGTTTATAGTTGAAACGCGAATGAGACAGAACTTGAAAATATTTCTGGAAATTTGGATGATGGCAAGGGAGTTGGAATAGCTTGGGAATGCTCTAGGGTGGCTCTAGTTTATTTAGAAATTTTCTGGAATTTTTCTGAAAAGGAAAAGGGCTTACTTTAGTCTCCTGTGTACTATTCCCATGTGCGTGTAGTATTTTCCCTGCTGGCTGCTAGCTGACGCGTGGGTCTAGGGTTGTGGGGTTAGTCACTGTACCCATGGATCTGTGCACCGATCGGTGGACCGGTGGCTACCTCCTCTTTAATTCACGTGCACCACGTCCAGACCAAGAGGCATAGGGCAGATGGTCTTCCTGGGCTGTTGCGTGGGTCCCTAGGAGTGAGGTGTTGCCTTCCCATTGGGCCTGGGTGACGTGGTTGAGTGCTCGGCTTTGGTTTCCATCGGGCGTTGGTCTTCCTCATCCGTCCGTTCGTCGTCCTCTTCCGAGCCAGCAGAGAGAGACAGAGACACAGAGCGGTAGGAGAATGAGAGAGAGATGGAGGTGGAGAGCGTCGGCGAGGGTCTCGGTACCGGCGGCAGCCTTGGCGCCAGTGAGGTCGGCCGGGGCTACAGGGCTCCGACTCGGACAGACTGGAGGCTCCGGCAAGAGAGCAGCTCTGGACCTCTGATGGTGGCGAGCTCCGGCGAGTGCGGCTCCGCGGTTTCCTCGACTTCGACGTTCACTGAGCTCGACACCTGATGGCGATAACGCTGCAGCGGCCCTCGAGTCCTCGATGCGAAGTGGTGGACCGATGCGGTGGCAGTTCAAGCATCGTCCTCGCTCGTCCCGGCAGTGACCAACAATGACCATGTCGCCATGTCGGAGACGTCCCGACAGCAACCGTGCCCGAGGCATGCTGGGGCGTCGGTCAGAGAGGGATGGTGCTCGAACTCGAACCACCGAGCTTGGCGAGGTGTGCCGCCCCTGGTGAGCTCGACGGCAGCCATGGACGACCTTTATAGTCGAGGTAGTCGGTTGGACACAGTACGTCGGTTGTGTACAGAACGTCGGTGGGGAAGAAAATATCTGAGCGGCCATTGGAGATTTTTGCCGACATCCATGGCGAGCAGCAGTGGCGGCCGTACACACGCGGGTTCGAGGCAGTGCTGGCGACAGGGGCACACTCGACGGGTGCCTCTACTGGCGTGCTTCCCATGCACAAGGAAATGAAGAGAATACGCGGTGACAAAATATCTGGCTGTGTAACTCTTCGTCGGACGCGTGAGCTGTCGACGAGAATCATCGAGAACTGTGTCCACGTCCAATGTGTCAACGAGTTTTGCGGAGAAGATGGAGACGACGGGAAAACGACGGAGCAGAAGGTCGGTTGCTGGATATTTTTGGATAGGCATGAGCCCATGATGTACCATATGTAGTCCGCACGCTCCAGCTGGGAGGCATGCTGGCGAGCTGGTCAGCTGAACTGAAACTGTTCAGAGAGGGGAGGGAGAGACACGTGATTGGCCCTGAGTTGATTTTCCATTTTCCATATACTCCAGATTTCCAAGATAATAATGAATAAAATATAAATATAATTTGAATGAATTTTATTTGAACCAAGGAATAGGATGGAAAGTTCAAGGAATATTTTTGGTGCCACAAATAAATTCTAGAAAGCAACACACATGCATTCAAACAAACAATCATACAAACACTCCAAACACAAAAGCGAACAATTTACATGCGAAGCGATTTCTAGTTCAAAAAAATGCATATGGTCAATTTGATGCAAGGTTTGGAAAATATTTTTGAAACGGTTTTGTGGAAAAAAAATAAACTAATCAGTTTTTAATTTGTTTTAAATTTTAAAAGTTCAAATTTTTAGTGAATTTTAAATGATGCAAAACACAGGGTGTTACATGGGCCGTACTCAGGAGGAGGCAGAAGGGAGCCCAAGAGAGGGTTTTGTCTTTTCTTTTCTTTTTCTTTCAAACTTTCAAATCCCCTTTGAAATCAAGATCAAATCCAATTTGAAATCCAAATAGTTTGCAACTTTTGAAAAATATTTTTCCTAGGTTTTTTGAAATAAAAGTTTTAGTTTAACTTCATAAAATTAATAAACCCTTTTATTTATTTTCTAAATAGAGTAAAATCGATTCGCCGCTTAACTCGTCTTTAATAAAATTCTTTTTCACCCAAATAAAATTATGCTACGGCATGAATGCAACAAACATCTAGTTAGAATTTTTCTCCATCTAGAATTCTGGCCATTTTCTAATTTATTTTAATTAATTTAACACCTGGGGTGTTACAAGTATGCACAATCTGTTGTGATTTTATTGACAACCGATACCAAGGTATCACCTTTAGAGTAAAAATAGCCGATACATAGTGTATCGCCTTCGGTAGAAAAATAATAGTCGATGCTAAGAAAGCATCACCTTTAGAACAAAAACAAAGGAATGATAATCAGATAAATTCTGAAACACGGTATGAATATAGAAGGTGTCAAGCGTTCATACAAATTTATTTAAAAGGCCTGACAATGCAGGGACGGTTGCAAATGTTCAGTTTGTTTGGACAGATGAGACTAGATCTACATAAACATGAAAATTTAACTAATCTAGATGGAGCTTGTTCAGGAGGTCCTCCAGGTGCGTCACCTCTGTCACGGCAAGTCTCAGCGGCTCGAATTCGTCCACCAGCTCCCTGAAATCATCCCTCGTCCTAGTACAAATGAAAGAAGGCATCACTTCCCCGGAGATATCTGCCCCGCTAAGTTCCGCTCCGGCTAGAGCAAAGGTAGCACCATGATGAACAGCGTGGAGAACCAGCTCCCTGGTGCGCACCCCGACGTCCTCAAGGTGCGCTTTTAATGTTGCTCCCCGCGCATTCACGAAATCGGCGATCGCTGTGGCTAACCCCGGAAGCCAATCGAGTTGGTGCTGAAGCTCTGTATTCGGGTAGAAGGGGAATAAAGTTAGAAATAGCCGATTCAATCAAGCATGAGCACAATCGACTAAATGTTCAGATCAAACGGTTACTGAGAATCAACCAGGACAACTATGCAAGGAGTAACCATTTTCAAATCAAGGATAATGAATTAAAAGATCTGAAATAATGGTACCAGCGACCCTAGCGTCGGAGGCCTCTAAGTGCTCCAGAGCACTATTGAGACGAGCGCGGA
Organism: Coix lacryma-jobi var. lacryma-jobi; assembly: GCA_009763385.1. Classification (NCBI taxonomy): domain Eukaryota; kingdom Viridiplantae; phylum Streptophyta; class Magnoliopsida; order Poales; family Poaceae; genus Coix; species Coix lacryma-jobi. Next base: position 124,794,747 of record CM019829.1, read on the forward strand.
GGGTTTCTAGTTCCTCCTCGGCACGGGCGGCTCGGCGGCGTTTCTCCTCCAGAAGGCGCCGCGTGTTGGAGTAGCCCCGGATGAAGGACCAGACATCTTCATCCAGTGCTAGGTCGTAGGCCGACGGAAGCCAGTTGGGACCCTGGCCATTCGCCGAAGAAAAAGGACTGCGAAGAATGGAGAAAAGTTAGGGTTTTTCTTGAATGGAAAGAAATCTTGGGCTCAAAAAGGATGATCATGATGAAGATTATTACCCGAGCAGACGACGGCGGGTCATCAGGGGACCATCCGCGGATTCCTCCTTGGCGGGGCGTTTGCCGCGATCGTCCGTCATTGGGTATTGCTTGTTGACTAAGGAAGAAGAGCAGTCGGTGGTTGAGGAGAGCAAAGGCCGAAGAAGGAGGCGATGGATGCATAGTGTGTTCGGGAAGCCGGCGTTTTCGTATTTATAAGCAAATAACAAGAAAGCAGAAAGACCTCAGTTTGAGAACCTTCAGATCTAAAGCCTACGGTGAATCGACTAAGTGGCTGATACGGGGATCATTTGAGTATCGATCGGCTAAACAATTGGTGACGAACTGTGTAGATGATATCGGCTAAGAATAGCTGGTAGAACATCGAATGTTAACGGAATGAGTGACAAAGAAAATGTCATTTACAAAGATGGATCAAAAGTCAAAGTTACATGTTCAACACTGATTTCAAAGCATCCAGAGCATTTAAACGAATACTGTCTATATCAGCTATCTTCTTTTGATCCTCTTCTCTCGAGCCTGGAATTGGTTTCTTCTTATTTTTGATATTTTGAAGCTCGTTGCGGAGATATGTCATCTTTTTCTTCTTATCTTGAAGCATGATTGAGATCTTGGCCAGATTTTCTTTCTTCAATGCAATCTGCTCATTGACAGCCCGAAGCCTCTCTGTCAGTTGATCCCTCTCAGACTCCAGAGAAGATAGACCACCAATAAGAATAGTGGAGTTGTTATTCAGTTGATCTATTGCATCCTTCATAGACACCATGTTAGAGATGCATTGTTGTTCCTTATTTGGGAGTACAGCCTGGGCTTCGCGAGCTATGAGCTTAGCTTTGGCTTCAATAAATTCTGGCTGAAGGAACTCTATATGGGCAACAGAAACCAGCGCTTTGTTAAGATTGTCCGATATCTCATCTTTGATCAGGTGAAAGATGTCTCTGATTCCTTTTGCATCTCGTACCAGGTCGGCTATGTTGACCTCAAAGAGAGGGAGTAACGATTGGAGCCGAGCCCAGATTTCTTCAGAAAGTTTCTCGGAGATTTTGATACAGAAGTCTCCTCTTCATCCACAATCTTTCAGGTCAAAAGGGATGACAGGAGAAGAGGACTGCCCTTGTTCCTATAATAGGTGAATATATGAGTGATCATAAGCAGAAATCTATTTTTTTTTAAAAAGGGGAAAAGTGTTATTTGAGGTACCTGGTCATGTGGGATCATTTGAAGCTCAGAAGCAGCCGATGAAGACTTAGGGAGTGTATCTGAAATAATGTTTTGTCAGATTTAAAGTCATTCATTGCAGATGAGGGATCATCGGCTAAATTTGTACCTAGCTGAGGAAGCTCTTGATCAATATCAGGAAAGGGGGCAACTCAGATTCAACATTTTGAGTATCAGTTTCCTGTGTATTTTGCTCCTAATTTTAAAAGGAAGAAGAGGAGAATTAAAGGTCAGAAGTTAAGTATAAAAAGGAAGAGATTTTCCTTACCTTGTGGTGGTGTCCTTGACTGATTGATTGCCTTCAGAGATGTCCTTCTTTTTCTTTGATGTGATTTTGATATTTGGCTTATCAGTCTTGGGTTTCTTAGCTTTGGAAGGACCAACTTCCTTTATGAAGGTACTAAGGGGTTGGTCATCAGGAATCTCAGAGGCTTTCCTCTACATCAAAGTTTTTATGGTAGGAGCATCACAACCAATTCTTGGATGTGGACACCATATGTTGTAATTTACTTTGGGAGGATTCAAACTGGCTAGATCCTGCAAATGGTTACAATGATGTCAAATTGGAAGTATCAATGATATAATTTTGAAAAGGAAAAGAGAACAGAAGTGTACTTCGTCAGTTGCTTGAAAATCTAGGTCCAGCCTTAAGCAATAGGAAGATACAACCTCATTAAAGAGATGGATGCTCCATTGCTGCCACCAATCGTTGAAAGAAGATGAAGTAAAAGGTCGGCAATTCCACTCTTTGATCATCTCTAAAGAGACAGACTGCTCCAGTTGGAGGATTCTCTTATACTCTAGTACAGTCTCTATTGCTTCCCTTGGTCTCAACTTATCACCAAAGAAAAGAGCTGGGGGCAGTTGGCCAAATCCTATCTGTCTAGCTGCTATGACCAGGTGATATAATTCATAGGACATTAGGGGTTTTTCGCTGCCATGCCTAATTTCAGTGGGAGGGAGACAAGGTTTCATTAATTGACATAGAATTTTCCAACCCTCATCATCACACTCTCTTTGGAATCTAAAGGAGTTTGGGTTTTCAAGCTCTGCAATGTCTGGGTATTGAAACCAATTGAAGAATGATGCTAAAAAAACCCCGATAGAAAGTTTTGAAGAAGTTGATTGATTCATCAATGGTTATCATAGCAGCTGCTTCTCCAAATGAAGTACACCTCCTCATCTTAGCTTTATAGGCTAATTACTTCTCTTGGTCCTCTGAATAAGATGAAGGGAAGGATAGGGTCCTCAAATCTGGAACTATCAATCTATGGAAATGAAGGTTGAGCCAAAGCTCAAGTAACCACCAAGGTCCAGTTATTGATAGAATACATTCATTTTCCATCAAACATCGAGATACTTTATTCAACATACTATACAAAGCACCTAAGAGGTATTTTTCCAGCAGTATGTTTGATTTACAGGAAGTATCTCTGCTAGTGCCAAGAAGTTGGAAGTACGACCGCAGCTCTACCCACAAAATAAGTATTACTCTAGCCACATATTCAGAAAAATTATGTGCTCTCTTTCGGAAACACTATTCTGAGGGGTATTGAAGGAAGCAATGTAGCCAGACCATCCACTAGATTTGAGATTTCCAAGTTTGATCGAAGGCTTGACTTGAAGGTTGTAAGGATTGATGGATCCAGTGACATTCAAGCCGGTTAGCATATGTACATCGGCAAGAGTTGGAGTCATAGGCCCTTGCTTAAACATGAAAGCGTTGCAAGTACCAGACCAGAAATAGTAGGCCGCCTTCAGCATTGATTCATTTCTTTTCATGTCGGCTAAGGACAAAATGATGCATTGATCCAAATTGCGGAGGATCCAGTCCGACCTCTTCTTGGCTTCTACTTTGACTAACCAGTCCCTCCAACCTAGGATGATTGACATCCAGTTCCTAAAAGGAGTTTTGCCCAATGTTTCGACTTCAGGTCCGAATTCTTGAAAGGAATTCTTTGAGTTTTAGAAATAATGACCTCGGTAGGGTCAAGGTTGCCCACCGGACCAAGGAAAAAAAATCATTTGGACTATCGTGTATGGGGATGAGGATTTGGTCATGAAGCGCCTGAAAAATTGAAAAAATATATGAAAGGCACATAAATCTAAAATTATCAGAAAGGAGGGCATGTTGAGACAAGATTTCTTACCTCAGGAATGGAATCTTGAGTCACCATTTGATTTGCATAGGCACTGAACTTGAAATCTTGAAGATTTTTGCTCAGAGTTGTATGGTGGCAGGTTTGTCCAAGAGCTAGGGTTTGGAAACCAATTTTGCGGAGAAACAACGGTTGAAAAGAAGAAGTTCAGCTGATCGGCTAAAAAGAGAGACTCGGCTGATCAACTAGGAAAGGTAATGGCAACAATGGCATTTCAAAATAAAATAAAAATTTCATCCCAAAATTGGGGGGCATGTGTTTACACCAGATTTTGGATCGAAAGGGGTTTCATTTTGTAAGCACAAATGACTGATTTATTAAGGAACAATCGGCCAAAAAGTAAAAGAGCTTGGACACGACCAGAAGATTTTCATATGGACCAAGCCTAATGGGCTTTGAAGACGTGTCGGGCTCAGCCAAAGGAGTTCAAGTCCGGGTCATCTTTATTTATATGTATCTTTGTCTTGTTAGGATAGGAAGTCTACCGGGTTATAAATAGTAGAAAACGATTTTTGTAAGGACATCAATCCAATTAATCAATACTTCGGCCGCCGGCCAACCCTAGGAGTAGGAGTAAGGTAGAACTCGGCGGAACCTTCAAACAGGCAGGGCTGCATCGGCTAGGCCGACCTCCGGTTTGCTTGTAAGTTTCAACAATGGCTCATGTTATTGTTCAATAAGGTTGTATTTGGCATCGACCAAACTCTTGTTTAAGCGATGACATGAGTTAGTTATCGGTTTAAGTTTGCCTCTTGTAAGACTATCTTGACATTGATCAATCTCTTGCTTTAGTCTATCTTGACTAGTTATCGGCTCTATTAGTTCTGGCAATCTAATAGATTCATCAAGTTATCGATATTGTTTATGTTTTCTTACGTTTTATTTTCAACAATATCTTGCCCAATCAAGATTGACAAACTAGCTTAAGCCTAAAAGCTGTTTAGTTTCAGCTATTCAAAGACTTTACACGCTCATATTAAGGAGAATAGCCAATCTAAGCTTCTCATCGACTATTTTGTCAATCTTGATTATTACATGCTGTGCGTTCGAGATATCCGTTTGAATTATGGTTTGATCTAAGAACAAGTAGAATTGGTTTAACATGCTTATTATGATTGTATTTCTGAACCCCACTGATATGCATGCTAGATTGGATTACTTGATCCTAGATTAGATCAAAGTTCTGACAGGTAGATATTGTTTGTGCCTCATGGACCCTGTATCGGCTAAAATAGCCAATCCAGTTATGCTTTCTTCATAATGTATACGTTTAAGTGGTCTAAAGCTAATGGATCTGCTTATCGCATCGAACATGATTTAACTTGGTCATCATTATGGCTGCATGGAGACACCCCACTATTGATGTTCAAGTTATTTTGTCGATCTATTTGTTGTTATGGCTGCATGGAGACACCCCACTGTTAACAAATAGAATTGCCTATACGATTAGCCGATCTATTGGTTTTATGCTATTTAAACGTATATATAGATCTTTATATCTTCATATGCTAAGCTGATCGACTATCTGTTTTTCTAATTTTTAACTCATATTCCTTAATAGTCGTTTTGCTTAAGATAATGTCAATGTTTTAATCTTTCTTGGGAGTTGACTTTGTAGTTAAAATCCTATGATAATGGCCATATCGGAGTCGCATAACTTGAAACTGTCTGGCATCAAACCGGCAGGTTCCATAATTTGATGTCTTTTTCTTCTTCTTGTCAATTGCAGGTCAAATTGACTGGCACGTCCTCGGTTGTTCTCACCAAGATTCGGCACTGCCATCCTTTGATGGTCTAGGAGGTCAAAACCTTGCTTCTGCACGGCCTCTGAGGACCATGGTCGAACCTCGTCCAAATACAAGACATTCGTGGCTTTTTGACGTTTTTAGTATGACAAAAGGTCATAACGTCACTACATTATCCGATTTATGACATATATATAAGATTTATGACATTATGTATTAGAAACTTGTCAACTAGATGTCATAAAATTATGACATCTAGTTGACAAATTCTAAATCTAGTTGACAAAATCTAAATGTCAAAAGTCAGCGTCACAAATGATCATGTGACGTTTGTTATGTCATAATGTATGGAATTATTGTCACAAAGTTGAAGTTTCTAATACATAATGTCATAAATCTTATATTATATGTCATAAATCGGATAATGTAGTGATGTTATAACCTTTTGTCATACTAAAAACGTCAAAAAGCCACGCATCTCTTGTAGTGAAATTTTCGTGTCAACACAAACAAACTGCTCGGGGGCATTTATATTTAGTGCTAAGCGTTCATACCAGTTGACTGGACCGCTGAGCGGCATATGCTGTTACTTTACCGCTGATGTTTTCTCCATATTTTATTTGTATGTTATGTACTATCGATCTCCATGTTATTTTACAGGAACCATGTTCGGTCCACGAGCTAATTCTTTACGCTCGGAGACTGGACCAGTCATGAAGGACAAGAAGGACATCACTTGGGATCAACTGGTTGGGTCGCTTGGTGCTCACCACCTGGTGCACAGTCGTCGTCACCGACCAGCTGATCGCTTCGCTCGGTGCTCACCACCTGGCGCTCGGACTTCGTCGCCGACCAGCTAGTCGCTTTGCTTGGTGCTCACCACCTAGCGCTCGGACTTCGTCGCCGACCAGCTGGTCGCTTCGCTTGGTGCTCACCACCTGGCGCTTGGTCTTCGTCGCCGACCAGCTGGTCACTTTGCTCGGTGCTGACTTCATCATCAACCAGCTAGCTGTACTCCTCAACGTTCATCGGCGGCTACACCGAGAGCTCACAAGTTGACCTGGGGACTCCTCGGTGCTTGGATTCTTTGTGCCAACATTGTCAACTGCGCTGGTCGGATCACTCGGACTTCATCATCGACCAGCTAGCTGTACTCCTCAGCGTTCATCGACGGCTACACCGAGGGCTCACCAGCTAACCTGGGGACTGCTCGGTGCTCGGACTCGTCGTTCGGCAACCTGCTTGAATGACATACTGCTTTCACCATATTAGATTTTCCTTTTTTAAGCCTGCTACCGGATTTATGCTTCATCTTCTACCAGCCTTGGGACTACCATGTATACATGGCGCTCATCCGTGCATGTATATAAGTCTGATCATTCTTAAGACCCTGGCACCACGTGACCGAGACACCTATTGTCAGGCTCGGGGACTAGCTATGGGGATATAGACCCTAGGGTACCACACGATGGTACATGGGCCTCACTACTGGGGGTCGTCCGACCCCCGGGATGAAGGTGTGCGGCAGCGGATACATGGGTGTATGCCGAGTCTTTGAGTGAAGAGTGATTGTCAACTTGGATGATGCGCATGTTCTTTGGCTTGTGTTGTGCAGGTGTCGAGCACGGATACAGTGATCGAAGCCAAGGTGAAGGTCCAGTAGAGACGTGCCGTGCCGATGGACCGAGAGTGGCGAAGGGCGGACGTGAGGCTTGGACTGAGGGACCGGTGGCATGAGGATCAGCTGTGGTGGCTGACAGCCTGGGACAGCGACAAGCGAAGACTTGCGAGTGGACGGGGTGCACGGGCGGTGCATCCCTTCTACGACTCGGTTTGGTGGTTGAGCCATAGAAAAAACCACCGAGTGGACGGTTTCCATGTTTGGGCCTCAAAACCTAGGCGCTGATGGTTTTCGAGTTTGGGCTACAAAACTCGGGCTGAGGACGGTTTCCAGGTTTGGGCCTCAAAACCTGGGTGCTGCGGGTTTGCTGAGTTTGGGACTCAAAACTCATGCGATGGTCGGCTAGTTTCCCGGGTTTGGGCCTCAAAATCGGGGGTTGGATGTGAAGGCTGGTTTCCCGGTTTGGCCACAAAAACGGGGGTTCGACGTCCGGGAAGGACAAGCAGAGCGGTGGCGGCACGTGGCGGCTATCGGTGAGGTTGCGTCGAGGCAACGCTACCAGTTGTGCGGGCGTGGCCGCCGGATCACCACCTACCATGAGTTGGTCCAGAATAACCCTAGGGTTAGCTGGTTTGCTCTGTAATTAGTGAGGGGTAGAGTAGGAATTAGAATTAGGATAAGTAGAGGGAGACACCCTTCTCCCATATCTATCTCAGTCATTTGCTCTTTGCTTCTAGGTTTTCCTACTCTCCCTCTCCTCTGCTGTAGCAAACTGAGATCCACAGAGAAGAGAACCATACCTCTGTGTCCGTGAGATTTTGAGGAAGTCAGACCGTAATCTCACTATTGTAGCGTGTGGTAGACACACGGTTGCAAATTTGTGAGTGTGATTCGCGTTTTGTTCTTGTTCCTCGCGGGTTGCTTTTCTCCATGATTTTCCCGTTGATCGATCTCTCTACTTGGTGCGACTTTTGCAAATCCGTTTGAACCAAGATGTTCTAGATCGTGAGGCACTTCTTTCCACTGAAGGAATTATCCACTAACCTCATGAGCTAGTAGATCGGTCGATTTTCATTTCGGGTCAAGTTTTTCTCCCTTCCTCCGAATTTCTTCGATTCATCGATTTGGAGATAGGTTGAGCCATGATCTCTTAGAGATAGCTCACTATCCTCCTTTTGACTCATCTCTCCAAGTTTGAACCCTAGAGGTTTCGTTTTGAGAGAGTGTGTTTCGAATCGGTGGACGAGCAGGGGACTGTTGAGGTGACCGGACGCTAGCATCGGGCTGACCGGACGCGTCCGGTGGTTGAATGTCACGCGAAGCTTCTCTGTGACCGACCGGATGCTCTTTCTGCTCAGTGACCGGACTCGTCGTTACTACTGTTCATCAAGCTTGGCTTTTGTGACCGGACGCTTGGCTTCTGACCGAACGCTCAGTCTCAATGAGTCCGGTCTGAAACAGTAAGGTCCGAAACCGGGTTTCTCACGACCGGACGCGTCCGATCATTCGTGATCGGACGCAGGCAGAGTCCGGTCAGTGGTTGCTTTGCACGTTTTCATCCGTGGTTCGTTCGTCCGTTGACGGTTTTGGTTTCCGTCTTTGCGTTGAGTTTCTAGAGCTGTATAGTGTCTTGCTGTGCTTCTTGGAAGCATCCACCCTATCTCTAGGGTCGTGGACACTTGCAAGCTCTAGGGTTTGCTCCTTGGGGTTGATTCTCGGGACAGAGGTTTAAAGTTTCTGAAAAGAAATTTGAAGCTCCCATTCACCCCCCTCTGGTCGCTTTCTGGTTGCACTTTCGGTCCTTCAATTGGTATTGGAGCGGGGTTAAGGATCTTCCATCTTAGCCGGTTCCAGATCCACAGAAGGCGACATGGATCGCGGCGTAGGCAAACCGTCGTTCTTTGATGGGACGAACTATGCATATTGGAAGATACGCATGTTGGCCTATCTGCAGAGTATTGGTGCTTCCATTTGGGATATTTGCAACTCTGCCGATTACGTGGTCTTGGCTGCTCGTGTCACTCAGCGTCAGATCGATGAGCACGATGCTAATAGCCGAGCTCGTAATGCTCTTTTCTCCTGTTTGAGCATGTCCGAGTTTGATCGCGTTTCTCACCTCGCTACGGCTCGGGAGATTTGGGCTACCCTCATGCGTTTCCATGAGGGAACCTCTCAAGGCAAAACCCGTCTCTACGAGTCGTTCAAGCGAGAGTATGAGAACTTTCGACATATGCCTGACGAGAGCATAGAAAGTTTATTCGCTCGCTTTCAGGTGATTGTCAACAGGATGAGGGGCTAACAAGGAGTTGTTGCCTTTCGACGATCATGAGAGAGCTTTGAAGCTTTTGCACACTCTTGATCGGTCGGTGTGGGACTCGAAGGTTCAGGCGATCATCGAATCGCCTAACTATGAGACCCTCACTTGCGACGAGCTCTTTAGTAAGCTCAAGTCCAGTGAGATTGACACCATGGCGAGGGCTTCTTATGAAAATCCTTCTGGCCTGTCGATGGCTTTGGTTTCTGGCTCTTCTGCTAACCCCTCTGGAGGCTTTGCACTTTCTTCTCTTCTTTCTGTCACAGAGGAGTAGCTAGAGTTCATGGGGGATGATGAGTTGGCTTTGCTCGCCAACCGGTTCTCGTGGTTTCACAACAACCGCATGAACCGTCGCCACGGAGGAGGACGCTCGGGATGTTTCGAGTGCGGCGACCCCAACCACTTCATCGCCAATTGCCCAAAGAAGAACAAGTAGACCTTCGGCAAGGCGGATCATGGGCACAAGTACGACTCCGGTAAGCGCAAGGAGAAGTACGTCCCGCGAAGCACAAGCGGAAGGGCGGCTTCGACAAAGAGTACATCAAGACGAAGTACTTGGAGAAGGCCCAGGCTGGGCAGCGTGCGTTCTTCGCCACGCTCAGCGACGTCGACGACTCGGATGACGACTCCGCTGCCTCAAGCGACGATGAGTCCGAGAAGAAGAAGAGGGTTGAGGACAAGCTGAACAGCCTCTGCTTCTTCGCTGATGACGACGGCTTCTGCACCATGGCCCTCGGCAAGGAGGTCGACGGCGAGCTGGAGGACACCCCTCAGAACGATGACAACGACGATGACACCTCCCTGGTATCTTAGACCCCCGATGAGCTTTCTGCTGAGGTCGAGAAACTTACTGCCGCGCTCCTTAGTCAGGATAAGTTGCTTAGGCGTGCTGCTAGAGAGCGCAAGGAGTTTAGGCAGAAGTGGGAGGATATGGTGAAGGAGCTTGAGTTTGCCAAGTCCACCGTAGTCGTGTCTGAGGAGGTTGAGTGTGAGATGTGCACCACACACATGACTGACCTTCTCAACTTGAGAAGCAAGTATGTTGTGTTGGTAGGAGAGGTGGATGAGCTGAAGGCGAGATCTTTGCTGTTGGGTGCGTGCAAGTCCTGTGCGGGCTTGCAATCTGAGTTGGCAGAGAAGAATGCCAAGATTGTGTCTCTTGAAGAGGCCAACTCGGGGAGCACATGTGTGGCTAGGTGTGTTCTTTGTGAGGGTTTGGATATGGAGATCGCTAATGTGAAGCATGACAAGATGCAAACCGAGGAGGAAAACACATACCTTCGGACCATCTTGTCATGGGTGTCTAGTGGTGAGCCACAGCTCGGGATGATGATCTCCCAATTCAAGCGAGCTGCTGGAGGTCCAGGTGTAGGTTTTGCTCCGGGTGTTGATGTGTCATCTTTCGGCAAGATTGGAGAGTCGAGTGGTCTTAACCCATGTGAGAAGCCCAACTCCACCACTACTCCCAAGCTTACCAAGATTCCACCCAAAGAGCCTCTCAAGCCTAACACCAAGGATGGGGTCTTTGTTGAGCCTCCGAGAGCTCCACCCAAGAAACAATCATGGGCTCCCAAACCAAACCACCTCAAGAACAAGCTGGACACCATGCCACCCATACAGGAGGAGCTTATGCCACAAAAGGGCAAAGTGATCCACACCCACTACCGTGAGTACCAACAACCCCTTTGAGAACGGTGAGGTACCATTGTGAGCACTGTGGGAGAGATGGACACTTGAGTGAGTTTTGCTTTCGGCGCAAAGAGAGGCGCGCCGCGCAAAGGAGATGAACAACACGGACATGTACCATCCTTTCCATGATGTACATGTGCCGAATGTTCAGAGGCATGCTGTTAGGTCTAGAGGTCCAGAACCTCAAGTTCCTAGGCCTAGGCAGAGGAGAGGACGTGCCCGGCGAGAGCCTGTAGTTATAGGCTATGGACCCCGTGGCGGTGGCTTTGTTGTTGAGCGTTTTCCCCCACCGCGTTTTGAGTATCGCGATGGACGCTCCCCCCTTAGCGGACCACGTTTTCCTCAACATGGTGATCGCTCTTCTCGTAGGCATGCTAGGAATGGTTTTTCTGCTAACCATTCTGTTGAGCAGCCGGCCCAACACTGGTACTCTCCTATTTCACTAACCTCAGTGTTGGACCATATGCTCACCCTATGTCTTTTATTGATGTAGGTAAAACGATTGGAGAACGTTTGGTTGGTGGATTCCGGTTGCTCGAGGCACATGACCGGAAACGCCAAGTGGTTCTCCAGTCTTAGTCCGGTCGCCGGAAAGGAGTGTTGTCTCGCGGTCGGTGCGAGTTAATGAGCACTTTGTGTTGCGCGATGTTGCTCTTGTTTCTAACTTGCATTTTAACCTTCTTTCTGTTTCGCAACTCTTTGATGACAACTATGAGATTCATTTTAAGCCGAATCTCAGACGTATTTGGATCCTCAGGGCAATCTTGTTTGTGGGATTTCGCCCTTTGGGAAAGTCTTTCGTGCGGATTTCTCTGAGTCGTTTGGAGTTTCTCGTTGTCTTTTGGCTGGACCTTCCTCCTCTGATCTTTGGAAGTGGCATAGGAGACTAGGACATTTGAGCTTCGACTTGCTTGCAAGGCTTAGTTCACTTGGCCTAATCCGAGGATTGCCCAAGTTGTGCATGGAGAAGGATCTTGTTTGCCATTCTTGACGACATGGGAAGATGGTTGCTGTCGACGAAATATATTTGATAGCCCACCTAGGGGTATGCCCAGGTGGTAGATTAGAGGGAAATGTGCGCAAGACGACGACCCAGACGTTGACGCAAGGCAAAAGTAGATGAACACAGAGGTTTATCCTGGTTCGGGCCGCTAGGTTAGCGTAATACCCTACGTCCTGCGTCGAGCTGTATTGATTGGATGTGGGTTGTGGCTTATGACCGGTGACCTAGGACCTATCTTCTCTCTCACTTGTCCTCTCAGAGTACCCCTGCCCCTCCTTATATATCCCGAAGGGACAAGGTTACATGGTAAGTATCCGAGTTGGTACTATATCTAGATTACAACTGTCGTGCGGTGCATGTCGTGCGCCGCACGTCTTCATCCTATGGGCCAGACGACCGCGTGGTGAGGCCCATGTACCATCATGGGGTACCGTGGGGTCTATATCCCCACAGCTAGTCCCCGAGCCTGACAGCAGGTGACTCGGTCACGTGGTGTCAGGGTCTTGAAAATAATCAGACTTATATACATGTGTGGACGAGCGCCATGTACATGCGCAGACGAGCGCCATGTATACACGGTAGTCCCCAAGGCTGCTAGAAGATGAAGAATAAATCTTGTAGCAGGCTTATAAAAAAGAGAAATACACTATGGTGAAGCAGTATGTCGTCGAGCAGGTTGCCGAACGACGAGTCCAAGCACCGAGCAGTCCCCAAGCTAGCTGGTGAGCCATCGGTGTAGCCGTCGATGAACGTCGATGAGTCGGACAAGCTGGTCGGCGATGAAGTCTGAACGCCAGGCAGTGAGCACCGAATGAAGCGACCAGCTGGTCGGCGACGAAGTCCGAGCGCCAGGTGCCGAGCACCAAGCGAAGCGACCAGCTAGTCGACGGCGACGTCGAGCACCAGGGTGGTGAGCACGAGCGAAGCGACCAGGTGGTCGACGAACCCGAGCACCGAGGAATCCCCAGATCAGCTAGTGAGCTCTTCGTTAGTTGTCGATGAGCGTCGAAGAGTACGGCTGGCTGGTCGGCAACGAAGTCCGAGCGCCAGGTGATGAGCACCGAGCGAAGCGACCAGGTGTCGACGAAACCGAGCACCGAGGAATCCCCAGCTCAGCTGGTGATCTCTCCGGTGTAGTCGTCGATGAGCGTCGAAGAGTATGGCTAGATGGTCGGTGACAAAGTCCGAGCGCCAGGCGGTCCCAAGCAATGATCTTCTCGTCCATCATAACTGGTCCCGTCCCCGAGCGTAAAGAATTAGCTCACAGACTTAACATGATTCCTAAAAAATAAACATGAAGAATGGTAGTACATAACGTACAAAATAAAATATGAAGAAAACAATAGCAGTAAACAAACAGCATATGCCGCTCAGCGGTCAATCAGCTGGATTAAACGCTCAGCATTAAATAAATTCCCCCGAGCAGTTTGTTTGTAACTGAGTCGCCAGCCCCGGCTAGCTGATAACTCCAGAGCGTGAGGCGCGGAGCCCAGGCACGCGTAAGAGCACCAGCGTCACCGAGGAGCCGCTGCCGACCACCCGTAATGCAGAGCGCGGAGCTGCATTCACGTGTAGGGAGGAGCCAGAGACAGGGCCGTCTCTGGAAAGCACGAGTGTAAACGTGGCTGCTTAGGAAAACACATATTTCATCCTCAGGATGGTATATGGTGAAAAATAACGAAGAGCCGTTGTAAAGAATAATATGACCGCGGAGGCACACGATGATATCTAGAGATATATCATGATCGAAGAAAATTGATTGATGTGGAAGATAATACTAGCTTGATTGTCGTCCGAACGGAGCAGAAGACGAGAGGCGTCGAGGACGACGATGAGCGACAACGAGCGGTCGGCGAGGATGGTGGTGAGTCGATGATGATGACGTGATGGCTCGTCGGCTCGTTGGTGGCTCGACGTCGGCTCGTCGATGGATCGTCGGTGGCTCGACGATGGCTCGCTTTGGGCTTGTTGCTCGTCGATGACGTGATGGCTTGCTTTGGCTCGTATAGTCTCGCAGGTGGCTCGTTGGCTCGTCGATGACGTGATGGCTTGCTTAGGCTTGTAGGCTCGCGGGTGGGCTCATAGGCTCGTTGGTGGCTCGTCTTTGTCTCGTCGACGACGTGATGGCTCACTTCTGGCTCGTAGATGATCAGAGCAAGCGTAGGGCACGGGTCGTCGAGCAGCTTCTCGTAATCCTCGTCGTAGTTGATCAGCCGAGGCCAACGATGTCTTCTGGTCGACGGTGATGGAATTGTCTGGCCCGATCTTTCCCACTAGTCGTGGTCGTCATAGCACGGTCGAGGTCGTCATAGCGCTGCTATTACGGCGACATCACTGTGACACAGTTGGAGGTTGGAACGAGAGGTATGACGATGTCATGCTCGGAGATCGATCTCTGATCAGATCTACGAGAGCGAGAGTGTCGGTGATGCCGATGCTGAAGTGGTGGAAGCAGATCCGTTTGGCACAGGGAAAGCCTGCACCGCCTCCATGCCCCTGGCGGTGCCGTCGACGTCGGTGGTCCAGGAGAACGACCCGACGATGAACGTGAAGCCTTCGGAAGAGTCGTGGAAACGAGGAAGAAAAAACCATCTGAGTCATCATGGCGTCTGTACGCACATGCCCCACGGTGGGCGCCAGCTGTCGATGAAATATAGTCGATAGCCCACCTAGGGGTATGCCCAAGGTGGTAGATTAGAAGGGAAGGTGCGCAAGTCGACGACCCAGACGTTGACGCAAGGCAAAAGTAGATGAACATAGAGGTTTATCCAGGTTCGGGCCGCTAGGTTAGCGTAATACCCTACGTCCTACGTCGAGCTGTATTGATTGGATGTGGCTTGTGGCTATGACCTGTGACCTAGGACTATCTTCTCTCTCACTTGTCCTCTCGGAGGACCCTGCCCCTCCTTATATATCCGAAGGGACAAGGTTACATGGTAAGTATCCGAGTTGGTACTATTTCTATATTACAACTGTCGTGCGGTGCATGTCGTACGCCGCACGTCTTCATCCTTGGGCCGGATGACCGCCGTGGTGAGGCCCATGTACCATCATGTGGTACCCTGGGGTCTATATCCCCACAGTTGCCGCTCCCCACCATCCAGTGACTTAGGTTATGACTAAGCGCCCTAGAGAGCTTTTGCATATGGATCTTGTTGGTCCGGCTCGGGTGAGCTCGGTTAGGGGAAGTGGTATGTGCTTGTTGTTGCTGACGACTTTTCGAGATATTCGTGGGTTTCTTTTTAGCTGAGAAAACTGAGACTTTCTTTTTTGCTCGCAATCTGATTTTGCGTCTTCAGAATGAGTTCCCTTGAACTCAATGCGTGCTATTACGAGTGATAATGGTTCCGAATTCAAGAATTCAGATTTTGAGAGTTTTGTAACTCTTTGGGTTTAGAGCATCAGTTTTCTTCCTTTTACACACCGCCTCAGAATGGTGTGTAGAAAGGAAGAATCACACCCTTGTGGAGATGGCCAGGACGATGCTTGATGAGCATAGGACTCCTAGGCGATATCGCATATGGGCCGAAGCTATGAGCCTCATGCTACATTTCCAATCGCATTTTTCTCCGAGCTTTCTTGAAAAAGACTTCTTATGAGTTGCGTTTTGAAAAACTGCCCAAAGTGAGTTATTTTAGAGTTTCGGTTGCCATTGTTTTTATACTCAAAAAGGACAACTTGGATAAGTTTGAGTCTCGTTCTTCTGACGGTGTGTTTTTTGGGTTATGGCACTCATACTCGTGCTTATCGTGTACTAACCTTAATACTAACAGTGTCATGGAGACATCCGATGTCACCTTCGACGAGGCCATGGGTTTGTCCTTCTTCTCGTTTTGAGCGTGCAGGTGATCATGAGGTTGGCGAACCTCTTTTTGATGATGAGGAAGAAGGTGCTGAAGGGATGTATGACCCAGCACCTCCTCCACCTGTCGTGCCACAAAAGAGCGGCTTCTACTACGACCGACGGACCCGATCCCTTTTCTTCGACTTGGGGGCCGTGGGATCCGCCACCTCGAGCGGTTACCTTTTGTACCTAAGGAGGCACCAACTGCTATTGAGGGGGCGAGGCTACATCAGCTCGGGAGGCGCCACACCATATTCAGCGCCAACAACTGCCTCAACAGATGATCGGCAGCATCGGCGAATGTGGCACTCGGTCAAGGTCACAACAAATCTCTCACTTTGCTCATTCTTGCATTTGTTGCTGATTTTGAACCCCGAGATGTTGGACATTGCTTTGACGGATCCTGATTGGGTCAAATGGATGTCAAGAGTGCCTTCTTAAACGGCTACATAGAAGAGGAGGTGTATGTGAGAAACAACCCCGGTTTCGAAAATCCCAAGTTTCCAAACCATGTTTTAAACTTCACAAAGCTTTGTATGGTTTGAAACAAGCCCCTAGAGCCTGGTATGATAGGTTGAAACCTTTTTGCTAGCTAAGGGTTTTAAAATGGGATGTGGAAAAAAACGCTCTTTCTCCTCAAGCAGGCAGTGACACACTATGGTCCAGATTTATGTGGATGATATCATTTTCGGTGGTTCTTCTCACGCTTTGGTTGCCAAGTGGCAGATACTATTAGCAGGGAGTTCGAGATGAGCATGATGGGCGAGTTGACGTTTTTCCTCGGATTGCAAATCAAGCAGTCTCGAGAGGGAACGTTTGTGCACCAGGGTAAGTATACCAAGGATATCCTGAAGAAATTAGATATGGGTGAGGCCAAGCCTCTTCCAACACCCATGTCGACCACGACGGCCTGGATGCGGACAAGGAGGAGAAGCAGTGGACCAGAAGGAGTACCAGAGTTTGATCGGGTCGCTGCTGTACCTGACGGCGACACGCCCGGACATTCAGTTCGCGCGTGTGTCTTTGCGCGCGATTTCAGTCGTCGCCACGCACCTCTCACCATCAGGCGGTCAAACGCATTATGAGGTACTTATGCTTCACTCCTGAGTTTGGGATTTGGTATTCTGCTTCCTCCACCCTTTCCCTTTGTGGTTTATCCGATGCCGATTTTGCTGGTTGCCGGATTGAGCGCAAGTCCACTTCTGGGACTTGCTAGTTTATTGGTTCTTCTCTTGTATCGTGGTCTTCTCGCAAGCAGTCTAGTGTCGCCCAGTCTACCACAGAGGCTGAGTATGTTGCTGCGGCTAGCTGCTGTTCCCAGTTGCTTTGGATGATGGCCACTTTGCGTGATTTTGGTCTGAGCTTTCTCGCGTTCCTTTGCTTTGTGACAACACGAGTGCTATTAGCGTTGCTAAGAACCCCGTGCTGCACTCGAAGACCAAACACATTGATGTGCGCTTCATTTTCTGCGAGACCACTATGAGAAGGGTGATATCGACCTTCGCCATGTCGATACTAATCATCAGTTGGCTGATATTTTCACCAAGCCTTTGGACCAATCAACTTTTGCTAGGTTGAGAGGTGAGCTTGGTGTGTATTTCCCCTTTTGGATGGGGAAAACATTTGATTCTTGTATTATAAACTGACTTTGTGTTTTTCAGTTGGGTTCTTCATGCATCTTTGCATTTCATCTTGCATATTTGCATTCCGAGCTTCATGTATATAATCTGAAGAATGTAACTATGCTCTGTATAGTTATGATTCGTATAGTATTTGATCGATAGTATTTGCATGATGCTATGCTTATGCTCTTTCTGATCACTGATACATGTTGTGAGCGGTGCTGTTTTATGAATGGTGAATCTGATTAATGAAACTTGAAAATGTTCACCATTGAGATTTGCAACTAGCATGTGTAGAATGTGTTGAAATCACTTGTGCTCTTCATATATGCTAGGTTGCTATGTCTCTAGTGTTGAGTCATTCACTTGCTTGGTATGTTCATATTCTATTTTAAAATCTGAACCAAGTTAAGTGATTTGGAAAGATCGAGATGGGATTGCTTGTCAGCACATCACACAGTTTTGAGACTGTTTCTCATTGCACCTTGGGTTAAACTTGAGCTGTGTAGTGTATGACCGAAACTGTTGCTTTAGCTTCTGATTGCTTCTGCATAGGCTTCACACAGTTGAAAAGTTAGGCAATGACAAGCTTTCAACCTCTCGCAATCGCATGCTGAAATTTAAACTTGTGTAATTTAACCGCTGCAAACTCCGATAAAATCTGGATACACAAGTCTATGTTTCATTCTATAGCATGATGATTGAAGTGTGCTAGGGGTAGTTCACCTTGCATACATGTTTAGCACTTGTCTGACTTCCTGTCTATACATGTTTTGTGCTATTTTGATGGTGAATACTTTTTGGCTGAAAACTGCTCATTTTGCTCTTATGTTCATATTTCGTATTTAGTGATCAGTTTGAGCCTTTGCTAGCTTCTTATGGATGATGTTGGGTCATCGGATCAGAACGGGTGTAGAGCATCTTTGCACTCTCTTGATTATATTACTGAAGCTGCTAACCTGCATTTTAACCCATATGCGTTTCTAGAAGGAGATATTCTGTCAAGGGGGAGTAATTTCAGTGCTTGTGCACATTTGCTTGATAGTGCATTTTCAACTAAGGGGGAGAAAATACTGACAAATCATGTATTCCCTGGGTTGCGTGCACTATTGAGGGGGAGTTTGCTAGTTGTGTTGAGCCTTTGCCTGTTTCTTGAGGGACTAGCAAAACATTTTCAGCTCTTCAATTGGTTTTTAGCTCTTCAATTGGTATCGAACTCTTTTGGTTTTTGAGTTGGTAACAGTGGTATCGAGCTTCCTCGCTAATGGGGTTGAGCCCGTTCTGCCTCTTCTTGAGGGCTAGCTCTGTTTTGCTTGAATTTCAGTTGATCTTTCAATGGTATCAAGTTTTCTTGCTAGCGGTGTTGAGCCTGTTCTACCTCTTCATGAGGGCTAGCTTTGCTTTGCTTGGTTGGGTCGAGCCGTTGCCCATGTCTTTGGGAACCAAGTTGCTTTGCTCTTTCCACTTGACCTTCTTTGGCTTTGCTATGCTTTGGGTCATTTGGTCGAGTTCTCTCTCTTTCTTCCTTCCTTACTCTATTTCATTATGATTTGTGTTGGCAGTTGACAATGCACTCATCAAGGGGGAGATTGCGGATACATGGGTGTATGCCGAGTCTCTGAGTGATGAGTGATTGTCAACTTGGATGATGCGCATGTTCTTTGGCTTGTGTGTGCAGGTGTCGAGCACGGATACAGTGATCGAAGCCAAGGTGAAGGTCAAGTAGAGACGTGCCGTGCCGATGGACCGAGAGTGGCGAAGGGCGGACGTGAGGCTTGGACTGAGGGACCGGTGGCCTGAGGATCAGCTGTGGTGGCTGACAGCCTGGGACAGCGACGAGCGAAGACTTGCGGGTGGACGGGGTGCACGGGCGGTGCATCCCTTCTACGGCTCGGTTTGGTGGTTGAGCCACAGAAAAACCACCGAGTGAACGGTTTCCAGGTTTGGGCCTCAAAACCTGGGCGCTGATGGTTTCTGAGTTTGGGCCACAAAACTCGGGCTGAGGACGGTTTCCAGGTTTGGGCCTCAAAACCTGGGTGCTGCGGGTTTGCTGAGTTTGGGCCTCAAAACTCAGGCGATGGTCGGCTGGTTTCCCGGGTTTGGGCCTCAAAACCGGGGGTTGGATGTGAAGGCTGGTTTCCCGGTTTGGGCCACAAAACCGGGGGTTCGACGTCCGGGAAAGGATAAGCAGAGCGGTGGCGGCACGTGGCGGCGATCGGTGAGGTTGCGTCGAGACAACGCTACCAGTTGTGCGGGCGTGGCCGTCGGATCATCACCTACCATGAGTTGGTCCAGAATAACCATAGGGTTTAGCTGGTTCGCTCTGTAATTAGTGAGGGGTAGAGTAGGAATTAGAATTAGGATAAGTAGAGGGAGACACCCTTCTCCCATATCTATGTCAGTCATTTGCTCTTTTGCTTCTAGGTTTTCCTACTCTCCCTCTCCTCTGCTGTAGCAAACTGAGATCCACAGAGAAGAGAACCATACCTCTGTGTCCGTGAGATTTTGAGGAAGTGAGACCGTAATCTCACTGTTGTAGCGTGTGGTAGACACACGGTTGCAAATTCGTGGGTGTGATTCGCGTTTTGTTCTTGTTCCTCGCGGGTTGCTTTTCTCCACGATTTTCCCGTTGATCGATCTCTCTACTTGGTGTGACTTTTGCAAATCCGTTTGAACCAAGATGTTCTAGATCGTGAGGCACTTCTTTCCACTGAAGAAATTATCCTCTAACCTCACGAGCTAGTAGATCGGCCGATTTTCATTTCGGGTCAAGTTTTTCTCCCTTCCTCCGAATTTCTTCGATTCATCGAGATTTGGAGATAGGTTCGAGCCATGATCTCTTAGAGATAGCTCACTATCCTCCTTTTGACTCATCTCTCCAAGTTTGAACCCTAGAGGTTTCGTTTTGAGAGAGTGTGATTCGAATCGGTGGACGAGCAGGGGACTGTCGAGGTGACCGGACGTGTCCGGTGGTTGAATGTCACGCGAAGCTTCTCTGTGACCGACCGAACGCTCTTTCTGCTCAGTGACCGGACTCGTCGTTACTACTGTTCATCAAGCTTGGCTTTTGTGACCAGACGCTTGGCTTCTGACCGGACGCTCAGTTTTAGTGAGTCCGGTCTGAAACAGTAAGGTTCGAAACCGGGTTTCTCACGACCGAACGCGTCCGATCATACGTGATCGGACGCAGGCAGAGTCCGGTCAGTGGCGCTTTGCACATTTTCGTCCGTGGTTCGTTCGTCCGTTGACGGTTTTGGTTTCCGTCTTTTGCGTTGAGTTTCTAGAGCTGCATAATGTCTTGCTGTGCTTCTTGGAAGCATCCACCCTATCTCTAGGGTCGTGGACACTTGCAAGCTCTAGGGTTTGCTCCTTGGGGTTGATTCTCGGGACAAAGGTTTAAAGTTTTTGAAAAGAAATTTGAAGCTCCCATTCACCCCCCTCTGGTCGCTTTCTCGTTGCACTTTCGGTCCTTCAGCGGCTCACGGCATGAACCATACGACAGTTGTAATCTAGATACAATACCAACTAGGATACTTATAATGTAACTCTGTCCCTTCGAAATATATAAGGAGGGGCAGGGGTCCTCTGAAAGGACATGTCATAAGCCACAAGTCAGATCCAATCAATACAACTCGACGTAGGACGTAGGGTATTACGCTAAACCTAGCGGCCCGAACCTGGATAAACCTTTGTGTTCATCAAGTTTTGCCTTGTGTCACATCTGGGTCATCGTCTTACGCACCTTCCCCTCTAATCTACCACCTTGGGTAAACCCCTAGGTGGACTCTCGACGATATTTGTCGACAGTCACCGTCTGGACTTGCGAACAATAACCAAACACAGAATCCAATCATTCATTACATGCAGATAAAATATACTTCTACTAGAATAATACACCAAACATCAAAAACAATTAGAGAAACACAAAAACTATTCTACTTGTCGATACAAACACATGAAGTAAAGATCACTCTAATCGGACTAAAAACGAGAAAGTTATGAACAAAACAAGTTTTAGGGGCTATTTTATAAATAAAAACATTTTCCTAGGGCTAGACTGGGAAAACCAAGGACTAAAATGTAAATAAATGTAGATTTGCAGGGCTAGCACATGAAAACACCCGTACTGGATGGTGGGTTCAAAAACTAGAAACTGCAGGGTTTAAAACTTAAAGAAACATGACTAAATTTAAATCTATTTGAACTGCAGCGGACCGTAGGTTGATCTCACGAAAGCTCCGCGGCCTATCTGCAAAAGCAGCGGCGACTATCGTGCGGGCGCCGACACGGCGCCACGCTGCGCGAGCGGACTGGCTTGGTCCACCACCAGGTCGGTGGACCGCGTGCGAGGCTCGGGTGCACGAGTCCACAGACTCGGCCTATACCCCTTCAGGGTCTACTCTAGTCACAGCTGTTCAAGGCTAGATGAACGACTCTGGGTGGCTCAGAGATGCGGCGGCGGCGGACGGTGGCCAGAGTACGGTGGCGCTCCATGGGAGCGGCTCGGGAGCTCATGATTCGAGCGTTCCCGGGCTCGGTTGGCTACACGGATGGCACCAGAGTGGAGTGGGGAGGAAGGCGAGCTCGGCCAAGGAGGCTTCGCTCAGCTTTTATATGCTCGGGGAGGGGCGGCGAGGCGTCGATGGAGGCTCCACCGAGCTGGCTTGATGGCTGAGTGGCCATTATGGCCACTCAATCACTGGTTATGGGAGGGGAGGGGCGCGGCACCGGGCACCGAGCGGCGCAAGGTAAGGGATGGGTCGGAGAGGCTGACGGGGGGGACGGGTGGCAGGCGGGGTGGTAGCGGCTGACGCGCGAGGCCTTGCTGTCAGCGGCGGGGCGGCGCGGGCACTGCACACGCGCGGGCGAGCAGTCTGTGTGGGGCGAGTTGGGCCGCGCTGGGCCGGCGCGAGCATGAGGGAGAGAGGGAGGGGGTGGCGCATGCGGGCCGCTGGGCTGATGCATGCTGGGGGAAGGGGAAAAGGAGAGCAGCGCGGGTCGGGCCGGCAAGGCTGGCTGGGCCAGAAGGGTGGGGAGGGAGAGAGAGAAAAAAATAAATGGCTTTTCTTTTATTTCAAAAGGGATTTTGTTCAAATTCAAACCAAGTTTGAATTCAAACCACCACAACTCTAGCACTACACTCAAACAAAATATGATGGTCCAGCACGAATGCAACAAAAAAATGTTTCTACGCCCCAACTTAATTTATTAATTCACCAAAAATTATTAATTGACCTATGTGTTTCATGAAAAAATAAATAAACAAGAAATCATGTTTAACTCTAATTTTCCAAAAATGATTTTTAAGGTGTTACAAATCTACCCCCCTTAGAATGAATCTCGTCCTCGAGATTTGAAAGATTTTGAGAGATATGGATACTCTGACCTCAAACTTTCTTCTCCTTCCAAAGCAGCCTCATCCACAGAGGGCCTACTCCACTGATCCTCTAAACAGTTGACTTGGCAGACATCAAGAGTAGGAGACACTGCTTTGCATTCTATTACTTCTCCTTTTGGGGGTTTCAACTGAATGGTTCTAGAGACACAATGAATCACTTCTTCATGTGCGCCTAACCAATCCATGCCTAGGACGATATCAATCCCGGACGTGTTTAAGACCATAAGACCAGTCTCAAAGTCTACCCCCTTATGTTAATCTTAACTTTTGGGCAAAGCAAACAAACTTGCTCTCATCTCTCCACCAGGTGAACTAACAAGCATGGCCTTATCCATAGTATGCATGAGTAGTGTATGCCTCTTCACAAAATGAGCGGATATAAAAGAATGTGATGCTCCTAAATCGAACAAAACTGAGACAGAGTGAGAGTTGGCTCGAAACGTACCGATCACAACGTCTGGGGCGCCTTGTGCAGATTCAGTGGTGACGTGGTTCACCTTTCCACGGGCATAGTTCTGCTGCCCTGTCTGCTGGGTGTGCGAGTGTTGAGCTTCTGATTGTTCTGGGATTCATGACTTGTCTTCTTGGGACAATGGTAAGAGATATGCCCAGCTTCACCACAGTCATAGCACTTGTTGTTGTTGGGTGTGGATGGAGTGTTGGGGGAGTTGTTGACTGGTGTTCCACCAGTCTGTCCTTGACGAGAAGTCTGTGTAGGGGTACCTTGCTGGTTCGGATTATGGTTGTCGGAGCCTGTCTGGCCTAATGACCTTTGTTGGTTACCATAACTCGAAGCATAGCACGGGCGGCTTCCACTTCCGGACTGCTGACCTTGGAACTTCCTCTTGTTGGCGTCCATGTCACACCTCTTTCCTTCTATCACTAAAGCTGTCAACCAACATCTGGAAGCTGGCAAAAGTATGAGAGAGCAACTGGTATTGAATACCATCGTTCAAGCCTTCCAAGAAAAGCTCCTGCTTCTCTAAGTCTTCCTCTATGTCATGGGGTGCATAGCGTGAAAGTTGGGTGAACTTGTCACAATACTTGCTAACTGACATGCTTCTCTGCTTCAGTGCAAGGAACTCCTTCCTCTTCAGCCTCATCGTTCCCACCGGCACATGATGCGAGCGGAAACTGTCACGGAACACTTGCCAAGTTATCTGGTTGGGGTTGGGGTGAGCTTGT
The DNA here is from genome assembly GCA_009763385.1 of Coix lacryma-jobi var. lacryma-jobi. Classification (NCBI taxonomy): domain Eukaryota; kingdom Viridiplantae; phylum Streptophyta; class Magnoliopsida; order Poales; family Poaceae; genus Coix; species Coix lacryma-jobi. The sequence goes on from CM019829.1 coordinate 124,818,799, forward strand.
TGGTAGGATTCCCACCAATCTAGAGTTGATCCTTGCAGCTGCCCTGCTGCGTACAACACCTTCTCTCTATCATTGCACTGTGCGATCTCCAACTGGCGTTCAACTGCCCTAAGCCAGTCGTCTGCCTGAAGTGGGTCTGGTGAGTGGTCAAAGGTAGGCGGGTGTCCCTTCAGGAACTCGCCTCTTCTATCCCTGACTTGATGAACAGGCGGGGGTGGATGGGTTGTTCTGGTTGTTTTGAATGGCATTAGCCATCTGCTGCATCAACTAGGTCTGCATGGCTAAGAGTTGCTCAATGGACACTAGTGGAGGTGGTGGTGGTGGGTTTCCTCCTCCAGTGGATCTCCTGGTGTCAACCATCTGTAACATATATGCCTCATAAGCTCTTTTATACTGTATGATAAAGTACTGACAAAGATAGAGAAAAAAACTGCTCGAGAAAACCGATCTGAGATAAAGAAGATAAGGAACCCAACGATATTATTAACCAACATTATGTGTATGGGATGGTGTGGACATGCCCCACACTCATCACAATCATGAAAAGATCCAACTCATGACATCATCACAATGATAAGCATGAAAACACATTATTAAACTCAATGTTTATCACAGACTCGACAACACTGACATGACTCAAATTGACACTGGACTCGCATTATGATCGATCTGATCTGGGGACTGCAACAACATCTAGGGTTCCTCGAATAATGTGATATCTCGTGAGACTCCTATGGGTCATAGGTCGTGCGGGGGCAGGTGCAACTCGAGTGGTGCCTCTTGCGCTGAGCGACGATAGCAGGGTCCCTCGCTGTGGTGGCTGGGAGGGGGTCCTGAGGCTGTACTCCACGTCGCACCTGGTGCTCAAGAGTGTCGATCCGAAGCTGCATCCTCTCCGTCTCGATCCACAGAGTCCTCTGATCCATCATGGCACGGTCTAGGGCAGTGTTGACAGCGACTACCAGGGGTACCCTCTCAATCATCCTAGCACTCTCGTGCTCCTGCACCCTGGCAACCACACAACCGTCGTCCAGAGTACGGTGTCGATGGAAGTAGCGGTCGTCATCCTGCTAGATGGTCGGGAACAGCCTGTCGTGAAAGATAAGGCAAGCCTACCTAGCAGCGTCCTCCACACCAAACTCTCGAGCGAGGGTCAGGCTCATGGCGTAGATCACATCGCGAACTCTCTAGGTCTTCTCCTCAGCAACCCAGGTCTTCACGAACGCCTTCGTGGTCCAGTAGCCGGTGTGCTCAGGGTGGGTGTATGACCTGCTGCAGTACTCCACCATGACGCGAAGAGGTTCGTAGTGTAGGTTGACGAGCTTTAGGAGCTTGGGGTGGTAGAAGTTGTCGCCCTCCTCGGTGGTGCAGGTCTCCCGGATCCAGGTAGGATCCTCATCCTGGACGTGGTACTCTGGGGTCTTCGAACCACTATCGTCGTCGTGTGGGTTGTTGGAGCCAGAGCTGGAGTGGTCGTCGGACTGGTCATCGGAGCAGTTGGAGGAGTGGTCGTCGTCGGAGTCTCCAGAGTCGTCGCTGGGGTCACCTCCGGCTGCCTGCTGCTTTGGCTCTAGCTCCTCCTCGGCCTCCCACCACTACTGACAGAACAACTGATGGTAGGCGGCGTTGCTGGGTGCGCATCCTCTGGTGCTCTTACGGGCAGTCTGCTTGGTCCGAGCCATCTACAAATTTTAAAATATGAGTCAGATATGGAAAAAATTTTATGAATAAGAGAGGAGTTCTAGAAATTTTGTAAATTACCAAAAAAAAACAACAAATTTTTGGAATTAATCCTATAAAGGGGTGTCCAGTCTATCTAGGGTTGCGTCCTACAGTCAGTTCGGCTTTGATACCAATTTATAACACTCAGATTTACGAATAAAACGAGTAAAGCATATGTGGGCCCAGGGAGTCCTAAATCCACATATACCACAAAATGTATATCATTACAGCACGAACAAAACGTTATTAAACTTATTACATCACATGGGGAGGTTGTTCATCACATCGGTCCATGGCCCATTATTACAACAGTAGCGAGTAGACTCTCCACAGGGACACCGACTATGGGTACGCCATCCTCAGTAGTCTGGTACATCTTCGGGATACTCCTCATAGTCTCCTCCATCTGGTACCCATCCGGGATTTTATGTGAACCAACGACAAGTGTCAGCTCACCATGCTCAGCAGTACAACTACGGGGATGCAAGGCTCAAAGGCTTGACTCGGTTATGCGGATACATAGGTGTATGCCGAGTCTCTGAGTGATGAGTGATTGTCAACTGGTTTGATCGCAGGTTCTTTGGCTTGTGTTGTGTAGGTGTCGAGCACAGAGACAGTGATCGAAGGCAAGGTGAAGGTCAAGTAGAGACGTGCTGTGCCAACGGACCGGGTGCGGTGAAGGGCGGACATGAGGCTTGGACTGAGGGATCCGTGGCCTGAGGATCAGCTGTGGTGGCTGATAGCCTGGGACAGCAACGAGCGAAGACTTGCGGGCGGGGCATGGTGTTGCTCGGGTCGAGGACCTGGGGACACGTGTCGGTGGACGGGGTGCACGGGCGGTGCATCCCTCTACAGCTTCGGTTTTGGTGGTAGAGCTAGAGAAAAACCATCGGGTGACGGTTTCCAGGTTTGGGCCTCAAAACCTAGGCGTGGATGGTTTCCGAGTTTGGCCACAAAACTCGGGCTAAGGACGGTTTCCAGGTTTGGGCCTCAAAACCTGGGTGCTGCGGGTTTGCTGAGTTTGGGCCTCAAAACTCAGATGCTGGTGGGCTGGTTTCCCGGTTTGGGCCTCAAAACGGGGGTTGGCGTGTGAAGGCTGGTTTCCCGTTTGGGCCCAAAAACCGGGGGGTGAAGAGCAGGCGGTGGCGGCACGTGGCGGCAATCGGGAGGTTGCGTCGAGGCAACGCTACGAGTTGTGCGGGCGTGGCCGTCGGATCCACCTACCATCGAGTTGGTCCCGAATAACCTTAGGGTTTAGCTGGTTCGTTCTGTAAGTAGTTAGGGGTAGAGTGGGAATTAGGAATAGTTAGAATTAGGATAAGTAGGGGGAGACACCCACTCCCCATGGATCTCTGTCATTTGCTCTTTGCTTCTAGGGTTTCCTGCTCTCCCAATCCCCTGCTGTAGCTAGCTGAGATCCGCAGAGAACCATACCTCTGTGTACTGAAGATTTTGAGGAAGTGAGGCCGTAACCTCACTGTGGTAGCGTGTGGTAGCCACACGGTTGCAGATCGATGTGTTGATTCACGTTTTGGTTCGTGTTCTTCGCGTTCTTCATTCTCCGCGTTTTTCCCGTCGCTCGATCTCTCTCCATTCTGCGTCTTTGCGAAATCCGTTTGAATCATCTTGTTTGTTTTTGAAAGGAGATCATTTCCACCGAAGGAATTCATCTAACTCCTTACAAACAAGTAGATCGGGTTGATTTCATTTTGTGGCGCTTTTCGGTTCATCCTCCTCCCCTTTTGATTTCCCGGTGATTGAGCAAATTTGAGCAGATGATTTCTTGGGGATAGTCTCCTAACTACTCTGTGATCATCCTCTCCAAGTTTGGGAACGTGGGATTTTGGTTTGAATCGATTTGGAGAAGATTTGGGTGAAGGGCGACCAAAATCGCCCTCACTGGGTGTTGGCGGACAGTCCGCCACCCTAGGCGCGGACAGTCCGCGCGTCGGGGACTTGGCCAGAGCAGTGGCCGCGAGTCTCTACGTTTTGGGTCTCGGTTGACCGGCGGACAATCCTCCGGTGTAAACCGCGGACAGTCCGGGACTGTCCAGGGAGTTTGCAGCAACTCTGCTTTTGCGTTTTCTGCCGGCGGACAGTCCGCCAGGAACCGCGGACAGTCCGGCCTTGGGTGGACAGTCCGGGACTCCCAGGTCCGGACAGTCCGGGAATCGTCTGAAGCTTCCGTTTTGTGCGTTTGCTCTCCTGGCTTGTTCGTTTAGTTTCCGGACTTCTCGTTTGACTTGTAGTTGACCAAGGAACCTCTCTAGGTATCTTTGCTACTTGTTAGCATCAGTTTTGGGGATTTCTCGACGTAGTCATCTATCTACGTTCGGGACTTGGTTTTTTGGGTCGAACTTGTTCGGTGCTTTTGCCGTTTGGTTCGCTATCGCTTTGTGGTGCCTCGCTATGATCCAAGGGATCATCCACCCTCTTCCAAGGGTCGTGGGCATCATGTTCTCTGTTGTAGCTTTCGGGGGTTGTTTTTGGGACAATCAGCCAAAGTTTCGAAAGAAATTTTTGAGCTCCCATTCACCCCCCCTCTGGTCGCCTTGCTAGTGCATTCTCGGTCCTTCAATTGGTATCGGAGCAGGTTAAGGATCTTTCACCTTAGCCGGTTCCAGATCCACAGAAGGCGACATGGATCGCGGCGTGGGCAAACCACCGTTTTTCGATGGGACGAACTATGCGTATTGGAAGATACGCATGTCGGCCTATCTCCAGAGCATGGGCTCTTCTGTTGGGAGATTTGCAACAAGGCCGATTACGTTGTCTTGGCTGCTCGTGTTACTCAGCTTCAGATGGATGAGCACGATGCCAATAGCCGAGCGTGTAACGCTCTTTTCTCCTGTTTGAGCATGTTCGAGTTTGATCGCGTTTCTCACCTCCCCACTGCTCGTGAGATTTGGGTAACCCTCATGCGCTTCCATGAGGGAACCACTCAAGTCAAATCCCGTCTCTACGAGTCACACAAGCGGGAGTATGAGAACTTTCGACACATGCCTGGCGAGAGCATAGAGAGTTTATTCGCTCGCTTTCAGGTCATTGTCAACAAGATGCGAGCTAACAAGGAGCTGTTGCCTTTCGACGATCATGAGAGGGCTTTGAAGCTTTTGCATACTCTCGATCGGTCGGTGTGGGACTCAAAGGTCCAGGCGATCATCGAATCGTCTAACTATGAGACCCTCACTTGCGACGAGCTCTTTAGTAAGCTCAAGTCTAGTGAGATTGACGCCATGTCGAGGGCTTCTTATGAAAATCCTTCTGGCCCGACTATGGCTTTGGTTTCTGGCTCTTCTGCTAACCCCTCTGGAGGATTTGCACTCTCTTCACTCTTTTTCTGTCACAGAGGACCAGCTGGAGTCTTTGGGGGATGACGAGTTGGCGATGCTCGCCAACCGGTTCTCGCGGTTCCACAACAACCGCATGAACCGTCGCCGCGGAGGAGGACGCTCAGGATGCTTTGAGTGCGGCGACCCCGACCACTTCATCGCCAACTGTCCCAAGAAGAAGAACACATCTGGGAAAGGCGATCATGGGCACAAGTACGACTCCGGCAAGCGCAAGGAGAAGTACGTCCCCGCGAGGCACAAGCGGAGGGGCGGCTTCAACAAGGAGTACATCAAGAAGAAGTACTTGGAGAAGGCCCAGGCTGAGCAGCGTGCGTTCTTCGCCACGCTCAGCGACGTCGACGTCGGATGACGACTCCGCTTGCTCAAGCGATGACGAGTCCGAAAAGAAGAAGAGGATCGAGGACAAGCTGAACGACCCTCTGCTTCTTCGCCGACGACGACGGCTTCTGCACCATGGCCCTCGGCAAGGAGGTCGACGGCGAGCTGGTGGACACCCTCGGAACAACGACGACGATGACGACACCTCCCAGGTATCTCTGACCCACGACGAGCTTTCTGCTGAGGTCGAGAAACTTACTGCTACGCTCCTTAGTCACGATAAGTTGCTTAGGCGTGCCGCTAGAGAGCGCAAGGAGTTTAGGCAGAAGTGGGAGGATACGGTGAAGGAACTTGAGTCTGTCTAGTCCACCGTGGTTGTTTACTGATGAGGAGGAGTGTGAGATGTGCACCACACACATGACTGACCTTCTCACTTTGAGAGGTAAGTATGCTGCGTTGGTAGGAGAGGTGGATGAGCTGAAGGCTAGACCCTCGCTGTTGGGTGCGTGCAAGACTTGTCCTGTCTTGCAATCGAGTTGGCAGAAGAAATGCCAAGATTGTGTCTTTTGAGGAGGCCAGCTCGGGGTAGCACTTGTGTGTCTAGGTGCGCTTTGTGTGAGGGTTTGGAGATGGAGATCGCTAATGTGAAGCATGACAAGATGCAAACCGAGGAAGGAAACACATACCTTCGGACCATCTTGTCATGGGTGTCTTGTGGTGAGCCGCAGCTTGGGATGATGATCTCCCAGTTCAAGCGTGCTGCTGGAGGTCCTGGTGTAGGTTTTGCTCCGGGTGTTGATCTTCTACTTTTGGGAAGATTGGAGAGTCGAGTGGTATTAACCCATGTGAGAAGCCCAACTCCACCACTACTCCCAAACTTACCAAGCTTCCACCCAAAGAGCCTCTCAAACCTAACACCAAGGATGGGGTCTTTGATGAACCTCCGAGAGCTCCACCAAAGAACAAGTGTGGCATCCCAAACCCAACCACTGAGGAACAAGCTTGATACGATGCCACCTATCCAGGAGGAGTTTGCCACAGAAGGGCAAAGTGATCCAAACCCACAACCGTGTGTACCAACAAACCCCTTTGAGAGAGGTGAGGTACCATTGTGAGCATTGTGGGAGAGATGGACACTTGAGTGAGTTCTGCTTTCGGCGCAAGAGAGAGGCGCGCCGTGCTAGGGAGATGAACAATGCGGACATGTACCATCCTTTCCATGATGTACATGTGCCGAATGTTCAGAGGGAGCTCCAAGGAATGCTGCTAGGCCCAGAGGTTCAGAACCTCAAGTTCCCAGGCCTAGGCAGAGGAGAGAGACGTGCCCGGCGGGAGCCTGTAGTTGTAGGCTATGGACCCCGTGGTAGTGGCTTTGTAGTTGAGCGCTTTCCTCCACCGCGTTTTGAGTATCGCGATGGACGCTCTTCCCTCAGCGGACCACGTTTTCCTCAACGTGGTGATCGCTTCCCCCGTAGGCGTGCTAGGAATGGTTTTTCTAACCGTTCTTTTGAGCAGCCGACCCAACACTGGTATTCTCCATACTTCACTAACCCCAGTGTTGGCCCGTATGCTCACCCTATGTCTTTTTATTGATGTAGGTAAAACGATTGGAGAACGTTTGGTTGGTGGATTTCGGGTGTTCGAGGCACATGACCGGAAACGCCAAGTGGTTCTCCAGTCTTAGTCCGGTCACCGGAAAGGAGTATATCACCTTCGGCGACAATAGCAAAGGTAAGGTATTGTCTCGTGGGTCGTGCGAGTTAATGAGCACTTTGTGTTGCGTGATGTTGCTCTTGTTTCTAACTTGCATTTTAACCTTCTTTCTGTTTCGCAACTTTTTGATGATGACTATGAGATTCGTTTTAAACCGAATCTCAGTCGTATTTAAGATCCTCAGGGCAATCTTGTGTGTTGATTTCGTCCTTTGGAAAAGTCTTTCGTGCGAATTTCTCGGAGTCTTTTGGCATTTCTCGTTGTCTTTTGGCTGGACCTTCTTCCTCTGATCTTTGGAAGTGGCATAGGAGACTAGAACATTTGAGCTTTGACTTGCTTGCAAGGCTTAGTTCACTTGGCCTAATCCGAGGATTGCCCAAGTTATCCATGGAGAAGGATATTGTTTGCCATTCTTGTAGACATGGGAAGATGGTTGCCGCTCCCCACCATCCAGTGACTCAGGTCATGACTAAGCGCCCTGGAGAGCTTTTGCATATGGACCTTGTCGGTCCGGCTCGGGTGAGCTCGGTTGGGGGGAAGTGGTATGTGCTTGTTGTTGTTGATGACTTTTCGAGATATTCGTGGGTCTTCTTTTTAGCTGAGAAGACTGAGACTTTCTCCTTTGCTCGCAATCTGATTTTGCGTCTTCAGAATGAGTTCCCTTTGAACTCGATGCGAGCTATTAGGAGTGATAATGGTTCCGAATTCAAGAATTCGGATTTTGAGAAGTTTTGTAACTCTTTGGGTTTGGAGCATCAGTTTTCTTCCCCCTACACACCGCCACAAAATGGTGTTGTAGAGAGGAAAAATCGAACCCTTGTAGAGATGGCCAGGACGATGCTCGATGAGCATAGGACTCCTAGGCGATATTGGGCCGAAGCTATGAGCACTGCATGCTATATTTCCAATCGCATTTTTCTTCGAGCTTTCTTGAAAAAGATTTCTTATGAGTTGCGTTTTGGAAAAACTCCAAGGTGAGTTATTTTCGAGTTTTTGGTTGCCATTGTTTTATACTCAAAAAGGGCAACTTGGACAAATTTGAGTCTCGCTCTTCTGATGGTGTGTTTCTGGGTTATGGCACTCACACTCGAGCTTATCGTGTACTTAACCTTGACACTAACCGAGTCATGGAGACATCCGATGTCACCTTCGATGAGACCATGGTTTGTCCTTCTTCTCGTTTTGAGCGTGCAGGTGATCATGAGGTTGGTGAGCCTCTTTTGATGACGAGGACGAGGGTGCTGAAGGTATGGATGATCCAGCACCCCCTCCACCTGCTGTGCCGCAAGGAGCGGCTTCTACGATGACTCACGGCCCCAACACTTCTTCTTCCTGGGGGTCGTGGGATCCGCCACCCTGAGCGGTACCTTTTGTACCCAGGAGGCACCAGCTGCTGTTGAGGGGGAGGCCACTTCGGCAGGGAGGCGCCATGACACATTCAGCGCCAGCACCCGCCCCCTCAGCAGATGATCGGCAACATTGACGAACGTGTCACTCGGTCCAGGTCTCAAATCTCTCACTTTGCTCATTCTGCTTTTGTTGCTGATTTTGAGCCCCGAGATGTTGGACACGCTTTGACGGATCCGGATTGGGTCAATGCCATGCATGAGGAGTTAGAGAACTTTGAGCGAAATCGGGTTTGGGTTTTAGTTCCACCTCCTCCAGACTGTAAGCCTATTGGGACAAAATGGGTTTTCAAAAACAAGCAAGGAGAGGATGGCCACGTTGTTAGAAACAAGGCCAGGCTTGTAGCGAAGGGCTATAGTCAGAAGGAGGGGATAGACTATGAGGAGACTTTTGCTCCTGTAGCTCGTTTGGAGGCTATTAGGATACTCTTGGCTTTTGCACATCCAAAGGTTTCAAACTTTTTCAAATGGATGTCAAGAGTGCCTTCTTAAACGGCTACATAGAAGAAGAGTTTATGTTGAACAGCCCCCCGGTTTTGAAAATCCCAAGTTTCCAAACCATGTTTTCAAACTCCACAAAGCTTTATATGGTTTGAAACAAGCCTCTAGAGCCTGGTATGATAGGTTGAAAACCTTTTTGCTTGCTAAGGGTTTTAAAATGGGATGTGTGGATAAAACGCTCTTTCTCCTCAAGCAAGGCAAAGACACTCTCTTGGTCCAGATTTACGTGGATGATATCATTTTTGGTGGTTCTTCTCACGCTTTGGTTGCCAAGTTTGCAGATACTATGAGCAGGGAGTTCGAGATGAGTATGATGGGCGAGCTGACTTTCTTTCTCGGATTGCAAATTAAGCAATCCCGAGAAGGGACGTTTGTGCACCAGGGCAAGTATACCAAGGACTTGCTGAAGAGGTTCGATATGGGTGAGGCCAAGCCTCTTCCAACACCCATGTCGACCACGACGGCCCTGGATGCGGACAAGGATGGAGAAGCTGTGGACAGAAGGAGTACCGAAGCATGATCGGGTCGCTGCTCTACCTGATGGCGACACGCCCGGACATCCAGTTCGCGGTGTGTGCCTGTGTGCGCGCTTTCAGGCGTCGCCGCGCACTTCTCACCGTCAGGCGGTGAAGCGTATTTTCAGGTACCGTCATTTCTCACCTGAGTTTGGGTGGTGGTATTCAGCTTCCTCCACCCTCTCCCTTTGCGGTTATTCCGATGCCGATTTTGCTGGTTGTCGCATTGAGCGCAAGTCCACTTTGGGACTTGCCAATTATTGGTTCTTCTCTTGTATCGTGGTCTTCTCGCAAGCAGTCTAGTGTCGCCCAGTCTACCACGGAGGCTGAGTATGTTGCTGCGGCTAGCTGCTGTTCCCAGTTGCTTTGGATGATGGCCACTTTGCGTGATTTTGGTCTGAGCTTTTCTCGTGTTCCTCTGCTTTGTGACAGCACGAGTGCGATTAGCGTTGCTAAGAACCCCGTGCTTCACTCGAAGACCAAACACATTGATGTGCGCTTTCATTTTCTGCGAGACCACTATGAGAAGGGTGATATCTACCTTCGCCATGTCGATACTCATCATCAGTTGGCTGATATTTTCACCAAGCCTTTGGACCAATCAACTTTTGCTAGGTTGAGAGGCGAGCTTGGTGTGTGTTTCCCCTTTTAGATGGGGGAAACATTTTGGTTATTGTACGATAGACTGACTCTTTTTCTTCCTATTGATTTTATCATGCATTTCTCTTGCATATTTACATTCAGAGCTTCATGTATATAATCTTTAGAATGTGGCTATGCTCTGCTTAGTGTATGCTCCGATGCTATATGATGATGCTTGTAGCTTATGCTCCTTCTGATCACTGATACATGATATGAGATGAGCTATTTTGTAAATGGTGACCTGCTTAATGAACTAATATCTGAAATTGTTCACCATTGAGATATGCAACTGGCATGTGTAGGATCGTGTTGAATACACTAGTGCTTTTCAATATGCTAGGTTGCTATTTCTATTTCCTGATCCCATCACTTTCTTGGTATGTCATATTCTACTTTAATTTGAACCAAGTTACAGTGATTTGTAAAGATCGAGATGGGATTGCCTTGTCAACACATTCATGGTATCGAGACTGTTTTCGCATTGCCATTGAGTTAAACCTGATCCATGGTAGTGTATGAACCGAACCTGTTGCTTAAGCTTCTGATGCTTCTGCAAAGTCTTTTCGCACATTGAAAAGTTAGGCTGTTGGAACCAGCACTGCTCCCCTTCCCTTGCTCGTCGATCGCGCTAGGGAAGGCGAAGTGGCCAAGCGTCGAAGGCAGAAATGAAGGTAAGGAAACAAAGACTATTATCGTAGCTCTATTCCCAAAAATCGTCTCCCTTACACTGTTCACCCCTTGGTATTTATAGGGAAACCAAGGGTCACAGGACTAATTACGAAAGGGTACAACAAAGATTCCCTGCCTCCACCGCAGGGAGGAGGGGCAAAGAAGTAAAAACACGGTTGCAGCGGAAACCCTAATCAGCCTTCCCTCTGTGCGCCGCCACTCGGTCTTGCCCACCTTCGGGGCAGACGCAAAAATTTGACCTTCGACTCTGCTCGCCCTCGAGCCAGCGTCCTCCGTCGCCTTGCCGAAACCTTCGCTGCAAGCAAGTGGCCTCGCAAGGCGAGCGAGGGTCGCCGCCTGGTTGTCGTCGAGTCAACCTGCAGAGAATTGCAACAAAGCCTCGGTGGTCGGGCCGAGGGTTAGAAAACGGGTCCGAGGGGTTTCGGTCCTTGAGGAAAAGGGTCGAGGGGGGACGCGTGGATCACGCGAAGGTCGTTTTTGCCTGCGCTCTGTGTGGTGCCGCTGCCGAGGGTCCTCATCCCCAACAGTAGCCCCTCGTTGCTTTGGATCTAAGGGGCAGAGCTTAGGCCCAAGCAGCGCCTTTCGATGGGAGACGTGAAAAGACCCTAGGCAGCGACGCCCGCGACTGCTCTGGGCCGGGCCGTAGTACTGTTGGCTTTTGTACTGTTTAAGCCCGCTCCGTTTTTCGTGCCGAGTTTTTCGGCTACTGTGCCGATTTGTTCGGGCGGATGCTCCCGCTTCTAGTCCTATAAATAGGAGGGTAGGTGAGGGGCTTTTGTCTTGTGCCCTCGAACGCGCTTGCCATCCTGCTGCTGCTCCGTTTGTTGTTGCGAAGGTTGCTTTTCGCATAGTTGCGAAGGCTTAGACTGCTTGCGTCTAGCGAGGCTTAGTTTTTAGAGATGGCGAGGTTGAAACAAACGGCTCGCGCTGTATCTCCCGCCGCTGCGGATGAGGGGACTACCTTCGAGTTCGGGCTTAGTCGGGTTGGCGCCACTGATCTGGCATCCTATGTTAGGTGGGGTTGGATTGAGGAGGGCAAGGCGAGGGCCAGTGCTGGGGAGACGGTGCCGAAGCCAGGTGCAGACGAGGTTGTTGTATTTGAGGAATTCTTTTCAGCCGGACTTCGCTTTCCTGCTGACCCCTTCGTGACTTCAGTTCTGCGAAGGTTTAATTTGCGCTTTCATCAGCTTACACCTTCGTGCTTCACGAAGATGTCTGTTTATGTTTGGGCCTGCCGATCTCAGGGGATTGTCCCTCATGTCGAAGGGTTTGTACGCACTCATCGCGTCCATATGCAGCCTCGGAAGTTCACTGATGGCGAGGGCAGATCCAGTCTCGGTCAGTTCGCCGTCTACACTTTCTGCATCGCGCCGGCGCGGAGCTACCGGTACAAGCACAGAAGAACAAGTGGAGCAGTGGGTGGCAAGAGTTCTGGTTCTACTACAAACTCAGTGGTGATGTTGAGCTTTGTGGTGAGCTTCCGTTGCTTGGAGAAGTAAGCGCCGAAGCTAGGATGAGCGCCGAGGCTCACGCCTCTGTTGACTGCCTGAGGGTTGTTGCCCGCTCGCAGTGCGCGCGTGACCTGGTGGAGGAGTATTGCTGTGCCAAGATTTGGCCTCTTGGGCGAAGGCAGGCATGGTTCAAAGTGGAGGATGATCCCAAGTATGAAGGTAGGGGTTTAAAGAAGCCGAGCCTGGATCTTGACAAGATTTGGGAGAGAACTCTCCAAAAGTTTCCCTCACGCGGAGATGGGATCGAGGTCATCTGCAAGCGTGTTCAGCAGTGGACTGTGGAACTTGTCGGGAAACTGTCCACGCTGGAGACTAAGGCGATCCACAGCTCGGTGGGTAGCGGAGGTCGGGTGAACAGAATGTTTGATATTCTTGGGTTCGGTATGCGGACTGGCCAGCTCCTTCGAGCGAGGATGCGCCGAAGAAGAGGAAGCGCGAAGCTTCGGGGGAGAGGGGAATTGTCTCTCGGCCGAAGCGAGGCCGTGGGCGAGGCCGTGGCGGTGCCGGTGGCCGGGTGAAGACACTCGCGACGAAGGTCGCGGCCGTTTCGGCTGGTACCTCTTCGTCAGCTGTTGTTGCTTCCGGCCGAGGTGTTGGTAGGGCTGCAGGGCGGGTGCCCCGAGTTGGAGGGATCAGTGCTTTGATCCAGATTTCGGACGACGAGGATGAGTCTGATGATGAGAGGTGGAGGAGGAGAAAGATGGAAAAGAGGGGGGAACGGACGAGGGTTCGTCTGATGAAAGCAGCGAAGCTTCCAGTGAAGGACATGACACTGATGAGGAGGTGTCCATCGATGACACCCAGGGAAGAGGGGTAGCCTCGCCAAGCGCTGGTGCGATGGTTGCCCGGAGCGCGGACGACATCGCTCGAGACATTGAGCCGATAGTCCTCGACGAGGGTCGATTCCCAGCTTTGCGGGCTCGCACCTGTGGGTAGAGGGTTTTGAGTTTGATGGCGAACTCGAGCCCGACCGAGCCCGGGAAAGAGACCGTACGGCGAGGCGAGTCGGTCAAGCCTCCCGGAGTATGCTAAGAAGCTTGGGATTTCTGATCCGGCAACTGAGCTGTTCACCAGTCCGGACCTTCGGGATTGTCACTTGCAATGTGGCCCGGAAGAAAGGCGTTTTTTAGGCCGAATCTTCGGCCGCATTTGTGTGCCGGAGGCAGAGGTTCGACTTGCGGACCAGGCGGTTGGTGATACTTTTGCCGACGTTGACGTCAAGTTGGCGGAGCTAATGCTCTTGAACCGCGCGGCGAGGCGGAAAGTTGGCTCCGACATGGAATTTATGAGAATCCAAATTGATGAGCTTGAGAAGGAGAATGGCAGACTTGCCCGGAGCTTGGAAAATAAGGAAATTGAACTGAAGAATGCTTCGGAGAAGGCCGCGAAGGCTCGAGAGGAGGCAGTTGAACTGGCGAAGCGTAATGCAGATTTGATTGCCGAGGGAAAGGCGAAGGACAAGGCGTTGGCCGATGTCGAGGGTCGCTTAGGGATTTGAGCGAATCCTGGCGGACGAGTATGGAGAACATCCAGCGTAAGCTTGATTGTTGCCTGACTGAGGCCGGAGGCTCTGCCGGAGAGCCGTTGCCTGCAGCTAGCGCGGAAGCCTTCGAGGGTTGGCTGAGTAATGAACTTGATGTATTTAGTTCGCTAGTTGTCAACGCAGCCGATTTCGGGGGCTACGCCGGGGCTTTGGCGATGGCGAGCACGCTTCGACTGGCGGGTTGTGATCATCTTCGCAAAATCAAGAGGCCAAACCATGCCTTTCCGTCGGTCGATGAAGTGCGCCGTATGAAGGTTGATGATGCTGAAGTTCGGAACTGCGCGATGCGTCTGCTCCGCAGGTTTTGGATCTCCGGAGGCGGCCGAGCTCTTGCCTTCGAAGAAGCTGCCGAGGCTACACGTCAGGTTTGCGTACTTTTCGGATTTTTCGATTTTGTTGATCTGTTTCAGAGGGGTTATTATTGATCTTGGCGAGGTTTGCCTCTGTTTTGCTTATAGGCTCGAAAAGATGCGATGCCCTCGCCGCCCACGGAAGTTGAAGTAGGGGGGTGCTCCGAAGCTGCCCCTGAGTCAAGTGCTGCGGGGGTTACGCTCGCCGAGATCGAGGCCTTGACTGGGGACGTCCCGATCACTGAAGAAGCCGCGGTGCAAAAAGCGGCGACGGAAGAGGAGCCTGCTTCGATCGTCGAGGCTGCCGTGGAGGAATCCACGGCGGAGAAGGCGTCTGCTGGAGCCTCGACTGTCGCCATTGGCGAAGGTTCGGAAGCTATCAAGGACGGAGCTGCGAGTGGAGCCCATAGGGAAGCTGGTCAGGTGTGATCCCTGGGATTGTTGTGGCGAGGTAGCCCTTTTGTAGAGATTGTGGTTGTAAAACTTGAGGCTGAAGCATCTTCGTATTTTTGTGAAACATGCAGGTTCCTGACGGAACCGTGCTAGACGTTTTCGACGTGACTCCGCTGATGTTAAATTACCAAGATGTTTTTATAACTGGTGAATCGTGGGCTCGTGCTAGGTTTAAACATCCTTCGCTTTCTTTTGAACGCTTTTGGTGGTCAAAGGTGCGAAGGTATGATTTAAAGAATAGTAGGTCGGGTCGTTTTTGGCGTGAAGCAGATTATACGGACCGTCAGGCCGACCGTTATTTGTTTGGATCTTCTTCGATCTCGCAAGCTAGCGGAGATGATGATATTGACGAGGAGACAGCTTTGGAGTATTTGTTTGGGCAAAGGGAGCTTGGTATAGGTTCGGATGGGACGCTTATGATTCCGAAGAAGAACCTTCGAAGTTAGTGAGACAGGCATAGATACATGTATAGGGCGAGGGTTTTACCCGGGGAACTGCCAATTGTCCCTGCAGCTCCTTTGTTGTGGGGACCCCTGGTTCCAGTGGAGGGGGGTTTGAGGAGGTGGCCGAGGGTTTCGATGACTTGGCAGTAGTTGAACGTGGGGTTGAACCCTTGTAACTTTGACTTTTTCCTTTTAATGTAAGCCGCATTATTGGTTGAGGCAAGTAAATTCTGCAATTTATCTGAATTGGTTGTAGTGGTTTAACTAAAGTGATTGTGAAGCTTTACGTTACGCTTTTGATGGGATGATTTTGGAAAAACAGCGACGCCCCCTACTTTATTTTGCGAGGCTCGCGTGACGCTTTTGATACGCTGATTTGAAAAAACAGCGACGCCCCCACTTTCTTTTAGCGAGGCTCGCGCAATGCTTTTGATAAGCTGATTTGAAAAACAGCGACGCCCCCACTTTCTTTTAGCGAGGCTCGCGCAATGCTTTTGATAAGCTGATTTGAAAAACAGCGACGCCCCCACTTTCTTTTAGCGAGGCTCGCGCAATGCTTTTGATAAGCTGATTTGAAAAAACAGCGACGCCCCCACTTTCTTTTAGCGAGGCTCGCGCAATGCTTTTGATAAGCTGATTTGAAAAAACAGCGACGCCCCCACTTTCTTTTAGCGAGGCTCGCGCAACGCTTTTGATAAGCTGATTTGAAAAAACAGATTTCGCTCTACTGTTCCCCCACTTTCTATCTTTTTTTTTCTTTTAGGATTCCCTGCGCCGCCTTCCGACTTTTCAGCGAGGGTGCTCGGCTTTTTGGACTTCGCACCTCCCCTTCTCTTGGTAGAGGTGAAGTTTGCTTTTTTGCGAGCCCCTGGCGTGATTTCGCGAGGGTGGTCGGCTTTTTGGACTTCGCGCCTCCCCTTATCTTAGGTAGAGGTGAAGTTTGCTTTTTGCGAGCCCCTGGCGTGATTTCCGAGGGTGCTCGGCTTTTTGGACTTCGCGCCTCCCCTTATCTTAGGTAGAGGTGAAGTTTGCTTTTTGCGAGCCCCTGGCGTGATTTCGCGAGGGTGCTCGGCTTTTTGGACTTCGCGCCTCCCCTTATCTTAGGTAGAGGTGAAGTTTGCTTTTTGCGAGCCCCTGGCGTGTTTGCGAGAGGGTGCTCGGCTTTTTAGACTTCGCGCCTCCCCTTATCTTAGGTAGAGGTGAAGTTTGCTTTTTGCGAGCCCCTGGCGTGTTTTGCGAGGGTGCTCGGCTTTTTGGACTTCGCGCCTCCCCTTATCTTAGGTAGAGGTGAAGTTTGCTTTTTGCGAGCCCCTGGCGTGTTTTGCGAGGGTGCTCGGCTTTTTAGACTTCGCGCCTCCCCTTATCTTAGGTAGAGGTGAAGTTTGCTTTTAGAAAACGTTCGTTTTTGAAGCAATCTTAAAAAAATTGCATCGATGATAGCACTCTTTGAAGAAGAGGTGCTTTTTCGATGTTTTCTAGTAAATGTAGAGGTTTGATGACTTCTTTTTTTCGGGGTTCTAACCTGCATTAAGGTTGTGGATGCTGCCTCGTTAAAAAACCTTACGCCCCTTCGTAAGGAAAAAGAGTGCAGCTCCTTCTGTTTTTGTTACATGCACAGAAATGGAAAAAACAAAAGTGAAACAAAAGATTACATGGTGCGAGGGCTCGCTAAGGCTCCGCTATGGGTAGAATTTGCGAAGGTCGTCAATGTTCCAGGTGTGAGGCAGGATGTTTCCTTCGCTGTCGGAGAGGTGGAAAGAACCGGGCGATTGCTTTCCACAATCAAGTATGGACCTGTCCACTTGGGCTGAATTTTTCCTGCCAAGCTGGCGTTTTGTTTTCTGATGAGGACGAGGTCACCCTTCTTCAAATCTTTGATTCTGATCTTTTTGTCTCTCCATTTTCTGGTTTCTTCTTCTGGTACTTACGAAGGTTGTGCACTGCGTTGCATCTTGCTTCTTCGAGTAGGTCTTTATCAAGCGGTTGGGCTTGCTCGTCAGATGCGAGGGTTGTTCTGAGCGACCCATATTTTAGTTCTTCTGGAAGCACCGCTTCTTCGCCGAACAAAAGTTTGAAAGGAGTGAATTTTGTTGCTCTGCATTCTGAGGTGTTGTGAGACCAGGTGACCGAAGGTAGTTCATCGGCCCATTTACCCTTAGGTCTACCCTGCAACTTTTTGGATATAGCTTGGAATATTGTCGCATTGGCTCTTTCAACCAGGCCGTTGGATTGCGGGTGCCGGACGGAGGCGAAGCATAACATTGTCCCAATTTGCGCACAGAATTCTTTGAAGACCTCGCTGTCAAACTGAGTGCCATTGTCGACGGTTAGATGTTGAGGAACTCCAAAGCGACAAACTATTTGTTGCCAGAAAAACTTTTTTACTGCGAGGGAAGTGATGGAGGACAATGGCCTTGTTTCAATCCACTTTGTGAAGTATTCCACAGCTACCACCGCATAGCGAAGGTTCCCTGGAGCCGTCGGTAGTGGGCCTACGAGGTCCATCGCCCACCTTTGCAGAGGCCAGGTTGGGCATATGAGAGTTGTAGGTGCCCCTGGAGCGTTTTGGTTTTTTGCCATCAGTTGACAACCCTCGCAATGCTTGACGATGGTTTCCGCATCTCTTAATGCTGTTGGCCAGTAGAAACCTTGCCGGAACGCTTTGCCGACTAGAGCCCCGGGCCGTTGTGAGAACCACAGATGCCCTCGTGGATTAGCTTGAGAATGTCATTGCCCTTCGGACTGTGACACACATTTGAGCCATGGCGAGGTTACCGAAGCTTTGTACAAGGTGTTGTCAACAATCTTGTATCCTCGCACTCTTTGCTTTAGTCTGTTTTCTTCTTCTCTGTTGTTTGATTCATGGAGCCCCTTGATGTAGGCCATGATAGGTGCTCTCCAATCCTCGCACTGAATTGCGCTGATCAGCTTGACGCTGATTTCAGAAGCTTCGAAAGCTGACCGAGTGGTAACCTCGTAGAACACATCTGGTGGAAGCTGTAACTGCTGTGCGGCTGCTTTAGCTAGGCAATCTGCCTCGCTGTTTTGAGTCCTTGATATTGCTTTTACAGTTATGCCGAGGAAGAAAGATTCTAACCTTCGGACATATCGAAAATACTTTTGAAGCTCTGGATCTTTTGCTTTGTAGTTCTTCTCAATGTGCCCCGCAATGACTTGCGAGTCTGTATTGATGAGTGCCCTTCGGACTGACAATGACCGTAGTCTTGAAAGTGCCAGAATCACAGCTTCATATTCAGCGGAGTTGTTTGTGCATTTGAAGTCAAGCCTTCGTGCGTATCTCAGCTTCGACCCGGAAGGCGAGATTAGAATGGCCGAGGCACCGGCACCAGTTGCACCCCAGGCTCCGTCGACATAAACGACCCAGAACTGGTCGTGTCGCAGCTCACCAGCACGAGGGTCGGGTGTCCATTCTGCTATGAAATCAGCCAGTACCTGTGATTTGACTGCTGTTCTGCCGACGAAGGTCACAGCGTAACTGTTAAGCTCGACTGCCCATTTTGCTATTCTTCCAACTGCCTCGTTGTTTTTGAAAATGTTCTCGAGGGGTACGACGAAGGTACATGGATCTCGTGCGCCTGGAAATAGTGCTTGAGCTTTCTTGATGCCATAACGACGGCGTATGCTATTTTCTCAAGCTCCGAATAATTTCTTTTGGGCCTTCGAGGGTTTCTGAAACATAGTAGATTGGGGCTTGTCTGGTCTTGTTTTTTTCGCGGAGCTCCTTGATGAGAACTGCGCTTGCTGCGTGAGGCGAAGCTGCGACGTAGAGTAACAATAAATCTCCCTTGCTTGGGCTGGTTAGGGCAGTCAAGCTGGTCAGATACTTTTTCAACTCCTCGAAGGCCTTTTGCTGCTGGGGACCCCAATTAAATGGAGCATTGCTTCTGAGTGTTTCAAAGAAAGGTAACCCTCGCTCTGCGGATCTTGAGATGAATCTGCTAAGTGCTGCTAAGCGGCCAGACAGACGCTGAGCTGCTTTTTTGGTCGCCGGAGGTTCCATGTTCATGATGGCGTCGATCTTCTCGGGGTTAGCTTCGATTCCTCTGGCTGAGACGATGCAACCTAGCAATTTACCTTCGCTTACCCCGAAAACGCATTTTTCTGGGTTTAGTTTCAATCCGGCGGACCGGAGGTTGCTGAACACCCTCGATAAGTCTGATATGTGGTTTTCTTTTAGTTCACTCTGGACAACCAGGTCATCGACATAGGCAGAGACAGCATGCTCATCCTTGAAAACCTCAGAGGTCATGCGAGCGAAGGTTGATCCTGCATTTTTCAAGCCTTCTGCCATTCTTCGGAAGCAAAAGGTGCCCGAGGGTGTGATAAAACTTGTTTTTTCCTCGTCTTCTTCATTCATCCAAATCTGGTGATAGCCTGAGAAGCAATCAAGGAGGGACAGCGTTTGGCAACCTGCCGCTCTGTCGACCAGGGTGCTTATGTTTGGGAGAGGGAAATCATCCTTCGGACAAGCTTTGTTCAAGCAAGTGAAATCCACGCACATTCGCCATTTTTTGTTCTTCTTTTGGACTAGGACCACATTTGAGAGCCAAGTTGGGTATTTGACCGGGCGAATGACGCCTGCGTCCAAAAGCCTTTTTACCTCAGCCTTCGCTGCCTCCTTTCTTTCTTCTGACATTTTGCGAAGCTTTTGTTTGATTGGGCGATAGCCTGTTTGATGTTCAGGCTATGCTCAATCATTGATCTGTTGACTCCTTTTAGGTCCTCTGCGGACCAAGCGAAGGTGTCGGAATTTTCTCTGAGGAAGTTAACGAGGTTGCCTTCTGATTGGGGGTCTAGATTGGCTGAGATGAGCACCTTTCTTTCGGCGTTACCCTCGAAGAGTTGGACTTGTTTGGTTTCCTCCTTTGGCGCTGCCTTCACTCTGTCATTGCAGACTTCACCCTCGTCGCTGATGCGGGGGTTTGAGGTTTTGACAAATTGTGTACATTGCGTTGCCCTGGGGCTACGTTTCCTTCAGCTGCCCTTGCAATGTCTTGGTCCCCAAATACTGCAACCACACCCTTCGGAGCGGGAAGCTTCATGCATAGGTAAGCGGGATGGATGACAGCATTGAATGCGTTTGTGACCCCTCGGCCAAAAATGGCATTGTATGGATAGAACATGTCGACGACATCGAAGGTGATGTGCTCAGTTCTGCAGTTCGTTTGGTCGCCGAAAGTCACAGGCAAGGATATTTTGCCAACCGCTCTCACTTGTTGACCGCCGAAGCCGTATAGGGGGTTGTCAGCGGGTTGCAGGAGGTTTCTATCGAGCTTCATGCTGTCGAAGGTTGAGGCGAATAAGATGTCAGCGGAGCTTCCTGTATCAACCAAGATTTTGGTGACAGTCCACCCAGCGAGGTTGGTTTCGATCACCATAGCATCGGTGTGAGGGTAATCTCTCAGCTTCATGTCGCTGGAATCGAAGGTTATGGGGATGTGAGACCAACGACCGAATCTGTGGGGTCCTTCGACGGCCACGTGGTGAACTCGT
This sequence comes from Coix lacryma-jobi var. lacryma-jobi, assembly GCA_009763385.1. Taxonomy (NCBI): domain Eukaryota; kingdom Viridiplantae; phylum Streptophyta; class Magnoliopsida; order Poales; family Poaceae; genus Coix; species Coix lacryma-jobi. The sequence goes on from CM019829.1 coordinate 124,839,473, forward strand.
CTGGCATGTTCCTTCCTCTGCCGTTTATTACCATGGTCCTCATTTGAACCTCCGGTGATAGCTAGAATCACACCGAAGGTTGATGTTGGATTGTTGATGGTCGTTTGGCTCTGGGCTTCGGCTTTGACAGGCTGGGGTGCTGGTAAAGCGGGAATTGGTGGTGGTGGTGGCAGAGCGTTGCTGGTTTGGTGGGTTGTTGGAATTTGGTTTTGGGGGGTTGTTGGGTATGTGACTGTGTATGGAGTGTTTTTGGCGTTGTGGGATTGTTGTTGCCTGGTAGGAGGTTTGGCTGAAGTGTGGGTGGTGGGGGTAAATGGGTTGTTGCGAGGGTAGGCCATAGTTTACGGGGGTGTAATGGAATTGGGTATTTGAAGGGTGGAAGCTTGGTTTCCTGTGTGTGGTGGATGGTTCGGGTGTCTGACGAAGCAGCTTTCCTGGATTCCTGGTATTCTTTTCCCTTGGCGAAGCATTCGCATTGCTTTGTTGTGTGTCCCTTTCCGAGACCACAGAAGTGACAATACATTTTAGCGGGATCTTGCTCGTTGCTGTTTCCGCTGATTCGGGGGTGGCAAACCCTGAGAGGCTTGGTTGCTCGGAGGTTGAGCGTCCCGTCTTTGATCCTCGTGATTTGTTGCTTTGTTGATTGCACCAACGTTGCTTTGCTCTTGGCGAGGTTGCTTTCCCTTGTTTGAGGCCTCGGCTGTGGCTTCAGTTGTGAGCGCCGAGCGTCAGACTTCGCTCTGAAGTCCATGTCTGCTCTGCAATATCGTTCCATTGTTTCGTGTAACTCCTCGATTGAATTCGCTGGCTTCCTGGCAAACTTTGATGAGCATGGGCCTGGACGCAGGCCACTGACTGCGGCGAGGATTACAGCTTCGTCGGATATCCCCGGAGTTCTTGCTCTAATTTGGATGAACCTTCGCCAGTAGTCTTGAAGCGGTTCTCGCTCCTCTTGCTTGCAATTGAACAAATCGATGGGGTTTGAAGGGGCTGGTGTGATGCCTTTGAAGTTTGTGCAGAGCCTGTCTCTGAGGTTGGCCCAGGAATCCACGGTGCCGGGGCGAAGGTTGCTGTACCAAGTTTGCGCGATGTCGCGCAAGATAATGACAAAAGATTTTGCCATTGTTGCTTCGTCTCCACCTGCCGCGGCGACTGCCGCCTCATAGCTCATTATGAACTGGCGAGGGTCGGAAAGCCCGTCGTAACGAGGTAAGTTTTGTGGGTTGTAGCATGGAGGCCAGGGTTGAGTTTGGAGTATCTGGGAGAGGGGTGACCGCGGGTCATAGGGCATTTGGTGTTGCTGAGGTCTTCTTTGGATGCGGAGGTTTTGCTCTCTCTCATCTGGGTAAAGTTGGCGAAAGTTTTGCTGTCTCATTGGGTAAGGCTCTTGGAGTGGCGGTGGTGGGGGTGGTGGATGGCGAAGGTTGTCTCGATCTCGCTCCTCATTTCCCTCCTGCAGCGGGGGCATATCCCCGTCGTTCCAGCCCTCTGCCTCGGCCTCAGCCGCGGCGAGGGACTCTTCCATTCGGCGAAGCTGCTCCCTGGCCTCGTCTGCCTTCTGCCTGATGGCGCGCAGCCGATTGTGCTTCTCTAGCTGGTCCAGACGCCGCTTCTTCTCCTGCAGCTCAGCCTGAAGGCTTTCGAGGGCCTCGAGGCCCAACTCCTCTTCGTCTGCTCCCTCTCCCTCCCCGGGGGTGTGAGGGTGCAACACGGTCCGGGCTTGAGGGCCCGGGACCTCCGCGTCCGGGGTGACATCCTGCGCCCTTGAGGGTTCTGGTATCTCCTCAGGCAGGTGGGACCACCGTCGCCGTTCTCTCTAGCCGTGCGAAGGTCTCTGGTGGTGTGGTTTCGCCTGTTCCCCGCTTCATCCCCCCTTTCGAACTTTTCGTCCCCACTACGGCGCCCACACTGTTGGCTAGTGTGCTCCTCCCCTTCGCTCGAGCTCTGTGTGCGAGTGGTTGGACAAAGGCGGGTGAGCGAGGTGGCCAAGTGTCGAAGGCAGAAAATGAAGGTAAGGGAAACAAGACTATTATCTGTAGCTCTATTCCCCAGAAATCGTCGTCCCTTACACTGTTCACCCTTTGGTATTTATAGGGAACCCCAAGGGTCACAGGACTAATACGAAAGGGTACAACAAGATTCCCTGCCTCCACGCAGGGAGGAGGGGCAAAGAAGTAAAACACGGTTGCAGCGGAAACCTAATCAGCTTCCCTCTGTGCGCCGCCACTCGGTCTTGCCCACCTCGGGGGCAGACGCAAAAATTTGACCTTCGACTCTCTCGCGTCCTCGAGCCAGCGTCCCCTTCCGTCGCCTTGCCGAAACCTTCGCTGCAAGCAAAGTGGCCTCGCAAGGCGAGCGAGGGTCGCCCCCTGGTTGTCGTCGAGTCAACCTTCAGAGAATGCAAGACAAAGCCTCGTTGGTCAGATCCGTGGCGAGGGTTAGAAAACGGGTCCTGAGGGGTTGGGACCCTTGAGGAAGGGGCGACCAGGGACCGTGGATCACGACGCGTGATCCACGCGTCCCCCCGCCCCTTTTCCTCAAGGGACCGAACCCCTCGGACCGTTTTCTAACCCTCGCCAGGATCCGACCACCGAGGCTTTGTTGCAATTCTCTGCAGGTGACTCGACGACAACCAGGCGGGCGACCCTCGCTCGCCTTGCGAGGCCACTTTGCTTGCAGCGAAGGTTCGGCAAGGCGACGGAAGGACGCTGGCTCGGGGCGAGCAGAGTCGAAGGTCAAATTTTTCGCGTCTGCCCCCGAAGGTGGGCAAGACCGAGTGGCGGCGCACAGAGGGAAGGCTGATTAGGGTTTCCGCTGCAACCGTTTTTTTACTTCTTTGCCCCTCCTCCCTGCGTGGAGGCAGGGAATCTTTGTTGTACCCTTTCGTAATTAGTCCTGTGACCCTTGGTGTTCCCTATAAATACCAAGGGGTGAACAGTGTAAGGGAGACGATTTTCTGGGAATAGAGCTACGATAATAGTCTTTGTTTCCCTTACCTTCATTTTCTGCCCTTCGACGCTTGGCCACCTTCGCCTTTCCCTCGCGCGAGAGCGAAGGGGAGCAAGTGCGGTTTCCAACAGTTTGGCGCCGTCCGTGGGGATCGAATGGCGGGGAACAGGCGAACCAACACCACCAGAGACCTTCGCACGGCTAGAGAGACGGCGACGGTGGTCCCACCTGCTGAGGAGATACCAGAACCCTCAAGGGCGCAGGATGTCACCCCGGACGCGGAGGTCCCGGGCCCTCAAGCCCGGACCGTGTTGCACCCTCACACCCCCGGGGAGGGAGAGGGAGCAGACGAAGAGGAGTTGGGCCTCGAGGCCCTCGAAAGCCTTCAGGCTGAGCTGCAGGAGAAGAAGCGGCGTCTGGACCAGCTAGAGAAGCACAATCGGCTGCGCGCCATCAGGCAGAAGGCAGACGAGGCCAGGGAGCAGCTTCGCCGAATGGAAGAGTCCCTCGCCGCGGCTGAGGCCGAGGCAGAGGGCTGGAACGACGGGGATATGCCCCCGCTGCAGGAGGGAAATGAGGAGCGAGTTCGAGACAACCTTCGCCATCCACCACCCCCGCCACCGCCACTCCAAGAGCCTTACCCAATGAGACAGCAAAACTTTCGCCAACTTTACCCAGATGAGAGAGAGCAAAACCTCCGCATCCAAAGAAGACCTCAGCAACACCAAATGCCCTATGACCCACGGTCACCCCTCTCCCAGATACTCCAAACTCAACCCTGGCCTCCATGCTACAACCCACAAAACTTACCTCGTTACGACGGGCTTTCCGACCCTCGCCAGTTCATAATGAGCTATGAGGCGGCAGTCGCCGCGGCAGGTGGAGACGAAGCAACAATGGCAAAATCTTTGTCATTATCTTGCGCGACATCGCGCAAACTTGGTACAGCAACCTTCGCCCCGGCACCGTGGATTCCTGGGCCAACCTCAGAGACAGGCTCTGCACAAACTTCAAAGGCATCACACCAGCCCCTTCAACCCCATCGATTTGTTCAATTGCAAGCAAGAGGAGCGAGAACCGCTTCAAGACTACTGGCGAAGGTTCATCCAAATTAGAGCAAGAACTCCGGGATATCCGACGAAGCTGTAATCCTCGCCGCAGTCAGTGGCCTGCGTCCAGGCCCATGCTCATCAAAGTTTGCCAGGAAGCCAGCGAATTCAATCGAGGAGTTACACGAAACAATGGAACGATATTGCAGAGCAGACATGGACTTCAGAGCGAAGTCTGACGCTCGGCGCTCACAACTGAAGCCACAGCCGAGGCCTCAAACAAGGGAAAGCAACCCTCGCCAAGAGCAAAGCAACGTTGGTGCAATCAACAAAGCAACAAATCACGAGGATCAAAGACGGGACGCTCAACCTCCAAGCAACCAAGCCTCTCAGGGTTTGCCACCCCGCCGAATCAGCGGAACACAGCAACGAGATCCCGCTAAAATGTATTGTCACTTCTGTGGTCTCGGAAAGGGACACACAACAAAGCAATGCGAATGCTTCGCCAAGGGAAAAGAATACCAGGAATCCAGGAAAGCTGCTTCGTCAGACACTCGAACCATCCACCACACCAGGAAACCAAGCTTCCACCCTTCAAATACCCAATTCCATTACACCCCCGTAAATTATGGCCTACCCTCGCAACAACCCATTTACCCCCACCACCCACACTTCAGCCAAACCTCCTACCAGGCAACAACAATCCCACAACGCCAAAACACTCCATACACAGTCACATACCCAACAACCCCCCCAAACCAAATTCCAACAACCCACCAAACCAGCAACGCTCTGCCACCACCACCACCAATTCCCGCTTTACCAGCACCCCAGCCTGTCAAAGCCGAAGCCCAGAGCCAAACGACCATCAACAATCCAACATCAACCTTCGGTGTGATTCTAGCTATCACCGGAGGTTCAAATGAGGACCATGGTAATAAACGGCAGAGGAAGGAACATGCCAGACGAGTTCACCACGTGGCCGTCGAAGGACCCCACAGATTCGGTCGTTGGTCTCACATCCCCATAACCTTCGATTCCAGCGACATGAAGCTGAGAGATTACCCTCACACCGATGCTATGGTGATCGAAACCAACCTCGCTGGGTGGACTGTCACCAAAATCTTGGTTGATACAGGAAGCTCCGCTGACATCTTATTCGCCTCAACCTTCGACAGCATGAAGCTCGATAGAAACCTCCTGCAACCCGCTGACAACCCCTATACGGCTTCGGCGGTCAACAAGTGAGAGCGGTTGGCAAAATACCCTTGCCTGTGACTTTCGGCGACCAAACGAACTGCAGAACTGAGCACATCACCTTTGATGTCGTCGACATGTTCTATCCATACAATGCCATTTTTGGCCGAGGGGTCACAAACGCATTCAATGCTGTCATCCATCCCGCTTACCTATGCATGAAGCTTCCCGCTCCGAAGGGTGTGGTTGCAGTATTTGGGGACCAAGACATTGCAAGGGCAGCTGAAGGAAACGTAGCCCCAGGGCAACGCAATGTACACAATTTGTCAAAACCTCAAACCCCCAGCATCAGCGACGAGGGTGAAGTCTGCAATGACAGAGTGAAGGCAGCGCCAAAGGAGGAAACCAAACAAGTCCAACTCTTCGAGGGTAACGCCGAAAGAAAGGTGCTCATCTCAGCCAATCTAGACCCCCAATCAGAAGGCAACCTCGTTAACTTCCTCAGAGAAAATTCCGACACCTTCGCTTGGTCCGCAGAGGACCTAAAAGGAGTCAACAGATCAATGATTGAGCATAGCCTGAACATCAAAACAGGCTATCGCCCAATCAAACAAAAGCTTCGCAAAATGTCAGAAGAAAGAAAGGAGGCAGCGAAGGCTGAGGTAAAAAGGCTTTTGGACGCAGGCGTCATTCGCCCGGTCAAATACCCAACTTGGCTCTCAAATGTGGTCCTAGTCCAAAAGAAGAACAAAAATGGCGAATGTGCGTGGATTTCACTTGCTTGAACAAAGCTTGTCCGAAGGATGATTTCCCTCTCCCAAACATAAGCACCCTGGTCGACAGAGCGGCAGGTTGCCAAACGCTGTCCCTCCTTGATTGCTTCTCAGGCTATCACCAGATTTGGATGAATGAAGAAGACGAGGAAAAAACAAGTTTTATCACACCCTCGGGCACCTATTGCTTCCGAAGAATGGCAGAAGGCTTGAAAAATGCAGGATCAACCTTCGCTCGCATGACCTCTGAGTTTTTCAAGGATGAGCATGCTGTCTCTGCCTATGTCGATGACCTGGTTGTCCAGAGTGAACTAAAAGAAAACCACATATCCGACTTATCGAGGGTGTTCAGCAACCTCCGGTCCGCCGGATTGAAACTAAACCCAGAAAAATGCGTGTTTCGGGGTAAGCGAAGGTAAATTGCTAGGTTGCATCGTCTCAGCCAGAGGAATCGAAGCTAACCCCGAGAAGATTGACGCCATCATGAACATGGAACCTCCGGCGACCAAAAAAGCAGCTCAGCGTCTGTCTGGCCGCTTAGCAGCACTTAGCAGATTCATCTCAAGATCCGCAGAGCGAGGGTTACCTTTCTTTGAAACACTCAGAAGCAATGCTCCATTTAATTGGGGTCCCCAGCAGCAAAAGGCCTTCGAGGAGTTGAAAAAGTATCTGACCAGCTTGACTGCCCTAACCAGCCCAAGCAAGGGAGATTTATTGTTACTCTACGTCGCAGCTTCGCCTCACGCAGCAAGCGCAGTTCTCATCAAGGAGCTCCGCGAAAATACAAGACCAGACAAGCCCCATCTACTATGTTTCAAACCCTCGAAGGCCCCAAACAAAATACCACATAGAAAATATCTCACCAAAAATCAATTACGGAGCTTGAGAAAATAGCATACGCCGTCGTTATGGCATCAAGAAAGCTCAAGCACTATTTCCAGGCGCACGAGATCCATGTACCTTCGTCGTACCCCCTCGAGAACATTTTCAAAAACAACGAGGCAGTTGGAAGAATAGCAAAATGGGCAGTCGAGCTTAACAGTTACGCTGTGACCTTCGTCGGCAGAACAGCAGTCAAATCACAGGTACTGGCTGATTTCATAGCAGAATGGACACCCGACCCTCGTGCTGGTGAGCTGCGACACGACCAGTTCTGGGTCGTTTATGTCGACGGCGCCTGGGGTGCAACTGGTGCCGGTGCCTCGGCCATTCTAATCTCGCCTTCCGGGTCGAAGCTGAGATACGCACGAAGGCTTGACTTCAAATGCACAAACAACTCCGCTGAATATGAAGCTGTGATTCTGGCACTTTCAAGACTACGGTCATTGTCAGTCCGAAGGGCACTCATCAATACAGACTCGCAAGTCATTGCGGGGCACATTGAGAAGAACTACAAAGCAAAAGATCCAGAGCTTCAAAAGTATTTTCGATATGTCCGAAGGTTAGAATCTTTCTTCCTCGGCATAACTGTAAAAGCAATATCAAGGACTCAAAACAGCGAGGCAGATTGCCTAGCTAAAGCAGCCGCACAGCAGTTACAGCTCCCACCAAATGTGTTCTACGAGGTTACCACTCGGTCAGCTTTCGAAGCTTCTGAAATCAGCGTCAAGCTGATCAGCGCAATTCAGTGCGAGGATTGGAGAGCACCTATCATGGCCTACATCAAGGGGCTCCATGAATCAAACAACAGAGAAGAAGAAAACAGACTAAAGCAAAGAGTGCGAGGATACAAGATTGTTGACAACACCTTGTACAAAGCTTCGGTAACCTCGCCATGGCTCAAATGTGTGTCACAGTCCGAAGGCAATGACATTCTCAAGCTAATCCACGAGGGCATCTGTGGTTCTCACAACGGCCCGAGGGCTCTAGTCGGCAAAGCGTTCCGGCAAGGTTTCTACTGGCCAACAGCATTAAGAGATGCGGAAACCATCGTCAAGCATTGCGAGGGTTGTCAACTGATGGCAAAAACCAAAACGCTCCAGGGGCACCTACAACTCTCATATGCCCAACCTGGCCTCTGCAAAGGTGGGCGATGGACCTCGTAGGCCCACTACCGACGGCTCCAGGGAACCTTCGCTATGCGGTGGTAGCTGTGGAATACTTCACAAAGTGGATTGAAACAAGGCCATTGTCCTCCATCACTTCCCTCGCAGTAAAAAAGTTTTTCTGGCAACAAATAGTTTGTCGCTTTGGAGTTCCTCAACATCTAACCGTCGACAATGGCACTCAGTTTGACAGCGAGGTCTTCAAAGAATTCTGTGCGCAAATTGGGACAATGTTATGCTTCGCCTCCGTCCGGCACCCGCAATCCAACGGCCTGGTTGAAAGAGCCAATGCGACAATATTCCAAGCTATATCCAAAAGTTGCAGGGTAGACCTAAGGGTAAATGGGCCGATGAACTACCTTCGGTCACCTGGTCTCACAACACCTCAGAATGCAGAGCAACAAAATTCACTCCTTTCAAACTTTTGTTCGGCGAAGAAGCGGTGCTTCCAGAAGAACTAAAATATGGGTCGCTCAGAACAACCCTCGCATCTGACGAGCAAGCCCAACCGCTTGATAAAGACCTACTCGAAGAAGCAAGATGCAACGCAGTGCACAACCTTCGTAAGTACCAAGAAGAAACCAGAAAATGGAGAGACAAAAAGATCAGAATCAAAGATTTGAAGAAGGGTGACCTCGTCCTCATCAGAAAACAAAACGCCAGCTTGGCAGGAAAATTTCAGCCCAAGTGGACAGGTCCATACTTGATTGTGGAAAGCAATCGCCCCGGTTCTTTCCACCTCTCCGACAGCGAAGGAAACATCCTGCCTCACACCTGGAACATTGACGACCTTCGCAAATTCTACCCATAGCGGAGCCTTAGCGAGCCCTCGCACCATGTAATCTTTTGTTTCACTTTTGTTTTCTTCCATTTCTGTGCATGTAACAAAAACAGAAGGAGCTGCACTCTTTTTCCTTACGAAGGGGCGTAAGGTTTTTTAACGAGGCAGCATCCACAACCTTAATGCAGGTTAGAACCCCCGAAAAAAGAAGTCATCAAACCTCTACATTTACTAGAAAACATCGAAAAAGCACCTCTTCTTCAAAGAGTGCTATCATCGATGCAATTTTTTTAAGATTGCTTCAAAAACGAACGTTTTCTAAAAGCAAACTTCACCTCTACCTAAGATAAGGGGAGGCGCGAAGTCTAAAAAGCCGAGCACCCTCGCAAAACACGCCAGGGGCTCGCAAAAGCAAACTTCACCTCTACCTAAGATAAGGGGAGGCGCGAAGTCTAAAAGCCGAGCACCCTCGCAAAACACGCCAGGGGCTCGCAAAAAGCAAACTTCACCTCTACCTAAGATAAGGGAGGCGCGAAGTCTAAAAAGCCGAGCACCCTCGCAAAACACGCCAGGGGCTCGCAAAAAGCAAACTTCACCTCTACCTAAGATAAGGGGAGGCGCGAAGTCCAAAAAGCCGAGCACCCTCGCAAATCACGCCAGGGGCTCGCAAAAAGCAAACTTCACCTCTACCTAAGATAAGGGGAGGCGCGAAGTCCAAAAAGCCGAGCACCCTCGCAAATCACGCCAGGGGCTCGCAAAAAACAAACTTCACCTCTACCTAAGATAAGGGGAGGCGCGAAGTCCAAAAGCCGACCACCCTCGCGAAATCACGCCAGGGGCTCGCAAAAGCAAACTTCACCTCTACCCAAGAGAAGGGGAGGTGCGAAGTCCAAAAAGCCGAGCACCCTCGCTGCAAATGCCAGGGGCTCGCCGAAAAAGCAAACCCCGCGCCCGTGGTAACAGTAGACGCGAAATCCAAAACCAGCTTATCAACAAAAGCATTGCGCGAGCCTCGCTAAAAAAGAAAGTCGGGGCGTCGCTGTTTTTTCAAAACAGCTTATCAAAAGCATTGCGCGAGCCTCGCTAAAAAAAGTGGGGCGTCGCTGTTTTTTCAAAACTACTTATCAAAAGCAATTGAGCGCGCCTCGCTAAAAGAAAGTGGGGGCGTCACTTGTTTTTTTCAAAACAGATCTCGCAAAGCGTCATGGCGCGAGCCTCGTAAAAACGAAAGTGGGGGGCGTCGCTGTTTTTTCAAAACAACTTATGAAAAGCATTGCGCGAGCCTCGCTAAAAAGAAAGTGGGGGCGTCGCTGTTTTTTCAAAACAACTTATCAAAAGCATTGCGCGAGCCTCGCTAAAAAGAAAGTGGGGGGCGTCGCCGTTTTTTCAAATCAGCTTATAAAAAGCGTAACGTAAAGCTTCACAATCACTTTAGTTAAACCACTACAAACCATTCAGAGGAATTGCAGAATTTACTTGCCTCAACCAATAATGCGGCTTACAATTTAAAAGGAAAGTCAAAGTTACAAGGGTTCAACCCCACGCTCACTACTGCCAAGTCATCGAAACCCTCGGCACCCCTCCTCAAACCCCCCTCCACTGGAACCAGGGGTCCCCACAACAAAGGAGCTGCAGGGACAATTGGCAGTTCCCCGGGTAAAACCTCGCCCTATACATGTTATCTTATGCCTTGTCTCACTAACTTCCGAAGGTTCTTCCTTCGGAATCATAAGCGTCCATCCGAACCTATACCAGCTTCCTTCGCCCAAACAAATACTCCAAAGCTGTCTCCTCGTCATATCATCATCATCTCCGCTAGCTTCGAGATCGAAGAAGATCCAAACAAATAACGGTCGGCCTGACGGTCCGTATAATCTGCTTCACGCCAAAAACGACCCGACCTACTATTCTTTAAATCATACCTTCGCACCTTTGACCACCAAAAGCGTTCAAAGAAAGCGAAGGATGTTAAACCTAGCACGAGCCCACGATTCACCAGTTATAAAAACATCTTGGTAATTTAACATCAGCGGGAGTCACGTCGAAAACGTCTAGCACGGTTCCTCAGGAACCTGCATGTTTCACAAAAATACGAAGATGCTTCACCTCAGCCTATCAAGTTTTTTACAACCACAATCTCTACAAAAGGGCTACCTCGCCACAACAATCCCAGGGATCACACCTGACCAGCTTCCCTATGGGCTCCACTCGCCCCGTCCTTGATAGCTTCCGAACCTTCGCCAATGCGACGGTCGAGGCTCCAGCAGGCGCCTTCTCCGCAGTGGATTCCTCCACGGCAGCCTCGACGATCGAAGCAGGCTCCTCTTCCGTCGCCGCTTTTGGCACCGCGGCTTCTTCAGTGATCGGGACGTCCCCAGTCAAGGCCTCGATCTCGGCGAGAGTACCCCCCGCAGCACTCGACTCAGGGGCAGCTTCGGAGCCACCCCCTACTTCAACTTCCGTGGGCGGCGAGGGCATCGCAATCTTTTTCGAGCCTATAAGCAAAACAGAGGCAAACCTCGCCAAGATCAATAATAACCCCTCTGAAACAGATCAACAAAATCGAAAAATCCGGAAAAGTACGCAAACCTGACGTGTAGCCTCGGCAGCTTCTTCGAAGGCAAGAGCTCGTCCGCCTCCGGAGATCCAAAACCTGCGGAGTAGACGCATCGCGCAGTTCCGAACTTCAGCATCATCAACCTTCATACGGCGCACTTCATCGACCGACGGAAAGGCATGGTTTGGCCTCTTGATTTTGCGAAGATGATCACAAACCCGCCAGTCGAAGCGTGCTCGCCATCGCCAAAGCCCCGCGTAGCCCCCGAAATCGGCTGCGTTGACAACTAGCGAACTAAATACATCAAGTTCATTACTCAGCCACCCTCGAAGGCTTCCGCGCTAGCTGCAGGCAACGGCTCTCCGGCAGAGCCTCCGGACTCAGTCAGGCAACAATCAAGCTTACGCTGAATGTTCTCCATACTCGTCCACCAGGATTCGCTCAAATCCCCTAAGCGACCCTCGACATCGGCCAACGCCTTGTCCGCCTTTCGGCAATCTTCCCTCGGCACAAATCTGCATTACCGCCAGTTCAACTGCCTCCTCTCGAGCCTTTCGCGGCCTTCTCCGAAGCATTCTTCAGTTCAATTTCCTTATTTTCCAAGCTCCGGGCAAGTCTGCCATTCTCCTTCTCAAGCTCATCAATTTGGATTCTCATAAATTTCCATGTCGGAGCCAACCTTCCACCTCGCCGCGCGGTTCAAGAGCATAGCTAGCTCCGCCAACTTGACGTCAACGTCGGCAAAAGTATCACCAACCGCCTGGTCCGCAAGTCGAACCTCTGCCTCCGGCACACAAATGCGGCCGAAGATTCGGCCTAAAAAAACGCCTTTCTTCCGGGCCACATTGCAAGTGACAATCCGAAGGTCCGGACTGGTGAACAGCTCAGTTGCTGGATCAGAAATCCCAAGCTTCTTAGCATACTCCGGGAGGCTTGACCGACTCGCCTCGCCGTACGGTCTCTTTCTTTCCGGGCTCGGTCGGGCTCGAGTTCGCCATCAAACTCAAACCCATCTACCCACAGGTGCGAGCCCGCAAAGCTGGGAATCGACCCTCGTCGAGGACTATCTGGCTCAATGTCTCGAGCGATGTCGTCCACGCTCCGGGCAACCATCACACCAGCGCTTGGCGAGGCTACCCCTCTTCCTGGGTGTCATCGATGGACACCTCCTCATCAGTGTCATGTCCTTCACTGGAAGCTTCGCTGCTTTCATCAGACGAACCCTCGTCCGTTCCCCCCTCTTTTTCCATCTTTCTCCTCCTCCACCTCTTCATCATCAGACTCATCCTCGTCGTCCGAAATCTGGATCAAAGCACTGATCCCTCCAACTCGGGGCACCCGCCCTGCAGCCCTACCAACACCTCGGCCGGAAGCAACAACAGCTGACAAGAGGTACCGTACCAGCCGAAACGGCCGCGACCTTCGTCGCGAGTGTCTTCACACCCGGCCAACGGCACCGCCACGGCCTCGCCCACGGCCTCGCTTCGGCCGAGAGACAATTCCCCTCTCCCCCCGAAACTTCACGCTTCCTCTTCTTTGGCGCATCCTCGCTCGAAGGAGCTGGCCAGTCCGCATACGAACCCCAAGAATATCAAACATTCTGTTCACCCGACCTCCGCTACCCCACCGAGCTGTGGATCGCCTTGGTCTCCAGCGTGGACAGTTTCCCGACAAGTTCCACAATCCACTGCTGAACACGCTTGCAGATGACCTCGATCCCATCTCCGCGTGAGGGAAACTTTTGGAGAGTTCTCTCCCAAATCTTGTCAAGATCCAGGCTCGGCTTCTTTAAACCCCTACCTTCATACTTGGGATCATCCTCCACTTTGAACCATGCCTGCCTTCGCCCAAGAGGCCAAATCTTGGCACAGCAATACTCCTCCACCAGGTCACGCGCGCACTGCGAGCGGGCAACAACCCTCAGGCAGTCAACAGAGGCGTGAGCCTCGGCGCTCATCCTAGCTTCGGTGCTTACTTCTCCAAGCAATGGAAGCTCACCACAAAGCTCAACATCACCACTGAGTTTGTAGTAGAACCAGAACTCTTGCCACCCACTGCTCCACTTGTTCTTCTGTGCTTGTACCGGTAGCTCCGCGCCGGCGCGATGGCAGAAAGTATAGACGGCGAACTGACCGAAACTGGATCTGCCCCCGCCATCAGTGAACTTCCGAGGCTGCATATGGACGCGATGAGTGCGTACAAACCCTTCGACATGAGGAACAATCCCCTGAGATCGGCAGGCCCAAACATAAACAGACATCTTCGTGAAGCACGAAGGTGTAAGCTGATGAAAGCGCAAATTAAACCTTCGCATAACTGAAGTCACGAAGGGGTCAGCAGGAAAGCGAAGTCTGGCTGAAAAGAATTCCTCAAACACAACAACCTCGTCTGCACCTGGCTTCGGCACCGTCTCCCCAGCACTGGCCCTCGCCTTGCCCTCCTCAATCCAACCCCACCTAACATAGGATGCCAGATTAGTGGCGCCAACTCGACTAAGCCCGAACTCGAAGGTAGTCCCCTCATCCGCAGCGGCGGGAGATACAGCGCGAGCCGTTTGTTTCAACCTCGCCATCTCAAAAAACTAAGCCTCGCAAAGACGCAAGCAGTCTAAGCCTTCGCAACTATGCGAAAAGCAACCTTCGCAACACCAAACAAGCAGCAGCAGGATGGCAAGCGCGTTCGAAGGCACAAGACAAAAGCCCCTCACCTACCCCTCCTATTTATAAGACAAGAAGCGGGAGCATCCGCCCGACAAATCGGCACAGTAGCCGAAAAACTCGGCACGAAAACGGAGCGGCCCTAAATAGTACAAAAGCTAACAGTACTATGGCCCGGCCCAGAGCAGTCGCGGGCGTCGCTGCCTAGGGTCTTTTCACGTCTCCCATCGAAAGGCGCTGCTTGGGCCTAAGCTCTGCTCCTTAGATCCAAAGCAACGAGGGGCTACTATTGGGGGTGAGGACCCTCGGCAGCGGCACCACACAGAGCGCAGGCAAAAACAACCTTCGCGTGATCCACGCGTCCCCGCTCGCCCCTTTTCCTCAAGGGACTCAACCCTCGGACCCGTTTCCTAACCCTCGCCACGGATCCGACCCCCAAGGCTTTTTTGCAATTCTCTGCAGGTTGACTCGACGACAACCAGGCGGGAAACCTCGCTCGCCTTGCGAGGCCACTTTGCTTGAAGCGAAGGTTTCGGCGAGGCGACGGAAGGACGCTGGCTCGAGGGCGAGCAGAGTCGAAGGTCAAATTTTTGGCGTCTGCCCTGAAGGTGGGCAAGACCGAGTGGCGGCGCACAGAGGGAAGGCTGATTAGGGTTTCCGCTGCAACAACCGTTTTTTACTTCTTTGCCCCCTCTCTGCGTAGAGGCAGGGAATCTTTGCTGTACCCTTTCGTAATTAGTCCTGTGACCCTTGGTGTTCCCTATAAATACCAAGGGTGAACAGTGTAAGTGGCACGATTTCTGGGAATAGAGCTACAATAATAGTCTTGTTTCCCTTACCTTCATTTACTGCCTTCGACGCTTGGCCACCTTCGCCTTTCCCTCGCGCGAGAGCGAAGGGAGCAAGCGCGGTTCCAACACGACTCAATGGAGAGTAGGACCCGAGGGGGTGCCGAACTTCGGTAAAACAAATACCGTGTCATCCCTTGTGCATTACATTTGGTTATTTGTTATTCTCCATTGTGCTAGTCATTTTGCAGGGAATGAACATCATATATATATATATGTATATATAATATATATATATATATATATCATATACAGTGCCTGCAGGTTGTGTGATAAATTGGAGAAGAAAAAGGAGCTGTCCTGCACAGCACGCACATACCAGACTTGTCCGGTATTGATACCGGACATGTCTGGTATTTGTTGATTGCGCCAAATTTGTTTATCCCTTGAGATAATCTTTGTGGTGCAGAGTGTTAGCTTCTAGGTGTATTAAATACTTGTCATATACTTTGTGTTTGTCTCTTGAGGGGTTGTGGATTGTTTTTACCCCCCCCTCTAGGCGGCATCCTAGGTCTTTTTAATTGGTATCGGAGCTCGGACTCACGTTTGAGCTTCACCACTTGTGAGAACGGATGGATTTGCCTATGGAGATGAACGTAGTGCTTGTCCAAATGTGATGGTTCAAACTTTCTAACTTGGTCATCCTATGTACTCAACGCATTTCGGGCTATTAGCCCCATTATTGAGCATATTGTGGATGCAAGCATATCTCTTTCTATAGTTGATTGGAGCAACTATAAAACTTGTCAAAAGAGAAGAGATATGTGTGCAACTCAATGCTCATGCGTGTTTAATCTTGTTAAACTCATTGAGTGCAGAGGTTCTTGAGGAGGCTATCTACGATGGAAAATATCCGTCAGAGAGTGCTCATGTCATTTGGATTAGACTTGCCAATTTATATGGAAAGTCCACATGTGATGAAGCACATGATTATGATTCATTGGAAATGAAGTCCATTGAATCATCATCATGTGAAGAAGCCTCGAGAAGCCTCAAGGAAGATGAGCCGGATCGAGAGGCACTGTCTGTTGCTCTCTGGACCCTGTCTGTCCATACCGGACATGTCCGGTATGAGCCCAGCAGACAGGGATTGGAGGCAGACGGCAACAACAACTCTCATGCTCTGTGGAGACCAAGTGATGAGTCAACCTCAGTAGCTCATGATACTCATCACTTGTGTCTCATGGCCAAGAAGAACAATAAGAAAGCAACCAAGAAAGATCAAGAGAAGATTCTTGGTGAGATCAAGGAGAAGGCATCAAGAGATAAGCAAATAGAGAGCGATGAAGATGATGAAGATGATGACTCTCTTGATTATCTCAATATGAAGACAAGCTCTTGTTCGTCAAAGTGTTGAAGAAAAATGATGAGCTAGAGAAGGTGGTGGAGGAACAAGAGCAATCCCTTCAAATCAAAGAAAAGTTCCTCATCTCCAAATTAGAAGAGCTAAAGGCATTAATGAAAGGTATGAAAAATTGTCAATTGAGCATGCTTTAGCTACTAATAACTCTCTCTCTGATGTGGAAAAGCTAGAAAAGGATAATTACATGCTTAAGGCAAAAATGAGTGATCTCTCATTTGAGCACAAGCTCCTACAAGAGGACTACTCCCATCTCAAGTGCTCACATGAGAAGCTAGTAGAATCAAATGTCATGCTTGAGATAGCACATGAGGTTGTGATTGCTATGGTTATATCCTATCAACCTCACACTACTACACTCACTAGTGCACCATCTCAATTAAATATTATTTGTGCTAATGAGTGTGCCTCTAAAGCAATCCAATCTTCGATTGAGCAAACTCTTAAAGAAAATGCTAGGCTCATCGAAGAAGTGGAAAATCTAAAGAAGGATGCGATTAGATTGAAGGATGAGGAGAAAGCACAACCTTCTCAAGATAACCGTGATATCATGGTGAAGAAGCTTGAGAAGGTTCAAACCTTGCTTCCTCCAAAGCCCAACAATCTAGTCACACCTCAAGTCATGAGAAAGCAACCAAGGGCAAGAAACAAAAGAAGAGATTATGCTATGGTTGCGGATTGTATGGACATGAGTGGGCTAGGTGTCCACACAAGACTTGGGCCAACAAATGTGAAGCAGCCGAACAAAAGGCATCAATCAAATTGGCCAAGCAAGTGAAGAATGATGGGCCAAGTCCATGCCACAAATGCAACAAGTTGGGTCACCTCACCAAGAGTTGCCCACATACAAGGAGGCAAGAAAGAAGGCTCAAGTTGCAACAAGAAGATGCTATGCATGCAACGAGCCGGGACACATGGTTGATGCATGTCCCAACAAGGAAGACAAGCAAGAGCAAACAATGGGCGTATTTGCTATGCTTGTAGGAGAAAGGGGCATCTAAGCTATGATTGCCCAAATGGTATGTTTCCTAAGCCGAACACATTTGCAAATGATAATGTGCTTAGGAAGGTCACAAAGGGACTTAGCACTAGTATGGTGATGTGTTCATCGCATACTAGCTCTAAGGCCACTTGGGTGCCTAAGCACTTGTTGACTAACATTGGAGGACCCAACAAGAGTTGGGTACCAAAATGTGCTTAGGATGTTGATGTAGGTACCAATGGTGAGATGAAGGCTTTTGGGTGTTTGAGCAAACAAAATGACATCTCAACTCAGACTATCAACCTATGATTGTCAATATTACCCTATATGGTTGACCAAAGACTATGTGATGTTGATTTCATTCTTACTCATCTCCACCATTGTTGATATCTGCCTTAAACTTAGTAATTAAATAAAATTAATTCATCATTATGATATTTGCCATTCGATGCTCTTAATGGCTCTCTAGCAGAGCATTATCTTTGATGAAGTGCAGGGAAGTGAAATAAACTAGAGCCAAAAGAAAATCTCAGAAGTGGCTGTTTACTGGTTCTGATTTGCAAATACCGGTATGGGAAATTCACTCTGACAGAACCAGTGACTCATTATGAAAATTTGGACCAAGTCACTTCATACCGGACCGAACATGTCCGATATGGCCAGAGAAAGAATAGCTTCCTAATTTCAGGAGAATCGTTAAATCCTTGTGAACTAGTCTTATGTTCTAACTAAAGATCTGTACATTGATCAACACTGAGTGTTTGTAAACTTTGCTTGGACTTAATTCAATTCTTGGCAAAATTATGTGTCTAGGTCAAGGTAGAAAAGCATTCCCATTTTCTTAAAAGAAAATAAAGTGCCTTCACAAGTAGTTTAAAATGACTTGAGCAGTTAGTAAGGGGGAGCTTAGTTTCTACCTTGAACCACTGTGATCTAACAATTTCCTCTAAGTGATGTGTTAGTTCTCTGAATGAAAAGGAGATCACTTTAACAAAGGCATGATCACTTGACAAGTCAAGTCAACACGAAGACGATCATGCCATGGTTACTCTTAGTGGAACATATGTGAGCTCAAGGCTAAGGTATGTGGTTACATACATGCTTTGGAAGTGCATATAGGATTTATAATGCTAGAATGTGCTTTGGGGTGGTTGAGCTAGTCAATTTGAAATTCTAACTCAACCTATCAACCTATGTCCATCATATTTGCTTATATGGTTGATCCGTTGGTAATCTAAGTTTGTCTTATCTATTACTTCATCTTCACCATGACTTAGAGTACCTAAACTTGGTAGGATAGCCATCTTTTCACCACTTATGCTCATTTGTTCATAATTTGATTTATTTGTGAAAAGTTGGTAATGGCAAAATAACTTCAAATCATTCTCTGCTGGAAGTGCTGACCCATGTCGAAAGTCCTGACTGTCAGAACTTCCGACCTGGCACCAGCACTGCTGATAGAGAATAACTCTGCACTATCAAACCAGTATGGTAGTGAGTTGCCTATCTTTGCCTACATAAGATTTGAGCTTAATTCTACGTGTGTTATGTTTATCATCTTAACTCAGATCTCACATGTTGTTATGTCTCAAGTAATTTGTGCTTAAAATTTAATCTCTTTTCATATATGGCAAATTACTTTGTGTTGGCCAAAGTTGAACTTTGACTCTCACATTCTTCATGGAATGAAAGTGCTTGGAAATGAATTCAAATACTTGAAGCACTAATTGAGGGGGAGCTCAATTTCAATTTTGTGCCTTTTATGGACTAATGAGGTTTATCTAGCATATGTTGTAGTTCATATTGATCAAATTGATTCCTCGGTGAGGACATGACTATTTGACAAGAAAGGTCAACTAAATCATCACCATATCATGTTATGCTTAGTGGAATTGGTGGGCTCAAGGCAAAGGTATTTTTAATATGTGCATTAAAAGTGCATAATAGGCTCCATAATATGCTAGTGTGTGCATTTGTGTGTGATTGGATAGATATTTCCAAATTCCTTACTAGCATGAGTAGGAAATGTGTTTTGAGAGAAATATTTGACTCTTGGTCTTTGTGACCTACCCATGACACTTGTGATTATTGTTCCCCTTTATTGTTTGATTGCTAATTACAAGTGGCATGGTTCTTTCTCAGTCCTATATCTCTAAAGTAAATTAATATTCCTTGATAATCCTCTTGTCAAATCAAATCATGACATAAGTTTCTCTCTCTAATCTTAAGTGACTTCAAAACCTTGGATTGAATTAGAGAAAAGGAAACTTGAGATTCGGACACAAGTATTCTTTGTGGAATTATATGAAAAGCAGAGATAAAATATGATGGAACATAGTTTTGAGGATAGGAAGGGGATTGGAAGAAGAGTAACATTTTTGAAGTTACTGGATAGAACCTGCCAATACGAACTTGTCCGGTATCCATACCAGACATGTCCGGTATAAGCAGGGGACTTAAGGGCAGCGTACCCCTTTGGGCTATCTCTCTCCCTCACTTCTATTCTTAGGCATCGTGTGACTTACAGGGAGTTTGCTGAGCATCTAGGCTTTGCAGAGGAGGACCTTCAGAGGGACCGTATTCACGATGAGGTATGCTTCCTCCAGAGCATACATGTACCCACCACCTTTCCTGCTGGGGCAGTTGTAGGGAAGGTGAGAGGTATTCACCCACCTACGGCTATCTCAACAGGATGCTCAGGCCACGATTGATTCCAAGTCAGGAGACAGAGGGACACTTGCAGATTACACGAGGAACCTCCTACATAGCACAGGTTAGCACCAGGAGCACAACCTTTCAGTATCTTTGACTTTATCTGGTGTGAGATTAAGAGAGTGGGAGAGAGGCCCACTCAAGGGATATGGATTTGCACCATATATTCAGCATATGATTGAGGAGCAGCTTGGTGCCACTTTCACCTACGACCACTCGCACAGGCCTTTGAGGTTCCAGGCAGACCTTCCTGAGTTGCCTATACCTCCACCTGCACCGGGAGCAGTTCCAGTTCCAGCAGCCCACAGCCAGAGGACCTAGATACAGGAGCACCGTGAGAGTAGGCTAGGAGAGAGGACTCGAGGACGCCGAAGATGCTTCACGAGCACTACAGGTTTCAGCCCCCGAGGTCCCCACCATCAGATGACACAGAGACTGAGCAGCCTGAGACTTTTGAGCAGCAAGCAGCAGAGGTACGGAGGAGCAGAGACAGGAGCATTAGATTCAGAGGCAGAGCAGCAGCCCCCTGTCACCCTCCTTCAGCTTCCAGGTTCCTCTACAGACCCCCAGCCTCGGCCTAGTTCAGCTGATGAGTTTACTTCAGATATGTGGGATAGTTTTCTTTGTGGTACCTACGACTACCCTAACCTAGGACAGAGCTCACGACAGCCTGGAGACGACGACGAGTGACAGCTTCGCCTGCAGCCTTCCTTGTGCATCTTTGAGCTTCACGTTTACCTTTTTGGAGATAGATGACAAAGGGGGAGAGATAGTTGATTAGAGCTTCTAGACTTCCTGTTATTAGCCTTTGTATCTTGTATCTGGAGTGTTGTACTACAGGCGGTGGATTTCTTAGAGTTTGAGCTTTATTGTAATATAATAAGTCATGTATGAGTTCTTTTGTGTATCAGATGGCAGAGACATCTTTGTGATGAGACATGATCCTTATCTTGTAATATAATCTATCTTAGTGGTTGTGGACTTGAGAAATCTTTGTGTGAGTGCTATGTGTGTGATATGAGCAGTAATTTATTTTTCATAAGTTCTTTACTTACTAGTGTGTTGCATATGTCTTGGTGTATTGTTTTCATTTATTTTCTTGTGTGATATATCTTGCCATATGCATCACGATTTATATTGCTCACACATTTGCACTGCACGGATGCTATGATTTAGGGGAGTTTCCAACTCACCTTAGTATGTGCAAATTGACATTTTAAGGTCGTTTATGAATTCCATTCATGTTGCACATGTTAAGGGGAGCTTTTCATAAATCATTGAACCCAATAAGCTTAAATGTTTTATCCTTTTGTAAGCTTTAATCAAGGTTGTCATCAATCACCAAAAAGGGGGAGATTAAAAGTGCATGTTGCACTTAAGTATGTTTTGGATGATTTGATGACATCTTGATTAAAGGTCTAATGTGTTTGCTAAGTGTGACACAGGAAAAGGGTTATCTCACAATATAATTGAAATGAAATGCAAAGCCAAAATGATGGATTGTTGTATGATATTCATGTCAGAAGCACAAGACAACAATATAAATGATATTGATGAAAAGGCTACTCTATTGTGGGATAATCATGGTTCATATGTGTGCAAACAAAGGATTCAAAGCAAAGTGTGATTGAATGGCTTGAGTTGGTGAAGATAGCAAGGAAAGAGTCTTCGAGGTACTAAGCAAGGGTGAAGGGCAAGCGACGGCTTAGCGACCGAAGAACCTAGCTAGGGTGAAGAAGAAAGTACTTGCATTTAGTCGAAGGATCAATCAAGCTTGAAGATTACATTGAGTGGAGAATCAACATTCCTAGCAACAATTTTGATTGGAGTGACTTGACACATTTGGTATTTCTTCACATCACATGTATGGAGTCAAGTCACATGCTCAAGAGAAATCTACTATTAATCATGACAAGCATTCCCCAAAGAAAAGAAAGTGAAAGAGAAGCGACTTCGGTTCAATAAAGATCAACTCAAGAGGTTTAAAACTTGTTTTTCAACAATTCATCTTGAGTAATTAGGAAAGTTGTACTATTAAGAGGGATGCAACATATAGTAGATGATTTTTTATAAGTGCTCAAACCAACCTAAGTAAGACATGAGAGAGCTAGGACTAACTTTGAACATGTTGTTGCACTGTGGGTATGAACCCACAACAATACAACCTTCCTATGGCCTTGCCTATAGTCCCTGCACAGAGAGTCCATACCGGACATGTCCGGTATGCATCGGACATGTCCGGTATTAACCTGCTTCCCTCGGTTCCTCTCTCTGTGTTGGAACATCGGAAGTTCCGGGAGATAACTGAAAGTTCTTACCTTTTTAGAATAGCAGACCTCAAATCTATGTCTCGGTCTCATCGGAAGTTCCAACGTTTCATGTCGGAAGTTCCGACCTTCAACTTGGTTTTGAAAGTTGGTTAGTTTTGTGTTGTCTCACGTAGTAAAGTCATATCGGACATGTCCGGTATGCCTGACACAGCCAACGACTAGTTTCGTGAGTTGGGTTATAAATTCCCTCAAGTTTCCACTTTTGGAGGCTGCTGATTTTGTTGGTTGCTATACTCATTCTAGAGCCTCAAAGTCACTTTCCAACCCTCTCTTAGTGAGTGTTTGATCCCTAACTGCCAAATCCATTTGTGGGTTAAGTGAAATTCAAAATAGAGAGCAAGCCACCTCTTGAGCACTTGTGCAAATCGTCGATCTCATTGTGCGCATTCGTTACTCTTGGACTCCTTGGTCCTAGACGGCTAGGCGTCGCCGGAGAGCACCCAAGAGCTTTGTGGTGTGGCTCGGAAAGTCTATAAAGGTTCGATCTCTCCTCAAAAGAGGTCAACTAGTGGAAGGAGCATTGCGGGTGAAATAGACCGTGACTAGAGTGACCTGTGGTGTCCTCTAGAGCCCACCTTTGTGGTAGCTCGCAGCCGGCTCAACGGAGAGTAGGACCCGAGGGGGTGCCGAACTTCGGTAAAACAAATATTGTGTCATCCTCTTGTGCATTACATTTGGTTATTTGTTATTCTCCATTGTGCTAGTCATTTTGCAGGCAATCAACATCATATATATATATATATCATATACAGTGCCTGCAGGTTGTGTGATAAATTGGAGAAGAAAAAGTAGCTGTCCTGCACAGCACACACATACCAGACTTGTCCGGTATTGATACCGGACATGTCTGGTATTTGTTGACTACGCCAAATTTGTTTATCCCTTGAGCTAATCTTTGTGGTGCAGGGTGTTAGCTTCTAGGTGTATTAAATATTTGTCATATACTTTGTGTTTGTCTCTTGAGGGGTTGTTTTACTCCGATTGGGAGTTTCCAAGAAATTGGAAACTCACATACTAATTGCTTCCGCATTATAAGTTCTTAATTTTTAGAAACGCCTATTCACCCCCCTCTAGGCGGCATCCTAGGTCCTTTCAAAACCTCAACTGCGAGTGATAGCTACTAATGTGGATTTCACTACACATCTCGCCAAAATTAACATTTGTGCCCACAACCTTTTAGGGCACTCATTCTCTCTTACTCATCATGAGGCCTACCAAACTTTGAAAAATTGCAAGACATTCTCAACGCCATTCTACTTATCTATAGCTGGACCGGATATCTGCCAAATTCCTGGATACATGAACTATATCAGGGTAAATTCTTGTGCACTCATTAAGCTTCCAACAACTAAAGCATATATGACATCCATTTTATCAATCTTACATCTGTTCTTGGAGCACTGAAAGTTTCTAAAACTATTACCCTTGACTATAGGAACAAGCAAAGCTTTACTCACATAGATACTTTATTTCTTGAGAAGATAGTTCTAATACCCCTTTTCTTTATCTGGTAAGTTTCAATTCCTAGAACGAATAACACTTCACCGAGATCAATCTTATGTAACTTAGGACAAGGACTTCTTCTCCAATAGCAGATTAACGCCACTGCCAACAAGCAAGGTGTCATTCACATACAGGTTTAGGAAAATGAATTTCCCATTCTTCAACTTTGTACAACACTATTGTCCTTCTTATTCTCTTTAAAACCCAAACTTTTAATTGATTCTTCATCTTTAAATATGACTTTCTAGAGACTTGCTCTAATCCTTAAACGATTTTTTAGGTGACATACTTTATGTTCTTTTCCTTCCATGACAAAAACTGTTGGGTTGCGCCATGTAAACATTCTCATATAAATCCTCATTTAAGGAAAACCGCCTTTTTTACATCTATCTGATGTGACTTTAAATCATTATGTGTCACTAACACTCATTAAAGTGTTTTTCTTCTCTTTTGTGTCAATTCTTTTGCCACAAGTGGCACTGTCTTTCTACATTCCCTTTGTAGCCACATTATGTCTTGTAGACCCATTATGACCTACTGTTTTGGCTCCATTAGAAATGACTTTTGAGTCCCAAACATCATTGGTAACTCTCGATTTCATTTCATCTTAGGCGAGTTAGAGCTTCTCATGGCTTCTTCAAATGAGGTAGGATTACCCTTGATTTGAATTTTGATAACATAGAGTTTATAATCAACAGAAAAGGCTGATTTTTTTTATTCTTTGAGACCTTTTAGGTCCAAATAGTGGCACTTCTTTCATATGGGCTGTTGTTGCTCCTTCATTGCCAAAAGGCAAATTGATTATATAGGCTCCTGTATTACAAGATCCTCATTAGAGTGAAATCCACCGGAGGTCCGGGAACTTGTCCTATGTTGTCAAATGGGTCCATATATTTCTAAAACCAGATTGTCATGTCCCTAAACTTGCTAAATGTAACATCCGTGGTCCAAACTGGTTTTGAAACTCTAGTTTTGCACACGTGGTGTCATGCAGCTCTCGCAGGGAACATAGCGCCCTTCGTGTGAGGCGACGTCAGCGGAGTTGGGCTCAGCAGCGCACTAGGCAGGGTGCTGTTGTTCGTCACTGGCGTCGTCATGCTCGTCGTGGGCACGCACGCGGCGTCATCGTTGAGTGGCGCGGGTTCGTGCGTGACCTCAATTACAGCCAGAAAGAAAGACGAGGCAGCATCGACGGACAACATGGCCGTCCCCCGGTCCCTAGCATGCACGAATGCGCCGAGTTGCTCGGCACGACATCAGCCTCGACAACTCCGCAACGCGCTCGCGTGGTCCGTAGCCGATGCGGACGAGGGCCACGACGTGGATCCGCGCCACGCTGACAAACCATGGCACCAGCCGTGACAGCCTGGCTGCCTTGCCGCTGCCGGACGATCCCGTTGTCCACCATGGTTGTTCCGTCACGTTAAGGCACCACGTCCGCATGCTAGGCTCCTAGTTGTCCGAGAGCACGATAGGAAGCTCCTGGAGTCGCCGTCCTTGGCGACCACCAACGACATCGTCGTCACGCCGGAAGCCGCGGTGGTGCTGGACGGCAGCGGAACGCACACGAGCATCAACAAGCCAGTCGCCGCCGTCATGGCGGAGGTGGGCACCGAGGCGAGCGGCCGCCGCGGGGAGCAGGACTCTCTAGGAGCATGCACTGATGCCACGCAAGCATGCATGCATCACAGCATCAGCCCTTTGCACAATTACACACTGAAGTACAGTCAATAGCTTAAAGTTGATAAAAGCCACGACAATCGTCAACCATGATACTGGCACGCTCCGCATCCACGTGCCCGCGCTCGCCGGGCGATGATCAATCTGCCGGACTGATCGCCGTCGTCGTCCTGTGGCGCGGTTGTGCACCACGCCACCACCGCCGTCCAACCTCTCGCGCCCCGTCCTTCTTCCCCGTCGTTCCTATAATCCTATGGCTGTGCACCACTGTCGTCCAACCTCTCGCACCCGTCCTTCTTCCCCTTCGACACTGCTCCGCCGCTGGCGTTTTCGGCGCCGCGGCCGTTGTGTACTGATAGTCCTACATAGGGTGTTCGACCTGGTGGCCACCATGGCGTGGCCGAGGAGACCAAGAACCCTGGCTGCGATGTGTTGTGGTGCCTCATCTCGTCCATGTTGACCTTGGCCATCACACCGTCTCTACTGCGCCATGCCCTGGCGCTCGTGGGAATGCAGCGGCACAGCGAGATCGTCGAACGCGGCCTACTCGGTGGCATTAGCGACGGTCGAGGTGAAGTGGGCGCGCGTACGTGCTCCTGGGCCTCCTACTCGTGGTGCTCGCCGCGGCCACCACCGACGTGAACTCCCCGGCCTCCGCGTGGCGATGGCGGTGCACAGCGGGTCCGGCGGCGCGCAGATGGTGGTGTCTGGGTGCTATACATATGGGTCCGTTGTTGCGGTTGTGTGGCTGGGCCTGTCGCTGTCGCTGGCGCTGGCGGGTGGCCGCGGGCGTGCAGCACCCGGCCCCGTTGGTGGTGCCCGTGGATGCGGCGGCGTATCAAGTGCGCATGGTCAGTCAGGGCCTTGAGCAGTTGCAATGGAGGAGACAGGGTGAGAGCCAGTCAGCCACGTGTGCAAACCAGTGTTCCAAAACCGGTTTGGACCCAGGTGATACATTTAGCAAGTTTGGAGACCCAAAAATCTGGCTTTAAGAGTACATGGACCCATTTGAGAATACAAAACAAGTTTAAGGACCTGTAGTGGATTTCTTGAAGAGCTAACAATAGGTGTTGTATAAGCCATACAACATCAATAGGTATATTCAAAAATTCATTGTTCTTGAGTCATTGGAGTAGGCATGCAGTCCGACTTCTCTTCAAGTTTTAGATCTCTACATACCATACCATGCTCTCCCAGA
This sequence comes from Coix lacryma-jobi var. lacryma-jobi, assembly GCA_009763385.1. Taxonomy (NCBI): domain Eukaryota; kingdom Viridiplantae; phylum Streptophyta; class Magnoliopsida; order Poales; family Poaceae; genus Coix; species Coix lacryma-jobi. The sequence goes on from CM019829.1 coordinate 124,866,094, forward strand.
TTATCCCATCTTTCTATAAAGATGATGCTTCTTTAAATTTCTTATTTAGGTTTAATATGTCAAACTCATATGGTGTCTTGAGCACCGCTTTAATATGTCTTACTATGCTACCTTCCAATCGAAACCGTAAAGGTCCATGAATTTAGCTACTTCTTTTTTTAGGGGTATCGTTATAACTGTTGTACTCTCCCGACGGTCATTTTTATCTATGTACATCTCTCTTGCCCTCAATGCATCACTTACTTGAGGTATAGGGGAATGGAGAGTATCTATCTTACTTTATCTCTTTCTAAATTTGCATCTCACCACCATTCCCCCCTCTAAATATTGTAAAACTTTATTGCCATAATTTTGAAAACTATTAAGAATTGTGGTGAACGAGGAGACACCTATAACTTGTTTTGTTCACATGATTATGTCATATGAACAAAGTCGTCTCTAGATTTGTACAGAAGTATATTTTTCTCATTCTATTTCAAGAACTTGACGAAGTCCTTCATTAGTTGTACTTTTGCAAGTCATGCTTGCATGTTTTCTTCGTCTGCGATTGCTCCCCTCATGGCCTTAGTGTCGACAAAATATCGCTGATAGTCCACCTAGGGGTATGCCCAAGGTGATAGATTAGAGGGGAAGGTGCGCAAGACAACGACCCAGACATTGACGCAAGGCAAAACTAGATGAACACAGAGGTTTATCCAGGTTTGGGCCGCTAGGTTAGCGTAATACCCTACGTTCTGCGTCGAGTTGTATTGATTGGATCTAGCTTGTCTATATATTCCGAAAGGATAGAGTTACATGGTAAGTATTTGAGTTGGTACTGTATCTAGATTACAACTGTCGTGCGGTGTATGTCGTGCGTTGCACGCCTTCATCCTGCGGGCCGGATGACCCCCAGTAGTGCGGCTCATGTGTAACGCCCCAGAGCCCAAACGACTTAGATCCACTCTACACGTTGAGCGAACCACACCTACCACCATCCCTTAAGCTTTCGTCCTCGCTTCGCTTAAAAAGGATTAATCCGGATGGTGGGATGAACTCTAGAAGCCTTATATGTTGGTCTATCCCACTTTAAACAAAAGGTGGGACCAAACTATCCACAATATCTCATAACACACATGGGCCACTATGGGCCAAATGGGCCGGATGTGACATACACCCCCCTCAAAGAACTCGACGTCCTCGTCGAGCCCAACATACCCACAACCGGGCAAACGATGACCACGAACGTTCCCCTCTTAGCACACGCGACCAGCGCCCAGGGTCGCACATGTGCCATGTCGTGCTCTCCGCAGAGACTACACACGCAATGAACCTACCAATCAGCAACCCCTAGCCCGCTCATGCACCCAAGGGCCCGCAAGAACCGTCATAACAGACCCATTGCCAACCACCTCAGAGCACCAATCGACGCTCTAGCAATCCACTCTAACGAGCCAAGCATCACCACCACCCGTCACTAAATCATCCAACCTTCGCTTCTGTCTATAAGGACTTACACCAAGGATGGAATGGTATGACCTAGACCTGTATATGTCCTGGTCTCTAGAGCCCAAACGGCTCATCCACTCTACACGCTGAGCGAACCACACCTACCACCATCCCACTTAAGCTTTCGTCCTCGCTTCGCTAAAAGGTAATCCAAGGATGGTGGGATGAACTCTAGAAGCTTATATGTTGGTCTATCCCACTTTAAATAACCAAGGTGGGACTAAACTATCCACAATACTCATTACACACATGGGCCACTATGGGCCAAATGGGTCGGATGTGACACATAATTTTGGAGCACAAGAAAAATGATCTTAAGAAACTCCAACAAGAGGATGGAGTTGAGAACAATATATTTGATTTCAGAAGAAGACGCTATAACACCCCGGTTTTAAGAACAAAAACCGAGCACTCGTCATATGTGTGCCCAGAAAGTCCACACATACAACCACAGATGAAAAGATATCAAAACAGTGTTATATATATCGAAAACATATTTATAACAAACACTTACATCAAGTTAAGCGGAACCGATACTAATCTTCTCTTCAAGCTCCAATCTTCACAGGATGGTTGACTGGGGTACATACGCCTAGCACTCCATAGCAACTTAGCATGATCCATCTTCTGAGCAGCTTTTACTAACGACCGGAGGTTGGGGAAATAGCAAGAATGAGCACATATCGTACTCAGCAAATACAACATGGAGTTCATGAGGCTCAAAGGTTGACACTGGTTTAACTGCGGTTAGCTTTTAATTAGGTCATATTAATAAGCAATTGAGTGTCAACAGAAATATGCAATAGCCCAAATAAACATATGATCAAGTGAACATGAATAATGTGTAGCAACAACATAAACAATCAGTAATCAATTTCATATGTTATTATTCCATAAGGAGCTCAAGCCGCTCATAACCGTGAGCACGACTGATATATCAGTTTAAAGACACTCTGCAGAGGTTGTACATCTTTACCTGTGAGTCATGATTCCCGTTTGCCAGGGATAGCTAGTCCCATATCACACTGCCAAGGTGCACGGTTGGGTTTCACTATGAAACCTTTCAAAGGTTCGTCTAACAAGTTAGGACCGCTAGGTTTCTGTGGCCTGCAGGTGTAGAGCCCCCCTTCCAGATGACACAACAACACGCAACCTATACATATGTGGACAGGAGCCGCACTATACCCGACCCGGAACACACCCCTTTTGCGCCATAAAGGTAACCACTAACAAGCTAGAAAAGGTCCTCATACTGAGCTAAAGCCAGTCATATAGCTGTTGACACCAAATTCTTGCACGCGCAAGAGTATGACAGGTGGACCCAGCCAGCAGAGAAGGAAGGATTCGGCAAGCAATCGGATGGCTATTTGGTCTTCAGGGTTTCGGTGCATGCTTGTGCGGTCGGCTATTTTACAAGACGGTGGCTCCATTCGGGAGATGGAAGTTGCAAAATAAAACCGACTTGCATAAGAAGACACGTGACGATGGAGGATGCCGAAGAATTTGGAAGTAGAATTTGTATCTTTCCATATTTTATTATGCAAATCGTAATCGTTTAGGACTCGTGTTTCGTCCAGGGTATAAATATAAACCCTCGACCATTGTAAAATGGTTCACAACCATATCAATACAAACCGGCCCCGTGCCACCTTCGAGTCCTTAGTCGTGTCGTCGAGTTCTTCGAGAGGAATCATCGATCCGTCGACCTCCGTAAGTACCGGCAACCTTGCCATCATGTCTAGTATCATGCGGTGGATTTAGATATGGTGCAAGTAGTCTCGTATGTTAAGCTTAGTATCGTGTAGCGGATTTAAGCTTATGACGGGAAGTTTTTGCTTATGCCTTGTATCGTGCGGCGGATTAAGTCATGAGTAAAAATAGTTATCGGCTCTATTAGATTTGGCAGATCTAATAGATTCATTAAGTTATCATGTGTTATATGTTTTATTTATTTAATTCTTGTAACACCCTTTTGCCGAATCTAGATTGATCTTTGTTCGGCCTTGTCGCACGAGTTTGCTTCTGCTCTCTTTTTAATCATAAGATCATGATGGCTGAATCAACTTTCAATCTAGATTGTTACATGTTGTGGGTTCATGCATATCAATCATGGTTAGGCTTTGATGAAACTAGGTGTCGTGCGGCAGATGCAGGTTTTAGATTAGTTTAATCGTGCTTGCTTGTTTGTTCCTTCTTCATGGACCCCAATTCGGCTGGTTTGCCGATCTTGGTTAAGCTTACACGAGTAGTGAGCCTTTATAGATCTGTTCAAATATATGCATGCTTTTAGCTTGTTATAATTAGATTGTATCATGCGGTGGATTAATCTAATTATAAGAAGTGGCGTAGGCTTGTAGCAAGTGGTATCATGCGGTGGATTAGCTTCGCTTAAGTTTACGCCTGCTGACCGGTTTATGAAGACTAAACGTGCGGCAGATTAGTTGGATTAGGCTATGCATGTGTTATTTGAATAGATCTATATTTGCAAGTTACCTATTTATAATATCTTTAATTTGTTCAAGCATGTTTTTCTTTACATATGCATTCGGTAGTTAATATGTTTTACATGCTCTGTTCTCATACTAGCCGAATGACTTTATAAACATGCTCTGACAGACAGCTTCTATAGTTGTGTGCCGTCGTGATTGGCTTCCAAAGCCGTACATATGGAACTGTCTGGTTTTATCCGGCATGTTCCAAAGGTATTCTCACAGTTTTTTTCCCTTGTTGGTTTTCAGGTCAAACCGACTGGCACGTCTCCGGATTCAGCATATTCCGGGCACCCGATTGAAGCTAGCTTTTCGGCTTGCTGTGTGCTTGGCGTGAGGCGTCACGTTTTGCGTCAACAATAGCCCTCACGGTTGCACTGTAAGTCCTGGGGAAATCTACTTACAGATAAGTTATGTTTCTCAAAAGCATCTTTTAGTTGTTCGTTGCATATACCATTAATCAAGTTACATGATCATAATCATTCGTTTGAGCACTAGCAATAACTACCCAATGCATAACCCAAGGTGACAAGGTATATAGTAACAAAAGCTAGGATGTCCCTATGGTTATCAAGGTAGACACATGCATAATGAATCTAGTGTATTAAAGTGAATAGGACAACAAGAAAAATCTCATGTTATACTTGTCTTAAACACTTGCTCAACTCTCACACCACCACAACTTCGATCATCACCTTCTGATCTTCAGCACTGAAAAGCAGTTCTCGTCTACTCGTACCAAGCATCACGCATAGGCAAACATACAAACAACAAAAAGAGACAACTAAGAGCAAAACACCATACTAGAGAAAACAACGCACGAAGCGAGCGAGATCGTTGCTACGGTCGCTACAGCGCAAGAAACGTCGATAACAGAACTATTGCTAAAACAACAAACGACTATCCGGATTTTTATATTATTATAAGGAAAGAAAAGCCTACGTACTTGATTTATTTTAATTAAGAAAGTCTTGTAAAGAATATTAATTCAGATTAGCCATCATCTTGTGTTAAATTAAAAAGCGAGCTTCAATAGTCTATATTTTTATTTATAAACTGCATATGTAGTTTAATTCATTAAGCATTTACTTTTAAAACGACACATAAACCATGGTCTGTACGAGAGAGACGACTTGCTAAATGTATTTACGTGACAATGTTTAGCCTAAGAAAATTATAAATCAAAAATATATTTATGTTCGTGATTAATCATGTTAACATTTATATATGAAATATCGAAGTATAAAACATACATTGATTTTAATTATAAATCGGTTGTAAGTTTATTAATCAATTTAATAATTAGCTACATATGAAAAATCATGTCATGAAAAGCATAAACACTGCTGCGTAGAGCGTGACGAGATGAAACTAACGCAACTAAAACGAACTAAAACGGAGTTATGATAATTAAACGACCGAGGACTAACGAGCAGTGACCGTGAATAACTCGACTTGTACCTCTCTTGTTGGTCTGCACCGAAAAGCATGGCTGCTGCGGCACTGCACACGCAGGGGGAAAGGCCCAGCCCGAGGCCTAGTCGTCCGGCCAGCCGGCAGGGGCTGCTGCTGGTCTGGTCCTGCCTGCCAAGCACGTACGCAGGCATGCACGATGGCTGGGCTTGGTCGCTGGAAGAGTACAGCGTTACTACGGTCGCGCGGCATGATGTAGTTCGGCAACGAAAGCTGGGCGATGGGGAGCTGCAGCACCGGGTGGAAAAGAAGCTCGTCTTAGAAGCTGAATTAACAAGTCGTCAACGCACCCATGATACAACAGTGTCGGGGATGACAGCTAGATCATTTTGATGCATCCGGATGAAAGTAGTGCAAGGAATGATCAGGTCATGAGATGACGCTGGCGAGATCGATCTGATCAGCTTCAGGTTGAGAATGAGATGCTCCTGGTGGCGATGATCTACGGCCGACATTCTTTATCGACAGCTGCAGCGGTGGCCGGCGCTGCTTGATGTCTAGACTAGTATCTTCTTGCTTTCAGGGTGCCGGACATTGCTTACAGAGCCTGCTGGAGCAGATGACTCATGGGGAGAGGAATCCAGCTAGAAGCTCAGCAACAGGCGAACGGAACTTCGGCGGCTCCCGAAGGGCAGGTGCGATGTGGTTGCTAAAAAAAAGAACGACGCTGAGATGAACAAGGCGACGTATTACGTATATATACGCGAGCGTGGGACCGGATTGGTTTAGGGTTATAATCTATTATTTCGGAGTTAATTAATTTCGGGATTAAATTAATTCTAGAAAAGTCTAGATTAATATTTAAGCCACGAAAAATACTCCGATGGCTCTAAAAATTCTGCAAAAATTCTTAGAGATACTTTGGAACATGATGAACTCAAATAAAGTATTTAGAGCTCATAAAAAGATATTTGGAGCATCTAAAAATTAGATACACTCACAGATAAATGAGAAAAGTTTCAAATTCCTGAGAAGTTTAAGAGATAGACTGATATATAGGAACTCAAACAAAGTGATTTTGAAGCATAATAAAAAGGATCTTGAGAAACTCAAACAGGTGGATAGAGTTGGAACAATGAATTTGATCTCCAGAAAAAGACGGAGATAGGTCGGATAAAGATAAACGACCTAACAAACATGTTTTGAAAACTTTACTCGACCACAGCGTAAGGCCAAACAAAAAGAAACCATCACATCAAGCATAACGGTCAAAAATTAGTTTAGCAAAATTCTAAAATTTCTCATTTTACTACAACTAAAATGACGATAGCTTAGACTAATCTTGATCAATTTTATATAAATATTAAAACCATTTATTTTATTTAGTGTTTTTATGCACAACCCAAAATCAGAAAATTGGGGTGTGACACCATGTACCATCATGTGATAACCGGGGTCTATATCCCCACAGCTAGTCCCCGAGCCTGACAGCAGGTGACTCGGTCACGTGGTGCCAGGATCTTGAAAATAATCAGACTTATAAACATGCGCGGACAAGCGCCATATATACACGGTAGTCCCCAAGGCTGCTAGAAGATGAAGAATAAATATTGTAGCAGGCTTATAAAAAAACCACTATGGTGAAAGCAGTATGTCATTCGAGCAGGTTGTCGAACGACGAGTCTGAGCACCGAGCAGTCCCTAGGTTAGCTGGTGAGCCCTCAGTGTAGCCGTCGATGAACGCCGAGGAGTACGACTAGCTGGTCGATGATGAAGTTCGAGCGCTAGGTGGTGAGCACTGAGCGATCCGACCAGCTCGTCTTTCTTTGGACCAATGTCATTCTTTCTTTTTAAGCCATTTTAAAGACAACACTATCCTTTATGTAATGACATTCTTTTATGCAAAACTTGTACTTTTTCCTCTTTTGAGTCACAAGTACCTACCTCTTTTCTTTTTTCCCTCCAAGAATGAAAGCATTAAGTTTTTGTCCAAAAAACATTAATCAATAATCGACAACAATGAGCATGAAAATAACCATACGTTGGTTTAGTTAAAGACATGCACATTAAATTTTAAATCTTCCCGTTCTATTCTATCATTAGTTCCACATCATCGTTGGACAAAAATAAAATTAACATAGGTAAACTCAATTAACTTGATGATAATCAATATCATTACCGGAATACTTTTCACTTGGTTAGGGACATTTCTTGATTCTATTCTTTGAATATTGATCATGTTGATGCAAAATTTATTAGAAATTCAAACTTCAAACTTAAACTCAAAAAAAAACTTATAATATTGTTATCATTAATGTTGGTCACAAATAACAACATCATAATTCAACTAAAATCTATAACTGTTCTTCAAATTAAATTCTCCCGTTGGTTCAAATTTAACTAGAAGATAACATCAACTTTGCAGCAGAAACATGAAAAAGCTCTTAAAATAATACTTATTCAGAAGCAATTCTATACTTAGCTACTTTCTGATAAAATTATCTCGTTGGTTCAAATTTTGGCAGAGAATCAACTGAAATTTATTCAAATTCTTGCTTCTGAAAAAAAAATGTGGGCCAGGTCCACTCGCCTGCTCGTATTTCCAGTGACCCAAACATGCAAGCAACGCTACTTCTGGCTAGCCTTCCCATCTTCTCGCATCTTCTACTCGCCCTGGCATAGCCGTTGCACTAGCTTTCTCTCTCCGCCCAGGGCGCACCTCTGGGTTGACATATCAGTAGCGTCTTCAGCGGTTGTGGTTGACACAGTAGGAGAAGAGGATTATCTCGCTGAAGTCCGGCTCCTTATCTTGGGTGACCTTGCCGCGCTGATCCTTGAGCAGCTTTCCAGGAAAAGCCTTCAAGACGGCATCGAGCTTGGCCTGTGCTTGTTGTTTAAAAACTCGTAAGAGAGTTCGTCAATACTCGCAGGACGGATGATGTTATCTTTGTCGGTAGTAGCACCATTGTCACACCCAATTTTAAGAACAAAATTGAATGCAATAACTCATGTGTGCCCAGAGATCAATCACACACATAAGCCACAAATTAAGAAGTACCACCACATATGTTTATTACATAACGAATATTATTCAAAGTCTTTACATAGCAGCGGATAAATAAAGTATCTCTCGCGGTAGCTCCATCACAGGGAAGATGACTGGTTGACAGCAAGACTAGAACTCTTCAGGGAAGTCGTCGTTACCATAGCAATCTGTTACCCATCCGGGATTTTTATCCAAGTAGAAAGAAAATAAACAAGCATAAGTACATCTCGTACTTAACAAGTGTAACATGGGGTTCATGAGGCTCAAAAAGGCTGACACTGGTTAAACTGCAGTAGCTTTTATTTGGCAACATTTTAACATTAAGGTGAACATATATGAATGCTTAAACCCAACCCACATGATCGTAATAACTGAAACATAGCAATAAGGTAAACAACATGAGCAACATAAATAAACAAACATATAAACTAATCTGTGAGTTTTCCGGGGGCCGCTCGTATCCGTGAGCACGGCTGTTATAACAGTTTATTAAACTCTGCGCAGAGGTGTACACTTTACCCGATGAGTCGTGATATCCAGATGCCCGGGTTAATTACTCCCATAACACTTCCGAGGTGAGCGGGCAGGATACACGCAAAGCCTTTCAAAGGTTCGTCTAACAAGTTAGGGCCGCTAGTTCTTAAGGCAAGGGGATGTAGAGCCCTCCTTCCAGGTGGCACAATAACACGCAGCCTATACTCACGTGGACAGAAGCCGCACTATACCCGACTCGGCAAGATCCAACGCGCCTATACAGGTGTCCACTAACAAGCTAGAAAAGGTCCTTATACTGAGCTAAGGTCAGAGCCATATAACCCTCATGGTTGCACTGTATGTCCCAGCTTTTGCTGACAGGGGGTCCTAAACCATGTTGCTAAAAAGATCAAATTTTATTCACCATTATTAGATCATGTTTGGTTTAAGTAAAGCTCTAGCAAAACTCTACCCATATGCATAGCATCCCAAGGTTATCAAGGTAACGGGTCAAAGGTCTAGGGTAAACTAGATAGGAGATCAAAATTAGACACATGCATATGAATTTAGATGTTTCATGGTGAATAGGTCAACAAGGATGATCCCATGCTATACTTGCCTGATTCAGAGTACTCTGGTTGATCCTGGTTGTCGAAGTAGAGCTCCTGATCACCGACGTAATTCTCACCGTCTGAACTCGATTACCACATCAACACACAACCATCGGAAAACAACCATACAAAGCAAACAAGCTATAATTAGAACATTACACCAATCAGCAGAAAATAAAAAAAATATAAAAGGTTTGAAAACAGAAAGTACGATCTACCACGATCACATAAACGCGAGCGAGAATCACGAAAAACGGAATTATAACGCGAAAGTTATGAGCTAAACAAGTTACAAAACCTTAATTAGTAGATTAAACTTAACTCCAATTTTAGTTTCTGAAAACAGTAGATATCCTTGTACAGATAGATAGAGCTTTTCAAAACGAATCTAACGCAACTTGAACGGACTAAATCGGACTAAAAACGTAGAAGTTATAAGCATTTGAAATCAGTGGCAAAACTGTAAATAAACTGAAATTGAATTTGTATTTAAATCGATTTAAACAAATTATCAGATTGGATGGACTGCGCCTCAAATAGGACAAAGCGCAGGGGCTCAAACGGAAGAATTCGCAGACTCAATGAACAGGGCCATTGGGACCGCGGGTTTAGACCTAAAGGTGTAAGGGACTTTTTGTAAAACAGGCAACGAAGGGGTATCGAGCTCTGGTGTGCGTCGGATCTGAGATGGACGAGGATTAGATCAGGGAGGATCGGCGGCGCGTTTCGGCCGAGAGAAAGAAGGACGCGGCGGCTCCACGGCCGGAAGGCGGCGGCGCGGCTCGGGATTGCGCTACAGAGCGGGTAGAGGCCTCGGGAAAAGATCCAATCGAAAGAGAAACTCAACGCGAACTCACCAGGGTGAATGGCGTGGGGGAGATCGGTCGGTGACGGCGGATTACACAGTTTGGCGGACGGCGGCCTCTGCAGAGCGACGGCGAGCGATTAGAGCACCAAGACGAGGGGGAAAAAGAGGGAAACTTCTCGGTTAGCTTCGAAAGATCAAGGGGAAACTCGAGGAGGTACCACTTACGAGCTCGGAAACTCGATGAATCGTCGGGGTTGATGGCGGCGGAGATCTTGCGGCGTGCGGAGCTCTCGTTGCGGCGTTTTGGGGCAAGAGCAGGAGCTTGATGCGTGGGAGAGGCGGCGGGTTCCTGGGGACCTTATAAGAGGGTCGGTTCGGTCGTTTTGGCAAGCGAGACGCGAGGCGAGGATGGACTCGATCCGGCCATGGAGTCCGAGCGGATACGAGAGGGAGAAGGAGGAGCGATGGGGGACGCTGACAGCGGGGCATGCTTGTCACGACGGAGAGCGAGGAGAACGCGCGCGGGCGGGCGGCGAGCCTCGGCGAGACGGGGAGGAAGCGGCGAGGCGGAGAAACGCGAGGGACTGGAACCCTCGGGCGAGACGGAGAAGTGATGCGAACGAGGGAGGGAAACAGCGGAGGCGGAGGAGGAGACGGCGACGCTCCGCGAGTGCAGCGCCGAGGCTGGACCGGAGGCTCAGGGCGGGGCTGCGGCGCTGCTGGGCCGGGCGGCGGCGCCACGCGAGCGACGGAGAGGAGGGGAGAGGGGAGAGGGGAGAGCAGGCCGACGAAGAGGGAGGGAGCGGGCCGGCTAGCTGGCTCGGGCCAGAAGGAGAGGAGAGAAAGGAGGAGGAGGGAGAAGGAAAATTGTTTTCCAATTTCCGATTTGATTTTTCAAAGGCATTTTCAAATCCTTTTTGAATTCAAACAACTTTTGAACTAAAACCACACATCAAAAAATAAGATATGCACCAGCATGTATGCATCAACATGATCTTTGGCCTAGGATTAATTTAGCTTTTGCAAAAATTTATTAACTAAGTTTTATGCAACACACAAAATGCATAATTAAATCATATTGCCTATTTTTAAATTGATGCAAATTTTGGGATGTTACAATTCTACCCCCCTTAAAGAATCTCGTCCTCGAGATTCCAACGATGCTTACTCAAACAACTGCGGGTATGACTTCTCAAATCCTCTTCTCTTTCCCAAGTTGCCTCTGCTTCTGAGTACCGATTCCACTGAACCTTGCACATCTTTATTACTCTGCTCTGGTAACTCTTTCAGCTCTTTCTAAAATCTTGTCGGATACTCATCATAAGTCAAATCTTCCTTAACTGTGAGCTCTTCCAACGGTATCTGCTCTTCGGGTACTCGCAGGCACTTTTTCAACTGGGAGACATGAAACACATCATGCACTCCTGACAAGCTTTCAGGCAACTCTAACTGATATGCCACTTCACCACGTCTTTCAAGATCTTGAATGGTCCAATATACCTGGGTGCTAGCTTTCCTTTCTTATTGAACCTTTTCACACCTCTCATCGGTGACACCTTTAGGTAGACATAATCACCTACTGCAAAAGATAGATCTCGACGACGGTTGTTTGCATAACTCTTTGCCGAGACTGAGCGGCTCTCAGTTATCTCTGATTATCTGACATGTTCCTCGGCATTCCTCAACACATCAGGTCCAAACACTTGACTCTCACCTGTCTGATCCCAGAACAACGGTGTTCTACACTGTCTACCATACAAGGCTTCAAACGGTGCCATCTTAAGACTCTCCTGATAAGTTGTTGTATGAGAACTCTGCATAACACAGATTCTTGTCCCAACTGGTGCCATACTGTAATGCACAGCTCTCAACATGTCTTCCAGAATCTGATTTGTTCTTTCCGTCTGTCCATCAGTTTGTGGATGATAAGCAGTACTGAAGTTCAACCTTGTGCCTAATGATCGATGTATCATCTGCCAAAAATGAGAGGTGAACTGAGTACCACGATCTGACACAATCTTTCGAGGCACTCCATGCAAACATACTATCCGTTCCATGTACAATTCCGCCAATCTAGCTCCCGTATAGGTAGTTTTAACTGGTATAAAGTGAGCAACTTTGGTCAATCGATCGACTATTACCCATATGGAGTCGTACCCTCTCTGCGTACGAGGCAAACCAACTATAAAGTCCATACCGACTTCTTCCCACTTCCATTCAGGTATCTTCATCGGTTGTAGCAAACCAGCGGGTCTTTGATGTTCTGCCTTCACCCTCTGACATGTATCACACAAAGCGACGTACTCGGCTACATCTCGCTTCAGTCCATCCCACCAATACTTTTTCTTCAGATCAAGGTACATCTTAGTGCTTCCAGGATGAATGGAGTAAGCTGACTCATGTACTTCTCGCAGTATAGACTCACGTATCTCCTTGATTGCAGGTACACATAATCTATTCCATGCCATAATGTGCCATCATCATCTAACCGAAAACCTGATGCTTTGCCAAGAACAATGTTATCGGCTATCTGCTTCAACTTCTCATCTGACATCTGACCCTTTCGTATCTCTTGCATCAATACGGTTCAAGTTCTAACTCTATTCTGTTGATCACAATTCCCAAATTTAGATGTGCAAATTCAGCACACAACTCATCTGGCATAGAAGCAATTCTGACCTCATTGGCATGGCTCTTTCTACTCAAGGCATCTGCTACAACATTAGCCTTCCGGGATGATAGTGTATTTCCAAATCATAATCCTTAATCAATTCCAACCATCTGCGTTGTCTCAAATTCAGATCAGACTGAGTGAAAATGTACTTCAAGCTCTTATGATCGGTATAGATGTCCGTCTTGTGACCCACTAGATAGTGTCTCCAAATCTTCAATGCATGGACAACAGCTGCCAATTCTAAATCATGAGTGGGATAGTTCAGCTCATGCTTTCTCAACTGCCTCGATGCATATGCTACCACTCTGCCTTCTTGCATAAGAACACAACCCAAACCTTGACGAGATGCATCACAATAAATAGAGAAATCCTTACTCAGATCTGGCAGAATTAACACTGGAGCTGTAGTCAGACGTTTCTTCAACTCCTCGAAATTAGCTTGACATTTATCGGACCAGAACAAACTTAGCATTCTTCTCTAGCAGAGCTGTCATTGGCTTAGCAAGTTTGGAGAATCCTTCAATGAACCTTCTATAGTAACCAGCCAATCCAAGGAAACTACGAATCTCGGTCACATCTGTTGGTGGTTTCCAATTCAACACATCTTCAACCTTGCCTGGATCTACTGAAATGCCTCCATTAGAGATAATGTCCAAGAAGAAGAAAGAAACTTCCTTTAACCAAAACTCACACTTGCTGCGCTTGGCATACAACTTGTGCTCTCTGAGTTTTTGTAGTACTAACCTCAGATGATAGCATGATCTTTCTTGTTCTTAGAGTATACTAGAATATCATCAATAAACACAACTACGAACTTGTCGAGATATTCCATGAACACCTTGTTCATCAAATACATAAAGTAGGCAGGTGCATTGGTCAATCCAAAGGACATGACTGTATACTCATACAACCCATACCTGGTAGTGAAAGTTGTCTTTGGAATATCAGATGCTCGAATCTTCAACTGATGGTAACCAGAACGCAGATCAATCTTAGAGAACACACATGCACCTTTAAGCTGGTCAAACAGATCATCAATCCTCGGCAACGGGTACTTGTTCTTAATGGTAACTTCATTAAGCGATCTATAGTCAACACACAACGTTGACCACCATCCTTCTTGTCAACGAAAATAACAGGAGCTCCCCAAGGTGATGAACTAGGACGAATAAACCCTTTTTCTTGTAACTCTTTAATTTGTTTCTTAAGTTCATCTAATTCAGGTACTCCCATCCTATATGGTCTTTTAGCTATGGGTGCAGTTCCAGGTAAAAGTTCAATAATAAATTCAATGTCGCGATCGGGTGGCATACCTGGCAAATCATCGGGGAACACATCCGGGAACTCATCCACCACTAGATCTTCCGGAAAAACCTCTTCATTCAACTGGTTCACGGTTGCAGTCGGTGTTGGTTGTAGCACTACCTTCACACTGATTCTGTCTCCCTTAGCTGTAGTAACTGTCACAACTTTATCTTGACACTGTATATCTGTCTTGCACCTCTTCATCCAGTCCATACCCAGTATCAAATCAATACCAGCTGTCCTCAGCACAATTGGGGATACTGAGAAATCTACCCCCCCTAAGGACACATCTATAGGCATACACTGGAGCGTAGCTTGCAAACCTCCACCCGGTGAGGTAACCATTATAGGGGTTTTCATGAGACTAACAGGTAGATTATGCATTCTAACAAATGTATGAGATATGAAAGTATGCGATGCACCAGAATCGAAAAGAACTGTAGCGGGGATGGAACTGATGTTGAACGTACCAAGCATAATCTCTGGCGCTTCCTGCACGGTCTCTGCGGACACGTGATTCACCTTGCCGGAGTTAGGTGATGGATTCTGACGTCCCTTATTGTTCTGACTCTGTGGAGTCTGTTGATTCTGCTTCTTAGGACAATTGTAGGAGAGGTGACCAACACCGCAGACAAAGCACTTGTTGGGGGTGTTAGGTGCACTATTCTTCATGGGGGTGTTGACGGGGGTACCTTGGCGTTGAGCATGATTATTGTGCTGCTGTGCTGCTGTGGGCGCTGATTGTTTCCTTGGCTGATATGAAGGGCGTTGCGGTCCCTGGTTACGGTTCCACTGAGAAGTAGGTCCCTGATACCTCTGCTGGTTGCCCGGTGCAAAATTAGGACGAGGGCGGTTGTTACTACCAGAAGACTGACCTTGGAGCTTCCTCTTTCTAGCCTCCATCTCCTTGCGCTTGTTGTCAACCACAATAGCACGGTTGACTAAGGTCTGGTAGCTGGCATACTCATTGGACATAAGCTGCAGTGCCAGTCCGTCATTCAGACCCTTGAGGAAGCGACGCTGCTTGTCGGCATCCTGAGCAATATCAGCGGGAGCATAGCGTGACAATTGAGCAAACTTGTCACGGTACTCTGCAACGGTCATGGCTCCTTGGCGCAGAGATCTAAACTCTTCCTGCTTCAATTCAATCAGACCAGCAGGGATATGGTACGCTTTGAAGTTGGTCTTGAATTCCTCAAAGGTGACAGGTGGGGCATTGTTGGCTAGACCGAACTGAAACGATTCCCACCAATCCAGAGCAGCTCCTTGCAACTGACCAGAAGCATAGAGCACCTTCTCCTGGTCATTGCATTGCGCGATGGTAAGCTGGCGTTCAATAGCACGAAGCCAGTCATCAGCCTCCAGGGGATCAGCGGCATGAGAGAACACTGGCGGGTGACCCTTCAAAAACTCACCCCTCTTGTCCCTCACTTGCATCGGTGGTGCTCCTCCAACTGGCTGATGCTGCATATGTTGCATCATAGTTTGCATAAATTGGGCTTGGATGCCCATCAACTGCTGAATGTCAACTGGGGGTGGTGGTGGCGGGTTAACAGGTGCTCCACGACCACGGCCACGTCCACGTCCACCTCCAACTCCACCTCCTCTGGCGGCCATCTGTGTTTCCAAACAGGGATCAAGGTTAGTGAACTTTTAAGAAAAGATCACTTATATGAGAGGAAACAGGAGATCTGAAAATTTCTGGGCGAGATCCAGTAACAGCAGTACAGAAAAACAGTCATATTCGGAGTTCCAGAAATCCAAACAGGGCGTGTGATACACGGTTGGAAAGATAACAAATTATCTACAACTTTTATTTAAGTGACTTTCCCAGATTCTGTCGTTAAGTTAGTCAAAAACAGAGAACAAACAGATCTGTCCAGTGCTCAAAACTGCGCAGAAACTCTAACTTGAAACAGCCATATCTCACAAACCATAACAGCTATTGAAGTGATTCCAGAGGCATTGGTTAGATATAGGAGTCTATTTTCCATCATAAAATTTTCAGCCATGTTGCACGATCAGAACTTGAGATATAACCAAAAGATCACAGGTTGCTCCAGGAAACAGCATAGGACAAGATGTAACTAACCCTTTATTATTCATAAACGTTATGTCTAACTATGAGATTTGTAGACAAGCCTACAAATATCTCAACACTCATTACAAAGATCCAAATCACACATAAGCATAATGATAATCCAACTCACACATAAAGAAGCACACTAGCACAAAGGTTAACTAGACTCGACAAACGCTTACTACTATCGTCTTATTACATAGAAGGGTGACCTATGCCTATTTGTAGAGCGGTTCACGGAGCCTCTTGTACATAGGGGGTTGATTGAGAAGTTCCAAGAGCCCATCAATAGTGCTATAGCATCTTTTGAGATCTTTTCCCATGGATATCACCTGCCTTTCCAAGTCCGCGTTAGACCTTTCCCTGTCAAGGAGAAAATCTCGTGTGGCCTTCTCGGTTGGTGTTGCATTGGGGTCTTCTACCATAGCCTCCTTATTCTCATTGTTCCAATAGGGCAGATAGCGGTATGCATCATTCCTCATGTCTTCAATGCGACGACCCCGGAATGCTTTGTAGGCTTCAACTGCCACGGCTTCCAAGGCTGACGCTAGAGTGGACCGACGAGCCCTGTGGCCGATCACCATCTCATGCAGGTATAGGCCACTCTCTGGTTCTCGGACGGCGACAGTCACTCTTGCCTTCCAGTAGGTCCTTTCCATGGGATGACTGTACCTCCAATGGGGTGTACTGTACGATGATGTTCTTGTCGGGGTAGTAGGCATCAAAAAGTCCCATCAGCCTGTGATGTGTGGGACTCAGGGCAGCTGTGGGTGCTCCGACGAAATACCCGGAGTCCACGTCCCATCCCACCGGGAGCTCTTCATCATCTTCAACCTCCAGCACTTCTGGGGGCACTGGCGCGGGAGGTACTGGAACTTGTGGAGCTGGTGCTTGCTGAGCTGGAGCTTGTACTGGTGGTGCCGGCGCTTGTGGTTCCACTTCTTGAGGTGCTTGTTCTTGCAGTTCTGGCTCTTGCGGCGCTACCTCCTTTGTTCTGGCTCCTGGGGTACTTGCGGTGCTTGCGGAACGGGGTTGCCGTCCTCCTGCGTCCACCGATGGTCCTGCGGGTGATACGACGAGCCATCTATGGAGTAGACCAAGAGACAGATACAATAGAATCAATATATTTGTGTAATAGAGCAAGTAAAGAGAAGCATATAGTTTTGATAAATTAACAAGGCTAAGATAAATAGCAAGAATTGAGAAGCAAGGACCACTAAAACGACCATAACTAACTAGGCTTGCGTCCTACAGTCAACATAGCTCGATACCAATTTGTCACACCCAATTTTAAGAACAAAATTGATGCAATAACTTATGTGTGCCCAGAGATCAATCACACACATAAGCCACAAATTTAAGAAGTACCATCACATATGTTTATTACATAACGAATATTATTCAAAGTCTTTACATAGCAGCGGATAAATAAAGTATCTCTCGCGGTAGCTCCATCACAGGGAAGATGACTGGTTGACAGCAAGACTAGAACTCTTCAGGGAAGTCGTCGTTACCATAGCAATCTGTTACCCATCCGGGATTTTTATCCAAGTAGAAAGAAAATAAACAAGCATAAGTACATCTCGTACTTAACAAGTGTAACATGGGGTTCATGAGGCTCAAAAAGGCTGACACTGGTTAAACTGCAGTAGCTTTTATTTGGCAACATTTTAATCATTAAGATGAACATATATGAATGCTTAAACCCAACCCACATGATCGTAATAACTGAAACATAGCAATAAGGTAAACAACATGAGCAACATAAATAAACAACATATAACAACTAATCTGTGAGTTTTCCGGGCCGCTCGTATCCGTGAGCACGGCTGTTATAACAGTTTATTAAACTCTGCGCAGAGGTGTACACTTTACCCGATGAGTCGTGATATCCAGATGCCCGGGTTAATTACTCCCATAACACTTCCGAGGTGAGCGGGCAGGATACACGCAGAGCCTTTCAAAGGTTCGTCTAACAAGTTAGGGCCGCTAGTTCTTAAGGCAAGGGGATGTAGAGCCCTCCTTCCAGGTGGCACAATAACACGCAGCCTATACGCACGTGGACAGAAGCCGCACTATACCCGACTCGGCAAGATCCAACGCGCCTATACAGGTGTCCACTAACAAGCTAGAAAAGGTCCTTATACTGAGCTAAGGTCAGAGCCATATAACCCTCATGGTTGCGCTGTATGTCCCAGCTTTTGCTGACAGGGGGTCCTAAACCATGTTGCTAAAAAGATCAAATTTTATTCACCATTATTGGATCATGTTTGGTTTAAGTAAAGCTCTAGCAAAACTCTACCCATATGCATAGCATCCCAAGGTTATCAAGGTAACGGGTCAAAGGTCTAGGGTAAACTAGATAGGAGATCAAAATTAGACACATGCATATGAATTTAGATGTTTCATGGTGAATAGGTCAACAAGGATGATCCCATGCTATACTTGCCTGATTCAGAGTACTCTGGTTGATCCTGGTTGTCGAAGTAGAGCTCCTGATCACCGACGTAATTCTCACCGTCTGAACTCGATTACCACATCAACACACAACCATCGGAACAACAACCATACAAAGCAAACAAGCTATAATTAGAACATTACACCAATCAGCAAAGAAAATATAAAAGGTTTGAAAACAGAAAGTACGATCTACCACGATCACATAAACGCGAGAATCACGAAAATCGGAATTATAACGCGAAAGCTAGGAGCTAAACAAGTTACAAAACCTTAATTAGTAGATTAAACTTAACTCCAATTTTAGTTTCAGAAAACAGTAGATATCCTTGTACAGATAGATAGAGCTTTTCAAAACGAATCTAACGCAACTTGAACGGACTAAATCGGACTAAAAACGTAGAAGTTATAAGCATTTGAAATCAGTGGCAAAACTGTAAATAAACTGAAATTGAATTTGTATTTTAAATCGATTTAAACAAATTATCAGATTGGATGGACTGCGCCTCAAATAGGACAAAGCGCAGGGGCTCAAACGGAAGAATTCGCAGACTCAATGAACAGGGCCATTGGGACCGCGGGTTTAGACCTAAAAAGGTGTAAGGTTCTTTTGTAAAACAGGCAACGAAGGGGTATCGAGCTCTGGTGTGCGTCGGATCTGAGATGGACGCTCAGGATTAGATCAGGGAGGAGCTGGCGGCGCTGTGTCGCCGGAGAGAAAGAAGGACGCGGCGGCTCCACGGCCGGAAGGCGGCGGCGCGGCTCGGGATTGCGCTACAGAGCGGTAGAGGCCTCGGGAAAAGATCCAATCGAAAGAGAAACTCAACGCGAACTCACCAGTGGTGTTAATGGCGTCGGGGAGATCTCGGTGACGGCGGATTACACAGTTTGGCGGACGGCAGCCTCTGCAGAGCGACGGCGAGCGATTAGAGCACCAAGACGAGGGGGAAAAAGAGGGAAAACTTCTCGGTTAGCTTCGAAAGATCAAGGGGAAACTCGAGGTACCACTTACGAGCTCGGAAACTCGATGAATCGTCGGATTGATGGCGGCGGAGATCTTGCGGCGTGCGGAGCTCTCGGTTGCGGCGTTTTGGGGCACGAGAGCAGGAGCTTGATGCGTGGGAAGAGGCGGCGGGTTCCTGGGGACCTTATAAGAGGGTCGGTTCGGTCGTTTTGGCAAGCGAGGACGCGAGGCGAGGATGGACTCGATCCCGGCCATGGTGTCCGAGCCGGATACGAGAGGGAGAAGGAGCGATGGGACGCTGACAGGCGGGGCATGCTTTGTCAGCGACGGGAGAGCGAGGAGAACGCGCGCGGGCGGGCGGCGAGCCTCGGGCGAGACGGAAGCGGCGATGCTCACGCGAGGCTGGACCCTCGGGCGAGACGGAGACGGTGATGCTCACGCGAGGCTGGACCCTCGGGCGAGGCGGAGACGGCGACGCTCTCGCAAGTGCAGCGCCGAGGCTGGACCCTCGGCTCAGCGCGGGGCTGCGGCGCTGCTGGGCCGGGCGGCGGCCCACGCGAGCGACGGAGAGAGAGGGGAGAGGGGAGAGGGGAGAGCAGGCCGACGAGAGGGAGGGAGCGGGCCGGCCTAGCTGGCTCGGGCCAGAAGGGAGAAAGGAGGAGGAGGGAGAAGGAAAATTGTTTTCCAATTTCCGATTTGATTTTTCAAAGGCATTTTCAAATCCTTTTGAATTCAAACAACTTTTGAACTAAAACCACACATCACAAAAACAAGATATGCACCAGCATGTATGCATCAACATGATCTTTGGCCTAGGATTAATTTTAGCTTTTGCAAATAATTTATTAACTAAGTTTTATGCAACACACAAAATGCATAATTAAATCATATTGCCTATTTTTAAATTGATGCAAATTTTGGGATGTTACAACCATCTTAGTAGCAGATTAAATTTCAATCTTCCATAGCGGAGTCGCCAAAAAGTGTGTTGACGTTGGAAGTGATCCGAATCACACAGCAGGGCTAGAACGCCCGGAGAGGTTGCGAATCAACCTGGGACAACAGGGACCCTGGCTAAACCGATGAAAACCTATGTAAAGACCGGTTTAGGCCGATTTAGGGTTTTAGATTCCTCCTGGGAAGACCCGTCGGGGAGAAGCACGTAGAAGTTGTCCTAGGACCAGCAAGGCCGCCTAGGACGCCGTCGAGTCTCGCCAGGAGACGCGCCGAACAACAAGGTAGAGGGAAAAAGGGGTAAAAGGGATAATAGATTGATTTTGATCGATTAGGGTTGGATGCCTCAATCGGCCATGATCCTCTCATATATATACAGGGGGTTGGTCTTATCCCAATAAGAAACATCTCCAGATACAATCTCCAAGTTTCCTATCCGGAATCTATCAAAATATAGAATCCAAGAGTTCAATCCGGACTAGACAAAGTAAACCTGATTTTGCCGATTCACAAATCGATTAAACGGTCCAATGGGCTTTGTAGACAATAGCCCAAATTGCTCACACCGATTAACATATCATCCTTACAAAAGAAGGATCTTTGAATCGACACTTGGATCAGCATTCATCACCATTGTAAGGCCTCCGACCAGCGTCACCTGGTCGGAAATAGCACAACTGGTCGGAAGACCTCAAATGATCAGGTTCATCTTACTTAGAACATCTGACCTTTCAATTATGAAGTATTAAAAGATAAATTCGACTTCAAAATATTATGAGCCGAATACCTCTTGTAATCTTATTATTTATCTATAACACTTTTGAGTGTCAACATATGCCCCCTGTTTTTAGGTGATCTTCAGTAGAACCTAAAAACAAACCGAACAACAACGATGTCCAACTCATCGGTCATTCAATAATTAAGAGGAATATTATTCTTTGATCATTTTTGTTCTAAGGGCGATACATGTATCGACCATTGCTTGGGAAGCACTTAGGCTTCTTGCCAAACACTTGGAAAATATTTTTCAAATACCTCTCATTTATTACTCTTGGGAGACTTTCACCTTGCAATGTCTCCAACATATATGCATTCCCGAATATCACTTCGATGACTTTATAAGGGCCCTCCCAACTCGGCGATCACTTGCCAAATTTAATGCTCCTCGATCCAAGCGGTAATATAGTCTTCCATACTAATTCTCCCACTTGGAACGACTTGCTTTCACCTTTTTGTTGTAGGCTCTAGAAACTCGGGCTTTGTCCTTCTCCATCTCCTTAAGAGCTTTCAATCTCTTGTCGGTCACTTTGTCA
Source organism: Coix lacryma-jobi var. lacryma-jobi (assembly GCA_009763385.1). Classification (NCBI taxonomy): domain Eukaryota; kingdom Viridiplantae; phylum Streptophyta; class Magnoliopsida; order Poales; family Poaceae; genus Coix; species Coix lacryma-jobi. The sequence goes on from CM019829.1 coordinate 124,888,170, forward strand.
ATGTTGTTCATCATGGCATCATGATACATAACAACAGATAAATCATTTTGTTTGGCAAGTCTATATGCATCTAGATTTACTTCAACAGGCAACACTGCTTCTTGACCATATACCAGCTCGAAAGGAGTAACTTTTGTAGCGCCATGTCTTGATATGTGATGAGCCCACAGAGCCTCAGACAAGACCTCATGCCACCTCCTTGGGTTATCCTCAATCTTCTTTTTGATAAGTTTGATCAAAGTCTTGTTACTAGACTCGGCTTGACCATTGGCTTGAGTATAGTATGGAGATGAATTGAGCATCTTTATTTTATATAATTCGGCAAAATCTCGTACCTCCTTAGAGATAAAAGATGTTCCTTGATCCGTAATTAATGTTTGAGGTATGTCGAATCTATGTATAATATGCTCAGTAATAAACTCAATTACCTCCTTATGTGTCATATTCTTCAAAGGTACCGCTTCAGTCCACTTAGTGAAGTAATCTGTAGCGACTAGAACAAAACGATGTCCCTTTGAAGATGGAGGATGAATTTGGCCAACGAAGTCTAGCCCCCAACCACGAAAATGCCACGTTTTGATGATAGGATGAAGCAAAGCAGCGGGTGCAAGTTGTATATTTCCAAACCGTTGACATTCTTCACATCCTTTGTAGTAACAAAAACAATCGGCCATCATCGTGGGCCAATAAAACCCAGCTCTGCGCAATAGCCACTTCATTTTCAGGGCCGATTGATACGTACCACAAATACCTTCATGAACTTCTCCCATAGCCACCTTTGCTTGATCAGATCCCAAGCACTTAAGTAACAAATCTTCGGCGGTCCTTCGGTAAAATTCATCATTGTGCAACACATATTTGAACGCACTCCGCCGAACACTTTGATCAACCTTAGCACTTGGATCACTGAGATATTTTAGCAAAGGAGTTCTCCAATATTCTAAATTGGTTTCACTTCCATTAGAATCTGACTTGGACCAATTTAGAAATTCTTCAGACAAGTCAACTGGGCCAAACGTTCCAAGATCGACCAAGTCAATCGGACAAATGAGCTGACCTGATTTACAACTAACCTGGTCGGCCGAGGTGTCCACCCAAGCATCTTTAACTTTCACCTGGTCGCCAGGGTAGATCGGCTGAACTGGTTCAAAACCAGTCTGGTCAGTTATACGAACCGACAAAACTTCTGAATACTGATGCACCAGCTTTATATGAAAATTATGCCTACTGATACTATAGTCAGATGCTTGTTGTGCTAACATGTTAGCTTTATGATTTTCATGCCTCGGAATATGCCGAATTAGGAATTCGGTAAAATGAGTAATGATATCAAGGCACATATCAAGATAAACATTTAACGACCCTTCTAGACATTGAAACTCGCCGGCAACTTGTTGCACGATCAATAAGGAATCGCCATAAGCCTTAACATGCTTAACCCCCATGGAACACAATATCTCTAAACCGAATAACAGAGCTTCATATTCGGCTTGATTATTAGTACAAAGGTAATCTAATCGGCTTAATATTTCAAATTCAGCTCCGTTAGGAGACATAATGACCACACCAACACCTTGGCCCTCCTTACAAACCAATCCATCGAAATATAGTTTCCATGGTACAAAAGTAAGATAACTGATCTCATCTTCTAAACTAACACTATGCTCAATAATGAAATCAGCAAGAACTTGACCCTTTAATGTTTTCAATGGTTCATAAGTCAAGTCATACTCAATCAATGCATACGCCCATTTGCTAATCCTTCCTCTAAGGATTGGCCGATATAACATGTGCTTAATTACATCGGCCTGGCATGCAACAAGACATGTACTAGACAGTAAATAATGTCTCATTTTAGCACAAGCATAGTACAAGGATAAACATAATTTCTCAATATGGGCGTACATTGTCTCAGGATCAAGAAGACGATGACCAATATAAGCAATCACATATTCCTTGCCTTCGTCTTCTTGCGTTAAAACAGCTCCAATGACTTTTCCTTCAGCGACAATATATAATCTAAAAGGAACTCCTCTCTTAGGCGCTCGAAGAACAGGTGGAGATGACAAATATTCCTTTATCTTTTCAAATGCTTCTTGTTGTTCTGCTCCCCAAATGAATCCAGATTCATCCTTCAATTTTAGTATGAGAGTAAAAGGAATAATTTTTCCGGACAAGTTTGCAATAAATCTCCTCAAGTAGTTCACTTTTCCCAAGAACTTTTGCAAGTCCTTTTTGCATGTAGGTGCTTGAACTTTCTTGATCTTCTCTATTCTCTATGCCCTTGTCATGAATAATAAACCCTAAGAACTTTCCAACTGATACACCAAAAGCACATTTTAGTGGGTTCATCTTCAAACCATAGCAGCGCATTCTTTCAAATGGCAGGCGCAAATCGGCTAGATGAGATACATGAGCGGCCGATTTGATCATAATATCATCAATATATACCTCCATGATTACACCAATTAAATCATGAAAGATTAGATTCATAGCACGTTGATAGGTAGCGTCTGCGTTCTTCAAACCAAATGTCATTACAATCCACTCAGAGGGACCAACAAATCCAGGGCAAATAAAGGTTGTTTTGGACATATCCTCTTCGGCCATAAATATATGATTATAACCAGCGTTGCCATCAAGAAAGCTAACGATCTGGTGTCCCGAAGCATCATTAATTAACATATCGGCTATGGGCATAAGATACTCATCTTTATGAGTGGCTCTATTTAGATCTCTAAAATCAATGCAGACTCTGATCTTGCCAGTGTCCTTTTTCTCAACAGGCACAATATTAGAGACCCACTCCGCATATCTGCATGGCTGGATAAACCCCGCTTGTAATAATCGATTAATTTCTTCTTTAATCCGGTCATATATTGTAGAATTAAAACGGCAAGGATGTTGCTTGAAAGGCCTGAACCCAGGCTTAATAGGAAGCCGATGTTCAACAAGCTCTCGGCTTAATCCAGACATCTCTGTGTAATTCCATGCAAAGCAATCAGCATATTCCTTCAAAAGCACGATAATTCTAATCTATAATCGGCTTCAAGGTTCTGATTTACAAAGGTCGGTCTAGGCACATAACCATTCCCAATATCAACTTGTTCTAAAGGGTCGACTGACGCGAAACCTTGACCCAACTTATTGAGCTCATCAAATTCATCAATAGCTTCACAAGCATCGGTCTTACAAGTCCGATATTGTTCAACACGATGTTTTAACCAATCAACATTAGTATCCATTAAATTACTCAATAATGTTGAACCGATTATCAATCGTCTTTAGAGATACTGGTACAAAATCTTCCTTAGTTACACTAACAAATTGAAAATCAGAAAGGTCCTGACCAGATAAGCAAGCAATAGTATCATGCCCCTCGAGCAAAGGAGCATCGGTCGCAGCCACATAAGCCGATTAATCCGAGTGCACAATTTCTACATCGTCCCCCATCCACTGAATGAGAAACTGATGCAGACTAGAAGGAATGCACCGATTAGCATGAATCCAATCACGCCCAAGTATAAGGTTGTAACTACCTTGTATGTCAGCGACGAAGAAAGCAGTAGCCAAAGTCTTGCTCCCAATGGTAAGCTCCATGGATGCAACTCCTTTGGCCAGAATAGGATCTCCTCCTCCGACTCCAGTGATAGTCATGTTGGTCTTGATCAGCTCTTCATCAGTGCCACCAAGCTTCTGATAAAGCGAGTACGACATCAGATTCACGATCGCCCCGCTGTCTACCAACATCCTGTGAACCGGTGTGCCATTGATATGACCCTTCACATGCAACGGCTTGAGATGATTGACAGAATCTTTTGGCTTCTGAAATACAGCGGTCTGTCTAGCAAAGTTGAACTCCGCTGCCGTCGAATCATCTCCGACTACGTAGTAATCGACCGACAAGTAAACTACATTGACCTCTGCCCCCTCTAGGGAAGGTTCGTAATCCACCATCTCCTCATCTTGTTCTTTAGGTGATTCTTCACTGGTCATGGCAACACCAGCGGAGGAAACAAGATCACTAGGACATGTATCAGATCTCATCGGAGCATCAGGAACTGATTCGGTCTTAGAATCTGGTTGGGCCGGCTCAATTCCTGACTCAGTAGTAGCCGACTTATCCTGCTCGAGTCCTAAACTGGTCGGCGCCTGATCTGAGGTGGTTGGATTGAGATCCGACCTGATTAGATCCGAAGCTACTTCAGTAGATTCAGCATCCAGACTGGTCAGCTTAGCCTCCGACCTGTCCGCTTCAACAATTGTCGAAGTCGGTTTCTTATTAATAAAAGTCGACTCTTCACCTCCTCGCTTACCTTGAGGGAAGATAGGGTGTGTTGAATTAAATATGTCTTCCCTCATTTTCTCAAGCTGCTCCCGCCTTTGTTTGTTGCAGCGAGCTCTCTGCAACTTTCTTCGTTGAGTTTTACTCAAACCAGGAGGACACCACCTGGGCTGAGTGTATCTGGGATCGCGCTCGACAGGCTTCTCTTCTTCCTTCAAACCAGCTGAAGCTTCTTGGGCCTCTTGAGCCTTTGCTGGGCTTCATTGGAGATAGGGATCTCCATAGAACCGATCGTAATCGTGGGCACAGGATCAGGCCTAGTCAGGGAGAAAGTAGGAATACTTGCGCCTTTCCTGCCTCTTGAGCGGTCAAAGTCCTTGACATGATCGGTCGATTCTAACCTACATTACTAGAGCTCGGTCGATCATCCAATCGATCGAACACTGAGATACTTGTAGGCTAATTAACAGGAATTCCCCACCCTGGCTGATAGTACATAGGCACTGGCATAGGGTAAGGTACCCAAACCCCTTGAGGACCCCATTGCGTAGGTGGTGAAATGGGAGGAGCCCACTGGGGTCCATGAGGAACGGTCCTCGGTGCTGGAGATGTTGCTTGAGCCACCACCAGCTGCTTAGACCTCTCATCCTCGCGCTTCGGAGGAGTAGATTCTCTTTTTTTAATGGCCGACTCTAAGAATCGGCCTTTTGCTATTTGTATTTAGCCATGAGCTTATCAAAAGTGCATGGCTCTCTGACAACCTTTCTCTTACTCTTCTCCACATTAGTCTTCCAAGTGCCAACTTCAGGCTTCTGTGGAACAAATGTGCGTAAGATATGTACTCCGGAAAGGGCAGAACTGCTGGAACCATCTAAACCAACTGCGGTAGTCGGTTTATTAGTCCCACTTGGACTAGAAGAAGCCAGCCTGACCTGGTCGGCCTTTTGATCCGACTGAATCAGCTGTTTTGAGGACGAACCAGACTGGTCGGCCTGAGAGCCTGACCTGGTCGGTCTTTGTTGTGCTGCCCTGGTCTCAAAATACCTCTGTTTATGCAGGTGTCGTGCTGACCCTGTAGTAATTGTGAGCTTGCTCTTGCCACCATCACCCTTTTCAAGCACCACCTTGCTCCTCAAATCATCCCCGACGTTCGGTGCGACCCGTGGCTCGCCGATAACGACATTCTTGCCTCTGGTCGTATCGGCCTGCTCTGGATGAATCAAAACAGCAGGGTTTCCCGCTTCCACCATATGAACCGGAAAAGGAGCAGTACTGATCTGCATCTCAGTAAGACTCAGTCGTCCTTCATTAAGGGCCGATTGGACCTGTCGACGAAAAACATTACAGTCATTAGTGGCATGAGAAAAAAAATTATGATATTTGTAATAAGCCCTTCTTTTCAATTCGTCGGGTGATGGCAAAGTATAATTAATTTTAAGATAACCGTATTTAAGCAATTCATCAAATATTCGATCACATTTGGAGAAATCAAAAGTAAACTTCACTTCCTCACCCTAATTCTTTTGAATTGGTTTGAGAGAAGGACAGGTAACTAATTTATTCTGTGTTGGCCATAAAAACTCAGCAACGTAACAATCTTTAGACTCATCGTCCAAACTATCTGAATTCATTTCAACGATATGTACACCCGATCGATGAGTCTTATCAGGATCGTAAGGTTCTTTAAGGCGCGATTCAATTGAAACGGTCTTCTGCAAAAGTTCATTCACATTAAAGAAATCATAATGTTCAAGCTTATCTTTAATCTCTCGACATAAACCAGCAAGACATAGATCTGTTAGGTCTCTATCGAAGATCATCAAATGAAAACATCAATTCTTAATTTCTTTAAAGCGCTTAAAGAAATCGACTACAGGCTCACTGCGCCCTTGTCGAACTGACGTGAGATGCGATAACCTAGTTTCTTGGACCCCATCATAAAAGTGATTATGAAACTTCTCTTCTAATTCGGCCCAAGAACCAATGGTATATTCCGGTAGCGATGTAAACCAAGCAAAAGTTGTACCAGTGAGAGATAAAGGAAAATGTCGTACATTCATATAATCTAAAGTACTAGCTTCACCCATTTATGCAAAGAACATACTAACATGCTCCATGGTTGTTTTACTACCGTCACCACTAAACTCATAAAAATCTGGTACCCTCCAACCATCAGGTGCTTTCATGAAATCAAAACATGAAGGATACGATTTAGAATAAGTGGTCCTACTAGGCTTAAATTGGACCCCCAAGCTAGTCTCGAGAGACCTGGTTATCTCTTCTTTAAACCGATTTATAGCTCGTCCAAAATCGGTTTCGGCAAGGTTAGGAGCACCACCATGCATGGGATTATGACTTGGGGACTTCGGTGGATTGGGCAACACCGTCCCCTGTCCTCCTGAAATTCTATTTGTTGTTGCCCCTTGGTCGGTCTGCGTGGCCCGGCCAGAGCTATGATGGGCATTATTGGCATTCGTCGATGTACCGACTTCACCACGTCTGGTCTCAACAGACCTTGATTGCAATTGCCCAAAATTGGTGTGCGAAGTCTGGCCTTTGAAGAAATTAAAAGGCATGTCGAACTGTGGTTGTCCGGTTGGATGCTCGGGTTTGACGGTTTTACCTTCTAACTTATCCATGCGGTCGCTAAGTAATTTAAACGAATGCTGAATAGTATTGGTAAGAGTCTTTGAAGTATCAACTAACATTGCTGAATAATTGGCATGGGTAGGGTAAGGATCTTCATGTACCTTAGTATTTACCTTATCAGTAGCGTCTTCAGCGGTTGTGGTTGACACAGTAGGAATTATCTCGCTGAAGTCCGGCTCCTTATCTTGGGTGACCTTGCCGCGCTGATCCTTCGAGCAGCTTTCCAGGAAAGCCATCAAGACGACATCGAGCTTGGCCTGTGCTTGTTGCTTTAACTCGTCAGGGAGTTCATCAATACCCGCAGGACGGATGATGTCATCTTTGTCGGTAGCACCATCTTGGTAGTAGATGAAATTTCAATCTTCCCCAGCGGAGTCGCCAAAAAGTGTGTTGACGTCGGAAGTGATCTGAATCACACACCAGCAGGGCTAGAACGCCCGGAGAGGTTGCGAATCAACCTGGGACAACAAGGACCTTGGCTAAACCGACGAAAACCGATCTAAAGACCAGTTTAGGCCGATTTAGGGTTTTAGATTCCTCTCAGGAAGACCCGTCGGGGAGAAGCACGTAGAGGTTGCCCTAGGACCAGCAAGGCCGCCTAGGACGCCGTTGAGTCTCGCCGGGAGACGCGCCGAACAACAAGGTAGAGGGAAAAAGGGGTAAAAGGGATAATAGATTGATTTTGATCGATTAGGGTTGGATGCCTCAATCGGCCATGATCCTCTTATATATATAGAGGGGGTTGGTCTTATCTCAATAAGAAACATTTCCAGATACAATCTCCAAGTTTCCTATCCGGACTCTATCAAAATATAGAATCCAAGAGTTCAATCCGGACTAGACAAAGTGAACCTGATTTTGCCGATTCACAAATCGATTAAATCAGCGGGTGGTGCACAATGTAGAGAGAGAGAGAGAGGGTGTAGAAGATACCTGATTATGGGCTTTGGCCATCAAACTTAGAGGAGCTGCTGGTGACGGAGTCCGTCAGCGTGGTGTAGAGGTGGTGGTGGAGCTTCCCGTCGTTGGCAGTGTGTAGAAGATACCTGATTATGGGCTTTGACCATCAAACTTAGAGGAGCTGCTGGTGACGGAGTCCGTCAGCGTGGTGTAGAGGTGGTGGTGGAGCTTCCCGTCGTTGGCAGTGCCCCCTCTTGATTGGACTAGGATTAGGACACTAGCATGACGGCTCCAGTGAACCTCGTATATTGTGCCCAATCCTACATCTTCTCTTTATGCACTGTACGTCAAGGGCTCACTAGCCAGTTAGCGGCTGGATGTCCCCGATCAAGGCACGGGTGAAGGGGTTGCCGAGATGGTCATTGGGCCACTCAATGAGATCAACCTAACACATCGGTCTATCAGAGCTCCGCTGTTGTCCTCATCTGCCAATAGGAAGCAATACTTTGATGACTGCTTGATGGCTGTAGCCGTCCATGTGATGCAAAATACAAATGACAAGCGAGTTGTGCCTCCTATGGAATGCGTTTGTGCAAAGCTCTTCGGAACCGGAAGAAGCTTTGTGGTCAGGCATTTACCTAAACAGACATTTTACCGATGAAAGAAAATACGGTTGTATTCTAGTGCACAAGATATTAGTGAAGGGAAAATTTGAAGACTGACAAAGCTACCAAACAGGGCCCAATGGTTGTTTCTCAGCTGGCTTTGATTTGTCTCTGATAGCTCCTCCTACGAGGGGTGTCCTCAAGCGGACGAACACGCATATAGACATCATTATTCTTGTTCATAAGTCTTGGACTTCTGCATACTCCATCAGACACCATGGGAGTCTCTGCTTTCTTCTCTCTTTTGGCTGGTGTTTTCTTTTGCCTTGGTGGAGGATATGGTGCTCGATGGGTTGTCTCAAAGGTAACATGTCTAGGGTGTGCATGGATGCTGTCATTGGGAAGGATGTCATTGTTAGTTTCTCCCACACTCAGGGCCACTTGCATCTTCTGAGTTCATAGCTAAGTTTTGTGATGAGGAAGAGTTGAACCGAAATTGACTTGGAATTGCCGATCCCCATCAGGAATAGAAAGCTGGGTTAACTGCTGCTCACTATCATTTGCCATATCAGAATCGTTTGTACACAGCGTGCATTTGTTACTTAGCATACTCAGTTTTATACAGAACCAATTTCAGTGTGGAGGAAGAGGCGGAGCAAGAAACGTGGGCCTTCCCATGCTTCTAGAGCTAGTTCCACTCAAGTTAGGCAGCTTGCAGGTCCTGCTCGCCAAGAGAGGCAAATCAAAAGCAATTCTCCAAAACGTTTCATGTTAAGAGTTGGAGCAAACTTGATAATGGAGGGGTAATCATGCAAAAGAATGTTCTCTTGGACATGAAGAGACTTTTTATGAACATGTAATCCAGGAGATCCTCCCCAAACAAAATTTAAGTGCCAGACTCACAGGGTTACTGTGAGGAAAAACTAAACTGACATGAAGAGACTTGATGAACATGAAGTCCTAGACAAGATACCCCCAAACAAGATTCGAAGATTCACAGGGTCATTGTGAGGCAATCTAAACCGACTGAAGGAAGCAATGAGGAAAAGGCATCCATGCAAAGAGGAGAGTTTTATGTTAATAAGTGCTCTGCTCAGCATCTCACCCAGTGCAGCGATTAACTGTCCAAGTACAGCAACAAAACTGAAATATGAAAAAAAACCCGGAGCCAACAGGTAAAGAGTACCACGCATGATCTAGCAGATGCTGACAAGTAATCAAATGGAGTATGCATAATGGCCAATCTTGACTTCAGCAGCCTTATCCAGCAGATGCTGACAAGTAATCAGAAATGACATGCTATAGTGCTATTACAGGAGCCAACGCAGAAACCTAGTGCTCCTCAATCCATTTTTGCAGAGAGAGTATGTCAGTGAATGGCCGCTCTTCATAACTGAACCTGTGCCAAAAGTTAGTCTGTTGCCAATTGTACCTCTGTGGAATGTGAAAGCGGTTGCCAATTGACCCATGTGGCTTATCCCACCTGGGGTTGCAGCTTCAACAAAGCTTGTCATCTTCAGCGCTGGAAAAATATAGCTGCTGCTGTCCCTGACATCCTCTTCCTCCCCTTCCTCTTCCTCCTCATCTTCCTCCTCTTCCTCGTCCTCTTCCTCCTCGTCTTCTTCCTCCTCTTCCTCTTCCTCTTCCTCCTCTTTCTCCACTTCCTCTTTCTCCAGTTCCTCTTCCTCTTCCTCATCACAGACCCAATACTTACCATCTGAATATGGAGGTGACCAAACTGCTGGCTCAGGCTTTACATGATTGAATTTGCCATAGTTATAAGCAGTTCTTAATGGAACTTTGATCATTTTTCTCAGATCGTGCACTGTCCTAATGTTGCCACCAGGAAGATTCTTGATAATCGGGTGTATTGGCACTCCTCTCATGATGTAATCCAGAGATTGCAAATACATTCTTGAGTAGGCCTTATAGTTTCTTGGCAAAGACGCTAGATGCTCTCCTAGTATGAAATTTCTGCAACAGTCAAAGGACTCTAATACATGTTCAAAGATGTACTCATTTCGCACAGCTTCTGATGTGTTAACCGCAAACACAGCAATTGCCTCCATTACTGCAGTGCACACACTATTGTGCTTGTGCAAGATCTCAAATGAATCCATCAGCGCCAGTGGACCAGTCCTCACAAGACTGATGTTACCATTTGCAACGAGATCGTGATAATTTTCTCCAATCTTTAGAACAGTGCATGCCAAATCATGTATGAATTTTGTTGCTGAATCACTGAGCTTTATTTCAAACATACCAAATCTCTCGTTTTCCCAACCCTTTATGTAAAGATCTTGCGCAGAAATAAATAATGTTATTCTGCGCCCTTTGTATTCAAACGTCAGATGGAATGTACCCTTTTCAGGTGTCGTGAAAACCTCAGCACCTGACTCAAAATGAGCTGATAAATCCACTGGTGTACTGTTTGCCCTACACCATGCCCGTACTTTTCTGATTCCCTTTCTAAAGCTGCGTTTTGAAGCATGCAAGTCATCTCTATCTAAAACTATAATGGCAGTGTTCCCAGGATCACTATCATCCATTAAATTTGAATTTGGCAGCTGAAATTAGTATAAAAAGAAGAGTATAAATATGGCTATCTCCTCCATGTTAATGACAAATTAACATACAATATCACTAACACTAACAGGGAACAAGCATTTTGGATCAGGAGTATGAAAAAAACATTTTTTAATCTTTTGCATGTGAATATAGAAACAAATTAAAGCTGCAGAGCAATTATACCTTTCTCTTTTTTGACATATCCACACGAGCTGTACTGTGGAACAACCTTTTAGTGCTAGGTACCTGAAAAAAATGAGATAATAAGTTGGTTAAGCAAATAGCCCTGTAAATGCAAATAAAACGTGAACAATTCTCAGAAACTCATATTATTGTGATCTCATCTAAGCTCAAAGCCTCATATCAAGTCAGAATCATCATTATGTTAGGAATATCTAAAGACATGTTCTCTGCCATTTTCAGCACGAAGTTAATGCTCTTTTTCGTATAGCTTTCATTAATCACTGACCTTACTAGATCCATGCTCAGCAAACTGAATGCGCTGCAGTTCTTCTTTGTTATAAGACCATAGCATTGACTCTTTATGCTCATTATCCTGCTGAATTCTTGCCACCTGTAAATCAGCAAACCAACATCTTCATGGTTAGCATAGTCAGTCCAACCCTAAAGCACCATGAAATCATTTTTAAAATCATTTAGCATCTTAGGCTGGTTTTCTACAGCTTTCTTTATATTTACATAACCATTTAGGGGCAAAATAATTGTTAAAACACCAAGGCAGTGACCATTTTGAAGCATTAAGCCTTTTAAGCAATGAGCATCACTAAAGAAAGCTAAATAGCTGAAAAACACTAAGGAATTGATAAAGCTAAGATTTGCAGCAATTCTATGGCACATGCATTTGTTCCAAATGAAGAAAATCAAACTAGTTCAACTCACCATTGCGCCATGTTCCTTCTTAAAATGTATCAAACAGCAATCAGAGTGTTTCCTGTTCTTAGATTTTTTATCATTACATTTTCTTTCCGTTCCTGTTGAGCTCTTTTCCACCTAAACTTTCCAACATTCAGAAAAAAGTATTGTAAAGTTCATTGTGATTGAGATACCAAAGTGTTGCAAAATTAATAGCAGTGCTGCAAATTAATAGAAACATAATACCTGGAGTGATGCTTCCACTTCTGCAGTGGATTTCCAGTTGGGTTTGTTTTTTTCCTTCAACAAGTTGGCATTATGTTGAAGCAATTCCTTAGTGTTGGAATCTGCATGTACAAATATAGTCATCTGTTGCAGTGCAGGAAGGCTCAAAAGGGGTAGAAGTTACATCATTGAATGGCATATCATCTGTCATTTTCCCAAATCCCCACCACAGTTTAGAAATAAAATAAGTAGGACTTGGTGTTTTTGTAAACTCTCTCATAGCAGTTTTAATAGAACACAGTAATGTCAAATGATTTCATAAGTATTTAGCACATTTTCAATCGTTCCATCTATGAATACTAGTGTGCACAAAAGCGTAGAACATATGATTCTACAAAAATTTGCAATAAACTTGTACTGGTTGTAAATTGTGAAGAGACTGGCCAATTTGAAATAGACGTCTGTTTGGCACACTACAGTTTTGTTGATAAATCATGCAACAGGCACTGTGAAATTCGTCCCAATTATGCATGAGTAACAGGTGCAAGATTATTTTTACTAGTCAGATCTGAATAACAAGGTGTGCAACTGTCACCATAAATGTTACCTTTCTCAGTCTGATTTGCTATTTGGTGCAGAGTTTCAGTCAGTTGATCGCACAGAGCATTTGTTAAGGAGATCTTTGAATCTAATCTCTCCCAGAACTTTGAATTTTCAATTTTCTTTATATTAAGTTCTGCATTTTCATTCACAGCTTGTTGAAGTTTTCCTTCTAAAAGGCTTATCTGTTCTGCCTCTCTTCTCAATTCGGTATGCTGAATATAAGATCAAATGTGTCAGTAATAAGAAATCCTGATAAAAATAAAAATAATATTTTGGTGTAAGAAAAACTACACAGGTGATAAACACATTTCATACTTGAACAAATTTATCCTGCATCCACAACATAATTGAAAATTTTGCAACAATTAAAGGTGGCTGCAAATGATACTGCTGTGCAATTCTGGACTTGACAGAACTATCTACAACGAGGTTTATTTCTCCAACAGATCAATATCCAGTGTTTAATTTAAGTTAAGGACTAGCCCTGTGGATGATCATACAGAACAAAAAAACTAGTAACAAATGGAAGATGGAATCTTGCCCAATCTCCCATCTTCCAGGTAAACTACTGGGGGAACATCCCTAATTTTACAAACACCATCCAATTCAAATGGTCTGTAGGTAAAATTATTCGATGCAACTACATATATCTAACTTCAGGGAAAATAAACTGGGAAGGGAAACACTGCAAGGTAAAATAATAAATCACAATGTTCAGACTACCAGTAAACATGCAGCCTTAGGATACAACAAAAACAACAAGGGATTTTGATCCCAAGAAAGTTGATAAAAGTTTGTGCTTGTGAACTGCCAAAAGAGGTTCAACAAATGTTTTTCTTCAAAGTTTGCATGATTAAGTTAGGTAATGCAAGCCTCCAAGTTAGTTTAAGAAGAACTGTACTGCACTATTGGAATTCATCTACTTTACTTTACTTGAAACTTAATTCTGTAGCACACAAAACATTACAGAGTAACATAACAAGACTAAATGTCATGTGGGGGCAGCCGGCTGTATGCACCAGGAATCCAGTAGTACAGGCATGCAGCCATGCAGCGTGGTCAATTGCTGTAGTTAATTGCAGTTAGTAGATGGTTGGGTATTAGAAGTTATGGCTGCAGTAGTAGAGGCGCATGCACGCAGCTGGCAGGGGCAAGACCCAAGGAGGCGCATGCACAGCCTTGGCAATTAAGGGCAGTAAACTGGATGTTAGGAAATAATGGTTAGGAGAGAAACGAGGAGCCTGATCTGGGCGCAGGGCTGGCATGCTCTCTATTTATATCTGTAATCAGCTTATGATGGAGGAAGGAAATTGTAAAATTGGTGCTAACGAGATACCCTCTCGGGTCTCGGCTCCGTGTTAATATATGATGGGAAACGCCCCCATCATGGCTTGTACAACAAGAGTTGGATTACGAGGTTACAACAGATTCATCTATTAGATAAATACAAAACGATAACAAACTGTCCTATAAGGACTCTAACAGATTTACCCTATCAGGACTCTAAGCCTTCTTAACACCCTCCCTCAATCTCAACCTGCCACAAGATTGAGATTGTGTCTGAAGGCAATCAATTTCGCTAACGGTAGGGCTTTAGTAAAACCATCCGCTAACTGATCATTCGAACTGATGTATCTGACATCCAACAACCTCTGAGCCACTCTTTCTCTAACAAAGTGAAAATCAATTTCTATATGTTTTGTTCTTGCATGAAAAACTGGGTTTGCAGTTAAGTATGTAGCACCAATGTTATCACACCACAATTGGGCAGCAGGCGGATGTTGAATCTTTAATTCTGTTAACAATTTCTGTACCCACATCATCTCTGTTGTTGCATCTGCCAAAGCCTTATATTCTGCTTCAGTGCTAGAGCGAGACACTGTCGGCTGCTTCTTAGCAGTCCAAGAGATTAAATTACTTCCAAGAAATACGGCAAAGCCACCAGTCGATCGTCGATCATCAACACATCCGGCCCAGTCAGCATTAGTGAAAGCACTAACCACCATGGACGTCGACTTCTGAATATGGAGACCGAGTTTAGATGTCCCATGAATGTATCGCAGAATTCGCTTTACTCACTCCAATGAAGCGTTGTAGGTTTATGAAGAAACTGACATACCTTATTAACAACAAAAGATATGTCCGGTCGCGTTAGCGTTAAATATTGCATAGCCCCCACAACGCTTCTATATCTTGTAGCATCTTCGGGTCCGAGAGGAACCCCTTCAACAGCACTTAACTTCTCCACACTAGACAATGGCGTATTGATGGGTTTACAATTGCTCATCCCTGTTCTTCTAATAATGTCTTCTGCATATTTTCCTTGAGATAAAATAAGGCCTTCCCGATCTCTCTTAACTTCAATCCCAAGGAAGTAGTGTAAATCACCAAGGTCTTTTAGTGCAAACTCTTTCTCAAGATCCTTGAGCAAAGCACTAGTAGCTTCTTGTGAAGAACTTGCCACTATGATGTCATCAACATAGACCAAGACAAACATGGTATGTTGTCCTCTATTGTAATAGAATAATGACGTGTCTGCTTTAGAAGGTTTAAATCCCAGAGTCTGAAGTTTTCCACACAATCTATCATACCAAGCATGCGGTGCTTGTTTGAGACCTTGTCCAACTAACACACAAAAGTCGGCTTAAGCTTGTCAACATACCCCGGTGGTTGTTTCATGAAGACTTCCTCTTCAAGCACCCCATGCAAAAAGGCATTTTGCACATCCAGTTGACGCAAGAACCATCCTCTCGACACAGCAATAGAAAGAATTAATTTGATTGTTGCAGCTTTCACTACTGGACTAAACGTGTCCTCATAATCAATACCATACCGCTGTTTAAACCCCTTTGCCACAAGACGAGCCTTGTATCTGTCAACCGTGCCATCTGCTCTTCTTTTAACTTTATACACCCATTTGCAATCTATTATATTTTTGCCCTTTGGATGAGGAACAAGATGTCATGTCTTATTTTTTAGAAGAGCTTGATACTCACTATTCATCGCTGTTACCCATCTTTGGTCACCCAAGGCTTCATTAATCGAAGTAGGTTCTCTGGCTTCTGAAACAGCAAACATACCCCAACGCACAGTACCGTCAGTATAGTGTTTAGGCTTATTGATCCCGTGTTGCAACCGTGTAGACATCCGTTGAGGAAGAACCACTACCGGTTGAGCTACAGGATGAACCGATGCAGATGATCCTGGAGACCGAATCACAGATGAATCGGCGGCAACAGAATGCCCAGGCGATGATGACCCCCTGCCGCCGGATCTGTCTGTGGCTGAAAACCCGAAGGCACGACTTGTGAAGCAGACTCCGCAGGCACAGAAGATCCATCACCAACCAGCAGTTCGCTTGACTCCGTATTGGTGAGCGATCCCGAGGCAGCTCCTGCATCTGCACCAGGCGAATCAACCTGAATCGTTGTGCGAACGTTGTTGCTGGTTGGGGAACACATAAAATCACGCTGGTTCAAACTCGTTTGCACACCAGAGATAACATCTGTTGCACCTGCAACTTCCATAGGAAGAGTAGAGCTTTGACGTGGGTTAGGACATGAAGAATTTGAGTCACCTTGGTTAAGCATAATTGCATCCCCGTAACTAGCATTTGGATTAAGGAGAAAATCAGGTAGAATAGACAATTCAGCCCGCAGCTGAGCACCGGCATTGGGGTGGAGTTTTGTGAAAGGAAACACATGTTCATCAAAAACAACATCCCGAGAAATATAAACACGTCCACTGGAAGGATCCAAACACTTAAAACCTTTATCTGTTTAGATCTAAATTGAAGCTTTTTTGTGTTGAAGGGTCTAAGATTTGGCCAGCATGCACAACCAAAGGACCGAAGGGAGGAGTAGTCAGGTCGGCTTTTGAAAAGTCGTTCAAAAGGTGTATCACTGTGAATTACTTTGGAAGGAAGCCGATTAATAAGGAAGACTGTTGTGGCAAAGGCTTCATCCCAAAATTTTAGTGGCATGGATGCATGAGCAAGCAAGGAGAGACCGACCTCTACTATGTGGTGATGTTTGCGTTCTGCTGAGCCATTTTGCTGATGTGCATGTGGACATGACACATGATGAACTATGCCTATTCGCTTAAAGAAGGAATTTAAGGATTGATATTCACCACCCCAATCGGTTTGCATGGTTAAAATCTTGCAATTAAACTGCCTTTCTGCTAGATGTTGAAAGTCATGGAAACACTGGAAAACTTCAGATTTATGTCGCAAAAGATAAATCCAAGTGAACTTGCTATAATCATCAATGAAACTCACATAAAAGGTTTTGCGACCAGCAGAGGAGGGTGCAGGTCCCCATACATCAGAGAAAATAAGCTGTAAAGGACTAGTAGAAGTACTAGTCGATCTAGGATATGGAAGTTGATGAGTCTTCCCTTGTTGACAGGCATCGCAAACCATGCTATTATTTGAATTGCTAGAAAAAGGAAGACTATAACGACTAAGCACATGCTTAACTATACTAGTGGAGGCATGCCCAAGCCTATGATGCCATAGGGAGATGGACGGCTTAATAGCAGCACTGAAGACTTGTTTATTTGGACTCAACTTGCACGAACTTGACTTCAAAGGATAAAGACCTCCTTTACATCGACCGATGAGAAGGATCTTCCTCGTTCCCTGCTCCTTAATGGAAAAGTGGTTTGGATGAAATTCAAGAAAAGCATTATTGTCACGTGCAAGTTTATGAACAAATAGCAATTTTTTGGTGGCTTGTGGAACATGGGGAATTTTATTAAGATGAATCTTACTAGACGGGGTATGCAAAATACTTGAACCAATGTGACCAATCTCCATACCTGTCCCACTTGCCGAATGCACCTGGTCATGGCCTCCATACTTCTCTCGGGTAGTTGAAAGGTCCTAAATGGCTAGAGGGGGGGGGGGGGGTGAATAGCCTAATAAAATTTCTACAAAACACTTAGAGAGACTTGTTAGACAATAACAAAGCGAAGCTTTTTGCTCTAGCTCTACTAAGTGTTGCAAGCCACCTATCCAAACAATTCTAGTAAACTATAGTCACTATGGCACACAAGAGCTATGTCTCTACTTTCTAAACTAGTGAACTAGCAAGAGATAATTACTTCTAATTAGAGAGCTACTTCTAGCAATAATTATCCCTACACAAGAGATGAAGAATGTAATGCAAAGATAGAGTGATATACCGACACCGGCAAGATATGATCAACCACAATATGAATACCAATGAAGTTCGGGAGATAGCCAAATAGACAAGGGACACAAAGATTTTCTCCCGAGGTTCACGTGCTTGCCGGCACGCTACTCCCCGTTGTGTCGACCAACCACTTGGTGGTTCGGTGGCTAATAGGTGTTCACAAACCTAGCTCAACACTTGAGCGCCACAAGAACCGACCCACAATGGAGGTAACTCAATGACACGCGCAATTTACTAGAGTTACCTTTTGGCTCTTCGCCGGGGAAGGCACAATACCCCTTACAAATCACCGGGAGATGGCCACGAACAATCACCAACTCGTGCCAATGCTCCTCCGCTGCTCCAAGCCGTCTAGGTGGCGACAACCACCAAGAGTAAAGAGAATACCGCAGCAACAACGATCCCCAAGTGCCACTAGATGCAAACACACAAGCAAATGCACTTGGAATCACTCAATCTCACTTTGATTCGCACTATCAAGCAAGGAGATGAGTGGGAGGGAGTATGTTTAGCTCAAAGGGATGTCCAATATGTTAGAGTGCCAAGAGAGACCTCCCAAAGCCGGCCAACTCATATTTATACACCCCCTCAAACAAATAGAGCCGTTACCCCTTCACTGGGCATTTTTCGTACTGACCGGACGCGTCCGGTCAAAGTTTCACTCAGCGTCCGGTCAAACACAGAGAGGTTCCAGAGAGGTTTTTCATCGACCGGACTCTCTATGCGTCCGATCACTTCAATTCAACCGTTGCCTCTCGTGAACAGTGGTACAGGCGAGTCCGGTCGTTTGTTTCAGCAGAGTCCGGTCGCTGTTTCACTAGTGACCGGACGCACATTTCAATAGCGTCCGGTCGCTGTTCCAGCGTCCGGTCACGCCTGAAAAACACGTTTTCAACTCCGGTTTCTTCTCCTTTGCAAATGTGCCAACACCACCAAGTGTACATCACCTTGTGCAAGTGTGTTAGCATTTTCCAAATATTTTCCAAAGGATTATAAGTTAGCACACTAGGTCCTAATGCATATGCATGTATGAAATCACCTAGTGGCACTTGATAACCGTAATCACCGAGATAGTCCCCTCTTAATAGTACGGCTATCGATCCTAAACACACTCACACCCTCTATGGTGTCTTGAGTGCCAAAAACAAAATCCCTATTTATACTTTTGCCTTGATCTCCACAGGGTTTTGCTTTTCTCTTCTTCTCTTTTCAAATGTGGAGCACTTGATCCATCTTTTGGTCACCACCACCAACACCATGGTCATCATCTAGCTCCCACACTTGGTGTGTACCAACCTAGCTTATGAACACTTCATGACAAAGGTTAGTACTCTAGGTGACATCAATTATCCAAAACCAAACAAGGACTTTCAGTAGTAGGCTTCTCAAGCTCACTCGTCACGTGATCAGTAGCACCAGAATCAACGTACCAGTTTGTATCTATCCCATATGATGTTGTAGCAGAGGAAGCACTCTTTTGTGGAGCTCCGGTGAAAGAGGGACCAAACCTCTTGAAACACTCAACACTATGTCCTTCTTTGCCACAGAGCTGGCAAAACACGCCTGATTGGAAACCGCCACCGCGGCCATTGCCATTGCGACCACCCCTTTGGAAGCCTCAGCCAAAACCACCACGGCCGCCTCCACCGCGGCCACGATTGTTGCCGTGACCTCCTCCTCGGCCACCTCTAGTAGCCATGTACGCAGAAGGATTATGGGCGCCGCCTCGCAGCTCCATGCGCTGCTCAAAACTCGTCAGCTGGGTAAACAATTCCCCAACTGAGATGGGTTCCACCCATGCGGCCACGACAGATACCACTGGTTCGTAGTAGTGTTCGAGACCGGTCAGGATGTAAGAGACAAGCTCATCATCTTCCAGCTTCTTTCCTGCAGATGCCATCTCATCTGCTAGTCCTTTCATCTTGGTGAAATACTCCGATATGGTGGACGTTCCCTTGGATGCCGTGGCGAGGGCCATCCGGGTGGAGATAACCCGTGCCCTAGACTGTGAGGCAAAGAGGGCCTCGATGGCAGCCCAGGCACTTGCCGCAGTATCCGCCGAGGAGGTGACTTGCGAAAAATCTCTTTCGAAAGAGATGACAGAAGAAAGTTTAGCACCGTCTGGTCCCTGGCGACCCATCTGTCGTAATCAGGGTTGATCACCGACGGCTTCTTGTCATCTCCGTCGCTATCACCCTTTGCCGGAGTAAGATACATCTCCGGTGGCTTCGCCGATGGATTGATGAATTCGGCGAGCTGTGCACCGCGGATTGCAGAGAGGACTTGAAGGCGCCACATCGTATGATTGGTTTTGGTGAGCTTTTCGCTTACGGGCAGGAACCCGATCTGTGGAGATGAAAACGCAGCGGAGGAAGTAGCCATGGATCAGTTCCGTGAGGAGTTAGGCTCTGAATACCATGTAAAATTGGTGCTAACGAGATACCCTCTCGGGTCTCGGCTCTGTGTTAATATAGGATGGGAAACGCCCCCATCATGGCTTGTACAACAAGAGTTGGATTACGAGGTTACAACAGATTCATCTATTAGATAAATACAAAACGATAACAAACTGTCCTATAAGGACTCTAACAGATTTACCCTATCAGGACTCTAAGCCTTCTTAACAGAAATGAACAAGAATGAAGTTATCTAGTCTCATCCCCTAAATATTCTAGTCTCCCTCCACGCCGACTTTGCCCGACCTTCCTCTTGGCAATGGTTATCCTCTCTATCCCCCATATGAACTAAGGTTTATAACATCTGGTATCACCTGTCCAACAATCCTCTTCCACCTCTGCTGCGCCTTCTTCAACCTCCGCTCCTCATAAGCCACCTTCACCGCGCC
The DNA here is from genome assembly GCA_009763385.1 of Coix lacryma-jobi var. lacryma-jobi. NCBI lineage: Eukaryota > Viridiplantae > Streptophyta > Magnoliopsida > Poales > Poaceae > Coix > Coix lacryma-jobi. The sequence continues at coordinate 124,908,921 of CM019829.1, forward strand.
CATTCCTTCAACTGCTGCCGCCTCTACACCACCATCAACTGCCGCCACCACAACCTCTGCCACAATTCCAGAAGATGGATTTTCCAAAATTTGACGGAAAATCTGATCCTATCGCCTTCATCAACCAATGTGAGTCCTATTTCCACCGGCAACATATTATGGAGGAAGAAAAGGTTTGGCTGGCTTCCCGGCATTTGGAAGATGGTGCCTGGTTGTGGTTCCACCAAGTCTAGCAGGATGAAGGCACCCCGGCATGGCTTCGCTTCACCAATCTGCTACACCTGCGCTTTGGATCGGCCCTTGCTGCGACCATTGGCCTTGCTGATGGGATGCGTCGTCTGCAAGAAAACATGGATCGCGTCGCCGTGATGATCAACCGCTACTGTGCTCAACTAGAGAAGTCCGAGCGTGAACGCCTTGTTGCCGTACGCCTACAAGCGGCGGCGCGTGGATTCATGGTGCGACACATCACCAGGAAGCTGCGTGAACACCTAGCTGCAGTGCGCCTACAAGCAGCGGCATGAGGATTCCTGGTGAGGCACACCACATGGAAGATGTTGGCTGTGATTAAACCTGCGCCTTCAATGAGGCGTTCCTCATCTGCTCATACGCCACCACCAGCCACCACCACCCCTCCCACCACCACTCCATCCTCGCCACCATACTCTGCTGCAATGTTCTCGCCAGCAATAGCCGAACCCACCACAACTGATTTGGCCAAGCTCATCCAATGCCTCAACACCTCCACCAGTGACTTCCAAGGGCCGGCTGCTGCCCTGCAGCAAAAGCGTCTGGTGTCGATGTCCTTCTCTGGTTCAAGGGGATCAGGCCACGACGACCACCAGGGTGACCGACTTCCCCGTTTCCAGAAGCTCGCTATTGGGCTCTTCCCATGGAATCCAGGAGGACATCAACAGCTTCATCGAGCAGAACCTCCTGAATTAAGTGGCCCACATGCACCCATCATTGTCCTCAAGACTTTTGATCAGCGTACACGCGTTCCAAATAACTCAAGAGGTCTGTCGGGTGTCCTCGGAAAACCCGAATCATCCACGTTACATTACTTCCAGGAAAAATCCCTCATCAAGCATCACAGTATTACAACAGTTTTATAGATAAGATAAATCAGAGTAAAGCGGAAAGATTATAATACATAGATTAAAACTTAGGTTTAAAAGTTTACATCACCAAATAACTTATTACATAACTTGTTCGGAACTTAACATTACATATTCCACTCAAAAGTTGTTACTTGCCCAAGGTCACACATCAGAATCGTTATCACTCTTATCTCCAACCTTCCAGCTCGAGGACGAGCTGCTCCTCAAGGAGGGGGGAGATATCATGTGGGGGCAGCCGGCTGTATGCACCAGGAATCCAGCAGTACAGGCATGCAGCCATGCAGCGTGGTCAATTGTTGTAGTTAATTGCAGTTAGTAGATGGTTGGGTATTAGTAGTTATGACTGCAGTAGTAGAGGCGCATGCACGCACCTGGCAGGGGCAAGACCTAAGGAGGCGCATGCACAACCTTGGCAATTAAGGGCAGTAAACTGCATGTTAGGAAATAATGGTTAGAAGAGAAACGAGGAGCCTGATCTGGGCGCATGGCTGGCATGCTCTCTATATATATCTGTAATCAGCTTATGATGGAGGAAGGAAATGAACAAGAATGAAGTTATCTAGTCTCATCCCCTAAATATTCTAGTCTCCCTCCACGCCGACTTTGCCCGGCCTTCCTCTTGGCAATGGTTATCCTCTCTATCCCCCATATAACTAAGGTTCATAACACTAAACTAGAAGAGTATCAGTGCGTCCTGCCACCAGGGATAGTACAACTGGCACATCCGTAACATGCATCTTTGCAATTTTGACATTGATCATCAAATGATAGAAATTTTTTCAGCTAGAAGTACTATCCAAACAGACACTACATCTAAACCATGCAGAAACTAAAATGGTGATGAGATAACCAGGACAAACTTTCAGGGGCTGCTTCAATTGATGCAAGTGAATGATGCAAACTATACTAATTTCAGTCAAATTCCTCACAAGGCACAAAAAAATGTTGAAAAATGTTGGAAATATACCACGCATTCTGGATTTCTCTTAACTGAAGCCTGCACCTTGGCCAATTTCTCTGCAACCCAAAAAAAAAATCCAAGGGAAATCAGTAATGCCTCATAAACTAAGTCTCAGCCTTCTCAAACCAAAAGTTTATCATATGCCATTATCTCAAACTTACACAACACTTTGCAAACAATTCTACTTTTCTAAAAACTTGCCCATTTCCAGCTACTTGGTCCCTATACTCCTGATGCAGTTAAAGCGAATGACCAATACAGAAAATCTAACTTATAACTTTTCCAATTATTGTATCATCATTTGAATACAGTTGTTCCTTGTAACTTTTATCATCTCTTCTCTCTCTTGTTTGGTCACAATGTCTCCTGTATCCCTGAATTAACAGGACAAGAGACAACTATGCCACATCATTTTAAAAAAAGTTCAAAACATTAAGGATAATTCTATCTGTTAACACATCCTATAAATGTAGGCAGAAGCACAGAACATATACGCAGAATATAGTACTAAGTTACTTAGTTGTTGTTTCTAAATAGATCTATGTTAACTTGTACCGGTTGTGGATTGTGCGGAGATTGACCAACCTGAAACCATCTTTTGTTTCGCACACTCCAGTGTCGTAGATAAATGGAACAGGCAGTTTTGCTCATCATTGGAATTCTTCCCAAGCACTTCCTCACAAAACTTCTTATCTCCTTCAACTGTAAGTATATTGTATCACCAGTCAGAGGTTAGTACTGTTGCATGACTATAAAGGTTAGTACTGTTGCACGATAGGCTCAACTCAAAGTGGAAATCACTGAATGAAATATCATATGCCATTTGCACAAATTCCTACCAAGTTTTTGGGAATAAGATAAGTGGGACTGGGCAACCACTCGTCACATTTCTACTTTTCTAATGATTCGTCATTTAGTACAGAAATCTAACTTATATGTTTTTTCTTAATCATAGTACCATTTGAATACGGTTGCTCCTTGCAACTTCGATCCATTCCTTCGTTGCCTTGTTTGATATGCAACATCTCTTGTTTCCCTGAATTAAAAGGACAAGAGACAGTTATTCTCAGATGATTTCAGAGATATTAGCACATTGTGAATCGTTCTATCTATTAACATATCAATGTGCCAAGTTACCAAGTTGTTGGTTCTAAAAAAGATCTACATTAACTTGTACTGGTAGTGGATTGTGCAGAGATTGACCAACCTAAAGTGATGCTCTGTTTTGCAGACTCCAGTTTTGTTGATAAATCATGCAACAGGAAGTTGAATTCATCCAGAGATTTAGAATTCTTCCCAAGAATCTCCTCAAAAAACTTCTTATCTTCCTCAGCTGTAAGTGTATTGTTTCACCAGTCAGATCAGAACTTCGGTGGCAAAGTAAACGTCACCATGAATATTACCTTGCTCTGTTTGGCTAGCTAACTGCTGCAGAGTTTCAGTCAGTTGATCACACAAGGTCTTTGTTGAAGAGACTTTTAAATCCAATCCCTGCCAGAGCTTCGAATCTTCATTATGCTTCACCTTAAGTTTTGTGTTGTTATTCACAGCTTGTTGAAGTTTTTGCTCTAAAAGTTTTATCTGTGTTGTTGCTCTTCTTAGTTTAATACGCTGAATCATAAAAACATATGCATCAGTAATAAGAGATCGCGACAAACACCAAAATAATATGTTTGGGGTAGAAGAACCAATCACAAATAAACTCATTTTGTACTTAAGCTGATTTACCCTATATCCATAATGGCAATGGAACATTTACACCATTTAAGGTAACTGTAGCGCAATGGCATATATTGTACCACTCTAAATTTAACAGGGCAACAGGACTATCTGCAACACACAGACGGTTCCTTATTGTAACACAGCATAGGTTCCTAAAAGACAGTGTCTCATGTAATTGAGCTGAGGACCAGCCCACTAGATGAACATACAGAACAAAACACAGGAGTAACAAATGGGAAGCTGAACTGTCCCGGATTTTGCATGTGAGCAATGTTCAGAGTTCTCTCACAGCACAAGTATGAATCAAAGGGTACATACATACATCCAGAAAATGAGGCACAGTATTCAATACCAACATACCATAGGTCTAATTAGTTGACATAAATGCATATATGTTATTCCCATAGAAACACACAAGGGAAACACTACAACCAGAGAAAGTAATTAAAGTCACCCCAGCTTCAGACTAGTTAATTACTTATACAGAGTGCACTTGCACAGTATAAGGATCCGACGCTGGTGAGCTGCCTAGTGGTTGTTGAACATCTTTTTCCTTTCATATGGCCTTTGGCATATATGATTGCATGATTAATAACCCAAGCCTATACCGAGGTAATTTAAGAAGAAGTATGTTGCACCAGTGCAATTCATCTATTTTATTACCTGGAGCTGAATTCTATAGCCCGTAAAACATCACAGAATGCCATAACAATACTGAATTAGAAGAGTATCTATGTGTCCTACACTGGCCACCAGGCTACCAGCAGGCCGGGAATGATACAAGTGGTGCATCGCATCCCCGTAATATACAGCTTCGCATGCAATTTTGACATTGATCAGCCAGTAGACAAGTCTTCAGTTAGTACGTAGCACTATCAAGAGTTTGAGACAGATACCAAATCGAACTCATGCAGAATAGTTAGCACAACCAAGATAAATTTCAGAAATGCTATTGAAACATATTGACCAAGTCAAATTCCAAACAAGGCAAAAACGTAGCAAATCGTTGAGAAATTATACCAGTACTGCAAGATGAGCCTTGGCTAGACCATGTTCATTGACCAATTTATCTGCAGCCAAACAAAAAAAAAGGAAATCGGTAATGATTCATAAATGACACTGGCTTCTCAAACTAAACCTGAGGCAAAAATAGAGTTAGAATTAACCTGCTGTGATCTTAAGACTGGCGATGCTCCTACACGAACTACCTCCAGCATCTGAGGAGGGATTGGGGTTAGCGGCCTTCATGGCCGTCGAGGTGGATCCTACGAGAGAATGGAGCCCCTCTAGGCTCCAAGCCTTCGTGGTCGTCGAGGTGGATCCGAAGAGAGATCGGAGCCCCTCTAGGCTCCAAATCCCAGAGGCCTTCTCCGTCCTTCCCATGAAACCCTGCGATTCGCCGGAGGCAGCGAGACTACGGCCTAAGCTAGAGTGCGCGGACGACCTGATGGGTGTACAAATAGCTTACATTAGGGTTTGGGGTGCTCGGTTTCGCAAGGCATGAAGGGGGGAGGAGGCAAAGGGCGGCGTACGTTGGAGGATGCTCGTCGCCGGTGAAGGGCCTGAAGAAGACCTTGACAATAGCGGCGCCGCTCGCCCCGTCGTCGCCACCGCCAGGAAATGAAGGACACGAGAGGGGAGGTGAGCGATTCGAACTTAGAAGAAGAAGAAAAAGGTGGCGAGAATTGGAGGGAAGTCGATGCTCCGTACAGCCGCGCGTCCCGCGCGACGCGCCCAACAGACACGGCCCAACAACTTGGACGGTCCAGGACTCTTTTTTTTATCAATGGGGAGAGAAAGTTGGCCCAGCTAGTATGTGTCACCCCCCCCGAACGAGTCCGGCCCGTCCTGGGCCTGCATCCGGCGTCCTGGGCCGTGTTTCAGAGAGCTAAAATTGCAGGTGGAGCGGAGAGCGGCGGCCCTCGGTTCCCACACCTCGCCGGCACCACCCCTGCCGCCGCTCGCTCAGATGCAAGTTGCCCGCCATAGTCTAGTACGTCTCTTCGGATACCCTAACGTCGGCACCTCTGCTACCCCAATGCACCGCCTCTCCTCCCCCTGTCGATTTCCCCTCTCTTTCATGGCATCTGCAACGACTCGCTGGTGGCCACCAGCGCTTGAGCAACGAGTTTTCCCACTCATGGTGTCGTCTCCTGATCCACCTTTCAGTCGTGTTTTCCGGTGTGTTTTTCTTGACCTAATGCTAAATATTGCGCCTTTACTTTGTATAGTTTTTGTATCGATGTATATTGCTGCAACCCTTGGGTTTTCGTTTACCCTTCTTATAATTTCTTATATGTTGATTTTTTTTAAGGGGGATGGGGGACATTGTTTTTTTTTGGTTCTGATGCTAACGTTTGGGCCTCTATAGTTGTTTGCTACAGTTTTGGGATCTGGATTCTGACCGACTGGTTTTGATCTACCTTTGCTATGTTGTTTTTTTAAAAGCAAATGAGCAAAAAAAAAATATATATCAGTCCATCCCATGGCTCCCAAAATAGACAGGATAGAGACTTTGAGTAGAGAAATCTATTTCAGTCATAGATTATATTACGATTCAATTCTGATTGGTGACACCATCTTATTCATGTTGAATATCGGACGATGAGATTAGCTTTTTATTATCGAATTTCAGGTTTAGATTATATTACGATTTCAGTTCTGACTGGTTGTACCATATTATTTATGTCGTATGATGAGATTAGCTTTTTATTCTCTTTGGTGATAGACTTCCTTGTGGACCTCGGAACATGGCCACCATCAGTCGAGTAAAAGATGATGAGTCTGATAAACCATACAGTCTGCGGCCCATCTCTTCTTCCAACGTTATTAATCTTCCCTTGGACAAGATTGAGAAAAGGGGTGGAATCTTGGGGGTTATAACTGGAGATGACACAAGTGATAGAGATGCTTGTTTGGAAACCTCGGAGGTTATACATGACACATGTGGGGAAATTGCGAAGCACACTGTCATTAAGGAGGATGGAAGGAGCACAACTGAGGATCATAAGGGCAAAATCGTTGTCAGTGATGAAGAAGTCAGTCATGATGAAGGATATACTGTGAATAATGTACTTGCAAGAAGTAGACACCGTGACGGTTCTATATACTGCTTGGATACATGGTGGAAAGAACAGTATTGTACTGCAGACCGTAATGAGAGTAAGTGGGGGAAAAAAACTCTTTTTCCTATTTTTATTTGTTTCCTTAAACATAGCATCTGTCTTTAAAGCTGTACATGTTTAATTGTGATCCTGGAGATCATTGATATAAGGAACCATGCAGCACTGCCTGCCATGTGCAAACCTTCCTCTCCTTGCACTCTTTTAAGTTATGATGTGGAAGCAATTGCACTAGAGGTCGTCAAACTTGGATGATAGTTAGCATTTCCACACAAACCTGACACCTTTTGCACACATAGCAATTTGTCATGTTACCTGATGGGAGAGGCTGTGGTGGCATGTAGAGCTTTGATGACATGGACTAGGACCCTATTCCATGCTATGTAACTGCATAAATGCCTCAATTCACATGTGAAATTGAATAAAGTAATGCTTTCTTCCAGAAATTTACTTCCATACCAAACACTGCAGTAAAACTGTGACCATGACACAGCCTTTGAGCGTGTATTTAAATGGCAGAATTTGACAGCACTAAGCCTTGTGGCTGTTAGAGGCTGTAGTACATGTGCTTATGTCAGCACCTTATCTCTATCTTGCTTTAGCATCTAGATTAGCATATGTTGTTACTTTAGCATCTACTTTGGAATATGTTGAGGCTCCTTGGCAGCCAAGTTTGCTACTCCTATATGTATCCTTGCACTATTTCCTTTGCCTTCAAGGCTAATAAATCTGAGATCTAGCCTCAATACCCATACATGCATGCAGCCACAATCTGCCAATAATACAAGATTTTCAAGTCTGCTGTCAGCATGACACTAGCAATAGCACAAGTCCTCGATTGGACAGTTCACATACTATACATAACCTAAAGGACTATTAGGTCTGAAAGGAGCCAACCAATGCCCCTGTTTAGTATGAGGATCAGATTCCCACTTTCCAAAATGTGCACCACTTAACTAGAAATATCACAACTGTTTCTTTTGGCTGCTTTACAAAAGTACTTCCTGCACAGAAAGAGATATTGCCTCTGTTAGTGCCAAGGGAGCGTAGGCTGTAGCGGTGTGTGATCGGTGGGCGAGGCTTGAAGATCCGGCGACGAACAGGAGGCGCCGTGCTCGGCGTCAGGCGTGTTCGCGGCAACGGGATGACGGTGAACAGGAAATTAGGGCTGGGCGCCCAAGGGAGATAAATATATCTCAAACCCAGGCTAACTTCTTAATTGATAGAGTTTGATACTTATACATGAGACCTTCCTAACAACCTTTAGCAAATATTAAGGAATAACAAGACTCCAACTAAGACTCATTTAATCCTAACCGAACTCAACTCTGTCGCCTGATTTGGACTCGGTTGCATCCCAGACGCTGGACTCATCCAGCTCACCTAGCCACTTGCCCTTCCTCTTCTAGTATACGTGTTGCCCACCATAACAGCCTCACTGATTGATATCAATGTTTGTTTGCATCTTCTTTGTTGAACCCACCACCCTAACCCTCTTCAATGCTCATCTAACATCCTGCTTGCTTCTGTGTGTGGAACATCAATTGCTTCTGACCTCATGTTGGATATGAAATTGGAATGATGAATAGGTGTTTCCCTGCTGCTGAGTAATTTCTTAGGTCTGAGCGATGAATACACACAGTCACTGACTTGTAGGATCAATGAACTGGAAATCGTCCAAGTCAACTCCTAGCACGCCAAACTCATCTAAATACATGACACACGTTGTATGTTTTTGGGTCAAAAAAGAGGCCATGCAGTCCGTGTTGGTATCCCCTCCCTTTAGTCCTCATTAGCCCCATGCTCAATACTTTCATTAGCCCCGTGTTTCTTTGGGTGTTTCTAAAGAACTCTTGAGGTAGCATGGTTCCTAGTAAAAGAACATAGATTGTTTCTGCTTACTGGATGGAAAGGAAAATTTTCCAATAGGTCCATGTAATCCTCAAATATCATATTTACTTTTCGAATATTAGTTACTTTTTTTATGTGTTAAATTCTATCAAACTTACAATATGACTTTACTTGTTATGAAGCTCGGTTGGAGGCAATGGCATTATCAGACCCCACAGATTGTATTGTTCACGATGGAAGTTGCATTCGACATCAACCTAATGGCATGCTGCAAATTTTGTCATTAGAGTTGGCTGACATTTCTGTGGATGGTGGCTTAGTAGAGTTATATGGGTACATAGCAGTGCGGGATAATGTGGATGCATTGCTAAATTATGTTGTCAATTTTAACAGGGATGAACCCATCATTGCGAAGCAGGTGCACATGTTCATATCCATACTTACCTTTCATTATTTCAAGGGATAAATCTACCTAACTTCCCTTAGTATCAGTTTATCTGTTCAATCTCCTCTAGTATAAACCAGGTTGGAGCTACTTTGGAGGTGGTTTCACCCATATGGCTTGTTAGGTGGACACCGCCACATGGGCAAAATCACCACTAAAACCCATCCCTTAAGAATCATTTAGACGATAGATTTATATGGTATGGAATACTTCAGGAGCCAAATGCCTGATTTTGTGCTTAAGTGCATTAGGCAGATGAACCTTGATACTTATGGGGTTAAGTAGGCTTATTCCTTAATTAAGTTACGTTCATTTTATTTAATTTATTCACATACATATATAGAACATATGAGATTGGAATATTACATACGCTCGATAGTACACTACAACTCTACAACTACTAATCTCTTTTACATCATTAAAGTTGGGACAGATTGTTGTACTAACTGTGCTTTTCAATTGTTTAGTGGGACACAAAGCTCAGTTTGCACTCTTGGTTCTTGGGGGAGCAGCCTCTGCCTCTACTCCGTTGTTTTATTCTCTTCTTAATGAAATCACACACAGCTCTTCTGTGTTGTTCAAAAAAAATCCTCAATCAATAACTAATATAGGGTTAGTTTATTGTGTTGTCTGGTACTCCCTCCAAGTCATTCCAAGAATCTTGAAAAGTCAAAGCATCTCAACTTGACAAAAAAAATATAGAAACACAGAGATATGACATCAAATAGGTATACTATGAGAATATAACTAATGAAGAATTTAATGATATTTAGTTGGTATTATAAATGTTATTATCTTATTATATAAATTTGGTCATATTTGAAAAAAATTGAGTCTCTAAAATTCTTGGAATGACATAATTTGGGACGGAGGGAGTAGTATATACTGTGTGATAACTCCCATGCAATATTTTGCCAGGACACTGAAAAAATTGCTTACATGTGATTATCTGCCCAAATATTGGAATATTAGTGTATAATACTCCCTCTGTTCCACATTATAAGTCATTCTAAGAATCTTGGAGAGTCAAAATTTTATTAAGTTTGATCAAAATTATAGAGATAAATACAAAGATTTATGACATAAAATTAAAATATTATGAAAATATAACTAATAAGGAATCTAATGATATTTAGTTGGTATCATAAATTTTATTATCTTATTATATAAATTTGGTCAAACTTAGAAAACTTTGACTCTCCAATATTCTTGGAATGACTTATAATTTGGGATGGAGGGAGTACTTTGGATCGTATAAGGTATAAGCCTCTACTCCCCTCCCTCTGCCCATCAAGGCATCAATGTAAGGTGTATTTTTTATTTTGAAATGCTGGACTTTATAAGGTTTGGCCAACAGTAGTCCAATTATATGCATGTTTAATGTACCAAAGCTGCATCAATAGGTTGATTCTCGAAATGCTTTTAAGACAATGTTGATTTTATAAAAATTCACAATATAATGTAAGAGAAGTTGAAGGTCAAAATCTACTTCTGAAGACACTTTCTCCTCTCGAAACATGCCTTACATTAATGGAAGGTCAAAATCTACTTCTGATTACTATATTATGTATGAAATGATGGCTTACTATGAGAAAAGATTTTAAATTTTGAAACTAAGGGAGTATCATGTATTCCAAACAAAATCATACTGAGTAGTTTTGGACTCTTGGTTGCTGCAAAATTGTTTTTCTTTGATTATATGATATGAAAATTCATAGCATTAGTGATCCCATCGCCAATGAAATCAACTTTTTTTCTCTTCTCATTTCACACAGGCTCTTGTTAATATTTCGGATTTCAAACAAAATCATCATATGAATAATGGAGGCTGGTTTCCTCACTCTCTAACCACATTATGCACTTTGTAACCATTTTGTTTCATACGTGACAAAGATCTTGGTTATCAGTTGTAAAATATTCCTGTACATAAATGTTTTTACAAGTGAAACATCATAAGGGAAGCATTTAGCTTTAGATATCTCCTACTATAATATGAAGTACTGAATATAATAATTTGTAGGGTTCTCTCATCAACATGGCTGGTCCTAAGCGAGGGGTCCATATGATGGACCTTGCTCTAATCGAATATGACATGAGGATCAAGACAGGTGAACAAGAAAAGGATGACCTATGTCTGATTGATGGTGCATCAATGATAGGCCTTGCAGGCTTATGGAACAATCCATTTACAATGCGCATCCCTGGTGATTATGGTGCAGTTAACCTAACTTTAGCACGCCTTGATGATGCAGTTGAGGCAACTATAGAGGTCCTCATATCGGAAGTGCAAAACAGTTTCAGTTTGTTTCTTGGTTGTTTAACCAGTGGGTTGAATAAGGAAATCCAGCTCTTTGATGGTGCTGTAGCCAAGTCATGTGGCTTAAGGAGGTCTGTGGTTGCTGTAGTGAATGATTCATCGATAAATTTGAAGTTCAAATTAGGCTCACTGTTATCCAGTTCCAATCAACATTGCTGTTCGTTCAACACAAAAACCCATGGGCATGATACCCAGGAAATAAAGACTGATTTTGCATTAATCTCAGTGAAGGTGACTTGGTCAACTTTGCCGCTTGGCACACGAGGCTTCTACAAGGGGTAAAACTAAAAACATATGTAGAGTAGCAGCAATCAAACATTTTTATGAATTCGTAAACTTAGGTGTGGCAAACTTGTAGTGTAAACTATTGACAGGTAAGTCTTTGTACTTTTTATTTACACATTCAGTTTAACATGCAAATAGTGTTATACTGCTATGACAGGAAACGTGGAAATCTTGTTGTCCTCAATTTTTTTTTTCAGCTGCAGGCTTCATCGTAACTGAATGGCTAGCAAAGGCTAGTCTGACCAAATTGTGTCTCTCTGTCTCTGGCATCTGGAAGCAGTTGGGGAAAAAAAACCATATTCGGCTATGTGATATCCCACTTGTGGTCTCAGCTTCGGCAAAGTGAGATAAGCTACTTCCTATCTTCAGCACTGGAAATATCGTTGTTGTTGTGATGCTATCCCTAACATCCTCCTCTGCCTTACTCTTCCTCACAAAGCGAATATGTATCATCTGTTTTCTTGCTCTTCCGTCATACATGAATTTTTCAAAGTTATAAGGAGTTTTCAAGTTCTTCCTTGGTCTCCTCATGCGTGAATTTTTCAAAGTTATAAACAGTTTTCAAGGGAATTTTGATAATTCTTCTCAGGATGTGCACTGTCATGATGTTTCCAGTAGGAAGGTTCTTAATAATCGGGAGTAACTTATATGTTTTTTTCCAAAGATGCTAGTAACTCTCTTAGTATGACAATATTGCAAGTCAAATAATTTAGATATATGTTTAAAGAATGTATTCATTTTGTATGACCGCAATAGACACAATATTGGACTTGCAAGACATCAAATAAATTTATTATAACCAATGACCTCAAAATACTAATGTCACCATTTAGAACAAGATTATGATAATTTTCTTCAATCTTCAAGAGCAGTCGCGTTGCGCAATTATTGAGCTTTTTCTAAACATGCCAAATAAATGATGTTATTCTTCGCTTATTGTATCGAAAGGTCATATGGAAGGTCCTCTTTTCAGGTGTCATGAAAACCTCGGCACGTGGTTCAATATAATCTGGTGCCCTTTTCAGGTGTCGTGAAAATCTCGGCACTTTAATTCGAAATAATCTGATCTCACGCACAATGGACATGGCACTAGCTTTTAATATTTAAAAAAACATATAAATATACATTAATATTAGAGCAGTGAGTACGAACTTCCAGATCAGTGGACCTCGGCTTTGCTTCAGTTTTGGTAGCTATTGAATTAAATGAATACCAATACTCATGTTCATCTCAGGATCTCAAAGTAGTAAATCACCGAACAGTCTGCATTTCTAAAGTGTTACAACTGTACACGTCCCGTCCATTCCAGTCTTAGCATCCACGTAAATCGCAGACCAGCGTTGCACACGAGCCATGCAAAATAATTCCCGAGCCCGGCCAATTGAGCCCAGCAAAAATCACAAAGCGTTACCCCTGCGTCTAATGATGAAACTGCACTTTGACCAAATGCTCACTCACTAGTCACTACATCACACAACGCATCAGTGTGCAGTGGAAGTGCTAGCCTTATCAGCTGCGGTTCTGATGTAACCCAAACCTTTCAGCTTGTCCACCAGCTTCTTCTCTGCAGCAGCCTGAAACCATGAACCAGTGAGCGTACACAACATCAGAGGATTGCTGTGCAAACATGTCTGTGGGTACCTCGAGCATGGGGCTGTCTTTTGGGATGTTGCATGCCAGGACTATGTTCAGACCGGTCTTCAGCACTAAAACATGTGGGAGAACAAGCTTTCTGTTACTAAAAGCCACCATGAATGCAGGGTAATTCGTTGCTGCAACTGCCAACGGAAACAGTACCTAGACGGCGGGCCATGCTTGATCCGGTGTTATCAGATGTTCCACCAAGTACAGAGGTGACACTCACTCTGTTATCCTGCAAGCGCCACGAGAAGGCCACATAGTGAAAAATAACAAAATATCAGTTTTCATCAGGCAAAACTGCAAAAATGATAAAATGGAATAATTAAACACCATCCTTCTACTAAGTATAAAGCAGTTACCAATTACCGCTTACCGGCCTAGTGGTTGCAGCAGCATATAAATGGCCAAACTTTGTCGTGTTGCATCCAACCCACACATAGATCTACTACATCCAAAAGTATATAAAAAAGAAAAGCTCAGATGTGATCACCGACATAAAGATTCTATATATGCCAATTAAAGCATGAGAGATACCACATTGTATGCTGAGAGCATTCAAACAAATATACATCTAAAATATCATTGTAAAAAGTCCAAGAGGATTCAAACAAATCACATTTAAAGTACGGCGAATGTAGAGAGTACAGCAGCAAATAAAGTTTTGTCCTGATAGATTTAAGTCTTCGTATTGTAAGTGATATAAAGCATGGTCATGTCATAACCATGATTGCTAAATATACAGTTCAAGTTTTACCCACAGATAATGTGGAAAGCAAAATACTTAAAAGTAACATACTTTCATGTCATTGAAGAGACACAGGATATGATTGTAACATCAGGGTTCAAATTTAATTGCTTTACTAAAAGAAACTTGATAGACATAAGGTAGAACACCTTTCTTTTACCAGATGGCTAACACAGAGAGCGAGTGAACTATTAATACCATAACAAGGCTGGTGAAGGTTTTTTCTATCTTGTTACCTATAAATCTTTATTTTCCTTTTCGTGTTACGCTATGCTGTATGTATTGGCCCAATAGAGTTGTACAGACTAAAAAAACGCTGTTCCATACTAAACCAGAAGGGTCTTGATTTACTACATAGTTTTCTGATTTCTCAGCCTATCTATTCAGTGCTAATTGTGTTATGAACAGTAGTGAACCACAGATAATGAGCGCAAGATAGACGTGCCATGACATTCTAGTAACCTTGTCTTACTGCATGGAATCACACAGCCATAAGCTAACTTTATCATAAAAGCGAACAAAATTGAAGTCTATCACTAGTAGCCATAACCATGGCAGCCAAATAAACACTAGTTCAAGCTTTGTTGACAGTGAGACTGGAACATCCAAACACTTAAAAGTGGCATTGCTTTCATGTTATATAAAGAGACAAACATGATACAACTATAACTTCAGGGTTAAAATTTAGTTTCATTTCTAAAAGGAACTTGGTAGATATCAGGTAGAGAACCTTCTTTTTACCCACATGGTTAACACATAGAGCAAGTGAACAATACAGCAAAGTAATACCAATACCATAAGCACTGTTTCTTCCTGGTCAAGGGTTTCTCTGGCTACATATGAACATTTTTTCCTTTTCATGTTGCGCTTGGGTGTATAGTTTGGCTCAATAGAGTTGTGGGGGTGACCAGATTAAGTAAACTCTGTTCCAAATTTTAAACTAGTAGGATCTCGATTTATTACATAGTTTTCTGATGTGTCAGCCTACTTGGTCAGGGCTAATCAGATTATGGAACAGTATGAGAACTATCATAGGTCATGAAGACAAGATGGACTGGCAAAATGTTAAAACTAAATGCTATCAGGTCACAACTTGACATCCTAGTAACTTGATTTTACTGAATGAAAGGACACAGCCATAAGCAAACTTGATCATAACATTGAACAAAATTGAAGTCTATCACTAGAAGTAGCATAAGCAACTATTAAGATTACAACCAATTTGTGACATATCATGAATTGAACAACTTTCACTTTGAGTAGTGTCAGCCAAGAAACCTTATTTACCTGTTTAGCGAACCTCACTATCTGAAAATGAAGTATGACATCATGAAGGTCCTCTGTGAAACAAGTTACTTGCAGCTGCTCCCCGTCGGATGACAAGTCACCTGAAGAACTAGTTTGGCCCTCTGTCAAGGTGGGCGAACCCACCGCCAAATCTGGAGAGTTAGTTCTCAGCTCCCCTGAAGACATGATGCACCTCTAAACCCTGAAATGAGTTCAAATTGCTTGTTCAGATTGGTGGTTAACACAGTCACCTCGGACCAAGCAAGGGGGCCATTCTGCCATTCATTTGCATGCCGATTACAATAGCCGAGTACTAAAACTGACTAAAGCAAAGAATTATTGTAGCCGTCTAATTGGCGGTAAATCTGTTATTTACCAAGTAGGGCGAGATTTTAGAGCGTGGGAATCTCGTGGGTGACAGATGCAACAGCAAAGCTGAAATGTTTGCAATAGCCCGGCAACATGAGCAACATGAGCAGCAAAGCTGAAATGTTACACCTATAACTAGATTCAGATCCGATAGTATGTTAGGGCTAATTACTTTAAGGTTTGGGAGCACGGCTTCGCAAATCGCACAGCAGGAAGGGAGGACAGGGGGAGGGAATACCCGGTGTCCTGGTGGTGCTCGTCGCCGGCCAAGGTAGCGAGTGGCGAAGTAGGACAACTGCGATGGTCGCGGGGCCACCGGGGCTGCAGAGGGCGGATGCCGCGCCGGAGCTGGTACTCGACCGAGCGCAGTCTCCTCTCCGGGTTGCGGCGCGGCGAGCGGATGGAGGAGAGCGGCCACGGGCGAGACGAGTTCAGGCGGCGGGCCCGCGCGGTGCCTGCCAACTTGCCATGTGGCGGAAAAGGTCCAACAAATGCGGGCCGACGGAGCCCACGTGCACTCTGTGGGCCGGTCAGGAGTCACATGTGAGGCCCAAGCGGCCCAGATGCTGCGATTCCTCTCGGGCCTTTGGGCCTCTCGGCCGTGGCGTCTTCGTGAACTCAGGAAGTCAGGAGCGAGAAGAGAAGACCCCACCCCACCACCGTCTTGGAGTTGGTCCGTGCTCCGGCAGCGCGGCGGGAGGAGGAGGGAAGTCAGGGGGATGGCGCAGCCGAGCAAGGAGCCGTGCAAGAAGGAGGCGTGCGACATCCAGGCCTGCCTCTCCAAGAACATGTTCGACTCCAGGAGGTACGCACCCCTTTGTTTCCCAAACCTCGAAGACTTCGATTGCTTCGTCGGTCTATGGATAGGATAGCTGGTGATTCGGTTTCCATGGGTGGGGTGGGGGCGTGGGGTATTTTTAGCTGAATGCATGCGCGCTGCGCTATTCAGGTTTTAGGAACGTGTTGACCTGGAGAAGTAGAGAACCTTTGGTGTAATTTGAGACCTAGTGTTTGTTTCCCAAATTGTCTGAGACTGATTAATCTTGGCATGATTTGAGATCCAATTGAGGTTATACAATTCGTGGAATTTAATTGAGATGACTAAGAACGGCTTTTTAGTTTAGATTATATATGTATATGTTTCACTACTACTGCAATTTAAATTTGTGTTGTTTATTTAGGCACAACAGAAATTTGACCTATATAAACGTTAGGATCTTCATTCAGTCGACATTGGGGGTGTTTGGGTAACAATGAGTGACCTTTTTTAATCAAATACTCATAATTGTGCTTATCAGCACTGCAACAAAAAAGAAAGAGGGTATTTTAATACTTCTAGTTTGAGAAAATGGTTATTATAGGACTCCAATCGTTGTGGCTTCTCTCAAATAGGACTTCAATCGTTTGTTTCTCCTAAATAGGACTCCTAACATTGTTTGTATGCTCTAATAGGATTTGATACATTTAACCATGTTTTAAGTACTAAATACATGTATTTTGCCATGGTATGACTATTTTAACCCTGGTTAAAGTAACGTGGACTGCCTGAGCAGAGAGGAGAGGAATGATGCACAGGTTTCGGTGGTGGACTTATGCATGCAGCTCCTACATCTTCCCCACACATGTTTATTTATATAAACCTGTGCAAATTTGGGCGCTGCATTTGCCTCTTTGTTGCGATTCTCTGCACCAGGGTATCGTACTGCATGTGGAGCGATTGCGCAATCGGTTCTGAATTTTGTTGCAATGCAGCGTGGCTGGTGATAGCTAGCGGACAGGAAATGAATTTGTTTGGGCATTGGCACAAGTTCCTTTTAGAATGATGCACTCGACTGGGGAGGAAAGGACGATGGTTCCTTGGCCTCTTGCAGCTGTTTCCCAAGATATCTCGTCGAGTGTAATCATCCGCCATCCCAGCAGTAAATTCAGCAATTTTCCAATCCTTTGCAATTGCAAGAAAGACCAGTAGAATGGCAGTGTGTGAACCGAGTGTCACGAGAGGCTACTGCTACTGGTAATGCAGCATTTGCAGCGGCAGTTTGTGCAGCCGTGTTCCTACGCTGATGAACTGTTTTATTTGCACGAATCGCTGCGGTACATCACGTTCTACAATCTATAGCGTGTGCGCCTTGGATTCCGACGGAGCTCAATGCGTTCCCATGGCCATCGCCGCCATTGTCCATGTGCCCCTCAGATACAACCATACTACCCTCATTCATTTCAGCCGTGACGACTGACGAGTGATGACGATTCCTCTCCTCTCTGCTCAGGCAGTCCACGTTACTTTAACCAGGGGTAAAATAGTCATACCATGGCAAAATACATGTATTTAGTACTTAAAACATGGTTAAATGTATCAAAAATCCTATTATAGCATACAAACAATGTTAGGAGTCCTATTTGGGAGAAACAAACGATTGGAGTCCTATTTGGGAGAAGCCACAACGATTGGAGTCCTATAATAGCCATTTTCTCTTCTAGTTTATGATGTTGTCAGGTCTTAACACGCAAGCATACATGTGGATGTCGATAGCGTGCATATAATCATGTTCTATATGCAAGTGAAGTTAGGTATATTAGATTTTATGAAACTATACTCAGGTGCGCGCTGAAGTTCTTGCTTATTTTATTTCTTCAGGTGTGTGAGAGTTATTCAGTTACTTCAGTCATGTTGTGAGCAATGCGAGTACAAGTCAACACACTGTGGTTCCTTGTCCGGATTACTTAAGAACATTTCAAAGTGATGAAACAATGCCTACATGGTTTACTGCAGCCATTGAATAAAAGTAAGTTTCAAGACATTTAGGAATTCTGTGGTTACTAGAGTTTGTTTCTGTTTCTACATTTTCTCGCTTGAATTTTAAAATTGAAGTTTGATTTTAGCTTTATGCAAATAACAGCATAATAGATTACAATGAATTGGAGGTTTCTACCCTTGTAAAAGGTTGCCATATTTTTATCTTGATCCTCAGATAACTCATTTGTATCACTGCTTCTGTATGGTTAATACTTAATATACTAAGGTTAGAACTATAAGCTATTCCAATCCAAGCATAATAATTCATTAATATTTATCCTGTGATACTTCCACGATGCTATCTGTATAGATGTCCCTGGGCCCTGAAAACCAAAGCTTATCGATATATATGGGCGAATGATAACACTGAAAACTAAGATAGCATGAGTGAGAATTTGTCACTTTCTTTGATGAGATTCTCTCTGGCATTTCTTCTAGACGGTCAGATTTCATTAGCAGAATCATGTGCTACCTGCTCTTATATAACTGCATTGCCAAGTTGACCATATGGTGCCATGTGCAGCCAAGGATAGCAGTAGCTGAGCAAATCTCACTTGCTTTTCTCTATGCTTGAAAGAGAAGAGTATCAGGAAAATTGTTTTCTCTCTGTGAGATCCAATTGTGGATTACATTTTTTTTCTTTACATGAAGTTCTGAAATTTTATAATAACTTTGTTATAAACACCGATTTTCTGATTCATGTAGAGGTTGATTTTGGAATACAATTAACAGAGAATTGCTTTTACAGGTTCTTTTAGGTTAAGTTAGGACTTTGTGGGGGGCCATAGCAATCTCTCTTATGGATTAAGGTATTGTACAATATGTCAGTTCATGTTTCAGGTTTCAGTTTCATGCTATTTAAAAATGTCTCTTATTTAATAATGTTTCTTCTTCACACAGGATGACTCGTAGGGGCATCAATAATTCAGACATCCTCAACCTGCAGAATGATGTTCTGATTGCTGAGTTGTTTGGTACTGAGTTGAACAGCATACATGTCTGTTAATGGTGTTCTAATTCCTGTATACCTGTGGTATCCCTCATAGTTCTTGTGCTCCTCTACACATGTAATCCCATGTTCCCGTCTTGAGCAGCTAAATAAGTGAACCCCATGTTACATATCAATTATCATACAATTATCCATATGGAGATATTTTAGTGACCCCAAAGTTCTGTATGCCATTTCAATGCTCACCAAGCCATGTTCTATGGCAAGAAAATCAAATCTGGATGAACATCTAGGATGATAATTTATCTCTTGGGCAGAAACTTGTGATGTAAGATATGATTCAAATAGGCAACTTTTTGGCCAGTTCCAGGTTGCTGAGAAATACCAGTACCCTCCTACTTTAAAGTAATTCAGTGTTTGTGATGTACTGCCACGTACATGAGTTATCCAACAAACCTTTTGGCTTTTGCTTGTGGAATGAAACTTGTGTTTCTGCTGTGTGATGCAATACCTACCACTACCAGGCAAGTGTATTATGTATAAACTGGTACGCGATGCGATGACTTCAAGCTGACACGCTCAGTACATTCTCTACAACTAATTCTTGCTGTCTATTTGGGACCAACCGGGCTGTCTACTTTGGGACCAACCGGTTTGTTGGTGTGTCCTCCGCCTCCATTCCACATGGCCGTTCCTTAACTTGTTGCTCATCTTTTGGATAGATGTCATAATTCAGTGAAGCATTTACATATTTGATTTGAGAAAAGGGACCGGTATTATTCGGTCCATCCATTTTATTAAAAAATGATAGGATTGTATTGATAAAGCCGCTTTAATTCTTCTTTACGACGGGTTAGCGACATCTAAACGGCTGAAAGCTGAAGCAGAAAAGGGTGTGACTAGGAGTGCATATTTTTGAATTTGGGAAATGTGGATCCTCCTTTTTTTGTCATTTTCGCAACTGTAGCTGATTCAGATAGTCTTGATTTTTTGTCAGAAAAGCTATACATGGATTTGGCGATGTGATTAGCAAACCTAATTTAGATGTGCTTTAGTTTCCATTTGTACAGTTCGCTTGAACAACTGTAGCTGAAGATGCTGGATTGGAATTAGACTGAACATATCATAATTACGCCCGTCGCCCGGTTCCACCAAAGAAGCAGATTATACTGCACGCTTTACAAAAGTAGCATTCTAATGACGTTTATCTTTGGATTATGCATGAAAGCTCAGGAATCAACTTGACAAAAGATGCAAAATCTGCCTGATTTTACAAATATTATTCGATGCAGAATTCTGTTAGCCGCCCTGATTTCAGTAAGATCTTGCAGCTCTCAAACTTCAAGCAAAACCCAAGGTGTAACCAAAATTTTGGCGTAAACAGACTCAACAGTCCCGTGTCTGGCCTCCGCCAGGTGCCACGACGCCATCATCTTCCGTCTTGACTCGACCGATGTCGTCTTCATCCTCATGTACTCTTGTTTGTTGCCACCAAGTGTCAGCTATCGCAACTGGTCCTCCGATCTCTTGATCTCTCAGTCCAAGCCTCACGTCCGCCCTTCGCCACTCCCGGTCCATCGGACCGACACGTCTCTGCTTGACCTTCACCTCGTCATCGACTATTACCTTTGAGCTCCACACCTACACACCAACACAACCAAGAGACATGTTATACTCAACTGGGATGATGCGCATGTTCTTTGACTTGTGTTGTGCAGGTGTCGAGCTCGGATACGGTGATCAAAGGCAAGGTGAAGGTCAAGTAGAGACGTGTTGTGCCGATGGACCCGGAGCGGTGAAGGGCAAACGTGAGGCTTAGACTGACGGACCGGTGGCCTGAGAATCGGCTGTGGTGGCTGACAGCCTGGGACAACGACAAGTGAAGACTTGCGTGTGGACGGGGTGCACGGGCGGTGCATCCCTCTACGGCGTCGGTTTGGTGGTTGAGCCACAGAAAAACCACCGAGTGGACGGTTTCCAGGTTTGAGCCTCAAAACCTGGGTGCGGCCGGTTTCCGAGTTTGGGCCACAAAACTCGGGCTAAGGACGGTTTCCAGGTTTGGGCCTCAAAACCTGGGCACTGACGGGTTTCTGAGTTTGGGCCACAAAACTCAGGCGACGGACGACAGGTTTCCCGGTTTCGGCCTCAAAACCGGGGGATGGCTCAGGTTTCCCGGTTTCGGCCTCAAAACCGGGGGAGGTCCATGAAAAGGACGAGCGGCGCCTGGTGGCACGTGGCGGCATCCGCTGAGGTCGCGTCGAGGCGAAGCTACCTGATGTGCGGGCGTGGCCGTCGGATCAACATCAACCTCGAGTTGGTCAGGAATACCCTTAGGGTTAGCCTGCTCGCTCATTAGCTGTAAGGGTAGAAGGGGAATAATTGTATTAGGCTATATAAGGAGATGTCACCCCTCCCTCCAGAATATCTCAGCCATTGCTATTTTCATTCTAGGGTTTCCTGCTTCCCATTCCCTGTTGTAGCTACTGAGATCTGCAGAGACGGTGAACAATACCTCTGTGTATTTGGATTTTGCGGAAACGGGACCAGATTCCCGTTGTCTCCTCGTGGGGACGAATTTCGGCTGGCAATTCGTGGTCTTGATTCACGTTTTGAACTTGTTCTTCGTGTTCTTCGTTTCTCCACGATTTTCCTGTCACTCGATCTCCCTCCTCGCTGCGTCTTTTTCGAATCCACTTGAACTAACTTGTTCTTTGATGTGAGGAGAACATTTCCACCAAAGGAATTCATCTCAATCCTCACGAACAAGTAGATCGGGTCGATTCAAGTTTCGTGGTGGTTTTTCGGTTCTTGCACCTTCCCTTTCGATTTCCCGTTGATTGAGTTGATTTGAGCGGATGATTTCTTGGGGATAGTCTCCCAACTACCTCATGATCTTCTTCTCCAATTTTGGGATCAAGGGATTTTGATTTGGATCGGATTTGAGAAGATTTGGGAGAAGAGCGACCGAAATCGCCCTTTCTGGGCACTCGCGGACAGTCTGCCGCTGTGCCCGCGGACAGTCCATGCATCGGGACTTGGCCAGATCAGTGGCCACGAGTCTCGGCTGTTTGAGTCCAGGTTGACCGGCGGACAGTCCGCCGTTGCAACCCGCAGATAGTCCGGGACTATCCAGAGCTGTTTCAGCAGAGGTGCTGTTTTGCTCTTTTGGCCGGCGGACGGTCCGCCACCGGAGCCCAGACAGTCCGCCGTTGGGTAGACAGTCCGCGGACTGGACTCCGGACAGTCTGGGATTCGGCTGTGTGCTGATTTTTAGTGCGTTTGCTCTCCCAACTTTTCGGCTTGGTTTTTGGACTTTTTGTTTGGTCCTAGATTTCACCAAGGAACCTCTCTAGGTATCTTTGCTACTCGTTAGCATCAGTATTTGGAGATTTCCCGACGTAGTCGTCCATCTACGTTCGGGAGTCGGTTTTTGGGGTGGAACTTGAGCCGGAGATTTTGGGTTTTGACTCACTCTCGTTTGGTGGTGCCTCGCTGTGATCCTAGGGATCATCCACCCTCTTCAAAGGGTCGAGGGCATCACATTTGCACTCAAAGCTTTTGGGGGTTGATTTGTGGGACAAAAGTCAAAGTTTCGAAAGAAATTTTTAGGCTCCCCTTCACCCCCCCTCTGGTCGCTTTCTGGTAGAGTTCTCGGTCCTTCAATTGGTACGGAGCAGGTTAAGCATCTTCCACCTTAGCCGGTTCCAGATCCACAGGAGGCGACATGGATCGCGGCGTGGGCAAACTGCCGTTTTTTGATGGGACGAACTATGCATATTGGAAGATACGCTTGTCGGCCTATCTCCAGAGTATGGGTGTTTCGATTTGGGATATTTGCAACTATGCAGATTATGTGGTCTTGGCTGCTCATGTGACTCAGCATCAGATTGATGAGCACGATGCCAATAGTCGAGCTCGTAATGCTCTTTTCTCATGTTTGAGCATGTCTGAGTTTGATCGCGTTTCTCACCTCGCTAAGGCTCGGGAGATTTGGGCTACCCTCATGCGTTTTCATGAGGGAACCACTCAAGTCAAAACCCGTCTCTACGAGTCGCACAAGCGAGAGTATGAGAACTTTCGGTACATGACTGGCGAGAGCATAGAAAGTTTATTTGCTCGCTTTCAGGTGATTGTCAACAGGATGAGGGCTAACAAGGAGTTGTTGCCTTTCGACGATCATGAGTGGGCTCTCAAGCTTTTACACACTCTCGATCGGTCGGTGTGGTACTCCAAGGTTCAGGCGATCATCGAATCGCCTAACTATGAGACTCTCGCGTGCGACGAGCTCTTTAGTAAGCTCAAGTCCAGTGAGATTGACGTTATGGCGAGGGCTTCTTATGAAAATCCTTCTGGCCCGTCGATGGCTTTGGTTTCTGGCTCTTCTTCTAACACCTCTGGAGGCTTTGCTTTGTCATCTCTTCTTTCTGTCACAGAGGAGCAGCTGGAGTTCATGGCGGACGACGAGTTGGCCCTGCTTGCCAACCGGTTCTCGCGGTTCCACAACAACCGCATGAACCGTCATCGTGGAGGAGGACGAGGTGGCTGCTACGAGTGTGGAGGCTCGGACCACTTCATCGCCAATTGCCCGAAGAAGAACAAGCAAGTCTTCGGCAAGGCGGATCATGGCCACAAGTATGACTCCGGCAAGCGCAAGGTGAAGTACGTCCCCGCCAAGCACAAGCAGAGGGACGACTTCAACAAGGAGTACATCAAGGATAAGTACTTGGAGAAGGCCCAGGCCGAGCAGCGTGCCTTCTTCGCCACGCTCAACGACGTCGACGACTCGGATGACGACTCCGCTGCATCAAGCGATGACGAGTCCGAGAAGAAGAAGAAGATCGAAGACAAGCTGAACGACCTCTGTTTCTTCGCTGACAACGAGGGCTTCTGCACCATGGCCCTCGACGATGAGGTCAACAGCGAGCTGGAGGAGATCCCTCGGAACGACGACGACGACGACACCTCCCAGGTATCACAAACCCCTGATGAGCTCTCTGCTGAGGTTGATAAACTTACTACCGCCCTCCTTAGTCAAGATAAGCTGCTTAGGCGTGCTGCTAGAGAGAGGAAGGAGTTTAGGCAGAAGTGGGAGGATGCAGTGAAGGAACTTGAGTCTATCAAGTCCACCGTTGTCGTGACTGAGGAAGATGAGTGTGAGATGTGCTCCAAGCACATGACTGACCTTCTCACTTTGAGGGGGAAGTATGTTGCTTTGGTTGGAGAGGTGGATGAGCTTAGGGCTAGACCCGTGTTGCTGGGTGCGTGCAATTCTTGTGCAGGCTTGCAATCCGAGTTGGTAGAGAAGAACGCCAAGATTGTGTCTTTTGAGAAGGCTAGCTCGGGTAGCACTTGTGTGTCTAGGTGTGCTTTGTGTGAGGGTTTGGAGATGGAGATTGCAAACGTGAAGCATGACAAGATGCAAACCGAGGAAGAAAACGCATACCTTCGGACCATCTTGTCATGGGTGTCTTGTGGTGAGCCGCAACTTGGGATGATGATTGCCCAATTCAAACGTGCTACTGGAGGTCCTGGTGTTGGTTTTGCTCAGGGTGTTGAGTGTGATACATCTTTCGGGAAGGTTGGAGAGTTTAGTGGTCTTAAGCCGAGTGAGAAGCCCAACTCCACCACTATTCCCAAACTGACCAAGATTCCACCCAAAGAGCCCCTCAAACCTAACACCAAGGATGGAGTGTTTGTGGAACCTCCAAGAGCTCCACCCAAGAAACAAACATGGGCTCCAAAACCAAACCGCCTCAGGAACAAACTAGACACTATGCCACCTATCCATGAGGAGCTCATGCCTCAAAAGAACCAAGTGATCCATACCCACTACCGTGAGTACCAACAACCCCCTATGAGAGCGATGAGGTACCACTGTGAGCACTGTGGGAAAGATGGACACTTGAGGGAGTTTTGCTTTCGGCGCAAGAGAGAGGAGCGCCGTGCAAAGGAGATGAACAACTCGGACATGTACTATCCTTTCCATGATGTACATGTGCCGACGGTTCAAAGGAGAGCTGCTAGGCCTAGAGGTCCAATGCCTCAAGGTCCTAGGCCGCAAGGAGGACGTGCCCGACGGGATCCTGCTTTTGTAGGGTACGGACCCCGTGACGGTGGCTTTGCTGTTGAGCGTTATCCACCACCGCATTTTGAGTATCGCGATGGACGCTCTTCCCTTAGCGGACCACATTTTCCTATACGTGGTGATCGCTTTCCCCGTAGGCGTGCTAGGAATGGTTTTGCTACTAACCCCAGTGGTACACCTCCCATTTTACTCACCCCAGTGTTGGATCGTATGCTCACCCTATGTCTTTTTATTGGTGTAGGTAAAACGATTGAAGGACATTTGGTTGGTTGATTCCGGGTGCTCAAGGCATATGACCGGAAACACCAAGTGGTTCTCCAGTCTTAGTCCAGTTGCCAGAAAGGAGTTTATCACCTTCAATAGCAAAGGTAAAGTGTTGTCTCGTGGGTCTGTGCGAGTTAATGAGCACTTTGTGTTGTGTGATGTTGCTCTTGTTTCTAACTTGCATTTTAACCTTCTTTCTGTTTCGCAACTCTTTGATGATGACTATGAGATTCGTTTTAAGCCGAATCTTAGTCGTATTTTAGATCCTCAGGGCAATCTTATGTGTTTGATTTCGCCCTTTGGGAAAGTCTTTCGTGCGAATTTCTCGGAGCCGTTTGGAATTTCTCGATGTCTTTTGGCTGGACCTTCCTCCTCTGATCTTTGGAAGTGGCATAGGAGACTAGGTCACCTGAGCTTTGACTTGCTTGCAAGGCTTAGTTCACTTGGCCTAATCCGAGGATTGTCCAAGTTGTGCATGGAGAAGGATCTTATTTGCCATTCTTGTAGACATGGGAAAATGGTAGCCGCTCCCCACCATCCGGTGAATCAGGTTATGACTAAGCGCCCTGGAGAGCTTTTACACATGGACCTTGTCGGTCCGGCTCGAGTGAGCTCGGTTGTGGGGAAGTGGTATGTGCTTGTTGTTGTTGATGATTTTTCAAGATATTCGTGGGTTTTCATTTTAGCTGAGAAAACTGAGACTTTTGCTTTTACTCGCAATCTAATTTTGCGACTTCAGAACGAGTTCCCTAAGAACTCGATAAGAGCTATTCGTAGCGATAATGGTTCTGAGTTCAAAAACTCGGATTTTGAAAAGTTTTGTAACTCTTTGGGTTTAGAGCATCAGTTTTCTCCTCCCTACACACCGCCACAAAATGGTGTTATAGAGAGGAAAAATTGGACCCTTGTAGAGATGGCTAGGACGATGCTCGATGAGCATAGGACTCCTAGGCGCTATTGGGCCGAGGCTATTAATACTGCATGCTATATTTCCAATCACATTTTTCTCCGTGCTTTCTTGAAGAAAAAATCTTATGAGTTGCGATTTGGAAAGCAACCCAAAGTGAGTTATTTTAGAGTTTTTGGTTGCCACTGTTTTATACTCAAGAAAGGCAACTTGGACAAGTTTGAGTCTCGTTCTTCTGACAGTGTATTTTTGGGTTATGGTAATCACAATCGTGCATATCGTGTACTTAACCTTGATACTAACCGAGTCATGGAGATATCCGATGTCACCTTCGACGAGACCATGCATTGTACTTCTTCTAGATTTGAGCGTGCAGGCGATCACGAGGTTGGCGAACCTCTTTTTGATGATGAGGAAGAAGGTGCTGAAGGAATTGATGATCCATCACTTCCTCCACCTGCTGTGCCGATTGGGTCGACTTCGACCATGACTGCTCGCGGCCCCGACCCGTCTTCTTCCACTACATGGGGGGCGTGTGATCCACCACCTCGGGCTGTACCACTTGTATCCGAGGAGGCACCAGCTACTGTTGAGGGGGAGGTTACTTCAGCAAGGGAGGCGCCACGACACATTCAGCGCCAACACCCACCTCAACAGATGATCGACGACATCCACGAACGCGTCACTCGGTCTAGGTCACAACAAATCTCTCACTTTGCTCATTCTGCATTTGTTGTTGATTTTGAACCCCGAGATGTTGGACACGCTTTATCTGATCCGGATTGGGTCAATGCAATGCATGAGGAGCTTGAAAATTTTGAGAGAAAACGGGTTTGGGTTCTTCTTCCTCCTCCTCCTGAGTGTCACCCTATTGAGACAAAATGGGTTTTCAAAAACAAACAAGGAGAGGATGGCCATGTTGTGAGAAACAAGGCCAGACTTGTAGCCCAGGGGTATAGTCAGAAGGAGGGGATAGACTATGAGGAGACTTTTGCTCCTGTAGCTCGTTTGGAGGCAATTAGGATCCTCTTGGCTTTTGCTGCATCCAAAGGTTTCAAACTTTTTCAAATGGATGTCAAGAGTGCCTTCCTAAACGGCTACATAAAAGAAGAGGTGTATGTGAAACAACCTCCCGGTTTCGAAAATTCCAAGTTTCCAAACCATGTTTTTAAACTTCACAAAGCTTTGTATGGTTTGAAGCAAGCCCCTAGAGCCTGGTATGATAGGTTAAAAACCTTTTTGCTTGCTAAGGGTTTTAAAATGGGATGTGTGGATAAAACTCTTTTCCTCCTCAAGCAAGGCAATGACACTTTGTTGGTTCAGATTTACGTGGATGATATCATTTTCGGTGGTTCTTCTCATGCTTTGGTTGCCAAGTTTGCAGATACTATGAGCAGGGAATTTGAGATGAGCATGATGGGCGAGTTGACGTTTTTCCTCGGATTGCAAATCAAGCAATCCCGAGAGGGGACATTCGTGCACCAGGGCAAGTACACCAAGGACATATTGAAGAAGTTCGATATGGGTGAGGCCAAGCCTCTTCCAACACCCATGTCGACCACGACGGCCCTGGATGCGGACAAGGATGGAGAAGCTGTGGACCAGAAGGAGTATCGGAGTATGATCGGGTCGCTGCTGTACCTGACGGCGACACGCCCGGACATTCAGTTCGCGGTGGGTCTCTGCGCGCGCTTTCAGGCGTCGCCGCGCACTTCTCACCGTTAGGCGGTCAAGCGCATTATGAGGTACTTATGTTTCACACCTGAGTTCGGGATTTGGCATTCTGCTTCTTCCACCCTCTCTCTTTGCGGTTACTCGGATGCTGATTTTGCTGGTTGCCGACTTGAGCGCAAGTCCACCTCTTAGACTTGTCAGTTTTTGGGTTCTTCTCTAGTCTCTTGGTCTTCTCACAAGCAGTCTAGTGTCGCACAGTCTACCACAAAGGCTGAATATGTTGCTGCGGCTAGCTGTTGTTCCCAGTTGTTGTGGATGATGGCCACTTTGCGTGATTTTGGTCTAAGCTTTTCTCGAGTTCCATTGCTTTGTGACAGCACGAATGCGATTAGCGTTGCTAAGAACCCCGTGCTGCACTCTAAGACCAAACACATTGATGTGCGCTTTCATTTCTTGCGAGACCACTATGAGAAGGGTGATATCGACCTTCATCATGTCGATACTCATCTTCAATTGGCAGATATTTTCACCAAGCCTTTGGACCAATCAACCTTTGTTAGGTTGAGAGGTGAGCTTGGTGTGTGTTTTCCCTTTTAGTTGGGGGAAACATTCTGGTCTTTGTATCATAGACTGACTTCTTTCATTTTGTTTCTATTTAGTTTCTACATATCTACATCTTTATCATTTTGAGCTTCATGTCTATAATCTGTAGAATGAATCTATGCTCTGATTAGTGTATGGTCTGATAATATATGATGATGTTTGTAGCTTAGGCTCTTTTTGATCACTAATACATGTTGTGAGCTGAGCTACTTTTCAGAACTGTGAATATGCATAACTCAACATATAAATTGAAACATGTTCACCATTGAGTTTAGCAACTAGCATTTGTAGAAGGTGTTGAAGTCACTTGTGATTTTCATATATGCTAGGTTGCTATGTCTCTAGTTCTGAGTCCTTCACTTGCTTGGTGTGTTCATATTCTATTAGAATTTGAATCAAGTCTAAGTAAATTAAAAAAATCGAGATGAGATTACTTGACAGCACATCACGGTATCGAGACTGTTTCTCATTGCACTTTGAGTCAAACTTGAGCCGTGTAGTGTAAGACCGAAACCGTTGCTTCAAGCTTCTGATTGCTTATGCATAGGCTTAGCTCGGTTGAAAAGTTAGGCAATGTCAAGTTTTCAACCTCTCGCAATCACATGCTGAATTTCTTAAACTTGTGTAATCACCGCTGCAACTCCGATAAAATTTTGAAAGCACAAGTCTATGTTTCATTCTATAGCATGATGATTGAACTTTGCTAGGGGTAGTTCACCTTGTATACATGTTTAGCACTTGTGTAACTTCCTGTCTATACATGTTTGGTGCTATGTTGATGGTGAAACCCTTTCTGAATGGCTTAAAACTGCTCACTTTGCTCATATGTTCATATTTCGTATTCTGTGATCAGTTTGAGCCTTTGCTGGCATTTATGCTTGTTATTGAATCATTGGATCAGCACTCTTAGAGCATCTATTCTTTCTATCGACTATATATCTGAAGCTGCTAACCTGCATTTGTGACTCATATGCATTTTGCCTTGTTGTGTGCATTTTCAACTAAGGGGAGAAATTTGACAAATCATGTCCCTAGTTAGTTGTATGCACTATTGAAGGGGGAGTTTGCGTGCTTGTTTTATTTGACAAGTTTTGTTGGTCAATTGGTTTGAAGCAGTTTTTCAATTGGTTTGGAGCGGTTCTCCTAGTTGTGTTGAGACTTTGCCTCTTTCTGGAGGAACTAGCCTGTCTTTGTCTCTTTTGCTCTGACTACCTTCTTGCTAGTGGTGTTGAGCCTGTTCTACCTCTTCTTGAGGGCTAGCTTTCCTTTGCTTGGTTGCGTCGAGCCTTTGCCCATGTCTTTGGGAACCAAGTTGTCTCGCTCATTCCATTTTGACTTCTTCTGGCTTTGCTTCGCTTTTGGTCGATTGGTTGAGTTCGCTTACTTATTCTTCCTTCTTCTTCTATCTTCATATGATTTGTGTTGGTAGTTGACAATGCACTCATCAAGGGGGAGATTGCGGATACATGGGTGTATGCCGGATCTTGAAATGATGAGTGATTGTCAACTAGGATGATGCGCATGTTCTTTGGCTTGTGTTGTGCAGGTGTCGAGCTCGGATACGGTGATCAAAGGCAAGGTGAAGGTCAAGTAGAGACGTGTTGTGCCGATGGACCCGAAGCGATGAAGGGCAGACGTGAGGCTTGGACTGACGGACCGGTGGCCTAAGGATCGACCGTGGTGGCTGACAGCCTTGGACAGTGACAAGTGAAGACTTGCGTGTGGACGGGGTGCACGGGCGGTGCATCCCTCTACGGCGTCGGTTTGGTGGTTGAGCCACAAAAAAACCACCGAGTGGACGGTTTCCAGGTTTGGGCCTCAAAACCTGGGTGCGGCCGGTTTTTGAGTTTGGGCCACAAAACTCGGGCTGAGGACAGTTTCCACGTTTGGGCCTCAAAACCTGGGCACTGACGGGTTTCTGATTTTGGGCTACAAAACTCAGGCGACGGACGACAAATTTCCCGGTTTCGGCCTCAAAACCGGGGGATGGCCCAGGTTTCCCGGTTTTGGCCTCAAAACCGGGGGGAGGTCCATGAAAAGGACGAGCGGCGCCTGGCGGCACGTGGCGGCATCCGGTGAGGTCGCATCGAGGCGAAGCTACCTGATGTGCGGGCGTGGCCGTCGGATCAACATCAACATCGAGTTGGTCAGGAATAACCTTATGGTTAGCCTGCTCGCTCATTAGCTGTAAGGGTAGAAGGGGAATAATTGTATTAGGCTATATAAAGAGAGGTCACCCCTCCCTCCAGAATATCTCAGCCATTGCTATTTTCATTCTAGGGTTTCCTGCTTCCCATTCCCTGCTGTAGCTAGTGAGATCCGCAGAGACGGTGAACAATACCTCTGTGTATTTGGATTTTGCGGAAACGGGACCGGATTCCCGTTGTCTCCTCGTGGGGACGAATTTCGACTGGCAATTCGTGGTCTCGATTCACGTTTTGAACTTGTTCTTCGCGTTCTTCGTTTCTCCACGATTTTCCTGTCACTCGATCTCCCTCCTCGCTGCGTCTTTTTCGAATCCACTTGAACTAACTTGTTCTTTGATGTGAGGAGAACATTTCCACCAAAGGTATTCATCTCAATCCTCACGAACAAATAGATCAGGTCGATTCAAGTTTCGTGGTGGTTTTTTGGTTCTTGCACCTTCCCTTTCGATTTCCCGTTGATTGAGTTGATTTGAGCGGATGATTTCTTGGGGATAGTCTCCCAACTACCTCGTGATCATCTTCTCCAATTTTGGGATCAAGGGATTTTGATTTGGATCAGATTTGAGAAGATTTGGGTGAAGAGCGACCAAAATCGCCCTTTCTGGGCACTCGCGGATAGTCCGGCGCTGTGCCCGCGGACAGTCCGCGCATCAGGACTTGGCCAGATCAGTGGCCACGAGTCTCAGCTGTTTGAGTCCAGGTTGACCGGCGGACAGTCCGCCGTTGCAACCCGCGGACAGTCCGAGACTGTCCAGAGCTATTTCAGCAGAGGTGCTATTTTGCTCTTTTGGCCGACGGACAGTCCGCCACCGGAGCCCGGACAGTCCGCCGTTGGGCAGACAGTCCTCGGACTGGACTCCGGACAGTCCGGGATTCGGCCGTGTGCTGATTTTTAGTGCGTTTGCTCTCCCGGCTTTTCGGCTTGGTTTTCGGACTTTTTGTTTGGTCCTAGAGTTCACCAAGGAACCTCTCTAGGTATCTTTGCTACTCGTTAGCATTGGTATTTGGAGATTTCCTGACGTAGTCGTCCATCTACGTTCGGGAGTCGGTTTTTGGGGTGGAATTTGAGCCGAAGCTTTTGGGTTTTGACTCGCTCTCGTTTTGTGGTGCCTCGCTGTGATCCTAGGGATCATCCACCCTCTTCCAAGGGTCGAGGGCATCACGTTTGCACTCAAAGCTTTTGGGGGTTGATTTGTGGGACAAAAGTCAAAGTTTCGAAAGAAATTTTTAGGCTCCCATTCACCCCCCCTCTGGTCGCTTTCTCGTAGAGTTCTCGGTCCTTCAATTGGTATCGGAGCAGGTTAAGGATCTTCCACCTTAGCCGGTTCCAGATCCACAGGAGGCGACATGGATCGCGGTGTGGGCAAACCACCGTTTTTCGATGGGACGAACTATGTGTATTGGAAGATACGCATGTCGGCCTATCTCCAGAGTATGGGTGCTTCGATTTGGGATATTTGCAACTCTGCAGATTATGTGGTCTTGGCTGCTCGTGTGACTCAGCATCAGATTGATGAGCACGATACCAATAGCCGAGCCCGTAATGCTCTTTTCTCATGTTTGAGCATGTCTGAGTTTGATCGCGTTTCTCACCTCGCTACGGCTCGGGAGATTTGGGCTACCCTCATGCGTTTTCATGAGGGAACCATTCAAGTCAAAACCCGTCTCTACGAGTCACACAAGCGAGAGTATGAGAACTTTCGGTACATGCCTGGTGAGAGCATAGAAAGTTTATTCGCTCGCTCTCACGTGATTGTCAACAGGATGAGGGCTAACAAGGAGTTGTTGCCTTTCGATGATCATGAGAGGGCTCTCAAGCTTTTACACACTCTCGATCGGTCGGTGTGGGACTCCAAGGTTGAGGCGATCATCGAATCGCCTAACTATGAGACTCTCACGTGTGACGAGCTCTTTAGTAAGCTTAAGTCCAGTGAGATTGACGCCATGGCGAGGGCTTCTTATGAAAATCCTTTTGGCCCGTCAATGGCTTTGGTTTTTGGCTCTTCTGCTAACACCTCTGGAGGCTTTGCTTTGTCATCTCTTCTTTCTATCACAGAGGAGCAGCTGGAGTTCATGGCAGACGACGAGTTGGCCCTGCTTGCCAACCGGTTCTCGCGGTTCCACAACAACCGCATGAACCGTCCTCGTGGTGGAGGACGAGGTGGCTGCTACGAGTGTGGAGGCTCGGACCACTTCATCGCCAATTTCCCGAAGAAGAACAAGCAAGTCTTCGGCAAGGCGGATCATGGCCACAAGTACGACTCCGGCAAGCGCAAGGTGAAGTACGTCCCCGCCAAGCACAAGCTGAGGGGCAGCTTCAACAAGGAGTACATCAAGGATAAGTACTTGGAGAAGGCCCAAGCCGAGCAGCGTGCCTTCTTCGCCACGCTCAACGACGTCGACGACTCGGATGATGACTCCGCTGCATCAAGCGATGACGAGTCCGATAAGAAGAAGAAGATCGAAGACAAGCTGAACGACCTCTGTTTCTTCGCCGACAACGAGGGCTTCTGCACCAGGGCCCTCGGTGATGAGGTCAACAGCGAGCTAGAGGAGATCCCTCTGAACGACGATGACGACGACACCTCGCAGGTATCACAAACCCCTGATGAGCTCTGTGCTGAGGTTGATAAACTTACTGCCGCCCTCCTTAGTCAAGATAAGCTGCTTAGGCGTGCTTCTTGAGAGAGGAAGGAGTTTAGGCAGAAGTGGGAGGATGCGGTGAAGGAACTTGAGTCTGTCAAGTCCACCATTGTCGTGACTGAGGAAGATGAGTGTGAGATGTGCTTCAAGCACATGACTGACCTTCTCACTTTGAGGGGGAAGTATGTTGCTTTGGTTGGAGAGGTGGATGAGCTTAGAGCTAGACCTGTGTTGCTGGGTGCGTGCAAGTCTTGTGCAGGCTTGCAATCCGAGTTGGCAGAGAAGAATGCCACGATTGTGTCTTTTGAGAAGGCCAGCTCGGGTAGCACTTGTGTGTCTAGGTGTGCTTTGTGTGAGGGTTTGGACTTGAGCCAGAGCTTTTGGGTTTTGACTCGCTCTCGTTTGGTGGTGCCTCGCTGTGATCCTAGGGATCATCCACCCTCTTCCAAGGGTCGAGGGCATCACATTTGCACTCAAAGCTTTTGGGGGTTGATTTGTGGGACAGAAGTCAAAGTTTCGAAAGAAATTTTTAGGCTCCCATTCACCCCCCTCTGGTCGCTTTTTGGTAGAGTTCTCGGTCCTTCACACGGTTTACTCCATATATGTCCAACATGCTAAAAAAATTCAAGATTTTTCAACCAATTCTGGTCAAACTTAAACTGCAAATGAGGCAGATTCTCAATTTTTCCGGTTGAAAGAATCAAGGGATTGTGATCATAAACCTCTCTAGGCAGTCTGTTCACAGAGGCTCTGGGGAAAACATCTTCCCATTGCTTGGACACCAAAATTCTATCCAATTTTTCCAGAATAGGAGGATTTTGGTTATTTGACCATGTAAACAGGCCACCACTCATAACCAACTCTCTCAGCTCATAAAACTCTATTAAGGAATTGAACACACTCGTATACTTATGTACTCTATCCATAGTATTTTTCTCTTTTAGGTATCTAATAATGTTAAAATCACCTCCCACAACAAGAGGCTCGGTACTCATAGCACAAAAACTAGACAATTCAGCTAGAAAGGCCATTTTGTGTTCATCCTGAGCAGCCCCATAAACCACAATTAAGTTCCATTTGATTCTTAAAAGTTTGTCCCATAGATTCACTTGCAACATAAAATCCCCATGTTTAAAGGATCCAACATCAAATCTTTCTAGTCTCACACCAACCAAAATCCCACCAGATTTCCCTTTAGAAGCATTCCACAACCATAAAAAATCCTGATTAATATCAAAATTCCGAAGCATAGAGTCCTCACAATTTGCAACCATTGTTTCTTGTAAGCCAACAAAATGTAACTCATGCTTAAGGATCAGATTTTTTAAGAAAGTAGAGACTCCTTTTTTCTTGAGACCTCTACAATTCCATATCAAACCACGAATTACCATTTTTTTTCTTTTCTTTTTTCCTTTTATACAGATTCTTAGGGATCTGAAACCCCTTTGAATCATGCAGGCCAAGATCTTCCTGGTCCTGCTTCCTCCCCCCGGGGAGAAATTACATTTTTCCTTCCACTAGACTTTTTCCTTAACAACAATTGTGTCATCTCTTCAACATCAAAATCCTCTTCCCATTCAAGCTCACAACTCATTTTATTTTCAGGAATGGATTCCAGGATTTCTACAGGTTTGTTAGCATTGGCCATATGCATATGTTTAGAAAAAAGGCAATTTCTAACTAGTTCAAGTTCTTTAATAATATCAAAGGTAGCAAAATTATCATCAGTAACACTAACACCCATTTCTACAGCCAGATTATTTAGAGCACTATTAGATAACTCAGAAAGTTTTGATGGTAAGTTGGGGTTACCTTCCAAAGACCTTTTCTTTGAAGGACCGAGAATGCAATAGCAGGGCAACCAGAGGGGGGGGGGGGGGGGTGAATGGGAGCTCAAATATTTCTTTCGAAACTTTGGCCCTTTGTCCCAAAATCAACCCCAAGAGCTTCGATCGAAACCGTGATGCCCACGACCCTTGGAAGAGGGTGGATGATCCCTAGGATCACAGCGAGGCACCACAAAGCGATAGCGAACCAAACGCCAAAAGCACTGGAGCAAGTTCAACCCTCAAAAACCAAGTCTCGAACGTAGATAGATGGCTACGTCGAGAAACTCCTAAATACCTATGCTAACTAGTAGCAAAGATACCTAGAGAGGTTCCTTGATCAACTCTAGGGTCAAACGAGAAGTCCGGAAACCGAGCGGAGAAGCCGGGAGAGCAAACGCACCAAACTGGAACACACAGCCAACTCGCGGACTGTTCGGCCCTGAGGTCCCGGACTGTCCGCCCCTACTGCGGACGGTCCGCGAGGGGATGGCAGACCGTCCGCCGGTCAAAAGAGCAAAACAACAGTGTTGTTGAAACACCTCTGGACAATCCCGGACTGTCCGCGGGTTGTAACGGCGGACTGTCCGCCGGTCAACCTGGACACAAACAGCAGGAACCCACGGCCACTGATCTGGCCAAGTCCCCGACGCGCGGACTGTCCACGGGAGGAACGACGGACTGTCCGCGACCTCCCAGTGAGGGCGATTTTGGTCGCCCCTCACACAACTCTTCCCAAATCCGAATCAAAACTCAATCCCACGCTCCCAAACTTGGAGAAGATGATCACGAGGTAGTTAGGAGACTATCCCCAAGAAATCATCCGCTCAAATCAACTCAAACATCGGGAAATCGAAAGGGGAGGAGTATGAACGAAAAAGCGTCACGAAAATGAAATCAACCCGATCTACTTGTTCGTGAGGAGTTAGATGAATTCCTTCGGTGGAAATGATCTCCTCACTATAAAGAACAAGTTGATTCAAACGGATTTCGCAAAGACGTAGTAGAGAGAGAGATCGAGTGACGGGAAAATCATGGAGAAACGAAGAACGCGAAGAACACGAACAAAACACGAATCAAGTCATCGATCTGCATCCGTGTGGCTACCACACGCTACAACAGTGAGATTATGGTCTCACTTCCTCAAAATCTTCAGTACACAGAGGTATGATTCTCTGCGGATCTCAGTAGCTACAGCAGGGGATTGGGAGAGCAGGAAACCCTAGAAGCAAAGAGCAAATGATTGAGATGGAATGGGAGGAGGGTGTCTCCCTCTACTTATCCTAATTCTAATTCCTACTCTACCCCTCACTAATTACAAAGCGAACCAGCTAAACCCTAGGGTTATTCTGGACCAACTCGAAGATGCTGGTGATCCGACGACCACGCCCGCACAACTGGTAGCGTTGCCTCGACGCAACCTCACAGATTGCCACCACGTGCCGCCACTGCTCCACTCGTCCTTTTCCCGGACTTCGCCCCCAGTTTGGTGGCCCAAATCGGGAAACCAGCCTTCACGACCAACCCCCGGTTTTGAGGCCCAAACCGGGAAACCAGCCGTCCAACACCTGAGTTTTGTGGCCCAAACTCAGCAAACCCGCAACACCCAGGTTTTGAGGCCCAAACCTGGAAACCGTCCTCAGCCCGAGTTTTGTGGCCCAAACTCGGAAACCATCCGCGCCCAGGTTTTGAGGCCCAAACCTGGAAGCCGTCCACTCGGTGGTTTTTCTGTGGCTCAACCACCAAACCGAGCCCTAGAAGGGATGCACCGCCCGTGCACCCCGTCCACCGACACGTGTCCCCAGGTCCTCGACCCAGGCAACACCGTGCCCGCAAGTCTTCGCTCGTCGCTGTCCCAGGCTGTCAGCCACCACAGCTGATCCTCGGGCCACCAGTCCCTCAGTCCAAGCCTCACGTCCGCCCTTCGCCACTCTCGGTCCATCGGCACGGCACGTCTCTACTTGACCTTCACCTTGCCTCTGATCACTGTATCCGTGCTCGACACCTGCACAACACAAGCCAAAGAACATGCGCATTATCCCAGTTGATAATCACTCATCACTCAGAGACTCGGCATACACCCATGTATCCGCAATCTCCCCCTTGATGAGTGCATTGTCAACTACCAACACAAATCATAATGGAAACAGAAGAAGGAAGGAAGAAAGAGAGAGAACTCGACCAAATGACCCAAAAGCATGTCAAAGCCGAAGAAGGTCAAGTGGAAAGAGCAACACAACTTGGTTCCCAAAGACATGGGCAACGGCTCGACGCAACCAAGCAAAGCAAAGCTAGCCCTCAAGAAGAGGTAGAACAGGCTCAACACCGCTAGCGAGAAAAGTTGATACCAATTGAAAGATCAACTGAAATTCAAGCAAAACAGAGCTAGCCCTCAAGAAGAGGCAAAACAGGCTCAACACCGCTAGCGAACTCCCCCTCAAATAGTGCACACAACCAGGAGATCTCATGATTTGTCAATATTTTCTCCCCCTTAGTTGAAAATGCACCAACAAGCAAATGTGCACAAGCACTCAAAATTTTCTCCCCCTTGACAGAATATCTCCCTCCAAATATGCATATGAGTTAAAATGCAAGTTAGCAGCTTCAGGAATATAATCAAAAGAGTGCAAAGATGCTCTACACAATTATGTTCCGATGACTTCAACAATATCCATAAGAAGCTAGCAAAGGCTCAAACTGATCACCAGATACGAAATATGAATATGAGAGCAAAAAGAGCAGTTTTCAGCCAAAAAGATGTTCACCATCAAAATAGCACAAAACATGTATAGACAGGATATCCGACAAGTGCTAAACATGTATACAAGGTGAACTACACCTAGCACAGTTCAATCATCATGCTATAGAATGAAACATAGACTTGTGTATCCAAATTTTATCGGAGGTGCAGCAGTTAAATTACACAAGTTCAAGTTTCAGCATGTGATTGCGAGAGGTTAAAAACTTGTCATTGCCTAACTTTTCAACTGTGCGAAGCCTATGCAAAAGCAATCAGAAGCTTAAAGCAATAGTTTCGGTCATACACTACACAACTCAAGTTTAACTCAAAGTGCAATGAGAAACAGTCTCGAAACTGTGATGTGCTGACAAGCAGAGCCATCTCGATCTTTTCAGTTCACTTAACTTGGTTCAGATTTTAAAATAGAATATGAACATACCAAGCAAGTGAATGACTCAACACTAGAGACATAGCAACCTAGCATATATGAAGAGCACAAGTGATTTCAACACATTCTACACACGTTAGTTGCATATCTCAACGGTGAACATTTTCAAGTTTTATGATCATTAATCAGATTCACCATTCATAAAATAGCTCTGCTCACAACATGTAACAGTGATCAGAAAGGGCATAAGCTACAACATCACTATAAAGCATCGGAGCACATACTATACAGAACATAGTCACATTCTAAGGATTATATACATGAAGCTCTGAATGTAAATATGCAAGATGAAATGCAGAAAAGATGCAAGAAGAAACCAAAATGAAAAACACAAAGTCAGTGTATAAAACAGGAGTCAAAATGTTTCCCCCATCTAAAAGGGGAAACACACACCAAGCTCACCTCTCAACCTAGCAAAAGTTGATTGGTCCAAAGGCTTGGTGAAAATATCAGCCAACTGATGATGAGTATCGACATGGCAAATGTCGATATCACCCTTCTCATAGTGGTCTCGCAGAAAATGAAAGCGCACATCAATGTGTTTGGTCTTAGAGTGCAGCACGGGGTTCTTAGCAACGCTAATAGCACTCGTGCTGTCACAAAGCAAAGGAATGCGAGAAAAGCTTAGACCAAAATCACGCAAAGTGGCCATCATCCAAAGTAACTGGGAACAGCAGCTAGCCGCAGCAACATACTCAACCTCCGTGGTAGACTGGGCGACACTAGACTGCTTGCGAGAAGACCACGAAACAAGAGAAGAACCAATAAACTAGCAAGTCCCAGAAGTGGACTTGCGATCAATGCAACAACCAGCAAAATCGGCATCGGAATAACCGTAAAGGGAGAGGATGGAGGAAGCAGAATACCGAATCCCAAATTCTGGAGTGAAGGATAAGTATCTCATAATGCGCTTGACCGCCTGACGGTGCGAGGTGCGCGGCGATGACTGGAATCGCGCGCAAAGACACACCGCGAACTGAATGTCCGGGCGTGTCGCCGTCAGGTACAGCAGCGACCCAATTATACTCCGGTACTCCTTCTGGTCCACTGCTTCTCCCTCCTTGTCCGCATCCAGGGCCGTCGTGGTCGACATGGGTGTTGGAAGAGGCTTGGCCTCATCCATATCGAATTTCTTCAAGATGTCCTTGGTATACTTACCCTAGTGCACAAACGTTCCCTCTCGAGATTGCTTGATTTGCAATCCGAGGAAAAACGTCAACTCGCCCATCATGCTCATCTCAAACTCCCTGCTCATAGTATCTGCAAACTTGGCAACCAAAGCATGAGAAGAACCACCAAAAATGATATCATCCACGTAAATCTGGACCAAGAGAGTATCATTGCCTTGCTTGAGGAGAAAGAGCGTTTTATCCACACATCCCATTTTAAAACCCTTAGCAAGCAAAAAGGTTTTCAACCTATCATACCAGGCTCTAGGGGATTGTTTCAAACCATACAAAGCTTTGTGAAGTTTAAAAACATGGTTTGGAAACTTGGGATTTTTGAAACCAGAGGGTTGTCTCACATATACTTCCTCTTCTATGTAGCCATTTAAGAAGGCACTCTTGACATCCATTTGAAAAAGTTTAAACCCTTTGGATGCAGCAAAAGCCAAGAGTATCCTAATCGCCTCCAAACGAGCTACAGGAGAAAAAGTCTCCTCATAGTCTATCCCCTCCTTCTGACTATACCCCTGGGCTACAAGTCTAGCCTTGTTTCTCACAACATGGCCATCCTCTCCTTGTTTGTTTTTGAAAACCCATTTTGTCCCAATTGGGTGACACTCAGAGGGTGGAGAAACTAGAACTCAAACCCGATTTCTTTCAAAATTTTCCAACTCCTCATGCATGGCATTGACCCAATCTGGATCCGTCGAAGCGTGTCCAACATCTCGGGGTTCAAAATCAGCAACAAATGTAGAATGAGCAAAGTGAGAGATTTGTTGTGACCTAGACCGAGTGACGCGATCGTTGATGTCGCCGATCATCTGTTGAGGCGGGTGTTGGCGCTGGATGTGTCGTGGCGCCTCCCAAGCTGATGTAGCCTCCCCCTCAACAGCAGTTGGTTCCTCCTCGGGTACAAAAGGTACCGCTCGAGGTGGCGGATCCCACGACCCCCAAGTAGTAGAGGAAGAAGGGTCTGGGCTGTGAGTCGTAGTAGAAGCCACTCCTTGCGGCATAGCAGGTGGAGGAGGTGCTGGATCATCCATCCCTTCAGCACCTTCGTCCTCGTCATCAAAAAGAGGCTCTCCAACCTCATGATCACCTACACGCCCAAAACGAGAAGAATGACAAACCATGGTCTCGTCGAAGGTGACATCGGATGTCTCCATGACTCGGTTAGTATCAAGGTTAAGTACGCGATATGCACGAGTATGAGTGTCATAACCCAAAAATACACCGTCAGAAGAACGAGACTCAAACTTGTCCAAGTTGCCCTTTTTTAGTATAAAACAATGGCAACCGAAGACTCTAAAATAACTCACCTTGGGTTGTCTTCCAAAACGCAACTCATAAGAAGTCTTTTTCAAGAAAGCTCGGAGAAAAATGCGATTGGAAATGTAGCATGCAGTGCTCATAGCTTCGGCCCAATATCGCCTAGGAGTCCTATGCTCATCGAGCATCGTCCTGGCCATCTCTACAAGGGTTCGATTCTTCCTTTCTACAACACCATTCTGAGGCGGTGTGTAGGGGGAAGAAAACTGATGCTCTAAACCCAAAGAGTTACAAAACTTTTCAAAATCCGAATTCTTGAATTCGGAACCATTATCACTCCTAATAGCTCGCATCGAGTTCAAAGGGAACTCGTTCTGAAGACGCAAAATTAGATTGCGAGCAAAGAAGAAAGTCTCGGTTTTCTCAGCTAAAAAGAAAACCCACGAATATCTCGAAAAATCGTCGACAACAACAAGCACGTACCACTTCCCCCCAACCGAGCTCACCCGAGCCGGACCAACAAGGTCCATGTGCAAAAGCTCTCCAGGGCGCTTGGTCATGACCTGAGTCACTGGATGGTGGGGAGCGACAGCCATCTTCCCA
Source organism: Coix lacryma-jobi var. lacryma-jobi (assembly GCA_009763385.1). Lineage (NCBI taxonomy): Eukaryota > Viridiplantae > Streptophyta > Magnoliopsida > Poales > Poaceae > Coix > Coix lacryma-jobi. The sequence goes on from CM019829.1 coordinate 124,950,968, forward strand.
TGTCTACAAGAGTGGCAAACAAGATCCTTCTCCATGGATAACTTGGGCAATCCTCGGATTAGGCCAAGTGAACTAAGCCTTGCAAGCAAGTCGAAGCTCAGGTGACCAAGTCTCCTATGCCACTTCCAAAGATCAGAGGAGGAAGGTCCAGCCAAAAGACAACGAGAAATTCCAAACGACTCCGAGAAATCCGCACGAAAGACTTTCCCAAAGGGCGAAATCCCATAAACAAGATTGCCCTGAGGATCCAAAATACGACTGAGATTCGGCTTAAAACGAATCTCATAGTCGTCATCAAAGAGTTGCGAAACAGAAAGAAGGTTAAAATGCAAGTTAGAAACAAGAGCAACATCGCGCACCACAAAGTGCTCATTAACCCGCACCGACCCACGAGACAATACCTTACCTTTGCTATTGTCGCCGAAGGTGATAAACTCCTTTACGGCAACAGGACTAAGACTGGAGAACCACTTGGCGTTTCCGGTCATGTGCCTCGAACACCCGGAATCCACCAACCAAACGTTCTCCAATCATTTTACCTATATCAATAAAAAGACATAGGGTGAGCATACGGTCCAACACTGGGGTTAGTGAAGTAGGAAGAATACCAGTGTTGGGCCAGGTGCTCAAAAGAACGGTTAGCAGAAAAACCATTCCTAGCACGCCTACGAGAAGAGCGATCACCACGTAGAGGAAAACGTGGTCTGCTAAGGGAGGAGCGTCCATCGCGATACTCAAAACGCGGTGGGGGAAAACGCTCAACTACAAAGCCACCGCCACGGGGTCCATAGCCCACAACTGCAAGCTCCCTCCGGGCACGCTCTCTTCGCGGCCTAGGCCTAGGAACTTGAGGTTTTGGACCTCTAGGCCTAGCAGCACGCCTCTGAACATTCGACGCATGTACATCATGGAAAGGATGGTACATGTCCGTGTTGTTCATCTTCTTTGCACGGCGCGCCTCTCTCTTGCGCCGAAAGCAAAACTCACTCAAGTGACCATCTCTCCCACAGTGCTCACAATGGTACCTCACCGCTCTCATAGGGGGTTGTTGGTACTCACGGTAGTGGGTGTGGATCACTTTGCCCTTCTGTGGCATAAGCTCCTCCTGGATGGGTGGCATGGTGTCCAGCTTGTTCTTGAGGTGGTTTGGTTTGGGAGCCCATGATTGTTTCTTGGGTGGAGCTCTCGGAGGTTCAACAAAGACCCCATCCTTGGTGTTAGGCTTGAGAGGCTCTTTGGGTGGAATCTTGGTAAGCTTGGGAGTAGTGGTTGAGTTGGGCTTCTCACATGGGTTAAGACCACTCGACTCTCCAATCTTGCCAAAAGATGAAACATCGACACCCGGAGCAAAACCTACACCTGGACCTCCAGCAGCTCGCTTGAATTGGGAGATCATCATCCCGAGCTGCGGCTCACCACTAGACACCCATGACAAGATGGTCCGAAGGTATGTGTTTTCTTCCTCGGTTTGCATCTTGTCATGCTTCGCATTCGCAATCTCCATCTCCAAACCCTCACAAAGAACACACCTAGCCACACATGTGCTACCTGAGTTGGCCTCTTCAAGAGACACAATCTTGGCATTCTTCTCTGCCAACTCAGATTGCAAGCCCGCACAGGACTTGCACGCACCCAACAGCGACGATCTAGCCTTCAGCTCATCCACCTCTCCTACCAACACAGCATACTTGCTTCTCAAAGTGAGAAGGTCAGTCATGTGTGTGGTGCACATCTCACACTCCTCCTCATCGGTAACAACTATGGTGGACTTGACAGATTCAAGTTCCTTCACCGTATCCTCCCACTTCTGCCTAAACTCCTTGCGCTCTCTACCAGCACGCCTAAGCAACTTATCCTGACTAAGGAGCGTGGCAGTAAGCTTCTCGACCTCAGCAGAAAGCTCGTCGGGGGTCTGAGCTACCTGGGAGGTGTCGTCGTCATCGTCGTTCCGAGGGGTGTCCTCTAGCTTGCCGTCGACCTCCTTGCCGAGGGCCATGGTGCAGAAGCCGTCGTCGTCGGCGAAGAAGCAGAGGTCGTTCAACTTGTCCTCGATCCTCTTCTTCTCGGACTCGTCGTCACTTGAAGAAGCGGAGTCGTCATCCGAGTCATCGACGTCGCTGAGCGTGGCGAAGAACGCACGCTGCTCAGCCTGAGCCTTCTCCAAGTACTTCGTCTTGATGTACTCCTTGTCGAAGTCGCCCTTCCGCTTGTGCTTCGCGGGGACGTACTTCTCCTTGCGCTTGCCGGAGTCGTACTTGTGCCCATGGTCCGCCTTGCCGAAGGTCTGCTTGTTCTTCTTCGGGCAATTGGCGATGAAGTGGTTGGGGTCGCCGCACTCGTAACATCCCGAGCGTCCTCCTCCGCGGCGACGGTTCATGCGGTTGTTGTGAAACCGCGAGAACCGGTTGGTGAGCAAAGCCAACTCGTCATCCCCCATGAACTCAAGCTGCTCCTCTGTGACAGATAGAAGTGAAGACAAAGCAAAGCCTCCAGAGGGGTTAGCAGAAGAGCCAGAAAGCAAAGCCATCGATGGGCCAGAAGGATTTTCATAAGAAGCCCTCGCCATGGCATCGATCTCACTGGACTTGAGCTTGCTAAAGAGCTCGTCGCATGTGAGAGTCTCATAGTTAGGCGATTCGATGATCGCCTGGACCTTTGAGTCCCACACCGATTGATCAAGAGTATGCAAAAGTTGCAAAGCTCTCTCATGATCATCGAAAGGCAACAGCTCCTTGTTAGCCCTCATCCAGTTGACAATCACCTGAAAGTGAGAGAATAAACTCTCTATGCTCTCGCCAGGCATATGTCGAAAGTTCTCATACTCTCGCTTGTGCGACTCGTAGAGACGGGTTTTGACTTGAGAGGTTCCCTCATGGAAACGCATGAGGGATGCCCAAATCTCCCGAGACGTAGCGAGGTGAGAAACGCGATCAAACTCCGTCATGCTTAAGCATGAGAAAAGAGCATTACGGGCTCGGCTATTGGCATCGTGATCGTCGATCTGACGCTGAGTCACACGAGCAGCCAAGACCACGTAATCAGCAGAGTTGCAAATATCCCAGATAGAAGCACCCATACTCTGTAGATAGGCCGACATGCGTATCTTCCAATACACATAGTTCGTCCCATCGAAGAACGGCGGTTTGCCCACGCCGCGATCCATGTCGCCTTCTGTGGATCTGGAACCGGCTAAGGTGGAACATCCTTAACCCGCTCCGATACCAATTGAAGGACCGAGAATGCAATAGCAAGGCGACCAGAGGGGGGGGGGGTGAATGGGAGCTCAAATGTTTCTTTCGAAACTTTGGCCCTTTGTCCCAAAATCAACCCCAAGAGCTTCGATCGAAACCGTGATGCCCACGACCCTTGGAAGAGGGTGGATGATCCCTAGGATCACAGCGAGGCACCACAAAGCGATAGCGAACCAAACGCCAAAAGCACTGGAGCAAGTTCAACCCTCAAAAACCAAGTCTCGAAGGTAGATAGATGGCTACGTCGAGAAACTCCTAAATACCTATGCTAACTAGTAGCAAAGATACCTAGAGAGGTTCCTTGATCAACTCTAGGGTCAAACGAGAAGTCCGGAAACCGAGCGGAGAAGCCGAGAGAGCAAACACACCAAACTACAACACACAGCCAACTCGCGGACTATCCGGCCCTGAGGTCCCGGACTGTCCGCGAGGGGATGGCGGACCGTCCGCCGGTCAAAAGAGCAAAACAACAGTGTTGCTGAAACACCTCTGGACAATCCCGGACTGTCCGCGGGTTGTAACGGCGGACTGTCCGCCGGTCAACTAGACACAAACAGCAGGAACCCGCGGCCACTGATCTGGCCAAGTCCCCGACGCGCGGACTGTCCGCGGGAGGAACGGCGGACTGTCCGCGACCTCCCAGTGAGGGCGATTTTGGTCGCCCCTCACACAACTCTTCCCAAATCCGAATCAAAACTCAATCCCACGTTCCCAAACTTGGAGAAGATGATCACGAGGTAGTTAGGAGACTATCCCCAAGAAATCATCCGCTCAAATCAACTCAAACACCGGGAAATCGAAAGGGGAGGAGTATGAACAAAAAAGCATCACGAAAACAAAATCAACCCAATCTACTTGTTCGTGAGAAGTTAGATGAATTCCTTCGGTGGAAATGATCTCCTCACTATAAAGAACAAGTTGATTCAAACGGATTTTGCAAAGACGCAATAGATAGGGAGATCGAGTGACGGGAAAATCATGGAGAAACGAAGAACACGAAGAACACGAACAAAACGCGAATCAAGTCATCGATCTGCAACTGTGTGGCTACCACACGCTACAACAGTGAGATTACGGTCTCACTTCCTCAAAATCTCCAGTACACAGAGGTATGATTCTCTGCGGATCTCAGTAGCTACAGCAGGGGATTGGGAGAGCAGGAAACCCTAGAAGCAAAGAGCAAATGACTGAGATGGAATGGGAGGAGGGTGTCTCCCTCTACTTATCCTAATTCTAATTCCTACTCTACTCCTCACTAATTACAGAGCGAACCAGCTAAACCCTAGGGTTATTCTGGACCAACTCGAAGATGCTGGTGATCCGACGGCCACTCCCGCACAACTGGTAGCGTTGCCTCGACGCAACCTCACCGATTGCCGCCAGTGCCGCCACCGCTCCACTCGTCCTTTTCCCGGACTTCGCCCCCGGTTTTGAGGCCCAAACTGGGAAACCAGCCATCCAACACCTGAGTTTTGTGGCCCAAACTCAGCAAACCCGCAACACCCAGGTTTTGAGGCCCAAACCTGGAAACCGTCCTCAGCCCGAGTTTTGTGGCCCAAACTCGGAAACCATCCGCGCCCAGGTTTTGAGGCCCAAACCTGGAAGCCGTCCACTCGGTGGTTTTTCTGTGGCTCAACCACCAAACCGAGCCCTAGAAGGGATGCACCGCCCGTGCACCCCGTCCACCGACACGTGTCCCCAGGTCCTCGACCCAGGCAACACCGTGCCCGCAAGTCTTCGCTCGTCGCTGTCCCAGGCTGTCAGCCACCACAGCTGATCCTCGGGCCACCGGTCCCTCAGTCCAAGCCTCACGTCCGCCCTTCGCCACTCTCGGTCCATCGGCACGGCACGTCTCTACTTGACCTTCACCTTGCCTCTGATCACTGTATCCGTGCTCGACACCTGCACAACACAAGCCAAAGAACATGCGCATTATCCCAGTTGACAATCACTCATCACTCAGAGACTCGGCATACACCCATGTATCCGCATTCTTGGCAATTGCCTCATTCTTCTCCATAGTGGTGAGATGAATGTCCTTCTTTAGCCTTTCACTCCTTCTTTCTGGTAGATTCTTCTCTTCAATTCCTTCAGCTTGAGATAACTTAGCCTTAACTTGCACATCATGTATATCCACCCTTTCCTCCCTATCAGCAACAGTAATCACACTTTCTTGGGAGTTGATCACCTGCTCTGACACACCTTCAAGAGAGGTAGTATCAGTCTGTTCAATGATAGGGTGCATACTATTGGAGCAATCCACCAAAGGTGCCAGAACATCAATTTTAACAAATCCCCCAAGCTTTGCATCAGCAACTTGCATAGCAGCACTACTATCATCATCCACAGTCATGATCCACACTTGTTGATCATTTTCCCCAACAGGCTTGTTCTGACTTCCCTGTCCTACCTCTGAATAAGCATCAATTTTCCTCAGTCTTTCAATCAAGGACTCACTTTCAGCATCAAACTCATCAAAGGTATCTGGAATATGCACTTTTTCAGCTATCTCAGCTTTGCCTCTAAGCTCACCATCCTGAGTCCCACTTTTTGTACCAGAGCCCTCAGCCTGATCACCTTGTTTAACAGCGTTTTCCTCACAACCCTGAGCTTTACTATCGGTCTTCTTGTTTACACCAGATTTTGGACCGAGAAAGTTATTATTTTGTAAACATAAACGACTGATTTATTAAGGAAAAGAATCGGCCTAAAAATAAAGAAGCTTATGTGGGTCAAAGCATAACCAAAAGGATTCATATTGACCAGCGCGATGGGCTTCGAAGACGTGTCGGGCTCAACCAAGGAGCTCAAATCCGAGTCGTCTTTATTTTTACGTATTATGTAACTTAGTCGTGTTAGGTCAGGAGTCAATCAGGTTATAAATAGTTAGAAACCCAGATTTTGTAAAGGACATCCAATCAATCAATACATCGGCCCTCGGCCAAAACCCTAGGAGTAGGAGTAACGTAGATCTCGGTGAGACCTTCAATCAAGCAGGGCTGCATCGGCATCGACCGACCTCCGGTTTGCTTGTAAGTTTCACCAATGGCTTATGTCATCGTGTAATAAGGCTGCATTGGCATCGACCAAACTCTTGTTAAGCCATGGCATGGCTAGTTATCGGTCTAAGCTCGTCTTTTGTGAGACTGTCTTGACTCTGATTCATCTCTTACTTTAAGTCGATCTTGACTAGTTATCGGCTCTACTGGCTTGGCAAGCTAGTAGATTCATTAAGTTATCGATGTTGTTTTATGTTTTAATATGTTTATTTACGTTTTAAACAACATCTTGCCCAATCAAGATTGACAAAGTAATCTAAATCTAAAAGACACTTAGTTTCGGCTATCCTGAGGTTTACACGCTCACAACAAAGGAAATAGCCGATTCAAGCTTTTTATCGACTATTTCGTCAATCTTGGTTGTTACATGTTGTGCGTTAGAGATATTCGATAAAGTCACGATCTGATCTAAGAGCAAATAGATTTGATCTAACATGTCTATTACGGCTGTATTCCTGAACCCCACTGATATATATGATAGATTAAGTCTGTTTATCTTAGTTTAAATCATGGCTTTGACGGATAGATCTTGTTCGTGCCTCATGAACCCTGAATCGGCTAAAATAGCCGATCCAGTTATGCTTTCTGCATAATATGTTCTTTTAAGTGGCTTGGAAATAACGGATCTACTCTTTGCACGAGACGTGATCTAGCTTGACCATCATCATGGCTGCATGGAGACACCCCACTGTTGATGTTTAAGCTATTTTATCGATCTATTTGTTATTATGGTTGTATGGAGACACCCCACTGTTAATGAATAGAACTGCTCGTACAATTGGTCGATACGTTGGTTTCATGTCGTTTAAATGTACATATAGATCTTTATCTTGTTAACTTTTTTCTAAGTTTATCGGTTGTTTATCTATTACAAGCATTCATCTTATATATGTCATAGCCGTTATGCTTCATATCTTTTTCAATACTTTTTCATGCAATTTCATGGGAGTTGACTTTGTAGTCAATATCCTAAAGACAAATGGCTATATCAGAGCCGTATAATTTGGAACTGTCTGTCACCAAACCGGCAGGTTCCACGATTTAACGATCTTTTTCTTCTCCTTGTCAATTACAGGTCAAATTGACTGGCACGCCCTAAGTCAATTTTGCTGAGAATCGGCTCCACCGCTTGCTGAAGGTCCAGGAGGTCAGGACTTGCATCCGTACCCCTCTGAGGACCGTGCGTTTGAGTGTGTTGGTGCTGCTGACCGAGATTTTGTGTCAACACATTCTTTTGGCACGCCCAGTGGGACACAATCGTCTGATCATGACAATCAACAATGAAGACGTGCTGAACGTAACAATGGACGATCTTCCAGAAGAAACTCAACGCTTGGTAGAACAGGTTGTTGAGCAATATCGACACTTGTGTTTGCTAAGTTACAGCAAGACCAGAGATAAAAAGATTATTCAGAAGACTCATCTTCCAAGAGTGGTTCTAGAAGGACATGAAGATCCAATGGTCCAGATCCAGCATAATGCCATGCAAGAAGTAATCAGCAAGGCAATGTCTGCCACTTTGATGAATCATAATGAGGTTGTTGACGCTAAAAATTGTATCTTCAAGCGTCAAGCACATCACAAGGCCCTCAGAGACCGTCTGGAGCAAGGGTCCTGATCTCCTGAACCTCCAAGGAAGAAGCTAGTCTTGATGAAACCGAGTCCAAGGCGTGCCAGTCAATTTGACCTGCAATTGACAAGGAGAAAAGAAAACAATGCTAAATCATGGAACATGTCGGTTTGATGCCAGACAGTTCCAGATTATACGGCTCCGATATAACCACTTTTGTAGGATATTAGTTACAAAGTCAACTCCCAAGAGAAAGGTAAAGCATTGACAATATTATAAGCAAAATGACTATTGTATATGTAAAGAAAGCATTTAGAATAAGAACAGTCGATAAGCTTGAACATATGAATAAGTAAAGATCTAAGTACACGTTTAAACAACACAAAATCCAACAGATCGACTAATTGCATAGGCAGTTCTATTCGTTAACAGTGGGGTGTCTCCACGCAGCCATAATGATGACCAAGTTAAATTACGTAAGATGCAACGAGCAGATCCATTGGTTTTTATGCCACTTAAAAGCATACATTATGAAGGAAGCATAACTGGATCGTCTATTTTAGCCGTTACAGGGTCCATGAAGCACGAACAAGGTCTATCCGTTTAGACTATGGTTTAAACTATGATCAAACAAATCTAATCTAGCATGCATATCAGCGGGGTTTGGAAATACAACAGTAAGCATGGCAAACCAGATCCACTTGTTCTTAAATCAAACCATAACTTAAACAAATATCTTCGAGCACACAACATGTAACAATCAAGATTGACAAAATAGTCGATAAGAAGCTTAGATCGGCTATTTTCCTTTGATATAAGCGTGTGAAGCCTTTAGATAGCCGAACTAAACAGCTTTTAGGCTTGAGCTAGTTTGTCAGTCTTGATTGGGTAAGATATTGTTGAAAAGAAGATATAGCTCGTACATGTAAATCCTACTAAAGCATTGGATATTCAAAACCCAATTAAGACTGGTCTAGAAGGCCAGCGGTCTTAACTAAAGCCCCTTCGTAATGATGTATTAGATTCATCTCAACCTGGTCTAGAAGGCCGGCGGGCTTCAATGAAAAATAACACATCATACTAGATTGTCTCTTGCTTTTTGAGAAGTACATGCAATTGCTATTCGTGAAAGCTTAATTGGATCAGCTAATTAGCCGATACAGGGTCCACGAAGCACGAACAAGTTCATTCTTTCATTATAGTCGATCTTAAGATCAAAGCAAACCTGATCTAATATTACTGATGGTTATCAGTAACACTAAATAGATCTAAATCAACCTTAGAATCAGCTATAACAATTGAAGTCTTGAATGCACCGCATGTAACAATCGGGGTCGACAAACCAGATATCATTTGAATAGATTGACTATTCTCGTAATGGATTGAAACATGCCAAATTAGGTGTGAACAATAGATCTAGATGGATTTTAAGCTTAATCTGGTTCATCAATCTCGATTGGGCAGGATATTATTTAAATAATATGCAATGTAAACAGAACAATATCGATAACTTAATGAATTCATTAGATCACCAATTTAATGAAGCCGACAACTAGCTTGAAGCATCACATGTACGAGATTGAAGCAATACAGCCTTGCACATGACAATTCAAACCGATAACTAGCTTATATCTAAGCATAACGAGAGGTCGGTCGACCCGATGCAGCCTCAATAAACGTAAACACAAGCCATGGCAATATTCACAAGTAAACTGGAGGTCGGTCGACCCGATGCAGCCCTGCTTACTGGAAGCCTCGCCGAGATCTACTCTACTCCTACTCCTAGGGTTTTGGCTGGTGGCCGAAGGATTGTTTAATTGATTGGATCCCTTTTTTACAATGGCCGAGGGTTTATATTTATACCCTGGACGAATAAGAGTCCTAACAGTTCTTGCCTAACAAGATATATCTAAATATTAAGATACATAGACTCTAACTTTCCATCTGTAGAGTCCTGGTCAATGAAGCTTCCTCTGACACGTCCGTGAAAAGTTCAATACGTGATCAACCTGGACCTCCTCTTCGGATACAACAACTTTGTTTTTTCTAATTACCATAGGTGCATGCTGGTCTCATCTCCTTAGTGTAAAACTTGATGTCATCACCTCTTCGGAGCTAGTAGATGCATAATGTCTGATGCTCGTACAGCTTTGTGCACACCCTGGACTGCTGCTTTGCTTTTAACTCTCTGTGATTGGCTTTTGATAGTCTCAGCTAGTACTTTGCCAAATTCTGGTGTCAACAGAGGTGTTTCTCAACAGCCTCACAAACGCCATTAAAGAAGTTTTCAACTTGGGTGGTGACAGAAGGGGTCCAACATATACTGTTGGAAACAGTCAAGGAGTTGGAAATTCTACTGGACCTCAAATCAATGGCCCAAATGGCAATGGAGGATAGATGATGATTAACCCTGGAGGCATGACACCGCAGCCAGTGCAACAACCGATTATGAGTAATAAAACATACTCATCGGCTACAAAAATAGCTCCTCATGCAAGGCGCGTCACAAGAGACTTCAATGCACCACCGTATCAAGGGAGCGTAGCACCTGGTGATATACCTCAGGGGTATCATTATGTATCTGATTTCTATACTTTGGACGCTCAAGAGAACCCAGGATACAATGGTAATACCCTCGGGGGGCAGAACATCGGCTATCAAAAGCCGGTGAGTCAAATTGATCAACTGATGAGTCGTGTAACTGACCTGGTTCAGAAACAATTTGGCTTGACGCCAAAATCTACAGTGACTGGTTACAAAAAGCCATATCCAGAATGGTTTGATCAGGTTGTTCTTCCTCCGAGATATAGAATCCCTAATTTTACCAAGTTCACAGGAACCGGTTCAGTGACAACCATGGAGCATATAACCCAGTTCCTAGTCTAGCTCGGAGAAATTGGTGACGAACAAGCACTCAAAGTCAAAATGTTCCCTCTCTCTCTGTCTGGTTCGGCTTTCTCATGGGTTTCATCTTTGCCACACAATTCCATTTAGAGCTGGGATGATTTGGAAGATAAGTTCCATAAATATTTCGGCTTTGGGGTATTGGAAAAAGGCTTACTAGATTTAATCGATACAAGGCAAACGAATAATGAGTCTGGATGCCAGTACCTCCAAAGATTCAGAGAGATGAAGAATCAATGCTATTCCTTGACATTGCCAGATTCAGAGGTGGTTAGCATTGCAGTTAGAGGGTTGATACCTGCTATCAGAGAGAAAATCGGCTTCGGTTGTAACAACATGGCCGATTTAGCTAAAAAAGTGGCAAGTATTGATGCCCATAATCGATACAATCAAATCTTTAAACCCAAGAAAGCCTACAATGTAGAGAGTCATGTTTTCCTGCAAGATGAAAACAATGACTCAGAAGATGAAAGTGATGAAGAAGTGGCTGCTGTAGACTGGGTTTGGAAAAACAATGAATTCATGCCTTGGGCAAAGGTTAAAAGTGTTGAGAAAGATATAAAATATAGCTTTGACATCACTAAGGCCGACGAAATATTTGACTACTTACTGGAGAAGGGTCAAATTAAATTAACTGGGAATCATACTATCCCATCGGCCGAGGAGCTTAAAGATAAAAGGTACTGCAAGTTTCATAATTCTGGTACCCATACTACTAATGATTGTCGAGTTTTCAGAGATATGATACAGAGGGCAATCGTTAAAGGAAGGATTGGCCTAGAAAAGGCCAAAGGCATGAGCATCAACGACCATCCTTTCCCACAAAACATGGTGGCTCCGACACTTCGAAGTGAGGTCAAGGTGTTAACTTCTGATAAAGCCAGGGCAGTCGGGACAGTTGATCCAAAGAAGCAGCAACCAAAGAATATCAGGAGATGAAAGGAAACAATGATCGACATGATCAACCTGAGACTTCAAAGGCTGGTGAAGCAAGAAGGCGTCCAACTGTCAGAATCTTATTAAACAAATGGCAACGTCAGAAGGAAAGGGGCCATATGCAAAGATGTTGACGGTCCTTAAGTATCAATTATATCTATCAAATAAATAGAGAAAAGGATCTAAATGAAACCAACACCCAGACTTAGGGTTTTATCTGACAGAATTCCACGAGTTTTGCTGTTTATCTATTTCTGCAGGGGGTTATCAGGAAATATGAAGGAAAGGCCCACATGTCGGGTTAATGACGGATAATTAACGTAACCCCCAATTTTCCTTAATGTGGAAGAGTCCAGAAGCCACGGGAACGAGCGGGAGGCCGAGCGGGCCCGGGGACAGGGCGCCCGCCCTCCCCCCTAGGGCGCCCGCCCTGCTGCTGCAGCCAATCAGGCTCCGCCTCGAGGATTATGCTCCACCGACCTAAAGGATTAAGGAAAACCGTCCGTTCAATGTCGGTTTGATCCAACGGCCCAGATTCACCCGAAAAGACTATATAAGCAAGGCCCTGGACCCTGGAGCAGGCACCTCTGTCTCATTATTCAGTTCCTAATTCAGTCATCAGGAGGAGAGAGTCTCTGATCAAGCCCTAGAGCCACCACATCAACTAGATCTCTAGTTTTAGCATAGCTACATAGGATTAGAACTAGAAGGAGTCAATCTTCGATTGGTTCCCGGATCTGTCAAGAGGATTCCTGGTAATTCCTCTCTTGTTCTTCAATTGTTCATCATTGTTCTTCAATATTATGAATACTACTTTGTTCTATTTCAATATATTGAATATGACTTTGCTCTACTTGATTATATTAGCAATTATATTGTTCTTAGTTTATCGTAGTTATATGCTTGGCATAGTTAGATTGGAATTATATACATGCCTAGGATCGTATAGCGTTTATCCATGTGCGCAGTGGGTGAATGATAAATATTGTGTAGACGTGGTGTCTATACCGTCTTTATCTGCGATTGCACCCTATATGCCGGATCGGTGGGTAGTTCGCGATAGTGACAACTTCGTTGATTCTTATATAGTCCCCCTCTCGTGTATAGGGCAGGCAGAGCAACATTATTACAGGGGAGTGATTGCTATGTTCTTCATCTTCCTTGCTAATATTCACTATGCATGGGTGTAGTCTTTTCTCGCTATGATTGCCAAGTATAATTGCACTAACTATGATAATGCTAGACTTTATAGTTAATAATTACTTAGGGAATATCTTTGTAGTTCATCCTAATTCCATGCTAATGACTTGCTAGAATATCTGTTGAGGTGCTTATCATTATTATATGTGGCTAGTTATGCTGATCAGATTAATTATCCTTGTCACTATTCATATTTATCTATATTCTATGTGACATTTATCCCTGTATGATGAGATAGATAGATGCTCTATATTATACATGCAATGATAGATACTCAGTTCTATATTCTCATTCCACGATCAACTACGATGCTTAGAATCCCTTCCCAGTGGTAAAAATATAAATAACGATACCTGGAATACTTCCCGGTTAAAATGCTGCATCGGTATTAATCTGTGCGCTTGCAGATTCCCTTTATTTATTTATCTTGATGAGCAATTGCATATTTCAATACCGCGTCTCTCATGTCATGCTGGGGATGACAACTTGGCTTAAGTGGCATGAGGGATAGGTTTGGCATTTTTGGCGCCGTTATCAGAATTAGAGAATTAAGTCTACTTTTGGTAATGACGTTAAGAATGCCCAACAAGCATTTTTGGCGCCGTTGCCGGGGAAGGTTGATTTCTAAGTTGGAATGAATAAAGAACTTTGAGACATCATTCGCATCACTAATATATTCGAGCTTATCAATTCTCCCATACAGTTTTACCCCTGCATTTTCCATTTTTTATTTTATTTCAGGGTGATGTATGAATAGAAGACATCTTCCAGACAACTTTGTTGACGACCCCGAAGCCTTATTCAGAAGAACAAGAGCCAAGCTCAAATCGTCAACACTTCAGCGTAAAACTTCATCCAAATCAGAAGACCGCCAAAGTTTCGTCCGGAACTTGTCAGCTGAATTCGAAGCTATGGCGAACAAGTCGATCCGCGAGTTCTCAGCTCCCACTACGGACAACATCCGCACTGGACCTGCTGTGGAGATCGACCGCAACTTCGAGCTCAAGCCTGGGCTCATCAACATGGTGCAAGCTAACCAGTTCTGTGGGAAGCCGCACGAGGATGCTAGTGCTCATCTTCAACACTTCCTGGAGATCTGCAGCACTTTCACCATGGCTGATGTTCCTAGAGACGCCATACTACTTCGCCTTTTCCCATTCTCACTGTTGGGGAGAGCGAAGCAGTGGTTCTACGCTACAAAGGAGAAGAATACTACGTGGGCACTCTGCTCCACGAACTTTCTAGCCAAGTTCTTTCCCATGGGCAAGACAAATGCTCTCCGTGGGAAGATTACAAGCTTTCAGCAACAGCACGATGAATCCGTTCCAGAAGCATGGGAGCGCTTTCAAGACTACATCCTAGAATGTCCCCATCATGGAATGGAGAGCTGGTTGCTGATGCAGACATTCTATCATGGGCTCGTCAATAGTGCCCGTGAGACCATGGATGCTGCAGCTGGAGGAGCATTCCTATCACTCACCATACCACAAGCCACAGCTCTTGTGGAGAAGATGGCGTCCAACCAAGGTTGGAATGAAGAGAGAACTCAGACCCGCAAGAGAGGTGGAGGTATGCATCAGCTCAAGGAGGTAGACATGCTGTCTGCCAAGCTAGACCTACTCATGAAGAAGCTCGATGACCGAGCTGGAGAGAAGAAGGAAGTAATGCACGTCTACGACTCCCACATGACTTGTGAGGAGTGTGGAGGTGTTGGACATTCGGGCAATCACTGTCCCGAGTTGCTAGAGGACGTGAACTACATCAACAACAACAACAATAACTACTACAACCGTCCTCAGCAGAATCAAGGTTGGAATCAACAAAGGCCTAACTACTCAGGTAATTACCAAGGTAACAATTCTTTCAGTAATAATAATTATCCACCTTTAAGAGAGTTAGTGTCTAATCAAGGAAAGCTAATGGATAACATGTCTAAGAAATTGGCATCTAATGATAAAATTCTAGAAAATATAAATAATAGAATGGATAATTTTTCTACTGCCATCAAGAATCAAATTAGCTTTAATAAAATGATTGAATCTCAATTGAATCAAATAGCTGCTGCTGTTCCTGCTACTAACCCCGGTATACCATCACAACCGGATGCATTAGAATCTGCAAATCTTGTAGACATATTTGATGCAGGAGATTACTGGAGTAACCCCATCATTGAGGTAAGTACTGAACTTCTGCCAGTCAAGAGAGGCGACCCAGGACGCCCCGTCATCCCGATCTCCATCGGCATGCGAGACTTCCCAGAAGCACTCTGTGACTTTGGCTCAAGCGTCAACATCATGCCCAGGGTACTCTACGAAAAACTCTTTTCACAACCATTATTAGAAACAACCATGTGTTTGCAGCTTGCAGATAGGACACTAAGTTACCCAAGAGGAATCTTGAAGAACATCTGTGTCCGAGTTGGTTCCTCGTACGCTCCAGCAGACTTCGTAGTAATAGAGACCGGTTCTGACGAGAGGGCTCCCGTCATCCTAGGGAGGCCATTCCTGAACACCACGGGAGCTGTCATCTATGCTAGTGCTGCCAAGATCAGTTTCCACATAAAGGGGAGGAAGGAAATGTTTTCCTTCAAGAACAAGACCGTACAAATCCTAGAGCAACCCCAATATGAACCAAGGAGGACCAACAAGAGGAACAAGAGCAAGAAGCAAGTGTGGACCGAATCAGTTAAGATGGTCACTGTCGTGCACAAAGGTCAAGATCGCCAACTCAAGTCACCATTCTTGGACAAGAAGGACGACCCAGGTATGCCAAGCATTTATTGCTCCATTAATGGGTACAACTTCTACAAGACACTGTGCGACACTGGGTCGGGCGTCAACATAATGGCCAAGGTCACCTATGAACTGCTGTTCGGAACCATGCCCTTGAAGCCGACATACATTCGTCTCCAGATGGCAGATCAGACATTCCGACAGGTTGAAGGTACAGTAACTGACGTCCCTGTCAAGATAGACGATCATTTTGTCCATACAGACTTTCAGGTTGTTGACATGGGAGAAGACGAGTATGATCCACCTATCATCCTTGGAAGACCGTTCCTCAGTACTGTCAAAGCAATCATCTACATTGGAACTGGAGAAGTCCACATGCACTTCCCCTCTGAGAAGGTACGCCTTTACTTTACTGACCCCAACTACGTATTTGAAGAATCTAAGCAGGTCAGGACAAGGAGAAGGAGGCGGAACCGCAACCAGAAGCAACCGGTCATCAAGGATGGATGGGCAGACTACGAAGGAGAAGTGGTAAGATCTGAGGACATACCACTCAATCAGCACTGTCTTGAAGAGACCGAAGCACCAAGACAAGTGTGGAAAGAAAAGACAGTTGAACACGAGGAGGAGGCGCTGCCGGAACCACCGACTACGCCATCCACTGACTCCCAAGACAACTGAGTACACATAGAGTCCCGTTCGGAGGACTTAAAAATGCCGAACGCCTTGCCAAGAGGTAACTTGGTAGTTATCCATTTCCCTTCTCAGATATTTACTTAATAGTTTGTTTAGTTAATCATATTCATGTTATCTTAGAAAGAAAATAAAAATGTTAAAAAAACTCTAGAAGCCCCATGTGAGTATACGAGTGGCATAAAACCCATAAGTACATTCACTGTGGTGGCATAAAAAAATAAATAAATATTTTCTTCTGCTTTATAAAATGAAAACATAAAAATAATCAAGGAGGCTCAACATGATAAAGGCTAGATATTTATGCTAACACTTAATCAGTTCCACAAGCTTTGTTGTCTATTTGAGCTTCACAGAATCCAAGAGGACTAGCAGACGGAGGACATTCTAATCGCTGTCAGGGTGCTGCCGACTTTCAAATACACCTCCGCTATCTGCTAGCTACATCAAGAGAAACTACGTCAAGATCCAGCTTGGGGGAGAGCACCCCCGTTATCTCGCTAAGTATTTCTATATCTATCTTTATATTTATACTTATACTATATTAAAATAAAACGATGAAAAACCAAATAAAGATTTTGTGCTTATATATATATATATATCTATATCTTTTGCTTAGTGTGTTTAATAAATAAATAAAGTGGCTATGCTAAAATGAATCTAGATAATAAAACTCTAGCATGGATATGATGAATAGTTGCTCTGCCTAATTTCAATTAGAAGTTCTCTCTCTAGTTTAGACATAACTGTTATCATTTAAAAGCTTACTCTAAACTTGAACTTGTGGGAAGAGAACTTGATCTAAAGTCTAAGTTGTTAACGGATATGATATGGGAAGGTTGAGCTGCTGTTTATCTATTCCTAGAGATGCTAGAATTCTGGAGAATTTTATCTTTGAAAATCTTTAAAATGCTACATGATGAGTTCCTTTATGATGAGAGTTTAAATTCCTACCACAGCCATTACATGCTTGCTAGACTTTAAGCTATACATTTACTTTTTACTACTTATGAGCATTGAGTGTAGTCAAGCTGTGTAGACCCTTAGGAGCTTGTCATGTGGTTAAATCAAGATTCACTTGCACGTTCACTCATATATGCTGCTTCTACTCCGGAAGTACGCATCCACATACATCCATCCATTCCATCTCCAGATCCACATAAAATTATTCTACTCCTAACCCGGGAGAGAATAGTCAAAAACATTTTTCCTATTCCTGTTATTCCCTGTGAAATAAATGCTCAAGTTATTTTGGTTACTACCACTTGCTAAATTGTTCTAAGGAGATGAGTGCTCTATCCGAGGAAATAAAAAGGGGCAAGTGCCCGGAACCTCGAAAAGAAAAATATTACGAGGAAATAAAAAGGAGCAAGTGCTCGGAACCTCGATGAAAAAAAAAAGTGAAAAAGTGTGAGAAGAGAGGTAAAAATGGACAAGTGTCCGACAGTAGAATTAGGGGTACAAGATACCCACCTGAGAGGAAAGAAAAAAAAATAATAAATAAAAATATAGAGCATCTCATCCTCCTCAAAGAGCACCAAAAGCAAGAAAGGTATGTATCCCCTCAAAAAGAGCAAAAGTAGAATTAGACACTCTCCACCATTATCACCATTATCACCATTATCACCATACACCATTCATTCACCACACATGCACATCTTGATTTGACTTATTGACTTGTTTCTCTGGATCCATGGTTTGACTATGCAATAAATGTCTTGTAAGTATGTATACCTTATCTCCCACCTATGAGCTCCAGATATCAAAAACCTTATTAGGATAGGTTGAGAGAGAAGGCAATATCACTCTGCCTTATACCACAAATACTACATACTTTGCTTTGAGAGAAGGCAAACACCATTACTGCCTTGGTGAGGATCCAGAAATACCACAAATGAGAGACCTGAGAGAGTCATACAAGGAATCTCTGAGTTTTATTTGAAAATCTGCAAAAACTCCAGAGCTATAGCTGATCAAGAATAAGAGACATGGCGCTTGACTAGACTGTTCTATCTTTTAACCGCTCAAGACAAAGGTGACAGTTGCAAGCCCCATAGTGAAAGGTATAATGAGTAAGTTTTAAGTCTTGACAGTTTACTCTAACTCAGAGATAAGACTCTATTTGAAAGCATGTGTACCGTCAAAATTCAAAAGCATTCAGCAACTTCTGATCCATCACTGAGACTATCCTTGCTCAGGGACGAGCAAGAGGTAAGCTTGGGTGTCACACCCTAAAATTTCTGATTTTGGGTTGTGAGTAGAAAATACTAAATAAAATAAATAATTTTAATATTTTTATAAAATTGACCATGTTTAGCTGGAGCTAGCGCCACTTAGTTGTAGTAAATCAAGAATTTTAAAATTTTGGTAAACCAATTTGATGGGTTGTTCGATGTGATGTTTGGTTGTTGTGTTACCTTCTGATGTGAGTCGGTAAAGTTTTCAAAACACGTTTGCTAGGCCGTCTATCTATATCTGGTTCGTTTCTGTCCTTTCTCCAAAATAAATTTATCGTTTCCATCTCTATCCTCTTGTTGGACCTTTCTAAGATTCTTTTTCTTATATCTCAAATCACTTCTTTAAGTCTATCATCCATCATCATATCGCTACAAACTTCTCGGTTATTTTTGTGGCCTTTTCCGGAACAGTTTCCGATATTTCTGCAAGCATAATCTAATTTTTAGATGCTCCAAAATATCTTTTCATGAGCTCCAAATACTTTATTTGAGTTCATTATATTTCAAAGTGTCTCTGAGAATTTTCCTAGAATTTTCGGAGCCATCGGATTATTTTTCGTGGCTTAAACAACAATTCTGGACTTTTCTGGAATTATTTTAATCCCGAAATTAATTAATTCCGAAAATAATCAAATCTGTTTTTTTTCCACCATCCCACGAAGCCCATCTGCCTTAATTCAATTAAATCCTAAAGGTCCATGTACTTTTTACTAATGGGCTTTTATATTTATTTAGGTCCATTAGTAAAGGTGGGAGTTACAATATCAATTAGCACCACATTGCTAGTTGATGTAGAGGTGGGGAGTTTTCCTCTCTATATATATCCACCAATCCCTTGGCCAAAGTACATCAAATTCACCGTAAGGGGAGCCCCTAGTTTGGGAATACCTAAGGTGCCAAATTAAAATTTTCTCGCTCGGATCTACTCGTCGTTGTCATCGTCGTCTTCACCAAGAGGTTCGTCTCCTTGTTCTCTACACCGTAGTATCCTCCTTTATACGAATCCATCACCGTTTAATCATTCCTTATCTATCCCTCTCTTTTTCCGGCGCGCAGCCCGTGCGCCCACCACCTGCTCGGTCCGGTCGACCAAGGGCAGCAGGTTTGGGCCACCGGCGCCTGTGGCCTCTGGCCTTGCTGCTTGGTGGCCGTGGGCAGACTGGCGCGCCTCCGCGCGGCTATGTGCCGCCGGCCGGCCAACCTGGCCCCAGGCCCCTCCTCGCCGCCCAGTGCAAGAGCAGCAGCATCCGTCAACCCCATGGCCAGTACGTTCTGCAAGAGGAAGTTGAAGGTTGAAGATGATGGTAATTACAGTTTTGCCATTCAGCGTTTATTTCCACCGTTCAATCATCTAATCTCCGTTTTAGTCCGTTCTAGTTGCGTTAGTTTTGTGTCGCGACGATCTATGCAGCAGTGTTAACGTTTTTCATCTCACATGCTATTCCATATAAATTTAAATATTAAATTGATTAATAAACCTACAACCGATTTTTAATTAAAATCAACATAGGTTTTATATTTCGATATTTTATACATAGATGTTAATATGATTAATCACTAGTGTAAATATGTTTTTAATTTATAATTTGATTAGTTTAAACACGAAACATATATCATGATTCGATTAGTTGCTCTTATATGATCTATGTTTTCTAAAATTACAAATATTTAAATGGTTTAATTAATATTATAAAATTGTTTATGATTAAAATATGATTAGTCTAATCCGGCCTTAAAATTAAAATATGTTATTCTCTAATCTGAATTAATATTTTGTCATGAGCTTATTTACTTAAAATAAAGCAAGCCGGTAGTTTTTCTTTTTATAATATAAAATTCCCGGTAGACGTGTCTTTCAGTCGTTCCGTGCGATCCCGCGACCGTAGTGCGAGCTCTCTTTTAGTACGTTGTTTTGTCTCGTGTTATGTTGTTCTTAGTTCTCTGTTGTTTGCTTGTATGTTGCCTATGTGTGATGCTTGCTACGAGTAGACGTCGATCGGTTGTGCGCGCTAAAGATCAGAAGTTGATGACCCAGCGCTGAAGATGTGAGAATTGGTCAAGTTTAACAGGCAAGTATAACATGGGACCATCCTTGTTACCTACTCATTTATAATTCACTATTCATGTGCATGTGTCAAATTTGCAAGCCATACGGTTTATCTAGATGATTCAACTCTATACCTTGTTACCGTGGGATATATGCATATGGGTAGATCTGCTAGTGCTTATCTCCAATTTATATGAATAAACGAGATGACTAATAATATGTGCAACACATACTGATAACTTGTTTCCATGGTAATGTGAACATGTGACCCCTTAAATGATCTTCTGCGGGCAAAAGCTGGGACATACAGTACAACCGTGAGGGCTACATGGCTCTGGTTTTAGTTGGTTCGAGGACCTCTCCTCGCTTGATGGTGGTTACCTGAAAGGGCACAAAAGGGGCTCGACGACTCGGGTATAGGACGGCCGCCTGGTCTCATGTGTATAGCCGGGAAGGAATGTGCCATCGGAAAGGGGTGTTCCTATATCTGCTTGCCGATTGGAAACCTAGTGGCCACTATCTTGTTAGGGGAACCTCGAAAGACTTCATAGTGTACCCTGCCGCACCTTCTTGGAAGAGGTGATATGGGATTTGCAACCCCTGGCTCATGGGGATCACGGCTCACGGGTAAAGTTGTACAAACTCTGCAGAGTAATAAACTGATATATCAGCCGTGCTCACGGTCACGAGCGGCTCGGAAAACTTGCAGGCTAATAACTTAAACGAAATATACTTTATGTTCATATTATTACTGTCAACTTGTTAATCTTTGATGTGGTTGCTCATAATATTATTCATGTGGTTTGAATGGGATGTAAGCATAACTTGATAACTATCTAATGCTAAAATCTTGACTCAACTAAAAGTGCTAACCGCAGTAAACCAGTGTCAAGCCTTTTGAGCTTCATAACCCCATGTTGTATTTGCTGAGTACGACATGTGCTCACCCTTGCTATTTCCCCCACACCCTCAGTCTCCATCAGAGTTGCGCAGCGGGAGCGTGGTGAAGACACAGATGAGTTTCCAGAATACTGACAGAAGTGCTAGGCGTATGTTACCCCCAGTCAGCTGTCCCTGTGAAGAATGAAGTCTGAAGAGAAGATTAGTATCTGTTCCGCTTAACTTTGATGTAAGTGTTGTTTTCAATATCTAGAACACTGTTTTTGATATCTTTTCCCTCTGTGGTTGTATGTGTGGACTTCCTGGGCACACATATAGCGTACCTGGTTTTGTTCTTTAAAACCGGGTGTTACATTGGGGGAGTTTGTTGACGGTCCTTAAGTATCAATTATATCTATCAAATAAATAGAGAAAAGGATCTAAATGAAACCAACACCCAGACTTAGGGTTTTATCTGACAGAATTCCACGAGTTTTGCTGTTTATCTATTTCTGCAGGGGGTTATCAGGAAATATGAAGGAAAGGCCCACATGTCGGGTTAATGACGGATAATTAACGTAACCCCCAATTTTCCTTAATGTGGAAGAGTCCAGAAGCCACGGGAACGAGCGGGAGGCCGAGCGGGCCCGGGGACAGGGCGCCCGCCCTCCCCCCTAGGGCGCCCGCCCTGCTGCTGCAGCCAATCAGGCTCCGCCTCGAGGATTATGCTCCACCGACCTAAAGGATTAAGGAAAACCGTCCGTTCAATGTCGGTTTGATCCAACGGCCCAGATTCACCCGAAAAGACTATATAAGCAAGGCCCTGGACCCTGGAGCAGGCACCTCTGTCTCATTATTCAGTTCCTAATTCAGTCATCAGGAGGAGAGAGTCTCTGATCAAGCCCTAGAGCCACCACATCAACTAGATCTCTAGTTTTAGCATAGCTACATAGGATTAGAACTAGAAGGAGTCAATCTTCGATTGGTTCCCGGATCTGTCAAGAGGATTCCTGGTAATTCCTCTCTTGTTCTTCAATTGTTCATCATTGTTCTTCAATATTATGAATACTACTTTGTTCTATTTCAATATATTGAATATGACTTTGCTCTACTTGATTATATTAGCAATTATATTGTTCTTAGTTTATCGTAGTTATATGCTTGGCATAGTTAGATTGAAATTATATACATGC
Source organism: Coix lacryma-jobi var. lacryma-jobi (assembly GCA_009763385.1). Classification (NCBI taxonomy): domain Eukaryota; kingdom Viridiplantae; phylum Streptophyta; class Magnoliopsida; order Poales; family Poaceae; genus Coix; species Coix lacryma-jobi. The sequence goes on from CM019829.1 coordinate 124,973,669, forward strand.
CTAGGATCGTATAGCGTTTATCCATGTGCGCAGTGGGTGAATGATAAATATTGTGTAGACGTGGTGTCTATACCGTCTTTATCTGCGATTGCACCCTATATGCCGGATCGGTGGGTAGTTCGCGATAGTGACAGCTTCGTTGATTCTTATATAGTCCCCCTCTCGTGTATAGGGCAGGCAGAGCAACATTATTACAGGGGAGTGATTGCTATGTTCTTCATCTTCCTTGCTAATATTCACTATGCATGGGTGTAGTCTTTTCTCGCTATGATTGCCAAGTATAATTGCACTAACTATGATAATGCTAGACTTTATAGTTAATAATTACTTAGGGAATATCTTTGTAGTTCATCCTAATTCCATGCTAATGACTTGCTAGAATATCTGTTGAGGTGCTTATCATTATTATATGTGGCTAGTTATGCTGATCAGATTAATTATCCTTGTCACTATTCATATTTATCTATATTCTATGTGACATTTATCCCTGTATGATGAGATAGATAGATGCTCTATATTATACATGCAATGATAGATACTCAGTTCTATATTCTCATTCCACGATCAACTACGATGCTTAGAATCCCTTCCCAGTGGTAAAAATATAAATAACGATACCTGGAATACTTCCCGGTTAAAATGCTGCATCGGTATTAATCTGTGCGCTTGCAGATTCCCTTTATTTATTTATCTTGATGAGCAATTGCATATTTCAATACCGCGTCTCTCATGTCATGCTGGGGATGACAACTTGGCTTAAGTGGCATGAGGGATAGGTTTGGCATTTTTGGCGCCGTTATCAGAATTAGAGAATTAAGTCTACTTTTGGTAATGACGTTAAGAATGCCCAACAAAAGAGAAAGGGATGAACAAGAGTATCAGGAGTGGCTCGAGGAAGAAGAGTATAGAAGGTCTTGTGAAGAAGGAAGACGCGTCCGAGATGAAGAAAAGAATCATTGGGACTGTCCCTTCTTCAGGCATTGCTGGAATGAAGGTTTGAAACTTCCTACTCTTCGTAATTGCCCAGAATGCAGTGATAAATACCGAGAGTATAGGCAGTCGAGAGACAACCGCCGATCTGTACATGAAAGATTAAGGTTTGAAAATACAGATCGGTGCATAAAAAATAAAAGTGTTCATAGTCGGCTTGGAGCAAGATTAGCCGATCATGATCATCCTTGGCAAGAGGGACAATGGTGTCCTGGTGGCTTGACCAAAAGCCAGAAGCGACGGGTTCAAAGGTTGAGGAACAATGAAGTCCAGAAGAAGAAACCCAAAGTCTGGCAAGTCAAGCAGATAGCCGACATGGGTGAGTCATCGGTTAATATCGCTGTTCTGTTCATGTTGCCTGCTGAATTTAGATCCTCTAATCATGAAGAAGAATCTGATGATGAAGAAGCCGTTGCTCAGTGGATCTATCAAGCAGAAGAGGCTACGTTTCAAAAACCTGAGAGACATTCCCATTTAAAGGCTTTATACTTAAAAGGGTTTGTTGATGGAAGACCATTAAATAGGATGCTAGTTGATTGAGGGGCAGTAGTTAATTTGATGTCATATGCCACTTTTAGAAAGCTTGGTAAGACTACGGAAGATTTGACTAAGACTGATATGAGGTTGACCGACTTTGCTGGCAACGTATCGGCTACTAAAGGTGTTATATGTGTTGAGTTAACAATTGGCAGCAAAAGTATGCCGACTACTTTCTTTGTAGTCGATGCAAAGGGATCCTATAGTGTGCTTCTCGGAAGGGATTGGATCCACGCCAATTGTTGCATTCCATCTACCATGCATCAGAATGTGATTCAGTGGATCGGTGACGCCGTGGAAGTAGTGCCAGCCGATTCGACTATTAGTGTTTCTTATTCAGATTCTGGTGCTTGGAACTTTGATAACATGGGGTGCTTTTCTGGAAGGATTCTTGAAGAAGACTTTCTCAAAACAATTGACGAAAGTCAACAGTCGATCCAAGCAGCCGGCTTCAAAAAATACATTTAATTGGATTTTACAGTTAACGAAGATGAGAGTAAGATGGGCAAGGGCTTCACGTCGGCTGACAAACTGGAAGCAGTTGATATTGGAAACGGTGATAAGCCGAGGTCGACATACATTAGTGCCAAGTTGGATCCCAAGTTTAGGCAAGAACTTATTGCATTATTGAAAGAATACAAAGAATGTTTTGCTTGGGATTATTCTGAAATGCCCGGTTGTTGGGCATTCTTAACGTCATTACCAAAAGTAGACTTAATTCTCTAATTCTGATAACGGCGCCAAAAATGCCAAACCTATCCCTCATGCCACTTAAGCCAAGTTGTCATCCCCAGCATGACATGAGAGACGCGGTATTGAAATATGCAATTGCTCATCAAGATAAATAAATAAAGGGAATCTGCAAGCGCACAGATTAATACCGATGCAGCATTTTAACCGGGAAGTATTCCAGGTATCGTTATTTATATTTTTACCACTGGGAAGGGATTCTAAGCATCGTAGTTGATCGTGGAATGAGAATATAGAACTGAGTATCTATCATTGCATGTATAATATAGAGCATCTATCTATCTCATCATACAAGGATAAATGTCACATAGAATATAGATAAATATGAATAGTGACAAGGATAATTAATCTGATCAGCATAACTAGCCACATATAATAATGATAAGCACCTCAACAGATATTCTAGCAAGTCATTAGCATGGAATTAGGATGAACTACAAAGATATTCCCTAAGTAATTATTAACTATAAAGTCTAGCATTATCATAGTTAGTGCAATTATACTTGGCAATCATAGCGAGAAAAGACTACACCCATGCATAGTGAATATTAGCAAGGAAGATGAAGAACATAGCAATCACTCCCCTGTAATAATGTTGCTCTGCCTGCCCTATACACGAGAGGGGGACTATATAAGAATCAACGAAGCTGTCACTATCGCGAACTACCCACCGATCCGGCATATAGGGTGCAATCGCAGATAAAGACGGTATAGACACCACGTCTACACAATATTTATCATTCACCCACTGCGCACATGGATAAACGCTATACGATCCTAGGCATGTATATAATTCCAATCTAACTATGCCAAGCATATAACTACGATAAACTAAGAACAATATAATTGCTAATATAATCAAGTAGAGCAAAGTCATATTCAATATATTGAAATAGAACAAAGTAGTATTCATAATATTGAAGAACAATGATGAACAATTGAAGAACAAGAGAGAAATTACCAAGAATCCTCTTGACAGATCCGGGAACCAATCGAAGATTGACTCCTTCTAGTTCTAATCCTATGTAGCTATGCTAAAACTAGAGATCTAGTTGATGTGGTGGCTCTAGGGCTTGATCAGAGACTCTCTCCTCCTGATGACTGAATTAGGAACTGAATAATGAGACAGAGGTGCCTGCTCCAGGGTCCAGGGCCTTGCTTATATAGTCTTTTCGGGTGAATCTGGGCCGTTGGATCAAACCGACATTGAACGGACGGTTTTCCTTAATCCTTTAGGTCGGTGGAGCATAATCCTCGAGGCGGAGCCTGATTGGCTGAGGGGGGCAGGGCGGGCGCCCAAGGGACTAGGGCGGGCGCCCTGGTCCCGGGCCCGTTCGGCCTCCCGTTCGTTCCCGTGGCTTCTGGACTCTTCCACATTAAGGAAAATTGGGGGTTACGTTAATTATCCGTCATTAACCCGACATGTGGGCCTTTCCTTCATATTTCCTGATAACCCCCTGCAGAAATAGATAAACAGCAAAACTCGTGGAATTCTGTCAGATAAAACCCTAAGGCTGGGTGTTGGTTTCATTTAGATCCTTTTCTCTATTTATTTGATAGATATAATTGATACTTAAGGACCGTCAACAAACTCCCCCAAGCTTACCTCTTGCTCGTCCCTGAGCAAGGATAGTCTCAGTGATGGATCAGAAGTTGCTGAATGCTTTTGAATTTTGACGGTACACATGCTTTCAAATAGAGTCTTATCTCTGAGTTAGAGTAAACTGTCAAGACTTAAAACTTACTCATTATACCTTTCACTATGGGGCTTGCAACTGTCACCTTTGTCTTGAGCGGTTAAAAGATAGAACAGTCTAGTCAAGCGCCATGTCTCTTATTCTTGATCAGCTATAGCTCTGGAGTTTTTGCAGATTTTCAAATAAAACTCAGAGATTCCTTGTATGACTCTCTCAGGTCTCTCATTTGTGGTATTTCTGGATCCTCACCAAGGCAGTAATGGTGTTTGCCTTCTCTCAAAGCAAAGTATGTAGTATTTGTGGTATAAGGCAGAGTGACATTGCCTTCTCTCTCAACCTATCCTAATAAGGTTTTTGATATCTGGAGCTCATAGGTGGGAGATAAGGTATACATACTTACAAGACATTTATTGCATAGTCAAACCATGGATCCAGAGAAACAAGTCAATAAGTCAAATCAAGATGTGCATGTGTGGTGAATAAATGGTGTATGGTGATAATGGTGATAATGGTGATAATGGTGGAGAGTGTCTAATTCTACTTTTGCTCTTTTTGAGGGGATACATACCTTTCTTGCTTTTGGTGCTCTTTGAGGAGGATGAGATGCTCTATATTTTTATTTATTATTTTTTTTTTCTTTCCTCTCAGGTGGGTATCTTGTACCCCTAATTCTACTGTCGGACACTTGTCCATTTTTACCTCTCTTCTCACACTTTTTCACTTTTTTTTTTCATCGAGGTTCCGAGCACTTGCTCCTTTTTATTTCCTCGTAATATTTTTCTTTTCGAGGTTCCGGGCACTTGCCCCTTTTTATTTCCTCGGATAGAGCACTCATCTCCTTAGAACAATTTAGCAAGTGGTAGTAACCAAAATAACTTGAGCATTTATTTCACAGGGAATAACAGGAAATAGGAAAATGTTTTTGGCTATTCTCTCCCGGGTTAGGAGTAGAATAATTTTGTGTGGATCTGGAGATGGGAATGGATGTATGTGGATGCGTACTTCCGGAGTAGAAGCAGCATATATGAGTGAACGTGCAAGTGAATCTTGATTTAACCACATGACAAGCTCCTAAGGGTCTACACAGCTTGACTACACTCAATGCTCATAAGTAGTAAAAAGTAAATGTATAGCTTAAAGTCTAGCAAGCATGTATGTATGGCCGTGGTAGGAATTTAAACTCTCATCATAAAGGAACTCATCATGTAGCATTTTAAAGATTTTCAAAGATAAAATTCTCCAGAATTCTAGCATCTCTAGGAATAGATAAACAGCAGCTCAACCTTTCCATATCATATCCGTTAACAACTTAGACTTTAGATCAAGTTCTCTTCCCACAAGTTCAAGTTTAGAGTAAGCTTTTAAATAATAACAGTTATGTCTAAACTAGAGAGAGAACTTCTAATTGAAATTAGGCAGAGCAACTATTCATCATATCCATGCTAGAGTTTTATTATCTAGATTCATTTTAGCATAGCCACTTTATTTATTTATTAAACACACTAAGCAAAAGATATAGATATATATATATAAGCACAAAATCTTTATTTGGTTTTTCATCGTTTTATTTTAATATAGTATAAGTATAAATATAAAGATAGATATAGAAATACTTAGCGAGATAACGGGGGTGCTCTCCCCCAAGCTGGATCTTGACGTAGTTTCTCTTGATGTAGCTAGCAGATAGCGGAGGTGTATTTGAAAGTCGGCAGCACCTGACAGCGATTAGAATGTCCTCCGTCTGCTAGTCCTCTTGGATTCTGTGAAGCTCAAATAGACAACAAAGCTTGTGGAACTGATTAAGTGTTAGCATAAATATCTAGCCTTTATCATGTTGAGCCTCCTTGATTATTTTTATGTTTTCATTTTATAAAGCAGAAGAAAATATTTATTTATTTTTTTTTTATGCCACCACAGTGAATGTACTTATGGGTTTTATGCCACTCGTATACTCACATGGGGCTTCTAGAGTTTTTTAACATTTTTATTTTCTTTCTAAGATAACATGAATATGATTAACTAAACAAACTATTAAGTAAATATCTGAGAAGGGAAATGGATAACTACCAAGTTACCTCTTGGCAAGGCGTTCGGCATTTTTAAGTCCTCCGAACGGGACTCTATGTGTACTCAGTTGTCTTGGGAGTCAGTGGATGGCGTAGTCGGTGGTTCCGGCAGCGCCTCCTCCTCGTGTTCAACTGTCTTTTCTTTCCACACTTGTCTTGGTGCTTCGGTCTCTTCAAGACAGTGCTGATTGAGTGGTATGTCCTCAGATCTTACCACTTCTCCTTCGTAGTCTGCCCATCCATCCTTGATGACCGGTTGCTTCTGGTTGCGGTTCCGCCTCCTTCTCCTTGTCCTGACCTGCTTAGATTCTTCAAATACGTAGTTGGGGTCAGTAAAGTAAAGGCGTACCTTCTCAGAGGGGAAGTGCATGTGGACTTCTCCAGTTCCAATGTAGATGATTGCTTTGACAGTACTGAGGAACGGTCTTCCAAGGATGATAGGTGGATCATACTCGTCTTCTCCCATGTCAACAACCTGAAAGTCTGTATGGACAAAATGATCGTCTATCTTGACAGGGACGTCAGTTACTGTACCTTCAACCTGTCGGAATGTCTGATCTGCCATCTGGAGACGAATGTATGTCGGCTTCAAGGGCATGGTTCCGAACAGCAGTTCATAGGTGACCTTGGCCATTATGTTGACGCCCGACCCAGTGTCGCATAGTGTCTTGTAGAAGTTGTACCCATTAATGGAGCAATAAATGCTTGGCATACCTGGGTCGTCCTTCTTGTCCAAGAATGGTGACTTGAGTTGGCGATCTTGACCTTTGTGCACGACAGTGACCATCTTGACTGATTCGGTCCACACTTGCTTCTTGCTCTTGTTCCTCTTGTTGGTCCTCCTTGGTTCATATTGGGGTTGCTCTAGGATTTGTATGGTCTTGTTCTTGAAGGAAAACATTTCCTTCCTCCCCTTTATGTGGAAACTGATCTTGGCAGCACTAGCGTAGATGACAGCTCCCGTGGTGTTCAGGAATGGCCTCCCTAGGATGACGGGAGCCCTCTCGTCAGAACCGGTCTCTATTACTACGAAGTCTGCTGGAGCGTACGAGGAACCAACTCGGACACAGATGTTCTTCAAGATTCCTCTTGGGTAACTTAGTGTCCTATCTGCAAGCTGCAAACACATGGTTGTTTCTAATAATGGTTGTGAAAAGAGTTTTTCGTAGAGTACCCTGGGCATGATGTTGACGCTTGAGCCAAAGTCACAGAGTGCTTCTGGGAAGTCTCGCATGCCGATGGAGATCGGGATGACGGGGCGTCCTGGGTCGCCTCTCTTGACTGGCAGAAGTTCAGTACTTACCTCAATGATGGGGTTACTCCAGTAATCTCCTGCATCAAATATGTCTACAAGATTTGCAGATTCTAATGCATCCGGTTGTGATGGTATACCGGGGTTAGTAGCAGGAACAGCAGCAGCTATTTGATTCAATTGAGATTCAATCATTTTATTAAAGCTAATTTGATTCTTGATGGCAGTAGAAAAATTATCCATTCTATTATTTATATTTTCTAGAATTTTATCATTAGATGCCAATTTCTTAGACATGTTATCCATTAGCTTTCCTTGATTAGACACTAACTCTCTTAAAGGTGGATAATTATTATTACTGAAAGAATTGTTACCTTGGTAATTACCTGAGTAGTTAGGCCTTTGTTGATTCCAACCTTGATTCTGCTGAGGACGGTTGTAGTAGTTATTGTTGTTGTTGTTGATGTAGTTCACGTCCTCTAGCAACTCGGGACAGTGATTGCCCGAATGTCCAACACCTCCACACTCCTCACAAGTCATGTGGGAGTCGTAGACGTGCATTACTTCCTTCTTCTCTCCAGCTCGGTCATCGAGCTTCTTCATGAGTAGGTCTAGCTTGGCAGACAGCATGTCTACCTCCTTGAGCTGATGCATACCTCCACCTCTCTTGCGGGTCTGAGTTCTCTCTTCATTCCAACCTTGGTTGGACGCCATCTTCTCCACAAGAGCTGTGGCTTGTGGTATGGTGAGTGATAGGAATGCTCCTCCAGCTGCAGCATCCATGGTCTCACGGGCACTATTGACGAGCCCATGATAGAATGTCTGCATCAGCAACCAGCTCTCCATTCCATGATGGGGACATTCTAGGATGTAGTCTTGAAAGCGCTCCCATGCTTCTGGAACGGATTCATCGTGCTGTTGCTGAAAGCTTGTAATCTTCCCACGGAGAGCATTTGTCTTGCCCATGGGAAAGAACTTGGCTAGAAAGTTCGTGGAGCAGAGTGCCCACGTAGTATTCTTCTCCTTTGTAGCGTAGAACCACTGCTTCGCTCTCCCCAACAGTGAGAATGGGAAAAGGCGAAGTAGTATGGCGTCTCTAGGAACATCAGCCATGGTGAAAGTGCTGCAGATCTCCAGGAAGTGTTGAAGATGAGCACTAGCATCCTCGTGCGGCTTCCCACAGAACTGGTTAGCTTGCACCATGTTGATGAGCCCAGGCTTGAGCTCGAAGTTGCGGTCGATCTCCACAGCAGGTCCAGTGCGGATGTTGTCCGTAGTGGGAGCTGAGAACTCGCGGATCGACTTGTTCGCCATAGCTTCGAATTCAGCTGACAAGTTCCGGACGAAACTTCGGCGGTCTTCTGATTTGGATGAAGTTTTACGCTGAAGTGTTGACGATTTGAGCTTGGCTCTTGTTCTTCTGAATAAGGCTTCGGGGTCGTCAACAAAGTTGTCTGGAAGATGTCTTCTATTCATACATCACCCTGAAATAAAATAAAAAATGGAAAATGCAGGGGTAAAACTGTACGAGAGAATTGATAAGCTCGAATATATTAGTGATGCGAATGATGTCTCAAAGTTCTTTATTCATTCCAACTTAGAAATCAACCTTCCCCGGCAACGGCGCCAAAAATGCTTGTTGGGCATTCTTAACGTCATTACCAAAAGTAGACTTAATTCTCTAATTCTGATAACGGCGCCAAAAATGCCAAACCTATCCCTCATGCCACTTAAGCCAAGTTGTCATCCCCAGCATGACATGAGAGACGCGGTATTGAAATATGCAATTGCTCATCAAGATAAATAAATAAAGGGAATCTGCAAGCGCACAGATTAATACCGATGCAGCATTTTAACCGGGAAGTATTCCAGGTATCGTTATTTATATTTTTACCACTGGGAAGGGATTCTAAGCATCGTAGTTGATCGTGGAATGAGAATATAGAACTGAGTATCTATCATTGCATGTATAATATAGAGCATCTATCTATCTCATCATACAAGGATAAATGTCACATAGAATATAGATAAATATGAATAGTGACAAGGATAATTAATCTGATCAGCATAACTAGCCACATATAATAATGATAAGCACCTCAACAGATATTCTAGCAAGTCATTAGCATGGAATTAGGATGAACTACAAAATATTCCCTAAGTAATTATTAACTATAAAGTCTAGCATTATCATAGTTAGTGCAATTATACTTGGCAATCATAGCGAGAAAAGACTACACCCATGCATAGTGAATATTAGCAAGGAAGATGAAGAACATAGCAATCACTCCCCTGTAATAATGTTGCTCTACCTGCCCTATACACGAGAGGGGGACTATATAAGAATCAACGAAGCTGTCACTATCGCGAACTACCCACCGATCCGGCATATAGGGTGCAATCGCAGATAAAGACGGTATAGACACCACGTCTACACAATATTTATCATTCACCCACTGCGCACATGGATAAACGCTATACGATCCTAGGCATGTATATAATTCCAATCTAACTATGCCAAGCATATAACTACGATAAACTAAGAACAATATAATTGCTAATATAATCAAGTAGAGCAAAGTCATATTCAATATATTGAAATAGAACAAAGTAGTATTCATAATATTGAAGAACAATGATGAACAATTGAAGAACAAGAGAGAAATTACCAAGAATCCTCTTGACAGATCCGGGAACCAATCGAAGATTGACTCCTTCTAGTTCTAATCCTATGTAGCTATGCTAAAACTAGAGATCTAGTTGATGTGGTGGCTCTAGGGCTTGATCAGAGACTCTCTCCTCCTGATGACTGAATTAGGAACTGAATAATGAGACAGAGGTGCCTGCTCCAGGGTCCAGGGCCTTGCTTATATAGTCTTTTCGGGTGAATCTGGGCCGTTGGATCAAACCGACATTGAACGGACGGTTTTCCTTAATCCTTTAGGTCGGTGGAGCATAATCCTCGAGGCGGAGCCTGATTGGCTGAGGGGGCAGGGCGGGCGCCCAAGGGACTAGGGCGGGCGCCCTGGTCCCGGGCCCGTTCGGCCTCCCGTTCGTTCCCGTGGCTTCTGGACTCTTCCACATTAAGGAAAATTGGGGGTTACGTTAATTATCCGTCATTAACCCGACATGTGGGCCTTTCCTTCATATTTCCTGATAACCCCCTGCAGAAATAGATAAACAGCAAAACTCGTGGAATTCTGTCAGATAAAACCCTAAGGCTGGGTGTTGGTTTCATTTAGATCCTTTTCTCTATTTATTTGATAGATATAATTGATACTTAAGGACCGTCAACACCGGTCTTGATCGATCATTGGTAGAACATCGACTACCTATCAAACATGGGAGTTGGCCTGTGAAACAAGCTCCAAGAAGAATTAGAGCGGAAGTTATGGCTGATGTGAAAACAGAAATCACTCGGCTTTACGAGGCTAATTTCATTCGGCAATGTAGATATGCTGAATGGATATCTAGCGTAGTCCCTGTATATAAAAAAAACAGAAAAATGAGGGTTTGTATTGACTTCAGGGATTTGAATAAAGCTACTCTAATTGGCTACCCAATGCCAGTGGCAGATATGTTAGTCGATGCAGCAGCAGGACATAAAGTTATCAGTTTTATGGATGGCAATGCTGGTTATAACCAAATTTTTATGGCTGAAGAAGATATACATAAGACTGCATTCAGGTGTCCATGCGCTATAGGCTTATATGAGTGGGTAGTCATGACCTTTGGGCTTAAGAATGCCGGTGCAACTTATCAGAGGGCTATGAATTATATCTTTCATGAGTTGATCGGCAGGATTGTTGAGATTTATATTGATGATGTGGTGGTAAAGTCCAAAGATTGTCAAAAACATCTTAAGGATCTCAGAGAGACTCTTGAATGCGCAAGGAAGCATGGCTTAAGGATGAATCCCCACAAGTGTGCATTTGGAGTATCGGCTGGTCAGTTCTTGGGGTTTATGGTACATGAAAAAAGAATTGAAGTTGGCCAAAAGAGCTATGATGCCATTGACAAGGCAGTACCACCAACCACGAAAACTCAACTACAATCTTTGATCGGTAAAATTAATTTCATTAGGAGATTTGTTTCAAATCTATCAGCCAGGATTTTACCGTTCTCAGTTTTGTTAAAGTTGAAGGATGATCAAGAGTTTAAGTGGGGGGATAAGCAACAAAGGGCATTTGATGAGATCAAAGAATATATGAAGTCTCCGCCAGTATTAGTCCCTCCTCAAAGGAACAAGCCTTTCAAATTGTACGTGTCAGCCGATGATCATACAATCGGATCGGCCTTAATGCAAGAATTTGAAGGCAAGGAAAGAGTGATGTTTTATCTCAGTAGAAGATTACTTGACCCGGAAACGAGGTATTCTCCTGTTGAAAAATTATGCATGTGTTTGTACTTCTCATGTACCAAGCTTCGACATTACCTGTTGTCTTCTGAATGCACGGTGGTATCGAAGTTTGATGTGATCAAACATATGTTATCCATGCCTATACTAAATGGGAGGATTGGAAAATGGATTCTTGCATTATCAGAATTTGACTTGAAATATGAATCGGCTAAAGCAGTTAAAGGTCAGGTAATAGCTGATTTTGTTACTCATCATCATAAACAAGAGATTAAAACTTTAGACTTTACCCCATGGGCTTTGTTCTTTGATGGTTCCAATTGCAAACAAGGTGGGGGCATTGGTATTGTTCTTGTTTCTCCTCAGGGAGGAAGTTTTGAGTTTGCTTTTTCAATTGATCCAACCTCCACTAATAATCAAGCTGAGTATGAAGCACTTCTCAAGGGACTTCAGCTTTTGTGTGAGGTAGGGGCCGAGACTATTGAGATTTTTGGAGATTCTCAATTAGTGATTAATCAATTGCTCGGCCTATATAAATGCAAAGATGATATTCTGAGAAAGCATTATGAAAAGTGCCTTGAATTGCTTGATTCTTTCTCTTCTGTTGTCATGAAGCATATTCCTAGATGTCAGAATCAAGAGGCTAATCGTTTAGCTCAAAGTGCTTTTGGATATCGGCAAATTGTTGAAATACTAAGTGATGAGGTTGTCGATAGTGATGATTGGAGAATTGAGATTATTGAATATTTGAAGAATCCATCACGACAGGTATCCAAAAAATTGAGATACAAAGCTACGAAGTTTGTCCTTCTTGATGATCAGCTATATCACAAGACAATCGATGGTGTACTTCTTAAATGTGTCAATCAAGAAGAGGCCAAGGTTCTGATGGGAGAAATCCACGAAGGAATTTGTGGTGCACATCAGTCTGCTCATAAAATGAAATGGATGATTAGAAGAGCAGGGTATTTTTGGCCAACCATTTTAGAAGATTGCTTTAAATATTATAAAGGATGTCAGGAGTGCCAAAGATTCGGTAATGTTCAGAAGTCTCCGGCTTCAGCTATGAATCCAATCACGAAGCCGTGGCCATTTAGAGGATGGGGAATAGATCTGATTGGCCAAATATTTCCGGCATCTAGCAAGGGACACAAATTTGTGTTGGTAGCAACAGATTATTTTACTAAATGGGTTGAAGCTATTCCTCTAAAAGAAGCTTCATCGGCTACCGTAATTGAGTTCATCAAAGAACATATCATTTATCGATTCGGTGTTCCTCAAACCATTACTACGGATCAAGGAAAGATGTTTGTATCAAAAGAGTTTGAGGATTTTGCTGCCAGCACAGGCTTTAAGTTGATTAACTCGTCTCCATATTATGCTCAAGCTAATGGACAAGCTGAAGCCTCTAATCAGATTTTGATCAAAATCATTAAAAAGAAAGTTAAAGAGCATCCGAAAAAGTGGCATTCGATACTCAGTGAAACCTTGTGGTCCTATAGGATGGCATGTCATGGTGCAACTAAGTGTTCACCATATGAGTTGGTTTATGGTCATGAAGTCGTGTTGCCTTGGGAAATCAATATAGGATCCAGAAGGGTGTCACAGCAGAATAATTTAAAAGTCGATGAGTATAAACATCTCATGATGGACAATCTTGATGATTTAAACTTTCATCGGCTAAAAGCTTTAGAAAACATCAGGGCTCAGAAGCTAAGAGTGGCTAAGTACTATGATCAAAAGGTCAGGGAAAAGAAGTTTAACGAAGGGGACATGGTTTGGAAAGTCATTTTGCCTATTGGAACTAAGGATGACAAATATGGTAAATGGTCACCAAATTGGGAAGGGCCCTATCGGATTACTAGATGTGCTCCTGGCAATGCTTATTTCTACGAGACTCTAGAGGGTATTGAATACTTCAGGGCGGTCAACGGAAAATATTTTAAGAAATATTACCCTAGTGTCTGGGTGGATCAATTGTAGCTAGTTGATCTGGTCAGTAACTAATGTATCAACGTTGATATCCGATTGATAGTCGATACTGATGTATCACCTTCAGAACAAAATAGCCGATGCAATCGGAGCATCGCCTTCAGTCCAAAAAATATGAGATCAAGAATCATTGAAATTAAGAGACATCGATGGGTCTTATCACAGAGAGATCATAAAGGAACAAAAACTTCATTATATTCAAGTAAAGTTTATTTACAAAAACTCGGCCCTGATGGACTACTCGAAGACCTTGTCCACTATGATTACAGAGGGGGTGGACTCTGCTATTTCCCCGGCTGCACCTTCAACACCATCGAAGTGTAGTTCCATGGCGTGACTTATTTCTGTAGTGACCTCGAGGCCACCCAGGTCTTGGCCGGTGTAGGCCTTGGCAGCACCGAGGGCCATGGCGGCGCCATGATGGACGCCATGGAGGGCAACCTCATGTACCCTTGCGGGGATGTTGGTCATCCTCTCCGCGACGCTGTCACCGGCGGTGTTCACAGAGTCGGCCGCCTCGTTCCCCGCCTCCTGAAGAACCTCCAAGCGCACGGTCAGGTTTGCAGAGTAAACGAGATAGGTCGGGATTAAGCAGAGGAAATCTGATCAAACGAAAATTCTTCAGAAGAAGAGAAATACCGGCGACGCGTGCATCGGATTCTGCGCACTATTGAACCGCCCGAGAAGCCCTCGCCTTTGCCTCCTCCGAAGCCTTCTGGAGTTGGGCGATGTGGTCTTCAAGGAGGCAGTTCCTGATGGTTGCCTCCGAGTGAAGGTTCCGCATTTCCGTCATCTGACGGTAATGGCAAGTGGCCATCGACTCGGAGCTGCTGGAAGAGGGGTTTTCGGAGACCGACTCCATTCCAAGGGGAGGTGCCACGGCAGCCACAGCGTTGGAAGGACCCTCGTCGATCCTAATTGAAAGCAGAGGAAGGAAATTAAGTCAGGCTTTGAGGAATGATAAAAATTAGGAGTCGATTAAGGATGAAGGAAACATACCTAATACGGTGCTGAGGGCGGTAGAGAGAATTTACTTTCTCCTCCGCAGGGCGCTTCCCACGGTTGTTGTCTGCCATTGGAAGAGGAGGAGATGGGTTTTTGGAAGACGAAGCTTTTGGCGAGAAAGAGGGTTTTTGGATGGAAGACAAAAGCAAGCAGGAAGATGTGCTCCGAATGTGACGGGAGATAGAGACGAAGGGGAAATTTATATTAGAAAATTGAATCTCAGAAAGGGAAAATATGTCGCTTCGTACCGTGTGTGCAGAGTACTCAAATGGAATGTTAAATCGCAACATGGTTTTCGAGAGAAGAGCAGTCGTCTCACATTGATCGTTGAGATACCGTTCAGACTGTTTGCAGTATCGAGGGGGGAGAAAGAGAAGACTTGGCTGGTCGACTAAAGAGAAGGTTAGTCGATCGGACCCTAAGGAAAGGAGGATAACATTTTCGGAATAAAAATCTCTTACTTTAAGTCGATCTTGACTAGTTATCAGCTCTACTGGCTTGGCAAGCTAGTAGATTCATTAAGTTATCGATGTTGTTTTATGTTTTAAACAACATCTTGCCCAATCAAGATTGACGAAGTAATCTAAATCTAAAAGACACTTAGTTTCAGCTATCCTGAGGTTTACACGCTCACAACAAAGGAAATAGCCGATTCAAGCTTTTCATCGACTATTTCGTCAATCTTGGTTGTTACATGTTGTGCGTTCGAGATATTCGATAAAGTCACGATTTGATCTAAGAGCAAATAGATTTGATCTAACATGTCTATTACGGCTGTATTCCCGAACCCCACTGATATATATGATAGATTAAGTCTGTTTATCTTAGTTTAAATCATGGCTTTGACGGATAGATCTTGTTCGTGCCTCATGGACCCTGAATCAGCTAAAATAGCCGATCCAGTTATGCTTTCTTCATAATATGTTCTTTTAAGTGGCTTGGAAATAACAGATCTACTCTTTGCACGAGACGTGATTTAGCTTGACCATCATCATGGCTGCATGGAGACACCCCACTGTTGATGTTTAAGCTATTTTATCGATCTATTTGTTATTATGGCTGTATGGAGACACCCCACTGTTAATGAATAGAACTGCTCGTACAAATGGTCGATACGTTGGTTTCATGTCGTTTAAATATACATATAGATCTTTATCTTGTTAACTTTTTTCTAAGTTTATCGGTTGTTTATCTATTACAAACATTCATCTTATATATGTCATAGCCGTTATGCTTCATATCTTTTTCAATACTTTTTCATGCAATTTCATGGGAGTTGACTTTGTAGTCAATATCCTAAAGACAAATGGCTATATCAGAGCCGTATAATTTGGAACTGTCTGGCACCAAACCGGCAGGTTCCACGATTTAACGATCTTTTTCTTCTCCTTGTCAATTACAGGTCAAATTGACTGGCACGCCCTAAGTCGATTTTGCTGAGAATCGGCTCCACCACTTGCTGAAGGTCCAGGAGGTCAGGACTTGCATCCGTACCCCTCTAAGGACCGTGCGTTCGAGTGTGTTGGCGCTGCTGACCGAGATTTTGTGTCAACACTTCTTTAAGGGATCAGAGCTGGCCCCCCTAACATTGCATTGTTGGTGAGACATTTTACTGGAACCAGCCTCAGCATCCCCATACATGATCTCAGCCTCAGCAGTTGTGCCACCTTGCAGAATATTTGTACCAGGACCAGCGGACTTATACTTCTTGTTAGGTGGTTCTTGTTCCCCCACTTTTTAGCACTTTGCCAGCGGATTCTTCCGGGATTTCCCTCTCGAACCCAAAGTCATAAAAGAACATCCCCAAAGACTCTTCAACAATTCTTGGAACTTTGGTGGGATCTCTGCTAGCAATCTTCATTCTGACATAATCAGCTCTGAATCTTGTTTTTTCATCGATCTCCACCACTTTTCCCACCAAACAACCAACTTTGGCCAGCGTTCTGATGGACCTTTGATCACCAAGAATATCACTGACCCGGAACCAAGCTTGTTGAAGAACCCCTTTTGCCCCAATCCTAGGAGACCACTGATCAACTATTATCAAGGCATCAACATCATTCATAGCCAGAGCTTTAAACTTCCCCCAATCTTTCAACATGTTTGCATTTGGAAATCTCATAACAAACCTATTTTCACCAATTTGCCTAGCATTCCATTTCTAAGAATTGGATCCAACCAAATAAATGAACTGTTGTTCGATCTGCTTCCTAGTGGCATGCCCTTGGATGATGTGAATAACCCCAACACACTCTTTCTCTCTAGAAATTCTTGGATCAATGCACTCCTCAATGAAAAAAACTCTGATCTTCCACCTGAGCAGCACACAGCTCAGGCCTAGTGTTCCACAAAACACATCTCTTACCATCATAAGTCATGGTTATTGTAGCCACATATCTCACAAAAGAGCCTTCTACAATCCTTGGTCAGATGATTATACAGATCACAGACATCACAAGCAATCCTATTCTGAGCAGTATTACTAGGAGGCAGATCTGAAGGCTTGTCAGTGTTACCTTGGACCTCACCCTGTTTCATGAGTTGCTCTTCATGCTCACCCTCATGCACCTGATCTTGTTTAACACCATCTTTGTTGACAACTTGATTCCACTTTTCTGTATCTCCTTGAGCAGGGCCCGAGTCATTAGCAGCTTCCTTGGTCACATCAGCTCGCTGGTTTCTCCGATCCCAACTATTCCGCCCGCCGCCTCCACCAGATCCTCTTCCCTGACCTCGACCTTGACTAGATCCGACCCCCATCCACGAGCTCCACCTCCACCCCAACCATATCCACCGGAGTTCTTCCACCCACCTCCCTGATTCATCTTCACACACACAGTTGAAGCGAGATCGACACGAATCGCGGATGCAAAGGATTTACACGGAACTCTCCATAGGTGGCTCACAAATCTGGATATGTTGGACTTATCAGGGATTGGGAGGGGTAGAGCATGTATCGCACGAGCACAGACTAGGGTTCGTGGAAACTCTGATCTGCAAATGAGGGATCGACTCGGGAAGGGGAGATTTGGAAGACTCCGGAAGGGGGTGATCAGACCCACCCTCTGTGCTAACCTTCGGCTTACCTCGTCCTGGATATTCGACGCGTGGCAACAGAGAAGGCGGACGCCCCAGGATGCCTGGAACCACCTGCACCTTAGGGCACCCGCAGTGGGTGGCTCATAAGCTAGCTCTTAGCATTCTTTTCATATTTTAATAGAAGAAAGTGAAGAGCTAGCTCTTGATCAAGAGCTAGACTTATACACACATTTCGAGATGATGTGAGTATGTTATGTGGGGCTTATTGTATTATGAGCTATTGCTAAAAGCTATCACTATTGGAGAGGTTGGCTTAGAGCTAGTAGCTAACTCTTACTATTGCGGGTGCCCTTAGGTGGTGGCCTGAACCACGGCCTCTGCTGAGTGGGGCCGCATCGTCTAGACCGAAATCCATCCCTCTGATCCACTCCCGCCATAGGCAAATGCTCAACCGAACCCCCATTTGACGCCCACTGAAAGCAAATTGGTATCGATTTCAATTTCACCTCTTCCCTATTGATCATCTCGAACGGAACAAATTTCTGTTCTGATTTCCTTGTGAAAATCTTCGCCGTGGAATCAATTGGAAAGCTAATATGAGACTTGCACCTCGCTTGCCGCAACTTGCGGTCACCAGAACTGCCAACACCCCCTCCCCGAACTCCCTCCGCAAGGGAGGACGATGCGAGAGGCGGGAAGTCTTCAGTAGAGAGGACGAGAAGCGGGGAAGACGAAGACGAGGTAACGTCGGAGAGAAGAGGTTGCGCGAAGACGGGCCTCGTCGACGGGGAACAAGTCGAAGATGCCATCAGAGGATCAAGGACGTCGGCGGCTACAGCACCGAAGACGGGTCTCGCCGAGGAACCTGACCGACGGGAGCGCCGGACAGTCCGCCAGTGCCATGCCGCGGTCGACGAGCGCCTCGTGCACGACGCGGCGGTCCGCGACGAAGACGCGCGCCACGATGCGGAGCGCCACGACGGGGCCGTACCGCTCGAAGAGGCGCCGCAGCAGGGGCTCGATCTTCAGCAGGCGAGTTGGTGAGCCACTCTACGCTGTCGAGAGCGGCAGAGATGGCGGGCCCGGGGGGAGGCGGCGCCTGCCCCGCGCGCGGAGCAGGAGGAGGAGCGCGGCGGGGAAGAGAGACGTGTTAAGATTGTAGGGTTCAGGTCTTTGGATCTGAAGTCGGATCAGTGTGTCGTGCTCCACCAAAGCGAGAGTTATCATCACCTAACGGAAGATCGGAACCCTCATCTCCATCAGTAAACACTATAAATTTTGGCAAGATTGTTGGATTCAGCATGTTTCTTCGAGCATTTCCTATGAGAATATCTACAAGATGGTTAGAAATACTCATTGGTTCCTAAACCCTAAACCCTAAACCCCCATCTCCATCGTGTATGAATGTTGGGAGGATGAGACTTGGGTAATGGACTTGAGCTCTTTCTGGCTGGAACTAGTAGAGTTTCTGAAGGGGTGCTCTCTTCAACAAGAGGCCATTGACACAGTAAGCTAGGCCTTAAAAAAGAAAAAAATAATTATCTACTAAATCTTTATGTAGGTTGGTTGCTGACCTGATCTGGAAGTGTAAGTTTCCACTAAAACTTAAATTCGTCTTGTGGCAGGTTTTTAACAACAAATTCCAGGTGGCTAGTTCACTTATGAAAAAGGACTGAAAAGGAAATATTAGTTGTTTCCTTTGTCCTTGCCTAGAATCTATTGACCAACTTTTCTTTTTTTTCACTGTCAGTTAGCTAAGTCAGTGTGGGGTCTGATAAAGGAAGGTAGAAGATTGAGCTTCTTCCTTGGAAGATTTCTCAAGTGCTTGGCTGCAAGGCGAGGGACCTCTGCATGGCGATTTGGACTACAAGAAATAAGATGACTACTGATAAATCCTTTCCCAAAGCTCTCAGTGACGTATTGTACTGTGCGACAGTGTTGATGCAAAGGTGAAGCGTGCTGTTGAAGAAGGATAAGATACGCGTCAGTCAAGCGGTCTTGAAATGGTTGCAGAAGTCCAGGCCTAGTATTTTTGTGGCTACTATTTTTGTGCCGTGGAACTGTAACGCTGCTAGTAACCTGGCGTATTGTTCTGGTTCGGCTAAGGTGCACAGTTGTAATGCTGCTGGTAACTCCAGTAAAACGTGTACGATGATGCCTTTTTAGAAGCAAAGTTTAATCTACTTTTTAAAAAATGACTAAATATATATATAAATACACTGATATTTATGATATATAATAACTATTATTAGATTGAGCATGATTTTCAGAATAAATTTATTTTGAGATAGAAATATTGATACTATCTTACATATTTCCTGACAAACTGAACAGGTTTTGATTTCTCAAGAAGCAAAATGTGCGTTTATATTGGGATAGAGAAAGTAAATGTTTCAGGGGTCCACATACGTGGAAATGCATGATTGGTCCGGGGAATGGGGATCATGTTTCGCAGTGTACTGTAGAGGTGCGCCAAAGCCGCGTCTCTGGTGCAGAATTCACAAGCACGCTGCTGGAGCATATGAGTAACCAAGTACAGAAACATCTATTGAACCTTTACCCACTATTGATGAAGAAATCGCCTATGTATGGATCTTTATCCACCGAGAACCAAGAAACTAGCTATATACTTGAATTGTGAGTTGGGCTTCCTTTTCATTTCCTGTGAAAAGTATCGTGTCAATTTACATGCTTCATACGAGCCTATCTATATATCTGCTAAGAAGATCCAGGAGCAGGTGGGGTCCTAAGAAGCTGTTGCAACAAACGTGCCGCAAGGCGCTGTGTTACACCACCTGCGACACGAGAACCCAAGACGCGGGCCTCTGGTTCTTGTAGCACCTGATGGTCATAGTCAATCTTATGTATCAGTCACACAATTCATCATAGTAGTAGTTGAAGAGTATAGTAAGAGAGTTTAGCAAGAGAACCTGAACTATTGGTTGCAAAAGGCTCGGATCAAAGTTATTTGAGGATCTCAAAAGACCCCATACTCTGAAAACCTGGTCTCGGAGCTCCATCATCTGTTCTTGTTCAGCCTCAGTAAACTTAAAGGGTCCGGCCGGATTGCCACTGGAAATTAACGGCTTCAAAAATTCTGGAGCTGCATTGTATGAATCGATCAGTGTTCCAATAGTGATGGCTTCTGTTACACGAACTGCCTCTTTCACAACTAACACACGCAATTCCTCCCCATCAGGACCAAGGAGAAGCTTTAGAACAGGCTGTAGTGCATCTTTGGCTGCAAACTCTCTATCTTGGCGCCCTTGAACAAGAAGATTTTCAAGCCTATTCCATCTGCAAAGATGTGAACGTTAAACAATGCTATCCTGAGTGGTGCTTTGATCTGTCAAAATACTATAAAATAAAATGGCATCTGCTCCGGTACTCCTCCCCCAAAAATGTGCACACATTTCAAAGCAGCCAATTAAG
Source organism: Coix lacryma-jobi var. lacryma-jobi (assembly GCA_009763385.1). Classification (NCBI taxonomy): domain Eukaryota; kingdom Viridiplantae; phylum Streptophyta; class Magnoliopsida; order Poales; family Poaceae; genus Coix; species Coix lacryma-jobi. The sequence goes on from CM019829.1 coordinate 124,994,786, forward strand.
GTAATTAATATTTCTCTTAATTACTTTTTGTCTAGGCCCATCATGTTTAGACCCAAGCCCGTCCAACCCACCCTTGAGTCTAGCCCGGTCTTGCCCCAAAGTAACGTCACCGTCAGGCGTCAACCATCATTCATTTGCGCCCTTCGTGTCTGACGAAGGTTACGGCGGCGCCGCCGCTGCCGCGACCATTCCAGAGCAGCGACCGGCGGACAGAGCGGCTTGTCAGCACAACCACCCTACTTCCCCGGACATGGCGTGAGAGAAGGCTCGCGCCTCCAACAACATCCTGTCGGGGGTGCCTTTGTTCACTGGCGGCATGTGAGGACGACGGCGGTCCGCGCCCCCATGCGTCCTTGACGGGCTGTGTCGTTCCATTTAACGTGAGGTTTACCGTTCCTCATCTGATGGAAATCCACCGCCAGCTGCTGCCGTTCCATGTATTGCACTCGGCAAGGACAGCTTTATGTCAGGCCAAATCGTTGATTACTTCATACAGTTAAAACCTGTGTTTTAGTAACATGTGTGGCATGTCTTGAGCATAGTAGTATCTATTGTTTCAGAGTAGGATAGGATCATAGGAAGGTTATGGTCTGCAGCGAGGTATTTCAATTACAAAAAGGCAATACAAATTGACACAATGCTATTGATAGAGAGTTTGATCTTGGATGAGTATTTTACTGTCACTTTCTTCTCACTAGAAGCCTAAACATACAATGAATGAAAAAATACAGATTTTACAACAAAAGGCTTTTAAATTTGTTTGCAAACAAGGCTTTTGAATTGAAAGGAGGTAGCACACATGATTTAAAATTGTAAGGCTGAATTATCATCTAACCCAGGATACGCTACAACTACCTACCGCCACTGACAACATTGTTGATGCTGGATGCGAGGAGGATTTGTTATCTGATCTTGGAACCCGGTGATGATAGTGGTTCGAGGCATGGTGATGATATTAGTTTAGAGAAGGGGACCGAGAAGGCAAATGGCTACACAAGCGGGTTTCTGCCTTTCATATGCAGAACCTCCTTTTTTGCTGCATTAGATGACAACTGGCATCATATTTGTAAGTTCAGGAAGTGAACGAGCTTTGGCCCCCAGGACAGAGTGACATACGATCACAGAGAGCCAGAATTGCGTGGATATGTTTGAAGTCGTCAGGCATAAAAATGTTTATTAATGCAGTGTAATTGCCTCGAAGAGCCATACAAATTTTCAATATTATGCAGTTCTATATAATTTGTAGTTCTGTACTGAACTGATTCAGTAGCTAGATTATTTTTGTCTCATTCGATGTACCAGTAGAAATGCAGTTCAATCCATAAACTGTGTTTCTTATTTACATACTTGTTGGTTCAGTTCAGTCACGTGCCAGCCTATTGCAGTTCTAAATTCAGTAGGAATACTATTGTGTCTCATTGGAAGCAGTGAAAATGAGAGTTCTGTACATTTGGTGGAAATCATCGCACATTCGCACTGGAATACGATGTTGCCACAGGGAGAGATTTGAAACACCAGAAACCCCTGTGAAGTGGGCATAGCAGGATAACGTTCCATTGAATCATTGATCATGTAGGATCCGGGGATGGAGGTGCCAAATCAATGGTGCGCCCTAGAGCGGGCCTCCTCTCACGCCAAATCAAACGGAGCACCGGCCCTTCTAGGCTGCCTGCACACGCCGAAATGGGGTCTGGGGAAGAGGGGATGGAGGTGTCGGCGCGCTGCTCCATCCGTGCTGGTCACAGCCGGCTCACAGTGTCACACGGTCGCTGGCTCGCTGCTCCTCGGTCGCGCCAGTAGTGGCAACGCCGTCTCCTTCGTTAACCAGGGCATAAATGAATGGTTGACGCCTACTTTGGGGACAAGGGCTGGGTTGGATGGGCTGGGTCCAAACGTGGCCCAGACAAAAAGTAATTATGCAAAATATATATATATATATATATATATATATATTATTTTAATTGGTTGCTTTAAGATGCGTGAAAATTTTTATGGGAGGAGTACCGGAGCAGATGCCAAATAAAATATATACAGATGAGCAGGTACTTGCCTGAATCTTCCATCCTTGAATAGAAGCTCAATTAAAGCATCTCTGAGATATGGATTGGGATCGGTGAGTAGCCTTTTCGCAAAGTAAGGATATGATGCAGCAAGCACCTTAAAATCAGGGTCAGCATATAGTGCTAAACCTTCCAGTACAGTGAGCGATCGCAGTATCAATGCATAGTATGCCGGTACTGGAATTGAATAGAAAGCTTTAGAAGTTATATCACTCTATGAGAAAAATAAGACAAAACAAGGAACTAATATTGTACAATGCCAAGCTTACCATTGAATGGGTACTGATAGAGAACAGCACCTAGGCCATCAACTATTGTCTTGAAGTTCAGCTCACTCACTGTTGCATTTAGTGCATCATCAAAGAAACTCTTGAGAGCAGGCACAATCGGGGAAACATCTACATTGGGTTCCAAGAAATCTAGTGCATAATAATCACGAGCCATTGCTTCATAGTCCCTGTTGACTAAGTGGACAACATGTCCTATAATGGCTACCCTCGCATCCTCTGGTGTTTCGCTCATCATGCCAAAATCAAGAAAAGCCAGCTTCCCCTCAGGTGTTGCTAATATATTACCAGGATGAGGGTCAGCATGAAAGTAACCATACTCCAGAAGTTGCCTTAAGCTACACTGTATACCAATGTTGACCAAATCCAGAACCTTCAATCCCTGACTTTCAATAGCTGCTTGTTGGTTTAATTTTACACCCTCAATCCATTCCATTGTTAGAACCTTTGCACTTGTGTAATCCCAAAATATATCAGGCACTAATACATCTTGCTTATCGGCATATAATTTTTTAAACCTTCTTGCATTTTGGCCTTCCTGCATTCCGCATTCTTATTAACATTCAACAATAAATGATAACCTTTAGACAAGCTAAGGAGAACCAAGTCTATAATAATCTACTATTGAAGGAATTGAGAATTTCAGTTTTTCTCTTGTTCCATTGTATTCTTGTTTCATCATAAATGAAATGTAGGAAAGCGGTCAATGTATACCATGAAGACAGAAAGAGAAGAATAACAGAATGTACCTAGATAAGTTCACACAAGGACAAGAAAAATGTACCTGAACATAATTAAGCTCTTGGAAAACTCTTCGAGCAAATTCGTCCATGAGGGCAACAACATCGCTGGTTACAATGTCAACATACTTATTTATAAGAAAGCCAAGTCCTCTAAGTAGATAAAAATCAAGCCCAATGGCATCCTCAATACCAGGTCTCTGCACCTTCACAGCAACTAGCTTCCCAGAGTATTTCAACCGTGCTTTATAAACTTGACCTAAACTAGCAGCTGCAATGGGGGAAGGTGAAATTGTCGAGTAGATTGAATCTAGCGTGAACCCAAGCTCTCTCTCAATACATGCAAATGCCTCTTCATCCGGAAATGTGGGAAGTGAATCCTGAAAGAAAGCAAAGTCTCAACAGTTAGGACTTGGGATAGACCTAAAAATTGCACTGGAAGTAACTTCCCAAGTTAGAATGAGGAGAACATCCTCAATTGGTAACTCTAGAAGATGGAGCCGAATCCATCCAAACCAATTAGCTGTTTCCTAAGTGACCAACGGCCCAATCTCCCTAGAAACTGCAAAACATCTCATAATGGGAGGAACCCTGGGCAGTAGTATATGCACGTCGAATGAACCGCAATTCAATATGAAATTGGGCGTAGTGATGCTCTATTTTCACACCAAAAAAAAGCTCTGCTGGCGCAATGTTGGTGTTAGAGTAAGTCATGGGCCTATTAGGCCTGGGCTGGCAGTATAGGCCGTTAGAGTTAATTAAAGATAAGAGTCGCTTACTTAGGGGTCAAGTAAACTTCTCAAGCAAGAATTAAGAAGAAAAACTCATCCCTCCTGCCCGGTCATGGGCAAAGGCCCCTGGCCGGCCCTCTCTCACCCTCGCAGACCTAGCCGCCGCGTGAACAGTACCTGCGGGTACTATAGCACCGCATGTACTGTAGCGCAACAATCGCTTCTGTTGTCTCCCTCTCAATCCTAGCAGCCACATAACAATCTGGTATCAGAAATGTCAAGACCTCCAACCACCACCGACCCAGCCACCACCTCTGCGTTGGTGGACTCCACCTCCCCGCTGCTGTCTGCCTCGACGCTCGTTGCGCCCTGATGTCGCCGGATCAGATGACTGCCGCCTTTACAGAGTTGGTCTATTTTGTGGCCGCCATCCAGTCTTATCTCGCCGCCATGCTGCCGCCGGTTGCCCGGACGCTGCCGCCTGCGGCCGCGGTCTCCCTGCCGCCGGCTTTTCGCTACAGGATGCCCGGCTATGGCACGACGACCTTTCTGTTCTAGGGCATTCCCCCTTTGGTGTTGCAGCTTCCGGGCGCCCCGACCAGCCCGGTGCCGATCCATCAGTTGTGGATGTCATCCTCGTCGTCGCCGATTCCGTCCTATGTGCTGGCGCCAACGACAGCCCCGGTCTTCACCATGGTGACACCGCAGCCGGTCGTGGCCACCAGTGCCGCGAGAAGGCGTCTTCTACGATGGCGTGGACAACACCCTCCTCTATGACGGCGCCCGCAGTACTCCCAGGCTACCACCTCCGGTGCATCTTCCTACTCCGGTGGCATTCCCGAGATTGGGCCAGAGAGTGCCCGCCAGGTGTTGGCGGCGCTACGGCTGCAGGCTGCTGCACATGGTCTCCTAGTGCGTCGATAGGTGCTGAAGATGCACGATCTGCAACTGATTTAGCCTCGTACCCCTTCACAGCTCCTCCAAGTAGCGATTTGCTGCACAGAGGACCCCGATCACGTTTGTTGCGTCGTGGATCTTAGGAATGTTGTCCCACCTGCGGGCGGCGGGCATGCTGTTCCCTGCGTGGGCGACGAACAAAGTCTACGGCAGCGACGGTTGGAGAGGCACACCCCTGCTCGCTGTTCTCCATCAGAAGCCCTCCTCTCTTCTTTGTGCGGTGCAGACCAGCAGCCATCCGACAGGGAGAAGGCATGAGGTCACCAGCAGGGCGTACCGTGTAGCGCCACCATATTACGACCGGCCGCCGCGACCGCGAGGGCGCCTCCGCTGTTCGCTGTTGCGACACACACTGTTTCGTCCAAATGGTGTCCATAGGATCCAGGTGGTTGTACACATGCAAGCTCGGTGTGCGGATGGTGTCCACCTTATGTTCAAGAGTTAAAAATAAAGAGTTCAAGTCCATTTCAATTTGAGAATAATAAAATAAGTTGAGATGTAAAAGACTTGTTTTTAGGTGTTAGGTTTGTGTCGAGTCGAGTCATCGTTATAAGTTCGTTAAGTTGTAGCTCGAGGACAAGCTGTATGTCCAGGTAAGGTGTAGTGTTAGAGTATGTCATGGGCCTATTGGGTCCGGGCTGACGGTATAACCCGTTAAGGTTAATTAAAGATAAGGGTCGCTTGCTTAGTCAAGTACCTTGCTTGGAGGTCAAGTAAACCTGTCTATATAAGAAGAGAAGATGTATCAATCTAATCAAGCAAGAATTAAGAAGGAAACCATTCCATCTTGCCCACCTGTCCCCACGTCGCTCTCTCCCGAGGGCGACACGGGCGGCGGCGCCGTCGCCCCGTCCCTGGGCTCCTCCTCCGTGCCCCTCCCGTTCTGGTCGCTGCCCAAGCTCGCCGCCGGGAATCCGGTGGAGGGCAAGGACGGCAGCGGCCGGGCGTCCTCCCTCTCCATGTCCCCGTCGTTCTCTCCTCCACCCTCTCCTTCGGCGCTGGTGACCGCCGGGCGGCGTGGGGGTCAATCCGGCTCCTCCGTGGCTGGATCCGGCATCCCCACGGCCGGATCGGGCTTCCCCACGGTTGGGGCGGCCGGATCGGCCAGCGGCGGACCAACCTAGGGTTGGTGTGGCCATTCGCCCGGCGGTGCTGCGAGGTGGCGACTTACTCGACAGTGGCGGCCGATCTGGCTCGCCCCCCGGTGGGCTCGGCGACACGGATGGCGGCACCGTTCATCGGCGGCCGGCGTACCTGCACCGGGGAAGGGGTCTGGCGGCGGCGGGCGCATCTGGGTATCTCAGGCCTGGATCCGCCGGCTGCTGCCCCGTGCTGCCCCCTTCTCGGTGCGGGTGGTGCTCCGGCGATGCGGACTCGGGCGGGCGTTGCCTCGGGTCGGGGACACTTTCCCCAGCGGCGGCCAGGGGGTCAATTTGGACTCCCGGGCACCGGATGGGGATGGCGGTGTTGGCACCGGCCATCTACAAGCCGTCCAACCCGCCCTCCCACGAGGTCGAGGCCTGGATCAATCCTGCACCAGGCACTCGGCTCGAGACCACATCTCTCCCAGGCGGCCCGCAAATCGACTCCGACATCCACATCAAAGGACACTGTCGCCCCCTGCTTTTCTGCTGCCTCGCTGCATTTGGTGAAGACTCTGCCGACCATCTCTGGCATCTCGTCGTTTGCAGGTTTGGCTTGGATGTGCCTTTGCAGGATTTTGGAATACGGGTGAAAACCCTGCCTAGAGGTGCTGGGCCGGCGGCGATGACGCAATCGATGTCATATTCCCCCTTGGAGGCGTCGCTGTAATTTCCTCTTCCTTTCGTTGATGATGGCGCCTGCGGACATCATTTACCTTCTCGAAGGCATCAACATAAGCACACCTGCTCCTAGCCATACCCTGCACTGCGGCATTTGGGACCCAGCTGCGGCGTCGAGAGCAACCCAAGGACGCCCTCTCGTTGATCAAATAGAGGGTCGAAACATTTATCGTTTGCTGTAATGTCCTGGTCTATGTATAAGACTATGGCTTTTCTCTCTTTTGTTTTTTTTGTCTCTTTTTGTAATATAATTGGCTGTGTACATCCCTGGATGTAGAGGCCGGATTTGATTATCCTTTATCGAAAAACGCCCTCGGCCGGCCTTCTCTCGCTCTCGCAGCCCTAGCTGCCGTCACAGAATGAACAGTACCTGCAATTAGTGTAGCACCATGGGTACTGTAGCACAACAATCGCTTCCACTGTCTCCCTCTCAATCCTAGTAGCCATGTAACAGTTGCACTACAGCACAAACCCCCGTTTCCTAACACATACATAGCAACGGATTCTCCATCCGTAGCAGATGGGCCGTTTTTTTTTAAGTCCGTAATAATTCTAGTCAATCCCATAATCCCAATACCGTACCACACGACCCATTAAAAAAAAACACACTACCCTAGGCATCCCGCATCCTTCTTTGCAACAAGGATGCATCCCGGCAAACTGCAGATCATGGCATCTGGTGCCGCTCTTGGGGTGTGCCAGGCAGCGGCGACGTATTTCCAACACCGTGGACCTAGAGAAGTACCGGGATCATCGACCTGACAAGTATGGCAGCGGTTCCTGCGGAACACTCGCAGCGTCTATGTGGAGAGCCCTACACTGGCGGCTTGTGGTAGAATTGACTAATCTTGTACGGCCACGTTACAGCAGCGGAGGAAGCCACTAGCCACCTGCCTCAGCTTTCAGCACCAAGGATTCTCCGTCATCCCTTATCAGGGCCTTTCTTGCCACAGATCTACCCCATGTAAGTTTGTCACTTCCTGTTCTTCCTTGTTGCCCTTGTTCAGCTTGCAAAATACTCTTATCTCAACATAATCTTGCTCATTCTAGGAAATATAGAGCAGTGTGTGGTATTGTATATTTGTGTCATCAGCTCTGTACATCAAACTTTTGTTCAAATGACTTGCTCAGTATGCACATTTTTATCGAATGTGACTGAACCTATGGGAACTTTTTTTTATTAATAACCTAATTAAATAAGATATTTTAAAAACAACACTGTCCATTTTTTTTTTCAAAACTAACCCTTTTGCCGCGCCATCTCGCATGGTGCGGCAAAAGTGCCACCGTGGCGCGGCCAGGCCCCACGGCGCAGTTTGCCGCGCCAGGCGGGATGGCGCGGCAAAAAACCCCTCATATTTTGCAAATTTTGTTTCATAAAAAATTATATGTTGGCAAACCCAAATTAGTTTGGAAAAGAAAAAAAAGCTCATCTCCAATAGTTTTCCATAATTCACTTAAAAACAAAAATTATGGGTTCACCCTATTGTTTTTCCCTTCGTGCGATTTCCATAACACCGTAGCAGGTCGCGACATCTGCTCTGGCGATTGTTTCACGTCGTCGCTAGCTCATCTCCTTCACGCGCGTCGCTGTAGTTGGAGACGATGGGCGTGAAACTGCGGCGACACGCGTGAAGGAGATGAGCGGCGACGTGAAACAACCACGACAACAGATTGGACATGAGCGACGATGTGAAACAACCGCCATAGCAGATGGCGCGACCTGCTACGGCGTTATGGAAATCGCACGAAGGAAAAAACAATAGGGCGAACCCATAATTTTTTGTTTTTAAGTGAATTATGGAAAACTATTGGAGATCAACTTTTTTTTCTTTCCCAAACTAATTTGGGTTTGCTAACATATAATTTTATATTTTTTTATGAAACAAAATTTGCAAAATATGTGAAGGGGTTTTTGCCGCGCCATCCCGCCTGGCGCGGCAAATTTACCACGGTGGCACTTTTGCTGCGCCATGCGGGATGGCGCGGCAAAAGGGTTAGTTTTGAAAAAAAAAATTAGACAGTGTTGTTTTTAAAATATTTTATTTTATTGGGTTATTAATAAAAAAAATTCACCTATGGCAATATATATCCAAACCAGAATCATAACCTTTGGTTCTATTTCCACTGAACTACAGAGTCAAAATAGAGACAAATAAAATATTTTAATTTCCAATTTAAATATATATAGATGTCAGTTTGAACAGTGACAATGTATACTTTAGATCCTGAAATAATGTCAGGATCAGAGCTGAGCTACATATTTTAAATTCCATGAGCAATATATGTACTCTGTAGGTTCTTTACATACACTAATGACTAGTTGTTTCTTGTACAGGTATCATCTTGTACTGATGACAACAAAAAATTCTCGTCTTAGATGGTTGTGGTAATGATGCTTAATCACAGCTACAACAGGTATAATGTTTCTCAGTTCTAGGTCTAGTTTACTTGATAACATCCTCCACAGTTAGACCATGTCTATTTTCATTAGTTTTCTATAATAACAGGTCTAGTTTTCTATAACATCACAGTTTGAATCTAGACATACTTGAGTACAACTTGTGCCGGTTTTTTTATATGCAGGAGAGCTGCTACCATATCATTAATGATGGGTTGATATGACTAATTCGTGAGTTCTGAAATTAATAGACAGGTAAACACTAAATTATATTGATCGACATATGAACTTATGTCCCAATTTTTAATCTCTTTGTCCATCTAATTATTACTGACCTATTTCTGATGACTAGTCAGTTGGATATACAGAAGATCGATATCAGACATGACAAAAATAATGGTGGATCTTATTCTCATGTAATTTTCATATACAAAAGTTTATGTAACATAACTTCTCGATACTTCCTCCATACTACGATGCTAAAGTTCTTTGATGCTCTTGATCTATAGTGTACATACCCAAAAAGAAAGAATTTTTACTTGTGCTTTTTCAGATCTAAATAACCAGGAAACATTGCTATAGCCTCTGATTTTGGTAGAAAGCTAACGAATTAGAGCACCCCAGTGATATTCAATTTATTTTTGGCATGGCTTAAGTGCTAATTCAGTTCAACTGCTTTTATGGCAGGGTTGTAGATGAAGGATATGAATGAATCTTAGTTTTGTGAGAGCTACCTTAGAGCTGGTATATACACATTGGCTCTGTATTTTCCTTCAGTGAGATATTTATATTCATCGGAAAATATAGCATGTATTTTATAAGTCTATATGGTTTTACAAAAGCACTCTATATTTTGACACAAGATAGGTACGTGATATTTTGAGATGTTGAGATGATTGAAGGATGAAGAACAACATTTTTCCTCCTGAGAGCAATTTTTTTAGATATAGTGTGTATTTTATTTTCAGGGACCTTTGTAATTAGTCAACCAGTGTATACAATTACACTTTGTGCTCTTCTCGTCTAAGTAAAGTACATATGCACAAAATCATTTATATGATAAAAATATTCAATATTATCTGGCTTTGTCTAGAGAGATGTTTTATAGCTGTGGTTGATTGTGGTATGGAGTATTATATTTAATTGGCCAAGCCTTTTGACGAAAATGAATTATTATTTCCAGCATATATATAGTTATAATAACAGACCTGAAAGCATATGGTATACTTGTTAGAATTATATATGGGCTTGGTGAACGCATCTTGGCCCCTAATGGGTTTCGGTGATTGGATGAAACACAAGATTACTGTGACTAACGTGTGTTTTGCAGAAACAGGGATGAGTTAGGTCACGGTAATGGCGACGATACGGGCATATGGAGTTCATGTCCCTTGGCGATGGAAATCGTTTCGGTTTTCAAAGGACGGACGACGAAGACGGTGGTAGGCTAGGCTAAGTGTCGCATGGTGTTGGAGGATACTTAGGTAGTTTTAGGTCTTTGTTTTTCCTTTGGCCGTACTATAAAGAGGGGTGTGAATCAGTAGCTTGACCTAGATGAGTCTATTGAGGTAGGTGTGGTGCACACTTGTTATTTCATAGCCCTAGGTAGCTCAGAGAGATGCCTTATGTCGAGAGGAACAAAAGTCGTTAAGACCGCGTCGCGATCCGAGTTGATCTTGCCCTTGGTATGGGCATCGGATGCGCGTTGAGTGGGCATCGGAGGCTCCGATGACCATCGGATGCTCCGATGGTGCCACATCGGATCGTCCGGTGTCACTGTTCACTTGAGAGTGAACTGTGCAGTGCATCGGACGCTGGCATCGGACGCTGAGGGCCAGCGTCCGATGGCCATGCAGAGAGGTTCCAGAGAGGTCTTTTCGGCATCGGACGCGTCCGATGAAGGGGCATCGGACGCTCCCCAGCGTCCGATGCTCCATAAACATGTCTGACAAACTGGTACAGTCGACCGTTGGCCGAGGTCATCGGCGCGTCCGATGCTAGGCATCGGAGCGTCCGATGACCCCGCAGAAACCCAGTTTTGTCCTGTTTTTGGATGACCGGTTGGGGGAGTATATATACTTTCTTCCCTCCATCCATTTGGGTGTTCTTGCCACTTCCATCAGCTGAGAAACACCTTGTGAGAGTGAGTGAGTGCAAGAGCCCTAGTGAGGTTGAGTGATTTGGTAATTGTGAGAATTAGACACCTCCTAGTGAGAATTGAGTAGCAAGTGTGCATCCATCCATCTCTTTGGCCTTGTGTTGGTCAAGTGAGAGTTCCAGCTTGTTACTCTTGGTGATCGGCATCACCTAGACGGCTTGGTGGCGATCGGAGAGCCTGGTGATCATCCGGAGGCATTGTGGATGACCCAAGCCAAGTTGTGACCGGTAGCGAGCGATTCACCGGGCCGGAGTGGCGAAGAATCAGCTCGTAGTGAGCACTTGATCCTTGCGCGGATCAAGGGGGAGCGATACCCTTGCGCGGGTGCTCCAACGAGGACTAGGGGGGTGTGCCGACACCTCGATACCTCGGCAAAAAGATCGTCGAGTCATCTCTACTCTTTTACTTACGCACTTACTTTCAAGCAATTCAATTCCGCATTTCTCTTGTTGTTCATTCCATATTGAATTGCTTTGCTAGAGTAGGAGTGGCTTAGACTTGGTCTTTTGTGCGGTAGATTAAATAGAATCTCACTTCTAGGCTCTAGGGGGTTAATTGAGGCTTGATAGTTTTTATTATTGCAAGAAGTTTTAGAAAAGCCCAATTCACCCCCCCTCTTGGGCATCTTGATCCTTTCACTTGGCCCATTAACAAATTCTGAAATTCATAATAAATCTCAAAGGCCCATTCATGTGTACAAAGAGGAGAAGTGGAACTCTTTAGTCCCACATTGCCAGTGGAAGAGGAGGAGGACTTGCTTAAATATGTAAGTCCTCTCCACTTCCTCAAGTGTAGTGTGATAAGGAGAAAGAGAAGCCCACACGCGTGCGCTCGCTCGCCTCGCCGGGCGGGGCGGGGCGTGGCGACTGGCGCGGGTGCGCGGCACCTGCGTGAATGGTCCGCCGAAATTCGGCTCCTCGCCTTGCGGGAGCGTGGTCTCCTTTTGCAGTTTTAGTTTTTGGTTTCTTGACCTTCAAGTTGCAGGGTCCTAAACGGTTACAACTTAAGAGTCCTAAACCGATTTAGATCGTGATCGCGGAGGTCGGTTCAACAGGACTATATAAACAACCTATCGGCCAAGCCAAAAACGTATCTCAACAACTCTTGAGCTAGGGTTTGCCTCATATCGCTTTTGCGCTGTCGTCTAGTCGTCTCCAGTCCGTTCGCTTGCGTGCACCAGCGACCGGGCGAGCAGGTCTCCGGAACCCTCGTCTTTGCGATCCTGCACCGAGAGAAGGCGAATAAGGTTTTTGGGAAGCGCTCGTCGCGCGACTGCTCTCATCTTCAACAACGGGTCGTCTACCGTCCAAGTCAGGCGGCGCTGCGTCAAGACGTACTCGTCGTCAACTACTCTGAGCTCTTCCTGCAGCGCTCATCGAGGATCGTCCAGCACCGACTTCGCCACCGTCTTCTCCAGCAACAGAAAGGTACGTCGTTCGTGATCTAATGCCTATGCTTATACCAGATCTTATGCATTTGTTCTTGTTTTTTAATCTATCTGGTGTACGAGCTATGTTTACACCGGTTGTCATGTTTGAAATCATGTTATGCATGTTTTGTTATGCTAGTAAACAATACAATCTGAGATATTTAGATCATCAATTTATCATGATTTATATTCTGGTTTTAATCTGGAACAGTCCAAAAACCTTATTATAGGTTTCCAGAATTAACTATGGCTAGTTTTGTTGATGCGCTGAAGCCAGAAAAATTTTCTAGAGAGCACTTTAAGAGATGGCAAGTTAAGGTCACCAATTGGTTGACGGCCATGAAAGTGTTCTGGGTGAGTGCTGGTATGCCCGAGGGAAATATCTCTGAAGAAGATCAGAGAAGATTCTAGGATGCCAACCAGATCTTTGTGGGAGCTGTGCAGAATGTCCTTGCTAATCATATCTTTGATACAATTCTGCACACTAAAGACGCAAAGATTTTGTGGGATTCTCTGGTAGCTACCTTTGGTGCTTCAGATGCTGGCAAAGAGCTGTACATCATGGAGACTTTTCATGACTACAAGATTGTTGCGAACAAATCTATAGTCGAGTAAGCTCATGAGATACAACATCTGTCAAGAGAGCTTGAACTCCTTAACTGTGTTATACCCGATGAGTTTGTAGCTGGGTGCATTATTGCAAAGCTACCTTCCTCCTGGAGGAATTTTGCCACAAGCCTTAAACACAAGAGACAGAAAATATCAGTTGAAAACCTGATAGCATCTCTTGATGTTGAGGAGAAGGCTCAGGCTAAAGATAACACTGAGAAGGGGAACGAGGAAAGAGCTAGCGCCCACTTCGTCCAGAAAACCCATGGCAAGTACAAAGGAAAGCCTAAGTACTGCATTTAAGAAGAAGAAGAAGAATAAAGCATAGTTGTCGTGCTTCACTTGTGGAGAGTTTGGGCATTTTTCCAAAGAGTGTCCGGAGCGAGCGGACCGAAAAGGGAAAAAGAAGAGTGTCAACCTTGTGACTACTAGCGATGTTGATGACGGGTATGGTAATTTTCCTACTGTACTATCAGTGTTTCAATCACCAAATTGGTGGGTTGATACAGGTGCTAATATTCACGTGTGTGCTGATATCTCTCTGTTTTCTTCTTATCAGGGGCTTCAAGGTTCCTCCGTCCTAATGGGGAATGGGTCACATGCTTCTGTTCGTGGTGTTGGCACGGCAGATCTGAAGTTTACTTCGGGGAAGATCGTGCAGCTGAAGAACGTACAGCATGTCCCTACTATACGCAAGAACCTTGTTAGCGTCTCTCTTCTTTTGAGGGATGGTTTTAAAGTAGTCTTAGAGTCCAATAAAGTAGTTATGTCTAAGCATAGACAATTTATTGGTAAAGGCTATGATTGCGGAGGTTTGTTCCGCCTATCTTTGGCAGATTTTTGTAATAAGTCAGTAAATCATATTTGTGGCACAATTAATGATAGTTCTAATATTTGGCATTTTCGTTTATGTCATGTGAACTTTGGTTTGATGTCACGTTTGGCTAGCTTGAGTTTAATTCCAGATTTCACTATTGCCAAAGGTTCTAAGTGCCATAGTTGTGTGCAATCAAAGCAACCTCGAAAGCCTCACAAGGCAGCAGAGGAGAGAAACTTGGCACCTCTAGAACTCATACATTCTGATCTTTGTGAGATGAATGGTGTGTTGACAAAAGGTGGAAAGAGATATTTCATGACTTTAATTGATGATGCAACTAGATATTGTTATGTTTACTTGCTTAAAACTAAAGATGAAACGCTAGAGTACTTTAAAATCTATAAGGCTGAAGTTGAAAATCAACTAGAGAGAAAGATTAAACGTCTAAGGTCAGATCGTGGTGGTGAGTTTTTTCCTATACTTTTTGATGAATTCTGTGCGGAACATGGTATTATTCATGAGAGGACAGCTCCATATTCTCCCAAATCAAACGGGATTGCCGAGAGGAAAAACCACACGTTGACTGACTTGGTGAACGCCATGTTAGATACTGTTGGTCTATCTAAGGCATGGTGGGGGGACGCTTTATTGACTGCGAGTCATGTCCTGAATAGAGTTCCAAACAGAAATAAAGAGACAACTCCATACGAGTATTGGGTTGGAAGGAAACCATCACTTACATACTTACGCACGTGGGGATGTTTGGCGAAAGTCAATGTTCCAATTTCTAAGAAGCGTAAGCTTGGACCAAAGACTGTGGATTGCATCTTTCTAGGATATGCACATCATAGCATTGCCTATAGATTTTTAGTAGTAAAATCTGAAGTTCCTGATATGCATGTGGATACGATCTTTGAATCTCGTGATGCTACATTCTTTGAGAACATTTTTTCTATGAAAGATATACGTAGCAATGCTAAGTTTTCGTCTGAATTAATTCCTGATTTTACTACCCCTATTGAGTCTCCGCTTAAGTCATTTGAACAACCACTTAATAAAGTTCTTGGGGAGGATGACAATGAAATTCCTGTGAGGAACAAGAGACGAAGGATTGCAAAATCCTTTGGTGATGATTTCATTGTGTGCCTTGTGGATGATACTCCTACTTCTATTACAGAAGCATATGCATCTCCAGATGCAGATGATTGGAAAGAAGCTGTTCGTAGTGAGATGGACTCGATTCTTTCTAATGGTACCTGGGAGTTATCTGAATTGCCTTTTGGTTGTAAACCTGTGGGTTGTAAGTGGGTGTTCAAGAAGAAGCTTAGACCTGATGGTACTATTGACAAGTACAAGGCTCGGCTTGTGGCTAAGGGTTATACTCAAAAAGAAGGCGAGGATTTCTTTGATACTTATTCACCTGTTGCTAGATTAACCACTATTCGAGTATTACTTTCCCTGGCTGCCTCATATGGTTTTCTCATTCATCAAATGGATGTGAAGACAACTTTTCTTAACAGAGAGTTGGATGAGGAGATCTATATGGATCAGCCTGATGGGTTTGTAGTAAAAGGTGAAGAGCAAAAAGTGTGTAAGTTATTGAAATCTTTGTATGACTTAAAACAAGCACCTAAACAATGGCATGAGAAGTTTGACACTACTTTAATTAGTGCAGGCTTTGCTTTTAATGAAGCTGATAGGTGTGTGTATTATCGACATGGTGGAGGTCAATCTGTTATATTATGTTTATATGTTGATGATATTCTTATTTTTGGAACAAATATTGATGTTATTAATGAGGTCAAGTCTTTTCTATTAAAGAGCTTTGATATGAAAGATCTGGGTGTAGCTAATGTTATTCTGAACATTAAGCTGATTAAGGATGATAGTGAGATTACTTTATTGCAATCTCACTATGTTGAAAAGGTTTTGAGTCGCTTTGGCTTTATGGATAGTAAACCTTCTCCAACACCTTATGATCCCAGTGTGACTTTGAGAAAAACAGAAAGATTGCTAGAGACCAACTGAGATACTCTCAGATTATTGGTTCACTCATGTATCTAGCGAGCGCAACTAGACCAGATATCTCATTTGTTGTGAGCAAATTGAGTAGGTACATGTCCAACCCGGGTGATAATCATTGGCATGCACTTGAAAGAGTTTTGCGTTATCTCAAAGGTACAATGAGTTTTAGAATTCACTATTCTGGGCACCCAGCTGTGCTAGAGGGATATAGTGATGCAAACTGGATTTATGATATTGATCAGATCTACGCCACTAGTGGGTATGTTTTTACCCTTGGAGGTGGTGCAGTGTCATGGAGGTCTTGTAAACAGACTATTTTGACTAAATCAACCATGGAAGCAGAACTTACTGCTAAAAACCAATACCGGCTATCCTTATGAACTGTGATAATCAAATAGTGATCATTAAAGTGAACAGTGCTAAGGATAATGCGAAGTCAACAAGACACGTTAAAAGACGTTTGAAGTCTGTCAGGAGCTGAGAAACTCCGGAGTAATAGCTGTGACTTATGTACAAACAGACAAAAACCTGGCAGATCCCTTTACAAAAGGGTTATCACGGAATGTGATAGAAATCGCATCAAGAGAGATGAGTATGAGACCCATATGAGTTTACAGTAGTAGTAACCCAACCTTTTTGATCAGAGATCCCGTGACTAAGGATCTGGGAAGAACAAGCTATTGGTAAACTGACGAAAGTAACCTCTAAACCCTCTCTATGTGAAAGATGCAATACTCTCATTGCTATGAGGCACTGTGTGGAAGGTTGGCAAATGCCTTAATATGTTCTATTGGCTTTAATAAGCAAAGATGCTATCCTACAAAGTATTTTTGAAAGAACATACCTATATGAGTCATGACTGTTAAACGTCGCAGTCTATGAGATTAGGGTGATCTCTAGTAAGCTCATGAAGAGACCATGGAGTATGACGTATATGCTCCACCCACGGAGAAAGGCTATTGGCAGCCAGGTACTAGTTTAATCTTGAGTAAAACTTGCTTCACGCAAAACTTGCAATTCAAGGCATAGTCCATTATTTAAGTTGTGAATAAGTGTAACTTAAGGTTATAGGCGGAAGTTCAACTTAACAGTCTCTGCTAAACACTAGTATATCAAACAGTAGTGGGTATTTGAGATCTGGTGGGGGATTGTTAGAATTATATATGGGCTTGGCCCATTAACAAATTCTGAAATTCATAATAAATCTCAAAGGCCCATTCATGTGTGCAAAGAGGAGAAGTGGAACTCTTTAGTCCCACATTGCTAGTGGAAGAGGAGGAGGACTTGCTTAAATATGAAAGTCCTCTCCACTTCCTCAAGTGTAGTGTGAGAAGGAGAAAGAGAAGCCCACACGCGCGCGCTCGCTCGCCTCGCCTCGCCGGGGGGGGTGGGGGGTGGGGCGGGGCGACTGGCGCGGGTGCGCGGCACCTGCGTGAATGGTCCGCCGAAATCCGGCTCCTCGCCTTGCGGGAGCGCGGTCTCCTTTTGCAGTTTTAGTTTTTGGTTTCTTGGCATTCAAGTTGCAGAGTCCTAAACGGTTACAACTTAAGAGTCCTAAACCGATTTAGATCGTGATCGCAACACGAGGTCGGTTCAACAAGACTATATAAGTAACCTATCGGCCACGCCAAAAACGTATCTCAACACCTCTCGAGCTAGGGTTTGCCTCATATCGCTTTTGCGCTGTCGTCTCCAGTCCGTACGCTTGCGTGCACCAGCGACCGGGCGAGCAGGTCTCTGGAACCCTCGTCTTTGCGATCCTGCACCGGGAGAAGGCGAATAAGGTTTTTGGGAAGCGCTCGTCGCGCAATTGCTCTCATCTTCAACAACGGGTCGTCTACCGTCCAAGTCAGGCGGCGCTGCGTCAAGACGTACTCGTCGTCAACTACTCCGAGCTCTTCCTCCAGCGCTCATCGAGGATCGTCCAGCACCGACTTCGCCACCGTCTTCTCCAACAACAGAAAGGTACGCCGTTCGTGATCTAATGCCTATGCTTATACCAGATCTTATGCATTTGTTGTTGCTTTTTAATCTATCTGGTGTACGAGCTATGTTTACACCGGTTGTCATGTCTGAGATCATGTTATGCATGTTTTGTTATGCTAGTAAACAATACAATCTGAGATATCTAGATCATCAATTTATCATGATTTATATTCTGGTTCTAATCTGGAAATTGTCTTTTCATTTAACAATACTTTCCAGCAACACATATATGCGTTGCTGGAACATAGCCACATTCGTTGCTAGCTTGAAACACTTATACACCTCCTTACCATTGCATATATATGTGATGCTTGCAATGCCACTTTAAGCAATGCATGTAACATGTGTTGGTATAGATCCTAGCAACACTTATTTAAGCGTGTAGCAATGTATATATGTGTTGCTAAAGGGGTGTTCCTTTTGTAGGGTTGGTCTGCCAAATCCATGCATTGATAGTGCTATCCTGAAACTATCATAAAGGCCAAGCAAGCAAAGAATGGGAAATCGACGCACCTGCAGCTCGGCGAGCTCCTCGAGGTACTCGACCGGGCAGAGGTCGGGGCGTGTGGACAGGCCCTGCCCAATTTTGACGAAGGTTGGGCCGAGCCTGGTGAGGATGGTGCGCAGCTCCACCGCCCTGGCGCGCCTCCTCTCCGAGGACGACTCCCCTTTCCGCTCGTCAAGGAGGACATTCACGCCGAACGACGCCAGCTTGGACAGCACCTCCGCAGCCCGGAGCACCACCTGATTGATTAGAGAGCAGCAGTCAGGGCAGCACGAATCAAAATCCAAGCACCCAGGTCGAGGACGGTCCAGAATTGGTGGAGGTCTGAGCCAGGGGGGGCGTGCCTTGAAGGGGCGGGAGCCGTAGCGGGCGGCGAGGAGCTCGGGGCTGTAGACTGTGGCGCCGGCGGCGCGGGCCATGGCGCGGGCCTCGGCCTGCAGGTCCTCGGCGCGGTCACGGGCGAAGGAGGCGGCCACGGGGGGTCCAAGAGCGGTGGCGGCACCATTGGTCGACGCGGGCGGGGAGGCAAGGGGTGAGAGCTGGATGGAGAGGTTGGGGGAGGGGGGTGCGGCGGTGGAGGCGGCACGGACAAGGGAAGGCGCCCGGCGGCGCCGGGCTCCGCGGCGGGGCGGGGACGAGGGGAGGGAGAAGAATACAGCCGCCGTCGTGGACGTGATGGACGCCATGGCCGCGGTCGGGCGAGTGGGAGGAGGCGCGGAGGTGGAGCCGCGGAGGTGGAGCTTGGGGTGACTAGCGTGGGCGTCGACAGCGCCGGGGCGTGCGTTTTCTTACATTTTGGTGGTTGGTTTGGCTGTTCTCCGAGAGGATTTGATATGCGCCACAAAGAGCGCGAGGAGGCGGCGGCGTCCACGCCCACGGCACCTATAGGCTCGACCAAAAACTCCAAACTCTTTAGCTTACTCGGAGCCATGGTTGGCTCACCTCAGTTCGCCTTGACTCAAGCCTATTTAAGATTTTAGGTTCTTATAGGGCACTTTCAAGCTACTACTCCGTCCTAAAAATAGTGTCGCTATGGGATGCTTGCTGGTCAAACTTTCTCAACTTTGACTGAGTTTATACAAAATGTGTGCAATATTTTTATGTCCAAATAAGTTTATTATAAAAGTATATTAAAAAATCTATCTAATGATACTAATTATGTACCATAAATATTAATATTTTATTATATATATTTAGTCAAAGTTGAAGTCTGCTGACTTTTCGGGAAGCGAGAATGACTCTTTTTTAGGGACGGAGGGAGTAGCTCTAAGCATTTTTCTTATATTTTAATAGAGGAGAGATAAAAGCTAGCTCTTACACGTATTAACGTCATGTGAGATTGTTATGTGGGGTCATCCATTTTAAAAGTTATATACTAAGAGCTAGCACTATTGGAGAAGTTAGCTTGAAGCTAGCAGTTGGCTCTAACCATTGCGGGTGCCCTTAGTTATGAATATGATTAGTAGCTCGAGTCAGCTCGTGAGTCAAACAAGTCAGCCTTCTAAGTTTATATTAGTTTCTATGTAATTTATATCTTGTACATTATAATTGGTTGATGACCGGTCTAAATCCTATAAATTTAGGATTATTATAACTTTATCATTATACTTCTAAAGGATGTATGGATGAACGCATTATGTACGGTATGGAGTATTAACCATAGATGTGTGGTATAATACTATCATATATTATTATACTTGTATACTCCCTCCGTCCCAGAAAGGAGGTCGTTATGGGATGCGTGCCGGTCAAATTTTTCTAACTTTGACTAGATTTGTAGAAAATACGTTTAACATTTAAATCTTCAAATAAATTTATTATAAAAGTACATTCAACGATCTATATAATGATATTAATTATGTATTATAAATATTAATATTTTAATATATATGATTGGTCAAAGTTAGAAAATGCTGACTTCTTGGGAAGCGAGAATGACTTCTATTCTGGGACGGAGGGAGTACATTTTAGTATCTATTAATTTTGAGTTTGATTTAAGGTTGTTACATGTGTTAGTTTTGTATTATTGCTATTATCAAGTTGGTAAAATTTGTTGTTGGACATGTCAAGTGGTGCATCTATATGGCAGACACCCATTTTGTTGACTTTTGTCAAGAGACACTCTGGTTTCAGATAATTTGGGCACTAGACAACGGGTCCTAGTTTCAACCACTTTTGGAGAGAGATTTTTTTACAACGGGTGTCCCTGAGCAAGGACTGGTTATGGTATGGTTCGATCATGTTATAACAGTCGGCCTAGACCCGTCGGTTAGGTTAGGGTTAGCATCATCTTTCTCGTTCCCTTTCTCCGCAGGAGGCAGCGATGGTCATTGGGGCAGCGGTGTGGGCACAACGTAGGTGGGCGGGCGGCCTCGACAGGAGAGCAGCAACAAAGGCCTGTAGAAGATGGCGACAAGCTCCGACGCTTCATCCTCGACAGGTTCGCGTGGAGCGAGAGACGGGTAGCCGTTGTGCCCTTTCTGCCGCACTACGCCGGTTGTGGAGCGCACGTCGAGAACCCAAACAACCCAGACAAGAAATTCTACACTTGCAATAATCGTGACTGGGTGAGTTTTTTGTTTTCTTGTTGGTTCATTTTGGCATTTTGAAATTGGATCTAGGGTTCATCCCATTGTTGTGGTCCTCGACGTGAACAAGGAAACATGAACTGCAACTTCTTCATGTGTAAGCCTGTGAGCGCTAGAGACGACATAGATGCAACAACAGTGATGCTCACGTTGAAGTCTTTGGAGAGTTCTTTGTTGAACCTGAACAATGTTGTATGTGCTCAGAGGGATGTTGTGATTAGAATAGGTGGAGAGCAGAGAGTTGTTAGGATGATGATTGGGTGTTGAACTGCAAACACAAGGTTGATATGTGCTCTTGTGGTTCGGCCCTTTGTGATGAGTAATTGATCAACAGGCTCACGGGTAGGCGTGAGTGGGCAACATGTCTCTTGGTTGTGGTCTTGTGCAGGTGTGGAGCTCGGAGGCAGTGGTCGATGGCGAGGTGAAGGTCAAGTAGATACGTGTCATGCCGATGGACCGGGAGTGGCGAAGGGTGGACATGAGGCGTGGACTGACGGACCTGAGGGCCGAAGGATCAGTTGCGGTAGTTGGCACTTGGCAACTGCAATCAAGAGTACATGGGGATGTGTGACTGCATCGGTCAAGTCGAGATGGAAGACGATGGCATCTTGACACTTGGTGGAGGCCGGACAAGGGCTTGCACGGGGCAAGTGTCGTCGGTCGAGTCAAGAAGGAAGGCGAAGGCGTTGTGCTCGACGGAGGCTGGACATATGCATCAACATCAGTGTCGGTGGTCGGGGCGTGAGACCCACGCTCCGTCTACGGCGCGGGTTTGTGGTTGAGCCTCGAAAAACCACCTACTACGGTTTTCGAGTTTGGGCCTCAAAACTCGGGGTGGCTGATTTTCGAGTTTGGGCCTCAAAACTCGGGTGGACGGTTTCTAGTTTGGGCCTCAAAACTTGGGATAGATCTTATTCGTGCTTCATGGACCCTGCATCGGCTAAAATAGTCGATCCAGTTATGTTTTCTTCATAATGTGTGCCTTTAGGCGGCTTGGAATCAATGCATTTGCTTGTTCTATTGGATGTAATCTAGTTTGGACATCATTATGGCTGTATGGAGACACCCCCACTGTTGATGTTTGAGCTATTTTATCGATCTATTTGTTATTATGGCTGCATGGAAACACTCCACTGTTAACAGATAGAATTGCCTGTGCAATTAGTCGATACATTGTTTTCACGTCGTTTAGACGTACACATAGATCTTTATTTTCCTAATGTGTTTAAGCTTATCGGTTGTTTATCTGTCTCAAATGTTTCTTTACATATATCATAGCCATTTTGCTTTATATTCTTTATCAATTCCTTCATGCAATCTTTTGGGAGTTGACTTTGTAGTCAATATTCTATTAACAATGGCTATATCAGAGCCGTATAATTTGGAACTGTCTGGCACCAAACCGGCAGGTTCCATAATTTGACAACTTTTTCTTCTCCTTGTCAATTGCAGGTCAAATTGACTGGCACGCCCGAGATCGATCTCACCAAGATTTGGCACCGCCATCTGTTTAAGGTTCAGGAGGTCAGGACCTTGCTCCGTACGCCCTCTGAGGACCGTGCGTTCGAGTGTGTTGGCGCTACTTAAGAGTAGCTCACTAACTTGCTTGTGACTCCCTTCACAAAGTTTGAGCCTTAGAGCTTTTGATTCGAGGGAGATCGAGTTGAATCGGTGGACGAACAGTGTGTTTTCGGGGTGACCGGATGCTGGCTACTGGGTGACCGGACGCTGACTAGTGAGTCCGATCGTTGAAGGTCGCGCAGTCCAATTCGCATTGACCTGACTGGACACACCATTACAGTAGCGACCAGATGCTGGCCTGGTGAGTCCGGTCACTGAACAGAGATTCTCTGCACACGTCCTAGGGTTTCTGACCGGACACGGCGTGAACATTGTTCATCGAGCGAGCGTGACCGAACACTACTGTTGTATTGACTGGACGCTCCCTGTGTAAAGTTCGATCACGAATAGTAAGGCCTAGAAACATGTTTTTCTGGACTAGACGCGTCTGATCCCTGCTGACCGGACGCACATAGAGTCCAGTCAGTACCGACTCTCCGCGTTTTCGTCCGTAGTTTCTTCGGTGAGTTTTTGATTTGCGATCCGACTTTTGTGTTGGGATCTTTGGCTCTTGTAGTGTCTCGCTGTGTTCTTGGGGAACATCCACCCTTTCAATAGGGTCGTGGACATTACCTATGCTTGCTTTGCTTTTGGGGTTCGAACTTGGGACAACGGTCGTTCATTCTTGAAAAGGGGTACAAGAACTTTACTCAGCTAGAGGGAGAGACGATTGACAGCATGTTCACTCGTTTCCAAACGATTGTGAACAAGATGCGTGCCAATCGGGCCAACCTACCTTATGATGATCATGAGAGGGCACTCAAGTTGCTATATGCCCTAGATCGGAAGGTATGAGAGGTGGAGGTGTCGACTATCATTGAGTCGCCTAGCTATAACACCCTCACCGTGGACGAGCTTTTTAGCAAGCTCAAGTCCACCAAGATCAACCACCTGACCTAGGCCAAGATGAAGAACCCATCTTCTCATACTATGGCTTTGGTCTCGGGCAGGAGCAGGTCGACTTCTTCCGCTAACACTTCACCACCTTTCTTTGCCTTGTCTTCTTTGCTTTTAGTGACAGAGGAGCAGGTGGAGGTGTTAGGCGATGACGAGCTTGCACTCATCATTAGCCAGTTTTTGCGGTAGCTTAGAAAGGTCCCTAAGATCATAAGGAAGAAAGTTTGTGAAGGGAGCGTCGCAAACCGAAGTCGTTTTGGACTTCTAATTGCGATCGGAAGCTCGAACCCGAGTGACCGGACGCTAGGGCATGCGTCCGGTCAGTAGGGCTGGCTGAGGGGTCTGTCTGGCTGCGACCGGATGCTTCCTCAGCAGTCGATCGGACGCACCAGGGGGTGAGTCCGGTCGCGTCCAGAGAGGTTCCAGAGAGGGTTTTTCGTGATCGGACGCGTCCGATCAGAGGCGATCAGACGCATTGGTGCGTCCGATCAGCACTTCGTACAGGTGTCAGGCCTAACGTCATGTAGCCGTTAGACACTGACCGGACGCGTCCGGTCACCCCGACAGGTGCGTCCGGTCAGTGTGTAACTGGCTGGACTTACCCCTTCGTGCATGTTTTAAGTTTGAAGGTATAAATATGCCTCCCCCTCATTCATGTTGTTACTCTTGCTCATTTGAAAGGTTGCCAAACACATTGTGATTGCAAGTGAGTGCAAGAGGCCTAGTGAGGTTGAGAGATTTGATAATTGAGTGATCAAACACCTCATTAGTGAATAGAGAGTAGCAAGTGTGCATCCACCCATCTCATTAGCCTTGCGTTGGTCAAGTGAGAGTTCTTGCTTGTTACTCTTGGTGATCGGCATCACCTAGACGGCTTGGTGGCGATCGGAGAGCTTGGTGATCATCCGGAGGCTTTGTGGATGACCCAAGTCAAGTTGTGACCGGTAGCGAGCGATTCACCGGGCCGGAGTGGCGAAGAATCAGCTCGTAGTGAGCACTTGATCCTTGCACGGATCAAGGGGGAGCAATACCCTTGCGCGGGTGCTCCAACGAGGACTAGGGGGTGTGCCGACACCTCGATACCTCGGCAAAAAGATCGTTGTGTCATCTCTACTCTCTCTACTACGCATTTACCTTTGAGCAATTCAATTCTGCATTTACTTGTTGTTCTTTCATAAGTTGAATTGTCATGCTAGAGTAGAAATGGTTTAGCGATAGTCTTTTGTGCGGTTGATTCTAGTCAAACACACTTCTAGGCACTAGGGGGTTAATTGGGGCTTGATAGGTTTTAATTCTTGCAAGAAGTTTTAGAAAAGCCCAATTCACCCCCCTCTTGGGCATATTAATCCTTTCAATTGGTATCGGAGCCTCGTGCTCTCGATTTAGGCTTAACCACCTAGAGTTAAGATGTCCGGAGGTGATGGACCACCTCCCATGTTCGAGGGAGACGACTTCCCATATTGGAAAATCCGTATGGAGTCGTACCTAGAAGCGGTTGATGTTAAATGTCGCGATGCCGCGATCACCGGCTTTGTCAAGCCTAAGGAAGGCACAAGCCTTACTCCTAATGAGGAGGATAATGAAAAATGGAATGCAAAAGCCAAAAACATTCTTTTTAGAGGCATTTGCAAGGATGTGTTCAACCGAGTTCGGAACCACAAAAATGCCCATGATCTATGGGAAAACATTTGTGCGCTCCATGAGGGAACCAAGAGTGAGCGTGAGGAGCGCTATCATCTAGTCATGCAAAAGCTTCATTCTTTTGATATGCATGCTAATGAAAATGCAAATGAAATGTACTCACGGTTGAATGTTCTTGTAGAAGAGCTAAATGGACTTGGCCTCACACAAATGCAACCATCTGATGTTGTGAGGAAGATTCTTTGTGTCCTTCCAATTGAGAAGTATGGACACATTATGACGGTGCTATATCAAAGCGATCTTTCCACCCCTACACCAACTCAAATCTTGGGAAAGATCAATGCGCATGAGATGTACATGCACATCACACCAAGTGGTGGCTCTTCCACCGACAAGAAGAAGGACTTGGCCTTCAAAGCAAGACATGACAAGAAAGGAAAGTCCAAGGCAATTGAGGTGCATCAAGAAAGCTCAAGTGATGAAGAGGATGATTCAAACATCGCTCTCATGGTGAGAAGAACCACCAAGATGTTGAAGAAGCTTCACAAGAATGGAGTCAACTTTGACTCAAGAAAGAAGAAGTTCTTCACAAGTAGCAAGAGGAGGCCAATCTCCGAAATGGATTGCTACAATTACGGTGAGCTTGGCCATCTTGCTCATCAATGCACCAAGCCCAAGAAAGAGAGCTACAAGAACAAGAACAAGGGCAAGAAGTATGACTCATCTAGCGAAGATGAGAGGAAGAATGAGAAGCCCTACAAGAAGAAGGATGGCAAGAAGAAGCAATACCACAAGAAAGGTGGCAAGGCTTACATTGTTGGTGATTGGCTCACCGACATCGACTCCTCTGGTGGCTCATCAAATGAAGATAGTGATGATGAGAAGGAGAAGGTGGCCGCTCTAGTCATTGGCTCCTCTACACCACCACCACCACCGTCGCCATCATCATCTACACACCTATGCCTTATGGCTAAGGGTTACCGGAAGGTACAAAGTGATGATGACTCTAGTGATAGTGATAGTGATAGTGATGGTGAATTTGAGGCACCTTCTTATGATGAGCTTGTTAAATTGCTAAACAATTACTCTAAAATCATAAGAAAGACTAGAGCTAAAAATGAAAAGCTTATTGATGAAAATGTATCTCTTGTTGAGAAATATGATCATGCTATTCATGCTAGTGATGAGTTAAAAGATGAACTTGCTACTATGACATCATCTATCAAGGAGCTCAAGTCCTCTAACAAAGAGCTCAAAGCTAAAAATGAAAAACCTGATAAGATGCATAGTGACTTTACCACTAGTTATGCTTTGCTAAAAGAACAATACACTCAAGTGAAAGTTGACTATGATACTCTCACCGTTGCTTATGATATACTTTCACATGAGACACATGATGCCCCTAACCTTGTTGTTAAGTGTGACATAGCAACATCTTGTGAGGACTTGGTTAGTGAGCATGATGAGCAAAGAGCTAGTGGCAAGGGCAAGAAAGTGGTTGTGGCCGATCACTATGATGATTATGTCAAGATCAAGAATGAGAATGCAAAGCTCAAGGTTGATCTAGAGAAGCTTGCAACCACAAAGCAAGTCACTATTGAGACTCATGATGATGACTATAGCATGTCACTTGAGCTAGACATGCTAAAAGAAGAGAACAAGAGATTGAAGATGGAGAGGGATTACAAGATGACACAATCTCAATTAGAGCTCCAACAAGAGAATGACAAGCTCAAGAAAGAGAAGGAGCACCTCACCACCGGGTTGAAGAAATTCACCAAGGGTCAATGTCTTCAAAGTGAGCTTCTCATAAACACCGTAATGAAGACCAATAGAAATGGCATTGGCTTCCTTGAAGAGAAGATGAAGCAACGCAAGAGCATCACAAAGCCAAAGAAGAAGAAGATTGGGAGATGCTATGAGTGTGGAAAGGAAGGACACTTTGCTCATGATTGTGAAGAGCCAAAACCCACACCCTTGCCCAAGCATGCTAGGCCCTTTGCTTTCAATGCTCACTACATGCTTAGACAAGACTCTAGTGGCAAGATGAAAGTTATGTTCATGGGGCCTCCTAACAAGAATAGGCCAAAGCAAATTTGGGTTGCAAAGTCACTAGTTGAGAAGGTTAAGGGACCTCAACAAGTTTGGGTCCCAAAAGCTCAAGCTTGATTTCTTGTGTGTGTAGGTGAACTACAAGACCGGTGGATCTCATTGGGTGATTGATAGTGGTTGCACACAACATATGACCGGTGATCCCCGGATGTTCACCTCACTAGAAGAGAATGTCAATGACCAAGAAAAGATTACATTTGGTGACAACTCAAAGGGCAATGTCAAGGGATTGGGCAAAGTGGCTATATCAAATGATCATACCATCTCCAATGTGCTTCTAGTTGCATCATTGAGCTTCAACTTGCTATCCGTTGGGCAACTATGTGATCTTGGCTTTCAATGTTTGTTCACCGACAAAGAAGTGGTTGTGACCAAGAAAGATGATACACAAGTGTGGGGGTATAAACCCAGGTGTCCTCACGGCTAGACTTGGGCTGCTTCAGAAGGCCGGCCCAACTCAATGTGAAGGACCGTGGCGTCGAGGCCCAGCTGGTCTGGCAGGCAGCCCAGCTGGTCGGATGGCAGCGCAGGAGCCTTCTCCGACAAGGAAGCGTAGTCGGTTAGGAAAGATACCATGTTCTCTACGATATGGGATTGTAATCGACTAGGTTTCCTTATTCTATCATGAGATCCGATCTACTAGGATCTGTAACCCTGCTCCCCATGGCTATATAAGGCGAGCAGGGACCCCCTCTCAAAAACACGTTCATCAATATACAGAGTAGACAACTCGACGCAGGACGTAGGGTATTACGCTGGACTCAGCGGCCCGAACCTGGATAAAACCCCCGTGTTCATCTAGTTTCGTCCCTGTGTCACGTCCGTATCGTCGTTCCACGCGCCTTCCCCGCTAATCTACCACCTCGGGCATACCCCTAGGTGGGCTATCGACTATATTCCATCGACAGCTGGCGCCCACCGTGGGGAGTGTGCGTGTGGACGTCATGACGACTCGGATGGTTTCTTTTCCGATTTCCATGGACCTTCCGGCGGGCCTGACGATCACCGTCGGGTCTTTTTCATGGGTTACCGGAGGTGACCCAGCGATCGGGAACATGGAGGCACCCCAAACACCTTAGCTACAAGGAGCACCGACGCCAAGATCGGAGCCCTCAAGCAGAACGGTGCTTCCTCGCTACCAAGGACGGCGCCTCGATAATTCTGATCTGATCGAATCTATCGATTGGGTCATGGCAGGCATCGCCGAAACCCTTGCTTTAGCAGATGCGATCGGAGATCGTCCGCCTCAGCTCAAGCATGACGAAGGGGAGTGGCAGCAACCTTGACGACCGGCTCGTGCCAAGAGACACGTGCAGCTTCAAACCGACCTGGTCATCACTTCCGCTCCTACGGGTCGCTCCGTCACGTTTTGCCCTCCTCAGGAGTCTGAACCGAGCAGGGCGAAACACAACCTTTTTGTTCCTACCTTCAAGCAATCTGGCGCCAACGTTTGCATGGCGATCGTCACTTCTGTTGCAACCACCGCCTCAGCCTCAAGCGCTAGATCGACCAGATCCAATTCACCAGACCAGACACCGGATTATCCCCCAGGCTTCGGACCCCTCCCGCGCTACGGGGGCTCGGTATTCGCTGTGAGTCACGACGAGCCGACAGTCGATGGTGAGACAGACGAGGCCAAAGCCCAGCGTTTGGCCAGGAACGCTGACAGAGCTACTCGGAGAGCAGCCGAAGCTCCTGGAGGCCACCGCATACAGCGCAACTTAAACGACGCATTCGACATATGCGACAACCACCAAGTACATCGAACACCGCAAGCTAATCTGGCTATGGCCATGAACCTGGTCGAGAATCTCCCAGTCACACCTCAACTCGAGCAGCTCGGAGCATATCTAAAGGCATCTCTGGTTCAGGTCCAAGACCAGGTGGCGGGACCGTCCCACGCTGCTCCCACTGGATCTCGGAGAAGCCGCAGAGAACCGGACCCCCACCCAGAGTCCAGTAGCAACCAGGACCAGCGCGATAACCACAGAAGGCGCCCAGGCGGCGGGCCCAACCAGCGCGCTGGAAACAATCCAAGTGTTGAGCCTCGAGACTTGCGCGAACATATTAATGAAAGGTCCGACCTGCGCAACTACATCGAAGATTCCAAAGATACGAGGCTCCGTCAAGAGATGGAGAGGCGTAACAGATGGGATCGCGAGCATGGTCTCTTGGATCAACCCTCACTGGTCCAAGACAATTCACGAGAAGACTCCGATCTGTCGTCTGGCCTAGAGGTTTCAAGATCCACGACCTGAGGTCGTACGATGGAAAGGCGGACCCCCGCCAGTGGATCATGCTGTATGAAACTGCGGTCCGAGCAGCTGGCGGAGGAGGAGATGTTATGGCTAACTATTTGCCAGTCGTCCTCAACCAAGCTGCAAGCCAGTGGCTCCTGAGCTTACCTTCAGACTCCGTCGATAGTTGGTCCGACCTGAAAAAGGCGTTCATATCCAACTTCAAAGCAACTTGTCAACAACCCGCTAGCAAATATGATCTAGAGCGTGTCAGAGACCGCCCCGGCGAACTCTTGCGAGATTACATCCGCCGATTCTCTAATGCCCGCATTCGGGTAGCTAACGTCACGGACGACGAGTCCATCTCGGCTTTTATCAGAGGGTTACACCACCATGAAGGGCTGAGGAACAAGCTGCTATGAAAAGAGCCACGAACAGTTGAGGAACTCCTTAATATAGCCCAGAGCTGGGCCCGAGCAGAAGAATATAATACTCAGCTCGCGGATGACCGCCGGGAACCGAGGCCCCGGCATGACGACCGCCAGCGCAATGCCTTGGTGCTCGACCGCCAGCACAATGACTACTGTGGCTCACATTGCTCTGAAGGGGAACGTTGACATACTCTGATGCCATTCCCTCGCGCAGCAGAACATACACGCTCCCTGCAATACGAGACCCACGACTGTTCTTCTTCAATTGGAAGAAATACCAGAACAAGTTGAAATGCGGCGCTATGCCGAGAAACGCTTCACACAAATGAATGAAAACGGACACAGACAGGATGGAGTTTGGCCCAAGATTGCAAAGCCCAATCCCCCAAAAATCAAGCAAGCAGCGGAGGAATACATGGCACGACAGCCCAAATCCTCTAATGAAGTAATCTTCAAAAACAATGATTTCGTCAGCATTGGGTTGCGGATAGACCTCACCAGTGGGCGCCCTCCATCCCCCAGTCACCATGTCCGGCAGAAGTCCGCTGGCGACGAGGCGGCCGATGCTTTCTTCCGTGCTCTTCAATGGAACCCACTCCTCGTCCAGCCTCACAGCCGCCGTCGCCGCGGTTTTCTTCGTCTTCCGCGCCATTGATTTTGCCAAAAAAATGCAAGCTTTTTCGCCGATTGAACGTTTTTGGATCTAGGGCTACAGTGCACAGTTCGTCGGAACGAACGACAGTGGGGAATGGCAACGGTTAAGGTAAGGCTTGATTAGGCGGCGCGCGCCTTTATACCCTAATGTGCGACCCTTCGGGAGTTTCCCCCGCCGTGAAAAAAGCCTTTTTGTACCATGATAACTACTATGGCCCATTTCACCGGCCCAACAGTCGAGCCTTCTATGAATAAGCAAAATTTATTTCTTCTATTAATAATACAGTCGTCAGCCTTCTCAGCAAAGCTGGGGACTGGTCAGATGACCAGTTACAGGCACACACGTGGCAGAGCTGCGTTGGCTTCACGATCAGCTCCTCCAGTCATACTGGGAACTGGTCGGCTTCTTCGCCAGCCTTCTCAGCAAAGCTGGGGACTGGTCAGATGACCAGTTACAGGCACACACGTGGCAAAGCCGCGTTGGCTTCCCGACCAGCTCCTCCAGTCATACAGGGGACTGGTCGGCTTCTTCGCCAGCCTTCTCAGCAAAGCCGAGGACTGGTCAGATGACCAGTTACAGGCACACACGTGGCAAAGCCGCGTTGGCTTCCCGACCAGCTCCTCCAGTCATACTGGGGACTGGTCAGCTTATTCGCCAGCCTTCTCAGCAAAGCTGGGGACTGGTCAGACGACCAGTTATAGGCACACACGTGGCAAAGCCGCGTTGGCTTCCCGACCAGCTCCTCCAGTCATACTGGGGACTGGTCGGCTTCTTCGCCAGTCTTCTCAGCAAAGCTGGGGACTGGTCAGATGACCAGTTACAGGCACACACGTGGCAAAGCCGCATTGGCTTCCCGACCAGCTCCTCCAGTCATACTGGGGACTGGTCAGCTTCTTCGCCAGCCTTCTAAGCAAAGCTGGGGACTGGTCAGACGACCAGTTACAGGCACACACGTGGAAAAGCCGCGTTGGCTCCACAACCAGCTCCTCCAGTCATACTGGGGACTGGTCGGCTTCTTCGCCAGCCTTCTCAGCAAAGCTGGGGACTGGTCAGATGACTAGTTACAGGCACACACGTGGCAAAGCCGCGTTGGCTTCCCGACCAGCTCCTCCAGTCATACTGGGGACTGGTCGGCTTCTTCGCCAGCCCTCTCAGCAAAGCTGGGCACTGGTCAGATGACCAGTTACAGGCACACATGTGGCAGAGCCACGTTGGCTTCCCGACCAGCTCCTCCAGTCATACTGGGGACTGGTCAGCTTCTTCGCCAGCCTTCTCAGCAAAGCTGGGGACTGGTCAGACGACCAGTTACAGGCACACACGTGGCAAAGCCGCGTTGGCTTCCCGACCAGCTCCTCCAGTCATACTGGGGACTGGTCAGCTTCTTCGCCAGCCTTCTCAGCAAAGCTGAGGACTGGTCAGACGACCAGTTACAGGCACACACGTGGCAAAGCCGCATTGGCTTCATGACCAGCTCCTATAGTCATAGTGGGGACTGGTCGGCTTCTTCGCCAGCCTTCTCAGCAAAGCTAGGGACTGGTCAGATGACCAGTTACAGGCACACACGTGGCAAAGCCGCGTTGGCTTCCCGACCAGCTCCTCCAGTCATACTGGGGACTGGTGGGCTTCTTCGCCAGCCTTCTCAGCAAAGCTGGGGACTGGTCAGATGACCAGTTACAGGCACACACGTGGCAGAGCCGCGTCGGCTTCACGACCAGCTCCTCCAGTCATACTGGGGATTGGTCGGCTTCTTCGCCAGCCTTCTCAGCAAAGCTGGGGACTGGTCAGATGACCAGTTACAGGCACACACGTGGCAGAGCCGCGTCGGCTTCACGACCAGCTCCTCCAGTCATACTGGGAACTGGTCAGTTTCTTCGCCAACCTTCTAAGCAAAGCTGGGGACTGGTCAGATGACCAGTTAAAGGCATACACGTGGCATAGCTGCGTTGATTTCACATTACCAGTTACAAAACTTACAATACATGGAACTAACCTACAAGTATAAGTACAATCAGGACGTAAATGTTACTTCAGTACAATCAAGATACAAAATCTTAATGCATAGTACATCAAGAATTGGGTACAATGAGACGCAGTAAAGCAGATACAGAACCTTGGCTAGACACATGAGCCTTTTCAGTTCGTCCCAAGGTGGGTCTCAGACACCGCCCCAATGCTAAAGGAACTCCGGGCAAGACCATGACCCTCGACCCTCCTTTTGACAACCTGTGACTACGAGGCTATCTACGAGTGGTAGTCACAAGAGTTCTTCTAGGCGCACCTCTGTATCCCTCTGCTAGCGACTACTTAGAGATCATCCTAACGAATGATCCATTCACAAGAATTCTTCTGGACACCTCATTTGCCTCACAAAACCACGATGCTCGGAGATTTGGCCATCTCCACCAAAGACATTGTAATAGAGCTAAGGGAAGTCATATGACAAAGAAGGTGTGAGTTCGTTGTTCTTCAAGTGGGGTATTTATAGGCGTTTACCTCCCGGTCTATAGACACTGTCTACGGATGACAATGACTGAAGAATCAAGAATTCAGCCACGGTACTGTCTCATGTGACGCCTGCTTGATTCTCATACGTCTTGTAAAAGGACAACGACAAAACTTGCAATCGTGAAAAGCAACAAAAGGCACACAATCCGCGTCACGAGTCCAACAGGGTAAAGGCAACTGAATATGATGATATACGGAGAAATTTGAAGAAAGGCCAAGGACGGTACACTTTCAAAGGAAGCATAGCAGTAAAAGGTAGACGATTTTGTCTGTGTATGGTGTGGTTATTCTCTCACAGATTTACAAGTTTATTTTGTGACCTTGGCATCACATGACGGAGTCATCTATTGCCAAGCTCGGGGACTACCGTGTATACATGGCGCTCGGTCGCGCATGTATATTTTTTGTCATTACAGTTTATTTTCTGACCTTGGCATCACATGATGGAGTCATCTATTGCCAAGCTCGGGGACTACCGTGTATACATGGCGCTCGGTCGCGCATGTATATTTTTTGTCATTACAGTTTATTTTCTGACCTTGGCATCACATGACAGAGTCATCTATTGCCAAGCTCGGGGTCGACCGTGTATACATGGCGCTCGGTTGCGCATGTATATTTTTTGTCATTACAGTTTATTTTCTGACCTTGGCATCACATGACGGAGTCATCTGTTGTCAAGCTCGGGGACTAAGTGGGCACACTTCACCTGGTCGGTGAGTATGCAGGATGAATTAAGAATGGTTTAACTTAAGACCGGAAAGTTACTACTATTATATTACCATAAAGTGGGCACACTTCACCAGACTTCCAGAAGTCGTTTTTTCTTTTTTAAGAGCACATCGCATCTTGCGGGTTCATGATATGGCAGTCAACAGAATATAACTTGATCGGAGATCAAGTTAAGAAGTTTGGATGAAGCTGTTTGAAGATTTTTGTCGAGATCTTTTTCACCGCTTTAAGATTCAATGTGCTCGGGGACTAGCTGTGGGGGTATAAACCCAGGTGTCCTCATGGCTAGACTTGGGCTGCTTCAGAAGGCCGGCCCAACTCAATGTGAAGGACCGTGGCGTCGAGGCCCAGCTGGTCTGGCAGGCAGCCCAGCTGGTCGAATGGCAGCGCAGGAGCCTTCTCCGACAAGGAAGCGTAGTCGGTTAGGAAAGATACCATGTTCTCTACGATATGGGATTGTAATCGACTAGGTTTCCTTATTCTATCATGAGATCCGATCTACTAGGATCTGTAACCCTGCTCCCCATGGCTATATAAGGCGAGCAGGGACCCCCTCTCAAAAACACGTTCATCAATATACAGAGTAGACAACTCGACGCAGGACGTAGGGTATTACGCTGGACTCAGCGGCCCGAACCTGGATAAAACCCCCGTGTTCATCTAGTTTCGTCCCTGTGTCACATCCGTATCGTCGTTCCACGCGCCTTCCCCGCTAATCTACCACCTCGGGCATACCCCTAGGTGGGCTATCGACTATATTCCGTCGACAACAAGTGATATTCAAGGGCTTTAGATACAATAATCTCTATCTAGTGGATTTCACCTCCGAAGATGCCAACTTGAAGACATATTTGTTCACTAAGCAATCACTTGGTTGGCTATGGCATAGAAGATTGACACATGTAGGAATGAACACTCTCAACAAGCTATTGAAGAAGGATTTGGTTAGAGGCTTGAAGGATGCCAAATTTGAGAAGGACAAATTGTATAGTGCATGTCAAGCCGGCAAGCAAGTTGCAAACACTCATCCAACCAAAGCCTTTGTGTCAACATCAAGAGAGTTGGAGCTACTTCACATGGATCTATTTGGGCCAACAACATATGCTAGCTTGGGTGGAAATCTCTATTGCCTAGTGATCGTTGATGATTATTCTAGATACACTTGGGTATTCTTTCTTCATGACAAATCCGAAGCAACCCCTTCATTCAAGAAGTTTGCCAAGAGAGCCCAAAATGAGTTTGACTTGAAAATCAAGAAGATAAGAAGTGACAATGGAAGAGAGTTTGACAACACCCACATTGAGGAATATTGTGATGAAGTTGGGATCAAGCATGAAGTCTCCGCAACCTACACACCACAACAAAATGGGGTAGTTGAGAGGAAGAACCGGACACTAATCACCCTTGCAAGAACAATGTTAGATGAGTACACTACACCGGAAAGATTTTGGGCGGAAGCAATCAACACCGCTTGTTATGCATCAAACCGGTTCTTCCCCCATCGTCTCCTTGGCAAGACCCCCTATGAGCTACTCAACAACAAGAAGCCGGATATATCCTTCTTTAGGGTGTTTGGGTGCAAATGCTACATCTACAAGAAGCGCCAACACCTAGGGAAGTTCCAACGCCGATGTGATATTGGTTTTCTTGTTGGTTACTCATTGAAGTCCAAAGCATATCGAGTATTCAACCATGCCACCGGGATGGTAGAAGAAACATATGATGTGGAATTCGATGAATCTAATGGCTCTCAAGGAGAGCATGAAAATCTTGATGATGTAGGTGATGAACCATTGAGGGAAGCAATGAAGAACATGCCAGTTGGAGCCATCAAGCCTAAAGATGATGATGATGATGTGCAAGTCATTAACAAGCCATCTTCATCCAATGTACCACAAGATGATGATAAAGATGTGAGAGAGCCATTTGAAGATACTCATGTCTCCCAAGATCAAATGGTGGTACAAGCTCAAGATGTTGATGCTCCACAAGCGGCCCCTCAAGTGGTTGATCAAAGGACTACTCCTCTTCTACAAGCTCATCCTCAAGACCTCATCATAGGGAGTCCAACAAGGGGTGTAATGACTCGATCTCAAAAACTTGCTTTATTTATTGAACATCACTCCTTTGTGTCTCTTGTTGAGCCTACCATTGTAGATGAAGCTCTAGGTGATCCGGATTGGGTGAATGCTATGCATGAAGAATTAAACAACTTCACCCGCAACCAAGTTTGGACACTTGAAGAGCGACCCAAAGGCGCAAGAGTCATTGGAACAAAATGGAGTGGTATGCCTAGAGTCATTGGAGCAAATCATCAGGAGAGTCCTTGGCGGCCACGACGGCCTGGTCGCGGGCCGCAAGGCCTTCTGGTTGGGCCGTATCTGCAGGAGAGCCCAAGTCGCACCATGGGGGTATACGGGTGTAATATCCCCACATTGTTTAGGAACAAGCAAGATGATCAAGGCAAGGTTGTTAGAAACAAGGCAAGGCTAGTGGCAAAGGGGTTCTCTCAAGTTGAAGGTTTGGATTTTGGAGAGACCTTTGCACCGGTTGCAAGACTCGAAGCCATTCGTATCCTCCTTGCATATGCATCACATCATGACATTAAATTATATCAAATGGATGTTTAAAGTGCATTTTTAAA
This sequence comes from Coix lacryma-jobi var. lacryma-jobi, assembly GCA_009763385.1. Lineage (NCBI taxonomy): Eukaryota > Viridiplantae > Streptophyta > Magnoliopsida > Poales > Poaceae > Coix > Coix lacryma-jobi. Next base: position 125,031,376 of record CM019829.1, read on the forward strand.
TGCGCTATATGGGCTCAAGCAAGCCCCAAGAGCATGGTACGAGCGCCTTCGGGACTTCCTCATTGAGAAGGGCTTCACCATTGGGAAGGTTGACACCACACTATTCATCGAGAAGCTTGATGGAGAGATCTTCATTTGTCAAGTCTACGTTGATGATATCATCTTCGGGTCAACAAATGAAGCCTATTGCAAGGAATTTGGTGACTTGATGTCGAAGGAGTTCGAAATGTCCTTGATTGGCGAGCTCACATTCTTCCTAGGCTTCCAAGTCAAGCAATTGAAGGAGGGGACTTTCATATCTCAAGAGAAGTATACAAAAGACCTCCTCAAGCGCATCAACATGGATGATTGCAAGCCTATCAAGACTCCAATGCCAACAAACGGACATCTCGACCTAGATGTGGGAGGTAACCCGGTTGGTCAAACTCTCTACCGTTCTATGATTGGTAGCTTGTTATACTTGACCGCATCTAGGCCCGACATCATGTTTAGTGTGTGCATGTGTGCTCGCTTTCAAGCCGATCCTAGGGAATCACATCTCATAGCGGTGAAGAGAATCCTGAGGTACCTAAAGCACACCCCAAGCATTGGCCTTTGGTATCCCAAAGGAGCTAACTTCCAACTCGTTGGGTATTCCGATTTGGATTACGCGGGTTACAAAGTAGATAGAAAAAGCACATTCGGAGGGTGCCATTTGCTTGGGAGATCACTAGTTTCATGGAGTTCGAAAAAGCAAAATAGTGTGGCCTTGTCTACCGCCGAGGCGGAATACATAGCCGCAGGTGCTTGTTGTGCACAAATCCTTTACATGAAGCAAACCCTTTTAGACTATGGTGTAGTTCTAGAAAGGGTACCTTTGTTGTGTGACAATGAGAGCGCAGTTAAGCTTGCTAACAACCCGGTTCAACACTCTCGCACCAAGCACATAGATATTCGCCATCACTTTCTCAAAGACCATGTTTCCAAGAAAGACATATCCTTAGAGGGAGTTAGAACCGAAGATCAATTGGCGGATATCTTCACAAAACCCCTAGATGAAAACACTCTTTGTAGATTGCGAAGTGAACTTAATGTGCTTGATCTAAGTAACTTTATCAAAAGGTGAAAGGGGGTTGTCTTTGCATTGCATTGTATAATATGCCATGTTTAAATTATGCTATGCACATAGGCTTGTCAGACGTGGTTAAGATAACCGCCCTAAAAAGCGTGTGAAGAAGCTTACCCATGAGCAAACTTGACAAACAACCTAGATTCAAATTTCGTATTGCATTGCATATGCATGTGTGTTGCTTTGTCATTCCTTTTCGGTTAAGTTTTGAGCAACCGCTGTGTTCGTCCACCTCTAGGGGGAGCATTTGAGGCTCCTAATGGTTACGACCCCTAGTTTTGGTGGCCACATGATGTCTCCTCGGGTCTTATTGCCTATTTTATCTAGAAAACTATTTTAGCCTATGGCAAAATATTTGAAAAATTTGTGGGTTTGAGAGAGGTAACTCCTCTTGGTTCCAACTGGTGTTTATTTGCGTCTTATTTGAGTTGGAACTTGGTTGGGAGAAGTCGGCGCGAAAAATTGAGTCAAAACAGGGGTTTATGCGTGACCGGACGCTGCGACCGGACTCACCTGGTGCGTCCGGTCAGTTCATCCCGCGCGCAGGATGAACAGTGTCATCGTCGCGTCCGGTCAGGAGTCGAGTGTGCGTCCGATCGTTTGCTGCGATGTGATCGAACGCATGGGTGCGTCCGGTCGTGTGCGACAGGACGCGTCCGATCATGGAAAACGCGTTTCGGGAGCTCCCTGTTCGTGACCGGACGCTGGGGCCTCGAGCGTCCGATCAGTCAGCGTGTGCGTCCGGCCGCCACTTAAACGACGCGTCTTGTTATTCTGACAGACACATGGGCCTCCCCCTTCTTGTCTTCATCCTCGCCCGCACCGCCGCGCCTCTCTGCCCGAGCTCGCGCCCGCCGCCGACTAACCCTAGTCGCTCGCCCGTCTCGCCGCCGCAACCCTACCTCGCCGGCCGCCTCCTCACCGCCCCTCGCGCCCGCGCCGCTGTTGACACTCACTAATGCTCATAATTAACCATCAACTATTGCATGAAATGACACTAAATGAATCACAAAGCATTGTTGTAGGGTTTGAAACTAATAAGTTCCACGAGTTTTGGTGCTCTCACTTGTTTTGTAGGACATCAATATTTTACCATATAAAAGTATCTCAAGTGATGAATTGGAGTGCACCATTGCGAAGGGCTCATCGAGACGATCGAAACGGACATATCATTTGCTATATTCAGAGTCCCGGATGAAAAGATATTAATTTCGCATCGAAATCTGCAAAAGAAGGATCTAGAAGACACCAGAAGACACCACGAGGCGGGCCACCATGTGGGCCCACTGGGCCAGACCGACCGGTCCCACATGGAGACCGACCGGTCGGCCACGGAGCCCATTTCGTCTCCGCCTTCTGCAACCTTCTTCCACCGCCTCCTAGGATGCATCTCCACCGTCCCCGAAGTCGGTTTGATCTAACGGTGGGCGATAAACGTGACGCGGATCGATGACATGGCGATTCCTTGCCCCCTACTCCACCTCGGGCTATATAAGAAACCCCAGACCCCCCTCTCCAGGCATCTCCCTCTTCATTATTCATCTCCACATCAGAAACTAGGGTTCCAATGTAGAAGTAGAGGTCCCTCTAGATGAATCTCTTCTAGTTCATCTAGATTTAGATCTAGTTCATCTAGTTCTAGTTCTAGTTGTCTAGTTCATCTAGTTGTAATTAGAGATCCAATTAGAAAGAGGAGAAGGATAGATTAGAGAGGAGCTACGCTCTAATTCCAGAGGAGTCTTCAGAGATTTGGTATGCTTTTGTATCTTTTGTTATAAGACTTGTGCTTTAATATATTTATCTTCTCTAATTACTTTATGCTTTATTATATGATTAGTATAGTTGTTATATCTTGGCATGGGATCTTTGTTCGTATTGAGTGCTCTAGTTATCCTAGGTAATTAGAGTAGTAATCTAACCATGTGTAGATCGGAGAAAAGGTCGCCATCACAACAATTCAACTCTCATCTCATGTGACGGATAGTTACGCTGTGCCACTCACAAGTCCCAGTTGTGAGTCATGGTAAGTATGATCAAGGTGAGACAGTCTTGCTCATGGACTTTAAAATTTATGAGTAGTTATCTTTTTAATTTCTTGCATTCCACTGCATGTTTACTTTTAATCATTCATCCACTCCATTTAGTTTAGGTTTTCTTTTATCAAATCCACATCATGTTTAGTTCCTTATATGCATTCATGTCATCCACATCTAAAAAAGAAAGAAAAAAAATATTCCTCACTGTGATCATACTCTGTCATCTCTTTTTGAATAAATCTCTTTTATGCTTTCGTGCTATCTTTGTTTACCATAGTATGTTTTGGTTTAAAAGTACTTAAATTGAGTACTTTCATAGGCTTTTTAAATTAAGCGTGGTGCTTAGGTTAAATAGTCTACCTTAATCAAATTAGACACGGAGTTTGGTTTGATTATTGATCTACAATTAGCTTGTGTAGACATTGGATATTTTGTTGGACTAACCCCTGCAGAGAACTCTAAATACATTTTGGGAAAGTCCTGAGATGAATTCACATCAGAGATGAAGCAAGGCATACGATGAACTGCACAAAGAAGACTTAGCTCATTCATCATGGATGAAAGAACTGTGAGTATTAAAGTTTATTTAAATTCATCTTCTACTGCAAGTTATCTTTTGCCTTGAACCATGTTAAAATGCAGCCAACACATAAAATGCTAGTCTATGCTAAGTAATCCTAAAATCATCTTTTTCATTAGCATGGATGAATAACACATAAGTTGTGGATAACAACCCATGTTTCACATTCAGTACGATCCTTCGGGTATATGTCCACTAACATTTTGTAGGAGATGGGATTTGCTTGTTCATGGTGTGAACTTAAAGATCCAAAACCCAACCCGTGGATAGACAAAACTCATCATCAGACAAGTCACAAGTGATGTCGAAGGCAGTCAAGCTTTGAGCCATCCCAAGGCCTAAGCCAAGACACTTATGACGAGTAGGATGCAACTCACCCCGTATGGGCCAATCCATTCCTACGCTCATCATTGTCGAAGACATCAACACCGACACCAACAACAAATATCAGGATGACGATATGCCACTACATTATAACATCTATGAGTCATCTGAAGGAAGTCTGTTGGTGGTTCACTATGAAGACAAGCAGTGCAAGTTGTCCTCACTTCTAATCATTGAAACACAAGAGCTAGTTTAGGGGACAAGGTGGAACAACTTCAACAACAACAAGGTCGACAATTTCAACTCATGAACATGTTGTTGAAGAAATTTGGGCATCCGCCTACATCTGCGGATACATGGGTGTATGCCGAGTCTCTGTGTGATGAGTGATTGTCAACGGAGATGATGCGCATGTTCTTTGGCTTGTGTTGTGCAGGTGTCGAGCACGGAGACAGTGATCGATGGCGGGTGAAGGTCAAGTTGCGACGTGCCGTGCCGACGGACCGGGCGCGATGAAGGATGGGCGTGCCGTGCGGCGGACGTGCCATGCCGATGTATCGGACGGTGAAGGGCGGACGTGGACTTGGACTGATGGACTGGAGGCCGGAGGATCAGCTGTGGTGGCTGGCAGCCTGTGACAGCGACAAGCGGAGAAGTGCGATCATGTCGGTGGAAGGGGTGCACAGGCGGTGCATCCCCTCTTCGACGCCGGTTTGTTGGTAGAGCCCGGGAAAAACCAACGGTGGACGGTTTCCAGGTTTGGGCCTCAAAACCTGGGTGCTGGGTTTCCAGGTTGAGCCTCAAAACCTGGGCGTGGGCCGGTTTCCGAGTTTGGGCCTCAAAACTCGGGCGCTGAGGGTTTCCGAGTTTGGGCCACAAAACTCGGGCTGGAGGCTGGTTTCCCGGTTTGGGCCTCAAAACCGGGGGGCTGATGGAAAAGGCTGGTTTCCCGGTTTGGGCCGCAAAACCGGGGGTGCAGAGTGGTGGCGGCACGTGGCGGCGATCTGAAGGTTGCGTGGAGGCGACGCGGAAGACCGTGCGGGCGTGGCCGTCGGATCTACCTACCACCAGCGGGTGGACTAGAATAGCCTTAGGGTTAGGCTGGTCCGCTCTGTAATTAGAGTAGAGAGGGGTAGAGTAGGAAATAGACTTAGGCTAGGTTAGTATAAGTAGTCCAGGGGAGACACCCTCCTCCCCATCTCATCTCAGTTAGTGCTTTCATTTGCTAGGGTTTCCTGCTCTCCCATCCCCTGCTTTAGCTAGTTGAGATCCGCAGAGAGACTCCACTCTGTGTACTGTTGATTTGAGGAAGTGAGGCCGTATCCTCACCTTGGAGCCCAGATTGTGTGTCGATTCGTGTTTTGATTCGAGTTCGTCGTTGTTCTTCGCGTTCTTCGTTTCTCCACGATTTTCCCGTCACTCGATCTCCCTCTCCGGTGCGTCTTTGCGAAATCCGTTTGAACCAATTTGTTCGTATCATTGAGGAGGTCATTTTGACCAAAGGAATTCGTCTAACTCCTCATGATCGAATAGATCGGGTCGATTTCGTTTTCATAGCGCTTTTTCGTTCATCCACCTTCCCTTTTGATTTCCCGGTGATTTGGTTGTTTTGAGCGGATGATTTCTTGGGGATAGTCTCCTAACTACCCCGTGATCATCTTCTCCAAGTTTGGGAACTTGGGATTTTGAGTTGGATCGGATTTGGAGGGATTTGGGAGAAGGGCGATCAAAATCGCCCTCTCTGTTCATCCGCGGACAGTCCGCCGGTGAACCGCGGACAGTCCGCGCGTCGGGGTCGGCCGGACCAGTGGCCTGACTCCGCGCTGTTGGAGCTGTGATTTTTGAACCGCGGACAGTCCGCCGTTGTGTTTGGCGGACAGTCCGCGAGTCGTCCAGGGACTGTTCAGCAACTTCGCTGTTTTGGTTTTTGACCGGCGGACAGTCCGCCGTTGGGTCTCGCGGACAGTCCGGGAACGTCCAGTGGACTTGCAGCAGCACTGTGGTTTTGCTCGATTGGCCGGCGGACAGTCCGCGACCTGAGCCCGGACAGTCCGCCACTGGGCAGACAGTCCGCGACCACATTGCCGGACAGTCCGGGATCCTGCTGAGTTCCCCGATTTAGTGCGTTTGCTCTCCCGGCTTGCTCGCTTGGTTTTCGGACTTCTCGTTTCTTCCTAGAGTTAACCAAGAAACATTTCTAGGTATCTTTGCAACTTGTTTGCATAGGTATTTAGGGATTTCCCGACGTAGCCGCCTATCTACGTTCGGGAGCTGGTTTACTCAAGGGGAACTTGTTCCGGTGCTTTTGGTCTTTGCTCGGCTTGTGTCCGGTGGTGCTCCGCTGTGATCCTAGGGATCATCCACCCTCTTCCAAGGGTCGTGAGCATCACGCTTTGTGTTCGAGCTTCTTGGGGTTGAACTTGGGATAGTTGGCCAAAGATTCGAAAGAATTTTGATTGGCTCCCATTCACCCCCCCTCTGGTCGCCTTTGTGAGCTTTCTCGGTCCTTCAATTGGTATCGGAGCGGGTTAAGGATCTTCCACCTTAGCCGGTTCCAGATCCACCGAAGGCGACATGGATCGCGGCGTGGGCAAACCGCCGTTTTTCGATGGGACGAACTTTGCGTATTGGAAGATACGCATGTCGGCCTATCTGCAGAGTTTGAGTTCTTCCATCTGGGATATTTGCAACTCTGCCGATTACGTGGTCTTGGCTGCCCGTGTGACTCAGATCCAGATCGATGAGCACGAGGCCAATAGCCGAGCCCGTAATGCGCTCTTTTCGTGTTTGAGCGCTGGGGAGTTCGATCGTGTCTCTCATCTTGCTACGGCTCGGGAGATTTGGGCTACCCTCATTCGCTTTCATGAGGGCACCTCTCAAGTCAAAACCCGACTCTACGAGTCGTACAAGAGAGAGTATGAGAACTTCCGACATCAGCCTGGCGAGAGCATAGAGAGTTTATTCGCTCGCTTTCAGGTGATTGTCAACAGGATGCGGGCTAACCGAGAGCAGTTGCCTTTTGATGATCATGAGCGTGCTTTGAAGCTTTTGCACACTCTTGATCGATCGGTGTGGGACTCCAAAGTTCAGGCGATCATCGAATCCCCGAACTATGAGACTCTCACCTGCGACGAGCTCTTCAGTAAGCTCAAGTCCAGTGAGATCGATGCTATGGCGAGGGCTTCTTTCGAAAATCCTTCTCGCCCGTCCATGGCTTTGGTTTCCGGCTCTTCCTCTAACCCCTCAGCTGGCTTTGCTCTTTCCTGTCTCTTTTCTGTTACAGAGGACCAGCTGGAGACGTTGGGAGACGACGAGTTGGCTTTGCTTGCCAACCGGTTCTCGCGGTTCCACAACAACCGCATGAACCGCCGTCGTGGAGGAGGACGCGCCGGATGCTACGAGTGCGGCGACCCCGACCACTTCATCGCCGACTGCCCCAAGAAGAAGAACAAGCATCTTGGGAAGGGCGATCACGGCCACAGGCGCGACTCCAAGTACAAGGAGAAGCACGTTCCCCCAAGGCACAAGAAGCGGGGCGGCTTCGACAAGGAGTACATCAAGAAGAAGTACTTGGAGAAGCAGCAGGCTGAGCAGCGTGCGTTCTTCGCCACGCTCAGCGACGTCGACGGCTCGGATGACGACTCCGCTCGATCGAGTGATGACGAGTCCGAGAAGAAGAAGCTGGAGGACACGTTCAACGTCTTATGCTTCTTCGCCGGCGACGAAGGCCTGTGTACCATGGCGCTCGGAGATGAGGTCGGAGGCGAGCTGGAGCACACACCTCGGAACGACGACGACGACGACACCTCCCAGGTATCTCTCACCTACGACGAGCTTTCCTCCGAGGTAGAGAAGTTGACTGCTGCCCTCCTTAGCCAAGATAAGTTGCTTAGGCGTGCCGCTAGAGAGCGCAAGGAGTTTAGGCAGAAGTGGGAGGACACGGTGAAGGAGCTTGAGTTCGCTCGTTCCACCGTGGTTGTGTCGGAGGAGTTGGAGTGCGAGAGTTGCACCGCGCACATGACGGATCTTCTCACTCTGAGGAGTAAGCATGCTGCACTGGTAGATGAGGTGGATGAGCTCCGAGCTAGACCGCAGCTGTTGGGTGCGTGCAAGACTTGTCCTGTCTTGCAATCTGAGTTGGCAGAGAAGAATGCCAAGATTGTGTCTCTTGAGGAGGCCAACTCAGGTAGCACTAGTGTGGCGAGGTGTGCTTTGTGTGAGGGGCTGGAGATGGAGATTGCAAATGTGAAGCATGGCAAGATGCAAACCGAAGAAGAAAACACATACCTTCGGTCCATCTTGTCATGGGTCTCCAGTAGTGAGCCGCAGCTCGGGATGATGATCTCCCAATTTAAGCGAGCTGCTGGTGCTCCTGGTGTAGGTCTTGGCCAGAGTGTTGATCTTTCAGTTTTTGGTAAGATTGGAGAGTCTAGTGGTCTGAACCCTTGTGAGAAGCCCAACTCCACCACTACTCCCAAGCTTGCCAAGCTTCCACTCAAAGAGCCTGCCAAGCCTACCACCAAAGATGGTGTGGTTGAGGAACCCCCGAGAGCTCCTCCCAAGAACCAAATTTGGGCACCCAAGCCAAACCACCTCAAGAACAAGCTTGATGCTATGCCACCCATCAGAGAGGAGTGTTTGCCTCAGAAGGGCAGAGTGAGCCACACCCACAGCCCTGGTCACCAACAACCCCCTGTGCGTGCGGTGAGGTACCAGTGTGACTTTTGTGGGAGAGATGGTCACTTGAGTGAGTTCTGCTTTAGGCGCAAGAGAGAGGCGCGCAGGGCTCGGGAGATGGAGAACCCGGACATGTACCATCCAGCTCATGGTGGACATGTACCGAAGGCCCAGGGGAGAGCTGCTAGGTCCGGACGTCAGGGTCCCAGGCCTAGGCAGGAGATGAGAGCCCCTAGGAGGGAGACTAGGCCTAGAGGTCCAGCACCTCAGTTTGTTAGGCCTAGGCAGGAGAGAGCTCCGAGGAGAGACGCTAGAGTTGAGCAGCAGGCTCCTAGGCGTAGACCTCGTAGAGAGCGTGCCCGACGGGGTCCTGCTTTTGCAGGTAACGGACCCCGTGGCGGAGGCTTAGTTGAGCGCTTTCCCCCACCGCAGGTTGAGTACCGCGGTGAGCGCTTCTTCCCCAGCGGACCACGTTTTCCTCAGCGTGGTGATCGCTTCCCTCGTAGACATGCTAGGAATGGTTTTTACACTAACCCTTCTTTTGAGCAGCCGGCCCAACACTGGTTTTCCCCCTATTTCACTAACCCCAGTGTTGGACCGTATGCTCACCCTATGTCTTTCTATTGATGTAGGTAAGACGGTTGGAGGACGTTTGGTTGGTGGATTCCGGTTGTTCGAGGCACATGACCGGAAATGCCAAATGGTTCTCCAGCCATAGTCCGGTCGCCGGAAAGGAGTACATAACCTTCGGCGACAAAGGTAAGGGCAAGGTATTGTCCGTTGGTGCAGTGCGGGTTAATGAGCACTTTGTGTTGCGCGAGGTTGCTCTTGTTTCTAACCTGCATTTTAACTTGCTTTCAGTTTCGCAACTTTTTCATGAAGGCTATGAGATTCGTTTCAAACCGAACCTTAGCCGGATCTTAGATCCTCAGGGTGATCTTGTATGTCTGATTTCACCCTTTGGGAATGTCTTTCGCGCGAATTTCTCAAAGTCGTTTGGATCTTCTCGCTGTCTTTTGGCTAGTCCTTCTTCTTCTGATCTTTGGAAGTGGCATAGGAGGCTCGGTCACTTGAGTTTTGACTTGCTTGCAAGACTTAGCTCACTTGGCTTAATCCGAGGATTGCCCAAGCTTTCGTTGGAGAAGGATCTAGTTTGCCATGCTTGCCGGCATGGAAAGATGGTTGCTGCTCCCCACCATCCTTTGACCAAGGTTATGACCTCGCACCCCAGAGAGCTTTTGCATATGGACCTTGTTGGTCCGGCTCGGGTGAGCTCGATTGGTGGGAAGTGGTATGTGCTTGTTGTTGTTGACGACTTTTCGAGGTATTCGTGGGTCTTCTTTTTAGTTGAGAAGTCCGAGACTTTCTCATTTGCTCGCGATCTGATTTTGCGTCTTCAGAACGAGTTCCCTTTGAACTCGATGCGAGCGATTAGAAGTGATAATGGTTCCGAGTTTAAAAATTCGGATTTTGAGAAGTTTTGTAACCGCCTTGGTTTGGAGCATCAGTTTTCTTCCCCCTATACACCACCCCAAAATGGTGTTGTAGAGAGGAAGAATCGGACCCTTGTTGAGATGGCCAGGACGATGCTCGATGAGCATAGGACTCCCAGGCGCTATTGGGCCGAAGCTATGAACACTGCATGCTATATTTCGAATCGCATTTTTCTGAGAGCATTTTTGAAGAAAACCTCTTATGAGTTGCGTTTTGGTCGCCAGCCCAAGGTGAGTTATTTTAGAGTCTTTGGTTGCCACTGTTTTATATTGAAAAAAGGCAACCTGGACAAGTTTGAGTCTCGTTCTTCTGACGGTGTGTTTTTGGGTTATGGCACTCACACTCGAGCTTATCGTGTACTTAACCTTGACACTAACCGAGTCATGGAGACATCAGATGTCACCTTCGACGAGACTCTTGTTTCTCCTTCTTCTCGTTTTGAGCGTGCAGGTGATCACGAGGTTGGAGAGCCTCTTTTTGATGACGAGGACGAGGGTGCTGAAGGTATAGATGATCCAGCACCCCCTCGACCTGCCGTGCCGCAAGGAGCGGCCTCGACGACGACTCACGGCCCCGACACTTCTTCTTCCTGGGGGCCGTGGGATCCTCCACCTCGCGCGGTACCTTTTGTACCCGGGGTGGAACCAGCTGCTGTTGAGGGGGAAGTCATTTCTTCCCGGGAGGCGCCACGACACATCCAGCGCCAGCACCCTCCTCAGCAGATGATCGGCGACATCGACGAGCGAGTTACTCGCTCCAGGTCACAGCACATCTCGCACTTTGCTCATTCTGCTTTTGTTGCGTCTTTTGAGCCCCGAGATGTTGGACACGCATTGACGGATCCGGATTGGGTCAATGCCATGCATGAGGAGCTAGAGAACTTTGAGCGAAATCGGGTTTGGGTTCTAGTGCCACCACCTCCTGACTGTAAACCTATTGGGACAAAATGGGTATTTAAAAACAAGCAAGGAGAGGAGGGCCACATTGTGAGAAACAAGGCCCGGCTTGTAGCGAAGGGTTATAGTCAGAAGGAGGGGATAGATTATGAGGAGACCTTCGCTCCTGTAGCTCGTTTGGAGGCTATTAGGATACTCTTGGCTTATGCTGCATCCATGGGTTTCAAACTTTTTCAAATGGATGTCAAGAGTGCCTTCTTAAACGGCTACATTGAGGAGGAGGTCTATGTCCAGCAACCCCCCGGTTTTGAAAATCCCAAGTTTCCAAACCATGTCTTTAAACTTCACAAAGCTTTGTATGGTTTGAAACAAGCCCCTAGAGCCTGGTATGAGAGATTAAAAACCTTTTTGCTAGCTAAGGGTTTTAAAATGGGATGTGTAGATAAAACGCTCTTTCTCCTCAAGCAAGGCAAAGATACTCTCTTGGTCCAAATTTACGTGGATGATATCATTTTTGGTGGTTCTTCTCACGCTTTGGTTGCCAAGTTTGCAGATACTATGAGCAGGGAGTTCGAGATGAGCATGATGGGCGAGCTGACCTTCTTTCTCGGGTTGCAAATTAAGCAATCCCGAGAGGGGACGTTTGTGCACCAGGGCAAGTACACGAGGGACTTGCTGAAGCGGTTCGACATGGGTGAGGCCAAGCCTCTTCCGACGCCCATGTCGACGACGACTGCCCTGGATGCTGACACGGATGGAGAAGCAGTGGACCAGAAGGAGTACCGCAGTATGATTGGATCGCTGCTCTACCTGACGGCGACACGGCCGGACATTCAGTTCGCCGTGTGCTTGTGCGCGCGCTTTCAGGCTTCGCCACGCACTTCTCACCGTCAGGCGGTGAAGCGCATCTTCAGGTACCTTCGTTTCACGCCTGAGCTCGGGATTTGGTATTCTGCTTCTTCCACCCTCTCGCTTTGTGGCTTTTCTGATGCTGATTTTGCTGGTTGTCGCATTGAGCGCAAGTCCACTTCTGGGACTTGCCAGTTTATTGGGTCTTCTCTTGTATCGTGGTCTTCTCGCAAGCAGTCTAGTGTCGCTCAGTCTACCACGGAGGCTGAATATGTTGCTGCGGCTAGCTGCTGTTCCCAGTTACTCTGGATGATGGCCACTTTGCGTGATTTTGGTTTGAGCTTTACTCGAGTTCCTTTGCTTTGTGACAGCACGAGTGCCATTAGCGTTGCTAAGAACCCCGTGCTTCACTCGAAAACCAAACACATTGATGTGCGCTTTCATTTCTTGCGAGACCACCAGGAGAAGGGTGATATCGACCTTCGCCATGTCGATACTCATCACCAATTGGCTGATATTTTCACCAAGCCTTTAGACGAATCAACCTTTAATCGGTTGAGGGGTGAGCTTGGTGTGTGTTTCCCCTTTTAGATGGGGGAAGCATTTTGAGATGTACAGACTGACTCTTTTATTTTGAGGCTCTTTTCTTTTGAGTTTCTTGAGTTTTTCCATTTGGTATTTTTCTTCTTTCAGTTTTGTGTCGGGCATACGCATTTACATTCTGAGCTTCATGTCTATATTCACTAGAATGTAATTATGCTCTTGTTAGTATTGCTCCGATACTTATGATGATGCTTGTAGCTTATGCTCTTTCTGATCACTGTTACATGTTATGAGCGAGCTATTTTTGGAATGGTGAATTATGCCTAATATATATAAATCTGAAAATGTTCACCATTGAGATATGCAACTAGCATGTGTAGGGTGTGTTGAGTCCATTCCTGCTTTTCATATATGCTAGGTTGCTATGTCTCTAGTTCTGAGTCATTCACTTGCTTGGTTGTTCATAACTTGCTTAAAATCTGAACCAAGTATTGTTGAATTGAAAAGATCGAGATGGGATTGCTTGTCAACACCTCATGGTATTGAGACTGTTTCTCATTGCACTTTGAGTTAAACTTGAGCCATGTAGTGTATGACCGAAACCGTTGCTTTAAGCTTCTGATTGCTTCGGCATAGGCTTCGCACGGTTGAAAAGTTAGGCGATGACAAGCTTTCAACCTCTCGCAATCACATGCTAAAAATGAACTTGTGAATTCTTTTACCGCTGCAACTCCGATATGAATTTGAAATCACAAGTATATGCTTCATTCCTATGCATGATGATTGAACTTTGCTAGGGGTAGTTCACCGTGTATATATGCTTAGCACTTGTTTGGATTCCTTCTATACATGTCTAGTGCTATTTTGATGGTGACTATTCTTTTGGCTTAAAACTGCTCACATGCTCATATGCTTCATATTTCGTATAAGTGATCAGTTTGAGCCTTTGCTATTTGAGTGCTTAATTGAGATGTTGGAGCTATACTGATTAGATCATCTTTGCACTCTTTTGACTATATACTTGAAGCTCCTAACTTGCATTTTGACTCCATATGCATTGCGGAAGGAGATCTTGTGTTCAGGGGGAGTTTATGTGAAGAGAGTTGCTTCTCCGATACCTTTTTGGCCTTGATAAGTGCATTTTCAACTAGGGGGAGAATTTTATGCAAATCATTTGACCTAGTTACTTGCATTTGTCGAGGGGGAGTTTGCTAGTTGTGTTGAGCCGTTGCCTCTGTCTTGAGGGACTAGCAAACGTTCCGAGCTTTTCATGAGCTTTCATAAGCTTTTTCATTCGGCTTTCAATTGGTATCGTCTGGTGTGCTTTCCCATTTGATTTGGGTTGAATTCCAATTGGTTCGGAGTGATTTTCTTGCTAGTTGTGTTGAGCCTCTGTGCCTCTATCTTGAGGGACTAGCATTTTGCTTCTGTTGTCCTCCGATCTTCAATTGGTATCTGCTAGCGGTGTTGAGCCTGTTCTACCTCTTCTTGAGGGCTAGCTTTGCTTTGCTTGGTTGCGTCGAGCCGTTCCCCATGTCTTTGGGGACCAAGTTTTCGCTTCATCCACTTGACCTTCTTTGGCTTTTGTTAGGCTTTTGGGTCATTTGGTTGGGTTTTTCTCTTCTCACTCCTTCCTACCTCCTTCTTCTTGTTCATGATTTGTTGTGGAGTTGACAATGCACTCATCAAGGGGGAGATTGCGGATACATGGGTGTATGCCGAGTCTCTGTGTGATGAGTGATTGTCAACGGAGATGATGCGCATGTTCTTTGGCTTGTGTTGTGCAGGTGTCGAGCACGGAGACAGTGATCGATGGCGGGTGAAGGTCAAGTTGCGACGTGCCGTGCCGACGGACCGGGCGCGATGAAGGATGGGCGTGCCGTGCGGCGGACGTGCCATGCCGATGTATCGGACGGTGAAGGGCGGACGTGGACTTGGACTGATGGACTGGAGGCCGGAGGATCAGCTGTGGTGGCTGGCAGCCTGTGACAGCGACAAGCGGAGAAGTGCGATCATGTCGGTGGAAGGGGTGCACAGGCGGTGCATCCCCTCTTCGACGCCGGTTTGTTGGTAGAGCCCGGGAAAAACCAACGGTGGACGGTTTCCAGGTTTGGGCCTCAAAACCTGGGTGCTGGGTTTCCAGGTTGAGCCTCAAAACCTGGGCGTGGGCCGGTTTCCGAGTTTGGGCCTCAAAACTCGGGCGCTGAGGGTTTCCGAGTTTGGGCCACAAAACTCGGGCTGGAGGCTGGTTTCCCGGTTTGGGCCTCAAAACCGGGGGGCTGATGGAAAAGGCTGGTTTCCCGGTTTGGGCCGCAAAACCGGGGGTGCAGAGTGGTGGCGGCACGTGGCGGCGATCTGAAGGTTGCGTGGAGGCGACGCGGAAGACCGTGCGGGCGTGGCCGTCGGATCTACCTACCACCAGCGGGTGGACTAGAATAGCCTTAGGGTTAGGCTGGTCCGCTCTGTAATTAGAGTAGAGAGGGGTAGAGTAGGAAATAGACTTAGGCTAGGTTAGTATAAGTAGTCCAGGGGAGACACCCTCCTCCCCATCTCATCTCAGTTAGTGCTTTCATTTGCTAGGGTTTCCTGCTCTCCCATCCCCTGCTTTAGCTAGTTGAGATCCGCAGAGAGACTCCACTCTGTGTACTGTTGATTTGAGGAAGTGAGGCCGTATCCTCACCTTGGAGCCCAGATTGTGTGTCGATTCGTGTTTTGATTCGAGTTCGTCGTTGTTCTTCGCGTTCTTCGTTTCTCCACGATTTTCCCGTCACTCGATCTCCCTCTCCGGTGCGTCTTTGCGAAATCCGTTTGAACCAATTTGTTCGTATCATTGAGGAGGTCATTTTGACCAAAGGAATTCGTCTAACTCCTCATGATCGAATAGATCGGGTCGATTTCGTTTTCATAGCGCTTTTTCGTTCATCCACCTTCCCTTTTGATTTCCCGGTGATTTGGTTGTTTTGAGCGGATGATTTCTTGGGGATAGTCTCCTAACTACCCCGTGATCATCTTCTCCAAGTTTGGGAACTTGGGATTTTGAGTTGGATCGGATTTGGAGGGATTTGGGAGAAGGGCGATCAAAATCGCCCTCTCTGTTCATCCGCGGACAGTCCGCCGGTGAACCGCGGACAGTCCGCGCGTCGGGGTCGGCCGGACCAGTGGCCTGACTCCGCGCTGTTGGAGCTGTGATTTTTGAACCGCGGACAGTCCGCCGTTGTGTTTGGCGGACAGTCCGCGAGTCGTCCAGGGACTGTTCAGCAACTTCGCTGTTTTGGTTTTTGACCGGCGGACAGTCCGCCGTTGGGTCTCGCGGACAGTCCGGGAACGTCCAGTGGACTTGCAGCAGCACTGTGGTTTTGCTCGATTGGCCGGCGGACAGTCCGCGACCTGAGCCCGGACAGTCCGCCACTGGGCAGACAGTCCGCGACCACATTGCCGGACAGTCCGGGATCCTGCTGAGTTCCCCGATTTAGTGCGTTTGCTCTCCCGGCTTGCTCGCTTGGTTTTCGGACTTCTCGTTTCTTCCTAGAGTTAACCAAGAAACATTTCTAGGTATCTTTGCAACTTGTTTGCATAGGTATTTAGGGATTTCCCGACGTAGCCGCCTATCTACGTTCGGGAGCTGGTTTACTCAAGGGGAACTTGTTCCGGTGCTTTTGGTCTTTGCTCGGCTTGTGTCCGGTGGTGCTCCGCTGTGATCCTAGGGATCATCCACCCTCTTCCAAGGGTCGTGAGCATCACGCTTTGTGTTCGAGCTTCTTGGGGTTGAACTTGGGACAGTTGGCCAAAGATTCGAAAGAATTTTGATTGGCTCCCATTCACCCCCCCTCTGGTCGCCTTTGTGAGCTTTCTCGGTCCTTCAACATCACAAGCCAACTTGGGGAAGACACGATTCCGTTGTCCAGATGTGCTTCACGAACAAGGGTAGGAAGGAGAAATCCAGCTTCAAGACACTTTGATCTCCTACTCATCACTTTGATCAGTACAAGCCGCTAGACGCTGCCCTAGCCAAGAAGAAGAATATGATCCATCACTCATTCTTGAAAGATTGTTCTTAAACACCACCAATGTTGTCATCTATGTCGGACCTGGAGACGTCCACTTTTGGATCTTCGATCAAAAGGTCGCTGCTTCTTCAACAACTACACCACTTATAAGCAGCCGAAGGAAACCAAGAGAAGACGTTGACTCAACTAACAAAGGAAGAACCAACTGCCAGGAATTGAGGGGACATCATGAAGAATGAAGCCACTGCACTGCAAGAATTCAGACATGGAGAGATAGAATCTGAACCTACAAATCAAAAGAATAACTGACAAAGTCTCCATCATCTGGACCTGTTGAGAACAAGACTCAGCTGGCCCACTGTGAGATTGGCAAGAGAAGACAAGCTAGTCATAAACAACAACCAGTTAAACAAGAGAAGCTTCCACAAGGTGATTTGACACCATCACTCTTCAATGATAAAGGTAACATCTCAAGGTAAGTGACCATCACTTTAAAAGCTTCTCCTTGTTTCTGGTATGCGCATAAATAAAGAACCAAACATGTTTAATTTGCACCTCACTTGATCCAACCTAATCAACTCAACATGTTTAGTCCTTTGATCTTTGTTCCTAGCTTTACTCTCTTGATTCTCACTGTCTTAACTAAATGAGCTAAAATGTTGTGCATCTAACCTTTGGAAGATGATATATCTCAATCATGAAAAGATCGACACATTATGCATAGATTATCCTTCCTTAGGTTAAGTAATCTGATCTGTTAAATATTTTAAGATGCTACTTTCAAGCTCATCCTCTGATCCTATCACTCATGTTAAGATTGAATAGAACACATAAACAATAAGTTTATCTTGTGCAATGTGCCTAAGGTTAGACAGGAATGAATAAAACTTTTGGTTCTGTTGGTGTTTTTCCACCAACAGAGCCTATGCACTTGATCTCTACCTTGTCTTTATGAACAGGACATACTCTTGAGCAAAACATGGAGGAGTTTGTCAACTCCCAAATTCTACAGAGTGAAGGTCCTGGATCTACAAGAACATGCACACTGAGCAAAATGCTGCCAGCTTCAACAACTAATGCTTCACTTCAAATTGCTGGACGGACGAAGAACATGAGTGACACCATATTGAGAGGTGTAGTTATCAAGGTCTACATATCAGGATCAAATGACGCACCTCAGGAATGAACATGGTGAGAAGTCCTGTTCAGAGGACTTAAAACATTGAACCCTCGCCGAAAGGTAAAATCGGTAGTTATCCATAATTATCTTTTCTGCATTAGTTTATCTTTTGCATGTTTACTTCTCATCATTATTCCTCCATAGCATATTTACTTTTCTGCATTAGCATTGCATAAAAAAAAGAGAGGAAAATATTTTACTTTTTGCACTGCATCATAAAACTTAAAGCCCCATGTGAATAATTCTGTGGTGTGTAAAAACCCACATGAAAAATTCACTGTGGTGGCATAAAAACAAAAAATAAATATGCATACATTCATCCTATTGCATTTTCTCTTGCATCATAAAAAATATTAAAATACAAAAATATTAAGAAAGAGATCTTACTGAAACTCTAGACAACTAAGGCTTGAGTGGCCAACCACTAACGCTTAATCTATTCCACAAGTTTTGTTGTCTATTTGAGTTTCACATGATTGAATGACCAAGGAAAAGCTGACGAGCAAGTGGATGTTTCATCCACTGTTAGAGCACTATTTCAACAACCATCAACATCAGTTAATGCTTTGATAGAGGAAGAATATTTTCACTGTGAGTCCGCTACATTGCAAGATCAAACGACTACGTCAACATTCAGCTTGGGGGAAAGCACCTCCGTGTATCCAGGCTCACCCTTAAAAAGGAAAAGAACAAAAATATTCAGGCACATGAAGGCTCGATGCGATCAAAGAGATTGGCTTGGGGGAGATGCACCCCTGTTATCTTCGTGATTCAGGTATGTCTTACTGCTATCTTAGTGTTTTTAAGTAATATATTATAGTGTATGTTAGATTAAATAAATAAAGCATGTCTAATCTGAAGAACTCTCTCCCTAATTTCTTAAAATGGAAATGATGAATAGTTGCTCTATCTAATTTCTTTCAAGTACCTAGCCTTCAAAGCATGAGTTCTCCTGATTAATAATGATGCTTAAAAATAAAATTAAATATATGGGTAGCAAATGCTTGATCCAGATTCTACGTAATTGATAGATATGATATGTGATGATCTAAGCTACTGTTATCTTGTTCTAAAACAACACTAGAGTTCCGGAGAGTTTCCAATATTAATATGACTAATAATGGCATTGAGTTAAATTAAGCTTTGTTGACCCTATGAGAAGTTATCATGCTATTGAATTGAGATCACTTACACATTTCATCCATCCTCCGTATAAATGCTCATGATTATCTATTGTTATCCTCTCAAAAGTTTGTTGGAAGCATGTGGCTATTGAAAGAAAAGAGAGAAAAAAATATATATATCCGAGGAAATAAAAAGGGACAGGTGTCCGAAACCTCAAAAAGAAAGATCCCGAGGAAATAAAAAGGGACAAGTGTCCGGAACCTCGAAAAAAGAAAAAAAAATATATAAAAATGATGAAAAAAATGAATATCAGAAAAAATGGGCACGTGCCCGCCAGTAGAATTAGCCTGATAGCCATGTGTTTCTAATAAACAGAAGAAAGTGATATATTTCAAAATAGCATCCGACTCCATTTTCCATACACATGCACTTCTCGATTCAATGGTGTGGTTGACTTTCTCTTTGGATCCATTGTTTAATTTGGCAACATATGTTTTTAATCTTTTCTGAAAATCCATAAAACTCCGGGATAATGGTAAAGTGAAAGAACTAGAGTCATAGTGCTTGATTTGATCATTCTATCTTTCAATTACTCAAGATTCAAGGTAAAGTACTAAGCCCCGTGATGAATAATATGATATTTTTTCCTATTCCATATGAGAACTTCTATTTGAATACATGTGTACTTGTTGGAAGTGAAGATATCGCAGCAACTCCTGATCCATTGTTGAGATTGGCTTTGCTCAGGACTAGCAAAGGTTAAGCTTGGGGAAACTTGTTGACACTCACTAATGCTCATAATTAACCATCAACTATTGCATGAAATGACACTAAATGAATCACAAAGCATAGTTGTAGGGTTTGAAACTAATAAGTTCCACGAGTTTTGGTGCTCTCACTTGTTTTGTAGGACATCGATATTTTACCATATAAAAGTATCTCAAGTGATGAATTAGAGTGCACCATTGCGAAGGGCTCGTCGAGACGATCGAAACGGATATATCATTTGCTATATTCGGAGTCCCGGATGAAAAGATATTAATTTCGCATCGAAATCTGCAAAAGAAGGATCTAGAAGACACCAGAAGACACCACGAGGCGGGCCACCACGTGGGCCCACTGGGCCAGACCGACCGGTCCCACATGGAGACCGACCGGTCGGCCACGGAGCCCGTTTCATCTCCGCCTTCTGCAACCTTCTTCCACCGCCTCCTAGGATGCATCTCCACCGTCCCCGAAGTCGGTTTGATCTAACGGTGGGCGATAAACGTGACGCGGATCGATGACATGGCGATTCCTTGCCCCCTACTCCACCTCAGGCTATATAAGCAACCCTAGTGCGGATACATGGGTGTATGCCGAGTCTCTGAGTGATGAGTGATTGTCAACTGGGATGATACGCATGTTCTTTGGCTTGTGTTGTGTAGGTGTCGAGCACGGATACAGTGATCAAAGGCAAGGTGAAGGTCAAGTAGAGACGTGCCGTGCCGATGGACCGAGAGTGGCGAAGGGCGGACGTGAGGCTTGGACTGATGGACCGGTGGCCCGAGGATCAGCTGTGGTGGCTGGCAGCCTGGGACAGCGACGAGCGAAGACTTGAGGTCATGTGTTGCCTGAGTCGTGGACTTGGGGACACGTGTCGGTGGACGGGGTGCACGGGCGGTGCATCCCATCTACGGCGTCGGTTTGGTGGTAGAGCCAGAGAAAAACCATCGGGTGGACGGTTTCCAGGTTTGGGCCTCAAAACCTGGGTGCGGACGGTTTCCGAGTTTGGTCACAAAACTCGGGCTGAGGACGGTTTCCAAGTTTGGGCCTCAAAACCTGGGAGCTGTGGGTTTGCTGAGTTTGGGCCTCAAAACTCAGATGCTGGTAGGCTGGTTTCCCGGTTTGGGCCTCAAAACCGGGGGTTGGCTGGAAAAGGCTGGTTTCCCGGTTTGGGCCACAAAACCGGGGGTGCAGAGCGAGGACGACACGTGGCGGCAATAGGGAGGTTGCGTCGAGGCAACGCTACGAGTTGTGCGGGCGTGGCCGTCGAATCCACCTACCACTGAGTTGGTCCAGAATAACCTTAGGGTTTAGCTGGTTCGCTCTGTAAGTAGTTAGGGGTAGAGTGGGACTTAGGAATAGTTAGAATTAGGATAAGTAGGGGGAGACACCCACCTGCCCATCTATCTCAGTCATTTGCTCTTTTGCTTCTAGGTTTTCCTGCTCTCCCTCTCCCCTGCTGTAGCAAACCTGAGATCCACAGAGAAGAGAACCATACCTCTATGTTCATGAGATTTTGAGGAAGTGAGGCCGTAACCTCACTGTTATATCGTGTGGTAGCCACACGGTTGCAATTTCGTGGTTGTGATTCGCGTTTCGTTCGTGTTCTTCGCAGAATCCTTTTTCTCCACGTTTTTCCCGTCGCTTGATCTCTTTGCTCGGTTCATCTTTTGCAAATCCGTTTGAACCAAGTTGTTCTAGATCGTGAGGCACTTCTTTCCACCGAAGGAATTTACCTCTAACCTCACGGTCTAGGAGATCGATCGATTTTGGGTTCGGGCTAAGTTTTTCTCCCTTCCCCGAAATTCTTCGATTCATCGATTTGGAGATAGGTTCGAGCCATGATCTCTTAGAGATAGCTCACTATCCTCCTTGTGACTCTTCTCACCAAGTTTGATCCCTAGTGGATTCGTTTTGAGTGAGATCGAGTTGAATCGGTGGACGAGTAGAACAAAATCGGGGTGATCGGACGCTGCCGATTCAACGACCGGACGCTGACCCTAAGTCCGGTCGATGAACAGCTTCTCTGTCTTGGTATTGTGTTCTTGACCGGACGCTCTAGTTTTTGCATGACCGGACGCGCTGAAGTCACTGTTCATCACTCGCGTTTTCTTGTGACCGGACGCTACTGACCTGACCGGACGCACCGTACACCAGAGTCCGGTCACGAACAGTAAGGTCCGAAACTGGTTTTCTGACGACCGGACGCGTCCGGTGCTCACTGACCGGACGCTGCCCAGAGTCCGGTCGAGTCTGTTTCACGCAGTTTCGTTCGCCGCTCGTTCGTTCGTTGACGGTTTCGATTTCTGTCTTTTGCATTGGATTTCTAGAGGTGTGTAGTGTCCCGCTGTGCTTCTTAGAGGCATCCACCCTACATCTAGGGTCGTGGACACTCGCAAGCTCTAGGTTTGCTTTTGGGGTTGATTCTCGGGACAGTGGCAACAAGTTTTCGAAAGGAAAATTTGAAGCTCCCATTCACCCCCCTCTGGTCGCTTTCTGGTAGCATTCTCGGTCCTTCAATTGGTATCGGAGCGGGTTAAGGATCTTCCACCTTAGCCGGTTCTAGATCCACAGAAGACGACATGGATCGCGGCGTGGGCAAACCGGCGTTTTTTGATGGGACGAACTATGCGTATTGGAAGATACGCATGTCGGCCTATCTGCAGAGTTTGGGTGCTTCCATTTGGGATATTTGCAACTCTGCTGATTATGTTGTCTTGGCTGCTCGTGTGACTCAGCATCAGATCGATGAGCATGATGCCAATAGCCGAGCACGTAATGCTCTTTTCTCATGCTTGAGCATGAGTGAGTTTGATCGTGTTTCTCACCTCGCTATGGCTCGGGAGATTTGGGCTACCCTCATGCGCTTTCATGAGGGAACCTCTCAAGTCAAAACCCGCCTCTACGAGTCGTTCAAGCGAGAGTATGAGAACTTTCGACATATGCCTGGCGAGAGCATAGAAAGTTTATTCGCTCGCTTTCAGGTGATTGTCAACAGGATGAGGGCTAACAAGGAGCTGTTGCCTTTTGACGATCATGAGAGGGCTTTGAAGCTTTTGCATACGCTTGATCGATCGGTGTGGGATTCCAAAGTTCAGGCGATCATCGAATCACCTAACTATGAGACCCTCACGTGCGACGAGCTCTTCAGTAAGCTCAAGTCCAGTGAGATTGATGCCATGGCGAGGGCTTCTTATGAGAATCCTTCTGGACCGACTATGGCTTTGGTTTCTGGCTCTTCTGCTAACCCCTCTGAAGGTTTTGCTCTTTCGTCTCTCTTTTCTGTCATAGAGGACCAGCTGGAGTCTTTGGGGGATGACGAGTTGGCAATGCTTGCCAACCGGTTCTCGCGGTTTCACAACAACCGCATGAACCGTCGCCGCGGAGGAGGACGCTCAGGATGCTACGAGTGCGGCGACCCCGATCACTTCATCGCCAACTGCCCCAAGAAGAAGAACACATATGGGAAGGGTGATCATGGGCACAAGTACGACTCCGGCAAGCGCAAGGAGAAGTACGTCCCCGCGAGGCACAAGCGGAGGGGAGGCTTCGACAAGGAGTACATCAAGAAGAAGTACTTGGAGAAGGCCCAGGCTGAGCAGCTTGCGTTCTTCGCCACGCTCAGCGACGTCGACGGCTCGGATGACGACTCCGCTTGCTCAAGCGACGACGAGTCCGAGAAGAAGAAGAGGATCGAGGACAGGCTGAACGGTCTCTGCTTCTTCGCCGCCGACGACGGCTTCTGCACCATGGCCCTCGATGGCGAGCTGGAGACTCCTCGGAACTACGACGACGACGACGACACCTCTCAGGTATCTCTGACCCACGACGAGCTTTTCGCCGAGGTCGAGAAACTTACTGCCGCGCTTCTTAGTCAAGATAAGCTGCTTAGGCGTGCCGCTAGAGAGCGCAAGGAGTTTAGGCAGAAGTGGGAGGATACAGTGAAGGAGCTTGATTCTGTCAAGTCCACCGTAGTCGTTACTGATGAGGAGGAGTGTGAGATGTGCACCACGCACATGACTGACCTTCTCACTTTGAGAAGCAAGTATGTTGCGTTGGTAGGAGAGGTGGATGAGCTGAAGGCTAGACCCTCGCTGTTGGGTGCGTGCAAGACTTGTCCTGTCTTGCAATCCGAGTTGGCAGAGAAGAATGCCAAGATTGTGTCTCTTGAGGAGGCCAGCTCGGGTAGCACTTGTGTGACTAGGTGCGCTTTGTGTGAGGGTTTGGAGATGGAGATTGCAAATGTGAAGCATGACAAGATGCAAACCGAGGAGGAAAACACATACCTTCGGACCATCTTGTCATGGGTGTCTTGTGGTGAGCCGCAGCTCGGGATGATGATCTCCCAATTCAAGCGAGCTGCTGGAGGTCCTGGTGTAGGTTTTGCTCCGGGTGTTGATCTTTCTGCTTTTGGGAAGATTGGAGAGTCGAGTGGTCTGAACCCGAGTGAGAAGCCCAACTCCACCACTACTCCCAAACTTACCAAGCTTCCACCCAAAGAGCCTCTCAAGCCTAACACCAAGGACGGAGTGTTTGAAGAACCTCCGAGAGCTCCACCCAAGAACCAAGTGTGGCATCCCAAACCCAATCACTTGAAGAACAAGCTTGATACGATGCCACCTATCCAGGAGGAGTGTTTGCCACAGAAGGGCAAGGTGATCCACACCCACAATCATGTGTACCAACAACCCCCTTTGAGAGCGGTGAGGTACCATTGTGAGCATTGTGGGAGAGATGGACACTTGAGTGAGTTCTGCTTTCGGCGCAAGAGAGAGGCGCGCCATGCTAGGGAGATGAACAATGCAGACATATACCATCCTCTCCATGATGTACATGCCCCAAATGTTCAGAGACGTGCTGCTAGGCCCAGAGGTCTAGAACCTCAAGTTCCCAGGCCTAGGCAGAGGAGAGCTCCGAGGAGAGATGCTAGGCCTAGAGGTGCAGTGCCTCAAGTTCCTAGGCCTAGGCCTCGTAGAGAGCGTGCCCGGCGGGAGCCTGCTGTTGTAGGCCATGGACCCCGTGTGGCGGAACGGTCCTAATCCCATGGCCCACCGGTCCCCGTCAGCCTCTGACAGCCGAACCGATGTTCCGCGTGATTAAGACTGTTCGTCACTGGGCTGCATCAGCGCCCATCGTCCGCAGGATCATCTCACAATTCGATCACAACACTGGATACTTTTACAAATAACATCAGAATACAGAGCGGAAGACTTAAATAACATTAGTTTTACAAACTGAGGTTCCAAATAAAATTAAAGGTGCAGTTATTACAAACCATGTTCGGGTAATAGAAATAGGCAACGTAGCGGAGTACAACAAAATAAAGATACTTGCAATCACCCAGCCCGAGGGTGTACACTTTAGTCTTCGGCCTCATCGGCCTCTTCCCGGACGATGGTCATGCAGCAGGGCACAAGACACATCGGGGACTCAGTCAAACCTGCAACAGGGGTTAACAAACCCTGAGTACTGGGGTACTCAACAAGACTTACCCGACTAAAGAAAAGGAAGAAGACTCAGGAATGAGAGGCTTAGGTAGTCAAGGTAAGGCTTAAGCAAGATCAAGTATTTTGCAGAAAAAGCATTTTGAAATCCTTGTTTTATTTTTGGAAAGATTCCAGTATTTCTCAATTCTTCATTGTTCATGATTCATTTTACCTTTCAAAAACATACCTAGTTGAGAACCACTCTCCGTTGACAGTCAGTGACCAAGTCTCCATAACCGAGGAGCAACGTTAATCCGGATAAATAATACTCAGCTGAGGATCCCTATCCACACTGCATATGTAGCACCCAAGCTTGCATATGCCAACTCGTCTACCACGATTCCTCCAAGATTGGGCCCGGTCCTACGCCACCCGAAAGTACAGTACACCACTCCTATCCAGGTACGACGACCACGTGGGTACATGCTACTTCCGCCATCTCTCCACTCCTAGTGCGCGGTTGTCGGTCCAATAAAGGATTCCTCGGAGCCAGAGCTTTCCGAAGTATGTGAATAGTTGCAAGTCTTGGCCAGCAGGCCCCCATACGGATGGTCCCTAAATTTTTCTGCCAGAACCATACCTTGGTTATATCTCACCCAAGCGTAATAGTCCTGTCAGTTTTTCAACCCTGTCCCGGTCGGTGTCAACTGTTGAGTCCCGGACTACAACATGACGGCACCGTACGCTCGGACAACCTCTCCTCGCAATTGACTAGGTACGGACCAGATACCTAGCCAATGGACGGGGAGTAAAGCCAAAATCCCATAAAGATTCTTCAAGTGCTCACACTTTTGAAAATGGCATTTTATTGCAAATCTATTGTATAGCATCACTAAGCATTTTGCAAATAGTTTTTAAAACAGGGCAGGTGGATCTTCTGGTGGAGGTAAACAATGCAGGTAATAGGTTATCACACATCTCCTATAACCTAATGCAGTAGTTTAACTCAAAAGCATTTTAAGAAAACTTTTGTAAAAGCGAGGTAGGGTTAAAATGCACCGGGGCTTGCCTTGAAGAGCAAAGAGGACAGGCTCGGGGTCGGCAGTGCAGGTGTCGGAGCTCGGGGTCGCCTCAGGGGTAGGTTCGTCAGCGGCTGCTTCGACTTTGACGCTTTCTCCTTCGGTCACTATACGGATGCAATGATGTATGCTTATGAGGATGCTGACATGAACAAAAGGCTTGCTAAAATGCAGGACAAAACCTACTGATTCTAGAGTACACTTTCCATCGCGTAAGTAACTTCTTAGTGTGGACATAAAGTTACTTATCTTTATCCCTAAGCAAAATTAATCAACCTATTAAGCATCATATATCCGACCTAAACACAAATCATGCATGGCATCACAACCATCATAGACCAAAAGTGTGGGGGTCTATGAACAGCAAACAATCCCAAAAATCACATCACAGGGCATACAACATGAACCCTACTTGATTTTCTATTTTTCCTAATTATTTAAAAAGGTCATTTTATGAAGTTGCTCCAAAAATTACCAAATTAATCTCATAAGTTCATTAAGGTATAAAAAGATGGCAAAACAAATTTCATAATTTTTGGAGGTCATTAAGGTGCTCAATTAAAATCAGTCATTAATTAACAAAAGGCACTATTTACAATTAAAATAAATGCTCAAAAATCAACTTGCTCGAAAAGACTTCAAAATTTCACCAGAGACTAAACATGGCATAGGAAACTCACAAAAATTTATCTCATGATTGTTGGAGTTATAACTGATGTTCTAAAAATCTAAAACCATCCATTTATTAATTAAAAGAGGGATTTTACATTTTCAAATTCTTGCAGAAAAGTCAAGTTTTATATTTTTATAAAATACTTCAAGGTATAAAGAGTCTACCATGAATTTTTCAGAATTTTTGGAACCATACAGAAAATCGCACAAAAAGATGAAAACTGAACACTATTCATTTAAAACTGAAAAAGGAAAAATGCACTGTGCATCTTCCCCGAGGGCTCGGGCGAATCGCAGGCGAGGCGCACGGCGGACCGGCCGCTCGGGCCTTGCACTGGGAAAGCAGAGGGTGGGGGAAGCTTCGCGGGCTCACCGTGAGTCGGGAGCGAGGCTCGGCGAGGCGGTGCAAGGGTCGGAGGAGGGAGTCCGACGGTGGTGGCGGATCTCTTCGGCGGCGATCGGCGTCCGGCGGCTCTGTCCACCAAAAGAGGTCGCCGAGGGTGCGGTTAGGAGCGCGCTGAGGTGAGGAAGAGAGGGCAGGGGTCGGAGGGAAAAGAGAAGCACTCACGGCGGCGAATTTCTCGCTTAGCCGAAACGCGGCCGTTTGCCGGAGTCGGGGACGAAGCTCCTGCGCCGGCGATAGGAGGCGGTAGAGGTGAAATTGAGGGGCTGGGAAGCTTCGCGAGCTCAAGGCGAAGGCGGTGGAGGGCTCGGCGGGCGCTGGGGTGGTCTGGTGGCTCGGGGTGCCGTGGTGGCGGCAATGGCGGAGCTCGGCGGCTTTTATAGCCGCGGGGCGGCGCCGGGGGGGTCCAGGCGAGGGGTGAGGAGTGTCCGCGCGGCATCAACGGAGGTAGGGAGCAAGGTAGGGCGGCTCGGTGTGGGCGGGAGCTCGCGCGCGGCGCGGCGGCTTGCCGGCGGCCGGCAGCTGCCCGCTGTCCGCGGCCGTAGGGGAAAGAGGAGGGTAGGGTAGGGAATGGCGAGGCGGCGGTAGGTAGGGGCTCGGGGAGGTCGAGCGCGCTAGCTCTGGCCTTGGGCGACACGGAACGGGTCAGCCGGGCTCGGCGAGGCTGACTCGGCGTGGGCGGAGGAAGGGGACCGGAGAGGTCGAGCGCTTAGCGCTGGCCTCGGGCGACACGGACGCGGGTCAGCCGGGCTCGGCGAGGCTGAGGCTGCGCCGCCGTCGGCCGGGGCCCCCTTGCTTTAAAGCTCGCACAGAGACGTTACCCATTCCCAAATCTACCCCCTTTCTGAAATTTTGAAATTACTCCCAAAACTTGAACTACGTAAAGAAAACTCAAAACACCAAAGTTGTGCAGAAAAAGGAGATCTACAACTTTGTCAATATGAACTTTTTCTGAAACTCAATAGTTTTTGAGATAATTTTGAAAACTGAAAAGGGGACAAAATTGAAGTTTGAAAGAATTTGAAATTACTTCTGATTTTATATTGAAACTTGAAAATCTGCAAACACCAAAGTTGTTTCTCTTGACAAGATCTACAACTTTGCGAAAAGGACCAACCTCAAATTTTGAATAGTTTTTGAATTAGAAAAAAAAGGGTAAAACTAGAGTTGGAAATTTAGGGTTTTTTAAAAGGGATTTAAATTCTATTTCTGATTTTGAACTTTGATCAACACAACAAAACATCAGGGCACTCAACTGAACAAGATTCACACAAAGCTAGACACAGAGATGAAATTACCATTTTGCCCTTAAAGGAAGATTTGGACCTTTAGGGTTTTTGAAAAAGAGATCACTACAAGTCACTCCAGAAAAAGGTAAATGCAAAACAAGCATTAGACAAACATAATGCATGGCAAGGATGATTAATGACTAAAGATGATGACATGTCAGGTTAATTACATATTAATCACCAGAGGTGTTACACCCCGTGGCAGTGGTTTTGTACTTGAGCGCTTTCCCCCACCGCGTTTTGAGTATCGCGGTGAGCGTTCCTTCCCTAGCGGACCACGTTCTTCTAAACGTGGTGATCGCTTCCTTCGTAGGTGTGCTAGGAATGGTTTTTTCGCTAACCGTTCTTTTGAGCAGCCGGCCCAACACTGGTATTCCCCTTACTTCACTAACCCCAGTGTTGGCCCGTATGCTCACCCTATGTCTTTTTATTGATGTAGGTAAAACGATTGGAGAACGTTTGGTTGGTGGATTCCAGGTGTTCGAGGCACATGACCGGAAACGCCAAATGGTTCTCCAGTCTTAGTCCGGTCGCCGAAAAGGAGTATATCACCTTCGGCGACAACAGCAAAGGTAAGGTGCTGTCTCGTGGGTCTGTGCGAGTTAATGAGCACTTTGTGTTGCGCGATGTTGCTCTTGTTTCTAACTTGTATTTTAACCTTCTTTCTGTTTCGCAATTTTTCGATGACGACTATGAGATTCGTTTTAAGCCGAATCTCAGTCGTATTTTGGACCCTCAGGGCAATCTAGTGTGTTTGATTTCGCCCTTTGGAAAAGTCTTTCGTGCGGATTTCTCGGAGTCTTTTGGCATTTCTCGTTGTCTTATGGCTGGACCTTCTTCTTCTGATCTTTGGAAGTGGCATAGGAGACTTGGACATTTGAGCTTCGACTTGCTTGCAAGACTTAGTTCACTTGGCCTAATCCGAGGATTGCCCAAGTTATCCATGGAGAAGGATCTTGTTTGCCACTCTTGTAGACATGGGAAGATGGTTGCCGCTCCCCACCATCCAGTGACTCAGGTCATGACCAAGCGCCCTGGAGAGCTTTTGCACATGGACCTTGTTGGTCCGGCTCGGGTGAGCTCGGTTGGTGGGAAGTGGTATGTGCTTGTTGTTGTTGATGACTTTTTGAGATATTCATGGGTCTTCTTTTTAGCTGAGAAGACCGAGACTTTCTCCTTTGCTTGCAATCTGATTTTGCGTCTTCAGAACGAGTTCCCTTTGAACTCGATGCGAGCTATTAGGAGTGATAATGGTTCCGAATTCAAGAATTCGGATTTTGAGAAGTTTTGTAACTCTTTGGGTTTAGAGCATCAGTTTTCTTCCCCCTACACACCGCCACAGAATGGTGTTGTAGAGAGGAAGAATCGGACCCTGGTAGAGATGGCCAGGATGATGCTCGATGAGCATAGGACTCCTAGGCGATATTGCGCCGAAGCTATGAGCACTGCATGCTACATTTGAAATCACATTTTTCTCTGAGCTTTCTTGAAAAAGACTTCTTATGAGTTGTGTTTTGGAAAACTGCCCAAGGTGAGTTATTTTAGAGTTTTTGGTTGCCATTGTTTTATACTCAAAAAGGGCAACTTGGACAAATTTGAGTCTCGTTCTTCTGACGGTGTGTTTTTGGGTTATGGCACTCACACTCGAGCTTATCGTGTACTTAACCTTGACACTAACCGAGTCATGGAGACATCCGATGTCACCTTCGACGAGACCATGGTTTGTCCCTCTTCTCGTTTTGAGCGTGCAGGTGATCATGAGGTTGGCGAGCCTCTTTTCGATGATGAAGAAGAAGGTGCTGAAGGGATAGATGACCCAGCATTTCCTCCACCTGCTGTGCCGCAAAGAGCGGCTTCTACTACGACTCACGGCCCCGACACTTCTTCTTCCTGGGGGCCGTGGGATCCGCCACCCCGAGCGGTACCCTTTGTACCCGGGGAGGCACCAGCTGCTGCTGAGGGGGAGATCAGTTCGGCAAGGGAGGCGCCATGACACATTCAGCGCCAGCACCCGCCTCAGCAGATGATCGGCAGCATCGACGAACGCGTCACCCGGTCAAGGCAAATCTCTCACTTTGCTCATTCTGCATTTGTTGCTGATTTTGAACCCCGGGATGTTGGACACGCTTTGACGGATCCGGATTGGGTCAATGCCATGCATGAGGAGCTTGAGAACTTTGAGAGAAATCGGGTTTGGGTTCTAGTGTCTCCACCTTCTGAGTGTCATCCAATTGGGACAAAATGGGTTTTCAAAAACAAACAGGGAGAAGATGGCCATGTTGTGAGAAACAAGGCCAGACTCGTAGCCTAGGAATATAGTCAGAAGGAGGGGATAGACTATGAGGAGACTTTTGCTCCTGTAGCAAGTTTGGAGGCTATTAGGATACTCTTCGCTTTTGCTGCATCCAAAGGTTTCAAACTTTTTCAAATGGATGTCAAGAGTGCCTTCTTAAACGGCTACATAGAAGAGGAGGTATATGTTAGACAACCTACGGTTTTGAAAATCCCAAGTTTCCAAACCATGTCTTTAAACTCCACAAAGCTTTGTATGGTTTGAAACAAGCCCCTAGAGCCTGGTATGATAGGTTGAAAACCTTTTTGCTTGCTAAGGGTTTTAAAATGGGATGTGTAGATAAAACGCTCTTTCTCCTCAAGCAAGGCACTGATACTCTCTTGGTCCAAATTTACGTGGATGATATCATTTTCGGTGGTTCTTCTCACGCCTTGGTTGCCAAGTTTGCAGACACTATGAGCAGGGAGTTCGAGATGAGCATGATGGGCGAGTTGACGTTTTTCCTCGGGTTGCAAATCAAGCAATCCCGAGAGGGAACGTTTGTGCACCAGGGCAAGTACACCTGGGACATTTTGATGAAATTCGACATGGGTGAGGCCAAGCCTCTTCCAACACCCATGGCGACCACGACGGCCCTGGATGCAGACAAGGAGGGAGAAGCAGTGGACCAGAAGGAGTACCGGAGTATGATCGGGTCGCTGCTGTACCTGACGGCGACACGCCCGGACATCCAGTTCGCGGTGTGTCTTTGCGCGCGTTTTCAGTCTTCGCCGCCACCTCTCACCGTCAGGCGGTCAAGCGCATTATGAGGTACTTATCCTTCACTCCAGAATTCGGGATTTGGTATTCTGCTTCCTCCACTCTTTCCCTTTGTGGTTATTCCGATGCTGATTTTGCTGGTTGCCGTATTGACCGCAAGTCCACTTCTGGGACTTGCCAGTTTATTGGTTCTTCTCTTGTTTCGTGGTCTTCTCGCAAGCAGTCTAGTGTCGCCCAGTCTACCACGGAGGCTGAGTATGTTGCTGCGGCTAGCTGCTATTCCCAGTTACTCTGGATGATGGCCACTTTGCGTGATTTTGGTCTGAGCTTTTCTCGTGTTCCTTTGCTTTGTGACAGCACGAGTGCAATTAGCGTTGCTAAGAACCCCGTGCTTCACTCGAAGACCAAACACATTGATGTGCGCTTTCATTTTCTGCGAGACCACTATGAGAAGGGTGATATCGACCTTCATCATGTCGATACTCATCATCAGTTGGCTGAAATTTTCACCAAGCCTTTGGACCAATCAACTTTTAATCGGTTGAGAGGTGAGCTTGGTGTGCGTTTTCCCTTTTAGATGGGGGAAACATTTTTGACTCTTATATGATACACTGACTTTGTGTTTTTCAGTTGTTTTTGCTTCTTTTTGGTTTCTTCATGCATCTTTGCATTTCAGCATACGCTTTTACATTCTGAGCTTCATGAATATAGTCTGAAGAGTGTAACTATGCTCTGTGTAGTCTTTGTTCTGATGCTTTATATAGATGCTGTAGCTTATGCTCTTTCTGATCACTGATACATATTGTGAGCTGAGCAATTTTTAAATGGTGAAATTCGATAATGAACTTAAAACTTGAAAATGTTCACCATTGAGATATGCAACTAGCATGTGTAGGATGTGTCGAAGTCACTTATGCTTTTTATGTATGCTAGGTTGCTATGTCTCTAGTGTTGAGTCATTCACTTGCTTGGTATGTCATATTCTATTTAAAATCTGAACCAAGTTAAGTGAATTGAAAAGATCAAGATGGGTTTGCTTGTTAACACCTCACAGTTTCGAGACTGTTTCTCATTGCACTTTGAGTTAAACTTGAGCTGTGTAGTGTATGACCGAAACTGTTGCTTTAAGCTTCTGATTGCTTATGCATAGGCTTCGCACAGTTGGAAAGTTAGGCAATAACAAGCATTCAACCTCTCGCAGTTACATGCTGATTTCTGAACTTGTGTAATTTCACCGCTGCAACTCCGATTAAAATTTGAAATCACAAGTATATGCTTCATTTTTCAATTGGTATCAGCATGATGATTGAACTGTGCTAGGGGTAGTTCACCTTGTATACATGTTTAGCACTTGTTTGACTTCCTGTCTATACATGTCTGTGCTATATTGATGGTGAATACCTTTTCGGCTAAAAACTGCTCTTTGTGCTCTCATTTCAGACTTAGTGATCAGTTTGAGCCTTTGCTAGCATTCTGTGCATTTTCTGAGTCATCGGATCAGAACTCTGTAGAGCATCTTTGCACTCCTTTGAGCATACTCCTGAAGCTCCTAACTTGCATTTTTGACACATATGCATTTTGGAAGGGGGAGAACTTCTCTTGTTGGTAGGAGAACTTCTCTGGTTTGCACTTTTGGTGGTGCAGTTTCTGAGGAGGAGCATTGTTTTCTTGATAAGTGCATTTTCAACTAAGGGGGAGAAATTGCAAATCATTACCCTCCGTTTGAACTAAGGGGGAGCTTTCCTGGTTGTTTGCACTATTCGAGGGGGAGTTTTTGCTGCTTCGTGTTGGTCGTAAGGCAGTGGTATCGAGCTTTCTTTGCTAGTTGTGTTGAGCCTCTGTGCCTCTATCTTGAGGGACTAGCATTTTGCTTCGATTTCTTAATTGGTATTTGCTAGTGGTGTTGAGCCTGTTCTACCTCTTCTTGAGGGCTAGCTTTGCTTTGCTTGGTTGCGTCGAGCCATTGCCCATGTCTTTGGGAACCAAGTTGTTTCGCTCTTTCCACTTGACCTTCTTCGGCTTTGGTTGAGTTCTCTCTCTTTCTCCTTCTTCCTTCTTCTGCTTCCATTATGATTTGTGTTGGTAGTTGGCAATGCACTCATCAAGGGGGAGATTGCGGATACATGGGTGTGAAGGACCGAGAAAGCACTAGCAAGGCGACCAGAGGGGGGGGGGTGAATGGGAGCTCAAAAATTTCTCTCGAAACTTTGGCCAAATGTCCCAAAATCAACCCCGAGAAACTGCGACCGAAACCGCGATGCCCACGACCCTTGGAAGAGGGTGGATGATCCCTAGGATCACAGCGGAGCACTGAAGGACCGAGAAGCTACCCGAAAGCGACCAGAGGGGGGGTGAATGGGAGCTTCAAAATTTCCTTTCGGAAACTAGATGCCACTGTCCCAAAATCAACCCCAAGAGCGAACCCTAGAGCTTGCTAATGTCCACGACCCTAGATGTAGGGTGGATGCCTCCTAGAAGCACAGCGGGACACTAGACAACCCTAGAAAGCCAACGCAAAAGACGGAACTCAAATCCGATCAAGAACGAACGAACCGCGAACGAAAACGCGCGAAACTGGATCGACCGGACTCTGGCCAGCGTCCGGTCAGCAGGGACCGGACGCGTCCGGTCGTCAGAAATCAGCTCTGGAAGCTCTCTGTTCGTGACCGGACGCACGGAGCTCAAGCGTCCGGTCGTTCACTGAGCGTCCGGTCACAAGAGACAAAGCACGGGAACAGTAACTCTGGCAAGTCCGGTCAGTTCCAACACCCAGCGTCCGGTCAAGCAAAACAAAACACCGGAAACGATCGGACTCACCAGAGCGTCCGGTCACCAGGCACCGGACGCGTCCGGTCACAGAAAAACGTTTCTGGAACCTCTCTGTTTCTGACCGGACTCACTGAAGGGAGCGTCCGGTCGATTTGAACAGAGCGTCCGGTCAACCAAAAGAACTCAGACAGAGTTCAACCACCGGACGCACTGTAGCAGCGTCCGGTCATTGAATGAAGCGTCCGGTCACCCCGCGAGTTCACTGTTCGTCCACCGATTTGACTAGAACTCACCCAAAACAAATCCTCTAGGGATCAAACTTGGTGAGTGAAGTCACAAGGAGGATAGTGAGCTATCTCTAAGAGATCATGGCTCGAACCTATCTCCAAATCGATGAATCGAAGAATTTCGGGATGAAGGGAAAAAAACTTGACCCGGAATGAAAAATCGATCGATCTCCTAGACCGTGAGGTTAGAGGATGATTCCTTCGGTGGAAAGAAGTGCCTCACGATCTAGAACAACTTGGTTCAAACGGAATTGCAAAAGATGAACCGAGCAAAGAGATCAAGCGACGGGAAAATCGTGGAGCAAAAGGATTCCGCGAAGAACACAAGTAAAACGGAAATCACAGCCACGAACTCGAATCAAGGACGCAAATCAAGCCATCGATCAGTGCTCCAAGGTGAGGATACGGCCTCACTTCCTCGAATCAACAGTACACAGAGTGGAGTCTCTCTGCGGATCTCAACTAGCTAAAGCAGGGGATGGGAGAGTGGAAACCCTAGCAAATGAAAGCTCTAACTGCGATTGAAATTGAGATAGGGAGGAGGGTGTCTCCCCTGGACTACTTATACTAACCTAGCCTAAGTCTATTTCCTACTCTACCCCTCTCTACTCTAATTACAGAGCGGACCAGCCTAACCCTAAGGCTATTCTAGTCCACCCGCTGGTGGTAGGTAGATCCGACGGCCACGCCCGCACGGTCTTCCGCGTCGCCTCCACGCAACCTTCAGATCGCCGCCACGTGCCGCCACCACTCTGCACCCCCGGTTTTGTGGCCCAAACCGGGAAACCAGCCTTTTCCATCAGCCCCCGGTTTTGAGGCCCAAACCGGGAAACCAGCCTCCAGCCCGAGTTTTGTGGCCCAAACTCGGAAACCCTCAGCGCCCGAGTTTTGAGGCCCAAACTCGGAAACCGGCCCACGCCCAGGTTTTGAGGCTCAACCTGGAAACCGTCACGCCCAGGTTTTGTGGCTCAACCTGGAAACCCAGCACCCAGGTTTTGAGGCCCAAACCTGGAAACCGTCCACCGTTGGTTTTTCCCGGGCTCTACCAACAAACCGGCGTCGTAGAGGGGATGCACCGCCTGTGCACCCCTTCCACCGACATGATCGCACTTCTCCGCTTGTCGCTGTCGCAGGCTGCCAGCCACCACAGCTGATCCTCCGGCCTCCAGTCCATCAGTCCAAGTCCACGTCCGCCCTTCACCGTCCGATACATCGGCATGGCACGTCCGCCGCACGGCACGCCCATCCTTCATCGCGCCCGGTCCGTCGGCACGGCACGTCGCAACTTGACCTTCACCCGCCATCGACCACTGTCTCCGTGCTCGACACCTGCACTACACAAGCCAAAGAACATGCGCATCATCTCCGTTGACAATCACTCATCACACAGAGACTCGGCATACACCCATGTATCCGCAATCTCCCCCTTGATGAGTGCATTGTCAACTCCACAACAAATCATGAATAAGAAGAAGGAGGTAGGAAGGAGTGGGAAGAGAAAACCCAACCAAATGACCCAAAAGCCTAACAAAAGCCAACGAAGGTCAAGTGGATGAAGCGAAAACTTGGTCCCCAAAGACATGGGCAACGGCTCGACGCAACCAAGCAAAGCAAAGCTAGCCCTCAAGAAGAGGTAGAACAGGCTCAACACCGCTAGCAGATACCAATTGAAGATCGGAGGACAACAGAAGCAAAATGCTAGTCCCTCAAGATAGAGGCACAGAGGCTCAACACAACTAGCAAGAAAATCACTCCGAACCAATTGGAATTCAACCCAAACCAAATGGGAAAGCACACCAGACGATACCAATTGAAAACCAAATGAAAAAGCTTATGAAGCTCATGAAAAGCTAGGAACGTTTGCTAGTCCCTCAAGACAGAGGCAACGGCTCAACACAACTAGCAAACTCCCCCTCGACAAATGCAAGTAAGTAGGTCAAATGATTTGCATAAAATTCTCCCCCTAGTTGAAAATGCACTTATCAAGGCCAAAAGGTATCGGAGAAGCAACTCTCTTCACATAAACGCCCCCTGAACACAAGATCTCCTTCCAAAATGCATATGAAGTCAAAGTGCAAGTTAGGAGCTTCAAGTATATAGTCAAAAGAGTGCAAAGATGCTCTAATCAGTAGAGCTCCAACATCTCAATTAAGCACTCAAATAGCAAAGGCTCAGACTGATCACTTATACGAAATATGAAGCATATGAGCATGTGAGCAGTTTTAAGCCAAAAAGATAGTCACCATTAGAATAGCACTAGACATGTATAGAAGGAATCCAAACAAGTGCTAAGCATATATACAAGGTGAACTACCCCTAGCAAAGTTCAATCATCATGCATAGGAATGAAGCATATACTTGTGATTTCAAATTCATATCGGAGTTGCAGCGGTAAAAGAATTCACAAGTTCATTTTTGGCATGTGATTGCGAGAGGTTGAAAGCTTGTCTTTGCCTAACTTTTCAACCGTGCGAAGCCTATGCCGAAGCAATCAGAAGCTTAAAGCAACGGTTTCGGTCATACACTACATGGCTCAAGTTTAACTCAAAGTGCAATGAGAAACAGTCTCAATACCATGAGGTGTTGACAAGCAATCCCATCTCGATCTTTTCAATTCAACAATACTTGGTTCAGATTTTAAGCAAGTTATGAACAACCAAGCAAGTGAATGACTCAGAACTAGAGACATAGCAACCTAGCATATATGAAAAGCAGGAATGGACTCAACACACCCTACACATGCTAGTTGCATATCTCAATGGTGAACATTTTCAGATTTATGTACATTAGGCATAATTCACCATTCCAAAAATAGCTCGCTCATAACATGTAACAGTGATCAGAAAGAGCATAAGCTACAAGCATCATCATAAGTATCGGAACAATACTAACAAGAGCATAATTACATTCTAGTGAATATAGACATGAAGCTCAGAATGTAAATGCGTATGCCCGACACAAAACTGAAAGAAAGAAGATACCAAATGGAAAGACTCAAGAAACTCAAAAGAAAAGAGCCTCAAAATAAAAGAGTCAGTCGGTACATCTCAAAATGCTTCCCCCATCTAAAAGGGGAAACACACACCAAGCTCACCCCTCAACCTATGAAAGGTTGATTCGTCTAAAGGCTTGGTGAAAATATCAGCCAATTGGTGATGAGTATCGACATGGCGAAGGTCGATATCACCCTTCTCCTGGTGGTCTCGCAAGAAATGAAAGCGCACATCAATGTGTTTGGTTTTCGAGTGAAGCACGGGGTTCTTAGCAACGCTAATGGCACTCGTGCTGTCACAAAGCAAAGGAACTCGAGTAAAGCTCAAACCAAAATCACGCAAAGTGGCCATCATCCAGAGTAACTGGGAACAGCAGCTAGCCGCAGCAACATATTCAGCCTCCGTGGTAGACTGAGCGACACTAGACTGCTTGCGAGAAGACCACGACACAAGAGAAGACCCAATAAACTGGCAAGTCCCAGAAGTGGACTTGCGCTCAATGCGACAACCAGCAAAATCGGCATCTGAATAACCGCAAAGCGAGAGAGTGGAGGAAGCAGAATACCAAATCCCGAACTCAGGCGTGAAACGAAGGTACCTGAAGATGCGCTTCACCGCCTGACGGTGAGAAGTGCGTGGCGAAGCCTGAAAGCGCGCGCACAAGCACACGGCGAACTGAATGTCCGGCCGTGTCGCCGTCAGGTAGAGCAGCGATCCAATCATGCTGCGGTACTCCTTCTGGTCCACTGCTTCTCCATCCGTGTCGGCATCCAGGGCAGTCGTCGTCGACATGGGCGTCGGAAGAGGCTTGGCCTCGCCCATGTCGAACCGCTTCAGCAAGTCCCTCGTGTACTTGCCCTGGTGCACAAACGTCCCCTCTCGGGATTGCTTAATTTGCAACCCGAGAAAGAAGGTCA
Source organism: Coix lacryma-jobi var. lacryma-jobi (assembly GCA_009763385.1). NCBI lineage: Eukaryota > Viridiplantae > Streptophyta > Magnoliopsida > Poales > Poaceae > Coix > Coix lacryma-jobi. Next base: position 125,069,847 of record CM019829.1, read on the forward strand.
GCTCGCCCATCATGCTCATCTCGAACTCCCTGCTCATAGTATCTGCAAACTTGGCAACCAAAGCGTGAGAAGAACCACCGAAAATGATATCATCCACGTAAATTTGGACCAAGAGAGTATCTTTGCCTTGCTTGAGGAGAAAGAGCGTTTTATCAACACATCCCATTTTAAAACCCTTAGCTAGCAAAAAGGTTTTTAATCTCTCATACCAGGCTCTAGGGGCTTGTTTCAAACCATACAAAGCTTTGTGAAGTTTAAAGACATGGTTTGGAAACTTGGGATTTTCAAAACCGGGGGGTTGCTGGACATAAACCTCCTCCTCAATGTAGCCGTTTAAGAAGGCACTCTTGACATCCATTTGAAAAAGTTTGAAACCCATGGATGCAGCATAAGCCAAGAGTATCCTAATAGCCTCCAAACGAGCTACAGGAGCGAAAGTCTCCTCATAATCTATCCCCTCCTTCTGACTATAACCCTTCGCTACAAGCCGGGCCTTGTTTCTCACAATGTGGCCCTCCTCTCCTTGCTTGTTTTTAAATACCCATTTTGTCCCAATAGGTTTACAGTCAGGAGGTGGTGGCACTAGAACCCAAACCCGATTTCGCTCAAAGTTCTCTAGCTCCTCATGCATGGCATTGACCCAATCCGGATCCGTCAATGCGTGTCCAACATCTCGGGGCTCAAAAGACGCAACAAAAGCAGAATGAGCAAAGTGCGAGATGTGCTGTGACCTGGAGCGAGTAACTCGCTCGTCGATGTCGCCGATCATCTGTTCAGGGGGGTGCTGGCGCTGGATATGTCGTGGCGCCTCCCGGGAAGAAGTGACCTCCCCCTCAACAGCAGCTGGTTCCACCCCGGGTACAAAAGGTACCACGCGAGGTGGATCCCACGGCCCCCAGGAAGAGGAAGTGTCGGGGCCGTGAGTCGTCGTCGAGGCCGCTCCTTGCGGCACGGCAGGTGGAGGGGGTGCTGGATCATCTATACCTTCAGCACCCTCGTCCTCGTCAACAAAAAGAGGCTCTCCAACCTCATGATCACCTGCACGCTCAAAACGAGAAGAAGGACAAACAAGAGTCTCGTCGAAGGTGACATCTGATGTCTCCATGACTCGGTTAGTGTCAAGGTTAAGTACACGATAAGCTCGAGTGTGAGTGCCATAACCCAAAAACACACCGTCAGAAGAACGAGACTCAAACTTGTCCAGGTTGCCTTTTTTCAATATAAAACAGTGGCAACCAAAGACTCTAAAATAACTCACCTTGGGCTGGCGACCAAAACGCAACTCATAAGAGGTCTTCTTCAAAAACGCTCTCAGAAAAATGCGATTCGAAATGTAGCATGCAGTGTTCATAGCTTCGGCCCAAAAGCGCCTAGGAGTCCTATGCTCATCGAGCATCGTCCTGGCCATCTCAACAAGGGTCCGATTCTTCCTCTCTACAACACCATTTTGGGGCGGAGTGTAGGGGGAAGAAAACTGATGCTCCAAACCAAGGCGGTTACAAAACTCCTCAAAATCCGAATTCTTAAACTCGGAACCATTATCACTTCTAATCGCTCGCATCGAGTTCAAAGGGAACTCGTTCTGAAGACGCAAAATCAGATTGCGAGCGAAGGAGAAAGTCTCGGTCTTCTCAGCTAAAAAGAAGACCCACGAATATCTCGAAAAGTCGTCAACAACAACCAAAACATACCACTTGCCACCAACCGAGCTCACCCGAGCCGGACCAACAAGGTCCATATGTAAAAGCTCTCCGGGGTGCGAGGTCATGACCTTAGTCACTGGATGGTGGGGAGCGGCAACCATCTTCCCATGTCTGCAAGAATGGCAAACTAGATCCTTCTCCATCGACAGCTTGGGCAATCCTCGGATTAGGCCAAGTGAGCTAAGTCTTGCAAGCAAGTCGAAGCTTAAATGACCGAGCCTCCTATGCCACTTCCAAAGATCGGAGGAAGAAGGACTAGCCAAAAGACAGCGAGAAGAACCAAACGACTCCGAGAAATTCGCACAAAAGACTTTCCCAAAGGGCGAAATCAGACATACAAGATCGCCCTGAGGATCTAAGATGCGACTAAGGTTCGGTTTGAAACGAATCTCATAGTCATCATCAAAAAGTTGCGAAACAGAAAGCAAGTTAAAATGCAGGTTAGAAACAAGAGCAACATCGCGCAACACAAAGTGCTCATTAACCCGCACCGTCCCACGAGACAATACCTTACCTTTACTATTGTCGCCGAAGGTTATGTACTCCTTTCCGGCGACCGGGCTAAGGCTGGAGAACCACTTGGTGTTTCCGGTCATGTGCCTCGAACAACCGGAATCCACCAACCAAACGTCCTCCAACCGTCTTACCTACATCAATAAAAAGACATAGGGTGAGCATACGGTCCAACACTGGGGTTAGTGAAATAGGGGGAAAACCAGTGTTGGGCCGGCTGCTCAAAAGAAGGGTTAGTGAAAAAACCATTCCTAGCATGTCTACGAGGGAAGCGATCACCACGCTGAGGAAAACGTGGTCCGCTGGGAAAGAAGCGCTCACCGCGGTACTCAACCTGCGGTGGGGGAAAGCGCTCAACTAAGCCTCCGCCACGGGGTCCGTTACCTGCAAAAGCAGGACCCCGTCGGGCATGCTCTCTACGAGGTCTACGCCTAGGAGCCTGGGACTCAACTGCTCTAGCGTCTCTCCTCGGAGCTCTCTCCTGCCTAGGCCTAACAAACTGAGGTGCTGGACCTCTAGGCCTAGTCTCCCTCCTCGGGGCTCTCATCTCCTGCCTAGGCCTGGGACCCTGACGTCCGGACCTAGCAGCTCTCCCCTGGGCCTTCGGTACATGTCCACCATGAGCTGGATGGTACATGTTCGGGTTCTCCATCTCCCGAGCCCTGCGCGCCTCTCTCTTGCGCCTAAAGCAGAACTCGCTCAAGTGACCATCCCTCCCACAAAAATCACACTGGTACCTCACCGCACGCACAGGGGGTTGTTGGTGACCAGGGCTGTGGGTGTGGCTCACTTTGCCTTTGCCCTTCTGTGGCAACTCCTCACGAATGGGTGGCATAGCATCAAGCTTGTTTCTGAGGTGGTTTGGCTTGGGTGCCCAAACTGGGTTCTTGGGAGGAGCTCTCGGGGGTTCCTCAACCACACCATCTTTGGTGGTAGGCTTGGCAGGCTCTTTGAGTGGAAGCTTGGCAAGTTTGGGAGTAGTGGTGGAATTGGGCTTCTCACATGGGTTCAGACCACTAGACTCTCCAATCTTCCCAAACGCTGAGAGATCAACACTCTGAGCAAAACCTACACCAGGGGTACCAACAGCTCGCTTGAATTGGGAGATCATCATCCCGAGCTGCGGCTCACTACTGGAGACCCATGACAAGATGGACCGAAGGTATGTGTTTTCTTCCTCGGTTTGCATCTTGCCATGCTTCACATTGGCAATCTCCATCTCCAGCCCCTCACACAAAGCACACCTCGAGACACAAGTGCTATCTGAGCTGGCCTTCTCTAAAGACTCAAGCTTGGCATTCTTCTCTGCCAACTCAGATTGCAAGACAGGACAAGTCTTGCACGCACCCAACAGCTGCGGCCTAGCACGGAGCTCATCCACCTCTCCAACCAACGCAGCATACTTACCTCTCAGAGTGAGAAGGTCAGTCATGTGCGCGGTGCACGACTCGCACTCCGTCTCCTCTGACACTACCACGGTGGACCGAGCGAACTCAAGCTCCTTCACCGTGTCCTCCCACTTCTGCCTAAACTCCTTGCGCTCTCTAGCGGCACGCCTAAGCAACTTATCTTGGCTAAGGAGGGCAGCAGTCAACTTCTCTACCTCGGAGGAAAGCTCGTCGTAGGTGAGAGATACCTGGGAGGTGTCGTCGTCGTCGTCGTTCTGAGGGGTACGCTCCGGCTCGCCATCGACCTCATCTCCGAGCGCCATGGTGCAGAAGCCGTCGTCGTCGGCGAAGAAGCAGAGGCCGTTCAGCTTGTCCTCGATCCTCTTCTTCTTCTCGGACTCGTCATCGCTCGAACTGGCGGAGTCGTCATCCGAGCCGTCGACGTCGCTGAGCGTGGCGAAGAACGCGCGCTGCTCAGCTTGCTGCTTCTCCAAATACTTCTTCTTGATGTACTCTTTGTCGAAGCCGCCCCGTTTCTTGTGCCTTGGGGGGACGTGCTTCTCCTTGTATTTGGAGTCGCGCTTGCGCCCATGTTCGCCCTTGCCCAAGTGCTTGTTCTTCTTCTTGGGGCAGTCGGCGATGAAGTGGTCGGGGTCGCCGCACTCGTAGCATCCCGTGCGTCCTCCTCCTCGACGGCGGTTCATGCGGTTGTTGTGGAACCGCGAGAACCGGTTGGCAAGCAAAGCCAACTCATCGTCTCCCAAAGACTCCAGCTGGTCCTCTGTCACAGAAAAGAGAGAAGAAAGCGCAAAGCCAGCTGAGGGGTTAGAGGAAGAGCCGGAAACCAAAGCCATGGACGGGCGAGAAGGATTTTCAAAAGAAGCCCTCGCCATAGCATCAATCTCACTGGACTTGAGCTTACTGAAGAGCTCGTCGCAGGTGAGGGTCTCATAGTTCGGCGATTCGATGATTGCCTGAACCTTGGAGTCCCACACCGAACGGTCAAGAGTGTGCAAAAGCTTCAAAGCACGCTCATGATCGTCAAATGGCAACTGCTCTCTGTTAGCTCTCATCCTGTTGACAATCACCTGAAAGCGAGCGAATAAACTTTCTATGCTCTCGCCAGGTTGATGTCTAAAGTTCTCATACTCTCGCTTGAACGACTCGTAGAGTCGGGTTTTGACTTGAGAGGTGCCCTCATGAAAACGCATGAGAGTGTCCCAGATCTCCCGAGCCGTAGCGAGGTGAGAAACACGATCAAACTCACCCATGCTCAAACAAGAGAAAAGAGCATTACGGGCTCGGCTATTGGCATCGTGCTCATCGACCTGCTGTTGAGTCACACGAGCAGCCAAGACCACGTAATCAGGGGAGTTGCAAATATCCCAGATCGAAGCGCCCAAGCTCTGCAAATAGGCCGACATACGTATCTTCCAATACGCATAGTTCGTCCCATCGAAAAACGGCGGTTTGCCCACGCCGCGATCCATGTCGCCTTCGGTGGATCTGGAACCGGCTAAGGTGGAAGATCCTTAACCCGCTCCGATACCAATTGAAGGACTGAGAAGCTACCCGAAAGCGACCAGAGGGAGGGTGAATGGGAGCTTCAAAATTTCCTTTCGGAAACTAGATGCCACTGTCCCAAAATCAACCCCAAGAGCGAACCCTAGAGCTTGCTAATGTCCACGACCCTAGATGTAGGGTGGATGCCTCCTAGAAGCACAGCGGGACACTAGACAACCCTAGAAAGCCAACGCAAAAGACGGAACTCAAATCCGATCAAGAACGAACGAACCGCGAACGAAAACGCGCGAAACTGGATCGACCGGACTCTGGCCAGCGTCCGGTCAGCAGGGACCGGACGCGTCCGGTCGTCAGAAATCAGCTCTGGAAGCTCTCTGTTCGTGACCGGACGCACGGAGCTCAAGCGTCCGGTCACAAGAGACAAAGCACGGGAACAGTAACTCTGGCAAGTCCGGTCAGTTCCAACACCCAGCGTCCGGTCAAGCAAAACAAAACACCGGAAACGATCGGACTCACCAGAGCGTCCGGTCACCAGGCACCGGACGCGTCCGGTCACAGAAAAACGTTTCTGGAACCTCTCTGTTTCTGACCGGACTCACTGAAGGGAGCGTCCGGTCGATTTGAACAGAGCGTCCGGTCAACCAAAAGAACTCAGACAGAGTTCAACCACCGGACGCACTGTAGCAGCGTCCGGTCATTGAATGAAGCGTCCGGTCACCCCGCGAGTTCACTGTTCGTCCACCGATTTGACTAGAACTCACCCAAAACAAATCCTCTAGGGATCAAACTTGGTGAGTGAAGTCACAAGGAGGATAGTGAGCTATCTCTAAGAGATCATGGCTCGAACCTATCTCCAAATCGATGAATCGAAGAATTTCGGGATGAAGGGAAAAAAACTTGACCCGGAATGAAAAATCGATCGATCTCCTAGACCGTGAGGTTAGAGGATGATTCCTTCGGTGGAAAGAAGTGCCTCACGATCTAGAACAACTTGGTTCAAACGGAATTGCAAAAGATGAACCGAGCAAAGAGATCAAGCGACGGGAAAATCGTGGAGCAAAAGGATTCCGCGAAGAACACAAGTAAAACGGAAATCACAGCCACGAACTCGAATCAAGGACGCAAATCAAGCCATCGATCAGTGCTCCAAGGTGAGGATACGGCCTCACTTCCTCGAATCAACAGTACACAGAGTGGAGTCTCTCTGCGGATCTCAACTAGCTAAAGCAGAGGATGGGAGAGTGGAAACCCTAGCAAATGAAAGCTCTAACTGCGATTGAAATTGAGATAGGGAGGAGGGTGTCTCCCCTGGACTACTTATACTAACCTAGCCTAAGTCTATTTCCTACTCTACCCCTCTCTACTCTAATTACAGAGCGGACCAGCCTAACCCTAAGGCTATTCTAGTCCACCCGCTGGTGGTAGGTAGATCCGACGGCCACGCCCGCACGGTCTTCCGCGTCGCCTCCACGCAACCTTCAGATCGCCGCCACGTGCCGCCACCACTCTGCACCCCCGGTTTTGTGGCCCAAACCGGGAAACCAGCCTTTTCCATCAGCCCCCGGTTTTGAGGCCCAAACCGGGAAACCAGCCTCCAGCCCGAGTTTTGTGGCCCAAACTCGGAAACCCTCAGCGCCCGAGTTTTGAGGCCCAAACTCGGAAACCGGCCCACGCCCAGGTTTTGAGGCTCAACCTGGAAACCGTCACGCCCAGGTTTTGTGGCTCAACCTGGAAACCCAGCACCCAGGTTTTGAGGCCCAAACCTGGAAACCGTCCACCGTTGGTTTTTCCCGGGCTCTACCAACAAACCGGCGTCGTAGAGGGGATGCACCGCCTGTGCACCCCTTCCACCGACATGATCGCACTTCTCCGCTTGTCGCTGTCGCAGGCTGCCAGCCACCACAGCTGATCCTCCGGCCTCCAGTCCATCAGTCCAAGTCCACGTCCGCCCTTCACCGTCCGATACATCGGCATGGCACGTCCGCCGCACGGCACGCCCATCCTTCATCGCGCCTGGTCCGTCGGCACGGCACGTCGCAACTTGACCTTCACCCGCCATCGATCACTGTCTCCGTGCTCGACACCTGCACAACACAAGCCAAAGAACATGCGCATCATCTCCGTTGACAATCACTCATCACACAGAGACTCGGCATACACCCATGTATCCGCAAGCACCACAAGAAAGTAGCAAACCAAACTCCAAAAGCTCCGGCTCGAACGCGACCCCAAAAACCAAGTCCCTAATGTAGATAGACGGCTACGTCGAGAAATCTCTAAACACCGATGCTAACAAGTAGCAAAGATACCTAGAGATGTTCCTTGGTCAACTAAAAGGCCAAACGAGAAGTCCGGAAACCAAACGAACAAGCCGGGAGAGCAAACGCACTAAACCGGAAGAAACAGCCAAGTCCCGGACTGTCCGCTCGTACGGTCCCGGACTGTCCGCGGTAGTGCCGGACTGTCCGCGGGCGAGTGGCGGACTGTCCGCCGGCAAAACTCGCCAAACAGCAAGGTTGCTGCAAAGTCCCTGGACGTTCCCGGACTGTCCGCCAAACACAACGGCGGACTGTCCGCCGGTCAAATGAACAGTTCCTCGGCCGAGACTCGTAGCCACTGTCCAGGCTCGATCCCGACACCCGGACTGTTCGGCCCTGGGGTCCCGGACTGTCCGCCCCTACTGCGGACTGTCCGCGCTCTGGTGGCGGACTGTCCGCCGGTCAAGTCAGGAAAAACACACTGCTGCTGAAGTCCCCCTGCTCGGTCCCGGACTGTCCGCGCTTTAGCACGGCGGACTGTCTGCCGGTGACCCAAGCCAAAACCAACAGGGACTGGCCGCGGCTGGACTGAACCAGCCCCGACGCGCGGACTGTCGGCGCCCTAAGTGGCGGACTGTCCGCGGTCACTCAGGGAGGGCGATTTTGATCGCCCTTCTCCCAAATCTTCTCCAAATCGATTCAAATCAAAATCCCACGTTCCCAAACTTGGAGAGGATGATCACGGAGTAGTTAGGAGACTATCCCCAAGAAATCATCCGCTCAAATCGAGTCAATCACCGGGAAATCAAAAGGGGAGGAGGATGAACCGAAAAGCGGCATGAAAACGAAATCAACCCGATCTACTTGCTCGTAGGGAGATAGATGAATTCCTTCGGTGGAAATGATCTCCTTTCAAATATGAACAAGTTGATTCAAACGGATTTCGCAAAGATGCAGTAGGGAGAGAGATCGAGTGACGGGAAAATCGCGGAGAAACGAAGAACGCGAAGAACACGAATCAAAACGCGAATCAACACATCAATCTGCAACCGTGTGGCTACCACACGCTACAACAGTGAGGTTACGACCTCACTTCCTCAAAATCTCCAGTACACAGAGGTATGGTTCTCTGCGGATCTCAGCTAGCTACAGCAGGGATTGGGAGAGCAGGAAACCCTAGAAGCAAAGAGCAAATGAACTGAGATGACTAACTGAGATAGGAAGGGAGGAGGGTGTCTCCCTCTACTTATCCTAATTTCTAATTCCTATTCTACCCCTCTCTAATTACAGAGCGAACCAGCTAAACCCTAGGGTTATTCTGGACCAACTCGGTGGTAGGTGTATCCGACGGCCACGCTCGCACAACTCGTAGCGTTGCCTCGACGCAACCTCCTGATTGCCGCCACGTGCCGCCCTCGCTCTGCACCCCCGGTTTTGTGGCCCAAACCAGGAAACCAGCCTTTTCCAGCCAACCCCCGGTTTTGAGGCCCAAACCGGGAAACCAGCCCACCAAGCATCTGAGTTTTGAGGCCAAACTCAGCAAACCCTCAGCGCCCAGGTTTTGAGGCCCAAACCTGGAAACCGTCCTCAGCCCGAGTTTTGAGGCCAAACTCGGAAACCCTCAGCCCGAGTTTTGTGGCCAAACTCGGAAACCATCAGCACCCAGGTTTTGAGGCCCAAACCTGGAAACCGTCCAACCGATGGTTTTTCCCTGGCTCTACCACCAAACCGACATCGTAGATGGGATGCACCTCCCGTGCACCCCGTCCACCGACACGTGTCCCCAAGTCCACGACTCAGGCAACACATGACCACACTTCTTCACTTGTTGTCGTCACAGGCTGCCAGCCACCACAGCTGATCCTCGGGCCTCTGGTCCCTCAGTCCAAGCCTCACGTCCGCCCTTCGCCACTCTCGGTCCATCGGCACGGCACGTCTCTACTTGACCTTCACCTCGCCTTTGATCACTGTATCCGTGCTCGACACCTGCACAACACAAGCCAAAGAACATGCGCATCATCCCAGTTGACAATCACTCATCACTCCGAGACCCGGCATACACCCATGTATCCGCAATCTCCCCCTTGATGAGTGCATTGTCAACTACCAACACAAATCATAATAGAAAGAGAAGAAGGAAGAAGGAAGAAGAAGAGAACTCGACCAAATGACCCAAAAGCATAGCAAAGCCGAAGAAGGTCAAGTGGAAAGAGCGAAAGAACTTGGTCCCCAAAGACATGGGCAACGGCTCGACGCAACCAAGCAAAGCAAAGCTAGCCCTCAAGAAGAGGTAGAACAGGCTCAACACCGCTAGCAAAAACCAATCAAAAATATCGAAGCAAAATGCTAGTCCCTCAAGATAGAGGCACAGAGGCTCAACACAACTAGCAAAGAGAGCTCGATACCGACTGTTACCAAAAAGAGTTCGACACCAATTTGAAAATCTGAAAAGCAAATACTAGTCCCTCAAGAAAGAGGTTAAGGCTCAACACACCTAGCAAACCGCTCCAAACCAATTGAAATTGTCAAAGACTCAACCGGAAACAAACTCCCCCTCGAATAGTGCAATCAACCAAGAAGGCTCCCCCTAAGCAAAAGGAGGGTTATGATTTGCAATTTCTCCCCAATTTCTCCCCCTTAGTTGAAAATGCACTTATCAAGAATTAAGATTCCCCCCTCAGAAAATGCACCAACAAAAAGTGCCAATAAGAGAGGTTCTCCCTCTTCCAAAATGCAAATGAGTCAAAATACAAGTTAGGAGCTTCAGGAGTATACTCAAAAGAGTGCAAAAATGCTCTATAGAGCTCAAATCCGATGACTCAGAAAAATGCACAGAATGCTAGCAAAGGCTCAAGCTGATCACTAAGAATGAAATATGAACATGTGAGCAGTTTTAAGCCAAAAAAGGTATTCACCATCAAAATAGCACAGACATGTATAGACAGGAAGTCAAACAAGTGCTAATCATGTATTCAAGGTGAACTACCCCTAGCATAGTTCAAACATCATGCTGATACCAATTTAGGCATATACTTGTGATTTCAAATTTTAATCGGAGTTGCAGCGGTGAAATTACACAAGTTCAGAAAACAGCATGTGACTGCGAGAGGTTGAATGCTTGTTATTGCCTAACTTTTCAACTGTGCGAAGCCTATGGATAAGCAATCAGAATCTTAAAGCAACAGTTTCGGTCATACACTACACAGCTCAAGTTTAACTCAAAGTGCAATGAGAAACAGTCTCGAAACTGTGAGGTGCTAACAAGCAAACCCATCTCGATCTTTCTAATTCACTTAACTTGGTTCAGATTTTAAACAGAATATGACATACCAAGCAAGTGAATGACTCAACACTAGAGACATAGCAACCTAGCATATATGAAAAGCACATGTGACTTCAGCACATCCTACACATGCTAGTTGCATATCTCAATGGTGAACATTTTCAAGTTTTAAGTTCATTATCAAATTCACCATTCAAAAATAGCTCAGCTCATAGTATGCACTAGTGATCAGAAGGAGCATAAGCTACAACATCAACATAAAGCATCGGAACAAAAACTACACAGAGCATAGTTACATTCTTCAGATTATACACATAAAGCTCAGAATGTAAAAGCGTATGCTAAAATGCAAAAGATGCACGAAGAAAACAAAAAGAAGCAAAAACAACTGAAAACAAAAAGTCAGTGTATCATACAAAATCCAAAGTGTTTCCCCCATCTAAAAGGGGAAACACACACCAAGCTCACCTCTCAACTGATTAAAGGTTGATTGGTCCAAAGGCTTGGTAAAAATATCAGCAAGCTGATGATGAGTATCGACATGGCGAAGGTCGATATCACCCTTCTCATAGTGGTCTCGCAGAAAATGAAAGCGCACATCAATGTGTTTGGTCTTCGAGTGAAGCACGGGGTTCTTAGCAACGCTAATCGCACTCGTGCTGTCACAAAGCAATGGAACACGAGAAAAGCTCAGACCAAAATCACGCAAAGTGGCCATCATCCAGAGTAACTAGGAACAGTAGCTAGCCGCAGCAACATACTCAGCCTCTATGGTAGACTGGGCGACGCTAGACTGCTTGCGAGAGGACCATGAAACAAGAGAAGAACCAATAAACTGGCAAGTCCCAGAAGTGGACTTGCGATCAATACGGCAACCAGCAAAATCGGCATCGGAATAACCGTAAAGGGAAAGGGTGGAGGAAGCAGAATACCAAATCCCGAATTCTGGAGAGAAGGATAAGTACCTCATAATGCGCTTGACCGCCTGACGGTGAGAGGTGCGCGGCGACGCCTGAAAGCGCGCGCAGAGGCACACCGCAAACTGGATGTCCGGGCGTGTCGCCGTCAGGTACAGCAGCGACCCGATCATACTCCGGTACTCCTTCTGGTCCACTGCTTCTCCTTCCTTGTCCGCATCCAGGGCCGTCGTGGCCGCCATGGGTGTTGGAAGAGGCTTGGCCTCACCCATGTCGAAATTCTTCAGGATATCTCTGGTGTACTTGCCCTGGTGCACAAACGTTCCTTCCTGGGTTTGCTTGATTTGCAACCCGAGGAAAAACGTCAACTCACCCATCATGCTCATCTCGAACTCCCTGCTCATAGTGTCTGCAAACTTGGCAACCAAAGCGTGAGAAGAACCATCGAAAATGATATCATCCACGTAAATTTGGACCAAGAGAGTATCAGTGCCTTGCTTGAGGAGAAAGAGCGTTTTATCTACACATCCCATTTTAAAACCCTTAGCAAGCAAAAAGGTTTTCAACCTATCATACCAGGCTCTAGGGGCTTGTTTCAAACCATACAAAGCTTTGTGAAGTTTAAAGACATGGTTTGGAAACTTGGGATTTTCGAAACCGGGGGGTTGTCTAACATACACCTCCTCTTCTATGTAGCCGTTTAAGAAGGCACTCTTGACATCCATTTGAAAAAGTTTGAAACCTTTGGATGTAGCAAAAGCCAAGAGTATCCTAATAGCCTCCAAACGTGCTACAGGAGCAAATGTCTCCTCATAGTCTATCCCCTCCTTCTGACTATATCCCTGGGCTATGAGTCTGGCCTTGTTTCTCACAACATGGCCATCTTCTCCCTGTTTGTTTTTGAAAACCCATTTTGTCCCAATTGGATGACACTCAGAAGGTGGAGATACTAGAACCCAAACCTGATTTCTCTCAAAGTTCTCAAGCTCCTCATGCATGGCATTGACCCAATCCGGATCCGTCAAAGCGTGTCCAACATCCCGGGGTTCAAAATCAGCAACAAATGCAGAATGAGCAAAGTGAGAGATTTGCCTTGACCGGGTGACGCGTTCGTCGATGCTGCCGATCATCTGCTGAGGCGGGTGCTGGCGCTGAATGTGTCGTGGCGCCTCCCATGCCTAAGTGGCCTCCCCCTCAACAGCAGCTGGTGCCTCCCCGGGTACGAAGGGTACCGCTCGGGGTGGCGGATCCCACGGCCCCCAGGAAGAAGAGGTGTCGGGGCCGTGAGTCGTCGTAGAAGCCGCTCTTTGCGGCAAGCAGGTGGAGGAGGTGCTGGGTCATCTATTCCTTCAGCACCTTCTTCTTCATCATCGAAAAGAGGTTCGCCAACCTCATGATCACCTGCACGCTCAAAACGAGAAGAAGGACAAACCATGGTCTCGTCGAAGGTGACATCGGATGTCTCCAAGACTCAGTTAGTGTCAAGGTTAAGTACACGATAAGCACGTGTATGAGTGCCATAACCCAAAAACGCACCGTCAGAAGAACGAGACTCAAACTTGTCCAAGTTGCCCTTTTTGAGTATAAAACAATGGCAACCAAAAACCCGAAAATAACTCACCTTGGGCAGTTTTCCAAAACGCAACTCATAAGAAGTCTTTTTCAAGAAAGCTCTCAGAAAAATGCGATTTGAAATATAGCATGCAGTGTTCATAGCTTCGGCCCAATATCGCCTAGGAGTCCTATGCTCATCGAGCATCGTCCTGGCCATCTCTACAAGGGTCCGATTCTTCCTCTCTACAACACCATTCTGAGGCGGTGTGTAGGGGGAAGAAAACTGATGCTCTAATCCCAAAGAGTTACAAAACTTCTCAAAATTTGAATTCTTGAATTCGGAACCATTATCACTCCGAATTGCTCGCATAGAGTTCAAAGGGAACTCATTCTGAAGACGCAAAATCAGATTGCGAGCAAAGGAGAAAGTCTCGGTCTTCTCAGCTAAAAAGAAGACCCACGAATATCTCGAAAAGTCATCAACAACAACAAGTACATACCACTTCCCCCCAACCGAGCTCACCCGAGCCGGACCAACAAGGTCCATGTGTAAAAGCTCTCCAGGGCGCTTAGTCATGACCTGAGTCACTGGATGGTGGGGAGCGGCTACCATCTTCCCATGTCTACAAGAATGGCAAACAAGATCCTTCTCCATGGATAACTTGGGAAATCCTCAAATTAAGCCAAGTGAACTAAGCCTTGCAAGCAAGTCGAAGCTCAGGTGACCTAGTCTCCTATGCCACTTCCAAAGATCAGAGGAGGAAGGTCCAGCCAAAAGACAACGAGAAATTCCGAACGACTCCGAGAAATCCGCACGAAAGACTTTTCCAAAGGGCGAAATCACACAAACAAGATTGCCTTGAGGATCCAAAATGCGACTGAGATTCGGTTTAAAACGAATCTCATAGTCATCATCAAAGAGTTGCGAAACAGAAAGAAGGTTAAAATGCAAGTTAGAAACAAGAGCAACGTCGCGCAACACAAAGTGCTCATTAACTCGCACCGACCCACGAGACAATACCTTACCTTTGCTATTGTCGCCGAAGGTGATATACTCATTTCCGGCGACCGGACTAAGACTGGAGAACCACTTGGCGTTTCCGGTCATGTGCCTCGAACACCCGGAATCCACCAACCAAACGTTCTCCAATCATTTTACCTACATCAATAAAAAGACATAGGGTGAGCATACGGTCCAACACTGGGGTTAGTGAAGTAAGGAGAATACCAGTGTTGGGCCAGCTGCTCAAAAGAACGATTAGCAGAAAAACCATTCCTAGCATGCCTACGGGAGGAGCGATCACCACGTTGAGGAAAACGTGGTCCGCTAAGGGAGGAGCGTCCATCGCGATACTCAAAACGCGGTGGGGGAAAACGCTCAACTACAAAGCCACCGCCACGGGGTCCATAGCCTACAAATGCAGGCTTCCGCCGGGCACGTTCTCTACGAGGCCTACGCCTAGGGACTTGAGGCTCAACACCTCTAGGCCTAGCGTCTCTCCTCGGAGCTCTCTGCTGCCTAGGCCTGGGAACTTGAGGTTCTGGACCTCTGGGCCTAGCAGCACGTCTCGGTGCTCTCCTCTGAACATTCGGCGCATGTACATCATGGAAAAGATGGTACATGTCCGGGTTGTTCATCTCCCTAGCACGGCGCGCCTCTCTCTTGCGCCTAAAGCAGAACTCGCTCAAGTGTCCATCTCTCCCACAGTGCTCACAGTGGTACCTCACCGCTCTCAAAGGGGGTTGTTGGTACTCATGGTTGTGGGTGTGGATCACCTTGCCCTTCTGTGGCAACTCCTCCTGGATAGGTGGCATATCATCAAGCTTGTTTTTCAGGTGGTTGGGTTTGGGATGCCACACTTGGTTCTTGGGTGGAGCTCTCGGAGGTTCCTCAAACACCCCATCCTTGGTGTTAGGCTTGAGAGGCTCTTTGGGTGGAAGCTTGGTTAGTTTGGGAGTAGTGGTGGAGTTGGGTTTCTCACTTGGATTCAGACCACTCGACTCTCCAATCTTCCCAAAAGCAGAAAGATCAACACCCTGAGCAAAGCCTACACTAGGACCTCCAGCAGCTCGCTTGAATTGGGAAATCATCATCCCGAGCTGTGGCTCACCACAAGATACCCATGACAAGATGGTCTGAAGGTATGTGTTTTCCTCCTCGGTTTGCATCTTGTCATGCTTCACGTTAGCAATCTCCATCTCCAAACCCTCGCACAAAGCGCACCTAGTCACACAAGTGCTACCCGAGCTGGCCTCCTCAAGAGACACAATCTTGGCATTCTTCTCTGCCAACTCGGATTGCAAGACAGGACAAGTCTTGCAAGCACCCAACAGCATGGGTCTAGCACGGAGCTCATCCACCTCTCCTACCAACGCAACATACTTACTTCTCAAAGTGAGAAGATTAGTCATGTGCGTGGTGCACGCCTCGCACTCCTCCTCATCAGTAACAACTACGGTGGACTTGACAGAATCTAGTTCCTTCACCGTATCCTCCCACTTCTGCCTAAACTCCTTGCGCTCTCTAGCGGCTCGCCTAAGCAACTTATCTTGACTAAGGAGCGCGGCAGTAAGTTTCTCGACCTCAGCAGAAAGCTCATCGTGGGTCAGAGATACCTGAGAGGTGTCATCGTCGTCGTCGTCGTTCCGAGGGGAGTTCACCAGCTCGCCATCGAGGGCCATGGTGCAGAAGCCGTCGTCGTCGGCGAAGAAGCAGAGGCCATTCAGCTTGTCCTCGATCCTCTTCTTCTTCTCGGACTCGTCGTCGCTTGAGCAAGCGGAGTCGTCATCCGAGCCGTTGACGTCGCTGAGCGTGGCGAAGAACGCACGCTGCTCAGCTTGGGCCTTCTCCAAGTACTTCTTCTTGATGTACTCCTTGTCGAAGCCGCCCCTCCGCTTGTGCCTCGCGGGGACGTACTTCTCCTTGCGCTTGCCGGAGTCATACTTGTGCCCATGATCGCCCTTCCCAGATGAATGCTTCTTCTTGGGGCAGTTGGCAATGAAGTGATCGGGGTGGCCGCACTCGTAGCATCGTGAGCGTCCTCCTCCGCGGCGACGGTTCATGCGGTTGTTGTGGAACCGCGAGAACCGGTTGATGAGCAATGCCAGCTCATCATCCCCCAAAGACTCCAGCTGGTCCTCTGTGACAGAAAAGAGAGACGAAAGAGCAAAACCTCCAGAGGGGTTAGCAGAAGAGCCAGAAACCAAAGCCATAGTCGGGCCAGAAGGATTCTCATAAGAAGCCCTCGCCATGACATCAATCTCACTGGACTTGAGCTTACTGAAGAGCTCGTCGCACGTGAGGGTCTCATAGTTAGGTGATTCTATGATCGCCTGAACTTTGGAGTCCCACACCGATCGATCAAGAGTATGCAAAAGCTTCAAAGCTCTCTCATGATCGTCGAAAGGCAACAGCTCCTTGTTAGCCCTCATCCTGTTGACAATCACCTGAAAGCGAGCGAATAAACTTTCTATGCTCTCGCCAGGCATATGTCGAAAGTTCTCATACTCTCGCTTGAACGACTCGTAGAGACGGGTTTTGACTTGAGAGGTTCCCTCATGGAAACGCATAAGGGTATCCCAAATCTCTCGAGCCGTAGCGAGGTGAGAAACGCGATCAAACTCACTCATGCTCAAACATGAGAAAAGAGCATTACGGGCTCGGCTATTGGCATCGTGCTCATCGATCTGAAGCTGAGAGACACGAGCCGCCAAGACCACGTAATCGGCAGAGTTGCAAATATCCCAAATGGAAGCACCCAAACTCTGCAGATAGGCCGACATGCGTATCTTCCAATACGCATAGTTCGTCCCATCAAAAAACGCCGGTTTGCCCACGCCGCGATCCATGTCGTCTTCTGTGGATCTAGAACCGGCTAAGGTGGAAGATCCTTAACCCGCTCCGATACCAATTGAAGGACCGAGAATGCTACCAGAAAGCAACCAGAGGGGGGTGAATGGGAGCTTCAAATTTTCCTTTCGAAAACTTGTTGACACTGTCCCGAGAATCAACCCCAAAAGCAAACCTAGAGCTTGCGAGTGTCCACGACCCAAGAATCACAGTTTCGAGACTGTTTCTCATTGCACTTTGAGTTAAACTTGAGCTGTGTAGTGTATGACCGAAACTGTTGCTTTAAGCTTCTGATTGCTTATGCATAGGCTTCGCACAGTTGGAAAGTTAGGCAATAACAAGCATTCAACCTCTCGCAGTTACATGCTGATTTCTGAACTTGTGTAATTTCACCGCTGCAACTCCGATTAAAATTTGAAATCACAAGTATATGCTTCATTTTTCAATTGGTATCAGCATGATGATTGAACTGTGCTAGGGGTAGTTCACCTTGTATACATGTTTAGCACTTGTTTGACTTCCTGTCTATACATGTCTGTGCTATATTGATGGTGAATACCTTTTCGGCTAAAAACTGCTCTTTGTGCTCTCATTTCAGACTTAGTGATCAGTTTGAGCCTTTGCTAGCATTCTGTGCATTTTCTGAGTCATCGGATCAGAACTCTGTAGAGCATCTTTGCACTCCTTTGAGCATACTCCTGAAGCTCCTAACTTGCATTTTTGACACATATGCATTTTGGAAGGGGGAGAACTTCTCTTGTTGGTAGGAGAACTTCTCTGGTTTGCACTTTTGGTGGTGCAGTTTCTGAGGAGGAGCATTGTTTTCTTGATAAGTGCATTTTCAACTAAGGGGGAGAAATTGCAAATCATTACCCTCCGTTTGAACTAAGGGGGAGCTTTCCTAGTTGTTTGCACTATTCGAGGGGGAGTTTTTGCTGCTTCCTGTTGGTCGTAAGGCAGTGGTATCGAGCTTTCTTTGCTAGTTGTGTTGAGCCTCTGTGCCTCTATCTTGAGGGACTAGCATTTTGCTTCGATTTCTTAATTGGTATTTGCTAGTGGTGTTGAGCCTGTTCTACCTCTTCTTGAGGGCTAGCTTTGCTTTGCTTGGTTGCGTCGAGCCATTGCCCATGTCTTTGGGAACCAAGTTGTTTCGCTCTTTCCACTTGACCTTCTTCGGCTTTGGTTGAGTTCTCTCTCTTTCTCCTTCTTCCTTCTTCTGCTTCCATTATGATTTGTGTTGGTAGTTGGCAATGCACTCATCAAGGGGGAGATTGCGGATACATGGGTGTGAAGGACCGAGAAAGCACTAGCAAGGCGACCAGAGGGGGGGGGGTGAATGGGAGCTCAAAAATTTCTCTCGAAACTTTGGCCAAATGTCCCAAAATCAACCCCGAGAAACTGCGACCGAAACCGTGATGTCCACGACCCTTGGAAGAGGGTGGATGATCCCTAGGATCACAGCGGAGCACCACAAGAAAGTAGCAAACCAAACTCCAAAAGCTCCGGCTCGAACGCGACCCCAAAAACCAAGTCCCTAATGTAGATAGACGGCTACGTCGAGAAATCTCTAAACACCGATGCTAACAAGTAGCAAAGATACCTAGAGATGTTCCTTGGTCAACTAAAAGGCCAAACGAGAAGTGCGGAAACCAAACGAACAAGCCGGGAGAGCAAACGCACTAAACCGGAAGAAACAGCCAAGTCCCGGACTGTCCGCTCGTACGGTCCCGGACTGTCCGCGGTAGTGCCGGACTGTCCGCGGGCGAGTGGCGGACTGTCCGCCGGCAAAACTCGCCAAACAGCAAGGTTGCTGCAAAGTCCCTGGACGTTCCCGGACTGTCCGCCAAACACAACGGCGGACTGTCCGCCGGTCAAATGAACAGTTCCTCGGCCGAGACTCGCAGCCACTGTCCAGGCTCGATCCCGACACCCGGACTGTCCGGCCCTGGGGTCCCGGACAGTCCGCCCCTACTGCGGACTATCCGCGCTCTGGTGGCGGACTGTCCGCCGGTCAAGTCAGCAAAAACACACTGCTGCTGAAGTCCCCCTACTCGGTCCCGGACTGTCCGCGCTTTAGCACGGCGGACTGTCCGCCGGTGACCCGAGCCAAAACCAACAGGGACTGGCCGTGGCTGGACTGAACCAGCCCCGACGCGCGGACTGTCCGCGCCCTGAGTGGCGGACTGTCCGCGGTCACTCAGGGAGGGCGATTTTGATCGCCCTTCTCCCAAATCTTCTCCAAATCGATTCAAATCAAAATCCCACGTTCCCAAACTTGGAGAGGATGATCACGGAGTAGTTAGGAGACTATCCCCAAGAAATCATCCGCTCAAATCGAGTCAATCACCGAGAAATCAAAAGGGGAGGAGGATGAACCGAAAAGCACCACGAAAATGAAATCAACCCGATCTACTTGCTCGTAGGGAGATAGATGAATTCCTTCGGTGGAAATGATCTCCTTTCAAATACGAACAAGTTGATTCAAACGGATTTCGCAAAGACGCAGTAGGGAGAGAGATCGAGTGATGGGAAAATCGCGAAGAAACGAAGAACGCGAAGAACACGAATCAAAACGTGAATCAACACATCAATCTGCAACCGTGTGGCTACCACACGCTACAACAGTGAGGTTACGGCCTCACTTCCTCAAAATCTCCAGTACACAGAGGTATGGTTCTCTGCGGATCTCAGCTAGCTACAGTAGGGATTGGGAGAGCAGGAAACCCTAGAAGCAAAGAGCAAATGAACTGAGATGACTAACTGAGATAGGAAGGGAGGAGGGTGTCTTCCTCTACTTATCCTAATTTCTAATTCCTATTCTACCCCTCTCTAATTACAGAGCGAACCAGCTAAACCCTAGGGTTATTCTGGACCAACTCGGTGGTAGGTGTATCCGACGGCCACGCTCGCACAACTCGTAGCGTTGCCTCGACGCAACCTCCCGATTGCCGCCACGTGCCGCCCTCGCTCTGCACCCCCGGTTTTGTGGCCCAAACCGGGAAACCAGCCTTTTCCAGCCAACCCCCGGTTTTGAGGCCCAAACCGGGAAACCAGCCTACCAAGCATCTGAGTTTTGAGGCCAAACTCAGCAAACCCTCAGCGCCCAGGTTTTGAGGCCCAAACCTGGAAACCGTCCTCAGCCCGAGTTTTGAGGCCAAACTCGGAAACCCTCAGCCCGAGTTTTGTGGCCAAACTCGGAAACCATCAGCACCCAGGTTTTGAGGCCCAAACCTGGAAACCGTCCAACCGATGGTTTTTCCCTGGATCTACCACCAAACCGACGTCATAGATGGGATGCACCTCCCGTGCACCCCGTCCACCGACACGTGTCCCCAAGTCCACGACTCAGGCAACACATGACCGCACTTCTTCACTTGTTGTCGTCACAGGCTGCCAGCCACCACAGCTGATCCTCGGGCCTCTGGTCCCTCAGTCCAAGCCTCACGTCCGCCCTTCGCCACTCTCGGTCCATCGGCACGGCACGTCTCTACTTGACCTTCACCTCGCCTTTGATCACTGTATCCGTGCTTGACACCTCCACAACACAAGCCAAAGAACATGCGCATCATCCCAGTTGACAATCACTCATCACTCAGAGATCCGGCATACACCCATGTATCCGCAGGGTGTATGCCGAGTCTCTAAGTGATGAGTGATTGTCAACTGGGATGATGCGCATGTTCTTTGGCTTGTGTTGTGCAGGTGTCGAGCACGGATACAGTGATCAAAGGCAAGGTGAAGGTCAAGTAGAGACGTGTCGTGCCGATGGACCGAGAGTGGCGAAGGGCGGACGTGAGGCTTGGACTGAGGGACCGGTGGCCCGAGGATCAGCTGTGGTGGCTGGCAGCCTGGGACAGCGACGAGCGAAGACTTGCGGTCATGTGTTGCCTGAGTCGTGGACTTGGGGACACGTGTCGATGGATGGGGTGCACGGGCGGTGCATCCCATCTACGGCGTCGGTTTGGTGGTAGAGCCAGAGAAAAACCATCGGGTGGATGGTTTCCAGGTTTGGGCCTCAAAACCTGGGTGCAGACGGTTTCCGAGTTTGGCCACAAAACTCGGGCTAAGGACGGTTTCCAAGTTTGGGCCTCAAAACCTGGGAGCTGCGGGTTTGCTGAGTTTGGGCCTCAAAACTCAGATGCTGGTAGGCTGGTTTCCCGGTTTGGGCCTTAAAACCGGGGGTTGGCTGGAAAAAGGCTGGTTTCCCGGTTTGGGCCACAAAACCGGGGGTGCAGAGCGAGGACGGCACGTGGCGGCAATCGGGAGGTTGCGTCGAGGCAACGCTACGAGTTGTGCGGGCGTGGCCGTCGGATCCACCAACCACCGAGTAGGTCCAGAATAACCTTAGGGTTTAGCTGGTTCGCTCTGTAAGTAGTTAGGGGTAGAGTGGGAATTAGGAATAGTTAGAATTAGGATAAGTAGGGGGAGACACCCACCTCCCCATCTATCTCAGTCATTTGCTCTTTTGCTTCTAGGTTTTCTTGCTCTCCCTCTCCCCTGCTGTAGCAAACCTGAGATCCACAGAGAAGAGAACCATACCTCTGTGTTCATGAGATTTTGAGGAAGTGAGGCCGTAACCTCACTGTTGTAGCGTGTGGTAGCCACACGGTTGCAATTTCATGGTTGTGATTCGCGTTTCGTTCGTGTTCTTCGCGGAATCCTTTTTCTCCACATTTTTCCCATCGCTTGATCTCTTTGCTCGGTTCATCTTTTGCAAATCCGTTTGAACCAAGTTGTTCTAGATCATGAGGCACTTCTTTCCACCGAAGGAATTTACCTCTAACCTCACGGTCTAGGAGATCGATCGATTTTGGGTTCGGGCTAAGTTTTTCTCCCTTCCCCCGAAATTCTTCGATTCATCGATTCGGAGATAGGTACGAGCCATGATCTCTTAGAGATAGCTCACTATCCTCCTTGTGACTCTTCTCACCAAGTTTGATCCCTAGTGGATTCATTTTGAGTGAGATCGAGTTGAATCGGTGGACGAGTAGAGCAAAATCGGGGTGACCGGACGCTGCCGGTTCAACGACCGGACGCTGACCCTGAGTCCGGTCGATGAACAGCTTCTCTGTCTTGGTATTGTGTTCTTGACCGGACGCTCTAGTTTTTGCATGACCGGACGCGCTGAAGTCACTGTTCATCACTCGCGTTTTCTTGTGACCGGACGCTACTGACCTGACCGGACGCACCGTACACCAGAGTCTGGTCACGAACAGTAAGGTCCAAAACTGGTTTTCTGACGATCGGACGCGTCCGGTGCTCACTGACCGGACGCTGCCCAGAGTCCGGTCGAGTCTGTTTCACGCAGTTTCGTTCGCCGCTCGTTCGTTCGTTGACGGTTTCGATTTCCGTCTTTTGCATTGGATTTCTAGAGGTGTGTAGTGTCCCGCTGTGCTTCTTAGAGGCATCCACCCTACATCTAGGGTCATGGACACTCGCAAGCTCTAGGTTTGCTTTTGGGGTTGATTCTCGGGACAGTGGCAACAAGTTTTCGAAAGGAAAATTTGAAGCTCCCATTCACCCCCCCTCTGGTCGCTTTCTGGTAGCATTCTCGGTCCTTCACCCAGACCCCCCTCTCTAGGCATCTCCCTCTTCATTATTCATCTCCACATTAGAAACTAGGGTTCCAATGTAGAAGTAGAGGTCCCTCTAGATGAATCTCTTCTAGTTCATCTAGATTTAGATCTAGTTCATCTAGTTCTAGTTCTAGTTGTCTAGTTCATCTAGTTGTAATTAGAGATCCAATTAGAAAGAGGAGAAGGAGAGATTAGAGAGGAGCTACGCTCTAATTCCAGAGGAGTCTTCAGAGATTTGGTATGCTTTTGTATCTTTTCTTATAAGACTTGTGCTTTAATATATTTATCTTCTCTAATTACTTTATGCTTTATTATATGATTAGTATAGTTGTTATATCTTGGCATGGGATCTTTGTTCGTATTGAGTGCTCTAGTTATCCTAGGTAATTAGAGTAGTAATCGATAGATTAGACATGGTGTTTAGTCTATAGGTTACCTGAGGTTGCGCTCAATCCCACGGAATAGTTGTGGTAGCCCCAGGGGTGACAGCTCTGTTAGGCCTTCGTAGTCCACCACGTTCAGATTGATGTTTCGTAGAGCTTTTGGCAGCCTTCTCCCAACTACCTTTCTCCCAGTCTTCTTCGAGAGTTGGAAAGGACCTGCTGCTCCAAAGTGCCAATATTTATAACTGCTATATCTTTTCATATTTGTTGCCTTAGAACCCAAGTAATAGAGAAGTATATAGGAACCTTGATTTCTCCCGTTGTCCTCCCACTATAGTTATCAATACAGTTATCATTGAATATCTTTTATGTGCTTTCATTCATATCATATATCATTCACTCCTGCTTTAATCTATTTAGTACTCTGAGTTAGTAGATGCATGATAGTGAATTGTCAGATTCTTGACCCTTGCTTCCCTGTGGTAAAATATAAATAACGATCCTGGAATACTCCCGGTAAAATGCTACAATGGTGTTCTGTGCGCTTGCGGAATCTTTCATATTCTATTTGCACTAACAAACGTCAACAGCCGCTGCTCGCCGCCCCACCCCGGCCGCCGCACCACCCCTCCCCCGTTGCCTCGCGCCGCCGCTCCTCCCGCGCGCGCGGTGGAGCCCTCGGGCCGTGCACCGCCGTCATCATCGGTGGCTTTCGGAGTTCGTCCTCGTCGGCTTTCGTCCCCGTGCTATTTCTCCCCTCCGGCGAACTCCTCCTCGGCTCACAGCCTCTCCTCAGTGAGCACCTCCTTCTTGTCTATACCCATGCTCACCAAGTGCTCGACTGATTGTCCCAAAGGCTGTTCCCGCTGATTGTCACCCCGTTTCTGCCCTTACTCTCGTGCAGCTCCTTCCGGCGTGACGTCGTGGTGCCCGAACGTGTCGGTCACTTCTCTCTGCTTGGTCGGTTCGTCGTGTCTCGTCAGGTAGCTATGCCATGCCTCTCGTCTCGTCTCATTTGCTTTGCTTCCGATAGGGTCTTCTTATCTCTAGATTATATGCTTATATATATCCCTATCTATCTCTTGCAGCGAGTCGGGACCGTGTTAGTGAGCAGTGTCACAGTGTTAGCTTAATCTGGGGCTAAGCTTGTAACGTCCCGCCTCCATGCGGCCGGGCCCACTTACATCTGGCAGCTTTTCTAGGACATAGACTTCCCTCACAGACCAACACCAGTCTTTTCTGCGCACTTTGTCCTCACTCGTGCGCACCCGGGAAGAACTTCCCGGTCGGTCACCCATCCCTAAATTTCTCTAGGCCAAGCACGCTTAACTTTAGAGTTCTTTGGAGATGGGCTTCCGAAAAAGAAGTTGCAACTTGTTGGTATGAGTATCCTATTATTTCTATTAAGCCTTGGGCCGGGATGTTACATCCTCACCCCCTTAAGAGATCGACGTCCTCGTCGATCAATCCCAAGCCAGGAACGTCCTCTCTTGGCCACGTCCGTGTGTCCAGTGCCAGCACATGTGCCATGCTGTGTGACCACTCCGGGTCCACACCAGCCATGACCACCATGCCTGAGCAACTGCGACACACGCGCCCGTGAAACCGCGAGAGTCGGCTCTGATACCATTCTGTAACGTCCCGCCTCCATGCGGCTGGGCCCACTTACATCTGGCAGCTTTTCTAGGACATAGACTTCCCTTACAGACCAACACCAGTCTTTTCTGCGCACTTTGTCCTCACTCGTGCGCACCCGGGAAGAACTTCCCGGTCGGTCACCCATCCCTAAATTTCTCTAGGCCAAGCACGCTTAACTTTAGAGTTCTTTGGAGATGGGCTTCCGAAAAAGAAGTTGCAACTTTTTGGTATGAGTATCCTATTATTCCTATTAAGCCTTGGGCCGGGATGTTACAAAGCTCGCGGATACGGAACGAGGCCAAGCCTTTGAGGTTCAGTCCAGTCTCTTGCTTGCAGTGACTATGGCTTGATTGACAGTTGTACTCAGTGGTAGTGGGTCTTGTCAGTGACAGTGGTTCTCTATGGCAGTTGGTCTCAATGTTTCTCTTCTTGTAGCGATGGCTCGCTGCAAGAACGTCGGCGGAGGTCCTGGGGCAGATCCTCCTCCCCCTCGCCCTCCTTCTGGTGGCAAGGGGAAGAGGCCGCAGAAGCTTATGTCCAAGAAGCGCAAGCGTCTTGACCGTGACTCAGAGATGGCTCTAGCAGTCGCACGAGCAGCCGAGAGAGCAGAGCAGGGTGGTTCGACAGGCGGTCTCCATATTCGAGACCAGTGTTCAGCTCAGGGCAGTCAGTCAGGTGGACAGCAGAGTGGTCAGTGGGTTCGTGATCTTCTCACCGAGCAGCAGGTGCAGGCCTTCGTCCTTCAGACCGAGGGAGGAGTTGTCCGGGTTCACGGTCATGCGTACTCTCTCGACGACCCAGTTGAGGTCCTCCCTCCCGACTTCCAGTTTTCATCAGAGGCCGCCTCTGCTCTCGCAGCGGCTTCAGCCGGTGGGTCTGCTCCAGAGCCCAGTTCAGCTACTGAGACCCAGGCAAAGGGTTAGCCTGAGGAGGAGCAGCCAGCTCAGTAGCCTGTCCGCCGGTTCACCCGTACTCACACTCAGGTCTCTGCTCGACCTGAGGGGCAGAGGCGGGGTGGTCGACCCCCTCCGAGGCCACAGGGACCCCCACCTGTGGAGCACTTGGACCTGCGGACCGCGACAGCCCGACAGGTGTAGGCCCTGCGTCTGATTCCTTATGAGGAGTGGTTTCCAGCTGCCAGGCACCCTCAGGCCTCCGAGGGCTTCTACACAGTACTACAGGAGGACTTCTACACAGCTTATGTCAACAGCGGTGTCCACATTCGACCACACAGAGTTTGCCCGCTGGAGACTATAGTTGCAGTTGCTGGTCAGGCCATCCGTCCTATGCTAT
Organism: Coix lacryma-jobi var. lacryma-jobi; assembly: GCA_009763385.1. NCBI lineage: Eukaryota > Viridiplantae > Streptophyta > Magnoliopsida > Poales > Poaceae > Coix > Coix lacryma-jobi. The sequence goes on from CM019829.1 coordinate 125,095,727, forward strand.
CATACCTGCCTGGGTTAGCAGATCTTCTTGGACGGAGTGGTCAGTATGTTGAGGATTGGGTCCGGCAGTTCTACGCGTCCCTGTGGATCTCCCCGTATCACCGGTTCCTCCACTTTGCCTTCAGGGGGAGGTCCTACAGGCTCTACAGTGCCCGTGCCAGAGAGTACCTTGGTCTGACAGCCTATGCGACCAAGGTTCACACAGTGTGCTATGGAGAGACCGAGCCACCTCGGCGTCCACATGCAGGCGAGATTCCACCAGCTGACTTGGTTCGAGACTGTTTTCGAGAGCCATTCGGAGAGGGGTCCAGCCGGCGTCCTCGTGACTTGACGCCGACGGCTTGTCTCGTGAACGAGGTCATGAGGCGTACTCTTCTACCTCGGACAGGCTATAGAGAGGGATTGACCCATATTCAGATCTGGCTTGTTCACCACTTGGTCTCCCAGCTTGAGTTTGACATTTGGGATGTTATTATTTCTGAGATGGAGGACACCCTTGCAGAGGGATTCAAGGGTCACCGGCAGCTTCCTTATGCTCACCTGATTTGTTTCATTTTGAGGAGGATGATTCCGACACTACTTCCAGAGCTCACCCAGTCTCCAACAGAGTTTCTCGTGTACGACACTCGCCAGATTGCCAGGGCTCGTCCAGACACTCGTCCCCGGGGTCAGTGTCAGAGGCCAGTGGTCACTGAGACAGAGGCACAGCAGGACGAGGTCGTTCGTCAGCTTGCAGAGGCAGAGCTTCCAGGACTGGAGGCAGAGACAGAGGATCCAGATCTTCCAGAGGTTCCTACTGACAGCTCAGACGACGACTACGCTCCTCTTCCGAGGATGCGTCCACCACCAGCTCATGACTCAGAGGCCTCCTCATCACATATGGCCGGCTCCGATCCAGCACTCCTTGTCATACTCTCTCGGATGGAGCAGCAGCAGTCTCGCCTTTCTGAGGAGGTTCAGCGTCAGGCTGAGGAGCAGCGACGACAGGCTCAGGAGCAGGCCAGACTAGCAGAGGCCCAGGCAGTGGCAGCAACACAGGCTCAGGAGCGCCAGGACGCTCTCCAGCAGCAGATGATTCAGCTCCAGACTCAGACCCTTGCTTTCATGGAGAGGATGACAGCTATTCCGCAGTTACCTCCGCCACCTCAGTTTCAGCTGCAGCAGCCCAGACCGTCGACCTCGTTCTACATGGCAGTTCCTCCATCGACGGTCTCGCCCTTTCCACAGTACCCTCAGTGGTTTTCTTCGCCTCTGCCAGGGCAGCAGCCAGGGTTCACACCGCTCCGCTCAGGCTTCACTCCTACTCAGACGGAGTCTGTTCTGGTGACCCCTCGGAGTTTGGAGGCTTCGTTTAGCGAGCTCACTGGTCTGCCTACTCCGCCTCAGTTTCTCTTGCCAGTGACCTCCGTTCCGACTACAGCTCCCGCTACTGGTACTACAGAGACTCTCCCTTCTTCAGTAGCGTCGTCCGAGCCACCAGTCTCTGAGAGTCAGACTCTGCATGTCAGTTCCGCACCTGAGACTTCTCTGACCGTGTCAGTGGCAGCGACAGAGACCGTGGATCCTCTTCCAGAGCCAGAGCTTCCAGCACCAGAGGCCACTCCAGAGTCAGCCGAGCAGACCCAGACCGCTTCTCCTCCACGTCCCGTGTCCGAGGGTCAGACAGCTCACAGTTCGTCGTCCGACGATGAGGCTCTTCTTGCGCAGTTTGAGGCTCTACCGTGTACCACATCGCCCGACTCGTCTGCTCTCGTCCTGCCTTCCAGCCCTTAGGTTTTGGTCTTTGATGCCAAAGGGGGAGAGAGCGTATGTTAGAGTTAGGGGGAGCTTGTGAGAGGGTCTCGGTTCTTTTGTATGATCCTTGCACTCATATGCATACATGTTTATCTTTTGGCACTTGTTCGATATGTGTATGTCTTTTGGATGTGACATGTTATGCTTCACTCGTTATATATTACAATGCACTTGGTTATGCTCATTTACTTTGCTTCCGCACTTATTCTCCGATAAATGAGCTTGTTCATAAGTACTTGTGTTAATTCTTATATGTTGAGTACTTATGTGGACTTGGTTTGTATAAGCATGCCTAACCCTTTTTGATCTTACTGTCACATGCTTATATGAACCAAGCAATTGAAAACCTCACCTCTCTTTCAAACATACTTGAGGTTGTCATCAATCACCAAAAAGGGGGAGATTGTGAGCATCTAGGCCCCCAGTGGGTTTCGGTGATTGGATGACAACGGTAAATTACTATGACTAACGTGTGTTTTGTAGAAACAGTTGAGTTAGGTCATGGTAATGATGATCATGAGGGAACTATGGTATTCATGTCCCCTTGTTGATGGAATTCGTTCGGTTTTCAAAGGATGGACGACGAAGACGGTGGAAGGCTAGTTCTAAGTGTCATTTGGTGTTGAAGGACACTTAGAGTAGCATAGGTCTTTGTTTTCTCTTTGGCCATACTATTAAGGGGGGTTTGAATGGGTAGCTTGACCTAGGTAAGACTTTTGAGTTAGGTGTGGTGCACACTTGTTAACCAAAGCCCTAGGTAGCTTAGAAAGGTCCCTAAGATCATAAGGAAGAAAGTTCGTGAAGGGAGCGTCGCAAACCGAAGTCGTTTTGGACTTCTAATTGCGACCAGACGCTCGAACCCGAGTGACCGGACGCTAGGGCATGCGTCTGGTCAGTAGGGCTGGCTGAGGGGTCTATCTAGCTGCGACCGGACGCTTCCTCAGCAGTCGATCGGACGCACCAGGGGGGTGAGTCCGGTCACGTCCAGAGAGGTTCCAGAGAGGGTTTTTCGCGATCGGACGCGTCCGATCAGAGGCGATTGGACGCATGGGTGCGTCCGATCAGCACTTCGTACAGGTGTCAGGCCTAACGTCATGTAGCCGTTAGACACTGACCGGACGCGTCCGGTCACCCCGACAGGTGCGTCCGGTCAGTGTGTAACTGGCTGGACTTACCCCTTCGTGCATGTTTTAAGTTTGGGGGTATAAATATGCCTCCCCCTCATTCATGCTGTTACTCTTGCTCATTTGAAAGGTTGCCAAACACATTGTGATTGCAAGTGAGTGCAAGAGGCCTAGTGAGGTTGAGAGGTTTGATAATTGAGTGATCAAACACCTCATTAGTGAATAGAGAGTAGAAAGTGTGCATCCACCCATCTCATTAGCCTTGCGTTGGTCAAGTGAGAGTTCTTGCTTGTTACTCTTGGTGATCGGCATCACCTAGATGGCTTGGTGGTGATCGGAGAGCTTGGTGATCATCCGGAGGCTTTGTGGATGACCCAAGTCAAGTTGTGACCGGTAACGAGCGATTCACCGGGCTAGGGTGGTGAAGAATCAGCTCATAGTGAGCACTTGATCCTTGCGCGGATCAAGGGGGAGTGATACCCTTGCGCGGGTGCTCCAACGAGGACTAGGGGGTGTGCCGACACCTCGATACCTCGGCAAAAAGATCGTCGTGTCATCTCTACTCTCTCTACTATGCATTTACCTTTGAGCAATTCAATTCTGCATTTACTTGTTGTTCTTTCATAAGTTGAATTGACATGCTAGAGTAGAAATGGTTTAGCGATAGACTTTTGTGCGGTTGATTCTAGTCAAACACACTTCTAGGCACTAGGGGGTTAATTGGGGCTTGATAGGTTTTAATTCTTACAAGAAGTTTTCGATTCTGTTTAAACCAGCTTGTTCTAGATCATGAGGCGCCTATTTTCACTGAAGGAATTCTTCTCTAACCTCACGAGCTAGGAGATTGATCGATTCTCATTTTCGGATCGTGTTCTTCTCCTTTTCCCCTGAACTTCTTCGATTGATCGATTTTGAGATAGGTTCGAGCCATTATCTCCTAGGAGTAGCTCACTATCCTCCTTGTGACTCCCCTCACCGAGTTTGAGCCTTAGTGGTTTTGATTTGAGGAAGATTGAGTCGAATCGGTGGACGAACTGTTCTGCGTCGGGGTGACCGGACGCTCACTAGTGAATCCGATCATTGAAGGTCGAGCAACACAATCTGTGCGATTTTTGACCGGACGCACCTTTGCTCAGTGACCGAACGCGCAGAGGGCATTGTTCATTGCTTGTTTGCGTTGACCGGATGCTACCTGTTTTGTGATCGGACGCTCTGTGCCAGTGAGTCCGGTCCAACACAGAGAGCTCTCAAACCAGCTTCGCTCTGACCGGACGCGTCCAATCACAACTGACCGGACGCTCATCAGAGTCCGGTCAGGGCAGATCAGCACGTTTTCATCCGCGTTTCATTCTTCTGTTGTCGGTTTCGGTTTCCGGCTTTGTTCGTTTGTTGTTGGTTTTGGTTTCTAGCTTTTGCGTAGGACTTCTTGGGTTGTGTAGTATCCCGCTGTGCTTCTAGGAAGCATCCACCCTACATCTAGGGTTGTGGATACTAGCAAGCCCGTGTCTTGCTTTTGGGGTGACTATCTGGGACAAGGGCCATCTATTTCTCGAGAAGAAATTTGAGGCTCCCATTCACCCCCCTCTGGTCGCAAATTCGGTCCTTCAATTGGTATCAGAGCCAGTTAAGGATCTTCCCTACCTTAATCGGTTTCGGATCCTAAGAGCGACATGGATCGAGGGAATGGCAAGGCTCCCTACTTCGATGGGACGAACTATCCCTATTGGAAGATTCGGATGCGCGCTTATCTCAACAGCATCGGATCTTCTGTTTGAGAGATATGCGAGGATGCCGATTACGTGGTCCTTGCGACTCATGTGGGTCAGCACCAGATTGACCAGCACGAGGCCAACTCTAAGGCCTGTAACGTGCTTTTGGCCAACATCTCCCTTCCTGAGTTCGAGCATGTTTCCGAGCTTCAAACTACTCGAGAGATCTGGGTGAAGCTTCAGAGCTATCATGAGGGGACCGCTCAAGTCAAGACCAGACTCTTTGAGACATACAAGCGGGAATACGAGAACTTTATTCAGATGGAGGGAGAGACGATTGACGCTATGTTCGCTTGTTTCCAAATGATTGTGAACAAGATGCGTGCCAATCGGGCCAACCTACCTTATGATGATCATGAGAGGGCGCTCGAGTTACTATATGCCCTATATCGGAAGGTATGGGAGGTGAAGGTGTCGACCATCATAGAGTCTCCATCCTATGACACCCTCACCGTGGACGAGCTATTCAGCAAGCTCAAGTCCACCGAGATCGATCACTTGACTCAGGCCAAGCTGAAGAACCCATCTTCACATTCCATAGCTTTGGTCTCAGGCAAGGGTGGATCGACTCTTTCCGCTGACGCTTCATCACCTCTCTTTGCTTTGTCTTCTTTGCTTTCAGTCACAGAGGAGCAGGTGGAGGCGTTGGGCGATGACGAGCTCGCCCTCATCATCACTCGGTTCTCGCAGTTTCACAACAACCGCTTGAAATGCCGGCGTGGTGGCACACATGAGGGCTGCTACGGGTGTGGAGATCCCGATCACTTCGTCGCGAGCTGCCCCAAGCACGACAAGAGCTTCCCCGGCAAGAATCGCAACTCTAGGCGTAAGGCCAAGCCGGAGAACAAGACCGGGAAGAAGAAGAAGGGCGGCTACCGACGGGAGGATCTGGAAAGGGCTTTCTACGCTAGCAAGCGTGCCTTCATCGCCTCCTTCAGCGATGGTGAGAAGAGCTCTGACAGTGACTCCAGCGATGATGGGTCCGAGCACTAGACTGAAGAACGCTTCAACGGACTCTGCCTCTTCGGCAACTCCACAAAGGGCTTCTGCGCCATGGCCTTGGACGAGGAGGACCGCAAGTGCCAGGTCAAGGACGCCGACACCGACGATGACGACGACGCTTCTGAGGTATCATCTTCTTCTCTTGTCGATCGTCTTACCGGTGAGCGCGATACCTTGGCCAACATAGTTCTTGCTCAGGACAAGCAACTCAAGCGTGCCGCTAGAGAGCGCAACGAGTTTAAGGCTAAACTAGGAGAGGCGCTCAAGGAGTTAGAGTTTGCTAGGTCCGAGGTGAAGGTGGCCGATGAAGAGGAGTGTGAGGAGTGCACGATGCATATGACAAACTTTTCTGTCATACAAACCAAGTATACCTCTTTGATTGAGGTGTATGATGAGTTGAAGAGTAGGCTAGACTTGGTTGGTGTTTGCAAAGAGTGCCCCCTCCTGAAGAAGGAGCTCGAGGAAGTGAAGGTGAGGCCTTCTTTGCTGGGTGTGTGCAAGCTTTGTCCAGGCTTGCGAACTGAGTTGGCAGATGTTAGTGCCAAGCTTGCTGTAGCCATGAAGGCCAGCTCAGTTAGCACCGTTTCTGCTCTTCAGTAAGCTCAAGTCCAATGAGATCGATGCCATGGCGAGGGCTTCTTATGAAAATCCTTCTGGCCCGTCAATGGCTTTGCTTTCTGGCTCTTCTGCTAACCCCTCTGGAGGTTTTGCACTCTCTTCTCTCTTTTCTGTCATAGAGGAGCAGCTGGAGTCTTTGGGGGATGACGAGTTGGCTTTGCTCGCCAACCGGTTCTCGCGGTTTCACAACAACCGCATGAACCGTCGCCGCAGAGGAGGCCGCTCAGGATGCTTTGAGTGCGGCGACCCCAACCACTTCATCGCCAATTGCCCGAAGAAGAACAAGCAAGTCTTCGGCAAGGCGGATCATGGGCACAAGTACGACTCCGGTAAGCGCAAGGAGAAGTACGTCCCCGCGAAGCACAAGCGGAAGGGCGGCTTCAACAAGGAGTACATCAAGACCAAGTACTTGGAGAAGGCCCAGGCTGAGCAGCGTGCGTTCTTCGCCACGCTCAGCGACGTCGACGACTCGGATGACGACTCCGCTTCCTCAAGCGACGACGAGTCCGAGAAGAAGAAGAGGATCGAGGACAAGCTCAACGGCCTCTGCTTCCTCGCTGACGACGAGGGCTTCTGCACCATGGCCCTCGACAAGGAGGTCGTCGGCGAGCTGGAGGAGACCCCTCGGAACGACGACAACGACGATGACGACAGCTCCCAGGTATCTCTGACCCCCGACGAGCTTTCTGCTGAGGTCGAGAAACTTACTGCCGCTCTCCTTAGTCAGGATAAGTTGCTTAGGCGTGCTGCTAGAGAGCGCAAGGAGTTTAGGCAGAAGTGGGAGGATACGGTGAAGGAACTTGAATCTGTCAAGTCCACCGTAGTTGTTCCCGAGGAGGAGGAGTGTGAGATGTGCTCCACACACATGACTGGCCTTCTCACTTTGAGAAGTAAGTATGCTGTGTTGGTTGGAGAGGTGGATGAGCTGAAGGCTAGATCCTCGCTGTTGGGTGCGTGCAAGTCTTGTGCTGGCTTGCAAACCGAGTTGGCAGAGAAGAATGCCAAGATTGTGTCTCTTGAGAAGGCCAGCTCAGGTAGCACATGTGTGACTAGGTGCGTTCTTTGTGAGGGTTTGGAGATGGAGATTGCGAACGTGAAGCATGACAAGATGCAAACCGAGGAGGAAAACACATACCTTCGGACCATCTTGTCATGGGTGTAGAGTGGTGAGCCGCAGCTTGGGATGATGATCTCCCAGTTCAAGCATGCTGCTGGAGGTCCCGGTGTAGGCTTTGCTCAGGGTGTTGATGTTTCATCTTTCGGGAAGATTAGAGAGTCGAGTGGTCTGAACCCGTGTGAGAAGCCCAACTCCACCACTACTCCCAAGCTTACCAAGATTCCACCCAGAGAGCCTCTAAAGTCTAACACCAAGGATGGTGTATTTGTGGAACCACCGAGAGCTCCACCCAAGAAACGATCATGGGCTCCCAAACCAAACCACCTCAAGAACAAGCTGGACACCATGCCACCCATCCAAGAGGAGCTTATGCCACAGAAGGGCAAAGTGATCCACACCCACTACCGTGAGTACCAACAACCCCCTATGAGAGCGGTGAGGTACCACTGTGAGCACTGTGGGAGAGATGGTCACTTGAGTGAGTTTTGTTTTCGGCGCAAGAGAGAGGCGCGCCGTGCAAAGGAGATGAACAACACGGACATGTACCATCCTTTCCATGATGTACATTTGTCGAATGTTCAGAGGCGTGCTGTTAGGCCTAGAGGTCCAGAACCTCAATTTCCTAGGCTTAGGCAGCGGAGAGGACGTGCCCGGCGGGAGCCTGCAGTTGTAGGCTATGGACCACGTGGCGGTGGCGTTGTTGTAGAGCATTTTCCCCCACCGCGTTTTGAGTATCGCGATGGACGCTCTTCCCTTAGCGGACCACGTTTTCCTCAACGTGGTGATCGCTTTCCCCATAGGCGTGCTAGGAATGGTTTTTATACTGACCGTTCTTTTGAGCAACCGGCCCAACACTGGTATTCCTCCTACTTCACTAACCCCAGTGTTGGCCCGTATGCTCACCCTATGTCTTTTTATTGATTTAGGTAAAATGATTGGAGAACGTTTGGTTGGTGGATTCCGGTTGTTCGAGGCACATGACCGGAAACGCCAAGTGGTTCTCCAGTCTTAGTCCTGTTGCCGGAAAGGAGTTTATCACCTTCGGCGACAATAGCAAAGGTAAGGTATTGTCTCGTGGGTCGATGCGAGTTAATGAGCACTTTGTGTTGCGCGATGTTGCTCTTGTTTCTAAATTGCATTTTAACCTTCTTTCTGTTTCGCAACTTTTCGATGATGACTATGAGATTCGTTTTAAACCGAATCTCAGTCGTATTTTGGATCCTCGGGGCAATCTTGTGTGTTTGATTTCGCCCTTTGGAAAAGTCTTTCGTGCGAATTTCTCGGAGTCTTTTGGCATTTCTCGTTGTCTTGTGGCTGGACCTTCCTCCTCTGATCTTTGGAAGTGGCATAGGAGACTTGGACATTTGAGCTTCGACTTGCTCGCAAGGCTTAGTTCACTTGGCCTAATCCGAGGATTGCCCAAGTTATCCATGGAGAAGGATCTTGTTTGTCATTCTTGTAGACATGGGAAGATGGTTGCCGCTCCCCACCATCCAGTGACTCAGGTCATGACCAAGCGCCCTGGAGAGCTTTTGCACATGGACCTTGTTGGTCCGGCTCGGGTGAGCTCGGTTGGGGGAAGTGGTATGTGCTTGTTGCTGTTGATGACTTTTCGATATATTCGTGGGTCTTCTTTTTAGCTGAGAAGACCGAGACTTTCTCCTTTGCTCGCAATCTGATTTTGCGTCTTCAGAATGAGTTCCCTTTGAACTCGATGCGAGCTATTAGGAGTGATAATGGTTCCGAATTCAAAAATTCAGATTTTGAGAAGTTTTGTAACTCTTTGGGTTTAGAGCATCAGTTTTCTTCCCCCTACACACCGCCACAGAATGGTGTTGTAGAGAGGAAGAATCGGACCCTTGTAGAGATGGCCAGGACGATGCTCGATGAGCATAGGACTCCTAGGCGATACTGGGCCGAAGCTATGAGCACTGCATGCTACATTTCCAACCGCATTTTTCTCCAAGCTTTCTTGAAAAAGACCTCTTATGAGTTGTGTTTTGGAAAACTGCCCAAGGTGAGTTATTTTCGAGTTTTTGGTTGCCATTGTTTTATACTCAAAAAGGGCAACTTGGACAAGTTTGAGTCTCGTTCTTCTGACGGCGTGTTTTTGGGTTATGGCACTCATACTCGAGCATATCGTGTACTTAACCTTTACACTAACCGAGTCATGGAGACATCCGATGTCACCTTCGACGAGACCATGGTTTGTCCTTCTTCTCGTTTTGAGCGTGCAGGTGATCATGAGGTTGGTGAGCCTCTTTTTGATGACGAGGATGAGGGTGCTGAAGGTATGGATGATCCAGCACCCCCTCCACCTGTTGTGCCACAAGGAGTGGCTTCTACTATGACTCACGGCCCCGACACCTATTCCTCTTGGGGGCCGTGGGATCCGCCACCTCGAGCGGTACCCTTTGTACCCGAGGAGGCGCCAGCTACTGTTGAGGGCGAGGCTACATCAGTTCGGGAGGCGCCACGACACATCCAGCGCCAACACCCGCCTCAACAGATGATCGGAAGCATCGGCGAACGTGTCACTCGATCAAGGTCACAACAAATCTCTCACTTTGCTCATTCTGCATTTGTTGCTGATTTTGAACCCCGAGATGTTGGACACGCTTTATCTGATCCGGATTGGGTCAATGTCATGCATGAGGAGTTGGAAAATTTTGAAAGAAATCGGGTTTGGGTTTTGGTTTCTCGTCCTCCTGATTGTCATCCTATTGGGACAAAATGGGTTTTCAAAAACAAACAAGGAGAGGATGGCCATGTTGTGAGAAACAAGGCCAGACTAGTAGCCCAGGGGTATAGTCAGAAGGAGGGGATAGACTATGAGGAGACTTTTGCTCCAGTAGCTCGTTTGGAGGCAATGAGGATACTCTTGGCTTTTGCTGCATCCAAGGGGTTTAAACTTTTTCAAATGGATGTCAAGAGTGCCTTCTTAAACGGCTACATAGAAGAGGAAGTGTATGTGAGACAACCCCCCGGTTTCGAAAATCCCAAGTTTCCAAACCATGTTTTAAAACTTCACAAAGCTTTATATGGTTTGAAACAAGCCCCTAGAGCCTGGTATGATAGGTTGAAAACCTTTTTGCTTGCTAAGGGTTTTAAAATGGGATGTGTGGATAAAACACTCCTTTTCCTCAAGCAAGGCAATGATACTCTCTTGGTCCAGATTTACGTGAATGATATCATTTTCGGTGGTTCTTCTCACGCTTTGGTTGCCAAGTTTGCAGACACTATGAGCAGGGAGATTGAGATGAGCATGATGGGCGAGTTGACGTTTTTCCTCGGGTTGCAAATCAAGCAATCCCGAGAGGGGACGTTCGTGCACCAGGGTAAGTACACCAAGGACATTCTGAAGAAGTTCGACATGGGTGAGGCCAAGCCTCTTCCAACACCCATGCCGACCACTGCGGCCCTGGATGCGGATGTGGATGGAGAAGCTGTGAACCAGAAGGAGTACCGGAGTATGATCGGGTCGCTGCTGTACCTGACGGCGACACGCCCAGACATCCAGTTCGCGGTGTGTCTTTGCGCGTGATTTCAGTCGTCGCCGCGCACCTCGCACCGTCAGGCGGTCAAGCGCATAATGAGGTACTTATCCTTCACTCCAGAATTTGGGATTTGGTATTCTGCTTCCTCCACCCTTTCCCTTTGCGGTTATTCCGATGCCGATTTTGCTGGTTGTCGTATTGATCGCAAGTCCACTTCTGGAACTTGCCAATTTATTGGTTCTTCTCTTGTATCGTGGTCTTCTCATAAGCAGTCTAGTGTCGCCCAGTCTACCATGGAGGTTGAGTATGTTGTTGCGGCTAGCTGCTGTTCCCAGTTGCTTTGGATGATGGCCACTTTGCGTGATTTTGGTCTAAGTTTTTCTCGCGTTCCTTTGCTTTGTGACAGCACGAGTGCTACTAGCGTTGCTAAGAACCCCGTGCTGCACTCTAAGACCAAACACATTGATGTGCGCTTCCATTTTCTGCGAGACCACTATAAGAAGGGTGATATCGACCTTCGCCATGTCGATACTCATCATCAGTTGGCTGATATTTTCACCAAGCCTTTGGACCAATCAACTTTTGCTAGGTTGAGAGGTGAGCTTGGTGTGTGTTTCCCCTTTTAGATGAGGGAAACATTTTGACTCTTGTATCACAAACTGACTTTCTATTTTTCAATCGGTTTCTTCTTGCATCTTTTCTGCATTTCATCTTGCATATTTACAGTCAGAGCTTCATGTATATAATCCTTAGAATGTGACTATGCTCTGTGTATGCTCCGATGCTTTATGATGATGCTTGTAGCTTATGCTCTTTCTGATCACTAATACACGTTGCGAGCTGAGCTATTTCATGAATGGTGAACTTGTTTAATGAACCTAAAATCTGAAAATGTTCACCATTGAGATATGCAACTAGCATGTGTAGAATGTGTTGAAATCACTTGTGCTTTTCATATATGCTAGGTTGCTATGTCTCTAGTTCCGAGTCATTCACTTGCTTGGTATGTTCATATTCTGCTGTAATTTTGAACCAAGTTAAGTGAACTGGAAAGATCGAGACGGGACTGCTTGTCAGCACATCACAGTTTTGAGACTCTTTCTCATTGCACTTTGAGTTAAACTTGAGTTGTGTAGTGTATGACCGAAACTGTTGCTTTAAGCTTCTGATTGCTTCTGCATAGGCTTCGCACAGTTGAAAAGTGAGGCTATGACAAGCTTTCAACCTCTCGCAATCACATGCTGAAATTGAACTTGTGTAATTTAACCGCTGCAACTCCGATAAAATATGGATACACAAGTCTATGTTTCATTCTATAGCATGATGATTGAACTATGCTAGGGGTAGTTCACCTTCTATACATGTTTAGCACTTGTTTGACTTCCTGTCTATACATGCTTGGTGCTATTTTTAATGGTGAATACCTTTTTGGCTAAAACAATTGCTCACATGTTCATATTTCGTATTTGGTGATCAGTTTGAGCCTTTGCCAGCATTTTGTGCATTTTAATGAGTCATCAGACCAGCACTTTGTCGAGCATCTTCATTTTCTATCGACTATATTCCTGAAGCTGCTAACTTGCATTTTGACTCATATGCATTTTGGAAGGGGGAGTTTCTCTGTCAAGGGAGAGAAACTCACTTGATGGTGCATTTTCAACTAAGGGGGAGAAACTATTGACAAATCATAAGTGCCTTCTATGTTCAACTAAGGGGGAGCTTTCCGAGTTGAACTAAGGGGTAGATTTCCTGGTTGTGTGCACTATTCGAGGGGGAGTTTGCTCCCTGCTGCGTTTTCGAGCTGATAACAGTTGGTTCAGAGCATTTTTGGTGGCTAGTTGTGTTGAGCCTTTGCCTCTTTCTTGAGGAACTAGCACCTTCGCTTTTATGCTTTTCAACTGATGTCTAGCCTTCTTCAGTTGGTATCGAGCTTCCTCGCTAGCGGTGTTGAGCCCGTTCTGCCTCTTCTTGAGGGCTAGCTCTGTTTTGCTTGATTTTCAGTTGATTTTCCAATTGGTATCGAGCTTTCTCGCTAGCCGTGTTGAGCCTGTTCTACCTCTTCTTGAGGGCTAGCTTTGCTTTGCTTGGTTGCGTCGAGCCGTTGCCCATGTCTTTGGGAACCAAGTTGTTTTGCTCTTTCCACATGACCTTCTTCGGCTTTGGTATGCTTTTGGGTCATTTGGTCGAGTTCTCTCTCTTCCTTCCTTCCTTCCTCTATTCCTTTATGATTTGTGTTGGTAGTTGACAATGCACTCATCAAGGGGGAGATTGCAGATACATTGGTGTATGCCGAGTCTCTGAGTGATGAGTGATTGTCAACTGGGATAATGCGCATATTCTTTGGCTTGTGTTGTGCAGGTGTTGAGCACGGATACAGTGATCAAAGGCAAGGTGAAGGTCAAGTAGAGACGTGCCGTGCCGATGGACCGAGAGTGGCGAAGGGCGGACGTGAGGCTTGGACTGAGGGACCGGTGGCCCGAGGATCAGCTGTGGTGGCTGGCAGCCTGGGATAGCGACGAGCGAAGACTTGCGGGCACGGTGTTGCTTGGGTCGAGGACCTGGGGACACGTGTCGGTGGACGGGGTGCACAGGCGGTGCATCCCCTCTACGGCTCGGTTTGGTGGTTGAGCCACAGAAAAACCACCGAGTGGACGGTTTCCAGGTTTGGGCCTCAAAACCTGGGCGCTGATGGTTTCCGAGTTTGGGCCACAAAACTCGGGCTGAGGACGATTTCCAGGTTTGGGCCCCAAAACCTGGGTGTTGCGGGTTTCTGAGTTTGGGCCACAAAACTCAGGCGTTGGACGGCTGGTTTCCCAATTTGGGCCTCAAAACCGGGGGTTGGTCGTGAAGGCTGGTTTCCCGGTTTGGGCCTCAAAACCGGGGCGAAGTCCGGGAAAAGGACGAGCGGAGCGGTGGCGGCACGTGGCGGCAATCGGTGAGGTCGCGTCGAGTCAACACTACCAGTTGTGCGGGCGTGGCCGTCGGATCACCAGCGTCTTCGAGTTGGTCCAGAATAACCCTAGGGTTTAGCTGGTTCGCTCTGTAATTAGAGAGGGCTAGAGTAGGAATTAGAATTAGGATAAGTAGAGGGAGACACCCTCCTCCCATTCTATCTCAGTCATTTGCTATTTTGCCTTCTAGGTTTTCCTGCTCTCCCCATCCTCTGCTGTAGCGAACTGAGATCCACAGAGAAGAGAACAATACCTCTGTGCCCGTGAGATGTTGAGGAAGTGAGACCGTAATCTCACTATGGTAGCGTGTGGTAGCCACACGGTTGCAAATTCGTGGTTGTGATTCGCGTTTTGTTCTTGTTCTTCGCGGATTGCTTTTCTCCACGATTTTCCCGTCGATTGATCTCTTTGTTCATTGCGTCTTTTGCGATTCCATTTGAACAGAGATGTTCTAGATCGTGAGGCACTTCTTTTCACCGAAGGAATTCTTCTCGAACCTCACGTGCTAGTAGATCGATTGATTTTTGTTTCGGGTCAAGTTTTTCTCCCTTCCCCCGAATATCTTCGATTCATCGATTTGGAGATAGGTTCGAGCCATGATCTCTTAGAGATAGCTCACTATCCTCCTTGTGACTCATCTCACCAAGTTTGATCCCTTGAGGATTCATTTTGGGAGAGTTTGAATCAAATCGGTGGACGAACAGGGGGCTGTCGGGACGACCGGACGCTGTGGTCGTGGTGACCGGACGCAGGATCGTGAGTCCGGTCGTTGAATGTACGGTTTGTGCTCTGCACAATCTTGACCGGACGCACTTCCTGACCAGTGACCGGACTCGACCCTGCTACTGTTCATCAGACATTTTTCAGTTGACCGGACGCTCAGACTCAGTGAGTTCGGTCAGGAACAGAGAGCTCCCAAAACCAGTTTGGTGTGACCGGACGCGTCCGGTGCCTACTGACCGGACACACCAGTGAGTCTGGTCAGAGCTGTTTCGCGCTGGTTCGTTCGCGGTGCGTTCGTTCGTTGACTGATTTGGTTTCCGTCTTTTGCGTCGAGGTTCTAGGGTTGTATAGTGTCCCGCTGTGCTTCTCGGAGGCATCCACCCTACATCAAGGGTCGTGGACACTTGCAGGCTCTAGGTTCTGCTCTTGGGGTTGATTTTCGGGACAGTGGTTACAAGTTTTCGGAAGGAAAATTTGGAGCTCCCATTCACCCCCCCCCCCTCTGGTCGCTTTCTGGTTGCATTCTCGGTCCTTCATGATGTTCGCTTTCACTTTCTTCGTGATCACTACGAGAAAGGCGACATTGACCTTAGGCATGTAGACACCCATAACCAGGTTGCAGACATTTTTACCAAGCCTTTGGATCTCTCAACTTTTGCTAGGTTGAGAGGTGAGCTTGGTGTGTGTTTCCCCTTTTAGATGGGGGAAGCATTTTGCTTGATGTATCATAGACTGACTCGTCGATACCCTTTTTTGGGTTGTTTTGTCTTTTGCTCTGATATTATGCGTGTAGTTTTTCTGCTCTGATAATTTCAGTCTAGTGTCTTTGCTTCGATACTGACTTCTGCATGCATCTCATCATGTATACACTTTGCTTTTTCAAGCTTCATGTCTATATTCTTTAGAATGAATTCATGTTCTGATTAGTGTATTTTCTGATGCTATATGATGATGCTTGTAGCTTAGGCTCTTTTTGATCACATTATACATGTTGTGAGCTGAGCTACTTTTATAAATGATGAATATGCCTAATCAACATAAAACTTGATACATGTTCACCAGTGAGATTGGCAACTAGCATGCTTAGAATGTGTTGAGGTCATTTGTGCTATTTCATATATGCTAGGTTGCTATGTCTCTAGTTCTGAGTCATTCACTTGCTTGGTATGTTCATATACTTCTTAAAATGAACCAAGTTTAAGTGATTTGAAAAGATCGAGATGGGATTGCTTTGTCAGCACATCATGGTATCGAGACTGTTCCTCATTGCACATTGGGTTAAACTTGAGCCGTGTAGTGCAAGACCGAAACCGATGCTTCAAGCTTCTGATTGCTTATGCATAGGCTTAGCTTGGTTGAAAAGTTAGGCATTGACAAGCTTTCAACCTCTCGCAATCATATGCTAAAATCTGAACTTGTGTTAATAACCGCTGCAATTTTCTCCGATAAAATCTGAAAAACACAAGTCTATGTTTCATTCTACAGCATGATGATTGAACTTTGTTAGGGGTAGTTCACCTTGTATACATGTTTAGCACTTGTTTGACTTCCTGTCTATGCATGTCTAGTGCTATTTTGATGGTGAAACCCCTTTCTGAATGGCTAAAACTGCTCACTAAGCTTAATTGTTCATATTTCATATTCTGTGATTAGTTTGAGCCTTTGCTAGCACTTTTGCTTGTTGCTTGGTAGTCGAATCAGCACTCTTTAGAGCATACTTTCACTCTATCGATTATATACCTGAAGCTGCTGACTTGCATTTTTGACTTATATGCATTTGCTTGCTTCGATAGGCATAGCCCTAGCTCCGTTTCGCTTGTTGAGCTCCTTTCCCTTCTCATTTGATTGCAAATTGCCCCCAAAGGGGAGAATTTTTCAACTGGGAGATTTATTATTGTGTTTTCACCGTGTGGTGACAATTTGCAATTTTCGTGCTTCACTTGTTGAGGGGGAGTTCTTTTAATGAGGGGGAGCTTTTCTGCTTCGCTCCGATTTGGCCTTCAATTGGTATGAAGCTTTCAGCTAGTTGTGTCGAGCCTCTGTGCCTCTGTCTTGAGGGACTAGCTATTTTTACCAGTTTTTGCTTGATTGTAATTGGTATCGAGCTTTCTGCTAGTTGTGTTGAGCCTTTGTGCCTCTATCTTGAGGGACTACAGTTTTGCATTCTTATACATTGATTCAGCCTCAATTGGTATCAAGCTTTCAGCTAGTGGTGTTGAGCCCTTTCTGCCTCTTCTTGAGGACTAGCTTGATTTTGACTTGGTTGTGTCGAGCCATTGCCCATGTCTTTGGGAACCAAGTCTTTCGCTCTGATTGATCGAGTTTTGCTCTTTATTGAGTTGTTGATCCTATCCTTTGCTTAGTTGTGTCGAGTCGTTGCCCATGTCTTTGGGGACCAAGCTTTGCTTATCTTGATTTGTCCTTCATTGGCTTTTATCTTGGCTTTTGGACACTTCGAGTGAGTTTCTCCTTCTATCTACTTCTATTTTCTTTTTCTATTTTTGATTATGGTTACGATGTGTTGATGATGCACTCATCAAGGGGGAGATTGCGAACACAAGGTTGATATGTGCCCATGTGGTTCCCTTCCTGAGTGATGAGTGATCGATCAACAGGCTCACCGGAAGGGGTGAGAGGCAACATGTGTCTCTTGGTTGTGTTGATGTACAGGTGTGGAGCTCGGAGACAGTGGTCGAAGGTGAGGTGAAGATCAAGTAGAAACGTGTCGTGTCGACGGACCGGGAGCGGTGAAGGGCGGACGTGAGGCTTGGACCGACGGACCGGGAGACCTGAGGACCAGCTGTGGTAGCTGGCACGTGGCATCGGCGAGCAAGAGCACATGGGGATGTGCAGTACATCGGCCGAGTCGGGAGGAAGGTGATGGCGTCGTGACACTTGGCGGGAGGCCGAGAAGAAAGGCGAATGCGTTGTGCCCGGCGTGGAGGTTGGACATGCATCGGCATCGGTGCCGGTGGTCGGGGTGTGTGAACCACATCCCGTCTACGGCGCGAGTTTGGTAGTTGAGCATCTAAAAACTACCCTCGACGGTTTCCGAGTTTGGGCCTCAAAACTCGGGGTGGACAGTTTCTGAGTTTGGGCCTCAAAACTCGGCGTGGACGGTTTCCAAGTTTGGGCCTCAAAACCTGGCTGACGGGTTTCTGAGTTTCGGCCACAAAACTCAATCGGAGGACAGGTTTCCCGGTTTTGGCCTCAAAACCGAGGGGAGGTCCAAAAAGGACGATCGACGCATGGCGGGGCAGAGAGGCTTGTGTTGCGGCGAAGCTATCCGTGAGGAAGGCGCGGCGGTCGACAGGACGACACATGGTGGCATCCTGAGGCTTGCGTCGAGGCGAAGCAAAGGATGAGGAAGGCACGTGGCCGTCGGATCGACAATCAGCAGAGTTGGACTGGAATACTCCTAGGGTTAGCCTGTTCGCTCTTGTATCTAGGGGTAGAAGGGGTGTTGACACTGGTTATCTATCATAATTAAGGGATAAATAAATATAAAAAAGGCAAGAATTTGATCACCAACAAAGGTTTAGGGTTTCAACTGACAATATTCCACGAGTTTTGGTGAGTTATGATTCTGCAGGGACTAAACCAGGAAATCAGCATCGATAGCTTCCCATAGAAGGAAACCGACGGGAGATAACGCAACCACCACGTAAGGATTATTCTAGAAGACTCCAGAGGATGTAAGAAGACATCAGGAGGTCGACCACCGCGAGAGGCCGACTGGTGGGACCGACCGGTCCCACCAGGAGACCGACCGGTCGCCCCCTGGGCCCACTGGGTTCCGTCCTCTGCAAGCTATCTCCACCGATCTTTAGGATGCATCTCGGCCATACCTTGAGTCGGTTTGATCCAAGGGCCACGGTTCATCGCCCAGGGCTATATAAACAGCCCCTGACCCCCCTCTTCAGGAATCAATCAGGGTTTGATCATTAGACATCATCAATCAGAGCTTCAGAAGGAGATCAATCGGAAGCCCTAGAACTTCATCTACCTAGATTAGTAGATAGAATAGGATTAGAGGAGGCAAGCTTCGCTTGGATTCCTGACCTAATCACGAGAAGGCTCGGTAAACCCAAGATCTTCTCTCTTGTATTAACATTATGGATCTATTTCATAATTGCTCTTCTAGTTCATCATTGTTCTTCATTGTTTATGTTCTAGTTCATCGTCTAGTTCATGTTCATCGTCTAGTTCATCATCTAGTTCATAATCTTGTTCTAGTTCATGTTCTAGTTCGTACTTTAGTTCTTCTCGATGATCTAATTCACCTTATTGTTCATCATTGTGTTCTAGATAGCAATACAATTGATATGATTAAGACATCAATGATAATATTCTTAGTTATAATGCTTATAGTCTTCTTTGATTATATATTTGGCATAGATAGTTCATCTTTATGTTTATACTCATGTTCGTATAGCGCTCATCTTAAAGTACAACGGGTGGGTGATAGATGCTGTGTAGGCGTGGTGCCTATACATTATTTATCTACGAATGCGTCCTATGTTCTGGATAGAGTGGTAGATCGCGGGTGTGACAGACCTGTTGAGTCCTCTGTATTCCACCTCCCGAATATAGTGTTCAGTATGGCTCAGTTAACTCATGGTTTAAGGGTTACTTTGTTTGACACTTTCACTATGGAGTTGTCTCTTGATTATAAATATGATGTGACCTAGCCAATGATTGCCAAATATAATTGCACTAATCAATGTATGCTATGACTTGTAATTAGAACAACTTATTAGGAATGTTTCTCATTAATACCTGTTCTAATCATCACTTGCGAGGTAGTACTGTTCTAAGTTTATCCTTGATTGATCTGATCTCTGTTATCCTTTATTAATTATTTATCATATCGTTTACTCTGTAACCTGATTCCTGTTTGAAGTAATTAGTGTGTTATCAGTCTTATTATAAGTGTGTGCCATATTCAATACTGTTAAGTCCTTACAATGCCATCATATCTTGAATTGATTAGTCTCTAAGCTAAATATAAATAACGATACCTGAGACTAGCTTGGGTGAAATGCTTCTACAACGGGTAAGTTTATCTGTGCGCTTCCGGGTAAATATCTATCTTTAAATCCAGTGCCCTGATATATTTGCATTGCTAGCTTCATGTTGGGGATGACAACTTGACGTTAAGTGGAGTTAGTAGTGTCCCGTACACTCTTTAGTGCTTTAACTAGTTTATTATTTTATGTGGCTCTCTTCTTAGAGTGATTCCATTAAGGAGTGTCAACAAGCATTTCTGTCGCCGTTGCCGGGGACCACATCAATTGAATTAGGGATGGTACCTAGGGTTTTTTATTAAAATCTTTATGAACACTGATAGGACACTGCATTAGCAGCATTTAGAACGGTAGCTAGAACATATCATTTTACTTACACACATGTGATAATGCACTGATTATTTACT
This sequence comes from Coix lacryma-jobi var. lacryma-jobi, assembly GCA_009763385.1. Lineage (NCBI taxonomy): Eukaryota > Viridiplantae > Streptophyta > Magnoliopsida > Poales > Poaceae > Coix > Coix lacryma-jobi. The sequence goes on from CM019829.1 coordinate 125,115,755, forward strand.
TTTACTCAAACAGACTTACCCTGGCTTTGTTTATCTTTTATATCTTATGCAGGGTGATGTATGACTGGTTTCCAACTTCCGAAAAACTACATTGAGGATCCTGAAGCTTTACTAAGGAAAACTAGATGCAAACTTAAGAGACCCTTAGCACCACTACCAGAAGTTAGCCAGATAAGAAGAAGCTTAACACCAGTGTTGGACACCATGGCCGACAAGACACTCCGCGAGTTCTCTGCACCAACCACTGCGAACATCAGGACTGGACCAACAGTCAATGTGGGAGACAACGGATTTGAACTCAAGCCAGCTTTGATCAACATGGTGCAAGCTAATCAGTTTTGCAGAAAGGCACATGAAGACGCAAGCGCTCATCTCCAACACTTTCTGGAGATTTGTAGCACTTTCACCATCAAAGGAGTCGAAAGGGACGCCATTCTACTTCGCTTGTTCCCATTCTCACTCTTGGGGAAAGCAAAACAATGGTTCTACGCCAACAAAGATAAAAACACCTCGTGGGCAATCTGTTCAACTGCCTTCCTAGCAAAGTTCTTTCCAGTGGGCAAGACGACTGCCCTCCATGCCAAGATTTCAACTTTTCAGCAACAACATGAAGAATCAATCCCAGAAGCTTGGGAACGCTTTCAAGACTACATATCAGAATGCCCTCACCATGGGATGGAGAATTGGCTACTCATGCAGACCTTCTACCACGGGCTCACTTCAAGTACCCGTGAGAATGTGGATGTCGCTGCTGGAGGATCATTCTTATCACTCACGATCAACAATGCAACTACACTCATAGAGAAGATGGCCTCTAACCAAGGATGGAATGAGGAATGCTCTCAGCCACGCAAGAGAGGAGGAATACATCAACTAAAGGAAGTAGACATGTTGTGTGCCAAACTTGACCTACTCATGAAGAAGTTCGATGAACACACTCCCAAGAGAGAAGACGTCAAACAAATCTACGAATCTCGCATGACATGTGAAGAGTGTGGAGGCACTGGTCATTCAGGGAGCAACTGCCCTGAAATTCAAGAGGATGCAAAGTACATCAACAACAACACCAACTATCGTCCTCAACAAACTCAAGGATGGAACCAGCAATCAAGGCCTAATTACTCAGGTAACTACCAAGGTAATACTTTTAATCAACCACCTTTGAGAGAGATGATATCCAGTCAAAATAAAATTATTGATAATATGTCTAAGAAGATAGCCTCCAATGATAAACTGCTTGAAAATATTAATACGAGAATGGATAGCTTTACTTCTGCTATAAAGAATCAACATGGCTTTAATAAAATGATAGAATCTCAGTTATCTCAGTTAGCAGCTTCAGTCCCTATGGCTGAAAAAGGTAAGATTCTAGGAAATCCAAAAGAGCTAGAAAGTGCAAATCTTGTAGACATCTTTGATGCAGGACACCTCATACCTAGACCTTCAAGAGAATGGATGGATGACTCCATTGCCCCAAAGAAAGGAGATCCAGGAAGACCTGTGATTCCAATTCATATTGGACCTCACAGTTTTGAAGAAGCAGTCTGTGACCTTGGAGCAAGCGTCAACATTATGCCAAGGGTAATATACGAACAAATACATGGTGCACCTCTATTATATACAACTATGTGTTTGCAGCTCGCAGATCAGACACTGTGCCACCCATTAGGAACTCTAGAAGATATATGTGTACGAGTGGGATTCTCGTATGTGTGTGCAGACTTTATGATCGTTGAGACAGGTGGAGACAAAAGAGCACCCATCATTCTTGGACGCCCGTTTCTAAGCTCAACAAAAGCCATCATCTACACGGATAGCACCAAGATCTGTTTCACAATCACAGGCAACAAAGAAAGATTCAGTTTCAAGAGACGTACACTCACTACCAAAGTCCACCCTCAGATGCCCTACGAAGATGCAAACATCATATCATCAAAGAAGAAGAATAGGAACAGAAGGAGGAAGAACAAGGCTACACAACCACATCAAGACACAGTATGGATGGTCAACTCTGTCCAAACAGAACACGACCACCTTCTTGCATCACCATACCTCACCAAGAGAGATGACCCAGGCGTACCCACCATCGATTGCAAGATCGAAGGAAGTACATTCCACAAGACGTTCTGCGACATCGGCTCAAGTGTCAATATAATGTCTAAGGTAATATATGAGCACTTATATAAAAATAGACCTATGTATTCGACATATGTACAGTTGCAGATGGCGGACCAAACTTATCGATTTCCGGAGGGAATAGTAAAGGACGTGATGATCCAAATTAAAGACCACTATGTTCCCACCGACTTCTTAGTACTAGACATGGGAAAGGAAAATGGCATTCACATCATCCTAGGAGGACCCTTCCTCAACACCACTGGCGCCATCATCTACATGAGATCTGGAGAGATCCACTTCCAGTTCTTCAGAGAAAAGGTACGTTGTTATTTCAATAGTTATGCCACTAATGGACAGGAAAAGAAGAACCACTCAAGGAGGAGACGCCGCGCATCCCAACACAACAAGAATCGACAAATCAAGGATGGATAGGCTGATTATGAAGGAGAAGTTACCAGGAGTGAAGATATCCTATTAAAGGAAACGAAGGACGAAGAAGTAAAGGAGACAAGACCACCAGTTAAACAAGTATGGAAAAAGAAAGAGAGTTCTACTGACGTGCAATCATCAAGGTCCTCCTCAGGATCTGCTGATGCACCCAAGAAAGAATAAGGAGCATACAAGGAGTCTTGTTCGATAGACTATAAACGTCGAATCCTCGCTGAAAGGTAACTCGGTAGTTATCCATAATCATTAGCATTAAAATCATCTTTGCATAATTAAATTCAGTATAATTATTTTACTTTTAGTATCATATTTACTTCCTAGCAATTATATCTGCATTAGAAAACAGAATAAAAATATGGAAACTCTAAGCCCCATGAGAGTAGTATACTGTAACACTCTGGTGTTAAGCAGACTAAAACCTGACATGTCATCATATGCACTGGCATTTCATTTGAATTGATAACCCAATTATGTATTCACTAAAAACAAGTTTAATTTTTCATGCTTGTGCTTAGTGGATGAGGAGTGTTTAAGTTTGCAATTCTAGTCTATGCTTTCTTGTTGTGATTAGTGCTTTTATGCTTTAAAAGGGTGTTTTGGTAATTTCATATATAGTAATGGAATTTTGGACCAAACCTTGGTGTTATGTCTCAAAGGTGTATTTGGAACATGTTTCAAGTCACCATTGAGGTATAATTCAAATTTGGTTGAAATTCAGATAAATAGTTTAATTAATTTAACAATCCTGTTTTATTCCCTTTCTTATCAATCAAAATTTAAAAAGAAATTGAGTATGCTTCAAAAAGCAAAGTTGCTCCATTTTTGATAAGGATCAACTTTGGTGTATAAAGTTTACCAAGTTTTCATATGAAATCAAAAGTAATTGTGAAAATACCCTTTTGCCCTTTTTGTCCCCTTTTGATTTGCAAACTCTAATTCAAAATCTAAGCATATTCTGCATAAGTTGCAAAAATAAAAGATGTTCAGTATTGAATTCTGAGCATTTGATATTTTAACATATTTTCATCTTATATTCAAAAATCCAAAGTAATTTCAAAATATCTAAAGGGTAGAAAGGAGAAGGGGGGGATAAGTTTTCTTCCCTGTTCATGGCGGTGTGAAGCCGATGCTTTGATCGGTGCTGCCAGCGCAAAGGATGTCGATCTCTCTCGTTTAAGCTCACAGCTGAGTCCGTGGCAAAATCAAGCAGCTGCTGGCGCTCTCCCTCGCGTCATGGCGCCTCCTCCTGAGCTCGCCATCGTCCGTTCGCCACCAAAGCACCGACGGGCTCCAATTCAACCCAATCCTCAAATTCACTGCCTCTGATCGTTCTCATCCAAATTGACCGCGGCTATAACCTCTTTACCTCCTTGCGCATCTCCAGAGCCCATCCCTTCGACCTCTACTGCCTCAGAGAGCTCGTGCTCGCCGTTTTTCTCCCCGCCGGGCGAAATCGCCGCCGAGCTCGACCTCATCGTGGTCAGCTCAACCGGGCACTCCTCTACTCTCCCTGTCTCATGTTTCTGTTTCGCCTTGACCCCAGGCTACTCATCGGCTCGATGGTTCTCTGTTTGGTGCTCAGGTCTCGCCGGAACATCATCTTCTTCGCCGGAGCTCGCCGCCGCAAGCCACTGCTCCGTGGACTCCTCCTCTCCGCTCATCCTCCGCTCGAACCATCTACACAGCCAGCATCAGGGTGAGCTAATGAAACTTCCTAGCCCCTCCGTTCTACTGCTACCGGCCTAGGTTCGCCGGAACAGCTCCGCCGTGATCCGGTCCGCCGCCGTGCGTGGCCAGACCTCACCGGGGCAGTAGCGTTTAGGGTTAGAAGCTCTATCGACTGCGGTTGACTTGCCGGTGTTGGTGCTCGCGTCCGTTAGGTCTCTACTGGCCGGAGTTGACCGGCGTAAGGCTCGCCGGCGCTCGGTGCGTCGCCGTGCGCTCTGGCCATGGTCGGGGACTTCGCGTTTGTAAAGATGAGACAGTTCAGGGTGTTGGTTGCAAAGTCCGTGACTCATGTTAATAGTGCTTAGGACTGCGGGTTGTTTTCGTTTAAACCGAAGGGCTTTTCTGCAAAGTCGCCGAGGCGCACGGGCGGAGACAGGCCGGGCTGGCTTTCGCGCGCGTTGGGCCGCGCTGGAGCGGGCCGAAAGCCCAGTTTGGGCTAGAATTGAGTTTTTCTTTTTATAGCTTTTTGCACAGTAGCTAGTTTTGTTATTTTTTCTATAATTTTTCTATAGCTCTGTTAATTGTGAAATTTGACATGTTAGATGATAACATGTCTGTGCTAATATAAAATTATAAAACTTGTGTTTTGAGTATTTTTTCTATGCCAATTAAATCTGTACTTTAATTAATAAATGCAACTTTGATGAATTATGTGATTTTCTGTGTGTCTCCTAAAATCATGAAATTTGACATGTGAGTTTATGTCATTGATAACTACCTTCATGATTAATTTCAGCTCTATTTGAATAAGTATGATTTGTTCATAAGTAAAGGCTAATTAAAATGACTTATAAAAGAAATAGAAATTTTTAATCCCTTTTAGGTTTGTATGATTTTTGGTTTTGTTTGACAATCAGGGGATCAGTAGCATGATTTGCTCCCTGGTTATGGATTCCTTTATGCAAATGACCTTTTGTTGCTTGTTAGTTACATAACTTTGCTTAATGAAAATAATAAAACTTGCTTAGTAATAATATATGGTTTAATAGCTAAGTTAGTTGTTTTTATATCATGAAGGAAAGTTATACTCAAGATAGTTAAGTTTGTTTATCCAAAGAACATGTACCCTATCTTAATCATATCATGAGCATCTCATTGATCATGCATATGCACTTCTACGTGTAGATCTCGTTTCGGAAGAACCGGATCCACAGTGGGTTTCTTCTGAGAGTTTGAATCCTTCTGGTTTTTCTGAACCTCCGGACTTCGCTGATCACCAAGGCAAGCCCCGGACATTAACCCTATCCTTGTATTTTTAATAAAGTTATTTATATCACTTGAGTTAATATGATGCATTGGGTAAATAGGAGTTGGGTGAATCCTAGTTGATGCATTACCAACCTTGATGATTCCAACACTTAACCTTGATACCCGTTTTATGAAAATACTTAGTATGCTTAGCCATGCTTTACTACTTCACTATAGTAGGTGCTTTTAAAAATGGTTGCTATGTTATGGGAATAATGAATCTTGAGACAACATGATAATTATAGTAACTTACATCAAGAATGGAGTCTTGTTGTAAGGTTACTCAACATAGGACCTTATCGTTGTTGGCCTGCTGTGATTGAGACCTTTGAGTACAGCCCACATGCGGTGGTAAGCCTCGTCTATAGTTATTCCGATACTTGAGAACGGATAACCGCGTACTGGGAGTGAAGAGATGGCGGGAGTAGCGTGTACCCTCGGGGCTATGAGATAGTCGGGTTCGAGGTGTACTGTACTCTCGGGTGACGCTGGACCCGTTCTTGTATGGGAGGATCTATAGATAGGGTTGACGTATGCAAGATTAAGTTCTACATATGTCGTGTGGTACTGAATCCCCAGCTGGGTTTAATCGATTCGAATCGCCGTGTTTCCTCGGATATGGAGCCTCAATCCACTGACCCGCACCATAGTAATGAATGGGATCTTTATGAAATGAGAACGAAAGATGTGATATGCTTATGAAAGTTTGGGAATCTTTGATTAGTTATGAAATTTAATCTTGAGTTAAAACTTGAAACTAGGTTTTACTATTAGTAAGCTTTTATGCAAAAGAAATGTTTTGATCTTGCTAAAGCCTTACCTTGAATCCCTATAACCTTCATACCTGAGTCTTCTCCTCTTTTCTAGACGGTTAAGTCTTGTTGAGTACTTTTGTACTCAGGGTTTGTTAACCTTTGTTGCAGGTGAGTTTATTGATCATCCTTTTGGTGGTCAATGTTTCTTCACTCTTGTGGAGGAGAGTGATAATGACTCTGATGTTTGACCTTGGGCAAGTAACAAAAATTGTGTGGTATATGTAATATAAAGTTCCGAACCTTTTATGTATTAAGTACTTTTGGGTTGTAAACTTTTAAACCTAAGTTTCGATCTATGTTATATAACTTTTCCGCTGTTACTCTGATTTATCTTATCTATAAAACTGTTGTAATACTGTGATGCTTGACGAGGGAATTCCTGAAAAGAATGTAATGTGGATGATTTGGGTTTCCCGAGGACACCCGATAGATCTCTTGAGTCATTTGGAACTCGTGCACGCCGATCAGAAGTCTTTAGGACAATGATGGGTGCATGTGGGCCACTTAATTCAAGAGGTTCTGCCACATATACTTTCTGTGGAGTCATAAAAATAAAAACTATACATTTGCATAATTACTTCTGCAATGCATACATAAAAATATATAAATCCAAAAAAAGATACTATGGAACACTGCTGAAACTCTGCTTAGTGGAAAGGAAGAATATAAATAATCTTAAGAGCTTTAAGACAATTAGACAAATGGAGGAATATTTATTACTAATGCTTAATCAAGTTCCCCTAATTGTGTTGTCTATCTTTGAATTTAGCAGGAAGAGAAGAAGAGAAGGACTCAAGAAATCACTAACAGTCTACTCGTCTTCTGGAAAAAAGAATACATCAAGATCCAGCTTGGGGGAGAGCACCCTCAGTTATCACGATAAGTATCACGACTTTTTATCTATCACTATTAGTTCGATTTAGTTAGATCAGGTAGATAAGTATCACTTTTTAAATATAGAAACCCCTAAAAAGTTGAATAACTTTTACAAAACCAAATAAAGATATTAAATAATAAATAAATGTCTAGGTAGATAAAAACTTAATTTTGTTCATGATAAAAACGATGAACAATTGCTCTGCCTTTCCTAAGTACCTACTATTTAAATTTTCTTGAGTTTTAGACAAAGTTGTTCTGAATAAACTCTGAACCTAAAACCTGTGGATGGCAAATACCTGATCTAAAGTCTAGATAATTGTGAGATATGATATAAAGGTTTGAGCTGCTGTTTATCTAATTCCTAGAGATACTAGAGTTCTGGAGATTTACACTTTAAAAAATTAAATACATGATGAGATCCTGTATGACATAACATGAATTCCTACCCAGAGCCATTAATATGATCTTAAGATAAGGCTACTTACTTTGTTCTAAGTTTTTAGTTATGGTTGAGAAATTTATCATGCTCTAGAGATCAAGAATGTTTTATTAAAAGATTCACTCTTCCGAAGTAGTATTGTGTTAGAGGCATGGGCTATGCAAAAATATGATAAGGAGGAAATAAAAAGGGACAAGTGTCCGACTACCTCAAAAGAAAAAAAAAGGAGAAGGGGAAAAGAGACAGAGAAAAAGTTATGATAAAAGTATGAGAAAAAGAATGATAGCCCATGGTCCCTCTAATTACAATATGCCAGTAAGAGATGACAAATTTCTAATGTTCTAAAGTCTTGATCTATGAGTATGACATCTTTCTTCCTAAACTTTGAACTTTGACTTGGTAAGATATGCTTTTTACTTCTTAAAGCTCCAGATATATCCATAGAAGGTAGGAAAATTGCATCAGTGAGGAATCATAAAATATAAAAGAGCGATTTGAGAGTGTCATACAATGGAATCTCTGATTTTTATTTTGAAAATATATTCAAACTCCAGAATGAAGGTTGATCAAAGAGTTAGAGATACAGTGCTTAACTTGATTGTTCTATCTTTCAATTGTTTAAAGACCCAGGTGAAGGCAAAAGCTCCATAGTTAAAGGAAATATGAGAAAGTCAGAATAGTTAACTCTGAACCAAGGGAAGATTTTCGTTTGAACATTTGTACCTTTAAAAGTGTGAAGGCATAGTAGCAGTTCTTGATTCATCATAAATATTTGCTAAGGGACTAGCAAAAGGTAAGCTTGGGGGAGTTGTTGACACTGGTTATCTATCATAATTAAGGGATAAATAAATATAAAAAGGGCAAGAATTTGATCACCAACAAAGGTTTAGGGTTTCAACTGACAATATTCCACGAGTTTTGGTGAGTTATGATTCTGCAGGGACTAAACCAGGAAATCAGCACCGATAGCTTCCCATAGAAGGAAACCGACGGGAGATAACGCAACCACCACGTAAGGATTATTCTAAAAGACTCCAGAGGACGTAAGAAGACATCAGGAGGTCAACCACCGCGAGAGGCCGACTGGTGGGACCGACCGGTCCCACCAGGAGACCGACCGATCGCCCCCTGGGCCCGCTGGGTTTCGTCCTCTGCAAGCTATCTCCACCGACCCTTTAGGATGCATCTCGGCCATACCTTGAGTTGGTTTGATCCAAGGGCCACGGTTCATCGCCCAGAGCTATATAAACAGCCCCTGACCCCCCTCTTCAGGAATCAATCAGGGTTTGATCATTAGACATCATCAATTAGAGCTTCAGAAGGAGATCAATCAGAAGCCCTAGAACTTCATCTACCAAGATTAGTAGATAGAATAGAATTAGAGGAGGCAAGCTTCACTTGGATTCCTGACCTAATCACGAGAAGGCTCGGTAAACCCAAGATCTTCTCTCTTGTATTAACATTATGGATCTATTTCATAATTGCTCTTCTAGTTCATCATTGTTCTTCATTGTTTATGTTCTAGTTCATCGTCTAGTTCATGTTCATCATCTAGTTCATAATCTTGTTCTAGTTCATGTTCTAGTTCGTACTTTAGTTCTTCTCGATGATCTAATTCACCTTATTGTTCATCATTGTGTTCTAGATAGCAATACAATTGATATGATTAAGACGTCAATGATAATATTCTTAGTTATAATGCTTATAGTCTGCTTTGATTATATATTTGGCATAGATAGTTCATCTTTATGTTTATACTCATGTTCGTATAGCGCTCATCTTAAAGTACAACGGGTGGGTGATAGATGCTGTGTAGGCGTGGTGCCTATACATTATTTATCTACGAATGCGTCCTATGTTCCGGATAGAGTGGTAGATCGCGGGTGTGACAGACCTGTTGAGTCCTCTGTATTCCACCTCCCGAATATAGTGTTCAGTATGGCTCAGTTAACTCATGGTTTAAGGGTTACTTTGTTTGACACTTTCACTATGGAGTTGTCTCTTGATTATAAATATGATGTGACCTAGCCAATGATTGCCAAATATAATTGCACTAATCAATGTATGCTATGACTTGTAATTAGAACAACTTATTAGGAATGTTTCTCATTAATACCTGTTCTAATCATCACTTGCGAGGTAGTACTGTTCTAAGTTTATCCTTGATTGATCTAATCTCTGTTATCCTTTATTAATTATTTATCATATCGTTTACTCTGTAACCTGATTCCTGTTTGAAGTAATTAGTGTGTTATCAGTCTTATTATAAGTGTGTGCCATATTCAATACTGTTAAGTCCTTACAATGCCATCATATCTTGAATTGATTAGTCTCTAGGCTAAATATAAATAACGATACCTGAGACTAGCTTGGGTGAAATGCTTCTACAATGGGTAAGTTTATCTGTGCGCTTGCGGGTAAATATCTATCTTTAAATCTAGTGCCCTGATATATTTGCATTGCTAGCTTCATGTTGGGGATGACAACTTGACGTTAAGTGGAGTTAGTAGTGTCCCGTACACTCTTTAGTGCTTTCACTAGTTTATTATTTTATGTGGCTCTCTTCTTAGAGTGATTCCATTAAGGAGTGTCAACAAGGGGACTATTGTATTAGGCTATAAATAAGAGAGGCAGCCCCTCCTCTCTTATTATCTGGGCAACCCCTCATTTTCAGGTTTTCTTATTCCCTTAGCCCTCACTAAGGTTCTAATCATTCCTCGCTGCCTGTGATCCGCAGAGTGACTCCAATCATACCCCTGTGTACTGGGATTTTGAGGAAACGAGACCGTAATCTTGTTGTCTCCTTGTGTGGAGGAGTTTCGGCTAGAATTGAGATCGATTCGAGTCTTTATGTTGTGTTCTCTGCGGTTTTGCTATTTGCCCTCTCAGAGATTTGCGTCGTTCTTCCTCTCCGAGTGTTGGTTTAAGATTCCGTTTAAACCAGCTTGTTCTAGATCGTGAGGCGCCTGTTTTCACTGAAGGAATTCTTCTCTAACCTCACGAGCTAGGAGATCGATCGATTCTTGTTTTCGGATCGTGTTCTTCTCCTTTTCCCCTGAACTTCTTCAATTCATCGATTTGGAGATAGGTTCGAGCCATGATCTCCTAGGAGTAGCTCACTATCCTCCTTGTGACTCCCCTCACCGAGTTTGAGCCTTAGTGGTTTTGATTTGAGGAAGATTAAGTCGAATCGGTGGATGAATTGTTCTGCGTCGGGGTGACCGGACGCTCGCTGTTCAATGACCGGACGCTCACTATTGAGTCCGATCGTTGAAGGCCGAGCAACACAGTCTGTGCGATTTTTGACCGGATGCACCTTTGCTTAGTGACCGGACGCGCAGAGGGCACTGTTCATTGCCTGTTTGCGTTGACCGGACGCTGCCTATTTTGTGACCGGACGCTCTGTGCCAGTGAGTCCGGTCCAACATAGAGAGCTCCCAAACCGGCTTCGCTCTGACCGAACGCATCCAATCTTAACTGACCGGACGCTCATCAGAGTCCGGTCAGTGCAGATCAGCACGTTTTCATCCGCATTTCGTTCATCCGCATTTCGTTCGTCTGTTGTCGGTTTTGGTTTTCGGCTTTGTTCGTCTGTTGTCGGTTTTGGTTTCTGGCTTTTGCGTAGGACTTCTTGGGTTGTGTAGTACCCCGCTATGCTTCTAGGAAGCGTCCACCCTATATCTAGGGTCATGGATACTAGCAAGCCCGTGTCTTGCTTTTGTGGTGACTTTTTGGGACAAGGGCCATCTATTTCTCGAAAAGAAATTTGAGGCTCCCATTCACCTCCCCTCTGGTCGCAAATTCGGTCCTTCAATCATGAGTTTTTTTTTGACAAGGACCGTGGAGCAAAGCTCCCTGGCAAGACAAACATATATTAAATTTTTGGAAAATACAACATAGGGGTTAGCCAAGGGCTAACTGAAAAGAACTAAAAAACTGGCAAGAAAAAAGATTACAAGTTGCTCAACCAATCCATAATTGCACGATGAAGGGTTGGTTTAATTCTAAACAAATGAAGCTTAACTTCATTTTTGAACGCAATCTTCCACGACGCCAAAGCAGGAGTTCGGCCATTGAAAATATAATCATTCCTCTCCTTCCAGATACACCAGGCCGCAATCATGAATATTTCCATGAGTTGAAGTCAAGGCTAGACTTGGTAGGTTATTGCAAAGAGTGTCCCACTCTGAAGAAGGATCTAAAGGAGGTGAAGGCTAGACCTTCCTTGTTGGGTGCGTGCAAGTCTTGTCCAGGCTAGCAAACTGAGTTGGTAGAGAAGGATGCCAAGCTTGCCAAGTTTGAGAAGGCCAGCTCAGTTATTAGCACTTGTGCCGCTCGATGTGAGAAATGTGAGGGGTTGGAGCTTGAAATTGCCAACTACCTACATGACAAGATGCAAACCGATGAGGAAAACACATACCTTCAGACCATCTTGAGTTAGGTGTCACGCAGCGAGTCACACTTGGGCATGATGATCAGCCAGTTCAGGAGGGGAACTGGCGGTCCGGGAGTAGGCTTTGCTTCAAGTGGGAAGGACGCAAACTCTTTTGGTAAGATTGGTGAGTGTAGTGGCGTAAACCCGAGTGAGAAACCTTCCCGAACACCTTTGAAACGCCAAGCCATCATGACGCTGTAAAGCCGTAAGTGAGCCCTCGAGCTGTTGTTGAGCCACGAGCGAGCCATCAAGTTACCATTGAGCCACAAGCAAGCGAGCCCTCGAGCTGCTGTTGAGTCATGAGTGAGCCATCAAGCTGTTGTCAAGCCGCGAGCGAGCCCTCGAGCCACAAGCAAGCTATCGAGCATTTGTCGAGTCATCATGCTACCGCAAAGCTGTAAGTGAGCCATGAACTGCAAGCAAGCCCTCGAGCTACTGTAGAGCCATGAGGGAGCCATCAAGCTACCGTTGAGCCGTGAGCAAGCGAGCCCTCGAGCTACTGTTAAGCCGCGAGCGAGCCATCAAGCTGCCGTCAAACCACAAGCAAGCTGGCAAGCAGTCATTGAACCATCAAGCCGTTATCGAGCTGCAAACATGTCATCCGAGTAACAAGTGAGTCATCCGAGTACCAAGACATCCATTACTCGGATATCTTGACGATGTCGACTACTCCCCTCGACGGTGCCGATTACCCCACTCGACGGTGCTGACCACTCAACTCGGCATCAACCAAGCTAAGTCATGCTTTAATATTTTTATAAATATTCTTTAAATATCAATGATCGTATGGCCACAACATAATTGCATTCCCGGCTACTCATACAGCTTTGAGCTTGTCGTCAAGACAACACCTCACGAGTGTATAATGTACACTCGGAGTGTACTCCTTTTTCGTGGAGCATGACTGCTCTAGTCTTCTCTTAGCAAGTTGTTAAATTACTTGAGTAAGTGCATGCCTTAATCCGTGAATCCTGTACCTCATGCTCGATCCAGCTCTCGACACGCAGGACATGTGCTTAAATGTCACAGGCTCACTACTCTGGTGACTTAAACAACCTAGCAAGAGCAAGATGCAAAAAAATTCATATGCATTTGTTAATGTTGGGAACTGCTCTCGACTTGATATCGTGAATATCAGTTACTACATATTTTTGTATGTATACTTTGCAGGGAAAAAGATATGTAATACAACATCGGTTGAGGTACGCCCCTGAGGGCTGCCCTACTCGGACACCACGCCGCTAGGTGACACAAGCCCTTGAGGTCTGCCTCACTCAGACACCACGCCACTGGGTGAGGTACGCCCTTGAGGGTTGCCTCACTCAGACACCATGCTGTTGTGATGAGCCTTCAAACATGGTTATGATGATTTGGGAGTTCTGAGGTGGGGGTGATACGAGGTCTATGGTGAGGAGACTGCCCACCTGAAGCCTTGGGCTCACCAATATTCTATTTCCATCGCTTCGATAAAGCTCCTTCTCCTTCACGGCGTAGTCGGCATTAAGCTTGGGGGCTCGATCATTGCCTTAGTTTAGTCAGTTTCACTTCGACTACGCTCAGGGGCTTAGTTTCAAGAATGAAAGATCAAATTTACAAACATTCAACCACTCGACGACAAGCATATGTTGATCCTTGTTTTTGAGAGGTTACTCAACTGCACCCTTAAGGATGTCTACAAGATCCTACGATCGACTTCAAGTAGTCGATTATAGGCTCGGGGGCTGCGGGATACATATCCTCAGATAATGCATCTAAATTTCTTCGAAAGGAATTGGAGCAATTTTAGGCAAGACCCTCTAGCTCTTTATGCTAAACAGCAAGAGGCTCAGGGGGCTACACCCAATGGGTGCGCTTTTCAGAAAGCGCACACCTTTAGAAGACTTGAAGAGCCCTTTATGGTTTCTCTCAGAAGGTACTTGGATGACACTTGATCAAGACCAAGAGTCTCAAGATGACTTCACCGATAAACCATGAAGAGCTCGGAAGCTTGTGGGACAGAGTCCCCGGGTACTCCGCAAGGAAGGGCGAAAAGACCTAGTCCAACTAGGACTCTCCGTACATAATCCTAGTAGTATTGCTACCTTGTAATTCTACTATGACTCCTAAGATTGTAACCGACTAGGACTCTTGCCTCTTGGACTATATAAAGAGAGGTAGAGCTCCATAGATCGACAAGAGGTGAAGGTGCAACACAGACACCCATAAGCGCAGGGCGCAAGATATTATTCCCCATAAACTGGACGTAGGGATGCTATTCAGCAGACCGAACCAGTATAAATCGTTGTCTCTGCATTAACCATCGAGTTCTGCATACACTGAAGCCCACCGAACAATCGTCTGGGTAATCTCGAGATGAGTTACCGCTTAATAAACACCGACACTACTCCCAAGCTAACCAAGATCACTCCACCTAAGCCTTCTAAGCCTATCACCAAGGATGGGGTCTTTGAAGAACCCCCAAAGCTCCACCTCACAAACAAGTGTGGGTTCCCAAACCTAACCATCTTAGGAACACACTTGCCACTCTCCCTGACATCTCTAGTGATCCGCTTCTGAGAGGTAAGAAGCCAGCTAGAGTGAGCAACTCTCGCAAGAGAGCAAACCAACAACCTAGGAAAGAGGTTAGGTTTGAGTGCGACTATTGTCATCACGAGGGTCACTTAGCTGAGTTTTGCTTCCGAAGGAAGAGAGATGCTCGGAGGGAGTTTGAGAGGAACAACCAGGCCATGTACCACCCTTCCCATGGTGTACATGCTCTGGCTGTTCTGAGGTAGTGGGCTAGACCTGAAGGTGCACCCCTGTTGACGTTTGTTAGTGCAAATAGAATATGAAAGATTCCGCAAGCGCACAGAACACCATTGTAGCATTTTACCGGGAGTATTCCAGGATCATTATTTATATTTTACCACAGGTTAGCAAGGGTCAAGAATCTGATAATTCACTATAACTCAGAGTACTAAATAGACTAAAGCAGGAGTGAATGATATATGATATGATAACGAATGAAAGCACATAATGATAACTATAGTCGGAGGACAACGGGAGATATCAAGGTTCCTATATACTTCTCTATTACTTAGGTTCTAAGGCAATAAAGATGAAAAGATATAGCAGTCATAAACATTGGCAGTTTGGAGCAGCAGGTCCTTTCCAACTCTCGAAGAAGACTGGGAAAAAGGTAGTTGGGAGAAGGCTGCCAAAAGCTCTACGAAACATCAATCCGAACGTGGTGGACTACGAAGGCCTAACAGAGCTGTCACCCCTGGGGCTACCACAACTATTCCGTGGGATTGAGCGCAACCTCAGGTAACCTATAGACTAAACATCATGTCTAATCTATCGATTACTACTCTAATTACCTAGGATAACTAGAGCACTCAATACGAACAAAGATCCCATGCCAAGATATAACAACTATACTAATCATATAATAAAGCATAAAGTAATTAGAGAAGATAAATATATTAAAGCACAAGTCTTATAACAAAAGATACAAAAGCATACCAAATCTCTGAAGACTCCTCTGGAATTAGAGCGTAGCTCCTCTCTAATCTCTCCTTCTCCTCTTTCTAATTGGATCTCTAATTACAACTAGATGAACTAGACAACTAGAACTAGAACTAGATGAACTAGATCTAAATTTAGATGAACTAGAAGAGATTCATCTAGAGGGACCTCTACTTCTACATTGGAACCCTAGTTTCTGATGTGGAGATGAATAATGAAGAGGGAGATGTCTAGAGAGGGGGGTCTGGGGTTGCTTATATAGCCCGAGGTGGAGTAGGGGGCAAGGAATCGCCATGTCATCGATCTGCGTCACATTTATCCCCAACGTTGGATCAAATCGACTTCAGGGACGGTGGAGATGCATCCTAGGAGGCGGTGGAAGAAGGTTCCAGAAGGCGGAGGCGAAACGGCCTCCGTGGCCGACCGGTCGGTCTTGGTGTGGGACTGGTCGGTCTGGCCCAGTGGGCCCACGTGGCGGACCGCCTCGTGGTGTCTTCTGGTGTCTTCTAGATCCTTCTTTTGCAGATTTCGTTGCGAAATTAATATCTTTTCATCCGGGACTCCGAATATAGCAAATGATATGTCTGTTTCAATCGTCTCGACGAGCCCTTCGCAATGGTGTACTCCAATTCATCACTTGAGGTAACTTTATATGGTGAAATATTGATGACCTAGAAAACAAGTGAGAGCACCAAAACTCATGGAACTTGTTAGTTTCAAACCCTACAACTATGTTGTATGGTTCATTTCATGTTAATTTATGCAATAGTTGATGGTATAATATTGACTATAAGGACCGTCAACAAGTTCCCCCAAGCTTACTCTTTGCTAGTCCCGAGCAAAGTCAATCTCAACAATGGATCAGGAGCTGCTGCAATATCTTCACTTCCAACAAGTACACATGTATTCAAACAAAAGTTCTCATATGGAATAGAAAAAATGTATCATATTATTCATCACGGGGCTTAGTACTTTACCTTGAATCCTGATAATTGAAAGATAGAACGATCAAATCAAGCACTATGTCTCTTGCTCTGTCACTTCACCATTATCCCAAAGTTTTATGAATTTTCAGAAAAGATTAAAACATATGTTGCCAAATTAAACAATGGATCCAAAGAGAAAGTCAACCACACCATTGAATCGAGAAGTGCATGTGTATGGAAAATGGAGTCGGATGTTCTTTTGAAATATATCACTCTCTTTTGTTTATCAGAGACACATGGCTAGCAGGCTAATTCTACTGACGGGCACGTGCCCATTTTTTCTAATATTCTCTTTTTTTCTTCTTTTTTTCGAGGTTCCGGACACTTGTCCCTTTTTATTTCCTCGAGATCTATCTTTTTGAGGTTTTGGACACTTGTCCCTTTTTATTTCCTCGGATATATATATTAATTTTCTCTTTTCTTTCAATAGCCACATGTTCCAACAAACTTTTGAGAGGATAACAATAGATAATCATGAGCATTTATACGGAGGATGGATGAAATGTGTAAGTGATCTCAATTCAATAGCATGATAACTTCTCATAGGGTCAACAAAGCTTAATTTAACTCAATACCGTTATTAGTCATATTAATATTGGAAACTCTCCGGAACTCTAGTGTTGTTTTAGAACAAGATAACAGTAGCTCAGATCATCACATATCATATCTGTCAATTACCTAGACTCTGGATCAAGCATTTGCTACCCATATATTTAGTTTTATTTTTAAGCATCATTATTAATCAGGAGAACTCATGCTTTGAAGGCTAGGTACTTGAAAGAAATTAGATAGAGCAACTATTCATCATTTCCATGTAAAAGATTAGAGAGAGTTCTTCTTTTATTATTAACTTCTTAAACAAACTTAACACACTTATTATAAATAACCAAAATAGTGAATAAGACATACCTGGATTACGAAGATAACGGGGGTGCTCCCCCAAGCCGGTTCCTTTAATAGCATTGAGCCTTCATGTGCCCATATTTTTTTTAATTAATGGTGAGCCTTCATGTGTCCATATTTTTTTAATTAATGGTGAGCCTTCATGTGCCCACATTATATATATATATATATATACATATTTAGATTTATGTATAGAAGGAAAACTTAAGAGGATAAGGATACTTACCTAGATACACGGGGTGCTTTCCCCCCAAGCTGAATGTTGACGTAGTCGTTTGATCTTGCAATGTAGCAGACTCGCAGTGAAAATATTCTTCCTCTATCAGAGCATTAATTGATGTTGATGGTTGTTGAAATAGTGCTCTAACAGTGGATGGAACATTCACTTGCTCGTTAGCTTTTCTTGGTCTTTCAATCCTGTGAAACTCAAATAGACAACAAAACTTGTGGAATAGATTAAGCGTTAGTGGTTGGCCACTCGAGCCTTAGTTGTCCAGAGTTTCAATAAGATCTCTTTCTCAATATTTTTGTATTTTAATATTTTTTATGATGCAAGAGAAAATGAAACAGGATGAATGTATGCATATTTATTTTTGTTTTCATGCCACCATGGTGAATTTTTCATGTGGGTTTTTACACACCACAGAATTATTCACATGGGGCTTTAAGTTTTATGATGCAGTGCGAAAGTAAAATATTTTCCTCTCTTTTTTATGCAATGCTAATGCAGAAAAGTAAATATGCTATGGAAGAATAATGATGAGAAGTAAACATGCAAAAAGAGAACTAATGCAGAAAAGATAAATATGGATAACTACCGATTTTACCTTTCGGCGAGGGTTCAATGTTTTAAGTCCTCTGAACAGGATTTCTCACCATGTTCATTCGCGAGGTGCGTCATTTGATCCTGATATGTAGACCTTGATAACTAGACCTCTTGATATGGTGTCACCCATGTTCTTCATTCGCCCAGCAATTTGAAGTGAAGCATCAGTTATGGAAGCTGGCAACATCTTGCTTAGTGTGCATGTTCTTGTAGATCCAGGATCTTCACTCTGTAGAATTTGGGAGTTAACAAACTTCTCTATGTTTTGCTCAAGAGTGTGTCCTACTCATAAAGACAAGGTAGAGATCAAGTGCATGGGCTCTGTTGGTGGAAAAACACCAACAGAACCAAAAGTTTTGTTCATTTTTCTCTAACCTTAGGCACATTGCACAAGATAAACTTGTTGTTTATGTGTTCTATTCAAACTTAACATGAGTGATAGGATTAGAAGATGAGCACGAAAGTAGCATCTTAAAATATTTAACAAATTAGATTGCTTAACCCAAGGAAGGATAATCTATGCATAATGTGTCGATATTTTCATAATTGTGATATATTATCTTCCAAAGGTTAGATGCACAATATTTTAGCTCATTAAGATAGTGAGATTCAAGAGAGTAAAGCTAGGAACAAAAAGTAAAGAACTGAACATGTTGAGTTGATTAGGGTGGATCAAATGAGGTGCAACTTAAACATGTTTGGTTCTTTATGTATGCGCATACCAGAATCAAGGAGAAGCTTTTAAAGTGATGGTCACTTACCTTGAAATGATATTTTATCATTGAAGAGTGATTACGTCGAACCACCTTGTGGAAGCTTCTCTTGTTTAGCTGGTTGTTGTTCATGACAAGCTTGTCTTCTCTTGTCTATCTCACAGTGGCCCAGCTGAGTCTTGTTCTCAACAGGTCCAGGCGATGGAGACTTTGTCAACTATTCTCTTGATTTTTAGGCTCAGGTACTATCCATCTTTGAATTCTTGCAGTGCAGTGGTTTCATCCTTCATGATGTCTCCCTCAATTCCTAGTAGTTGGTTCTTCATTTGTCGGTTGAGTCAACGTCTTCTCTTGGTTTTCTTCGGCTGCTCATAAGTGGTGTAGTTGTTGAAAAAGCAGCAATCCCTTTGATCAAAGATCCAAAAGTGGACATCTCCAGGTCCGACGTAGATGACACATTGGTGGTGTTCAAGAACGATCTTCCAAGAATGAGTGATGGATCATATTCTTCTCCTTAGCTGGGGCAGCGTCTAGTGACTCGTACTAATCAAAGTGGTGAGTAGAAGGTCAAAGTGTCTTGAAGCTGTATTTCTCCTTCCTACCCTTGATCATGAAACAAATCTAGACAACAGAATTGTGTCTCCCCCAAGCTGGCTTGTGAAATAGGTGGATATTTCTTCAACAACATGTTCATGAGTTGAAATTGTAGGTCTTGTTGTTGTTGAAGTTCTTCCACCTCATCCCTCAAACTAGCTCTTGTGTTGCAATAATTAGAAGTGAGGAGAACTTCCACTGTTTGTCTTCATAGTGAACCACCAGCATACTTCCTTCGGACGACACATAGATGTTATAATGTAGTGGCATATCGTCACCCTGATATATGTTGTTGGTGTCGGTGTTGATGTCTTTGACAATGATGAGTGTAGGCATAGATTGACCCATACGGGGTGAGTTGCATCCTGCTCGTCATCAGTGTCCTGGCTTAGGCCTTGGGATGGCTCAAAGCTTGGCTGCCTTCGACATCACTAGTGACTTGTCTGATGATGAGTTTTGTCTATCCACGGGTTGGGTTTTGGATCTTTAAGTTCATACCATGAACAAGCAAAACTCATCTCCTACAAAATGTTAGTGGACACATACCCGAAGGATTGTACTGAATTTGAAACATGGGTTATTATCCACAATTTATTTATTTTTTATTCATCCATGCTAATGAAAAGATGATTTTAGGATTACTTTAGCATAGACTAGAATTTTATGTGTTGGCTGCATTTTAACATGGTTCAAGGAAAAAGATAACTTGCAGTAGAAGATAGACTTAGATAATCTTTAATACTCACAGTTCTTTCATCCATGATGAATGAGCTGAGTCTTCTTTGCGTAGTTTACCATATGCCTTGCTTCATCTCTGATGTGAATTCATCTCAGGACTTTCTGAAATTATATTTAGAGTTCTCTGCAGGGGTTAGTCCAACAAAATATCCAATGTCTACACAAGCTAATTTCAGATCAATAATCAAACCCAACTTCGTGTCTAATTTTAAGGTAGACTATTTAACCTAAGCACCACGCTTAATTTAAAAGCCTATGGAAGTACCCATGAAGTACTTTAAAACCAAAATATACTAGCAGAGACAAAGGTAGCATGGAAGCATAAAAAGATTTATTCAAATAGAGATGACAGAGTATGATCACAGTGAGGAATATTTTATTTATATTTTTTTCTATTTTTAGATTTTTTCGTTTAGATGCAGATGACATGAATGCATGCAAGGAACTAAACATGTTATGGACTTGATATGAGAAAACATAAACTAAACGAAGTGGATGAATGAATTCAAGAAATTAAAAAGATAACTACTCATAAAGTTTAAAGTCCATGAGCAAGATTGTCTCACCTTGATCATACTTGCCATGGCTCACAACTGGGATTTGTGAGTGGTGCAGCGTAAATATCCGTCACATGGGATGGGAGTTGAATTCTTGTGACGACGACCTTTTCTCCAATCTACACATGGTTAGAATAATATATATGTATACACAAACTTGTGAGATGGCAGGGTTCTAGAATTAATGATGGATCTTGAATGTTCAGGCACCCTGGGTTCTTCATCTTGTGGAAGCTTTGCCATAAGGTCGAAACGGCATCTGATGTCCTGTCTATTCCACACTCAACAGAACAAGGGGTAATCCTACTAAAGATAGTGGTACACTAAATTAGCAGATATCAAGATCATTATCAAATCTTTACACCAATTGCTTCCCCGGCAACAGCGCCAAAAATGCTTGTTGACGTTTGTTAGTGCAAATAGAATATGAAAGATTCCGCAAGCGCACAGAACACCATTGTAGCATTTTACCGGGAGTATTCCAGGATTGTTATTTATATTTTACCACAGGGAAGCAAGGGTCAAGAATCTGATAATTCACTATCATGCATCTACTAACTCAGAATACTAAATAGACTAAAGCAGGAGTGAATGATATATGATATGATAACGAATGAAAGCACATAATGATAACTATAGTCGGAGGACAACAGGAGAGATTAAGGTTCCTATATACTTCTCTATTACTTGGGTTCTAAGGCAATAAAGATGAAAAGATATAGCAGTCATAAACATTGGCACTTTGGAGCAGCAGGTCCTTTCCAACTCTCGAAGAAGACTGGGAAAAAGGTAGTTGGGAGAAGGCTGCCATAAGCTCTACGAAACATCAATCCGGACGTGGTGGACTACGAAGGCCTAACAGAGCTGTCACCCCTGGGGCTACCACAACTATTCCGTGGGATTGAGCGCAACCTCAGGTAACCTATAGACTAAACACTATGTCTAATCTATCGATTACTACTCTAATTACCTAGGATAACTAGAGCACTCAATACGAACAAAGATCTCATGCCAAGATATAACAACTATATTAATCATATAATAAAGCATAAAGTAATTAGAGAAGATAAATATATTAAAGCACAAGTCTTATAAGAAAAGATACAAAAGCATACCAAATCTCTGAAGACTCCTCTGGAATTAGAGCGTAGCTCCTCTCTAATCTCTCCTTCTCCTCTTTCTAATTGGATCTCTAATTACAACTAGATGAACTAGACAACTAGAACTAGAACTAGATGAACTAGATCTAAATTTAGATGAACTAGAAGAGATTCATCTAGAGGGACCTCTACTTCTACATTGGAACCCTAGTTTCTGATGTGGAGATGAATAATGAAGAGGGAGATGCCTGGAGAGGGGGGTCTGGGGTTGCTTATATAGCCCGAGGTGGAGTAGGGGGCAAGGAATCGCCATGTCATCGATCCGCGTCACGTTTATCGTCCACCGTTGGATCAAACCGACTTCAGGGATGGTGAAGATGCATCCTTGGAGGCGGTGGAAGAAGGTTCTAGAAGGCGGAGGCGAAACGGCCTCCGTGACCGACCGGTCGGTCTTGGTGTGGGACCGGTCGGTCTGGCCCAGTGGGCCCACGTGGCGGACCGCCTCGTGGTGTCTTCTGGTGTCTTCTAGATCCTTCTTTTGCAGATTTCGTTGCGAAATTAATATCTTTTCATCCGGGACTCCGAATATAGCAAATGATATGTCTGTTTCGATCGTCTCGACGAGCCCTTCGCAATGGTGCACTCCAATTCATCACTTGAGGTACTTTTATAAGGTGAAATATTGATGTACTACAAAACAAGTGAGAGTACCAAAACTCGTGGAACTTGTTAGTTTCAAACCCTACAACTATGCTGTATGGTTCATTTCATGTTAATTTATGCAATAGTTGATGGTATAACATTGACTATAAGGACCGTCAACAACCCCCTCAGGTAGCTAGGCCCCAGGCAACTAGACCACAAGGTGGTGGTCGTGCTTGACGAGGTTTTGGTCATGCTCCATACGGCCATGAGCCCCAGGCGTAAGAGGCTTTGCTGCACCGTCCCATAGCGGACCATGTTTTCAGCAGCATGGTGATCGCTTTCCTCAGATGGGACGAGGTGAATTGGGAGGCTTTCCGTTCCATAGCGGACCACCCTTTCAGTTTGGTGGTGATTGCTATCCTCCTATGGGACGAGGTCAGTTTGGTGTTTTTCCTAACACATTTTCTGGGCCAATGACACAACACTGGTATCCTTCACAAAAATTTACTAACCCTAGTGTTATGTCATTTGCTCATTCCTTGCCTTTCTACTGATGCAGGAACTCAGGTTGGAGAACATGTGGCTCATTGACTTCGGCTGTTGAAAGGTCCAAATGGCTAGAGGGGGGTGAATAGCTTATTTAAAAATCTACAAAATCACTTAGGCAAACATTATTAGTGAAACAAATGGCGAAGCTTTTTGCACTAGCCTAATAGTGTGTTGCAAGCCACCTATCCAATAATTCTACCTAATATTTCTATGTCACACAAACAAGTAAGTGACACTAGAGATGTAAAGATTGCACAACCAAATAGGACTAGGAATATTATCAAGTGTAGTCTACACAAGATATATACTAAAAGAATTGTACAACAAATAAAATAGACTAGCTCAATGAATAAGAATGTATATAGCGAAGAGCTAGTAAGGATTTTTTTCACCGAGCCTTCGGGAACGCCTATGAAGAGCCAATCACCGGTTCTGAAGTGTAGAACCAATCACCAAGATATGAATGAAGTCCAATCAATAAGGTGATCAATCCAATACAATCAAGCACGCGGGACACAATGATTTATCCCGAGGTTCACGTGATTGCCGACACGCTACTCCCTGTTGCGTTGACCAACACTTGGTGATCCGGTGGGTAATTTGGCACCACGCCAAGCTACACAAGCCCCACTAGAATCTACCACAAGAAAGGTAGCTCAATGACACAAGCAATCCACTAAGGATGCCTCTTGCAACTCCGGCAAGGTGAGGCTCCAAAACCTCTCACAATCACGAATGGTGGTGGCCAAGAATAATCAACAATCTTGCCAACTCCACCTCAACGCCTCCAAGCCGTCTAGGCACCGGCAAATACCAAGAGTAACAAGAAACTCAAAACCGATGCGAAGAACTAGTGCCACTAGAATGAACTCTTTCAAATCTTAGCACTAGATCACTCAATCTCACTAGCAACTGATCAAATCAACACTAGAGATGAGTGGGGAGGCTTGGCTATGCTCACAAGAATTCTTAGGGATCAAAATGTGAAAGAGAGAACTCAAGTGAACCGACCAAGCTACTTAAATAGGACACACAATACGGCCTAGCCGTTGGGCTGAAATCGGGGGCATCGGACGTGCTGATGCGCGACCATCGGACACTGCCCCAGCATCCGATGCTCCGGATGGAGCCACGTGTCCCCCTGCTATGAATTAAAGCCGCTCGATCCCAATGGTCATATTTTTACATACCACAGTTAATGTGACATCGGACGCACCGATGCCTAGGCATCGGACGCGCTGATGCCTCACCTAGAATTTAGCACAGCACAACGCTACATCGGACGCTCTGAGCCCCTCGCATCGGACGCTACACCCTAGCGTCCGATGGCCATGCAGAGAGGTTCCAGAGAGGTTAGAATCACATCGAACGTGTCCGATGGATCCGCATTGGACACAGGCCAGCGTCCGATGCTCCCTGACAAGCAAGCTCGCGTCATGTCACCACCATCGAACTCTGCAATAGTGTTTTCCCAGCGTCCATTGCCAGCGTCTGATGGTCCTTCAACAAAGGTTAGAAGCTAGGGTTTACCATCGGACGTGTCGGCCAGCGTCCGATGTTGCCGCCTACAGCGTCTGATGCCCCTAACTTAGCACTTTTCGCTTTCTAACTTCTACCCTTGCTTCTATGTGCTAACACTAAAGAGTTTCACCACTTGTGCATGTGTGTTAACATTTTGCAAAGCATTTTACAAGCGTTTTGTTAGTCAAACACTAGGTCTATAGTATCAATATGTTAGAGAACTCCTAGTGGCACTTGAACACCGCATAAATCGTGAGTTGTCTCGTCTTTATAGTATGGCTATCTATCATAAATGTGGTCACACTCACTAAGTGTCTTGATCACCAAAACAAAGAGCCCTATTGGGTTATACCTTTGTCTTCAAGCCTCTTTGCTCCATCTCTTCTCTTCTTCTTCTATTTCACCAAAGGTAGAGCACTTGATCACATCAATTGTATGTGATCATCACCATCCTTCATGGTTGCCACCTTGCTAGCTCCGCCACTTGGCTTGGTCAAAATCCTTTCTCATTAGCTACACACATGCTTAGCAATAGGATTAGACCAGATATGTTTCATCAATTAACCAAAACGAAACTAGAGCATTCAGCTATTCGTGCCACATGACTGGGAGTGATAGATAGTTCTTCAGCCTGAACCCCGTGCCCCACAAGGAGTATATCACATTCGGAGATAATAGCAAAGGTAAGGTTGTGTCTCGTGGGTCGATCCGTCTCAATGAAAACTTTGTTCTCAAGGATGTTGCTTTGGTTTTGAACTTGCACTTCAATTTGCTTTCAACAACATGTATTGTCAATGTCAGCGTCCTAATGTCCCAGTACTCATCAAATGCATGTAACAGAGCAGAATCAGAATCTATGTGCACTGTCTCATCCTTGGTTTTGTCATAGAAGGTGACTTGCAGTTATTGGTCGACCCCATGGACTATCTCCTCACCAAGCATCTCATGAAACCCCATCCAACATAATTTATCCTTGTCTACGACAAGCATGTAGTTAGCAGTTACGTACATGGTAATCATCGAGCCCATCTGGTCTTTGCTCTACATATGCAGGTACGTTAATCGCCAGTCTACATGCGAACATCAGATCCATCTTAAATCAACACCAAGGAAAACAACCAATCTAAACAATTTTAAACCGCAAGCTTTCTAATGCATCTATAGGCATACAAATCCATCCAAATAGTATGGGTTCAAAAAAAACTCACCGTTTCTTAAGCCATTTGAATTGAGGATCCCTAGACGGAGACCTAGTAGAGATGGCAACGAGTACAAACCCGCTTGAAAGCCCAAGTTTGGTTTTGGATAATTGATGAAACCCATTGGACTAACCTTTGTCATTAAGTGCTTGATTAGCAAAAGGTGGTCCATGGCTCAAGTGAAGCATGATGATGGACATGTGATGCAATGATCAAGTGATTGGTCGTAAGATGGTCCATATCTTCACTAGAAGAAAAGAAGAAAGAGGAAAATAAAAGAGCAGGCAAGGCAAAGGTATAACCATAGGCTCTTTTGTTTTTGGCACTCAAGACACCATAGAGGGTGTGTGAGTGTATTTAGGGATAGATAGCGTATAGATCAGAGCGTACAATGGCTCTTTGTTATCAGATAGAGGTGTGAGTGTAGTTAATATACTATCAAGAGGAGAAATTCATAGTATATGGTTATCAAGTTGCTCTAGTTGCATTTGCATATGACATACTAAAATGAGGCGATAAATCTTTGAAAAATGTTTTGAAAATGCTAACACACTTGCACAAGGTGCGTACACTTGTTGGTGTTAGCACATTTGCAAAGGAGAAGTTGTTGGAGTTGTTTTGGATCAACACAGGGAAGAAAATGAGTTTTCTGTGTGTTGTCGGTGGTACCGACCCTGGGTTGTCGGTGGTACCGCCCAAGGATGCAGCGTGCGGACCTCTCTGTTCCGAGGCGTTTTTGGCCTGGCGGTGGTACCGCTATGCGTATTACCTCGACCCGCCGGCGGTGGTACGACCGGATGGTCGGTGGTACCGTGGCCATGGGGCGTTTTGCAGTGCTCTCTGTAGTTTTGAAAATGGCCTAGCGGTAGTACCGCCCTTATTACCTCGGTACTACCGCCCCGGGTGGTACCGATGCAAGGTCGGTAGTAGCTTGTTTTCCGCAGAACTCTCTGGAAGCGGCCAGTTTTGGCCTGGCGGTAGTACCGCCATTATGTCGGTACTACCGCCCTCGGAAGTACCGAGGTCAGGAATATACTCGTTGTCTGGGAAATCTCTGTGCAGTCCCCAGTTTAGCCTGTCGGGGTACCGCCATAGGGCCGGTACTACCGACCTCGGAGGTACCGACCAAGAGTCGGTGCTTCGTTTTTTCCAGCGGGTTGTGAGTAAACGGCTAGTTTGACCAAGCCGGTAGTACCGCCCAGGAGGTGTCGGTACTACCGACCAAGCGCAGAAAGGTGGGTCGAGCCGCCGTCCTCCCCTCTCTATATATAGGTCGTGGCCGGCTAGTGGGGATTCTCTCTCTTGACTTTCTAACCTCTTGAACATCCTCTTGAGCAAGATCCAATCCCTCCCTCCGATCTCTTGATTGTTAGTGCTAATCCAAGTGAGATCGAGTGAAACCAAGAGCTTGCATTGTGTTCTTGCATTCTAGAGGCATCTTGGTGATTGTTGCTGCGGATTTCTTTTTACTCTTGGCACTTGCCGGTGCCTAGACGGCTTGGTGGCAGCGGAGGAGGATCGGCACGAGTTGGTGATTGTTCGTGGCCATCCCAACGACTTTGTGAGGGGCTTGTACCTCCCCGGCGAAGAGCCAAAGGTAACTCCTAGTAAATTGCGCGTGTCATTGAGTTACCATTGCTTGGGGTAGGTTCTTGTGGCGCTCTTGTGGAGAGCTCGGTGTGTGATACCGATTAGCCACCGAACCACGAAGCCTTGGTCGACACAACGAGGACGTAGCGTGCCGGCACAGGCACGTGAACCTCGGGGATAAATCTTGTGTTCATATTGTGTCCCTTGGTGATTGGCATTCCTTTGTGATATCAATTATCTTCACTTGCCCGGTTCGGTAAAATCACACTACCACTCTCTTGTATTCCTTTGTTCATACTTATTATAGAGTAACTTGTTTCCCTTGTTAATAATAGTAGTAGCTTTGCTAGTATAGCTAGTTTAGTTTTGCTAGCTCTCTTGTGTAGCTCACTAGTTTAGTAAAGAAGTGACTTAGTCCTTGTGTGCCCTAGAGATCATAATTAACTAGACTTGAAAATAGGTGGCTTGCATTTGACATAGAGCTAGAGCAACCGCATTTATCGCTTTGTTATTATCTAACAAATTGCTCTAGTGCTTTGTAGAATTTTTAATTAGGCTATTCACCCCCCCTCTAGCCAATTAGGACCTTTCAAGTGGTATCGGAGCCAAACACCGTTTGATTCAAAGGCTTAACAACCTACGGTGCAAATATGGCTCAAATTGTGTTCAACCATGTTGGGGGCAAACCACCGTACTTTGATGGGTCATCTTTTGATTATTGGAAGAGAAAGATGAAGATGTACCTTGGCTCCATCAATGATAGGGTGTGGGAGGTCACACAAGATGGTTATGTTATTGTCAATGAAGAAGACCCCACCCCTAGAGAGCGTGAAAGCAAGCAATGCAACACAATGGCGCTCAACACTATATACAATGGCATTGATCCAAAAGTGTTTGAGCAAATCAAAGATCTTGAGAAGGCAAGTGAAGTATGGGCAAGACTAGAAGAAACATATGAGGGCACTTCAACGGTAAAAAGTGCCAAATTGTACATGCTCAAAGATAAGCTCACAAGCTTCAAGATGAAAGAGGATGAAACAATCCCGGAGATGTTCTATAGGCTCCAATGCATCATAAATGATCTCAAGAGTTTGGGAGAGAAAGTGAAGGATGAAGACTTCACCCACCGGTTCTTGAGTTGCTTGCCCAAGCGATTCAAAGAGGACCATCACCATCATCATGAGAGGAGGATTGCAAAATGTGACCCCAATGAAGTCCTTGGTGATGTAATGACCGAAGATCAATACAATGATGGTGGTGATGATGAGGAGGTGAAGGAAGAGGAGAAGAAGAAGAGCTTGGCATTCAAAGCCACTTCTTCATCCAAGAGCAAGAGCAAGGGCAAGGCAAAGCTAGAATCAAGTGATAGTGAAGATGAAGATTCTAGTGATGATGATGAGGCCATGGCACTTCTAGTAAGGAAGTTTGGAAGATTCATGAAGAAGAAAGGCTATGGTGCAAGAAAGAGAAGGGACAACAACAAGAACAAGGGCTATGTGAGAAGATGCTATAAGTGCAAGAGTGAAGATCACATGATAGCCGATTGTCCTCAAAATAGTGACAATGATGATGAAGCAAAGAAGAAGAAGGACAAGAAGGAAAAGAAGGAGAAGAAGCTCTCTTTCACCAAGAAAAAGAAAGGTGGATCCTATGTTGTGACATGGATAGTGATGCATCATCCGATAGTGATGATGAAGAGCACAACAAGATGAAGAAGAAGGCACTTGCAAGTATTGCTATCAACAAAAAGCCTTCTATCTTTGACACTCCATCTACATGCTTGATGGCAAGGCCATCCAAGGTACCTTCCTATGATGAGAGTGATGATGATGATGATGATGATAATGAAAATGAATACACTAATGAAGAACTTATGGACATGTTTGAGCAAGCTCATGTTTGCTTTGAGAAGAAGAGGAAGGAGTGCAAGGAATTGCGCATGAAGGTTAGCCTTCTTGAGCAATCTCTTGATGAGCTCAAGCTAACTCATGAGAGGCTAGAGGTAGCCCATGAGAAACTTGATAAAGCTCACACTAGGCTTGAAGAAGCCCACTCCTCTCTCCTCACTCAAACCAAGATTGAGGACTTTGCTCAAACATGTGACATAGGTATAACATGTGACTTAATCAATGAAACATCTTACACACCTATTGTCATTGCACCTCCCAATGCTTCATCTAGTTCATGCTCCACCGATGCATCTAACTCAAACATAAAAGATGGTTTTACTTGTGATGCATCATTAATAGTGGAAAATGAAACCTTAAAGAAAGAGGTGAATAAGCTCACTTGTGCCTTAGGCAAAGCCTATGGTGGAGATGCCCGCTTGCTTAAGTGCTTGGGTAGCCAAAGATTTTCCCATAGAAAGAAGGGATTGGCTATACCCCCAAGAAGGGCAAGGCGGCCTTTGCTCCTCACAAGACTAGTTTTGTGAAGGGCAATGGACGCTATTGCATAAATTGCAAGCAATCCGGGCATACCGAGCATAATTGCTATAAAAAGAACCTAAACAAGAACAAACCAACCAACTTTGGTAAATCAATTAAGTTTGATTCTTGTTATGTGCTTTACAAGGGTGTTAATAGTGTAAGAGCTAAGTTTGTTGGTACACCTAAGGAGGGCTCAAGAAGAAAGCCATTTGGGTACCTAAGAGCTTAGTCACTAACCTTGGAGGACCCAACAAGATTTGGGTACCTAAGCATTGAATTTTCTTGTAGGTCAATTACAAAGCCGGAGGAAGGCATTGGGTGCTTGATAGTGGGTGTACTCAACATATGACCGGGGATTCTAGAATGTTCAACTCAATCAACACAAATGAAGAAGACTTCAAAGTGGATAGCATCACATTTGGGGACAATAGTGAGGCAAGGTCAAGGGACTTGGTAAGATTGCAATATCCAATGACTTGAGCATCTCAAATGTCTTGCTAGTAGAGAGCTTGAACTTCAACTTGCTATCGGTAGCTCAAATATGTGATCTTGGTTTCAATTGCAACTTTGGTGTTGATAATGTGATGATCACTAGTAATGATGGAACCAACCTAGCATTCAAAGGATTTAGATATGGAAACCTATACTTAGTTGATTTTGATGCAAAGGAAACTCAATTGACAACATGCTTGATCACTAAGTCTAGTATGGGTTGGCTATGGCATAGAAGGCTTGGTCATGTTGGGATGAAGCAACTAAATAGATTGATCAAATATGACTTAGTTAAGGGCTTGAGAGATGTTGTGTTTGAGAAGGATAAACTTTGTAGCTCTTGTCAAGCCGGCAAACAAGTTGGAAATACTCACCCTATGAAAAGTGAAATGAGCACCACTAAAGCATTTGAGCTATTGCATATGGATTTATTTGGGCCAACTACATACACTAGCATTGGTGGCAATAAATATGGTTATGTGATTGTGGATGACTTCACTAGATACACATGGGTGTTCTTTCTTGGTGACAAAAGTGAAACATTTGCTACATTCAAATCTTTTGTCAAGAGAAGTCAAAATGAGTTTGAGACAACTATCAAGAAAGTGAGAAGTGACAATGGAAGTGAGTTCAAGAACACAAGAATTGAAGAGCTATGTGATGATTTTGGCATTAGGCATCAATTCTCGGCAAAGTACACTCCTCAATCAAATGGGATAGTTGAAAGAAAGAATAGAACCTTGATTGATATGGCAAGATCCATGCTTAGTGAATACAATGTGAGTCAATCCTTTTGGGCCGAAGCTATCAACACGGCTTGCTACTCTAGCAACCGACTATATTGCCATCCTATGTTGGAAATGACACCATATGAGCTATTGAATGGAAGAAAGCCCAATATTGCATACTTTAGAGTATTTGGTTGCAAGTGCTATATATTGAAGAAGGGCACAAGATTGAGCAAGTTTGACAAGAAATGTGATGAAGGGTTCCTACTTGGATATTCAACTACAAGCAAAGCATATAGAGTATGGAACTTGGCTAGTGGAACACTTGAAGAAGTTCATGATGTAGAATTTGATGAAACCAATGGATCTCAAGATGAAAATGAGAACTTAGATGATGTGAGAGGCACTCATTTGGTGAATGCAATGAAGAACATGGATGTTGGTGATATTAGGCCAAGAGAAGTGATTGATATTGAAGATGACAAAGAGCAAGTGGTCACCATCCCAAATGAGCAAGATAGTGATTCTCAAGTACAAAATCAACAAGTGGCTAGTTCATCATCTCCCAATGTGCAACAAGCGGATCAACCGAGTACAAGCAATGCGAATCAAGTGCTTCAACCTTCAAGTATAGCAAGAGATCATCCCTTAGATTTGGTTATTGGTGGCATTCAAAGTGGTGTTCAAACAAGATCAAGATTGGCAATGTTTTGTGGGAACTATTCATTTGTGTCAATATTGAACCAACCAAGATTGAAGAAGCTTTGAAGGATGTTGATTGGGTTAATGCCATGCATGAAGAGCTAAACAACTTCACAAGAAATGAAGTTTGGGAATTGGTTGAGAGGCCTAAGAGCTATAATGTTATTGGTACTAGATGGGTATTCCGCAACAAGCAAGATCAAGATGGCCTAGTGGTGAGAAACAAAGCAAGATTGGTAGCACAAGGTTACACTCAAATTGAAGGGCTTGACTTTGGAGAAACATATGCACCGGTTGCAAGATTGGAAGCAATTAGAATCCTATTAGCTTATGCTTGTGCTCATAACATCAAGCTATATCAAATGGATGTAAAGAGTGCATTTCTCAATGGCTACATCAATGAGTTGGTATATGTTGAGCAACCTCCCGGTTTTGAAGATGAAAAGAAGCCCAACCATGTCTACAATTGAGAAAAGCATTGTATGGCTTAAAGCAAGCTCCAAGGGCATGGTATGAAAGATTGAGGAACTTCCTTCTATCCAAAGGGTTCAAAATGGGAAAGGTTGACACCACTCTCTTCACCAAGAAGATAGGGAATGACTTGTTTGTGTTGCAAATCTATGTTGATGATATCATATTTGGCTCAACCAACCAAGATTTTTGTGAAGAGTTTGGAAATATGATGGCAAAAGAGTTTGAAATGTCCATGATTGGAGAGCTTAGTTACTTCCTTGGTCTTCAAATCAAGCAAATGAAGAATGGTACTTTCGTGAGTCAAGGCAAGTACATCAAAGATATGCTCAAGAAGTTTGGTCTTAATGATGCAAAAGCTATTAGTACACCAATGGGAACAAATGGACACTTGGATGGTGATGCTAGTGGCAACATGGTGGATCAAAAGTTGTATCGGTCTATGATTGGAAGCTTACTCTATGTGACCGCTTCAAGGCCGGATGTCATGTTTAGTGTGTGCATGTGTGCAAGATTCCAAGCCTCTCCAAGAGAGAGTCATTTGAAGGCAACAAAGAATCTTGAGGTACTTGAAGGCTACACAAAATGTTGGTTGTGGTACCCCAAAGGAGCAAACTTTGAATTAATTGGGTACTCCGATTCCGATTATGCGGGTTGCAAGGTTGATAGAAAGAGCACATCGGGCACATGTCAATTATTGGGAAGGTCACTTGTATCTTGGTCTTCAAAGAAACAAAATAGTGTGGCACTCTCTACCGCCGAAGCCGAATATATTAGTGCCGGTAGTTGTTGTGCACAACTCCTATGGATGAGGGCAACCTTGAAGGACTTTGGAATAAAATTCAAACAAGTGCCATTGCTATGTGACAATGAAAGTGCGGTGAAGCTCACAAACAACCCGGTGCAACATTCAAGAACCAAGCACATTGACATTAGGCACCACTTCATTAGAGATCATCAACAAAAGGGAGATATATCTATTGAGAGTGTTGGGACCGATGATCACTTGCGGATATATTCACTAAGCCACTTGATGAGAAGAGGTTTTGCAAGCTAAGGAATGAGTTGAACATACTAGATTTCTCAAATATGTGTTGATAATGCACCCCACTTATATGACTTGCCTCTCCTCCAAGCCCAAGCAAAGGTATTATTGTTTGACATTTGCATCTCATACCTTGCTAAGGACTTGTTTAGAGCATCTAGGCATATCTAGTAGGTTTTGCACCTCATTCATTGAAAATCAAATGACTTTGATGTTGGTATGGTACCACTATTGCTTCTATGATTGTTATGATCTAGTGGTGGCATATGACATGTTTATGGGCTTGCAATCCTAGTGTTTGACTATAAACATGAGCATTGAAGTATATAACCGACATGAGTAAGATAACCATTGCAAGATGTGTGAAGAAGCTTACTCTAGAGCAAACCGTGCTATATATGGTATGCAATTGTTTATAGTTGACCCACAATTTGATCAATTTCTACTCCCATGCTTTACAAATGAAAAACTCACCTTTTGTGGTCATTGATGACAAAGGGGGAGAAAAATGGCATAAAAGATATGCAAAAAGGGAGAAGAAGTTGCACAATGAGAAAGATTTATGAAAAGAAAGGGATAAATTTTTTTGTTAAGCACACAAGTAGGGGGAGCAAGCCTATGAACTTGATTGAATGCATTTGCAATGTGCATCTTACATATGCTTGCTTGCATTGTCTTGCATTAGTTTGTGTTTTCAAGTAGTATCTCTCTTGTGTGTTGCTTGCTAGACTAGAACTTGAATGATGAAATGAAGTACTAGCATGCATAGGGTAGAACTAGACTTTTGAAATTTAACATTTTTGCCAATATATTTGCTTAAAAGTTGGCTTACAAGTTGTATCTAGTTCATTGAGGTGCTAAGGATGATCATGAGTTTTGCACTCCGATTGGTATCGCGCTTCAAAGGTCCATTCTTTAAACCTTAGTATCACAAGTTAGTAATTGCTCACCCAAATTTTATATCCATGCATATGTGCCGAACCTCGAACCAAACTCTATAGCACATATGTAGGGGAGCAAATACTACCTTGGTGTCTCAAATCTTTATCATAATATCTTGTATGAGGGTTGTCATCAATTACCAAAAAGGGGGAGATTGAAAGCCCAAGTTTGGTTTTGGATAATTGATGAAACCCATTGGACTAACCTTTGTCATTAAGTGCTTGATTAGCAAAAGGTGGTCCATGGCTCAAGTGAAGCATGATGATGGACATGTGATGCAATGATCAAGTGATTGGTCGTAAGATGGTCCATATCTTCACTAGAAGAAAAGAAGAAAGAGGAAAATAAAAGAGCTCAAGGCAAAGGTATAACCAATAGGCTCTTTTGTTTTTGGCACTCAAGACACCATAGAGGGTGTGAGTGTATTTAGGGTAGATAGCCGTACTATCAAGAGGAGAAATTCATAGTATATGGTTATCAAGTTGCCTCTAGTTGCATTTGCATATGACATAACTAAAATGAGGCGATAAATCCTTTGAAAAATGTTTTGAAAATGCTAACACACTTGCACAGGTGGCGTACACTTGTTGGTGTTAGCACATTTGCAAAGGAGAAGTTGTTGGAGTTGTTTTGGATCAACACAGGGAAGAAAATGAAGTTTTCTGTGTGTTGTCGGTGGTACCGACCCTGGGTTGTCGGTGGTACCGCCCAAGGATGCAGCGTGCGGACCTCTCTGTTCCGAGGCGTTTTTGGCCTGGCGGTGGTACCGCTATTACCTCGGTACCACCGTACGCGGTGGTACCCGCCGGCGGTGGTACGCCGATGGTCGGTGGTACCGTGGCCATGGGGCGTTTTGCAGTGCTCTCTGTAGGTTTTGAAAATGGCCTAGCGGTAGTACCGCCATTACCTCGGTACTACCGCCCGCGGTGGTACCGATGCAAGGTCGGTAGTAGCTTGTTTTCCGCAGAACTCTCTGGAAGCGCCAGTTTTGGCCTGGCGGTAGTACCGCCATTATGTCGGTACTACCGCCCTCGGAAGTACCGAGGTCAGGAAGTTGTCTGGGAAATCTCTGTGCAGTCCCCAGTTTAGCCTGTCAGTGGTACCGCCATAGGGCCGGTACTACCGACCTCGGAGGTACCGACCAAGAGTCGGTGCTTCGTTTTTCCAGCGGGTTGTGAGTAAACGGCTAGTTTGACCAAGCCGGTAGTACCGCCCAGGAGGTGGTCGGTACTACCGACCAAGCGCAGAAAGGTGGGGGTCGAGCCGCCGTCCTCCCTCTCTATATATAGGTCGTGGCCGGCTAGTGGGGTTCTCTCTTGACTTTCTAACCTCTTGAACATCCTCTTGAGCAAGATCTAATCCCTCCCTCCGATCTCTTGATTGTTAGTGCTAATCCAAGTGAGATCGAGTGAAACCAAGAGCTTGCATTGTGTTCTTGCATTCTAGAGGCATCTTGGTGATTGTTGCTGCGGATTTCTTTTTACTCTTGGCACTTGCCGGTGCCTAGACGGCTTGGTGGCAGCGGAGGAGGATCGGCACGAGTTGGTGATTGTTCGTGGCCATCCCAACGACTTTGTGAGGGGCTTGTACCTCCCCGGCGAAGAGCCAAAGGTAACTCCTAGTAAATTGCGCGTGTCATTGAGTTACCATTGCTTGGGGTAGGTTCTTGTGGCGCTCTTGTGGAGAGCTCGGTGTGTGATACCGATTAGCCACCGAACCACGAAGCCTTGGTCGACACAACGAGGACGTAGCGTGCCGGCAAGCACGTGAACCTCGGGGATAAATCTCGTGTTCATATTGTGTCCCTTGGTGATTGGCATTCCTTTGTGATATCAATTATCTTCACTTGCCGGTTCGGTAAAATCACACTACCACTCTCTTGTATTCCTTTGTTCATACTTATTATAGAGTAACTTGTTTCCTTGTTAATAATAGTAGTAGCTTTGCTAGTATAGCTAGTTTAGTTTTGCTAGCTCTCTTGTGTAGCTAGTTTTAGTAAGTAGTAAGAAGTGACTTAGTCCTTGTGTGCCCTAGAGATCATAATTAACTAGACTTGAAAATAGGTGGCTTGCATTTGACATAGAGCTAGAGCAACCGCATTTATCGCTTTGTTATTATCTAACAAATTGCTCTAGTGCTTTGTAGAATTTTTAATTAGGCTATTCACCCCCCTATTCACCCCCCCCCCCTCTAGCCAATTAGGACCTTTCACCGCTGAGTTTGGCTCACACAAACCCATACCCACGAACCTAAAATCAACCCGCTAAAAAACCCATGAACTATCACGGGTTTTATTTTGTGTCCAAACCCATGCCCATCGGGTTGCCCATGAATTCAACTCATGCCCATGAATTTACTGGACCTCATTTTATTTTTAAAGTTTACTATGTTCTAAACCATCAAATTTGTTTATATAGCTACGTGTACGCTTCTCTCTTATACACAGAAGCAAGGTGGGACTAAACTTCATCTATAGCCATGCGCCTAGTGCTTGCTTGTTGGGCTCAGTGGACTACTTGTTGCTAGCTATCTGAAAACTAGGAGAATATAAGCAAGTCACCAAAGCCATATTTTAATTTTTTTATCTTTTTTTCTCTTTCAAAATATTATAGTGAATGTTATGTTTTTTTTAGCATATCCAAATTGTCATGTTTTTGTAATATTTAGAACGATGGTAATCCAATATGATGAAATTAGTTAAAATAAACAGTTTATAAACTCTTTTTATGTGTTAGATAAATATTTTTAAGCTATGGACCGGGTTTAAAAAACCCATGGGTTTACGGGATTGGGTACTATGCTCCCAAATCCACACCTACAAACCCGTTGGGTTTAACTTTTTGCCCATTAACAAACCCATGGGTAGAAAATTCGATCCATACCCTTAACCTAATAGGATAAAAACTCATCGGGTTTCAAGTTTCGGGTACCCATTGTCATCTTTAGACCTAGGGCACTGTGCGTTCTTCGTGCTAGGGGACTCCCTCTCCAGGTCGTAGGGTTCCAGATCTTTAGCCCCTCATGATGGATGATGACTCAGGCTCAAGGTGTCAGCGGCCGGGGCACTAGAGTGGACTGCGGCGCAGTAGCACCGGAGTCGAGTGCACGGCGATAGGATTGAGTTTGGGTGGCGGCGGCAGGATTGGGGAAAGTGGCACACGAATAATACTAACCTAAACGATGGGTCCGGGCCAGCTGTAATAACCTGGTCGAACCAGACCTGGGTCAGGGGGCTCCGATGTCAAAAAAAAATTCTCTCTCCAAAAATGGCTGAAACTAGGGCCCGGTGTCTAGTGGCCAAATTACCCGAAACCAGTGTGTCTCTTGGCAAAAGTTAACAAAATAGGTGTCTGCCATCATAGATGCATCACTTGGCATGTCCAACAGTAAATTTTGCCTATTTAATAATGTTTTTCTTCTCACACAGGATGACTCGTAGGGGCATCGGTAATGCAGACATCCTCAACCTGCAGAATGATGCTCTGATTGCCGAGTTGTTTGGTACAGTTAAACAGCATACATGTTTGTTAATGGTGGATTCTAATTCCTGTATACCTGTGGTATCCTGGTATCCTTCATAGTTCTTGTGCTCCTCTACACATGTAATCCCATGTTTCCCGTCTTGAACAGCTAAATAAGTGAACCCCATGTTACATATCATACAATTATCTATATGGAGATATTTTAGTGACCCCAAAGTTCTGTGTGCCATTTCAATGCTCACCAAGCCATGTTCTAAGGCAAGAAAATCAAATCTGGATGAACATCTATGATAATTTATCTCTTGGGCAGAACTTGTGATGTAAGATATGATTCGAATAAGCAACTTTGTGGGGTCATTTCAGTGTCACACTACTCGGCATTTTTGGCCAGTTCCAGGTTGCTGAGAAATACCAGTACCCTACTTGAAGCTATTCAGTGTTTGTGCTGTACTGCCACGTACATGAGTTATCTCAGACTCTCTGTAGCCAACAAACCTTTTGGCTTTTGCTTGTGGAATGAAACTTGTGTTTTCTGCTGCTGTGTGATGCAATACCTACCACTACCAGGCAAGTGTATAAACTGGTATGCGATGACTTCAAGCTGACACGCACAGTACATTCTCTACAACTAATTCTTGCTGTCTGCTTGGGACCAACCAGTTTGTTGGTGTGTCCTCCACCTCCACTCCACATGGCCTTTCCTTTACTTGTTGCTCATCTTTTGGATGGATGTCATGATTCAGTGAATAGCATTTACATATTTGATTTGAGAAAAGGGACCGGTATTATTCGGTCCATCCTTTTTTATTCAAAAAATGATAGGGTTGTATTGACAAAGCCGCTTTAATTCTTCTTTACGACGGGTTAGCGACATCTAAACGGCTGAAAGCTGAAGCAGAAAAGGGTGTGACTAGGAGTGCATATTTTGAATTTGGAAATGTGGATCATCCTTCTTTTTTTGTCATTTGCGCAAATGTAGCTGATTCAGATTCAGATAGTCTTGCTTTTTGGTCAGAAAAGCTATACATCGATTTGGCGATGTGATTAGCAAACCTAATTTAGATGTGCTTCAGTTTCCATTTGTACAGTTCGCTTGAACAACTGTAGCTGAAGATGCTGAATTAGAATTAGACTGAACTTCGCACAATTACGCCCAGTTGGACCAAACAAGCAGATTATACTGCACGCTTTACAAAAGTAGCATTCTAATGACGTTCATCTTTGGAATATGAATTTACAAATATCGTTCGATGCAGAGCTCTGATAGCTGCCCTGATTACAGTAAGATGTTGGAGCTCGTCAAAAGCAAAACCCAAGGCATAACCAAAATTTTGGCGTAGCCAGACACCCAACACTCACAAAACTACACAAGAAAAAACTTCTAACAAGAGAAGAAACAGAACATTCATCAGCAAAAGGCCACTTACCCACTAACAGCTCTGAACCATGTATTGATCAATTGATCACCTCCGTATATACACCTGATACAACATCGCACTCATCAAAGACTCGATTTTTCAGCTGCATCAGATCGGCGGCGCCTTCCTCGACGGGGCGGCGCCGGACTTGTGCGCCAAGAAGAGCTTCTTGAGCAGCCTGAGCATCATGAGGAGGCCCATCCTCCTCCGCCGGACGACGGCGTGCTTGCGCGTCTCGAAGGCGCCTTCGTAGCCGCAGCCGTCGCCGTCGCCGCCGGCGAGCCAGGACTCCTTCGCGGTCGCCCAAGACGGCGTGCCCTTGGTGAGCGGGCACGGCTGCGCGGCCCGGGCGAGCTCCTCGTTGAAGTCCTCCCACAGCATGTCCATCTTGTCCTCCACGGCGAACCTCGCCGAGCCGTGGCGTTGGTGGTCGTGGCCACCCAGCTCCTGCTGCTGCTGGTGGTCGCTGCCGGCTGCTTCTTGCTGCTCCACCGCCGAGAAGCTCCTCCGGTGATCGTGCCCGTGCACGGCCATGTCGACAACGCCGCCGGGGACGACGAGCCACGGCGACGCCGAGGCGAAGTGGGGGAAAGGAACCTTCTTGGCGTTGTATTGCTCGAGTGGGAAGCTGGGGAATGTGAACTCTTCCATTGCTGCAAACCTCTCTCTTTCTCTAGCTCTGAGGCTCTGACTCTATGGAAGCCTGTGTTGGAAGATGTGTATATGAGGAGTGGTCAGTCATGGAGGTTGCAACTTCTTTATATCTACCGCCTCTTGACATTCCCAGAGATGAGAGATGGAAATGACTAGAGAAATAGAGGATCAGAGGAAGGGATATGGCTTAATTTAATTGTCTCTGTAGTTGAAATCGAAATGATGGTCGGCAAATGGGGTTATTATAACATGGTGATGGCGGTTGGTAAGATGCTTGGCAGCTGAGATTGCTGTGTCAAGTAATGCCAATCAGACAAGCACTAAGAGCGAAAGTAAAGGGTCCTACTCCTACCTGTTTGATGCTTAATAATTATGGAGCATTACAGGGTGATTAGCTAAAGTCTAGGAGCAAGAGATGATAACTGAATGTGCCCTAAGAATGTTCAGACATGGCCTTGCTCCTGAATATACTACTACTGCAACTGCTGGTGCTGAGGAAAACATTACAAATAGAATAAAAACTAGTGTGAGGTACAGCTGCTGAATTACCAATCATTCACGGAATATATCTGGGTCGTTGCACTGTTTGCAACGTCCTTAATGCAATTCTTTTCGGTGGTTGGAAGATTAGTTTGTCTTATCACTTGTATTGTAGGAGTAGTTTTTTTTAATTTGCAGAAGATGTCGTTGGAGCGGTGAGGAGGTCTTTTGAATGGTCTTGGAGGGAGGGAGGGAGGAGAAGAGCATAGAAGCAGGCAGGCAGTGCTTTTCAGCTAAAGGTCAGCGCTCGCCGCTCACTTTACTGACAAAGGGTAAAGATGGCTGCAGTGGCCGCGTCAGCGTCCGAGGTGGCACCAGTTTGAACGTTAGGAGGCGACACCTGTGAGACAAGGTTTTTTTCTACAACATTTCACCAAACAAGACTGACTTGCTCCTCCGCCAGAAACACCATCCATGTCGCCGGATTATTCTCAGCCGTCCGATCTTCTATCATGTGGTCTAGATTTGTCGAAGCAGATTCAGTTGAAAACAGCTTCTCGTGCTTCCCCTCGTTTTCTTTGCCTTCTTGCTGCTTCTCCGACTTCGCCTCTGAATCAAAAAAAACAAATATATATGCGGCCTCAACTTTAACTTCTAGGCGCTTCTCCCCTCCCCTTCTCTCTCGCGTTCTCCCTCTCTCCCAACGCAGGCGGAGCGGCGGCGCCTTAGGTACGCGGCACCGCGTCGTGCGTGCGCCCCACCGGTGCCCATCCCCAGCGACAGAGCGGCGTGGTGTCCGCCGATGCCCGCCGCCGCGGCTTCTCAACTGCGATGCCTCCACCCGGCACTCCACGGCTGCTCCACCAAACCCTAGCTGCCTCTTCTCCCCATCGTCGCTCCCTGGGACCTCCGCGAGCGAATCAGGCTTCCATGGCCGGAGCTGTTCGTTCCCCCACTGGATCTTCTCTGGTGGCGTGCTTTGGCAGACCTGGACCCTACCTCGTCTCAGGGGCGCTGGCAGCAGGCTGGGCCTAGGGGAGGATTCCCAGGTAGCGCGAGGTGGCCGGTGGCGGAGCTGGTGGTGCCGTTGAGGCTGGAGCAGGTGCTTATATTGAAGTACCTGGTGGCCGGCGTGCACGTCCCGCCGGATCTCGTGGTTTCAATTTGCAGTGGCGTCGACTCCCTCGCAACTTGCTTCTACAGCCACCCCACAGGTACGACATATTTCTCCCTCCAGTTTCAACCTTTTTTTGGTTTGATTGATGTTCGTAGCTAGGCCTGTGCCTCACGTTGGTTCTTTATCAACACTTAAATCTGAGTGAAATTTATCACTTTCTGTCCCAAGACTAACAATTTCAGGCATGTAGATTCCCCATCTAGGTTCTAGCATATTTTGTTGTTTCAGATTTTCCATAGATATTGAGGTGCCATAATGAACCGGTCTATTAACTATTTCTGGTCTGGTTCTTTGTCAACACTTAAATCTGAGTGAAATTCATCACTTTCTGTTCATCTGAGGTGCATATTATTCTTCTCGGACTAACAATTTCAGCTATGTAGATTTCCCATCTAGGTTCTAGCATATTTTGTTGTTTCAGATTTTCCATAGATATTGAGCTGCCATAATGAACCAATCTATTAACTAATGAATTCAGACAGAGCAATCGATCATGGCCACCCGACATGCCATCATATTTATTAAACTTTCATGTTCATAATTCAGCTGCCATTTTCTTGTGCTCTTATTTTCCATGACCAAGCTTCCATATATCTCCTGCAAATTACTATCCATCTACTATAGCTTGAACCAAGACTAATGCTAGGATATTTGACATGACTTGCTTAATTAGTGATGTCGTAGGCTTTTGGTTGCATATATTGCCTGCAACTTCATTAATTAGTGATGCTCTAATGTTCCAAGCTTTTGGCTATGTACATTGTCTGTATACCTTCTTTAATTAGTGATGTTCCACAATTTTGGTCGTCTATATAGACTGCATGTGGCCACATCGCAGTGGACCTATCTCTTTTTTACGAAATGATTTCATCAAAGTATGTGATTCATGTCCTAAAATACATTAGTAGGGCCATTGATGCTAATTAATATTAAAGTTCCTTTGAGCTCTTATCTTTATCTTTATTCCCAAAACAGTGTTGTCTATGTACAGTTTGTCCTTCCAATTGGTTTAATTTGATTATGCCAAATAATTACTTATGCCTCCTCCTCCACTCGCTAATTTGATTGTAGTAGTGACAGTTACCTCCAGATTGGGGGATGAGATGATTGAGGCTGCCTCAGCTTAACCTCCAAATAAAAAAGAAGGAACCGACAAGTTCAGTGGAATTGTCCAGTCACATTGTTCTCTCTGCAGCGCTGCACACTCATATAACAAAAAAAAGAGAGATTGGAGTCAATATTATATGCATATTTGAACTAGGGTTGTCACCTGCTTAATTTCAGGTTTGGTCCATCCAACCAGCATCGTCAGCACATGCCATTCAGACTCATGTATGCTACTACCTGATAGCTTCCTGAATTTTGTTTTGCTCAATACCTAGCGCAGGTAAATGAATTATGTTCACTTATTGAGATGGTAGCTCCATACTAGTTGTGTTTTCAGTCTTCTTATTTAGATAGTCTTGCCCTCATTGCTAAGTTCACTGTTATTCTTACTGAATGCAGAGGCTACACATGCAGATGTAGACATTGGCTTTCAAAATAAAGTTCTTTCCCATTTTTAGATTAGATTAGATACTTAGTTTATGTTTCCCTGCACATTGTTTCATATAATTCCTCATACCGTGTTTTCCTGCCTTCGCTAACAATTGCTTTGCATTGCAGAAACTTTTTATTTACTTCTCAGCCAGCCTCCATATGTACAACCCAGCTGCAGGTACTGCATATGTTGGTAAGTTGTCATCCTTTTCTCTTTTCTTTTTGATTCTTCAAACTATATTATACATGTCCTGTTACTACAAACTGATTTTTTTTCCTGATTCTTGTGCAATGGGCAGGTCGTATTCTGTAGTGACTTAGTCACCTACAGCAGCTGCTAGCCAATCCGTTGATCCGCTGTTCTGGTGAGAATCTTCTTTTTGGTCCCTTTTACTTTACATTTTATTCATGCATTAATTCCATTTGATTATGATTTTCCGCATAATAAAAAATGAATTCC
Organism: Coix lacryma-jobi var. lacryma-jobi; assembly: GCA_009763385.1. Taxonomy (NCBI): domain Eukaryota; kingdom Viridiplantae; phylum Streptophyta; class Magnoliopsida; order Poales; family Poaceae; genus Coix; species Coix lacryma-jobi. Next base: position 125,159,311 of record CM019829.1, read on the forward strand.
ATTACAGTAGTAACCCGTTTGATTGTGATGGTTCCAACCTTGTTTTGTTCATTGAAAAGCTCTAATGTTTGCCCACTTACAGAGTTCAGAAATCATGACTGTTGCCCACTTTCATAGGTCAGACATCGTGAGTTTGTTTCTATGCCCTCACCGAGTCTTTTTTTGTCATGCCGTGTTGGAATCTGTCGGTTCTAATTTTTGTGGTGTAGTGGGCACGAGGTGTGCGTACCTATGTTCATATGTTTCTTGCATTTTTATGGCATCCTATTTTGCTTATTAAGATATTACTGCTCTCCTGTTCTTCACTGCTACTCTCAGCCTGCTGTTGTAAGCAGGTTTTTCCTACAGTGGCTTGTTTCTAACTACTGGTTTTTAAATTAGTTTAATCATTCTATCTTGACGCGGGACTGAAATTGAGCTTTTGTTGGATAGATTACATTGTATGCTTCCTGCTCAGCATGCACCAAGGTAAATAGCATGATGCCTTATGGGAAGAAGCATAAAATCTAGTGTAGTACCGATAGATGTGTTTCAACTATTTTTGAAACTTTTTGTCACCTTAGTTAAATTATACACATTTCCCTTGAATTAGTCCATTATGCCTCTCTTCATCAGGCCTGCTACTTATCGTTCATGTTTCAGCGTTCTATCAGTTCAGAGACGATCACATTGCTATTCTATTAATGTCCTTCAGAGTTACCACATTTGTTTGCCCTTCTTGCATTGCGCCTAGGACATTTTAGTATTGCTCTTCGGGGTGCGTTGCCATGTGTCATATAGAAATTGATGTCTCCATGAGCTTATTTTGGACTACAGAGTTTACATGTTGATTGTCCCACATTTAGTGGTTTGGTCATTGATTCTCGCCTCTTCTCTTTATCTCTCTTATTACATATGTAAGTTGGTTTTTGTAGCCAATGGATTCTTGCTAAATCACTCAATTTCAGAGGTTTGTTTCACTGTTTTATTTCTGGTGCAAAGGTTTGTTCTACTACTTTATTTATGATGCAGCTTAGTTCCTTCTCTAATTTCTGAGCTCTCTATTTATATGGACCTTGCATTTTACTCTTTTTCTACATTGTGATTCTTACACGAACTACAAAAACCTTCTCCCCCTTCCCAGCTCCCTATATTGATCTTTAAGAACTTCTTCCATGAAAATAATTGAGCTCCAAAGTTCAGTACCCTGTCAAATATGATGAATTTATGCCCAGTACCGCCTCTATATATCATACCATCTGAGTATTGATTACAAATGATATTTGAGCTTTATGATTACTGTTGCATTTACTTGCTTTGAATTTCTGGGACCAGTGCCACAGTGGTTAGTGTAGATTGGTGTATATTTTCTTGAAAATCTAAAATTTAAGTTATATTGTTTTGCTAAATCGCTTGTCATGGATACAAGTGTTTTCGATCATACACTGGGGATTGAAACTACAATGTTGAGACCAAATAAATCAATGAGTAAGTGATATCTGATGGTTCAAAGTTCATTTCTTCATGTACTAATGCATACAAATATTCATATAAAATTATTTGTTGCTGTTTTATTCAGGCAACAGCATGAGCGGGCGTCAGGGTCTTCCGTACTCACGTGGCACTTCCTCATCAGGGGCTCAAAAGCTGAATCAGATGTGGCAGCTCAATGGGCAGCTGTGTTTGCAGGTTACCTCTCTTTTGCTCTCTGCTCCTATTGCATTCGTTTCCTTTACATAAAAAAAAGAGATTACACTATGCAGTACCATTTGGTTTGTTGTTCATTCAAACTAAAAATCTTTGCCGTGCATAGCATTTGCAATCCTTATAACCATTCAATATCAGAAGAAGATTAATCTTTGCTGGATTTGGTCGGTCAGTACTGGATGATGGAAACGGCATCTTGTGCCACCAAGATGTGATCAGGGATTCTCCATTTCTTTGCTTTCAGTTTTAGCTTTGAGTTCCCTTTCCACATATCTATCTTATCGTACTACCTTGCTCTATGCATGGTAATTGTGACAACATCAAAAAATACTAAATTTCCAGTATTGATTACAAATAATATCTTCATAATTCCTGTTGCATTTACTTGCTGTGAATTTGTGGAACCAGTAACACAATGGTTGGTCGGTGAAAGGATCAAGATGCCCAAGAGGGGGGGTGAATTAGGCTTTTCTAAAACTTCTTGCAACAATAAAACCTATCAAGCCCCAATTAACCCCCTAGTGCCTAGAAGTGTGTTTCTCTTTATTCTACCGCACAAAAGACAAGTCTATGTCACTCCTACTCTAGCAAAGCAATTCAATATAGAATGAACAACAAGTAGTAATGCGGAATTGAATTGCTTGAATGTAAATGCGTATGTAAAAGAGTAGAGATGACTCGACGATCTTTTTGCCGAGGTATCGAGGTGTCGGCACACCCCCCTAGTCCTCGTTGGACCACCCGCTCAAGGGTATCGCTCCCCCTTGATCCGCGCATGGATCAAGTGCTCACTACGAGTTGATTCTTCGCCACTCCGGCCCGATGAATCGCTCACTACCGGTCACAAACTTGCTTGGGTCATCCACAATGCCACCGGATGCTCTCCAAGCTTCACGATCACCACCAAGCCGTCTAGGTGATGCCGATCACCAAGAGTAACAAGCTAGAACTCTCACTTGACCAACACAAGGCCAAAGAGATGGATGGATGCACACTTGCTACTCAATTCTCACTAGGAGGTGTCTAATTCTCACAATTAGCAAATCACTCAACCTCACTAGGGCTCTTGCACTCACTCACTCACAAGGTGTTTCTCAGCTGATGGAAGTGGCAAGAACACTCAAATGGATGGAGGGAAGGAAGTATATATACTCCCCCAACCGGCCATCCAAAAATAGCACAAGACAGGCATTCTGCGAGGGCATCGGACGCGCCGATGACCTCGTCCAACGGTCTACTATACCTTCTTGTCAGACTGTTTAAAGGGACATCGGACGCTGGGCAGCGTCCGATGCCACCACATCGGACGCGTCCGATGTGGATTTACCCTCTCTGGAACCTCTCTGCATGGCCATCGGACGCTGGCCCTCAGCGTCCGATGCCTGCGTCCGATGCGGCCTTCAGTTCACGCTCACGTGAACAGTGGCATGGGCGCGTCCGATGTGGACACATCGGCGCGTCCGATGCCACGCACCAGACTAAACCCTAGTCGGGGTGAGCATCGGACCACCTGGCCAGCGTCTGATGCCCGTTACAAGGGCAGACTCAACTCGGATCGCGACGCGGCCTAAACGACTTTTGATCCTCTCGACTTAAGGCATCTCTCTGAGCTACCTAGGGCTATGAAATAACAAGTGTGCACCACACCTACCTCAATAGACTCATCTAGGTCAAGCTACTGATTCACGCTCCCCTTTATAGTACGGCCAAAGGAAACACAAAGACCTAAGACTACCTAAGTGTCCTCCAACACCATATGACACTTAGCCTAGTCTACCACCGTCTTCGTCGTCCATCCTTTGAGAACCGAAACGATATCCATCGCCAGGGGACATGAACTCCATATGCCCGTATCGTCGCCATTACCGTGACCTAACTCATCCCTGTTTCTGCAAAACACACGTTAGTCACAGTAATCTTGTGTTTCATCCAATCACCGAAACCACTAGGGGCCAAGATGCGTTCAATCTCCCCCTTTTTGGTGATTGATGACAACACGAGATCGAGTATAGAGAGAAGAGGTTTTTAAATCATGACATGTATGAACTTGCAATGAATAAGAGAAAATGATTAGGGGCAAGTTCAAAACATGTCATGCCATCATCCTGCACTCAACAAGTTAGAGTGAATAGCAAGTGCAAGAGTAAAAGAGCTCATGTACATAGACGAGTGAGAATTAAGCGCAAGTAAATGAGCGAAACGAAATGACATGTCATATATGATAACATAGTGAGCACATACATGTCATAAGATCCATGGCATAAGTATATAACATAAATATGCACAAAAGAAGCGATAAGTAAAGAGTGTATGTGAACATAACACAACAAGACATCGAAACCCTCTCACATCGCTCCCCCTATCGCTATACTCGGCCACTCTCCCCCTTTGGCATCAAGCGCCAAACTAAGCGTCGGAGGGCGGAGGTGGTGCAGACGAGTCAGGAGCAGTCTCCGGAGTACGCTGAGAGAACTCAAACTGCTAAAGGTACTCATCGGAGTCTGAAGAAGAAGCACCAGTAGCCTGCGGACCCTGTGAAGCTGGAAGCTGCAGCGAAGCGGTCCGGGTCGGCTCGGGCACTGACTGCTCTGGCTGCTCAACCTGCTCAGTCTCTGTCTGCTCTGCCTGTGTCGCAGTCTCAGTCTGTGTAGCTGTAGCCGCCTGAGCCTCGGAGTGCGGAAGCTCTGGAATCGAAGATAGCTCAGGCTGTGCTGACGTGGTAGTCTCAGACTGGCCTCTACTATCTTGGCCTCTGCCTGGCCCTGCCCTGAGCTCTCGGGCTCGACTCCGGGCGAGGTGAACGTCGTTCGACGACCGACAGCCATGAGCGTGCCAGTCGCCGAGCCGTGTCGACTCTCGACCTCCTCAACTGCTCTGCGCTGGTCGGGGGACAACTGATCCTCAATCCTAAGTCCGCCCGCACTGCCTCCCTGCTCTGCTCGCTCGGCTGCATCGGCCACTGCCTATGCCTGAGCTGCCTCTCGCTCCTGACGGGTGCGCTTCCGGCGCGTGATCAACTTCGCCTTCCCTGGCCGCTGACCGGGAGGGGGACGAGGAGGGGAGTCCCCTGGGCCACCACCAACGTTCTTGCAGCGCGGCATGGCTGACAAGAACAGAGACATTGACACTGAAAGAGGTCTGGACTGCCGGGACTGCCGCTGAAAAGAGCAAACAACCTGACAACCCAACTGACGCTGAAAGCTTGGTCAAAGAAACTCCCCCTGACACTGAGAACCTCTGTCGCTGTCACTCGCGAGGCTTGGCCTCGATCCGTACCCGCGGGCTTGGCCCCGGGCTAACTGTCACTGCCCACTGACAACTGACGAGCTGACAACTGCCACGGACTCTGACTCGTTGCGAGAATGGATAGGATATATAAGGAACATATAGTCTAGGGATAAGAGATCCTATCGGAAGCAAAGCAATGGAGATAAGATATAGAAAGAGCTTCGCTACCTGACAATCCGACGAAACGACCCAAGCAATAGGTAAGCACTGACGTTCCGAGGTCCACATGACGCACCGAGGGGTCTGCAAAAGGATGGGATCGAAACGGGATCAAAACATGGCGGAACGGCCAGCTAAGCATTTCATCGAGCACCTTGTAGACATGGTGAAGTAGGAGGAGGATGGTGCTCACGGGTGGAGTTGCGGTGTGCCGGGGAGGGGGGTCGCCGGGGAGCTCGAGGAAGCGAGGGATGAGCTCCGGTGAAGCGAGCTCGGCCTACGGCGAGGAATGTCAGCGAGCTCCGGTGAGCGAGAGAGAGCTCGGGTGCAGGCACGGCGAATGGGATCGGCTGCGGGCGCGGAGGAGCACGGCGGCCGGCGGCGAGGGTCTCGGCGGCCGGCGGCGAGGGGCTCGGCGGTCAGCGGGGAGAGCGCACGGCGGCCGGCGGGGAGAGCGCGCGAGGAGGTGGTTAGGGTTAGAGCGGCGGTGGCGGCGAGGGAGATTGGGAGCTGGACGACAAGAATGGTATGACGTGTGGGTCCTAGATGTCAAAGAAGAACCTATTGCGCCGCTTAAAGGGGCATCAGACGCGCCGATGATTACGCATCGGACGCTCCGATGCCAGTCCAGAGAGCTCCAGAAACGTCCTTTTTGCATCGGACGCGTCCTATGCCTCGGCATCGGACGCTGGGCAGCGTTCGATGAGGCACCGGACGCTCCGTTGAGTTTGCATCGGACGCGACGCCAACACTGTTCCAGCCGGGGCTGTGTACAGTGGGGGCATCGGACGCTGGAGCCAGCGTCCGATGCAGCGTCTGATGCTGCACTTTGGCTCGTTTCGAAGATCTCCGTTGCGGCTCCCTCTCCCAACCAAGTTCCAACTCAAATAAGAGGCAAATAAACACCAGTTGGAACCTAGAATGAGCATCCTCGCATAAATCCTCAATTTTATAAATATTTTGCCATAGGCTACATATCATTTTTAGAGAAAATAGGCAATAAAATCCGAGGAGACAACATGTGGCCACCAAAACTAGGGGACTCAACCATTAGGAGCCTCAAATGCTCCCCCTAGCGGTGGACGAACACAGCGGTTGCTCAAAACTTAATCGAAAAGAAACGACAAAGCAACAAACATGCATATGCAATGCAATACGGAATTTGAATCTAGGTTGCTTGTCAAGTTTGCTCATGGGTAAGCTTCTTCACACGCTTTTTAGGGCGGTTATCTTAACCACGTCTGACAAGCCTATGTGCATAGCATAAATTGAACATGGCATATGATACAATGCAATGCAAAGACAACCCCTTTCACCTTTTGACAAAGTTACTTAGATCAAGCACATTAAGCTCACTTCGCAATCTACAAAGGGTGTTCTCATCTAGGGGTTTTGTGAAGATATCCGCCAATTGATCTTCGGTTCTAACTCCCTCTAAGGATATATCTTTCTTGGAAACATGATCTCTAAGGAAGTGATGGTGAATATCTATGTGCTTTGTGCGAGAGTGTTGAACCGGGTTGTTAGCAAGCTTAACCGCGCTCTCATTGTCACACAACAAAGGTACCCTTTCTAGAACTACACCATAGTCTAAAAGGGTTTGTTTCATGTAAAGGATTTGTGCACAACAAGCACCCGCGGCTATGTATTCCGCCTCGGCGGTAGACAAGGCCACACTATTTTGCTTTTTAGAACTCCATGAAACTAGTGATCTCCCAAGCAAATGACACCCTCCGGATGTGCTTTTTCTTTCTATTTTGCAACCCGCGTAATCCGAATCGGAATATCCAACGAGTTGGAAGTTAGCTCCTTTGGGATACCAAAGGCCAATGCTTGGGGTGTGCTTTAGGTACCTAAGGATTCTCTTCACCGCTATGAGATGTGATTCCCTAGGATCGGCTTGAAAGCGAGCACACATGCACACACTAAACATGATATCGGGCCTAGATGCGGTCAAATATAACAAGCTACCAATCATAGAATGGTAGAGAGTTTGGTCAACCGGGTTACCTCCCACATCTAGGTCGAGATGTCCATTTGTTGGCATTGGAGTCTTGATAGGCTTGCAATCATCCATCTTGAAGCGCTTAAGGAGGTCTTTTGTATACTTCTCTTGAGATATGAAAGTCCCCTCCTTCAATTGCTTGACTTGGAAGCCTAGGAAGAATGTGAGCTCTCCAATCATGGACATTTTGAACTCCTTCGACATCAAGTCACCAAATTCCTTGCAATATGCTTCATTTGTTGACCCAAAGATGATATCATCAACGTAGACTTGACAAATGAAGATCTCTCCATCAAGCTTCTTGGTGAATAGTGTGGTGTCGACCATCCCAATGGTGAAGCCCTTCTCAATGAGGAAGTCCCGGAGGCGCTCGTACCATGCTCTTGGGGCTTGCTTGAGCCCATATAGCGCCTTGGACAACCTATAAACATGATTAGGATATCTAGGGTCTTCAAACCCGGGAGGTTGATCAACATAGACTAGTTCATTTATGAAGCCATTTAAAAATGCACTTTTCACATCCATTTGATATAATTTAATGTCATGATGTGATGCATATGCAAGGAGGATACGAATGGCTTCGAGTCTTGCAACCGGTGCAAAGGTCTCTCCAAAATCCAAACCTTCAACTTGAGAGAACCCCTTTGCTACTAGCCTTGCCTTGTTTCTAACAACCTTGCCTTGATCATCTTGCTTGTTTCTAAACACCCATTTTGTTCCAATGACTCTTGCGCCTTTGGGTCGCTCTTCAAGTGTCCAAACTTGGTTGTGGGTGAAGTTGTTTAATTCTTCATGCATAGCATTCACCCAATCCGGATCACTTAGAGCTTCATCTATAATGGTAGGCTCAACAAGAGACACAAAGGAGTGATGTTCAATATATAAAGCAAGTTTTTGAGATCGAGTCATTACACCCCTTGTTGGACTCCCTATGATGAGTTCTTGAGGATGAGCTTGTAGTAGAGGAGTAGTCCTTTGATCAACCACTTGAGGGGCCGCTTGTGGAGCATCAACATCTTGAGCTTGTACCACCATTTGATCATGGGAGACATGCGTATCTTCAAATGGATCTCTCCCTTCTTTGTCATCAACATGTGGTACATTTGATGAGGATGGCTTGTCTATGACTTGCACATCATCATCATCATCTTTAGGCTTGATGGCTCCAACCGGCATGTTCTTCATGACTTCCCTCAATGGTTCATCACCTACATCATCAAGATTTTCATGCTCTAGCCATTAGATTCATCGAATTCCACATCATATGTTTCTTCTACCATCCCGGTGGCATGGTTGAATACTCGATATGCTTTGGACTTCAATGAGTAACCAACAAGAAAACCAATATCACATCGGCGTTGAAACTTCCCTAGGTGTTGGCGCTTCTTGTAGATGTAGCATTTGCACCCAAACACTCTAAAGAATGATACATCCGGCTTCTTGTTGTTGAGTATCTCATAGGGGGTCTTGCCAAGGAGACGATGGGGGAACAACCGGTTTGATGCATAGCAAGCGGTGTTGATTGCTTCCGCCCAAAATCTTTTCGGTGTAGTGTACTCATCTAACATAGTCCTTGCTAGGGTGATTAGTGTTCGGTTTTTCCTCTCAACTACCCCATTTTGTTGTGGTGTGTAGGTTGCGGAGACTTCATGCTTGATCCCAACTTCATCACAATATTGCTCAATGTGGGTGTTGTCGAACTCTCTTCCATTGTCACTTCTTATCTTCTTGATCTTCAAGTCAAACTCATTTTGGGCTCTCTTGGCAAACTTCTTGAATGAAGGGGTTGCTTCGGATTTGTCATGAAGAAAGAATACCCAAGTGTATCTAGAGTAGTCATCAACGATCACTAGGCAATAGAGATTTCCACCCAAGCTAGCATATGTTGTTGGTCCAAATAGATCCATGTGAAGTAGCTCTAATTCTCTTGATGTTGACACAAAGGCTTTGGTTGGATGTGTATTTGCAACTTGCTTGCCGGCTTGACATGCACTACACAATTTGTCCTTCTCAAATTTGACATCCTTCAAGCCCCTAACCAAATCCTTCTTCAATAGCTTGTTGAGAGTGTTCATTCCAACATGTGCTAATCTTCTATGCCATAGCCAACCAAGTGATTGCTTAGTGAACAAGCATGTCTTCAAGTTGGCATCTTCGGAGGTGAAATCCACTAGATAGAGATTGTTGTATCTAAAGCCTTTGAATATCACTTGTGTATCATCTTTCTTGGTTACAACCACTTCCTTGTCGGTGAACAAACATTGAAAGCCAAGATCACATAGTTGCCCAATGGATAGCAAGTTGAAGCTCAATGATGCAACTAGTAGCACATTGGAGATGGTATGATCATTTGATATAGCCACTTTGCCCAATCCCTTAACATTTCCCTTTGAGTTGTCACCAAATGTTATCTTTTCTTGGTCATTGACATTCTCTTCAAGTGAGGTGAACATCCGGGGATCATCGGTCATATGTTGTGTGCAACCACTATCAATCACCCAATGAGATCCACCGGTCTTGTAGTTCACCTACACACATAAGAAATCAAGCTTGAGCTTTTGGGACCCAAACTTGTTGAGGTCCCTTAACCTTCTCTACTAGTGACTTTGCAACCCAAATTTGCTTTGGCCTATTCTTGTTAGGAGGCCCCATGAACATGACTTTCATCTTGCCACTAGAATCTTGTCTAAGCATGTAGTGAGCATTGAAAGCAAAGGGCCTAGCATGCTTGGGCAAGGGTGTAGGTTTAGGCTCTTCACAATCATGAGCAAAGTGACCTTCCTTTCCACACTCATAGCATCTTCCAATCTTCTTCTTCTTTGGCTTAGGGATGCTCTTGCGTTGCTTCAACTTCTCTTCAAGGAAGCCAATGCCATTTCTATTTGTCTTCATGACCGTGTTCATGAGTAGCTCACTTTGAAGACATTGTCCCTTGGTGAGTTTCTTCAACCCGGTGGTGAGGTGCTCCTTCTCTTTCTTGAGCTTGTCATTCTCTTGTTGGATCTCTAATTGAGATGGTGTCATTCTTGTGGTGAGGTTGGTGAGGTTGCAAGCTTCTCTAGATCAACCTTGAGCTTAGCATTCTCATTCTTGATCTTGATATAATCATCATAGTGATCGGCCACAACCACATTCTTGCCCTTGCCACTAGCTCTTTGCTCATCATGCTCACTAACCAAGTCTTCACAAGATGTTGCTATGTCACACTTAACAACGAGGTTAGAAGCATCAAGTGTCTCATGTGAAAGCATATCATAAGCAATGGTGAGAGTATCATAATCTACTTTCACTTGAGTGTATTGTTCTTTGAGCAATTGATAACTAGTGATAAAGTCACTATGCACCTTATCAAGTTTCTCATTTTTAGCTTTGAGCTCTTTGTTAGAGGACTTGAGCTCCTTGATAGTGGATGACATAGTAGCAAGTTCATTTTTTAGCTCATCACTAGCATGAATAGCATGATCACATTTTTCAACAAGAGATTCATTTTCATCAACAAGCTTTTCATTTTTAGCTCTAGTCTTTCTTATGATTTTAGAGTAGTCATTTAGCAATTTGACAAGTTCATCATAAGTGGGAGCCTCAAATTCACCATCACTATCACTATCACTAGAGTCATCATCGTTTTGTACCTTCCGGTCACCCTTGGCCATAAGGCATAGGTGTGTAGATGATGATGGCAATGGTGGTGGTGGTGGTGGTGTAGAGGAGCCAATGACTAGAGCCGCCACCTTCTCCTTTTCATCATCACTACCTTCATTTGATGAGCCACCGGAGGAATCAATGTCGGTGAGCCAATCACCAACAATGTAAGCCTTTCCACCTTTCTTGTGGTATTGCTTCTTCTTCTTGCCATCCTTCTTGTAGTAGAGCTTTTCATCCTTCTTCACATCTTCACTTGATGAGTCATACTTCTTGCCCTTGTTCTTGTTCTTGTAGCTCTCTTTCTTGGGCTTGGTGCATTGATGAGCAAGATGGCCAAGCTCACCGCAATTGTAGCAATCCATTTCGGAGATTGGCCTCCTCTTGCTACTTGTGAAGAACTTCTTCTTTCTTGAGTCAAAGTTGACCCCATTCTTGTGAAGCTTCTTCAACATCTTGGTGGTCCTTCTCACCATGAGAGCAATGTTGGAATCATCTTCTTCATCACTTGTGCTCTCATGATGCACCACAATAGCCTTGGACTTGCCCTTCTTGTCATGGCTAGCTTTGAAGGCCAAATCCTTCTTCTTGTCGGTGGAGGAGCCACCACTTGGTGTGATGTGCATGTACATCTCATGCGCATTGATCTTTCCCAAGATTTGAGTTGGTGTAGCGGTGGAAAGATCACCTTGATGTAGCACCGTCACAATGTGTCCATACTTCTCAATTGGAAGGACACAAAGAATCTTCCTCACAACATCGGATGGTTGCATTTGTGTGAGGCCAAGTCCATTGAGTTCTTCTACAAGAACATTCAAGCGTGAGTACATTTCATTTGCACTTTCATTAGCATGCATATCAAATGAATGAAGCTTTTGCATAACTAAATGATATCTCTCCTCATGCTCACTCTTGGTCCCCTCATGGAGAGCACAAATGTTATCCCATAGATCATGGGCATTCTTGTGGTTCCGGACGCGGTTAAACACATCCTTGCAAATGCCTCTAAAAAGAATGTTTTTGGCCTTTGCATTCCACTTCTCATTTTCTTCCTCATGTGGCGTGAGGCTAGTGCCCTCCTTGGGTTTGGGGAACCCGGTTATGGCGGCATCGCGGCATTTCACATCAACCGCTTCTAGGTACGACTCCATACGGATTTTCCAATATGGAAAGTCGTCTCCCTCGAACATGGGAGGTGGTCCATCACCTCTGGACATCTTAACTCTAGGCGGTTAAGCCTAAATCGAGAGCACGAGGCTCCGATACCAATTGAAAGGATCAAGATGCCCAAGAGGGGGGTGAATTGGGCTTTTCTAAAACTTCTTGCAACAATAAGACCTATCAAGCCCCAATTAACCCCCTAGTGCCTAGAAGTGTGTTTCTCTTTATTCTACCGCACAAAAGACAAGTCTATGCCACTCCTACTCTAGCAAAGCAATTCAATATAGAATGAACAACAAGTAGTAATGCGAAATTGAATTGCTCAAAAGTAAATGCGTATGTAAAAGGAATAGAAATGACTCAATGATCTTTTTGCCGAGGTATCGAGGTGTCGGCACACCCCCTAGTCCTCGTTGGAGCACCCGCGCAAGGGTATCGCTCCCCCTTGATCCGCGCAAGGATCAAGTGCTCACTACGAGCTGATTCTTCGCCACTCCGGCCCGGTGAATCGCTCACTACAGGTCACAAGCTTGCTTGGGTCATCCACAATGCCACCGGATGCTCTCCAAGCTTCACGATCGCCACCAAGCCGTCTAGGTGATGCCGATCACCAAGAGTAACAAGCTAGAACTCTCACTTGACCAACACAAGGCCAAAGAGATGGATGAATGCACACTTGCTACTCAATTCTCACTAGGAGGTGTCTAATTCTCACAATTAGCAAATCACTCAACCTCACTAGGGCTCTTGCACTCACTCACTCACAAGGTGTTTCTCAGCTGATGGAAGTGGCAAGAACACTCAAATGGATGGAGGGAAGGAAGTATATATACTCCCCCAACCGGCCATCCAAAAACAGCACAAGACAGGCATTCTGCGAGGGCATCGGACGCTCCGATGACCTCGTCTAACGGTCTACTGTACCTTCTTGTCAGACTGTTTAAAGGGACATCGGACGCTGGGCAGCGTCCGATGCCACCACATCGGACGCGTCCGATGTGGATTTACCCTCTCTGGAACCTCTCCGCATGGCCATCGGACGCTGGCCCTCAGCGTCCGATGCCTGCGTCCGATGCGGCCTTCAGTTCACGCTCACGTGAACAGTGGCATGGGCGCGTCCGATGCCACGCACCAGACTAAACCCTAGTCGGGGTGAGCATCGGACGCGTCCGATGCCCACCTGGCCAGCGTCTGATGCCCGTTACAAGGGCAGACTCAACTCGGCTCGCAACGCGGCCTAAACGACTTTTGATCCTCTCGACTTAAGGCATCTCTTTGAGCTACCTAGGGCTATGAAATAACAAGTGTGCACCACACCTACCTCAATAGACTCATCTAGGTCAAGCTACTGATTCACGCTCCCCTTTATAGTACGGCCAAAGGAAACACAAAGACCTAAGACTACCTAAGTGTCCTCCAACACCATATGACACTTAGCCTAGTCTACCACCGTCTTCGTCGTCCATCCTTTGAGAACCGAAACGATATCCATCGCCAGGGGACATGAACTCCATATGCCCGTATCGTCGCCATTACCGTGACCTAACTCATCCCTGTTTCTGCAAAACACACGTTAGTCACAGTAATCTTGTGTTTCATCCAATCACCGAAACCACTAGGCGCCAAGATGCGTTCAGCCGGCTCCTACTCCGAATCGTCGGAGGCCAGATAAATACAAGGCTTCTGCTTCTCTTCTCCACGCTCCTCTTCTCTTCTCGGCGCTTCTTCTCTGTACCTTCTCCTCTGCCTCTCTGTCGCTGCCCGGCCTCACAGGCGCCACGCCACCCACGGCGGTGGCGACGCCCATCCCCGCGGCCTCCCCCGGCCGTAGCGCCTCCTGCACGATGGATCCGGCCGCAAAGGCACACAACGCCGGTCGGCGCACCAGCTCGGGCACGGTCCATTATTCAGACATAGTCAAACCATTTTGGTATGAGTATATGATATATGATACATAACATTGTTGTCTTTCAAAATTATAAACTTATTACATCAACAAACATGGTGTGTGCACTTCTGTCCAAATTGTTCAAGTTTTGGCCTGGGCTCTTGTCATCTCCAATCATTCTCACGTATACAATAGTATTGGTCACAAACGTTTTGAGCTAAATACAAAATAAAGAAAATCATTTTTTATAAACTGGATTTCAAAGTTCCATATTTATTTTCATGGTCTCCATGCTTTGCGCTCAATCATCTTTGTAGAGTTTCATAAAGAAAATTATTTTTTATAAACTGGATTTCAAAGTTCCATAATTATTTTCATGGTTTCCATGCTTTGCGCTCAATCATCTTTGTAGAGTGAAACTAATAAATCATGACTGAAACAGTCATTTCGATATGTGTTTAGTTTTCCTATGCTATTACATAAAAATGTATTTGTTTCCGGCTTTCAGTACTTGCTGATAACAAGTACAGGTGTATTTAGGCCCTTTGAATGGTTAGCTATTCTATTGGATCCCTCGTTAGTTACAGCTGCAATGAAATTAACAAGTAGACAAGTTCAAAGAGCTGAAAATAAAAGGGGGAATAATACCTTAATAATTATGCCTAATGAGTTTTGGTATTTTCTTTTGACATTGTTTGCTGATCATAACGTTTCTGCACTATACAGATGAACCAAACAAGATCCCAAACACCAGGAAAAGAGCAGTACACGGCAAACTTCCTTAGGATGTCAACCAAAATAGCTAAACCATACCTGTCATGGTTCATGCTTGAATGTCATTGCCCTGTGTCTTCAGATTTGCTTTCTACAGCCAGCATGTACTGTTCTGCCGCCTTCATTCTTTACACTACAAGAAAATACCTGTCTTTTTAGCAAAAAAACATGCATCTGAGCATTTTATCTAGCCCGTCCAAATGATTTTTCGCACCTGTTGAGGTGCCCAAAGAAAAACATTTACAGATCTTTGGCACAATTTGAAAATCTTGTTGTTCTGTTTCTCTTTGGCTGCTTATCCCTTAGTTTATTAGTCGCTGATTGAGGCATGTCATATTATATTCACTGCACTCATAGTGGTATTCTCACTGGTACAGAACTGGAAGCAAAGTAGCATACCACATCGTTTTTGCGACAACGACAAAGCTACAACCACTACAAGGAAGGCTTCGATATTCAGCAACAACTTCTACTTACCTAAAATCTTTTGCAGAATGCTTCTGAGATAATGTAAACTTAGCCCATCATGTGTCCACATCCCTAACTGGCATTACCTGCTTTCGTTATGTGTTTTTTCAATAAGCATAGTCCTTTGTAAATGCATGTTACTGATCTTCGGTCTATGTCATACCACTTCTTAGATAATGTGTTTTTACATCCAGTAACATCTTATTGTCAACATATAGATTTTTCTCTGATGACCAACGCGCGTCATCCAGGAAATTATATTTACAACCTGATCCTCTAAATACAAAATCGTAAAATTGCACGGGCGCGCAAAGGCGCGCGCCCTGATACTAGTGTGAGACAATTTGGTCTGGCTCGCGTGACTTCTCTTTGTCGCCAATAATCACTCTTGTTCCGATCAAAAAAAAAATAAACACTCTTGTTAATAGGCACTCGCAAATGCAGCTCTATCATATAATCTAAACATATTTATTATCTCGAAGATATCGTAGATTTAAAGTCTAAATAAGACTTAGAGTAATAAATAGCTTAGACTCTATGATATGAGGGTAATAGGAGGGTTTAAATAGATTTAGACTCACTACTACAGAAACATGCCTTTAACCCCGGTCGGCAAGGGCCTTTAGCCCCGGTTGCCGAGCCGGGACTACACTTCCGGGACTAAAGGCCCCCCCCTTTAGTCCCGGCTCTGGCCACCGGGGCTAAAGCCCACCCTTTAGTCCCGGTTGGTAATACCAGCCGGGACTAAAGGGTGCTGCCAGCGGTGCAACGCAGCAGCACCCTTTATCCCCGGCTGGTATTACCAGCCGGGACTAAAGGGTCCCCTGGTTTTTTCCTTTTTATTTTCATTTCAGTTCTGTTTTCAGTTTTGTTTATTTATTTAATAGGTTTTCCAATATATATTCTTTGCTGCTAATATATTAGCAACATAACACAATAAGGTTATTGCATGCATATATAATTAAACTATAGAACTATATATATATATATATAAATATACGTACATAAAATTACAAGCAATATACATATAGAAGTTGTCCAAATATATATCTACACAAGTTATACTCCAAAGTTAGTACTGTAAACCTATTACAAGTTGTACTCTATCTAAAGATCTACAGGGCATACAAATGATCATCATTGTTTGGAATCAACTTCTCGTTGGTATTATAGTAGAACTCGCCCTTTGGATTTATGACTTGTTCCCGAAGAAATCCTGCTATTGTCTCTTATTGCTTTCAATTGGCCTTGTAGCATCACTTTTTGCTTCAACCAGTCAGTCTTCAATTGGAATTAAAGAAGATATTAGTTATATCTATATTATCAATATTAAGTCTATAAAAAATGAAAAGAAACAGGTTACGTACTTTGATGATTTCTTCAGGAATTCTATTTGATTCTATCATCATATACTCGCAAACATAGAATCCGCATAAGTTGTTGCCCTGTTCTTGTCTCAAAATCCAATGTAGAATGAAAAGATTCAACTCGTAATAAAGATATGATATATGACATGATATAATAAAGATACACGTACATTGACGAAGGTGTAAACTTACTGGTAGTCGTGGCTTTATTATAAGTGGGGCCTTACACTGACTCATATGTTTCCGAGCAATGAATTTTTCCCAAACCCTAATCCGGCCAATGAAACATTAATAGTTGGATCATTATTTAATTAGTATACATATACAAGCTTAGTCTATACTATAAGCATGCAAGGTAGGGATCGAAAAATTACCTTTGGAGGATGTCTATCATATCTTGGTAATCTGCTTGTAGTTTGCTCAACGAGTCATAGATTAACACATTGCTTTGTTTGAGATCGATGACCATCAATATCCAGTGATAGCTGTTCATACACATGATTCATATATATATTATTAGGGTTAAGTAAAATAAAATGTGCACATACTTATTATGAACTATATATGTCTCACACACTTAAAGTTGTATGGGAAGAGAATTCTTTCTCTATCTTTTTGGTTCACGAAGAACCTCATGAGATTCGTACACAACTCATCGCTCCAAGTCGCTGAAGGGTTTGGAGCCTTGAAAACAACATATGGATCAACGAACCCAATAGAATTGTCGTGTTTATCTCTGAGCTGAGTCATCTGATACCTGCAAAATATCGAGTCGATCCACAAGTATGTGTGTAAGAATACTACTATATACACATACTAGAGAGTTCAATGAAAACTATAAAAGAAACACTTACAAACAGTAGCAGCTAAGGAGCGATTTGTCCAGTGCGTCCATATGACATAGCTGGTGTAATTCCTCCATCTGGACTAAGATTAGGTCATCGCCACGGAAGTAGTGATGGTTCCGAATTCGGACAGAAATCCAATTGACATCACCGTCTTTAGAAGCCTTCATGCACCATTTGTTGATTGCAAACATCTGCGTACCAAGTACATGTAAGTGATTGGGGTTCATTAGACTCCTGCCCGGTGCAAAATTTCTCCTCCATTCATCAACTACTTCCGCTCGTGGAAACTCCAGCCCAGTAGCAATATTTTTAATGGTGTCGTACGGGAGACCGCTGTCAATAAAAAAATTGTCCATTGAGTCCATCTCAGACAAAGTGGTCTCTCTAGATTTCCTCTGTACTCTGCCCATGTTTGAACCATACTGATTTTGCACAACTAACGGGGACAAAGGTCTTGATATTTCCCCGAACTGTGGAACACCCTTTCCCACTTTCTTCTTGCTGGATTGTTGTTCTTTTGCGGACTTCATAAGAGAGCGTTCGTAATCTGATTTTCGCGGAGCCTTTCGGGCTTCACGCATCTTGATACCATGTTGGTCCACCCTTTTCCTTAACTCCTGCGGGTTTAACAAGAGGTAAGGCTTCTCCGGGTTCCTCTTCGCTTTAGCAGCGGCGTCACATTCCTCTAAAAAATTCCGCACATCTTTTTTCACTGAAATTTCTAACTCCTCATCAGTCTTTTCATAAGCTAATTTCTCTTGGGCTTTTTTCCTGATGCAGGAGCCTTCTTCTTTGGAGGTGGGGCCTTTGGTTCTGTGGCGGCGGACTGCTTCTTAGGGCCGCACGGTGGAGGCAGCGGTGTTGGAGCCCGCGGTGGAGGAGATGGTGGACCCGGTGGCGGTGTTGGAGCCCGCGGTGGAGGTTGTGGCGTTGGAGCCCGCGGTGGAGGAGATGGTGGGGCTGGTGGCGGTGTTGGAGCCCACGGTGGAGATCTTTGTGCAGGAGATGGGGTTGAAGCCGTGTCCTCCAACACATCGTCACCGCCCGCAGCACTCTGATGCGCTGGGGAATAATGACGAACTGGACTATAGTTCCTGCTATGCAAAACAACGAATGATGTGAGCATCCAACTAATATATACATATAGGAAGTTAGTGTAATAAAAATTGTTTCTCATTCACGCGCACACTACCTATGGTGAGGATCTTGATCAGTAGGAGGAGGTTGCGGCGGTGACACTCCAGGAATAATAATGAAGCGCTTGCGCCAGCAAATAAATGTCTTCTCTGCTTCACCTAAAGTCTTCTCCCCATCCCCCCCTTCGATTTCCAGTGCCACGCTGCCACAACCTGTCTCAACCCTATCCACCGAAACGCTAGCGTATCCGGCTGGCACTGGTTGACCATGGATTCTTGGTGTTCTTGTGCGGTCGATAGGGTTTACAACACCGACAGCCACCTTTTTCGTGGCATTTCCATCTGGAATGTGCAGCTCACAAGTAGTAAAAGGTTCTTTCACGTCATCCACGGGAAAGCGTAGCTTGGAGTCATCTTGAATGGTTGGTACTTCCGTGGAGGCGCAGCTGCTTTTCATCTGACCTGGGGGGCTAATGTTCGCTTGAGGATGCTGTGATGATGTACCTTGCCCACTCGTCATTTGACTAAGTGCCGCTTGCACTTGCCTTTTGATTTACTCCTGCATCCATTCTTCACGAGATTTCTCATGCTCTTGTGTTTGAAGAACATACTCCTCCAACTTGAAGAGTCGCTCTGCCTCCTCGTCCTTCTTTCTTTGGCGGCTTCTATAACTTTCTCGATCCGCTTCGAAGGAATGTAGCCACGAAACGGCCCCAAAGCCTCTCGTACGCCCACCGTGCTCAGGATTCTCCAGCGCGTACGTGAGTTCATCCTTCTCTCTGTTGGGCTTGAACTCGCCAGCCAACACCGCATTTCGTGCTTGAACTAGCCTATGTGCTGCTCTTGAAATTTGCGGGCCCCAATCAAGCTCCCCATCATTAGGGTTTATGGTTCCCCCATGAGCGTAGAACCAATTTCTGGACCGTTCACTCCAATTTCTTCTTATTGTCTCTGGGACTACCCCCTGGCAAGCATCTCGTGTTCTTGTCTCTCCCACTTTGGAAGGGCAGTCTTATAGCCACCTGATCCTAAATGATGGTGGTATTTCTTCTGAGCTGCATTCAGTTTGTTTACTCTGACCCGGGCCTCGCTCTCTTGTGATCTTTTGTACTGTACAAATTCATCCCAATCGGCCCTTATCTTGACATACGCCTTAGAGTTGAAATCTGGCGTCTCGTTCTTCAGCACAAAGGTGTGGTACAATTTCTTCTTCCAGTCCTGAAAAAGTGTGGCCATCTTCTTCATTGTCCACTCCCGAATTCGCCTCAGCAGCTCCTCATCATCCGTGTCAAACGAGAAATGAGCTTGGACGTCATCCCAGACTAGCTGCTTGTCAAGATTGGAGACATAACTGATCTCGGGAGCACTTCGCCTCTCTTTCCATTCACGGGCACTTATCGGAATCCGATCTCTCACAAGGAACCCACAGTGAAAGACATATTTCTTTGCATTGGGTCCTAGTGGTTGGCCTGTAGCCATATCGAATTCGGAGATTACATGACGGCCCTTCAACGGCCTCTTCGGCCCTCGTTTTGGTCTGCTCTGCCCTCGTTTAGGGGTTTGAGGGTTTAGAGTTAGGGGTTCGGGGTTTCGGGTTTTAGGGTTTCGGGGTTTAGGGTTTCGGGGTTTCGGGGTTTGAGGGTTTAGTGGTTTAGGTTCGAGGGTTTAGGGTTAGGGTTTTAGGTTTTAGGGTTTCGAGTTTTAGGCAATTCATAAAAATAACATGACAATTCATAAAAATAACATGACAATAACATATATTCGTAAAGAGTAATAAATACATGTTCCGACATGACACATGATTTTCTATGAACACATATTTCTAAGAGTAATAAATACATGTTTAAACATATCCTTGTCACGTGATTTACACACCGTGGACGAGAACGACGACGGCGGACAGCAGCGAGGATGACGACGGTGCGGATGACAGTGGACGGCGGCGAGGTCGGTGCAGCGGTCACCAGGACTACAGGTCGAACACATATTTGTTAGGTTAAAAAAACATATATATGATTTTCCTTTTTCTATAAATATATCTATTCATATTCATTATTTGTATATATCTATTTCTAGAAAAGAAGAAATGAAAAAGTTAAATAGAAAATAATCTATAAATATATATATCTATTTATATTTATTTTATATATATCACTTTCTATTTCTAAATACATATATATTTAGTTTCTATATATATCTATTTATATATCACTTTCTATATTTAGTTTGTAGATATATATTTCTTTTTCATTTCTTTTTTTTTACACTCTCACACACCCACTGCTGGACACTGCTACACACGCACACCACGCACACTGCACACGCACACACAAGCACAGGCCGTACGGCAGCGGCCCGGAGGACGGCGGCGGCGGCGCGGGCGGCGGCGCGGAGGACGGTGGTGAGGCCGAGGAGGACGGCGGCGGAGGGCAGTGAGGCCGAGGAGGACGGCGGCGCGGAGCTCGATGACGAGGAGGACGGCGGCGCGGAGCTCGACGGCGAGGAGGACGGCGGCGTGGACAGAGGCTCGTCGGCGAGGTGAGGGCGGCGGCGCGGGGCAAACGTCGATCTGGCCGGGAAGATTGGAGGGCACTGTGCCCTGTGCCCTATATACCCGGGAGGGCCTTTAGTCCCGGGGCGTATTACGCACCGGGACTAAAGGGTCTTTAGTCCCGGTGCGTAATACGCCCCGGGACTAAAGGGTTGGACCTTTAGTCCCGGGCGGGCTTACGCACCGGGACTAAAGCGGTCTTTAGTCCCGGTGCGTAATACGGCCCAGGACTAAAGGGTTCTTTCCCGCCACAGTTTTGGGTTTTCAGTATTTTGGGTTTTGTATTAAGTTTCCACTATATAAATATGTTGTAATTCTTGTTAATTGCTTAGTAAATTAAACAGTAGGCATAAAATTACTTAAAAATAACAGTTGTATATCCTTTAACCTTATTGTATAGTAGAAAATTTTGTAGCATAAATTCTTTTCTTTTTTTATAATAACGAATATAAATGTAAATAACCATTCATATTTGGTTAATGCAAAAATGTAATGTTCAATTTAAATTTAAAAAATTGTTGGCTTTCAATAGAAAATTTATTTTCATATCATTTGGACGTTAATCTTTTGTTTAAAACCTAAACAATCATTGCCCAATTTTGTTATACGCGACAGATGCAGTAGTTTTAGATTTTTAAATTTAGTTTTTTTAAATATATCTTAAATCTTTCTAATTGAACAGAAAATTGAATATTTGATATACTTTCTTTTAAAAATTAGTATGAGATTCACATCTAGAGAAGCACATAAATCAATGATCACTACTACTAAATGTATATATAAATCCATTATCAAATAAATGAAGTCTTAATTAATTAATTATTACATAATATATTTACAACTCACTGTTAAGCGGGCACAACTGTGAACCTCCTCTTGACATATGTCTCTTGGTTATGATCATTCCTTAATCATGGAGTTTCCTCATTGTTTAACAAAATGCTTGGGTCTTTGTTCACTTTGAATGGCGGAATTCGATCATCTCTTTCATAATCACCTGACATGTCTGACTTGTCCTCAATTCCGACAATGTTTCTTTTCCCTGAAAGAACTATATGGCGCTTTGGCTCGTTGACGATCGAGTTGTTATCATTTTTCCCTCTTTTTGGTTTTGTAGACATGTGTTTCACATAGAACACTTGACTCACATCTGTGGCAAGGACAAATGGTTCGTCTTTGTACCCAATATTGTTGAGGTCCACTGATGTCATCCCATACTCCTTGTCGACTGTTACCCCACCTCCGGTACCGGTCATCTTGACCCATTTACACCGGAACAAAGGGACTTTAAAATTAGGTGCGTAGTCTAGTTCCCATATGTCATGTATGCGGCCATAATATGTTTGTTTGTTCCCATTTGGATCCGTGGCATCCACGCGTACACCACTGTTTTGGTTGGTGCTCCTTGCGTCTTGGGCTACTGTGTAAAATGTATTCCCATTGATCTCGTACCCTTTGTACGTGCTGATATGCCACGATGGTTGTCTGGCCAACAAATAAAGCTGCTCATCTATGTTGTCATCACCCTGACATTGTTTTCGCAACCAATCGCCGAAGGTTTGCATGTGCTGACGTGTAATCCAAGATTCACTCTTCCCGGGCCACTTGGATCGAAGGAAATCCTTATGTACCTCGATATATGGATCTACCAATGAGGAGTTCTGTAGAACTGTGTAGTGTGCTTTATCGAAGTAATCGTCTCCTGTACCGATATATGTTTTCTTCCCTAGTGTTCCCTTGCCACTGAGTCTGCCCTCGTGTCGCGATTCAGGAACGCCAATCGGGTCAAGGTCTGGAATAAAGTCCACACAAAACTCTATGACCTCCTCTGTTCCGTAGCCCTGGGCGATGCTTCCTTCAGGCCGAGAACGGTTATTAACATATTTTTTCAGGACACTCATGAACCTCTCGAATGGGAACATGGTGTGTAGGAACACAGGACCGAGAATAATGATCTCCTTGACCAGGTGAACTAGGAGGTGTGTCATGATATCAAAGAAGGATGGAGGGAACACCAACTCAAAGCTGACGAGACATTGAACGACATCATTCTGCAAAGTAGAAAGTTCCTCTGGATTGATTGCCTTTTGTGAAATTGAATTGAGGAATGCACATAGCTTCACGGTGGCTAGACGTACATGTGGAGGTAGAATTCCTCTTAGAGCAACAGGAAGCAATTGGGTCATAAGCACATGGCAGTCATGGGACTTCAAGTTTTGGAACTTCTTCTCTGGCACATTAATTATTCTCTTTATATTGGAGGAGAATCCAGATGGGACCTTGATGTTGTTAAGGCATTCAAACATGCTTTCCTTTTCTTCTCTGCTAAGAGTGTAGCTAGCAGGGCTTAAGTACTGGCGCCCGTCATCTGTCTTCTCCGGATGCAAGTTGTCTCGTTCTTTCATGCGCTGCAATTTCTGTCGTGCTTCAAGTGAATCCTTAGGCTTTCCGTAGACACCCATGAATCCAAGCAGGTTCACACAAAGGTTCTTTGTCAGGTGCATCACGTCGATCGCATGGCGGACCTCTAGGACATGCCAGTAGGGTAGCTCCCAGAATATGGACTTCTTCTTCCACATGGGTGCGTGTCCCGAAGCGTCTTTAGGAACAGGTTCGCTGCCCCGTCCCTTTCCAAATACTACTTTCGTATCCTTCACCATTTCAAGTATATCATCTCCGGTTCGGTTACGAGGCTTGGTTTGGTGGTCTGCTTTACCTTTAAAATGTTTGCCTTTCTTTCTTACTGGGTGGCCCACAGGAAGAAACCGACGGTGCCCAACATACACGACCTTCCGACACTTTTTCAAAAATAAACTATCAAGGTCTTCAAAACAGTGTGTGCATGCATTATATCCCTTGTTTGTCTGGCCTGAAAGATTACTTAGAGCCGGCCAATCATTGATTGTTACGAACAATAAGGCTCGCAGGTCAAAGTGTTCCTGTTTGTACTCATCCCACACGCGTATGCCTGGTTTGCTCCATAGAAGTAGAAGTTCCTCAACTAATGGCCTCAGGTAGACATCGATGTCGTTGCCAGGTTGCTTCGGCCCTTGGATGAGCAACGGCATTATAATGAACTTCCGCTTCATGCATAACCATGGAGGAAGGTTGTAGATACATAGAGTAACTGGCCAAGTGCTATGACTACTGCTTTGCTCCGCAAAAGGATTAAAACCATCCGTACTTAAAGCGAACCTCAAGTTTCTAGCCTCATCTGTAAACTCTGGGAATTCTCTATCTATCGCTCTCCACTGGGATCCATCAGCTGGGTGCCTCAGCATATTGTCTACCTTACGGTCTTCTTTATACCACCGCAACATCTTTGCATTGTCCTTATTTCTGAACAAACGTTTCAAGCGTGGTATTATAGGAGCATACCACATAACCTTGGCAGGGATTTTCTTCCTGCTTGGACGTTCTTCACCCTCTACGTCGCCAGGATCATCTCGCCTTATCTTATACCGTGATGCTTCACATACCGGACATGCATCCAAATTCTCATATTCCTCCCCACGGTACAGGATGCAGTCATTAGGACATGCGTGTATCTGCTAGATTTCTAATCCCAAAGGGCAGACGACCTGTTTTGCTTCGTACGTAGTGGTGGGCAATTCGTTCGCTTTCAGAAGCATCTTTTTCATTATCTTCAATAACTGCCCAAATGCTTTATCGGATGTACCATTCTTTGCCTTCCATTGCAGCAGTTCCAGCGTAGTACCCAGCTTTTTTTGGCCATCTTCAGCAGTGGGATATAACAATTTCCTATGATCCTCTAGCATGCGCTCAAACTTGACCTTCTCCTTGTCACTTTCACATTCACTTTGTGCATCACGAATGGCATCACCAAGAGCATCAACATCAGCTGTCACATCTTCTGTCGCTGCCGCATCTTCTTCACCATCTCCCCCCACTGCATCATCATCAAAGGCACCGTACTGAGCAATAATATCAGCATGGGCCAATTCTTCTTCACCTTTTTCACCATCATCCATTACAACCCCCCTTTCTCCATGCTTCGTCCAACAAATATAGTTTGTTACGAAACCCGACTTCAACAAATGCGTATGAAGAGTCCTTGGGCATGAATATTCCTTCAAATTCTTACAGACGGCGCATGGGCAACACATGAAACCATCTTGCTTGTTTGCCTCAGCCACACCTAAGAAATAGTGCACGCCAACAATGAACTCTTTGGAGCGGCGATCGACATTATACATCCAATTGCGTGACAACATCTGCATTAAATATTACAACCATGCACTTAGTAGTTTCTCATGTTATTGCACAACACTCATGACATCACATGATTGATTAATTCAAACAAGCTTGACTACAACGAAGACTATCGCAGCTAGCACTAAACAAACTAAAAATAAAATGCACTTAAGCAACATAATTAGATCGCGTCCGATCCCAACTAAAATAGACAGATCATTCGCTTCATCAGCATGGATGGGCTGCTGCCGCTGACTCACTGCCTCATCACCTTCAGCGGCAACCTCCTGTGCAACAGAATTTCGTACGTGCTGAACGTACTCTTCCTCCCAGTACCAACCTTTACATCCGCCGGTGCCCTCCCACTGCAATTAGAACAAAGAATAAGAAATTTAAACAACATCATCAAGCAAAACCGATACGAATGAACCATATTAATCAAATGCGGGTAAATAATAACTCACCTCATGGTTCGGACACTTGTAGAATATACGACCCTTGTTGATTCCCTCTTTTTTCACTCGGTACTCCTTCACAATCTTCTGCTTACACTCGCCGCAAGCAATGAGAGGAAGATCCGGCCGCAAACGCTTCGGATCCCGATGATGAGAGGCTGAGGACCCGGTCACGGTTGCCATCTACTATATCCATGCTCATTTTTAAACTATTACATGCAAATTCCTAATTTTCTAAACAATTATAAATAAAAAAGACTCTAAATTTTTCTATTTGTTTAGATAATCGAAAAATATGATATAACAATACCAATTTCCACATTATCTACTCTCTATATTTATTGTTGCAAACTATTATAAATTCCACATTTTTCTAAAGAAAATATACTAAAAAGACACTAAAATTCAATATTACTCGTCTTGCATAAGTATGAAATATAGAATGGATACTACCTAGCAGTAGAAAACTATCAAGTGATTGTGATGAACCAATTTAAACTACTCAACTCTCTATGCTTGTTCTTGCAAAGTATATATTTTAATTAAATTCCTCTCATATTCAAAAGACATGGTAGGAGATGAAAATAGTTACCTCTAAACGCAAAGAGATGATGACGGAGTCGAAGAAGATCACCAATTGACGCCGGAGACGAAGAACAATGAAGAACAAGCAATAGCAACAGCAAGAACAAGCAAGAAGCTCACTGAAATTTGAATGTCTCTGGCTCGGGGGAGGAAGAAGTTGGCTGGTTATAAAACCAGGAGCTCTAGTCCCGGTTCGTATTAAAAACTGGGGCTAAAAGGTGATCATTTATCCCGGGGCAAGCCACAAACCGTGGCTAAATCTTTAGTCCCGGTCCGTGGCACCAACCGGGACTAAAGAGTGTCCTTTAGTCCCGGCTGGTAACACGGACCGGGACTAAAGGGTCCCTGCCCCGGCAGCTCTGCGCAGTAGCCGTTGGGGCAGGCCCTTTAGTCCCGGTTCGTGTTACCGACCGGGACTAAAGGGTCTATTAGTCCCGGGCGGCAAAAACGCCGAGACTAAAGGCGATTTTGAGAATCGGCCTATGACCCTGTTCTGTAGTAGTGACTCTAGGACTATAAAGCTTGTTAATACGTGCAGTCATATACTCCCCTTGTTTCAAATTAATTGTTGTTTTAGGTTTTCATGTCACAAGTTTGATATAAAACATATGGACAATTTTTATATCATAAATATCAACCGAGTTGTTACGTTATATACTCTGCTCACAAATATGAGTGTGTGTTTTTCTTCTTTTCATCATCGAACAGAAAAATGAGCGGGCTCTTCGTGCTGAGAGCTCTCAAATTAGGCTGTATCATTCTTGCGCGGTTATAGTTTTGATGCTGTTACTGGCTTACTGCATAAGTGTGTATTGATGGTCAAAGTCGACTTTTTGAATATTTGATGTTGTATTAGAGCAACTCCAACGGTTTTGCATTTTTTATTTGGCAAAACATGAAATTTGCCAACACTCAAATCAATATGGGGAGGAGAGAAAAAAGTTATCTCCAACGGTTTGACAAAATTGACTTGCCAGAATCTTAAAAAAAGAAACTCGGCGGCGCGGGAGGGAAGAGCGCGCGCGGGAGTAGTACACGAGACGGAATGCCAAGCCGGTCGCGAGTTTGTATATATGTCAATCCATCTCAGGATTTTGTCAAGTTAACAAAAATGCAAAGCCCATTTGTCAAACCGTTGGATAAGAGTTTTGTAGATTTTTTTGCAAAAATAAGAATGCAAAGTCCATTTGCAAAATCGTTGGAGTTGCTCTTAGGTGCTTGGGGCTAATAATGGGTTTACTAATTTTTTAGCCCAAACTTCAATTAATTGTTTGACAACTAGATAATCAACCTCCACTAGTTTAAGCTAAATTTTAGTTCAAATAGTAACTATCATATCTTATCCAAACAAACTCTAGTGTTACTACAAGTTGATGGTTAAAGTTAATTTTTAACACGGTGACTTAGAGTCAAATCATATTTTTACTCTCTTGGTTTATGAATATATTAACTTTTAGATTTGACCTAAGTCAAAAATTTTAAAATTTAATAAAATTGTGTATACAAAAGAGTACTTATATCTATAGCACCAAAAAAATAGTTTCAGGTTCTCTAGATGTCATAAATATTAATTTTTTACACAAAATCCAGTTACATTTTTACAAAGTTTAGCTTGAGACAACTCAAGAAATTAATTTATTCAAGGACCATAGAAGTATTTTTTTTTCAAATGACATAGTATAAACGCAGACAATCGTATTTCTACGAGACATAAATACATCTTACCCACATAAGCACATCCAAAAGAAGGAAAGAGTAACACTGTTAAATTTTAGAGAGAAAAAAAACAAGCATCCGCAAGTGTAAACTAGTAAGTGGGACATACTGCACCACATTAATTTAACCAGATAAGCTACATTTACTTTTTAATTATAATTTTATTTAATAGGGACTGTTTCACGGATGGATTTGATTTGGGAAAAAGAACCGTGTGGGCTGGGCAGAGAGGGAAAAACGAAGGAAAACATCAATTCCAATGGTTCTGGACCAGCTACTCTGACTTCTAGGCCTAACGCTCAAGTCCATGACTAGATGGGCCAGCCCGTTCCACTAGTTGCCTGACGGAGGATAATGGAGTTCGATACTTCCCTACCCATGATTCATATGTATGCCCACTCTAAAAAGCTTGGCTTGAAATTTCAAACTAACTGGTTCCAGATTGAAGTTTGGTCTGAAATTAAGTGTTTCTATGTGCATGCTAAGCTGTAATTTGTTTTTTTTCTTATAAACAAAGTTCATTTACATGTGTATGGGTGGTGCAATTAGCAACAACCAAACCACGCGGGTCCAAATTTAAGTATGGTTTGGGCATACAAAGGTCCCGTTTGGAATTTCCTTCTAAATATCTCTTGATTTTTAGAGCACTCCAAGAGACTTTTTTTTATTCTTCTTTATTGATAGAACTGAGGTTTTTTTGATAAAAAGTGCACTCTAATAGTTCTTTTAGTTAGATCTCTAAATATTATCATCCTCTATTCTGGATTTCTCGTTAATTAAATATAAAATAGGGTTTTAATCTCTATAATGCATAGAAGATATATAGAAAAACTGTTAAAGGGTGAAAAAAGTATAGAAAACGATTTGTATTCAAATGACTTCGTAAATAATGATTTAGAGAGTAAAGTTAAAAAAAGACTCTTAAAGATGTTACTTAAAAATGTTACTCCCTCCGTTCTAATTTATAAGATATTTTAGTTTTTCTAGATACATAACTTTCGCTATGTGCTTAGAAATATACTATGTCCATATACATAGTTAAATCAATCAATGAATTTTGAAAAAGCAAAATGTCTTATAGTTTGGAATGGAGTATTACTCTAAAAATCTTGTGCAGGAAATTTTTTTTCTCACTCTTTACAAATTGAGTTGGGAGTATCCCACCATGTGCTTGTTAGATTTATTATGGGCCAAGCCCATTAATATATTTAATAAATCAATAACTCTATCGTGTGTAATGGTGGAATTATTGTTTGTACCGGATTGGAATTTAAAGGGACGTTGACTCAACTATATGGTGGGAATTATTTCATCTAATTTGAGAAGTTGAGAAACAGACAGAGACAGGCAGACAGGTAGGAGTGGAGTGTTAATTTTTTGTTAATGCCCATTAACTACGGGAGTTACAACTCCTCTGCATCACGTCTCCTGGCCTTCTGCATTCCATAATCTCTTCGCCTCCGTGCAGGAATGTTGGTTCCTTTACTCCAAGGAAATATAGGAGCCGTACCATCTCCTGTATTCTTGTCTCTCATGTGGAGATCACAGAACACTTCCTCTCTCTCTTGTGAAGAACAGAGAAGTCTTCCTCTCTTTCACGTGGAGAACAGAGAGCAAACACATATTCCAGAACTCAGTTCCGTTGTAGGAAAGACGTCTTCATCTCGTTCGTCCGCGCGCACGGAGGAGCGAGAGGGCAGGCGCCTTCGGAGCCGGTGTCGTTCGAGACCTTGCACGGGGGATCGGCAATTAGTTTTTTGGGGAGCGACTACCCGACTGCTCAAACCATCTTCGCCGCCATTCGTCTTCTTCAGGAGGATCACCGTCATTGTCTTCTTCCCGGCGAAGTTGCTACTGTTCATCTTCTTCCCGGCGATTTCCTGGTGAACCGGTCGTCTTCTTCCTTGTGGTCTTCATCTTCCTCGTCTCCAACTACTGCGACATGACCAAGGAAATTGGACAAGGATCTGGATCTTCTCTAAGGATGGGAGGGTATGAACTTCTCATCTCCTCTCTGTTTTTCGTAACTCTGTTTTTTGTTTCGTCATGTTGTTTCAGTAGTATTGTTGAACATGTTGCAGTAGTTGTCTTATATTGTTTCATAAGTTTTCCAGTGCTGCTGTCTGTTATATACTATGGTTACTGTCTGTTACATATTTCCTGAATGTTGCAGTAGCTCTGTTTTGTAGTTTCAGTAGTTGCTGCATATATGTTTCAGTAAGCCTGTTACGACGTTTCACATGCTTTTCTGCAGTAGATGATATGTTATGTTTTATCATCATATATATGATTCACATGCTTATTTCACATATGTGTCATACTGTTATCGTTATATGTGATATTATAAAATCACTAGTATATTATCTCTTACATGTCGTCATCATGATGTTAATTTATGGAATTAAAATGACATGGAAATTGTCTTTATTTCTAACAATCCAAAAACCTAATTATAGACATTTTTGTATCAGTGGTTTTGTTGCCGTGTTAAAGCTTGATGCTTTTATTGGGAAAAACTTCTTGGTATGGCGTGCTAAAATGGAATTATGGCTAATTGCTATGTCATGTTATCATGTCGTTGATGGCAAGCCTGCTAACTTGTCTCCTGAGGATGAGGCTAAGTTTAAGGCTGATGACAACCTCTTTCGAGGAGCAGTAATTAGCGCACTTGATGCAAAATTCCAGAAAAGCTACATCATACTTTCCACAGGTAAAGAGCCGTGGGATGCACTTGTGGGAAAGTTTGGAGTTACCGATGCTGGTAGCGAGCTGTATCTTATGGAGCAACTGTATGACTACAAGATGGTTGAGAACCGATCTGTAGTGGAACAGGCTCATGAGATTCAAGCACTAGCAAAGGAACTTGAGTTTTTTCCTTGTTCTCTTCCTAACAAGTTTGTGGCTGGCAGTATTATCGCTAAGCTGCCACCATCATGGAAGGACTTTGCTACCTCTCTCAAACATAAGAGACAAGAGTTCAATGTGGAAGAGCTCATTGGTACTCTTGATGTTGAGGAGAGGGCGAGAACAAAGGACAATGGAAAAGGTGTTGAGACCTCTACTGCCAATGTGGTGCAGAAGAGAAACTCCAAATTCCGCAAGTACAAGAAGAAGAAAAACCAGAATAAGCAACATAACATTTCTAACACCAATCAGACAGCACAATTTAAGAAAAAGGACAACAACAACAACAAGAAGAAGGGAGTATGCTTTGTCTGTGGTAGTGAGGATTATTGGGCAAGTGAGTGCCCTGATCACAAGTACCACCAGGACAATAAATCAGCAAATTTTGTGACTACTGACAATGGTGAAGGAACATCTGGGTATGGTAATTCTTTACCATTCGTTCTTTCCGTTTGTAATTCACCTGAGTGGTGGATGGACAGTGGTGCAAATATACATGTGTGCTGATGTATCTCTATTTTCCTCCTACCAGGTCGGGAGGTCTGGCGCCTTGTTGATGGGAAATGGGTCACGTGCTCATGTTCTTGGTGTTGGTACAGTCATTCTGAAGTTTACTTCGGGAAAGACGGTGTCATTGAAGAGCGTGTAGCATGTGCCCTCTATCAAGAAGAATCTAGTTAGTGCTTCCATGTTGTGCCGAGATGGCTACAAATTTGTTCTTGAGTCGAATAAATGTGTTGTTTCTAAACATGGTATGTTTATTGGTAAAGGATATGATTGCGGAGGTTTGTTCCGCTTATCGTTGCATGATGTGTGTAATAAACTAGTGAATTCGGTTAATATTTCTAATGAGTCAGATTTATGGCATTCACGTTTTTGTCATGCAAGTTTTGGCTGTTTAATGCGGTTAGCAAATCTGAATTTAATTCCTAAATTTAACTTGGTCAAAAAGTCTAAGTGTCATATGTGTGTTGAATCAAAACAACCCCGCAAGCCACACAAGGCTACTGAGACGAGGAACTTGGCACCTCTAGAACTTGTGCATTCCGATCTATGCGAGATGAACGGAATTTTGACTAAAGGCGGTAAAAAATACTTTCTCACCTTTATAGATGACTCCACTAGGTTCTGCTACGTGTATCTCCTAAAATCAAAAGATGAAGCATTTAATTATTTTAAGGCCTATAAAGCAGAAGTTGAGAACCAACTTGAGAGGAAAATAAAACGTTTAAGGTCCAATCGTGGTGGAGAATATTTCTCTAATGTGTTCGATGAGTTCTGTGCGGAACATGGGATTGTTCATGAGAGGACACCGCCATACTCACCACAATCCAATGGGATTGCTGAAAGGAAAAACCACACTCTAATAGAGCTGGTGAATGCAATGTTGAGTACTGCGGGATTATCCAAAGAATGGTGGAGTGAGGCGATTTTGACAGCGTGTCATGTCCTGAACAGGGTTCCAACAAAGAACAAAGAGATCACACCATTCGAGGAATGGGAAAAGAGAAGATTAAATCTCTCATATTTACGCACTTGAGGTTGTTTGGCTAAAGTGAATGTGCCAATCAACAAGAAGCGTAAACTTGCGCCTAAAACTGTTGACTATATTTTCCTAGGTTATGCTTTTCACAGCGTTGGATATAGGTTCTTAATAATTAAATCTAATGTTCCTGATGTGTATGTTGATACAATCATGGAATCGAGAGACGCAACATTTTTTGAGAATGAATTTCCAATGAAGAATACACCTAGTGAAACAATTGAAACAAGTCATGAGACTATAATTGCCCATGAACCAAAACAAATAGATCATACTGAGGATACTCATGTGCACATCCCTGAGAAGGATGACACTGTAGTCACTCGAAAGAGTAAGAGACAAAGAGTTGCAAAATCCTTTGGTGATGACTATATAGTGTACCTTGTGGAAGACACATCAACCACCATTAGACAGGCATATTCCTCTCCTGATGCTGACCTATGGAAGGAAGCAGTAAGGAGTGAGATGGAATCTATTATGTCTAATGGTACATGGGAGGTCGTTGACCGTCCTTATGGTTGTCAACCTATAGGCTGCAAATGGATATTCAAGAAAAATCTTAGGCCTGATGGTACCGTTGAGAGGTACAAGGCAAGGCTTGTGGACAAAGGATACACCCAAAAGGAGGGTGAAGATTTCTTTGACACCTATTCACTAGTTGCTCGTTTGACTACAATTCGCACTTTGATCGTCGTGGCAACCTCATATGGTCTTATCATTCATCAGATCGATGTTAAGACAGCTTTCCTAAATGGAGAGTTGGATGAGGAGATCTATATGGATCAGCCAGAGGGCTTTATTGCGGATGGTCAAGAGAACAAGGTGTGCAGGTTGTTAAAGTCATTATATGGCCTGAAACAAGCACCTAAGCAATGACATGAAAAAATTGACAATACTCTACTTGCTGATGGCTTTGTTGTCAACGAAGCTGACACATGTGTGTATTATCGGTATGGTGGGGGTGAGGTTGTTATGTTGTGCCTTTATGTTGATGACATATTGATCTTTGGATCAAATCTCAATGTGATTGAGGAAGTTAAGAAACTTTTGTCAAGCAACTTTGACATGAAAGATTTGGGAGAAGCGGATGTCATTCTGAACATCAAGTTAATTAGAGAAGGTGATGGTGGGGTAACTTTGTTACAATCCCATTATGTGGAAAAAGTGTTAA
This sequence comes from Coix lacryma-jobi var. lacryma-jobi, assembly GCA_009763385.1. NCBI lineage: Eukaryota > Viridiplantae > Streptophyta > Magnoliopsida > Poales > Poaceae > Coix > Coix lacryma-jobi. Next base: position 125,192,873 of record CM019829.1, read on the forward strand.
GTCACTTTGGTTATAGTGACTGTAACCTTGCTCCTACACCTTATGACCCTAGCGTGCTATTGCGGAAAAACCGAAGAATAGCAAGGGATCAATTGACATACTCCCAGATCATTGACTCGCTTATGTACCTTGTGAGTGCAACAAGGCCTGACATCTCATATGTTGTGAGCAAACTGAGTAGGTTTGTGTCCAAACCTGGAGATGATCACTGGCGTGCTCTTGAGAGAGTGTTGCGGTACCTGAAAGGTACTATGACTTACGATATTCATTATACCGGACACCCAAAAGTGCTAGAAGGCTATTGTGATGCCAACTGGATTTCTGATGCTGATGAGCTTAGAGCCACGAGCAGATATGTGTTCCTGCTTGGAGGTGGCGCTGTTTTCTAGAAGTCTTGCAAGCATACTCTCATTACGAAGTCTACCATGGAAGCATAACTCACAGCATTAGACACTGTTAGGGCTGAGGCCGAGTGGCTTCGTGAACTTCTGTTGGATTTACAGGTGGTTGAAAAATCGATACCGGCTATTTCCATGAACTGTGACAATTAAACTGTGATTGCGAAGGTCAACAGTTCCAGGAGTAACATGAAGTATACAAGGATGTTAAGAGAAGATTGAAATCTGTTAGAAAGTTAAAAACCTTTGGAGTTATAACGTTGGATTATGTCCACACGTCGAATAATCTGGCAGATCAATTCACTAAGGGATTATCACGAAATGTGATAGAAAATGCATCGAGAGAGATGGGTATGAGAACCATGTGAAAATCTAATATAGTGGTAACCTGCTCTATGTGATCGGAGATCCCGTGAAGTAGAGTGGTGAAACAAGCTATAAATAGGTTGAGAGGAAAGTTCCCTTTTGAACCTATCTCTGATGCATAACTTTCCTTCTGTAAGGCAAGTTGGTATTTACCTTAATGTATTCCAAGAGTCTTATAAAGATGAGATGTTGTCCTACAGAACATCTTATGAGGAATACACCTATATGAGTCAGACTGCTGGTCATAGTCTATGGGATTTGGGCGGTCCCTAAATACTCATGAAAGGCACTGAAGTGTGACTTATATGCTTCAAACAGCGGGGATGTCTGTTGCAGCCTAGTACCAGCAAAGGACTTGAGTGAATCTCACCTCACGCAAAACTGTCAATTCAAGGCATAGTCCATTGTTCAATTGTGACTGAGTGAAACTCTTTCTCTAGGTGGATGTTCAACTTAATAGTCTCCATCGAAACACTGGTATATCAAAGAACTGAGATTCTAGAACTTCACTGTTACAAACCCTAGAGTTTGGTGAGGATTGTTAGATTTATTATGGGCCAAGCCCATTAATATATTTAATAAATCAATAACTCTATCGTGTGTAATTGTGGAATTATTGTTTGTACCGAATTGGAATTTAAAGGGACATTAACCCAACTTATATGGTGGGAATTATTCCATCTAATTTGAGAAGTTGAGAAACAGACAGAGACAAGCAGGCAGGCAAATATAGGAGCCGTACCATCTCCTGTATTCTATTCTCTCTCGTGTGGAGATCAGAGAACACTTCCTCTCTCTCTTGTGAAGAATAGAAAAGTCTTTCTCTCTTTCACGTGGAGAACAGAGAACAAACACATATTCCAGAACTCAGTTCCGCTGTAGGAAAGACGTCTCCATCTCGTTCGTCCGCGCGCACGGAGGAGCAAGAGGGCAGGTGCCTCCGGAGCCGGTGCCGTTCGAGACCTTGCACGGGGATCAGCAATTAGGTTTTTGGGGAGCGACTACGCGACTGCCCAAACCATCTTCGCCGCCATTCGTCTTCTTCAGGAGGATCACCGTCATTGTCTTCGATCTTCGTGGCGAAGTTGATGTTGTTCATCTTCTTCCCGGTGATTTCCTGGTGAACCGGTCGTCTTCTTCCTTGTGGTCTTCATCTTCTTTGTCTCCAACTACTGCAACATGACCAAGGAAATTGGACAAGGATCTGGATCTGCTCTAAGGACGGGAGGGTATGAACTTCTCATCTCCTCTCTGTTTTTTGTAACTCTGTTTTTTGTTCCATCATGTTGTTTCAGTAGTACGGTTGAACATGTTGCATTAGTTGTCTTATATTGTTTCATAAGTATTCCAGTGTTGTTTTCTGTTATATATTCTGGGTTACTATCTGTTACATATTTCCTGAATGTTGCAGTAGCTCTGTTTCCTAGTTTCAGTAGTTGCTGCATATATGTTTCAGTAAGCCTGTTACGATGTTTCACATGTTTTTCTGCAGTAGATGATATTTTATGTTTTATCATCATATATATGATTCGCATGCTTATTTCACATATATGCCGTACTATTATGGTTATATGTGATATTATGAAATCACTAGTATATTATCTCTTACATGTCGTCATCATGATGTTAATTTATGGAATTAAAATGATATGAAAATTGCCTTTATTTTTAACAGTGCTTCCTCGACTGTTTTGCCTAGATGAGCTGTACTGGTTCTAAATTTTACTTAGGTAATTCTTGGTTGAATATAATATCATGTTTGGTTTGAGGGTTACCTCCGCCTGGTATTAGGAATTAGTCCGTACGTCCCTTTTTCAAGGAATGAACCGGCTTTTGAAATTGGATTGCTGAAATAAACAAATAAAACTACTCGATGACAGCCGTCATGACGATATTTTGAGGCTTGGATGTAGAATCGAATAATTTCGGACGTACTAAGGGGTGTTTGTTTCCCACTCCCTAGAGTTTAGTCACTAAAATTTAGTGGATGTGACTTTAGTGGTAGTGTTAAAAATGATTTTTAGTGGGTGTTTGGAACTTTAGTGACTAAACTTTAGTGGCTAAACTCTAGAGGGTAGGAACCAAAGACCCCCTAATCTGGCAAATCAAACACGCTATTAGAGGATGTTTGGTTCCTACCCTTAGAGTTTACCCACTAAAGTTTAGTCACTTTTAGTCACTAAAGTTTCAAAGACCCCTACTTTTAGTCACTTCTAACACTACCACTAAAGTTACCTCTACTAAACTTCAGTGGCTAAACTTTAGTGGGTGGGAACCAAACACCCCCTTAGTTCATGTGGTGGTCCTGTCGGTGTTTGTTAACCGGTAACTCGTCTTGAGGAATCTCACACGATTTGTTCGGTGGGGATCGACGTTCGTAGAACTCGACGAGTACACAGGGACAACGATTTATACTGGTTCAGGCCACTTAATAGCATAATACCTTACGTCCAGTGGCGGCGTGTGCCTTGTGTTATGATTCAAGATTCAATGATAGGTGTCGGCGCCCGCTTCCTCTTATATATCCGGGTGAAGCACGGCGTATACCGAGTCCTAGTCGGTTACAACAGAGGAGTCCTATTCTAATTACAAGACTTCCTTTAAGAACTCGACTAAGTTACAATGAGAGTCCTAATCCATGTACACTTCGTATCAAGTCTTTGGATCTCCCGTGTCACCCAGGGTTAGTCGGAGTAATCATCTTCTGATGATATCTCTGACATCCTGGTCCGTCAAGCCCCCGAGCTCTTCAAGATTTCTCTAAAACGTTATCTTCTGGTTTCTCTTTGAGAATCTCCGAGTAATGTCTTGAGAAATCTTGAGGTGGTCTGTAGGTAAAAAACTTCCATAGTGTGCACTTTTTCCTAAAAAGTGCACCCATAGGGTGTAGCCCCCGAGCCTCTTGTTATTTATAATAACTTTGAGGATCTTTTGAGCCTTTTCTGAGTAATCTTTTGCTAAGAAAAAACATTTCCTTTATGGTATATACCTAGTAGCCCCGAGCCTGAGTTCCGAGTACCTGAGTACTTGGGGTCTCCAATATATCATCCGGGTAAACCATAAGGATGGCAATAAGTTAGAACATGACACTGATCTATATCTTAATCCCTTCGAGTAATAAATATCCGGCTTCAGGTGGGTAATGTTTTCATCAAACATCCCTTTTCACCCCCACTGAAAAAAATACCGCAAGGACAATCAATAATTGATTAGTGACTGTTTCAATTGTCCTCATTGATGATTCTTGTCGTGTTCTGCAACTGCAATACTTTTGTCGGCTTGCTCTTGAAGTAGACACGTGAAGCTAACCCGTCACTGGAGCCAGGCTTCACATGTGCAACAGTGCGTAGAAAAGTTTATTGCTCTCTGGTTACTTACATTCGTGAACTATGTCCATAGACCAGGAGCGGCCGCCTATAAATACCCTGCCTGGGGAGCAAGGAAGCCACACCTTCTTGAGTGTATGACTTCTCTTAGTCTCTTTGAGTATTATAGTATCTGTAGCGGAAATGTCTGAGCCCCTGGGTGTCTTCCTTATGTAAGATAGTTGAGGTGTCCAGAAGAACTCTTGTGAAGGGACCATCTGTTAGGGTGGTTTCCAAGTGGTCGCAAGCAGAGGGATACAGAGGTGCGCCGAGAAGAACTCTTGTGACTCCCGCATCGCGGGCAACCTCGGGGTCACAGGTTGTCAAAAGGCGCTAGGGTTAGGGCCCTACTACCGAGTTCTTTGTGTACTGAGGTAGAGCCTTAAACCCACCCTGGGATGCACTGAAAAGATAGTGTCTACCCAAGGTTCTGTGTCTGCTTTACTGCGTCTCACTGAACCCTGTCCTTGGTGCGGCGTGCATCAAGACTCTATACCTTGATTACACTAGAGTAGCGTTTTACATCCTGAGTGAACTTGTATTTGGAAGTTGTTGTATCTCAAAATGTATCCGTATATCTCTGTTGTAATTCCGAGTACTAATTAATAAGATCCGGGTACTTGGAATATTTTCCGAGTCCTTTTTTCTTTTCCTCCGAGTACTAAATGTGCCTTGTGAAAGAATAAAATTATCTGTTGTACGAGTTGCCCGTTCATTGACTCTGACGCCGTCTGAAATGTCCCCCAACCATTAGGGTTTCGAACGGTTCCATAACGCCGTTTGGAAAAGGTGAACGGTTGCCGAAACAGATCTATAATAAGCCGCCATTGAGCTTACAATTTCTTCATTCTTTCATCAAGCCATAGCCTTCAGAGCAGGGAATCCCATAGCCAATCCCTTAGTTGATGCGCAGAAAGTCCCTTGTCATCAACATGGGTCCCAAAAAACAATCCGCAGCTGAGAAGAAGAAGGCGAAGATCACCGGCGGGAGGCCGTGCCACCCGTGCCCTCCAACAGATGTGCTAGCTTGGAAAGCGCCAGATACCAGAGAATCGGAGCTCGCTTTCTTGGCGTAGCAAGGATTACTCCGGTCATAGCCAATAGATGGGTGGAGGGTACCTACTAATCATCGCGCACCAGCTCCCAACATGACGGAGATAGTGATGTTCAAGTCTTTCGTGGAGCGCGGATTGGGGCTTCCAGCATCCGATTTCTTCAGAGGATTGCTGCACTACTATGGTTTGACTCTCAACCATATTACTCCCAATGTCTGCTTCCACATTGCTATCTTCGCTCATCTGTGTGAAGCTTTTCTGGGGATTTGCCCCTCTTTTACTCTTTTTCGTTATTTCTTCTGGGTTAAGTGTCAACCCAGTGATGCGTGTGTAGAAGTAGTCGGAGGAGCTAGTTTCCAGCTTAGGCTAGAAGTAGCTACTCAATATATCTCTGTAGTATTGTCGGAATCCGTTCATGAATGGGCGAGTGGATGGTTTTACATTGCCAACCCACCACCGGCCCTTCGTCGTCATGATGGATGGCCACCCCAAAAGTCCCGCGAGTGGAAGGACAAGATCTCTGCTGAAGAGGTAGAGACTATCCAACCATTGATCGACATGATAGCGGCATTGAAGCTGAGTGGATTGACTGGTTATACCGTCGTCCAAGACTTCATTGCGCGTCGGATCCATCCGCTGCAGCAGCGAGCCAATTTTGGCTTCGAATACCTTGGCGTGAAGGACCCGGGTTGGCATGATGCTGAACAATTGTCCAACCAAGAGATTCTGAGGAGGATGAACCGACTGTTGAAGAGCCGTGAACATCTTGTTCCAATGATGATGACTTTCTTCGCCATCAACCCTCCTCCAGAGATAAGTAGTTGGGGGTATCCGTCTTTTAGATTCTTAATAGATATCCTCCTGACTGGATATTATCTTCTTCTTCATAGGACCAAGGACAGAATAATAATGACTGTCCACCCCTACCCCAGTGACTCAAGAAGGCGGAGGCATTATGTTGACACCAAAAGCGGCGCATTGTGCCAATCACACAGCAAGCCGAAAAAGCTAGCTTCGAACGTGGCTCGGGTGCTCAGAAGTCCGGTGCGTGCCAGTCAGTTTGCCCTGCAACTAACAAGGGAAAGAAACTATTAAATACAAAGCTGGAACATGCCGGGTGTGACCAGACAGTTCCAAAATATACGGCCCTGAAGCCACTTACGACGACATATAGCTATGAAAGCTATCTGCCAACAAGCTCAAAGACTATTCGGCAATATGAACGAAGTTACGTGAATAACGAGTTGCCGAATACGTTTGCATGAAAATTGTACTTGCATGGTGTATTAAATATGAGTTAAAGCTTAACCAATCTCGATCGTACAACCGAGCTGGGGTCCATGGGGATTGAACATACAAACCAAGCATAATTAAACTAATCTAAAGCCTGCACCTGCCGCACGACACCTAGCTTTATCATAGATCAAACATACTTAACATGCATGAACCCTCACCACGTAGTGATCTAGATACGATCAAATCGGCTATTACGAACAATAGATCCACTGCATAAAAGACCTTACAAAAATGAATATGAAAGGACAGGATAGATCTGTAAAAGATAGAGCCGAACCGAGCGAAATCTAGATTGGGCAATAAAGTGTTGCAACGAGATAAACGTAACAATACATATAACACAAGGTAACTTAATGAATCTATTAGATCTTGCCAAACCTAATAGAGCCGATAACTATCTCATTTATGCTAAGCTTATCAAGCAAGCGCCTGCCGCACGGTACTTACTCATAATCTTAACACAAACTAAGACTTCTCGATCATCAAGTAATGATCCGCCGCATGATCATTACCAACAAGCGAGACTACTTGCATCACGCCTAAATCCGCCGCACGATACTAGACATAATAGCAAGGTTGTCGGGACTTACGGAGGTCGACGGATCGATGACTCCTCTCGAAGAACACGACGACACGACTTGGACTCGAAGATGGCACGGGGCCGGTTTGGTTGTATTGATTGTTGAACGTCTTTACAATGGCCTCAGGGTTTATATTTATACCCTGGTGTCCTATGAGTCCTAGAAGGACACGATTACAACGACAAAATTAGGAAACTATCTAAAATATGACGCCTTCTGCTCCAAGCTTCCCTTAATAACCGGCGCGCGCTAAAAATGATGAGATCCTCGTTGCTAAATCTTCTGACATGCCGCATTTGTCGTCTTCTGGCGCAAACCGACCTTAATCTGATATAGCCGACCGCAGCGTCATATTGCCGAACCTGCTCGCCGTTGACTAGTCGCCTTCACAGCCTTGCCGAATACATTGAGTTAGCCGACCGCGTTCGCTGTCTGCCGAATCCCTTAGGTGGTGACTCCTCCCGAACCTGCACCGTGCTGGCCCACTTGTCATAGTGCGAAAATTATGTGTTAACACATTACTCTCGAGGGTCCCATTTGAAGTGAGGACCTTCGCCATGAGTCAAGCTCTCCTAGTGATATTGATTGGTTAGACTCAGACTCGACTAACTCTAATGTCATGCTCATAGATCCCGAAGCCGAGAGTAGCCGGAAGAGGTCTCCAAGTCCGCTCTAGGGAGCTAGAGATCCAGTCCCAAAGAAGGCTCGCACTGGTAATCGTCGTGCTTGTCGAAAAATCCTTTTATCAACAGAATTGGCTGAAAAGCACTGTAATACGGGTGCTCCTGGTAAGGGAAAACCCGAGTACTTTACAGACTTCATGCTTTGGATTTAATAAATCTTTGTCTTATATCTTTATTTGATGTAGACGCTGAGACGGCTCAAGGAGCTTCAAGTGGAGCTGCTACTGAAGAAGTTCTGGCCACAGACCCACAACCGAAGAAACCACTCTTGAAGCTGCCGTGGGTATTGAAGCTTGTTAAGTAAGTCGTATTACTTGTCTTTAAAATGCTCATATGCTTTTTAGCATTATTATGAACACTCGTCTATTGTAGGAAAGTGAAGCCGATCGCTATATCCTCAAGTAGTGCTACCGAAATCCGGACGGTGGAGGAGTCGGAGGCACAGGACAAAGACAGATCCAGCGTCCCTCCTGTCTCTAGTCAGGTGAATACTTTGCCAGGCTCCTCCCCATCTGGTACCCGTGTCGATACAGCACCTGAAGTGGACATGCTTCCCTTGCCTCAGGTTGGTGTTCCATATTCGATCTTTCGCTCTGCCGCTCAATTGGAGTTTGACAGAGTGATGAACGAGTAGTTTTTTCGCACTCGACAACCTGATGAACCCACTTTGGAGATGGTTCGAGCTGAGATCAATGCTGAAGCTTCGGATCCTCCGTAGGAAGAGTCCAAGGCTGTCCCCGAGTCCTCTAGCCAAGGGTCGAGACTTGAAGTCGTGGGGTACAACCCGGATCTCATTCGGCTGAAGGAGTTGAGTGAGCAGGTGATGGCACCTGCCGCAGCACTCCGACAATTTGTTGAGGTAACCCTTTTGAAATCCTCGTTGCATTTTGTTATCACATCCGGGTAATTTATATTGCTATCTCTGTGCAGGGCTTTGATGTAAAAGTGACTGAGCAGATCACTCGGATCCGCCAAGAGCTTTCTCTTGAGAATCAACAGCTCAAGGACTACATCGCTCAGGATCAGATTAGCCAAAAAGTAGCCACCCAAGTCCTTCATAATCGCATCAACGAGCTTCAAAACAATCTCAAGGTTGTTGTTGATGAGAGTGACGCGGCAAATCAGCGGGAGCTTGAGTTACTCGGCAAGCATGCTGCCTCAGAGCAGAAACTTAAGGATGTTGTAAAGTCTTCCAAGAAGCAGCTTACTGGTAGGTCGAAATTACTTTCTGGGTTACTTATTGCTTTGTAAATCTGTGATACTCATCTGATTGTTATGTCTTTCAGATTCAAAGACACTGGCCGCTGGATGGCAAACTGCTTTCAACCGGAAGGAGACGGAGCTTGAGGAGGTATTTGCTAACACGCAGAGTACTCTTCAAGAAGCCAAACTGATTCATAAAGATGCTGATCGAGACCTGTTGCAGGCTTTAAAGTCGACCAAGGAGTCACGGGAAGCTCTGGAAGCAGTTCAAGCGCAGTTAAAGGAGTCCCAAGAGTCCTTGAAGACTTCTCAGGATTCTTTTAAGGCACTAAAACTTGTTGTAGAGCCCGTCCTGGATATGATTCCACGCCCAGAAGGAGCTGAAGAATCTTTGATTGATCGAGCCAAAGCTGCACCCGGGCGGTTGACTCAGTACATCAAGGACATGGCGACTTCGGTGGTGTTGGTCTGCTGGCAACGCTGCGACTGCATATGCCGTCTTTTGATCTGTCCTCCATCATGACACTTCCTGATGCAAGAGTGATGAGGATCACACAGTCATGCAAGAGGAAGTCAAGGCCATAGCGGAAGAGTACTCCCAAATACTAGATCTTGTGGAGTAGTATATCGTCCTCGGTCCTTTGACCATAATTTGTATATCCTGTAAACAAATATTATTATGTGTAAAGAATCAAAGTATAATTTACTTTTGAATCTTGTTAATTCCGCATAAGGTCGACTCGTCATTGCAAGGAATGTCTTGTCAATGGGTCGTTTTGCTTGAGGTGGACGTATGACCAGGCGTCTTATTAGACGAGTCTATCCGAATGCTCTCTAGCACTTAGGGTTGGGTCATATGACTTCGTTTCTCTTATAGTCTTTAGCGACCTAATAGAGAACTTAGTCTGCTCGAGTACTACTCTTAGTGCCCTTTTCCAAGGGATAAATTTGATCAAGCACCTATTAAGGACCGGAATGATGGTTCCTGTCGGGTGAATCATATCCTCTTGGCAGTCGCAGCTTGAGTGCGAGGTCGGATTTAGCCTTCATCCGAGTAATAAACGACAGGGTGAGGGATTCACCTCTTGTTATACCTTATAGGAACTAGCATCTACTTTGTAGACACCATATTCTCTATAGGTTGACAGCCGGGTTTTTAAGCCATACTATCGTTTGACGTGATAGTCATATTACATATCCGAGTAATATTACATATTAGTCGGTGGGACGTGATAGTTAGAGCTTATAAGCTTCTAAGGACTTTATCTGACTAAATAGTCATGATAATTGAAAACTCCTAGAGTCTATAAAGAAATCCAATCTTTATTAATATCCGGGGAATAGATACATTTGCCCTGAGTCGAATTTGTAGTATAGCCCTTAGGTATGGAATTTCTTCAGATGCTCAATATTCCATGAATTTGGCAGTGGGGAACCATCCTCAGTGACTAACTCAAATGACCTGGGTCTTGTTACTTTAGATACTATGTATGGTCCTTCCCATGGACTCATAAGCTTGTGGCGGCCTGTGGTATTCTGAATTTTCTTCAAGATCGTGTCGCCTACTTGGAAGGTATGGTGATGGACGCTCTTGTCGTAGTAGCGCCTCATCCCTTGGAGATATCTTGCTGATTGAAAGAGGGCAGCTAACCGAGCCTCCTCGAGGCTGTCGACTTCTAATCGTCTTGTGTCATCGGCTTCTCCTTCGTTATACTGCTCCGTTCGCGGAGAATTCCAGATTAAGTCTGCCGGGAGGATTGCTTCGGTGCCATAGACTAGGAAGAAGGGAGTTTGGCCTGTTGCCCTCCTTTGCTGTGTCCGTAGCCCCCAGACTACCTTAGGCAATTCTTCAACCCACTTCCCACCGTGGTCTTTTAGAAGATCAAATAATCTTGGCTTTAGACCAGCGAGGATGAGGGCGTTTGCTCTCTCAACTTGACCGTTTGATTGTGTATGAGCCACTGATGCGTAGTCTATCTTTATTCCACAGTCGCTGGCCCATGATTTGAACTCAATTGCCATAAAAGGGGAACCAAGATCAGTGATAATTCTCTGTGGCATCCCAAAACGATGAAAAATGCTCTACATGAATTGAACTAACTTTGATGCGTTGAATTTGACCAATGGCATGTACTCGATTCATTTGGTGAACTTATCGATTACGACGTAGACGTACTCGAACCCGCCTGGAGCACGTTTAAGAGATCCCACCATGTCGAGTCCCCAACATGAGAAAGGCCATGACGGAGGAATACAAATCAACTCATGGGTCGGGACATGCTGTTGTTTGGCGAAGAATTGGCATGATTGGCAGCATCGGACTAAGTCTTCTGCATCTTTCAAGGCGGAGGGCCAATATTATCCTGATCTGAAGATTTTTCCGACTAATGTCCTTGATGCTGTGTGATTTCCACAACACCAGGAATGAACCTCATTCAGGATTTCTTTACCTTATTCTGGTGAAATACACTTAAGGAGGACTCCTTATGAGGCACCGCGTTGATATAGCTTGTCTCCGACTAGAACATAGTTTTTGCTACGTCTGGTAACCTGCTCCGCTGCAGTTTTATCGCTTGGCAATTTGTGTTCCTTGAAGTAGTCGATGAAAACTTTAGTCCAGTCGGGTGCCATAGTTAAAATTTGTGCGGAGGGTGTGGGATCAGTCTCTTCCTTGTCTTGTATTGAAGGCTTGGCTAGCTCGTGTATGAAGGTACCGCTAGGGACTAGAGCCCTGTCAGATCCCAACTTTGCTAGGATATCTGCGGCTACATTAAAATCCCAGGTGATATGAATGAGTTCCAACCCTAAGAAGTTTTTCTCTAGCTTGCGGACTTCAGCGCAATAGGCGTTCATTGTTTCCTTGGTGCAGTCCCAATCTTTGTTGACTTGGTGAATCACCATAGAGGAATCGCCATAGACTAGGAGTCGCTTGATGCCCAGTGTGGCTGCTAGCCTTAACCCGTGTAGCGGCGCCTCATATTCCGCTTCATTGTTGGTAGCAGGCCACATTATTTGCAGAACGTACTTGAGTTGCTCTCCAGCGGGAGATACAAGTAGGAGTCCGGCACCTGCTCTACCGAGTTTTAGGGACCCGTCGAAATACATCTTCCAATGTTCAGGGATAGCATTGTTTTGAACATGCTGTAATTCTGTCCATTCAGCGACGAAATCAGCTAGAGCTTGTGACTTGATAGCTTTTCTTGGAGTGAATTTGATATTGAGTGCCCCCAGCTCGACTGCCCATTTGGAAATTCTTCCTGCAGCATCACGGTTGTGGAGGATTTCTCCCAATGGAAAATCCATGACAACTGTGATTTCGTGGGCCTCGAAATAGTGACGTAGCTTCCTTGATGATATGAGTAAAGCATAAAGCAATTTCTGAACTTGCGGGTACCTGACCTTGGAGTCGGAGAGTACCTCGCTGATGTAGTACACTGGTCGTTGAGTGTTGTAGATATGCTTATCATCTTTGCGCTCCACTACAATCGTTGTGCTTACAACATGTGTGGTAGCCGCGATGTAAAGCATCATTGGTTCCTTGAGATCTAGCGATGTTAGTATATGAGAATTGGTGAGGTATCCTTTGACAAAGGCCCTGTCCGCTTCTTCCATCCACTGGAATTTATCACCGGCTTTGAGTAATTTGAAGAAAGGTAGTCCCTTTTCTCTCAACCGTGAGATAAATTTGTTGAGTGCAGCCATACACCCAGTGAGTTTTTGGACATCCCTGACCGAAGTTGGTGGCTTCATACTGATGATGGCCATTATCTGTTTTTGAGTAGCCTCGATGCCTCGATGGCTAACGAGGAATCCGAATAACTGACCTGAGGGTACTCCGAATACGCACTTCGTGGGGTTGAGCCTCCATTTGTATGAGCGTAACCGGGTAAAGGTTTCCTCTAGGTCTGATATGAGGGTAGTCGGATCCTTTGTCTTTATAACCATGTCATCAACATAAGCTTCCGCGTTGCGGCCGATTTGGTCGCCCAAACAATCTTGGATAGCCCGCTGATAAGTGGCCCCTGCGTTTTTCGACCCAAAGGACATGGTTTTATAACAGTAGGCACCGAAGGGAGTTATAAACGATGTCTTGGGTTGATCTTCTTCTTTGAGAGCAATCTAATGGTACCCTGAGTAACAATCCAGAAAGGATAGTAGAGCAGAACCTGCGGTGGCATCAACAATTTGATCTATCCTTGGTAATCCAAAAGGATCCTTTGGACAGTGTTTGTTGAGATCTGTGTAGTCGACGCACATGCGCCATTCTGCAGAGTTCTTCTTTTTTACTAGTACTGGGTTAGCTAACCACTCGGGGTGGAGAATTTCTCTGATGAACCCTGCTGCGAGTAGTTTAGCTATTTCCTTCTTGATTGCCTCTTTTCTTCTCTGGTGAGAATCGTCACAACCTTTGCTTGATGGGTCTGGATCCCTCTTTTAACTCCAGCTTGTGCTCAGCCAAGTTCCTTGGAACACCCGGCATATCAGCTAGTTTCCAAGCAAATATATCTTTGTTTGCTCTAAGGAACTTGGTGAGAGCGAGTTCCTATTCTTCAGATAGGTGAGCACTGATAACCACCGTCTTTGAGGGATCACCGGTTTCTAGATCAATATCCTTTGTAGACACTTCTGCTGGTCGTTGGATAGCGCCTGCCTTCTTGGTCGGGATCTCTGAATCTCGAGGCTTGGCGTTATGTACCATCTGCGCGAGTTCCTGTACTTCCAGGGCGAGTTGAGCTTTTTCAGCGATTTGAACAGCTTCTGTGTCACAGTCAAAGGATCGTTTTAAGTCACCCTTGAAAGTTAGAATACCTTTAGGATCCGACATCTTCAACAGAAGGTATGGATAGTGTGGCACTGCCATAAATTTGGCAATGGCTGGTCATCCAAAAATGGCGCGATAAGATGATTCGAAATCGGCTACCTCGAAGCTGATGTACTTAGTCTGATAGTTGTTTTGAGTTCCAAAAGTGACGGCTAGTATGATCTTTCCGAGTGGTATGTCGGCCTTTTCCGAGTACTATGCCGTAGAAGGGGACACTTGATGGAGTAAGCTGAGTTGCAAGGTCCAGGTTCATCTTGTGTAAGGTGCTTGCAAAGATGACATTGAGTCCTGCTCCTCCGTCTATGAGTACTCTTCCCAATTTGAACCCGGCGACCGTAGGATCTAGGACTAGTGGGTAGTGCCCTGCAATGGAAACGTTGGTCCATTGATTTGCTCAAGAGAAATTGATCGGATGCTCAGACCAATCAAGGTATCTGGGGGTAGCTGGTTCGGTAGACATAATTTCCCGTAGGGAGAGCTTCTGCAGGCGCTTACTGTCACTGGTGGTTACTCCCCCGAATATGACATTGATGGTGCCTTTGCGGTGTAGGAAACCACCTGCGTCCTGCTGAGGGTCTTCAGTTGCTTTCTTCCCCTTGTCTTTTCTGTTTTTGTTGAAGTCGGAGTTCAAACCTCTCTCTTTGAGTTGCCGGCAGTGCCTAGCTTGGTGTCCTCCTTTTGGATGGAAAGGGCATGGGCTGTCGAGGAGGTCGTCAAAGCTGGAGGGCTTGTTCCCCTTTTTCTGAGGTTCCATGGCTGCAACAGTATTGTCCCCAGTTCTCTTGCAGGTGTTTTGCTGAGCAGTCTGGTTTCCTCTTTGATTATTTCCTCGATCATCTTGCGTGTTTCTTTCGGGAAAGCGCTCCTGTGTGCGTTCTTCTGTCGCCATCATGGAGTTTACTGCCCGATGAAACTCGTCAGCGGTGGCCGGGTCATGTTTGATGAAATCCTTGTAATTGTACCTTTCGCAAATTCCATTGCCAAAAAGATCGATTACTTCTCTATCTGTTATGTCGGAGACTGTGGAGCGGATTTCGGAAAAGCATCTGTAGTACTCCCGCATTGTCTTGTTTTTTTGTTGCTTGCAGGTTCTAAGCTTGGTTCGAGGGTCTGATCGCTCCGGGACACCCGCAAAGTTCTCTATGAAAATGCGGTGAAGCTATTCCTAGGAGTCAATGGACTCGGGCTTAAGTCTGTCAAACCATGCAAGGGGCATTGTTTCTAGAGCCATGGGGAGAAATAGTGCCTTAACATCATTGCTTCCTCCTGCTAACTCAACTGCTTGAGCGTACAGCCTGAGCCACCGCTTATGTTCTGTCTTCCCGTCGTACTTTGAGTAGTTCCCTGGTTTGAACTTTCGTGGGAACGAGACTGCTCGGAGTCTCTGGGAAAAATAGGGGAAGCGATCGACTGCATCGGATGCTAGAATGTTGACTCCTCGATATGATGATTCGGCTCCTCCTTTAGCTTGATCAGGTACCCGGTTGCCCAGACGACTCCTTACTGGAGCCCGACCGAGCCGCTCATGAACGGGTCGCCTTTGGCTGGGGTGAGATGAATCTTGTTCGTCGGCTAAGGACTCAAGGTTTCAACCTTTGAGCTGTAGCGCGGTAGTCTGAAGCATGATCAACTGTCGTTCTTCATCAGGGGTGCGGTTGTCCTTGGCTCCCATCTCCGCGGCTAAAGCCAAGATGTTTTGGTAGGGTGTCTGGTACACTTTGTGACCAGCTACCCTCATGAATTCAGGTTCGAGGTTGCGCGAGCAGTCGGCTCGTCGTCGGTTGTGATCGTCGTGAGACTGAATTTCCTGGTCCCTTTCTTGACGAGCTTGGCGCTCGGCTTCCTCTTCCAGACGCCTTCGATTGTTATATTCTTCTAGCCGCACATGGTAGCACTCCATGGCCTCCTTTCGATGAGTTGCTCATCTTCTGCGAGTATCTTTGGCCTGATTCCTTCTTATTCTTTCTGCCTTCGTAGACTCGGTTTCTCCGGGTCCTTCTGGGTCGTTATCGGATATCATACTCAAGGTTTCATCATCTCGGAGGACATCTGGAGGAGTTGGAGGTCGTAGAGATGACTGGTGTCCTGCCATGAAAACTTCACGAGTGTAGTCCTGGTTTGTTAAACCCGGTGTAACCGACTCCAAAGTAGAGGCACTGGAGTTTAGCTTTGTTGAGGTATCGTGTTCCTCAAAGGGGAGCTGATGTCCGTGTTGGTACGGGAGAATTTGGTCGATTGTGCCAACCAACCTAGTCGGGGCTGGTTGTATTGGCCAATGGACGATGTTACCTTCTTCGGTTGAGCTGAAAACGAGTCTCTGCTGAGCTCCTGTCAGCGGGATCTGTTGAAGTTTGTTGAATTTTGATCCAATCAACTCTTGGAAGTTCTCCGCCAAATTCCGCAGTCCAAAGGGGATATGATGCGTGAAATCCGAGTCCTTTCTGGATCGAGAAGTCGTATCCGAGTAGGAGTCGGATGACTCTGCCTGGTCCCTAGATTCTTGCGATCCTTGGATTGTGAGGTTTGCTAGGTCCCGGGTGAGATGATCTATCTTTGGCGTGGCTTGCGCTTCTGATTCAGTTTGAAGTTGTCGATGCAGTTTCCCTTGATCATCCGCAATGCAAGTCCATGAGCCAAAAACAAAAATTGATCCCGCCGAGAACATGTTGAAGTGGTTCATCGAGCTCTTGATTGCGGAATCGCCGAGAGCCCCTACCTAGCGCGCCAGTTGTCGGTGTTTGTTAACCGACAACTCGTCTTGAGGAATCTCAGACGATTTGTTCGGTGGGGATCGACATTCGTAGAACTCGGCGAGTACACAGGGACAACGATTTATACTGGTTCAGGCCGCTTAATAGCATAATACCTTAGGTCCAGTGGCGGCGTGTGCCTTGTGTTATGATTCAAGATTCAATGATAGGGGTCGACGCCCGCTTCCCCTTATATATCCGGGTCAAGCACGACGTATACCGAGTCCTAGTCGGTTACAACAGAGGAGTCATATTCTAGTTACAAGACTTCCTTTAAGAACTCGACTAAGTTACAATGATAGTCCTAATTCATGTACACTTCGTATCAAGTCTTTGGATCTCCCGTGTCGCCCAGGGTTAGTCGGAGTAATCATCTTCTGATGATATCTCTGACATCCTGATCCGTCAGGTCTTGAACGTGTCGAGAACATGTTTGTTGTCACTCTAGCTGTATACTCCCTCTGTCCTAGATTACTGGTCATTGTAGTGCTCATGCCACAAACCAACGTGAAAGAGAAAATAGCCTAATACCCCTAATGGAAAGCATTGTCTTTGACGGTAACGCCATACAGATGAAACTTGGGAACTGCGCTCCGGCCAGTCGACGACAGGTCGACAGTGATAGGATAGATACACCAACATTATAGTACTTCTGTTATAGGAACATGGTGTACTCACTCCGTCCATAAAAACATGTAATTATGGGGTCCGTGCCGGTGAAGCCAATTCAACTTTGACTAAGGATATAATAAAAAGTATTAGTACTTATATCGTTAAATAAAATTATTATAAAAATATATTCTATTACTAATCTAATGGTATATTTTTTTTATCAAGAATGTTAGTACTTTTTTATATAACTTTGGTCAAAGTTTGAATTGTTTGACTCCTCGATAAGTGAGAATTGCATGTTCTGTTGGACGGAGGGAGTATAAGTTACTTTGTTTTTGACACAAATTTCGAATGCTCCAACGATCTTTGTTATGGGACGGAGGGAGTAGTTTTGAAATATCATTTCCGGTCAAAAAGTACTAAATGATAACTTTGTTTTCCATTTTCTTCTTCTAATAAAACTCAGTAAAGCCTTGGTTTGTTTTTTAAAAAAACTTAACGACGGTAAGCCCCGGTCGGTTGGTACGGTCGTCGGAGCGGAGATCCTCCCGCTCCAGTCCCCTCTCGGTATCTGGCGGCGCCGCAAGAGGCGAACGAGATGGTCAGAAAGGCATCACGACCGGGTTTCGCTTCCCACCCGCTCAGCTCCTGGGCGCCGGCTCCTGCCCGAAGCGCAGTAGATCCGGCGGGATCGATCCCCATTCCGGCGGCTCCGGCTAAATCAGGAGCCGCGCTCGCGGTCCCGGCGCCGCTGCCTGGTGCCGTCCAAGCATTCTAGATGTTCCGGACTTCTGGCAGCAAACCAGACCGGGGAAGGCGAAGTTCCCTCCGCCGTGTCTGCCACGGTGCCGTGCGGTGCGCGCTCGCCGTCGCTACCTGCCTGCACTGCGTCAGGTAAGAAAATGTCAATGCCATGATCCCAATCATCACGTGCTTACACAATTCATTGCATATATCTAGAACTTTTGATCTGTCACACATGAACAGATGATGCCGTACGTTACTCAGTCAACTCAGTCAATCCTGAACCCAGCCGGCCACTAGATCCAAGTGAGGGGACAAGGGAGAAACCAAGGAAATTACTCTCCTAACTTTGACCGTTAATGATTTTTTCCTACCTAACATCACAATGATGACGTAGGTTACTGGTTAGTCAACTCAGTCAATCCTGAACCTAGCCGGCCACCCAGATCCAAGTGAGGGGACAAGGGAAAAACCAATAAAATTATTGTCCTAACTTTGGCCGAGAATGATTCTTTTTCCCTACTTAACATCATAGATTCATAGTTAATAGGTATTTGAGAACATTTTATATTTGAATCCACTGTGCTGGAAATATATAACAAAATTAATGGTCAAAGCTCAAACAGAAGATCAGAGTGTCAGTTGTTTTTCTTAAAAAACGGGGTGAGTATAAGAATTCACAGCTCTAGTTTTGGTTGGGTAACTCTCACACATAGATGATGTAGTACGAACCTTTAAAGCCACTTCAAATGGCACACCTCATGCACTAATAATCTTAAGTAAACTGCTTCTTTTATAGACAGTTAGACTCATGCTGTGATGGTACAGGCTGTTTGCAAATAATTATTCCATGCATCTAAGCCGAACTTTAGAGAGAGAGAGAGAGAGAGAGAGAGAGAGGACCACTATATATGAGAAATACTACAGTCTTTGGTGTCTGACTGCCTGTTACCAGCTCCCAACAGTTTATGCTGGACAGTCCACAGTTCCTTCCATTCCACACAGTCCACATTAACAAACCTTTGGTCACTGTTTTCCACCTCCCAGCAAGTTTAGCCAGGTCAATCTCAAGTCTCAACTGTCCTCAGTATCAACACTGGACACAACCCCAAACCCATCAGGAGGGGCATGCACCAAAAAGAAAAAGGAAATTGATATGAAATCACGGTGTGTGTTCTCTTCTCTCTCCCCTTTAAATACCTGAAGAAGAAAGTCGTGGCTGAGCAGATGAAAATCAGCTGGGATTAAGAGTGCTGGAAAGAGGTGAAGCAGTCAGGCGGAAGGTACTGAAATGTTCAATCAGGCGGCTATGTCGGAGAGGAGGTATTGCTATTGCCCCTGCGCAACCCATGGCTTCGTACTGCTAATACTTTTCTCCTTCCTGTTCTTGTGCCACCATGTGTCTGTGGCTGCCGCCGCCACCAGTGCGGCGTCTTCCCTGCCGTCACTAAACAAGACTCAGGAAGCCATCATGATGAATGTTTCAAGTGTTGTGAGTAACAGCAGGTGGAACACCACCTCGAATCCATGCGACTGGAGTGGAGTCACCTGCTCCCCATCCGGCCATGACTCCTCCTTGGTCGTCAGAAACCTCACCTTGCATGGATTTGACATATCCTTCTCCGCCATCTTTGCTTCCATATGCCCCCTCGAGACCTTGCAGTTTCTTGATCTATCAATGAACTCCATATCCACTTTGCCTGATTATTCCTTTCCATTCCCTTGCGAAATGAGCACTGGGTTATTGAGGCTTAATCTCAGCTACAACCAGCTGCCTGGACAGCTTGCTAATTTCCCTGTCTTCCTCAAACTGGAGGTTCTTGATTTGTCCTACAATTCATTCACTTGGGGTGTGTTGAACGAATTGATTTATTTGCCCAAATTGAGAAGCTTGAACCTTAGCCATAATAGTTTGGAGGGTCGCGTCCCCACAAGCATGCCTCTCAATTTGAAGGAGTTGGTATTATCTGCGAATCAGTTCACTGGTACAATCCCGAATGATCTGTTTCAGTATGAAAATCTCACCATGCTGGATCTCAGTCAGAACATGCTAACCAGTGATGCTGCAAATGACTTCGGGAGACTAAAAAAGCTGGAAATTCTGCTCCTTTCTGGTAATAATCTCGGTGGACTGATACCACAAGGTTTGTTGACCCTCAAGAATTTATCTCGGTTTGCAGCTAATAACAACAATTTTAATGGTTCAATTCCTACTGGAATTACCAAGCATGTGAAGATTTTGGATTTAAGTTACAATAATCTGAGTGGGACAATACCCTCTGACCTTTTCTCACCCTCAGGGTTGGAACTTGTTGATCTCACCAGCAATCAGCTTGATGGGCAGATTACTGGGAGCTTTTCTCACAGCCTCTACCGCTTGAGACTTGGTAGCAACTTGCTCAGTGGGAGCATACCAAACACTATTGGTGATGCCTTGGGCATGGCTTACCTTGAGTTGGATAACAACAAGATGGTTGGAAATATACCTTTGCAACTTGGCAACTGCAAGAACTTGACCCTCTTGAACCTTGCGCATAATAAACTGGAAGGTCCAGTGCCCAGTGAATTTGGTAACCTTGGGAAGCTGGAAGTTCTGAAGCTTCAAGAGAACTATCTCAGTGGATCCATCCCATCTGCATTTTCTAGCCTGATGAACCTGGTCATATTGAATCTTAGTCAGAACTCATTTACTGGAGAGATACCACCAAGACTATTTAATCTATTGTACCTTACCAATGTGAATTTGGAAGGCAACAAGATCAGTGGTAAAGTTCCAAGTTTTGCAACCACAGTGACATCATTGATTGAGCTTAACCTCGCGAACAATTCACTGATTGGTACAATACCTTCAATGACTACCAGCCTGAGAACAGCTCTCATCAATCTTAGCCATAACCAGCTTAGTGGGTCTGTTCCTCCATATATGGGTGATTTGACCGACTTGGAGATACTTGATCTTTCATATAATAACCTATCCGGTCAGGTACCTTCCTTACTTACTGGCTTGACAAGCTTGACAGTGTTGGACCTTTCTTATAATCAGCTTTCTGGACACCTCCCTAGCTTTGGGCCATTTGTATCAGTCATTAGCAGTGGAAATCCTGGTCTGAGGAATGCCACTGAAGACAGTAAGGGTGCCTCTAGTAGCACCAGGAGACACACAGTCATCATCATATTTTTCATTTCTGCTGGCACTTTTGTTGGCACGTTGGTGCTTACTGCTGTTGCTGTCTATTTATGCTCCAAGAGAATTTCTCGTGTGGAAGATGCTCATGAGATCAATAATGGGCAGTTAACCATGAACAGTATCCACACCTCTGCAGCCGAGTTCATAAAAGCAAAGCGAGAGGGATGGCAAATCACACCTTTCCAAGCACTGAACTTCGAGGTTGCGGACATATCACACAGACTAACGGAGGAGAACCTCGTCGGCAGTGGTGGCTCAGGGCATGTGTACCGTGTCACATACACCAATCAGTACAACAGCAGAACCGGGGTGGTGGCTGTGAAGCAAATACGAAGCTTTGGGTCCCTGGACGAGAAACTGGAGTGTGAATTTGATTCTGAGGCTCGCGTCCTATGCAACATCCGGCACAACAACATTGTCAGGCTGCTGTGCTGCCTCTCTAGCACACAGTGCAAGCTCCTTGTGTATGACTATATGGACAACGGTAGCCTGGACAGATGGCTCCATGGGGACTACGTCCCGCTGGACTGGCCGACGAGGGTCATAGCGGCAGTCGGGGCCGCGCAGGGGCTGTGCTACATGCACCATGAGTGCTCACCTCCCATCATTCACCGGGACGTCAAGACGAGCAATATCCTGCTGGATTTGGAGTTCCGGGCTAAGCTCGCGGACTTTGGGCTGGCTAGGATGTTGGCGCGGGCAGGGGAACCCAACACGATGTCTGCCGTCGCGGGATCATTTGGCTACATGGCTCCCGGTAAGCATCTTCTTTTGGTTATTTCAGTGGATCTCACTTTCATGTGTGTCGAATTCTGTACAGTAATTGGGCTTGTGGCTACTTTTTAAATATCCACAGAGTATGCTTACACGACGAAGGTGAGCGAGAAGGTGGATGTCTTCGGCTTTGGCGTGGTGCTGCTGGAGCTCACAACCGGCAAGAAGGCCAACGATGGTGGTGAGCAGGGCTCTCTGGCAGAATGGGCAGGGCACCACTACCGATCAGGAGCGAACATCATCCCTAATGCTACGGACGTCTGCATTAGATATGCAGGTTACACTGATGAGATTGAGACGGTGTTCAGGCTAGCTGTGAAATGCACGGCCAGCTCGCCGTCGTCACGTCCACCTATGAAGGATGTGCTGCAGGTTCTGCTCAAATGTAGTGAGCAGACGCTCCGGAAAAGCAGACTGGAGTGTAGCATGGAGTTAGATGCAGCTCCATTCTTGCTCCCATAGCGAGCCATCTCTTTGTATATTTTGCATTCACTTTCCTTTCATTTTCGGACCTTTGCATTCTGTTACCAATTTGTTTTGGAGCAAAATCTCCATAGGTTGACTTACATGTACAAGAAGCCCAGGGTTAATCTCCCCCAATAAATAAAATGATTTATTGAGATGCTTTTTTATATTCTTCTTTATTGATAGAACTGACGATTTTTTGATGAAAAGTGCACTCTAATAGTTTTTTTAGTTAGATCTCTAAATATTATCATCCTCTATTATAAATTTCTTGCTAGTCAAAGATAAAGTGTAGAGTTTCACTCTCTATAGTGCATACAAGATATATAGAAAGGATGCTGACGGGTGGAAAAAAATATGAAAAACGATTTTTATTCAGATGACTTCGTAAATAATGATTTAGAGGGTAAAGTTAAAATACTGATGTGCCACTTATGATAAATAATGACAACTTTCTGCACATAATGTTTAGTGTTAAAATACTGATGTGCCACTTATGATAAACGGGAATCAAAATACTGATGTGCCACCGGCGGCCGCCGCCGTCACCACACCCCTTCCAATAAACGCAACACAAGGAGTCATCATGCAGGCTATTGCGAGTCTGGTGAACTCTGAATCCGCCAACACCAAATGGAACACTGCAGACCAGAATCCATGCAACTGGGAAGGAATCACTTGCACAAATTCCAGTTCTTCATCGGCCGTCACTAGCATCACCTTGTCCAACTATGGCCTATCCGACTCCTCCATCTTTGCCTCCCTTTGCCGTCTTGACACCTTGCTGTCCCTTGACCTCTCCCGAAATTTTTTCACAAATTTGTCCCCCCAGGTCTTTGCCTCTTCTTCTTGCTCCATGAAGGAAGGGTTGCAGTCACTTAATCTGAGCACCAATCGGTTGGCTAATTCGCTCAGTGATCTATCCGGTTTCCCCCAGCTAGAATTTTTTGATTTGTCCTTCAACTCCTTTGCCAGTAGAAATCTGAGTGCAGACTTGGGTTCTTTTCCCAAATTAAGGAGCTGCAATGCTAGTTCCAACAACTTGAGTGGTGATGTTCCTACCAGTATAGTTAGCTCTTTGGTGGTGTTGGTATTGTCTGGTAATCAACTGAGTGGTCAAATTCCTCTAGGTTTGTTTAAATATGAA
Organism: Coix lacryma-jobi var. lacryma-jobi; assembly: GCA_009763385.1. Lineage (NCBI taxonomy): Eukaryota > Viridiplantae > Streptophyta > Magnoliopsida > Poales > Poaceae > Coix > Coix lacryma-jobi. Next base: position 125,216,321 of record CM019829.1, read on the forward strand.
AATCTCACTCTGCTGGATCTCAGCCAGAATAAACTGACTGGTGTTGTCCCAGATAACTTCACGAGTCTCTCGAAGCTTGAGACTTTGCTCCTTTCAGGCAATGGACTGACTGGGGAAATACCAGCGAGTCTGTCGAAGGTGGCAACGCTGACTAGGTTTGCAGCCAACCAGAACAAATTGCTCGGTTCGATCCCCCCTGGTGTTACCAAATATGTGAAGATGCTAGATTTGAGTTACAATAATATCAGTGGGAATATCCCTGCGGATCTCTTCTTTGGTATGAATTTGGAGACGATTGATCTCACAAGCAACAATCTTGAAGGGTATGTTGGTGCCAAGTTTTCTAGAAGTCTCTACCACCTTCGTCTTGGTACAAACATGCTCAGCGGGGAAATCCCAGGCACGATTAGTAATGCCTCAAACTTGGCCTATCTTGAGTTGGACAACAATCAATTGGAGGGCAATATCTCCCCTAACCTTGGTGGATGCAAGTTCTTGATCCTTTTGAATCTGGCATCAAATAGGCTTCAAGGTCAAGTGCCAAATGAGATTGGCAACCTTAAGAATCTGGTTGTTCTGAAGCTTCAGATGAACAATTTCAGTGGATCTATTCCAAGTACTTTTTCCAATTTCATAAGCCTGAATGCATTGAATCTTAGTTACAACTCATTCAGTGGTTCTATACCAGTTGAAATTACGAACTTACAAAATCTTTCCAGCATGAATTTGCAAGCCAATAAGATCAGTGGCGTGATTCCAGTTTCAATTTCGTCACTGAAGATTCTAATCGAGCTCAACCTGGGGAACAACCTGCTAAGAGGCTCCATCCCAGAAATGCCAGCCAGCTTGAGTACAGCACTTAATCTTAGCCACAACCTTCTCAGCGGGAATATTCCTTCAAATATTGGCTTTTTAAGTGAACTAGAGATTCTTGATCTTTCATACAACAACTTGTCAGGTCAGGTACCATCCTCATTTGTGAATCTTAATAGCTTGACAGAGTTGGTTCTTGCTTATAACCAACTCTCCGGGTCCCTTCCAGCACTTCCTAAACATGCGGCAGTCAATATCACTGGAAATCCTGGACTTACAAATACAAATAGCAATAATATGGACACTGGCAGTAAGAAAAAAAGGCACACTATTCTAATAATCATCATTGCTCTGGTTGGTGCTCTTATTGGATTGTGTTTGCTTGCTGTTATTGCTACATTGTTATTGTACAAAAAAGTTTATCGTATTGAAGACGAACAATCACCAACTGAAGAGGGTGTTGCTCAAATCATCAATGGCCATCTCATAACCATGAATAGCATACACGCCTCTGCAATCAAGTACACAAAAGAAAAGCGTAATGACTGGCGAATCACGCCTTTCCAAGCTATGAACTTCGAGGTTGCTGACATACCTCAGGAACTAACAGAGGAGAACCTCGTTGGCAGTGGTGGCTCAGGCCATGTGTATCGTGTCACATACACCAACAGGTACAATAGCAGAACCGGGGTGCTGGCTGTGAAGCAAATACGAAGCTTCGGGTCCCTGGATGAGAAGCTGGAGCATGAGTTTGAGTCCGAGGCTCGCATCCTATGCAACCTCCGGCACAACAACATTGTCAAGCTGCTGTGCTGCCTCTCTAGTGCGGAGTCCAAGCTCCTTGTGTATGACTACATGGACAACAGCAGCCTGGACAGATGGCTCCATGGCAACTACGCCCTCCGTCGTCCAGGGAACTCTATGGCGATTGCACGCCCTGTGCAGCGTGTGCCGTTGGACTGGCCAACAAGGCTCTTAGTGGCTGTTGGGGCTGCGCAGGGCCTGTGCTACATGCACCACGAGTGCTCACCACCTATCGTTCATCGAGACGTCAAGACGAGCAACATCCTGCTGGACTCAGAGTTCCGGGCTAAGATTGCAGACTTTGGGGTGGCTAGAATGTTGGTCAGGGTAGGGGAACCCAATACGATGTCTGCGGTGGCCGGATCATTTGGTTACATGGCTCCTGGTAAGGGTTTTGCTTTTTGGTTATTCAGTAGATTTCACTCTCGTTTTGCCCTAGTCCCTACAGTAACTGGGATAGTAACTACCATATCACAAGTTCTACTATTGCCGGACCTTATGCTATGATATTTTTTTTCATGTTTGTCTGCAGAGTATGCTTACACTAGGAAGGTGAACGAGAAGGTGGATGTATATAGCTTTGGGGTCGTGCTCTTGGAGCTCACAACAGGCAAGAAGGCTAACGATGGCGGCGAGCTTGGTTTTCTGGCTGAATGGGCTCGCCACCATTACCATTCGGGGGCGAGCATCCTCGACGTCGTAGACAAGAGCATCAGATATGCAGGGTACCCTAACGAGATCGAGACCGTGTTCAGGCTAGGCGTCGAATGCACCGGCATCTTGCCATCGCCGCGGCCGACTATGAAGGACGTGATGCAGGTTTTGCTCAAGTGCAGTGAGCGGACACTCCGGAAAAGCAGAATGGAGTGTAGCATGGAGTTAGAATAAGCAGCTCCATTCTCGCTGCCATGACGAGGCACCTCTTTATATATTTGCATTCACTTCCCTTTCATTTCGCGCATTTGCATTTTGTTACCAATTTGGTTTGGAGCAAAATCTCCATAGATTGACTTCCGGTGTACAAGAAGCCCAAGGTTAAGTTCCCCAACAATTAAAACAATCATGTGTTTTCTTCCCTTTGATTCCATGAACTGTCTTGAAAAGCTGAGGTTTTTATTGAGATGGTGGGTGCGAAACAAAAGACTGAACTGAAACATTTGGATTTCTAGGTTCTAGATAGAAACCGAAAGTTTCAATTCTTTAACCGAAATGCAGTTACAGGCAATAACTTTATTAATATTAAGTAGGTAGTGCTAAACCAACTCGTTCATTGTTACTTATCAAAAAACTCGTTCATTGTCATGTGACTGACAATGGACCTGGCGGACTATAGCTCTCCGCCTGCTTTTGGTCGGGAGCAAAATAGAATGGAGCAATTACATCCCCAAGTTATAGGGACTGGATTGTTCTTTTCTTTTTTTTGGAGAATCGGATGGTTCTATTTAATGATTACTTAGCCTGTGTTTGTTTCCGCGTTTCCTGTGGTGGCGGCCAAAACAAACGCATAATCGCACCAAACGCCTCACGGTGGCTACGACTATTTTTACCGCACCAGGCAAGGATACCGTAAAAATGAACTGCACCCGCGTTTTCCGTGCCACGGTGAAACCACCGCGTTTCCTATACCGCACCGTGCGGTGAGAAGAAACAAACATGGCCTTAGAAGGATGGAGCGGTTCTAATTTTCTCTCTTTTTAAGCGTGAAATTCATTACTCATCGGTGTACAATGAGGTACTCCCTTTTTATAAGAAATTTCTCTCTTTTTAAGCGTGAAATTCATTACTCATCGGTGTACAATGAGGTACTCCCTTTTTATAAGAAATAGATGATGTTTTGGACATCGACACGGTTTCCAAAGTACAACTTTGACTCTCTTTATACTAAAAAATATTTATCAAAAAGTGATATATATATATATATATATTTAGGAAAGTATTTTTTAAGACAAATCCATTCATATGGTTTTTATATTTTCAAACTCAATAATTTAAAAGTTATTCATGATTTATATTTCTAGTGTTTGACCGAAACCATGTTAAAAACGCCATCTATTTCATATATGGAGAGAGTACATCATCCTACTTAGATAGAAGGTGTGATTTTGCCAAAAAAAAAAAAAAGGTGTGATTGTTTCCGTGCATACCGGCGTCGTTTATCTCTTGTTGGGCCTGACAATATAGTTGGGCCATACCGCCAGTTGCAGAGGGCTGGCCACAGCTGTTTCAGTTGTCTAGTCTCTCTATATAGGGAGTGACTACTTGTACCCGTGTACAGTGAGAATTGTCATTGCATATCCCTTCTCACCTCCCACAAGTCCCTACACGTCTTTTGCTTTGTTTTTCTTAATCGCGTATTTCTACAAAAAAACAAAAACAACTGCAACTCTGTCTACTCATGAATTACATTTCGATTTGTAATGTAGTTGCAACTAGCCCTTATTTAGTTGCTTAATTGTTGAATCTCACTTTCACCAATCCAGTTGACCATGACACACGCATGCACAGACTCTGTTCAGCAGAACTTATAAGTCGGGAATAAGCTTAAACGGCTGATTTTTTATAAAAGAAAAATACTGTTCTACGACTGATTTGTACGAATAAAAACCGGTTTGTAGCTCAAGCGAACGGAGGCTACTTGGAATTGTGAGATTTGATTTGGGTATCTTGAAGAAAGGGGGGAAAATGTCTTTCCTGCTTTATCAGTTAACTGTAGCAGTAGTGTAGACAGATGATACGTTCTGTACTCTTCTGTCCCGTCGACAGCAAAGTACGGAGCGTATTCGCATAGTGGAAGAACAGGGCACGACATTGATGAGCGTCCTCTGTTTTGACAGCTAACAAGTAACAACTGATGAATGAAGCACAAGGGTCAAGGGCGTAACAAATTCTGCAGTTGTTCCACTAGTAGCTAATGAACACACTCTTAACGTAATCTACAGGACCCGCAGCATAATCACGGAGCAATTAACAGCTACTCGTATATAATGTACAAACTAAACTAGGCATTGCGGTTAAACTAGGCATCCGCGCCGCCATTATTCCCAGAGTATATACGCGTCGATCCATCAGCATCAACCTGTCCTCCACCATCTCCTCACAGCTCGATCAGAGGTCAGTCAGAACCCAGCAGCATCATGTCCGTGATCGAATCCGAACACAACAATGTCGTCGAGATCGAACGTGTCGTCGTAACTGAAGCGCGCCGCCATGTCCGCGAGGTCGCCGCCGTAGAACTGCAGCTGCAGGCCAGACGTCACGTCCCCCTGGTCCTGCCCGGGCGTCGCCGCCGCCGCGGCGTTCCCGTTCCGCGCCGCCTCCGCCGCCGCGGAGCTCCCCGCCGGGGTGAGGCTGCTCAGCACCTCCTCCTGCTCCTGCTCGTGCTCGCCGCCGCCCTCCAGCTTCAGGGGCGGCCCCGCCAGCAGCGCGGCGTTCTTGTGTCCGGGCCGTCCGGCCTGCTGGCTGCCGCTGGTGGTGGTGGTGCTGGCGCTGGCGTTGGCGTTGGCCGCGAAGCTGATGAGGCGGGACCCCGCGTGGAGCTCGCCGGCGCCGGCCGCGTCGATGACGAGCGGCGCGACGGTGGCCGGGTCCCGGCAGGTGTGCGCGCCGATGTAGGTGACCGTGTAGACGTCCGGGTCGTCGTCGCGGCGCTGCACCTGCCGCAGCGCCGCGCACTGCTGGTCGTACTTGTGCGTGCACCGGAAGTAGGCCCTGCATCAATGCACCCACCGAACCGAGAGCGTCGGCACAAATCCATCCATCAGTGAACTCGCCCAAGAATAAAGGCAATTTTGGCATGCTTGGTTTGTACCGGCAGCACTTTTACTACTACTATAATTGATTTGATTCTTTATTATCTAACTAACAACAAAACAATGATTGATCGAAGTCGAAGGGCAGAATGAAGCGTACTTTGGGTGCTTGCAGTTCTGTATCTCCTTCTGTCCGTACTTGCGCCATGCGTGCCCATCCTCCAAATCCTTGGCGTTCATCGTCACAACCGATGATGATTCATGGGCTCTGCAGCACACATACACACATCCGGCAGTGGTTTATTTAGATCAGCTATTGGTATTTGGTATGTTACTACTTACTAGATCAAGAAGAAGCGGGAAACAAACAGCAACACTCAGCGCTCACCTCTTCCGACAGGGTCTCTTGTCCCCTCCACCAGCACCACCAGCGGAGGCCTTCCTCTTGCCGCCGCCGGCGCCAGTGCCGGCGCAGGTGACGTCGCTCTGCACCTCGGACGCCTCCTCGGCGGCGGCGGCGGCCCTGGCCGTGTCGATGGTGCGGGACATGGCGTGGAGGATCCGGTCCAGGAGGCGGCCGGCCTCCGTCGACGACTCCCGGAGCAGCGCCTGCAGCTGCGTGGCGTACTCCCGGCCCTTCACCATGTCCTCCATCACCCGCGCGTACGGCGCCGCCGTCGCTGCTGCTGCTGCCGCCATGGCCACACAGCGACCGAGCTCGATCCAGCAAGAGGGAGGGCAGGAAGAAGGAGATCACGGCCACTGCAGCTCACTCACGCTCAGTGACTCTCACTCGCAGGGGCAGCAGCGGCCAGCAAGAATGGTGGAGGAAACCCCTCGAGGTCGAGGTAGGTGCCGGCATTTATGGATGGATGCAGAGGAGGGGAGGGCCAGCCAGCCCCCCCCCCGCGAGTCCACGGTAGATGGCGTCCACGGAGGAAGCCGCAGGCCGTGGTTTTCTACGCGGCGGGCCCGGCGAAATTTAAGCTTTTCTTGGGCGGGTGGGCGCATGTGCCGACGCGCCAGCCTGCTGCTGGCCTCTGCCTTGGCGAGGGGGGAAGTATCCTGGAAGGAGACTCGGGGGATGCCGACGGCGACGGCGACGACGACACGCTGGTGACGTCTCCGACGCGACGTCACCCTGGTGATGCTCGACTGCGTGCGCGGATGCAATTTGGAGGGGCCCGCCCCCCCTATTGCTGTTGTGTGTGCGGTTAGGATGCAACGAGAGGTAGGCGGCGGGGTAGCGAGGCATGCCAGCGCACTCCTCTGCCCGGGACGACGACGTTGTGTACCTGCAGACCTGTGGCTCTCTCATCCGACCGCGGGGGGGAAGCTTCCTGAAACCTTCGCCATGGAAAGATCTGTAGCACTTATCTCGATTTGGGATCTCGAGCTAGCCCCACATCCCAATCGACGGCGTGATGCAAGTGGATGGCCGATGATGGTGTTCTTGTCATCTACTCCCTCCGTCCCTAAATAAGTATCGCCATTGGTGTGCGTGCCACGTGTTTGACTCAATTTGTACAAAATATGTGTAATATTTACATCTCCAAATAATTTTGTTAAAAAACTAGATGTAAAGATCTTTCCGATGATAATAATTACTTAGCATAAATATTAATATATTTTAATATATAATTGCCGGTAACTTTTTCTCGGGAAGCGAGAACGACACTTATTTAGGGACGGAGGGAGTACTCCGTAATAACTAATCACAGACAAATGTCACTAGCTTCAAACTACTCACTTCGTCCCTCAAAGAGTGTCGCTTCGCTTCCCGAGAAACGATTTTGACTAATTATATATTAAAAAATATTAGTAGTTATGGTACATAATTAGTATCATTAGAAAAATCTTTGAATCTAGTTTTTTAACAAATTTTTTTGAAGATTTAAATGTTGCACATATTTTCTATAAATTGAGTCAAATCTATGGCACGCATCTCACGACGACATTCTTTTAGGGACGGAGGGAGTATGACAATACCATTCTAGTTTATTCCGTCAAATTTTTGGATTGACCTGATGACCCAAAGTAGTATAAAATTGTAACAATAACAACACCTTCATTTGTCATGGTTTATCCTAAACCTTGAACTTTAAACCCTAAATAAAAAAACTAAAACCAAACTTGCCAGTTTTTATGCAAGGCGTGAAAGGACCGTGACACCTAAGAAGGAGAGGTGAATTAGACAACTAAAAACTTTACTCTAACTATGATCTCTAATTACCACCTAGTCAACCTATGCAAGAAATTAAACTATCTAATTGTGCAACTATAGTTTTGCTAGGTGTGCTGCTATCTCTATCGCAAAAGAGTTATGCGACCTAGGTTCCAATCCTATCAACTAGCCTATCAACTAAGCTAGGAAAGGTAAAACACATAATTAAGGTAGCAAGGTAAATGCATAAGCTAAAGAGTAAGGTAGAGATGCAAACTCGCGTCGACAACTCCGGTATTTTTACCGAGGTATCGAGAAGCACACAAGCTTCCCCTAGTCCTGTTGGAGCCCCTCGCAAGGGCCAAGCTCCCGGTCGGGTAACTCCGTGAATAGCTCCGGGCCTTCCCCACGCGCAAGTGGGTCTCCAATTAAGCCAGTCGTGGCAAAGCCTCTCCCGAACCGCTCCCCGCCGTCTTCACTATCAAGCTTCCGGCCGAACCGTGCAGGCCTTATTCCCTCGGTACACGGTGGCGGCCACACCACAAACGCGGTTAGTGTGGTCTCACAAGACTACAAGCTCCTACGCTCTACAACAATGGTGCACGCAAGCACCGAGTAGCAAGAGGTATGCAAACCTCACTAAACACTAGGCCTAAACCTAGAGCAAGCGCATGAGCGGTGGTCTAACTAGCATAAGCACTTCGCAAAGCACCTACACTAATCACCATGTGAATCACTAAGCACTATGCATATGGAGGCACTAATATGGTGTAGCAACACCCTTGCTATATATGTTTCCTCACTCCACCACACCTCATTTGGCCGGTTAGAGGTGGTATATATAGGTCCTCAATCAAATAGAGTCGTTGGGGGAGGGGGGGGGGGTGAAAACAACTTTCTGTAGAGCATCAGACGCTACAGTAATAGCATCGGACGCGTCTTATTCTCATATGTTGAGTAGCCATTGGAAAACTAGGCGTTAGACCTATTTTCGGGGGCATCGGACACTCCGGTGCACACATCGGACGCTGCATCGGACTCTACGACAACACTGTTCATTCTGGGCTGATTTCAGAGGGCATCAGACGCTGGCATCAGAGCGTCCTATGCTCTGGCATCAGACGCGTCCGATGCTCTTTTTTTAGCAAGACAACCTTTCGTATTTTGAGCATAACTCTTAGCTCTGAACTCCGATTTTGATGATCTTGGACTTTTCAGAAAGCTAATGAAAAGCTCTACAGATTTATGCTAGTGTCATGCCAGTTTGAGCAGATCCAAAATCATGAGACAGTTCTAATTCAATCAGCTCTTGTCTCGGCTTCAGCAGCTCAACTTTGTTTGCATTCGGGCCTTTGTTTCTTGTGTCTTGAACTTTGCTTGATCTTTGTAAGCCTTCAATACATCTTGTAGGGTCTTGCTTGAGGTGTTGATCATTTGATCACCATATTTCCTTCGTCCAAGTCACGTTTGCATCGTATTGGACTACAAAACAAACACTTGCAAACACATTAGTCTAATTTGGTTATGTTGATCATCAAACACCAAAATTCAAAGTTCAATGGATCGAGGTCTATTTTCCTTACAATCTCCCCCTTTTTGGTGATTGATGACAACACAACCAAAGCAAGCAAATAATAGATTCATCATTTTAAATGCAATCTACTTGCTAGGATGCAATGCAAAGTCAAGATCATATGATGCTAAAAGATACCAAAATAAAAATACTTTTATAACTTATCTTGCCCTTGCCATAGAGTCTGTTTGTGGCATTATGGATTTAAGTCTCCCCCTAACTCCATAATCCACTTCCTCCCTTTCTAGGACCATTCCAAAATAGGAAACCTTCCCACATTAATAACCACAAAAATTTCGAATTTTGGTTTGAGTTATTTATTTTGAGTTGGGCTTGCTTTTGGTCCTTTAAATTCTCCCCCTTTGGAATCAAACACCAAAAAGGAAGACATTAGTGGCACAAGGGAGGGTCAAATTTTGTGATCCTTTTTATGTGGAGTGAAGTTGATCACAAAACTTGACTCTCACATTATATAAACTAAACTCCCTCTAAGTGTATGCATACATATGGTGTATGGCAAAGCATATGCATAATCGCCAAATTAATGCACAAAGGAGTTTAATCTATATAATGCATGGAGAAAGCATATAAGAGTATCAAATTGAAATTAACATAATGATATCAGTTAGGAATACCACATGTAGATACCAATTGGATTATCGCCACACACGATGCTTGTCTCCGGGGACTCCATTTTCCTTGCAATGAGACTACTACACACATGATAAACTTGAAAGTAGTGTTAGTCTCAAAGCTTCCAAATTGTAGAGTAAACTCCCCCTGAAAGTGTGCATACAAGTTTGAAATAGTTGTAGGAGACATGCACATTGACTTGTAAGGTCAAACTACCATTTTGCAAGTTGACATCACTAGAAATGTGACACCAATTGAAGATGGTAATCGGGTAGTTTATCTACTATTTGGACTTTGGCACATATAAGATAAATACAAGTAAGAGAAGCTATGTGTCGTGCTCCTAAGCAAATTAAACCATGTAGGTTTGCTCCAAGGATGAGAGTGATACCGAGCAAAACTACCATATGACAAGCCTAGTGTATGCATGACAAAGGATTTAAACATGCAAATGCAATCCTAGGCAATGAGAGGAACTAGATGCTAAAAAGAAATAGCAAGAAATTAAATCTAGTTACCTCACATGGGTAGGGGAATTTGGGTCCATAGTAGCCACTAACACACTTGGCAATGACACGATCCAATGTGATGCACCCCATAATATGCACCCAAAACTTTGCCAAGTCTCCAAATTCCCCGCAGCCAATTTGGCTACTCATTTCCCTTTCGGGATCCAAACCTTTTTGGTGCTCTTCATGGTTGAGATATTGTCTTTAGGCACCCAAATGTGTTTGGCCCCATTGTTGAATTGCTTGTTCACCTTGATGGCCACCACCTTGTCATTCTTCTTCTTCTTTAAAAGGTAAGGTGTGGAGGCCTTCTTGTTCACCTTGTTGATGTAGGTGTTGGAGAGCTTGCTTGTTTGCTTTTCTTCTCTTTCTCCTTTTTCTCTCCTCCATGCTTCACCTTGCACTCATAGGACTTGTGGCCTTCCTTGTGGCAAACATAACAAACCACGGTTTGCTCCTCATCAAGCTTCTTCACTCCCTTGATGGTGTTATCTTGATGAATTTGAGTTTGCTTTATCTTTCCTTTTGCTTGAGTAAGCCCATGGTGAGGCGAGCCACTTCTTGCCTTAGTAGCTCATTCTCCATTGCAACTTCTTGTGTACATGTTTCTACAATCATATCCTCAACACAAGCTTGTTTGCACATGGGTGAGTCTAAATCAAGTAAATCAATGCAAGAAGTAGAGACATCCTTTTTAGGCATATCAACGATTGATTTTTCAATTTTAGATGCCTCAGTGGGGTTTGCTCTGATGGCTTCTAGATTAGCAACTTTATTAGTTAGCTCATCACAATGTTTGCACATGATTTCTATTTTAGCAAGCAAACTTTTGTAAGCATCTTGTGTGCTAGCTAACTTTGCTTTTAGTTTTTCATTTTTCTTAACAAGTTGCTCATCATTATTTGTGCTATCACTTATGATTGCACTAGCTTCTAGTTTTTCAATTTTACTAGATAGCTCAACATTGAGATTATCAAAAGTTTCATATTGATCAACCAAAGTGTTATATGCTTGTTGAGAACTATCTAGTTTTTCTTTCAAATTGAAGGACCGAGAATGCAATAGCAAGGCGACCAGAGGGGGGGGGGGTGAATGGGAGCTCAAAAATTTCTCTCGAAACTTTGGCCTCTGTCCCACAAATCAACCCCCAAAAGCTTCAATTGAAACCGTGATGCTCACGACCCTTGGAAGAGGGTGGATGATCCCTAGGATCACAGCGGAGCACCACAAAGCGATAGCATACCAATCGGCAAAAGCACCGGCACAAGTTCGACCCCTAAAAACCTAGTCCCGAACGTAGATGGAAGACTACGTCGAGAAATCCCCAAATACCAATGCTAACAAGTAGCAAAGATACCTAAAGAGGTTCCTTGATCAACTCTAGGGCCAAACGAGAAGTCCGGAAACCAAGCGGAGAAGCCGGGAGAGCAAACGCACTAAACCGCAACACACAGCCGATTCGCGGACTGTCCGGCCCAGGGGTCCCGGACTGTCCGCCCCTACTGCGGACTGTCCGCTAGGGGGTGGCGGACTGTCCGCCGGCCAACTGGGCGAAACAGCAAGGCTGCTGAACAGTCCCTGGGCGACTCCCAGACTGTCCGCGGATTACTGCTGCGGACTGTCCGCCGGTCAATCCAAAACAACACAGCCGAGCCGCGCGACCACTGCTTGGTCGGAGCCCGACGCGCGGACTGTCCGCGCCCTGAGTGGCGGACTGTCCGCGGTCACTTAGGGAGGGCGATTTCAAACGCCCTTCTCCCAAATCTTCCCAAAATCGAATCAACTCACAATCCCAAGTTCCCAAACTTGGAGAGGATGATCACGAGGTAGTTAGGAGACTATCCCCAAGAAATCATCCGCTCAAATCAATTCAATCCCCGGGAAATCGAAAAGGGAGGAGTATGAACGAAAAAGCGCCACGAAAACGAAATCAACCCGATCTACTTGTTCGTGAGGAGTTAGATTAATTCCTTCGGTGGAAGTGATCTCCTCACTATAAAGAACAAGTTGATTTAAACGGATTTCGAAAAGACGCAGTAGAGAGGGAGATCGAGTGACGGGAAAATCGCGGAGAAACGAAGAACGCGAAGAACACGAACAAAACGCGAATCAAGTCATTGATCTGCAACCGTGTGGCTACCACACGCTACAACAGTGAGATTACGGTCTCACTTCCTCAAAATCTCCAGTACACAGAGGTATGGTTCTCTGCGGATCTCAGTTGCTACAGCAGGGGATTGGGAGAGCAGGAAAACCTAGAAGGCAAAGAGCAAATGACTGAGATAGAATGGGAGGTGGGTGTCTCCCTCTACTTATCCTAATTCTAGTTCCCACTCTACCCCTAACTAATTACAGAGCGAACCAGCTAAACCCTAGGGTTATTCTGGACCAACTCGAAGATGCTGGTAATCCGACGGCCACGCCCGCACAACTGGTAGCGTTGCCTCGACGCAACCTCACCGATTGTTGCCATGTGCCGCCACTGCTCCGCTCGTCCTTTTCCTGGACTTCGCCCCCGGTTTTGAGGCCCAAACCGGGAAACCAGCCTTCACAGCCAACCCCCGGTTTTGAGGCCCAAACCGGGAAACCAGCCGTCCATCGCCTGAGTTTTGTGGCCCAAACTCAGAAACCCGCAGCACCCAGGTTTTGAGGCCAAAACCTGGAAACCGTCCTCAGCCCGAGTTTTGTGGCCAAACTCGGAAACCGTCAGCGCCCAGGTTTTGAGGCCCAAACCTGGAAACCATCCTCAGCCCGAGTTTTGTGGCCAAACTCGGAAACCGTCAGCGCCCAGGTTTTGAGGCCCAAACCTAGAAACCGTCCACTCGGTGGTTTTTCTGTGGCTCAACCACCAAACCGAGCCGTAGATGGGATGCACCTCCCGTGCACCCCGTCCACCGACACATGTCCCCAGGTCCTCGACCCAAGCAACACCGTGCCAGCAAGTCTTCGCTCGTCGCTATCCCAGGCTGTCAGCCACCACAACTGATCCTCGGGCCACCGGTCCCTCAGTCCAAGCCTCACATCCGCCCTTCGCCACTCTCGGTCCATCGGCACGACACGTCTCTACTTGACCTTCACCTTGCCTTTGATCACTGTATCCGTGCTCGACACCTGCACAACACAAGCCAAAGAACATGCGCATTATCCTAGTTGACAATCACTCATCACTCAGAGACTCGGCATACACCCATGTATCCGCACAAATCATTTATTTTCTTTTGTTGACTAGTGCAAGCCTTAGCATAGTTGAGATTATCTAGCACAAGTTGATCATAAGAAGGTAACACATCATCACTATCACTATCACTATTGAACGTATCTAGGCCCTAGTGGATTTCGTTGATTGGTTGAAACACAAGATTACTGTGACTAACGTGTGTTTTGCAGAAACATGGATGAGTTAGGTCACGGTAATGGCGACGATACGGGCATATGGAGTTCATGTCCCCTGGCGATGGAAATCGTTTCGGTTTTCAAAGGATGGACGACGAAGACGGTGATAGGCTAGGCTAAGTGTCATATGGTGTTAGAGGACACTTAGGTAGTCTTAGGTCTTTGTTTTTCCTTTGGCCGTACTATAAAGGGGAGCGTGAATCAGTAGCTTGACCTAGATGAGTCTATTGAGGTAGGTGTGGTGCACACTTGTTATTTCATAGCCCTAGGTAGCTTAGAGAGAGCCCTTATGTCGTGAGGATGAAAAGTCGTTAAGGCAGCGTCGCGATCTGAGTTGGTTTTGCCCTTGAAAAGGGCATCAGACGCTGGCCTGGTGAGCATCGGACGCGTGTCCGATGCTCACTAGACTTGAGAGTCTCTGGTGCGTGGCATCGGACGCTCCGTTGTTGTCGCATCGGACGCTCCGTTGTCATCACATCGGACGCGCCCATGCCACTGTTCATGAGAGGGTGCCCTGAGGGGCACATCGGACGCTAGCATTAGACGCTGAGGGCCAGCGTCTGATGTCCATGCAGAGAGGTTCCAGAGAGGTCAGTTTTGCATCGAACGCATCCGAGGTAGGTGCATCGGACGCTGCCAGCATCCGATGTCACTTTAAACTGCGTGTTAGAAAAGTACAATTGACTGTTGGATCGAGGGCATCGGCTCGTCCGATGCCAGGCATCGGAGCGTCTGAGCCCCTGAAAACTGTGCTGTTTGAAGCTCTTATGGACGGCGGTTGGGGGAGTATTTATACTCTTCCCCCTCCTCCATTAGAGTGTTCTTGCCAATTCCATCTGCTGAGAAACACCTTGTGAGTGCAAGGAAGAGCAAGAGCCCTAGTGAGGTTGAGTGAATTGCTAATTGAGAGAATTAGTGACCTCCTAGTGAGAATTGAGTAGCAAGTGTGCATCCATCCATCTCTTTGGCCTTGGCTTGGCATCACCTAGACGGCTTGGTGGCGATCAAGAAACTTGGTGATCATCCGGTGGCTTTGTGGATGACCCAAGTCGAGTTGTGACCGGTAGTGAGCGATTCACCGGGCCGGAGTGGCGAAGAATCAGCTCATAGTGAGCACTTGATCCTTGCGCGGATCAAGGGGGAGCGATACCCTTGCGCGGGTGTTCCAACGAGGACTAGGGGGTGTGCCGACACCTCGATACCTCGGCAAAAAGATCATTGAGTCATTTCTATTCCTTTTACATACGCATTTACTTTTGAGCAATTCTATTCCGCAAATTACTTGTTATTTCATAATTGAATTGCCATGCTAGAGTAGGAATGGAATAGGTATAGTATTTTGTGCGGTAGAGTATAGAGAAACACACTTCATAACACAAAGAGGTTAATTGGGCTTGTTAGGATTTAATTATCGCAAAACGTTTTAGAAAAGCCCAATTCACCCCCCCTCTTGGGCATCTTGATCCTTTCAATTGGTATCGGAGTCTCGTGCTCTCGATTTAGGCTTAACCGCCTAGAGTTAAGATGTCCGGAGGTGATGGACCACCTCCCATGTTCAAGGGAGACGACTTTCCATATTGGAAAATCCGTATGAAGTCGTACCTAGAGGTGGTAGATGTCAAATGCCGCCAAGCCACAATAACCAGCTTTCCCAAGCCCAAGGAACCCACTAGTCTCACACCTCATGAGGAAGAAAATGAGAAGTGGAATGCAAAGGCCAAAAACATCATCTTTAGAGGCATTTGCATGGATGTGTTTAACTGCGTCCGGAACGACAAAGACGCCCATGAGCTATGGGAGAACATTTGTGCGCTCCATGAGGGAACAAAGAGTGAGCGTGAGGAACGATATCATCTTGTCATGCAAAAGCTTAATTCCTCTGTTATGCATGCTAATGAAAGTGCAAATGAAATGTACTCACGCTTGAATGTTCTTGTAGAATAATTGAATGGACTTGGCCTCACACAAATGCAACCATCCGATGTTGTGAGGAAGATTCTTTGTGTCCTTCCAATTAACAAATATGGACACATTGTGACGGTGCTTCATCAAAGTGATCTTTCCACCGCTACACCAACTCAAATCTTGGGAAAGATCAATGCTCATGAGATGTACATGCACATCACACCATGTGGTGGCTCTTCCACTGACAAGAAGAAGGACTTGGCCTTCAAAGCAAGTCATGACAAGAAAGGCATGTCCAAGGCAATTGAGGTCCATCATGAGAGCACAAGCGATGATGAAGATGACTCCAACTTTGCTCTCATGGTGAGAAAGACCACAAAGATGTTGAAGAAGCTTCACAAGAATGGAGTCAACTTTGACTCAAGAAAGAAGAAGTTCTTCACTAGTAGCAAGAGAAGGCCACTATCCGAAATAATGGATTGC
This sequence comes from Coix lacryma-jobi var. lacryma-jobi, assembly GCA_009763385.1. NCBI lineage: Eukaryota > Viridiplantae > Streptophyta > Magnoliopsida > Poales > Poaceae > Coix > Coix lacryma-jobi. The sequence goes on from CM019829.1 coordinate 125,232,347, forward strand.
TACAATTATGGTGATCTTGGCCATCTTGCTCACCAATGCACCAAACCCAAGAAAGAGAACTACATGAACAAAAACAAGGGCAAGAAGTATGACTCATCAAGTGAAGATGAGAAGAGAAGTGAGAAGCCTTACAAGAAGAAAGAAGACAAAGAAGAAACAATAACACAAGAAAGGTGGTAAAGCATACATTGTTGGTGATTCGCTCACCGACATTGACTCCTCCGGTGGCTCATCCAATGAAGATAGTGATGATGAGAAAGAGAAGGTGGCTGCTCTAGTCATTGGGACCTCTACACCGCCACCAACACCATCGCCACCATCCTCTACACACCTATGCCTCATGGCAAAAGGTGACCGGAAGGTACAAAGTGACGATGACTCTAGTGATGATGAAAGTGATGGAGAGTTCCAAGATCCTTCTTATGATGAACTTGTTGAATTGCTTAACAACTACTCTAAAATCATAAGAAAGACTAGAGCTAAAAATGAAAGGCTTGTTCGTGACAATGAATCTCTTGTTGAAAAATATAACAATGCCACACATGCTAGTGATGAGCTTCAAAATGAAATTGGTAGCATGTCATCCTCTATCAAGGAGCTCAAGTCCTCTAACAAGGAGCTCAAAGCTAAAAATGACAAACTTGATAGGATGCATAGTGAGCTCAACACTAGTTATGCTTTGCTCAAAGAACAATATACTCAAGTTAAAGTTGATCATGATGCACTTGTTATTGCCTATGATATACTTTCCCTTGAGATGTACACATGATGCTTCTAACCATGTTGTTAAGTGTGATATAGCAACATCTTGTGAGGACTTGGTTAGTGAGCATGATGAGCAAAGAGCTAGTGGCAAGGGCAAGAAGGTGGTTGTGACCGATAACTATGATGATTACATGAAGTTCAAGAATGAGAATGCAAAGCTCAAGATTGATCAAGAGAAGCTAGCAACCACCAACCAAGTTGCCATTGAAACACATGAGCTTGATATGTTGAAAGAAGAGAACAAGAGATTGAAGATGGAGAGGGACCACAAGATGTCACCATCCCAAGTGCAACTCCAACAAGAAAATGTCAAGCTCAAGAAAGAAAAAGAACACCTAGCCACCGGGTTGAGAAACTTGACCAAGGGTCAATGTCTTCAAAGTGAGCTACTCATGAACATCGTGATGAATACAAATAGAAGTGGTATTGGCTATCTTGAAGAAAGGTTGAAGCAATGAACGCATCTTGGCCCCTAGTGGGTTTCAGTGATTGGATGAAATACAAGATTACTATGACTAACGTGTGTTTTGCAGAAACAGGGATGAGTTAGGTCATGGTAATGGCGACGATACGGGCATATGGAGTTCATGTCCCCTGGCGATGGAAATCGTTTCTGTTTTCAAAGGACGGACAACGAAGATGGTGGTAGACTAGGCTAAGTGTCATATGGTGTTGGAGGACACTTAGGTAGTCTTAGGTCTTTGTTTGTCCTTTGGCCGTACTATAAAGGGGAGCGTGAATCAGTAGCTTGACCTAGATGAGTCTATTGAGGTAGGTGTGGTGCACACTTGTTATTTCATATGCCCGTATTGTCGCCATTACCATGACCTAACTCATCCTTGTTTCTGCAAAACACATGTTAGTCATAGTAATCTTGTGTTTCATCCAATCACCGAAACCCACTAGGGGCCAAGATGCGTTCAATCTCCCCCCTTTGGTGATTGATGATAACACGACCTCGAGTATAGAGAGAAGAGGTTTTCAAAATCATGACATGTATGAACTTGCGATAGATAAGAGAAAATGGTTAGAGGCAAGCTCATACATATCATGTCACCATCCTGCACTCAATAGTTAGAGTGAAAAGTAAGTGCAAGAGTAAATATAGCTCGAATACATAACAAGTGAGAGTTAAGCGCAAGTAAACGAGGGAAACGAAATGACATGTCATATAGAATATGTAATGAGCACAAACATGTCATATGATCCATAACACACACATATAGGAGCAAAAGGTATGCGATATAAAGAGCATATGTGAATATAACAATCAAAAGATACGAAACCCCCTCACATCGCTCCCCCTATCGCTATACTCGACCACTTTCCCCCTTTGGCGTCAAACACCAAACTAAGCGTCGGAGGGCGGAGGTGGCGCAAACGAGTCAGGAGCTGTCTCCGGAGTACGTACATTGAGAGAACTCGAACTGCTGCAGAAGTGCCTCGAAGTCTGACGAAGACGAGCCTGTAGCCTGCTGACCCTCAGGAGCTGGAAGCGGAGGTGAAGCGATCCGGGTCGGCTGTGGCGGCTCTGACTGCTCTTCCTGCTCAGTCTGCTCTGTCTGCTGTGGCTCAGTCGCTATAGAAGTGTCGACCTAAGTATTAGAGTGCAGAAGCTCGGGTATAGTGGACAACTCAGGCTGAGTTGCAGTAGTAATCTCAGACTGAACCGGCTCGGTCTGCTCTGAAGACGCGATAGAACTTGGAAGGGTCTCTGTAGTGGAGGTCACATGAGCTGTCGACATCTGCACTGAAGAAGGGAGGACCGAAGTGGGCATCCCAGTGAGCTCGCTGAACGTGGCAGACATGTCGCGCGTCACGGAGGTGGTCGTTGCGAACAGGGACTCTGTCGGACGTGGCGTGAACCCGGTGTGAAGCGGACTAAAGAGTTGGGCCCCTCCAGGTGGAGTGGAGTACCAGGTAGACTGGGAGGGACCCGAGAACTGCTGGAGCTGTGGCTGAGGAGGGACAGGCGGTCACTGAATCTGCTGCTGCTACTGCGGGGGTGGAGGCTGCTGTCACTGCCACTGAGGGGGTCCGTTCATGATCCTCTCCATGAAGCTTAGTGTCTGCTGCTGGAGCTCCATCATCTGTCGTTGTAGGGCGTCTGACCGCTCCTGTGCCTGCTGGTGAGCAAGGGCCTGAGCCTGTGCTAACCTCTGCTGCTCCTGAGCCAAGCGCTGGACGTCCTAGGTCACAGTCCTCTGCTGCTCCTCCATCCGTGAAAGTATAGCTAGCAAAGCTGGATCAGAGGAACCAGACTTCTCGGCCTCAGTGTCGTGTGGACGAGGCTGAGCATGAGGAGGGAGCAGGTAGTCCTCGTCAGAACTGTCAGTGGGGTCCTCGGCGACGTACTGTCCCTCGCCCTCTAACTCTGCAAGCTCCTGCTCTGCGAGAACTCTGACGGTCTCGTCCTGCTCCTGAGCTGACTCGGGCACCTCTGGCCGCTGTCTTGAGCTGGACGGTCGCTGCTGCTGCTGCCTGCGGTCCCGACCATGTCCGAGAAGCTGACTCATGTTATACTCGGGGAACACGGTCGCGGAGCTGGTGAGTGTCTGCCCGGGGTCTGTCCCTGTCGTGGCAGCTACCTTCCAAATGATGTAAGAGATCCAGTGCCCGTAAGGTAGCTGCCTGTGGGCCTTAATGCCCTCTGCCACGGTGTCCTCCATCTCACACAAGATCACGTCCCAGACGTCAAACTCCTGCTGCCTGACCATGTATGCTAGTAACCACAGCTGCAGGCGTGACAACCCCTCTCTGAAGCCCACCCTAGGTAGCAGGGTCCGTCGTAGAACCTCGTTGAGGATCCGAGTCGTAGGAGTGAGATCCTTAGGCGCGTGACTCGAACCCTCACCGAAGGGCTCAGTGAAGCAAGGGCGGACCAGGTCTATCGGTGGCTACTCTCCGCCGTGAGGGCGTCTAGGTGGCTCTGTCCGGCCGTAGAAGAGGTCATGGATCCGGGTCTTTGAGTGACGAAGACCAAACCAATCCCAGATCTCGGACGAGAATAGCCTGTAGAGCTCCCCTCTGAATGCAAACTCACTAGTGTCTCTGTCAGGGTGCACCCACAGTGAAGCATAAAACTGGAACACCCAGTCCTCAATGTACGAGCCAGACCGCCCTTGAAGGTCTGCCAACCCAGGTAGGTAAGTCAAGATAGGGCGGATTTTCTCTCCTGCTTGAGCAACCACTGTGTTCGTCCACCGCTAGGGGGAGCGTTTGAGGCTCCTAATGGTTGAGACCCTAGTTTCGGTGGCCACATGTTGTCTCCTCGGGATTTATTGCTATTTTTTGTCTTAAAAGGATATGTAGCCTAAGGCAAATTATTTATAAAATTGAGGGTTTATGTGAGGATGCTCATACTAGGTTCCAACTGGTGTTTATTTGCCTCTTCTTTGAGTTGGAACTTGGTTGAGAGAGGGAGCCGCAACGGAGATCTTCAAATCTGCAAAAAATGCAGCATCGGACGCTGGCCCCAGCGTCCGATGCCCCCACTGTAGGCAGCTCCGGCTGGAACAGTGACGGGGTAGCGTCCGATGTGTCACTATGGGGATATAGACCCCAGGGTACCACACGATGGTACATGGGCCTCACCACTAGTGAAGGACCGAGAAGCAACAAGAAAGCGACCAGAGGGGGGGGGGGTGAATGGGAGCTTCAAAATTTCCTTTCGGAAACTAGTAGCCACTGTCCCGAGAATCACCCCAAAAGACAAACCCTAGAGCTTGCTAATGTCCACGACCCTAGATGTAGGGTGGATGCTTCCAAGAAGCACAGCGGGACACTACACAACTCTAGAAAGCCAACGCAAAAGACGGAAACCAAGTCCGACAATGAACGAACGAACCGCGAACGAAACAGCGCAAAACAGTCACGACCGGACTCTGATCAGCGTCCGGTCAGCAGGGACCGGACGCGTCCAGTCACACAAAAACCGATCTGGGACCTTACTGTTTCTGACCGGACTCACAGTGGGAGCGTCCGGTCTCAACCAGCCTAGCGTCCGGTCGTCTGAAAAAACCCGATGAACAGTAATGACTGAGCGTCCGGTCAGTGATCAACAGATGCGTCCGGTCAACACACAGAAAAGAGCTGCGAAGAACATTCAACGACCGGACTCTGACCGTGCGTCCGGTCAGCCCGAGTCGAGCGTCCGGTCACCACGACAGCAGCCTGTTCGTCCACCGATTCGACTCGATCTCACCTAAAACGAATCCTCTAGGGATCAAACTTGGTGAGAAGAGTCAAAAGGAGTATAGTGAGCTATCCCTAAGAGATCATGGCTCGAACCTATCTCCAAATCGATGAATCGAAGAATTTCGGGGGAAAGGAGAAAACTTGACCCGAAACGAAAATCGATCGATCTCCTAGACCGTGAGGTTAGAGGTGAATTCCTTCGGTGGAAAGAAGTGCCTCACGATCTAGAACAACTTGGTTCAAATGGTTTTGCAAAAGATGAACCGAGCAAAGAGATCAAGCGACGGGAAAATCGTGGAGAAAAAGGATTCCGCGAAGAACACAAACGAAACGCGAATCACAACCACGAACTGCAACCGTGTGGCTACCACACGCTACAACAGTGAGATTACGGTCTCACTTCTTCAAAATCAACAGTACACAGAGGCAAGTCTCTCTGCGGATCTCAGCTAGCTACAGCAGGGGATGGGAGAGCAGGAAACCCTAAGTGTGAAAGAGCAAATGACTGAGATAGACGGGAGGAGGGTGTCTCCCGACTACTTATCCTACTACTAGCCTAAGTCTATTTCCTACTCTACCCCTCTCTATTCTAATTACAGAGCAAACCAGCTAAACCCTAGGGTTATTCTGGACCAACTCGGTGGTAGGTGTATCTGACGGCCACGCCCGCACAATTCGAAGCGTCGCCTCGACGCAACCTCCGGATCGCCGCCACGTGCCGTCCTCGCTCTGCACCCCCGGTTTTGTGGCCCAAACCGGGAAACCAGCCTTTTCCAGCCAACCCCCAGTTTTGAGGCCCAAACCGGGAAACCAGCCCACCAGCATTTGAGTTTTGAGGCCAAACTCAGCAAACCCTCAGCGCCCAGGTTTTGAGGCCCAAACCTGGAAACCGTCAGCCCGAGTTTTGTGGCCAAACTCAGAAACCGTTCACGCCCAGGTTTTGAGGCCCAAACCTGGAAACCGTCCATCTGATGGTTTTTCCCTGGCTCTACCACCAAACCGACGTCGTAGAGGGGATGCACCGCCCGTGCACCCCGTCCACTGACACGTGTCCCCAGGTCCTCGACCCGAGCAACATCGTGCCCCACAAGTCTTCGCTCGTCGCTGTCCCAGGCTGTCAGCCACCACAGCTGATCCTCAGGCACTCTGGTCCCTCAGTCCAAGCCTCACGTCCGCCCTTCACCGCTCGATCCATCGGCATGGCACGTCCGCCGCACGGCACGCCCATCCTTCATCGCACCCGGTCCGTCAGCACGGCACGTCTCAACTTGACCTTCACCTCGCCGTCGATCACTGTATCCGGGCTCGACACCTGCACAACACAAGCCAAAGAACATGCGCATCATCCCAGTTGACAATCACTCAACACTCAGAGACCCAGCATACACCCATGTATCCGCAACTAGGGGTCGTCCGGCCCACATGATGAAGACATACGACGCATGGCATGCACCGCACGACAGTTGTAATCTAGATATAGTACCAACTCGGATACTTACCATGTAACCTTGTCCCTTCAGAATATATAAGGAGGGGCAGGGGTCCTCCGAGAGGACAAGTGAGACAGGTCATAGGTCCTAGGTCACAGGTCATAAGCCACAAGCCAGATCCAATCAATACAACTCGACGCAGGACGTAGGGTATTACGCTAACCTAGCGGCCTGAACCTGGATAAACCTCTGTGTTCATCTTGTTTTGCCTTGCGTCAACGTCTAGGTCATCATCTTGCACACCTTCCCCTCTAATCTACCACCTTGGGTATACCCCTAGGTGGACTATCGGCGATATTTCGTCGACAGTCACCATCGGCGCGTCCAAGGCTCCATCGGGCAAAGGACGCGTCCGATGTGATTTTGGCGATTCTGGAGCTCTCTGGATGGACATCGGTGCGTCTGATGTGTTTACATCAGAGCGTCCGATGTCCTTTTAAGCGGCGCGGTTCATTCTTTAACCGACAGACCGGTCCCACGTGTCATTATGTTCACCCACTTTGTCCTCGCGCACCCGTCCCGAGCCAACCGCCACCACCGTCGCCGCTCTCCTGTGCCCCTAACCCTAGCTCGGCCGCGCCGCCGCCGCCCCGTGCTCGCGCCTGCTCTGTCCGTCGACGGCCGCCGCGCTTCCCTTGCCCAGCTCCGCCGCGCGCGCTCGGCTCGTTCGCACGCGCTCACCGGAGCCGTGCCATCCTCGTCTCGTCGGTGTTCGTCCCCTCCTCGCCGAAGCTCGCCATCGTCTCCTCAACACAGTGAGCACCGCCCCACCCCTTCCATACCTATGCCTGCAAGGTGCTCGATGAAATGCCCATATGGCCGTTCCTCCATGTTTTGACCCTCGTTTCGCTCCAACCCTTTTGCAGTCCCGCTTGGTGTGATACGTGGGTGCCCGAACGTCCATGCCTCTCCAATTCTTTGGTTGGTTCGTCGATCGTCCGGTAGAAAAGCCTGTTCCCCTTCTTATCCATTTGCTTTGCTTCCAATAGGTCTCGCTCTTCTCTAGATTATAAATGCTTATATATATATCCCATCCTTTCTTGCAGCGAGTTAGTGGCACAGTGGCAGTTTTGTCAGTTGGTTAGTGACAGAGAACCCGGGGCCAAGCCCGTGGGTAAGGATCGAGGCCATGCCTCGCGAGTGTCAGTGGCCGTTGATCAGTGTCAGGGGGAGTTCTTGTCAGTGGTTAGTGTCCGTGGACTTGTCAGTGTTTGTCATTTGATAGTTGATTTTTCAGCGGCAGTCCAGAGCCTCTCAGTGGCAGTGCTTCTTTGTTCTTGTCAGCTATGCGCTGCAAGAATGTCAGTGGTGCTCCAGGAGACTCTCCTCCTCGTCCTCCTTCTTCTGGTCAACGGAAGGGGAAGGCGAAGCTTGTTACACGCAGGAAGCGCACCAGGGAGCAGCGAGAGGCCGATCAGGCACATATAGTGGCAGACGCCGCAGAGCGTGCAGAGAGCGGAGGCTGCAGTGGTGGTTTAAGGATTGAGGACCAGCTTTCCCCAGAGTAGAGGCGAGCAGTTGAGGAGGTTGAGCGTCGGCATGTCTCACCGTCAGGCATGCTTATGGCTGCCGGTCGCCGGACCATGTTCACCGCTCCAGGTGTCGAGCCACAGGCATCTTGGCCCCTAGTGGGTTTCAGTGATTGGATGAAACACAAGATTACTATGACTAAGGTGTGTTTTGCAGAAACAGGGATGAGTTAGGTCATGGTAATGATGACAATACAGACATATGGAGTTCATGTCCCCTGGCGATGGAAATCGTTTCGGTTTTCCAAGGACGGACGACGAAGACGGTGGTTGACTAGGCTAAGTGTCATATGGTGTTGGATGACACTTAGGTAGTCTTAGGTCTTTGTTTTTCCTTTGACCATACTATAAAGGGGAGCGTGAATCAGTAGCTTGACCTAGATGAGTCTATTGAGGTAGGTGTGGTGCACACTTGTTATTTCATAGCCCTAAGTAGCTTTGAGAGAGCCCTTATGTCGTGAGGATTGTAACATCCCAAAAATTGCATCAATTTGAAATAGGCAATATGATTTAATTATTGCATTTTGTGTGTTGCATATAACCTAGATAATAAATTATTTGCAAAAGCTAAAATAAATCCTAGGCCAAAGACCATGTTGATGCATACATGCTGGTGCATATTTTATTTTGTGATGTTTGGTTTCTGTTCAAATCTTGTTTGAATTCAATTGGATTTCAAATTTGGTTTTGAAATCTCATTTCTGAAAATGGAAAACCATTTTCTTTTCTCCCCATTCCCTTTCTCCTCTTTGGCCCGAGACAGCCCAGTCGGCCTGCCCTTCTCCTTGCCGCTGGCCCGAAGGCCATTTTTCTTGGCCTGCTTCTCCTCCCCGCGCATGGCCCAGCTCGGCGGCCCTTTTTCCTTTTTCCCAGCAACCGCCACGCGTGTGCTCCCCCTCTCGCTGACCTCGATGTCATGCTCGTCAGCCTCGCCGCTCCTGCACCCTCTCCTTTCTCCTTCCACCGACAGCACGACCCCACCGGTCAGGGTCGTCGTCCCCAACTCATGTTCGCGACGGACTCGAGCCCGTGTCGAGCCCGACCCTGCGCGCGTGTCGTACCTGCCTAATCAGCCGACCCGATCACCCAATAAAGCTCCCAAGAACCCGCCGCCTCTCCACACGTAACAATCTTGCGCCCTCGTGCCCTAATTTGTCATGACTGAGAGCTTCACCGTCCGCAAAGTCCCCGCCGTCGTCGACCCGACGTACCAGCGAGTTCCTGCGACTGCAAGAGGTTCCACGAGCTTCATCTCGATTTCCCGAAGCTTCTAAGGTGTTTTCCCTCTTTTTCCCCCTCTGTTTGGTACCCTAATGCCTCGCCGTCATTCACAGGGAACCACCGCCGCCAAATCGAGCAATCCGCCGTCACTAAGACCTCTCCGACGCCATCTTCGCCTCTGGTGAGTTCGCCTTGAGCTCACGCACTACAAGAAATGATTGGCTTTTTGACATAAAATCAATTTGTGACATTGGCTTTTTGACGTTAATTATGACATAGTTATGTGAATTATGACATTAGTTATGTGAATTATGACATCAGTTATGTGTATTATGACAAAGTGCAATGTCAAAAAATGATTGCCCTTCAACTCATGTCATAACTAACGTATTATGATATAAACTCATGTCATAACTAACATATTATGTCATAAACCATACATAATTAACGTCAAAAAGCCAGTGTCACAAATTGATTTTATGTCAAAAAGCCAACCATTTCTTGTAGTGACGGTTCGATTGGACCAACTCCAATAGCCTCTACTGCACCGTAGTTCAAACCCGAGCCGCGCCGCCGCGCTCCGGCAATGGCGCCACCACGGGCTCCTTCCTCTCCGGTGGCAGCGCCGCCCACCTTCGCCGATCTAATCCTAAGCGTCCATCTCCGATCCGACGCCCTAGGGAGCCCCGTACCCCTTCGGTGTCGTTTTTGCTTAAGAGACCCTCACAGATTTCGATCTAAACCCGCGGTCCAGACTACACTGTGCGTTGAGTCTGTGATTTCTTCCTTATAAGCCCCTGCGTTTTTCTTATTCGAGGCGCAGTCCAGTCAGATTCGGCAAATCCGGTTTAAATCGATTTAATTTCAAATTCAATTTCGTTCTATTTACAGTTTTGCCACCGGTTTAAAATGCTTATAACTTCTACGTTTTTAACCTGTTTTAGTCCGTTCAAGTTGCGTTAGTTTCGTTTTGAAAAGATCTATCTATCTGTACGAAAATATCTACGTTTTCTGTACTTAAAAATTGAGTTAGGTTTAATCTACTAGTTAAGGTTTCGTAACTTGTTTAGCTCGTAACTTTTGCGTTATAATTCCGTTTTTCGTGATCTTCGCGTTTATGTGATCGTGGTAGATCGTAGTTTCTGTTTTCAAACTTTTTATATTACTTTTTCTTGCTGTTGGTGTAATGTTCTAATAATAGCTTGTTTGCTTTGCATGATTGTTGTTCGGATGTTTGTGTGTTGATGTGGTATTCGAGTATAGACGGTGAGACATACGCCGGTGACCAGGAGCCCTTCTTTGACAACCAGGAGCATCAAGAGTTCGCTGAGTCAGGCAAGTATAGCATGGGATCCTCCTTGATGTCCTAATAACCATAAATCACTATAATCATCATATGCATGTGTCTACCTTGATGCCTATTTAGATCTATCCTAGGTGTTGATCTTGTGCCTTGATATACTCGGTATGCATTGGGTAGAACTATGCTAGTGCTCAAATTAAACTTTGATCATGTGAACCTGAATTTAATGGTATATGCAACTTGGTAAAATTGGCTTTTATAGCAACATGGTTTAGGAGCCACTATAAGGGATCACCCGGGACAACAGTGCAACCATGGGAGTTATATGGCTCTGACCTTAGCTCAGTATAAGGACCTTTTCTAGCTTGTTAGTGGTTACCCGAAAGGGCGCATGAGGCGCTTGACGAGACGGGTATAGTGCGGCTTCTGTCCACGTGAGTATAGGCTGCGTGTTATTGTGCCACCTGGAAGGAGGGCTCTACATCCCCTTGCCTTAAGACCTAGCGGCCCTAACTTGTTAGACGAACCTTTGAAAGGCTTCGCAGTGTATCCTGCCCGCTCACCTCGGAAGTGTTATGGGAGTAATTAACCCGGGCATCTGGATATCATGACTCATCGGGTAAAGTGTACAACCTCTGCAGAGTGTAAAACTGGTATATCAGCCGTGCTCACGGTTACGAGCGGCCTGGAATTATTATGGTATAGTTGTTGCTTTAATAATGTTTTAATGTGATATTATTATATTGTTAAATGATTTCATGTTCACATTGATCACATGTTTAATTGGGATGGTTATCTTTGATGCTATCTAATGCTAAAATTGTGCCAACTAAAAGCTACTGCAGTTAAACCAGTGTCAGCTTTATTTGAGCCTCATGAACCCCATGTTACACTTGTTAAGTACGAGATGTACTTATGCTTGTTTATTTCTTTCTACCTGGATAAAAATCCCGGATGGGTAACAAATTGCCTTGGTAATGATGACTTCCCTGAAGAGTTCTAGTCTTGCTTCAACCGGTCATCTTTCCTGTGATGGAGCTACCGCGAGAGTTATCTTATTTATCCGCTGCTATGTAAAGACTTTGAATAATATTCGTTATGTAATAAACATATGTGATGGTACTCCTTAATTTATGGCTTATGTGTGTGATTGATCTCTGGGCACACATGAGTTATTGCATTCAATTTTGTTCTTAAAATTGGGTGTGACAAGGATGAAAAGTCGTTAAGGCAGTGTCGCGATCCGAAGTCATTTCGGCCCTGTTACGGGCAGCAGACGCTGGCCTAAGTGGCATCGGACGCACGTCCGATGTCACTCAGACTTCAGTGAGCTGGCGACGTGGCATCGTACGCTCTGATGTTGTCACATCGGACGCGCCTGTGCCACTGTTCCTGAGAGAGTGCCCTGAGGGGCACATCAGATGCTGGCATCCGACACTGAGGGCCAGCGTCCAATGTCCAATGCCCAGCGTCCGATGTCCCTTTAAGAGGTATGACAGAAAGTACAGTTGACTGTTGGGTCGAGGGCATCGGCGCGTCCGATGCCAGGCATTGGAGCGTCCGATGCCCCCGAAAACTATGCTGTTTAGTGCTCTTTTGGATGGCCGGTTGGGGGGAGTTTGTATACTCCTCCCCCTCCTCCATCAGAGTGTTCTTGCCACTTCCATCTGCTAAGAGACACATTGTGAGTGTGAGAAAGTGCAAGATCCCTAGTGAGGTTGAGTTAATTGCTAATCGCAAGAATTAGTGACCTCCTAGTGAGAATTGAGTAGCAAGTGTGCATCCATCCATCTCTTTGGCCTTGGCTTGGTCAAGTGAGAGTTCTAGCTTGTTACTCTTGGTGATCCGCATCACCTAGACGGCTTGGTGGTGATCGTGAAGCTTGGTGATCATCCGGTGGCTTGTGGATGACCCAAGGAGGCTTGTGACCGGTAGTGAGCGATTCACCGGGCCGGAGTGGCGAAGAATCAGCTCATAGTGAGCACTTGATCCTTGCACGGATCAAGAGGGAGCGATACCCTTGTGCGGGTGCTCCAACGAGGACTAGGGGGTGTGACGACACCTCGATACCTCGGCAAAAAGATCGTCGAGTCATCTCTACTCTCTTTACTTACGCATTTACATTTGAGCAATTCATTTCCGCAAATTACTTGTTATTCATCCAGACTTGAATTGCTATGCTAGAGTAGAGATGGTTTAGTGATAGTCTTTTGTGCGGTAGAGTTTAGAGAAACACACTTCTAGGCGCAAGGGGTTAATTAGGCTTGATAGGTTTAAATTTGTGCTAAAGTTTTAGAAAAGCCCAATTCACCCCCCCTCTTTAGCATCTTGATCCTTTCAAGCAACACAAGAGCAACTCAAAGCCCAAGCAAAAGAAGAAGCTGGGAAGATGCTTTGAGTGTGGGAAAGAAGGACACTTTGCTCACAATTGTGAAGAACCAAAACCCACACCCTTGCCCAAGCACTCTAGACCCTTTGCTTTCAATGCTCACTACATGCTTAGACAAGATTCTAGTGGCAAAGTAATGGTCATGTTCATGGGGCCTCCAAACAAGAATAGGCGTAGGCAAATATGTGTAGCAAAGTCACTAGTAGAGAAGGTTAAGGGGCCTCAACAAGTTTGGGTCCCAAAAGCTCAAGCATGATTTCTTGTGTGGGTAGGTGAACTACAAGACCGGTGGATCTCATTGGGTGATCAATATTGGTTGCACACAACATATGACCGGTGATCCCCGGATGTTCACCTCACTAGAAGAGAATGTCAATGACCAAGAAAAGATTACATTTGGTGACAACTCAAAGGGCAATGTCAAAGGTTTGGGCAAAGTGGCAATATCAAATGATCATACAATATCCAATGTGCTTCTAGTTGCTTCATCGAGCTTCAACTTGCTATCCATTGGGCAACTATGTGATCTTGGCTTTCAATGCTTATTCACCGAGAAAGAAGTGGTTGTAACAAAGAAGGGTGACTCACAAGTGATCTTTCAAGGCTTTAGATACAATAATCTCTATCTAGTTGATTTCACCTCCGAAGATGCCAACTTGAAGACATGTTTGTTCACAAAGCAATCTCTTGGCTGGTTATGGCATAGAAGATTGGCACATGTTGGAATGAACACTCTCAACAAGCTATTGAAGAAGGATTTGGTTAGAGGCTTGAAGGATGTCAAATTTGAGAAGGACAAATTGTGTAGTGCATGTCAAGCCGGCAAGCAAGTAGCAAACACTCAACCAACCAAAGCATTTGTATCAACATCAAGAGAGTTGGAGTTACTTCACATGGATCTATTTGGGCCAACAACATATGCTAGCTTGGGTGGGAATCTCTATTGCCTAGTGATTGTTGATGATTATTCAAGATACACTTGGGTGTTCTTTCTTCATGATAAATCCGAAGCAACCCCTTCATTCAAGAAGTTTGCCAAGAGAGCCCAAAATGAGTTTGACTTGAAGATAAAAAAGATTAGAAGTGATAATGGGAAACAATTTGACAACACCAACATTGAGCAATATTGTGATGAAGTTGGGATCAAGCATGAAGTCTCCGCAACATACACACCACAACAAAATGGGATAGTTGATAGGAAGAATCACACACTAATCACCCTAGCAAGAACAATGTTAGATGAGTACTCTACACCGGAAAGATTTTGGGCGGAAGCCATCAACACCGCTTGCTATGCATCAAACCGGTTGTTCCCCCATCGTCTCCTTGGCAAGACCCCCTATGAGCTACTTAACAACAAGAAGCCGGATGTATCATTCTTTCGAGTGTTTGGTTGCAAATGCTACATCTACAAGAAGCGCCAACACCTAGGGAAGTTTCAACGCCGATGTGATATTGGTTTTCTTGTTGGTTACTCATTGAAGTCCAAATCATATCGAGTATTCAACCATGCCACCGAGATGGTAGAAGAAACATATGATGTGGAATTCGATGAATCTAACGGCTCTCAAGGAGCACATGAGAATCTTGATGATGTAGGTGATGAACCATTGAGGGAAGCAATGAAGAACATGCCGGTTGGAGCAATCAAGCCTAAAGATGATGATGATGTGCAAGTCATTGACAAGCCATCCTCATCACATGTACCACAAGATGATAATAAAGATGGGAGAGAACCAAGTGAAGATACTTATGTCTCCCATGATTAAATGGTGGTACAAGCTCAAGATGTTGATGCTCCACAAGCGGCCCCTCAAGTGGTTGATCAAAGGACTTCTCCTCTACTACAAGCTCATCCTCAAGATCTCATCATAGGGAGTCCAACAAGGGGTGTAATGACTCGATCTCAAAAACTTGCTTCTTATATTGAACATCACTCTTTTGTTTCTCTTGTTGAGCCTACATTTGTAGAAGATGCTCTAAAGGATCTGGATTGGGTGAATGCCACGCATGAAGAATTGAACAACTTCACCCGCAATCAAGTTTGGACCCTTGAAGAGCGACCTAAAGGCGCAAGAGTCATTGGAACAAAATGGGTGTTTAGAAACAAGAAAGATGATCAAGGCGTGGTTGTTAGAAACAAGGCAAGGCTAGTGGCAAAGGGGTTCTCTCAAGTTGAAGGCTTAGATTTTGGAGAGACCTTTGCACCGGTTGCAAGACTTGAAGCCATTCGTATCCTCCTTGCATATGCATCACTTCATGACATTAAATTATATCAAATGGATGTGAAAAGTGCATTTTTAAATGGCTTCATAAATGAACTAGTCTATGTTGATCAACCTCTCGGGTTTGAAGACCCTAGATATCCTAATCATGTTTATAGGTTGTCCAAGGCGCTATATGGGCTCAAGCAAGCCCCAAGAGCATGGTACGAGCGCCTCTGGGACTTCCTCATTGAGAAGAGCTTCATCATTGGAAAGGTCGACACCACACTATTCACCAAGAAGCTTCATCATTGGGCTTCAAGTCTTTGTTGATGATATTATCTTTGGGTCAACAAATGAAGTATATTGCAAGGAATTTGGTGAACTGATGTCGAAGGAGTTTGAAATGTCCATGATTGGCGAGCTCACATTCTTCCTAGGCTTCCAAGTCAAGCAAATGAAGGAGGTGACTTTTATATCTCAAGAGAAGTATACAAAAGACCTCCTCAAGCGCTTCAATATGAATGATTGCAAGCCTATCAAGACTCCAATGCCAACAAATGGACATCTCGACCTAGATGAGGGAGGTAACTCGGTTTATCAAACTCTCTACCGTTCTATGATTGGTAGCTTGTTATATTTGACCGCATCTAGGCCCGACATCATGTTTAGTGTGAGCATGTGCGCTAGATTTGAAGCCGATCCTAAGGAAACACATCTCATAGCCGTAAAGAGAATCCTTAGGTACCTAAAGCACACCCCAAGCATTGGCCTTTAGTATCCCAAAGGAGCTAACTTCCAACTCGTTGGGTATTCCGATTCAGATTACGCGGGTTGCAAAGTAGATAGAAAGAGCACATCCGGAGGGTGCCATTTGCTCGGGAGATCACTAGTTTCATGGATTTTGAAGAAGCAAAATAGTGTGGCCTTGTCTACCACCGAGGCGGAATACATAGCCGCGGGAGCTTGTTGTGCACAAATCCTTTATATGAAACAAACCCTTCTAGACTATGGTGTAGTTTTAGAAGCGGTACCTTTGTTGTGTGACAATGAGAGCGCAGTTAAGCTTGCTAACAACCCAGTTCAACAATCTTGCACCAAGCACATAGATATTCACCATCACTTTCTTAGAGACCATGTGGCAAAGAAAGATATATCTCTAGAAGGAGTTAGAACCAAAGATCAATTGGCGGATATCTTCACAAAACCCCTAGATGAGAGTACCCTTTGTAGATTACGAAGTGAGCTTAATGTGCTTGATCTAAGTAACTTCGTCAAAAGGTGAAAGGTGGTTGTCTTTGCATTGCATTGTATAATATGCCATGTTTTGTTTATGCTATGCACATAGGCTTGTGTTGACGGTGAGATATCACCAAAATAACATCCCCAAAATACCGTCAACAACCTCAAAATAGAAGGAAGATAAGCATAGCATAAGCATATTTTGGTACAAATGACTTGGTTCGACATGTACATGTCCTCTATTTGAATGTAGGTGCAAAGTGGGTGAAAAACCAAGCTTGAGGAGCCTAACATGACACGTTGGCCGACCCACCAAGTATGGCAAATGTCAAAACCAACTTGACCAACCTCATAGACTTTGCTTCTTGAAGCCACCTGCAAAAGATGGGCTAATTTAGCCACATAAGGGGGTCGCCCGACCCCCCTATGGCCCCACCAGGATTTACCCAAGTGGCATGATCCATGAGAAGGCTCCTAAAGCACATTTCAACCATTGGATCAAAGTGTGTTTCCTCTGGACAGCTCAGAATCAAGGCACACGGATTGAATGGCCCACAAAGTGAAGCACCAACATGACAAAGTGGTACCACCACTTCATACCCACACTAGAGGAGGTGTAGAGGGCCCACAAGTAAGGGAGATGACCCTAAGAATCATAGGGGGGTCGCCCAACCCCCCCATGGGGTCAAACTGCCCTTTGTAGCACTCTATGACAGGTGGACCATCTTCTAGAAGAAAGGGGACTGGGTCCACCCTCCATGGGGGGGTCGCCCGACCCCCCCTTTGGTGGCTAAGTGGGCCCAAGCTTCCTTCACGGAGAATCCAAGGAGCCTTCACGGTGAAGCAACCTCCAAGTGTGGCAACCCTTCATCTTATGGTGGTTACAATCCAACGGTGGAGGATGGAGAGCACACGGATCGCTGACGTGGCACATTGAGTGGTTCTCATTCATCGGCACTGGAGTAGCCCCTATGAAAGCCCTAGTTTGGTTTTGGCTAATTGATGAAACCTATTTGGTCTAATCCTATTGCTAAGCACGTGTGTAGCTTATAAGAAAGGATTGTGACCAAGCCAAGTGGTGGAGTTAGCAAGGTGGCAACCATGGAGGATTGTGATGGCCACAAGCACTCAAGAAATCAAGTGCTCTACCATTGGTGAAACGAAGAAGAGAAGAGATGGAGCAAAGAGGCCCGAAGGCAAAGGTATAACCTATAGGGCTCTTTGTTTTAGTGATCAAGACACTTAGCGAGTGTGATCACATTTAGGATAGATAGCCGTACTATTAAGAGGAGATTATTCACAGCTTATGCGGTGTTCAAGTGCCACTAGGTGTTCTCTAACATATCGATGCTATAGACCTAGTAAGTGACTAACAAAACCCTTTGGAAAATGCTTTGCAAAATGCTAACACACTTGCATATGATGATGTACACTTGGTGGTGTTGGCACTTTTGGTATAAAGGGGTGTTAAGGAGTTGTGGAGAAGTGGGAGAGACTAGTGTATAGTCCTTCGGAAGAGAAGTAGTGCTTTCAGAAGCATCGGACGCTGGTCCAAGGAGCATCGGACTCCTGGCTGAGTGTCCGATGGTTAACCCTAATTTCTGTCAGAAGTTGAAGGAGCATCGGACGCTAGCAACGGACGCTGAGGAAACACTGTTGCAGAGTCCGATGGTAATGACGTGGCGCGAGCTAGTTTTCCAGGGAGCATCGGACGCTAGCCTGCGTCCGATGCAGATCCATCGGACGCGTCCGATGTGATTTGGCCCTCTCTGGAACCTTTCTGTTGTGTCATCGGACGCAGGGGTTGAGCGTCCGATGCTAACGTTCTGGCGCGTCCGATGTGACACAGAAAAGAGCTGAATCGAGCAGTGGCATCGGAGCGTCCGATGCCTGGCATCGGCGCATCCGATGTCACTTTAACCGTGGCGCGAAGGGATATGATCTTTGGGATCGGGCGGCCTGTATTCATATCGGGGAGACACGTGGCTCCATCTGGAGCATCAGACGCTGGGGCAGCGTCCGATGGTCGTGCATCGGAGCGTCCGATGGTCGCGATTTCAGCCCAACGGCTAGGCCGTCTTGAGTGGCCTATTTAAGGGGCTTGGCCGGCTCACTTGGCTTCACCCTTACACATTCTGATTCCTAAGCATACTAGTGAGCATTGGCAAGCCTCCCAACTCATCTCCCAAGTTGATTTGATCAAACCAAGTGAGATTGAGTGATCTAGTGCGTGATTTGAAAGAGTTCAATCTAGTGGCACTAGTTCTTCGCATCGTCATTGAGTTTTCTTGTTACTCTTGGCATTTGCTAGTGCCTAGACGGCTTGGAGGTGTTGTGGTGTTGTTGGCAAGAAAAGGAGATTGTTCTTGGCCACCACCGATCGTGATTGTGAGAGGTTTTGGAGCCTCACCTCGCCGGAGCGGCAAGAGGCATCCTTAGTGGATTGCTCGTGTCATTGAGTTACCTCACTAGTAGTAGATTCTTGTGGTGCTCTTTGTGAGCTTGGCGTTGTGCCGATTAGCCACCGAGTCACCTAGTGTTGGTCGACACAACGGGGAGTAGCGTGCCAGCAAGCACGTGAACCTCGGGATAAATCTTGGTGTCCCGTGTGCTTTATTGTGATTGCTTCCACATCTTGGTGATTGGTCTTCATATTCACATTCTTGGTGATTGGCATCACAAGTGGATTTCACCGGTGATTGGCTTTCTACTAGACGATCCCGAAGGCTCAGTGAAATCATTTCTATCTAGCTTGTTTACTTTGTGCATTTACTTTAAGCTATTCCTCTTGTGTAGATACTATCTCTTGTTATATATCTTTTTGTAGCTAATTGTGATTAGCTTGTCTAGTCTATATATTGCACATACTTGTCTCATATTCATTTTGTACATCATACTTGTACTAAAGCTGGATAGCTTTATTCCGCATTAGATATTAGCTCTAGTAGATTGTGTGATATAGAGATACTAGGTAGAATTGTTGGATAGGTGGCTTGCAACACACTATTAGGCTAGCGCAAAAAGCTTCGCCATTTGTTATACTAATAGTGTTTGCCTAAGTAATTTTTGTAGATTTTTAATTAGGCTATTCACCCCCCTCTAGCCAATTTGGACCTTTCACCCTACTCCACCTCTCCTATAAATACCCCCCTACCCCTCACTCTTTATTCATGACATAGTAGAGTTAGCTACACTTGAGAAGCATTAGCAAAGCTCTGGCGTAGCGCTATGCGAGTAAGGAGAGAGTGAGGGAGTCGTCTGGAGGAAGCCCCGGGCCTGTCGGGAGTCTCCTCTGCGGTGTACCTCAGCGGATGCGGTCTTCTCTGTAAGTAAGCATCTGAGATCTTCTTTAATATTCAGTATCTGGTTTAGCATTAAGTTATATACTTGTGTTTCATGGGTATGCTATTCTATTAGTAGAGTGCTTTAGCCTTATGGTACCGGGTTAGAGTAGTAAGGCTAGCGTAAACGTGGTGTTTAGGCTATATCTTACCAGTGTATGCTGCTTGTCGCACGGATAGATAGTGGTAGCCAGCGGGTGGTGACAGCCCCGAATCTGGTCTCTGGAGTCCACCACGTGTTTATAGGCAAGTTCTTAAAAAGTAGGGTTGAGTAAGGGAGTTGGGCTGCTTGCACGGGCTTCAGCTGCAACTGCTGCCCCCAGTGAGCAAGGGTGGAGAACGCTGCATATACCTTTTTGCTATACCAGATATAGGATGTCATAGAGATCCTCTCTACCGAGCTTTCATAGGCTCTCTTCTATCTCATCATAGGACGACCTTGACTCTAGTTAGTTCACTTCACGTTCCCCGTGGAAAATACGATACCTGAAATACTCCCGGTGAAGGCTACATTGACAACCGTACGCTTGCGGTTTACCCGTTTGCCACATTAGGTGTCAACAGGCTTTCTGGTGCCGTTGCCGGGGAATGGTAGCTGTCTTAACTAGAACCGAGTCGTCTGAGTTATCCTTATTTTATCTTTCTTTTCTTTTATCCTTTCCACATCATGAACCACACACCCAAATCTCTTCTCACCGCTCCAATGGGCGCTTGTTTGGAGACATCACCATCATCACAACCCATCCTTTCACCTAGCTATGAGCTTCGCCCGAGTTTCATAGCCATGGTTCAGGAATGATCTTTTGCTGGGGAAGGAGATGAAAACCCCTATACTCATCTACGTGAGTTCGAGCAATTGTGCTCGTGCCTTCACATTCAAGGCATGACACATGTTACCTTGAAATGGAAGCTATTCCCGTTCTCTTTGACGGGAGCAACTAAACATTGGTATGCTCGACACATAGAGAGTATGCATGGAGAGTGGGAAAACCTTCAATCCAAATTCTGCCTATCATTCTTTCCCATCTCTCGCGTTGTTCATCTTCGAATAGAGGTCCTAAGCTTCAGGCAAAAGGAGAAGGAACCTCTAGGTGCGGCATGGGCCTGTTTCACAGATTTAGTATCCTTTGGGCCTAACCTTGGTATGACCGAGCCAACGTTGTTACAATAGTTTTATGGCAGTCTTAGCAAGGATTCCGCATGATTCCTTGATCTATCCTCTGGAGGAGCATTTCTACGTCAGACTGTTGGTGAGGGGAAGAAAGTTCTTGCAAAAATCCTTGAAAACACTCCCCACACTAGCATCCATGATGAAATCTCCGAGGAAAAGAAGGAATCCACCCCCACAAAAGGAGAGATCTTGATAGCCGACTCACCACCAATCCTATCCAAAAATTCGGCCATCGATCCTGAACCACTAATCCCACGAATTTCGTAGGATGAAGAAATTTGTCATCTAAATCAATTCTTTGATTCTGAGACTTGCCTCCTATCTGATCTTGCTAGTTTTGGGAATGCTTTAAACTATCCTTTTCAAAAGAGACCTTCAAAGAAACATCTTTTAAATCCGCTCAAGAAAGGTTCTCTTTTAAAGTCTCCCAAATTAGCATCATCTTACGTCTCAAATTCCCATGTGGCACATCAGGACAAATCTAGGATGTTGGGTAAAATCTCAAGAGGAATGTCGAGAGAGTGCATAAAGGAAGAACCAAAATGTCTAGAAGAAAAATCTATCCTCTCCCTTTCTATGCCCACACTCGACATGTCATTTGAACCCATCTCAAAACCCATCCTTGATCCTGATGATCTCCCATGTGCCATTTCTCTTAAGTCTTATGATGACCCGATCACTGACTCCGAAAATTCATTAAGACGCCCGAGGCATTAAGGTCATGAGGGCCAGAAATCTAACCAAAAAGGACAACAACGGTTTGAGCATCTTCCTGCCGTTGTAAGTCAAGAATGGTTGGATAAGGCTGAATATTCAAAGGAAGTTGCAAAGATGCCCACTCATGTAAGGAGGATATCTTGTCAAGTAATGGGTATCTATGGTGAAATTTGCTATGATCCTAGCCTCGGGATCAACATCATCCCTTATTTCCTTGTCCAAAACTCATCAATGGATCACCTAATTCAATCCCAAAAGCATCTTAGGCTCCCAAATGGTCAAATTCTTGATTGTTTAGTAGTTCTTCAAGACATACTCGTGGTGATTGATGACCACAAAATATCCCTAGATTTCCATATCTTTGACCTTCCTGGGCTATCCTCTCATCTAACCTCTATTGGAAGGCCAATCATGCAAATCTTGGAGAATGTTTCAGGAAATGAGAGGCTTGATCATAGAATAGGAAAGGACTATTTACCCGTTTGGTCTTCTCGATCTCTCAACACAAGGGTAGAATCCAAACCTACTCTTGATCCTAGGGGTGAGCTTATGTCAATTTCACGAACAACCATGACCCCTCCAAGTTTGGAGGAGGACTTAGGTTGTCATGAAGAAGGAAGTGCTCACCCTCTCATCAAGCTCAATCCAAGGGAAATCATGTCCATGGAATGTCATAAGCATGGAATAATGGAAACAAATATTTTGCCTATGGACATTCGTGAGACATCAACACTTGAGCTTGAAAGGGAAGATGATATCAATGAACATGGAAGTCACATCTTAACCGTCCCATCAAATCCATTCTTCCATGATAAATCTTTCAAATCAATTCTTCTCCCTACCATCACCACACATGAGATCTACAATCCCTTCATGCTTCCCGCTGTTAAAATCTTTGCAGGGATCGTTGTAGATGTGTTTGTTTATCATAAATATTGCAAGTCTCGTAGTGGTTTGGTATGAAGTTTTTGGCAGTTAGGCCCATGAGAGTTGGCATTGAAGGAGAAACCACTTCACTAATATGATGAAACTTATGCCTAACTCTAGTTAAATTTGGTTTTGCGAGTGTGTTGCCACCAGCAGAGCCCTGCACTTGACCTTCTCTTGTCTTCGTGATTCAACACACACCTTGAACTAAGTGTGGGGGTCGGTTGACCTCCCCCAAGTTCATCTTGTCACAATGTTTAAGCTGCCATGGAGTCATATACTATGATAATTCAACATCCAAAAGTTGGACTCCAAAGGTGTAACACCCCGGGTGTTAAATTAATTAAAATAAATTAGAATTTAATAAGAAAATGGCCAAAATCCTAGATGGAGGAAAAATCTAACCAGATGTTTGTTGCATTCATGCCGGTGCATAATTTCTATTGGGTGAAAAAGAATTTATGAAACCCGAATAGGGCGAATCGCTTTTATTCCATTTAAGAAAGAAATAAGAGGTTTATGAAATTTTACAAAACTTTTAAAAAAAACTCAAAACTTTTGCTTTCAAAACCTAGGGAATATATTTCAAAACTTTTACCAAACTATTTGATTTCAAATTGAATTTTAACTTTGAGTTCAAAATGAAATTGAAAAGAATTGAAAAAAAAAGAAAAAGAAAAGGAGATGGCAAAGGCCTCCTCACTCTCCCTCTCCCCCTCCTCCTCGGCCCAACCCCCATCTGGCCTGTTGGCCTCTTCCCTTCCTTCCGGCCCGCCTTCACCCCTTCCCTCCCCATCTCCGCTTGGGCTAAGCCCACCCCGACCGGCCGCTCCCACTGTTTCCCCACCGAGCCGGCCCAACTCCTCCCTCCAGCCCTCCCTCGCACGCGCAGGCCGCGACAGGAAGCCGCTCCGCGCGCAGCCGCGAGCGCCTCTCCCTCCTTGACTGACAGCCGGACCCGCCCTGTCAGGTCCACCTTCAACCTCCCCCCCGCCCTTCGCGCAATCGCTGGCACAAGCCCACCTCCGATTCCCCCCACGGGACTGATTTGCAGCATAGCCTCCAGCCGCCACCTCGTCCCTTCCCTTCGCCCTTCAAATAGCGCCATCCACGCCGCCTGCGACAGCCATCTGCGCGAACCCTAGCCTAGCCTCCTGAAGGGTCGAGATGGCGGACTAGAGGGGGGGTGAATAGTCCTTTTTAAAAACTTAAACTTAATTGCAGCGGAATGGCTAACCGAAATAAATGCGGAATTAAAACTATCGATCTAGCCAGGACTACACCCCTCTACTTATACTCTATGACACCTTATAAAAGATCCTAAACAATGCAAATAAGGTGTCGGGCTAGCTAAAGCTCACCTAACCAATTCTAGAAGCAAGGTCACACAATCCTATGCCACTAGTACTTTAAGCACGAGGGAGCTCCTACACAAACTAGCAAGCAAAGCACAAAGCCTAAGCTCACTAGCAATGCTCAATAACAAGGCTACACAGGCCAAATTAGAGAGCTCAACTTAGCTACACAAACTAGATAGCTACACAAGCACAATATGTATGAAAGTAAATATAAGCTTATGTATGGAGATTGCAAACCACCGAGAAGAGTAGACAATGTTGACACGGTGATTTTTCCCCGAGGTTCACTTGGTTGCCACCAAGCTAGTCCCCGTTGTGTCGACCACACACTTTGGTAGTTCGGCGGCTAATAGGCACCACACCTAGCTCGACACTCGAGCGCCGCAAGAACTCACCCACAAGTGAGGGTAACTCAATGACACGCGCAATCCACTAGAGTTGCTCTTCGCGATCCCCGCGGGGCGAGCACAATGCCCCTCACAATCCTTCTCCGGAGCCACGCACAATCTTCACGCGGGCTTCACGACGGAGACTCGATCACCAAGCCGTCTAGGAGGTGGCAACCTCCAAGAGTAATAAGCACCACCGGCTTGCAACTCGAACACCTAGTGCCACTCGATGCAATCTCTCAAAGCAACGCACTAGAATCGCTCACTCGCAATAGATCCGCACACTAGCAAGCACAAGCGAGTTAGAGGGCTCCCAAGCACATCCACACAAGCCACCAAGGCTTTGGAGTGCACCAACATCAACCTAGGGCCGGCCACAACGACTATATATAGAGCGGGGAGGGCGGCGGCCCGATCCCCATCTTTTTGCGATTTGCCGGTAGTATCGGCCCCTCCTGGGCGGTAGTACCGGCCTTGGTCAAACTAGCCGTTTCCTCACATCCCGCTGATTAAGGCGAAGTACCGATCCCTGGTCGGTTCCTCCGAGCTCGGTAGTACCGAGGTAATGGCGGTACTACCGCCAGGCCAAAATCGCCGCGAACAGAGAGCTCTGCGAAAAACCAGTCACTACCGACCTTGCGTCGGTACCACCGTGGGCGGTAGTACCGAGGTAATGGCGGTACTACCGGCAAGCCATTTTTCAAAACAACAGAGAGCCTCGCGAAAAACCAGCCACTACCGACCTTGCGTCGGTACCACCGTGGGCGGTAGTACCGAGGTAATGGCGGTACTACCGACAAGCCATTTTTCAGAAAGCGAAACTCCTCAGGGCCACGGTACCACCGACCATCCGGTCGGTACCACCGCCTGCGGTAGTACCGATGTAATAGCGGTACCACCGCCAGGCCAAAAACGTCCCATTACAGAGAGGGCTGCACGCAGCACCTATGGGCGGTACCACCGACCACCCTGGTCGGTACCACCGACCATACACAGAAAACTCCATTTTCTTCTCCGTTTTGATCCAAACCAACTCCAACAACTTCTCCTTTGCAAATGTGCTAACACCAACAAGTGTACAACATCATGTGCATGTGTGTTAGCATTTTCACAAACATATTCAAAAGATTTTCACTTGCTCTCACCACGCCACTCGATCTTAGTAACATCGCAAAGTTAGATCGCTCAAGTGGCACTAGATGACCGATATGCAAACAAGTTTGCTCCTCTTAATAGTACGGCCATCTATCCTAAACCCGGTCATAATCTTCTCTACACACCTATGACCGGTGAAATGAAATGCCCTACAAATATACCTTTGCCTTGCGCATTCCATTCCATCTCCTTCGGTGTTGATGCAACACATGCACCAACCTATCTTCAAATGATATGATCCACTTCATATCATCACATGGCCTCCATGGTCCATCGATCTTGACATCACTTGCTCTTCACCATCGCTTCGGTCCTTTGGCGCCAAGTCTTGCTTAAGCCTCCCGACACTCGGTACCAACGGCTTCAAAGCCTCAACTTGCCCTTCACCTTCGCAACCGGTCCATCAAGCCAAGTCTTGCCTTGATCTTCTCCATCTTAGCCATATGACCACATGTCATGTCACATATGCAATAAGCTCCTTCATCACATGTATGAGCCTTGCAACATCTTCCAAGCCATTTCACCTCTATGGCATATGTTGCTCACACATGATCACCTATGGACTAATCACCTGTGTAATTTACTTCAAACACCATTAGTCCACCTAAAGTTGTCACTCAATTACCAAAACCAAACTAGGACCTTTCAATCTCCCCCTTTTTGGTAATTGATGACAACTCTACAAAGATATGGAAATTAAGCTCTTTGGATTCTATGTTACTTATCCAACATTAAGACCATATTAGAGAATTTGGATAAGCACCATACAACCCGACTTTGTAGTGTTAACTCCCCCTACATGTGTGCTCAAATGGTTTGGTTTCAAGCTTGCACACATGCATAAATATGAAATTTGTGGGAGTGTTAGCACTACTAAGTGATGCTAAGGTATACATGATGAAATTTTACCTTTGAAGCGTGCATACCACATTTGATTCATCCTTAGCATCGAAGAGTAGCTAGACATCATAAAAACTAGAAACACTCCGTGAGATCAACATTAATAGCAAGGGTCTAGTTTTGCATTAAAAACACAAGTCTAGCTATTAACCTATGCATGCTAGTTATCAATTCATCAATTAAATCCTATAACTAGCATACACCACACAATCATGCATAAAAAATTTTAAAACTTATGCAATGCAAGCAAGCACATGATTATGCACATATCAAATGCAACAACCAAGTTCATGAGCTTGCTCCCCCTACTTGTGTGCTCTCATTGTCCAAGAATTTTGATCCTTCAATCTTGCTCCCTCTTGATCCATGTCCATCTTCTTTTCTCCCTCTTTGTCCTTGACATATCATAATTGACATATCTTTTCCATAACTTCTCCCCCTTTGTCACCAATGACCATAAAAGGTATGCTCTTTTCTCACAAAGGGTGACACTAGGGTAGATGGTTGACACTTTAGGCTTCATTTTTGATGGACACTACTATATGTGTTGGAATGAAACCCACTTGAAGGATCTTTGACCTTGATACCACTAGGTGGGGCACCTCCCTTATGTCATAGCATGGGTCATCCAATTGATAAACTTGAGCTCTTGTTGGAGAGGGATGCTTTGCTTGATTTGATCACTTATAGTTGAGGATCACTTGAAGTCTTGTAGGATACCACTTGAATGAAAGTTTAAACTTGATATCCATTTGCATTATTGTCTTCTTCTTGAACTCTTGTCGTCTTCATGAGCTTCTCATTTGTGACTTGAACTAGGCAATATTGCATAAGATATCTAACTCGGTTTGCTCTAGAGTAAGCTTCTTCACACATCTTTCAATGGTTATCTTACTCATGTTGAATTAGACACTTGAATGTTCATCTTCTAGATCAAGTACTTGGGTTCACTAGCTCATGAACAAATTCACATACTATCCACTAGATCATATAGTCAATCAAGCAATAGTGGTAGGCTATGAATTTAAACTTTTCAATTGTTATGCATGATCCTATTGAGCATGTACTATATGCACTAACCGCATACTAGTAAGGGATGAATATGATCATGCACATTACAATGATACCTTTGCTATCTTGGAGTAGAGGATAGTCATTTGATTCCAATTAAGCTCCAAATAGCAATGTGAAGTCCATGGTGAAGACCAATATATACCAATTGATAGAACAAATCTTCACTCATATGATTAAGTGCGCTATCTTGTTGTGGTTGGCTTGCTTCTTCATTTGAACATAGCTTGCATATGAATACCACTTGAATTGTCATGATTTGCTTTACTATCTTGCATGTTGCTTGCTTTGCTTGGTCAATCCTTTCATTGCTTCAACTAAGCATCTCAAATATCCTTTGAATCACCACTTCCATATTAGCCTTCCAAGTATCATACTTGGTTAACCTACCAAAGGCGGCAAGCCCCTACAAAAGGGAGAAGTGACCTCTCTCCAAAGAACCATCCTTGATACTCACTTGAATTGACCTTGTTTGATTGATCCAATTAAACTCTTCTTGAAAATGTGACTTTGAATTCCTCTTTGAGTCCTTTTCTTTCTTCCAAATGATCTTCAATTTGATACTAGAGCTTGATCTTTATCTTCATCTTGATGTTGGTCTTGATCTTCAATTTGAGTACCAAATGTGTGCCAAATACACTTCCCAATCACATGAACTTGTACTCATATTTGCCATACTTCTAGCTCATCTCAAAACCAAACATAGGTCCCTCAACCACTTTATAAACATGATTCCAACTTGAGGGCCTTTCAATCAAAGTGACTCTAAATCAATCCAATATTTGTCACTTTTCTGGCAGATTCTGTCCTTCTCAAAGAAACATGCATATCTCCCAAAATATAAGTCCAATGACCATGAAATTTGGTGGAGATGTGTCTCACTATGTATTCTAGCAGCCATAAAAATTTGAGCTTCATTGACTTTCTAGATTGCTACCAGATTTCAATTCTTTCCATAGTACTACATGCTGAAAACTGCTGCACAATAGTTGACAAGATCTACTCCAAAACCAAAGTACATCTTATCCAATAATCATGAATTTTGCACAGCAGCTAATATCATAAGTGTAGAGCATGTGTACCAAATTTCAAGCCAATCCAAAAAGATTTGATCATCCAAACATGGCTATCTTCTCAGCTCACTCAGATTTTGCAATATTGAACAACTTTGAGCAATTGAGCTATACTCTACCAATTTGAATCAAACTTGAAGCTAACTTGTTTGAACAATCTCACAAGACATACATCCATTCAAATCACTTACTAAAAGAAGTCTCATGAACATATCCATTCAAACTAACTCAATTTTGATCACTAAGCATCAAATCCATTCAATCATCTTATAGCAAGCAACATATGCATATATATCCGATTCAATTATCTCATATGCATCTAAAATAATACGATCAACTAGAGATATACCTTAGTAGCTCATGATCATCCAAAAGCAAGCTTCAACTAAATTTGATTGCAAGCCTTCAAATATTCCATTTTACCACCACAACTTGATCTTTTGCACTTGTATGTTATAGCACTTGGACTTCACTCTTTTGTCTTGGCATTGGGATGGATTTGCACTAAGCTTCATTACTTGATTCACTCACATGATGATCAACATAGAACAAATTGAATCAAGTCTCCAATGCCATGGTACCTACACGCAATCATCCACTTTTTGATGGTACCCAAACTAGTTTGGGTCCTCTCAAGTTAGGTGCAACATACTTTGGCATAGCCTTAGTATGAGTAGCGGGATGTTTTGCAATAGCGACCAATGTGGTACCATTTACATCCTTCCTAAGCATAGAATCATTAGTAATTGAAATAGGCTTAGGGGTCATACCTAGGGGACATGAATGAGCCATGTGTCCCCTTTCCCGGCATGAGTAGCAACTTCTCTTTGATTGAGCCTTCTCTTCTTTGCTCATTTGTTGCTTCTCATTGCCTTGCCTCTCATGAGTTGCTTGAGCCTTCTTCTCAAGCTTGTTAGGACACTTCGAGGCAAAGTGTCCCATATCACCACACTTGTAGCACTTGATGTGAGCCAAATCTTTCTTCTCATCTTGATTCTTGCTCATCATCTTGGCATCTTGGATATGAGTTGGATGCCTTGCTCTTCCGCCCCTTCTTGTTTTCTTCTTCTTCATCAAGTCACCATCTTGATGGTTGTTCTTGATTTGAGCTTGGGGCTTCTCTTTTTGCTCAACTTGTGGCTTTAGTTGAGGCTCATCTTGTTGCTTCACCAATCGCTTGGTTGGGCACATAGAGGTGAGATGTCCTCTAGTGCGGCACTTGAAGCACTTGACATGCTTGAGCCTTTCTTCCTTCTCCTTCAACTTGAGCTTTTCTTTGTCGGGGCAAGCATTTGCAAGATGTCCCATTTCATGGCACCGATAGCACATGAAATGAGATAGCTTCTCTTGTTCTTGCTTCTTCATCTCTCTTTCATACTTCTTCTTTCCCCATCTTTTGCCTTTGATCTTGCTCTTGTTGAAGCCAATGCCACTCTTGTCACCATAGCTCTTTTGATTCTTCAATATGTGCTCAAAGGTGACTTTGGAGTTGTAGCACCTCTCTAACTTGTTGCTCAAATTCTTCACTTCACTTTTGAGCTCATTGTTCTCCTTTAAAATGTTAGTCTCACAAGATATAGAAGTAGAACAAGCATTTATGTGTGAAGAACATGGCATAGATAATAAATCATCACAGGAGGTGGATACATGCTTCTTCTCTACATCACAAGGATTAGTCACATGTTGCAATTTATCATTTGACCCAAATGATGAGCTCTCACTAGTTTTAGTTTCTTCATTAGAAAGCTTCTTAGTGAGAAAAGCATGGTCTTGTACCAAGTTGTCATGAGCAACACTAAGTTCCTCATGAGTCAATTTAAGCTCATCATGTGAACAAGTAGTGACATAAAGTAGATGCTTTTGTTGTTCACATGCATACTTTAGAAATGAGTTTTCTTTTTCCAATTTTGCATTTTTAGACATCTCATTTTCTAAAGCGATGGTCATGCTAGCATATTTACTCAAGAGCTCCTCATATGCATTAAGATCAATCACATTAGCTTTGCAAACCTTAGTGTCACCGTGTGACATGAAGCAATGTGATGTAGTGGTTGGAGAGCTCGAAGAAGTATCACTCTCATAGCCGGAGCATGAACCATCATCATCAAGTGTGCTCGGAATATCATCATCACTTGCATCACTTGAGCTTGAGGTGGAGCAATCTTCCACAATCACGGAGTTGTGGTCTTGCTCAACCACCTCGCGTGCCATCTCTATGTGATCCTCCTCCTTGAATTTGCCATCATCCCAAATAGAGAAATCACCGTAGAGATATTTGAGTGCCATCCAAATATCATGGGCACTCACCGAAGTCATCACCCTGCCAAATATCTCATCTTGCAAAGCATTTGTTAGAAAACATTGGGCTTGTGCATCGAGTGTTAGGCAATCCTCTTGTGCTTGGGTTAGATTACTCTCATCCAAGGCATGAGTAAAACCAACAACAACGATCCACCAAAACTTCGGACCAAAAGCACGGAAATGATCAAGCATATGAAGTTTCCATCGTGCATAGTGTGTGCCATCAAAAATATGTGTGTCACACTCAACATCTAGCCAACTAGTCGTCATCCTCTCGGGTCGGTGAAGACCACAAATGAGAGACCTCGCTCCGATACCAATTGAAGGGTCGAGATGGCGGACTAGAGGGGGGGTGAATAGTCCTTTTTAAAAACTTAAACTTAATTGCAGCGGAATGGCTAACCGAAATAAATGCGGAATTAAAACTATCGATCTAGCCAGGACTACACCCCTCTACTTATACTCTATGACACCTTATAAAAGATCCTAAACAATGCAAATAAGGTGTCGGGCTAGCTAAAGCTCACCTAACCAATTCTAGAAGCAAGGTCACACAATCCTATGCCACTAGTACTTTAAGCACGAGGGAGCTCCTACACAAACTAGCAAGCAAAGCACAAAGCCTAAGCTCACTAGCAATGCTCAATAACAAGGCTACACAGGCCAAATTAGAGAGCTCAACTTAGCTACACAAACTAGATAGCTACACAAGCACAATATGTATGAAAGTAAATATAAGCTTATGTATGGAGATTGCAAACCACCGAGAAGAGTAGACAATGTTGACACGGTGATTTTTCCCCGAGGTTCACTTGGTTGCCACCAAGCTAGTCCCCGTTGTGTCGACCACACACTTTGGTAGTTCGGCGGCTAATAGGCACCACACCTAGCTCGACACTCGAGCGCCGCAAGAACTCACCCACAAGTGAGGGTAACTCAATGACACGCGCAATCCACTAGAGTTGCTCTTCGCGATCCCCGCGGGGCGAGCACAATGCCCCTCACAATCCTTCTCCGGAGCCACGCACAATCTTCACGCGGGCTTCACGACGGAGACTCGATCACCAAGCCGTCTAGGAGGTGGCAACCTCCAAGAGTAATAAGCACCACCGGCTTGCAACTCGAACACCTAGTGCCACTCGATGCAATCTCTCAAAGCAACGCACTAGAATCGCTCACTCGCAATAGATCCGCACACTAGCAAGCACAAGCGAGTTAGAGGGCTCCCAAGCACATCCACACAAGCCACCAAGGCTTTGGAGTGCACCAACATCAACCTAGGGCCGGCCACAACGACTATATATAGAGCGGGGAGGGCGGCGGCCCGATCCCCATCTTTTTGCGATTTGCCGGTAGTACCGGCCCCTCCTGGGCGGTAGTACCGGCCTTGGTCAAACTAGCCGTTTCCTCACATCCCGCTGATTAAGGCGAAGTACCGATCCCTGGTCGGTTCCTCCGAGCTCGGTAGTACCGAGGTAATGGCGGTACTACCGCCAGGCCAAAATCGCCGCGAACAGAGAGCTCTGCGAAAAACCAGTCACTACCGACCTTGCGTCGGTACCACCGTGGGCGGTAGTACCGAGGTAATGGCGGTACTACCGGCAAGCCATTTTTCAAAACAACAGAGAGCCTCGCGAAAAACCAGCCACTACCGACCTTGCGTCGGTACCACCGTGGGCGGTAGTACCGAGGTAATGGCGGTACTACCGACAAGCCATTTTTCAGAAAGCGAAACTCCTCAGGGCCACGGTACCACCGACCATCCGGTCGGTACCACCGCCTGCGGTAGTACCGATGTAATAGCGGTACCACCGCCAGGCCAAAAACGTCCCATTACAGAGAGGGCTGCACGCAGCACCTATGGGCGGTACCACCGACCACCCTGGTCGGTACCACCGACCATACACAGAAAACTCCATTTTCTTCTCCGTTTTGATCCAAACCAACTCCAACAACTTCTCCTTTGCAAATGTGCTAACACCAACAAGTGTACAACATCATGTGCATGTGTGTTAGCATTTTCACAAACATATTCAAAAGATTTTCACTTGCTCTCACCACGCCACTCGATCTTAGTAACATCGCAAAGTTAGATCGCTCAAGTGGCACTAGATGACCGATATGCAAACAAGTTTGCTCCTCTTAATAGTACGGCCATCTATCCTAAACCCGGTCATAATCTTCTCTACACACCTATGACCGGTGAAATGAAATGCCCTACAAATATACCTTTGCCTTGCGCATTCCATTCCATCTCCTTCGGTGTTGATGCAACACATGCACCAACCTATCTTCAAATGATATGATCCACTTCATATCATCACATGGCCTCCATGGTCCATCGATCTTGACATCACTTGCTCTTCACCATCGCTTCGGTCCTTTGGCGCCAAGTCTTGCTTAAGCCTCCCGACACTCGGTACCAACGGCTTCAAAGCCTCAACTTGCCCTTCACCTTCGCAACCGGTCCATCAAGCCAAGTCTTGCCTTGATCTTCTCCATCTTAGCCATATGACCACATGTCATGTCACATATGCAATAAGCTCCTTCATCACATGTATGAGCCTTGCAACATCTTCCAAGCCATTTCACCTCTATGGCATATGTTGCTCACACATGATCACCTATGGACTAATCACCTGTGTAATTTACTTCAAACACCATTAGTCCACCTAAAGTTGTCACTCAATTACCAAAACCAAACTAGGACCTTTCACCTCCTCTCCCACCCAGCGATCACCACCACCATTACCGAAGCTCGGTACTAGTTCGGCCTCTCCCCGTAGAAGCCGCCACCAATCTCCCACTGCACTCCGGGGACTCGAAGCGCGACGCCGCGTCCGAGAGGCACCTCACCGGTGAACATCTGCGCCAGGGATGTTCTCGCCGACCTCGCCGGCACAACCGAACGGCCTCCACCATGGACTCCCCTCTCCGACCCTCGATCGACGACAAGGACCCCCACCATCGTGTTTTCGGTGAGCTCCTCTCTCGATCCCGCCACTTTTCACGGTCTCTACCTGCCTCTAGCGCCTAGCCGAGCGAACTCCGGCGAGTTTCCAATGGCGCCACCGCCGCTACTTTCCATTTGTCGGTGCCTCCGAGCCCCTGTCGGCGTCGATGACACCACTGTCGAGCCCGCGGTGATCCTATCTATCTCCCCATGCCTTTCCCTTTCCATTCCGGGCACTGCACCGTCGTCCCGGGCCGCTCCGGCCACCTCCCTCCCATGGCGCCGCTGTTCTGGCCATGGCACCGCCGCGTGCTGAGCCGCCGGCGCTCCCCACGCCGCCCTTCCCTCCCTCCTGGCCACCCGATCACGAGCCGACGGCCACGATTAGATCGGCGCGAAGAGGTATGCGCCGATCGGTGGACTTGGTCCACGGCGCCGCCCTCCCTCGGTCTACCGTACGCGTGGCGAACCAAGCCAACCACGCAGCGCCACATAGCGCCCCGTCAGCTCCACGTGGCGCCGAGTCAGCCATTGCGCAGCCACGCAGCCGGACGTGGCGAATTTTCAAAAGAGCCCTCAACCTTTAATCCAATCAACCCGCCGTCCAATCCTCCTATGCACTGAGTCTATGAAAACTTCCATATTAGCCCCTGTTCTTCGGAGAAAATGACGCCCAGTCCTGATGCCTTTTCTTTTTCAGATTTATTTATTTAAAATGTCGAAAATGACTTCGGTTTATTCACAGAATTGCCACTCTCATTCAAAAGCCCATAACTTGCTCATTTTAACTCCGTTTTGACCCGTTCAAGTCGCGTTAGATTCGTCTCGTCGAGCTCTACGCAGTAGATCAGTTTACGTTCTGTTTTTATACTGTTGATGTATTGTTATTTATTATGTTTGTTTGGGCCATGTGATAATGTTTGATCCAGCGAGTGCGAGCTACGCGGAACCCCAGAATCCAGCCTTCATCTCCGTCGATCCGACCCAGTCCGAAGGCAAGTGTCTTTGAACATCTTGCACCCGTATTTATTTTACTTTTGGTATTAGAGTAGTTAGATCCAGTAGTTGCATGCAGTGTCTTAATATTGAATCCCATGTTAAGGTTTACTAGCACTTGATTATATTTTCCTTGACACCTAGTTTGGGAGTTATGGGTAGATGTAAATGCTTAGCCCTGCAGTCATGGTTGGGATGGGATGGTTTAAAATATTAATTCTGATTAATGATCTATGGAACATGTGGACTGGTAATGAGTAGTATGGTGAGTAGAAAATCCGGCAGGATGGACCGTATTGGTGGTTTTGTGCCGTGGACTCGGCAGCTGGTTTTGGTTTTTGGTTCTGGGCTTGTGCTACACTTATCCTGCCTGGATCCCTAGGACCCGGTTCTCGAAGCCTGTAACCCAGCTTAACAACGCAGCCATGAGGTCTGGATGGGCTGGACCTGGCTAAGTAATTAATTGCCTCCAAGTTGAGGGTTTACACGGGGTCGGATTTGTGGCACAAGAGGGGGCTTCTGCAGTGGTGTGTATATCCACTGTGAGCGGTGAAACCTTAGTGAACGTGTAAAACGGGCTTGGAGGAGGCTTTGTAAAGGCCTTGTAGTGCGACCCTGCTGTGCACCTTGGCAGTGTTTGGCGTGATGGGGAACACATGACTCATGGGTAAAGATGTGTGAACTCTGCAGAGTATTAAAACTGATATATCAGTCGTGCTCACGGTCACGAGCGGGCTTGGACTTCTTTGAGATTAGCTGGTGGTTTTGTTCTAGTTCGTTAAAGAAGCCTTATGTGGTTATTAGTCTCATATGACATGGGTACAGAGGCTTCTTCTACGTGGGTTATTGCTTGGTACGGGAGTGATTCCCAGGCTCGGGCGCAGACCTGGTGTTATTACGGAAGGTAGCTCTCTATGTTGTGACGTATGGAAACTAATACCATAGGACTCCCTTTGTAACGGCCTAGTTCGGGTCATCTGATGGACTTCAGGTGTGTTTGCCTGATGGACTTCAGGTGTGGGTTTTGCTGTGTGACTCCAAGTGTGGTTGCTTGGTGGATGTTGACGGTCCTTAAACACCTGTTTTACCATCAACATTTGACCCTAAAGTTCACCAAAAAGGCATGAAATGTAGTCAAATAGGTTTCAAACTAACCGAATTCCACATGTCCATAGAATTTTATTTGAATGCAGGATTTGAACCAAATTTGGACATTTGGACCCACCAGGAGCCAAGCCCACTCAGCAGGGCCCAAATGGGCCTAAGGGGTGGCGCCCGCCACCCCTAGGTGGCGCCCGCCAGCTCTAAGTGGCGCCTGCCACTTGGTTGGCCCAAGTTGCAACCCTGCCACGTCACCGATCCGTGTGACCTCCCCAGGGCCAAATCTTGGCCCTTGGTCACTAGGTCAGTGGCATCGGACGGCTCAGGAGAGTGGCGTGGATCAAGGCTGAATGTCGGTTGCTAGGACATGCAACCGACCTCCAAACCGCCTCGGACAACCACCTGGATGCCGTTGAAGCAAGGCGGTGCATCCAACGGTGAGGGAGTGGCGGCCGCCACCTAGGGCTGGCGCCCGCCACTAGGTTAGCCCTAGGTCGGTGGCTGCCCCCTATAAGAACCCCCCTCACTCATTTGGGCTATAAATACCCCCCTGAGGCACCTCTTCATTGATATCCCAAACACCATCCCTCATATCCCACACTTCCAGAGAAGCAAAGCAAGAGAAGCAAGTGAGAGTTAGGTTAGAAGCTTAGAGAGCTTAGGCAAGTAGGTAGCTAGTAGAGCAAGGCATCTTCGCCCTCGCGGTAGCGCTGCTCAAGGGTTAGCTCAAGAGTAGAGGCGTGCGAGTGATCGGTCCTGGAGCTGGGAAGAGTCTTCCTTCATCTCCAGTTCAGGTTTTGCTCTTGTTACTCAAGCATTTACTATATTCTAGTTCATCATTTCAAGTATTACTTTATTCTACTTATCAGTATTGAGTGGTATACTTGATTGATTGCTTGAGTGCCTAGCTATCCTACAGATCAATTCACTTAGCCATAGTAGTTAATCTCTAGTGAGCTTAGTGTTTGATCTTTGCCAATAGGTTGCTTAGTTAGTTTAGTGTTTATCTTATTAAGTCAAGTGTTTGCTCTGACGTCCGCAAGGGTGTCTCTATTCAAAGCTAGGGTAGAGATAGTTAGAATATAGTTAAGCGTGGTGCTTAGTTATAGACTTACCTTCAGATACGGCTGGACCCCGGATAGCTGTGGTAGCAAGCAGGTGGTGACAGCCCTTGGCGCCTTGAATTCCACCACGTAGTTGGCCCAGTTTAACAGTAAGGCTCGTTGTGCTAGCGTTCAACCTAAGTAAGTGGTAAAGGCTAGTACGCCTCGATACTTGACAAGATAGGAATAAAACTATACTCAACTTAGTTGCTTTATTGTCTTTTGCCTGCCTTGCTTCGTAACTATCTCGCTTCGTAGTTATCTTGCTTTGTAGTTATCTAGGAGTAGTTAGTAGTTAGTAGTTAGTTAGTTACCTTAGTTACCCTTAGTTATCCTATCTATCTATCTATCTAGTTATCCACCTTACCTTAGCCATCCATTTCATCCTTACCTATCCACCCATATATTCTTTCTAGCCTCTCTTTCTCCCCTTTTTCCTTTTCTCTTTTCTTCGACTCTCATCCCTCCTTGACTCAACTCATACACCACCCTAGCCTTCCCTTGGGATCAAATAAATCGACACCTGGTACTCCCAGGCGAAGTGCTACTACGATAGTTCTGTGCGCTTGCAGAATCTCCTCCTGGTAGATTGCATTCTCTCTAGCTAGCTCCTACTAGTGTCGGGATTGACAACCCCGCTTGGCATTAGTAGATAGCTGCTTTAGCTCCACTCCTTTAGGTATAGTGACCGGTCTTGCTTCAAGCATTTCTGACGCCTTGCCAGGATAGATTCATAGTATACTCCTAGTAAATGTTAGCAAGTGCCAACAAGCATTCCTGGGCCGTTACGGGATAGTTGCCTAGCACTATCTTTAGTGAAGCTAGAACTACCAACAAGCATTTCTGGCGCCGTTGCCGGGATAGACTCTATAGTCTACTCCTGTAACAACGTTAGCAAGTGCCAACAAGCATTCCTGGGCCGTTACCGGGGATAGTTGCCTAGCACTATCTTAGTGAAGCTAAGAACTACCAACAAGCATTTCTGGTGCCGTTGCCGGGAAGGCAATCGGTGTATCGGTTGAGTCCGTGTCGAATTTATCTTCGCTTAAGCTCCCGCTTAGCGAATCCCATCTTACCCCATTCTTTCTTTCCTTAGTTCTCTTATCTTTTTCCTTCATCTTCTTCAACTTCTTTCTTTCTTATCTCGTTCTATCTTCACGATGGCCAATAAGACCATTCGTGAATTTTCTGCTCCTTCTGCCGCTAATGTAGCGATAGGACCAGACGTGATCGATGCCAACCTCAATTTTGAGTTGAAACCGGCTCTGATCACGATGGTCCAAGCTAGCCCGTTCTGTGGCAAAGCTCATGAGGATGCCAATGCTCACCTCCAACAATTTTTGGAGATTTGCGGCACCTTCACCATTAAGGGGATAACCCAAGAAGCCATCCGTCTTCGTCTCTTTCCTTTCTCTTTGCTAGGAAAAGCGAAGCAATGGTTCTATACCGATCGCAACGCTGTAGACACATGGGACAAGTGTTCCAATGCTTTTCTCGCCAAATTCTTTCCTATGGGCAAGACGAATGCTCTTCGCAACAAAATCTCCAGCTTTACGCAACAAGCCGAGGAATCTATTCCCGAGGCTTGGGAGAGGTTGCAAGAGTATGTCGCTGCTTGTCCGCACCATGGTATGGAGGACTGGCTATTGATCCAGAACTTCTACCATGGCCTAACCCCACTCTCTAGAAGCCATTTGGATGCCGCCGCCGGCGGTGCATTCTTTTCTCTGAATGTTGCAGATGCTAAGGCTCTCATAGAGAAGATGGTGTCGAACCAAGGATGGAATGACGAAAGACTACAGCCCCGTAAGCGAGGTATGCATTCCCTTAAGGAGGCCGACATGATCGTGGCCAAGATGGACCTGCTGGCAAAGAAGCTGGACAGCTGTGAGAAGATGAACAACAAGAGAGTGTCCAATCTCTGGAATCCTACATGACTTGTGAAGTCTGTGGAGAAACCGGACATTCTGGGAACCACTGCCCCGAGCTACATGAAGATTTGAACTTCATCAACAACAATAACGGTTTCCGTCAACAGAATCAAGGATGGAATCAGCCTGCAAATTCTCAAGGTAACAATTCATTCCCTCGCTCTAATTTTCATAATTCTGATGATTTCTCGTTCTTAAGAATTTAGTTTACTCACAAGGTAGAACTACTGATTTTTGAATAAGAAATTAATGGCGAATGATAAAGCCCTTGAGAATATAAATGCTAATTGGAAGATTTCTCATCTGCTCTAAAAATCAACTTAGCTTTATAAGATGTTAGAAACCCAATTAGCTCAAATTGCTGCTATCATACCATCTTTTGAATCTGGCAAAATTCCTGCTAAACCTGACATGGAAACTGCTAATATGGTTGAAATAAAATATTTTAACTATTATGAAGATCAAACCATGACTGTTAAAAAGGGTGATCCTGGTAGTCCCATAATTAGATGCTCAATCTTTGGTGAAGTCTTTAAAATGCCATGTGTGATTTAGGATCGAGTGTGAACATTCTATCTAAAGATTTTTATGAAAACTCATTCTTTCCACCCATGTCATCCACATCTGCCTATGTTGTGCTAGCTGATCAATCCACTTGCTATGTAGAAGGAATAGTTAATGATTTACCTGTTCATATTAGAGGCTCCTATGTTCCTGCTGATTTCATAATACTAGATATGGGAAATAGGAAAGATGTGCCTCTAATCTTAGGTAGACCCTTCTTGAACACTGTTATGCTTGCATATATGTGGGAAGTGGTAAAATTCAAATGACATTAGGAGGGAGGAAGGAAATATTCTCCTTCTCCCGTGGTCCCGCATATGCCGCTAACATGCAGGAAGCAAAACCCGTTCGTACCAAGAAGAGGCGCCCAAGAACAGGGTGGAGCAGAAAGAGAGAACCACCTCCTCCTGAGTTGTGTAATTCACATAACAAGGGAGAGGTGCCAAAAGAAGAAGAACCAGATGGAGTACTAAGAGAAGAAGTGCCCAAGGAAGAAGATCCACCCGATAAGGATGAAACTCCATGGACCTAAGGTATGGTTTTATTTTTAAATTTTCCCTTCAATTTCCCTTTTTCGAATAAATAACATATGTCATGCATGTAACTAAAAAAAAATCAGTTATCATTAGTTATATGCATAGGTATATGTTAACTTAGTTAGAACAATAAAATATCATAGGATAGTTTCC
Source organism: Coix lacryma-jobi var. lacryma-jobi (assembly GCA_009763385.1). Classification (NCBI taxonomy): domain Eukaryota; kingdom Viridiplantae; phylum Streptophyta; class Magnoliopsida; order Poales; family Poaceae; genus Coix; species Coix lacryma-jobi. Next base: position 125,272,427 of record CM019829.1, read on the forward strand.
CTTTTCACAACATTAGATAGTTTCCCTTTTAATAAATGAGAACAAGAGCTCCGACTGAGAAGAAGAAGGCCCTTCACCAAGCAAGAAGCCAGCTTGGGGGAGACTCCCGCTCCGATAAGGTATGTCTCAAGCCTACACTTTACATTCAGTTCTTAAATTCTATATCTTTTGAATGTCACATGCTTGCCTAAATAACCACTCCATGAATAAAATTGATAAAATCTGCTTAAACAAGTTGAAACCTGAATAAGATTTGAAATATGTCATGCAAATGCTATTGTTATGGTTTGAATAACTGGTCTTATCTAAGTTGTAGTTTTGTGGGTTGCACATGCTTTAACTGAAATCATGCTTAGTGAGTAAAGTTAGTAAGAAATGGAGTAATTCTTTAAACTTGCTAAGGTGAAATTAGGACCTAATCTGGAGGATTTCTTTTAAAAATTATGAAAACCTTGCTAAAAGTTCCTCCTAGATTTTATCCCATCCCACCACCAGCCAAATATTTGTTAGTCATTAGTCAAAACCACAAAGAGCTTTGTTTGTGTTGAGCTTTGTTAGACCTCATAGATCTTAGTAGAGAAGCTTATCATATCTTTTGAATCAAGATTCACGTACACCCACCATAAATTGCCTACTTTCCACTTTGGAAGTTTGCAACCACCAAATAAATTGCTTATTCTCTACACCGGAGATATGCAATACCCTGCCAAACATCCCATTGCTAGCCTTATGCTTATTCCTACACTGGGAATAAGCATTTCTCCCTCCCCTTTTTCATTTCAAAAATCCTTTCCTATAGATGTCTGGGGAAATCTAGAGCTAAAAGAGAGAGAGAGAGAGAAAAAATGAGCAAAGTAGCTCAAGAAAGGACTATGTCCTGAAGAAAAAAAAGTGAGCAAAGTAGCTCAAAGAGGACTATGTCCTAAGAAAATGTGAGGACACATCTTTTGTCTACTCACTATGTATCAAAAAAAAGAAGAAGAAGAGAGAGAATTATCATTAGCTCTAGACCCCAGAAATTAACTAGAAGGATTATGAAATACCTCTCTATACACTTCCACATAACCACACATGCACATCTTGATCAATTTTTATGATTTGCTGCTCCTTATGATCTGAGTGTCTAGCTTAGCAATAAACATCAGGCAATTTGCTCATGGTTCATAGCCCACCTATAACTCCACATATCATTCTTTAGAAATAGGAGAGGCTACATTTTGGCCTAAGTGAGGATTTAAACACCATTGAGTGATTGAGTGAATCTTGGAGGACTTAAGCAAGTTGTTATCTTTTGAAAACCTTGAAAAACCTCCAGACAGAATCCTAGTCAACCTAAGCAAGATAAAAGTTTCCTATCTACTGCTTTATTTCACTCTTGCATGTTTGAAGTGAAAAGCTATAAGCCCCACATTGCTATGATTAATGATATATGCTAAGTTATTTCTCACTATACAATATGCACTTGCAGACATCTTAAGTTGCTATCCATTTCATGCTCAATGCTTAAACCGCATTGTTGCTCGAGGACGAGCAACAGGTTAGCTTGGGGGAGCTTGTTGACGGTCCTTAAACACCTGTTTTACCATCAACATTTGACCCTAAAGTTCACCAAAAAGGCATGAAATGTAGTCAAATAGGTTTCAAACTAACCGAATTCCACATGTCCATAGAATTTATTTGAATGCAGGATTTGAACCAAATTTGGACATTTGGACCCACCAGGAGCCAAGCCCACTCAGCAGGGCCCAAATGGGCCTAAGAGGGGTGGAGCCCGCCACTTGGGTTGGCCCAAGTTGCAACCCCTACCACGTCACCGATCCGTGTGACCTCCCCAGGGCCAAATCTTGGCCCTTGGTCACTAGGTCAGTGGCATCGGACGGCTCAGGAGAAAGTGGCGTGGATCAAGGCTGAATGTCGGTTGCTAGGACATGCAACCGACCTCCAAACCGCCTCGGACAACCACCTGGATGCCGTTGAAGCCAAGGCGGTGCATCCAACGGTGAGGGAGGTGGCGGCCGCCACCTAGGGCTGGCGCCCCCACTAGGGTTAGCCCTAGGTCGGCTGGCTGCCCCCTATAAGAACCCCCCTCACTCATTTGGGCTATAAATACCCCCCTGAGGCACCTCTTCATTGATATCCCAAACACCATCCCTCATATCCCACACTTCCAAGAGAAGCAAAGCAAGAGAAGCAAGTGAGAGTTAGGTTAGAAGCTTAGAGAGCTTAGGCAAGTAGGTAGCTAGTAGAGCAAGGCATCTTCGCCCTCGCGGTAGCGCTGCTCAAGGGTTAGCTCAAGAGTAGAGGCGTGCGAGTGATCGGTCCTGGAGCTGGGAAGAGTCTTCCTTCATCTCCAGTTCAGGTTTTGCTCTTGTTACTCAAGCATTACTATATTCTAGTTCATCATTTCAAGTATTACTTTATTCTACTTATCAGTATTGAGTGGTATACTTGATTGATTGCTTGAGTGCCTAGCTATCCTACAGATCAATTCACTTAGCCATAGTAGTTAATCTCTAGTGAGCTTAGTGTTTGATCTTTGCCAATAGGTTGCTTAGTTAGTTTAGTGTTTATCTTATTAAGTCAAGTGTTTGCTCTGACGTCCGCAAGGGTGTCTCTATTCAAAGCTAGGGTAGAGATAGTTAGAATATAGTTAAGCGTGGTGCTTAGTTATAGACTTACCTTCAGATACGGCTGGACCCCCGGATAGCTGTGGTAGCAAGCAGGTGGTGACAGCCCTGTGCGCCTTGAATTCCACCACGTAGTTGGCCCAGTTTAACAGTAAGGCTCGTTGTGCTAGCGTTCAACCTAAGTAAGTGGTAAAGGCTAGTACGCCTCGATACTTGACAAGATAGGAATAAAACTATACTCAACTTAGTTGCTTTATTGTCTTTTGCCTGCCTTGCTTCGAAACTATCTCGCTTCGTAGTTATCTTGCTTTGTAGTTATCTAGGAGTAGTTAGTAGTTAGTTACCTTAGTTACCCTTAGTTATCCTATTCTATCTATCTATCTAGTTATCCACCTTACCTTAGCCATCCATTTCATCCTTACCTATCCACCCATATATTTTTTCTAGCCTTCTTTCTCCCCTTTTCCCTTTTCTCTTTTCTTTTTGACTCTCATCCCCTCCTTGACTCAACTCAAACACCACCCTAGCCTTCCCTTGGGATCAAATAAATCGACACCTGGTACTCCCAGGCGAAGTGCTACTACGATAGTTCCGTGCGCTTGCAGAATCTCCTCCTGGTAGATTGCATTCTCTCTAGCTAGCTCCTACTAGTGTCGGGATTGACAACCCCGCTTGGCATTAGTAGATAGCTGCTTTAGCTCCACTTCTTTCAGGTATAGTGACCGGTCTTGCTTCAAGCATTTCTGACGCCGTTGCCAGGGATAGATTTCATAGTCTACTCCTAGTGACAACGTTAGCAAGTGCCAACAAGCATTCCTGGGCCGTTACCGGGGATAGTTGCCTAGCACTATCTTTAGTGAAGCTAAGAACTACCAACAAGCATTCTGGCGCCGTTGCGGGGATAGACTCTATAGTCTACTCCTAGTAACAACGTTAGCAAGTGCCAACAAGCATTCCGAGGCTGTTACCGGGGATAGTTGCCTAGCACTATCTTTAGTGAAGCTAAGAACTACCAACAGTGGACTCCAAGTGTTGGTTGCTCGGTGTGACTCCGAGTGTGGTTTGCTCGGTGCGACTCTGTCGGGGGTCCGCAAAAGGGGTACCCCCAATCAACGCAAACAAATAGGTTAAACCTGGAACACCAATTAATAACCGACCTAACTAGTCTAGCCCCCTAAAAAGCCGACCCTCTGAGGCCTACAACGCTGGCCCACCGAGCCGAGCCCTCCAAGCCAGGCCTCGGGCGAGCGATCGTTTTCCGTCTTGCCCGAGCCCTCCACGTCAGGCCTCGGGCAAGCGCTCCACCACCCTTCGAGCCCCCCACAGCCGAACACCACGCCTCGAGACCCCACGCGGGGACCTCGAGCCTCTCCGGCACAGCGGCCTATCCCTCGAGACGCGTTACGCCTCCCTCGAGCGGCGCAGACATCGGGTGCCAGCCCCATACCGCGCACTTAATTCGTCCACCTACTCCAGTCACGTCCTCTGTAACACGACGTGTGCCACAGTGGACTGGGGGAGTCAAGCCTCGTTTTCACCATAAGTATGGGCGAAAAGGCACCAGTGAAGCACTGTTAACCCGCGCCCTACACTGTGGCACGTCCAAGCCACGCCTCGAGGCCCGGATGCCTGCCGCTCGATCAACTTTCACGGGACCCGCCCATACCTGCGGGAACTCGAGCCCCCCGTAGGCGCCGCCTCGAGGCCGGCCCCGCGCCCCTCGAGCCCTAACTACTTTCATGCTATTGGAGGACAGGTGCCCCAAGACCCGGAGGGACCACGCCGCGTCCTGTACGTTCCGGGATGGGTGCTGTACGGCTTCCACCTCGCCACGCCTCCACGTCCGCGCCCAGGATGGAGGCCACGCTTCAAGGACGCTTCAACAGCAACGCCCACGTCGGCTACAATGTCTTCGACAAGACAGGGTTCCTACCCTTCTTCGTAAGGAATACAATACACTCCGACACGTGCAATACCCTTGTGTAACCCTGGCCTCCCCTTATCCTATAAAAGGGGACACCAGGGCCCTCATCCAAGAGGGAAGACACCTTAGAACACGCATACATCCACACGCTCAAGTCCGGACTCCGGTCCACGCTCACAGAGCTTGTATTCGCCCCTGTACGAGCACTTAGGTGCAAGTAATACAAGAACCTCCTCCCCCGCTGGACGTAGGGCCTTCTTTGCCCGAACCAGGATAAATCCTTGTGTCATCTTGCATCACCATCCAGGAAGAGAGCACGCGATCATATTACTCGTTGGTGTCATACCCCCGGGTACGAAACACCGACAGACTCCGAGTGTGGTTTTGTTACAGATGGAGGCTGTGGTTATAACCTAGTAAATAGGTGCATAGGAAATAGGATTTAATAGGATGTGTTGCTTTAGGCGCTTGAGTCAAACAAAGTCAGCCTACCTTTGTTTTTAGCCTCATAAGCATATATTTCCTACACTTGCGGAGTACATTTCGATGTACTCACCCTTCCTCTTTGAACCCCCTGCTACCCCACCCAGACGCTGGAGTCTACGACGCGGAGCAGGAGTAGCGAGAAGACGGTGGATACGACCCAGACGACTTGTACTAGGATGGCGCAGCCCCCGGTCGACCTTCCTGTGGAGATGGCGTCCAGTTTCCGCGAGTCTACATTAGAGTTAGACTGAGAGTCTGTACTTTTCTTTTAGACCCGAGGGTCATTTTTGTAATAATGTTCGATATATTAATAAAGCATTGTTTTGATATTTTCTATGATGTGGATATATGTAGGAAAATTGATCCTGGCATACATATATTGTGCTCCAATTTTGTTCTTAAAATTGGGGTGTCACAGAGTGCTACATTTGGGCGTCGGGCGACGGCCAAATGAGCACATAGACAAAATGCGTCAGTGCAGAAATACGTCTTTAGAGGTAAGAATACATAGGGTAGACACCGAAATTGCCAATGGCTACAAGGTGGGGTCGGCCGACCCCACCCTAGGTCCTTCGGCCCACCAGTCAACGTTCATTCCATCCTGACATGCTTCTTGACTGGTTTACCACATCTCCTCCCTCTTTTAATGCATTCCTCCTTTACATTTGTTTATTTCTCCACATAAAAAATAAAAAAAAGAATACACCATTCATGTTTGTCTCCATGTTACCCTATTTCTATTAAAGCATGCTTTGGTTTGGGAAGTAATGTACATGCTGCTTCCAAAAGCTCTTTAAATTAAGCATGGCGCTTAGGTTAAATAGCTTTCCTTAATCAAATAAGACATGGTGTCTAGTTTGTTTATTGAACCAAAAGATACTTCGATAGAAATTGGTTGTGCATATGGACTAACCCATGTAGGAAGACTCCCAAAATTTGGTGGGAAAGTCATGAGAACATACGTGGAGATAATTCAAGGCTAGAGAACTCTACTGAAGCTAAGTGTGGGGGTCGGCCGACCCCCTTGTGAAGCGTCTAAAAGTTCTAAGCACACCATGTTGATGTTCACTTGAACCCAACCTCGCACGTCAAATTTGGGCCACAATGGCTACTTTTTCGCGTCGGGCGACGGTGAAATGAACACACCACCAAAAAGCACAAGTGCCAATGTATGTCCTTGGATGTAAGAACATAAATGGAAAGCACCTAGATGGCCTAAGGCCACAAAGTGGCATCGGCCGACCCCACCTTGGATCTTCAGGTCCATCGGTCAGCCTCTCCTCCTCTTCTACACACATGCTGACTGGTTTGCTACATCTTTTTCCTCTCCTGAGAATGTCTTTTTACATATTGAATTGTTTTCCTACAAAATAAAAAGAGGACCCCCAAACTCCATGACAACATCACCCTTCCTTAAGAATGTGTATACATTCCTTCGGGTATGTGTTGGCCACTAATCCTCTGCAGGAATGAAACAATGAGTGGAGCAGAAGATCAAACATCATGCCTGTAAGGAAAATGGACCTCGGACCATTTAACTTCGGATTTTGGTGTTTGATGAACAACATAACTAATTTGGACTAATGCGTTTGCAAGTGTTTGTTTTGTAGTCCAATAGGGTGCAAATGTGACTTGGACAAAGGCTATGTGATGATCCATGATTAACACCTCAAGCAAGACTCTAGAAGCTTAGTAGAAGACCCTAAAGATCAAGCAAAGTCCAAGGCACAAGAATGGAACCAAGACGGCGCAAGAAATCACGAAGAAATGAAGCAAGAAGGGACATCGGACGCTGCCTTCCCAGGCACCGGACGCTTCGTTGGCAAACCCTAGCTCATGTCAGCGCCAGCAGAAGCATCGGACGCTGAAGACCGAGCACATCAAACGCGACTGTAACACTATGCAAACCAGCACAACGAACATCGGACGCACCGATGCAACATCGGATGCTACAGGACCCTGCGTCCGATGCCTATACAGAAAGGTTCCAGAGAGACTCTGGCAGCATCGGACGCGTCCGATGATCAGGCATCGGACGCTGAGTAGCCGTTGTGACACAGTGCTAGGCTGGCAACTAGCCGTTAAAGGAGCATCGGACGCGTCCGATGGTCACGACTCCAGCGTCCGATGCTGCGCAGTGAAGACCATCTTTGGTGCCCAATGACTCTATTTTCTTGGGGCTCTATATATACCCCCATGGCTGGCCAAAAACAAGTAGTTGGAGCTCAAGGAAGTGTACCAAGTGTATAGACACATATTTAGTTGCTCTAGCCACCAAAGTGCTCAAGTGATATACTAGGTGATTAGTGTAGGTACTTTGCGAAGTGCTTAAGCTAGTTAGGCCACCGCTTTGCGCTTGCTCTAGTTGTTAGGCCTAGTGTTTAGTGAGGTTGAAAACCTCTTATCTACCGGTGCTTGTGCGCACCGTGGTTGTACATCGGCGGGGTTTGTAGTCTGGCGAGACCACACCAACCAAGATTGTGGTGTGGCCGCCTCCGTGTACCGAAGGGAATAAGGCCCGCGGTGTTTCGGCCGGAAGCTTGATAGTGAAGACGGCGGGGAGCATCCGGGAGAGGCTTTGCCACGAGTGGCTTAACCGGAGACCCACTTGCGCGTGGGGAAAGACCGGAGCTATCCACGGAATTACGCGACCGGGAGCTTGGCCCTTGCGAGGGATTCCTTGCGAGGGGCTCCAACGAGGACTAGGGGGAAGCTTGCGTGCTTCTCGATACCTCGGTAAAAATACTGGAGTCGTCGACGGGAGTTTGCATCTCTATCACACTCTTTAGCTTCCGCATTTGCATTGCTACCTTGTTTATGTGCTTTACCTTTCCTAGCTTACTTTTGCTAGTTGATAGGTTTGGAAACTAGGTTGCATAACTCCTTTTTACGGTAGAGATAGCAAACACACATAGCAAAACCTTAGTTGCACATTGGATAGTTTACTTTCTTGCATAGGTTTTGACTAGGTGGAAATTAGAGGCCATAGTTTAGAGTAGAAGTTTTAAGTTGCCTAATTCACCCCCCTCTTAGGCGTCACGGTCCTTTCAATTGGTATCAGAGCAGGTTGGCTCTCTTGTGGACTCTTGGCTTCATCGCCTTCGAGCCGACGCCCCTAAGAGAGGTTGGGATGGATATCTCTAGGCCTCCACACTTTGACGGCACTAACTTCCCTTACTATAGTGCTAGGATGGCTTGCTTTTTAGAAGCCGTTGATCTAGGTGTTTGGAGAGTCACCCGCGACGGGATGAAACCCATTAAGAATCCCGAGAAGCCTACCGCGGGTGATGAAAAAGAAATTCATCTTAATGCTAGAGCTAAAAATTGCTTGTTTGAATCTATTAGCATGGATGTCTTTAACCAAGTTTTTACTTTGCAAACATCTCATGAAATTTGGTTAAAACTACATGAGCTCCATGATGGTACAAGTAATGTGTGTGAGCAAAAACATCACCTAACTAAAACTAATTATGATTCCTTTAAAATGAATGATAATGAGCTTGTTCATGATATGTATTCTCGTTTGAATCTAATTATCAATGAGCTCCATTCTATAGGAATTACAAAGCTAGGTGATGCGGATATGTGAGGAAGATCATCTCCGTGCTTCCAAAGAACAAATATGCAACCATCATCACCATCCTCCACAACATGGAGGACTTGAGCACGATGACCCCAGCCATTGTCATTGGCAAATTGGTGGCATTTGAGATGTCACGCAAGATGGGTCAAGAAGAAGCCACTTCATCAAGCAAAGGCATCGCTCTTACATGTAATGAGCACAAAAAGATGAAGGGCAAAAAGCAAGTTGAGACAAGCTCAAGCTCCTCAAGTGAAGAAGAAGAGGATGATGAAGATGAAGAATCAAGTGATGATCAAGCCTCCACATCATCTGACTCCTCCTTAGATGAAGAAGAAACAATCAAGCTCATGAAAGGAGTGAAGAGGATGATCCGCAAGCTCAATGTCAAGGGTGTGCCCATCACCATAGAAGATTGCCTCTTCACCAATCAAAGAAGAGAGCAAAGAAAAAAGGGATGTTATAGATGTGCCAAGAAAGGGCACTTTGTGGAAGATTGTCCAAAACAAAAGCCCACACCCAACGACAAGAAAAAGAAGGGATGCAAGGCCAAAGCTCTCACCACCATCAAGACATGGGATGATTCATCAAGTGATGATGAAGCCCATCACAAGAGGCATGGCCACAAGCACTCATCAAGCTCCTCACGTATGTGCCTTATGGCACGAGGTAAATCAAGCTCTATCTCTAGTAATAGCGATAGTGATAGTGATGATGAGCTACCTTCTTATAATGAACTTGTGCGAGATAACCTCAATTATGCTAAAGCTTGTACTAGTCAACAAAAAAAAAACAATGCTTTAAAAGAAAAATTAGATAGCTCTCAACAAGCCTACTGTTGGGGAAGGGGACCCTCGGCAGTGGCGCCACGCAGGCTGGCTCAACAAGACGGCCCTCGCGCGTCCCGCGCACCTTCGCCAAAGTCTGCCTCTTTATTTGCTGAGTCCCTCAAGTCACCGTTCGGGCCCCTGAATTCTAACTCAACCTTCGGAATGTTTAGCAAGTTCTTACAGGCAAAGGGCATGAAGAGCGCTGGAAGAAACCCTCGCGCGTCTCGCGAACCTTCGCCAAGAGGCTCAGGCCCAACGGGAGGCGAAGGGACCCGGAGACCTCGCGGCGGGACGGGAGTCTTCGCAAGGTGGAGGTCAACCCTCGCCCTCCCGCGAAGATAAACGAAGCAAAATGGCGGCAGGCAGGAGGAAGACAGACTAGGGTTTCCACTCCACTCGTGTTTGTACATTTCTGCCCTTCTGTGTGCATAGCGCAGAGGAATCTTTCTTGTACCCTATTGTAATTTGGTCAGCACCCCCTGGTATCCCCTATAAATACCGGGGGGTGAACAGTGTAATACACACGTTTTCTGGGGAATAGAGCCACAGTGACACCGTTCTCACTTCCTTATACCTTCGCATTGATTTTGTTCCCGCTGCATCTACGCTTGGTTCTGACGATTGGCCACCTTCGCCACCCCCCTACTCGTGTGCGGAGGTTGGGCAAGTGTGTTACCAACACCTACAATACTATGCTTGAACAATATGAAACCTTTTCAAATTTGAATGTTGAGCTATCTAACAAAATTGAGAAGCTTGAGGCTAGTACAAGCACATGTGATAGCACAAGTAATGATGAGCAACTTGTTAAGAAAAATGAAAAACTAAAAAAAAGCAAGTTAGCTAGCACACAAGATGCTTACAAAAGTTTGCTTGCTAAAATGGAAATTATGTGCAAACACTGTGATGAGCTAACTATTAAAGTTGCTAATCTTGAAACCATCGGGGCACACCCCACCGAGGCACCTAAAATTGAGAAATCAATCTTTGATATGTCTAAAAAGGATGCCTCTATTTCCTGCATTGATTTACTTGATTTAGACTCACCCATGTGCAATCAAGCTTGTGTTGAGAATGTGATTGTAGAAACATGTACACAAGAAGTTGCATTGGAAAATGAGCAACTAAGGAAAGAAGTAGCTCGCCTCACCATGGACTTGACTCAAGCAAAGCAAACCCGAACTCATCAAGATAACACCATCAAGGGAGTGAAGAAGCTTGATGAGGAGCAAATCGTGGTTTGTTATGTTTGCCACAAGGAAGGCCACAAGTCTTATGAGTGCAAGGTGAAGCATGGGGGAGAAAAGAAGAAATAAAAAACAAAAAACAAACAAGCAAGCTCTCCAACACCTACACCAACAAGGTGAACAAGAAGGCCACCATACCTTATCTTTTGAAGAAGAAGAAGAATGACAAAGTGGTGGCCATCAAGGTGAATAAGCAAGCCAACAATGGAGCCAAACGTATTTGGGTGCCGAAGGACATTATCACAACCATGAAGAGCACCAAAAAGGTTTGGGTCCCGAAAGGGAAGTGAGTAGTCAAGTGGACAACGGGGAATTTGGAGACTTGGCAAAGTTTTGGGTGCATATCATGGGGTGCATCACATTGGATCATGTCATTGCCAAGTATGTTAGTAAGTACTATGGATCCAAGTTCCCCTTCCCATGATAGGTAACTAGATTTAAATTCTTGCAATTACCTTTAGCATCTAGTTCCTTCATTGCCTAGGTTCGCATTGGTATTTTCATATCTCTTGTCATGCACACATTAGGCTTATCATATGGTAAGGATTGCTCGGTTTCATCTTATCCTTGGAGAAAACCAACATGGTTTAATTAATTTAGAAGCACGACACATAACTTCTTTGACCTTGTATTTATCTTATATGTGCCAAAGTCCAAATTGTAGATAAACTACCCCAATTACCATCTTTAATTGATGTCACATTTCTTGTAATATCAATATGGAAAATGGTAGTTTGACCTTACAAGTCAATGTGCATGTCTCCTACAAGTATTTCAAACTTGTATGCACACTTTTAGGGGGAGTTTACTCTACAATTTGGAAGCTTTGAGACTAACACTTCTTTCAAGATTATCATGTGTGTAGTAGTCTCATTGCAAGGAAAATGGAGTTCTCGGAGACAAGCATCATGTATGGTGATAATCCAATTGATATCTACATATGGTATTCCTAACCAATATCATTATGTTGACTTCAATTTGATACTCTTATATGCTTTCTCCATGCATTATATAGATTAAACTCCTTTGTGTATTAATTTGCCGGTTATGCATATGCTTTGCCATACACCATATGCATGCATATTCTTAGGGGGAGTTTTACCTTATATAATGTTTCCTCTCTTAAGCTTTAATGCCTTCCTTTTCGGTGTTTGATTCCAAAGGGGGAGAATGTGTAGGACCAAAACAAGCCCAAACGAAAACAACCAAAATAACCAAAATCAAATTTTCAAAACTTCTATGGTTATTTTCGTGGGAATGGTTCAAAAAGGGAGGAAGTGATTTATGGAGTTAGGGGGAGCCTTAATACATAAAGTCACATAGTGGGACTCTATGGCAAGGGCAAGATATGTTAGATTAAATATGTTTCAAGTTGGTATCTTTTAAACATCATATGATCTTGCCTTTGCATTGCATCCTAGCAAGTAGATTGCACTTTTAAATTATGTATCTATTATTTGCTTGTTTTGGTTGTGTTGTCATCAATCACCAAAAAGGGGGAGATTGTAAGGAAAATGGACCTCAGACCATTTAACTTCGGATTTTGGTGTTTGATGAACAACATAACTAATTTGGACTAATGTGTTTGCAAGTGTTTGTTTTGTAGTCCAATAGGGTGCAAATGTGACTTGGACAAAGGCTATGTGATGATCCATGATCAACACCTCAAGCAAGACTCTAGAAGCTCAGTAGAAGACCCTAAAGATCAAGCAAAGTCCAAGGCACAAGAATGGAACCAAGACGGCGCAAGAAATCACGAAGAAATGAAGCAAGAAGGGACATCGGACGCTGCATCGGACGCTGCCTTCCCAGGCACCGGATGCTCCGTTGGCAAACCCTAGCTCATGTCAGCGCCAGCAGAAGCATCGGACGCTGAAGACCGAGCACATCAAACGCGACTGTAACACTGTGCAAACCAGCACAGCGAACATCAGATGCACCGATGCAACATCGGACGCTACAGGACCCTGCGTCCGATGCCTATACAGAAAGGTTCCAGAGAGGCTCTGGCAGCATCGGACGTGTCCGATGATCAGGCATCGGACGCTGAGTAGCCGTTGCGACACAGTGCCAGGCTGGCAACTAGTCGTTAAAGGAGCATCAGACGCGTCCGATGGTCACGACTCCAGCGTCCGATGCTGCACAGTGAAGACCATCTTTGGTGCCCAACGGCTCTATTAGCTTGGGGCTCTATATATACCCCCATGGCCGGCCAAAAACAAGTAGTTGGAGCTCAAGGAAGTGTACCAAGTGTATAGACACATATTTAGTTGCTCTAGCCACCAAAGTGCTCAAGTGATATACTAGGTGATTAGTGTAGGTACTTTGCGAAGTGCTTAAGCTAGTTAGACCACCGCTTTGCGCTTGCTCTAGGTGTTAGGCCTAGTGTTTAGTGAGGTTGAAAACCTCTTATCTACCGGTGCTTGTGCGCACTGTGGTTGTACATCGACGGGGTTTGTAGTCTTGCGAGACCACACCAACCGAGATTGTGGTGTGGCCGCCTCCGTGTACCGAAGGGAACAAGGCCCGCGGCGTTTTGGCCGGAAGCTTGATAGTGAACACGGCGGGGAGCATCCGGGAGAGGCTTTGCCACGAGTGGCTTAACCGGAGACCCACTTGCGCGTGGGGAAAGACCGGAGCTATCCATGGAGTCACCCGACCGGGAGCTTGGCCCTTGCGAGGGATTCCTTGCAAGGGGCTCCAACGAGGACTAGGGGAAAGCTTGCGTGCTTCTCGATACCTCGGTAAAAATACCGGAGTCGTCGACGGGAGTTTGCATCTCTATCACACTCTTTAGCTTCCGCATTTGCATTGCTACCTTGTTTATGTGCTTTACCTTTCCTAGCTTCGATACAGCCCGAAGGTTTTGTTGATCCAGGCAATGCTAAGAAAATATGCAAGCTTAAGAAATCTATTTACGGATTAAAGCAAGCATCTCAGAGTTGGAATATTCGTTTTGATGAGGTGGTCAAAGGTTTGGCTTCCGTCAAAATGAAGAAGAACCTTGTGTTTACAAGAAGGAAAGTGGGAGCGCTGTTGTGTTTCTAATCTTGTATGTAGATGACATACTATTGATTGGGAATGACATTCCGATGTTGCAAACTGTAAAGACTTCATTGAATAATAGTTTTTCTATGAAGGATTTAGGAGAAGCAACATATATTCTGGGCATTAAGATCTATAGAGATAGATCAAAGAGGCTAATAGGATTAAGCCAAGAAACGTACATTGACAAGGTGTTGAAGCGGTTCAACATGGAACAGTCCAAGAAAGGGTTCTTGCCTATGTCACATGGCATGCGTTTTAGCGAGAAACAGTGTCCTTCGACAACTGATGAGCGAGAGCGCATGAGTAAGGTTCCATATGCTTCGGCTATTGGTTCCATCATGTATGCCATGATATGTACGCGCCCAGATGTCTCATAAGCTCTAAGTGTTGCGAGCAGATATCAAGCTAATCCAGGTGAGAGTCACTGGACACTTGCTAAAAACATCCTTAAGTACTTGAGAAGGACTAAAGGTGTGTTCCTAATCTATGGAGGTGAGGAGGAGCTCGTTGTAAATGGTTACACCGATGCTAGCTTCCAAACTGACACAGATGATTCACAATCTCAATCAGGCTTTGTGTTCACAATAAATGGTGGTGCAGTCAGTTGGAAAAGTTCCAAGCAGGAGACCGTGTCTGATTCTACAGCAGAAGCCGAGTACATTGCAGCTAGTGGAGCTGCAAAGGAAGGTGTTTGGATGAGGAGGTTCCTCATTGATCTTTGGTGTGTTTCCAAATGCGTCTAGCCCATTGTCTTTACACTGTGATAGCAATGGGGCGATCGCGTAGGCTAAGGAGCCAAGGAATCACCAGAAGAACAAACACGTACTACGGAAATTTCACCTCATTCGAGAGTTCATTGGAAGAGATGAGATTAAAATGTGCAAAATACATACGGATTTGAATATAGCAGATCCTTTGACAAAGGCTCTTCCACAGCCTAAGCACGAGGCGCACGTGAGGTCTATGGGTATTAGATATCTAAAAGATTAGCTCTAGTGCAAGTGGGAGACTGTTGGAAATATGCCCTAGAGGTAATCAGAGATGATGATATTTCTATTGTATCCATGATTTATATATGTCCATTGAATATTCATTAAAGACAACTTGTATTGATCGGCAATTATGTGAATTGTCTGTGAAACTCTTTTACTTGTATGGTTATTCGATAGTTGTCCCTGATCGGAGTTCATGTGAGGACACACATGAATATTAGATCAGCACATGTATTAGTTGATGACTATGTTTCACAAGTCATAGACATGGAGATGTCAAACTAATAATGTGGGCACATGTATGACATGGGGCTGGACTGACCCAACGTGAGATGTTCTTATTATCTCTTCACACATCATGTACGTTATGTCCTTCGACCTGAGATTGTGGTATGTTCTCAAGATGTGAATTGACTTACTTAGGGACTATCAAACGCTACTTCGTAACAGGGTAGTTATAAAGATAGTCTTCGGGTTTGTCAAGGAACATGCTGTGAGACATAGACGATCAAGATGGGATTTGCCCCTCTCCATGCGAGAGAGATATCACTGGATCACTCATATGATTGGATCATAAAATGCATGGCCGTGCTTAGGTTAAATGTTAACCTATGAGTTGAACCAAATATTGTGTGGCAAGGAAATTACGTGAATATGATCGTGGTGGTTCGTCAGATATGATCTTTGCGTATACATAGGAGTTGACACGTCTTGCTAGAGGCCGCTGTCAACTATCGGGCGAGTAGGAGTACTCGGGCCGTGTCTATGTGTGCGTGAACCCATAGGGTCGCACGCTTAAGGGGTTGGAAGCCTAATTTGAGTTGGACTCGAGTCAGACCGGGATTAGGGTTTGCTAATGGGCCACCAGGTCGGTGGGTTCATTAGGGACGCCTATATAAAGAGGGGTGGGGCGACTAGGGTTGTAACCACGTCAATTGTTGACAGCCGTCGCCCACCCCACGCCCGCGCCTATTGCTCCTCGCAGACCTAGCAGTCTGGAGGCGTGACGCTTCCTCCCTGTACGTGTGGATACCTCGGAGGTGCTGCATCTGGAGCACAAGGACGAACCGCACGTGGAGACGTGAAGAACGGACGTGAACATCTACACGGCATCGCTGCGACGCGCACGTCTACACCGAGACGTCTTCCGCTGCAACTGCGCGTCTAGTGGTAATCCCGTGATCTATAACTAGTAGTAGTTCCTGGTTTATGGGGTCGCTTTTGCGTTCGGCTAAGTCAGCAGAAGTGTTCGGCTAACTCATTCGGCTAACGTAGAAGAACTCTTTCGGCTAGCGTAACGTTCGGCTATCTCGTTCGGCTAGCGTAGCGTTCGGCTATCTCGTTCGGCTAGCGTATCGTTCGGTTATCTCGTTCGGCTAACGTAGATGAACTCGTTCGGCTAATGTAGCTGAACTCGTTCGGCTAGCGTAGTATCCCCGTAACCCAACAGTGGTATCAGAGCCATTACTGCCTCGTTATAGATTCGGTTGTGTGCATATAGAGATATGCGCGGTTGTAGATCAATTTCTGATCATGATTCGTGATTTTGCCGTATTGGTCATGTAACGATCTACTCCTACCGGTCGGAATTCCGCCATCGGAGTTAAGTGATACGTGTAAATCCAATCATGGCAAGATTGAGATCAATCAGATTGATCGAATCGAATCTAGGTCAAAGGCCGGGTGCATGAGATGTACCGCGACATGTGCAAAAGAACGTCGTTCGGTAAAACGGTCGTAACTTTTGCATATGACCTCGGATTGAGATGATCTTTAAACGAAAATCGATCTACAGAAATTATGTTTTCTGCGTTTCAAGATTAGACGTCGGGAACGTTTAACTCTGTTTTGCAGGAATTGATGACTGGTATAGCCCTTATGTGTATGTGATGCATGTATGTAATTGTTTCACGACTTGCATGTCGTGATTATGACAATATGGCTGGAGCCACATATATATTGTCCATTTGATGTAATGGCCTGCGTGCCAAATTGTGATGATCCTACTCGCGACTATGTAATTGTTTTAATTACGCTAGTTGTAGCTAGTCGGTGGATTCATCACTGGAGGATGGCGTGCATGTACCATGAAGATGGAGATCATCATGGTGAACAGATTGGTAGGAGATGGAGATCTCCAAAGAAACACTGGGCTATACCAAGTCATATCTGTCTTTATGCTATTCTCTTATTATGTTCTACTTTCACGTATGTTTCATGTTTATTGTCTACATGCAGTAGTGAAAGTGTAGAACGATCCCTCAGTAATGTTCAAGTCATATGCTTCCCCAAACCTTGCACTGTCATATGTCTTGTACAATCGGTGGTGCGCCTATGAAATTAGGGTGTCACTGATTTTCCTTGACCAGACAGGTTCGTATCGGATACTTACTGCGGAAGGGTTGGTTGCTTGAACAAGGTCATCCTAACGGTTAGGGACCTTGAAGCATAAGGAGTTGAGCACGCATAGAGATGCTGGCCAACAACAAGAGTCATATGTGATATGATTAGCAAAGAGTTGCTTACCGATCTACCTTGTCCACTAGCGGTGATGCTAAAGCTCACTAGTAGACTTGTTAGTTTGGGTCTTGAATCACTAAAATTCAATAGAGGGATATTGATCTTAGTGGGAGTAAATTTTATTAAAGTTTTAATATCATTTACTCTATCTTGGATACTTTGTCTTAGTATTTTGCATTTACTTTTGTTGTAGATCAATGGCACCTAGCAATCCACCATTTACTTTACGTTCAATCCTTGAGAAAGATAAATTGAATGGAACAAACTATGCGGATTGGATCCGCAACCTGAGAATTGTTCTCAGGGCTGAGAAAAAGGAAGATATTCTAGACACCCCACTACCAGAGGAACCTGCTGATAATGCACCTGCTACTGAGAAAACCGCTTACAAGAAAGCATCTGATGCTGATCTTGAAGTAGGATGCCTGATGCTTGCTAGCATGGAACCAGATCTGCAGATGCAGTTTGATAATAACCATACAGCCTATGATATGATCATAGCGCTAGATGAGATGTTCCAGACTCAGGCTAGAACCGAAAGGTTCAATGTTTCTAAGTCTCTTGCTGAGACTAAGTTAGCAGAGGGTGCAGCAGTTGGACCACATGTGATCAAGATGGTTGGTTACACTCAGAGGTTGGAGAAGCTAGGCTTCCCAATTGGTCCAGAACTGGCTACTGACTTCATACTCTCTTCTCTCCCACCTAGCTATGGTAACTTCATCTTGAACTACCATATGCATGGTGCGGAGAGGGGCTTGAATGAGTTGTGTGGCATGCTTAAGACAGCAGAAGTAGACATCAAGAAAGGTGCTAGCAGCAGCCATGTGATGGCCATCCAAAACAAGCCTAACTTTAAAAGGAAAGGCAACTTTTGGAAGAATAGGAAGGGCAAGGGCAAGGCCAAAGATGTGATCTCTAAGCCAAACCCTCCTGCGCCTGACGCTGCTGGACCGACTGCTGATTCTGAGTGCTTCCACTGTAAGGGGAAAGGTCACTGGAAAAGAAACTGCAAGGTGTACTTAGCGTCCTTGAAGAAGGATGGCGGTAGTAAAGGTACTCCCGCTGCTCATACACTTGTTGTTT
Source organism: Coix lacryma-jobi var. lacryma-jobi (assembly GCA_009763385.1). Lineage (NCBI taxonomy): Eukaryota > Viridiplantae > Streptophyta > Magnoliopsida > Poales > Poaceae > Coix > Coix lacryma-jobi. Next base: position 125,290,764 of record CM019829.1, read on the forward strand.
ATATTACAGATATTTTCCTCGCTGACTCTTATATTAATTCTTGGGTATTTGATACCGGCTCGGTTGCTCATCTTTGCAATACGATGCAGGGAATGATAAGAGGTAGAAGCGTTGGAAAGGGGGAGGTTGATTTCCGCGTAGGCAATAATGCAAGAGTTGCTGCGTTGAACGTCGAAACGATGCAACTCCACCTCCCATCAGGATTTATTTTGGAGTTAAATAATTGTTATTTTGTTCCAAGCTTAAGTCGAAACATTGTATCATCTTCATGTTTGATGAAGGATTGCTATTCATTTGAGAGTAAAGACAATGGTTGTGTAATCTCTAAAAATGATATGTTTGTGGCTTTTGCATCCATTGTGAATGGGTTGTTTATTTTAAATCTTGACGATGCACCTATGACTATCTGTAATATTACTGCTAAAAGGCCTCGGCTTAATGAGTTAAGTCCTACCTATATGTGGCATTGTCGTTTGGGTCATATAAGTGAGAACCGCATGAAGAAGCTCCATGCTGATGGGATTCTAACTTCGTTTGATTTTGAATCATACGAGACATGTGAGGCTTGCTTGCTGGGCAAGATGACCAAGTCGCCCTTCACAGGTTTTCCTGAGAGGACGTCTGACTTGTTGGAACTTGTACATACAGATGTATGGACCAATGAGTACGACAGCTAGAGGCGGATTTCAATACTTCATAACCTTCACTGATGACTTTAGCAGATATGGCTATGTCTATCTGATGAAGCATAAGTCTGAAACATTTAAAAAGTTCAAAGAATTTCAGAATGAGGTAGAGAATCAACGTGGCAAGAAAATTAAGGCCTTGCGATCAGATCGTGGAGGCGAATATTTGAGCCACGAGTTTAGCAATCATCTTAAGAGTTGTGGAATTGTTCCACAGCTTACGCCACCAGGAACGCCTCAGCGAAATGGCGTGTCCGAGCGACGTAATCGAACTTTGTTAGACATGGTTCGGTCTATGATGAGCCAGTCGGACCTACCTTTATCATTTTGGGGATACGCTCTAGAAACAGCCGCTTTCACATTAAATAGGGTACCATCTAAGTCCGTAGTTTAAGACACCATATGAGATATGGACTGGTAAGAGTCCCAGTTTGTCTTTTCTAAAGATTTGGGGTTGTGAAGTTTATGTCAAACGACTTACATCAGATAAACTAACACCCAAATCGGACAAGTACTTTTTCGTGGGATACCCAAGGAGACTTTAGGTTATTACTTCTACAACCGCTCAGAGGGCAAAGTGTTTGTCGCTCGAAACGGTGTTTTCTTAGAGAAAGAGTTTCTCAAAGAGACAAGAGAGGGCAGAAGGTGTATCTTGAAGAAGTTCAAGATGAGCCAACAGGGATTGACTCCACAAGTGATGCTAATGTAGCAGAACAAGTTGAGCTACCTGTGGCAACAGACACCCGCCCCAACCACGAAGGTCGGCAAGAATACGTGTGTTGCGTGGGGATGTGTTATTGTTAGACGATAACGAACCTGCAACTTTTGCCGAGGCAATGATGGACCCTGATTCCGAGAAATGGCATAGTGCCATGAGATCCGAGATAGATTCCATGGGAGCTAATCAAGTTTGGAACTTGGTTGACCCGCCTGATGGGGTAAGACCCATAGAGTGCAAATGGATCTATAAAAGGAAAAAGGATATGGATGGAAACGTCCAAGTTTATAAAGCTCGACTTGTCGCAAAAGGTTTTCGGCAAGTTCAAGGAGTTGACTACGACGAGACTTTCTCGCCAGTAGCGATGCTTAAATCTATCCGGATCATTCTAGCAATTGCTGCCTATTATGACTATGAGATATGGCAGATGGATGTTAAAACAGCCTTTCTAAATGGAAATTTGGAAGAGGACGTGTATATGATACAGCCCGAAGGTTTTGTTGATCCAGGCAATGCTAAGAAAATATGCAAGCTTAAGAAATCTATTTACGGATTAAAGCAAGCATCTCGGAGTTGGAATATTCGTTTTGATGAGGTGGTCAAAGGGTTTGGCTTCCGTCAAAATGAAGAAGAACCTTGTGTTTACAAGAAGGAAAGTGGGAGCGCTGTTGTGTTTCTAATCTTGTATGTAGATGACATACTATTGATTGGGAATGACATTCCGATGTTGCAAACCGTAAAGACTTCATTGAATAATAGTTTTTCTATGAAGGATTTAGGAGAAGCAACATATATTCTGGGCATTAAGATCTATAGAGATAGATCAAAGAGGCTAATAGGATTAAGCCAAGAAACGTACATTGACAAGGTGTTGAAGCGGTTCAACATGGAACAGTCCAAGAAAGGGTTCTTGCCTATGTCACATGGCATGCGTTTTAGCGAGAAACAGTGTCCTTCGACAACTGATGAGCGAGAGCGCATGAGTAAGGTTCCATATGCTTCGGCTATTGGTTCCATCATGTATGCCATGATATGTACGCGCCCAGATGTCTCATATGCTCTAAGTGTTGCGAGCAGATATCAAGCTAATCCAGGTGAGAGTCACTGGACACTTGCTAAAAACATCCTTAAGTACTTGAGAAGGACTAAAGGTGTGTTCCTAATCTATGGAGGTGAGGAGGAGCTCGTTGTAAATGGTTACACCGATGCTAGCTTCCAAACTGACACAGATGATTCACAATCTCAATCAGGCTTTGTGTTCACAATAAATGGTGGTGCAGTCAGTTGGAAAAGTTCCAAGCAGGAGACCGTGTCTGATTCTACAGCAGAAGCCGAGTACATTGCAGCTAGTGGAGCTGCAAAGGAAGGTGTTTGGATGAGGAGGTTCCTCATTGATCTTGGTGTGTTTCCAAATGCGTCTAGCCCATTGTCTTTACACTGTGATAGCAATGGGGCGATCGCGTAGGCTAAGGAGCCAAGGAATCACCAGAAGAACAAACACGTACTACGGAAATTTCACCTCATTCGAGAGTTCATTGGAAGAGATGAGATTAAAATGTGCAAAATACATACGGATTTGAATATAGCAGATCCTTTGACAAAGGCTCTTCCACAGCCTAAGCACGAGGCGCACGTGAGGTCTATGGGTATTAGATATCTAAAAGATTAGCTCTAGTGCAAGTGGGAGACTGTTGGAAATATGCCCTAGAGGTAATCATAGAGATGATGATATTTCTATTGTATCCATGATTTATTATATGTCCATTGAATATCATTAAAGACAACTTGTATTGATCGGCAATTATGTGAATTGTCTGTGAAACTCTTTTACTTGTATGGTTATTCGATAGTTGTCCCTGATCGGAGTTCATGTGAGGACACACATGAATATTAGATCAGCACATGTATTAGTTGATGACTATGTTTCACAAGTCATAGACATGGAGATGTCAAACTAATAATGTGGGCACATGTATGACATGGGGCTGGACTGACCCAACGTGAGATGTTCTTATTATCTCTTCACACATCATGTACGTTATGTCCTTCGACCTGAGATTGTGGTATGTTCTCAAGATGTGAATTGACTTACTTAGGGACTATCAAACGCTACTTCGTAACAGGGTAGTTATAAAGATAGTCTTCGGGTTTGTCAAGGAACATGCTGTGAGACATAGACGATCAAGATGGGATTTGCCCCTCTCCATGCGAGAGAGATATCACTGGATCACTCATATGATTGGATCATAAAATGCATGGCCGTGCTTAGGTTAATGTTAACCTATGAGTTGAACCAAATATTGTGTGGCAAGGAAATTACGTGAATATGATCGTGGTGGTTCGTCAGATATGATCTTTGCGTATACATAGGAGTTGACACGTCTTGCTAGAGGCCGCTGTCAACTATCGGGCGAGTAGGAGTACTCGGGCCGTGTCTATGTGTGCGTGAACCCATAGGGTCGCACGCTTAAGGGGTTGGAAGCCTAATTTGAGTTGGACTCGAGTCAGACCGGGATTAGGGTTTGCTAATGGGCCACCAGGTCGGTGGGTTCATTAGGGACGCCTATATAAAGAGGGGTGGGGCGACTAGGGTTGTAACCACGTCAATTGTTGACAGCCGTCGCCCACCCCACGCCCGCGCCTATTGCTCCTCGCAGACCTAGCAGTCTGGAGGCGTGACGCTTCCTCCCTGTACGTGTGGATACCTCGGAGGTGCTGCATCTGGAGCACAAGGACGAACCGCACGTGGAGACGTGAAGAACGGACGTGAACATCTACACGGCATCGCTGCGACGCGCACGTTGTTGATATTTGGTAACGCAATTAGGAAATAGGATCCGCAAGCGCACGGATATCGGTGAGCACTTCACCCGAGAATAAGTCCTGGGTATCGTATTTATATTTACCACTAGGGGAAAAGGTGCATCTGACTAACCAAATCTATTACTACTAACCTTTAGGCTACAAACCACTATGACTCGATATAAGTGATATAGAGAAGACTACAACCGCACTCTTCTTCTAACCTTGGTAAGGATGATCTATTGTTCTATTGGGGAGGCTGACGGAATCTAGACACCACAAAGGATGTTCAACCCGCACCTATAAACCCTATCGATCCTGCTAACGGGATATGGAATCCAAAGGTAACTCGGAAATGTCACGTTCCTCGCTACTACCACGATCAGCTAGACGAGGGGATATCTATGAGTATCCTAGCTTAAACACCACGTTTACGCCAGAGATGATTACTCTAAACTCTACGCGAAGAGATCAAAGTAAACTCATAAACCAAAGAACAATAAAACAAAGAACTTACTAGAATTTAGAAGTCGAAATACTGAAGAATCCTGAGAACAAGCCTCGGGCTAGGAGAACTTGATCCCGCAGGTACAACCTCGGAGTAGACACCGACAGGCCGGCTTCCTCCGATCTACACCTCCACTCTATCTCTCTTAATCTAGTAGAAATAATTCTACTTCACATTGGATGCTACGCCCCTAGAGGTGGGAACCTAGAGGAACCTCTCTCTCTAAACCCTAACTTTGTGATATGCAACTGAATAATGAAGTTGGGGTCTCCTGTGCCAGGGGCCAGGGCCTTGCTTATATAGTCTTTTCCGGTGAATCTGGACCGTTGGATCAAACCGACTTAGAAAGGACGGTTTTCCTTGATCCTCAAAGGCGGTGGAGCATAATCCGCGAGATTGAGCCTGATTGGCTGCAGGCACAGGGCGGGCGCCCTGGGGGGTAGGGCGGGCGCCCTGCCTGTGGGCCCGTTCCGCCTCCGCTTCGGTCGTGTTGCTTCTGGACTCTTCCTGATCGAGGAAAATTGGCCGCCAAGTTAATATCCCGTCATTAATCCGACATGTGGGCCTATTTTCCATATTATCTGATAACCCCCTGCAGAAATAGATAAACAGCAAAACTCGTGGAATTCTGTCAGATCAAACCCTAATTATAGGTGTTGCTTGCATATAGGTCCTTTTCTTTATTTATTTGATAGCTATAATTGATACTTAAGAACCGTCAACAAACACCCCCATACTTAGGCTTTTACTCGTCCTCGAGAAAAGGTTGGTTTAAGAAACATCTGGGGTTAAAAACTTTGCAAAGCATTCTTTTCATACCTGCAGGGTGTTGTAAAAATCCACTGTGCACTGTAGTCAGGGAAATATATGGTTAGAGTAGAGAGCCTTTCTTCTTCTCAACTCTGTCACTTGGAGTTTTTGCATATTTTTGAAAAGAAAACTTAGCATACCTTTATCCTCATAGGTGCTCTCAGAATCACTCATTATCTTTTTATATATATCTCACTGAGGCTGTTTTGATTTTGCAACAATTCTTTAAGCATACATACCTTGCATTTATTGTATGGTCAAAACGGGATCCGAGGAGAGGAATGCCATACTCTTAGATCAAAGACTTCGAAAATTAAAAACTTGTCACTCTTACTGGCATATTGCTTATTAGAGGGACCATGGGCTATCATTTTCTTTTCATCATATTTTTATCATATCTCATTTTTTTTCTTTTTGGGTGGATACCGAGGTACCCCTAATTCTACTGCCGGACACTTGTCCATTTTTTTCTGCGAGGTTGTCGAGCACTTGCTCCTTTTTATTTCCTCGATATATTCATAATTTTGCATAGCCCATGCCTCTAACGCAATAATACTTCGGAAGAGTGAATCTTTCTGAATAAAAATGTCTTGATCTTGGGAGTATGATAAATCTCTCAACAAGGGTCTAACTCATTTTGAGCAAACTCAATACAAAGTAGATAGCTATAGTTATGTTTAGCAAGCTTATAAAACATGAGGATGGTAGCTATAATTTTAAAGTTTTTGAAATAAATTCTCCAAGCAACAAAGATATTAAGAATAAGGTACTCATACTCTTGCCATCTTACATTCCACAATGACTTTAGCAATACAGGGTTTTGAAATAATTTTAATAATTGCAGGTTTTCAGGAAGGATCACAGGGTGAGATCATGATTATGAGTATTTTTATCTTTTTTAGTTCATTATGTTAAAAGAGAGACAATAATTCTACACAACTATAGTGAGTGTATGAATGCATAATAACAGTGTGCAGAGTGTGTACCTGAATCGTGGAGTGGTGTGATCGAAGTGTGCGTGGCATGTCGGGGGATCTCCCCCATACTTGTTTTCTGCTTTCTTGCACAAAAGTAAAGTAGAGACACAAAACATACTAATAATAATCTTTATTAATCTTGAGGCATTTATTACAACCGAATAATAATAATAACCGAATTATAGTGATAGATCTAAACCGAATATAAGCGAACCTAATAGAATCTAATAATAAGATAAATAGCCTCAAGATCTACTCTAGATAGCTCAGCGACGCTCAAGCTTCCTAACCCTCTTCTCTAAGTCGACGTTTTGCCTTCTTAGCTCGGCAATCTCCCTATCTAGCCTTAGGATTGTAGTGTTGTGGTTGTTGACCTTCCGCTCTAAGGAGATGTGGGAGCCTTGAATGTTTATGACCTGGTCCTTTAGCTCCCGTAGCTCGACATCTACGTCTGCAATGGTCCTGCGGCGCTTGGGAGGCATGTCGTGAGCTCGGAGGCCATGCTTGGGCGCCTCCTGAGGTGGGATGAAGCGAACTTGAGCTGCCCTCACGCCCTCGAAGTAAGGTCTCTCCTCCGTGGTGTAGCGGACGCTGGAGATCTCGCCGCTCCGGTTGGTCTTCACTCCGACGACCCGCTCATTGGGTCGTGGCGGCAAGATCTTTGTTCCGGCGGACACCTTGACGATCTCCTTCCCCTTCAATGATGAAGAGGAGCCTTCAAGAAGCAGGGGCTGCGCTGGCGTGGTGGTATGGCTATTTGACGCTCGGTGTTGGCCGGGATGAGAGCGAGGGCGTCGGGATCTTCCTTGGGCTTCTTGTTGAGGTCGTAGGGAACGACTTCCCAATCGTCGTGGTACTCTTTGGCCATTGGAGCAGCAGGGATTTAAGCTAGATCTAATTGAGGAAGAAGAGAAGGCTTGAAAGAATTTGTGCTAAAAGCTGACGTCAGGGGGCTTGTTTATATAGGGGGTAAAAACTGCCTTGTAGATGGTCGGGAGTCTCTTCCATTGTCACCGACAATGGAGTTTTCCAGATAGCAACGGGCGAGGTTATCGCGTGGGAGAAGTCCGGAGCCGAGGGGAGGCAGAGGCAGGGCGCCCGCCCTCATCCTCAGGGCGCCCGCCCTGTTCCTGTCTCCGCTGCGGGCCCGCTTCCTCTAGCGTGTTTCTAACCATATTCTTATCCCGAAAAATATATTTTTGGCCCAAAAACGTCAGATTAAAAATGTCGGGCTTTAATTATTAATTGGAAGGTAAAAATTGATCACGTCTATTTCTTCTAATTCTTTATTGGGCTCTAAAAATAATTTAAGACGTTGACCATTTACCTTGAATAACGTACCTTCGTCATTTTGAAGTGTGATAGCTCCGTGAGATGATGAATGAATTACCTTGAATGGTCCTTCCCATTTGCTCCGGAGCTTTCCATGCCCGAAAAGTTTCACCCTGGAATTAAAAAGTAATACCTTATCTCCGGGCGAGAACTCCTTCTTCTTGATCCTCTTGTCATGCCATCTTTTGACTCTTTCTTTGTAGATTTTTGAATTGTGATATGCTTTTTCCCGCCATTCTTCCAACTCTGATAATTGCATTCTTCTATAATTTCCGGCGATGTCTAGGTCCATGTTCCATCTCTTTATGGCCCAGTGTGCCTTGAATTCAAGTTCGACAGGTAGGTGGCAAGTCTTCCCGTACACCAATTGGTATGGAGACATTCCAATTGGGGTCTTGTATGCTGTCCGGTAAGCCCAGAGTGCATCGGGTAACTTGTCCTTCCACGCCGTTCCCATCTCATTTACCGTCTTCTGAAGAATGTTCTTGATTTGCTTGTTGGAAGTTTCTGCTTGGCCACTTGTCTGAGGATGATAAGGAGTAGCAACGTTGTGACGGATTCCATGTCTTGATAGATAGTGCTCGAAGCGCTTGTCTATGAAGTGTGATCCTCCATCACTTATTACTACTCTAGGAACTCCAAATCTTGGGAAAATAATTTCCTCAAACATCCTCTTTGAACTGATGTTGTCAGCATGTTTGCAAGGTAGTGCCTCTACCCACTTGGAGACGTAGTCAACCGCCACCAAGATGAACTCACACTTCTTTGATGGGGGAAATGGACCCATGTAGTCTATTCCCCAGACATCAAAGAGCTCAATCTGAAGGTTGTTGGTGAGTGGCATGGCATCCCTTGTATTTATATTTCCGTGCCTTTGACATGGCCCACATCTTCTGATATATTGCTTCGTGTCATCGTACATTGTAGGCCAGTAGAATCCACACTGCCAGATTTTTGAATGCGTACGGAATGCTCCATAGTGACCTCCGTATGGTGATGAGTGACATCTGTCGATGATCTTCAATCCTTCCTCGGTGGTCACACATCTTCTGAGTAAGCCATCAGCGCATACTCGGAAGAGGTAAGGTTCATCCCATATATGTGAACGACTTTCTTGAATAAGCTTCTTCTTGTTTGCTCCGGGTGGTACATAACCTGAAACCATAAAATTAACAATATCTGCATACCAGGGGTCAGATCTGTTAATCCCGTAAAGCATGTCGTCCCGGAGTGAGTCATTAATGGGGGGTGGATTCTTAAAGTACATTCTAGACAAGTGATCAGCAACAGAATTTTCTACTCCCTTTTTATCTTTTATTTCTAAGTCAAATTCTTGGAGTAATAAAATCCATCTAATCAGGCGAGGTTTAGCATCTTTCTTAGTGAGCAAATATTTTAGTGCAGCATGATCAGTGTAAACGATTATCTTAGCTCCAACTAAGTAAGATCTAAATTTATCAATGGCAAAGACAACAGCCAGAAGCTCTTTTTCAGTGGTTGCATAATTAAGTTGAGCTCCTGTCAAAGTTTTACTTGCATAAGCAATTGCATGATGCTTTTTGTCTTTAGTTTGTCCCAAAACTGCCCCCACAGCATAATCACTAGCATCACACATAATTTCAAAAGGCAACGACCAATCAGGGGGTTGAATGATTGGTGCAGAGATGAGTGCTTGCTTTAATAAATTGAAAGAAGTTAAACATGCATCATCAAATTCGAAAGGAGCATCCTTGGCTAGCAAAAGAGTAAGTGGTCTAGCAATAAATGAAAAGTCTTTTATAAATCTGCGATAAAAACCAGCATGGCCAAGAAAGCTTCGAATTCCTTTTATATTCACAGGTGGAGGTAGTTGTTCGATTACTTCAATTTTAGCTCTGTCTACCTCAATACCTCTTTCAGACACTAAGTGTCCTAGCACTATACCTTCCCTAACCATAAAATGACATTTTTCCCAATTAAGGATTAAGTGCTTTTCTTCACATCTTTGCAAAACCTTATCTAAGTTTTCAAGACAACTCTCAAAAGTTTTTCCATAAACTGAGAAATCATCCATAAAAACTTCCATAATCTCTTCAATCATATCAGAAAATATAGACATCATGCATCGTTGAAAAGAAGCTGGTGCATTACATAACCCAAAAGACATTCTACGATAAGCATACGTTCCATATGGGCATGTAAAAGTGGTTTTGCTTTGATCATCAGGATGGATAGGGATCTGATGATACCCTGAATATCCATCTAGAAAACAGAAGAACGAGTGGTTTGCTAATCGCTCTAGCATCTCATCTATGAAAGGTAAAGGAAAATGATCCTTTTTCGTGGCTTTATTGAGTTTTCTATAGTCTATGCACATCCGCCACCCAGTGACGGTGCGTTGAGGAATTAGCTCATTCTTCTCATTAGTGACAACAGTCATGCCTCCCTTTTTAGGCACAACTTGTACTGGGCTCACCCACTCACTATGCGGCACAGGATATATAATCCCTGCATGCAGCAACTTTATAACTTCCTTTTTAACTACCTCTCTCATCGCGTTATTAAGTCTACGTTGAGGTTCTCGAGAGGGTGTAATAGAAGGATCTGTTGGAATACGATGAGTACAAATCATAGGACTGATTCCTGTGAGATCTTGGAGTGAGTAGCCGAAAACAGAGTGGTGTTTTTCAAGAACGGTCATTAATCGCAGAGTTTGCTCCTGAGTGAGTTTATCACTAATGATCACAGGGAACTCTGGATTATCGTTTAGGAAAGCATATTTAAGACCAGGTGGTAAAGTTTTAAGTTCTATGGGGGGTCTGGGCGTTTCTGCAAACTCATCTAAAGGTTCAGGTTCAGAAGGTTCGGCCTCTTCTTCAATGAAGAAAGGAGCTTCCTCTTCTAAGTCTGGGTCATCTAAAAGCTCTTGAGATGCAGCCTTAACCTCCTCCATAGGATCAGGCAAAAGATATGGCTCGGTCTTATTATTCAAGGAATGAGTTATTGTGATTGGAAGTTTAAAATTCTTCCCTAAAGAAATGTGTAGCTTTCCAGTTTGACCTTCATAAAGGAGTCTTCTGAAAGGTTGTCCTATCAACAGGTTGAAGTCCCATGTATCAAAGATATAAAAGTTCAAATGAACCATGGAGCCTTCTACCATAAAGGGTAGGACATTAATAATTCCAAGACTGGGGACTAATCGTCCTGAAGATTCCTTCATGACTTTTGTTGTGGGGGTTAAAACAAGTTTTCCAAATAAATTGAGTGCAAAAGCTTCAGACATGATATTGATCCCCACAACAGGATTATAGAGAGCGTCAAATTGATCAGAATTATAAGCACAGCGTATAGTTATAGAAGGTGTATCCAATCGGATTACTTCAGAGGAAAGCTCTGACTCCTCTAACCATTCGCTACTCATAACTGAGATAAGCTCTCTCAATTGACGTTCACTTGGTAAACAAATACTAAACTGGCCGTTTTGGGGTCGGTCTATAGAATGGTAGTTTGAAATATTTCCAAAATCGGCAAAAAGATCGGATTCTATGTCCAGTATGAAATCAGGTGGTGGAATTTCTTCCTTTTGTGACTCAGAACCTGGGATAGCTAAAGTAGATGAAAAATTTGGCAGAGTGTCTACTTCGGCTTCGTCGGTTTTGTCATGGAGGGCATTATCCATCTCGGCTTCTAAGATTCTATTCAAAATCCCCTTAGCTTCATCTGTAGGGATTCGAAAGAAAGAACCTCTAGCCATAGTATGTAGCATTTGTTTATTTTCTTTTTGAAGACCTCTAAAGAAGTGAAATAAAAGAACAGTGTCTTCAAGCAAAAGTTTTGGACCAGATTCTAAAAGATCAGAAAAACGTTTCCAGGATTTTCCCAAAGTTTCATTATCTTTTGTTTAAAAGATAGGACTTCGAGTCTAAGGTCGCCCGTACGGTCAAGGGAATAGAAATCTAGACAAAAGTTGGCTCTTAAAACTCCCCATTCACCTTGTTGTTGACCTACCTTCTGACTATACCATCGTCTAGCTTCTCCTCTTAAAGAAAAAGGAAAAAGCTTCCAACGTAAAGTCTTATCAGAGATGCCATCAATGCGAAGACAATCGCATGTCTGTTCAAAATCTCTAATATGAAGGTAAGGGTTTTCGTCTTCCTTTCCCGAAAAAGATAAGTTTTGAATCATCGCAATCAACCTTGAACTTAACTTATACTGGGCTGTTTGGATAGGTTGTGATGACTCCCATGGTAAAAGGTCAGTTGCTGAAGGTGTTGCGGCATCAAAGATGGATCTAGAATCTTGGTTTTCCATTTTTTGTAAAAAGAAAAAGGAAAGTAAAGAATGAAAAAGATAAGAAAAGATAAAAGTATAGATACAAGCTAGTAGTAAGATTAAAGTTATCTCAGCAACCGTCTTTCTCCCCGGCAACGGCGCCAGAAATGCTTGTTGATATTTGGTAACGCAATTAGGAAATAGGATCCGCAAGCGCACGGATATCGGTGAGCACTTCACCCGAGAATAGTCCTGGGTATCGTATTTATATTTTTACCACTAGGAGAAAAGGTGCATCTGACTAACCAAATCTATTACTACTAACCTTTAGGCTACAAACCACTATGACTCGATATAAGTGATATAGAGAAGACTACAACCGCACTCTTCTTCTAACCTTGGTAAGGATGATCTATTGTTCTATTGGGGAGGCTGACGGAATCTAGACACCACAAAGGATGTTCAACCCGCACCTATAAACCCTATCGATCCTGCTAACGGGATATGGAATCCAAAGGTAACTCGGAAATGTCACGTTCCTCGCTACTACCACGATCCAGCTAGACGAGGGGATATCTATGAGTATCCTAGCTTAAACACCACGTTTACGCCAGAGATGATTACTCTAAACTCTACGCGAAGAGATCAAAGTAAACTCATAAACCAAAGAACAATAAAACAAAGAACTTACTAGAATTTAGAAGTCGAAATACTGAAGAATCCTGAGAACAAGCCTCGGGCTAGGAGAACTTGATCCCGCAGGTACAACCTCGGAGTAGACACCGACAGGCCGGCTTCCTCCGATCTACACCTCCACTCTATCTCTCTTAATCTAGTAGAACTAATTCTACTTCACATTGGATGCTACGCCCCTAGAGGTGGGAACCTAGAGGAACCTCTCTCTCTAAACCCTAACTTTTGATATGCAACTGAATAATGAATTGGGGTCTCCTGTGCCAGGGGCCAGGGCCTTGCTTATATAGTCTTTTCCGGTGAATCTGGACCGTTGGATCAAACCGACTTAGAAAGGACGGTTTTCCTTGATCCTCAATGGCGGTGGAGCATAATCCGCGAGATTGAGCCTGATTGGCTGCAGGCACAGGGCGGGCGCCCTGGGGGGTAGGGCGGGCGCCCTGCCTGTGGGCCCGTTCCGCCTCCGCTTCGGTCGTGTTGCTTCTGGACTCTTCCTGATCGAGGAAAATTGGCCGCCAAGTTAATATCCCGTCATTAATCCGACATGTGGGCCTATTTTCCATATTATCTGATAACCCCCTGCAGAAATAGATAAACAGCAAAACTCGTGGAATTCTGTCAGATCAAACCCTAATTATAGGTGTTGCTTGCATATAGGTCCTTTTCTTTATTTATTTGATAGCTATAATTGATACTTAAGAACCGTCAACACGTCTCCACACCGAGACGTCTTCCGCTGCAACTGCGCGTCTAGTGGTAATCCCGTGATCTATAACTATAGTAGTTCCTGGTTTATGGGTCGCTTTTGCGTTCGCTAAGTCAGCAGAAGTGTTTGGCTAACTCATTCGGCTAACGTAGAAGAACCTTTCGGCTAGCGTAACGTTCGGCTATCTCGTTCGGCTAGCGTAGCGTTCGGCTATCTCGTTCGGCTAACGTAGATGAACTCGTTCGGCTAATGTAGCTGAACTCGTTCGGCTAGCGTAGTATCCCCGTAACCCTTCAATGATGTCAACCTCGACCTTTCTCAAACGTTGCAATGTATCTTGTCTAAGATTTATTTTGAATAAAATTTGACTCTCTGGTGTCTCCCACCAGTAGGGTCCTTTTGTATTTCACATTTGTTGTTTTTGAATAAAAGACAGGTACTGTTTGGAAGAAGTGTGAGGGTCGGTCACCCCCAAACCTTCACCAATGGAAATTCTATGACTAGCAGTGATCCACACTGGGAGAGATGCTGCCACACAAAATTGAGCCTGTTTGGCCACCAAAGGACGTCGGCCGACGGTCCAAAGGTGGCCAATTGAGCTAAGTTTTGGTGCACTTGTAGAGGAAAACAAAGGGAAAACGTACCAGGTTCCATTTTCCAAGATCGCACCAAAGGCACGTCGGTCGATGTGCAAATGATGGCAAAACAGAAAACAAAACACAGGAAGGCGTCCCTCGATAAGAAGACACACTCATGAGGGTCATAGGCTACTAGGTGGGGTCGGCCGACCCCACCATGGTGCCTTGTCGAAACGCTGGTTTGACACTTCCTCTCATCTTTTTGGTTTATGTTTCCACACTTTGGTTAGTTTCCATGCAAGTAAAATGAACCAAAACCACACTTGGATTAAAATTTGAAAAAGTGACATGCTTACGACATTTTTGAGATAGAAGTTGCATAAAGTTCATTCCATACACATATCCTTATGCTTGTGGAAAAATCTTGATAGGAAAATCATATTGACTAAGTTGTTGTGAAATGTGATATAGCTCTGGCTTAGGAGTCCTACCCATTCTATTCAAGTGCTTGGAGATCTTATTTCTGATAAAAATGTCATAAAACCATAGTGTCACATACTCCTCAATGGTGAGAAAATTCCTACCAAAGCCAAATGCCATGATCTTACATGTTCAAAACTTTCTTATGCTACTTGTTATTGCTTTGAGTTTAGTCAAACCTTGTTGACCCTTGTTGAGAAATTTATCATGCTCCCAAGATCAAGATCACGTACACTCCACATATACACGCTGCTTCTACACTGGAAGTGCGCGAAAACATGCCTTTCATTTCCATAATTAAATACTCCATGTTTTAAAAGAATGATCTCTCTAGTTTGAACTAGTAGAAGAGACATGGGCTATGCAAAAGTAAAACGAAAAAAACGAGAGAAAAAAAAATTTGGACACATGAAGGTCCAGAGTATTGAAAAAAAAGAGAGATGAGCATGTTGGAGCTCATGAATAAAAAAAGAGTTATGATAGCCGTGTCTCAAAAATAAGTAATAGAGAGAGATCATATCACTAAAGGAGTATCATGTGTCATACACACCATGTTTCACACACATGCACATCTTGATCTAGGATTATGACATTTTTCTCCCCTGGATCCTTGTTTTGACTTTACAATATATGCAATACAAGTATGCTATCATGTTTATCCCTACCTGAGCTCTACATAAGCCTTTTAGAAGTAGGATGAAATAAAAGAGGTAAATAATGTTATGCCTTGGTAAGGAATCATACACCATTGAGCGATTTGAGAGTACCATATGAGGAGTATAAGTGAACTATGTTTTTCTTGTGAAAACTTTGAAAAACTCCAAGTCACTAAGATGTGAATTATGAAAGATAACTTTGCCATGAGTTGTTCCATCTTACAACACCTAAAGGATATATGTTAGACAAATCCACATAACCCACTTGTATAAGGTATGTCTTGAATGATATATATCTTCAAGATTGTTATGATCATGTCTACTGCTATCCTTAACCTTTACTCAAGGACGAGCAAAGAGCTAAGTGTGGGGGATTCTTGTTGACGGTGAGATATCACCAAAATAAAATCCCCAAAATACCGTCAACAACCTCAGAATAGAAGGAAGATAAGCATAGCATAAGCATATTTTTGTACAAATGACTTGGTTCCACATGTATATGTCCTCTATTTGAATGTAGGTGCAAAGTGGGTGAAAAAACAAGCTTGAGGAGCCTAACATGACACGTTGGCCGACCCACCAAGTATGGCAAATGTTGAAACCAACTTGACCAACCTCATAGACTTTGCTTCTTGAAGCCACCTGCAAAAGATGGGCTAATTTAGCCACATAAGGGGGGTCGCCCGACCCCCTATGGCCCCACCAGGATTTACCCAAGTGGCATGATCCATGAGAAGGCTCCTAAAGCACATTTCAACCATTGGATCAAAGTGTGTTTCCTCTGGACGGCTCAGAATCAAGGCACACAGATTGAATGGCCCACAAAGTGAAGCACCAACATGACCAAGTGGTACCACCACTTCATACCCACACTAGAGGAGGTGTAGAGGGCCCACAAGTAAGGGAGATGACCCTAAGAATCATAGGGGGGTCGCCCGACCCCACCATGGGGTCAAACTGCCCTTTGTAGCACTCCATGACAGGTGGACCATCTTCTAGAAGAAAGGGGACTGGGTCCACCCTCCATGTGGGGGTCGCCCGACCCCCCTTGGTGGCTAAGTGGGCCCAAGCTTCCTTCACGGAGAATCCAAGGAGCCTTCACGGTGAAGCAACCTCCAAGTGTGGCAACCCTTCATCTTATGCTGGTTACAATCCAATGGTGGAGGATGGAGACACACGGATCGCTGACGTGGCACATTGAGTGGTTCTCATTCATCGGCACTGGAGTAGCCCCTACTCCACCTCTCCTATAAATACCCCCCTACCCCTCACTCTTCATTCATGACATAGTAGAGTTAGCTACACTTGAGAAGCATTAGCGAAGCTCTGGCGTAGCGCTATGCGAGTAAGGAGAGAGTGAGGGAGTCGTCTGGAGGAAGCCCCGGGCCTGTCGGGAGTCTCCTCCGCGGTGTACCTCAGCGGATGCGGTCTTCTCTGTAAGTAAGCATCTGAGATCTTCTTTAATATTCAGTATCTAGTTTAGCATTAAGTTATATACTTGTGTTCATGGGTATGCTATTCTATTAGTAGAGTGCTTTAGCCTTATGGTACCGGGTTAGAGTAGTAAGGCTAGCGTAAACGTGGTGTTTAGGCTATATCTTACCAGTGTATGCTGCTTGTCGCACGGATAGATAGTGGTAGCCAGCGGGTGGTGACAGCCCCGAATCTGGTCTCTGGAGTCCACCACGTGTTTATAGGCCAGTTCTTAAAAAGTAGGGCTGAGTAATGGAGTTGGGCTGCTTGCACGGGCTTCAGCTACAACTGCCGCACCCAGTGAGCAAGGGTGGAGAACGCCGCATATACCTTTTTGCTATACCAGATATAGGATGTCATAGAGATCCTCTCTACCGAGCTTTCATAGGCTATCTTCTATCTCATCATAGGACGACCTTGACTCTAGTTAGTTCACTTCACGTTCCCCGTGGAAAATACGATACCTGAAATACTCCCGGTGAAGGCTACATTGACAACCGTACGCTTGCGGTTTACCCGTTTGCCACATTAGGTGTCAACAGCTTGTCAGACGTGGTTAAGATAACCGCCCTAAAAAGCGTGTGAAGAAGCTTACCCATGAGAAAAACTTGACAAGCAACCTAGATTCAAATTCGGTATTGCATTGCATGTGCATGTGTGTTGCTTGTCGTTTCTTTTTGTTAAGCTTGAACAACCGCTGTGTTCGTCCACCGCTAGGGGGAGCATTTGAGGCTCCTAATGGTTGAGACCCCTAGTTTTGGTGGCCACATGTTGTCTCCTCGTCGTTTTTATCACCTATTTTCTCTAAAAAGATACTTAACCTATGACAAAATATTTATAAAATTGAGAGTTTATGCTAGGATGCTCATACTAGGTTCCAACTGGTGTTTATTTGCCTCTTATTTGTGTTGGAACTTGGTTGGGAGAGGGAGCCGCAACAGAATACTTCAAATCTGCCCAAAATGCTGTATCGGACGCTGGAGCCCAGCGTCCGATGCCCCCACTGTAGGCAACTCCGGCTGAAACAGTGATGGGGTAGCATCCGATGTGTCATCATCGGCGCGTCTGAGGCCCCATCGGACGCTGGTCAGCATCCGATGCCAAGGCACAGGACGCGTCCGATGTGTTTTTGGCGATTCTGGAGCTCTCCGGATGGACATCGGAGCGTCCGATGTGTTCACATCAGCGCGTCCGATGTCCCTTTAAGCGGCGCAGCCAACTCTTTTCACTGACGGTTGGGTCCCACGCGTCATTACAAAGCTCTCGTCCTCCTCGCGCCCGCAGCCAAGCCCGCCGCCACCGCTCCCGCGCCGCCGGCCAACGCGACGCCCTCGCTCGCGCTCACCCTGATTCGCCACCGGCCGCCGCTCCTTCGCCGCTGTTCCTCCTCGTGCTCGCGCAACCGCCTATTTCGCCGGAGCCCGTCGCTGTTCGTCGAGCTCCTCGCCGGAGCAGTGCTCAACCGCTTTCGCCGGAGAACGTCCTCTGCTTGATTCGCTCTCTCCGGCGTATCCTCCAACTCCGACGACTCTCTCCCGTTCTCCGGCCAATCACCCCCAACTGCGAGCCTCCACCCCCTTTCCAAATACCATGCATGCCATGTGTTTGCTGAAATGTCCTAATACCCGTTCTTCACTGTTTTGACCTTGTTTCACCTCAAATCACTTGCAGACTTCGTTGGCGTGTCGTGTGGCTCTAGAACATCGGTGACTCTCCTCTTGCTTGGTCGTATCGTTAAGTAGCAAAGCCATTTCCCCTCTTACCCTATTGCTTTTCTTCCATAGGTCATTCTCGTCTCTAGACTATGTATATGCTTATTCTATACTCTCTTTCGTCTATGCAACGAGTCAGTGGCCTGGTCAGCTTGTTAGGTGGCAGTTTCAGTGAACCCAGGGCCAGCCCGCGGGTACGGATCGAGGCCAAGCCTCACGAGTGTCAGGATGAGTGGCTGACAGCTTCAAGGGGAGTTCTTGTCAGCGGATTCTTGTCAGTTGGGCTCATCCGTGCTTTTCAGTTGACAGTGGTTCTCTATTCTTGTCAGCTATGCGCTGCAAGAACGTTGGTGGTGCCCCGGAGGACTCTCCTCCACGCCCTCCACCTCCTCATCCTGAGAAGGGGAAGGCGAAGCTTATCACGTGCAAGTAGCGCACCCGGGAGCAGAGAGAGACCGATTAGGCCCGTGCAGTTGCAGAGGCAGCCGAGAGAGCTGAGAGGGGAGGCCGCAGTGGCGGTTTACGGATTGGCAACACACTCACCCCCGACCAGCGTAGGTTGATTGAGGAGACCGAGCGTCGGCACGGCTCACCATCAGGGACACTTATGGTCGCCGGTCGCCGGATGTTCTTCACCGACCCAGTGGACGAGCCACAGGGCTTAGGGCAGGGCCAGGCAGAGGCCGAGGCAGCTGAGGCAAAGCCAGAGGAGGTGCTAGTAGAGCAGCCCAGGCGCCGGTCGTCTCATCGCAGGACTGAGGTGCCACCTCGGCCCCAGGTCCCTTTGCGTGGTGCACGTGCTCCGTCGAGGCGTGTACCTCCGCCGATTCCACGACTTGACCTCCATGCGACCACCTGCTCCCAGATTCAGACGCTCAGGCTAGTACCAGTAGAGCAGTGGTTTTCGAGAAAGCGCCACGCTCAGGCAGTCCTGACTTCTACACCGTGCTGCAGGAGGATTTCTATCAGGGTTACAGGAACGTCGGGACCAGCCTACATTCACAACGAGTATGCAGTTTAGAGGCAGTTGTCAGGGCAGCTGGTGAGCAGATCCGTCCCATTCTCACTTACCTACTCGGTATCACAGACCTTTTGGGCGGACAGACAGCTATATTGAGGATTGGGCTCTGCAGTTCTATGCATCGCTGTGGGTGCACCCAGATCATGAGACTATTGAGTTTGTTTTCAGAGGGGAGCACTACAGGCTTTTTTCATCAGAGATCCGGGAGTGGTTTGGCTTGAGACACTCACA
Organism: Coix lacryma-jobi var. lacryma-jobi; assembly: GCA_009763385.1. Taxonomy (NCBI): domain Eukaryota; kingdom Viridiplantae; phylum Streptophyta; class Magnoliopsida; order Poales; family Poaceae; genus Coix; species Coix lacryma-jobi. The sequence continues at coordinate 125,310,398 of CM019829.1, forward strand.
GACCGGATCCACACCCTATGCTACGATAGGATAGAGCCACCTCGATGCCCTCACGGTGGAGAGTAGCCCAGCACTGACTTAGTACGACCATGCTTCGGAGAGCCTTTCGGCGAGGGTTTCGAGTCGTGCGCCTAGGGAGTCTTACCCCCTTCGACTGGATCCTCAATGATAGGTCATGCGTTGTACACTTCTCCTGAGAGTTGGCTTCAAGGAGGGACTATTGTCTCGACTCCAGCTGTGGCTTCTTGCGTACCTGGTTCATCAGCAGGAGTTTGATATTTGTGATGTGATTCTATCTGAGATGGATGGAGACACTATGGCAGAGGGCATAAAGGCCCGGAGGCAGCTACCTTATGCCCACCGGATCTCATATATCCTATACAAGGTAGCTGTCACCACAGGGACAGACCTGGGTGAGTCCCTCACCAGCTCCGCAACCGTGTTTCCCGAGTATAACATGAGTCAGCTTCTCGGACACGGTCGTGACCGCAAGCACACAGCAGCAGGCTCCGTCCGTCCAACTCCCGACAATGTCTAGATGTGCCAAAGTCAACACAAGAGCAGGATGAGACCGTCAGAGCTCTTGCAGAGCAGGAGTTAGCCGACCTAGAGGGCGAGGGACAGTTTGTCGCCGAGGACCCCATCGACAGCTCTGACGAGGATTACCAGCTCCCACCTCACGCCCGCTCTTCTTCGCACCCTTCAGAGGCCGGGACGTCTGGTGCTGCTACCTCTGATCCAGCTCTTCTTGCTATTCTTACTCGGATGGAGGAGGAGCAGCGGACGGTCACTCATGATTTCTAGGGGTTAGCACAGGAGCAGCAGCGCCTTGTAGAGGCCCAGGCTCTAGCTCAGCAGCAGGCTCAGGAGCGGTCAGATGCACTTCAACGACAGATGCTTGCGCTTCAACAGCAGACCCTGAGTTTCATCGAGAGGATCATGAGCGAACCCCCTCAGTGGCAGTGGCAGGAGCCTCCATCTCAGCAGCAGCTTTAGTGGCCGCCACCTGTCCCTCCCCAGCAGCAGCGGAGTCAGCTACCGCAGCTCTCGGGTCCCTCCCAGTCTACCTGGTACACCACTCCACCTAGAGGGGCCCTTCTCTTCAGTCCGCTTCACACGGGCTTCACTCCTCGTCCGACATATACCCTGTTCGCGGCGACGACTACCGTGACACGTGACTTGTCTCCTATGTTCAGCGAGCTCACCGGGATGCCCACGCCAGACTTCCCGAGCACAGTGCAGACGTCAATGGCTTCGGTTCCTTCTACCACAGAGACACTCCGGAGCTCCATCGCGTCTTCCGAGCAGACAACGCTAGTTCAGTTAGACACTACCACGACAGCGCAGCCTGAGTTGTCTTCTATTCTAGAGCTTCCGCACTCCGAGGCTCAGGCGGGCACATCTACAATTGACTGAGACTATGACTACACAGCAGACAGAGCAGACACAGCAGGCAGAGCAGACCCAGACTGCTTCTCCACAACTTCCAACTCCAGAGGGTCAGCAGGCTACAGGCTCTTCTTCGTCAGACTTAGAGGCGCTTCTTTAGCAGTTCGAGCTCTCTCAGCGCAATCCGGAGACAGCTGCTCCTGACTCGTCTACGCGCAACCTCCGCCCTCCGATGTTTAGTTGGTGTTTGACGCCAAAGGGGGAGAGTGGTCGAGTATAGCGATAGGGGGAGCGATGTGAGAGGGTTTCGTATCTTATGTTTGTTCTAATTCACATACCTTGAATATGAAGACATGAGCACAATTGCTTCCATTTCAGGGTATCTCGTGTCATGCCTTGAATATGAAGACATGAGCACATTGCTCAAATTCACGCAGATGAGTATATGGACTCTCATCTTCGCTCCCAGAAAAGGGATTTGCCTGACCATCGCTATGAAACCAGGGCGAAGCTCATAGCGACAGCCAAGATGGCTTTGGATGAATTTAGGTGCTCCAACTAGCGCCCTTTGGAGCACCATTGAAAGAGAGTGTTTGATCCTGATGTAAAAGGGAAATGAAATGGATGAAATTGATAACTAGGTGACTCAATTCTATTTAAGAACAGCTACCGTTCCCCCCCCGGCACGCGCCAGAAAGCTTGTTGACACCTAAAGTGGCAAACGGGTAAACCGCAAGCGTACGGTTGTCAAGGTAGCCTTCACCAGGAGTATTCCAGGTATCGTATTTTCCACAGGGAACATGAAGTGGTCTTAACAAAGAACTAAGCTCGTCCTATGATGACACAAGGGTATAAGATAGATTTGGTTGAGAGGATCTCTATGGTTATGAAACTAGATAGGTAAGGTAGATACAAAGGTTGTTCACTTCGGGTCACTAAGCCGTTTAGCAACAAAAAGGATGAGAAGGGTGCTAAACCACCTACCACAAGAAGACCTACGTTTTAATAACTTGGCCAAACATGGTGGAATCAAAGGCTAGATAGGGCTGTCACCACCTACTAGCTACCACAAACAAACCGTTGAACAAGTCACAGACACAGGTAAGCGTATAATCTAGACACCACGTCTACACTATATCTTACTACTCTAATCCGAATTCCGATGATATTGACTAGAGTACCGGGTTAAGGGCGGTGAACCAATGAACAACAAAAGTAAATACTTTACTTGAACTAAGGATCAAAAACCATAAAAGAATCTCGAATGCTTACTTACAAAGAAGGCCGCATCCGCCGAGGCACAGCTTGGAGGAGACTCCCGACAGACCCGGGACTTCCTCCGCACTCTCCTCACTCTCTCCTATGATTGATAGTACTACAACTAGAGAGTAGTTTCTCCTTGGTGTGCATACAAATGAAGAGCTCTAGGGGGTATTTATAGCTTGGAGGTGGAGTAGCGGCTACTCCGGTGCCACGTCAGCGATCCGCGTGCTCTCCTTCCTCCTTGGCCATTGGATCAAAACCGTCATAGCAACCGACCTTGATGAATGGCTAGGATATTGTTCACGTGTTAAACATGTGCTTTGCCACCGACTTGGATGAAGCTCACCATGGGGTCGGCCGACCCCACTCTATGACATGTGGGCCCGGGGTACATCTTCTAGAAGGTGGTGATGTCATCCTGATGAACAGTGCAGATGGGCCCCACCAAGGGGGGGTCGGCCGACCCCCCTATGACAGGGCTGGCCCACCTTCTTCTCTCCCTTGGTGACCCCACATGTCATGGAGCAAGTCTTGTGATGATGGTTGCATTTGGTTTCGGTGTGGACCCATGAATCCATGTGCTTCTCATCTTGCACCATTGAGTAAAAGCACATGTTTGATCCAAGGGTTGATATTGGCTTGAACATGCTTCTCTTGGATCATGCCATGTCACCCTGGCCGAGGTGGCCCCAAGGTGGGGTCGGCCGACCCCCTTGGTGGGCCCACCTGGCCTCATTTTGTTCATTTTGCCATCTCCTACAAGTTCACAAGCTAAGAGTACAAGTGGAACTTATTAGTGATAAATATGCTCATGATATGCTATACTTCCTTAAAACCGAGCCTGTTGACGGTATTTTGATAAGGTAAAACATGCTATAACTTCCGTCAACAAGATCCCCCACACTTGAATCTTTGCTCGTCCTCGAGTAAAGGTTAGAGAAAGTGAACAAGTGATTATTACATACTTAAAATGATAATGATCATAAAGCATCATTCCTAACATAGTTTATACAAATGGGTTATGTGGTACTGTCTATCATATATCCTTTAGATGTTGAGAAAAGGAACAAATCTCAAAGCAAAGTCATCTCCCTGAATTCTTGTTCTTGGTACTTAGAGTTTTTAGGACAGTTTGAAAGGAAAACACATAGTTCATGCTTACTCCTCATATAGTACTCTCAAGACACTCTTATAAGTGTTTGGTTCCTCACCAAGGCATAGCATGTGATTGCCTTATTTTTGTGTTATCCTAATCTATCAGGCTTATGTGGAGCTCGGTAGGGATAAACAAAGTAGCATACTTGTTTTGCATATATTGTAAAGTCAAAACAAGGATCCAAGGAGAAGAATGTCATAATCCTAGATCAAGATGTGCATGTGTTTGGAAAGTATGTGGACTAGAATGCTCCTTTAATATAATCTCTCTCTCTACTTTATTTTACCTTGAGACATGGCTAGCATTTTTTCAACAATGGACCTTCATGTGTCCATGTTATATATATATTTTTTTGGGTGGACCTTCATGTGTCCATTTTTTTTAGTGGACCTTCATGTGTCCACATTTTTTTCTTTTGCTTAGCCTTAATGTCTCTTTTTACTAACCAGAGTTAGAGAGAGATATTGTAGAACTTTAATGTACGGAGCATCTATAGAGTGGAAATGAATGGCATGTGCAGGCATACTTCCAGTGTAGAAGTTGCATATATAGATGGTGTGTACGTGATCTTGATCTTGGGGTTATGACAAAATTCTCGACTAGGGTCAACAAGGTTTGACCAAACTCAGGACAAAAACAAGTAGCATGTGTGTAAAAGGTTTTGATCATGTATGCATATGGATGGTTTTGGTAGGTATTTCTCACTATAGGGAGTAAATGATACTATGGTTTTGAGATATTTTCAAAAACAAATCTCTAAGCACCTTAAACAAAACAGGTTTGAGTCTTAAGCCAAGATTTATCTCACTTTTAACAACAACTTAGTCAATACGGTTTCCTAATTTAGTTTACCCATGAGTATAAACATATGTAAGAACATGGTTTTATGTCATTAACATTCTTAGCATATCATAACTCCAGTTACTTTGTAGCTTTTTATTATATTCAGAATATGGAATGAGTGTGAAACTGCTTGAACCGAGAGGAGAGAGGGGAAACGAACCAGACAGCAGTGTTGAGCTTACTGTGCAGAGGTGAGCTGGTGGGCCTAGGTCACCATGGTGGGGTCGGCCGACCCCACCAAATGGTGGTTTTTGTTGCCATTTGCTTTTCCTCCATTCAGTTTTACATCTGCAAAAACACTTTTAAACAATTCAAAAAACGGGGTCGCCCGACCCCTTGCTTACCTCTGTTTTGTGCACTGCAGCGTGTCAGCCTGTGCTCAGCAGTTCAGTGTGGTTCAGTGATGAAATTTGGGGGTCGTCCGACCTCACAAGGAGGCCTACGCCTCTCCATCCTTGTGTGGCTGCGTCCTTCCATGAATACTCAAGACTTTGTGTTCTCCAGTGCATTTGTGCAACTTGGGGTCACAGACCCCCCACACTTCATCGAAGTTGTACCTGGCTTTTATTCATAGACAACAAAGGTGACAATACAAAGGACTCTTCTGGTGGGAAACACCAGAGAGTCAAAATTTATTCAAATAGAGCAATGCATAAAACAAACATGGAGGGGAAAGTAAACAAGTTAAAGAGAAAGGATAGGCATGTGAACAAGAAACAACATGATGAATGTTTTTTTTGAAGTTGGATCATGGAATAGTTTGAATTCAATCATGTCTATTTCCTCATCTAGTTTGTCTGGTTCAAAGAAAACTTTTAAACGTTGACCATTTACCTTAAAGATTTTACCTTCATCATCTTGAAGTGTGATAGCTCCATGAGATGAAGTGTCGATGACTTGAAATGGCCCTTCCCATTTGCTTCGAAGCTTTCCATGTCCAAATAGCTTAACTCTTGAGTTGAACATAAGTACCTTGTCTCCTGGCTTGAACTCCTTTTTCTTTATTCTCTTGTCATGCCATCTCTTTGTTTTCTCCTTGTAGATTTTGGCATTGTGGTATGCTTTCTCCCTCCATTCTTCTAACTCTGAAATTTGCATTTTTCTATGCCTCCCAGCAGCTTGTAGGTCCATATTCCATTTCTTTATGGCCCAATGTGATCGAAATTCCAACTCGACTGGGAGGTGACAAGTCTTCCCATATACAATCTGGTATGGTGACATGCCAATGGGTGTCTTGAATGCTGTCCTATACGCCCAAAGTGCATCAGGTAGCTTGTCCCTCCATCCTTTCCCCATCTCATTTACTGTCTTTTGCAGGATGTTTTTGATCTGTTTGTTTGATGTTTCTGCTTGTCCACTTGTTTGGGGATGGTATGGAGTTGCAACATTATGTTGGATACCTTGCTCTTCTAGGAACCGTCGGAAACTCCCATCAATGAAGTGAGAGCCCCCATCACTTATCACCAACCTTGGGGTTCCAAATCGTGGAAATATGGTTTCTTCAAACATCCTTCTTGAGCTCTTGGCATCTGCTGCTTTGCACGGCATTGCTTCAACCCATTTGGACACATAGTCCACGGCCACCAGGATGTACTCGCAACCACGAGACTTGGGAAAAGGTCCCATGTAGTCAATGCCCCATGCATCAAAGAGCTCCACTTGAAGGTTGTTTGTCAGCGGCATGGCATCTCGGGCATTGATGTTCCCATGCTTTTGGCACCTCACACATCTCTTGATGAAGTTCTTTGTATCTTCATACATGGTTGGCCAAAAGAAGCCACTTTGCCAAATCTTTGCATGGGTTCTGAATGCCCCATAGTGCCCTCCATATGGTGCGGCATGACATCTCTCAATGATCTTGATTGATTCTGCTTTAGGGACACATTTCCTCAGAAGACCATCATTGCAGACTCTATAAAGGTATGGCTCATCCCAAAGATGTACCCGACTCTCTTGTATGAGCTTCTTTTTGTTTGCTCCTGGTGGTACATGTCCTGCAACCATAAAATTCACAATATTCGCATACCAGGGGTTGGAGTCCGTGATCTTGAGAAGTGTGTCATCCCTGAGGTAGTCATTGATTGGCAGATCCTGTGCGTCTTGGAATTGTATTCTGGACAAGTGATCGGCAACAAAATTTTCTACTCCTTTTTTATCTTTTATTTCCAAGTCAAATTCTTGGAGTAGCAAGATCCATCTTATTAAACGTGGTTTTGCATCTTTCTTAGTGAGCAAGTATTTCAAAGCAGCATGATCGGTATAAACAATTACTTTTGCTCCAACTAAGTAAGATCTAAACTTATCAATAGCAAAAACAACAGCTAGGAGCTCTTTTTCAGTTGTTGCATAATTAAGTTGAGGTCCAGCCAAAGTTTTGCTAGCATAAGAAATTGCATGATGCTTTTTATCTTTTGTTTGACCAAGAACGGCACCGACAGCATAATCACTTGCATCACACATTATTTCAAAAGGAAGCGTCCAATCAGGGGGTTGGATGATTGGCGCAGAGACAAGTGCTTTCTTGAGAATGTAAAAAGCATTTAAACACTCATCATTAAAATCAAAGGGTGCATCTTTAGCAAGCAGGTTTGTTAAAGGACGAGCAATTTGAGAGAAGTCTTTTATAAAGCGCCTATAAAAACCAGCATGCCCAAGAAAACTTCTAACACCCTTGACATTCGTGGGAGGTGGAAGTTGTTCTATGACTTCTATCTTAGCTCTATCCACCTCGATCCCACGCTCAGACACTCTATGTCCTAGCACTATGCCTTCCCGAACCATGAAATGACATTTTCCCAATTTAGGACTAAGTGCTTTTCCTCACATCTTTGTAAGACCTTGTCCAAATTTTTGAGACAATCATCAAAGGTTTTTCCATAGACAGAGAAATCATCCATGAATACCTCCATGATTTGCTCGATCATGTCAGAGAAGATGGACATCATGCACCTTTGGAAAGAAGCGGGAGCATTGCATAAACCAAAAGACATACGGCGATATGCATATGTCCCATAAGGGCATGTGAAGGTGGTCTTACTTTGGTCGTTGGGATGGATGGGGATTTGATGATAACCCGAATAACCATCAAGGAAACAAAAGAAAGAGTGTTTTGCTAACCGTTCCAACATTTCATCAATGAAGGGCAACGGAAAGTGATCTTTCTTTGTAGCCTTGTTAAGCCTTCGGTAATCTATGCACATCCTCCAACCCGTAACGGTTCGTTGAGGGATCAAATCATTTTTATCATTTTGAACAACCGTCATGCCTCCCTTCTTAGGCACGACTTGCACTGGGCTAACCCACTCACTATTTGGAACAGGGTAGATTATGCCTGCGTGTAAAAGTTTTAAGACTTCTTTCTTCACAACTTCTCTCATCGCATTGTTCAACCTTCTTTGAGGCTCCCTAGAAGGTGTGGATTCAGGATCGATAGGGATGCGATGCGTACAAAGAGCGGGACTAATCCCTTTGAGATCTTGAAGAGAGTAGCCTAATACAGATCGATATTTCTCCAAAACAGTGATGAGTTTAAAGTTCTCCTCCGTAGAAAGTTTATCACTAATGATTACGGGAGATTCTCGATCACCATTGAGGAACACATACTTGAGACCTGAGGGGAGGGGTTTGAGTTCAATGGGAGGTTTTGATGGTGGTTCGGACTCCTTCAAATCTATGGGTTCATCCAAGTTGTCCTCTTCTTGGATGAAATGTTGAGCATCATCTTCAAGATTTGGTTCAAAAGATTCTAGAAGAGAGGTTGTCATCACTTCCTCCATTGGAATATGCTCGGGATTTGACTCTGCTTTTGAATTTGCAGATCGTGTTAAGGGAACAGAAAGGTTCACACTTTTCCCGAGGTTGACATGAAGGCTCCCCGAATGTTGACCTTCTTGTAGGAGCTTTTCAAGGGGATGCCCAATCAAAAGATCAAAATCAGAAATCTCGAAGATATAGAAGTTTAAGAGAATTGTGATTTCATTGATTGTGATTGGGACCATGCGTGCAATCCCATGACACTTTATGACTTCTCCAGATGGAATTTTGAGGAGTTTGTCAGTCGGAGTCAGAGGTTCATCACTAGCAAAGAGGGCATATGCTAGAGAATCAGACATGATGCTCACTCCGACGGTGGGATTGTAAAAAGAGTCTAATGCAACATCTTTCATGAAACAACGAATAGTTGTGGAGGGAGAAATGATCCGAATTACTTCGGATGAAGTTTCAGCCTCCTTAAGCCACTCATTGCTCATGATGGATGTTAGCTCTTTGATCGTATCCTTAAGATAGCTTGGAGAATGAAGGTTTGGAGTAGATGATGCAGAAGATCTCTTTTTCACGGGGAAATTCGAGGTATTTCCATAATCGGAATCAGAGAAAAGATCATCCTCGATTTCAAAAGGGAATTCCAAAGGTTGAATTTCTTCTTTCTTTAGAGGAGTTAGGTCTTGTGGTGTTTTTGGTTCAGGAGCGATAGCTAAATCATGGAATTGGGGTGGTTGTGATTCAACTATTTGGACCTCTTCTTCTTGCTTGGGAGATGATTCCTTTTCTACCTCTGGGAGCTCCTCAAGAATGTCGGTGTAAGGAGTGTTTTCAAGGATTTTATCAAGAATGGACCTCGCTTCACTCGCGGACAGATGAAGGAAAGCTCCTCCAGAGGCTATATTAAGGAATTGTGCAGAGTCCTTGCTAAGACCCATATAAAAATGTTGTAAAAGCATTGGGTCAGGTATAGCAAGGTCAGGGCCTGAAGAGACAAGATCTGTAAAACGGACCCATGATGCACCTAGAGGCTCCTTCTCTTTTTGCTTAAAGTTAGGACCTCCGTTCGAAGATGGACAACACGAGAAATGGGAAAGAAGGCTACACAAAATTTGGTTTGAAGGGTTTCCCATTCTCCTTGTACACTCTCTACGTGGCGAGCATACCAATGTTTAGCTATCCCCTCAGAGAAAATGGGAATAGCTTCCATTTCAGGGTATCTCGTGTCATGCCTTGAATATGAAGACATGAGCACAATTGCTCAAATTCACGCAGATGAGTATATGGACTCTCATCTTCGCTCCCAGAAAAGGGATTTGCCTGAACCATCGCTATGAAACCAGGGCGAAGCTCATAGCGAACAGCCAAGATGGCTTTGGATGATTTAGGTGGCTCCAAACTAGCGCCCTTTGGAGCACCATATTGAAAGAGAGGTGTTTGATCCATGATGTAAAAGGTAAATGAAATTTGATAAATAGGCGACTCAATTCTATATTAAGAACAGCTACCGTTCCCCGGCAACGGCGCCAGAAAGCTTGTTGACACCTAAAGTGGCAAACGGGTAAACCGCAAGCGTACGGTTGTCAAGGTAGCCTTCACCAGGAGTATTCCAGGTATCGTATTTTCCACAGGGAACGTGAAGTGGTCTTAACAAAGAACTAAGCTCGTCCTATGATGACACAAGGGTATAAGATAGATTTGGTTGAGAGGATCTCTATGGTTATGAAACTAGATAGGTAAGGTAGATACAAAGGTTGTTCACTTCGGGTCACTAAGCCGTTTAGCAACAGAAAGGGATGAGAAGGGTGCTAAACCACCTAGCACAAGAAGACCTACGTTTTAATAACTTGGCCAAACGTGGTGGAATCAAAGGCTAGATAGGGCTGTCACCACCTACTAGCTACCACAAACAAACCGTTGAACAAGCCGCAGACACAGGTAAGCGTATAATCTAGACACCACGTCTACACTATATCTTACTACTCTAATCCGAATTCCGATGATATTGACTAGAGTACCGGGTTAAGGGCGGTGAACCAATGAACAACAAAAGTAAATACTTTACTTGAACTAAGGATCAAAAACCATAAAAGAATCTCGAATGCTTACTTACAAAGAAGGCCGCATCCGCCGAGGCACAGCTTGGAGGAGACTCCCGACAGACCCGGGACTTCCTCCGCACTCTCCTCACTCTCTCCCTATGATTGATAGTACTACAACTAGAGAGTAGTTTCTCCTTGGTGTGCATACAAATGAAGAGCTCTAGGGGGTATTTATAGCTTGGAGGTGGAGTAGCGGCTACTCCGGTGCCACGTCAGCGATCCGCGTGCTCTCCTTCCTTGGCCATTGGATCAAAACCGTCATAGCAACCGACCTTGATGAATGGCTAGGATATTGTTCACGTGTGAAACATGTGCTTTGCCACCGACTTGGATGAAGCTCACCATGGGGTCGGCCGACCCCACTCTATGACATGTGGCCCGGGGTACATCTTCTAGAAGGTGGTGATGTCATCCTGATGAACAGTGCAGATGGGCCCCACCAAGGGGGGTCGGCCGACCCCCCTATGACAGGGCTGGCCCACCTTCTTCTCTCCCTTGGTGACCCCACATGTCATGGAGCAAGTCTTGTGATGATGGTTGCATTTGGTTTCGGTGTGGACCCATGAATCCATGTGCTTCTCATCTTGCACCATTGAGTAAAAGCACATGTTTGATCCAAGGTTTGATATTGGCTTGAACATGCTTCTCTTGGATCATGCCATGTCACCCTGGCCGAGGTGGCCCCAAGGTGGGGTCGGCCGACCCCCTTGGTGGGCCCACCTGGCCTCATTTTGTTCATTTTGCCATCTCCTACAAGTTCACAAGCTAAGAGTACAAGTGGAACTTATTAGTGATAAATATGCTCATGATATGCTATACTTCCTTAAACCGAGGCCTGTTGACGGTATTTTGATAAGGTAAACATGCTATAAGTTCCGTCAACAGTGAGGTGGTGCATGTTAAGGTCACTAACTCATTTTTTATACCGTCAATATCACCTAAAAGAGAATAAAGTGACCATCAACCTAGAATAGAGTTTGATTCTAACGAGTTCCACGAGTTGTGTCGTTCTCACTTGTTTTGCAGGAATACCACATTTCACTACATAAAAGTATCCCAAGTGAAGAATTAGAGCACACCAATTTTACGAGCTCGTCGAGACGATCGAAACGGACACATGGTTTACCACAATCAGAGTCCCGACGGAAGAGTCCTCGATGAATACGACTAGGAAGGCTCTGGAACCTTCTAGAAGCCTTATTCATATGAAGATCAGGGGTGTAACAGACAAGATTCCAATAGCTACAGAACACCAGAGATATCCAGGGACCAGACAGAAAGAAGACGACAAAATCCTTCCACGCCAAGACTCGTTGCGCAAACTTACCGAACAAGGATTCAAGACAAACAAGGAAGGTGTTAGAAGACTTGCGGACGAAGGAGAGGCAGGCGGCGCCAGGGGGGGCCGGTCGGCCTCAACCATAGGCCGGTCGGCCTGGGCCCACTTGTCAGCCAGCCCCCCTTCGCGCGACGTGACCTAATCGACCTCCTCGACGCATCTCAACCGTTGTTCAACGTCGGTTAGATCCAATGGTCACGGTTCATCCCACCGGGCTATATAAAACAGCCCAGACCCCCCCTCCCTAAAGCAATCCTCATTCAGATCAGATCCAAGACAGAAACTCCAGTCATATTCATCGGGAGAGGATTAGAGTCATCTAGCAATTAGAAGATTAGTAGCCCTCTAATTAGGGATTAGATCTAGTCTTCTGTAGGATTAAAGAGAGAGAGGAGAGAGAGAGAGAAGAGAGAGAGAGAGGTATTAGAGGGAGATTAGAAGGAGCTCCGGCCTGTCGATCTACTCTTCAGCTTGTACCTGCGGATTCAAGTTCGTCAAGAGCTTGGATCAGGATAATCTTCGGTCTTCAACTTCTAATTATCAGTAAGCGTTCTTGTTCTTATTATTCTTCTGGCTTGCATCTCTAATTAAAGTACTAATTCTAATTAGAGTACTCTAATCTAGTCGCTCTAGAATTAGAGGAGTTGTCATCGTGTAAGCGTGGTGCTTAGACTCGATTACTTGCATAGTGTACCCTATATTCTGGATCGGTGGTAGCTCGTGGTTGTGACTCTTATAGGCCTGTTGAATCTTCCATAGTCCACCTCCTGTCTATAGGGCTAGCATGAGTTTATTACTTGGGAATCACCATACTCTGGATGTGGTCTCCCAACGTAATCCACAGTAGAATAATAATTGCATAGCTTCCTGAGGTTAGAGCTGGAAACCCTAGGTTCCCCTTTATCTTTTATATTCTCGCTTTTGCTAGTGCTCAGGGTTTAAGCAATAGACTTAAGACAATCACCCCGTTCCTTTGGGTTCGATATAAAACTGGGTCTACATCCGGTGAAGTGTGGTATCTAATCTTTGCGCTTGCGGATTTTATCTCTAGTGTTCTGATAACATACCTTAGCATTACTATTGTCGTTGCCAAGGGCGACTTTGGTGGCGATGGTAGTAAGTGTCAACAAGCATTTCTAGCGCCGTTGCCGGGGAACGGTCAAGAGTTGATCTTAAAGTCTGCTTAAACTTGTAATCATACTTTTATCTTTTATCTTTTGTCTTTTATTTTTACATATGGATTTCTTAGAATCTCCTCTAGGTTCCAAAGATTTCCCTCCTATTAGCCTCTGCCATTTTCCTAAAGTAGTAGCCTCAGAACCACCAGAATCATCTAGACCTATCCTATCTGATGGCTATGAGCTACACCCGTGTTTGATACAGATGGTCCAAAAACAATCCTTTTCAGGCAAGGAAGATGAGAATCCGTACACTCACTTAACGAGTTCGAACGACCTGTTCATGTCTTTATATCAAAGGCATGTCCGACGAAACCCTTAGATGGAAGCTTTTTCCTTTCTCTTTGAGAGGGAAAGCTAAAACCTGGTATAGTAGAACCGCACCGAGTAAGGATGGGGATTGGAAGAATCTTTGCTCTAGCTTTTGCTTAGATTTCTTTCCAATTTCCAAAATCGTCTGTCTTAGATTAGAAGTCCTATCTTTTATACAAGAAGACGATGAATCTCTAATAACTGCCTGGGAACGTTTTGAAAATCTTGTTCACTCTGGTCCATCTCTGTCAATACCAGACCATGTTCTTCTTCAACATTTATATGGGTCTAATAGGAAAACTTCTTCTTTTCTTAACTTAGCTGCAAATGGATCATTTCTTTGCACATCTGCTCCTGCGGCAAGAGAGCTTCTGCAAAAAGATAGCTCAATCCGCTCCCGAAGCTGAGTCTATAGAGTTCTTAGAAGAGAAAAAAACCCAGATAGTTGAACCCGAAACTCTGCAAAATCTTTAGCATCAACTATCTCAGATCCTGATAAGGAGGAAACTCCGATCTCAGAGATCTTCTTCAAATTGAGGATGAGTATTTCACCGAGTTTGGTGATACCTCGAAGTATAATACAACAAGAAAGCCTCATAGTCTAAAACTTCCTAAAAACCTCCAGATTTGACTGATAAAGCTTTCTTTAAAAGACTACGGAAGAGCTAGTGTCTGTGGTAAGCCATGAGTGGTTAGAAGAGTCAGAGTCCTCCTCTGATATAATTCGCCTAGATTCACCTTCTACTTCTATCCTCTGCCAAATCCATAGAGACCCTTTCTATGCTCTTTATAATCCTGTTGTCGGTGTTAATATCATGTCTGCAACCTTTGCACATGACTTTTTAGAAGACATGCCACTAACCCCAACAACTAAATGCCTTAAAAGCCTTTCAGGACATGTTCTTCCTAGTTTAGGAATCTTGTATGTCCTGCCTATCCGGGTAAAAGAAACTCTAGTGCACTTAAGCTTTTATATCTTTGATATCCATGAGTTTGACCTGTTGATAGGACAACCAATCGAAAGACTTATACACGAAGGAATGACGGGGACATTAAACTTTTGTCTAGGGAAAAATCTTTCACTACCCATATCTATCACTCATACCCTAAACACTGGAAGTGAACCCTGTCCAGAGTTAGACCCTGTAGAAGAGTCAAGGTAGCATCTCTTGAAACTTTCATAGAACTTAATCTTGAAGATGATGCTAAGTTTTTCATAGAGGAAGAGGATGACCATTCTAAGACTCCAACACCTCTAGATTTTTTGGAAGAACCTCCTAAACCTCCTATAGAGTTAAAACCTCTGCCTTCTGGTCTTCGCTATGTTTTTCTTAACAATGATCCAGACACTCCTGTGATTATAAGCGATAAACTTTCTCCAGAAGAAACACTTCGCTTGATCACTGTTTTAGAGAATCATAGATCTGCCTTTGGCTATTCACTCCAAGATCTCAAGGGGATTAACCCTGCTCTTTGCACCCATCGCATTCCTACAGATCCCGATGCTTTACCTTCTAGAGAACCCCAACGTAGGCTTAATAATGCGATGAGAGAAGTAGTTAAGAAAGAGGTCTTAAAGTTGTTACACGCCGGGATTATTTATCCTGTGCCACACAGTGAGTGGGTAAGCCCTGTGCAAGTTGTGCCTAAAAGGGAGGCATGACTGTTGTTAGAAATGAAAAGAACAAATTAATTCCACAAAGAACTGTGACTGGATGGAGAATGTGTATTGATTACAGAAAACTTAACAAGGCAACAAAGAAAGATCACTTTCCGCTGCCCTTCATTGATGAAATGTTAGAGCGGTTGGCTAATCACTCCTTCTTTTGTTTCTTGATGGATATTCTGGATATCATCAGATTCCAATCCATCCTAATGATCAAAACAAAACCACTTTTACATGTCCATATGGAACTTATGCTTATCGTAGAATGTCTTTTGGATTATGTAATGCCCCTGCTTCTTTTCAAAGATGCATGATGTCTATATTTTTTGATATGATTGAAGAAATTATGGAAGTGTTCATGGATGATTTTTCTGTTTATGGAAAACTTTTGATCACTGTTTAGAAATTTAGACAAGGTTTTGCAAAGATGTGAGGAAAAGCACTTAGTCCTTAATTGGGAAAATGTCATTTCATGGTTAGAGAAGGCATAGTGCTTGGTCATTTAATTTCTGAACGTGGAATTGAGGTAGACAAAGCTAAAATTGAAGTAATTGAACAACTACCTCCTCCTATTAATATTAAAGGGATACAAGTTTTCTTGGCCATGCTGGTTTTTATCGTCGGTTTATAAAAGATTTTTCACACATTGCTAGACCACTTACTAATCTTTTGGCTAAGGATGTACCCTTTGAATTTATGATGCATGCTTAAAAGCTTTTGAAACCCTAAAGAAAGCACTTATTTCTGCACCGATCATTCAACCACCTGATTGGTCTTTACCTTTTGAGATCATGTGTGATGCAAGTGATTATGCAGTAGGTGCTGTGCTAGGACAATGTAAAGATAAGAAGCATCACGCAATTGCATATGCTAGTAAAACTTTGACTGGACCACAACTTAATTATGCAACAACTGAAAAAGAACTGCTAGCTGTTGTTTTTGCCATTGATAAATTTAGATCTTACTTAGTTGGAGCTAAAGTATTGTTTACACTGATCATGCTGCTCTTAAATACTTGCTCACTAAGAAAGATGCTAAACCTCGCTTGATAAGATGGATTCTGTTACTCCAAGAATTTGATTTAGAAATAAAAGATAAAAAGGGAGTAGAGAATTCTGTTGCTGATCACTTGTCAAGAATGCAATTTGAGAATCCACAGGAACTACCTATCAACGATTCACTCAGGGACGATACACTCTATCTAGTCTCTAGGTCTGACCCTGGTATGCAGATATTGTTAATTTTATGGTTTCAGGGTACGTACCACCAGGCAAATAAGAGAAAGCTCATCTATGAGAGTCGTGTTCACCTATGGGATGATCCGTACCTCTTCAGAGTGTGCTCTGACGGGCTACTCAGAAGATGTGTACCATCTGAAGAAGGAATCAAGATCATTGAAAGATGCCACTCATCACCCTATGGAGGACACTATGGAGCATTCCGCACGCATTCCAAGATCTGGCAAAGTGGATTTTTCTGGCCAACCATGTATGACGACACAAAAGATTTCATCCGGAGATGTGGAGCATGTCAGAGGCATGGCAATATCAATTCAAGAGATGCCATGCCACTCACTAACAATCTCCAGATCGAGCTCTTTGACTGTTGGGGAATTGATTTTCATGGGACCTTCTCCAAAATCCAAGAACAGTGAGTACATCTTAATGGCAGTCGACTACGTTTCCAATGGGTCGAAGCCCCTACCATGTAAAGCTGCAGATGCCAAAAGCTCCAAGAAAATGTTCGAGGAAGTGATATTTCCAAGATTTGGAGTTCCAAGAATGGTGATTAGTGATGGAGGTTCTCATTTCATTGACAAGCACTTCCATGCATACCTGTCAAAACATGGGATCCGTCACAACATCGCTACCCCTTATCACCCTCAGACAAGTGGCCAAGCAGAAAATCGAACAAGCAAATCAAGAACATTCTACAAAAGACAATCAACGAGATGGGAACAAAGTGCAGAGACAGACTACCGGATGCATTGTGGGCCTATCGTACAGCCTACAAGACACCGTTGGGAATGTCACCATATCAACTCGTCTACGGGAAGATTTGTCACTTGCCTATTGAGCTAGAGTTCAAAGCTCACTGGGTGATAAAAAGATGGAACATGGACTTGGAAGCAGCAGGAATCAAGAGAAAGATGCAGCTTTCAGAACTAGACGAATGGCGTGAAAAGGCATATCATAACACTAAGATCTACAAAGAGAGAACCAAAAGATGGCATGACAAGAGGATCAAGACGAAGAACTTCACTCCGGGAGACAAGGTATTACTTTTTAATTCTTGGGTTAAGCTATTCGGTCATGGAAAGCTACGAAGCAAATGGGAAGGACCATTCACGGAGATTAGCACTTCGTCCCATGGAGCGGTGACACTTCAAAACGATGAAGGTACGTTATTTAAGGTAAATGGTCATTGCCTTAAGATTTTTCTAGAACCTGAAAAGAGTTCTGAGGAGTTGGATGTGATCCAATTCCTCACTTTCGATTAATTCGATCCTCTGCCGCCTCCGAAAGGTTTCATAACAGAAAAGGTAGTAAATAGGGTTTAGGAAAGTGCAAAAGAGAGCCACGAGAAAGCGGGCCGCCTTCCGGAGAGAAGGGGGGTCGGCCGGCCCCACCCTTAGGCCGGCCGGCCTGGCCTGGAGTCTGATCGGGTCCCGTCGCTTCCCTTTCCTTTCTAAAGCCCCCCTTATTCCTTTTTTGTAACTTCCCGATCTGTTTCGTTACGAGAACCTCGGAGCACGGATCAGCCTCCTTCTAGTTGATCTAGGACTATAAAACCAGACCCCTGCTAGCCCAGAGCCATACCATCCAATCTATTCTCATCCCAAGCAGCAGTTCAAGCTCTCCTTGTTCCAATGGCCGGCAATCGCGGGATCAACCTCAACGAGCCTCTCCCGTCTGACGAGTCGATGGCCCTCGTCGTCGCTCCTAAGAAAGACCTCGCTGTTGTGCCCTAGAAGGAGATCATGCCCGGTGACGAGATAACACCCTTAGCCATGATGCCGCCGAAGGGCAAGGAGCCTCAACACCAATCCTTCTACGCCCAAGCCATGGAGGGAGGATCATGTCAAGGAGAGCTCAAGAAGTTCTATGTCTCCAAGGAAGTTGACCTTCTACCCCTAGGACCCAATGAACAGCTCACGGGGTTGAAGACGAACAAGTTTGGAGATGTAACGTGTATGAAGTACAAATCCACAACTCGCTACGCCATTAATGGAGTCCGAGCTGAGCCCGGACAGATCCAAGTAGAGCCTCGTAAGGAGAAGTCCCCATCCGAAGCCTCTTCTTCCAAGCCTAAATGCAAGAGAGAACCCATGATGAAGTTGGAGGAACAGGTGGACGACCTCATCGATGACTACATCAGAGTTAGTAAGCAGGTGGATGCCCTTGCCAAAGCCAACACTCAGCTTAAGCAAGACCTAGCCTCTGTGACAAAAATTTGTGACAGTCTGGTTAGGAGAATGGATATACAGGAGATTAAGCAAAACGGTTTAAAGTCTCATGTAAACACCATATCACAAACCATAGCTGATCACCTCAATTAGAGTGAGAGAGTTATCATTATTAGTAGTATTATGATAAGGCACAAGTGTTAGAGTTAAGAGTCTTTAAAGAATGTTTAGTTTGTTTAATTCCAATCATTTAGTTATTTTGCTTGCTTGTGTAATAAAGTGCCTTATAAGTTATCAATAAAGTTTTGTTTTAGTTATCTACTCTCTCTCTCTCTCTACTTTTGTTTTGGATATGTGTCTTGTCTCCACATGTTGTGCATAAAGGTATAACAGGAACAAGTGTGGGGGAAGGACCTAACCAATAAATGGAAGATCGACCGAATAATCGCAGGAAAAACAAGAATCATTCATTGAGACCACACATGATGAATCACTCTCGTGCGTCTACAGGTCTAGTACGTATCATACCCTCTCTATCTTCATATTGCCCTCTACTTTGAATTGAAAACCATTTGACACAAGATTTATGAGTCCCGAATTAAACTTGATAATAACTTGAGATAGCTCACATGATCTATTCTTAGAATCTCTTGTTACTATTGGGAATAATTAATTGCTTATCATAATACCTGACTCTACAAGTCTTGTCTTTGGAGAATTTATTTCAAATGCTTAAAATCAAATAGCAATTCTTCTCCTCAGTGGTAAAAATATATATTTCCTCATAAAGCCTTAAATAATCATGACAACATTTTGTTACTCTAGCTACTTACCTTTGTAATGATGCTAAGTTAACTTTTATCGCTTTGGTTGAGAGATTTATCATGTTCTTAAAATCAAGATTGTTTAAAAAGGTTAAGTCCCTCTTGAGAAGTATTATTATGAAAGAGACATGAGCTGTGCAAAATATATATATACAAGGAAATAAAAAGGAGCAAGTGCCCAAAACCTCAAAAAGATTGATCACGAGAAAATAAAAAGGGGCAAGTGTCCGAAACCTCGCTAAAAAAGAGAAAAGAGAAAAAAAATGGGCACGTGCTCAACAGTAGAATTAGCCTCATAGCTCATGGTTTCTCTTAAGCAAAATACCAAACAAGAGAGGACAAGTGTTTTCAAAAATAAAATATTGATTAAGGAGTATGACAATTCTCTCCCTAGCTCTAAAGTGTTGACTTAGTGACATAATCAAAGCCTGAGTGCTACACACTTCATAAAAGCTCCAGATATAATTAATAATTTTGAAAAGAAGGCAATGCCTCATGTGAGGAGATAAGAACTTTGAGCGACATTGAGAGTATCACAAGGAGGAGAAGGAAAGCTACATTCTTTTTAGAAAATCCTACAAAACTCTCCAACTGTGAAGACTGAAGGGGTAAAGGTAATAAAATTTGTTTTCAACACTACTAATCCCAACAGTGCAGGTTTTCCTATGAACAGTGAATGTGAAGCTCTACTTTCCTCAGGGACGAGTAAAGACCTAGTGTGGGGGAGCTTGTTGACGGTCACTAACTCATATTTTACACCGTCCATAAGTCACCTAAAAGAGAATAAAAGTGACCATCAACCTAGGAATAGAGTTTGATTCTAACGAGTTCCACGAGTTGTGTCGTTCTCACTTGTTTTGTAGGAATACCAACATTTCACTACATAAAAGTATCCCAAGTGAAGAATTAGAGCACACCAATGTTATGAGCTCGTCGAGACGATCGAAACGGACACATGGTTTACCACAATCGGAGTCCCGATGGAAGAGTCCTCGATGAATACGACTAGGAAGACTCTGGAACCTTCTAGAAGCCTTATCCATATGAAGATCAGGGGTGTAACAGACAAGATTCCAATAGCTACAGAATACCAGAGATATTCAGGGACCAGACAGAAAGAAGACAAAAAGGAATCCTTCCACTCCAAGACTCGTTGCGCAAACTTACCGAACAAGGATTCAAGACAAACAAGGAAGGTGTTAGAAGACTTGCGGACAAAGGAAGAGGTAGGCGGCACCACCGCGCCAGGGGGAGGCCGGCCGGCCTCAACCCTAGGCCGGCCGGCCTGGGCCCACTTGTCAGCCAGCCCTCCTTCGCACGACGTGACCTAATCGACCTCCTCGACGTATCTCAATTGTTGTTCAACGTCGGTTTGATCCAAAGGTCACGGTTCATCCCACCGGGCTATATAAACAGCCCCAGACCCCCCTCCTTGAAGCAATCCTCATAACAATCCTCATTCAGATCAGATCCAAGACAGAAACTCCAGTCATATTCATCGGGAGAGGATTAGAGCCATCTAGCAATTAGAAGATTAGTATCCCTCTAATTAGGGATTAAATCTAGTCTTCTGTAGGATTAGAAGAGAGAGAGGTATTAGAAGGAGCTCCGGCCTGTCAGATCTACTTCTTCAGCTTGTACCTGCGGATTCAAGTTCATCAAGAGCTTGGATCAGGATAATCTTCGGTCTTCAACTTCTAATTATCAGTAAGCGTTCTTGTTCTTATTATTCTTCTGGCTTGCATCTCTAATTAAAGTACTAATTCTAATTAGAGTACTCTAATCTAGTCGCTCTAGAATTAGAGGAGTTGTCGTCGTGTAAGCGTGGTGCTTAGACTCAATTACTTGCATATTGTACCCTATATTCCGGATCGGTGGTAGCTCACGGGTGTGACTCTTATAGGCCTGTTGAATCTTCCATAGTCCACCTCCCGTCTATAGGGCTAGTAGGAGTTTATTACTTGGGAATCGCCATACTCTAGATGTGGTCTCCCAACGTAATCCACAATAGAATAATAATTGCATAGCTTCCTGAGGTTAGAGCTGGAAACCCTAGTGTTCCCCTTTATCTTTTATATTCTCGCTTTTGCTAGTGCTCAGGGTTTAAGCAATAGACTTAAGACAATCACCCCCGTTCCTTTGGGTTCGATATAAAACTGGGTCTACAACTGGTGAAGTGCGGTATCTAATTTGTGCGCTTGCGGATTTTATCTCTAGTGTTCTGATAACATACCTTAGCATTACTAGTGTCATTGCCAAGGGCGACTTTGGTGGTGGCGGTAGTAAGTGTCAACAGTGCACACTTGTTATTTCATAGGCCTAGGTAGCTCAGAGAGAGCCCTTATGTCGTGAGGATGAAAAGTCGTTAAGACAACGTCGCGATCCGAGTTGTTTTGCCCTTGAAAAGGGCATCGGACGCTGGCCTGGTGAGCATCGGACGCGCGTCCGATGCTCACTAGGCTTGAGAGTCTCTGGTGCATGGCATCAGACGCTCTGTTGTTGTTACATCGGACGCGCCCATGCCACTATTCATGAGAGGGTGCCCTGAGGGGCACATCAGACGCTAGCAACGGACGCTGAGGGCCAGCGTTTGATGTCCATGCAGAGAGGTTCCAGAGAGGTCAGTTTTGCATCGGACGCGTCCGAGGTAGGTGCATCGAACGCTGCCAGCGTCCGATGTCACTTTAAACTGCGTGTTAGAAAAGTACAGTTGACCGTTGGATCGAGGGCATCGGCGCGTCCGATGCCAGGCATCGGAGCGTCCGATGCCAGGCATCGGAGCGTCTGATGCCCCTGAAAACTGTGTTGTTTGAAGCTCTTTTGGATGGCCGGTTGGGGGAGTACTTATACTCTTCCCCCTCCTCCATTAGAGTGTTCTTGCCAATTCCATTTGCTGAGAAACACCTTGTGAGTGCAAGGAAGAGCAAGAGCCCTAGTGAGGTTGAGTGAATTGCTAATTGAGAGAATTAGTGACCTCCTAGTGAGAATTGAGTAGCAAGTGTGCATCCATCCATCTCTTTGGCCTTGGCTTGGTCAAGTGAGAGTTCTAGATTGTTACTCTTGGTGATCGGCATCACCTAGATAGCTTGGTGGTGATCAAGAAGCTTGGTGATCATCTGGTGGCTTTGTGGATGACCCAAGTCGAGTTGTGACCGATAGTGAGCGATTCACCGGGCCAGAGTGGCGAAGAATCAGCTCATAGTGAGCACTTGATCCTTGCGTGGATCAAGGGGGAGCGATACCCTTGTGCGGGTGCTCCAACGAGGACTAGGGGGTGTGCCGACACCTCGATACCTCGACAAAAAGATCGTCGAGTCATTTCTACTCCTTTTACATACGCATTTACTTTTGAGCAATTCTATTCCGCAAATTACTTGTTGTTATTTCATAATTGAATTGTCATGCTAGAGTAGGAATGGAATAGGTATAGTCTTTTGTGCGGTAGAGTATAGAGAAACACACTTCATAGTACAAAGAGGTTAATTGGGCTTGTTAGGATTTAATTATCGCAAAAAGTTTTAGAAAAGCCCAATTCACCCCCCTCTTGGGCATCTTGATCCTTTCAATTGGTATCGGAGCCTCGAGCTCTCGATTTAGGCTTAACCGCCTAGAGTTAAGATGTCCGGAGGTGATGGACCACCTCCCATGTTCAAGGGAGACGACTTTCCATATTGTAAAATCCATATGGAGTCATACCTAGAGGTGGTAGATGTCAATTGCCGCCAAGCCACAATAACCGGCTTTCCCAAGCCCAAGGAATCCACTAGTCTCACACCTCATGAGGAAGAAAATGAGAAGTGGAATGCAAAGGCCAAAAACATCATATTTAGAGGCATTTTCATGGATGTGTTTAACTGTGTCCGGAACCACAAAGACGCCCATGAGCTATGGGAGAACATTTGTGCGCTCCATGAGGGAACAAAGAGTGAGCGTGAGGAACGATATCATCTTATCATGCAAAAGCTTAATTCCTTTGATATGCATGCTAATGAAAGTGCAAATGAAATGTACTCACACTTGAATGTTCTTGTAGAAGAATTGAATGGACTTGGCCTCACACAAATGCAACCATCTGATGTTGTGAGGAAGATTCTTTGTGTCCTTCCAATTGACAAATATGGACACATTATGACGGTGCTTCATCAAAGTGATCTTTCCACCGCTACACCAACTCAAATCTTGGGAAAGATCAATGCTCATGAGATGTACATGCACATCACACCAAGTGGTGGCTCTTCCACCGATAAGAAGAAGGACTTGGCCTTCAAAGCAAGTCATGACAAGAAAGGCAAGTCCAAGGCAATTGAGGTCCATCGTGAGAGCAAAAGCGATGATGAAGATGACTCCAACATTGCTCTCATGGTGAGGAAGACCACAACGATGTTGAAGAAGCTTCACAAGAATGGAGTCAACTTTGACTCAAGAAAGAAGAAGTTCTTCACTAGTAGCAAGTGAAGGCCACTATCCAAAATGGATTGCTACAATTGCGGTGGTCTTGGCCATCTTACTCACCAATTCACCAAGCCCAAGAAAGAGAACTACAAGAACAATAACAAGAACAAGGGCAAGAAGTATGACTCATCAAGTGAAGATGAGAAGAGAAGTGAGAAGCCTTACAAGAAGAAAGAAGGCAAGAAGAAACAATACCACAAGAAAGGTGGTAAAGCATACATTGTTGGTGATTGGCTCACCGACATTGACTCCTCTAGTGGCTCATCCAATGAAGATAGTGATGATGAGAAGGAGAAGGTGGCCGCTCTAGTCATTGAGACCTCTACACCGCCACCACCACCATCGCCACCATCCTCTACACACCTATGCCTCATGGCAAAAGGTGACCGGAAGGTACAAAGTGACGATGACTCTAGTGATGATGAAAGTGATGAAGAGTTCCAAGCTCCTTCTTATGATGAACTTGTTGAATTGCTTAACAACTACTCTAAAATCATAAGAAAGACTAGAGCTAAAAATGAAAGGCTTGTTCGTGACAACGAATCTCTTGTTGAAAAATATAACAATGCCACACATGCTAGTGATGAGCTTCAAAATGAAATTGGTAGCATGTCATTCTCTATCAAGGAGCTCAAGTCCTCTAACAAGGAGCTCAAAGCTAAAAATGACAAACTTGATAGGATGCATAGTGAGCTCAACACTAGTTATGCTTTGCTCAAAGAACAATATACTCAAGTTAAAGTTGAGCATGATGCACTTGTTATTGCCTATGATGATTACATGAAGATCAAGAATGAGAATGCAAAGCTCAAGATTGATCTAGAGAAGCTAGCAACCACCAAGCAAGTTGCCATTGAAACACATGAGCTTGATATGTTGAAAGAAGAGAACAAGAGAATGAAGATGGAGAGGGACCACAAGATGTCACCATCCCAAGTGCAATTCCAACAAGAAAATGACAAGCTCAAGAAAGAAAAAGAACACCTAGCCACCAGGTTAAGAAACTTCGCCAAGGGTCAATGTCTTCAAAGAACATCTAGCCACCGGGTTGAGAAACTTCACCAAGGGTCAATGTCTTCAAAGTGTGGACACCTCGATACCTCGATAAAAAGATCGTCGAATCATTTCTACTCCTTTTACATACGCATTTACTTTTGAGCAATTCTATTCTGCAAATTACTTGTTGTTATTTCATAATTATATTGCCATGCTAGAGTAGGAATGGAATATGTATAGTCTTTTGTGCGGTAGAGTATAGAGAAACACACTTCATAGCACAAAGGGGTTAATTGGGCTTGTTAGGATTTAATTATTGCAAAAAGTTTTAGAAAAACTCAATTCACCCCCCTCTTGGGCATCTTGATCCTTTCAACTATCACTAGAGATAGAATTCGTGTTACCTCGTGCCATAAGGCACACATGTGAGGAGCTTGATGATGAGTGCTTGCGACCACGCCTCTTGTGTTGGGTCTCATCTTCACTTGAATCATCCCATGTCTTGATGGTTGTGAGGGCTTTGGCCTTGCATCCCTTCTTTTTCTTGTCCTTGGGTGTGTGATTTTGCTTTGGACAATCTTCCACAAAGTGCCCTCTCTTGCCACATCCATAACATCCATTTTTCCTTTACTCTCTTCTTTGATTGGTGAAGAGGCAATCTTCAATTATGATGGGCACACCCATGACATTGAGCTTGCGGATCATCCTCTTCACTCCTTGCACTAGCTTGATTATTTCTTCTTCATCTAAGGAGGAGTTGGATGAGGTGGAGGCTCGATCATCATCACTTGATTCTTCATCATCATCATCCTCTTCTTCTTCCTCATCTTCACTTGAGGAGCTTGAGCTTGAGCTTGTCTCAATTTGCTTCTTGCCCTTCATCTTCTTGTGCTCATCACATGTGAGAGCTATGCCTTTGATTGATGAAGTGGATTCTTCTTGACCCATCTTGCGTGACATCTCAAATACCACCAATTTGCCAATGACAATTGCCTGGGTCATTGTGCTCAAGTCTTCCATGTTGTGGAGGATGGTGATGATGGTTGCATACTTGTTCTTTGGAAGCACGGAGATGATCTTCCTCACAATATCCGCAACACCAAGCTTTGTAATTCCAATAGAATTGAGCTCAATGATAATTAGATTCAAACGAGAATACATATCATGAACAAGCTCATTTTCATTCATCTTAAAAGAATCATAACTTGATTTAGCTAGGTGATGTTTTTGCCCTCTAACATTAATTGTGCCATCATGGAGCTCATGGAGTTTTAGCCAAATTTCATGAGATGTTTGTAAAGTAAAAACTTGGTTAAACACATACATGCTAAAAGATTCAAACAAGCCATTTTTAGCTCTAGCATTAAAATGAAGCTCTTTCTCATCACCCACGGTAGGCTTCTCGGGATTCTTAAGGGGTTTCATCCCGTCGCGGGTGACTCTCCAAACACCTAGATCAACTGCTTCTAGGTAGCAAGCCATTCTAGTACTATAGTATGGAAAGTTTGTGTCATCAAAGTGCGGAGGCCTAGAGGTATCCATCCCAACCAGCTTTGATACCAATTGAAAGGACCATAACGCCTAAGAGGGAGGGGGGTGAATTAGGCAACTAAAAACTTTACTCTAACTATGGCCTCTAATTACCACCTAGTCAACCTATGCAACAAAGTAAACTATCTGATTATGCAACTATGGTTTTGCTAGGTGTGTTGCTATCTCTACCGCAAAATACTTATGCGACCTAGGTTCCAATCCTATCAACTAAGCTAGGAAAGGTAAAACACATAATTAAGGTAGCAAGGTAAATGCGAAAGCTGAAGAGCATGGTAGAGATGCACACTCCCGTCGATGACTCCGATATTTTTACCGAGGTATCAAGAAGCACGCAAGCTTCCCCCTAGTCCTCGTTGGAGCCCCTCGCAAGGGCCAAGCTCCCGGTCCGGTAACTCCGTGGATAGCTCCGGGCCTTCTCCACGCGCAAGTGGGTCTGCGGTTAAGCCACTCATGGCAAAGCGTCTCCCGGATAGCTCCATGTTGTCTTTACTGTCAAGCTTCTGGCCGAACCACCACGGGCCTTGTTCCCTTCGGTACACGATGGCGGCCACACCATAAACGCGGTTGGTGTGGTCTCGCAAGTCTACAAGCCCTCCGATGTATAACAATGGTGCGCGCAAGCACCGAGTTGCAAGAGGTATGCAAACCTCACTAAACACTAGGCCTAAACCTAGAGCAAGCGCATGAGCGGTGGTCTAACTAGCCTAAGCACTTTGCAAAGCACCTACACTAATCACCATGTGAATCACTAAGCACTATGCATATGGAGGCACTAATATGGTGTAGCAACATCCTTGGTATATTTTCTCACTCCTCCACACCTCATTTGGCCGGTTAGAGGTGGTATATATAGGCCCCAATCAAATAGAGCCGTTGTGGGGGGGGGCTGAAAACATCTTTCTGTAGAGCATCGGACACTACAGTAATGGCATCGGACGCGTCTTATGCTCATATGTTGAGTAGCCGTTGGAAAACTAGCTGTTAGACCTATTTTTCGGGGGCATCGGACGCTCCGGTGCAGGCATCGGACACTGCATCGGACTCTACTACAACACTGTTCATTCTGGGCTAATTTCAGAGGGCATCAGACGCTGGCATCGGAGCGTCCTATGCTCCGGCATCGGACGTGTCCGATGTTCTTTTTTCAGCGAGACAACCTTTCATATTTTGGACATAACTCTTAGCTCCGAACTCCGATTTCGATGATCTTGGACTTTTCGGAAAGCTAATGAAAAGCTCTAAAGATTTATGCTAGTGTCATGCCAGTTTGAGAATATCCAAAATCATGAGACAGTTCCAATTCAATCAGCTCTTATCTCGGCTTGAGCGGCTCAACTTTGTTTGCATCCGGGCCTTTGTTTCTTGTGTCTTGGACTTTGCTTGATCTTTGTAAGCCTTCAATAAATATTGTAGGATCTTGCTTGAGGTGTTGATCATTTGATCACCATATTTCCTTCGTCCAAGTCACGTTTGCATCCTATTGAACTACAAAACAAACACTTGCAAACACATTAGTCCAATTTGGTTATGTTGATCATCAAACACCAAAATGCAAAGTTCAATGGGCTGAGGTCTATTTTCCTTACAAGACGATCAGGTGTTATTTCTTGACAAACAGAATTTTTCAGAAACCAAAAAACCAAACAGAACTGTTGGTTAAAACTGAATGCCCAGACAGAGCATGAGGAGATTGGGATAGCTAGGATGGGTCTGAAAATTGCATCTTGAGATGTACCACTTTGTAGAACCACTTTTGTTTATGAAACTTACAAGGGATGAATCGATGCCATTGCAATTAATTGTATTTTTTTAGACCAGGCATCAACTGCGCTTCCAACTTCCATACATATGCAGCCGCATTTCTTGCCGTAATAGGGTTTTCGGTCATTCATGAATAAGGTTTCTGCATTAACAATTTATATTCTTCTTCCAAGCATCATGGCACAATGCTGATATGCTAAAGCAGCTATACTTACAGATTTTGTGTTGGAGGCTAGCTTGATCTGATATAGCAAATGGTCTAGATGACTTACATATGGGTCTTTTCTCCAAAAAATGTTGGGATATTGTCAAAGGAGATGTCATGAACGCAACTTTCCACTTATTGCACAACTCCAATGTAGCTTTACTTGGTCTCATATTTTAGGCCCATAAGCCTAATCCACTCCTTTGCAAAGGCTTGGTAATGCGCCTGGTGCCTCAGATGAACAGTCTGATCTCCAAGAGTCAAAGCACCTTTATTCAAAAAAGAAGCATCCATGAAAATTTCATGTAGGTCTGATGTGTTGTGCGTCGATTCATAGATGCAAGACCCCAACCCTGTTTTTCAAGCTCGACATAACCAAGGCCTTTGACTCAGTTCATTGGGAGTATTTACTCATCCTGATGAGTAAGCTTGGCTTCCCCTCAAAATGGAGAGAGTGCATGGCAGACCTAGTGTCAACATCATCTTCTCGCATCCTGCTCAATGGAGTGCTCGCTGTACTTATCAATCATGATAGGGGATTGCGCCAAGGGATCCTCTTTCACCCCTACTATTTGTCATTGTTATTGATCCACTGTTTTTTTACTTTGCGACGAAAGAAGGACACTTAGCAAAATTTAAGGGAAAACAAGATTTCATACGGACATCCATATATGTGAATGACACAACAATCTTCGTTAAGCCATATAAGGAGGATATCACTACACTCGTTGATGTTCTCACCATGTTCGATAATGTGTCAGGACTCAAAACAAATGTTCCAAAGTCATATGTCATCCCCATTAGATGTCAAGGTGTCGACGAGCATTCCCAACAAAATACATGGGGCTACCACTAACAACATTAGATTACGGAGGGTTCCCAGCCTTTTGTTGACAAAGCTGTGGGAAAGCTCACTATTTTGAATGGTAAGAATATTACCCATGCAGGAAGGTCTACCTTAGTCAAAGGGGTCCTCACCTCACAAGCTGTGTATTGCCTCACATCCCTAAGAGCCCCTAAAGCCATGTTGAAGGAAATTGTAACCTCAAAAGGAGCATCCTCTAGGTTGGATCCGAGAAGCTAATTTGGTGAAATGCAAAGTGAATTGGCCACACTCCACAAGACCAACCAAAATCTAAGGGTCTAGGCATTCTTCATCTTGGAAAATCTGCAAGGGCATTGTATCTTAGATGGTTGTGGAAAGAATGGGAGGAGAAATTAAAGAAGGACGCTGAACAACTCAGACATGTCGTGTGACATGACTAACAGGCTCCTTTTTGTCACAGCAACATCAATCACAATTGGCAATGACATGAGAACATCATTCTAGAGTAGCACCTAGCACCAAGGACAAAGGCCCAAGATCTAGCGCCCAATATCTTCCAAACTTCAAAAAAGAAAAACAAGTCTTTCAATAAAAGCTTTGCACAACAGACCCTGGATCAGGGATGACATAGACCTGCGGCATGCAGGATTCACCTCCCAAAACTTCATGGAGTATATCTAGGGCTCTGAAGCGCGCTAAACCGCATCTATAGCTCCAATCAAACAAAGAGGACAACATTAACTGAAAGTTTAGGCCCGATGGAAAGTTCACAACAGGATTGGACTACCATGCGCAATACATTGGATCGACGCTGACAAATTTTAAACGCCTGATTTGGAAAGTCTAGTCATCCCAAAATACAAAGTCTTTGAGTGTCTCGCCATCTAAAACAAAATCTGGACTTCCGATAAGTTAAAAGTGTGTGCATTGCTAAATAACATGGTGTGTGCCTGTTCTGCAGGCACAATCAAGAGTCTGGCGTTTATCTTTTTGAAGACTATCGCTACTAGGTGTATCTATGAGGGCATTGCATTAGGACTAGATAATAAGCATCTACGACCTTTCGTCTATGTACTAGAAGATTTGGTACAAACTTAGTGGGTTAACTTAGAACACACACCTCTGATGGCAAGACACGAGAACTACGCTTCATCATCATTCTTGTGTGTTGGGAGTTGTGTAATGAAAGAAACGCAAGATCGAATCTTCGAACACAAGGAATCCACCGCATGGTAGCTCCTCTAGAAAATCAAAGATGAGGTGTGGCTTGTGGGCAATGGCAGGACAAAACACATCAATTTATTATTACGTGGTTGATTTGAGCTCGAGGCATTTCTGGTTTTGGTTCCTTATGTATACATATGTATATGTTTGTACAATTTTTCTATGCTCCCTTCTTTTTATTTTAATACAATGGGTAGAAAAAGAAGGCTCTTGTTTTATACTCTCTTCATTTCAAAATGTAAGCTAGTTTTTATTTTTCAGATACGTACCGTTTAGTGTATATCTAGGTGTGTGACAAAAACTATGTACCTAATAAAGCTAGGACCATTTCCACTTTGGAACGGACCGAGTAACTGTGAAAAAAATGACATTCTATTACCGTGCAACCAAGGAAATTAAATTGGGTGCACCCGGAGTGCACCCAATGTATGTACACCCCCACGGTGACGGTGGATGATTGACAGGTGGCAGAAAAGAATATCATGCGGATATCAGAAAGCATAGGTAAAGACTAAATTTAGAAAATCGTCCACAACATGTGGGAACTCAGTTATTGCGAATTTTAGAAAATCGTTCACAACATGCGGGAACTCAGTTGTTGCAAATTTTGCTGGACGTAAGATTTAGTTTCCTATACACGTGTCAATCATCCACCATGAGAGTGTACACACATTGAGTGCACCCCGGGTGCACCTAATTTAATTCCGCAACGAAGATTAATATGCCATTTTGCACAGTCGGGAAAGCATACAACTTGGAAATCTTTTTTTTTTCAAAACTTCGTATCTGCAACCATTGGTGAAAGCATGGGATTGGTGTGTTTTTTCCTTCTAATTTATCTTTTTTTTTGTAGTAATTCCTCTATCCATATGCATCTATGTGAATATTTATCTCTTTCCTTCCACCAAAAGTTAAAATTCCTGCTTTCAGTTGAGCTCTGCGCTCCTTTATACCGACGTGCTTCAAACCATTTGATGCAGAAGTCTGGATCTTTTTACTGCCATGTAACTCTTGCTGGAGGAACTGGAAAGTGCATGCATATAATGCAAAGCTCCAGCCAAGAATTACTTGAATCATGATGCCAAATCTGTTTTTCCTCCTAGAATTATTTCAGGCTATGTTCAGTTGGCCAAAAGACCCCAAATATTTTGCGCAGTGTAATCTTTAGACGCAAGCATGAAACATTAAATGTAGATAAAAAAATAACTAATTGTACTTTTAGTCTGCTCATGTCGAGACGAATCTTTTGAGTCTAGTTGGGTCATGTTTGGACAAAGTTTGTCAAATAACAACGAAAGTGCTACAGTACATTTTCGTCAAATATTTCGCGAACTGAACCAGGCCTGGCCTCAGTTAAGGCAACTAAACTGTTTGCTATGTGAGTGAATGGAGGATTACTTTTTAACACTACCGATCTTCAATGAATGGCGGACCAGAGAATGCAGAGCCTTTTTGCCGGTGAGGATGGATAGTGCTGCTTTGTATCTGATAAAAAATACTGACACCAAGAGTTTTAATCTTTTAGACACTGGATCATGTTCTTTTGTTGGACCACACATGGTGTTTGCAGAATATACAAAGTTGTTAAAAAGTCAGTTATGTTGGACATGTTCACAGTCCATGGATCTGGTGCCAAGAACATGGCTAGTGAACAAACCAAGGCTGCTGCAGAGGAGGTGGTGAGTGGAATTGTTGCCAGCCCTGTCAGCAAACAAGGCAGTCTAGGAATAGGAGCTCCTATGAGACTACCCGCACTCATATATCATCTATATCATACTCTATACATCTTGGTCATCGATATTCTCTCCTCTATATCACTTTCTTCCGCACTCATCCCTCCTCTATATCTCCCTCTATACCAACTACCATATATTTTATTCAACCATCCCAACTACCATCTCCTCTCTCCCCTCACTTTTCTTTTCTTTTCCCCCTCTTCTTCTCCGCCCGGCGCCCCCTCCTCTTCTTCCTCCTCCATGAGTGCCGGGGTAGAGGTCGCCCGCCGCGCTGGCGCCGCTCCTGCTCTTCCTCGCCGCCGCGCTCTCCTTCCCCTCCACGCTCCGCCTCGCCGCCAAACTCTCCTTCCTCTCCACGCTTCGCCTCGCCGTTGCCGCCACAGCAACAACCGCCAGACGAAGGTCGCCCTCACGGGACGGCGGCGGAGCTCGGGGATGCGGACCGGCAGCGGAGGCGGCCCGGCCCTGGCAGCGGCGGAGGAGGCCCGCGCGCGCAGCCCCGGCGGCGGGGGAGGAGGCTCAACGAGGTCGACGGTCTCCTCCGCTCCCCTACCCTCTCTCTGTCTTCGCGAGCGCGAGCGCGGGCACGGCGGGCTTCGCGACAACGAGCAGCATGCCGGCCGAAGCTCCCGACGCCCCTCGTCCTCTCCTCCGTCGAGCTCCCGGCCATGGCGGTCATCCTCCTCGCTCTCTGCTTCGCGTGACGACTCGAATCGGCGGCGGAGGCGCGGGCGAGCACAGCGGGCGGCCGGCAGCGTGGACGAGCACGGCGGGCGACCGGCGGCGTGGGCGAGCAGGTGGGCCAGCCGAGCGCGCATAGCGTGCCTCCGCTACTCCCCTAGATTTGGCGGACACGCGCCCGTAGCGTATCGCGTAGAGGACGCCGCTGCGGCTGATTTCTCCGCTATCCACGCATAGCGTATAAGGATAGCGTAGCCGCTGCGGGTAGTCTGAATGATCTTGGGAAAAGGTCTTCTCCAGAAATTCAGGTGTTGTTTAGTTCCTCCAAAAGACCCAAAAATTTTCTAAATTTCCCGTCACATCAAATCTTTAGACGTATGCATGGAGCATTAAATATAGGTAAAAAAATAACTAATTGTACTTTTAGTATGTACATGTTGAAACGAATCTTTTGAGCCTAGTTAGTTCATGTTTGGACAAAGTTTGTCAAATAGCAACGAAAATGCTACAGTAGCTGTTCCCAAATTTTTTTTTGGAAACTACAAGCTCAGAGATTGCTGAACATATGTAGCACGCTCGTTCATTAACACTTCGGATGGGCAATGATCCCTTATGCTGGATCTTAACATTTTGTACGCATTCTTATTGTTTGTGATATATTTGGATAATACATCAGAGTGACAGAGTGCATATTAAAACACATTGCTTTTTATAAAATGTTTTTTTTTGTACAGACAATTTGGAGGTATCATCTACATATGTAGTGGTCCTGTTTGTTTGAACTACTTTTAGCTTATTTCAATTTATTTTGATTTATTCATATGATATTATTGAATCAGCTAAAATCAGCTCGAAAAAAAGTACCGGCTGAGCAACCCCGCTTGGGCAGGTGTCGAATAGCAAGCTGCAAGCTGCACGAGGATGGTATCTTTGGTTTTAACAAAAAAAAATTTCTTTTGAAAGAAAGGTATGAACAAAAAATTAATTGTGTCAAGGCAAAAAAAAAAGTATTGCCCGTCGAACAAAGGAGAAATGACGACGTTCATCTTGGATTGGAGCGATGGTTCAAGTGATTCTAACTTGGAATGTACATATATGATGCAAACCACCTCGTGGGAAGTCAATGAATGTCGTTTAGGTCATGTTTGATTTTTTAGAATTAAATTTATTTTAATAATTATAATTTAGACACATTAATTAAGCTAATATGATTGTATATCGATTATATTTACGGAAATGCTACCGTCTGGACGTCCGGACGCAACTCCCACCGTACGCAGCGAATTGCTCTTAAAAAAAATCCCCACTCCAGCTGGTCCACCCGCCGCGGCATGGCTAACTCTGCCCCCGTTGAGTCCATGTTGAGCCCCCTTTCACATGCTTGCATAACAGAGAAAGAGGTGAGCATGCACTTGCGTCTGCGCCTCCAACCCCCGGCGCGCCCCCTCCACTGGCCCCGCCGCGCCCCGTCAGCAGTTTGGGAAGGATGGGGCAGCAGAAGGTGGGGAGGAGACACTGTAAGGCAGCAGAAGGCGAGGAGAGAAATAGAACACCTGATCTATTGAAACATCCAAATACAACACTTGCAACATATGTATAAAGATAGATGAAACACTTGAAACATGCATCTGAAATACTTGCAAAAAATACTAGAAAACACTTAAAGCCCATTGTAAAATATACATAACATCTAGATAAAGTACTTGCAACATATATGTGAAACATATGTAACATCCAAAATAAAATACACTTGCAACATACGTCTGGATAAACAAATGAAACATTGAAAATAGAAACATGCAACATATGTGTGCAACCATTGCAACATATGCAACATCCCGATCTACTTTTGTAACATCCACATTAAATACTTGTCACATACCTCTGAGACATCTGAAACACCCAAAACATACATTTGCAACATGCATTTTTCGCCCTTCTTCCGTACAACGCAACGTGGAGCGGGGGATGGGAAGGCAGAGAGCCGTCACGACCCTTCTGGAGACGAGTGGAGGGGGCGAGGGGGACATGCCGCAACTGAGCTTCGTGGGCTATGAGCTGTGCCACCGTCGTATGAGGTAGGGCGAGCGAAGAGGGAGCACAGGCCAGGACAAGTCGCAGGCAGGCTCTAGACTGGCGAGGGCTATAAGGAAGGAAGGGGCCGCAAGTGCGGGTAGCCGCCGCCATGCTCTGGTCGGACGGGGGCGGGGAGCTCTGGCAGGTTCGGCGGCGGGCGATGCCGACGGAGGATGCGTGAGATAGAGATGTTGTGTTGGCCCATGTCTTATAATTACGAAGTGGTCCGTCCGAACGGACGGACGCCCGCTTTATAGCATTACCGTTTATTTATATATCATTATTGGTTATACAAGAAGGTAGGCTTGTAACTTTGTAAAGTGGTAGAATATCACATTACAAGCCATAAATAACCTACCACACGATCGCACGCGCCCTCGAACAAAACAAAATGGGTTATGCTCAAGATCGTCCATCACCATCATCACACCTTAAATAAAACAACCTATAGACACTTGCCCGTTTGATAGCTCAGAGCATTTCCAATAGTTTGTAAAAATGACTTGCTATCCTTGTTTTATTGGGAAAAGAAGAAAAAACGTTCTCCAACAGATTGGTACATGACTTGCTAAATTTTTCCAAGTTGGAATTAGAGGCAACCTACTTGGTATATTTACCAAGTCAGCCTCACTTGCTATTCGGCGTTTCTTTCCCTTTTGCCGCCACCGCCACTTCTCATGCGCCTACTTTTCTATGCCAATTTACCAAACTACTGGAGATACATAAAAAAATGACTTGCCAAAAGTTTTAGCAAGTTGCTAAATGACAATTTTTCTCAAATCAATTTTTCCAAACAATTGGAGATGCTCTCACAACCCATAACGAGAGCTTTTACTAGTAAATAAACACCAATATAAACCCATTAGAATATAAATAGTTTCAAGTAGTATTAGATAGAGCAAGATTTTTCTTAAAAAAACTAAAACTAGTTTCATATTTTTTAGGTAAAATAAAATTTGTACGAGTTTTCTAAGATTAAACTAGATTTTAGGATTTTTTAATTAATTACTTTTCATGTAAAAGTATTTGGATAATATTTTGATTTTTTGGATATTTTTTAAACAGATTTACCTCTTTAAACTTGTATAACTGAGTCTCATTTACCCCTCTTAGTTGACATGGCGTCATATAAGACAACTCATATGGCGCGATGTCAGCAAAAACCATCATCAAACTGTTGATGACGAAAAAGAGTTTTAAAAGTTAAGAGGGAGGAGGGTATTAAACAAGGGTTTTATAGTTGAGTAAGAAAAATCGGACCGATCGCAAACGAAGTCAAATGGATCTTTTCTGGCTGGAGGCTCCATGGATAAGAGCTAGGATAGACTAGGCTTAGAAGCAAATCAAAGCTCCGCTTGTGATGGATGAGATAATAGATCGGTCAACTCGTGCTGGTTCCACTCCATCTTCCCTCCTGGGGTTTATGGTGTTAGCTACAGACGATCAATTGATCATTGGACCGCTCTTCATGGCGAGCCTGAGGGCACAACAATTAACTTTTAAATTAATTTTTAAAGTAGCTCTAAGAGCAACTCTAACGGTTTTACATTTTTTATTTGACAAAACATGAAATTTGTCAACTCTCAAATCAATATGGGGAGGAGAAAAAAAAAGGTTATCTCCAACAGTTTGATAAAAATTGACTTGCCAAAATCTAAAAAAGGAAACCCGGTAGCGCGGGAAGGAAGAGCGAGCGCGGGAGTAGTACACGAGACGGAATGCAAAGCCGATCGCGAGCTTCTATATATGTCAATCCATCTCAGGATTTTGCCAAGTTAACAAAAATGCAAAGCTCATTGACCAAACCGTTGGATAGGAGTTCGTAGACTTTTTTGCAAAAATAAGAATGCAAAGTCCATTTGCAAAACCGTTGGAGTTGCTCTATGCATTTTTCCTATATTTTAATAGAAGAGAGAGAACAGCTAGCTCTTAATCAAGAGCTAAGATCTTCCACATATTTTAAAATTAGGCAAAAATGTCATGTGGGATTATCTATGTTAAAAGTGATGTGTTAAAATTAGAACTATTGAAAAAGTTAGCTTAGAGTCAGTAACCATCACGGGTGCCCTAACCAAAGCACGATCGTCTGCAGTGGTTGGGCCAGGCATGACACGTGCTACTAGGCCATGCCAGCATGCCAGACTGGCTTGAGAAGCACGACCAATTCAGCAGTCCCTTCATCAACCAAATACCTCAAACTGTTTTTTAAAGAATACTGAAAGAACAACAATTAATACAATGTCCGCACATATAAGTATACAACACAACCGATGAACATTTCGTACATACAACTATATAAGTTAGCCAAGTACCGAACAAATCAAATATTCCATACATAACTCGAGGCATGATGCACAGATTAGAATCGACACTCAGTGACGGACGACGACCGGACTGGGACACAAAGGCAGTGTTCACTTGAGGGATGAACGGGCGGCTAGATGAGAATACAAAGTAATAATATTTTTTTCTCATAACAAACAAATTAGCTATAGATGTAGTCACAATAAGTCCTACTAAACAGAGCAAAATCATATAGAACAAGAAAGAGGTGAGACTGAAAGGACACAGAGCGCATGAGATGTGGCTGATGATGTTGAGGTTACCAAAGTGAGGGACGACGACGACAAGTCGATAACGATGATGAGATGCCAGAGACGAGACGAGACCATGAGAGGCAAAGCGGATTGAGTTGAGAGCAGCAGTAGGGATGGAGGGAAAATGAGTTATGGTTACGAGGGGAAGGCGCAATGGGTGACCTCATGCTAATTGCCAGTCGGAACTAGAGTTTTTTTAGGGGAAGTTTTTTTTTAGCCAAAGCTAACATATTTATTAATTATTCAAGGTATAGCAATTACAAATTACAGCAGGTGGTGACAGAAGCCACAGTCGCCGGCCAAAACTCTCATATAACGAACTACGAGCTATAGAATGAGCATCAAAATTAGACTCCCTCCTCTCAAAAACAAAATCAATCCTCGCAAAGAAGGTCCTACGCTCTGCGATCTCCTGGATAATTTGTCCATAATCTCCTTTGGACCCCTGAATTATGCTCTTCACCACCGACTGGCAATCACTGGCCACCCTGATGCTGCTCTCCTGAATATCAAGAGCCAGGGACATTCCTTCCCGACAAGCTAGGGCTTCCATCGTCTCTGGGTCCATTATTCCTTTCACCACCAAGGCCGATGCTCCTAGGAAGCGACCTGAAGCATCCCTAGCAATGGCCGCTGCTGAAGCCTTGCTATCGTTCTTGGACAACGCAACATCCACATTAATTTTAACCCATCCCGCCGGCGGTGGAATCCAGCGGGGGCTTCTCCTAGCTGTCGGCACAACAACTTTCTTCTCCTGTCTGGTCTCCCCAAGGTCTTGAATGAATCTGTCAATGAAGCAATGAGTGGAGAGCGGACTCTAGAACTCATGATCGTGAATAGCCTTTCGCCTAGCATACCAGATTGCCCACAAAACCACCGCTAGCCTCACTGAATCATCTTGTGACAATTTACTGAAGGCTGAAACTAACCATGCCTTAGCTTCCACCTCTTCAGTCTCTGCAATCACCTCTAGTAGATGATTATTTTCAAGTGCCCAGACACACCAAGCAACATTGCATTATAATAAAGAGTGCCTCCATAAGTCATGAGCCCCACAAAAATGGCATGCACTACTCGGCGCCATATTCCGATGGTGAAGGACTTCCCCAACTGGTAACGAGACTCAGGCCAATCGCCAGAGGAACGTACTAATCTTCGAAGGGACTTTGACAGCCCATAACGACTTCCATTCTGCACTCATCGCTCTCAGATCAGATCAACCAGGGATACTTCGCCAAGCTTCATCCTCCTGCTCTCGCTTATGAACGAGTAACATATATGCGGACCTGACAGAGAACATACCCTTCCGATCCGGATACCATGCCCATAAATCCTCCTGTATTCTTGTGCATATCGGGATATTCCCAATAACCTCTATGTCCGACGGTGTATCTGACCTGCCTAAGAGCGGCCCAAGCGCAGCACGCTCGATTGGGCTGGGCTGGCACAGACCCAGTGGCTGTCGGGCCCGGGCCAGGAAGAAAAAAAACTAGATCAACAGCAGATCACCGGGTTTGGACTTCGCCGCCGCCAGCCACCAGTGCCTGGTTGCCGGCCGGCCGGCCGGCTGCTGAACCAAGGATAGGATATGCCGGACTCCTAAGATCCGGCGGGATCGATCCCCGTTCACGGCGGTGGGTCACTCCAGCCCAGCGCTCACGGTCCCAGGACCAGATGGGATTGGGAAGGTGAAGCTTCCTTGTTTCATCGTCAAGCTCCCCGGTGCCGTGCTGTGCCTGTGCGTGTTCGCCATCTCTACCTCAGGTAAGCCAAAACGAAGACCCACCCGATGCGCATACAAGTCAGTCTACGCGTATGGCAGCATTCGTTAGACGATCTCGCATAGCCACTAGTCAGTACTCCGTATGACGGATTTTAGTTCCGTGTCACTCTCAGTCTCTCACAATGTCACTCACTGTCTCACACATGAGGAATAGAAGAAAGATGATGATGCAGTACGTCAGTCAGTCAACCCTGGCCGGACACAATAACCCATTTTCCCAAGTGAGGGGCCGAAGGAGACCATCAAGAAATTATTGCTTCCACTTTGGCTGGCAATGATATTTTTGAGTATTTAGTTAGTTAGGTATATAAAATAAAAGTTCCATGGTTAGATTTGACATCCACTGTGTTATTCACTTATGTTATGCTACTAAAAAAGGTTAGTATGTATAAGACTTGACATCCAAAGCGCGTGCTCAGTTTCTCTTTCAAGCACCCTGCAGAACCGAACAAACCCAAGGAAGCCATTGCCGAGCACACACAACTGAAAAAGTTACCCAAAACCCCTTCTTTTTAGAGGAAAGAGTTACCCTCTTATTCTTTTTCCTTGCTCGAGCCGGTGGTGAAGATCAGCAGGAGGCGAAGAAGAAATCAAGTGGAGTCTGGGGCACAAGAACCCAAGAAGGTTTCAGTGAGATGGTCATGGTGTACAGGAGGTACCGTCTCCGAAACCTCAGCTGTTTCTTGCTGCTAGTACTACCACACCTCTTCTTGTTCTTGTTTCCTGGTAATTCGGTGGCCGCCGTGGATGATGTGCCGTGTTCTGTACCACCTAACAAGACGCAGGAGGCCATCATGATGAATCTGTCAAGCGTTGTGGGTGACACTTGGGGCTTCAGCACAAATATGTGTGACTGGGCTGGAGTTGCCTGCTCGTGCTCTGGGTCTGGTTCTTCTTCTTCCATGGTGGTGACCGGCATCACTCTGTCCAACTATGGCATATCCAACACCTCCATCTTTGCCTCCTTATGCCATCTTGATACCTTGCTGTCCCTTGATCTCTCAAGAAATTCATTTACCAATTTGGGGGACAAATTCTCCGCCACTTCTTGCCGCATGA
This sequence comes from Coix lacryma-jobi var. lacryma-jobi, assembly GCA_009763385.1. Classification (NCBI taxonomy): domain Eukaryota; kingdom Viridiplantae; phylum Streptophyta; class Magnoliopsida; order Poales; family Poaceae; genus Coix; species Coix lacryma-jobi. The sequence continues at coordinate 125,350,588 of CM019829.1, forward strand.
AGGAAGGTTTGCTGTCACTCAATCTGAGCCACAACCAGTTATCTCACAGGCTCAGTGAATTTTCTGGTTTCTCACAGTTGGAGGTCCTTGATTTGTCCTTCAACATCTTGACTGCTGAAAATTTAAGCTCAGACTTGGGTTCTTTCCACAAATTGAGGAGCTTGAATCTTGGTTCCAACAGGTTGAATGGTGCTGTTCCTGTAAGCATAGCCAGATCCTTGGTGGAGTTAGTGTTGTCTGACAATCAATTGAATGGTACAATTCCTCCGGCTTTATCTAAATATGGAAATCTCACTCTGCTAGATCTCAGCCAGAATAATCTAACTGGTGCAGTACCTTCAGAGCTTAGTAACTGCAAGAGCTTGACTTTGTTGAATCTGGCATCAAATAGGTTTCAGGGTCCAGTTCCTTTTGCCACCATTAGCCTTGAGAATCTGGTAGTTCTGAATCTTCAAAACAACTCTATTAGCGGACCTATCTCAAATATATTTTATCTAAGAAGCCTGAACACAATTATTCTTAGTCACAACCATCTCAGTGGAGGTATTCCTTCAGATCTTGGCTTTTCAAGTGAATTAGCGGTTCTCGATCTTTCATATAACAACCTGTCTGGTGAGGTTCCATCCTCACTAGGGAGCCTGCAAAACTTGACACAGCTGGTGCTTTCTTACAATAATCTTTCTGGGTCTGTTCCTAGCTTCCGCCAAAATGTGGAAATTCACATCGATGGTAATCCTGATCTTTTTTTTCGCGACCTCGGTCTCGTAAACCATACAAGACACGGCAACAAGAGAAGGGGAAGGGCACATATTGATATTTCTTGGTTTGCTGTTCTCAGTGTGTGTGCTCTCATTGGATTATGCCTTTTTGTTGCTATTGCTATGATCTCATCTCCAAAGAGCACATACCATGTGGACAACGAAAGCATACCACTACCACATGGGGAGGATGATTCTCGAATCACTAATGGTGGCCTCATAGCAATGAACTGCTTCCGTACCTCTGCGATTATGCTCATGAAAGAAAAGCAGGATGAATGGCGAATTACAGCTTTCCAAGCTCTGAACTTTGAGGCCGCAGACATACTGCAAGGACTAACTGAAGAGAACCTTGTCGGCAGCGGTGGATCAGGGCAGGTTTACCGTGTCACATACACCAACCGGTACAACAGGAGCAACATCGGGGTGGTGGCCGTGAAGCAGATACAAAGCTTTGGGTCGCTGGACGAGTTGTTGGAGCATGAGTTTGAGTCCGAGGCTAGCATCCTATGCAACATCCGGCACAACAACATTGTCAGGCTGCTGTGCTGCCTTTCTGGCGCGGACTCAAAGCTCCTCGTGTATGATTACATGGACAACGGCAGCCTGGACAGATGGCTCCATGGCGACTACGTCCTCCGTGCAGGGCACCCTATGGCAAAGGCGCGGCCTGTGCAGCGTGTGCCGTTGGACTGGCCAACGAGACTCATAGTGGCTGTCGGCGCAGCGCAGGGGCTGTGCTACATGCACCACCACTGCTCGCCTCCCATCATTCACCGGGACGTCAAGACGAGCAATATTCTGCTGGACTCAGAGTTCCGTGCTAAGGTTGCGGACTTCGGGCTGGCTAGGATGCTGATGCAAGCAGGGGAACCCAGCACGATGACCTGGGTAGTCGGATCATTCGGCTACATGGCTCCCGGTAAGGATCTACTTTTATTTGGTTATTTCAATGGATTTCACTCATCTTGTCGGATTCTGTACAGTAGTGACTGAGATAGTGAGATGGTAACTGATGTGGTCAATACCACAGGTGAAAGTCTTGCGAGGCCTAATTCTGTACTTTTTTGTTGTTTAATATCTGCACTGCAGAGTATGCTTACACGAGGAAGGTGAATGAGAAAGTGGATGTTTTCGGCTTTGGTGTTGTGCTCTTGGAGCTCACAACTGACAAGAATGCCAACGATGGCGGCGATCACGGTTCCCTGGCAGAATGGGCTGGGCATCACTACCGATCCGGGGCGAGGACCCCTGATCATGTTACAGACGTCTGCATCAGATATGCAGGGTATACTGACGAGATTGAGACCGTGTTCAGGCTAGGCGTGAAATGCACAGCTAACTCGCCACCCTCACGCCCTACTATGGAGGGTGTGCTGCAGATTCTACTCAAATGCAGCGAGCAGACGCTCAGGAAAAGCAGACTGGAGTGTAGCGCGGAGTAGAAGCAGTTCCATTCTCGCTGTCGCGAGTTCTTCCAACGGCGGCAAAGCAATTGCCATCAAACAGAAGAGTGACATTTACATTGTCTGAACTCTGAAGAATTAACATCTACTCATATTATCTTACTAGGCAGGTGCCCGTGCGTTGCAACGGGAGAACATAATACCACGATAACATTTGTATGAGCATGTGTTATATAGTTACTCAAAAAGATACTGCAATTTGTCTGCATCTAATCCTAGACAAATCAGGGGTACACGAATCACTATCAAATACTCCCTCCATCTCAAATTATCAGACATTCCAAGAATCTTAGAAAGTCAAAGTTTTTCAACTTTGACCAAATTTATATAATAAGATAATAATATTTATGATACCAACTGATTCTTTATTAGTTATATTTTCATAATATACATATTTGATTTTATAAATTTTTATGTTTCTCTCTAGAATTTTGGTCAAAGTTGAAAAACTTTGACTCTCCAAGATTCTTGGAATGCCTTATAATTTAGGATGGAGGGAGTATATGACAACATGTGAATTCAGTTCCGATTTTAGCAAGCAATGATTCACCCGTTTCATAGTTCACAGTTTAGGTTGCCAAATCCAATGCACGATTTAGAGTTCATGTTCTGCTCTTACTAACATGAGTTCAGAGATCATAGCAGCTTCAGAGTTAAGGTTGTCAAATCCAATACATGATTTAGAGTTCACCACCACTTATCTTACTAACATGAGTTCAGAGAACATAGCAGCTTATGATTATTTTTAAGAAAAACTAAATACACAACAAGACCCTTAAATCGATATGTGCTATCCGTTCACTGAGATATACAGTAGTCATGTAAATATGACCACATCGCAACCCTATATTCCTTCATAATGATGAATACTTCATTATTTTATCTTGTGCACACCACCAATCTTACAAGTTCAATGCATTCACGAGAAACCTTATTATTATCCTTAAGAATATTGATAAACTAGATGAATTTCCTGCGCGTTGCCGCGGGAATTTGAGGTTAGTTTTGGTGACCATTTGATGAATGAAGGGTAGAATTAAAGTTATTTAATGTGAATTTTATACATATAAAATTTAATGGTTTCAAGGATCAAGAATATATATTAGGGATCGTATGAAGAAACAATACACATGAGATATTGGTGATATGTAAAACCAACGATTTAATTTCTAGATGATCGTTGATCAAATATGGCCTAATGGGCAAAACTACAATCTATGAGCTATTGAGCTTAGATAGCGCATACATGTGGCTTTAGTGCAGAGAAAAAGATACAACATAGCATTATCTATATTGTACATAGATATGAGGTAAACTTATCCTTAATCCTATGAAAAATATCCAAGCATAAAAAACAAAAGCTTGTGGTCAGATAAAGAAATTCACGCGATCAAGTAATAAACAAATCTCAAGAGTTAAAAAGCAGTACAAATTGACATAATTTTTTGGAGCATATAGCGTGGCTACGACGACCAAAGGGCATTGCCTCATCATGAACTCGGAGATTGCTGTATTAGCTTGCCATGGAGGAGAGCCGAGAGCCAGTGAGAGAATCCATCTGGATGGCTGCACCGAAGGGATGCCCAACCCACACGGCGATGGAAGAGGTAATACTTATATGAATCTTTGAGGAAAATGAATAGACACACACTCTCTCATATCCTTGGTTAGAAAAATTGTTGCCGCTGCACAACAGTTTCTCGTCCAATTGCATGCTGCTGGTGGGGAGTATGGGAGAGGTAGTAGGTACGCTATCATAGCTGTTACGGGAGATGAGCAGGTACTATGCTCGTCATTGGATTTGCTAGACATGGACACGGTGGTAGAGTTCATGCAAAATGCCTGAGGACAGCCAGGTCTTTGTGGTCCCCGGTGCAAACGTTGTTGGCTTCGAGGGACTCGAACTCTGGCATGCCGTCGAAGAAGCCGAGCCGCATCAGGGTTGTTGCTGAGCGCGTTGTCGACGTGGGCCTCCTTGATCTTCCCCTGGCAGACGGCGTCGACGCCATAGGTGGTGAAGAAGTCTCGGGCGCCCTCCCAGAACATGTCGAGGTCGAGGTCGAGGTCGAGGTCGAGGTCGGCCTCGATGCCGGTGTAGTTGAGCCACTTGGCGTCCCGGACCATGATGCGGACCGAGTCGCAGTCGGAGACGATGTAGTCGTGCAGCTGCCACTGCCTGCGGACGGTCTCTGACAGCAGCCGCGCGTTGGCGCAGGCCGGGATGCCTTTGATGCGGTTCATCAGGACATGAGTAATGCAAAATGCATGCGAGCTACATATGCCTGAGGGAAGTAAGCTCCATATAAATATTATTTTCAGGCGACCACTCGTTTGCCTGCCGATGCATCAATTACTCGAGTGCAACCATTCATTTGCCTGACCGTTTTCAGATGCATCAATTGCTCGGAGCGCATGGGACGGTGTACGTTCGTGGCTCTTCTATTCTGTCGTATGTATTTGGTGGGGTATCTGATTCGGTAGATGAGAGACGGGGAGAGAGGGGGAGGATGATGTGGCTTAAGGATATACTAGAGAATTGAGCTAGTGGGATTTTGGTTTATAGGGGTTATAGATTATGACAAATGGTTTGGTCAGGTAGACATAAATACTTCATCAACCTATCCACATTTCATTAATGCAACAAACAAAGAACTGGGATATAAATACAACTCATAAAAAACCTGCTTTTTGCATCCTGGATACAGAAGGCGTGATCAGCACTAACGTATCCAATTAGATTCATCACAGAAGGAAGAAAGAGAAAATGGAGCATGACCACGGGCTAACTAATGCAGTGGCAAAAGAGTAATAGTAAATACTATTAATAGACCAAACTCTTCATTTGTAGTAGAAACTATTAATGGAAGACACAAAAACGAGAATGTCAGAAGCATAATACGAAGTAGGTCTTTACATCTTTGAAGATATATCTATCAGAAACCAAGAAGGGCAGTGTCCTTGTTAGATTACAACAGCCGTGGTTGGCATCAATATAGGAAGTAGGTGATGGACTTTGGAGGTCTGAAGAGGTCCTATTACATGGATCCACAGGCCAAAGCCATCCAAGAGTAATGAATGTCACTTCCCTAAAAATGAGATCAATGACTATGATGCTCTTTTTTATCGAATGACTGATGATTTGGCTATCGGCTTGAAATTCAAATCTTCAGATGCAAAGAAGACTGCAAACCAAAATTAGCTTGGTATCCACTGAATGAAATTCAATAGCTAACGTTCAGACTCAGTGCATCCTTACAGCTCACTAAGTTGTTCGTATCTAGTGTCAAATGGATGATTGACATGTAGTGCAAAATTAGAGCACGAAAGATAGAAAAACATAGAAACAAGGGCTTCTCGTTGGACGTGAAGTTGAGCGCATGGGCCGGCTGTGCAGCCGAGGCGCTGCCTCCACCATCGGGATGCCTCGTCGCCTTCGCCGTCGGACGTCGCGCCGCCGGGATGCCACACTTCCTCCATTGTCGGGATGGCACATTGCCTTTTTCGCCGGACGCCTGCCCGGACGTCGCGCGACCTCTGCCGCTAGACGGCACGCTGCAGGGATGTCGTGATGCCTCCGCCACTGGAAGTCGCGCTGCCAGGATGCCACAGCAATATTCTCCGGATGCCGGTAGCTGCCGCCTTGCCGCCACTTCTGCCGACATCGTCTGAGGGTCATGGGGAGTCGCACGGGATTTGCGAGGGAGCGTGACGCGCGTGTGCTGAGCCTGCGGTTGCATGATTGGAGGACGTGCGGCGGTATCGATGGCAAACTCTGCGGGAGGGGCAGGTTTTGAAATTTTTTAACCGCGCCTTGCCGGGCGATCGGTCGCAGGGGGTGTTTTCGTCTGCCGGATGGACGATTGTGTTATGCGCTTTTTAGTTGTATAAGAGATTAGTATCTTTGTTCAACAAAAGAAGACTCTACATTAATTCTTGCGGCCTAAGTTTCTAAAAGTTACCATGTTCATCAGAGAATGAAGTAAAGGTATCCCTCAACATGTTGATAAATTTCCCATCACCATTTATCACGTAAAAATGAACCCTGAAATACTATTATACAGGTTTCCATATTACTTGCCACTGCTGTTATACGAGCTAATCCAAATTATGCTTCCATTTCTCTATTTCGTACCCATGCCATTGTCAAGGAAAACAAAGTCAACTCTCCTCCTCATGCATTTAAGAGGTGAAAATTGATTTCAAATAAGAAAGATTCATGAACCGCAATTTTAATTATCCTTTAGACATATTATAGTACAAAAATGAAACATAATATGATATGCTAGTATAAAAGATAAATGTTTGTGCTTAACAACGATGACCCATGACAGTGTGTCGTGTTTATGCTTAGCTGCATCTCGTAAGTTACTAACCCCTAGGGTGTCCTGTTTAGCATCTTGTTTGGCTACCATCTCGTAAGTTACTAACCCCTAGGGTGTCCTGTTTAGCATCTTGTTTGGCTACCTTTCTTGTACATATATAAACTCTTTCGTCTTATTGAGCGGTAGAGCTCCTGCTATTATTTCAAAAAAAGATAATTGTTCAAAAAAAATGCTTCTTGTTGTTGGATAAGTGATTGAATCTTCTCTTGAAATAGAAGGATATTCAAATTAAACCGCGATTCAAATTACCTTTTGAGGTCAAACAAAATATAAAAAGCAGTACAGTTCAATGTGACACATTAAAATATAAACATAGAAAAAAATGATATGACCCGAGAGACTTACCAACCTATTCATATTGAGAAGAATTGCAAGCGTCTTCAATAAGAAAACAAGCAATGTAAAACTTATTATGTCTTTCCTCGAGTAGATGGGTTGTGCCCACTCTAGAACAATGAAAAAACAATGCTTAGTGTAGTAATATTATGTATCCAATGTTCATAACTAACAGCTGGAAATGTGAAACATGGCCATGCTTCTTGTTCCGGAACATTTACATTCCCATCTATAAAGTATAGCTCCATGTTCGTGTTCACGGTCGTCCATGTTCCCCTCCGGGAATATGGATCCTAAGACTAGGACAAATGCAATAAAAAATGAAAAGCAAATACTCCCTCCGTATAGGAAATAGATGACGTTTTAAACATCGATACGGTCTTCAAATTACAACTTTGACTCTCTTTATACTGAAAAATATTTATCAAAAAGTGCTATATATATATTTTTATGCAAGTATTTTTCAAGACAAATCCATTCATATGGTCTTTATATTTTTAAACTCAACAACTTAAAAGTTATTCATGATTTATATTCCTAATGTTTGACCGAAACCATGTCCAAAACGTCATCTATTTTCTATACAGAGAGAGAGAGAGTAGATACATACCATGACCAACATTGATATATGCAGTAGCAACTGATTAATTGCTGTAGCACCCGGTTTTAAAGAACAAAACCAGGTACGCTATATGTGTGCCCAGGAAGTCCACACATACAACCACAGAGGGAAAAGATATCAAAAACAGTGTTCTAGATATTGAAAACAACACTTACATCAAAGTAAAGCGGAACAGATACTAATCTTCTCTTCAGACTTCATTCTTCACAGGGACAGTTGACTGGGGGTAACATACGCCTAGCACTTCTGTCAGTATTCTGGAAACTCATCTGTGTCTTCACCACGCTTCCGCTGCGCAACTCTGATGGAGACTGAGGGTGTGGGGGAAATAGCAAGGGTGAGCACATGTCGTACTCAGCAAATACAACATGGGGTCATGAAGCTCAAAAGGCTTGACACTGGTTTACTGCGGTTAGCACTTTTAGTTGAGTCAATATTTTAGCATTAGATAGTCATCAAGTTATGCTTACATCCCATTCAAACCACATGAATAATATTATGAGCAACCACATCAAAGATTAACAAGTTGACAGTAATAATATGAACATAAAGTATATTTCGTTTAAGTTATTAGCCTGCAAGTTTTCCGAGCCGCTCGTGACCGTGAGCACGGCTGATATATCAGTTTATTACTCTGCAGAGTTTGTACAACTTTACCCGTGAGCCGTGATCCCCATATGCCAGGGGTTGCAAATCCCATATCACCTCTTCCGAGGAAGTGCGGCAGGATACACTATGAAGTCTTTCGAAGTTCCCCTAACAAGATAGTGGCCACTAGGTTTCCAATCGGCAAGCAGATATAGGAACCCCCCTTTCCGATGGCACATTCCTTCCCGGCTATACACATGAGACCAGAGGCTGTCCTATACCCGAGTCGGCGAGCCCCTTTTGTGCCCTTTCGGGTAACCACCATCAAGCGAGGAGAGGTCCTCGAACCAACTAAAACCAGAGCCATGTAGCCCTCACGGTTGTACTGTATGTCCCAGCTTTTGCCCGCAGAAGATCATTTTGGGATGACATGTTCACATTACCATGGAAACAAGTTATCAGTATGTGTTGCACATATTATTAGTCATCTCGTTTATTCATATAAATTGGAGTTGAGCACTAGCAGATCTACCCATATGCATATATCCCACGGTAACAAGGTATAGAGTTGAATCATCTAGATAAACCGTATGGCTTGCAAATTTGACACATGCACATGAATAGTGAATTATAAATGAGTAGGTAACAAGGATGGTCCCATGTTATACTTGCCTGATACACTTGACCAAATCTCACATCGGCAGCTTTTGGTCATTATCTTCTGACCTTCAGCGTCCACAAGCGGTCGTCGTCTACTCGTAGCAAGCACCACACATAGACAGGCATACAAGCAAACAACAAAGACGACTAAGAACAACACAACCCGAGACAAAACAACATACTAAAAGAGAGCTCGCACTACGGTCGCGGGATCGCACGGAACGACTGAAAGACACGTCTACCGGAAATTTTATATTATAAAAGTAGGAACTACTGGCTTGCTTTATTTTAATTAATAAGATCATGATAAAATATTAATTCAGATTAGAGTACAATATATTTTAATTATAAAGTCATGTTAGACTAATCATATTTTATTCATAAATATTGTCATATAATTTAATCAAGTTAAACCTTAGCTTAGTAAAAGAAAATAAATATGTGAGAGCATCTAAACGTAATTTATATGACAACGGTTAGCCTAATCAAATTATAAATTAAAAATATATTTATGTTAGTAACTAATCATGTTAACATTTGTTTATAAAATATCGAAGTATAAAACCTATATTGATTTTAATTATAAAACGATTGTAGGTTTATTAATCAATTTAATATTTAACTTTAGATAGAAAAACATGTGAGGTGAAAAGAGTTAACACTGTTGCGTAGAACACGTCGATACAAAACTAACGTAACTAGAACGGAATGAGACGGAGATTAACTGATTAAACGATGGAAATTAACGCTGAGTGGTTTGTAGCGATATGATGATGAAAAGATATTTTGGAGCATCTAAAAATTAGATTATGCTTGCAGAAATATCGGAAACTGTTCCGAAAAAGGTCAGAAAAAATAACCGAGAGGTTTGTAGCGATATGATGATGGATGATGGACTTAAAGGAGTAATTTGAGATATAAGAAAAAGAATTTTAGAAAGGTCCAACAAGAGGATAGAGATGGAAACGATAAATTTGATTTCGAAAGAAGACAGAAACGGACTGAATATAGAAAGACGGCCTACCAAACGTGTTTTAAAACTCTACCGACTCACAACACAAGGTCAAACAGCAACCAACCATCACATCAAACAACCCTTCAAATTGGTTTACCAAAATTTTAAAATTCTTGATTTACTACAACTAAGTGGCGCTAGCTCCAGCTAAACATGGTCAATTTTATAAAAATATTAAAATTATTTATTTTATTTAGTATTTTCTACTCACAACCCAAAATCAGAAATTTTGGGGTGTGACAATTGCACCATGCTTAGGACCATATCATGAGGCCATAATGTTAGCTAGGCAACTAAGTTAGATGCAATTCACATAGACAATGGCGGAGAGGTCAAGACCGGGCATTCGCCCCTGCCTCTCAGAAAATAATTGTCTTGTGAAACATGCATGTGAATCTCTAAAGTTTGATTGATTGAAGGGAAAGGAGAAAAGGCTAGGCATAGTTGTGACTATGACTGAAAGAAAAGGAGAACACGTAGGAAAAGAGAAGAATAGGCAGGGTATTGGAAGCGGTACATGCCTGCCATTGCACTTGCTACAGTATTAGCTTCTGAAATTGCCCCACTAATTTCAGATTCACCCTCGCCATTGCGCATAGGTAAGAGCATCTCCAACAGTTTGCCAAATTTTATTTGCTATCCTTATTTTTTGGCAAAACTCAGAAAATGATGCTCCAACAGTTTGGCAAAGCACTTGCTAATTTTTGTGAAGTTGCCATCCAGACGGCTTGTACGCGCATATTTGCGCGCCGCGAGGGACTGCGCATCGCGAGTATCTGCCCCAGCCGCCGCTCGTCCCGCGCAAGGCCGAACTTTTCCTTTCTTCTTCCCAGCGACTCCAGGGCGACTCAGCGCGCGGCGGAATCCATCGTCTGTCGTCCGTCCGGTCTCCTCTAGGTATGCTCTCCCTCGATCCGTCCGACCCTGCAGCGATTATTCGGCCCACTGGATCCGTCCGACGCAGCGAGCTCCAAGACCGGCAGCGCAAAGTTGATGTCGGGGCAAATCCTCCGGCCGGCGCCGAACGGGATGAGTTGGTAGTCGGTTCCTCTGAAGTCCACAGAGGGACTGCCGCCCATGAACCGCTCCGGGCGGAACTCGTCCGGTGCTTCCCACACAGCAGGGTCCCGCCCGATGGCCCACACGTTGACGAAGAGCGCCGTCTTGGCCGCTGTCCGGGATCTCATAGCCCTGCACGACCGCGGGCGTTGTTGATTCGTGCGGGACGAGGAGCAGCGCTGGTGCGTGGAGCCGATTATGCTTTTTTTTCTGAATCATGCACATAGCAGGGCAGATAATGGTGGGCGCTGGCAGTGTATCTGAAGCACCGCTGACAGTGTTCAAAGAGGTTGGGGATTAGATTAAATCTAACACTGCCTTTAGATTAGATCAGAGCAGATTATGTTCTTTTTTCTGAATCATTGAATGCCTATAATGGTTGCACAGAGCGTGCTGCAGGCTCTGCAACCCTCCATCCTTTTTTTTGTTTTTTCAGAATCATGAATATGCCAAGATGAACATATTCACTTTGTTGAGGTTGCTGTTCTTTTGTTCAAGCTACTGTCCTTTTCTTAATTTGTTCCGAATCATGAATATCAACATAATTGTAGCCAATCATAAATTGCCATGAAAGAATTAGTATGAAATTAGTGGATGCTGACCTGTGTGCGAGTGTTCTCATGAAGTAGGTGAGCTGACCACGGACAGGAGCACAAGTCGAGAGAGGAGAAGGCTGCTGCTGCGTTGATGAAGTTGCCTCCAGGTATGACAGCCAACGGACAACCAACAGACTTCGGTCGACGGCCACGGACGGCGGCCAGGCTTCGGTCGACGGCCACGGACGGCGGCCAGGCTTCGGTAGACAATCACACGGCAAAAAAAAAAAATACGGCGGCCAACAGCTTCGGTCTATAAAAAAACAGTTGATCTGTTGCAAGAATGTGGGCCTCCTTTTCTATTTTACCAAGCCCAAATACCAAACCATTGGAGATACAAAATTATTTCACTTGCCATTTGTTACAGTCACTTGCCAAATCACGAGATTTGCCAAGTGCAATTTGGCAAACTGTTGGAGATGCTCTAATACTCTAGTAATATTGTGATATCTAGCAATGAAAAAAGAAACGTTAACAGAACAATTAATCTACAATTTCGATATAAGAGTAATTATATAGGAGGATATGAACTACTATTCCAGGTTTGGGCCTCCAGATAATAGACCTCAAGGTTGTAGGGTCAACCAAACAATAAAGCAACCATGCATGATATTTATGTTGGAACAACTACTTCTGGAGTAGTAAACTCTAATAAAGCAACTAATTTAAGAGTAGGACATGAGAGCAAAAATAAGTGAGGATGTTGTTTTTACCACCGGCTGTAATTGTGGAGTATGTTATGTGTAGCAAATCTAGAGAGCAGCACATGCGACACAGATTTATATTGGCTCGAGCAGAGAGTGACCTATGTCTAGTGTATGATGATGCTTGTATTGCTTGTGTTTTGTATGGTGGTATGTGTTAGGGCATTTCTCGAGGTACCCATCAGGGCCTGTTACCTCGTTTTATATAGTTTGAGAGTAGAGTTACGGATAGAGTCCTGCTAGTTCGATTGGTTTGCATACTGGTTTACTAGTCTATTACAACAAAGATCTGAGTAAATCTATTTATGCATAAGTTATCATTAAAGGCGTTCATCTTTTGACATTTGATTTTTTGTCAACGCCTATGACATATTTTTCATGTATTATAACATATAGAAAATGTCAAAGATGTCACATTTCTTGTAATGATGCCTTAAAGCATGTACCCAGTATTAGATATAGGAGTTTGAGTAACTATTGGTATTTATGAGTGCAAATAAGAAAATAAGAATTTTGCAAGCACACACATAGGAAAACAATGGAATAAAGAGTATTGAATAACAAAGAAGACCTACTAATTTAACATACCAGCATAACTAGAGCAGAGGGGTAAGTGTAATAATATGAATTATGATATAAATATACACAGAGAATATATTCTAAAGATAAATAAACTAGTTAACACGAGAAAACAACGGGTGAAGTAGATTCCTATGCCATTCTTATTACAAGGTTAAAGTATATTATCGGTGTTTTGGAAACGGGGGGTCCTAACACCGGCGAGTGAATTTGTATCTGCGTGTTCCTAGCTCCGGGTGGTCATGCAAGAAGAACACAAGGGGTTATACTAGTTCGGGCAAACGAGGGCCCTACGTCCAGTGGGGAGAGCGGAGGTCGTGTTATCTTGCACCGGGGTGCTCGTAGTAGGGGTTACAAGCGAGTGAGAGAGGGGGAGCTCCCCAAGTCTCGTGAGAACGAAGGAGGTGAGGTTGCAACTTGAGTGTTGCTGGTGTGTGTTCTGGTGTTCTATGTGACCTGCCTTGAGGTGTCCCCGGTTCCTCCTTTTATAGCCGCAAGGAGGGCACATGGTTACGTAGAACGGGCGGTACTTGCGTCCTTATCTTAGTCAAAAAGGTGGAGATGGGCTATCGTGGTTCTACAATGGCGACATGGTCGTCGTCCTCCTCATCGTGACCAGGCACGTCCTGCACTGTGGCGGGGCAGCGTCGGGTACCTCCGTCCCGTCACATTGAGTGAAGGGATGGAGCAAATCACGTGCCACGTCTCTACCCATGCGGTGCAGGCGTGCTGGGAGAGTTATAAGTGGCGCGGGGTGTACGGGTCTTCGTTGTACCTTTCGCTTGTCATCTTGTGCTAAGGCTTCTGATCGAAGGAGCGAGCTCTGCCTGAGGCCTGGTCATGAGTAAGTCTGGATGAAAAACTCGAAACTCGCTAGCTCGCTCGACTCGCTCGTTAGTGGCTCGGCTCGAGCTCGACTCGTTTTATAACGAGCCAGCTTGTTTTATAACGAGCCAGCTCGATTTATAACGAGCCAGCTCGAGCTGGCTCGCGAGCTGCTCGTTAGCTCGTACGAGCCAATTAATTCACAAGCCAACAAACTCAAATTAGCTATTGTAGAATGTCTAGGCATCCAACAATATATGGTGGAAATCATATTTGTTCTTACGTGTTGTTCACATACAGATAAGAAGATATAATTATATAAGAAAAAATATATTTTTATATGTAGATATTATTCTTTGTTAAATTTACATGTACTTTGAGAAATTGTGTTTTTATGATTTGGCTCGCGAGCCAAACGAGCCAGCTCGAGCTCTATAACGAGCCGAGCCGAGCTGCTCTTCTAGCTCGTTAGTATAACGAGCCGAGTCGAGCCAGTCTGCTAACGAGCCGAGCTATAACAAGCCGAGCCATAACGAGCCGAGCTGGCTCGATATCCAGGCCTAGTCATGAGGCCTCGGGCGAGACGAAGAGTGAGCGGTTCGCCCGAGGCCTGAGTGCGAGACGCTGGGCGAAGCGAGAGGGTTCGTCCGAGGCCTAAGCGCGAGGCCTCGGGCGAGACAGAAAATGGGCTTACCCCCTGAGTCCTGAGCCTGAGACCTCGGGCGGTGAGGTGGGCCGCGGTCTCCCTGGATCAGCCTGTGAGGTAGTTGGCACAGTGTCTTTGCATGTGTGACATTGTTACTGGATTCGCCAGATTGGAATCACCGCTGAGTCCTCCTTTTGAGGAGCCTGTGGCATGTGATCAGCAGGGCGCAGTGGCAGGCCGCCTGCGTCATCAATGGTCTGAATGACCTCTCAGAAAGTGCGGCTATTTGGCCACCGGTTCCCAAGGTGAGGCGCCCAGATTGCCCGGTCCGTGACCGGACCTCACGGTGACACGAATAAGGAGGAGGACCGAGGAGGTCCTCCGTCCTCGTTGAAGCGAGGCACTCCACTTGGTCATGGCATCGTCCCTGTACGGGACGATTCCATCCCAGTTTTGCGTCAGAGGCTGGGGCGGTTCGGCGTTTTCTCCCCCGGCCCCGGACCGAGGTTCGCCCTTGGGCCGGGCTCCTTCGCCATTAGCCCCCTCCGAGTGGCGGGTCGTCGCCCTTAGGGGTGAGTCCCGTGTGGCCGAGAGTGGGGCTCGTATCCGAGGGTGATTCTGGCCGGGCCGGAATCACCTAACGGGCCTGGCCTTGCTCTTGTCGGGCCGTTCGGGGTACCCCTTGTTTTGGTACCCGACATATATATATCCGACTATAGCTAAGACTAACTCTACTCTTGTACACTTTGGGATGCCGCTAGACAGTAGAGCACCACAAAAGATAACTCTACCAATGTGACTACAGTCCTACAGATTTAAGAACTTGCTCAACATGGAGTGGACTACAGAGGGTAGACGGGGCTATCACCACTCGCTACCTACCACACGACCACGGAACAAGGTGCGCTCACAAGAAGATGAATGTGTAAGCACCACGCTTACACGAGTCTCGGCTACTCAGCGTAGTCGATAAACTAGCAGGCTAAGCACTCTATGAACCCACACACAAAGGTAAAGAGAACCTTAACTAGAAAGATAGATAATCAAAGTAAATATACCATGTAAATAAGAATGTGAGATAATGACAATAAAGTCTCACAAGATATTAAAGTGAAGATACATTAGTTTTACCAAGTCTTAGAGACTAGATCCAGAACCTAAGCATGAGCCCAACTCAACCCTAATTCCTGAGTACTAATCTACTACATCAGAGAGCTCTAGACTTATTCCTCCTGGTGATCTGAATGCATGGCTTTCTGGAGGTGGTCTGGCGGTCCTTTTATAGAGGCACCTGGCAACCTGTGGGCCCATGAATCAATGGCACAACTTCATCTCGACTCTCGGATCAAACCAACTTTGATGCGTGGTGAAGATTGATCCTCAATGGTGGTGGAGAGTCCATGTCGAAGGGGAAACTGGACGAGCGTCCCCACTGTTCGCGCGACCAGGGGTGGTGTCAATTGACCCCATCCTAGCCCCAAATCCATTGATCTTTGGTGACATGTCTTTGATGGTGGATTAGAGCCTAGATGAGTCGGTTTCGTTGTGGATAAGATTGATTTGCAACAACGGCATGGTCCACTTGGTCCATTTTCAACATAAACCCTCCTGCATTCAAAAATTCACCAAAATTCATGGAAATACTTAATGTAAACCACTACACCTATGTTGGTGATTGATTTTAAGTATAATTGCAGGGAAAAATGAAGGTTTATAGTTGATGTTAGGGACCATCAACAATAACTATCTCGGCCTATCCTATGTTAGGGTCCAGATAGATATCTATTCTACAATGATACCTAGAGGTCATATCATTGTCAGTAGCCTCTGACTCCTTTGTACTTGAGCTATCTTCTTGGATTTTCGTTCTCTGAGCCTGAGCCCAAGTGCTTCCGAGTGCCTTTTGTCATTGAGTGCTTCAACACTTCTACCATGGGTGTGTGATGAGGACACCTGATGAGTGTATCCCCAAGCCTCTGCTCAATTTGGCAAAATTGAGTGAAGGGTCTTGATGTGACATTCAAGTAGAACATGATGTTGAAGGTATTAAGGTTTCTAATTAATCCACATGTTCATCTTGTTCCTAATGCGGACCTTCATGTAGCAATTGATCAATTCCACCCAAACATTAGTGAAGGATCCAACCAAGCCTTTTGGTCATGATGCATTTAGTAAAGAAGGGTACAAAAATTCAAAAAAAATGCATATCATGGATTTCCTCTTCATGTTGGTGGTTCGAAAAGTTGGCACAATAGAGCAAGTAGAGCTTCTGAATATTTTAGGATTTGAAGGGCAAGGATCTTACATAAGGTTGAGGTCATAGCGCTGATGCAGAAAGGAAATACAAAACACGTGTGACAACATCTTTAGATGTTGCAAATTTTCTTATTGCAGAAGCTCATCCATTTCATAGCTATGATGAATCTCTGTCTTCCTTAAATAGAGGTGATTTCTTACAAACAATTGAGTGCCACAAAAAAAGAAATAAGGAGGTATGGATTGCATTTGAGGAGTTTTTTGTTAAATTCGATGTTGCAAATTTTCTTATTGCAGAAGCTCATCCATTTCATAGCCATGATGAATCTTCGTCTTCCTTAAATAGAGGGGATTTCTTAGAGACAATTGAGTGCCACAAAAAAAGAAATAAGGAGGTATGGATTGCATTTGAGGAGTTTTTTGTTAAATTCCCAAATGATTTATCAAAAGTTTAGAAGGACCTTTGTGCAAGTTTTGCAATGGAGATAAAGGAAGTGATAGAGAAAGAGATTTGTTATAAAAAATTTCAGTTTAATTGTTTAATCTAGTGATATCTCATAAGCAAAGCAAATGACTATGATTGTGAGGTTGGTTACTATTTAGTTGCTACATTGTAATAATTATTAGAAACTATATAGGTGCTCTCATTTAATTTTATGTAGTGTTTTCTAGTGTTGTCATCGATAAAGGAATGGCAGTTGAAATATTTTTGGGTCTTAAGCTTGTGTAGGACACAACATCTAGGGCAAGGCTTTGCTTAATGTTCTTGATGAGTATGGTTTATCTATTGCAAGATTTTGAGGGCAAGGATATGATGTGACTCCTAATACGAGACATCAATTCATTATGAAAACCCATATTCTTTCTATGTGCATTGCTTTGCTTATCAATTGTTGTTAGTAATTGTTGTCATTTCAACTTGTTGTTCAACGTTCTCTGATTTCTTCAACTATGTGAATTTGATTGCTAAGCGTCACAATACCATTTTTTGAGAAATTGGATAGTGTAGAGATTTTTCTAGGAATGGGAAGTATCAACGAACTAGCTTCGTTAGCCTAGGAATACAAGTTGGGTTCTTATTTCACCATA
Source organism: Coix lacryma-jobi var. lacryma-jobi (assembly GCA_009763385.1). Lineage (NCBI taxonomy): Eukaryota > Viridiplantae > Streptophyta > Magnoliopsida > Poales > Poaceae > Coix > Coix lacryma-jobi. Next base: position 125,368,169 of record CM019829.1, read on the forward strand.
TTACTCCCATATTGAGGCCATATGTGATTCTATGATGAGGGCTTTGGCTATGGTTCAGGAGGATGAACACAATTTTAGTAGAGCAACCAATTTGTTGAAAAAATGGAGAGTATTAGTTTTGTTTTTAAATACGAAGTTGATATTGGAAGTTCTTCATATTGCTAGTGAGTTATCTCTCATGTAGCAAAAAAGGGTCAGAATATTGTTCTAGCCATGTCCTTGCTTGTTGATGTCAAAACACATTTGGTGAACTTGAGAAATGAAGGTTGGGAAGTGTTATTTAAAGAAGTCAAAGCCTTTTGTATTGCAAAAAAATCTGCTAGATTTTAGTGAAAGTAGACCAAGATGGTGTCGATCAATGTTTGATGAGGACTTAATAACTAAAGAATATCATTATTATGTTGATATTTTATTGGCTACACTTGATGCTATTATCGCATAGATGCACCATCGCTTCAATGAGATGTCAACATAGTACTTGTTTCTTCTCTTGTCTTGATCCAGGAGATTCATTCTCTACATTTGATATTGAGAAGATTGCCCGTCTAACGAAGACCTATGATAAAAAGTTTTCAGTTGTTGATCATTGATCTATAATGGATCAACTTGAGATATTCATTTAACATGTGTGAGGAGTTGATGATTTCAGATCTTGTCATGATTTTGCAAGTTTGGCCAAGTACGTTGAAACTGAGATGCATCTTGCTTATGCATTAGTCTACCGCATCATTGTGGTAGCATTGCTTCTTCCTGTGGTAACAACACCAGTTGAAAGAGCCTTCTTAGCTATGAATATAATCAAGATTGATCTGTGAAATAGAATGAATGGTGATTAGCTTAAGGACTTGGCTTTATGCTACATTGAGAAGGAGATTTTTAGAGGACTTGATCCTAAGTAAAACTAAGATGATGTTCCAATCCATGAAAAACAAAAAAATGAGTTTACCCTAAACCTCCAAAGCATGTTCCAATCAATGTTTTTAGTGTTTTAGGATTGAGTATGTTTTAGGTTGGTATGTCCGGGTGTTCCCTTTACATTATTCAAGTCTTTTATGACCAATGTTGTTATTTCCCAATTGACTTGTCTTTTAAGCTGACAATAATTCTCAATTCAAACATGTGTCATTGTGGATTCCTTTCTTAAAAGGTACTATCTTGATTCTTATTTTCTATTCTACAACTTTTGTTCATGATATGCTCCAAACTTTTATGATCTAAGTTCACCATATCTCCATTCTTGGGCTAGCTAGTGTATCATGAAAATTTGGATAAATTTGGTCCAAGAATACCGGACCATCTTCAGAGTACCACGCTTGCCGCTGGTTGCACTCGCACCTCATTACTCACGCTATACCCTATATATATCACTCTCTCCGTCTCAGCCTCTAATAATATATTAAACATATTTCATAAAGGAAAAAACGAAAATCTACAACCATTGGTAAAACCATATACTCACTACCGGAGACGGGCCAAAAATCAGGCTCTTTGCCGAGGGTCCCCGGGTTTGCCGAGGGCCAAAAATCGGGCTCTCGGCACACAGAGGGTCCCCAGCTTTGCCAAGAGTTGTGTGCCAAGATCTCCGCATATGATCACATGTAATTATATGCCCACGCCCATACGTCCACGCCCGTCACCTTCGCCCACGTTAGTCGCCTTCGCAGTCGTGGGTCGCTGACCTCGAGGTTATTTCTGTTTTACTCATCGTACATTAATCTTTAAATGTTTGGATTGTTCTAACATTCTCTTTGTATTATCGCAGGCCCGCCTGGAAAGAGAAAGGAAGGAGCGCCATATAGCCGAGACCCAGATGTCGGCCAAGATGGAGGCCCAAGCTAACTAGATGACGGAGCTCATCGCCTTCATGGCCTCCCAGGGTATGGCCGTGCCCCCGACGATCATGGCTCTTCCACCGTCGTCTCATGCCGGAGCTATTGCTGTGAGTATCGATACCTCGGTGTTTTATTTCTGCATTTGCTTGTCTAACATAGACGTCTTTCTTTTGCAGCCTCCGTCGGAGGGTTCGAACAACCCCACGCGCCTGGATGGAACGCGCCCGGGGGTCAAGCAGACGACACTTCTTCTCCGGGGTGACAAGGTTGGCAGTGAGTGTCTTTGTGTCGTGTGCCTGAGACTTTGGATCGAAAACTTAGCACGTTATGTGTGGTGACCTTGGATTGAACTTTGAATTGAACTATGTGATATGTGATATATATGTTAAATGTGTACGTCGGCTATGTCTCGTGACGTGAAATGTGATGAATATGATATATATGTGATATGTGTGTTATATGTGATGAATGTGATATGTATGTGTGATAATGTCGAAGAAAAGGAAAATCAGACGAAAAAAATTGCCCTCTTTGCCGAGAGAGCTATGACCAAAGCTCTCGGTAAAACTAGCGAAATGGGCTATCAGAAAAGCCATTTCCCAGCTTTGTCGTGTGCTTTGGCCATAGCACTCGACAAAGGCTAGGTCTTTGCCAAGAGCCAGGCCATGAGCTCTCGACAAAGAATTTTCAAAAAAAAAATGCCTCTTTGCCGAGAGCTTGCCACATGAGCTCTCGGCAAAGATTTTTTTTAAAAAAAATAATCTTTGCCGAGAGCCTGCTATCTGGGCTCTCGCCAAAGTTTTTTTTAAAATAAAAAATAAAAAAAATCTTTGCCGAGAGTCTGCCAGATGGCTCTCGACAAAGAAGCCGTCAACGACATCTGCTGGCCGTTAACGGCTACTTTTCTTTGCCGAGAGCTGCCTGAGGCTCAGCCCGATAAATGGCTCTCGACAAAGGCTTCTTTGCCGATCGGATTTTCGCCGAGCCCTCTTTGCCGAGGGCTGCGCTCGGCAAAGCCTTTGTCGAAGGCTTTAGAGGCTTTGCCGAGCGCCTCTAGCCCTCGGCAAAGACGGCTTCTCCAGTAGTGACCGCCCCTTCCCAATTATAAATATGAAGCAATTTTGATTCTGTCCTTAGTTAAACTATCTATAGTTTAACCAAGTTTATAGGAAAGAGTATTAATATTTATATTAAATTAGTAACACTGCTAAAGTATATTTCATGAAAAATCTAGTGACGCTTATTTGGTATCATAAATATTGATATCTTTTTTCTTGTATAAACAAGGTCAAGCTCGAAATAGTTTGAATCGGTGGTATTATATTAGAATTACATTCTTTTCAAGATTGGTGGAGTAGTACAAGTTTAAGAGATGAAATTTGCATCAATAGATTTATATTCAAAGTGGCTTTGAGATGATACTATTGATTCTTTAGCGAGTGATGACATACTGTGAGCATCTAGGCCCCCAGTGAGTTTCGGTGATTGGATGACAACGGTAAATTACTATGACTAACGTGTGTTTTGCAGAAACAGTTGAGTTAGGTCATGGTAATGATGATCGTGAGGGCACTATGGTATTCATGCCCCCTTAGCGATGGAATTCGTTCGGTTTTCAAAGGATGGACGACGAAGACGGTGATAGGCTAGTGCTAAGTGTCATTTGATGTTGAAGGACACTTAGAGTAGCATAGGTCTTTGCTTTATCTTTGGCCGTACTATAAAGAGGGGTTTGAATGAGTAGCTTGACCTAGGTGAGACTTTTGAGTTAGGTGTGGTGCACACTTGTTAACCAAAGCCCTAGGTAGCTTAGAAAGGTCCCTAAGATCATAAGGAAGAAAGTTCGTGAAGGGAGCGTCGCAAACCGAAGTCGTTTCGGACTTCAAAATGTGACCGGACGCTTCAACCCTAATGACCGGACGCTGGGGCGTGCGTCCGGTCAGTTGGTTTGGCTGAGGAGCAGGCTTGGCTGCGACCGGACGCTCTTCAGTATTCGACCGGACGCACCAGGAGGTGAGTCCGGTCGCATCCAGAGAGGTTCCAGAGAGGGAAATTGATGACCGGACGCGTCCGGTCAGTGGTGATTGGACGCGTGGGTGCGTCCGGTCAGTGTATCGTACTGGTGTCAGGGCTAACGTCACGTAGCCGTTAGACACTGACCGGACGCGTCCGGTCACCCCGACAGGTGCGTCCGGTCAGTGTGTAACTGGCTGGACTTACCCCTTCGTGCATGTTTCGAGTTGGGGGGTATAAATATGCCTCCCCCTCATTCATGCTGTTACTCTTGCTCATTTGAAAGGTTGCCAAACACATTGTGATTCCAAGTGAGTGCAAGAGGCCTAGTGAGGTTGAGAGATTTGTTAATTGAGTGATCAAACACCTCATTAGTGAGTAGAGAGTAGCAAGTGTGCATCCACTCATCTCATTAGCCTTGCGTTGGTCAAGTGAGAGTTCTTGCTTGTTACTCTTGGTGATCGGCATCACCTAGACGGCTTGGTGGCGATCGGAGAGCTTGGTGATCATCCGGAGGCATTGTGGATGACCCAAGCCAAGTTGTGACCGGTAGCGAGCGATTCACCGGGCCGGAGTGGCGAAGAATCAGCTCGTAGTGAGCACTTGATCCTTGCGCGGATCAAGGGGGAGAGATACCCTTGCGCGGGTGCTCCAACGAGGACTAGGGGGGTGTGCCGACACCTCGATACCTCGGCAAAAAGATCGTCGTGTCATCTCTACTCTCTTCTCTACGCATTTACCTTTGAGCAATTCAATTCCGCATTTACTTGTTGTTCTTTCATAAGTTGAATTGCAATGCTAGAGTAGAAATGGTTTAGCGATAGTCTTTTGTGCAATTGATTCTTGTCAAACACTCTTCTAGGCACTAGGGGGTTAATTGGGGCTTGATAAGTTTTATTATCACAAGAAGTTTTAGAAAAGCCCAATTCACCCCCCCTCTTGGGCATCTTGATCCTTTCAATTGGTATCGGAGCCTCGTGCTCTCGATTTAGGCTTAACCGCCTAGAGTTAAGATGTCCGGAGGTGATGGACCACCTCCCATGTTTGAGGGTGACGACTTTCCATATTGGAAAATCCGTATGGAGTCGTACCTAGAAGCGGTTGATGTGAAATGCCGTGATGCCGCCATAACCGGCTTTGCCAAGCCCAAGGAAGGCACAAGCCTCACTCCTAATGAGGAGGAAAATGATAAATGGAATGCAAAGGCCAAAAACATTCTTTTTAGAGGCATTTGCAAAGATGTGTTCAACCGTGTTCGGAACCACAAAAATGCCCATGATCTATGGGAAAACATTTGTGCGCTCCATGAGGGAACCAAGAGTGAGCGTGAGGAACGCTATCATTTAGTTATGCAAAAACTTCACTCTTTTGATATGCATGCTAATGAAAGTGCAAATGAAATGTACTCACGGTTGAATGTTCTTGTAGAAGAGCTAAATGGACTTGGCCTCACGCAAATGCAACCATCCGATGTTGTGAGGAAGATTCTTTGTGTCCTTCCAATTGAGAAGTATGGACACATCGTGACGGTGCTACATCAAGGTGATCTTTCCACCGCTACACCAACTCAAATCTTGGGAAAGATCAATGCGCATGAGATGTACATGCACATCACACCAAGTGGTGGCTCCTCCACCGACAAGAAGAAGGACTTGGCCTTCAAAGCTAGCCATGACAAGAAGGGCAAGTCCAAGGCTATTGAGGTGCATCATGAGAGCACAAGCGATGATGAAGATGATTCCAACATTGCTCTCATGGTGAGAAGGACCACCAAGATGTTGAAGAAGCTTCACAAGAATGGAGTCAACTTTGACTCAAGAAAGAAGAAGTTCTTCACAAGTAGCAAGAGGAGGCCAATCTCCGAAATGGATTGCTACAATTGCGGTGAGCTTGGCCATCTTGCTCATCAATGCACCAAGCCCAAGAAAGATAGCTACAAGAACAAGAACAAGAGCAAGAAGTATGACTCATCAAGCGAAGATGAGAAGAAGAATGACAAGTCATACAAGAAGAAAGATGGCAAGAAGAAGCAATACCACAAGAAAGGTGGGAAGGCTTACATTGTTGGTGATTGGCTCACCGACATTGACTCCTCCGGTGGCTCATCAAATGAAGATAGTGATGATGAGAAGGAGAAGGTGGCCGCTCTAGTCATTGGCTCCTCTACACCACCACCACCACCATCGCCATCATCATCTACACACCTATGCCTTATGGCCAAGGGTGACCGGAAGGTACAAAACGATGATGACTCTAGTGATAGTGATAGTGATGGTGAATTTGAGGCTCCTACTTATGATGAACTTGTCAAATTGCTAAATGACTACTCTAAAATCATAAGAAAGACTAGAGCTAAAAATGAGAAGCTTGTTGATGAAAATGAATCTCTTGTTGAAAAATGTGATCATGCTATTCATGCTAGTGATGAACTAAAAGATGAACTTGCAACTATGTCATCCACTATCAAGGAGCTCAAGTCCTCTAACAAGGAGCTCAAAGCTAAAAATGAAAAACTTGATAAGATGCATAGTGACCTTTCCACTAGTCATGCTTTGCTTAAGGAACAATATACTCAAGTGAAAGTAGATTATGATACTCTCACCATTGCTTATGATATGCTTTCACATGAGACACATGATGCTCCTAACCTTGTTGTTAAGTGTGACATAGCAACATCTTGTGAGGACTTGGTTAGTGAGCATGTTGAGCAAAGTGCTAGTGGCAAGGGCAAGAAAGTGGTTGAGGCCGATCACTATGATGACTATGTCAAGATCAAGAATGAGAATGCAAAGCTCAAAGTTGATCTAGAAAAGCTTTCAACTACCAAGCAAGTTATCATTCAATCTCATGACGATGACTATAGCATGACACTTGAGCTAGACATGCTAAAAGAAGAGAACAAGAGATTAAAGATGGAAAGGGACTACAAAATGACACCATCTCAATTGGAACTCCAACAAGAGAATGACAAGCTCAAGAAGGAGAAAGAGCACCTCACCACCGGTTTGAGGAACTTCACCAAGGGTCAATGTCTTCAAAGTGAGCTTCTCATGAACACCGTCATGAAAACCAATAGAAATGGCATTGGCTTTCTTGAAGAGAAGATGAAGCAACGCAAGAGCATCACTAAGCCAAAGAAGAAGAAGATTGGGAGATGCTATGAGTGTGGAAAGGAAGGACACTTTGCTCATGCTTGTGAGGAGCCAAAGCCCACACCCTTGCCCAAGCATGCTAGGCCCTTTGCTTTCAATGCTCACTACATGCTTAGACAAGATTCTAGTGGCAAAGTGAAGGTTATGTTTATGGGGCCACCTAACAAGAATAGGCCAAGGCAAATTTGGGTTGCTAAGTCACTAGTTGAGAAAGTTAAGGGACCGCAACAAGTTTGGGTCCCGAAAGCTCAAGCTTGATTTCTTGTGTGTGTAGGTGAACTACAAGACCGGTGGATCACATTGGGTAATTGATAGTGGATGCACACAACATATGACCGGAGATCCCCGGATGTTCACCTCACTAGAAGAGAATGCCGATGACCAAGAAAAGATAACATTTGGTGACAACTCAAAGGGCAATGTCAAAGGATTGGGCAAAGTGGCTATATCAAACGATCATACCATCTCCAATGTGCTTCTAGTTGTATCATTAAGCTTCAACTTGCTATCCGTTGGACAACTATGTGATCTTGGCTTTCAATGCTTGTTCACCGACAAGGAAGTGGTTGTAACTAAGAAAGATGATACACAAGTGATATTCAAAGGCTTTAGATACAACAATCTCTATCTAGTGGATTTCACCTCCGAAGATGCCAACTTGAAGACATGTTTGTTCACTAAGCAATCACTTGGTTGGCTTTGGCATAGAAGATTAGCACATGTTGGAATGAACACTCTCAACAAGCTATTGAAGAAGGATTTGGTTAGGGGCTTGAAGGATGTCAAATTTGAGAAGGACAAATTGTGTAGTGCATGTCAAGCCGGCAAGCAAGTTGCAAATACACATCCAACCAAAGCCTTTGTGTCAACATCAAGAGAGTTAGAGCTACTTCACATGGATCTATTTGGACCAACAACATATGCTAGCTTGGGTGGAAATCTCTATTGTCTAGTGATTGTTGATGACTACTCTAGATACACTTGGGTATTCTTTCTTCATGACAAATCCGAAGCAACCCCTTCATTCAAGAAGTTTGCCAAGAGAGCCCAAAATGAGTTTGACTTGAAGATCAAAAAGATAAGAAGTGACAATGGAAGAGAGTTCGACAACACCCATATTGAGCAATATTGTGATGAAGTTGGGATCAAGCATGAAGTCTCCGCAACCTACACACCACAACAAAATGGGGTAGTTGAGAGGAAGAACCGAACACTAATCACCCTAGCAAGGACTATGTTAGATGAGTACACTACACCGGAAAGATTTTGGGCGGAAGCAATCAACACCGCTTGCTATGCATCAAACCGGTTGTTCCCCCATCGTCTCCTTGGCAAGATCCCCTATGAGCTACTCAACAACAAGAAGCCGGATGTATCCTTCTTTAGAGTGTTTGGGTGCAAATGCTACATCTACAAGAAGCGCCAACACCTAGGGAAGTTTCAACGCCGATGTGATATTGGTTTTCTTGTTGGTTACTCATTGAAGTCCAAAGCATATCGAGTATTCAACCATGCCACCGGGATGGTAGAAGAAACATATGATGTGGAATTCGATGAATCTAATGGCTCTCAAGGAGAGCATGGAAATCTTGATGATGTAGGTGATGAACCATTGAGGGAAGCCATGAAGAACATGCCGGTTGGAGCTATCAAGCCTAAAGATGATGATGATGATGTGCAAGTCATTGACAAGCCATCCTCATCCAATGTACCACTTGATGATGACAAAGATGGAAGGGATCCAAATGAAGATACTCATGTCTCCCATGATCAAATGGTGGTACAAGCTCAAGATGTTGGTGCTCCACAAGCGGCCCCTCAAGTAGTTGATCAAAGGACTACTCCTATACTACAAGCTCATCCTCAAGATCTCATCATAGGGAGTCATACAAGGGGTGTAATGACCCGATCTCAAAAACTTGCTTTATTTATTGAACATCACTCCTTTGTGTCTCTTGTTGAGCCTACCATTGTAGATGAAGCTCTAGGTGATCCGGATTGGGTGAATGCTATGCATGAAGAATTGAACAACTTCACCCGCAACCAAGTTTGGACACTTGAAGAGCGACCTAAAGGCGCAAGAGTCATTGGGACAAAATGGGTGTTTAGGAACAAGCAAGATGATCAAGGCAAGGTTGTTAGAAACAAGGCAAGGCTAGTGGCAAAGGGGTTCTCTCAAGTTGAAGGTTTGGATTTTGGAGAGACCTTTGCACCGGTTGCAAGACTTGAAGCCATCCGTATCCTCCTTGCATATGCATCACATCATGACATTAAACTATATCAAATGGATGTGAAAAGTGCATTTTTAAATGGCTTTATAAATGAACTAGTCTATGTTGATCAACCTCCCGGGTTTGAAGACCCTAGATATCCTAATCATGTTTATAGGTTGTCCAAGGCGCTATATGGGCTCAAGCAAGCCCCAAGAGCATGGTACGAGCGCCTCCGGGACTTCCTCATTGAGAAGGGCTTCACCATTGGGATGGTCGACACCACACTATTCACCAAGAAGCTTGATGGAGAGATCTTCATTTGTCAAGTCTACGTTGATGATATCATCTTCGGGTCAACTAATGAAGCATATTGCAAGGAATTTGGTGACTTGATGTCGAAGGAGTTCGAAATGTCCATGATTGGAGAGCTCACATTCTTCCTAGGCTTCCAAGTCAAGCAATTGAAGGAGGGGACTTTCATATCTCAAGAGAAGTATACAAAAGACCTCCTCAAGCGCTTCAACATGGATGATTGCAAGCCTATCAAGACTCCAATGCCAACAAATGGACATCTCGACCTAGATGTGGGAGGTAACCCGGTTGACCAAACTCTCTACCGCTCTATGATTGGTAGTTTGTTATATTTGACCGCATCTAGGCCCGACATCATGTTTAGTGTGTGCATGTGTGCTCGGTTTCAAGCCGACCCTAGGGAATCACATCTTGTAGCGGTGAAAAGAATCCTTAGGTACCTAAAGCACACCCCAAGCTTTGGCCTTTGGTATCCCAAAGGAGCTAACTTCCAACTCGTTGGGTATTCCGATTCGGATTACGCGGGTTGCAAAGTAGATAGAAAAAGCACATCCGGAGGGTGCCATTTGCTTGGGAGATCACTAGTGTCATGGAGTTCAAAGAAGCAAAATAGTGTGGCCTTGTCCACCGCCGAGGCGGAATACATAGCCGCGGGTGCTTGTTGTGCACAAATCCTTTACATGAAGCAAACCCTTTTAGACTATGGTGTAGTTCTAGAAAGGGTACCTTTGTTGTGTGACAATGAGAGCGCGGTTAAGCTTGCTAACAACCCAGTTCAACACTCTCGCACAAAGCACATAGATATTCGTCATCACTTTCTTAGAGATCATGTTTCAAAGAAAGATATATCCTTAGAGGGAGTTAGAACCGAAGATCAATTGGCGGATATCTTCACAAAACCCCTAGATGAGAACACCCTTTGTAGATTGCGAAGTGAGCTTAATGTGCTTGATCTAAGTAACTTTGTCAAAAGGTGAAAGGGGGTTGTCTTTGCATTGCATTGTATCATATGCCATGTCTAAATTCCGCTATGCATATAGGCCTGTCAGACGTGGTTAAGATAACCGCCCTAAAAAGCGTGTGAAGAAGCTTACCCATGAGCAAACTTGACAAGCAACCTAGATTCAAATCTCGTATTGCATTGCATATGCATGTTTGTTGCTTTGTCGTTTCTTTTCGGTTATGTTTTGAGCAACCGCTGTGTTCGTCCACCGCTAGGGGGAGCATTTGAGGCTCCAATTGGTTAATTCCCCTAGTTTTGGTGGTCACATGTTGTCTCCTCGGGTTTTATTGCCTATTTTATCTAGAAAACTAACTTAGCCTATGGCAACATATTTGAAAAAATTGAGGGTTTGAGAGAGGTCACTCCTCTAAGTTCCAACTAGTGTTTATTTGCATCTTCTTTGAGTTGGAACTTGGTTGGGAGAAGTCGGCGCGAAAAATCGAGTCAAAACAGGGTTTTCCCTGTGACCGGACGCTTCGACCGGACGCTCCCGGTGCGTCCGGTCAGTGCAAATCACGCGCAGATGAACAGTACCTGCGGCGCGTCCGGTCCCAAGTATTTGCGTGAGTCCGGTCGTCTGCTGCCGTTTGATCGGACGCTCCGTGCGTCCGGTCGCGTACGACAGGACGTGTCCGATCGCTGAAATCAAGTTTCGGGAACTCTCTGTTCGTGACCGGACGCTCGGGTCCTGTGCGTCCGGTCACACCCCCGTGAGTCCGGTCGCAACTTAACTTGCGCAATAACTTCCTCCGGCTGACTCGTGGGCCCCTCCTCACTCGTCTTCTTTCTTCGACCGCGCCCGTGCCCGTGCCCGCACCCCTCCGCCGTGCCCCCCCCACCACCACGCCTGCGCCGCCGTGCCCCATCTTGGCCGGCCGCACCGCCGTGCCCGTGCCCGTGCCCGCACCCCTCCGCCGTGCCCCCCCACCACCACGCCTGCGCCGCCGTGCCCCATCTTGGCCGCTCGCATCGCCGTGCCTCCGCCGCGCCTTCGCCTCCCCGCCGGCGTTCAACCTGCCGGATCCGTCCCTCGCCGGCGCTCGGCTTCACGTCGATCGTACCTCTCGTCCGGCGAGCACCTCCTCGGCCAGCCCAGCACCCTCCCCGTAAGCTCCCCACACCAACCGTGCCTGCAACGTGTTCGTGAAAATGCCCCAACCAACCTTCCTGTCAATCTAACCACGTTTTCACCTTAATTCTCGCGCAGATCCTTCCGGCGAGAGGTTGTGGTGCCCGCACGTGTCGGTCTCTTCCCTTTGCTTGTCCGTTCGTCGCGTCGTGTCAGGTAGCAAAGCCATGCCTCATATCTCTCTTTCCTTTTGCTTTGCTTCCGATAGGCTTCTTTTCTCTAGATTATATGCTTATATATATTCCCACCTATCTATTGCAGCGAGTCGGGACCGTTTCAGTGAGCCGTGTGGCAGTGACAGCAAAATCCGGGGCCAAGCTCGCGGATACGGAACGAGGCCAAGCCTCTGAGGTTCAGTCCAGTTTCTCTTGTCCGTGGCAGAGATCCTCAGTGGCAGTTGGTCTCCTCAGTGGCCGTGGTTTTCTGTTGCCGAGTTTCTCAGTTACTCTCAGTGCCAGTTGTTCTGTTCTTGTAGCGATGGCTCGCTGCAAGAACGTCGGCGGAGGTCCCGGGGCAGACCCTCCTCCTCCTCGTCCTCCTTCTGGTGACAAGGGGAAGAGGCCGCAGAAGATGGTGTCCAAGAAGCGCAAGCGCCTCGATCGGGATTCAGAGATCGTGCTTGCAGCCGCTCGAGCCGCCGAGAGAGCCGAGCAAGGGGGTTCGACAGGTGGTCTCCGGATTCACGACCAGTCTTCTGAGCAGGCCAGTCAGGGCAGTGGTACGCGGATTCGCGACCTTCTTACAGAGCAGCAGGTGCAGGCTCTGCTTCGGACTGAGGGCGGCGTCGTCCGGATTCAGGATCACGAGTACTCTCTCGACGACCCAGCTGAGCTTCTCCCTCCAGACTTCCAGTTCCCGTCCGAGGCCGCTTCAGCTCTCGCAGCGGCTACAGCCAGTGGTTCAGCTCCAGAGCCCAGCTCAGCTACAGAGACCCAGGCAGAGGGTCAGACAGAGGAGCAGCCAGCTCAGCAGCCACTCCGCAGGTCCACCCGCTCTCGCACTCAGGTGTCTCCTCGACCTGAGGGGCAGAGGCGGGGTGGACGACCCCCTCCGAGGCCACAGGGACCCCCACCCGTGGAGCACTTGGACCTGCGGGCGGCGACGGCACGTCAGGTACAGGCTCTACGTCTGATTCCGTACGAGGAGTGGTTCCCAGCTGCCAGGCACCCTCAGGCCGCCGAGGGATTCTACACAGTTCTTCAGGAGGATTTTTACAGAGCCTATGTCAACATCAGCGGCGTCCACATCCGTGCTCACAGAGTTTGCCCGCTGGCGACGATAGTTGCAGTTGCTGGTGAGGCCATCCGACCGATGCTTTCATACCTACCTGGCTTGGCAGATCTACTTGGTCGGGGTGGCCTGTACATCAAGGACTGGGTGCGACAGTTTTACGCGTCCCTGTGGATCTCCCCGGATCACCGGTTCCTCCACTTCGCTCTCAGGGGGAGGTCCTACAGGCTCTACAGCTCACGTGCCAGAGAGTACCTCGGTCTGACCGCGTATCCGACTAGAGTGCACACCGTTTGCTATGGAGAGACCGAGCCACCCAGGCGACCTCACGCAGGAGAGATTCCACCAGCGGACTTGGTTCGTGCCTGCTTCCGGGAGCCGTTCGGCGAGGGGTCTAGCCGGCGTCCTCGTGACTTGACGCCGACGGCCCGTCTCATGAACGAGGTCATGAGGCGCACTCTTCTTCCCCGGACAGGCTACAGAGAGGGGCTGACACGTATACAGATCTGGCTAGTTCACCACCTGGTTTCACAGCTCGAGTTCGACATTTGGGATGTCATTCTTTCTGAGATGGAGGACACATTGGCCAAGGGCTTCAAGGGTCACCGCCAGCTTCCCTATGCTCACATCATCTGTTACCTCTTGAGGCGGCTTATTCCGGGTTTGCTTCCAGAGCTTCTCCAGTCTCCGACGGAGTTCCCCGTGTACGATACTCGCCAGATTGCCGGGGACCGTCCTAACACTCGTCCGAGAGGTCAGCGCCAGAGGCCGGTTGTCACCGAGACAGAGGCACAGCAGGACGAGACTGTCAGTCAGTTGGCAGAGGCTGAGCTTGCAGCACTAGAGGCAGAGGGAGAGGACCCTGATGATGAGTTCCCGTCTGACAGCACCGACGACGACTACGCTCCTCTTCCGAGGATGCGTCCACAGGGAGCTCACGACTCCGAGGCCTCCTCCTCGCGTATGGTCGGCTCCGATCCAGCTCTTCTGGCTATAATTTCTCGGATGGAGCAGCAGCAATCCCGTCTCTCTGAGGAGGTTCAGCGTCAGGCTGAGGAGCAGCGCCGACAGGCACAGGAGCAGGCTCGACTGGCAGAGGCACAGGCAGTGGCAGCAGCTCAGGCACAGGAGCGCCAGGACGCTCTCCAGCGGCAGATGATTCAGCTCCAGACTCAGACTCTTGCCTTCATGGAGAGGATGGCGGCTCTTCCACAGTTACCTCAGCCGTCACAGGTTCAGCTGCAGCAGCCAGGACCGTCGACCTCTTACTTCACGTCAGTGCCTCCGTCGACGGTCTCGCCCTTCCCTCAGTACCCGCAGTGGTTTACCTCACCTCAGCCAGGGCAGCTGCCAGGGTTCACACCGCTCCGGTCAGGCTTCACTCCTACTCAGACGGAGTCGGTCCTAGTGACACTGAGGAGCCTGGAAGCCTCTTTCAGCGAGCTCACCGGCCTGCCTACACCGCCCGAGTTTCAGTTGCCGGTGACCTCAGCTCCAGCTCCTGCTCCAGCTACTGGTACCACAGAGACACTACCTTCCTCAGTAGCGTCGTCCGAGCCGCCGACCTTTCAGAGTCAGACTCTTCCTGTCAGCTCAGCTCCTGAGACTTCGTTGACAGTGTCAGTGGTCGCGACTGAGACCGTGGACCCTCTTCCAGAGGCCGCTCCAGAGACAGTTGAGCAGACCCAGACCGCTTCTCCTTCACGTCCAGTGTCAGAGGGTCAGTCAGCTCACAGTACGTCGTCCGACGAGGAGACCTACCTAGCTCAGTTCGAGACTCTTCCGCGCACCTCGTCGCCCGGCTCGTCTGCTCCACTCCCGCCTTCCGACCCTTAGGTTTTGGTCTTTGATGCCAAAGGGGGAGAGAGCGTATGTTAGACGTAGGGGGAGCCTGTGAGAGGGTTTCGGTTCTTTTGTTTGATCTTGCACTCATATGCATACATGTTTATCTTTTGGCACCCGTACGATATGTGTATGTCTTTTGGTTGTGACATGTGGTGCTACACTTGTTATATACTCATGTCACTCGTTTATGCTCAGTTGTGACATGTCATGCTTCACTCGTTATCTTATACATGTCACTTGCTTATGCTCATTTACTTTGCTTCCGCACTTATACTCCGATAAATGAGCTTGTTCATAAGTACTTGTGTTAATTCTTATATGTTGAGTACTTATGTGGACTTGGTTCGTATAAGCATGCCTAACCCCTTTTGATCTTATTGTCACATGCTTATATAAAACAAGTTGTTGAAAACCTCACCTCTCTTTCAAACATACTTGAGGTTGTCATCAATCACCAAAAAGGGGGAGATTGTGAGCATCTAGGCCCCCAGTGAGTTTCGGTGATTGGATGACAACGGTAAATTACTATGACTAACGTGTGTTTTGCAGAAACAGTTGAGTTAGGTCATGGTAATGATGATCGTGAGGGCACTATGGTATTCATGCCCCCTTAGCGATGGAATTCGTTCGGTTTTCAAAGGATGGACGACGAAGACGGTGATAGGCTAGTGCTAAGTGTCATTTGATGTTGAAGGACACTTAGAGTAGCATAGGTCTTTGCTTTATCTTTGGCCGTACTATAAAGAGGGGTTTGAATGAGTAGCTTGACCTAGGTGAGACTTTTGAGTTAGGTGTGGTGCACACTTGTTAACCAAAGCCCTAGGTAGCTTAGAAAGGTCCCTAAGATCATAAGGAAGAAAGTTCGTGAAGGGAGCGTCGCAAACCGAAGTCGTTTCGGACTTCAAAATGTGACCGGACGCTTCAACCCTAATGACCGGACGCTGGGGCGTGCGTCCGGTCAGTTGGTTTGGCTGAGGAGCAGGCTTGGCTGCGACCGGACGCTCTTCAGTATTCGACCGGACGCACCAGGAGGTGAGTCCGGTCGCGTCCAGAGAGGTTCCAGAGAGGGAAATTGATGACCGGACGCGTCCGGTCAGTGGTGATTGGACGCGTGGGTTGCGTCCGGTCAGTGTATCGTACTGGTGTCAGGGCTAACGTCACGTAGCCGTTAGACACTGACCGGACGCGTCCGGTCACCCCGACAGGTGCGTCCGGTCAGTGTGTAACTGGCTGGACTTACCCCTTCGTGCATGTTTCGAGTTGGGGGGTATAAATATGCCTCCCCCTCATTCATGCTGTTACTCTTGCTCATTTGAAAGGTTGCCAAACACATTGTGATTCCAAGTGAGTGCAAGAGGCCTAGTGAGGTTGAGAGATTTGTTAATTGAGTGATCAAACACCTCATTAGTGAGTAGAGAGTAGCAAGTGTGCATCCACTCATCTCATTAGCCTTGCGTTGGTCAAGTGAGAGTTCTTGCTTGTTACTCTTGGTGATCGGCATCACCTAGACGGCTTGGTGGCGATCGGAGAGCTTGGTGATCATCCGGAGGCATTGTGGATGACCCAAGCCAAGTTGTGACCGGTAGCGAGCGATTCACCGGGCCGGAGTGGCGAAGAATCAGCTCGTAGTGAGCACTTGATCCTTGCGCGGATCAAGGGGGAGCGATACCCTTGCGCGGGTGCTCCAACGAGGACTAGGGGGGTGTGCCGACACCTCGATACCTCGGCAAAAAGATCGTCGTGTCATCTCTACTCTCTTCTCTACGCATTTACCTTTGAGCAATTCAATTCCGCATTTACTTGTTGTTCTTTCATAAGTTGAATTGCAATGCTAGAGTAGAAATGGTTTAGCGATAGTCTTTTGTGCAATTGATTCTTGTCAAACACTCTTCTAGGCACTAGGGGGTTAATTGGGGCTTGATAAGTTTTATTATCGCAAGAAGTTTTAGAAAAGCCCAATTCACCCCCCTCTTGGGCATCTTGATCCTTTCACATACTCTAAGAGAAATTAAAAATCAAAAACTATTTTTGTAGCATATGTTTATCATTCCGGTTACAGAGAGAGAGAGAGAGAGAGAGAGTATATGGACTAAAGACCACAAGGTTCAAACTGGACACTCCATTCCACTAAATAATGAGGTACAACTGGACACTCTGTTCCACTAACCGCCGTTGGCAATCTTTGTTTGAATCTATTAGCTGTACTGCGACTTATTTTCTGTCAATGAACACCGTAATAGGCGCATATCACCTGTCTCTCTTTATGTTTCACCTACGGCCGCAGCAGTAATAACCCTTGGGTATATTTGAAATTGGCGACGGAGGTGAGCTCGGCTGCCTCCCTCCTCCTGCACGCAGAGCAGAGATGACGCATTAAAAAAAAAACATGCAAGCTAATAAGGCAGCTGCTTAATCCTCCTCACGTGTAGCTGTGCTAGCTTAGCTAGCTAGCAGCTTGTGAACTGATGAAGAAACCAGGAGCCCTAGGCTAAGTTAAACACCGGAGTGGCGCGACGAGCATAGTATGTATAGTACCTTGCGCAGGCTCAACGTGCACGGCGAGAATGATGAAGCACGCCGCTGCCAGGATCGCCAAGAAGCGAACCAGCTGCAAGGAGGAGGGACGAGGCGCCTTCATTTTTTATCTCTCTTTTTGCTGTGCGCGGCTCTGTCTAGTATCTACACAGGCCGGTGTGCCTGTCGTCCCAAATCTTTGTGGATGTGCAATTGTGCATGCATCCGTGGTCTGTTCCTCTTCTATTTGTAGATCGCGCGGACTCGCGGTGAGGCCAGCGGCGGCGGCGGCTGCTGCTGCTTCGACGAACTGAAGGCACCGGATACTTGTTGCCGCTGATAGTGAGAGCCGTGCGTCGACGATTCTGCACCGTGCGAACCACGTTGCGATGACTGTGAATGCCCTACGCCGCTAGCTGAGCCACTCGGTCGGTCTAGGGACGATTCTGCACGCACCGCCACCTGCGGCTGCGGGCTGCGGCCAGCTCGGAAGCCGTCGTCGCCCCCCATCTTGAGCAGATGAGCACGGACAAAGCGACACTACCAGTGAGAGAGACGTCGGTGTGCTATTCCGAATTTTTAATTTTTAATCTTTTTCGAAGAAATTTTAAAACTAACCTTTTTTCAAAGAAATTTTAAAACTAACACGTTTTTTTTTAAAAAAAATAACTCTTTTGATCACAGACGCAGTAAAACTATCTCTTCTGGTCATGCTGTCCAGACAGACACGGCAAAAACACGCTGCATGATGGTGCGACAAGGCCACCACCGCGGCGGCTCTTGGACCCACCTTCTACTGACGTGGTGAGCGCTATCATGTCATGGATATCTTGACGCGGCCGCTCCAGGGCAACGATGACCGCCTAACAGCAATATAATAGCTGGTAGGGCAAGGAGCGCGATGGCTAGTGGTTGTCTAGGTCGGCCACTAGCAGCAGCGGCAGCGAGGAGCGGCGTGGGAGGGAAAGGGGAGGGCAGCGCCGGAAGAAGAGGAGGGGAAGCATGAGAGAAAGAATGCAATAATAAAGGGGTGAACTCTAAACTTGCTTGTCTTCTCGTTAAGTGTCTCCCTCGTATATATAAAGAGGCTACAATTTATAGCATCCGGTTTTAAGAACAAAACCCGATATACACAATATGTGAGCTCAGAAAGTAAAACCTCACGTATAGCTACAAATAAGGGCAATATCAAAAGACAATGCTTAATATATAACGTATTAGAACAAAGGATATAACCTTAGATAGTAAACAACGGAAAGACAACTCCGATCTTCAGGTGAAGACTCCAAATCCACAGGGATAACTGACTGGTTGATCACAGACCTAACTTCTTCAATCTCTAACAATCTGGTACTCGTCCGGGATTTTTTATCCAAATAATGAAAAGTAAAGCAAACGTAAGTGCATATCATACTCAACAATATAACATGAGTTTCATGAGGCTCAAAAGGATAAACAATGGTTTAACTGCGATTAGCTTTTAGTAAGTCATATTAATAAGCAGTTGAGTAGCAAAAAATTAAGCATAAGCCCTGAATAACCACATGATCATGTAAGCAAGAACAATAATCATTCGGTATTCTCAATATTATCAGTTTCATTAATGATCCACTATTCCGTAAGGGTCCAAAGCTGATTGTGACCATGAGCACGACTGATATATCAGTTTTACACTCTGCAGAGGTTGTACACTTTTATCACAAGTCATGACCCCATATGTCGTCACCTCTACCAAGGAAGTGAGGCAAGGTACACTACGAGCTTTTCCAAAGTCGCCTCTAACAAGTGTAGCCCGCTAGGTTTCCCCATCAATAAGCATGAACCCCCTTCAAGGAGTGACTAACAATAGACAAATATACTAACGTGCACCCTCTTGGCAGGCAGAGAACATACAGATCGGAGCCCCTCTTGTGCCTTATGGTAAGCTACTACGAGCTAGAAAGACTCATTCTATTAAGACAAGACTAGAGTCATATAGTCCTTGTGGTTGTACTGTAAGTCTCGTATTGTCACTTACAGATGAGTCCTTAGGGAGAGAAACTAGAGCACTATAAAAACGCAATGCTCCAACTCTCTTAAGCCAAGTTGCTAAAAAGTATATTTTACATATTTATTGCATATATCATTAATCAAATTACAGATCATTGTTATGTTGATACATCACTAGCATCATACTACCCGATTCATAAAACTCATGGTGCCAAGGTATAAGTTCAAAGCTACAAAATCTTTAAAGAAATCAAGGTAGACACATGCATATGCATTAAGTATAATTAAAATGAATAGACAAAAAGGAAGGTCTGATACTATACTTGCCTTAACTTGGAACTTTTTCTAGTCCTAGTCTTCCAAGGATTGCTTCTTGATCACCCACGCAAAGCTCACTGACTGGACATAATCACATAATACCATACAATCATTCACACAGTCATACACGAAGTAAATAAGAGCTATCCATTAGAACAATACACCAAACATAATGAACATCAAGCGAAAAGGTTTTAAAACTATTCTACATGTCACTACGAACACACAAACACGAATTGCATTGAAAACGGAGCTAAAATGACAATGATACGAATTAATCAAGTTTTACATTATTGAAATAATGAGATTAATGTAACCAGAAAGCATTCAATTTTAAATTTCTGAAAACATGTTGAACACTAGCACTATTGCATAGATAGTTTCGTAATGAATCCAACATAAGTTGAACGGGTCGAATCGGAGCTAAAACATAGATTTTGTAGGCATTTGAATGCAGTGGCAAAATTATAAATAACATAAACTATTTATGCATTAAATTAAATCAAAAATCCAGATTTTAAAAATCGGGCAGGGATCGTGGGTTAATTATCCAAAACTAAGGCGGCTCTTTAGCAAAACTGCCCGCGAAGGCGTATCTTCTAAACATGAGCATTGATCGGGTGATGGATGGACGAGAGAGCTTGGGCGAGTTGAGGTCGCCGGATCTAGCACGGCGGCGCCATTGCTGGCCGTTGCTGGACTTCACCGGAAAAGCATTTTTGGGCTCGATTTGCTTAGGGAAAGAAACGGGGACGGAGAGGAGGGAATAGGGATCTCACCTAGGGTGTTCTCGATGACAGAGAGAGCTCGGTGATGACACAGGGCTCGATGCGGTGGTTGTTTACTTCCTGCGCAGATCAGTGGCGGTGAGCGAAGAACAAAGAGAAAGAAAGGGCAACGGCAGGGGCTTGGAAGCTGCATCACCAGGACACGAAGGTCGTCAGCAGCTCGAAGACGGCGGTGAGGTGCAGGGACGAAGCCAAGAAAAAATTTAGGAGAGGCTGAACAAAAGTTGACGCTGAAATTAAAAAAAAGACGTCTTTTCGTCCGGATACCTGGAGCCTGCTGCAGACTGCGGCGTGCCCTCGTCCACCAGCGTTGTGCCTAGCTCCTTGCCCGTCGGTCCTGCCACCAATGCTCGCTTGCTTGCTGCACCTAGCTCCTTGACAGCCTGCCCGCTATGCTAGGCTGTTCATCTGTTGGCTGCGACACCTGGCTGCACGCTCGCAGCTTGTCCTGTCGCTCGGCTTCGCGACTAGACCTGGCTGCCCATCGGACGCCAATCGTGGCCCTGCTGGCTTGCCCCCGCACAGCCAGGAGCCAAT
This sequence comes from Coix lacryma-jobi var. lacryma-jobi, assembly GCA_009763385.1. Classification (NCBI taxonomy): domain Eukaryota; kingdom Viridiplantae; phylum Streptophyta; class Magnoliopsida; order Poales; family Poaceae; genus Coix; species Coix lacryma-jobi. The sequence goes on from CM019829.1 coordinate 125,389,044, forward strand.
GGCCCGTTGGTTGCGTCACGACGCAGTCGCGTCCGTCACCCACTAAGAACTGCGTGATGTCATGTGAAGGGGAAAGAACACTCTATAAAGACAGGTTGGGGCGTAGGGAAGAAACGCCCTATAAGGATGGGTTGGGATGGTGGACTGAGAACCGAGAAGTTAGAATTGGGTCTGGATAATTCTGTGTCTATTGGATTGCTTGTCTAATTAACAAAAGAGAACATCTTCTACTCTCAATAAATTTTAGCCCATTCTACCTTGTACATCTACAATCTCAGCTCATCCTACCTTTTATATTTAAGACTAAAATTTTAACAGGATACTATAAGGATTTCACGTAGTCGGTAGCGGTAGGAGGGGCTCGAGCCCCTCCCGCCCCACCGCTAGCTTCGTCCCTGGTGAGGTGGTAGATGGTGTGCGCGGCTATGGCAGCCGCGACTCCAGGCTTCAGTGAGATCCAAAGCTCAAGCGCATGGCGAAGCTAGGGCTTAGGGTGTCGCTTGGATGCAAAAAGGAGTGCGGGAGGTGGTGCTCGAGTTCTTATAGGAGCGATGGAGATCTTCTAAGACTGACTCCAACAAAAGACCCAAACCCAAAAATAGGTGATTCACAATGTTTTTGTATACCAGAAATATGCTCCAACAGAGGACCCAAACAAGAGACGCATTTTGCGTGCTTGCCGATAGGAGAGGCAAAAAAGAGTCGTCCTCGACGAGGATGCAAATCGGTCTGGCGCAGTGGTGGGCCCGCACACGCGACGGGGTACGACCGTCGCGGCCGCCGCTGATCCGTTTCCCGACAGCCATCTCTTCGGTGCGGCGACGAAGATCAACGCCGACGAGCGGAGATCAGCGCCGGCGAGCAGGGAGCGGGGCGCGGGGCTCCTCCTCGCCCGCGCCGCCGGAACTGCTCCTCCTCGCCCGAGCGGGGAGCGGGGCGCGGGGGCTCCTCCTCGTCTGCACCGGCGAGATCTGCAGCCACTGTGCTCGGAGGGGAGGGAGGAGTGGCGTCGTCGGCGAGATCTGGAGGGAGCCCGTCGCGCTCAGGGGAGGGAGGGAGTGGCGCCGCCGGCCAGATTCGGAGGGAGGTCGCTCAGGGGAGGGAGGGAGGACGGGGGAGGGACGGAGGGGCGCCGCCGTCGAGAGGGATGCCATCGTGAAGGAGGGGCGGCGCGAGGAGGACGGCCGCGACGCAGGATGCGGGGAGAGAGGAACGACGCAGAGAGAAATAAAGGTCTGCGCTCGGTTGGCTGTTGGAGAGCCCAAGATTTGGGTGTGGAACCCTTTTACTGTGCATGACCCAATAAATGAAATGAGTATCTGGTATGGGTCTCCACTGTTGGAGATAGTCTAAACTGAGAATCCCGTGATTCCAGACTCGGCAGTCGATCCCCAACGCGGCAGAGCCCGAGCCGGTTACGGTTGGAGGAAGACGTCGGCTGACTCGTGGGGTCGGTGCGTCAGCGAGAGTAGGAGCGGGGCCCGGTCATCAGTCGAACAGAGGGAGAAAGCGACGTCCTTGCGGGCTTGCGACCATGGAGAAGGTAGGCCTTGGCCCAAGGCGCTTGCTGGGTAGGAGGTGGGAGTGGGCTTCGCCACTCGGGCTTCAGCGACCTAGGTCGGCTTGTGACAGGGAGAGAGGTGGACTGTGGAAAGATGGGAGCCGGCTGGCTGTGCGGGCCTTCGCGCCTAAAACCGTGGAGAGGAAAGTTTTTCTTTTTCTTTTTCTTTTGTTTCAAAGCTCTTTTTCCAAACCATTTTTAGATCAATTTTAATCCATTTTGAATTTTGATCAAAACCACTCAGTGCATTAAACCATATGTACAACATGTATGCAAAAACAAGTTGCTACTTCCTATATTGAATTTTATTTTAATGAAAAGTATTATTTTCCTATGTTTCATGAGCACAAAAATTCATAAATTTAAGTCTATTTTGACAAATGCAAATTTTAGGGTGTCACACAATTGCTAATGGGCTCAGTCCAAGAGTCTATCCTCCTATCGAGGCTTGACCTATAACAGATGGGCCTATTGTCCCTTGCTGCTTTAACTAACATGTTGCCTTGTGTTGTCGTCTTTTGTCAGAGGTCGTAGAGCAACTCCAGCAGGGTCACCCAAATCAGAACCCCTACTTTTGATTTGGGTCCTGCCCCTACTTTTGTTGGCTCAAATTTTTGCTTTTACTCAACAACTCCTAAATTTGAGCCCCCAAATCTATTCCAATAGAGAATGACAGACATGACCCACTCGTCATTGTCTATTTCCTCTTCCTCGGTCTTTCTTCTTTCTCTGTACGCGAGGGAGAGAGACGCACTGTGCTTACGCCATGGCCAGGCGGTGCTTGAGCTTAGGGAGGCGGCCATCGGCACATCCGCTCACTGGCACCCGAGGGTTGGGGAGGAGCATCCGGGACAAGCCAAGGAGTACGTCGTGCTTGTGCCATGGCCAGGCCGTGCTCCATCCGGGGGAGGCGGCCACCGGTAGATCCATCCATCGATGCTCGAGGTCTGGGAGGAGCGGGCAGGCCGGGGAGGACGAGTTGCGCTCACGCCATGGCCAGGCGCCGCCGCTCGCCGAGGGATGCAGGCAGCCACCACGTCTGCTCGATGAAGGTGTCCTCGCCGGAGAGGAGGGGGTTGTGCTCACAGGGGGGAGGGGGAATGCGCTTGCTGGCAACGGAGGAAGCTGTGGGGGCTCCTTTCCGTGGGATCCTTGGCGGGGGCGGTGCTTCTCTTGCACGACGACGACGACGAGAGGAAGTGCGGGAAAGTATGGTTCGACGGGAGGAAATAGGGATAAGGGCCGAGCTATTGGCCCAACAGGGATGAGGTTTGAGGGAAGAATCTGAGAACCCACCCAAATTTCAGGACCCTAGTAGGAACCTGCTGAAGCTCATTTTTGGGCCTGCTGGAGTTACTCTTAGAGCAACTCCGGGCACCCAAATCAGAACCTCTAATTTTGATTTGGGTCCTGCCCCTACTTTTGTTGGCTTAAAATTTTGCTTTTACTCCAATAGCAACACCTAAATTTGGGCCCCCAAATCTATTCCAGTAGAGAATGACAGAAGGGACCCGCTTGTCATTGTCTATTTCTTCTTCGTCTTTCTTCTTTCTCTGTACACCAGGGAGAGAGACGCATTGTGCTTGCGCCATGGCCAGGCGGCGCTTGAGCCTAGGGTGGCGGCCATCGGCACATCCGCTCACTGGCACCCGAGGGTTGGGGAGGAGCATCCGGGACAGCCATGGAGTACGTCGCGCTTGTGCCATGGCCAGGCTGTGCTCTATCCGGGGGAGGCAGCCACCGGTAGATCCACCCATCGATGCCCGAGGTCTGGGAGGAGCTGGGCAGCAGGCCAGGGAGGATGAGTTGCGCTCATGCCATGCCCAGGCGCCGCCACTCATCGAGGGATGCAGGCAACCGCCACGTCTGCTCGATGAAGGCGACCTCGCTGGAGAGGAGGGCGTTGCGCTCACCGGAGGGGAGGAGGACTGCGCTTGCCGGCAATGGAGGAAGTTGTGGGGGCTCCCTTTCATGGGATCCATGGCGCCATGGCGGGGGCGGTGCTTCTCTTGCAGGACGACGACGAGAGGAAGTGCAGGGAAGTATGGTTCGGCAGGAGGAAATACGTATGAGGGCCGAGCTATTGACCCAACAGAAATGAGGTCTGAGGGAAGAATCTTAGAGCCCACCGAAATTTCATGACCCTAGTAGGAACATGCTAGAGCTCGTTTTTTTTATCTGAGCTCTTAGGGGTCTGCTAGAGTTGCTCTTACACTCCTCTTACTCACCATGACATGAACCTTTCTGGACACCGTGGGACCCAAACAACAATTAGTGCGAGATGCTAGGTGGCCAAACTGGTCCGACCATTCCAAGAGCCAACCCTAGCTGTTATGGCAACCAGCTAGTCCGACGTTTTCTTCACAAGTAGTCCGACACTTCCCTGGCGCTGAGGTAGTGCCAGATCCAATTAAAATACCCATATTAAGCCATGGACCTCTATCATGCTTTGAATGGAAAACTTATGAACTTCTCAATAAAGTATCGTCAGACTGCCTGTGGACCGAATGCTGGGTTTCGATGAGTTTGCGCTCAAAGATCGGTCTTGTGCATGGTGGGTCTTGTGCATGGTGGATCCATGCCCTATCTATTGTAGATGTCTTAGATTAGAAGTACACCATGCACAAGACAGTGCAGCACAATGATTCAGGAGCCGGAGTCGCGAGCGAGGCTCACACCCTAATATCAATATATATATAATCAAAGGCAGCAGACTGTGTGACTAGTGATCGATGAATGATTGCGTCTCGAGACTCCAAATTAAACTATCTAGGATCCTTTCTGATTAGGCTTTCGGCACTGCGCTATGTACCTGCAGAATCTTAAATCCGCTGCTCCAGGCTGCTTCGTACTGTACTGTAAAGAGAGTGCGGCACACTCCACACTCCACACTCCTGAATGCTTTTGCTAATTGATTGCTGGTCTAATCCGTGCTAAGGTGTGACAACGTATGCATCGAGACCCAAAACTCCAAACACCATCATATGTACAGTATTCTCGAGAGGCAGGAGCTTATACAGTAATTTAATCATATAATAATCATATAAACATTCAGGATAATATGAGAGGAGTGGTCAGTGAAGTTCAAGATGTCAGTACTGATTGTGATCAAATTTGCACTCAACCTTCTCAGGAAATTTCTTCAAAGCTGGAAATGGATCTGGATTTGCAAAAAGACAAGAAAAATGCAGCTAGAAAGCAATGGGGGCCTATCTTGCCTATGAGGAGAAGTGCTAGGAACATTGATAATGGGAAAACTATTCAGGACAAAGCCCAGGAAGTTAAAAGAAAGTGGAACCTTGATGATCAGAAAGGTACAAAAAAAACTCCAAAATCTCTAAATTTAATTTCAGTTGCGAGTAAGATTGATTTAGATATCTTGGATGGAAATCCTGCAGTTATAGATAGAATGTTGGAGCTTGATAGTAGCAGGAATGCTGCTAGCAAGGCTTGTTGTTCTTTTCCTAGTTGTAAAGTAGAGTGTTCTAAATCTGGAAACAGTCAATATGATGAAACTTCTGCTAGTGGTAATTTAGATTCTCCATATCTGAATGATCATGATGGAAATCCTGATCAATCTGAAGATTTTCTAAATGACCATGGAAAAGGTTGGTCAGTTGTAGGTCCTAGGAAGAAGAATAAAAGAAAAAAATGATAGGTATGTTTTGGAATATTAGGGGGTTAGGAAAAATTGATAGAATCCCTGCTCTTAGAAGTAGAATCAGGGATCATCATTTAGATTTTATAGGTATTATGGAAACAAAAAAAGGAAAACTAGTTGAAGGTTTATTAAAGTCTCTATCTCAAAATATTCCTTTTAAGTGGTGCCATTTAGAGGCTAATGGCTCTGCAGGAGGAATCCTGTTTGGAGCTAATGAAGACCTATTTAATGTTGTAGTTGGGGATATTCATAATTTTTCTGTTAGTATTATGATGACCTGTAAGAGAACTGGTTTTGCATGGAAATTAGTTATTGTTTATGGGCCTGCTTATGAGGAGAGGAAACAAAGTTTTTTAGATGAACTAGAAGAGGTTATGGTCAGTTGGCAAGGCCCTGTCTTAATAGGAGGAGATTTTAATCTAGTTAGATTTGTCTCTGATAAAATTAATGGTGTTATCAATCATAAATGGTCTGATCTTTTCAATGTTTGGATAGATAGATGGGGGTTAGTTGAGTTAAACGCTAGTAATAAAAAGTTTACTTGGACTAACAATCAAACTCCCCCGATCTTAGCTAAAATAGATAGACTTTTTGCTACCACAGCCTGGGAAGCTGCTTTTCCTTTAGTTAGTATCAAGGCGTTGGATAGACTTCCTAGCGACCATAATCCTTTACTTCTTAATTCAGGTGACAATGTAAGTTTTGGGAAAAAACGTTTTCGGTTTGAAAAATGGTGGCTGGAGAAGGACTCTTTCAAGGCTGTAGTAGAGAAAGCCTGGAACACTCCTTGTCAAGCTAGATCCAATATAGATAGATGGCAATTTAAAATTAGGACTTTTAGAAGAATGGTAAGAGGCTGGGCTGCCAATGAGGTGGCAGATATGAACAAATCTAAAGTTATTCTCTCGGAAAGGTACGGTTTAGATTTTTGAACACCTGTTAGAATCTAGAGAGCTTAGTTTAGTGGAGGCTCTGGAGTATAGAGAGGTTGAGAAGGAGTTAGCAAATATTTGGACTTTAGAAGAGATTAAAATAAAACAAAGATCTAGGGATAGAAACCTAGTAGAGGGAGATAGAAATACGGCTTACTTTCATCAATAGCAAATTATAGGAGTAGGAAGAAAAGGGTTGAATGCCTAGAAGGGCCTTCAGGATTAGTTTCTGACCAAAAGGGGATGATGCACATAGCAGTAGACTTTTATAGAAAGTTGTTTGCAAAAGAAGAAAACCCAGGAGTTAAGCTAGGTACAAATTTCTGGGATCAGCAAGATCTGGTTACAGGGGAGGAAAATGCTGCTTTAGAAACCCCCTTCTTGGAATCTGAAATTAAGGAAGCTATTTTCAGCTGCTATGCTGAAGGTGCTCCTGGTCCAGATGGTCTCCCCTTTCTCTTTTATCATAAGTTTTGGGACCTCGCTAAAATAGATTTAGTAGGCATGTTTGATGACTTTTACAGAGGTGCCCTGGATCTGTATAGGTTGAATTGTGCTTTGGTTACTTTAATTCCAAAAGTGGGAGAGGCCACCAACATGAAACAGTTTAGACCTATAAGTCTTCTGAATTGTAGCTTCAAGATCTTCTCTAAAATTCTCACACTGAGACTGAGCAATATTGTTCATAGAATTGTGGCTCCTAACCAATCGGCCTTTATTAAAGGAAGATATATTTTTGAAAGTGTAGTGACAGCCCATGAAATTGTCCATAGTATCAATAAAACTGGGGAACCAGGAGTGGTTCTCAAGCTAGATTATGAGAAAGCTTATGATAGAGTGAACTGGTCCTTCCTCTTTGAGTTATTGCAGGCTATAAATTTTAGTCCAAAAGTTATTAGCTGGATTCAACAAATAGTTATGGGAGGCTCTATAAGCATTTTGCTCAATGAGGAAGATAGTCCTTATTTTAAGGCAGGAAAAGGGCTTAGACAAGGAGATCCCTTATCTCCTTTCCTTTTTAACTTGGTAGGAGATGGGTTATCAAAGATGTTAGTTAAAGCCACATGTAGAGGTTTAATATCAGGCCTGCTAAGTGAGTTTAAGCCTGGGGGTATAGTGTCTTTGCAATATGCTGATGGCACTATTTTATTCGCTAAAGCAGAGGGATCAGTCTTGTTAAACTTAAAATGCGTTCTAATGTGGTTTGAGCAGGTGTCGGGGATGAGAATTAACTTCCATAAAAGTGAACTAGTCCCTTTAAATCTGGATGAGGAGGAGGCACACAATTTGGCCCATGTTGCATCCTGTCTGTTAGGATCTTTTCCTATTAAGTATTTAGGCGTCCCTCTCCATTATGACAATCTAACTAGGGAGGATATTCAGCCCTTGGTAGATAAAATTCTGGGAAAGATAGCTGGGTGGAGAGGAAAGTTACTTTCTCTAGCTGCTAGAGCAACTTTAATCAAAAGCTGCCTCTCAAGTATCCCTGTCTATCTCCTATCCTTTATCAAGTTCCCAAAGTGGGCTATCAAGATTCTTAATACCCATATGGGGAACTATCTCTGGAATGATAGTGCTGAAAATCATAAGTACCATTTAGCTAATTGGGATTTAGTGTCTATGTTGAAAGACTATGGTGGGCTAGGTCTTCCTAATCTTCGAGACCTCAATATTAGTTTACTGGCCTCATGGATTAAGAGATATAAATCAGATAAGGATAAGCTCTGGAAAGAGCTGATAGACTTCAAGTATAATACTGCTCATCCTAACTTTTTCAGTCTGATATGGTAGGAGCGTCTGCATTCTTTAAGGGAGTCATGTGGGCAGCTCAGGCAGCAAAAATGGGGTATAGGTGGAAAGTTGGAAATGGTCGCAAAATTAGGCTGTGGGAAGATAATTGGCTTGGTTCCTCTAGTTTAGCTATTCAGTTCTTCCCTCTTTATAGGATAGTCAATGAGAAAGGAAAAACTATAGCTGATTTATGGGATGGTGTCAACTTAAAGTGCACCTTTCGTAGAAATGTTTTTGATATTCTTTATCAAAGCTGGCTAGAAGTAGTGGAGCTAGTTGCCTCAGTACAACTATCAGAGGAGGAGGATGAGTTACTTTGGCAGTTTTCCTCTAATGGCATTTACTCCTCTCAATCTCTATATAAAATTATCAACTTTAGAGGGATTAAACCGGTCCATGTTTCAGCGGTTTGGGGGATTAAAATTACGCCTAGAGTTCATTTCTTTCTTTGGTTAGTTATACATAATAGGGCTTTAACTAGAGATAATCTAGCTAAAAGACGTAAAGTAGAGGATGAGTCTTGCCTTTTTTGTACAGAGAAAGAAACTATTCAGCATCTGTTTTTTGATTGTGTTGCAGCTAAACAATGTTGGAAGTGTGTATCAGAAGCTTTAGGTTATGAAGTAGGAGGGAATTTTTTAGGTATTGGTAAATACTGGCTAAGCCATAAAAGATTATGCATTGTTAATATAGTCTCTTCGGCTGTTATATGGGCTATTTGGAAACTTAGAAATGACCTTTGTTTTCAGAATATTGGATGGAGAAGTATGGAAATGCTTCTTTTCAGGATTATTGGTCTTCTCCAAAATTGGATGGTGCTCTGTCCAGTCGACAACAAGAGCAATTTGTTGGAATGCATCGACAAGATCAAAGTAACAACAAGAACGACATTCTGGCTACCCGGGGGGGGGGGGTCAAGACACTGCTTGAAATTTCATAGAGGTGACTATCAAGCTAATGGCTGGGGAGAAGATCTGTCTGGTTTTGCTGAACCTGCTCTGACGAAGAAGGTGGCGTGGTGGAACATGCTGAATCACACTATGGATGCTATCTAGTTTGGTTTTTGTCCTGAGATGGTTAAGTTTTTTTTTGAGGGAACTGGAGGGGCCTAAGCCCCTGCAGGAAATGTATTGAAAGAAATTTTGTGATCAGTTACAGAAGTACAAAAACAAAATCAAAGGCAAAAACAAGGTAGCTAAAGGCAGCCTCTAAGATACATAGAAAGAGTTAAAGAAAATGGAGCCATTTAGGCATTCAGTAATAGATTTTGGTTCCATTGTGCAAATAAAGTGGAGTTATCAGCTCTGACACGAAGAGAGACTAGTTTCAGTTCCTTGAAGAAATTATCCCTGCAATCTTGCATGGACCATTGATTATTGTTGAAGATCATTTCATTTCTGGCCTTCCAAATCGTCCAAGCCATGATAATACATGCTATCATGAAAAATTTATTCTGTAATTGATCCCTGATGGCATTGACATTCTGAAAAGAATCACCTCCTTGAACTGTCTGAATATTAATGATGCCCCAGCATTGTTGTGCGAATGGGCAATCCCAAAACAGATGGTCGACCGTTTCTTCTTCACCATGCAGACATATGGCACAGTCATATGAATCAAGATGCATTCTTTTCCTCCTTAATATGTTCCTTGTACTCAGACGATCCATTAACAAGAGCCAAAAGAATACCTTATGTTTTGGTTGGCAGTAGGATTTCCAGAGCCATCTGATGGCAGGTTCAATGATTTGGTGCCCCATTATCTTCTTGTAAGCCTTTGTTGGTTTAAATGTTGTTGCTCCTCCGTAAGCCCAAATATCTTTGGAGTTTTTAGCTAACATTCCAGGATTCAGTAGCTGCTGCATACTGCCCAATTGCTCATATGCTACTTGGGAGAGTGGCAGATTAAACAAATCACTAGTATGATTGGAGTTGAGGGCTGTTCTGACACTGCAATATTTGTTCTTAGCAAATGAAAATAGATGTGGGTGCTGAATCCGTAGTATTGGTGATGTCCAGTTGTCAGACCATAGAAGACAAGTTACTCCATCCCTTAATTGAATGTTGGCCATTCCCTTGAATTCCTGTAATGATTTTAGGATGTCTCTCCACCAGAATGACCCCTTCTTTACTGTGCCTGGAAGTCTTCCATTTCTATAATGCTTTTCCCATATTAGATGCACCCATGGAATGTCCATTCTGTTAAAGAACTTGTCCAGATTCTTCATAAGCAGAGCCCTGTTTTGTACTTCCAGGTTGATGATCCCCAGTCCTCCTTCTTCCTTGGATTTGCATACCATGTTCCAAGCTGCCTTTGGTCTAGTGTTTCCATTTATATCATTCCCTCTCTAGAGGCATCTCTTTCTGTACTTATCTATTTGTTTGATCACAGCCTTTGGAAGCTCAAGGGTACACATATAGTAGGTAGGAAGGGCAGACAATACTGCATTAGTCATCTGTAATCTCCCAGCTTGATTGAGTAGGGAAGACACCCCTCCTAACCTCCTCTCACATTTGCTTATCAAAGGCATGAATTCAGCAATTCTTGGTTTTGTGGTGCCCAGGGGAAGTCCAAGGTATGTAAATGGGAGTGTGCCTTTGGAAAATGTCCTTGCTAGTAGATCCAGTTTATCCTCTGATATGTTGATTGGTAGCATCATGGACTTTGAATAATTTGCCTATAATCCCGTTGATTCAGAAAAGTTCTGCAGAACAGTTTTTAGAAAGAAGAGCTGCCTGGGATCTCCTTCCATGATAATAAGTGTGTCGTCTGCATATTGTATCACAGGAAAGTCATTGCCTTGTTGAAGTGGAATTGGTGGTATTAGAAGTCCCATATCTTTTGCTCTATTTATCAAGACTTGCAGTAGGTCAGCAGTTAAAACAAATAGGAGTGGTGACAAAGGGTCGCCTTGTCTGACCCCTCTTTTGCATTGAAACCTTTTGCCAGGTACTCCATTGAGTAATACAGAGGAGGAAGCAGATTCTAGAATATTTTTCACCCATGAAATCCATCTTTCCCCAAAGCCATGTGCTTTCAGGATCCCAATGATTGCCTTGTGTTCCATTTTATCGAAGGCTTTTTGAAAATCCAATTTCAAGATGATGATTTCCTTCTTTGACTGATGGCAAATGTGGATGTATTCAAAAGCCCAAGCCAGACAATCTTGAATAGTCCTTGTTTTAATGAAACCATACTGGTTTGTATGAATTAGTGGGATAACCAACCTCTGCAGCCTGTTTGCAAGCATCTTTGTCAGGAGCTTTATTGATGAATTCAGCAGTGATATGGGCCTGTAGTCATTGACTAACTGAGGAGTCTCCACTTTCGGAATGAGTGTTATGTATGAAGAGTTTATGCTCTGGAGGCAGCAATTGTTCTGGTAAAAGGAGTTACAAAGGTTGTAGAAGTCATTTCTGATAACATGCCAAGTAGCTTTCATGAATTCAATGTTGAAACCATCTGGGCCTGGTGACTTGAAATTGGGCAGTGCTTTGATAGTTGAATCAATCTCTTCATGGGTAAATTGATTTTCTAGGACCCTTAAATTATCCCTTCTTTGGATTAACACTGCTGGATTGATTGTGAATCCCATAAACTCAGAAACACCCATTCTATCCTTAAATTCCTGCCAAAGAAGTTCTTCTTTATCTTTATGATGATGTACAGTTATTCCTTCTCTTGTGGAGAGAGTGGTGATCAGCTTTCCTCTATGCCTGATGGTTGCATTAGCATGGAAAAAGTGGGTCCCCGCATCACCTAACTGAACCCATTTGACATTTCCTCTTTGTCTCCAATAAGTTCTTTGCTTTTGAAGCAGCTGTAAAAGATGTTCTTCCAAAATTTTATGGAAGTTCCATTCCTGAAGACTGAGATCTCTGAAGTCACTTAGGTACTCAAGGAAGTGAATAATGAGCCTGACATTGCTGATTGTTGTTTTTAGGTTCACGAAAGTTCTTTGCCATTGCTTTATACCATTTCTCAAAATTTTGAATTTAGCAGTGACGATTTTGGCACTATCATTGGTGTTTGGATGGAAATCCCATCTATCAGTAAGAACCTGCTGAAACCCATTTTGTTTAAGCCAAAAATTCTCAAACCTAAAGATTTTGTTTGTAGGTATAAGGGTGGAGATGAGGACCACACAAGGACAGTGATCAGAGGGTATCATATCAAGGGCAGAAGCAGAAGTGGAAGGAAAGGAGATGGTCCAGCTACTAGAAGTGAACACCCAATCTAGCTTTTCCATAAGAGGAGGTGATTGTTTATTAGACCAGGTGTACTTTCTTCCTTGCAAAGGGATTTCAGTGACACCCAGACTGCTAATGGCAGTGTTAAATCTGAGCATGTCGTTAATATCGCCCCCTGGCCTATTTCTGTCCTCATTTCTCCTTATTAGGTTGAAGTCACCTAGAATCATCCAGTCATTTTCAGGGTTCATTTGCTGACTCTAGAACCAAGTCAAGAACATATTTCTTCCTTCAGTTGTGCAAGGTGCATATACTGTGGTTAGGGTCCACCTGCTATTGTTATGCCTAGAACAAAACTCCATCGTGAGGTCGAAGTTGCTTTCTGAAATTCTGATAGCAGAGAACATCGCCCCTTTCCATATGACTATTATGCCTCCTGATGCTCCCATCGAGGGTACAAAATCAAAACAGTCAAAGGCAATGGGGCAAAATTTCCTGATAAATGTGAGGTCAAAGAATTCCTTTTTAGTCTCCTGCAAGCAAACAATGTCACACTGTGCTTCTAAAATTTTGTTCTTCACTGCATCCCATTTCCATGAAGAGTTAATACCTCTTACATTCCATGACATAACTTTCCAACTTCTAACTTGATTTGAGTCCATTAAACCAGATGTAAAAGAGAACGATAACCTGACAAGTGCTTAACACTGCCATTACAGTTTACAATCATGTAACTGTTACAAAAAACTCTAACAGATGAACACCTGTTACACCCCAAAATATCCATGCTTATCATTGGACTAGTTATGCGTTGCTTGCACTCTGATCCATGTTGTCATCCATGGCCTTGCTGTCCTTCTGCGATTTGGCTTTCTTCCTTGCCACTGGACCCTTGTTCCTTCCTGTCTCCATTAGCTTTCCATCCTCCAGATCCTCCTCCTTCATACTGCAAAACTCAGTATCCACTAGTGGTGTGAGCCTTTTGGGTGACTTTCCTTTCTTGATGTGGTCTTTTTCAACCATGCTGTCATGACTCTCACTAGCAGCATTTGCTTTAGCCCCTAGACATCCATTTTCATCTGCATCACATGAATCTTCTAACAAGCCTGCCGCTCCTGAAGCAAGGAACTTTTTTGTCCAATCAAAGCTGTCTTTATTAGTCAGGTTTTCCCAGAGCTGAATAGATTTGTTGATCCTCCTATTGATCTCAATATCTCTGATTGTTGACCCCCACTGATTTTGTGGCATCAGTGTCATCCCAATCTGTAGGTGTTGATTGATTATCCCCTGGTCTGCATTCAGAATAGCCTGATTCTCTTGATCATCCTGCATTTGTATATCTTGCAACTCAGGCTGCATCAATACCTCATTCTGAGGTGCATTTTCAGCCTCCTGTTCATTGGCTAAAGCCAATATGTTGTCTAGCTGCATTCCATCTGCCATATCCATTAAGTCAATCTCAGCATGATTAATAGGAAGGTGATTGTCTTGCTGATCTCCCTGTGGTATATTCAGAAACCCCTCTTCCCCAGGACCCACTAACTGATCAGGATCAAAGTTATCCTCCTCTTCTTCCATGTTAACATTTTCTTCCCCTATCAGATTGTCAAAGGGTATTTCTTCCCCTAGGACATCTGGAACCTGAGGAATAGGGAAAGCATTGGCAAGTTGGTGTATGTCTTCATCCACCTGTATGATGGCCTGGTCTAAGTTTTGCAGTTGCTGCTGTAGAGGCATATGCTGCTCCACTTCTTCAACCCGATCGTTTATCTCAATGAGGTCATTGTTGGGTGGGATTGCTGGATTGATTATAACCTCCTGAGGATCATGAACAGGATTGTTCAAGTCAGGTAAACCATTTGCCTGATCATTTGCTTGCAAATTCAGATTGATCTCCAGAGGTACTTGCTGCTGTTGGGCTTGTTGGGCCAGTGGTGGTTGATTCTGCAGGGCTGGTAGGGCCGGGATCTCATCAGGCCAGGCCGGCCACTGATCCCATGGGTTCACCTGTTGTGGGAGAAACAGGTTTAGGTTTAGATTTCCTTCCTCCTGGTCATTCAGTTGTTGCTCCTGCCCTTGTCCCTGCTGCTCCTGTTGTTGACCCTCATGCTGTTGATTACCTTGTCCTTGATTTGGAAGATCAGGATTAACCGGCTGGCCTAGTCCAAAGAAATCAAAAGGGACATGATCTCCCATTTCAAGTTCATCTGGGACCGGGTCTTCCTCAGGTGGACCAACTGCAATGTCATTGTGCTGCATTATCTCACAGTGGGCAGTCCAGGAATCTCCATGCATATTGGTTGAGTCAGAGTAAACAATGAAATGTGGTATCTCCTGCAATCCAGTTACCCTAACCCGAGCCATGACACATCCAGGGAAATCATCACTGACCTCATAAAGGATCAATCTGCCAAAATCACTAACTGCATTCTGAATGTGCCGCTCAGTTTTGTAATCTTCTGGGAAACTCAACAGCATAATCCAGCATTCTTCATTAAAATAAACCCTTCTATGGTTTCTGCCTTCATTGTGCTTAACAAACGATATGTTCACATTGCCAAAGGGCATTGGGCTAAGATTGACCATATTATCCCGCTCATAAGCATGCCTGAACCTAACGTAAGCCTGACCCAAGTTGCAAGGATAAATCCCTCTCGGATGCATTCGTCTCTGAAACAAGAACTGCCTGACTAGATCTCTTACAGCTCCAAAGTTGAGAGGGTTACCGGGTAGGGGATCAAAGGTGACGATTGCCAAATCCTCATTGTTCGCCGGTGGGTGCGAAGGTGCCACCGCTCTGCTCATGAACACTCTGCCCGGCACATCAATCCAATGGAAGTTGTTTGGTGTGAATGGCTCAGGATCAGCCCTCTGGAACGCCATCACCGACGTGGACTGATCAAAACGATGTCCCTCCTGCTGGGCAAGGTGAAGCTGGATACTGGGGTCTTCACTAGAGCATGGAGGGAAAGGCGAGGAAGCGGAAGGAGCGAGGGAAAGGAGCAGGGGGTCGGGAGAAGAAGAAGAGGGAATAGTGTTGGGCTCCGCCGCCGTTGGGACTTGGTGAGCATTAAACATCCTAGTTTTCTTTTTCGCGGCCCAAGTCCCCTCGAGCACCAACGCTTCGGCCATTTCATTGAAAGATCTGAAAATTGGTGGGCTCGATGAACTCGGCCCACCATTCCCCATTCTGAACCAGCTAGTTTGCTGTTGATTGGCCTCCAGATTTTTACATTTACTACCTACCTTGGTCGTAGTTATCTTTTTGGAGCAGTTGACCTCAATATGTCCCCAGCCCTTGCAGCCTAGACACCTAATAGGTCTAAAGCAGGTTCCTCTGCCATGACCAGTCGTTAGGCATCGAGGGCAGATAGCTGTCGGGGGGCGATTAATAACAGCATAATCTCCCGGAGATTTCCTGGTCGGGGCAGCGGTGGAAAAAGTCCTAGGATCCGATTGACCAATTTTGAAACTGTTTGACCCCAACGAGTTGGCCATGGCTCCGGCGGTCGACGGAGCCGTCGCAACACCGCGGAGAGATGAGCGAGGAATAGGGACCGCATTGGCGCCAGTGAGCGGTGACGAATTAGTAGCAGGAGTATTGATGAGCAGAGGCAAAGGGCGCAGGGGAACAACATTAGCTCCCGTAAGAACCTCAGGAGGAGATTTGACGGCATCAGCAAAAGTCTTGCTCCCGTGGATGAACGTACTGGGGAAGGGTTTGTCTTTGGAATCGGATTTCTTGTACTGGACAGGCTTCCATGAATGTGCTTCTTCTTTTTGGAAGAGCGCCAGCTCCCTTCGCCAATTGGGCCCCCCGCTGCTCCAGAGATGGAGGGTGAAGTGAAAAGCTTCACAAGAGTATGATCGAAGATTGAACAAGAACAGGCCAATGCACCTAGCGGAGACAAAGAACTTAAAGGTTCTATTCAGCAAGTGTGAGACATAGAAGAATTTGGCAGAACCTCCAAAGGTGGCTTGGAGCATTTGAGCCACCGTGGAGCAATCAAGGCGGAACTTGCACCGTCCAAAAGCAGCTACGAGTGCAAAGGAAGAAGGACTAGGGACGGGGGCAGTTACAGGCAGACCGAATCGATGCAAAATCTCCTTCTGGAATTGCTCTCCCCTAGCGAAGGAGAGCCCAGGAAGTGCCATGAGAACACTTCAAGGTCAGCGGCAGGAGGCGAGCATGACTTACAGGGGGGTTGTCCAGAGCGCAGCCCAGGCTGTGCACCACCGGGGCTGAGGTGCTGACGAGGAGACGACTTGGACCGTCATCTCTTACAGATCATTTCGCCTCCTCGCGGGCCTCCTCGGCGCCTACGTGCTCCGCAACCCGGCGGCGGAGGCGCCCCTGGGGCTCCCCCGCGGCGACGCCTTCGACCGGGTGCTGGTCCTCGCCGACCGCAGCTTCTACGCGGACGGCGCGCTCACAGCGGGGATCCGGAGTTGCTCAACTATATTCAAAGACAGTACATGTATACATATAAAGGAGCCGGATCATTGACGGCCAAGGAACTCTAACTGAAGCCTACAATTTAGGATCAGCAGAGAGGAAGAAGGAGCACGAGCTCCACTAGCCGGTCTGAGATGGTTAAGTGAGGAAGAGTGTCTTGCTGTTCTCGTTTTTTAAGTTTTTGAACTGTTATGAATTGCCCAGTCCAGGAGGACGTGTTGTGGGCTAACTCTGCGCTGTAAAAGATTGTTGGTCTTTTGATCTTAATTGAAAGGCCGGGGCGTTTGCCCTTGAACTCTAAAAAAAAATGGTCTTTTCTCCGGCTCCTCTCCGTCAAACACGGCTAGCTAGCTTGTCCCTCTCTTATATGTACTTAAAACTAAAGCAAAGGTGATTTGCAGCTTTAGTTTCGTCTTTTGTCTTGATCGCTGCACAGTTGGTACGGTCGTCTATTTATTAATTTATTAGTGGAAGAAGTGTCAGTCGCGATATGATACGGTTGAACATAATAGATCCAAAGCTTGCTTTCAGTACCGTTCCCTATTGTATTTTACTCTGAATAAAACTGAATGCAAGTTTTATTTTTGGTTTGGTGGGAGGGGACAACTCCAAAATCGTTGTCAAATGTTTCCTTGGAAGATTCTTTGGATACGCGTGTAGTACGGCGTATCTGCACAAACCAGAACAGTAGCGCATTTAACGTGTGGTGGAGAATCCTGCCGAAACCATTCTGTGAAAGCAGCGTGAGAAATCGGTGAAGTCTCCATTCAAAGTCTCCGCATGAATTGTGTGGACTGCTCCTTAGGCACTCACAATGCATGCTCTACTTAGAGTCTAAGTCTATTTATTATCTCGAAGCTATCATAGACTTGGAGTCTAAATAAGACTTGGAGTCTTGCTTTTTTACCCTCTCTCTTCAATAACTACGCTGCCACATCAGCAAAATACAATAAATAGAAGTGTAATAAATAGGTTTAGACTCTATGATAGAGTCTGCATTGTGAGTGCCCTTATTAAAAAAAATTTGTGTGGACTGCGTGTGAAAATGACACCAATAACTAGCATAGCTAGTTACTCCCTCTGTTCCAAACTATAATTCGTTTCAACTTTTCTAGATATAGAATTGTACATAGATATATACTAGACACGCAATCTCTACAACTAAAAAACACTAAATGTCCAGGTCTACCAGGCATGACCAAAGCTCCCTACTCCATGATATGCGACTACCGTCTTTTCTCCACCCCTCATATGCCACTTTTAAAACCAGTGGCGGACCTAGCTTTTTACCTCTGGGTATGCGTAGCAAAAAAAAAATTCTTACCCAATTCGGTAAACCATATACAATTCGGTAAAACCATATTCTAATTCGGTAAATTTATATTCGAAACCATATAAACTGTTCAAATAAAATACAAAATACTTCAAAATAAAGCCATATAAGAGACTTACAATATTACTTGTTGATCCGTCGCTTTCTCAATAACATGAATGTCTCAATTATATCATCTTCATCAACTTGGAAGAAAATATCCCGCTCAATAAATGTTTGTAGACAACCATCCAGAACAATATCACCTAGCTTATTCCTTGATTCTGTTTTCACTATAACCAATGCAGAAAATACCCTTTCAACACTTGCAGTTGCCACCGGTAAAAGCAATACCAATTTAAGAAGCAAGTACACCATATCATACACTTTGTGCCTATTTGTTTGAACAAGCTTAACTGAGAGATCAACAATGTTGTCTAGACCATGGAAGCGTTCATCTCGTTTCATGTCATCAACATAATTATCAAGTTGCAATTCTAGTTGTAGCAAATTGTTGTTGTTGAAGTCATTAGGATAAATTTCAGCCAATCTACATAACTTTTTTTGCATCAAATGCATCAAAGGACTTGGAAGGACTAAAGGCTGACATACAAGAGAGTAGTTCCATGTTGATCTCATCAAACCGATTATCAAGCTCTTGACTAATTTGATCAATTACACCAATGTACACTTCTCTTCTAAAATGGTCATCATTTGTTTGGTTTCGGGCACAGGCATACCTTGCTAATTTTCCATAAGGCACATAAGCACCTTGCATAGCAGGAACTTCGACACCATTTGCAATAAAAAGAAGTGACCTTCTTGAGAAAATTATCCCAACCATCAGACCTCAACTGTTGCATTCTGCTCTTTGCCAAATTAACAAGTGAGATTGCATTGAGAATATCTTGATCCCTTCTCTGCAAACATTCGGATAACTCATTTGTGTATCCAAGAATAACATACATTAGGCGCACAAACAAAACAAACTCAAAGGTTTCAAATGCTCCAAGTACAAAATGAATCATCTTCCAATCATCCTTATGTGCAATATCAACACCAAGTTCAATGAGCACATCATGAATTGAGGAATACATAGTGATGATGCTACATATAGTTTTGTAATGCGAGCCCCAACGTGTGTCACCAGGCCTAGACAAACCCATCTCTTGATTCAATCCACTCCCTGATTCAAGCTCACCACACTCTAGTGATTTCTTGACATTCTAAAGCCTAGCATTTCGAAGCATACCATGACGCTTGCAAGAAACCCCAACAATGCTCAACAAGATAGATACTTGACCAAAAAAGGTCTTGTAGTCACTATTTCCCTTGGCAACAGCTACAAGAACTAGTTGGAGTTGATGTGCAAAGCAATGGATATAATAAGCAGAAGGTGATTCTTGCATGATTAATGTTTTCAGCCCTTTAATATCCCCTTTCATATTGCTAGCCCCATCATAACCTTGACCTCTAATCCGAGTCATACTCAATCCATGACTAACAAGTAAACCTTCGATTGCTACCTTAAGTGACAAAGAGGTAGTATCATCTACATGAACAACTCCAATGAAGCGCTCACATGGCCTTCCAAGTTTATCAACAAAACGCAAGCAAAGAGCTAGTTGTCACTACAAGGTTTTGACCCTATTGCATCAAGTTCCCTTACATCAAACAAGAATCTGATGCAATAGGTGGGTGCTATTGCATCAGTGTTTAGAATCCGATTCAATATGTAGTCGTTATTGCATCAAAAAAGAGTTGAATACGATAGTAATTCCTGTGGATGCAATAAGTTTGATCTATTGCATCCTTTAGGAAGAGGGATGCAATAGGTAGAAATTATTGCATCAAACATCTTTGGTTGTATTAGTCTTGAATTTTTGATGCATTATGTAAGTGGTATTGCACCGGTTTAGAATGTAGATGCAATTAGGAAGTGCTATTGCAACGGATTTGTGTTTGATGCGACCAATTTTAATTAGAATTGAGAAATGTAAAAACACCTTGTGGCTACATAATATAAGTGAATTGTTAATCTTAATTTAAATGAGATATTTAGTAAGTAAATTGTTAAATATTTTTTTTTAAAAAAAAACTTGCACCTAACAATTAGATTGTAAATTTTAAAAACATGGCTGCTAATTTAAATGAGGTGTGTCATAAGTGAAATGGTAAATATCTGAACAAAAAATAGCTTGCACTTAATAATAATCGCTTAAAAAAATCATGCCTGCTAAGGGGCAGGCTTTGGACTCGAACGTGTGAGCTCTTGCATGTCTAGGTTGAGGACAAACCACTGCGATAGATGTTTGTTGTTGCATGAAAGAGTATATGATCTCTTTTATATTTAAATAAACATGTTTTGACTGATTGCACAAGCTAATTAACGGATGAGGCCCATCAGCCCATGACGTATTGCGCTACAAAAGACCTTCGATCTCTCTCGTACGTCGCCCGAGTCGTACGTCTTCGTTGGCGGCGGCGGTCATTGACGTCCCACTCGTGCCCTCGTCCGGCCGTCATCTGAAGACGACGGAGGAAGCTTCGCCTGCTGTCCGCCTCACCACCGTGGCACCACGACGACGCAACCGACAACGTACGTCGACGACGTGACGTTTGTAAGAGCATCTCCAACAGTTTGCCAAATTTTATTTGCTATCCTTATTTTTTGGCAAAACTCAGAAAATGATGCTCCAACAGTTTGGCAAAGCACTTGCTAATTTTTGCGAAGTTGCCATCCAGACGGCTTGTACGCGCATATTTGCGCGCCGCGAGGGACTGCGCATCGCGAGTATCTGCCCCAGCCGCCGCTCGTCCCGCGCAAGGGCGGACTTTTCCTTTCTTCTTCCCAGCGACTCCAGGGCGACTCAGCGCGCGGCGGAATCCATCGTCTGTCGTCCGTCCGGTCTCCTCTAGGTATGCTCTCCCTCGATCCGTCCGACCCTGCAGCGATTATTCGGCCCACTGGATCCGTCCGACGCAGCGAGCTCCAAGACCGGCAGCGCAAAGTTGATGTCGGGGCAAATCCTTCGGCCGGCGCCGAACGGGATGAGCTGGTAGTCGGTTCCTCTGAAGTCCACAGAGGGACTGCCGCCCATGAACCGCTCCGGGCGGAACTCGTCCGGTGCTTCCCACACAGCAGGGTCCCTCCCGATGGCCCACACGTTGACGAAGAGCGCCGTCTTGGCCGCTGTCCAGGATCTCGTAGCCCTGCACGACCGCGGGCGTTGTTGATTCGTGCGGGACGAGGAGCAGCGCTGGTGCGTGGAGCCGATTATGCTTTTTTTTCTGAATCATGCACAGAGCAGGGCAGATAATGGTGGGCGCTGGCAGTGTATCTGAAGCACCGCTGACAGTGTTCAAAGAGGTTGGGGATTAGATTAAATCTAACACTGCCTTTAGATTAGATCAGAGCAGATTATGTTCTTTTTTCTGAATCATTGAATGCCTATAATGGTTGCACAGAGCGTGCTGCAGGCTCTGCAACCCTCCATCCTTTTTTTTTGTTTTTTCAGAATCATGAATATGCCAAGATGAACATATTCACTTTGTTGAGGTTGTTGTTCTTTTGTTCAAGCTACTGTCCTTTTCTTAATTTGTTCCGGATCATGAATATCAACATAATTGTAGCCAATCATAAATTGCCATGAAAGAATTAGTATGAAATTAGTGGATGCTGACCTGTGTGCGAGTGTTCTGATGAAGTAGGTGAGCTGACCACGGACAGGAGCACAAGTCGAGAGAGGAGAAGGCTGCTGCTGCGTTGATGAAGTTGCCTCCAGGTACGACGGCCAACGGACAACCAACAGACTTCGGTCGATGGCCACGGACGGCGGCCAGGCTTCGGTCGACGGCCACGGACGACGGCCAGGCTTCAGTAGACAATCACACGGCAAAAAAAAATACGGCGGCCAACAACTTCGGTCTATAAAAAAACAGTTGATCTGTTGCAAGAATGTGGGCCTCCTTTTCTATTTTACCAAGCCCAAATACCAAACCATTGGAGATACAAAATTATTTCACTTGCCATTTGTTACAGTCACTTGCCAAATCACGAGATTTGCCAAGTGCAATTTGGCAAACTGTTGGAGATGCTCTAAGTACCACACCAATACCCATGATCGATTATTTATTTTCTGTAGACGGTAATTGTATAGTGTGGTAGGGTTATGAATTTGTAGTTCCATGTTTTTATTTGAATATGTTACAAATATTGAACGGCGTAGGTACGTAGGGCAGGGCATTGCGAAGGATTTTATTTGGACATCATTAATATCCATACTGATTTTGCATTTGAAGAAATAGAAGACATATTTATCTTTGTGTTGTTTTTGTCAGGAGTTGAAATCAATGTCGTCACAGCAAGGTAGAAGTTGATGCGTCTGGATAAGACAGCTGTAGAGTGGCAACAAGGATTAACTGAATATCTTAACAGCGCCTTTGGAGGCAGCTCGAAAGGAGGAACGGCACCATGTCCATGTTCACAATGTCGTTCCATGTCATTTAGAAATTTTTCTGATGTTCAGAATCATTTGCTTCGGAAAGGTTTTGATGAAGGCTTCATCCCCCTGAATATCTTAACAGCGCCTTTGAAGGCAGCTCGAAAGGAGGAACGGCACCATGTCCATGTTCACAATGTCGTTCCATGTCATTTAGAAATTTTTCTGATGTTCAGAATCATTTGCTTCGGAAAGGTTTTGATGAAGGCTTCATCCGCGAGGAGGAAAGTATATGTGAAGGCTCAGCTGTACGTGATCATGATGATGATGATGTCGATGATAGGGCTGGTGCCACAGATTTGATACATTCTCTGTTCTTAAACTTAGGAAACTGCCTTCTCCAAAATCACATAAAAAATTGAGAAGGAAGCTTCTGTGATATCAGAAGAACAAGAAAGGCAAATTCTTCATGAAACCTACAAGGAAACCACTGGCTGCAAGAGCAGGAAAGGTCCTGGACATGGATACATGGCAAATTATCCGACCCGAAGCCAACTTATGCATGAACGAATTGAAGAGCAAGCTCGTGTAGCTGCAATAGCAGCAGCAGCACAACAGAAGAATAGTGAGATGCAAGCTGAGGTAGAGAAGTTAAAAGAACAACTTACCGTTCAAGCCGCTGAGAGGGAGAGTGACAAGGAACAAATTGTGCTGCTGCAACAAGAATTGAAGAGTACAACTGACAGGATTAGAGAAGAACTAAAGCAAGAGTTTTTCTCACTATTCAAAGAACGCAATGAAGCACCGCCTTTGGTAAGATTACTAATTCTTAATTGTTAGCAGCATCATTGTTTTTAGTAAAACTTGATTGCTAATGCTCCTCCTCATATCACCAATGACAGACTGCTGCAACAACCACACCATCCTCTGAAACTGTAGAAACAACCACTCAACCTTCAGAATTCACAGATAATGCTACTGGTATTGAAAATATCGTTCATGGTTTAGAAGTTGCAGATTCAGCAAAGATATTATTTTGTTGATTAATGGAAACTGAAATGTAATGGATAGCTACATGTATTCTGACATAAAGTGTGAATATTTTTTTCCCGATATGAAGGTTGCCACAAAAGCTGTCTTGCCCACTCAGAGTGATCCTTCAGACGCACCTAATGCTATTCTCACTCCCATCCAAGAATCAGAATATGTGGAACAAGTAATTTACTTTGAAACCATTACCTGCAGCTCAACAGATCGCTAAGTGCTGATTGCTCTATCAAATCTTCTGGTTTGTGCAGGTTCTACAAGACAGTCAATTGTTGACGAAAAATAACAGTACCCTACCTATTGGCTTCACTCGCGGTAGTGCCAACAGAGCTCTTTTCCCAAATGATAAAGATAGCAATGATACAGTGTCATATATTCAATCACAAACACTTAGACAGGTTGCTGACAGAAGAAAGCAACAAAGCAAAAAATAAATGAGAAAAGGTATGATCAATCAGCTCTCATTTTAAGTATCCATTGTATTTGTTAATCCCAAAAATATTGTTCCATATCATGTGTTGCCTATGTTTGAATCCAACTATGTGATCAACTATATATATATATATATATATATATTACTAATGCATGTTATTTTGACTTTTCTCAGGAAGATCAACAATGAGGGAGTCTTGACAAGCTGAAATGATTCAAAGATTGTGCAACAAGAAATATGCCATGTTCTGTGATAAGACACATGTGTTCATCTTTATGATTAGCATCTATTAGTACCATAAGATAGTGGTTTGTAATGCATTTGGACCTTGCAATTTTCTTTGGAAATAGGAAGCCATGTGACTTCCTTTCATTGTACAAACTATTGAATGATTATTATCCAATTTATTAATATAATTGCCTTTTGTGCCATTGAATTTTGTAATTTAATGATTTCCTGTGCAATGAATTCAATGCTATTATTGGTCGTTCTTCGAATATCTTGTCGATGCAATAGCTTTTATTGCATCCACGGTCATGTAGATGTGATACTTTGTATTGCATCGAACTTCATGTCGATGCAAAAGTTTTAATTGCATCCATCATATCATTGATGCAATACAACCTCTTGCATCAAACAAAATGGTGATGCAATACAACCTCTTGCATCAAACAAAATGGTGATGCAATACAACCTCTTGCATCAAACAAAATGGTGATGCAATAGAACCTCTTGCATCAAACCAAATTGGTGATGCAATAGAACCTCTTGCATCAAACCAAATTGGTGATGCAATAGATTATATTGAATCGAACCTAATTTTGATGCAATATAGTCTATTGCATCATACCATATCCGATGCAATAAATGTATTGCATCAACATGATTTAGATGCAATAAGTTAATGCATCGGACATTTTTTATGAAACAAACAACGACTATCCGATGCAATAGATGTATTGCATCAACATGATTTAGATGCAATAAGTTAATGCATCGGACATTTTTTATGAAACAGACAACGACTATCCGATGCAAAAGCTGCTTCGCATCGACCACAAGTAACCGATGCAAAAGGCTATTGCATCTGGGATAATTGCATCGGCTGCATCGACCGACAAATTGATGCGGAAACGAGCTTTTGCATCCATTTTAGACCTATAACATCAAATTTTGCCCGATGCAATAGGGTCAAAACCTAGTAGTGTGTTCTTTATGTGATATGTCACTAGATTCATCCGCTAAAATTGCGAATGGCTCATCACCAAGTTTCTCAATTATTTTCTTTCTAGTTTCTATGGCACAACAATGAATAATTTGCTTTTGTATCTTCGGGCTCGTCAAAGTGCAATTACCTGGTGCATTGTTTAAGACATACTTGTTTACTTCATCACTATTTTCTGCAAGAAACTTCAAAAGTTCAATGAAGTTGCCTCTGTTGCTAGACTCTTCACTCTCATCATGTCCACGAAATGCCAACCCCTGATGCAAAAGAAACTTGATACATCTAAGTGAATATGTCAATCTTTTCTTATAAAGACGAAGATCCTCATCAGTCCACTTGTCAATGTGATAATCAATTGCTACCTTGGGATTTATAAAACTAATATACCTCTCCTGAGCTACATTATGTGCCTTAGAACGACTATGTTTGATGAGTGAGTTGTTTGCTATATTCCAATTATTCCATCCATCAACAACAAATGCATCATTCCCACTACCCTTCTTGAACAAGTAGCATATAAAGCAAAATCCACAGTCCTTCTTGATACTATATTCGAGCCACTCATAATTGTACAACCATTGTAAACTGAAGCGCTGAGGTGTGTCTCCGATATATCGGTATGGAAAATCATGTATGAGAGGTTTGCAAGGACCTTTAGTAATATATGCTCTACGAATTGCATCTTGATCATTAACATGATAACTTTTTATGGGCAGCCTTTCACCTGGATCATATGGAAGCAGATTTATGTCATACACCGACGACTTTGATGCGGGCACTGGCAGTGGTGTTGACGCTGCCGGGGGTGAAGGATCTGCAATTTCTTCAACTTCTTCAACTTCTTCTCTATCTTCTTCATTCTGATCTTCTACAATATTTTCAACTGGAGGTGGGGCAGCGTTCAAAGCAGCTGCAGCTGCCTTCTTTGCTACTTTGTCAAACATGGATCGAATGTCTCCTCCGCTTC
Source organism: Coix lacryma-jobi var. lacryma-jobi (assembly GCA_009763385.1). Lineage (NCBI taxonomy): Eukaryota > Viridiplantae > Streptophyta > Magnoliopsida > Poales > Poaceae > Coix > Coix lacryma-jobi. Next base: position 125,415,061 of record CM019829.1, read on the forward strand.
TCTTCATCATTCAACAATGCTGAAAATTATTTACCAATTAGCAAAAGTACAAAACTAAAAATTCACATGCGATATTGACTCAAGTATGGAACTTACCAGTGCCCTACTGATGATCTTGCGGCCTTGTCCGGAGCGGATCACCGGATTGCCGGGAGCAGTTGGCCGGGCAGTCGAAGCGGTTCGGCGTTTCGTCCTTCACGGCGGCGACGGCGTCGCGGGCTCGCGTGAAGCGACCAGGGGAGAGGGCACCGGAGGGCGGAGGCCGGAGCACGGGAGCTAGGAGCGGATCGCCTTTGCCTGTCGTCGCGCCGCCTCGATCGAGCGTCCAGTCGCGGACTCGCGGGCTGGCAGGCGTGGCGTCGCCTCGTCTCTGCGGCAGGAGACCACACGTGATTGCCGATTGGATATTGGAAGGCCGGAATCCAGATCGTTAGATCGATCGAGTCATCGAGGAACTGAACGCGGAGTCCATGCGTGATTGGCGGAGTCTGGAGCGTGCAACCGAACGGAGGAAGCCAGATCGTTACTCTTTTTTTATTTTTTTACTCCAAAAATTTCTATCATATCTCTATGACAGGCGGACCACAGAGTATGCGGTGGCCCACCCTGCATACCCTGTGGTCTGCCCCTGTTTAAAACAATTATTTTCCTACATCTTGCACCATGTCACTTCCCACCTCTTTCGGAATCATTCAGACTTCCTTCTCTTCTATTCTTAAATCAAACACAAGAAAAAGGATATATGTTTCCCAGATATTTTATTATTAATCTAATATAAGACATTCCTCATGTGCAATAAATCAATAATTTGTTTAGTTCGTAAACTTGTGTGTACTAATATGATAATGTTTTTAAGACATTATTCATAGCTTTGATCTGAGATAAATATATTATCCGCATTAAAATATTACATGAGTTTTCACAAAACATGAAATATGATGGTATATTTATTGATTTATTGCACATGGGATGGAGTATTAAATGTTATAAAACATGACACTTTTTAATAATAATATACACGTTCATATTAAATTATTGTGGTATATTTTTTCTCGTCGCAACGCACAGGCATTATCCTAGTGTATATACAAAAATCAAAACGTTGTATAATTTTGAACTGAGGGAGTACTAATTTCCTATTTTGTACATATACAGATTGTCCTCCACTGACTCAGGCTAGCTGTACTACTAAATGATGATATAAAGAATACATTTTAGAAAGTACTGTTACTACTTTGGTAAATGGAGGCAGTGCATTAGATGTGGTAAACAGGAAGGTGATTCTGTCTTCTAAACTTCTTCCATGCATACATGTATGCATATGAATATATGTGGAGTAGTTTGTGTGTAAACTGTAATTTGTTGGGTTGCTTTATCAGAATTAACATTCGTCGACCACTAACTTGAATCAATAACAATTCTGGTGTTTCAATAAATGATCTCGTAAATCTGTTGACGTGGTATGAGATACTTTTGTGATGCTACAATAACCTTGCTAGATTTTATAATAGCTAGCATCATCAAAGATTAGTACAAAAATTGTCTAAGACACTGTTTAACACCTCTCCCTTACTATAGTGTGTAGAGGAATTAGAGCCGATGAAGTCAAAAATAGTGGTTTCACTCAATCTTAGTTCATTTTGAGAGAGAGACAACCTCTCTCTACAGTGCACAGAGGAGCCAAAGCTAGGGTCCAAAGCTCTAACAAAGCAGAGCCAAACATGGTTGTTGTGTAATTTACCCATGCCATGCTTTATGATTAGTTGCTTTCATTTAGGGCAAAGGTTTCTCAAGTGGGCTAAGAGCATCTCTAACAATACTATGTAAAACTGGCTTCCTGCTTGCTTTAGTAGGCCTCCCCCTCTTTTCTAGGGACTAATTTCTACTGTTATTTTAGAAATACTACTTAAAATCATACTATAATAACATGTGAATCCATCTATGCCTTTTAAATTTAATCTCTTGTTTCTTATCCACTCATGCCCGATACCCAACAACCAAGGTCGAGGGTGCTCGGTGAGGAGGTGAGCCAATATGAGGATGATGCTTGGCTAGGGAGGAAGCTTGGACAGGGCAAGAGGTCGGCGAGGATGCAAACTCTGCTTGGGAGTGAGCTTGACCAACCAAAAGGGGTCGGTGGGTGGTCGGATCCGACCATGGACAAGTGTGAGGCAGCGGCAAACACCAAAATAATGGCGATGTCAGATGGGTATACCACCATGAGGATTGGCAGGCAAGGAGGCATGTGCAAAGCGACAATGACTACGGGATCATATGCATTTCCTAGCACCACCAAGCTAGAAAAAGTGCTTGAATTGGTTGAAGATAGTGGCGGGAGTCAATATATGGAGCCGCTAGTCAATATACGGAGCATCCCTACTTAACTTGTGGGGGAAAGAGTAGAAATGATAATTTAAGTGTCATCTAGATTTGAGGGAGTGATTAGGTAGCCTGGAGTTGCTCAAAAGAATGAGGGTGAAGGACCAAAAAGGTAAATAGAGGGGAGTTGAATGGGAGCCAAAACAATTTTGCTCACCGAACAAAGAACTTATCCTCATGTCCTAAATGTGCTAAAAACTCCTTCCTTCTGGCAAAACTCAAAATTCATATAGCCATGATAAGCCTATTGACCTTAACAACAATGTTGGGAAAGCCTAATTTAAAAGGAATAACGAAAACAACATCTAATAGACAAAAAGTCAAAAGTTGTAGTCTGAAGTTCTAAGTTTTGCAAGTAAATGTTGGAGGTTGGACATGGAAGTTCTAGAATCGCTGAAAACAACCTCCAAAACAAGATAGAAAAAGACCAAAACTTGATGAACCAACCTAAAAAATTCTTAAACTTTGTACACACCTCCCTAGAGTATAGTGAAGATATCCCTAAAAGATCTTCCCCAAAAGCTCCAAGCTTGGCCAAAAATCTTGAATTTGCTCTCTAAAATTGGGGTTTTCACAATTTTCTTGAAAAAGGATGTTTTAAGGGTCTCATGGGAATTAAATCGAAGGCAAAGACTAAGCATATTTCCAAAACTTAATAGCACCTGAGAAGCAGGAGAAAACAACACAAAAGCTCAAGTCTCAATAGTCGCAAGAATTTCACCAAACGAGTTTGAAAAAAAGGAGTTTGGGGGTGTAAGGAAAATTGACCTCAACCCATTTGACTTTTGGATTTTGGTGTTTGATGTTCAACATAACTATATTGGACTAATGTGTTTGCAAGTGTTTGTTTTGTAGTCCAATAAGGTGCAAATGTCACTTGGACGAAGGCAAAGCGATGATCCGATGATCAACACCTCAAGCAAGACATTTGAAGCTCAGTAGAAGACTCTCAAAATCAATCAAAGTGCAAGGCACAAGACTGGAACTAAGACGGAGCAAGAAATCACAAAGAAAAGAAGAAAATGGTACATCGGACGCTGCCCGTACAGGCGTCAGATGCACCGATGGTAAACCCTAATTCAAGTCAGCGCCAGCAAAAGCATCAGACGTGCCAATCCGAGGACATTGGACGCGGCGGTAACACTGTGCAGTGTGGCACAACATACATCGAACGCACCGATGAACATCGGACGCTACAGGACCCTAGCATCTGATGCCTATGCAGAGAGGTTCCAGAGAGGCTCTAAAGACATCGGACGCGTCAGATGTTGGAGAATCGAACGCTGTCAGAGTCCGATGTGACTTAGTGCCAGGTCGGCAACTAGCCGTTATGTGACATCGGACGCGCGTCCGATGCTCCCGTTAGAAGCGTCTGATGCTACGCAGAAAAGTTCATCTTTGGTGTCCAAAGACTCTATTTGCTTGGGGATCTATATATACCCCCATGGTCAACCAAAACCATAAGGTTGGAGCTCAAGGAAGTGTACCAAGTGCATAGACACATATTTAGTTGCTCTAGCCACCCAAGTGCTTAGTGATATACTAGGTGATTAGTTTAGGTGCTTTGCGAAGTGCTTAAGTGAGAATACATATGATGAATGATTGACTGTGTTGAGGAAGGTTTGAGGCTTTTACCCGGTTGAGTCATTATCTTGCTATGCGCTTAATGTTATGACTAACCGGTGGCGTGAGTTGTGTGGTGTTTCTGTGTTGGTGTGTGTGTGCGACATGTGTCTCTTGGCTGTGTTGATGTGCAGGTGTGGAGCTCGGAGACAGTGGTCTATGGCGAGGTGAAGGTCAAGTTGAGCCGTGCCGTGCTGACGGACCGGGTGCGGTGAAGGATGGGCGTGCCGTGCGGCGGACGTGCCATGCCGACGAACCGAGCGGTGAAAGGCGGACGGGAGGCTTGGACTGAGGGACCGGAGGGCCAGAGGACCAGCTGTGGTAGCTGGCACGTGGCATCAGCAAGCAGGAGCACATGGGGATGTGCGGTGCATCGGCCGAGTCGGGAGGAAGGCGCTGGAGTCGGGTCGCTTGGCGGGAGGTCGGACACGGGCTTGCGTGCGGCGCAAGTGCCGTCGGCCAAGTCAAGAAGGAAGGCGAAGGCGTTGTGCCCGGCGTGGAGGCTGGACATGCATCGACATCGGTGCCGGTGGTCGGGGTGTGCGAACCACATCCCGTCTACGGTGCGGGTTCGGTAGCTGAGCCTCAAAAAGCTACCATCGACGGTTTCCAGGTTTGGGCCTCAAAACCTGGGGTGGCGGGTTTCCGAGTTTGGGCCTCAAAACTCGGGGTGGCCGGTTTGCCTGGTTTGGGCCTCAAAACCAGGGGGTTGGTCCGAAAGGACGGTCGACGCGTGGCGGCACCGAGAGGCTTGCGTTGCGGCGAAGCTATCGGTGAGAAGGCGCGGCGGTCGACGGTGGCGGCACGTGGCGGCATCAGGGAGGTCGCGTCGAGGCGAAGCTACCGGATGTGCGGGCGTGGCCGTCGGATGAAGATTGACCGGTTTGGACGGTTGTACCCCTGGGGGGGTATTTGGTCGAGTGCTTAATGTAAGGGCGTTTGTGTCATTGGACGTGCGCCTATATATATGAGGCGGGCTGCTAGGGCAGCCGTATCCTTGGACGGTGTCACTCTCATTTTGCTGTTTGTGAGAGGAGGCTAGGGTTAGGGAGAGTTGGCTCTTGTTCTTGAGCTTTTCGCCATCCAAGCTTTGATTTGCTGGAGTGGCTTGTAGCCCGTACACCGAGTGCTTAATTCAATTCATCTTGCTGAATCCAAGGATCAAATTCGTGGTGGAATTCGCGTTTTGATTTTGTTCTTCGTGTTCTTCGCGTTCTCCTTTTTCTCCACGATTTTCTCCTCCCCCGATCTCCCTCTACGCTGCGTCTTTTGCGATTCCGTTTGAATCAACTTGTTCTTTGATGTGAGGGGAACATTTCGACCGGAGGAATTCATCCCTACCCTCACGAACAAGTAGATCGAGCCGAAATCGTTTTCGTTCTTCGTTCTTCCCCTTTTACGGTGTTCTTCGGATTTCTCATGTTTGAGTTGGGTTGAAGCGATGATATCCTAGGATTAGCTTCCCAACACGTAGAAGAACACTTGGGTGAAGTTTGGTCGCAGCCCCATTCGATTTGGTGAAGATCCAATCGATTTTGGTTTTGACCCGAGCAGTTTTTGTGCTTTCTGGGAGATCGCGGACAGTCCGCCAGTGTTGGGCGCGGACAGTCCGGTCCTGAGCAGGGACGTTCCAGCAGCGTTGCTGTTTCAGCAACTTGGCCGGCGGACAGTCCGCAGTGTTAATCGCGGACAGTCCGCGAATCGCGCAGGGGAGGTCCAGCAGCTTTGCTGTTTTTGCAAGGTGACCGGCGGACAGTCCGCCAGTGTTGGCCGCGGACAGTCCGGGATCCTCATCGGACGTCGAGCCCGCCGAGGCCTCACTCGAGCAGCGTCCCTCGAGCGAGCCGAGGCCTACCCTCGAGCAGCTACCCTCGAGCGAGCCGAGGCCTACCCTCGAGCAGCTACCCTCGAGCGAGCCGAGGCCACCCTCGGACCGTAGCCCTCTAGCTCGCCGAGGCCACCCTCGAGTGGTTACCCTCGGGCCGAGGCTACCCAAGCCTCAGGCGAGTCCCTCGAGCCTCGGACGAATCCAGCCTCGGGCGAGGCGGAGTTTTTCCCGAGGCCTCTCTCTCGAGCCTCGGGCGAATCGGAGTTTCTCCCCGAGGCCTTTCCAGTGAGCCTCGGGTCGGACGCGCCGGACCTCGAGAACCGCGGACAGTCCGGCGTGCAAACCGCGGACTGTCCGGGACCCGTCCAGCAGCTGTTGCAGAACAGTTTGTTTTTGGGTCTTTTGCCGGCGGACAGTCCGGACTCCCAGGCGCGGACAGTCCGCCCTAGACCGGACAGTCCGGCACCCCCAGCCCGGACAGTCCGCGAATCGGCTGTAGGTTCCGGTTTAGTGGGTTTGCTCTCCCGGCTTTTCTGCTTCGCTTCCGGACTTCTCGTTTGCTCCTAGAGTTCACCTAGGAACCTCTCTACATATCTTTGCTACGTGTTAGCATCGGTATTTGGAGGAATCCCAACGTAGCTCTCTATCTACGTTTGGGAGTGGTCTTTTAGGCACGAACTTGACTCGGAGTCTTTGGGAGTTTTGTTTTGCTCCCTTGTGCGGTGCCTCGCTGTGATCCTCGGGATCATCCACCCTCTTTCTAGGGTCGTGGGCATCGCGTTTGAGTCCGAAGCTTTTGGGGTTGATTTTATTGGGACAGAGGCCATAATTCCGAAAGGAAATTTTTAGGCTCCCATTCACCCCCCCTCTGGTCGCCTTGCTATAGCATTTTCGGTCCTTCAATTGGTATCGGAGCCAGTTAGGGATCTCTCTACCTTAACCGGTTCCGGATCCGCGAAGGCGACCTTTTGAGAGCGGTTCTATTTCCGACTTTTCTTGTCGAGGTGTTGAGCTTTTGCTTTGCTAACACTAACGGTGCTTTTGAAGTGCACCAAGTTCTTCTTCAAGTATGTCTTTGTCTTTCAGCTTGAATGATACCATGGAGGACTTCTTGGGAAGAAGGAGGAGTGCAGTTGATGAGAGGGATCGCGAGGTGAACGATCTGCTGATCCTTCTACGAGATGACGAGCTTTCACCGGAGGATCTTCTTTGTCAACTTGGCAAGGCCAAGAAAGGTACTCTCGCTTCGAGTCTTGTGACCTTGCAAAATCTTTATGAGGCTCGATCTAGGAATGTTGAGCTTTGTAGTACCTTACGTAGAAAGGTCGAAAAGTTGAAATGCTCCATTGCTAGTTTGAAGTCTAGTGCCTCTTTGCCTTGCACCGGTTGTAGTGACATGGTTAGGAAGAATGATGAGCTAAGCTTTTCCCTTGCTAGCTTAAAGTCTGAGAATGAATTGTTGAAATCAAATGCTTCCAAACCATGTCTAGCTTGCATTGACTTGCGCAAGGACTTTGATTGTGCTAGAACTGAAATAGCCTTGCTAAAGTCTGATGCTTTGTTACCATGTGTTTCATGTGAGTCTTTGCTTGCTGAAATCAATAACTTAAAATTGACTCACTCCACATGTGTAGATGAACTTGAGCATGCTAGGGCTGAAATTGTTGAATTAAATTCTAAGCCTTGTAGCTCATGTTCTTTAAATAAAAATGCTTGCCTTACTTCTAATGCTATACATGATTCTTTGCTCGATGTGAATGGTGATGTTTCTTCCACCGATTTCATTTGCACATCTTGCATAGATTTAGAAAAAGAAGTTTTGGTTTTGAAGCGTTTGCGCGATGATATGAGCGCTAAGTTGTGGTTGAGCACAATGATATGAGTGCCAACCTTGAGAGGGAAGTCGAGCTCTTGCGTACCACATATGCCGAGTGCATTAGAGAGGAGATGGAGAATCTTAAAAATGCTCCATGTGGTACTTGTGACCGCCTCAAGTTTGAAAATGAGGTTTTGGCCACAAGATGCAAGAGCCTTTGTGCTGAGTCTTTTGAGTCACGCATTTTCTGCAACTCCGATGTTGATGCTTCTAAAATTGCTTCTTTGCAACCGGAGTTGAGTTCTTGTGTTGCGCGTGAGTCTTTTGACATTAGCACTAGTGCCAAGGTTTCGGATAGCTCTTTCATAGCTACTCCTAACCTTGCTAGTTCTTCGAGTGATGTCCAAGGGACTTCTCTTGACAAGGGTGCTTCTCATATTTTTGGGACTCGTCCTCCCAATCCGGTTTTCCATTGCACTTTTTGCAAGAAGGATGGACATTCGCTCGATTTTTGTTTTCGCCGTGTCAAGCACGAGCGGCGGATTCGAGCTAAGGCTTTTAGGAAGCCGCGTAGCCTTTCCCATGGCACGTGTGCTCCTAGCGTTGGCACCAAGTTGGTGATTGATTCTTCATGTTCTAAGTCCCAAGGGACTTCTCACTTGTCGGAGAATGGTGTGCCTTCCAGTAGGCCTTTGTACCATTGCTCTTTTTGTGAGAAAGATGGGCATCAAGAAAGCTTTTGCTATCGGCGTGCCAAACGTTTGCGCCAAGCTCGCTCTTCTAGGAAGTTGGTGATTCATAGCCCTTCTCATGGCATGAACGCTTGTGTTCCTAGTAAGAAGCCCATTTTTGTTGATGGGTTTTATGACTCCTTTTCTAGTGGGATAGGTCATGGTCGTGGACATGCTTCTAGTGCTTCTTCTCTTCGTCCACGTCATGCTGTTCATGATGCTTCTATTGGTTCTTCTACAAAGACCTTGGAAGATGTTTGCCTCTTTTCCCGTGGTTCGACTCGTTCTTCTCCTCGAGTTGTCCTTTTGAGGAATGCTTCCAAGGGTGTTTCAAAATTGCATTTGAACCAACATGTGCATCATGCTAACCCACATGAGAAGTTGAGATTTGTGACCAAGTCCTGGATCCCCAAGTACATGCTTGCTAACCCTTCGGGATCCAAGGCTCGGGTTACCTTGTCCTCTTGTGTGTAGATATGAGGACGCGGGGTGGAGAACATGCGCATGATGGAGCTTGATCTTTTAGATGTGATCAAGAGTTGATGGTTCTCTACACCCCGCTTATTTTTGCCTCCAAAGAGGCTTTTGGTATCTGGTGAGCTTTCTTATACACTCATACCCTGTACATCCATGTTTTATGTCTTGTGGTATGAGATGGTCTTTCATGTGCTCACTTGTATAGCTTTTACATGTACATTTTCTTTTGTATCATGTTTTGCTTTAGTCTAGCATGTGCTATCTTGTATATCATGTCATGCTAGCTTTGTGTATAGCTTTTGTGGATTATCCACTTTTCATGCTAGTCTGTGATCCTTATGAACATTATGCCATGTTTTACCATACCTCTCCATGAGCTTTACTTGTAGAGGTGTGATGTTCATTAGGTGTCACTTTTCAGGTGCTAGTTTTGTGTAGCTACATGTGCCCTGTTGATATGATTAGTTTGAGCACTAGTTTTTTCCTCGATTTTATCATGTTACATGCTTTTGGATCTATTGCTATCATTATCTTGCATTGTAGCATGTGTTGAGGCTTAGGCTATGTTTGGGTTGATCATGTCTTTAGGCTGCTTTTTGCTACACAGTGCTTTATCCTGTTGCATGGTAGTTTTGACTAGTTTGAGTTCAGATCTCCTAGCGGTATCATTCATAGGTAGATCTCTTTTTGTTGAGAGTTCACCTTATGCTTATTTGACTAACCGTTTTTGTGGAGACCTTGAGGTCACACTAGACGAGACAATGCCTTGTGTTTTCTTCTGCTTTTGTGTGCAGGAGAACAGGAGCCTGGAGAGAGCATTTCGGCTCACGGACCCGATCCCAGTTCTTCCACGACTTGGGGTTCCGTTCGAGCAGTTCTCCAGTGAGCACTAGCAGCACCTGGGGGAGCGACAGCATCAGGCGAGGGGGAGATGACTTCGGCGAGGCAGGCGCCCCGGAGTTCAGCAGCATCAGGCGTCCCCTCGGGCATCACACCAGCAGGCGGTCATGTGCTTCATGAGGTACCTCCGACACACTTCTGAGTTCGGTTTTTGGTACACTCCTTCTTCGACCCCTTTTCTGCTGTGTGGTCTTCTCGATGTGGATTTTGCTGGCTGTCGCTTGAGCATTTCTTGGCTCTTTATTTGTGTCTGTGGTGCGTGTTTCCCTTTTAGTTGGGGAAGCATTTTGCTTGTTGTATATTAGTTGGGCTTCTCTGATACCCTTTTGTTTTGGGTGTTCCTTTTAGGCTAGCTTTTGCTCTTTTCCTTATCGGCTAGTTTTTGCATGCATATCATCATGTATATCTTGCATTTTAGAGCTTCATGTTTATAGCAATGAAAATGAGACTATGCTCTTTTTGGTATGCCCTGCTTAATTCATGATGATGCTTGTAGCTTAGGCTCTTTTTGATCACTTGATACATGTTATGAGCTAAGCTATTTTTGCAAATGGTGAACTTGACTAATTAACTATGAAACCTTTAATTTGTTCACCATTGAGATTGGCAACTAGCATGGGTAGGATGTGTTGAGATCACTTGTGCTATCTTTTGTATGCTAGGTTGCTATGTCTCTTGCACTGAGTCATTCACTTGCTTGGATTGTTCATATGTACATTGCGCTTAAAATCTTGATCCAAGTTTTAGTGAAATGAAAAGATCGAGATGGGATTGCATGTGTCAGCACCTCACGGTATCGAGACTGTTTCTCATTGCACATTTGAGTTAAACTTGAGCCGTGTAGTGTAAGACCGAAACCGGTGCTTTAAGCTTCTGATTGCTTTTCTTGCATAGGCTTAGCCCGGTTGAAAAGTTAGGCAATGACCATGCTTTCAACCTCTCGCAATCACATGCTTTAATATGAACTTGTGTTAATACCGCTGCAAATTCCGATAAAATTTGAAAATAACACAAGTCTATGCTTCATTCTATTGCATGATGATTGAACTTTGCTAGGGGTAGTTCACCTTTTATACTTGAGTTAGCACTTGGTTGATTTCCTGTCTATCCATGCTAAGTGCTATTTTAGTGGTGAACTCCTTTTTGAATGGCTTAAAACTGCTCATATGCTTAATTGTTCATATTTCGTATTCATTTGATCAGTTTGAGCCTTAGCTAGCATTTATATTGATTGCTACACCTTCAGGGCAGCACCCCATTGAGCATCTTTTTATTCTGATTGCTATACACTTGAAGCTGTTGCATTGTGCATTTCATGCATTTTTAGCCTAGTGTACATACCCCCAGCTCAGATATTCTTTGTGGCCACCTTCAATTGGTTTCGGGCCACTTTCAATGCTTTTCTAGCCCCCATATGCTTTTGGATGACTTGTCTTGTGTTTGTGTCAATTTTGTGGAAAATGTCAAAACCCCTCAGCATGTTCCCTTTTGTCAAGGGGGAGAAGCTGTTTTCAAGGGGGAGCTTAAGTGTTGGCACAAAGGGGAGAGTCATGCATTTTGGGGAGAGTTTTGAGCGAGGGGGAGTTTAGCACTTTTGGGTTCTTCTTCAATTGGTATCTCTCGGTATAGCTCTTTTATGTGTTCCAATTGGTATCCATTTTTCGGTATGGAATGCAATTGATGTTATGGGCTGTGTTGCATAGCTTTTGTATATAGGCTTGCTTTCAGGGGGAGTCGCTTTTGTCTTGCTGCTTCTCCGTGTGCACCGAGTGTCTTGTGCTCCATTTCGCCTTGAGCCTTTTCTTTGGGCTTTTTCAATTGGAATTGAACCTTCTTTGTGTTCTTTCATTTGGTACGCTTCGATTGGTTTTCCATTGGTGCGGAGCATGGTTGACCGTAAGGCATTGGTATCGAGCCTGCTAGTCGTGTTGAGCCGTTTTGCCTCTCTCTTGAGGGACTAGCAGTTTTTGCTTGGTATTTTTGATTGGATTGGAGCCTTCAGCTAGTTGTGTTGAGCCATTTTGCCTCTGTCTTGAGGAACTAGCTGTTTTTCACCAATTTGTGGCTGATTTTGATTGGTATCAAATCTTCTGCTAGTTGTGTTGAGCCTCTGTGCCTCTATCTTGAGGGACTAGCAGTTTTGCTTCTTATGCGCTCCTTCAGCCTCATTTGGTGTCGAGCCTTGGGCTAGCGGTGTTGAACCCCTTTTCTGCCTCTTCTTGAGGACTAGCTCATTTTTGACTTGGTTGCGTCGAGCCGTTGCCCATGTCTTTGGGAACCAAGTCTTTTGCTCCTAGTTGAGTTGTTGCTCTGATCCTTCGCTTGGTTGCGTCGAGCCGTTGCCCATGTCTTTGGGAACCAAGTTTTCGGCTTTGGTATCTCAAACCATCTCTTGTGCCTAGTTTTTTGTCAAATCAATCATCAAGGGGGAGAAATTCAGAAACCCAAGTAAGGGGAGAAATTTAGAAACCCAAGTAAGGGGGAGTAACCCAAGTGAATCCAAGTGGATAAGTACCTTGGTTTCTTTTTGTGATGATTGTTTGACAATTTTTGAGATTGGTTTTTCGAGTGCCTTTTGGGATTCATGAAACTCTTGTTTCTCTTGACTCTTCGGTTGTGCGGAGGCTTTGCCCGCTTTTCCCATTTCTTTCGGGACCGAGAGCTTTTATTTGGAGTATTCATGATCCTCCCTCTCTCAAGTGGCCTTGTGTTTGCTTTTACCTGGCTTTTGGGCACTTGAGTGAGACTGGTCTTCAAACCCTTCCTTTTTGATTTTATTGTCAGTCAATGCATTCATCAAGGGGGAGATTGAGAATACATATGATGAATGATTGACTGTGTTGAGGAAGGTTTGAGGCTTTTACCCGGTTGAGTCATTATCTTGCTATGCGCTTAATGTTATGACTAACCGGTGGCGTGAGTTGTGTGGTGTTTCTGTGTTGGTGTGTGTGTGCGACATGTGTCTCTTGGCTGTGTTGATGTGCAGGTGTGGAGCTCGGAGACAGTGGTCTATGGCGAGGTGAAGGTCAAGTTGAGCCGTGCCGTGCTGACGGACCGGGTGCGGTGAAGGATGGGCGTGCCGTGCGGCGGACGTGCCATGCCGACGAACCGAGCGGTGAAAGGCGGACGGGAGGCTTGGACTGAGGGACCGGAGGGCCAGAGGACCAGCTGTGGTAGCTGGCACGTGGCATCAGCAAGCAGGAGCACATGGGGATGTGCGGTGCATCGGCCGAGTCGGGAGGAAGGCGCTGGAGTCGGGTCGCTTGGCGGGAGGTCGGACACGGGCTTGCGTGCGGCGCAAGTGCCGTCGGCCAAGTCAAGAAGGAAGGCGAAGGCGTTGTGCCCGGCGTGGAGGCTGGACATGCATCGGCATCGGTGCCGGTGGTCGGGGTGTGCGAACCACATCCCGTCTACGGTGCGGGTTCGGTAGCTGAGCCTCAAAAAGCTACCATCGACGGTTTCCAGGTTTGGGCCTCAAAACCTGGGGTGGCGGGTTTCCGAGTTTGGGCCTCAAAACTCGGGGTGGCCGGTTTGCCTGGTTTGGGCCTCAAAACCAGGGGGTTGGTCCGAAAGGACGGTCGACGCGTGGCGGCACCGAGAGGCTTGCGTTGCGGCGAAGCTATCGGTGAGAAGGCGCGGCGGTCGACGGTGGCGGCACGTGGCGGCATCAGGGAGGTCGCGTCGAGGCGAAGCTACCGGATGTGCGGGCGTGGCCGTCGGATGAAGATTGACCGGTTTGGACGGTTGTACCCCTGGGGGGGTATTTGGTCGAGTGCTTAATGTAAGGGCGTTTGTGTCATTGGACGTGCGCCTATATATATGAGGCGGGCTGCTAGGGCAGCCGTATCCTTGGACGGTGTCACTCTCATTTTGCTGTTTGTGAGAGGAGGCTAGGGTTAGGGAGAGTTGGCTCTTGTTCTTGAGCTTTTCGCCATCCAAGCTTTGATTTGCTGGAGTGGCTTGTAGCCCGTACACCGAGTGCTTAATTCAATTCATCTTGCTGAATCCAAGGATCAAATTCGTGGTGGAATTCGCGTTTTGATTTTGTTCTTCGTGTTCTTCGCGTTCTCCTTTTTCTCCACGATTTTCTCCTCCCCCGATCTCCCTCTACGCTGCGTCTTTTGCGATTCCGTTTGAATCAACTTGTTCTTTGATGTGAGGGGAACATTTCGACCGGAGGAATTCATCCCTACCCTCACGAACAAGTAGATCGAGCCGAAATCGTTTTCGTTCTTCGTTCTTCCCCTTTTACGGTGTTCTTCGGATTTCTCATGTTTGAGTTGGGTTGAAGCGATGATATCCTAGGATTAGCTTCCCAACACGTAGAAGAACACTTGGGTGAAGTTTGGTCGCAGCCCCATTCGATTTGGTGAAGATCCAATCGATTTTGGTTTTGACCCGAGCAGTTTTTGTGCTTTCTGGGAGATCGCGGACAGTCCGCCAGTGTTGGGCGCGGACAGTCCGGTCCTGAGCAGGGACGTTCCAGCAGCGTTGCTGTTTCAGCAACTTGGCCGGCGGACAGTCCGCAGTGTTAATCGCGGACAGTCCGCGAATCGCGCAGGGGAGGTCCAGCAGCTTTGCTGTTTTTGCAAGGTGACCGGCGGACAGTCCGCCAGTGTTGGCCGCGGACAGTCCGGGATCCTCATCGGACGTCGAGCCCGCCGAGGCCTCACTCGAGCAGCGTCCCTCGAGCGAGCCGAGGCCTACCCTCGAGCAGCTACCCTCGAGCGAGCCGAGGCCTACCCTCGAGCAGCTACCCTCGAGCGAGCCGAGGCCACCCTCGGACCGTAGCCCTCTAGCTCGCCGAGGCCACCCTCGAGTGGTTACCCTCGGGCCGAGGCTACCCAAGCCTCAGGCGAGTCCCTCGAGCCTCGGACGAATCCAGCCTCGGGCGAGGCGGAGTTTTTCCCGAGGCCTCTCTCTCGAGCCTCGGGCGAATCGGAGTTTCTCCCCGAGGCCTTTCCAGTGAGCCTCGGGTCGGACGCGCCGGACCTCGAGAACCGCGGACAGTCCGGCGTGCAAACCGCGGACTGTCCGGGACCCGTCCAGCAGCTGTTGCAGAACAGTTTGTTTTTGGGTCTTTTGCCGGCGGACAGTCCGGACTCCCAGGCGCGGACAGTCCGCCCTAGACCGGACAGTCCGGCACCCCCAGCCCGGACAGTCCGCGAATCGGCTGTAGGTTCCGGTTTAGTGGGTTTGCTCTCCCGGCTTTTCTGCTTCGCTTCCGGACTTCTCGTTTGCTCCTAGAGTTCACCTAGGAACCTCTCTACATATCTTTGCTACGTGTTAGCATCGGTATTTGGAGGAATCCCAACGTAGCTCTCTATCTACGTTTGGGAGTGGTCTTTTAGGCACGAACTTGACTCGGAGTCTTTGGGAGTTTTGTTTTGCTCCCTTGTGCGGTGCCTCGCTGTGATCCTCGGGATCATCCACCCTCTTTCTAGGGTCGTGGGCATCGCGTTTGAGTCCGAAGCTTTTGGGGTTGATTTTATTGGGACAGAGGCCATAATTCCGAAAGGAAATTTTTAGGCTCCCATTCACCCCCCCTCTGGTCGCCTTGCTATAGCATTTTCGGTCCTTCATTAAGCTAGTTAGACCACCGCTTTGCGCTTGCTCTAGGTGTTTGGCCTAGTTTTTAGTGAGGTTTGAATACCTATTATCTACTGGTGCTTGCGCGCACCATTGTTGTACATCGGAGGGGCTTGTAGTCTTGCGAGATCACACCAACCGAGTTTGTGGTGTGGCCGCCACTGTGTACCGAAGGGAACAAGGCCCGCGATGGTTCAACCGGAAGCTTGGTAGTGAAGATGGCCGGGAGAGGTCCGGGAGAGGCTCTGCCACGAGTGGCTTAACCGGAGACCACTTGCGCGTGAGGAAGGCCCGAAGCTATCCACGGAGTTACCCGACCGGGAGCTTGGCCCCGGCGAGGGATTCCTTGAGAGGGGCTCCAATGAGGACTAGGGGGAAGCTTGTGCGCTTCTCGATACCTCAGTAAAAATACCGGAGTCATCGACGGGAGTTTGCATCTCTACCTCTCTCTTTAGCTTTCGCATTTACTTTGCTACCTTGGTTGTGTGCTTTACCTTTCCTAGCTTAGTTGATAGGCTAGTTGATAGGTTTGGAACCTAGGTTGCATAACTCTTTTGCGGTAGAGATAGCAACACACCTAGCAAAACCATAGTTGCACATTAGATAATTTACTTTCTTGCATAGGTTTTGATTAGGTGGAAATTAGAGGCCTTAGTTTAGAGTAGAAGTTTTAAGTTGCCTAATTCACCCCCCCTCTTAGGTGTCACAGTCCTTTCAATTGGTATCAAAGCCGGTTGGCTCATTTGGACTCTTGGTTTCACCGCCTTCGAATCGACGCCCTAATGAGTGGTTGGGATGGGTACCTCTAGGCCTCCGCACTTTGACGGCACAAACTTTCCCTACTATACTGCTAGAATGGCTTGCTACCTAGAAGCAGTTGATCTAGGTGTTTGGAGAGTCACCCGTGATGGGATGAGACCGCCGAAGAATCCCAACAAGCTAACCACGGGTGATGATGAAGGACCGAGAAAGCACTAGCAAGGCAACCAGAGGGGGGGGGGGGGGTGAATGGGAGCTCAAAAATTCCCCTCGAAACTTTGGCCTATTGTTCCCAAAATCAACCCCCGAAAGCTTCGATCGAAACCGTGATGCCCACGACCCTTGGAAGAGGGTGGATGATCCCTAGAATCACAGCGAGGCACCACAAAGCGATAGCAAACCGAACGGCAAAAGTACCGGCACAAGTTCGACCCTCAAAAACCAAGTCTCGAACGTAGATAGACGGCTACGTTGAGAAATCCCCAAATACCGATGCTAACAAGTAGCAAAGATACCTAGAGAGGTTTCTTGGTCAACTACGAGGCCAAACGAGAAGTCCGGAAACCAAGCGAAGAAGCCGGGAGAACAAACACACAAAACCGGAAGCTTCAGGCGATTCCCGGACTGTCCGACCCTGGAGTCCCGGACTGTCCGCCCCTACTACGGACTATCCGTGAGGGGTTGGCGGACTGTCCGCCGGCCAAAAACCCGAAACAGCACAGTTGCTTCAAACTCCCTGGACAGTCCCGGACTGTCCGCGGTTTACACCAGCGGAGTGTCCGCCGGTCAACCGAGACCCAAAACGCAGAGACTCGCGGCCACTGCTCTGGCCAAGTCCCCGACGCACGGACTGTCCGCGCCCTGAGTGGCGGACTGTCCGCGGTCACTCAGGGAGGGCGATTTCAAACGCCCTTTACCCAAATCTTCTCCAAATTGATTCAAACCAAAATCCCACATTTCCAAACTTGGAGAGGATGATCACGGAGTAGTTAGGAGACTATCCCCAAGAAATCATCCGCTCAAATCAACTCAAACACCGGGAAATCAAAAGGGGAGGAGGACGAATCGAAAAGCGCCACAAAAATGAAATCAACCCGATCTACTTGTTCGTTAGGAGTTAGATAAATTCCTTCAGTGGAAATGATCTCCTTTCAAATACGAACAAGTTGATTCAAACGGATTTCGCAAAGACGCAGTATAGGGAGAGATCGAGCGACGGGAAAAACGCGGAGAAATGAAGAACGCGAAGAACACGAACCAAAACACGAATCAACACATCGATCTGCAACCGTGTGGCTACCACACGCTACAACAGTGAGGTTACGGCCTCACTTCCTCAAAATGTCCAGTACACAGAGGTATGGTTCTCTGCGGATCTCAGCTAGCTACAGCAGGGGATTGGGAGAGCAGGAAACCCTAGAAGCAAAGAGCAAATGACTGAGATGAATGGGGAGATGGGTGTCTCCCCTACTTATCCTAATTCTAACTATTCCTAATTCCTACTCTACCCCTAACTACTTACAGAGCGAACCAGCTAAACCCTAAGGTTATTCTGGACCAACTCGATGGTAGGTGGATCCGACGGCCACGCCCGCACAACTCGTAGCGTTGCCTCGACGCAACCTCCCGATTGCCGCCACGTGCCGCCACCGCTCTGCGTCCTTTTCCTGGACGTCGCACCCCTGGTTTTGTGGCTCAAACCGGGAAACCAGCCTTCACAGCCAACCCCCGGTTTTGAGGCCCAAACCGGGAAACCAGCCCACCAAGCGCCTGAGTTTTGTGGCCCAAACTCAGCAGACCCGAAGCACCCAGGTTTTGAGGCCCAAACCTGGAAACCATCCTCAGCCTGAGTTTTGTGGCCAAACTCGGAAATCATCAGCGCCCAGGTTTTGAGGCCCAAACCTGGAAACCGTCCACCCGATGGTTTTTCTCTAGCTCTACCACCAAACTGAAGCTGTAGAGGGGATGCACCGCCCGTGCACCCCGTCCACCGACACGTGTCCCCAGGTCCTCGACCCGAGCAACACCATGTCCCGCAAGTCTTCGCTCGTCGCTGTCCCAGGCTGTCAGCCACCACAGCTGATCCTCGGGCCACCGGTCCCTCAGTCCAAGTCTCACGTCCGCCCTTCGCCACTCTCGGTCCATCGGTACGGCACGTCTCTACTTGACCTTCACCTTGCCTCTGATCACTGTATCCGTGCTCGACACCTGCACAACACAAGCCAAAGAACATGCACATCATCCCAGTTCACAATCACTCATCACTCAGAGACCCGGCATACACCCATGTATCCGCAATCTCCCCCTTGATGAGTGCATTGTCAACTACTCACACAAATCATAAAGGAAATAGAAGGAGGAAGAAGGAGAGAGAGAGAACTCGACCAAATGACCCAAAAGCATAGCAAAGCCGAAGAAGGTCAAGTGGAAAGAGCGAAACAACTTGGTTCCCAAAGACATGGGCAACGACTCGACGCAACCAAGCAAAACAAAGCTAGCCCTCAAGAAGAGGTAGAACAGGCTCAACACCGCTAGCAAATACCAATTGAAAAAGCGAAGCAAAATGCTAGTCCCTCAAGATAGAGGCACAGAGGCTCAACACAACTAGCAAGAAAGCTCGACACCAATTGAAAATCTGAAAGGCGAATGCTAGTCCCTCAAGAAAGAGGCAAAGGCTCAACACAACTAGCAAAAACGCTCCGAACCAATTGGAAATTTCAAAAACTCATCATGAGCAAGCTCCCCCTTGCATGGTGCACACAACCGATTCCTCTCCCCTTTGAACATGGGAGGTATGATTTGTCCTAATTCTCCCCCTTAGTTGAAAATGCACCACCAAGCAAAAAGACCCGAAAGCAAATTTTCTCCCCCTCAGAAAATGCACCATCAAAAGTGCCAACAAGAGAAATGCTCCCCCTTCCAAAATGCATATGAGTCACGATGCAAGTTAGCAGCTTCAGGAATATAGTCAAGAAAATGCGAAGATGCTCTAAACAGTATAGCTCTAATGACTCACTGGAAAGCATACAAGCTAGCGAATGCTCAAACTGATCACCAAATATGAAATATGAACATGAGAGCACAGTGAACAGTTTTTGGCCAAAAAGGTATTCACCATCAAAATAGCACACAACATGTATAGACAGGAATTCGAACAAGTGCTAAACATGTATACAAGGTGAACTACCCCTAGCAAAGTTCAATCATCATGCTATAGAATTAAACATAGTCTTGTGTATCCAAATTTTATCGGAGTTGCAGCGGTTAAGATTACACAAGTTCAAATTTCAGCATGTGATTGCGAGAGGTTGAAAGCTTGTCATTGCCTAACTTTTCAACTGTGCGAAGCCTATGCAGAAGCAATCAGAAGCTTAAAGCAACAGTTTCGGTCATACACGACACAGCTCAAGTTTAACTCAAAGTGCAATGAGAAACAGTCTCGAAACTGTGATGTGTTGACAAGCAATCCCATCTCGATCTTTCCAATTCACTTAACTTGGTTCAGATTTTAAACAGAATATGAACATACCAAGCAAGTGAATGACTCAGAACTAGAGACATAGCAACCTAGCATATATGAAAAGCACGAGTGAATTCAACACATCCTACACATGCTAGTTGCATATCTCAATGGTGAACATTCTCAAGTTTTATGTTTGTTAAGCAGATTCACCATTCAAAAATAGCTCAGCTCACAGCATGTATCAGTGATCAGAAGGAGCATAAGCTACATAGCATCAACATAAGCATCAGAGCATACTAAACAGAGCATAGTCACATTCCCAAGAATATATACATGAAGCTCAGAATGTAATAGCGTATGCTGAAATGCAAAAGAAAAACGAAGACAAACGAAAAAGAGTCAGTCTATCGTACAAGAACCAAAATGTCTCCCCCATCTAAAAGGGGAAACACACACCAAGCTCACCTCTCAACCGATTAAAGGTTGATTGGTCCAACGGCTTGGTGAAAATATCAGCCAACTGATGATGAGTATCGACATGGCGAAGGTCGATATCACCCTTCTCATAATGGTCTCGCAGAAAATGAAAGCGCACATCAATGTGTTTGGTCTTCGAGTGAAGCACGGGGTTCTTAGCAACGCTAATAGCACTCGTGCTGTCACAAAGCAAAGGCACGCGAGAAAAGCTCAGACCAAAATCACGCAAAGTGGCCATCATCCAGAGTAACTGGGAACAGCAGCTAGCCGCAGCAACATACTCAGCCTCCGTGGTAGACTGGGCGACACTAGACTGCTTGTGAGAGGACCACGAAACAAGAGAAGAACCAATAAACTGTCAAGTCCCAGAAGTGGACTTGCGCTCGACACGGCAACCAGCAAAATTGGCATCGGAATAACCGCAAAGGGAGAGGGTGGAGGAAGCGGAATACCAAATCCTGAACTCAGGTGTGAAACGAAGGTACCTAAAAATGCGCTTCACCGCCTGACGGTGAGAAGTGCGCGGCGACGCCTGAAAGCGCGCACACAGACACACCGCGAACAGGATGTCCGGGCGTGTCGCCGTCAGGTAGAGCAGCGACTCGATCATGCTTCGGTACTCCTTCTGGTCCACAACTTCTCCATCCTTGTCCGCATCCAGGGCCGTCGTGGTCGACATGGGTGTTGGAAGAGGCTTGGCCTCACCCATATCAAACCTCTTCAGCAAGTCCTTGGTGTACTTGCCCTGGTGCACAAACATCCCTTCTCGGGATTGCTTAATTTGCAATCCGAGAAAGAAAGTCAGCTCGCCCATCATGCTCATCTCGAACTCCCTGCTCATAGTATCTGCAAACTTGGCAACCAAAACGTGAGAAGAACCACCAAAAATGATATCATCCACGTAAATCTGGACCAAGAGAGTGTCTTTGCCTTGCCTGAGGAGAAAGAGCGTTTTATCCACACATCCCATTTTAAAACCCTTAGCAAGCAAAAATGTTTTCAACCTATCATACCAGGCTCTAGGGGCTTGTTCCAAACCATATAAAGCTTTGTGAAGTTTAAAAACATGGTTTGGAAACTTGGGATTTTCGAAACCGGGGGGTTGTCTAACATACACCTCCTCTTCAATGTAGCCGTTTAAGAAGGCACTCTTGACATCCATTTGAAAAAGTTTGAAACCTTTGGATGCAGCAAAAGCCAAGAGTATCCTAATTGCCTCCAAACGAGCTACAGGAGCAAACGTCTCCTCATAGTCTATCCCCTCCTTCTGACTATATCCCTGGGCTACGAGTCTGGCCTTGTTTCTCACAACATGGCCATCTTCTCCCTGTTTGTTTTTGAAAACCCATTTTGTCTCAATAGGATGACACCCAGAAGGTGGAGACACTAGAACCCAAACCCGATTTCTCTCAAAGTTTTCTAACTCCTCATGCATGGCATTGACCCAATCCGGATCCGTCAAAGCGTGTCCAACATCTCGGGGCTCAAAATCAGCAACAAAAGCAGAATGAGCAACATGAGAGATTTGAGACCTGGACCAAGTGACCCGTTCGTCGATGCTGCCGATCATCTGCTGAGGGGGGTGTTGGCGCTGGATGTGTCGTGGCGCCTCCCGTGCAGAAGTAATCTCCCCCTCAACAGCAGCTGGTGCCTCCCTGGGTACAAAAGGTACCGCTCGGGGTGGCGGATCCCACGGCCCCCAGGAAGAAGATGTGTCGGGGCCGTGAGTCGTTGTAGAAGCCGCTCCTTGCGGCAAAGCAGGTGGAGGGGGTGCTGGATCATCCATACCTTCAGCACCCTCGTCCTCGTCATCAAAAAGAGGCTCACCGACCTCGTGATCACCTGCACGCTCAAAACGAGAAGAAGGACAAACCATGGTCTCGTCGAAGGTGACATCGGATGTCTCCATGACTCTGTTAGTGTCAAGGTTAAGTACACGATAAGCTCGAGTGTGAGTGCCATAACCCAAAAACACACCGTCAGAAGAACGAGACTCAAATTTGTCCAAGTTGCCCTTTTTGAGTATAAAACAATGGCAACCAAAAACTCTAAAATAACTCACCTTGGGGAGTTTTCCAAAACGCAACTCATAAGAGGTCTTTTTCAAGAAAGCTCGAAGTAAAATGCGATTGGAAATATAGCATGCAGTGCTCATAGCTTCGGCCCAATATCGCCTAGGAGTCCTATGCTCATCGAGCATCGTCCTGGCCATCTCTACAAGGGTCGGATTCTTCCTCTCTACAACACCATTTTGTGGCGGTGTGTAGGGAGAAGAAAACTGATGCTCCAAACCCAAAGAGTTACAAAACTTCTCAAAATCCGAATTCTTGAATTCGGAACCATTATCACTCCTAATAGCTCGCATCGAGTTCAAAGGGAACTCGTTCTGAAGACGCAAAATCAGATTGCGAGCGAAGGAGAAAGTCTCGGTCTTCTCAGCTAAAAATAAAACCCACGAATATCTCGAAAAGTCGTCAACAACAACAAGCACATACCACTTCCCCCCAACCGAGCTCACCCGAGCCGGACCAACAAGGTCCATATGCAAAAGCTCTCCAGGGCGCTTAGTCATGACCTGAGTCACTGGATGGTGGGGAGCGGCAACCATCTTCCCATGTCTACAAGAATGGCAAACAAGATCCTTCTCCATGGATAACTTGGGCAATCCTCGGATTAGGCCAAGTGAACTAAGCCTTGCAAGCAAGTCGAAGCTCAAATGTCCTAGTCTCCTATGCCACTTCCAAAGATCAGAAGAAGAAGGTCCAGCCACAAGACAACGAGAAATGCCAAAAGACTCCGAGAAATCCGCACGAAAGACTTTTCCAAAGGGCGAAATCACACAAACAAGATTGCCCTGAGGATCCAAAATGCGACTGAGATTCGGTTTAAAACGAATCTCATAGTCATCATCAAAGAGTTGCGAAACAGAAAGAAGGTTAAAATGCAAGTTACAAACAAGAGCAACATCGCGCAACACAAAATGCTCATTAACTCGCACAGACCCACGAGACAATACCTTACCTTTGCTATTGTCGCTGAAGGTGATAAACTCCTTTCCGGCGACCGGACTAAGACTGGAGAACCACTTGGCATTTCCGGTCATGTGCCTCGAACACCCGGAATCCACCAACCAAACGTTCTCCAATCGTTTTACCTACATCAATAAAAAGACATAGGGTGAGCATACGGACCAACACTGGGGTTAGTGAAATAAGGGGAATACCAGTGTTGGGCCGGCTGCTCAAAAGAACGATTAGCAGAAAAACCATTCCTAGCACGCCTATGAGAGGAGCGATCACCACGTTGAGGAAAACGTGGTCCACTAAGGAAAGAGCGTCCATCGCGATACTCAAAACGCGGTGGTGGAAAACGCTCAACTACAAAGCCACCGCCATGGGGTCCATAGCCTACAACTGCAGGCTCCCACCAGGCACGTCCTCTCCGCTGCCTAGGCCTGGGAACTTGAGGTTCTGGACCTCTAGGCCTAGCAGCTCTCCTTAGAGCTCCCCTCTGAACATTCGGCACATGTACATCATGGAAAGGATGGTACATGTCCGCATTGTTCATCTCCCTAGCACGGCGCGCCTCCCTCTTGCGCCGAAAGCAGAACTCACTCAAGTGTCCATCTCTCCCACAATGCTCACAATGGTACTTCACCGCTCTCAAAGGGGGTTGTTGGTACACACGGTTGTGGGTGAGGATCACCTTGACCTTCTGTAGCAGAAGCTCCTCCTGGATGGGTGGCATTGTGTCCAGCTTGTTCTTTAGGTGGTTGGGTTTGGGATGCCACACTTGGTTCTTGGGTGGAGCTCTCGGAGGTTCCTCAAACACTGCATCCTTGGTGTTAGGCTTGAGAGGCTCTTTGGGTGGAAGCTTGGTAAGTTTGGGAGTAGTGGTGGAGTTGGGCTTCTCACTCGGGTTCAAACCACTCGACCCTCCAATCTTCCCAAAAGCAGACACATCAACGCCCGGAGCAAAACCTACACCAGGACCTCCAGCAGCTCGCTTGAATTGGGAGATCATCATCCCGAGCTGTGGCTCACCACAAGACACCCATGACAAGATGGTCCGAAGGTATGTGTTTTCTTCCTCGGTTTCCATCTTGTCATGCTTCACATTGGCTATCTCCATCTCCAGGCCCTCACACAAAACACACATGGACACACAAGTGCTACCCGAGCTGGCCTCCTTAAGAGACACAATCTTGGCATTCTTCTCTGCCAACTCGGATTGCAAGACAGGACAAGTCTTGCACGCACCCAACAGCGAGGGTCTAGCCTTCAGCTCATCCACCTCTCCTACCAACGCAGCATACTTACCTCTCAAAGTGAGAAGGTCAGTCATGTGCGTGGTGCACATCTCACACTCCTCCTCATCGGTAACAACCACGGTGGACTTGACAGACTCAAGTTCCTTCATCGTATCCTCCCACTTCTGCCTAAACTCCTTGCGCTCTCTAGCGGCACGCCTAAGCAACTTATCCTGACTAAGGAGCGCAGCAGTAAGTTTCTCGACCTCAGCAGAAAGCTCGTCGTGGGTCAGAGATACCTGGGAGGTGTCGTCGTCGTCGTCGTCGTTCCGAGGAGTGTCCACCAGCTCGCCGTCGACCTCCTTGCCGAGGGCCATGGTGCAGAAGCCGTCGTCATCGGCGAAGAAGCAGAGGCCGTTCAGCTTGTCCTCGATCCTCTTCTTCTTCTCGGACTCGTCATCGCTTGAGCAAGCTGAGTCGTCATCCGAGCCGTCGACGTCGCTGAGCGTGGCGAAGAACGCACGCTGCTCAGCCTGGGCCTTCTCCAAGTACTTCTTCTTGATGTACTCCTTGTCGAAGCCGCCCCTCCGCTTGTGCCTCGCGGGGACGTACTTCTCCTTGCGCTTGCCGAAGTCATACTTGTGCCCATGATCGCCCTTCCCAGATGTGTTCTTCTTCTTGGGACAGTTGGCGATGAAGTGGTCGGGGTCGCCGCACTCAAAGCATCCTGAGCGTCCTCCTCCGCGGCAACGGTTCATGCGGTTGTTGTGGAACCGCGAGAACCGGTTGGCGAGCATCGCCAACTCGTCATCCCGCAAAGACTCCAGCTGGTCCTCTGTGACAGAAAAGAGTGAAGAGAGTGCAAATCCTCTAGAGGGGTTAGCAGAAGAGCCAGAAACCAGAGCCATAGTCAGGCCAGAAGGATTCTCATAAGAAGCCCTCGACATGGCGTCAATCTCACTAGACTTGAGCTTACTAAAGAGCTCGTCACAAGTGAGGGTCTCATAGTTAGATGATTCGATGATCGCCTGGACCTTTGAGTCCCACACCGACCGATCGAGAGTATGCAAAAGCTTCAAAGACCTCTCATGATCGTCGAAAGGCAACAGCTCCTTGTTAGCTCGCATCTTGCTGACAATGACCTGAAAGCGAGCGAATAAACTCTCTATGCTCTCGCCAGACATGTGTCGAAAGTTCTCATACTCCCGCTTGTGCGACTCGTAGAGACGGGATTTGACTTGAGTGGTTCCCTCATGGAAATGCATGAGGGTCGCCCAAATCTCACGAGCCGTGGGGAGGTGAGAAACGCGATCAAACTCAGACATGCTCAAACAGGAGAACAAGGCGTTACGCGCCCGGCTATTGGCTTCGTGCTCATCGATCTGAAGCTGAGAGACACGAGCAGCCAGAACAACGTAATCGGCCTTGTTGCAAATCTCCCAGACAGAAGAGCCCATGCTCTGGAGATAGGCCGACATGCGTATCTTCCAATACACATAGTTCGTCCCATCAAAGAACAGCGGTTTGCCCACGCCGTGATCCATGTCGCCTTCTATGGATCTGGAACCGGCTAAGGTGGAAGATCCTTAACCTGCTCCGATACCAATTGAAGGACCGAGAAAGCACTAGCAAGGCGACCAGAGGGGGGGGGTGAATGGGAGCTCAAAAATTCCTCTCGAAACTTTGGCCTATTGTTCCCAAAATCAACCCCCGAAAGCTTCAATCGAAACCGTGATGCCCACGACCCTTGGAAGAGGGTGGATGATCCCTAGAATCACAGCGAGGCACCACAAAGCGATAGCAAACCGAACGGCAAAAGTACCGGCACAAGTTCGACCCTCAAAAACCAAGTCTCGAACGTAGATAGATGGCTACGTTGAGAAATCCCCAAATACCGATGCTAACAAGTAGCAAAGATACCTAGAGAGGTTTCTTGGTCAACTACGAGGCCAAACGAGAAGTTCGGAAACCAAGCGAAGAAGCCGGGAGAACAAACGCACAAAACCGGAAGCTTCAGGCGATTCCCGGACTGTCCGGCCCTGGAGTCCCGGACTGTCCGCCCCTACTGCGGACTGTCCGCGAGGGGTTGGCGGACTGT
Source organism: Coix lacryma-jobi var. lacryma-jobi (assembly GCA_009763385.1). Taxonomy (NCBI): domain Eukaryota; kingdom Viridiplantae; phylum Streptophyta; class Magnoliopsida; order Poales; family Poaceae; genus Coix; species Coix lacryma-jobi. The sequence continues at coordinate 125,441,450 of CM019829.1, forward strand.
CCGCCGGCCAAAAACCCGAAACAACACAGTTGCTGCAAACTCCCTGGACAGTCCCGGACTGTCCGTGGTTTACACCGGCGGACTGTCCGCCGGTCAACCGAGACCCAAAACGCAGAGACTTGCGGCCACTGCTCTAGCCAAGTCCCCGACGCGCGGACTGTCCGCGCCCTGAGTGGCGGACTGTCCGCGGTCAATCAGGGAGGGCGATTTCAAACGCCCTTAACCCAAATCTTCTCCAAATTGATTCAAACCAAAATCCCACGTTTCCAAACTTAGAGAGGATGGTCACGGAGTAGTTAGGAGACTATCCCCAAGAAATCATCCGCTCAAATCAACTCAAACACCGGGAAATCAAAAGGGGAGGAGGATGAATCGAAAAGCGCCACGAAAACGAAATCAACCCGATCTACTTGTTCGTTAGGAGTTAGATAAATTCCTTCGGTGGAAATGATCTCCTTTCAAATACGAACAAGTTGATTCAAACGGATTTCGCAAAGACGCAGTATAGGGAGAGATCGAGCGACGGGAAAAACGCGGAGAAATGAAGAACGCAAAGAACACGAACCAAAACGCGAATCAACACATCGATCCGCAACCGTGTGGCTACCACACGCTACAACAGTGAGGTTACGGCCTCACTTTCTCAAAATCTCCAGTACACAGAGGTATGGTTCTCTGCGGATCTCAGCTAGCTACAGCAGGGGATTGGGAGAGCAGGAAACCCTAGAAGCAAAGAGCAAATGACTGAGATGAATGGGGAGATGGGTGTCTCCCCCTACTTATCCTAATTCTAACTATTCCTAATTCCCACTCTACCCCTAACTACTTACAGAGCGAACCAGCTAAACCCTAAGGTTATTCTGGACCAACTCGATGGTAGGTGGATCCGACGGCCACGCCCGCACAACTCGTAGCGTTGCCTCGACGCAACCTCCCGATTGCCGCCACGTGCCGCCACCGCTCTGCGTCCTTTTCCCGGACGTCGCACCCCCGGTTTTGTGGCCCAAACCGGGAAACCAGCCTTCACAGCCAACCCCCGGTTTTGAGGCCCAAACCGGGAAACCAGCCCACCAAGCGCCTGAGTTTTGTGGCCCAAACTCAGCAGACCCGAAGCACCCAGGTTTTGAGGCCCAAACCTGGAAACCATCCTCAGCCCGAGTTTTGTGGCCAAACTCGGAAACCATCAGCGCCCAGGTTTTGAGGCCCAAACCTGGAAACCATCCACCCGATGGTTTTTCTCTCGCTCTACCACCAAACCGAAGCTGTAGAGGGGATGCACCGCCCGTGCACCCCGTCCACCGACACGTGTCCCCAGGTCCTCGACCCGAGCAACACCATGTCCCGCAAGTCTTCGCTCGTCGCTGTCCCACGCTGTCAGCCACCACAGCTGATCCTCGGGCCACCGGTCCCTCAGTCCAAGTCTCACGTCCGCCCTTCGCCACTCTCGGTCCATCGGCACGGCACGTCTCTACTTGACCTTCACCTTGCCTCTGATCACTGTATCCGTGCTCGACACCTGCACAACACAAGCCAAAGAACATGCGCATCATCCCAGTTGACAATCACTCATCACTCAGAGACCCGGCATACACCCATGTATCCACAGATGAAAAGGTAATTCATCTAAATGCTAGAGCTAAGAATTGCTTGTTTGAATCTTTTAGCATGAAGGTGTTTAACCAAGTTTTTACTTTACAAACATCTCATGAAATTTGGTTAAAACTCCATGAGCTCCATGATGGTACAAGTAATGTCCGTGAGCAAAAACATCACCTAACTAGAACAAGTTATGATTCCTTTACAATGAATGATAATGAGCTTGTTCATGATATGTATTCTCATTTGAATCTAATTATGAATGAGCTCAATTCCATTGGAATTACAAAGCTAGGTGATGCGGATATTGTGAGGAAGATCATCTTCGTGCTTCCAAAGAACAAGTATGCAACCATCATCACCATCCTCCACAACATGGAAGACTTGAGCACTATGACCCCGATCACTGTTATTGGCAAATTGGTGGCATTCGAAATGTCACGCAAGATGGGTCAAGAAGAAGCCACTTCATCAAGCAAAGTCATAGCTCTCACATGTGATGAGCACAAGAATATGAAGGGCAAGAAGCAACTTGAGACAAGCTCAAGATCCTCAAGTGAAGATGAGGAAGAAGAAGAGGATGATGATGATGAAGAAGAATCAAGTGATGATGATCAAGCCTCCACCTCATCCAACTTGTCCTTAGATGAAGAAACTATCAAGCTAGTGCGTGGAGTGGAGACAATGATCTGCAAGCTCAATGTCAAGGGTGTGCCCATCACAATTGAAGATTGCCTCTTCACTAATCAAAGAAGAGAGCAAAGAAAAAAATGGATGTTATGGATGTGGCAAGAGAGGGCACTTTGTGGAAGATTGTCCAAAACAAAAGCCCACACCCAAGGACAAGAAAAAGAAGGGATGCAAGGCCAAAGCCCTCACCACCATCAAGACATGGGATGATTCAAGTGAAGATGAAGCCCAACAATAGAGGCATGGCCGCAATCACTCATCATCAAGCTCCTCACATGTGTGCCTTATGGCACGAGGTAACACGAACTTTATCTCTAGTGATAGTGATAGTGATAGTGTGGTCAGCTACCTTCCTATGATCAAATTGTTGCTAGATAATCTCAACTATGCTAAGGCTTGCACTAGTCAACAAAAGAAAATAAATGCTTTGAAAGAAAAACTAGATAGTTCTCAACAAGCATATAACATTTTGGTTCATCAATATGAAACTTTTGCTAACCTCAATGTTGAGCTATCTAGTAAAATTGAGAAACTAGAAGCTAGTGCAAGCACAAGTGATAGCACAATTAATGATGAGCAACTTGTTAAGAAAAATGAAAAACTAAAAGCAAAGTTAGCTAGCACACAAGATGCTTACAAAAGTTTACTTGCTAAAATGGAAATTATGTGCAAACATTGTGATGAGCTAACTAACAAAGTTGCCAATCTTTAAACCATCAGAGCAAACCTCACTGAGGTACCTAAAATTAAAAACTCCTTTTTTGTTACACCTAAAAAGGACGCCTATACTTCTTGCATTGATTTACTTGATTTAGACTCACCCATGTACAAACAAGCTTGTGTTGAAGATGTATGTAGAAACATGTACACAAGAAGTTGCAATGGAGAATGAGCTACTAAGGCAAGAAGTGGCTCGCCTCACCATGGACTTGACCCAAGCAAAAGGCAAGACGGAGCAAACCCGAACTCATCAAGATAACACCGTCAAGGGAGTGAAGAAACTTGACGAGGAGCAAACTGTGGTTTGTTACGTTTGCCACAAGGAAGGCCACAAGTCCTATGAGTGCAAGGTGAAGCATGGTGGAGACAAAAAGAAGAAAGAGAAAACCAAAAAGCAAACAAGCAAGCTCTCCAACACCTACACCAACAAGGTGAACAAGAAGGCCTCCACACCTTATCTTTTGAAGAAGAAGAAGAAGAAGAATGACAAGGTGGTGGCCATCAAGGTGAACAGGCAAGCCAACAATGGGGCCAAACGCATTTGGGTGCCTAAGGACATTATCTCGACCATGAAGAGCAACAAAAAGGTTTGGATCCCAAAAGGGAAGGGAGTAGCTAAAAGCCCTAGTTTGGTTTTGGTTAATTGATTAAACCTATTTGGTCTAATCCTATTGCTAAGCATGTGTGTAGCTTATAAGAAAGGATTGAGACCAGGCCAAGTGGTGGAGCTAGCAAGTTGGCAACCATGGACGATGGTGATGGCCACATGCAAATTGAAGAGATCAAGTGCTCTACCATTGGTAAAACAAAGAAGAGAGAGATGGAGCAAAGAGGCACGAAGGCAAAGGTATAATCTATAGGGCTCTTGGTTTTGGTGATCAAGACATTTAGCGAGTGTGATCACATTTAGGATACATGGTCGTACTATTAAGAGGAGTTGATTCACGGCTTATGCGGTGTCCAACTGCCACTAGGAGTTCTCTAACATTTTGATGCTATAGACCTAGTGAGTGACTAACTAAACCCTTGGAAAATGCTTTGTAAAATGTTAACACACGTGCACAAGTGTTGAAACACTTTTGTGTTGGCGCATGGGAGCAAGGGTAGAAGTTAGAAAGCGAAAGGTGCTGAGTTGTCAGCATCGGACGCTGGGCCGAGCGTCCGATGGCTAACCCTAGCTATAGACTGATGCTGAAGGAGCATCGGACATTGGCAACAGACGCTGAGGAAACACTGTTGCAGAGTCCGATGGAGATGACATGGCACGAGCAAGCTTTGCAGAGAGCATCGGACGCTGGCCTGCGTCCGATGCCAAACCATCGGTCGCGTCCGATGTGTTTGGGGGCGTTCTGGAACCTCTGCATGGTCATCGGACGCAGGGGTTGAGCGTCCGATGTGAAGGTATCGGCGCGTCCGATGTGGCGTTAAAAAGAGCTGAAAAGAGCAGTGACATCGGTGCGTCCGATGTCACATTAACTGTGGCACGAAGAGTTATAACCGTTGGGATCGAGCGGCTCGAATTCGTATCTGGGGGACATGTGGTGCTCATCGGAGCGTCTGATGGTCCTAACACCGGCGCGTCTGATGGTCGTGTTTTCAGCCCAACGGCTAGGCCAACTTGAGTGACCTATATAAGTGGCTTGGCCGGCTCACATGGGTCCTCTCTTGCACATTTTGATCCCTAAGCATCCTTGTGAGCAAAGACAAGCCTCCCAACTCATCTCTAGTGTTGATTTGATCAAACTAAGTGAAATTGAGTGATTAGTGCTAAGATTTGAAAGAGTTCATTCTAGTGGCACTAGTTCTTTGCATCGGTATTGAGTTGCTTGTTACTCTTGGCATTTGTCGGTGCCTAGACGTCTTGGAGGCGTTGAGGTGGAGTTGGCAAGAGAAGGAGATTGTTCTTGGCCACCACCGTTCGTGATTGTGAGAGGTTTTGGAGCCTCACCTCGCCGAAGCGGCAAGAGGCATCCTTAGTGGATTGCTCGTGTCATTGAGCTACCTCACTAGCGGTAGATTCTTGTGGTGCTCTTTGTGAGCTTGGCTTGGTGCCAATTAGCCACCGGGTCACCTAGTGTTGGTCGACACAACGGGGAGTAGCGTATCCTTCTTGGTGATTGGCTTCATGAGTGGATTTCACCGGTGATTGGCTCTCTTCTAGGCGATCCCGAAGGCCCGGTGAAACCACCTCTATCTAGCTCATTTACTTTGTGTATTTACTTTGAGCTATTTCATTTGTGTAGATTCTATTTCTTGGTGTATATCTTTTGTCATATACCTTATGTAGCTAGTTGTAATTGGTTTACAAAAGTTCATCTTTTGCACACACTTGTTTATCTTAGATCATCTTGATCATAGTTGTGCTAGAGCTAGTTTGTTTATTCCACATTAGTTTCTAGCTCTAATTGCTAGTGTGACATAGTTTTATTAGGTAGAATTGTTGGATAGGTGGCTTGCAACACACTATTAGGCTAGCGCAAAAAGCTTTGCCATTTGTTATACTAATAGTGTTTGCCTAAGTGATTTTGTAGTTTTTCAATTAGGCTATTCACCTCCCCTCTAGCCAATTAGGACCTTTCAAGTGGTATCGGAGCCGTGGTCACTGTTTGTTTGAGGCTGAACATCCTCCGGGGTTACAATGGCTCAAATCAACTATATAGGGAAGCCACCATATTTTGACGGCACCAACTTTGATTGTTGGAAGAGGAAGATGTGTGCATTCACAAGAGGAATGAATAGAAAGATTTGGGAAGTGATTGAGCATGATTTTGCGGTAATTGACACCGCAAGTCCCACTCCAAGAGAAAAAGAGAAGCTTCAATGGAATGATGTGGCAATCAACTTGTTCTATGAAGCATTTGACACAAAGGTGTTTGAGCAAATCAAGGACCTTGAAAGAGCAAGTGAGATATGTGAGAGATTGGAGGAAACATATGAGGGCACCAAGGCGGTCAAGGGCGCCAAGCTATACATTCTCAAGGACAAGCTTGCCCAAATCCATTTGCGCGAGCATTCACTCCATCCCAGTTGAGCGAACGATTTCGGGTGGTCGAGTTCGACGCATGTCACTACAGCCTGGGTGGTCGAGTCGTACGCATGTTACTACAGCCGCAGGTACGTCAGTCTGTCTGTTGGCCTATTCAAGTTAGATGTATGCGGCCGCAATCTTTATCTTTTTTATTATTATATTTTCTATGTTTTTATTTATCTTTTATTTTATAGGTTAACTAATTTATTTTCTTTTTAACCATGTTAGGGGGTGTTTAGTAAGCTCACGTACACAAATCTCTTCTTATCTTTTTCTCTATTTATTTTTCTTTTCTTTTTTCTTTTTTTCTTTTTTATTTTACATTTTTATTTTTGTATAAATTATTTCATGAATAATTTGTGTATTTCTACTAATATAATGTGATATTAATTTATACGTCTAAATTCTTGAGAACTTATATATATAACTTTATATCTAAATTATTTGTAAGTTATATACAAGCAAATTATACATATATCTTTTCTTTTAAAAAAATTACTAAGTTGTACATAAAATTTTTATACTACCACAATTTTTAATAGAATGTTTTATGAAGGTGAACTTGTTAGCACAAGTTTTTATCAAAATTTAGTTGAGCAAGTTTATAAAATGTATAGATAACACAGGTTGTATTGATTAAATTATGTAAAGTTGTATGGACAAGTAGTGTTTTGATAAACTTTTATACATAAGTTATCTTTACATATTTTTCGTGTTTCTAAGTTTTAGTATAAGTTATAACAATCTGTTTCTTTGTGTATAATAACTTTTATGTTTGCAAGTTTTGGCATAAGTTATAAAATAATTTATTTCTTTGTGTTTAAAAACTTTTTGTAAATAAGTTATGTTTCATAACTCTTGTGTTTTTATATTTTTTGTATAACTTATCGTTATAAGTTGTTTATATAAGTTATACGTATTACTTTGTAGCTTTCAAAACAAATATGATTTTTTCCTGAAAATAAAAAACTTTCCAAAAAATAAAAGTTGCGGAATTTTTTTTGTCAAAAAAGGATAGTTGCGGAAGTTGTCTAATCGTTCGCCAGATTTGAATCTGGTGAATGTTCGCTATTTAGTGGTGCCGACAAGCTTGCCATGTTCAAAATGCAAGATGATGAAAGCATACCGGAGATGTTTCACCGGTTGCAAGTCATTATCAATGATTTGAAGGCCTTGGGAGAGAAGGTAGAGGACAAGGACTTTTCTCACAAGTTCTTGAGATGCTTGCCACCAAGGTTTGATACTTTGGTGACTATCCTAGTGTGGGAAGGATTGGATACGGTAACCCCAAACCAAGTACTAGGTGATATGGTCACACAAGACACATACTGTGTGGAAAGGGATGGGGGAGCCCAAAAGGAAGAGAAGAAGAAGAAGACCGTAGCATTCAAGGCTTCATCCTCTAAGAGCAAGAGCAAAGGCAAAGCAAAGAAGGAGGAAAGTGGTGATGAAGCTAACACAAGTTTGAGTAAAATGGATGATGAAGAAATGGCTCTATTTGTCAAGAGATTTAGCAAGTTCATGAAGAAGAAGGGCTATGGAGCAAGAAAGAGAAGAGATGCAACCAAGAGCACAACTAAAAGGTGCTATAGATGCAAGAGCAAGGATCACTTCATTGCGGATTGTCCATATTCTAGTGATGAAGATGATGACCACAAGAAGAGCAAGAAGAAAGACAAGAAAGAAAGAAAAGAAAAGAAAGAGAAGAAGAAGGAGAATAAGAAGGGTGGTTCCTATGTTGTGATATGGGATAGCGATGTTTCCTCAAGTGACGATGATGATTCTAGTGATGATGAGAGGAAGACCACCAAGAAGAAGGCCATGGCTAGTCTTGCTATCTCAAGCAAGCCTTCTATCTTCAACACTTCATCGACTTGCTTCATGGCTAAGGCCACTAAGGTATCATCCGATGAGAGTGAAAGTGAGAGTGAGAGTGATGATGAGGAGCAGTACTCAAAGGAGGACCTCATGAGCATGCTACAAGATACTCACTCTTACATTGAGACTAAGAGGAAGGAGTGCAAGGAATTGCGAAAGGCCAACAAGGTTCTTGAGCAATCCTTTGATGAGCTCAAGTCTACTCATGAGAGGCTAGAGGAAGCCCATGAGAAGCTTGACCAAGCTCACACTAGACTTAAGGAAGCCCACTCCTCCCTCCTTAATCAATGTAAGATTGAGGATGTTGCAGAGACATGCAATGTAGGAGTAACTTGTGATATACTTGATGAATCAATTTATGCTCCTATTATTGTTGTTCCCACAAATGCATCATCATCATCTAGCTCAACTAAAATGCCTACGTCTACTACTTGTGATTCATCATTAGTGGTAGAGAATGAGAACCTTAAGAACAAGGTTGTTGAGCTCACTCATGCCTTAGGCAATGCCTATGGTGGAGATGTCCGCTTGCTAAAGTGCTTGGGTAGCCAAAGGTGTCCACTCAACAAGGAGGGACTTGGCTATAGCCCCAAGAAGGGCAAGGCGGCCTTTGCTACTCACAAGACTTGTTTTGTGAAGAGCAATGGTCGGTTTTGCCATAGTTGCAAGCAATCCAGACATATAGAGCAAAATTGCTTTAACAAGAATAAAAACAAGATTAATTCTCATGTTCCATCTATTAGACTTGATTCTTGTTATATGCTTACAAAGGGCACTAATGGTGTGAAGGCTAAGTACATTGGTGCACCCATGGTTGGCCCAAAGAAGAAGGCAATTTGGGTGCCCAAGAGCTTAGTGACTAACCTTGGAGGACCCAAAAAGATTTGGGTACCTAAAAGGAATTGATCTCTTTGTAGGTAAATTATAAAGCGGGAGGAAGGCATTGGGTGCTTGATAGTGGGTGCACTCAACACATGACCGGAGATGGAAGAATGTTCAAATCAATCAACACTATTGGCAATGATCATGCAGATGCTATTACATTTGGTGACAACAAGAAAGACAAAGTCAAAGGCTTGGGCAAGATTGCAATATCCAATGACCTGAGCATCTCCAATGTGCTATTAGTAGAATCTCTCAACTTCAACCTATTGTCCATGGCACAATTGTGTGATTTGGGATTCAAATGCATATTCAGTGTTGATGATGTGGAGATAGTGAGTGTTGATGGAAGTGATTTGGTCTTCAAAGGATTTAGATATGAGAACCTTTATTTGGTGGACTTTGATGCTAGTGAAGCTCAATTGATAACATGTTTATTCACCAAATCAAGTATGGGTTGGCTATGCCATAGGCGCTTGGGACACATTGGAATGAAGCAACTAAAGAGGCTAGTAAAGCATGACATGGTAAGAGGGCTAAAAGATGTTCACTTCGAGAAGGACAAGCTTTGTAATGCATGCCAAATGGGAAAGCAAGTTGGAAACACCCATCCTAACAAAGGAATGATGAGCACTACACATGCACTTGAGTTGTTACACATGGACTTGTTTGGACCAATTACATATGCAAGCATTGGAGGAAACAAGTATGGCTTTGTGATAGTGGATGACTATAGAAGATACACATGGATCTTCTTTCTCGTTGACAAAAGTGAAGTGTTTGGCATATTCAAAACCTTTGTCAAGAGAAGTCAAAATGAGTTTGATAGAAGAATCAAGAAACTGAGAAGTGACAATGGAAGTGAGTTTAGAAACACAAGAGTTGATGAGCTATGTGATGATTTTAGAATCAAACATCAATTCTCGGCCAAGTATACACCTCAATCCAATGGGATAGTTGAAAGGAAGAATAGGACACTCATTGATATGTCAAGATCCATGCTTACTGAATACAATGTGAGTGATTCTTTTTCGGCCGAAGCAATCAACACGACATGCTATTATAGCAACCGGCTCTATTGTCACGCTCTATTGAAGAAGACACCATATGAGCTCCTCAATGATAGAAAGCCCAACATTGCTTATTTCTAGGTCTTTGGATGCAAATGCTACATATTGAAGAAGGACACGAGACTTGGGAAGTTTGAGAAGAAGTGTGATGAAGGGTTCCTACTTGGTTACTCCACTACAAGCAAGGCATATAGATTGTGGAACAACACAACAAGAATAGTTAAAGAAGTCCATGATGTTGAGTTTGATGAAATCAATGGCTCTCATGAAGAACAAGACAATCTAGATGATGTAAGAGGAACACAATTGGTGGATGCTATGAAGAACATGGACATTGGTGATATAAGTGAAGGACCGAGAAAGCACTAGCAAGGCGACCAGAGGGGGGGTGAATGGGAGCTCAAAAATTTCTCTCAAAACTTTGGCCAAATGTCCCAAAATAAACCCCCGAAAGCTACAACCAAATCCGTGATGCCCACGACCCTTGGAAGAGGGTGGATGATCCCTAGGACCACAGCGAGGCACCACAAAGCGATAGCAAACCGAACGGCAAAAACACCGAGACAAGTTCGACCCTCAAAAACCAAGTCCCGAACGTAGATAGACTGCTACGTCGAGATATCCCTAAATACCTATGCTAACAAGTAGCAAAGGTACCTAGAGAGGTTCCTTGGTCAACTACAAGGCCAAACGAGAAGTCCGGAAACCAAGCGAGGAAGCCGGGAGAGCAAACGCACAAAACCGGAAGCTACAGCCAAATCCCGGACTGTCCGGACCAGGAGTCCCGGACTGTCCGCCCAAGGCCGGACTGTCCGCAGTCAACTGGCGGACTGTCCGCCGGCAGAAAATTCAAACCAGCAGAGTTGCTGCAAACTCTCTGGATAGTCTCGGACTGTCCGCGGTTTACACCGGCGGACTGTCCGCCGGTCAACCGAGACCCAAAACACAGAGACTTGCGGCCACTGCTCTGGCCAAGTCCCCGACGCGCGGACTGTCTGCGCCTAGGGTGGCGGACTGTCCGCCAACACCCAGTGAGGGCGATTTCGGTCGCCCTTCACCCAAATCTTCTCCAAATCGATTCAAACCAAAATCCCAAGTTCCCAAACTTGGAGAGGATGATCACGGAGTAGTTAGGTGACTATCCCCAAGAAATCATCCGCTCAAATTGACTCAAACACCGGGAAATCAAAAGGGGAGGAGGATGAACCGAAAAGCGCCACGAAAATGAAATCAACCCGATCTACTTGTTCGTAAAGAGTTAGATAAATTCCTTCGGTGGAAATGATCTCCTTCAAATATGAACAAGTTGATTCAAACGGATTTCGCAAAGACGCACGAGAGAGGGAGATCGAGTGACGGGAAAATCACGGAGAAACGAAGAACGCGAAGAACACGAACCAAAACGCGAATCAACACATCGATCTGCAACCGTGTGGCTACCACACGCTACAACAGTGAGGTTACGGCCTCACTTCCTCAAAATCTCCAGTACACAGAGGTATGGTTCTCTGCGGATCTCAGCTAGCTACAGCAGGGGATTGGGAGAGCAGGAAACCCTAGAAGCAAAGAACAAATGACTGAGATAAATGGGGAGGTGGGTGTCTCCCCCTACTTATCCTAATTCTAACTATTCCTAATTCCTACTCTACCCCTAACTACTTACAGAGCGAACCAGCTAAACCCTAAGGTTATTCTGGACCAACTCGATGGTAGGTGGATCCGACGGCCACGCCCGCACAACTCGTAGCGTTGCCTCGACGCAACCTCCCGATTTCCGCCACGTGCCGCCCTCGCTCTGCACCCCCGGTTTTGTGGCCCAAACCGGGAAACCAGCCTTTCTAGCCAACCCCCGGTTTTGAGGCCCAAACCGGGAAACCAGCCCACCAGTGCCTGAGTTTTGTGGCCCAAACTCAACAAACCCGCAGCACCCAGGTTTTGAGGCCCAAACCTGGAAACCGTCCTCAGCCCGAGTTTTGTGGCCAAACTCGGAAACCATCCGCGCCCAGGTTTTGAGGCCCAAACCTGGAAACCGTCCACCCGATGGTTTTTCTCTGGCTCTACCACCAAACCGAAGCTGTAGAGGGGATGCACCGCCCGTGCACCCCGTCCACCGACATGTGTCCCCAAGTCCACGACTTAGGCAACACATGACCGCAAGTCTTCGCTCGTCGCTGTCCCAGGCTGTCAGCCACCACAGCTGATCCTCGGGCCACCGGTCCCTCAGTCCAAGCCTCACGTCCGCCCTTCGCCACTCTCGGTCCATCGGCACGACACGTCTCTACTTGACCTTCACCTTGCCTCTGATCACTGCATCCGTGCTCGACACCTGCACAACACAAGCCAAAGAACATGCGCATCATCCCAGTTGACAATCACTCATCACTCAGAGACTCGGCATACACCCATGTATCCGCAATCTCCCCCTTGATGAGTGCATTGTCAACTACCAACACAAATCATAATGAACGGAAGAAGGAAGAAAGAAGGGAAGAGAGAACTCAACCAAATGACCCAAAAGCATAGCAAAGCCGAAGAAGGTCAAGTGGAAAGAGCAAGACAACTTGGTCCCCAAAGACATGGGCAACGGCTCGACGCAACCAAGCAAAGCAAAGCTAGCCCTCAAGAAGAGGTAGAACAGGCTCAACACCGCTAGCAAATGCCAAATGAAAAATTGAAGCAAAATGCTAGTCCCTCAAGATAGAGGCATAGAGGCTCAACACAACTAGCAAAGAAAGCTCGATACAAAAACCTTACGGCCAACAAGAAGCAAAGCAAGCTCCCCCTTGCATGGTGCACACAACGGATGCTTCTCCCCCTTAGTTGAACTCAAGGAAGAATATGATTTGCAAATTCTCCCCCTAAGTTGAAAATGCACCATCAAAAGAAAGGAATCGAAAGCAATTTTCTCTCCCTCAGAAAAAGCACCATAAAAAATGCCAACAAGAGAGGTTCTCCCCCTTCCAAAATGCATATGAGTCAAAATGCAAGTTAGGAGCTTCAGGAGTATACTCAAAAGAGTGCAAAGATGCTCTACAGAGTTCTGATCCAAGAAAGCTAGCAAAGGCTCAAACTGATCACTAAGTCTGAAATGAGAGCAAAAAGAGCAGTTTTCAGCCAAAAAGGTATTCACCATCAAAATAGCACAAGACATGTATAGACAGGAAGTCAAACAAGTGCTAAACATGTATACAAGGTGAACTACCCCTAGCACAGTTTAATCATCATGCTGATACCAATTGAAAAAATGAAGCATACACTTGTGATTTCAAATTTTAATCGGAGTTGCAGCGGTGAAATTACACAAGTCCAGAAATCAGCATGTGACTGCGAGAGGTTGAATGCTTGTTGTTGCCTAACTTTCCAACTGTGCGAAGCCTATGCATAAGCAATCAGAAGCTTAAAGCAACAGTTTCGGTCATACACTACACAGCTCAAGTTTAACTCAAAGTGCAATGAGAAACAGTCTCGAAACTGTGAGGTGCTAACAAGCAAACCCATCTCGATCTTTTCAATTCACTTAACTTGGTTCAGATTTTAAACAGAATATGACATACCAAGCAAGTGAATGACTCAACACTAGAGACATAGCAACCTAGCATACATAAAAAGCATAAGTGACTTCGACACATCCTACGCATGCTAGTTGCATATCTCAATGGTGAACATTTTCAAGTTTTAAGTTCATTATCAAATTTCACCATTCAAAAATAGCTCAGCTCACAGTATGTATCAGTGATCAGAAAGAGCATAAGCTACAGCATCAACATAAAGCATCGGAGCAAAGACTACACAGAGCATAGTTACATTCTTCAGACTATATTCATGAAGCTCAGAATGTAAAAGTGTATGCTGAAATGCAAAGATGCATGAAGAAACCAAAAGGAAGCAAAAACAACTGAAAAACACAAAGTCAGTGTATCATACAAGAGTCAAAATGTTTCCCCCATCTAAAAGGGGAAACACACACCAAGCTCACCCCTCAACCGATTAAAGGTTGATTCGTCTAAAGGCTTGGTGAAAATATCAGCCAGCTGATGATGAGTATCGACATGGCGAAGGTCGATATCACCCTTCTCTTGGTGGTCACGCAGAAAGTGAAAGCGCACATCAATGTGTTTGGTCTTCGAGTGAAGCACGGGGTTCTTAGCAACGCTAATAGCACTCGTGCTGTCACAAAGCAAAGGCACGCGAGAAAAGCTCAGACCAAAATCACGCAAAGTGGCCATCATCCAGAGTAACTGGGAACAGCAGCTAGCCGCAGCAACATACTCAGCCTCCGTGGTAGACTGGGCGACACTAGACTGCTTGTGAGAGGACCACGAAACAAGAGAAGAACCAATAAACTGTCAAGTCCCAGAAGTGGACTTGCGCTCGACACGGCAACCAGCAAAATCGGCATCGGAATAACCGCAATGGGAGAGGGTGGAGGAAGCTGAATACCAAATCCCGAACTCAGGTGTGAAACGAAGGTACCTGAAAATGCGCTTCACCGCCTGACGGTGAGAAGTGCGCGGCGACGCCTGAAAGCGCGCACACAGACACACCGCGAACTGCATGTCCGGGCGTGTCGCCGTCAGGTAGAGCAGCGACTCGATCATGCTTCGGTACTCCTTCTGGTCCACAACTTCTCCATCCTTGTCCGCATCCAGGGCCGTCGTGGTCGACATGGGTGTTGGAAGAGGCTTGGCCTCACCCATATCAAACCTCTTCAGCAAGTCCTTGGTGTACTTGCCCTGGTGCACAAACATCCCTTCTCGGGATTGCTTAATTTGCAATCCGAGAAAGAAAGTCAGCTCGCCCATCATGCTCATCTCGAACTCCCTGCTCATAGTATCTGCAAACTTGGCAACCAAAACGTGAGAAGAACCACCGAAAATGATATCATCCACGTAAATCTGGACCAAGAGAGTGTCTTTGCCTTGCCTGAGGAGAAAGAGCGTTTTATCCACACATCCCATTTTAAAACCCTTAGCAAGCAAAAATGTTTTCAACCTATCATACCAGGCTCTAGGGGCTTGTTCCAAACCATATAAAGCTTTGTGAAGTTTAAAAACATGGTTTGGAAACTTGGGATTTTCGAAACCGGGGGGTTGTCTAACATACACCTCCTCTTCAATGTAGCCGTTTAAGAAGGCACTCTTGACATCCATTTGAAAAAGTTTGAAACCTTTGGATGCAGCAAAAGCCAAGAGTATCCTAATTGCCTCCAAACGAGCTACAGGAGCAAACGTCTCCTCATAGTCTATCCCCTCCTTCTGACTATATCCCTGGGCTACGAGTCTGGCCTTGTTTCTCACAACATGGCCATCTTCTCCCTGTTTGTTTTTGAAAACCCATTTTGTCCCAATAGGATGACACCCAGAAGGTGGAGACACTAGAACCCAAACCCGATTTCTCTCAAAGTTTTCTAACTCCTCATGCATGGCATTGACCCAATCCGGATCCGTCAAAGCATGTCCAACATCTCGGGGCTCAAAATCAGCAACAAAAGCAGAATGAGCAACATGAGAGATTTGAGACCTGGACCAAGTGACCCGTTCGTCGATGCTGCCGATCATCTGCTGAGGGGGGTGTTGGCGCTGGATGTGTCGTGGCGCCTCCCGTGCAGAAGTAATCTCCCCCTCAACGGCAGCTGGTGCCTCCCTGGGTACAAAAGGTACCGCTCGGGGTGGCGGATCCCACGGCCCCCAGGAAGAAGATGTGTCGGGGCCGTGAGTCGTTGTAGAAGCCGCTCCTTGCGGCAAAGCAGGTGGAGGGGGTGCTGGATCATCCATACCTTCAGCACCCTCGTCCTCGTCATCAAAAAGAGGCTCACCGACCTCGTGATCACCTGCACGCTCAAAACGAGAAGAAGGACAAACCATGGTCTCGTCGAAGGTGACATCGGATGTCTCCATGACTCTGTTAGTGTCAAGGTTAAGTACACGATAAGCTCGAGTGTGAGTGCCATAACCCAAAAACACACCGTCAGAAGAACGAGACTCAAATTTGTCCAAGTTGCCCTTTTTGAGTATAAAACAATGGCAACCAAAAACTCTAAAATAACTCACCTTGGGGAGTTTTCCAAAACGCAACTCATAAGAGGTCTTTTTCAAGAAAGCTCGAAGTAAAATGCGATTGGAAATATAGCATGCAGTGCTCATAGCTTCGGCCCAATATCGCCTAGGAGTCCTATGCTCATCGAGCATCGTCCTGGCCATCTCTACAAGGGTCGGATTCTTCCTCTCTACAACACCATTTTGTGGCGGTGTGTAGGGAGAAGAAAACTGATGCTCCAAACCCAAAGAGTTACAAAACTTCTCAAAATCCGAATTCTTGAATTCGGAACCATTATCACTCCTAATAGCTCGCATCGAGTTCAAAGGGAACTCATTCTGAAGACGCAAAATCAGATTGCGAGCGAAGGAGAAAGTCTCGGTCTTCTCAGCTAAAAAGAAGACCCACGAATATCTCCAAAAGTTGTCAACAACAACAAGCACATACCACTTCCCCCCAACCGAGCTCACCCGAGCCGGACCAACAAGGTCCATGTGCAAAAGCTCTCCAGGGCGCTTGGTCATGACCTGAGTCACTGGATGGTGGGGAGCGGCAACCATCTTCCCATGTATACAAGAATGGCAAACAAGATCCTTCTCCATGGATAACTTGGGCAATCCTCGGATTAGGCCAAGTGAACTAAGTCTTGCAAGCAAGTCGAAGCTCAAATGTCCTAGTCTCCTATGCCACTTCCAAAGATCAGAAGAAGAAGGTCCAGCCACAAGACAACGAGAAGTGCCAAAAGACTCCGAGAAATTCGCACGAAAGACTTTTCCAAAGGGCGAAATCAAACACACAAGATTGCCCTGAGGATCCAAAATACGATTGAGATTCGGTTTAAAACGAATCTCATAGTCGTCGTCAAAGAGTTGCGAAACAGAAAGAAGGTTAAAATGCAAGTTAGAAACAAGAGCAACATCGCGCAACACAAAGTGCTCATTAACTCGCACCGACCCACGAGACAACACCTTACCTTTGCTATTGTCGTCGAAGGTGATAAACTCCTTTCCGGCGACAGGACAAAGACTGGAGAACCACTTGGCGTTTCCGGTCATGTGCCTCGAGCAACCAGAATCCACCAACCAAACGTTCTCCAATCGTTTTACCTACATCAATAAAAAGACATAGGGTGAGCATACGGGCCAACACTGGGGTTAGTGAAGTAAGGAGAATACCAGTGTTGGGCCGGCTGCTCAAAAGAACGGTTAGCAGAAAAACCATTCCTAGCACGCCTACGGGGAAAGCGATCACCACGCTGAGGAAAATGTGGTCCGCTGGGGAAAGAGCGCTCACCGCGATACTCAAAACGCGGTGGAGGAAAGCGCTCAACTACAAAACCACCGCCATGGGGTCCATAGCCTACAGCTGCAGGCTCCCGCCGGGCACGTCCTCTCCGCTGCCTAGGCTTGGGAACTTGAGGTTCTGGACCTCTGGGCCTAGCAGCTCTCCTCGGAGCTCTCCTCTGAACATTCGGCGCATGTACATCATGGAAAGGATGGTACATGTCCGGATTGTTCATCTCCCGAGCACGGCGTGCCTCTCTCTTGCGCCGAAAGCAGAACTCGCTCAAGTGTCCATCTCTCCCACAATGCTCACAATGGTACCTCACCGCTCTCAAAGGGGGTTGTTGGTACACACGGTTGTGGGTGTGGATCACCTTGCCCTTCTGTGGCAACAGCTCCTCGTGAATAGGTGGCATCGTGTCAAGCTTATTCTTCAAGTGGTTGGGTTTGGGATGCCACACTTGGTTCTTGGGTGGAGCTCGTGGAGGTTCTTCAAACACACCATCCTTGGTGGTAGCCTTGAGTGGCTCTTTGGGTGGAAGCTTGGTAAGTTTGGGAGTAGTGGTGGAGTTGGGCTTCTCACAAGGGTTAAGACCACTCGACTCTCCAATCTTCCCAAAAGCTGAAACATCAACACCCGGAGCAAAGCCTACACCAGGACCTCCAGCAGCTCGCTTGAATTGGGAAATCATCATCCCGAGCTGTGTCTCACCACAAGACACCCATGACAAGATGGTCCGAAGGTATGTGTTTTCCTCCTCGGTTTGCATCTTGTCATGCTTCACGTTTGCAATCTCCATCTCCAAACCCTCACACAAAGCGCACCTAGTCACACAAGTGCTACCCGAGCTAGCCTCCTCAAGAGACACAATCTTGGCATTCTTCTCTGCCAGCTCGGATTGCAAGACAGGACAAGTCTTGCACGCACCCAACAGCGAGGGTCTAGCCTTCAGCTCATCCACCTCTCCTACCAACGCAGCATACTTACCTCTCAAAGTGAGAAGGTCAGTCATGTGCGTGGTGCACATCTCGCACTCAGCATCCTCAGACACGACCACGGTGGACTTAGCAAACTCAAGCTCCCTCACCGTGTCCTCCCACTTCTGCCTAAACTCCTTGCGCTCTCTAGCGGCACGCCTAAGCAACTTATCTTGACTAAGGAGCGTGGCAGTAAGCTTCTTGACCTCAGCAGAAAGCTCATCGGGGGTCAGAGATACCTGGGAGGTGTCGTCGTCGTCGTCGTCGTTCCGGGGAGTGTCGCCGCCGACCTCCTTGCCGAGGGCCATGGTACAGAAGCCCTCGTCGTCGGCGAAGAAGCAGAGGCCGTTGAGCTTGTCCTCGATCCTCTTCTTCTTCTCGGACTCGTCGTCGCTTGAGGAAGCGGAGTCATCGTCCGAGTCATTGACGTCGCTGAGCGTGGCAAAGAAAGCCCGCTGCTCAGCCTGGGCCTTCTCCAAGTACTTGGTCTTGATGTACTCCTTGTTGAAGCCGCCCTTCCGCTTGTGCCTGGCGGGGACGTATTTCTCCTTGCGCTTGCCGGAGTCGTACTTGTGCCCATGATCGCCCTTCCCAGAATGCTTGTTCTTCTTGGGACAGTTGGCGATGAAGTGGCCGGGGTCGCCGCACTCGTAGCATCCCGAGCGTCCTCCTCCGCGGCGACGGTTCATGCGGTTGTTGTGAAACCGCGAGAACCGGTTGGCAAGCAAAGCCAACTCGTCGTCTCCCAAAGACTCCAACTGCTCCTCTGTGACAGAAAGAAGAGAGTGCAAAGCAAAGCCTCCAGAGGGGTTAGTAGAAGAGCCAGAAAGCAAAGCCATCGACGGGCCAGAAGGATTTTCATAGGAAGCCCTCGCCATGGCATCGATCTCACTGAACTTGAGCTTACTGAAGAGCTCGTCGCACGTGAGGGTCTCATAGTTAGGTGATTCGATGATCGCCTGAACTTTGGAATCCCACACCGACCGATCAAGAGTATGCAAAAGCTTCAAAGCCCTCTCATGATCGTCGAAAGGCAACAGCTCCTTGTTAGCCCTCATCCTGTTGACAATCACCTGAAAGCGAGCGAATAAACTCTCTATGCTCTCGCCAGGCATATGTCGAAAGTTCTCATACTCTCGCTTGAACGACTCGTAGAGTCGGGTTTTGACTTGAGAGGTTCCCTCATGGAAACGCATGAGGGTGGCCCAAATCTCCCGAGCCGTAGCGAGGTGAGAAACGCGATCAAACTCACTCATGCTCAAGCATGAGAAAAGAACATTACGGGCTCGGCTATTGGCATCGTGCTCGTCGATCTGAAGCTGAGAGACACGAGCAGCCAAGACCACGTAATCAGCAGAGTAGCAAATATCCCAAATGGAAGCACCCAAACTCTGCAGATAGGCCGACATGCGTATCTTCCAATACGCATAGTTCGTCCCATCGAAAAATGGCGGTTTGCCCACGCCGCGATCCATGTCGCCTTCTGTGGATCTGGAACCGGCTAAGGTGGAAGATCCTTAACCTTGCTCTGATACCAATTGAAGGACCGAGAAAGCACTAGCAAGGCGACCAGAGGGGGGGGGGTGAATGGGAGCTCAAAAATTTCTCTCGAAACTTTGGCCAAATGTCCCAAAATCAACCCCCGAAAGCTACAACCAAAACCATGATGCCCACGACCCTTGGAAGAGGGTGGATGATCCCTAGGACCACAGCGAGGCACCACAAAGCGATAGCAAACCGAACGGCAAAAACACCGAGACAAGTTCGACCCTCAAAAACCAAGTCCCGAACGTAGATAGACTGCTACGTCGAGATATCCCTAAATACCTATGCTAACAAGTAGCAAAGGTACCTATAGAGGTTCCTTGGTCAACTACAAGGCCAAACGAGAAGTCCGGAAACCAAGCGAGGAAGCCGGGAGAGCAAACGCACAAAACCGGAAGCTACAGCCAAATCCCGGACTGTCCGGACCAGGAGTCCCGGACTGTCCGCCCAAGGCCGGACTGTCCGCGGTCCACTGGCGGACTGTCCGCCGGCAGAAAATGCAAAACAGCAGAGTTGCTGCAAACTCCCTGGACAGTCTCGGACTGTCCGCGGTTTACACCGGCGGACTGTCCGCCGGTCAACCGAGACCCAAAACACAGAGACTTGCGGTCACTACTCTGGCCAAGTCCCCGACGCGCGGACTGTCCGCGCCTAGGGTGGCGGACTGTCCGCCAACACCCAGTGAGGGCGATTTCGGTCGCCCTTCACCCAAATCTTCTCCAAATCGATTCAAACCAAAATCCCAAGTTCCCAAACTTGGAGAGGATGATCACGGAGTAATTAGGTGACTATCCCCAAGAAATCATCCGCTCAAATTGACTCAAACACCGGGAAATCAAAAGGGGAGGAGGATGAACCGAAAAGCGCCACGAAAATGAAATCAACCCGATCTACTTGTTCGTAAGGAGTTAGATAAATTCCTTCAGTGGAAATGATCTCCTTTCAAATATGAACAAGTTGATTCAAAGACGCACGAGAGAGGAAGATCAAGTGACGGGAAAATCGCGGAGAAACGAAGAACGCGAAGAACACGAACCAAAACGCGAATCAACACATCGATCTGCAACTGTGTGGCTACCACACGCTACAACAGTGAGGTTACGGCCTCACTTCCTCAAAATCTCCAGTACACAGAGGTATGGTTCTCTGCGGATCTCAGCTAGCTACAGCAGGGGATTGGGAGAGCAGGAAACCCTAGAAGCAAAGAGCAAATGACTGAGATAAATGGGGAGGTGGGTGTCTCCCCCTACTTATCCTAATTCTAACTATTCCTAATTCCCACTCTACCCCTAACTACTTACAGAGCGAACCAGCTAAACCCTAAGGTTATTCTGGACCAACTCGATGGTAGGTGGATCCGACGGCCACGCCCGCACAACTCGTAGCGTTGCCTCGACGCAACCTCCCGATTGCCGCCACGTGCCGCCCTCGCTCTGCACCCCCGGTTTTGTGGCCTAAACCGGGAAACCAGCCTTTCCAGCCAACCCCCAGTTTTGAGGCCCAAACCGGGAAACCAGCCCACCAGTGCCTGAGTTTTGTGGCCCAAACTCAGCAAACCCGCAGCACCCAGGTTTTGAGGCCCAAACCTGGAAACCGTCCTCAGCCCGAGTTTTGTGGCCAAACTTGGAAACCATCCGCGCCCAGGTTTTGAGGCCCAAACCTGGAAACCGTCCACCCGATGGTTTTTCTCTGGCTCTACCACCAAACCGAAGCTGTAGAGGGGATGCACCGCCCGTGCACCCCGTCCACCGACACGTGTCCCCAAGTCCACGACTTAGGCAACACATGACCGCAAGTCTTCGCTCGTCGCTGTCCCAGGCTGTCAGCCACCACAGCTGATCCTCGGGCCACCGGTCCCTCAGTCCAAGCCTCACGTCCGCCCTTCGCCACTCTCGGTCCATCGGCATGACACGTCTCTACTTGACCTTCACCTTGCCTCTGATCACTGCATCCGTGCTCGACACCTGCACAACACAAGCCAAAGAACATGCGCATCATCCCAGTTGACAATCACTCATCACTCAGAGACTCGGCATACACCCATGTATCCGCAATAAGGCCAAAACAAGTGATTGACATTGAAGATGACAAAGATCAAGTGCTCTCTTCTCCAACTATGCATGACAATGATGTTGCAAGCTCCAATGGTATACATGATCAACAAGATGCTAGTAGCTCTCAAGTGGCTCATCCAAGTGCAAGTGCAAGTATCCAACCGCAACAAGTGCTACAGCCAACACATATTGCAAGAGATCATCCTTTAGATCAAATTGTTGGTGACATAAGAAGAGGTGTGCAAACAAGATCAAGATTGGCTTCATTTTGTGAACACTACTCATTTGTATCATCTATTGAGCCAACCAAGATTGATGAAGCGTTGATGGATGTTGATTGGGTGAATGCAATGCATGAAGAGTTAAACAACTTCACCCGCAATGATGTTTGGGAATTAGTGGAAAGACCGAAGAACACAAATGTTATTGGTACAAGATGGGTCTTCCAGAACAAGCAAGATGAAGATGGCATAGTTGTAAGGAACAAAGCAAGATTGGTTGCACAAGGGTACACTCAAATGGAAGGCATTGACTTTGGAGAAACCTATGCACCGGTTGCTAGATTGGAGGCCATTCGAATCTTACTTGCATATGTGTGTTCACACAACATCAAGCTCTATCAAATGGATGTCAAGAGTGCATTTCTAAATGGATTCATCAATGAGCTAGTGTATGTTGAGCAACCTCCTGGATTTGAAGATCTAAAGAAGCCCAACCATGTGTACAAGCTCAAGAAGGCACTTTATGGGTTAAAGCAAGCACCAAGAGCATGGTATGAAAGATTGAGGGACTTCTTGCTAGCTAAAGGGTTCAAGATTGGGAAGGTTTACACCACTCTCTTCACCAAGAAAATTGGAAGTGACTTGTTTGTGTTGCAAATCTATGTGGATGACATCATATTTGGATCAACCAACCAAGACTTTTGTGAAGACTTTGGAGAGATGATGGCTAAGAAGTTTGAGATGTCTATGATTGGAGAGCTTAGTTACTTCCTTGGTCTACAAGTTAAGCAAATAAAGAAAGGCACATTTGTTAGTCAAGGCAAGTACATCAAGGACATGCTCAAGAAGTTTGGGTTAGATGAAGCAAAAGCAATAACCACTCTAATGGGCACAAATGGTCATTTGGATAGTGATTCTAGTGGTGACATGGTGGATCAAAAGTTATATCGGTCAATGATTGGAAGCCTACTCTATGTGACCGCATCAAGGCCGGATGTCATGTTTAGTGTGTGTATGTGTGCAAGGTTCCAAGCTTCACCAAGAGAAAGTCATTTGAAGGCAACCAAAAGAATATTGACATATTTGAAACACACTTCTAATGTTGGACTATGGTATCCCAAGGGCTCTTAATTTGAATTGATTGGATACTCAGATTCCGACTATGCGGGATGCAAGGTGGATAGGAAGAGCACATCGGGCACTTATCAATTGCTTGGGAGATCACTTGTCTCATGGTCATCAAAGAAGCAAAATAGTGTTGCACTCTCTACCGCCGAAGCCGAATACATATCCGCGGGTAGTTATTGTGCACAATTGCTATGGATGAAAGCAACATTGCAAGATTATAGAGTCAAGTTTGGACAAGTCCCATTACTTTGTGATAAAGAGAGCACCGTCAAAATAGCCACCAACCCGGTTCAACACTCAAGGACAAAGCACATTGACATAAGGCACCACTTCATTAGAGATCATCAAGCAAAGAAAGACATATCTATTGAAAGTGTGGGCACCGATGATCAACTTGCTGATATCTTCACCAAGCCACTAGATGAGAGAAGGTTTTGCAAGCTAAGGAATGAATTGAATATCCTAGACTTCTCCAAAATGAGTTGAATGCACCCCCACTTATGACATGCCTCTCCTCCAAGAAAGCAAAAGGTGAAATTGTTTGGCATGTGCATTCATTCTTATTAGGTTGTGTTCTAGTTCATATAGCCATCATATTGCTTATTTAGGCTCATTCATGGTAAATCAAATGAATTTGAAGTATATATGGTACACTATTGCTTCTATGTTTGACTTGATCTAGTGGTAGCATATAACTTGTTTGTGAGCTTGTAACTCTAGTGTTTGATCTAGTAAGTGAGCAATATGTGTTTAACCAACGTGAGTAAGATAACCATTGCAAAATGTGTGAAGAAGCTTACTCTAGAGCAAACCGTGTTAACAGTCTTATGCTCATGAGCTAGATTAAGCCATAACTTGACTTAGTATGATCCCCTCATATACATTTCATGGTAAAAGTTGTCCCCTTTCATTAAAACTTGCCCCACCTTTATGAAAATTGTTGACAAAGGGGGAGAGAAATGCAAAGATATGCTAGTGAAAGGGGGAGATAACAATGATATAAGAGAAATGTTAAGTTGCTAAGTAGCCTTAGTAGTCTTTAAGTGGGATCGAATCATACAAATAGGGAGCAAGCTCATAGGGGAGCAAGCTCATAAACATGCATGTTGCATTTGAAATTTGAAATGTGCATATTCATATGATTGTTTGCATTGAATAAGCTTTTATTTTGATATTCATGCTTATGTGGTGAATGCTAGTGATAGGACTTGATTGATGAATTGATTCTCTAGCATGTATAAAATGGCAACTAGACATACCTATATTTCAAGTGGTTCAAGAGCCTTATTATTATGTTGATCTCACAGGGTTCTTGAGTTTTGGTGTATGTCTAGTGATAAATGATGCTAAGGATGGTATAATATGTGCACTCCGATTGGTATCACGCTTCAAAGATCCATTCTTATGTATTAGCATCATCATTGATAGTGATGCTCACTCACATTTCATATCCATACATATGTGCAAAAATTTAGAACAAACTCTATAGAACATATGTAGGGGGAGCTAATACTATCAATGTGGTTACTCAAATTTAAATCACATATCTTTGTAAAGGTTGTCATCAATTACCAAAAAGGGGGAGATTGAAAGCCCTAGTTTGGTTTTGGTTAATTGATGAAACCTATTTGGTCTAATCCTATTGCTAAGCAAGTGTGTAGCTTATAAGAAAGGATTGAGACCAACCCAAGCGGTGGAGCTAGCAAGTTGGCAACCATGGACGATGGTGATGGCCACATGCAAATTGAAGAGATCAAGTGCTCTACCATTGGTAAAATGAAGAAGAGAAGAGATGGAGCAAAGAGGCACGAAGGCAAAGGTATAATCTATAGGGCTCTTTGTTTTGGTGATCAAGACACTTAGCGAGTGTGATCACATTTAGGATACATGGTCGTACTATTAAGAGGAGTTGATTCACGGCTTATGCGGTGTCCAAGTGCCACTAGGAGTTCTCTAACATTTTGATGCTATAGACCTAGTGAGTGACTAACTAAACCCTTGTAAAATGCTTTGTAAAATGCTAACACACGTGCACAAGTGTTGAAACACTTTTGTGTTGGCGCATGGGAGCAAGGGTAGAAGTTAGAAAGCGAAAGGTGCTAAGTTGTCAGCATCGGACGCTGGAGGCGGCAGCATCGGACGCTGGGCCGAGCGTCCGATGGCTAACCCTAGATACAGACTGATGCCGAAGGAGCATCAGACGCTGGCAACGGACGCTGAGGAAACACTGTTGCAGAGTCCGATGGAGATGATGTGGCGCGAGCAAGCTTTGCAGAGAGCATCGGACGCTGGCCTGCGTCCGATGCCAAACCATCGGTCGCGTCCGATGTGTTTGGGGGTGTTCTGGAACCTCTCTGCATGGTCATCGGACGCAGGGGTTGAGCATCCGATGTGAGGGTGCCGGCGCGTTCGATGTGGTGTTAAAAAGAGCTAAAAAGAGCAGTGGCATCGGTGCGTCCGATGCCTGGCATCGGTGCGTCCGATGTCACATTAACTGTGGCGCGAAGAGTTATGACCGTTGGGATCGAGTGGCTCGAATTCGTATCTGGGGGACACGCAGCGTCCGATGGCCCCGACACCGGCGCGTCCGATGGTCGCGTTTTCAGCCCAACGGCTAGGCCAACTTGAGTGACCTATATAAGTGGCTTGGTCGGCTCACATGGGTCCTCTCTTGCACATTTTGATCCCTAAGCATCCTTGTGAGCAAAGGCAAGCCTCCCAACTCATCTCTAGTGTTGATTTGATCAAACTAAGTGAGATTGAGTGATTAGTGCTAAGATTTGAAAGAGTTCATTCTAGTGGCACTAGTTCTTCGCATCGGTATTGAGTTGCTTGTTACTCTTGGCATTTGCCGATGCCTAGACGGCTTGGAGGCATTGAGGTGGAGTTGGCAAGAGAAGGATATTGTTCTTGGCCACCACCGTTCGTGATTGTGAGAGGTTTTGGAGCCTCACCTCGCCGAAGCGGCAAGAGGCATCCTTAGTGGATTGCTCATGTTATTGAGCTACCTCACTAGCGGTAGATTCTTGTGGCGCTCTTTGTGAGCTTGGTTTGGTGCCAATTAGCCACCGGGTCACCTAGTGTTGGTCGACACAACGGGGAGTAGCGTGCCGGCAAGCACGTGAACCTCGGGATAAATATTGGTGTCCCGTGTGCTTATTGTGATTGTGCATCCTTCTTGGTGATTGGCTTCACGAGTGGATTTCACCGATGATTGGCTCTCTTCTAGGCGATCCCGAAGGCTCGGTGAAACCACCTCTATCTAGCTCATTTACTTTGTGTATTTACTTTGAGCTATTTCATTTGTGTAGATTCTATTTCTTGGTGTATATCTTTTGTCATATACCTTGTTGTTGACACTGGTTATCTATAAAAATTAAAGGATAAATAAATATGAAAAGGGCATGAAATCAATCACTAATAAAGGTTTAGGGTTTTAATTGACAATATTCCATGAGTTTTGGTGAATTGTGATTCTGCAGGGACTAAATAGGAAAACCAGCACTAATTACTTCTCCTAAAAGAAAACCGACGGAAGATTACGGAACCGGCGCGTCAGGAATATTCCAGAAGGACCTAGAGGACACCACGAGGCGGGGCACCCCGAGAGGCCGCCAGGTGGGACCGACCGGTCCCACCCTAGGACCGGTCGGTCACCCCCCTGGGCCCGATGGCCTCCGTCTTCTGGAACCTTCCTCCACCGCCTATGAGGATGCATCTCCACCCTACGTGAAGTCCGTTTGATCCAAGGGCCATGGTTCCTCGCCCAGGGCTATATAACTAGCCCCAGACCCCCCTCTCCATCATCATCAGATCTCAAGTCATTAGAAGAGGAGGAGGATCAATTAGAAACCCTAATTTCCTTAGAGCCACATCAACTTAGGCATAGCTAGATAGAATTAGAATTAGAAGAGGCAAGCTTCACTTGGATTCCGGATCTAGTCGCGAGAAGGCTCGGTAAACCCAAGATCTTCTCTCCTGTATCAACATTATGGATCTAATTATGTTTCTAGTTCATAATTGTTCTTCTAGTTCTTCATTGTTCATGTTCTAGTTCATCTTCTAGTTCTAGTTCATCGTCGAGTTCATCTTCTAGTTCTTAATCTAGTTCTAGTTCGTGTTCTAGTTCATACTCTAGTTCATCTATGTGTTCTAGTTCATCATACTGTTCATCATTCTGTGCTAGTTCATAGTCTAGTTCATAATAGTTTAGATATAATTGATATGACTAAGGCATTAATTACTATATTCTTAATTATATTGCTTGTAGTATGCTTTGATTATATATTTGGCATAGATACATTATCATAATGTTTATACTCATGTTCGTATAGCGCTCATCTTAAAGTACAACGGGTGGGTGATAAATGTTGTGTAGGTGGTGCCTATACACTATTTATCTGCGAATGCTCCCTATGTTCCGGGTAGAGTGGTAGATCGCGGGTGTGACAAGCCTGTTGAGTCCTTTGTATTCCACCCCCCGAATATAGGAATCGTATGGCTCAGTTAACTCATGGTTTAGGGGTTACTCTGTTTGGCACCTTTACCATAGAGTTGCCTCTTGAATATGAATATGGGATAACCTAGCCAATGATTGCCAAATATAATTGCACTAATCAATGTATATTATGACTTATAATTAGAATAACTTAGGAATACTTCCTTATAATGTCTATTCTAATCTGCATGCCTTGTTTAAATTGAAATGCTCTAAGGACTATCATAGATTGATCTTTTATCATTTATAGTGTACCTCGTTATTGTGACTGATCCCTGTTTAGGATAAAGGATTGTGTTCTTGCTTTGTTCTCAATTCTCCTATCACATGTGTAGAGTAGCTGTTGTCCTTATTAATCTCACTTCATTCCTAGTGCTAAATATAAATAACGATACTTGGAACATCTTTGGGTAAAATGCTACTGCAACGTGTGTATTTATTTGTGCGCTTGCGGGTAAATATTTATCTTTAGAGTCAGTGCTATGACATAATCACATTGCTAGTTTCATGTTGGGGATGACAACTTGACGTTAAGTGATGCTAGTAGTGTCCCGTACACTTCTTAGTGCCTTCACTAGGTTATTGTTTATGAAGTCTATCTTAGAGTGATTCCATTAAGGAGTGTCAACACTTGTGTAGCTAGTTGTAATTGGTTTACAAAAGTTCATCTTTTGCACACACTTGTTTATCTTAGATCATCTTGATCATAGTTGTGCTAGAGCTAGTTTGTTTATTCCACATTAGTTTCTAGCTCTAATTGCTAGTGTGACATAGTTTTATGGGGCTTTTGTGTTTATACCCCTATTTTGCATCGAAATTGTGAATTTGCCCTTATTTTTTAAACTTTGTGAATTTACCCTTGTGTTTTCAAAACGAAGCATCACTTTGCCCCTATTCCGTCTTCCTCCTCTAACGGTGTTGACTTTTGTACAATTGGACAAAAATACCCATATGATTTTACCCCTAATTCTTATGAGTATTTGTGATTTTACCCCTCATCTGGATAATACGTCTATATTTTCATCAAATATATTTGACACAATTGGTAATGATTTTAAATCATATTTAATATAAAAAAATATTCAAAATTTTGACAACACCTTAGAAACCAATCTGCATGTTTGGCTTTATTTGGATTAGGCAGGGTTGTGGTGGGACCCACAAAATAGAAAAAACTGAAACAAATGTCTTCCGCATCTGGTTCAGTTGCTAATCCAAGGACATGGGAACAGGCCGCGGCAGCGACAGGGGACGCTCCTCCTCCGCAGCAGATCGAGGCGGAGGCCGATGGGGAAGCACTGGCTGGGCATCTTCTGATGCGCTTGGCGAGGCTGCTCCGCGTGCGTCACGGTCCGGAGCCGTAGTTGCCCCCGCGCCGTTCGTTGCCAACGCCGCCCTGCGTGCGCCAAACCCCATGGCCGGGAGCTGCTGCCGCCGGATGCGCCCCGAGTCCCCGACGCCCCGCACGCGACTCGCGACTGGCAGCCCGTGCGACCCCCTATGCCGTGCACTGCCGTCGCCGTCGCTGCTGCTGTCGCCGGATGCTCGCTGACGCCTCACGCAGCGAGACCCACGGAGGCGAGCCCGTGCACGCCGCCGCCGCCGCATGTGCTCGCGACCCGTGCGTTTTTTCTTCTGGCGCTGCGGGATGAGGGCAGAAGATAAGGCATGGGGTAATTTGGTCTTTTTGTCTTTCTTTATATAGATTTTAGATTTTTTAATTCATTTATTCCATATCCATCTAACGACATCCAAACCAGGGGCAAACGGATGATTCGTTTTGAAATGGTGAGGGTAAAATCACAAAGTTGAAAAAATAAGGGTAAAATCACAATTAGACTTCTGAATAGGGGTAAAATCATAATTTTCCCTAGTATTATTATGTAGAATTGTTGGATAGGTGGCTTGCAACACATTATTAGGCTAGCGCAAAAAGCTTCGCCATTTATTATACTAATAGTGTTTGCCTAAGTGATTTTGTAGATTTTTAATTAGGCTATTCACCTCCCCCCCTCTAGCCAATTCGGACCTTTCAGTAGCCAAATTGGCTACAAGGAATTTAGAGACTTGGCAAAGTTCGGGTGCATATCATGGGGTGCATCACATTGGATCATGTCATTACCAAGTGGGTTAGTGGAAACTATGGACCCAAATTCCCCATCCCATGTGAGGTAACTAGATTTAAATTCTTGCAATTCCTTTTAGCATCTAGTTCCTTTCATTGCCTAGGTTTGCATTTGCATATTTAAATCCTTCATGCATACACTAGGCTTATTATATGGTAGGATTGCTTGGTTTTACTCTCATCCTTAGAGCAAACCTACATGGTTTAATTTGCTTAGGAGCACGACACATAGCTTCTCTTAATTGTATTTATCTTATACGTGCTAAAGTCCAAATAATAGATAAACTACCCCAATTACCATCTTCAATTGGTGTCACATTTCTAGTGATGTCAACTTGCAAAATGGTAGTTTGACCTTACAAGTCAACATGCATGTCTCCTACAGGTATTTCAAACTTGTATGCACACTTTTAGGGGGAGTTTACTCTACAATTTGGAAGTTTTAAGACTAACACTACTCTCAAGTTTATCATGTGTGTAGTAATCTCATTGCAAGGAAAATGGAGTCCCGGAGACAAGCATTGTGTGTGGCGATAATCCATTTTGGTATCTACATGTGGTATTCTTAACCGATATCATTATGTTAATTTCAATTTGATACTCTTATATGCCTTCTCTGTGCATTATATAGATTAAACTCCTTTGTGCATTAATTTACCAGTTATGCATATGCTTTGCCATACACCATATGTATGCATACACTTAGGGGGAGTTTAGTTTATATAATGTGAGAGTCAAGTTTTGTGATCAATTTCACTCCACATAAAAAGGATCACAAAATTTGACCCTCCCTTGTGCCACTATTGTCTTCCTTTTCAGTGTTTGATTCCAAAAGAGGAGAATTTGAAGGGACCAAAAGCAAGCCCATCTCTAAAACCAAACAAATAACCAAAATAAATTTTTCAAATTTTTGTGGTTATCTTTTTGGGAATGGTCTAAAAAGGGAGGAAGTGGATTATGGAGTTAGGGGGGGACTTAAATCCATAAAGCCATAAAGGGAGTCTATGGCAAGGACAAGATATGTTATAATAGTGTTGTTTCAATTTGGTATCTTCTAGCATCATATGATCTTGTCTTTGCATTGCATCCTAGCAAGTATATTGCATTTTAAATTTTGTATCTATTATTTGCTTGCTATGGTCGTGTTGTCATCAATCACCAAAAAGGGGGAAATTGTAAGGAAAATGGACCTCGACCCATTTGACTTTTGGATTTTGGTGTTTGATGTTCAACATAACTATATTGGACTAATGTGTTTGCAAGTGTTTGTTTTGTAGTCCAATAAGGTGCAAAGGTGACTTGGACGAAGGCAAAGTGATGATCTGATGATCAACACCTCAAGCAAGACATTTGAAGCTCAGTAGAAGACGCTCAAGATCAATCAAAGTCCAAGGCACAAGACTGGAACCAAGACGGTACATCGGACGCTGCCCGTATATGCGTCGGATGCACCGATGGTAAACCCTAGCTCAAGTCAGCGCCAGCAAAAGCATCGGACGCGCCAATCTGAGGACATCGGACGCGGCAGTAACACTGTGCAGTGTGGCACAGCATACATCGGACACACCAATGAACATCAGATGCTACAGGACCCTAGTGTCTGATGCCTATGCAGAGAGGTTCCAGAGAGGCTCTGAAGACATCGGACGCATCAGATGTTGGAGAATTGGACGCTGTTAGAGTCCGATGTGACTCAGTGCCAGGTCGGCAACTAGCCATTATGTGACATCGGACGCGCGTCTGATGCTCCCATTAGGAGCGTCCGATGCTACGTAGAAAAGTCCATCTTTGGTGTCCAACGGCTCTATTTGCTTGGGGCTCTATATATACCCCCATGGTCGGCCAAAAAGATAAGGTTAGAGCTCAAGCAAGTGTACCAAGTGCATAAACACATATTTAGTTGCTCTAGGCACTAAAGTTCTTAGTGATATACTAGGTGATTAGTGTAGGTGCTTTGCGAAGTGCTTAAGCTAGTTAGAGCATCTCCAGCAGTTTTGTAAATCAACTTGCTATCCTTAATATTTTGGCAAAACCACAAAAATCTCTCTCCAGCAGTTCCTCAAAACACGTTGCTATCTTTGGCA
This sequence comes from Coix lacryma-jobi var. lacryma-jobi, assembly GCA_009763385.1. Lineage (NCBI taxonomy): Eukaryota > Viridiplantae > Streptophyta > Magnoliopsida > Poales > Poaceae > Coix > Coix lacryma-jobi. The sequence goes on from CM019829.1 coordinate 125,473,266, forward strand.
ACTTGCCATCGAGGGGGCTCAGGCGCGTATATCTCCGCGCGCGGAAAACTTCCTTATCGCGATCTTTTTTTTCGACGGCGTTTTTTTTCTCCCCAGCGCTCGTCTTCATCGAGGTGTGGGTGATGAACGTGGTGACCGTGGACTTGCCGGACACGCTGCCGATCATCTACGAGCACGGGCTGTTCGGGATGCTCGTCTTCATCTACGACCCGTGCGACCTGCACGAGCTCGACGGCGAGCACTACGCCAAGAGGAAGACGGTCCGCCGGCCCCGCTCAAGATGCAGGTGGAAGAGACGAAGCGGATGCTCAAGATGCTCCCTGTGTTGGCCATCACGTTCGTGCCCAGCGCCATGATGGTGCAGATCAACACGCTGTTCGTCAAGCAGGGGACGACGCTGGACCGCCGCATCGACCCGCACTTCAAGATCCCGCCGGCGAGCCTCCAGGGGTTCGTGACCATCTCCATGCTGGTCGCCGTCGTGCTCTACGACCGCGTCTTTATGCCGTTCACGCGCCGGGTCACGGGGAACCCGCGCGGCATCTCGCTGCTGCAGCGGATGAGTGTCGGCCTCGTCATCCACATCGTCATCATGGGCATCGCGTCGGTGACAGAGGCCTGGCGGGTTGGATTTTCTACTTCGTGAGCCTATTTTTTTAATTATACAAAGTTGGAATAGCAAACTATTGGAGAGGGTCCTTTTTTCTACTTGCTATATAATTTAGCAACTTGCCAAATCACAAGATATACCAAGTAAATTTTACCAAACTGCTGGAGATGCTCTTAGACCACCGCTTTGCGCTTGCTCTAGGTGTTTGGCCTAGTGTTTAGTGAGGTTTGAATACCTCTTATCTACCGGTGCTTGCGCGCACCGTTGTTGTACATCGGAGGGCCTTGTAGTCTTGTGAGATCACACCATCCAAGTTTGTGGTGTGGCCGCCACCATGTACCGAAGGGAACAAGGCCCACGGCGGTTCAGCCGGAAGCTTGATAGTGAAGACGGCCGGGAGAGGCTCTGCCACGAGTGGCTTAACCGGAGACCCACTTGCGCATGGGGAAGGCCCGAAGCTATCCACGGAGTTACCCAACCGGGAGCTTGGCCCTTGCGAGGGATTCCTTGAGAGGGGCTCCAACGAGGACTAGGGGGAAGCTTGTGCGCTTCTCGATACCTCCCGGAGTCGTCAACAGGAATTTGCATCTCTACCTCTCTCTTTAGCTTCCGCATTTACTTTGCTACCTTGGTTGTGTGCTTTACCTTTCCTAGCTTAGTTGATAGGCTAGTTGATAGGTTTGGAACCTAGGTTGCATAACTTTTTTGCGGTAGAGATAGCAACACACCTAGCAAAATCATAGTTGCACATTAGATAATTTACTTTCTTGCATAGGTTTTGATTAGGTGGAAATTAGAGGCCTTAGTTTAGAGTAGAAGTTTTAAGTTGCCTAATTCACCCCCCTCTTAGGTGTCACGGTCCTTTCAGGGGGCTTGGAACATAATAGAACCTGGGCTTCGGGCTTCGTGACATGCTTTGTTCAAGTTCTAAGGGTCCCAAAATTGTGCCAAAATATTGGCAAACACACCGGGAGAAATTTTGGTAAAAATAACCATGAAAAATACTGAAAAAGAGAAATTCGGAGGAGGGAAAGGATGAGCCCAAATTTCAGCAAAAGTTTCAATCAATTAACCACGAATTCATCTATACATTAGATTAGTCTCCTCCCAACCAACCTCCCACTTTAGATGAGAAAATAATCTCAGAGAGTTTTACTCCTCTCTAGCCTAATCTCTCTAAAATCATGAAGCTTTTGGGTAATCCTAAGAAAAATAGGAAAAGGAATAGCTGTCTTGGGCAACCACATCTCTTATTTATAGGACTATTACAATTTTTCAAGAATGCCCCAAGGTTCACACATGCACCACTAAGCTAGCAAGGGCAAAATGGTCCAATTTGATTCCATGAATCGGATTGCCACAACACTTCATGGAGTTGTTTCGCATCTACGCAAATTCCTAATAATGCCATGTACTTCCCCGAGATCCTCCCTTTGGTTTTGAGACCCAAACCCATAAACTACTTTGTCTATGGCTTCAAGGCTGAAACTGCCAAACCCTCTAGGTCATCCACTGCGTGAAGCCTCCAATGTCAACACGTGCCTGACCTCCATGTCCTCGATTCGATGGTCCACATTGTGACCTGGTCAAACTCCATCCTTGACTTAGTCAACATTCTATTCATCATTGTATTTTCATGTGCCCTTGCTTGTTAATGTACCTGAAGTGTTAGCCAAAAGTCGAAAACACCGTTAGTGTTAGCCAAAACACAAGCTCAACACCTCGACAAGCAAAGTCGGAAACACAACCGCACTCAAAAGGTCGCCTTCGCGGATCCGGAACCGGTTAAGGTAGAGAGATCCTTAACTGGCTCTGATACCAAATGAAGGACCGAAAATGCTAAAGCAAGGCGACCAGAGGGGGGGTGAATGGGAGCCTAAAAATTTCTTCTGAAATTCTGGCCTCTGTCCCAACAAAATTAACCCCAAGAGCAAAGCCGACACACGTGATGTCCACGACCCAAGAGAATGGGTGGATGTTCCCTCGTAACACAGCGGGACACCACAAAAGCTCCCTCACCCAAATCCACGCGAGTCAACTAGTGACAGGATGGACTTTGGGTAACCTCAACCTCCCCCGAGCAACGCGAGGGGGATTCAGGATTTTTCGCAAAGCGTGAAGCCCAGTTTCTGTAGAGCACAGAGTCAGGAATCCAACGCAAAAAGCGGATATCGAAACGGAGCTCGAACGCAAAAGATACGGACAAAAACGTGCGATCACTGCACTGACCGGACTCTGACCAGCGTCCGATCAGTAGCGATCGGACGCGTCCGGTCAGTCAAAACCGTCTCTGGATCTTCTCTGTTCGTGACCGGACTCTGCACTAGGGAGCGTTCGGTCAAGTGAACAGTGCGTCCAATCACAGCGTAGCCACGATGAACAGTGCTACATGTGCGTCCGGTCACGTTGGCCAAGTGCGTCCGGTCATGTGATTCTCGAGCGTCCGGTCATGCAAACCAGTCTCTGGAACTGACCGGACTCTAGACTAGGTGCGTCCGGTCGATTCCCAGTCAGCGTCCGGTCACCACGCACGAACTGGACAGTGCTGGTGTTCAATGACCGGACTCTGACTCGGTGCGTCCGGTCGCTATGAGGCAGCGTCCGGTCACCCCGAGCAGCCCTCTATTCGTCCACCGAATCGACCCGATCTCCCTCAAATCGAAAGCACTAGGGCTCAAATTTCGCGTGAGGGGTCACAAGGATGTTAGTGAGCTACTCCTAAGAGATCATGGCTCGAACCTAAATCCAAATCAGTGAATTGAAGAAAACAATGAAGAACGGGCAAGAACTTGATCCCAAAACTAAATCCGACCGATCTATGAGTTCGTGAGGTATTAGAGAAATTCCTTTGGTAGAAAGAAGACTCTCACGAAGCTACACAAGATTGTTCAAACAGATTTGTGAATCTTCCCTCAAAACAAGAAATCTCGTGAAGAGCAAAGGAGGGGAAAACGTGCAACACGAAGAACAAAATCGCAAGACAAATTAAAGCACGAATTTGATCCTTGGATTCAAGGGAATGGATGATTGATTAAGCACTTGGTGTCGGGTTACAAGCCACTCCTCGCAGTACAAAACATGGATGGCGAAAAGCTCAAGAACAAGAGCCGGTCTCTCCTCTAACCCTAGCCTCCTCTCACCTAAACAAAATGAGAGTGACACCTCCAAGGATTAGCTGCCCTAACCTGCCCCCTCTCATATATATAGGCGCACGTCCAAAAGACACCAACGCCCTAACATGAAGTACTCAACCCAAATACCCGCTAGGGGTAAAACCGTCCAGACTTGACAGTTTCCATCCGACGGCCACGCGCCTTCTCATCCTTCGCTTTGCCTCGACGCAAGCTCCAGGATGCCGCCACGTGCCGCCACCGTCGACCACCGTGCCTTCTCGTGGATAGCTTCACCGCCACGCCAGCCTCTCCACGCCGCCACGCGTCGACCATCCTTTTGGACCTCCCCCGGTTTTGAGGCCCAAACAGGAAAACCCGCCAGCCCAGGTTTTGAGGCCCAAACCTGGAAACCGTCCACCCCGAGTTTTGAGGCCCAAACTCGGAAACCCGCCACCCCGAGTTTTGTGGCCCAAACTCGGAAACCGTCGAGGGTAGCTTTTTGAGGCTCAGCTACCGAACCCGCACCGTAGACGGGATGTCGTTCGCACACCCCGACCACCGGCACCGATGTCGATGCATGTCCAGCCTCCACGCCGGGCACAACGCCTTCACCTTCCTTCTTGACTCGGTCGACGGCACTTGCGCCGCACGCAAGCCCGTGTCCGATCTCCCGTTAAGTGCCACGACGCCATCGTCTTCCTCCCGACTCGGCCGATGCATCACACATCCCCATGTGCTCTCGCTCGCCGATGCCACGTGCCAGCTACCACAGCTGGTCCTCCGGTCCTCTGGTCCATCGGTCCAAGCCTCACGTACGCCCTTCACCGCTCTGGGTTCATCGGCATGGCACGTCCGCCGCACGGCACGCCCATCCTTCACCGCTCCCGGTCCGTCGGCACGACACGTCTCTACTTGACCTTCACCTCGCCATCGACCACTGTATCAGAGCTCCACACCTGCACATCAACACAGTCAAGAGACACATGTTGCACACGCACACCAACACAGAAACACCACAACTCAACACCATCGGTTAGTCATAAACTTTAAGCGCATAGCGACATATGGACTTAACCGGGAAAAGCCTCAAACCTTCCTCATCAAAGTCAATCATTCATCATATATGTTCTCAATCTCCCCCTTGATAAATGCATTGACTAAAAATAAAACCACAAAGGAAGGGTTTGAAGGCAAGCCTCATTCAAGTGCCCAAAAGCCAAGCAAAAGCAAACACAAGGCCACTTGATATGAGGAAGGATCATGAAAACTCCAAATAAAAGCTCTTGGTCCCGAAAGAAACGGGAAAAGCGGGCAAAGCCTCCACACAACCGAAGAGTCAAGAGAAGCAAGAGTTTCATGAATCCCAAAAGGCACTCAAAAACCAATCTCAAATAAAATTGTCAAACAATCATCACAAAAGAAACCAAGGTTCTTATCATCTTGGAAGGGGTTCTTATCCAAGGTTCTTATCAACTTGGAAGGGGTTCTTATCCACTTGGGTTTCGAAATTTCTCCCCCTTGATGATTGAATTGACAAAAACTAGTCACAAGAGATGGTTTGAGATACCAATGCCGAAAACTTGGTCCCCAAAGACATGGGCAACGGCTCAACGCAACCAAGCAAAATCTGAGCAAAACTCCACAAAAGAGCGAAAACTCAGACAAGGAGCAAAAGACTTGGTTCCCAAAGACATGGGCAACGGCTCGACGCAACCAAGTCAAAAATGAGCTAGTCCTCAAGAAGAGACAGAAAAAGGGCTCAACACCACTAGCTCAAGGCTCGATACCAATTGAGGCTGAAACAACGCATTAGAATGCGAAACTGCTAGTCCCTCAAGATAGAGGCACAGAGGCTCAACACAACTAGCAGACTCGATATCAATCACAAACAGCCAAAAATTGGTGAAGACAGCTAGTTCCTCAAGATAGAGGCAAAAGTGGCTCAACACAACTAGCTGAAGGCTCCATACAAATCGAAAATACCAAGCAAAAACTCCTAGTCCCTCAAGACAGAGGCAAAATGGCTCAATACGACTAGCAGGCTCGATACCGACTGAGAAAAACACAAAGAGAAGCTTAAAACTAAATGGAGCACAAACATTCGGAGCATGCGGAGAAGTTGCAAAACAAAACAACTCCCCCTGAAAGCAAGCCTATATACAAAAGCTATGCAATAAAGCAACTAAGCTCACTATGAATGATACCAATTGAAAAAGGACAGAAAAGGATACCAATTGCAGCACATAAAAGAGCTAAACTCCCCCGAGCTCAAAGCTCTCCCCAAAATGCATGACTCTCCCCTTTGTGACAACACACAAACTCCCCCTTGCAAACAGCTTCTCCCCCTTGACAAAAGGGAACATGCTGAGGGGTTTTGACATTTTCCACAAAGTTGACACAAATACAAGACAAGTCATCAACCAAAAGCATATGGGGGTGATCACAAGGTGTATCAGAGCTGGGGGTATGTACACTAAGCTAAAAATGCATGATATGCACAATGCAACAGCTTCAAGTGTATAGCAACCAGAATGAAAAGATGCTCAAAGGGGTGCTGCCCTGAAAGTGTAGCAACCAATACAAATGCTAGCAAAGGCTCAAACTGATGAAATGAATACAAAATATGAATGATTAAGCATATGAGCAGTTTTAAGCCATTTGAAAAGGAGTTCACCACTAAAATAGCACTTAGCATGAATAGACAGGAAACCAACCAAGTGCTAACTCAAGTATAAAAAGGTGAACTACCCCTAGCAAAGTTCAATCATCATGCCATCGAATGAAGCATATACTTGTGTTGTTATCAAATTTTATCGAAATTTGCAGCGGTATTAACACAAGTTCAAAATAAGGCATGTGATTGCGAGAGGTTGAAAGCATGATTATTGCCTAACTTTTCAACCGGGCTAAGCCTATGCAAGAAAAGCAATCGGAAGCTTAAAGCACCGGTTTCGGTCTTGCACTACACGGCTCAAGTTTAACTCAAATGTGCAATGAGAAACAGTCTCGATACCGTGATGTGCTAACACATGCAATCCCATCTCGATCTTTTCATTTCACTAGACTTGGATCAAATTTAAGCACATGGTAAATATGAACAATCCAAGCAAGTGAATGACTCAGAGCAAGAGACATAGCAACCTAGCATACAAAAGATAGCACAAGTGATCTCAACACATCCTACCCATGCTAGTTGCCACTCTCAATGGTGAACAAATTAAATATTTCATAGTTGATTAATCAAGTTCACCATTTGCAAAAATAGCTTAGCTCATAACATGTATCAAGTGATCAAAAAGAGCCTAAGCTACAAGCATCATCATGAATCAATAGGGCATACCAAAAAGAGCATAATCTCATTCTCATTGCTCCAAACATAAAGCTCTAAAATGCACTAGAATACATGATGAAATGTATGCAAAACTAGTCTAACAAAAACAAAACAAAAACTAGCCTAAAAAGGAAAACCCAAAACAAAAGGGTATCAGAGAAGTCCAACTAAGATACAACAAGCAAAATGCTTCCCCAACTAAAAGGGAAACACACACCAAAACCACAAGAGAAGAGCCAAGAAACGCTCAAGCGAACAGCCAGCAAAAAACCACATCGGAAAGACCACGCAGCAGAAAGAGATCGAAGAAGAGTACCAAAAACCGAACTCAGAAGTGTGTCAGAGGTACCTCATGAAGCGCATGACCGCCTACTGGTGTGATACCTGAGGGGACGCCTGAAACTGCTGAACTCCGGGGCGCCTGCCTCGCCGAAGTCGTCTCCCCCTCGCCTGATGTTGTCGCTCCCACAGGTGCAGCCAGTGCTTGCTGGAGAAGCTGCTCGAACGAAACCCCAAGTCATGGAAGAAGTGGGATCGGGTCCGTGAGCCGAAATGCTCTCTCCAAGCTCCTGTTCTCCTACACACTCAAAGGCAGAAGAAACACAAGGCATTTTCTTGTCTAGTGTGACCTCAAGGTCTCCACAAAACGGTTAGTCACATAATACGCATAAGGTGGACTCTCAACAAAAAGAGGCCTACCCAAGAATGATACCGCGAGGAGATCTGAATTCAATCTAGACATGACTACCATGCAACATGATAAAGCACTAAATAGCAAAATGCAGCCTAGAGACATGATCAACTCAAACACAGCCTAAACCTCAACACATGCTACAATGCAAGAAAATGATAGCAATAGATCCAGAAGCATGTAACATGATAAAATTGTGGAAAAGCTAGTGCTCAAACTAAACATGTCAACAGGGTACATGTAGCTAACCAAAACTAGCACCTGACAAGTGACACCTAATGAACATCATACCTCTACAAGTAAAGCTCATGGAGAAGTATGGTAAAGCATGGCATAATGTTCATAAGGATCACCAACTAGCAAGAAAAGTGGATTAACCACCAAAGCTGTACACAAAGCTAGCATGACATGATATACAAGATAGCACATGCTAGACTAAAACAAAAAATGATACAAAAGAAAATGTTCATGCAAGAACTATACAAGTGAGCACATGAAGAACCATCTCATACCACAAGACATAAATCATGGATGTACAAGGTATGAGTGTAAAAGAAAGCTCACCAAGCTATAAAAGCCTCTTTGGAGGCAAATCTAAGCGGGGTGTAGAGAACCATCAGATCTTGATCACATCTAAAAGATCAAACTCCATCAGGCACATGTTCTCCACCCCGCGTCCTCATACCTACACACAAGAGGACAAAGTACCCCGAGTCTTGGATCCCGAAGGGTTAGCAAGCATGTACTTGGGAACCCAAGACTTGGTCACAAATCTCAACCTATCCTGTGGGTTAGCATGATGCAAATGTTGGTTCAAATGCAATTTTGAAACACCCTTGGAAGCATTCCTCAAAAGGACAACTCGAGGAGAAGAACAAGTTGTACCACGGGAAAAGAGGCAAACATCTTCCAAGGTTTTTGTAGAAGAACCAATAGAAGCATCATGAGAAGCATGACGTGGACCGAGAGAAGAAGCACTAGAGGCATATCCACGATCATGATCTAACCCACTAGAAAAGGAGTCATAAAACCCATCAATAAAGAGGGGCTTCTTACTAGGAGCACAAGCGTTCATGCCATGAGAAGGGCTATGAACCACCATCTTCCTAGAAGAACGAGCTTGGCACAAGCGTTTGGCACGCCGATAGCAAAAGCTTTCTTGATGCCCATCTTTCTCACAAAAAGAGCAATGGTACAAAGGCCTATTGGAAGGCACACCATTCTCCGACAAGTGAGAAGTCCCTTGGGACTTAGAACAAGAAGCATCAACATTCAACTTGGTGCCAACACTAGGAGCACACGTGCCATGGGAAAGGCTACGCGGCTTCCTAAAAGCCTTAGCTCGAATACGTCGATCGTGTTTGACACGGCGGAAACAAAAATCGAATGCATGTCCATCCTTCTTGCAAAAGGTGCAATGGAAAACCAGATTGGGAGCACGAGTCCCAAAAATGTGAGAAGCATCCTTGTCATGAGAAGTCCCTTGGACATCACTCGACGAAACAACAAGGTTAGGAGTAGCTATGAAAGAGTTATCCGAAACCATGGTACAAGTGCTATCGTCAAAAGACTCACGCGCAACACAAGAACTCAACTCTGGTTGCAAAGAAACAATTTTAGAAGCATCAACATCGGAGTTGCAAGAAATGCGTGACTCAAAAGACTTAGCACAAAGACTCTTGCATCTTTTGGTTAAAACCTCATTCTCAAACATGAGGCGATCACAAGTACCACAAGGAGTGTTTTTCAGATTTTCCATCTCCTCTCTAATGCACTCGGCATATGTGGTACGCAAGAGTTCAACTTCCTTCTCAAGGTTGGCACTCATATCATTGTGCTCAACCAACTTAGCGCTCATATCATCGCGCAAAACTTTCAAAGCCAAAACTTCTTTTTCCAAATCAATGCATGATGTGCAAATGAAATCGGTGGAAGAAACATCACCATTCACATCAAGCAAAGAATCATGAATAGCACAAGAAGTAAGGCAAGCATTTTTATTCAAAGAACATAAGCTACAAGGCCTAGAATTTATTTCACCAATTTCAGCCCTAGCATGCTCAAGTTCATCTATACATGTGGTGTGAGTCAATTTTAGTTTATCAATTTCAGCACGCAAAGACTCACAAGAACCACATGGTAAAGAAGCTTTTGACCTAAGCAAGGCTATTTCAGATTTAGCATAAACAAGGTCCTTGCGCAAGTCAAAGCAAACAAGACATGGTATGGAAGCATTTGATTTCAACATTTCATTTTCAGATTTTAAGCTAGCAAGAGAAAAGCATAGCTCATCATTCTACCTAACCATGTCACTACAAGAGGTACAAGGTAAAGAGGCACTAGACTTCCAATGAAAAAGGCCACATTTTAACCTAGTGATGGAGCATTTCAATTTCTTGATCTTTCTATGCAAGGTATCACAAAGCTCATCATATCTCATGTTATCATCACAGCAAGCTTCAAATTGTTGGGATAAAATCCCAAGACAAGCAGCAAGGATACCTTTCTTGGACTTGCCAAGTTCGCGTATACGATCCTCCGTTGAATGCTCATCATCTCCTAGGAAGCCCAGCAAAGCATCCACCTCGCGTTCCGCCTCTAGAGCCGTACTCCTTCTTCTTGCCAAAATGTCGTCCTCGATCGCATGTCCAAGACTCAAACCTAAGGACAAAGACACACTGGAAGAAGAACTTGGTGCCATTTCCAAAAGCACCGTTAGTGTTAGCCAAAACACAAGCTCAACACCACGACAAGCAAAGTCGGAAACACAATCGCACTCAAAAGGTTGCCTTCGCGGATCTGGAACCGGTTAAGGTAGAGAGATCCTTAACTGGCTCTGATACCAATTGAAGGACCAAAAATGCTAAAGCAAGGCGACCAGAGGGGGGGGTGAATGGGAGCCTAAAAATTTCTTCCGAAATTCTGGCCTCTGTCCCAACAAAATCAACCCCAAGAGCAAAGCCGACACACGTGATGTCCATGACCCAAGAGAATGGGTGGATGTTCCCTCAGAACACAGCGGGACACCACAAAAGCTCCCTCACCCAAATCCACGCGAGTCAACTAGTGACAGGATGGACTTTATGTAACCTCAACCTCCCCCGAGCAACGCAAGGGGGATTCAGGATTTTTCGCAAAGCGTGAAGCCCAGTTTCTGTAGAGCACAGAGTCGGGAATCCAACGCAAAAAGCGGATCTCGAAATGGAGCTCGAACGCAAAAGATACGGACGAAAACGTGCGATCACTGCACTGACCGGACTCTGACCAGCGTCCGATCAGTAGCGATCGGACGCGTCCGGTTAGTCAAAACTGTCTCTGGATCTTCTCTGTTCGTGACCGGACTCTGCACTAGGGAGCGTCTGATCAAGTGAACAATGCGTCCGATCACAGCGTAGCCACGATGAACAGTGCTACATGTGCGTCCGGTCACGTTGGCCAAGTGCGTCCGGTCATGTGATTCTCGAGCGTCCGGTCACGCAAACCAGTCTCTGGAACTGACCGGACTCTAGACTAGGTGCATCCGGTCGATTCCTAGTCAGCGTCCGGTCACCACGCGCGAACTGGACAGCGCTGGTGTTCAACGATCGGACTCTGACTCGGTGCGTCCGGTCGCTATGAGGCAGCGTCCGGTCACCCCGAGCAGCCCTCTATTCATCCACCGAATCGACCCGATCTCCCTCAAATCAAAAGCACTAGGGCTCAAATTTCGCGTGAGGGGTCACAAGGATGTTAGTGAGCTACTCCTAAGAGATCATGGCTCGAACCTAACTCCAAATCGGTGAATCGAAGAAAACAATGAAGAACGGGCAAGAACTTGATCCCAAAACTAAATCCGACCGATCTATGAGTTCGTGAGGTATTAGAGAAATTCCTTTGGTAGAAAGAAGACTCTCAGCAAGCTACACAAGATGGTTCAAACGGATTTGCGAATCTTCCCTCAAAACAAGAAATCTCATGAAGAGCAAAGGAGGGGAAAACGTGCAACGCGAAGAACAAAATCGCAAGACAAATTAAAGCACGAATTTGATCCTTGGATTCAAGGGAATGGATGATTGATTAAGCACTCGGTGTCGGGTTACAAGCCACTCCTCGCGGTACAAAACGTGGATGGTGAAAAGCTCAAGAACAAGAGTCGTTCTCTCCTCTAACCCTAGCCTCCTCTCACCTAAACAAAATGAGATTTCACCGAGCCTTTGGGATCGCCACGTAGAGAACCAATCACCGGTGAAACCCACTTGTGAAGTCAATCACCAAGATGTGAATATGATGATCAATCACAATAAGCACACGAGACACCAAGATTTATCCCGAGGTTCACGTGCTTGCCGGCACGCTACTCCCTGTTGTGTCGACCAACACTAGGTGACCCGGTGGCTAATCGGCTCAAAGCCAAGCTCACAAAGAGCGCCACAAGAATCTACCGCTAGTGAGGTAGCTCAATGACACGAGCAATCCACTAAGGATGCCTCTTGCTGCTCTGGCGAGGTGAGGCTCCAAAACCTCTCACAATCACGATCGGTGGTGGCCAAGAACAATCTCCTTCTCTTGCCAACCACACTACAATGCCTCCAAGCCGTCTAGGCACCGGCAAATGCCAAGAGTAACAAGAAAACTCAATGCCGATGCGAAGAACTAGTGCCACTAGATTGAACTCTTTCAAATCACGCACTAGATCACTCAATCTCACTTGGTTTGATCAAAGCAACTTGGGAGATGAGTTGGGAGGCTTGCCAAAGCTCACTAGAATGCCTAGGAATCAAAATGTGCAAGAGTGAAACCAAGTGAACCGGCCAAGCCTCTTAAATAGGCCACACAAGTCGGCCTAGTCGTTGGGCCCAAAATGGGGTCATCGGATGCGCCAGAGTCGGGGCCATCGGACGCTCCCCCAGCGTCTAATGCTCCGATGAGCACCACGTGTCCCCCTGCTATGAATGCAGCCTGTTAGATCCCAACGGTCATATCTCTTCGTGCGCTAGTTAAAGTGGCATCGGATGCGCCGATGCCTAGCATCGGACGCTCCGATGCCTCTGCTCATTTAAGTTCATTTTAGCGCTCCATCGGACGCGCCGGGACTCTAGCATCGGATGCTTGACCCCAGCATCCGATGACACACCAGAGAGGTTCCAGAGAGGGCAGAAACACATCGGATGCGTCTGATGGTTCCACATGGGATGCAGGCCAGCATCCGATGCTCCCTGGAAAGCACGCTCGCGCCACGTCACCTGCATCGGACTCTGCAACAGTGCTTCCTCAGCGTCCGTTGCCAGCTTCCGATGCTCCTTCAGCATCTGACAGAAACTAGGGTTAGCCATCGGATGCTCGGCCAGCGTCCGATGCTGCCGCCTTCAGCGTCCGATGCTGATAACTCAGCACCTTTCGCTTTCTAACTTCTACCCTTGCTCCCATGCGCCAACACCAAAGTGTTTCAACACTTGTGCACGTGTGTTAGCATTTTGCAAAGCATTTTCCAAGAGGTTTTGTTAGTCACTTACTAGGTTTATAGCATCAATATGTTAGAGAACACCTAGTGGCACTTGAACACCGCATAAGCCGTGAATAATCTCCTCTTAATAGTACGCTATCTAACCTAAATGTGATCACACTCGCTAAGTGTCTTGATCACCAAAACAAAGAGCCCTATAGGTTATACTTTGCCTTCGGGCCTCTTTGCTCCATCTCTTCTCTTCTTCGTTTCACCAATGGTAGAGCACTTGATCTCTTGAGTGCTTGTGGCCATCACAATCCTCCATGGTTGCCACCTTGCTAGCTCCACCACTTGGCTTGGTCACAATCCTTTCTTATAAGCTACACACATGTTTAGTAATAGGATTAGACCAAACAGGTTTTATCAATTAACTAAAATCAAACTAGGGCTTTCAATCTCCCCCTTTTTGGTAATTGATGACAACCTATACAAAGATATGTAATTTAAATTTGAGTAACCATATTGATAGTATTAGCTCCCCCTACATATGTGTTATAGAGTTTGGTTCTAAATTTGGCACATATGTATGATTATGAAATGTGGATGAGCAATACTACCAATGATGATGCTAAGGCATAAGAGTGGACCTTTGAAGCGTGATACCAATCGGAGTGCACATGTTGAACCATCCTTAGCATCATTTGTCACTAGACATACATCAAAACTCAAGAACCCAGTGAGATCAACATAATAATAAGGCTCTTGAACCACTTTAAAATACAAGTATGTCTAGTTATCATCCTATTCATGCTAGTGAGTCATATCATCAATCATGTTCTAATACTAAAAATGCATATTTCAAATGCAACATACATGTTTATGAGCTTGCTCCCCCTATTTGTATGCTTCCTATCCCACTTGACGGTTTACTTAACATGTCTCTTTTATCTTTGTAGCATTTTCTCCCCCTTTGTCAACAATTTCCATAAAGGTGGGGCAAGTTTTAATGCAAGAAGACAATCTTTGCATTAAGAGATTCATATGTGGGGATCAAACTAAGTCAAGTTATGGCTTAATCTAGCTCATGAGCATAGGATATTTAACACAGTTTGCTCTAGAGTAAGCTTCTTCACACATCTTACAATGGTTATCTTACTGACGTTGGTTAAACACCCATTGCTCACTTACTAGACCAAACACTAGAGTTACAATCTCACAAACAAGTTATATGCTACCACTAGTTCAAGTCAAACATAGAAGCAATAGTGGTACCATATATACTTCAAATTCATTTGATTTACCATGAATGAGCCTAAATAAGCAATGTGATGGCTATATGAACTAGAACATAGCCTAATAAGAATGAATGCACATGTCAAACAATTTCACCTTTGCTTTCTTGGAGGAGAGGCATGTCATAAGTGGGGGTGCATTCAACTCATGTTGGAGAAGTCTAGGATATTCAATTCATTCCTTAGCTTGCAAAACCTTCTCTCATCTAGTGTCTTGGTGAAGATACCGGCAAGTTGATCATCGGTGCCTACACTCTAAATAGATATGTCTTTCTTTGCTTGATGATCTCTAATGAAGTGATGCCTTATGTCAATGTGCTTTGTCCTTGAGTGTTGAACCAGGTTGGTGGCTATTTTGACGGCGCTCTCATTATCACAAAGCAATGGGACTTGTCCAAACTTGACTCCATAATCTTGCAATGTTGCTTTCATCCATAGCAATTGTGCACAACAACTACCCGCGGATATGTATTCGGCTTCGGCGGTAGAGAGTGCAACACTATTTTGCTTCTTTGATGACCATAAGACAAGTGATCTTCCAAGCAAATGACAAGTGCCCGATGTGCTCTTTCTATCCACCTTGCATCCCGCATAATCGGAATCCGAGTATCCAATTAATTCAAATTGAGAGCCCTTGGGATACCATAGTCCAACATTTGGAGTGTGCTTCAAATATCTCAATATTCTTTTGGTTGCCTTCAAATGACTTTCTCTTGGTGAAGCTTGGAACCTTGCACACATGCACACACTAAACATGACATCCGGCCTTGATGCGGTCACATAGAGTAGGCTTCCAATCATTGACTGATATAGCTTTTGATCCACCATGTCACCACTAGAGTCACTATCCAAATGTCCATTTGTGCCCATTGGAGTGGTTATTGCTTTTGCTTCATCTAACCCAAACTTCTTGAGCATGTCCTTGATGTACTTGCCTTGACTAACAAATTTGCCTTTCTTCATTTGCTTGATTTGTAGCCCAAGGAAGTAACTAAGTTCTCCAATCATAGACATCTCAAACTCCTTAGCCATCATCTCTCCAAACTCTTCACAAAAGTCTTGGTTGGTTGATCCAAATATGATGTCATCCACAAAGATTTGCAATACAAACAAGTCACTTCCAATTTTCTTGGTGAAGAGAGTGGTGTCAACCTTTCCAATTTTGAATCCTTTTGCTAACAAGAAATCCCTCAATCTTTCATACCATGCTCTTGGTGCTTGTTTCAACCCATATAATGCCTTCTTAAGCTTGTATACATGGTTGGGCTTCTTTAAATCTTCAAATCCGGGAGGTTGCTCAACATACACTAGCTCATTGATGAATCCATTGAGAAAAGCACTCTTGACATCCATTTGATAAAGCTTGATGTTGTGAGAACAAGCATATGCAAGTAGAATTCCAATGGCGTCCAATCTAGCAACAGATGCATAGGTTTCTCCAAAGTCAATGCCTTCCAATTGAGTGTATCCTTGTGCAACCAATCTTGCTTTGTTCCTTACAACAATACCATCTTCATCTTGCTTGTTCCGGAAGACCCATCTTGTACCAATAACATTTGTGTTCTTTGGTCTTTCCACTAACTCCCAAACATCGTTGCGGGTGAAGTTGTTCAACTCTTCATGCATTGCATTTACACAATCAACATCCATCAAAGCCTCATCAATCTTGGTTGGCTCAATAGATGATACAAATGAGTAGTGTTCACAAAATGAAGCCAATCTTGATCTTGTTTGCACACCTCTTCTTATGTCACCAACAATTTGATCTAAAGGATGATCTCTTGCAATATGTGTTGGTTGAAGCACTTGTTGTGGTTGGACACTTGAACTTGGATGAGCATCTTGTTGATCTTGAGAACCACTAGAGCTTGCAATATCATTGTCATGCATGGTTGGAGGAGTGAGCACTTGATCTTTGTCATCTTCAATGTCAATCACTTGCTTTGGCCTAATATCACCAATGTCCATGTTCTTCATGGCTTCCACCAATTGTGTTCCTCTCACATCATCTAGGTTGTCTTGTTCTTCATGTGAGCCATTGGTTTCATCAAACTCAACATCATGGACTTCTTCAACTATTCTTGATATGTTGTTCCACACTCTATATGCCTTGCTTGTAGTGGAGTAACCAAGTAGGAATCCTTCATCACACTTTTTTTCAAACTTGTCAAGTCTTGTGCCCTTCTTCAATATGTAGCAATTGCACCCAAAGACCCGGCAATATACAATGTTGGGCTTTCTATCATTTAGGAGCTCATATGGTGTCTTCTTCAATAGAGGGTGACAATAGAGCCGGTTGCTATAATAGCATGCTGTGTTGATTGCTTCGGCCCAAAAGGAATCACTCACATTGTATTCAATAAGCATGGATCTTGACATGTCAATAAGTGTCCTATTTTTCCTTTCAACTATCCCATTGGATTGAGGTGTATACTTGGCCGAGAATTGATGCTTGATTCCAAATTCATCACATAGCTCATCAACTCTTGTGTTTCTAAACTCACTTCTATTGTCACTTCTCACTTTCTTGATTCTTCTATCAAACTCATTTTGACTTCTCTTGACAAAGGTTTTGAATATGCCAAACACTTCACTCTTGTCAACGAGAAAGAAGACCCATGTGTATCTTGTATAATCATCCACTATCACAAAGCCATACTTGTTTCCCCCAATACTTGCATATGTAGTTGGTCCAAACAAGTCCATGTGCAACAACTCAAGTGCATGTGTAGTGCTCATCATTCCTTTGTTAGGATGAGTGTTTCCAACTTGCTTTCCCATTTGACATGCACTACATAGCTTGTCTTTCTCAAAGTGAACATCTTTTAGACTTCTAACCATGTCATGCTTCACTAGCCTCTTTAGTTGCTTCATTCCAACATGTCCCAAGAGCCTATGCCATAGCCAACCCATACTTGACTTGGTGAACAAACATGTTGTCAATTGAGCTTCACTAGCATCAAAGTCCACCAAATAAAGGTTCTCATATCTAAATCCTTTGAAGACCAAATCACTTCCATCAACACTCACTATTTCCACATCATCAACACCAAATATGCATTTGAATCCTAAGTCACATAATTGTGCCACGGACAACAAGTTGAAGTTGAGAGATTCCACTAATAGCACATTGGAGATGCTCAAGTCATTGGATATTGCAATCTTGCCTAAGCCTTTGACCTTGCCTTTCTTGTTGTCACCAAATGTGATAGCATCCGCATGATCATTGCCACTAGTGTTGATTGATTTGAACATTCTACCATCTCCGGTCATGTGTTGAGTGCACCCACTATCAAGCACCCAATGCCTTCCTCCCGCTTTATAGTTTACCTACAAAAGAAATCAATTCCTTTTAGGTACCCAAATCTTTTTGGGTCCTCCAAGGTTAGTTACCAAGCTCTTGGGCACCCAAATTGCCTTCTTCTTTGGGCCAACCATGGGTGCACCAATATACTTAGCCTTCACACCATTAGTGCCCTTTGTAAGCATATAACAATAATCAAGTCTAATGGATGAAACATGAGCATTGTTCTTGTTCTTGTTCTTGTTAAAGAAATTTTGCTTTATATGCTCGGATTGCTTGCAACTATGGCAAAACCGACCATTGCTCTTCACAAAACAAGTCTTGTGAGGAGCAAAAGCCGTCTTGCCCTTCTTGGGGGTATAGCCAAGTCCCTCCTTGTTGAGTGGACACCTTTGGCTACCCAAGCACTTTAGCAAGCGGGCATCTCCACCATAGGCATTGCCTAAAGCATGAGTGAGCTCATACACCTTGTTCTTAAGGTTCTCATTTTCTACCACTAATGATGAATCACATGTAGTAGAAGTAGGCATTTTAGTTGAGCTAGATGATGATGCGTTGGTGGGAGCAACAATAATAGGAGCATAGAATGATTCATCAAGTATATCACATGTAACTCCTACGTTGCATGTCTCTACAACATCCTCAATCTTACTTTGATCAAGGAGGGAGGAGTGGGCTTCCTTAAGCCTAGTGTGAGCTTGGTCAAGCTTCTCATGGGCTTCCTCTAGCCTCTCATGAGTAGACTTGAGCTCATCAAAGGATTGCTCAAGAGCCTTGTTGGCCTTGGGCAATTCTTTGCACTCCTTCCTCTTAGTCTCAATGTAAGAGTGAGCATCTTGTAGCATGCTCATGAGGTCCTCCTTTGAGTACTCCTCATCATCATCACTCTCACTCTCACTTTCACTCTCATCGGATGATACCTTAGTGGCCTTAGCCATGAAGCATGTCGATGGAGTGTTGAAGATAGAAGGCTTGCTTGAGATAGCAAGACTAGCCATAGCCTTCTTCTTGGTGGTCTTCCTCTCATCATCACTAGAATCATCATCATCACTTGAGGAAGCATCACTATCCCATGTCACGAGTGAAGGGTGGTAAGCATCTCAAGAACTTGTGAGAAAAGTCCTTGTCCTCCACTTTCTCTCCCAATGCCTTCAAGTCATTTATAATCACTTGCAACCGGTGGAACATCTCCGGTATGCTTTCATCATCTTGCATCTTGAAGGTGGCAAGCTTGTATTTGAGGATGTATAGCTTGGCACTCTTGACCGCCTTGGTGCCCTCATAAGTCTCCTCTAATCTCTCCCAAATCTCACTTGCTCTCTCAAGGTTCTTGATTTGCTCGAATACTTTGGTGTCAAATGCTTCATAGAATAAATTGATGGCCACATCATTCCATTGAAGCTTCTCTTCTTCTCTAGGAGTGGGACTTTCGGAATCAATTACCGCAAAGTCATGCTCAATCACATCTCATATCTTTCTATTCATTCCTCTTGTGAAAGCACACATCTTCCTCTTCCAACAATCGAAGTTGGTGCCGTCAAAATGTGGTGGCTTCCCCATATAGTTGATTTGAGCCATTTTAACACCGGAGGATGTTAAGCCTCAAACAAACGGTGACCACGGCTCCGATACCACTTGAAAGATCCGAATTGGCTAGAGGGGGGTGAATAGCCTAATTAAAAATCTACAAAATTACTTAGGCAAACACTATTAGTGTAACAAAAGGCGAGGCTTTTTGCGCTAGCCTAATAGTGTGTTGCAAGCCACCTATCCAACAATTCTACCTAATATAACTATGGCACACAAGCAATTAGAGCTAGAAACTAATGCGGAATAAACTAGCTCTAGCACAACTATGATCAAGATGGTCTAAGATAAACAAGTGTGTGTAAAGAATGAACTATGTAAACTAATCACAATATCACTACACAAGGTATACGACAAATGATATACAACAAGTAATAGTAAGTACACAAATAAATAGCTCGATGTAAATACACAAAGTAAAAGAGCGAGATAGAGGAGATTTCACCGAGCCTTTGGGATCGCCACGTAGAGAACCAATCACCGGTGAAACCCACTTGTGAAGCCAATCAACAAGATGTGAATATGAAGATCAATCACAATAAGCACACGGGACACCAAGATTTATCCCGAGGTTCACGTGCTTGCCGGCACGCTACTCCCCGTTGTGTAGACCAACACTAGGTGACCCGGTGGCTAATCGGCTCAAAGCCAAGCTCACAAAGAGCGCCACAAGAATCTACCGCTAGTGAGGTAGCTCAATGACACGAGCAATCCACTAAGGATGCCTCTTGCCGCTCCGGCAAGGTGAGGCTCCAAAACCTCTCACAATCACGATCGGTGGTGGCCAAGAACAATCTCCTTCTCTTGCCAACCACACTACAACGCCTCCAAGCCGTCTAGGCACCGGCAAATGCCAAGAGTAACAAGAAAACTCAATGCCGCTGCGAAGAACTAGTGCCACTAGATTGAACTCTTTCAAATCATGCACTAGATCACTCAATCTCACTTGGTTTGATCAAAACAACTTGGGAGATGAGTTGGGAGGCTTGCCAAAGCTCACTAGAATGCTTAGGAATCAAAATGTGCAAGAGTGAAACCAAGTGAACCGGCCAAGCCTCTTAAATAGGCCACACAAGTCGGCCTAGCCGTTGGGCCCGAAACGGGGTCATCGGACGCGCCGGAGTCGGGGCCATCGGACGCTCCCCCAGCGTCCGATGCTCCGATGAGCACCACGTGTCCCCCTGCTATGAATGCAGCCCGTTAGATCCCAACGGTCATATCTCTTCGCGCGCTAGTTAAAGTGGCATCGGATGCGCCGATGCCTAGCATCGGACGCTCCGATGCCTCTGCTCAGTTCAGTTCATTTTAGCGCTCCATCGGACGCGCCGGGACTCTAGCATCGGATGCTTGACCCCAGCATCCGATGACACACCAGAGAGGTTCCAGAGAGGGCAGAAACACATCGGATGCGTCCGATAGTTCCACATCGGATGCAGGCCAGCATCCGATGCTCCCTGGAAAGCACGCTCGCGCCACGTCACCTGCATCGGACTCTGCAACAGTGCTTCCTCAGCGTCCGTTGCCAGCTTCCGATGCTCCTTCAGCATCTGACAGAAACTAGGGTTAGCCATCGGATGCTCGGCCAGCGTCCGATGCTGCCGCCTTCAGCGTCCGATGCTGATAACTCAGCACCTTTTGCTTTCTAACTTCTACCCTTGCTCCCATGCGCCAACACCAAATTGTTTCAACACTTGTGCACGTGTGTTAGCATTTTGCAAAGCATTTTCCAAGGGGGTTTGTTAGTCACTTACTAGGTTTATAGCATCAATATGTTAGAGAACACCTAGTGGCACTTGAACACCGCATAAGCCGTGAATAATCTCCTCTTAATAGTACGCTATCTAACCTAAATGTGATCACACTCGCTAAGTGTCTTGATCACCAAAACAAAGAGCCCTATAGGTTATACTTTGCCTTCGGGCCTCTTTGCTCCATCTCTTCTCTTCTTCGTTTCACCAATGGTAGAGCACTTGATCTCTTGAGTGCTTGTGGCCATCACAATCCTCCATGGTTGCCACCTTGCTAGCTCCACCACTTGGCTTGATCACAATCCTTTCTTATAAGCTACACACATGCTTAGTAATAGGATTAGACCAAACAGGTTTCATCAATTAACCAAAATCAAACTAGGGCTTTCACTCCCGACTCGGTCGATGCATCGCACATCCCCATGTGCTCTCGCTCGTCGATGCCACGTGCCAGCTACCAGAGCTGGTCCTCTGGTCCATCGGTCCAAGCCTCACGTCCGCCCTTCACCGCTCTGGGTTCATCGGCATGGCACGTCCGCCGCACGGCACGCCCATCCTTCACTGCTCCCGGTCCGTCGGCACGACACGTCTCTACTTGACCTTCACCTCGCCATCGACCACTGTATCCGAGCTCCACACCTGCACATCAACACAGCCAAGAGACACATGTTGCACACGCACACCAACACAGAAACACCACAACTCAACACCACCGGTTAGTCATAAACTTTAAGCGCATAGCGACATATGGACTTAACCGGGAAAAGCCTCAAACCTTCCTCATCAAAGTCAATCATTCATCATATATGTTCTCAATCATTTTCAGAGCACCTTCACAATCTTCTTTGAACTACTTCAATAGAATCACAAGTTCCAGTCTTTCTAGAAGGAGACAACCTCCAAAAGTAACAAGCCAATGATGCTTGCTTAAACTCTCCCTGGTGCCAAGAAATACCAATCAATTGATGCTAAGCATTGGAATTCTCTCAATCTCACTATAATGTAGACCTAAGCAAGTGTTTGTGAGTGAGAGATGGAAGAGGGCTCTAATATGCCAATAAAACTTCCCAAAGTACCAAGAGAGTAAGCTTGTGGCTAGAGATGGAGTATATATTGTTCTCATACCCAAAACTAGCCATTATTGTTCCTTCTCATACCTTGTAAAGATAATGGTTATAACAAAATCAAAATGTTTCATAATTGACCATTTACTAGTTGAGGATAGCCAGCCTCTAAGGCGTAGACCATCCAAAGGCACAAAGCTGCCTCTACAATCTTCTCGAGATGATTTGCAAACCGTTTGTGACCCTTGGTTGAACCATATAGTAGAAAGCTATCATGGAACAAAACATACTTGCTTCTAAACATCCTTCAAGATACCACCTCCAGACCATCTGTAGCCAAACGTCGACTATCCACGGTACAAAGGAATGACACAACACAAAAATAACATTGTTTTTAGACTCCTCTTAAAATATACCTACAGACTATATGTGCCCCTAGCCTGAACCATTCCTAGTGAGCATGAAAACCTAGCCTATGATCGTTTCTTCTTGCATTTTCAAACGCTACTCTTCCTACGCATGCAATGCAATTGATACAACACATGAGGCACTAGATAATTATTAGGTAAAAGTCATTTACTCCTCTTGGTAGTATGGTTAGCATATCCTATTAACCTAGTCAATTTCCTTCCTCTAATAACCTTATGACTAGATAAATGAAAAACCTATCTTTATATCTTTTCCTTGAGCAATCCATCATGCTTTCAATCACATTTACCATGACATCTCTGTAGCTCAATTCCAGGTGGACTAACACTTATCATTTGATATCTCAAATGAAACATATTAGTCCAAATTAAAAAGCATTGTCATTAATTACGTACTTATTGAAACCCAAATCACATGTCTAATTGCTTTCAAGCTTTTTGTGTGTGTTTGTCTGATGTGATCTTTACCTTTCCAAGATTTAGCATAGGCTGGTTGGTAGCTTTGTCTTTAGGTTACAAAACTCTTTGTGGGTTAGTTAAGACAGAGCACACTAGAAAAGAAATAAGGTACATTCATGCTAATTAATTTATGGTTTCTTCTAGTGACGATCAAGTTGAGTCTGGGTGTAGACTTTTAAGTGACCCAAATCACTGCCCTTTGGCGCTCACATTATGCCCCTACAATCGTGATTATGAAAATATCAATATTTATAGCACAAAGTAGGTATACTATGAAAACATATTCCATGAAGAATATAATGACACTATGTGATAGACTATTTAATCTAGATAAAACTCACACTGAGACTGGTCTTAGACTAGCCTAATAGCCAATGCTATAAATTTGATAGGAAGGCTCCTAGCATTTCCACCTAGTAGAATATTTTCAGGCAAGCTGCTTCAAATCTGAGTCACTCGGTCAAGCTCCTTTGGCATTTCCAACGCGTCACCCTTCTGCGTTGGTCCACAGTTTACGTTGGACTCACCTTTCAATTCCTGCATTTGTGTCAGCAAATCTGGTTCACGTTTCCTACATAGAACCAGTGATCACCAGTTTACTAGCTAGGACAACTGGACAAGTCGCTTCCAGAATTACTAAGAGGCTCCTTGTTCTGGTGTAGCTGAGCCAAGAGCACCAACCTCTTTGACCCGGCACCTGGAGACTGCAACTCTAATGAAAATCCAAGGTTAATTTAAAATAGCACACAAAAATTCTTTCAATTTCCACATGAAACCAGGGAGAATTTCATAATTTCAAAATGTTCTTACTATGCTCGCGGGCGCTCTGTTGGTTTAAGAAACTATATTCTTTTTTTCATAAACTGAGAACATCACAAAGCTTTTAAAAAACACTTGATCAACCTAATTAAATTTGTTCCCACTAAGAATTAAATCTAAAACCTGCAGGTGCTACTAAAACAGTCCTTTGCCCATCACAAAACTTTCATCGGGATGGCTTTACATTTTATGGTTTATTAGTCATCAACTATGGTATATATGATTTAATAAAGTTGTCCTTGGTTTGTGTACAATGTGCCGTAGGAATCTCACAGAAACATTGAGGGGCCAGGATGAATAGATGAATATAGGTAACGACAACCTCCATTCCATGCCCTTGTTCATGTGCTAGTCTCTTTCGTTTTGTCTGAAAGTTTAAAGTTTGCTTCTTTTTATGAACCGTTCTATCTCTAGTGAAACTTCAAACTGCTTAATCTGTTGCAAAGCCTCAAAGCTACTCTAGTTTTAGTTGAATTGTTCCAAAGTTGCCCTATGTCTTTCAAGCGAAACTTTATAGCTGCTTAGTTGCTAGTATGTAGAACGTTAAAAATGCTCTATTTTTAGCCATAGTTCAACACTCAACTGCAAATTCTTTAGTAGCCCTTTTAGCGAGAATTTATTGAGAACATATATGATGAATGATTGACATTGGTAAGGAAGGTTTGAAGCTTTTACCCGGTTTAGTCCATATCTCGCTATGCGCTTATTGTTTATGACTAACCGGTGGCGTGAGTTGTGTGGTGTTTCTGTGTTGGTGTGCGTGTGCGACATGTGTCTCTTGGCTGTGTTGATGTGCAGGTGTGGATCTCGGATACAGTGGTCTATGGCGAGGTGAAGGTCAAGTAGAGACGTGTCGTGCCGACGGACCGGGAGCGGTGAAGGATGGGCGTGCCGTGCGGCGGACGTGCCATGCCGATGTACCCAGAGCGGTGAAGGGCGGACGTGAGGCTTGGACTGACGGACCAGAGGGCCAGAGGACCAGCTGTGGTAGCTGGCACGTGGCATCGGCGAGCAGGAGCACATGGGGATGTGCGGTGCATCGGCCTAGTCGGGAGGAAGGCGCTGGAGTCGTGTCACTTGGCGGGAGGTCGGACATGGGCTTGCGTGCGGCGCAAGTGCCGTCGGCCAAGTCAAGAAGGAAGGCGAAGGCGTTGTGCCCGGCGTGGAGGCTGGACATGCATCGGCATCGGTGTCGGTGGTCGGGGTGTGAGAACCACATCCCGTCTACGGTGCGGGTTCGGTAGCTGAGCCTCAAAAAGCTACCATCGACGGTTTCTAGGTTTGGGCCTCAAAACCTGGGGTGGCCGGTTTCCGAGTTTGGGCCTCAAAACTCGGCGAGGACGGTTTCCAGGTTTGGGCCTCAAAACCTGGGCTTGCGGGTTTCCGAGTTTGGGCCTCAAAACTCGGGGTGGACGGTTTCCCGGTTTGGGCCTCAAAACCGGGGGTTGGTCCGAAAGGACGGTCGACGCGTGGCAGCACCGAGAGGCTTGCGTTGCGGCGAAGTTATCGGTGAGAAGGCGCGGCGGTCGACGGTGGCGGCACGTGGCGGCATTGGGTGAGGTCGCGTCGAGGCGAAGCTACCGGATGTGCGGGCGTGGCCGTCGGATCGAAACTGTCAAGTCTGGACGGTTTTACCCCTGGGGGGTATTTGGGACGAGTGCTTAATGTAAGGGTGTTTTGGTCTTCGGACGTGCGCCTATATATATGAAGGGGGCTGCTAGGGCAGCCGCTATCCTTGGGAATCCTTGGAGCGGCGTCACTCTCATTTTTGCTGTTTGTGAGAGGAGGCTAGGGTTAGGGAGAGTTGGCTCTTGTTCTTGAGCTTTTCGCCATCCAAGCTTTGTGTTGCTAGGATTGGCTTGTAGCCCGACACCGAGTGCTTAATGAATCATCCATTCCTCTGAGTCCAAGGATCAAATTCGTGCTTTGATTTGTCTTGCGATTTTGTTCTTCGCGTTTGCACGTTCCCCTCTTTTGTTCTTCACGAGAATTCTTGTTTCGAGGGAAGATTCGCAAATCCGTTTGAACCATCTTGTGTAGCTTCGTGAGAGTCTTCTTTCTACCGAAGGAATTTCTCTAATACCTCACGAACTCACAGATCGGGCGGATTTAGTTTTGGGATCACGTTTTTGCCCGTTCTTCACCGTTTTCTTCGATTCACCAATTTGGAGTTAGGTTCGAGCCATGATCTCTTAGGAGTAGCTCACTAACATCCTTGTGACCCCTCACACGAAATTTGAGCCTTAGTGCTTTTGATTTGAGGGAGATCGGGTCGATTCGGTGGACGAACAGGGGACTGGTCGGGGTGACCGGACGCTGCCTCATAGCGACCGGACGCACCGAGCCAGAGTCCGGTCGTTGAACACCTGCGCTGTGCAGTTCGCGCGAGGTGACCGGACGCACGCCTCGAACCGACCGGACGCTGTCCTCGTGCGTCCGATCGTTGAAGGCTGAGCGAGATCGTGCTGTGCATAACTGACCGGACGCTAGGGTTTCGCGTGACCGGACGCACTGAAGGCACTGTTCATTGCCTCTTCGGTGTTTGACCGGACGCTCAGTTGTAACGACCGGACGCTTGTTCACCGTGAGTCCGATCGTGAACAGAGAGCATCCAGAGAGGCTTTTCTCTGACCGGACGCGTCCGGTGCCTATCGACCGGACGCACCAGTGAGTCCGGTCAGTGCTGACAGAACGCGTTTTCGTCCGTATCTTTTGCGTTCGAGCTCCGATTTGAGATCCGCTTTTTGCATTGGATTCTCGACTCTGTGCTCTACAGAAACCGGGCTTCCCGCTTTGCGAGATTGCCTGAATCCCCCTCGCGTTGCTGGGGGGAGGTTGAGGTTACCCAAACTCCATCCTGTCACTAGTTGACTTGCGTGGATTTGGAAGAGGGAGCTTTTGTGGTGTCCCGCTGTGTTCCTAGGGAACATCCACCCATACTCTTGGGTCGAGGACATCACGTGTGTCGGCTTTGCTCTTGGGGCTGATTTTGTTGGGACAGAGGCCATAATTTCTGAGAAGAAATTTTAGGCTCCCATTCACCCCCCCTCTGGTCGCCTTGCTTTAGCATTTTCGGTCCTTCAATTGGTATCGGAGCCAGTTAAGGATCTCTCTACCTTAACCGGTTCCGGATCCGCGAAGGCGACCTTTTGAGAGCGGTTGTGTTTCCGACTTTGCTTGTCGAGGTGTTGAGCTTGTGTTTTGGCTAACACTAACGGTGCTTTTCGAGATGGCACCAAGTTCTTCTTCTAGTGTGTCTTTGTCCTTAGGTTTGAGTCTTGGACATGTGATCGAGGACGACACTTTGGCAAGAAGGAGGAGTACAGCTCTTGAGGCGGAACGCGAGGTGGATGCTTTGCTGGGCTTCCTAGGAGATGATGAGCATTCGACGGAGGATCGCATACGCGAACTTGGCAAAGCCAAGAAAGGTATTCTTGCTGCTTGTCTTGGGACCTTATCCCAACAATTTGAAGCTTGTTGTGATGATAACTTGAGATATGATGAGCTTTGTGATACCTTGCATAGAAAGATCAAGAAGTTGAAGTGCTCCATTGATAGGTTAAACTGTGGCCTTTTTCATTGGAAGTCTAGTGCATCTTTACCTTGCACCTCTTGTAGTGACATGGTTAGGAAGAATGATGAGCTATGCTTTTCTCTTGCTAGCTTAGAATCTGAAAATGAAACATTAAAATCAAATGCTTCCATACCATGTCTTGTTTGCTTTGACTTGCGCAAGGACCTTGTTTATGCTAAATCTGAAATAGCCTTGCTTAGGTCAAAAGCTTCTTTGCCATGTGGTTCTTGTGAGTTTTTGCATGCTGAAATTGATAAACTAAAATTGACTCACACCACATGTGTAGATGAACTTGAGCATGCTAGGGCTGAAATTATTGAGATAAATGCTAGGCCTTGTAGCTCATGCTCTTTGAATAAAGATGCTTGCCATACTTCTTGTGCTAACCATGATTCTTTGCTTGATGTGAATGGTGATGTTTCTTCCACAAATTTCATTTGCACATCATGCATTGATTTAGAAAAAGAAGTTTTGGCTTTGAAGGTTTTGCGCGATGATATGAGCGCTAAGTTGGTTGAGCACAATGATATGAGTGCCAACCTTGAGAGGGAAGTTGAGCTCTTGCGTACCACATATGCCGAGTGCATAAAAGAGGAGATGGAGAATCTGAAAAACACTCCTTGTGGTACTTGTGATCGCTTCATGTTTGAGAATGAGGTTTTAGCCAAAAGGTGCAAGAGCCTTTGTGCTAAGTCGTTTGATTCACGCATTTCTTGCAACTCCGATGTTGATATTTCCAAGTCTGCATCTTTGCAACCGGAGTTGAGTTCTTGTGTTGCGCGTGAGTCTTTTGACGATAGCACTAGTGTCAAGGTTTTGGATAGCTCTTCCATAGCTACTCCTAACCTTGCTGTTTCTTCGAGTGATGTCCAAGGGACTTCTCTTGACAAGGGTGCTTCTCATATTTTTGGGACTCGTCCTCCCAATCCGGTTTTTAATTGCACCTTTTGCAAGAAGGAGGGACATTCGCTCGATTTTTGTTTTCGCCGTGTCAAGCACGAGCGGCGAATTCGAGCTAAGGCTTTTAGGAAGCCGCGTAGCCTTTCCCATGGCACGTGTGCTCCTAGCGTTGGCACCAAGTTGGTGGTTGATGCTTCTTGCTCTAAGTCCCAAGGGACTTCTCACTTGTCGGAGAATGGTGTGCCTTCCAGTAGGCCTTTGTACCATTGCTCTTTTTGTGAGAAAGATGGGCATCAAGAAAGCTTCTGCTATCGGCGTGCCAAACGCTTGCGCCAAGCTCGCTCTTCTAGGAAGATGGTGATTCATAGCCCGTCTCATGGCATGAACACTTGTGCTCCTAGTAGGAAGCCCATTTTTGTTGATGGGATTTATGACTCCTTTTCTAGTGGGATAGGTCATGGTCGTGGACATGCTTCTAGTGCCTCTTTTCTTGGTCCACGTCATGCTTTTCATGGTGCATCTATTGGTTCTTCTACAAAGACCTTGGAAGATGTTTGCCTCTTTCCCCATGGTACGACTCGTTCTTCTCCTCGAGTTGTCCTTTTGAGGAATGCTTCCAAGGGTATTTCACAATTGCATTTGAACCAACATTTGCATCATGCTAACCCACATGATAAGTTGAGATTTGTGACCAAGTCCTGGATTCCCAAGTACATGCTTGCTAACCCTTCGGGATCCAAGACTCGGATTACTTTGTCCTCTTGTGTGTAGATATGAGGACGCGGGGTGGAGAACATGCGCATGATGGAGCTTGATCTTTTAGATGTGATCAAGATTTGATGGTTCTCTACACCCCGCCTAGATTTGCCTCCAAAGAGGTTTTTGCAGTTCGGTGAGCTTTCTTTTACACTCATACCTTATACATCCATGTTCTATTTCTTGTGGTATGAGATGGAGTTTCATGTGCTCTCTTGTATAGTTCTTACATGTACATTTTCTTTTGTATCATGTTTTGTTTTTTGTCTAGCATGTGCTACCCTGTATATCATATGTCATGCTAGCTTTGTGTATAGCTTTTGTGGAGGAGCCACTTTTCATGCTAGTTGGTGATCCTCATGAACATTGTGCCATGTTTTATCATTCTTCTCCATGAGCTTTATTTGTAGTGGTATGATGTTCATTAGGTGTCACTTGTCAGGTGCTAGTTGTGGTTAGCTACATGTACCCTGTTGACATGTTTAGTTTGAGCACTAGTCTTTCCTCGATTTTATCATGTTACATGCTTTTGGATCTATTGCTATCATAATCTTGCATTGTAGCATGTGTTGAGGCTTAGGCTATGCTTGGGTTGATCACGTCTTTAGGTTGCATTTTGCTATACAGTGCTCTATCCTGTTGCATGGTAGTCTTGACTAGGTTGAGCTCATATCTCCTTGCGGTATCATTCATAGGCAGGCCTCTTTTGTTGAGTGTTCAGCTTATGCTTTTATGTGACTAACCGTTTTCGTGGAGACCTTGAGGTCACACTGGACGAGACAACGCCTTGTGTTTCTTCTGCTTTTGAGTGTGCAGGAGAACAGGAGCCTGGAGAGAGCATTTCGGCTCACGGACCCGATCCCACTTCTTCCACGACTTGGAGTTCCGTTCGAGCAGCTCTCCAGCGAGCACTAGCAGCACCTGGGGGAGCGACAGCATCAGGCGAGGGGGAGACGACTTCGGCGAGGCAGATGCCCCGAAGATTTCAGCAAGTTCAGGCGTCCCCTCGGGTATCACACCAGCAGGCAGTCATGCGCTTCATGAGGTACCTCCGACACACCTCTAAGTTCGGTTTTTGGTACACTCCTTCTTCGACCTCTTTTTGCTGTGTGGTCATTTCGATGTGGATTTTGTTGGCTGTCGCTTGAGCGTTTCTTGGCTCTTCTCTTATGAGTCTGGTGTGTGTTTCCCTTTTAGTTGGGGAAGCATTTTGCTTGTTGTATCTTAGTTGGACTTCTCTGATACCCTTTTGCCTTGGGTTTTCCTTTTTAGGCTCGTTTTGCTTTGTCTTTGATAGACTAGCTTTTGCATGCATTTCATCATGTACATTTTGCATTTTAGAGCTTCATGTATATAGTAATGAAAATGATACTATGCTCTTTTAGGTATGCCCTGTTTATTCATGATGGTGCTTGTAGCTTAGGCTCTTTTTGATCACTTGATACATGTTATGAGCTAAGCTATTTTTGCAAATGGTGAACTTGATTAATTAATTATGAAATCTTTAATTTGTTCACCATTGAGATTGGCAACTAGCATGGGCAGGATGTGTTGAGATCACTTGTGCTATCTTTTGTATGCTAGGTTGCTATGTCTCTTGCATTGAGTCATTCACTTGCTTGGATTGTTCATATTTACCTTGTGCTAAAATTTGATCCAAGTCTAAGTGAATTGAAAAGATCGAGATGGGATTGCATGTGTCAGCACCTCACGGTATCGAGACTGTTTCTCATTGCACATTTGAGTTAAACTTGAGCCGTGTAGTGTAAGACCGAAACCGGTGCTTTAAGCTTCCGATTGCTTTTCTTGCATAGGCTTAGCCCGGTTGAAAAGTTAGGCAATTACCATGCTTTTAACCTCTCGCAATCACATGCTTTAATATGAACTTGTGTTAATACCACTGCAATCTCCGATAAAATATTGAAAATAACACAAGTCTATGCTTCACTCTATTGCATGATGATTGAACTTTGCTAGGGGTAGTTCACCTTTTATACCTCAGTTAGCACTTGGTTGATTTCCTGTCTATCCATGCTAAGTGCTATTTAGTGGTGAACTCCTTTTCAAATGGCTTAAAACTGCTCATATGCTCTACTGTTCATATTTCGCATTCATTTGATCAGTTTGAGCCTTTGCTAGCATTTGTATTGATTGGTACACTTTCAGGGCAGCACCCTTTTGAGCATCTTTTCATTTTGATTGCTATACACTTGAAGCTGTTGCATTGTGCATATCATGCATTTTTAGCTTAGTGTACATACCCCCAGCTCCGATACACTTTGTGGTCACTTTCAGTGCTTTTCATAGCCCCCATATGCTTTTGGTTGATGACTTGTCTTGTGTTCGTGTCAATTTTGTGAAAAATGTCAAAACCCCTCAGCATGTTCCCTTTTGTCAAGGGGGAGAAGCTGTTTGCAAGGGGAGCTTATGTGTTGGCACAAAGGGGAGAGTCATGCATTTTGGGGAGAGCTTTGAGCAAGGGGGAGTTTAGCTCTTTTATGTTTTTCTTCACTCGGTTTAGCTCTTTTATGTGTCTCAATTGGTATCCATCTCTTGGTATGGAATGCAATTGGTGTCATGAGCTTTGTGCATAGCTTTTGTGTATAGGCTTGCTTTCAGGGGGAGTCGCTTTTGTCTTGCTGCTTCTCCGCGTGCTCCGAGTGTTTGTGCTCCATTTAGTGTTGAGCCTCTCTTGTGGTTTTTCTCAGTCGGTATCGAGCCTGCTAGTCGTGTTGAGCCATTTTTGCCTCTGTCTAGAGGGACTAGCAGTTGTTGCTTGGTATTTTCGATTGGTATGGACCCTTCAGCTAGTTGCGTCGAGCCTATGTGCCTCTGTCTTGAGGAACTAGCTGTTTTCACCAATTCTTGGTTGTTTGTGATCAGTTTTGCATTCTTATGCGTTGATTCAGCCTCAATTGGTATTGAGCCTTGAGCTAGTGGTGTTGAGCCATTTTCTGCCTCTTCTTGAGGGCTAGCTCATTTTTGACTTGGTTGCGTCGAGCCGTTGCCCATGTCTTTGGGAACCAAGTCTTTTGCTCTGTGTGATCGAGTTTTGCTCTTTGTTGAGTTGTTGCTCCGATCCCTTGCTTGGTTGCGTTGAGCCGTTGCCCATGTCTTTGGGGACCAAGTTATGTCCATTTCAAATTGCCCCTTCTTTAGATTTTTCGGTCCTTCATTCAATGGTCCTTCAATTGGTATGGCATTTGAATGGATAATCTTCTCATGACAAGTGACTTTGTTTTTGCCCTCCGATGGTTTTTTATCACTTGAATGAGATTTTCGGTTGTGGTATCTCAAACCATCTCTTGTGCCTAGTTTTTGTCAATTCAATCATCAAGGGGGAGAAAGAGAAAGAGAAAGAAAAAAGGGGGAGAATTTGACCCAAAACCAAGTGGATAAGTACCTTGGTCTCTCTTTTGTGATGATTGATTGACAATTTTATTTGAGATTGGTTTTCGAGTGCCTTTTTGGGATTCATGAAACTCTTGTTTATCTTGACTTTTCGGTTGTGTGGAGGCTTTGCCCGCTTTTCCTGTTTCTTTCGGGACCGAGAGCTTTTATTTGGAGTTTTCATGATCCTTCCTCATATCAAGTTGCCTTGTGTTTGCCTTTGCTTGGCTTTTGGGCACTTGAATGAGGCTTGCCTTCAAACCCTTCTTTTGTGGTTCATTTTTAGTCAATGCATTCATCAAGGGGGAGATTGAGAACATATATGATGAATGATTGACATTGGTAAGGAAGGTTTGAGGCTTTTACCCGGTTTAGTCCATATCTCGCTATGCGCTTATTGTTTATGACTAACCGGTGGCGTGAGTTGTGTGGTGTTTCTGTGTTGGTGTGCGTGTGCGACATGTGTCTCTTGGCTGTGTTGATGTGCAGGTGTGGAGCTCGGATACAGTGGTCTATGGCGAGGTGAAGGTCAAGTAGAGACGTGCCGTGCCGACGGACCGGGAGCGGTGAAGGATGGGCGTGCCGTGCGGCGGACGTGCCATGCCGATGTACCCAGAGCGGTGAAGGACGGACGTGAGGCTTGGACTGACGGACCAGAGGGCCAGAGGACCAGCTGTGGTAGCTGGCACGTGGCATCGGCGAGCAGGAGCACATGGGGATGTGCGGTGCATCGGCCGAGTCGGGAGGAAGGCGCTGGAGTCGTGTC
This sequence comes from Coix lacryma-jobi var. lacryma-jobi, assembly GCA_009763385.1. Lineage (NCBI taxonomy): Eukaryota > Viridiplantae > Streptophyta > Magnoliopsida > Poales > Poaceae > Coix > Coix lacryma-jobi. Next base: position 125,506,523 of record CM019829.1, read on the forward strand.
ACTTGGCGGGAGGTCGGACACGGGCTTGCGTGCGGCGCAAGTGCCGTCGGCCAAGTCAAGAAGGAAGGCGAAGGCGTTGTGCCCGGCGTGGAGGCTGGACATGCATCGGCATCGGTGCCGGTGGTCGGGGTGTGAGAACCACATCCCATCTACGGTGCGGGTTCGGTAGCTGAGCCTCAAAAAGCTACCATCGACGGTTTCCAGGTTTGGGCCTCAAAACCTGGGGTGGCCGGTTTCCGAGTTTGGGCCTCAAAACTCGGCGAGGACGGTTTCCAGGTTTGGGCCTCAAAACCTGGGCTTGCGGGTTTCCGAGTTTGGGCCTCAAAACTCGGGGTGGACGGTTTCCCGGTTTGGGCCTCAAAACCGGGGGTTGGTCCGAAAGGACGGTCGACGCGTGGCAGCACCGAGAGGCTTGCGTTGCGGCGAAGCTATCGGTGAGAAGGCGCGGCGGTCGACGGTGGCGGCACGTGGCGGCATCGGGTGAGGTCGCGTCGAGGCGAAGCTACCGGATGTGCGGGCGTGGCCGTCGGATCGAAACTGTCAAGTCTGGACGGTTTTACCCCTGGGGGGTATTTGGGACGAGTGCTTAATGTAAGGGCGTTTTGGTCTTCGGACGTGCGCCTATATATATGAAGGGGGCTGCTAGGGCAGCCGCTATCCTTGGGAATCCTTGGAGCGGCGTCACTCTCATTTTTGCTGTTTGTGAGAGGAGGCTAGGGTTAGGGAGAGTTGGCTCTTGTTCTTGAGCTTTTCGCCATCCAAGCTTTGTGTTGCTAGGATTGGCTTGTAGCCCGACACCGAGTGCTTAATGAATCATCCATTCCTCTGAGTCCAAGGATCAAATTCGTGCTTTGATTTGTCTTGCGATTTTGTTCTTCGCGTTTGCACGTTCCCCTCTTTTGTTCTTCACGAGAATTCTTGTTTCGAGGGAAGATTCGCAAATCCGTTTGAACCATCTTGTGTAGCTTCGTGAGAGTCTTCTTTCTACCGAAGGAATTTCTCTAATACCTCACGAACTCACAGATCGGGCGGATTTAGTTTTGGGATCACGTTTTTGCCCGTTCTTCACCGTTTTCTTCGATTCACCGATTTGGATTTAGGTTCGAGCCATGATCTCTTAGGAGTAGCTCACTAACATCCTTGTGACCCCTCACACGAAATTTGAGCCTTAGTGCTTTTGATTTGAGGGAGATCGGGTCGATTCGGTGGACGAACAGGGGACTGGTCGGGGTGACCGGACGCTGCCTCATAGCGACCGGACGCACCGAGCCAGAGTCCGGTCGTTGAACACCTGCGCTGTGCAGTTCGCGCGAGGTGACCGGACGCATGCCTCGAACCGACCGGACGCTGTCCTCGTGCGTCCGATCGTTGAAGGCTGAGCGAGATCGTGCTGTGCATAACTGACACTACAAGTATTGAGGCTTTCTATGACAATTAGAAGTGTATCTCTTGTCATAGAATCCCTGTCACAAAGGACCTTCTATGACAATTACAAGGTATTCTTATGACAATTTGTGATCTATGACAATTGTAATTGTCACAAAAATTGTCACAGATCAAAAATTGTCACAAAAATTGTCACAGAAGGTCCTTTGTGACAGGGATTCTATGACAAGAGATATACTTGTAATTGTCATAGAAAGCCTCATTACTTGTAGTGTGACCGGACGCTAGGGTTTCGCGTGACCGGACGCACTGAAGGCACTGTTCATTGCCTCTTCGGTGTTTGACCGGACGCTCAGTTGTAACGACCGGACGCTTGTTCACCGTGAGTCCGATCGTGAACAGAGAGCATCCAGAGAGGCTTTTCTCTGACCGGACGCGTCCGGTGCCTATCGACCGGACGCACCAGTGAGTCCGGTCAGTGCTGACAGAACGCGTTTTCGTCCGTATCTTTTGCGTTCGAGCTCCGATTTGAGATCCGCTTTTTGCGTTGGATTCCCGACTCTGTGCTCTACAGAAACCGGGCTTCCCGCTTTGCGAGATTGCCTGAATCCCCCTCGCGTTGCTGGGGGGAGGTTGAGGTTACCCAAACTCCATCCTGTCACTAGTTGACTTGCGTGGATTTGGAAGAGGGAGCTTTTGTGGTGTCCCGCTGTGTTCCTAGGGAACATCCACCCATACTCTTGGGTCGAGGACATCACGTGTGTCGGCTTTGCTCTTGGGGCTGATTTTGTTGGGACAGAGGCCATAATTTCTGAGAAGAAATTTTAGGCTCCCATTCACCCCCCTCTGGTCGCCTTGCTTTAGCATTTTCGGTCCTTCATTTATAGTGTCCTATGTTTTTAATTAGTAATTACTAAGGGCTTGTTTTGATCCTAGGACTAAAAAATATCTCATTTTATGAAAATGGTTTAAATATGAGCTAATTCTGAACTAATAAGAGCTAATGAACTCTAACCATAAATTAACCCTCACTAGCTCTTATTAGTCTAAAATTAACCTATATTTAGATGTTCTAATTAGTATTATAAAAACACATGCTAATTATTAGTTCTGGGATCCAAGCACTTTCTAAGTGTGAATGTTTTTCTGATGGAATTCGGGAGCTACTCTAGAAAATACCAAGTACTGGTGTTGTTCGGCTGGTCGTTTTTATGGTATTTTGGCTGTTTCAATAGTACTCTATGAGAGAAAATAAGTTGAAGTACGCTAACTAATAAAGCAAACGAATAGGACGACTAGATTTGACGAAATTCATGCAAAATCTTTATGCTCCCCGTAGAGCACTGCACAACCTTAAACATTATTTCATCTCTAATTAGCGAAGATAAATAAACCGCACAAAACTCAAAAGACGAGGACAGCTTTTGCCTGCAAAACACGAGAGCAGAAAAAGGGCTGGACCATTTCGTAAAACCTGCCAAGCTGTGTCCTCAAATTCTATTCCTTGCGGGCCCCACGGCCCAACCTTGCTCGAGGTTTTTCAGGCTTTCAGCTCCCAATAGCCTTTTGGTCGCTCACACTCGCTCTCACACAACAGTTGGCGGTGCTGCTGTACGTCATCGGTCAGTCAACGCTGGAGACCCGACGCAAACCCAAGAGAAGGGGCACCACCATTCCACCACCAGAAACACCTCAACAAAATCGTGAGCAGACTTCTCTCTGAACAAAACCCATGGAAGCCATGGGCGACCTGCCCACCCAGCACTCAAAATCCTAGAGAGGGGAACAAAGTTCTCGTCTTTTTTTCTTCCTTCCCCTGCGGCCCTGCTGCTACTCGAGCCGGTGGAGGTCAGCTGGGATTGAGGAGGCGGGGAAAGAGACGAGGCAGTTAATCAAGCGGGGGAGGCCAAGAACTTTGGGGATGGCCCTGGTGGAGAGGAGGTATGGTCCCTGTGCCAGCCATGGCTTCTTCCTCCTACGGCTGCTGCTACTGCCGTTCTTGTTCTTCTTCTCCTTTACTGATGTGCCATCGGCGGCCGCCGCCACCACCACACCCCTTCCAATAAACGCAACACAAGGAGTCATCATGCAGGCTATTGCGAGTCTGGTGAACTCTGAACCCGCCAACACCAAGTGGAACACTGCAGACAAGAATCCATGCAACTGGGAAGGAATCAGTTGCAGAAATTCCAGTTCTTTCTCGGTCGTCACTAGCATCGCCTTGTCAAGCTATAACCTATCCGATTCCTCCATCTTTGCCCACCTTTGCCTTCTGGACACCTTGCTGTCCCTTGACCTTTCCAGAAATTCGTTCACAAATTTGTCCACCCAGTTCTTCGCCTCTTCTGCTTGCTCCATGAAAGAAGGGTTGCAGTCACTTAATCTGAGCACCAATCAGTTGGCTTATTCGCTTAGTGATTTATCCCACTTCTCCCAGCTAGAAGTTCTTGATTTGTCCTTCAATTTCTTTGCCAGTAAAAATCTGAGTGCAGAATTAGTTTTTTTTCACAAATTAAGGAGCTTCAACGCTAGTACCAATAAATTAAGTGGTGATGTTCCTACCAGTATGGAAGGCTCTTTGGCAGAGTTGGTATTGTCTGGTAATGAACTGAGTGGTTCAATCCCTCTGGGTTTGTTTAAATATGAAAATCTCACTCTGCTGGATCTCAGCCAGAATAAACTGAATGGTGTTGTCCCAGATAACTTCACGAGTCTATCCAAGCTCGAGACTTTGCTCCTTTCAGGCAATAATCTGATTGGGGGAATACCAGAGAGTTTATCTAGTGTGACAAAGCTGTCTCGGTTTGCGGCTAACCAGAACAATTTGGCCGGTCCAATCGCCAGCTGGCTTACCAAGCATGTAAGGATGTTGGATCTGAGTTACAACAATCTGAATGGCACAATCCCCTTTGATTTCCTCTCGCATAAAGGGTTGCAGACTGTTGATCTTACCAACAACATGCTTAATGGGGCTATTCCCAGCAATTTTTCACAAAACCTCTACCGATTGAGGCTTGGTGGAAACAAGCTTGGTGAGAACATCCCTGAGTCAATTTGTGATACAATGGGCATGACTTATCTTGAGTTGGATGGTAATCAGTTGACAGGAAAGATACCTTTAGAGCTTGGCAAATGCAAAAGCTTGTCACTGTTGAATTTGGCATCAAATCGTTTGCAGGGTTCAGTGCCCTCTCTTATCGGTGAACTTGACAAACTGGTAGTTCTGAAGCTTCAAAATAACGGCCTTATCGGACCTATTCCAATCACATTTTCTGATTTGAAAATCTTGAACACATTGAATCTTAGTCAGAATTCACTCAGTGGAGGGATACCAAGCGGAATTTTTGAGCTGCCAAAGCTTTCAAACTTGTATTTGCAGGGCAACAATATCAGTGGTGATATTCCAATCTCAATCAGTTCATCGAAGTATCTAATCGAGCTCAATCTAGGTGATAATGCTCTGAGTGGTACCATTCCATCCATGCCAAACTCTGTGAGCACAGCTCTTCTTAATCTTAGTCATAACCTTCTTACCGGGCCTATTCCAGCAAACATCAACTTTTTAAGTGAATTAGAGATTCTTGATCTTTCACACAACCATCTGTCTGGTGATGTGCCGTCTTCACTAGGGAGCCTGCAAAGCCTGACACTGCTGGAGCTTTCTTATAATGATCTTTCTGGGTCTATTCCTAGATTCCGTCAAAATGTGGATATTGATATTGTCGGGAATCCAGGTCTTGTAAATGGCACAGAAAACAATAATGACACTCCTACTACTGGTAAGAAAAAAAGGCACTATTTCATTGTCATCATCTTCACTATTGCCGGTGCTCTTGTTGGATTGTGTGTGCTTGCTGTTATTATTGTGATGTCATTGTCAAAGAGAATGTATCGTGTTGAAGATGAAGGATTACCAGCTGCAGAATCTGTACCACAAATAATCAATGGCCGTCTCATAACTATGAACAGTATCCACACCACTGCAGTTGATTTCATGAAAGCAATGGAAGCAGTTACCAACCACCAGAATATCTTTTTGAAGACCAGGTTTTGCACCTACTACAAGGCTGTAATGCCTAATAGCTCAACATACTCTGTAAAAAAGCTGAACTCTAGTGACAAGATTTTCCAAATTGGGAGCCAGGAGAAGTTTTCACGTGAAATTGAGGTTCTTGGGAAATTGACCAATTCCAATGTCATGGTTCCATTGGCCTACATCTTGACTGCAGATTGTGCCTACCTAATCCATGAGCATGCACACAATGGCACAGTGTCTGATTTACTACATGGTGGAAAATCAGAAGCTATAGACTGGCCTTCACGGTATAGCATTGCTTTAGGGGTGGCCCAAGGCCTGACATTTCTTCATGGGTGCACTCAGCCAGTTTTGCTTCTTGACCTGTCAACAAGGACCATCCACTTAAAGTCGACAAATGAGCCTCTGATTGGAGATATTGAGCTTTACAAGATTATTGACCCTTCTAGGAGTACTGGAAGCTTTTCAACCATTGCTGGTACAGTTGGTTATATTCCACCTGGTAAGATATACTATTGAGATTCACTGAGTACCTGAATCTTAGCTTTAAGCTATAACTGTTGATAATTGAGTAGTTTTGTGCCATTCTTTCTTGATATCATATCTTATCTCAGGCTATCAGTATCTCTAAACTTGATGTATTTTTTTTGTTACTCTTTAGTTTACTACACTGTAGTAATCTTGTCTGATTGTATTTGTTTGGGCATATGTTGTTCCTGTGCCTCAAGAGCAAATTTCAAATTACATATCTGGTAATTGTGGCAAAACAATCCAATTTGTGGCAAAGTGATCCAAATTTTGCTTTACTGCCTGTTTTTTTTTTACAAGAACTTTACTGCCTGTTTGAATGGCATCTATACACTTACCGTCCAAGCTGTTTTTTTTCTTGAACACGCAGGAGAGCTGCGTATCATTATATTAATAGAAGAAGAAAGCAGGATACAAACAAAAAAACCCCCTCACACACACACACACACACTCACTAGCACATAAAACCAGATCACCAGTAAAAACAGGAAAAAACGACCCAACACTACCGTCCAAGCTGTTACTTTTTGAAGTTTATACAACACATAGTTTCATCTTTTAATCTAGTCAGACATCATTCCTAAATAGAATGTCTTTCTACTTCTGGTCAAGATTATTAAGGATAGGGGCTTTGATCAGCTATGGACTGGAAGAAGATTATAGGGTTTATTTTTTCTGTATAAGCTTGAATAATTTTGTTTAACAATTTTGAAAAACTGTGATTGACAATGCACTATGCTTACACTCACTGAATCATGGTTACAGAGTATGCTTACACTATGAGGCTGACGATGGCTGGCAACGTCTATAGCTTTGGAGTCATTTTACTGGAGCTGCTGACAGGAAAACCATCGGTCAGTGATGGTACTGAGTTAGCCAAGTGGGCGCTCAGTCTTTCAGGCAGGCCTGATCAAAGGGAGCAAATCCTTGACACCAGGGTCTCAGGAACCTCGATTGCTGTTCATAGCCAGATGCTGTCGGTCTTGAACATTGCTTTCTCTTGTGTTGCATTCTCTCCAGATGCTCGGCCAAAGATGCGCAACGTCTTAAGGATGCTCTTCAATGCAAAGTGAATCAGTAGCAGCCTGTACTCATATCATAGATAAATTTTGGGCTGAGTTTCAGGCTTGAAGCTTGGTTTAGTTTATGGATGCCAGTAATCAGTATACCGGCTGCCCTTGTATATTCCTATAGAAGATAGAACCGGTAGATCTTTATATGTTTGATTAATTAGGTAATTAGGTATCTGCTTTGCAGTGAGTGACAATATGGTTTCTATGTTGTAACATGCAGAGATAGTTATAAGCAAAGCTTAAAGGTTATGGGTATGCGTTTTCACTTTTCACAAGAGATCATCCATCATTTTGCAATGTAGACTAGTTCAACCAATCTTTTGCATTAATCATAGGTAGTTTAACTAAAAGAGCAGAGCTCGTCCTGAAAAAACAGACAGGAAATCATACGCTAATGCTGCTGTGTAATGTGAGAAAATTGTGCAACATTTAATCTTCATTGCACGAAAATTTTATTTTTTTACATTTAATCCTAGTTCCTCTCAAGTTGAGTCATCTTCAATTCAAAGTTGTGTGCATATATTTTTCCTAATGAAAACCTTCCTCTCAGGTTGGAACCTTTTTCTTTTGTCAAACTATTTTGTTCTTGTGCTTCAATTTGCATTAATTTATAACAATTTGCATATCTCAACATTTCCATTATGTTTTGCTCATTTAAAAGTTTGTTTGTCACATAATAGTTGATATATGAGTTGTATAAATTTTTTAAGAAAAACGGTCACATTTGTAATGCTTTAGTCCAAGGAAAATCTCAAGGAAACTAGATATTCCATATAGTGAAATAAGATGCAAGATAAAACATGATATATTTTTTTGACATTTCATCCGCTTTTGTTTGCCATGAGAACCAGAAGAATTATTGTACCAGATAGTTGGATTGCGATTTAATGGTTAAAAATCAAATGATTTTAGAATACAGAATTTCCTACAACGATAAAACATTGTCCATTTGCATCCTTCCTGCATTATTCTGAATAAAAAAGAGTACTCAAATAAAAATTACCAACAACACAAATGGAGAGGAAATCAACATCAAAATAAAAAAATACAAAGAAAGACATAATAAGCTATAAGTAACCCCAATACTATACTGATATATTTTAATTAAAGAAAATAAAAATGTTTCTTGTTTTAAAAGAAAAATAATATAGATACCTGAAAAGAAACGGGAAAAGAGGAGAGTATTGGCGCAAGCATTGGGCTTGCTGGAGCAATCCCCAAAGCCCGGGCTTAGCAGCAGCAGCGACGAGTCCAAACCTCTCCACCCCTCGTCGTCCTCGGCTAATCCGCCGCGCCTCCGATACTCCCAAGGCAGCAGCGCCCGCCAGCTGCAACATCAGCAGCAGCGAGCGAGGAGTAGCCAGACCACCACCACCATCTCATCAGACTCCTCTCAAATCCTCCCCGCCACGCTCCCTTTCCCTCGCTCTCCCCTCCCCTCCCCCGCCACCCCGCAATGGCCGGCCTCCTCCACCTCCAGTCCACGCTTCTCCCCTCGGCGTCCGCGCTCCGCCGCCGCGCGGGCGCGCCGGCGCCCTCCTCGTCCCGCCGCCGATGCCGGGTCGAGGCCAAGATCCGGGAGATCTTCATGCCGGCGCTCAGCTCCACCATGACGGAGGGCAAGATCGTCTCCTGGACCGCCGCCGAGGGCGACCGCCTCAACAAGGGCGACCCCGTCGTCGTCGTCGAGTCCGACAAGGCCGACATGGACGTCGAGACCTTCCACGACGGCTTCCTCGCCGCCGTCCTCGTGCCCGCCGGCGAGTCGGCGCCCGTCGGCTCCGCCATCGCGCTCCTCGCCGAGTCCGAGGAGGAGATCCCGGTCGCCCAGTCGCAGGCCGCCTCCTTCTCCTCCAGCGCCGCCTCGCCGCCGCCGCCCCCGCAAGAAACTGAAGCGTCCACTCCGCCGCCGCCGCCACCGCCACCTCCTCCCCCGGCGCCAGTGGCAGTCTCTGCTCCCGCGCCGCCTTCGCCTGCGACACAAGGCGGGGGGCGCGTGGTTGCTTCGCCCTACGCCAAGAAGCTCGCCAAGGACCTCGGCGTTGATCTTTTCTCAGTCACGGGATCAGGCCCCGGCGGGCGAATTGTGGCCAAGGATGTCGAGGCCGCGCTTGCCGCGCCCAAGAAGGCCGCACCAGCGATTGCTGCACGGCCGGATGTGCCACTGGGGTCGACGGTACCATTCACGACAATGCAGGGCGCTGTCAGCAAGAACATGGTGGAGAGCCTTGCCGTCCCGACATTCAGGGTTGGGTACACCATCACAACTGATGCTCTTGATCAGCTCTACAAAAAAGTGAGCATCTTTTCAACCGTTGTCTTATGAATTTGATGATTGGATAAAGGGGTAAGCTTCTCTTTGTTTTTACAGATTAAGTCAAAGGGGGTTACAATGTCAGCACTGTTGGCTAAGGCAGCGGCAATGGCTCTGGTTCAGCATCCTGTGGTGAACTCCAGCTGCAGGGATGGGAAGAGCTTCACATACAGCAGTAGTATCAACATTGCTGTGGCAGTGGCCATAGATGGTGGGTTGATTACGCCGGTTCTTCAAGATGCTGATAAGGTCAAACACTTTACCATGCACAATGGATGTTGGTGTTTTTGATGATTTGTTTAAATAAATGGTTACTTACTGATTTTTTGCAGCTTGACATTTATTCATTGTCAAGGAAATGGAAGGAGCTGGTTGATAAGGCACGGGCAAAGCAGTTGCAGCCCCATGAGTACAACTCTGGTATTTCTTTGCCTCGAACACAAATCTGAATATGTAGCACATTGTTGTGTATCTTTTCTAATGTTCTGAATAAGACAGTATACTTATAGAGATTAACTTTTATAGCAGCTGAATAAAAGAATGTGGTTTGTATGCTTTGTGACTCATATCAGCTATGATACCCTGACAAACTGTACAATTACGAGGATACATATGCAATCCTTCATTATCTGTATCAACACTAAATACAGTTCATTTCGTATAACTTATTTAGTCAATCAGCCATGCATAGAAAAAGTGTAGGTCCCCTCTGTAGCTCTGTAGTAGGTCGCCCTGATTCTTAAGCTTTTCCTTATAAACTTTGAATATGTATATTGCTTTGCTGCACCTTGCAAAAAAATTGGAGATTTGGAGCTGGCTTGGACTATTTTATATCATAGTCAATGATTGCCTAATACAGCTCTGATACTTCCCGTTCATTACTTGATACTCCCTCCATCCATTTATCGGAGTCATCTTACCGAAAAAAAATTCTCCAAGAATTGGAGTCGTCTAAGCCATGGACCACAACTTTCACCTCATTCTAGGCGCATGCGGCTCCTCTCACTGGCCCAATTAATGCGACTGCTTGCATGCAGCTCCTCTTACTGGTCGAGTTAATTCAACCATCTGGATGCGCCGTCCCTCCTTGGTCACTGTGCATGACCCTAAAATGACTCCGATAAATGGATGGAGGGAGTATGATTTTGTTTGCAATTCTCTTCACGTGGAGAGGAAAGGGATTGACTGCTACAAATTGCTTATTCCTACCTGAATATGCGTATATGCATGTTGTCATTAAGTGTTTTACTTTGAAAATATTTTGTACCAGGTAAACATATAGAACATGGTGATTGGTATTAATGTTAAGGATGGTGCTTTTTATTAATTATAATTTCCATATCATGTAAATAGTAAATACCATGATATCCACTATCACGGTCTAAGTTTAGATAATTCATTAGCATTGTTCAAGTTTTCATTATGCTTCTAGTCTATTCAATTACCATTATCCTAATTCAATCACAATTTGGTTAAGAGTTTTGTAGGCCATTAGTGTTTCTCCTAGCTGTGACTTCTGTGCTTTTCTTGGATGTGGCCTTCTGATAATATAATCTAGAAGTTTGGCCAAATAATAATCAGTTAACTTCAGTTCTATGAATATGATAGTAATATGCTGTTGTCAACACATACTAGGAGTATCTTTTGTGGAGGACAATTATGCAATGAGACATCTCATCTCACTTATAAGGTTAAGAAAACTAAGATAGCATCAAGTTAATTGTTAGTTTACAAAGATTTTGAAAGGGCCCAACAACATGCATGTACCTTTTTTTTTGCTTTATGCATCTATAACAGGGAGCAGGGTGAAGCATGTTTTTTAGCTCCCTGCTCCTAGTGTAAATGGAGAAGTGATTCTCTTGTGTTCCCACCTGAATCAGTTGCCATTTTGAACGTTTGGCTGGTTGGGAGTGATTCCCTTCGGAGAAGCTGAAACTGGAGCTCTCCCAAATAGCCCATAACTGTGTTTCCTTGTTTTGTTCCAGTTTAAAATCCCTACACCTTGCCCCAGAGTTTCACCTGAAAATCCCTGTGTCTTTGCTTTAGTGTGTCTTGTTGTTTTTTCACTGGAAAGAGGTGTACAAACAATGCCACGATTTACTTCCATAATTATATATATTTACTTCCAGAATTATATATATATGGTAGTCGCATTTAGCAGAATTTACTCTTTCCATGAAATAAATAAAGTGGTAATGTGATGCACTATATTGTTTGCTGATACTTTGGTAGAGTATAGCGCTTCCTCTATCAGTTTATTTGCAAATGCTTCCTGTTCTGTATGTCTTTTTCTTTCTTGACCACGCGGAGAGCAGTGTATCATTATATAATGAATTAAAAGAGGTTTGAAACCCATACAGCACAAACCCCACTCACGCAAAAGGCAAAACTTAGAAAACCAGTGAGCCCTTAATTATACAGAAATTAAATCAACCTCGAACTAGAAAACTTCTTTCGAATGCAAGGGTCATGAGATAAGAAATACCTCAAGCCCCAGCCAGTATCTAGCATGCAAATGATATCATTTAGGGATTTGTTCGATTGTCAGCTCTGTCAAATGTGATGATCTTAAGCAGTCCTTTTTGAATAAGTTGATGCTCTTTCTCCTGCTTTTAAAATATAATATTAATCCAAATGGTGGTGGTAGACTGCTTCAAGGACTTGTTTACTTTCCTGATAAAAGTACCATATTTGAAATTCTGAAATTAAAATCATGACATAAGGATCAATAGTGATACATTTGATTCACCTTTTAATGTGCTATTGCTTTAAGATGCATTGATGTTTTATTTTAATCCTCTGTTGTCTAACAGTTTCTTAGCTAAAAATTTGACTGATTGACTAGGTTCCTATATTATCTAATATCTATTGCTTTTTTTGTTACTTTTCTAGTGCTCTGGATAGGGATACAAGTCCTATTTGTATTGGTTCATTGGGTCAACCCAAAACTTGTTAAAATGAAATGAAATGATATTCCATGTAATTAATTTAGGGGGAGTAGTGAACTAAAAAATGGCATGGATAGTAATTAATTTGCTGACCCAGAAAACACCATTGGGGGTATCCACTTGTGTATCTTGACATCCTCTTGGTGTTAACCACATCAAACATGTATAATATATGCTAAGAACTGCTCATGTTCATTCTGCAGGCACGTTTACTCTTTCGAATCTTGGTATGTTTGGAGTTGATAGGTTTGATGCAATCCTGCCACCTGGAACTGTAAGACGAGCAATTTATTTTATTCACCATTTCTATTTTCATGGAATGCTGCATACCTTACTGAAATATGTGGGTTACTAAAAAACAGGGAGCAATCATGGCCGTTGGAGCATCAGAACCGACTGTTGTTGGTACAAAAGATGGTAGAATTGGGATCAAGAACCAAATGCAGGTAAGTTTCTTCTGCGCCAACTGTTTTTTGTTTGATGATTTTCTTTTTGCTTGTTTTGATAATTTCACTCACCTGATCAATACATGTAGGTAAATGTTACCGCTGATCATCGGATAATTTATGGAGCTGACCTCGCTGCTTTTCTGCAAACACTTGCCAAGATAATTGAGGATCCCAAGGATCTTACGTTCTAAATTTGCCAACTGATTGTTTTTCCTCGAGGCAATCACAATCGGGTGCTTCTCACCCATCAGTAGATGTGTAGTATGTCTTCTGTTAATGTGAATTAGTTGATTTAAGATGTCACCAATGTCAGCATCAGGTAACTATCCCTTCTGGTTACCTTATCTTCATTGGTTTGTGTTTCAATAAATTCTTTTTTTTTATCTTTCTTCTTGATTCAAATAGGTGTGTAAGGATGGGTATATCTATCATTTTACCGGAGTTTTCATGGATAGTCGATTTTGTTGAGCACATCAATGTACCGTGACCTTGTTGAGATACAAAGAATGAAGTGTACCTTGTACCGCCCTGTGGTTGATTTCACATGCCTGTCAAACAGAAATATGGTTGATGCCCTTGCAAGGGTGCCAACATGAAATCTTCAGGAACATCTGTAAAAACGGGTCACGTATCTGTTTTTTTTTTACAAGTGAAGGACCATGATTTATCCCAACCACTCCCATGATGCTAAGGCTGTAGAGTATCTGATATCCTGACCTGTTGTACATTTCTGGGACAGCACAAGATAGCGTCCTCCATTTTTTTGTGCAGAAAGCATTCCTATTTCAGCTCGTTGTACTCTTCATCTTCTCTACTTGAAGGATCCTATTAGGTGGCATGTCCAGTGTCTTGCTTGCTGGAATAGGCCATCCTGATATCCTGTCCGCCATTGTAGTGGAAGCGAAGCAAGCCACAATAAAACCCCCTCCAGCAGCTCTTTTTCTTGCCTCCCACTACCTCAAACTGAGCCATGGCGTCTTACCGTGGAGAGGTCGACACCTCCCGCGCCTTCCGGTCTGTCAAGGAGGCGGTCGCCGTGTTCGGGGAGCGCATCCTTGTCAGGGAAGCCCAGTTCAGGCCAACTGGTGGCGCCCATAGCGGCCGTCGTGCTGGCAAGGAGGTGAACTCCAGGGTGAATGCTGTCGCCATCGCCATTGCCGCCTCTGATGTGAAGCTGCCTAACCGTAGCAATGGCGCCATGGAAAGCCACTCCAAGCCAGGTGCTGTCACCTACAATGCCAAGAAAGAGTTGGGTGGTGGCAATGGCAGTAGCAAGGCAGCTTCAAGCCTACTGCCGGCGGTGTCGGTGCCAAGGCCGCCGCCGGTCGCAGAAGACGTGCCAATGTACCTGGTCCCCTCCTCGCCGCCGTTCTTTGCGTCGTCGCCTTCGCTGGCCAACGACGACGACGACGACGAGCAGGAGCGCAAGGCGGCCGACCTCATGGTCATGAGCTCCATCAAGAAGCTGGAGGACGAGGCGGCCAGGACGAGGCAAGAGGTGTCGCAGCTAAAGAGGAGGCTCGCTGAGATGGAGCTGTCCATGGCGACCCTGAACGCGAAGCTCCACCGCGCGCTCTCCAAGGTGGCGCACATGGAGGCCGACAACGCGGCGGCGGCGCGCGCCAGCATCGAGAGAGGAGGCGGTGGCGGCGGCGACATGGCGCTGACTGTCTGGGCCGAGCGCCGCGCCGCCAGCAGGCCGCAGCTGGGCCACCTCCTCAGGCTCGGCGAGGCCGACAGGGACGCAGTGCTGGTGTCCGGCGGCGGCCGGGCAGTGGCGGCGCCGGCGAGGAGGAAGGTGCAGAAGCAGAAGCCGATCGTGCCCCTGGTTGTTCCGCTCATTAGTGGCGTGCTCTTCTCCAAGAAGAGGAGGATGAAGGACAAGGAGAGCGTGTACATGAAGGAGCTTTACAGCTTGCTTAGGCTGAGTTGATCACGGCTGTCATGCTAAATCTGGTCTGTGGAGGTGTACCTGTGCACAATCATCTGAACTGAAGTTACAGTATCTATCTACCCACTAATTTTTATTTTATTGTTTTTATAGTTTCTTTGACTGCTTGTGTGCATGAGTGGATCGTGGAGTGTGAGGCTGTAATTTGTACATTAATGTAAAATAAAATAATCTAGCATTAGTAGTTATTTGTATATTGAAATCAAGAACCTTATCTCGTGCAATATATAGTTGCAATGCAAGTACTTATTTGCAAATTAATATAAATCTTATTGCATGAAATGCACGGCTATGCTATTATAGGGTGTCCCCTCAACCGCCGCCCCTAGTTTTCAGTTACCTTGTGTTGACATTTCCAACTTCCTCTCAAACATGTTCATTCATAAAAACAACGACGCCAACAAAGTCAAAATTTTTTGCTTTTTTTTTTGGCGATCATCAGCATCCAAAGAATAGGAGACAAAAAAAAATCGATTAATCGGATTGGATGATACTGTAAAGGTCATCTGATCTTGGATGAACAGCGTCCTTGGCCGCGCGCAGTTCATGATCAGGTTCTTGGCGTTCCCTGTGATCTGAGCGGTCTCTATCGGATCGGTCCCGATCGAGAGGCCGGCCGGGATCGATGGGACCGCCGCAGAGGCAGCAGCCCGACCAGGCGCGGCCGGCGGCGGGGAGCGCGTGCGTGTGGGTGGTGGCGGTGGTTCTGCTCCTCGCCGTGCTGGCCGGCGGCGTGTGCCTGGGGCTCTACGTCACGCTGCCGCCGTCCGAGGTGCCGCAGTGGCTGCCGGCCGCCGGGCTCGCGCTCGTCGCGCTCCCGTGGGCGTTCTGGATCGCCACGTGCGCGTACCGGTGCTGCTGCTCGTCGGACGCGGCCCCAGCGGCGGTGGTGGCCAACGTGGAGCGGCGGTCCTCGTCGTCGTCGAGGGCGGGCGCCGCCGCCGTGGCGCCCATGCCGACCAGCAAGAGCCTCAAGAGCGCGCGCAGCACGAGGCACGCCAACGGCAACGGGTCGTCCGCCTCGGGGTCGAGGTCCCCCACCTCCAGCAGCGCCGCCGCCCGCCGGGTGCGCTTTGGAGACACCACAGTGCTCGGGGAGGACCACGCCGCCGCGCCGGAGAAGGACGACGGCTCGTCGGTGCAGTCGAACGAGGAGGCGCCTCTCGCCTACAACATGCAATCCTCGTGATGGTGTCTTCCGCATATCATGTAGTGCAGCAGTGCAGGTAATCAACAAATAGGTCACTAATAATAATTAAACATGTACATGTAGAGATTTCTGTTACGCCATGAAATTAAATGCAAAAGTTATTCGTTTTCTTCCCTACATCAGAAACCATCGGATTCAGAATTGTGTGCAATTTCCTGGTTTTCTTCCGGCCCTCAGCGTGTCTATTCGTGCGATTTCTTTTTGTTTTTAACACATTTTAAATAACTAGCAAAAAATGTGCTCGTGCCAAATACATATTTTTTTGATACTCAAAGCGCTTTATAGACCATAAGCTATATTTTTTTGATACTCAAAGCGCTTTATAGACCATAAGCTCCAGACAAATCGCTGGAGACAAGTTCGGTTACAAAGCAATGTACATGTGTTAGCCTTGGCATGTACCTAGAAACAATAGAAAAAAGCAATAAGAGAGAGAGAAGAAGGAACTGACTTGCTGCCACTAAAGAGGATGAAGTTCGGTAAATGTTAAGGTTTGGTTCTTAGGGGAGCAGTTTCATTGTTTCTAGGATTAGAAGAGGACACCCGAAGGCCGTCAGACCCACGGTGATGGCAGTCAAGACAAAGATGTGGCAAAATGGTGAAAAATATTTGTTGTTTCAAAAGTAAAGTTACAATTTTGAATTCTCTTTTTTTAGAATTTTATTATATTGATGCTTTATCACATTGCCTTTTTTATGATGTAATTCATAGACCATACGCATGGGAATGCTATATCTTTCTTATCCTTCTTCCTTCTATCTGTCATCCCTCCTTTTATCCATATCCCTTTAGTTTTGCTTCACAGCCTAGTTGGTGATGTCAATGGCGACTGTACCAACTAGAAAGAAGATGACATCTTTGATTATTGTCACTAGCGGACAAGAACACAACGGAGGTGGCAGAGGACCGCTGAAACTGATAAGGGCACCGCGTCCATTCACTTTTGTTTCTTCAATGCAACCTTTTTTTTTACAGAAAACGCCCCGTAGGAGTCTAGAGATGGAGCCGACGTCGCCTTGCGAGGCGAAGGAACCATCCTATGCTTCGAGATGGAGAAGACGGCTCCAGAAGTGATGTATAACCTGCCTCTTCGACTCGCCTCTTCGCAAGACTACAAGTCCTCTGATGTACAACAATGGTGCGCACAAGCACCGAGTAGCAAGAGGTATGCAAACCTCACTAAATACTAGGTCCAAACCTAGAGCAAGCACATGAGTTGTGGTCTAATTAGTCTAAGCACTTCGCAAAGCACCTACACTAATCACCATGTGAATCACTAAGCACTATGCATGTGGAGGGCACTAAGATGGTGTAGCAACACCCTTGGTATGTTTTCTCACTCCTCCACCCCTCATTTGGCCGGTTAGAGGTGGTATTTATAAGCCCCAACTCGAAACTAGCCGTTGGGGACTGAAATCAGCTTTTTTATAGAGTATCTGACACTAAAGTAATGGCATCAGACATGTCCGGTGCGACTATCTTGAATTGGTGTCGAAAAACTAGCCATTACACATGTTTTCTGTGAGCATCTTACGCGTCTGTGGGCATCGGACACACAACGTCGGACTCGTCTATGTTACTGTCAATTTCGGGTTTGTGAGCATACTCTTCGGTCTCCGCTGAAAGGTCCTTGTTTGGTTTTGGTAATTGAGTGACAACTTAGGTGGACTAATATGTGTTTGAAGTGAATTACACAGGTAATTAGTCCACAACTGATCATGTGTGAGCAACATATGCCATAGAGGAGAAATGGCTTGGAATATGTTACAAGGCTCACACATGTGATGGAGGAGCTTAAGGCACATGAAACATGACATGTGGTCATGTGGCTAAGATGGTGAAGATCAAGGCAAGACTTGGCTTGATGGACCGGTTGCGAAGGTGAAGGGCAAGTTGAGGCTTTGAAGCCGTTGGTACCGAGTGTCGGGAGGCTTAAGCAAGACTTGGCGCCGAAGGACCGAAGCGATGGTGAAGAGCAAGTGATGTCAAGATCGATGGACCATGGAGGCCATGTGATGATATGAAGTGGATCATATCATTTGATGAAGAGGTTGGTGCATGTGTTGCATCAACACTGGAGGAGATGGAATGGAATGCGCAAAGCAAAGGTATACTTGTAGGGCATTTCATTTCACCGGTCATAGGTGTGTAGAGAAGATTATGACCGGGTTTAGGATAGATGGCCGTACTATTAAGAGGAGCAAACTTGTTTGCATATCGGTCATCTAGTGCCACTTAGCTTGAGCGATCTAACTTTGCGATGTTGCTAGGATCGAGTGGCGTGGTGAGAGCAAGTGAAAATCCTTTGGAAAATGATTGTGAAAATGCTAACACACATACACATGTTGTACACTTAGTGGTGTTGGCACATTTGCAAAGGAGAAGTTGTTGGAGAAGAAGTTGTGTTGAAAGGAGGCATGGAGAAGTGGGAGAAACTAGTGTATAGTCCCTCTCCCTCCTGCCGAGCTTGCGAGGCAGGATTCAGCGGTTTTTGGAAGTGAAGTGTTGTGCTCGGGGAGCATCGGACGCTGGTCCGAGGAGCATCGGACGCTGGGCCGAGCGTCCGATGGTAAACCCTAGTTTCTGTCAGAAGTTGGAGGAGCATCGGACGCTGGCAACGGACGCTGAGGAATCACTGTTGCAGAGTCCGATGCAGGTGACGTGGCGCGAGCGTGCTTTCCAGGGAGCATCGGACGCTGGCCTGCGTCCGATGTGGAACCATCGGACGCGTCCGATGTGTTTCTGCCCTCTCTGGAACCTCTCTGGTGTGTCATCGGACGCTGGGGTCGAGCGTCCGATGCTAGAGTCTCGGTGCGTCCGATGTGAGGGCGATCTTGCACAGATTTGAGCAGAGGCATCGGAGCATCCGATGCTAGGCTTCGGCGCGTCCGATGCCACTTTAACTGGCGCGAGAAGTAATATAGCCGTTGGGATCGCTCGGCCGGAGTTGAACGTGGGGGACATGTGGCGAGCATCCGTGCGCTGGCCCCAGCATCCGATGCCCCCGATCCGGAGCATCCGATGGTGGCGCAGGTTGCCCAGTGAAGGGGCAACGGCTAGTTAGCCTTTGGGGCTATATATGTCGTTGGTGGCCGGCCTTGGGCGGTGCGCTGAGCACTCTAGAGCCTTTGTGGCTTGTGTGGATGTGCTAGGGAGCCCTCTAACTCGCTTGTGCTTGCTAGTGTGCGAATCGATAGCGAGTGAGTGATAGCTAGTGCGTTGCATTGAGAGATTGCATCGAGTGGCACTAGGTGATCGTGTTGCAAGCCGGTGGTGCTTGTTACTCTTGGAGGTTGCCACCTCCTAGACGGCTTGGTGATCGAGTCTCCGTCGTGAAGCCCGCGTGAAGATTGTGCGTGGCTCCGGAGAAGCTTTGTGAGGGGCATTGTGCTCGCCCTGCGGGAGATCGCGAAGAGCAACTCTAGTAGAGAGAGGCGCGAAGAGCGCCAAGTGGACCGGCCGGATCGAAGCTAGAGCTCTTGGTGAGCACTCCATCGTGGAGAGTGTGACTTAGGGTCACCACTAGCAAGAGGATCGGCGGCAACCTTGGGCTTGCCTCAACGGGGACTAGCTTGGTGGCGACCAAGTGAACCTCGGGATAAAATCACCGTGTCAACCTTGTTCTTCCCGTTGGTTTGCATTCCCCATACACAAGCTTGTAATTACTTTCATATATATTGTGCTTGTGTAGTTGCTCTTGTAATTAGTTAGCTTGTGTAGCTTGCTAGTTACCTTCTTTGCTTGTGTAGCCTAGAAGTAGCTCTCTTGCGTGATTAGTTGACTTGTAGTCTTGCTAGTCACATTGCTTAGTTTGTGTAGCTAAGTTGAGCTCTCTAATTTGGCTTGTGTAGCCTTGTTATTGAGCATTGCTAGTGAGCTTAGGCTTTGTGCTTTGCTTGCTAGATTGTGTAGGAGCTCCCCCGTGCTTGAAGTACTAGTTGCATAGGCTTGTGTGACCTTGCTTCTAGAATTGGTTAGGTGAGCTCTAGCTAGCCCGACACCTTATTTGCATTGATTAGGATCTTTTGTAGCTCTAGCTAGCCCGACACCTTATTTGCATTGATTAGGATCTTTTGTAAGGTGTCATAGAGTATAAGTAGAGGGGTGTAGTCTTGGCTAGACCGATAGTTTTAAATTCCGCATTTGTTTCGGTTAGCCGGTAAGATTAATTTTAGAAAAGACTATTCACCCCCCTCTAGTCCGCCATCTCGACCCTTCATCCGCATCGAACGTGACTAAGAGGACCATCGGACGCATTCGTTGTTTGTTTTTCAGTGCGACAGACTTTCGTATTTTGGACATAACTTTTTACCTCGAACTCTATTTTTGATGATCTTGGATTTTTTGGAAAGCTAATGAAAAGTTCTACAACTTTGAGCTAGTGTCATGTAAATTTGAGTAGATTCAAGATCATGAGACAATTCTAATTCAATTAGCTTTTGTCTCGGTTTGAGCGGCTCAACTTTGTTTGCGTCTGGGCTTTTACTTCTTATGTCTTGGACTTTGCTTGATCTTTGTAAGTCTTCAATACATCTTCTAAGTTCTTTGCTTGAGGTGTTGATCATTGGATCATCATGTTGTCTTCGTTCAAGTCACCTTTACACTTTATTGGACTATAAAACAAACACTTGCAAAACACATTAGTCCAATTTGGTTATGTTGATCATCAAACACCAAAATCCAAAGTATTTTTCTTACATGATACCAAATAAGTATCATTAGATTCTTCATAAATGATATTTTTAATAGTATACCTATTTGATGTCATAAATTTTTATAAATTTCTCTATAATTTTGGTGAGACTTACTTTGACTTATCAAGAAAGTTCAATGACTTATAATTTTGTCATTAAATCGTTGGTGATGGTGCACCTTAGTGATGGCCTGGTCTCTAGTTCCAAGTGTTGGTGGGTCCTCGTGCAACATGCATGACCGTACTTATGCTCCCTTTGTCGTCAAGGCTTGCGGTTGAGATTGAGTTCTACCACTACCATCAAGTCCTAGTCTTAGGCCTCGTTCGTTTTGGCCAAAACGGCCTAGAACGCGGCCTATTCCACCCGGATCGGTGTGGCCCGATTTGAACTCAAGTTGACTAGGTATAGCTTTTCGGTTAGATGCGGCCCAGAATGGAAAAAGTGGTCGATCCAAGCCTTTTTTCCCCTCCTCGGCCTGAAATGGAGATGGACCCACATAGTTTTGAAACATAACCTTAGCGACGAGCGAAGATGACGACGCGACACGAGGTGATGACAACCGCGAGAGCTTCCCATCCAGTGTTCGCTTTCTTCGTCGCCTTTTCGTGCATCTCCCTCGTCTTCCTTGCCCTCTTCTCTCCCTGACACTTGGGTACTTGCTAGGGTTCTTGCTAGTGCTAGGGTTCTTGCTTGCCTGCATGCTCGATCCTCGCTAGATTTGTCACTTGGTCTGGGCTAGCATCAATGAGGTCCATGGACCGGTCGAGGAAGTGGTGGCGATTCTTGAGGAATGTCGGGAGGTGGCCCAGGAGTACTGGGTGTGCGGTGAGGCCATGGGTGGTTGATGACTGCTCTTCTTTTTGGTCGTCAGGTGGTAGGAGATGTAGAGGAGGGAGCAGGACGAGCAAAAAGTGTATGCTGGCTTGTAGCTCGGAGGAGGAGGAACCCATTGTTGTTGACTCTATAGCTTTTAGCTATAGTTCAAACTGTACCTTCTTCCACCTTGTGTTGACTTAACTTTCTTTGCTCTCTTCTTTGTGTTGGCCATGGAAAAGAGGGTGTTGTTTTCCATCTTGCTACTCCAACATGCTATCTTTTCTTTGGCCTCATCATGTGTGTTTAGCAGGGATATGTTTGTTTGCGTGATTAGTGTCCCAATCCTTGAAAAAGACAACAATGCATGAGTGTGTCCTTTTATTAGGTAGGAAGAATTTGATGGTTTGTGTGACCTTTATACTCAGTATTTACCTCTTATTATTTAATGTTTACTTCTTAAGAAAAGAGCTAGTACAATTAGATATTGTATAAATAATTAAATATACATAGATATATTAGTGTTGTGGTGTAGTGTATGTCTAGCTCTAATATTAGTATATTTATAACGACACACATGTGACGCTATATTAGTGTTGTGGTGTAGTGTATGTTCGAACTAAACACATGTTGATTGGATAAATTAGCTTTTGGCTGTGATATGTTGGCTTGTGTCTAGGAGGTGAAAGGATTTGCTAACTTATGGGCATCACATAATCCATGAGGCCTTATTAGCACATAGTGTGGGTTTAAATTTCTTGGCAATAGATTGTAATGTGCATTCTAGCAACTGAGACTGAAAGGTTGGTTTTTGGTTTCGTAAGCTGCTCATTATTCTGCATCTAGCATTGCACAACTGATGGTAAAGAACTTAAGATATATTAATATTAATTGTTTCCTCACTTTCTAGTAGCAGTATCATTGTATAGTATCGTATTTCTATTTTCTTGCATAGTATCATTGTCCAGATTTGTCACTGTTGTTGAGTATGAATCCAAATACTATTGTCGTCGTGCTACTGGAACTGATATTGAACTTTTCGTCTACGAAACTTGAGTGTGCAGGAGATCTAAGGCCTATGGTCTTCACATATTTATCAGCATCACTAGAGTGCCTGTAATTTCTATGAGAGATTTATGCTTGTGCCAGTTCAAACTCTATTTTTCCTTAGATCAAGACTGAAGCTAGATCGAGACTCTATTTCGGTTTGCTACTTGTCTGCTACTTCTCCATCATTTTAGTCCGTTATTTTCCATGTGTGTAGATAAATGTTTACTATCAAATTGTTGTCAAACAAGCTGCTAATGTATACTATCAAGTTGCGGTCAAACAAGTCACTTTTTTATTGGTTCAAATAAGTGACATCGATTTGCTATCATACAAGTGTTAACGTCAAGTTGCTATTATTTTCATTCGTGACTGAAACGAACAACAATTGCAGCAGCTCCATGAGAATTAATCCCGCTGGTTGCGTGTCTCAGTCTGAAATGAGTGACACACCTGGAACTGGAATCACCGTATCTAGGCCTGGAACCTTTCACGGACAGGCAAACGAGGACTTATGACATTCATAATGCACTCTACCATGAAGTCTAACATTATTTATTATCCTTCTATTTATTATATTTTACTGATGTGATAGTATATTTATTGAAGAGAGAGGGAGAAAACCAAGACTCCAAGTCTTATTTAGACTATACTCCCTCCATACTTGAATTAGTTGACGTTTAGGACATGATTGTGCTTACCAAGGAGTGATGAATAAGAGGATAGTTTTCCTGTTTTGCCCTTATTTGCGGGTGCATTCTTTCCGATAAAGTTCTTTGGTTCATATGGCTAGTGCGTGGAGGTGTGGTCCTTGCGGTCTCGGGTTCGATGCCTCAGACTGTCCGCAGCGGCGTTCTCCAAATGTTCGTGCAGTAGCAGTTGGCGTAAAAAATAGCTGCATCGCCTTCCTCTACTGATACCGTAAAATAGCATGGGATGGCTTCATCCGCTACGATTCCAGGCACAGCGCGATTCATGTTCTTCAATGCGAGCACCGAACGGGCAGAGAGCATGCGCATGCAGCGATTAATGCAATTAATCTATACTCCCTCAATAAATCTCCAATGTATTAGCCTTCCTCACGGTGACCAAGGTGCAGTAAAGGAGCAGCAATTTGCTTTTAATCGTTGCGTCTTTTTAATGTCCTCCGTTGGTTGCCCTATTAATGATACGCTGATGTCGCTCAAAACGCCGTTAACTTGCTCACAACCGCGCGCTCACCTACTAACTAACCCTGCGTGGCCGCACTCAGGTAATTTCGCGCGCTCACATATGTATCTTTGCATTGTCGTGCTTTTTTGTTTGGTCTTCCACTGGAACAAAATTTAGCCGCCAAAACATCAAATATTCACTGCCCGCCAGTCCTTTAGTTCGATTTTGAAATGGCCTACATAAAGCACCATGGAGGATCGTTATGTCCAGGTAATTCCAGTGAACTCTCTTCCTCGCTTCTCTCACAACTACATAAATCTTTTGCGTGACGGGCGTTTTTCTTTAACCGTGACGGGCATTTGAGCCCGTCATGGACGCCTCGTCACAGTTAATCGAGGCTAACCGCGGCGGGCTCAAAAGCCCGTCACGGTTAATATCATTAACCGTGACGGGCCACTTAATTTGCCCGTCACGGTTAATTACCGTGACGGGCCACTTAATTTGCCCGTCACGGTTAATGATATTAACCGTGACGGGCAAATTATGTGCCCGTCATGGTTAATGGTATTAACCGTGACGGACGGCTTATGTTGCCCGCCACGGTTAAGATTTTCAGGTTTTAAAAAAAAATACAATAGCACTTATTTGAATGCAAATTGAATCCATATTTGACAACCTATTACAACCTATTTGACAGCAGCACTTAAACTATTACGACCAATACAAATTTGACAACCTATTGTATAAGTTTAGACTATCGTATGGTTTTTATCCCTACACATATAGTATTCAGATAGTACTCATATAGTATTTAATAGATCTTGCTCGTATAGACAGAAGAGTAATACAATCTACATACACAGGTAGTCTGCTACTGAAAGGGAATAGAAAAATAAAGAAAACCTAGATTATTACCTTGGTCCAGTAGTGATCACACAAGGAATGTGGAAATCACCAGGCTACATCTGAAAAAAAGAAGGGTGTTCAATCTGAAGGATAGATTACTCTAAAGATGTTACAAATAAAACTAAGACTTTCGCTAGATAATAGAAGCATAATAGCCGGAAAATTTAGACAGGGTGTGCTACCTTATGACAAAAGACAAGCAAAAGTGCAAAACACCAAAACAATTATCCAGGTGTGCAAAAGAAGGCTTCGCCAGAATATCATGGCTTTAAAAAATCATTGCTCCATCACCAGAATATCACTTCAGCCATGGGAATAACCGAATCGAGGACCATAAGCAATTTAATGGGAGGAAATATAGAAACCATATATGGACCACAAAGGATCTGAGCTAGCAGTACATATCACAAGTGGAGAACTTATAATTAAATTAGTCTGCTCTGTGATACAGGATTTTGGCTACTCGCTCCTTTCTCCATGGTACAGATCAATTTAATGGCACAATAAAGAAATAAGTCAAAACCTGAAAAGATAAGTTGAGCTCGAATAAATTTTCCGGAGCATGAATTCACAAGATAGCTTGTGGTGTTGCACGCTCTTCCTGAAACAAAAAAGGATCTCCTCAAAACCATGGCACAAGGAGAGTTGTTAGGGTGAAAGCTAAACACATTGTAGTCAACAGTTCTTGCTCCAAAAATAGAAGAACAGAAAACGAAGATGCATACCTGTTTGGTGCTCGTCACTCGTGGCGGTAGCGTCCATCGGTGGCCCATCCTGGTTGACTCAGCGGTATGGAGGCAGCTATGCGTTCAATGTAATCTAGGTGACGGACCCTCCGGTGGTGACAACATCCAGCAGCGGCGTCAACGACAACGCCCCTGTTGCAGTGTGCAATCAATTTCATAGTACATTGTGGCTTCATCATTTTTTTACTTAATAATTTCTAGCATTAGTGATCCCACCCTTAAGAATTCAACCAATAAACTGGGAGGCATCAAGAAGCAAATACTTGAATGCAACAAAATATACATAAGCACATAGACATCATTATTAATCATCTTGTGTTCACAATTCACATAGTGGACATGCTAAAAATTCCATATGGTGACTGAGTGTGGGGGAGCGTATAGTCAACCACCATTGGCTAGAGGAGGCATGCCCAGGGTCGACCACACTGTTTGGGATAAAAACAAATGAGAGCCTTTGAGATGGTGACGCTAAGAACAAATGACCATCATTCTGTTGTTCCTGGTAGCATAAGCTACAATCGATTCGAACCCATCCAAGAGCTCAGTCAAATCTCATGTAGCAACGCCAATATGTGTTTATTTGTTATATGCTTGATAAACCATAAGGTACAATTTTAGATTACACATGAAGTTCTAGAGAAGCTAAATCAAACTAAATATATAAAGTGGTCATACAACATTTGCTATTATGGAATTCTTCACTTGAAACAACCTTCTACCTAACTCGATAGACAACCAAACACGTAATTAGTTCGTATTCCAAGATTTGAATTTGAATACATTGAGTATACCATATGGCTGCAGGCTCCACATAGGACTTGCTTGACTTCTCTGACAGAAGCAGAATCCTACCGGACGAAGATGCAAGAAGGCATCGGAGGCAAATTGTGTCCCACTATTATGGTTAATATAGAAGTAGCAAAATGACAGAGGAAGGAAAGTCGTGGACCTGCTTAGCTAACATCTTTCATCCATGTGTGTAAAGCCAATCCTATAAAAAAAGAATTAGCAATCTACTGAAACAAATGAATCTGCACAGGAACCATAAATTAGCAAGCTGAATTCGAAGCATGCTAGCAACGATGTAGCACAGAGAGCAGCTCTGACCATGGCAGTGGCGGAGCCTGAACCAGAATATAGGGGGGCCAATTGGCCAATTGAAACCATATATATAGAGAGAGTATATAGAAATTAGTCTTAGTACATATAATTAGCTAGATCATAGTTCACAAAATACATGTGACCTTAGTCTATTTGTCCATACAGCATCACAGTACCCGATTTATACCTATAAATTTGCAAAATAGTTTTTAATATGTACTGTGCAATTTGGGGCTTAGGGCAAAACAAATTATTGAATCATTTACTTCTACTATGCATAGCCAGTAGTCTGTAGATTTTATGGATTGAAGAATTTCGAAGAAAAGAAATAGAAGTCAATAAGATAGAACGTGTACCTGTATGGCTGTGTGGGTGCCGTGCTGCGGCGCTGGTGGTGGCCTGGCGGAGCTGCAGGGCCCGGGGCTGACCTTCGCGGCTTCGCCGGTGGCCGTCTGGCGGCATTCTCCCCGACCAGCGGTCACTGTGGTTGTGGATGTCGGCACACCGCTGGGGCCAGGGCCCGCTGGTGCGGCGCTGCGTGGGAGGGCGGCCACCGCAATTGCGCGGCCAGTGCGCCACCACATCGGGAGAGAGAGGCGCGTGCGGCGGGGACGCGGGGGTAGCGGTTGCCGATGCGTTGACCCTGCGCGCCGGTGGTTAGCACCGCGATGCAGCCCTCGCCGCCTCGCGGGGGCCTAGCTGTGGCACCCGCCTGTGCCGTGAGACTATTGTGTGGCCTCCATGAAACGCGAGGCCGCCATGCTGGACGAGCGAGAGGGAGAGAGAGGGGAAGGGGAAAGTGAAGACGGAGAGACGGAGACGAGAGGAGATATTTTGGACGATGGAAGGCGCCGGTAGATGCTAACGTGGATGGGCTTCTATTAACCGTGACGGGCTACTTAAAGCGTCCGTCGCGGTTAATGTCATTAACCGTGACAGACTAGTTAGGGCGCCCGTCGCGGTTAATAGACCATTAACCGTGACGGGCACCTTAGGTCGTCCGCCACGGTTAACCCATTAACCGTGACGGGCGCCTAGACGACCGGGTGGCCAGGGCGGTAACCCAATAACCGTGACGGCCGGGTCAAAGGTCCGTCACGGTTAATTATTATGGGGTGTCATGCAAAATAATTTTTGTAGTAGTGTCTCTTTCTCTATCTCATATTCACACCACGAACAAGCTTCTCTCACACGGGTGAGTTCTGCTGATCCTCTTCTTCGTCGCATGAATCCAGCGCCCAGTTCATACCACAGACAAGCTTCTCGTCGACGGTGCTGGGCTGGCCATCCATGGCTCAAGTCAAAAGGCCATGATGGCACTGAGACTCGACGATGGCTTGGTGTGGTGCCGCGGTCACGGAAGAGGCGGTACGTGAGCAAACGGAGGAAACGTCGGATACGTATACAAGCTAACGGAGCCGCGACGTAATTAAGGATGTGCAGCTGAATCGAGGCGATGGGGACGCGAGCGCTGCCGAGAAAACGGGAAAAGAAGCTTAGGCGACGGAGACTAGTAGAAAAACACAAAACGCTTAGATGACGGAGATTTAGGAACGGAGGGAGTCTTATTCAGCGAAGCGAAGCGGGCGTGTGTGCTGAAGCGCCAGGGCAAACAGGTCAAAGCGCAGCCCCATGCAGCCACAACGACAGCCTTTGCGAAATCGCGTGGGTCGTCCAGAACGATAGCTAATTCGGGTACGAAGGGAGTAAGTATATGATATCTTCGAGATAATAAATATGCTTAGACTCTATAATAGAGTCTGCACTACGAGTGTCCTTATACAACCCACACATAGGTCATTATGCATGGAAGGAAATTGACGACTTCACTTTCTTCTTCTTTCGGGTTTAGTTTAGTCGCAGAGAGGTCAGGACAAATATTAGAGCTAGAAAATTGACATTCAGGATGCCTGATTTTTTATTTCCTTTGTCATGAACCATGAACATATGGTTCACTTTAGCCTCAAATTCTCAAGTTCTAAGCTATTCGAAGCCTGGACTTAACACTCAAACTGGCAAATATGTGCTGCCATGTTCAGGCAATGTCACATACCAACGACATTGCAGCGAATGAAGAATCATGTGCGGATCAAAATGTCATGTGCAGCTAGCAGTTGCGGGCTTGTGGCACAGTGACTCTGTTCGCGTGAACTTATTAGCCAGCTGATCATCTATATTACAATTTATTATCTCTCACAGAACACTATTAAATAATTGAAATAAGTTCAAAGCCAGCAGAGCCAGTGGCATGCCACTATGTACAATGCAAGGGAACCGGATTTCGATGCCTTTGATGAGCCGTTCAAGGTTTAAGCATGGTGTCACCCACTTATATATAAAAAAAGCATGGTGTCACCGTTGTTTTGTGCATATTTAAATCTATACCAAACATCTCGCTAGTCAACTTATTATGATGATGATTATTATTATTATTATTATTATTATTATTATTATTATTATTATTATTATTATTATTATTTATTTGCAGATCTCAATTGCTTAAACGGCCGGATTGCTAATGCTGATTCTAGCGAGTCCCTGTACTGTATGGTTATAGGCACAGGTGTTGTTTAGTTTTGGGAAATATTTGAGATTTGCACTGTAGCACTTTCGTGTTATTTGACAAACTTTGTCTAAACATGGACTAACTAGGCTCAAAAGATTCGTCTCGACATGTATATACTAAAAATATAATTAATTATTTTTTTGACCTACAATTAAAGCTCTATGCATATAGTTAAAAATTGATGTGAGGAGGAATCTACAAATATACGGGGATGCTTGGGAAACTAAACAACGCACACAGTCCACATGCTACAACCGCGAGCACCCCGAGTGACGCCACGAGCTGGCGGCGCACACCGCCTTTGTGCAGCCCCCTCCCCAAGTTTTCTCTGGCGGTGGCGCAGAGTGATGAGTGGACCCCCGGACCGTTGCCGTCGTGACCAAGCCGTCCGTCAGTAGTACTCCCTCAGTTCCAAATTATAAGTCATTCCAAGAATTTTGGAGAGTCAAAGTTTTTTAACTTTGACCAAATTTATATAATAAGATAATAACATTTATGATACCCACTAAGTATCATTAGATTTTTCGTTGGTTATATTTTTATAATATACATATTTTATATCATAAATCTTTATGTTTCTCTCTATAATTTCGGTCAAAGTTGAAAAACTTTGAGTCTCCAAGATTTTTGGAATGACATATAATTTGGGAGAGAGGGAGCAGTCAACACGCCCCAACCCCTCCCCCTCCCCTCTACGGCTGGCGGCTACATATAAATAAATAAAAATACAGGCGATCGATCCCCCCACTCGCAGTCGCAGCGCTGTTTCTTTGCCAAAAATTGCCACTCGACTGGCGCGCGCGGCTGCAGGTCTGTCCGTGCTTGGCAAGCAAGGAAGCCACGGGAGATCGATCGAGCTGGGCGCGCGCGGGCGTAGTACGCCGCAAGGAAGCCGGCCGGCCGGCCGGCCATCTCTCTACCACTACGTGAAAAACCCACTGTAAGAGCGTCCTCCTTTCCACTGTAGGGGCGGTTGGTGATTGAACCGCCCCTACAGTGACATCTTGGGGCCCAGCATCTCCAACCGCCCCTACAAAACCACTGTAAGGGCGGTTGGTGAATGAACCGCCCCTACAGTGGTCCACTGTAGGGGCGGTTCAATCACCAACCGCCCTTACAGTGGGATGTCACTGTAAGGGCGGTTGGTGATTGAACCGCCCCTACAGTGGACCACTGTAGGGGCGGTTCATTCACCAACCGCTCCTACAGTGGATTTGGATGAACACCTTTATCTTCAATAAACAGGTGCAGTTTTCTATTTTGATCTGTAGATAAAAATTGTAACTAGTCTTTCTCGCTCATAGTAACTCCAAATGCAATGATTCTTTTTTCTAAAATTTTCTAAAATCATGCTCTATTACTGTAGCATGATCAATTTTCGTTGCGACTATTTTTAAAAAAAATCAAATTTTAAATTTAAACTAGCTATAACTTTGAATAAGATTTACAACACTACTTTGCCTCAAATGGAAAACTTTTGAATACCACTTTTGTATAACTCATCAAGATATACATTAGATGCATAGGTCATTTTTGCATTTGAGAAAGTTTTAGTAAACACTAGTAACAAAATCACGAATCTACATTTGACTTGGTCAAAGTTGGTCAAATGAGCCACTAAATTACCTCGAATAAAAAAAATTTGAATACCAATATTGTTCCACACATCAAGATCTACATTTGATACATAGGTCTTTTCTGCATTCATGAAATTAGAATGAAATTGGCCGGTGTGGGAATTGTAGTGAGCAAAAGAATTGAAGTGAGTAAAATATTTGTTGCCTTTGAAATTATTTGTTATAACTAATTAATGAGGTTGCACCCTTTTTTATTAGTGTAAACAAGTTAGAAAAATGAGGTTGCACCCTTTTTTATTCGTTTACGTTGCTGTGTTAATTTATTGGGTCCTATGATATGTAATCAAGTTTATTTTTCAGTGTATTCTCTCAACATATCAGAATTCGAAAGGAAATGCTCCAATGGACCTATTTGAGGCCCCGCTTCTTAGATATAGATGCAAACTTAAGGTATTTTTTCCTTTGTAGTTCTGACTGTAACAAAAAATTAGTTTGGTTAAAACTTAGAAGCACCACTGCCTCATGTTGTTGGCTTAGCTAGCAATAGTTTGCCTTATTGTGTTTGTTTTTTTTCTATATATTCTGTCTATGAAAGAACAACTGATCTGCAAACACATATAGACACGCTCTATGTCCATGTCCATGTACCTCCATCCATATTTTGGTATAGCTTAAACTATATGGCGTTTGTGTTACAGCTTGTATTTGAGTTACTTGGTGAGCCTCTTGTCATGCCTGCAACTGAAGTTGCATCTGTTTGTATTTGCTGGATTGTTCCTTCTCAAAGAGTAGCAATGTCTAGGAAATTATATTCTGGTTTACTATAATGCAATTCTAAATTTCTCCCACAATCTGATCAGCTCTAAATTACCCTCTGTTTTCCTTTCATCTAGGTACTTTGTGTTTAACATGCTGAACAGTGGCATAGCTATGTAGAGGCGAAAGTGGGTCATGGCCCCTCCTTGGTGATTGTATTTTGTTAATGATAATCTATACTTAGTCATTAAAAAGTAATAAAGGTTTGTAAAATATAAATAACTTAGTACTATTGGCCCCCTCCTCAAATCCTCTTCATGCTCCGCCACTGAAATTTCATATTTTTTCCTAGAGTTTAGGTGGCCAAGACATGTCACCACACTAAATTGTAGGTAGCAATATCATGCACATCTTTTGTATAGGTCATCCCTTCATTTGACACTTTTTTATATGATCAAAGATTTGAAATTCATATTTTGAGAGAGTTTTGTGCCGCTAAGGGATTTAAAAGTATCTCTTATGAAAAAGTTTTGAATACCAAAGTTGAAGGGGACAACATGACCTACAACTTTTGTTTTGGTCATTCCTTCATTTGACACTGTCGTAGCATACACTGTCCATATTTACTTTAATTTTTCACAAATCTCACCTAAACCCTATAAAAGATGTGCCCACTTGTGAAGCATCTACGATCACTACTGAAAAACTGTACTTTGCCGAGTGCCCAAGGTTTGCCAAGTGCAAAATATCGTGGCACTCGGCAAAGTTTCGTCATTTTCAAACTTCGTTTGGATTTTATATAATTTAAATCTACTTTTCCCACAACTAATACTGAGAATTACACTACTACATTTGATACATAGGTCTTTTCTGTATTTGAGAAAGTGTTGGTAAACACTAGCGACATGTTTTCAAAATCCGAGATGTGATTTGGTCAAACTTGGTCAAATGAGGCACTAAATGGTCTCAAATGGAAAAATTTTGAGACCACATATCTGGTCGGTAGGCCACATGCTGGTGGTGGGCCGCCACCTATCGGCTATTGAGGAGCCGATTAGGGACCTCTCAGCCGTCTAACTGCCGATAGGACCCTAGTCGGTCACCCAAATGCCGACTGGCCCCTAAACACGCAACTTTTCTAAAACAACTACTACTTTTGCAATTTTAAATAAAAAAATATTATTTCAAAAAAAATATGCGGGAATAAAATAGCCACAAAAAATAAATTGCAAGGAATAAAGTACGAGAAATAATTAAGTAATAACTTAACATAAATAAAATATCACGGGCTTCAGGCCGTGTATTTGGGTGCAACAGTGGACTTCGGGCCACTATTCTGTGCAAAAATAGGGAGAAAATGCACAGCTCATTATCAATGGCTCGACTGGGCCAAATTTCCAAGCTTCTTGGGCCAGCCTTCTGGGCTTGGGAAATCCGTGGCCGTCCATCCTGATGGATGGTCCAGATTTTCCGGGAGCCATATAAAAGGGAAGGGTCAAACCCTAACCCTAACTCTATCTCATTTCTCCTCTTCCATTCTCTCTCTTCCTTATCCTCTCAGCCAGGAAAGAAACACAAGGTAGAGAGGAGAGAACGGCGGCCATGGGGTGTTCGCCCGCGTGCCAGGGAGGAGAGAAGGAGGAACAGCGGCCATGGGGTGGCGGGCGGCGCGCCCCCCCGCCCTGGCTCACGGCCGGCCGGGCCGCTTCCGTGCCTGGCTCGCGGCCGGCGGTCGCGGCGGCGGCCAGCGCCTGAGGCCCGCCCAGCGGCCAGTTCGCGGCCAGCGGCTCGTGGCCGGCCAGCCCGGCGACGGCCGACCGCGGGCCACGCTCGCCTGTGCCCGGCTGCGGCCGGTGGCTCGCTCGCGCTCGGCGGCGGCCGGTCGGGGCCGCACCCGCGCCTGCCCGGCGGTCGGCTCAGCGGCGGCCGGAGCCGCGCCTGGCCTGGCGGCCAGCCGGGGCTAGGGTCGCGCGCCTGCGCCTGCTCGGCGGCCGGCTGAGGCCGCGCTCGGCCTGGTGGCGGCCGGTTCGGCGGGCCGTGCCCGCCTGCGCCCGCGGCGGCCGGCTGGCGGTTCTTCGCAATCTGGAACTAAGGTTCGATCTCGATGGGATTGTTGCGGCCTTCTCAATTTTGTTAGGTTCTGCCTAACATCTCTGTGTTTGTGTTTCGCTGAGGTCCTGGAGCTTGCTGGGAATGCCACCGAGGATCCACATCGTAGCCGCTAATTAAGGTCAGCGCAGATCTACCACTAAGCTATGGACGTGAATCCACCACCTATCATCTGTCTCTGCATATTTACATATTTAAAAGTGCTTCCTTATATCCTAACTGA
The DNA here is from genome assembly GCA_009763385.1 of Coix lacryma-jobi var. lacryma-jobi. Lineage (NCBI taxonomy): Eukaryota > Viridiplantae > Streptophyta > Magnoliopsida > Poales > Poaceae > Coix > Coix lacryma-jobi. The sequence continues at coordinate 125,540,111 of CM019829.1, forward strand.
TCTGTTTTTCCAGATGAAAACTGACCTATGAATTGCCTTATAGATGTTAGATGTCCTGCACCGTAAAATGTAGACATGTCAAATGCCGCTCAGTATTTGTGTCAATTTTATTAGTAGAAAAGTTGTATGAATTATCTTTGTAGTATCAAACTTAAATTTCTCTTTAGCTGTCTGACTTTGAGAACTTTATAACATGGTTTCCTATTACTGCTTCTGTAACTATAAGGATTGTTATATCAGTTTACAATTATTAGTGTCATTTTGTACTGCATACCCGTCTTCTTAAAAGGTACGTGTATGTTTAGTAGTTAACCAAACTTCATAAATAATGTGGTATGTATTATTTTCTTGATTAGACATCACAATTGGTATAATACCTGTTACCATCTTAGTTTCACTGTATCACCTGGTTTGCTGATCGAAACATCTTTCTTGGATTGTGTTGACTCATGACTCATGAGATGCTCTGAAATTACTTTAAACATTCAATTTCAAAGGAACACAAACTGTGCACATGAATCTTTAACCTCGGCTTAAGCAGAAAAGGAAGTTCCAGTAGATCTGCAAGGCCATCTATACTGGATGCAAGCAAATGTTATGTGAGTACAGTAGTTTCAGAAACTGTCATCATCATTTCTTCATCTAATTTGCGTTAGTTCCTAGGTGTACATCTCTTATCTCTTATAATTTATTGGATGATACCTGCGGCTGTTTCAACATATACTGGTATATGATAGATTTAAATTCATTTGTAAAGTATAATTGCTAGAAAATATCTTTAATACATGATATTGGATATTTATGAAAAAGGCACGAGCTCTCAAAATGCTTGTCATTTGCCCATTTGATTTATGAAAAGTGTACATGCCTATTATGATGGTGAACTATAATTAAGTTGTTGTGGTGATGCCTTTATCAGCATTTGTCGTTGGTTTCCAAAGCTTACTAATAAATAGGTGACATTTCTTTTTTTGAATCTTTGATAATTCTTTTTTAAATGTGCAGATTCTGGCATGGTCTCATTGCTGCCTCCCTGTTTTGGATTCATATATGTATGTTGCTGTTGTTGTGGATATATATATATATATATATATATGAAACAAGGCATTGCCTTGTCACATGTATTTGGATGATGGAACTTTGCACTTCTCTTGTGTTTGGATTATATATATGTTGCTGTCTTTTGAATTATATAAATATTTATTTTTTTTGTTGGAAAATGCACTGTAGGGGCGGCTCTAGATTGAACCGCCCCTACTGGAATCCACTGTAGGGGCGGCTCAATCTAGAGCCGCCCCTACAGTGAGAGCCACTGTAGGGGCGGCTGGTGATTAAACCGCCCCTATAGTGACCCACTGTAGGGGCGGTTCAATCACCAGCCGCCCTTACAGTGGATCTCACTGTAGGGGCGGCTGCTCTGTAGGGGCGGCTGTCCCAACCGCCCCTATAGTGGGTGCACTGTAAGTACACTTTGATAGGAGCGGTTGCGTCAACCGCCCCTACAGTGTTTCTGGAGCCGCCCCTACAGTGGCTGTGTGTAGTAGTGTACCTCGACCTCGACCTCGAGTGCGCGCCGCGCGCCTTGGAAACGTTCGTTCGTTCCAGCATTTCGGTTCTACACAAGTTCGTCCTTCTTCCGTGATCGATCGATTATACAGCGTGCGTACGTACATATGCGTATGCGTATACATCATTGCTCGTGCTCTTTGCAGGCGAGGCGAGGCGAGGCGATGGAGTCCGGGTTGCGGCGGATACCGGCGTTTGGCGACTGGAACTACAGCTGCTACCGGCGCGACGGCGCCGTCGTCCACGACTGGCCGCCCGTCACCCCGTGCTTCGATTTCGCCTCAGGCGCCACGCGGACCGCGGCGCGGCAAAACAAGTCTACTACTAGCAACAAGGTAAAACTAAAACTAGGCTCTGTCCGTGCTTCATTCGTAAGAAGCTGTTTTTTTTCCCCTTTCATCTCAAAATACAGTAAAATTAAAAGCTACTGTAGCTAGTAAACCGTAGCGGTTTGTATAGTACTCGTACGTACAGTACAGTCCAGTCCAGCGGCGCAGCACCGGGGGTAGGAGTAGGAGTCGTCGTCGTAAACAAGACTCTGTACCATTGGCCCCACACGCACTGGGTCCAGTACATGTCCTCCAGGTGGGGCCCCCGCTGCCGTCGTCGTCGTCCTCTTCTTCCTTACCAAGCACACCCCGGGGGTCTACATGTCCAGCTCGGTGGGCCCCCACTGCCGTCCTCCTCTTCCTTACCAAGCACACCGGCTCCGGCTCGTTGGGCGCTGAGCTCTGCGCCTCTGCCTGCTGCTGCTCTAGCTCCACATATTTTACTTCTCCTCCTATACTACTCCTTTCGAGTTCCACTCTGAACAGGATTCCTTCTCCTCTTGCCAATTCTCATCGTTCTCTCGCTCGCTCCCCTGCTAATGAAGGTCGGTCAGCCATTGATTGCCTGCCTCACGAGCGTATTCTGCACGCAGGCATTATTTGTCTTTCGTTCCCGGCCGCTTGCCCGCTTGCAACTGCGAGTAGCAATAGCAACAGCTGACGGTTTCTGCTTTTGATGCTTCAGAGATCAACGGTAATGCCGAACGCGAGGCGCATGCGCGTCCCGGCGTTCGGGGAGTGGAACCACCACGGCGACGGCGGCAATGGCAGTGGCGATGGCATCGGCAGCGGCGCGTGGCCGGCGGTCATGTCCATGACCCCGTTCTTCGACCTCGCCGCGCCGCCGCCGCAGAAAGCGCCCAAGACGGCGGTGGTACGCGCATCGATCACAGACTTTCTTTTTAACGATGATGTGCTGGCTTGTTGCTTTGCTTATCGACCGGATCGGAATATCGGATGGGTGGTGATGCTCGTCCGTGTGCAGGGGACACGGCGGGGCCGCGCCGACGGCGGCTTCGATGATTCGGCGGGCAAGCTGGCGCTGGCTACGGCGGCGGAGGCGGCGCCACAGGGGCACGTGCAGACGAGGCGGAGCAAGGTGGCCGACTCCGGAGCCTACGCGGCGGCGGTGACGACGGCGAGGAGGTCCTGCTTCACGGTGCCCAAACCCGTCGACGACGACCTCTACGGGGTTCCACCGGACATGATGCTCGACGGGAACAACACGCCAGGAGCGAGGGTACGTACGCATTATATTATTACAGTGCATGCCTAATATGTTTCATTTATTTGCAGCCAGTCCATTTTGCATCGATCGCACATGGTATATAGCTTCGACAACATTCAGAAATCACGATGGCAAATATCCATTATTATTACAACACCAAAAGCCCATGTCAAACATTTTTTGTTGTTGCGAAAAGCCCATCTCAAACATTGTACAAACTAGTAGTAGGTCTTAACATCCATACATAGGTAATCGATGCAAAAGAAAGAAACAAGAAGAGACTGGTGCAATCTCAACAGTTTTCAGCACGAATTGCAGTCACATATGAACTACGGCCTTGTTGTTTAGATGCATGGACGAATTTGGCAAAAAAAAAAAAATTTGCAAAATTACTGTAGCATTTGTAAATCAAAGATTAGGAGGACTAGATATGATCTAAATATAAAACTAATTACACGGGTGGACGGAAAATCGCGAGATATATCTATTAAGCCTAATTAATCTGTCATTAGAGACTATTTACTGTAGAACAACATTGTCTAATCATAGCCCAATTAGGCTCATTAGAAAGGTCTCGCAATTTTACCAGGGGGTTGTGGAATGAGTTTCATCATTAGTTCACGTTTAATACTTCAAATAGTACGTGTTCTAAGATTTACTGTACAACGCAAAATTATTTGGGGAGACAACTAAACAAGGCCTACATGCTACAACTACACTTAGTATTAGTTTAATTTCTTAAGTCTTATCACTGTCATAACGTTAGATCATGTGATGATCTATATTTAATTAACATGCATGACCGCCGCAGTGACTGATAGCTGCTGCTGATACACACGCACGAACAAACTGTCATGACTCGAATTATTGCAGAAAGATGGCTGGCGGAGGATCCTGCGGCTGCTGGGATGCTGCTGCTGCTTGAGCGCGTCGTCGTAATGACCGCGATACATTATTGTCAAGAGCATTATTGCTCTGCTCGTCGTGCTCACGGGGGCACACGGACGGACGGACAGCAAGGCTAATCAGGGCTCGGGCTTTTGGGGCTCTCCTCTCTCCCTCTTCCATCCTGTACAAAATGTCTCAGCTTTTGGTGTATCATCTTCTGATCGATTGACGGCACGACACGACGTGCCGCCCTTGCATGCATGGAGTCTGTGCGTAGGTGTGACGCACACTGCTCACCTGTCGTGGTGTTTGTTACTGTTCGCTGCTGACTGTCTGTCCAGAGGCTGCTCCAAGCGCGCGAGATTAGGTTCAATTATTTATTTATTTATTTATCCGCTGTTTTCGTGTTTGTGGCAAGGCTGTGTAACGCGACACTTCGGGGTCTCGATTAAAACTAGAGAGTGTGTACTCGACTACTCGTGGTAGATTAATTTCTTGTGGCAAAATCTATTTACCTAGTTCAAGTACGTCTTCTTCACATCTGTGTATCGCAATATTCGTGTTAGGCATTCGTCTTTTGTCGTTTACAATGTCCTTCGAGGCCATCGTGCGTACGCCGCCGGGACCTACATTGTGTCAAGTGTCAAGCAATGGAATGTGTGACAGGGAGCTTTTGGATTATTACCTCGACGAACTCGATCTATGAATTTATCCGTCCACGCGGATAGCTTACGGTTGCGAGTGGAAAATGGCAGCTTCCCTGTCTCGTAAAATTCATGTAGAGTAGAGGTTGTCTTTCCCTTGTTGTTTGACGTGTTGTTCTTTGAAGTGGTGGGTGCTTTCATCTTCCTCCTCCTCGTCATCGGTTGCTTGTTGCATCCTTCGTCCTCGTCCAGTTACGATATGGTACACAACGAGTGGACTTTTTTTTTCGAAAACATGCCCTTGGCACGTGCTTCATTAAGAGAAATTAGATGAAGTTACATGAACCAGGTGACGAGAGGCGAGCTGCCAAGCGTCACTTGAAACGGCACACAAACAGGAGGCGCCGGCTCTAACGGCGGTGCATCGGGGATTGTACTAAAGTGGTCTACAATACTTGCGGCTAAAGCTATAGCAGGAGCTGAAGCTGCAGCTGGGGTCGGGGCTAAGACGCGGCCGCCTGCGCTGGCAGGAGGGTCTCCAGGTCACAGAACCCGGCCGAGATCCAACTCGCCCCCTCCTCACAGATGCGCTGCAGCGTCAACGCCACTGACGAGTTGATCCCGTCGAAAACCCTCTTGTTCCTCTCCTTCCAGCACATCCAAGTCACCAACGTCACCAGGCTGTCGAAACCACGCCGAAGATCAGCATGGATGGCGCACCGCCGTAGCAGCCACCAGTCGACCAGAACGTCCCCCGTCGTGGGGCAGAACGTGTGGAGGTCTAGTCTCGCCAGGATGCAGAACCAGACCTCTCTCGTGAAGACACATCCTAGGAGGAGCAGGTGATCAGCTGTCTCGATCTCTTAATCGCAGAGCCCGCAAGTGTCATGATCCTGAAGCCCATGCCTCCTCCGGCGCTCTGCCGTCCAAAGACGCCCATAGAGTGCGAGCCAGAAGAAGAACTTCACCTTGTTTGGCGCCTTGGCCGCCCAAAGCTCCTTCGCACCACGTAACTCAACCTTGCCATGGAAGAAGGCCCTGTACGCGGAGGCAGCGGTGTAGGAGACGTCCGATGTCCAACGCCATACCAGGCGGTCCGGGGCGTCCTGCTGCAGCTACACATCCTCTAGAAGGACCCAAAGGCGCAAGACCTGGGAGATGAGCCGCGTTGTTGGAGCAGCAGCAATGTCCCGCGCCTATTGGTAGCCAGCCAAGGCAGCGCTGACACTACGCCCCTGTCGTCTCGCTGGGACAGCTCGGAACACATTAGGGGCGAGGAGAGCTAGCATGCCCGCCGGATGCCAACGATCTGTCCAGAAGAGGGCCACATCGCCATTTTCGATGGTGAAGCAGGTTGAGGCGTTGAACATTGCCTCAATCTTCTTGTCCCTGGGGGCTGGCAGCCTCAGGCCAGGCGGTCCACTGGGCGCACGGCGCAGCCACTCCCAACGAAGACGCAACGCCATACCAAGTACGCGTAGGTCCGGGAGCCCTAGGCCACCCAACTCGTGCGGCGAACAAACGGCTTGCCAATTCACTTTGCACTTCCCGCCACCACAGGATTCCTTGCCTGCCCAGATGAAAGCCCTCTGGGCCTTGTCTATGGCCTCGATTGCCCACGCGGATAGCGCACAACAAATGGAAATGTGCACGGGAATCGCGAAGAGCGTGGAGCGAGCCAGCGTCGTTCTGCCGGCCACGTTCAAGAGGTTGGCCTTCCAGGTCGAGATGCGAGAAGAGACCGCACACCAAGGTACCGCGTGGGGAAGTCCGACAGCCGGCAGGGGAACTCATCAGTGCACGCTTGAACATCATCTTGCGAACACCCAATTGGCGTGACAGCGCACTTTTCCACATTTGTCTCTAGGCCGGAGGCGCCTGCAAAGATGTCAAGCAGTCGCCGGATGCAGGAGGCGTCCTCAGCCGTTGGCGCCAGGAAGATGACCAAGTCGTCGGCGTATACGGATGCCCGGCAGCACGCTGCCTGGGACGACAACGGGGTGAAGTGTCCACGACGATCCGCCTCGGCAATCATAGCATTGAGAACCTCCATAACCAGCACGAACAAGAGCGGGGAGAGAGGATCCCCTTGCCGAAGCCCCGGGGTGTGGCGAATGCGCACCACTGAACCCATCAGGGTCGGGGGCGTGGTCCGAGGGTGTCTCGCGAACGGCGACAACAACCTGCAATGCCGAGAACGGCAGCGCCAATGCTTCCAACTGAAGCTGGGGGAGCTGGATGAGAGAGAAGTCGATGCGTTGACGACGGACAAAAGGATTGCCAATGATGCCATTGTAGTAGGAGAAGACTATGCCCGCTTTGGCCTCCTCCTCCGAGAACACTTGCCCATTTTGACTGATTGCCATCATGAAATTTTTTCGCCGCCGGTGACAGGCTTGAACGTGGAAGAATTTAGTGCATGCATCGCCCTCCCGAAGGTAGCGCACACGCGCGCGCTGCCTGGCCATCATCCGCTCCAGGGATGCTAAGCCGAGCACGGAGCCCTTGAGTTCGCGGAGCCAGGCCCCTTCCCCGGCCAAAAGCAGCCTGCCCTCTTGTGCCACCTCCAACTCGAAGATGGAGGCCCGCATGGCAGCCAGCTGTAACTTGATGTCGCCTATATGAGAAGCCCGCCAGCTCTTTAGTGCCCTCGCAAGAAACCGCAGCTTCTGGTCCAAGACACGAAAGAGATCAAGGTCCCAAATCGTGCCACCCCAAGCCGTACGAACTACGTCGAGGAAACCCGGAATCTTAATCCAATAACGCTCGAAACGGAATCTCGGTTGAGCCCACAACTCTGTGCTCAGCATCAACAGCATGGGGGGCATCACTGTGACGGAACGACCCTAATCCCATGGCCCACGTGTCCCTGTCAACCTCTGATAGCCGAACCCGTGTTCCATGTGATTAAGACCTGTTCGCCACCGGGCTACATCAGTGCCCAATGTCCGCAGGATCATCTCACAATTCGGTTACAGCATTTCATACTTTTATAAATAACATCGGAATAAAGAGCGGAAGACTTAAATAACATTAGTTTTACAAACCGAGGTTTCAAATGAGGTAAGGAGTACGATTATTACAAACCATTGTTCGGGAAATTCAAAGTAGACAACGTAGTGGAAACATTAACATAGAGATACATGTAACACCCAGCCCGAGGGTGCACATTTACTCATCGGCCTCATCGGCCTCTTCCTGGACGAAGGTCACGCAACAGGGTGCGAGACACATCGGGGTCTCAGGCATACCTGCAACATGGGTAACAAACCCTGAGTACTGGGGTACTCAACAAGACTTACCCGACTAAAGAAAAAGGGAGAAGACTCAGGAATGAGAGGCTTAGGGTAGTCAAGGTAAGGCTTAAGCAAGATCAAGTATTTTGCAGAAAAGCATTTTGTAAACCTTATTTTATTTTTGAAAGATTCAGTATTCCTCAATTCTTCATCATTCATGATTCATTTTACATTTCAAAACATTCCTAGTTGAGAACCACTCTCCGTTGACAGTCAGTGGACCAAGTCTCCATAACCGAGGAGCAACGTTAATCCGGATAAATAATACTCAGCTGAGGATCCCTATCCACACTGCATATGTAGCACCCAAGCTTGCATATGCCAACTCGTCTACCACGATTCCTCCAAGATTGGGCCCGGTCCTACGCCACCCAGAAGTACAGTACACCACTCCAATCCGGGACTTTAACCCACGTGGGTACATGCTACTTCCGCCATCTCTCCACTCCCAGTGCGCGGTTGTCGGTCCAATAAAGGATTCCTCGGAGCCAGAGCTTTCCGTAGTATGTGAATAGTTACAAGTCTTGACCAGCAGGCCCCCATACGGATGGTCCCTAATTTTCCAGCCAGAACTATACCTTGGTCATATCTCACCCAAGCGTAATAGTCCTGTCAGTTTTTCAACCATGTCCCGGTCGGTGTCAACTGTTGAGTCCCGGACTACAACATGACGGCACCGTACGCTCGGACAACCTCTCCTCGTTATTGACTAGGTACGGATCAGATACCTAGCCAACAGCCGGGGAGTAAAGCCAAATTCCCATAAAGATTCCTTAAAGTGATCACACTTTTGAAATTGGCATTTTATTTGCAAATCTATTGAATAGCATTGCTAAGCATTTTGCAAATAGTTTTGAAACAAGGGTATGTGTATCTTTTGGTGGGGGTAGATTAGGCAAGTAATAGGTCATCACACAACTCCTATTACCTAATGCAATAGTTTAACTCAAAACATTTAAAGAAAACATTTATAAAAGCAAGGTAGGGTTAAATGCACCGGGGCTTGCCTTGGATGGCAAAGAGAGCAGACTCGGGGTAGGTATAGGTGTTGGAGCTCGGGGTCGCCTCGGGAGTTGGTTCGTCAACAGCGGCCTCGACTCTGGTACCTTCTTCGTCAACTATACGGATGCAATGATGAATGCTCATGAGAATGATGATATGAACTTATGGTGCAAGACAATTCCACTGATTCTAGATTACTTTTAAACAAAGCATGATTGAAATCTAGGTTGAGCATAAAAGGTAACCATTTCTTCCTTAAGCAATATTGATTAAACTAGACCTTATTATACTTATCCTAAGCATCATCAAATCATAGCATCACAACCATCATAGACCAATGGGTAGGGGTCTATGAACATCAATCAATCCAAAGATCACATCATCAAACACTTATTACCAACACTAATCACTTTTTCTATTTTCCTAAATTAATTAAAAAGGTCATTTTATGAAGTTGCTCCAAAAATTACCAAATTAATCACATAAGTTCATTAAAACATAAACAGATGGCAAAACAAATTTCATAATTTTTGGAGGTCATTAAGGTGCTCAAATAAAATCAGACATTAATTAGCAAAAGGCACTATTTAACAATTAAAATAAAAGCTCAAAAATCAACTTGTTCCAAAAGACTTCAAAATTTTACCAGAGACTCAGAAAGGCATAACTAGCACATAAAAATTTATCTCCAGATTTTTGGAGTTATAGATCACTCTCCAAAAATACCAAAACCTCCATTTTTCAATTAAAAGGGGAATTTTACATTTTTAAATCTTTGCACAAAACTCAAGTTTCATATTTTTATAAAATACTCCAGAGCATAAAGAGTCTACCACAAAAATTTCAGAATTTTTGGATGCACACAGAAAATCATACAAAAAAGAGAAAACAGAACACTATTCACATCTCTCAGAAAAAGAGAAGAGCACTGTGCTCCTTCTAGGCCGGGCTCGGCGAATCGCGGGGCTCGGGCGAATCGCGCGGGGCTCGGTCGAGACGGGCTCGGTCGAGACGGAAGCGACAGCTTCGTCCGAGGCCTGGCCCGGAGGCTCGGGCGAGACGGAGAAGTAAGCCTCCGTCCGAGGCCTAGCTCGACGAAGCGGAGGGTGCACGAGTTCGCTCGAGGCCTGGCTCGAGCGAAGTGGTGAGGGTCTGTCCGCCCGAGGCTCGGGCTCGGGCGAGACGGAAACGCGTGCTCGAGGCTTGGGCTCGGGCGAGACGGAGTGGAAGCAGAGGCCGGAGGCCTCGGGTGCTTACCACGGATCGGAGGCAGGGCTCGAGGGTGTGGCTCGGCACGTGCTCGAGGGTGAGGCTCGAGGAAGGAGGCTCGACACGTGCTCGAGGGGCGGTGGTTCGGTGGAGCTCCTTCGGCGGCGAGCGGCGAGCGGCGCTCCGACGATCCGGCGGTCCTGCGCAACACACGAGACCGCAAGGGCCGGGTTAGAGTCGCGCGGGGCCAAGGAAGCTGACACAGGGGTCGGGAGAAGGTATCCGTGATCGGAGGGGAAGTATTTGACGAACCCGAGATCACCGGGGTTCCGTCGGAGTTTGGGAAGATGGGGTTACGCCGGGCGATTGGAGGCGGGGGAGGTGAAATTGGGAGGTGGGAAAGCTTCACGAGCTCAAGGCGGAGCTTTCGGGCTAGGTGGTTGAGCGGCGGGAGCTCCGGAGAGGTCTGGCCACGGTGGCGGAGGTGAGTGCGGAGGTCGGAGCTCCGGCAGGCTTATATAGCCGCGGCCAGAGGCCGGTAGAGAGCACGGGGGTGGGTGGATAAGCTCGGCGGACGCGTGCGCTCTCGATTGCGCGCAGGCGGGAAGGACAGGCGTGCGGCCGGGGCTCGGGCGCAGACAGCGCCGGCCATGGCCACGCGGCGGCGGCGAGCAGGAGCAGTAGGGGACGGGAGCGGGGGTCAACTGTGCGCGTGCGGGTGCGAAATGATGGGGGCGACAACGGCGGCAGGTTGGTGGCGCGTGGGGAGCCGCCAGACGCGCTGCAGGCGCAGCGCCGGCGCCATGGCCGGGGCCCCCTCTGCACTGCGCCGGCTAGAGGTAGGGGACGAACAGTGCTAGGCCTAGGTTTTGACTTTTGGCTGATCTCTGTATTTTGCAAGTTACTTCCAAAACTTGAACTGTGCGACAAAAACTCAAAACACCAAAGTTGTTCAGAAAAATGAGATCTACAACTTTGTCAATATGAACATTTTCAAATTCCAAATAGTTTTTGAACTATAATCAAAAACAGAAAAGGGAACACTTTTCAAATTTGATTCAAATCAAAATTACTTTGGATTTCAAACTGAAACTTGAAAATCCTTATAAATGAAAGTTGTTCCATTTGTCAAAACCTACAACTTTGCTAATATACACTTTTTATGAAACTCAATAGTTTTTGAATAAATTTTTAAAACTGAAAAGGGGACAAAAACTGGAATTTGAATGAATTTGAAATTACTTCAAATTTTATATAGAAACATGGAAATCTGTAAATACCAAAGTTGTTCCTCTAGGTCAGATTCACAACTTTGCTTTTTGAACCAACTCAAAATTTTGAATTATGAAAAAGTTATCAGAAAGGGAATAAATCCAGGATTTGGGAATTTAGGGTTTTGCAAAAGGACAATCAAATCAAATCTGATTTTAGAACTTTGATCAAAGCAACAAACATCAGGGCATCAAATTCAAACAAGAACTACATAGAACTAGGCACAGAGGTGAAATTACCATTTTGCCCTTAGAGGGAGAATTGGGCTTTTAGGGTTTTTGAAAAGGGACTAAAGCATGGTAATTAAGCAATCCAAATGCATCACAAAATGATTAATGCTTAAGATGATGACATGTCAAGTTAATTACATTAGTAACACCAGGGGTGTTACAATCACGCTTGCCTTACCCCCGCTCGCGCGCAGGGGATCAGCGAAGGTGGCTAGTCGTCACAACTGAACGCGAGGGTACAAAGAAGCTAGAATAGTAATGTCATGGCTCTGTTCCCCAAAAAACCCGTCCCTTTACACTGTTCACCCCTTGATATTTATAGGGAATACCAAGGGGCACTGACCAAATTACAAAAGGGTACAAGAAAGATTCCTCTATGCTATACAATGGAAGGGCAGAATCATACAAACACAGAGAAAACGGAAACCCTAGTTCGACTTCCTCCTGTCTGCCGCCAACTGGGCTCCCGCACACCTTCGCAAGAAAGCATGGGTCGACTCCTCGGCTTCGTCAGTCGCGAGGTCTGTGTTCGCTTCCCGCCCGCTGAGCTCATCGTCTTCAGCGAAGGTGTCCTCGCAGGAGCGCGCGAGGGTCACCTTCTGTGTTTTTCACGCCTATAGCCTGCAAGAAGCCACAAGGTTGGCGAGGGTCGAACCATTATCCGAAGGTTAGGAAAATGATCCGAGTGACTCGATAGACGCCGCAGAGGTGCGCGGGTCGCGCGAAGGTCGTCTTTGAGCCAGTCTGCATGGCGTCACTGCCGAGGGTCCCTTCCCCCAACAGGGGCGTGATCAGAGGAGTCTGAAGACAAGCATCGAAGGTGGTGATTCGGGTGTAGGTGTAGCCAGTCAGCGCATGCGAAAGCCCGATCAAGACGCTCCATTGTTGGGTGTTCCCGATGATTGGACCATGTGTAAAGACGTCCATGCAAGCGCAACTCCTGAAGCAGAACATGGTCAATGGCCTCCTTGAAGCGGCGCATGAGGCCACGGTGCAGCCTTCCGTTGTTTTTGTTACAAGCTCTGTATATTAAGTTAAAATCACCACACACCATCCACGGCCCAATGTCGGAGGTGCCGATGTCGCGCAACTCGTCAAGGAACGCGAGCTTGTCCTGCCGTGAGGAGGAAGAGTCGTACACGTTGGAGAGCCACCACGCCCCCCCCCCCCGGCGCCCCAGTAGGATACAACTGCACAGTGACAGAGAACTGGTGAACATTGTGGCCGGAGGCGCGCCACACGTCCTTGCGCCAGCAGGTGACCACACCACCAGCGGTGCCTACCGCGGGGAGAACAACATAATCAAGGTCACTTCCAACAATGTCAAGGATTAACGATACATTGAAGTTTTGGATCTTGGTCTCCTGCGGGCAGAACACTAAGGGACGCTACGCAATTACGATGCTGCAGACTACATTGCGACGTGCTGGGGTGTTAAGTCCCCTCGCGTTCCAGAATAGTAGTACGTTGTTACTCATGAGCCACGACAGAGCGACAGAGAAGTGAGACGCCCGAGACTAAGTCCGCAGTACGGAACATGTAGAACGCTCACCCCGCTGAGGGAAGAGAGCTCGCATTGCCTGCTTGCGCGCGGCCAGAGAGGCTTCATTGAAAGCTTTGCGAAACTCCAGTGCGACCGAGGCATCAGCCACCACCATGGGGGGCCTACCGGTCAGCTTTCCCAGGAGCACCTTCCTTGCCTGCAGCGCAGGATTCGGGTCACGGTAGTCGGACTTAGCAGCCAGCCTTGTACTACGTCTCGGGGCCCAATCTTCATTTTGTCGGTCATGCACCGTTGCACGGGGAGTGAAGGGCAACAACGGTTCTTGCAAAGGCAGCTGCAGGGCCCAGAAGAAGTCTAACTCCTCGCCACGCACATCCTCCTGGGTCATGGCCTGCTCGGAGATGGCACTAGAAGACCGTGGGGGGAGGCACACCGTGCAGGCGAAAACGGGCCCTCAGCATTGAGAACGCCCAAGTCTGGCGCCGACGTTGGATGCAGGCTTGGCGGGCGCACCAGCAACTCAGCTTCAGCGAAAGTCGCCCACCAATCATCATGGCCACGCCCTTGCTCCTGGGGGCTGCAGCCAGCGTGGAGAAAAGACGGCGCGATGTCGATGAAGTTCCCAACCAGGCCACCCCCCGACACAGGGGACCGAATTTTGTTGAGCATGTCTGGGGTCGGAGGGGTGGCAGGTAGCCCCTTGGCGATCGACAACGGCGTGGCAGGAATTGTGTCTGACGCCTCCAGCTCCAAAGTAGCTGACGAGGGCCCGGATGCTGAGGGATTCCGCGGTGCGTCTTGAAGCTTGAGGTGCGACCGAGGCCAGGGCGTAAATTCGCGCACTTTGGTGGCGGCCAATGGACACGGGATGCGGCCAATCAGGACCACACCGACGCCGTTGTCCAGAGAATGTGTCCGCCTTCCTCCCTCGCCAACCTCCGCAGCGCAGGAGCATCGAAATCCCCAACCACCTGTTGGGTGGAAATGGTTGCAGTTATTGTCCGCCGATCCATCGGAAGTGCTATCACATTGAGGCGTGGGCCAATCATCTCCTTTATCTCCGTCAACGATGTCCCCCGGCCCGCCACCCCCATCATCATCATTGCCACCATTGCCTCCATCGCCACCCGGACCATGAGCTGGTGGCGGCGAGGCCGGTGGCGTAGAGTGGTCCTGGAACGCCACAAGCCGGATGCACACCAGGTACCGCAGTCGAAGCAGGGACTCCGTTGTCAATGCCACCACCGACGTGAGGCTCAGGGATGAAGATGATATTCTGGTCTGAGATGAATGAGGGATGGAAACACCACGCCGTGACAAAGAATTCCCTATCATCCTCGACCGGAACGTCCCAAAGATCAGTGAGCTCAACCTCCCCGCACGCCGGTCCGAGAACAGTCTGGGCGGTAGACACGTGCCTGGCGTGAAGAGGAACGCGTGCGAGCGCTAAGAGCACCCGGAAGCGGAACGGTCCTGCCGAGGCAAGGGAGGTCCGCCTCCACGGGTGCCAGATTAGGGTCAGCTGCGCCCCCTCGGGCCTGGCGAGGCGAACGCGCTCCCGATCCTCCCAGCTGCTGAACCGCACGACGAAGTCTTCCGGATGGTGCCACCTCACTTGGCAAGCATCTTCCCGAATATGGAAGCGATTCCAAAGGTACACATACACCATGGCAACAAAGATGTGCGGTCTGGTGCCTCCCACCACCGCGATGAGCGCGTGCTGGAGCTCAATTTCTGCACCTTGAATCTCCTGGTTTCTGGGCACCACCACCAGCGGCGCGCGTGGCCATGGAGGCCTATCCCCAAGAACGCACCCCCCCGGCCGCCTCAGCCCTGCACCGGTTGCGCGGGCTGGGCCTGAGGGGCGCGGCCGACGTCGCCGGCCTCAAACAGACGCCATGCTGAGGGAGGCAGAGGCCCCGACGGTGACGGCGACAGAGGCGTGGAAGGTTGAGGCTGAGGGGGCGGTGTCGGTGGAGCGCAGCATGCCGGCACGGAGGTGGAACGGCCGGTGGAAGCAGACCCACCAGAGACGGTGTGCGCCGGCGAGAAACGCCTGGTTCGTCAATACCCGGGAGACGCCCGACGCTTCGAAGAGCCACCCACCCCTATTGCAGGGGGCGAGCGTCCCCGCTTATAGCCAATAGCGGCCATGCCCGCGCGTGGACGAGTGCAGAACGCTGCGAGATGCCTTGAAGACCCACAGAAGAAGCACATGGACGGTAGTGGGCACGCCGCCTTGAGGTGGTCATCCGCCAGGCAATTGAAGCAGCATCCCTGAAGCTCCTTAGGCACAGTCCGTGGGGAGCGCGGCGGCGTGCACGAGCGCCCGCAGCGCCGGCTCCGCACCACGAAGAAGCCCTCAGCATCCGGCGTCCCAAAGGACTGCGCGGGATGAGCAGCAGGAGGAGGCGAGACCCGACCCCCCCGGCTGGGGGTGGGGTGGGACCGCTGGGCAGCTGCCATGAATCCGCCCTCCCCAGCTCCAGCTCTTCTTCAACGGCGATGGCGACGTGGCCGGTGACGCTTGCGACCAGTCTTCGGGGCAGGTTCCTTGCCCTTCCCCTCCGGCGCACGAATCGGCGATGGGGAGTCCTCAGACTCGTAGTCGTCCTCCGAGTCACTGGTGGCGACACGCCCCTCAGGACCACGGCCGAGGACCTCAAGAAGGTGACTAGGGGAACCAAGCTCGAGCGCCTCTTCAACTTCATCCGCCCAAGAACGTCGGGAGGGGGACCCCTGCTCCATGGCAGGCGGCTTGGGGAGGGGATAAGGTTGGTTGAGTGTCTGGATCTGGGGGACGGGGCTGTTCTCAGGGAGGGCAGCAGGATGCGCGAGAGAGAGCGAGCTTCTAGAAAGGGGTGGAAGGGGCACGGATCTACCGGATCTGCAAGCCGAGCCGGAGGGCAGTGGGGGAGGCGGCCATGGAGGTCGGCGGTGGCGCGGGGCGCCGGGAGGCCTGAGTCACCTGCGCGAGGCGTTGCTTCGGGGGGCAGTTTCTATGTTCAAGCTCAAAATGGGTTTTTTCGCATTATATTACTATCATTTTCTTTTGTGAACACTTTCGGATTTGCCTTGGGATTGTACACCTTTTTCAAAGCTCTATGACTTAAGGGTTGCCTTATTTAGATGCTGAAAAATTTTCAACCTTGTTACTGTATCACTTTCGTTTGTATTTGACAAATATTGTTCAATCATATGCTAACTAGCACTATGGGAAAACTAATCTTTGCCGAGTGTTTTTTTTGGCACTCAGCAAAGAGCTTCTTTGCCGAGTGCCAAATAAAAACACTCGGAGTGCCAGAAAAAAACACTCGGCAAAGAATTCTTTGCCGAGTGCCAAAACAACACTTGGCAAAGAAATTCTTTGTCGAGTATTTTTTTTCTGGCACTTGCCGAGTGTTTTTTTTTGGCACTCGGCAAAGAGCTCTTTGCCGAGTGTTTTTTTGACACTCGGCAAAGCCGGTTTCTAAATTATATTTTGAAGCAGTAAATTAATACAAATAAAAAAGTTTTCAACTACAAAGTTGTTTAACTTATCAAGATGAACAATTTTTGTTTTGGTAATTTCTTCATTTGACAAACTTAAAATAAATTCGTTCACAAATCTTACATATCTCTCCGGTAGTTTATGAAACTATAAGAGTGATATATAATGTTTGTGAATAATATTAGAACCACAATGTCAGATGCATAAATGGTTAAATAACCAAAATAAACTTTGTAGATCTTGACAAGTTATGAAAATTTGTAGTTGATAACTTTTTAATTTGAAGTCATCTAGTTATGCAAAACTGTGTTCGAATTTGAAAAATTTAAAATTCGAATGTTTTAAAATACCTCGGATGGAGAAATGACCAAAATGAAAGTTGTAGATGTCAAAAAGTTATGAAACTTTGGTGTTGACAACTTTTTGATTTGAAATCATCTTGTCAACGAAAACTATGTTTCAAATTATCAAATTTGAAATTCAAATTTTTATAAACAACCTCAGATGGAAAAACTACCAAAATAAAAGTTGTAGATCTCAAAAAGTTAGAAAACTTTGTAGTTGACAATTTTTTTGATTTGAATTCGTTTAGGGCCTCAAATAAGCAAGTTACACTCGGTTTAATATAATATATGAGTAACCGAAACGGAGATGGAACGTATATGTGTAGTGTAGTGGAAGAGGAGGCTCCGCGCGAACGAGAGGTCGTGAGTTCGAATTCTGCTGACTTGCAATTTTGAGGGAAACTGGTGGGCGCTGCCCAGTGGGCCCCTCCCCCGATTTAATAAAAGTTTTTCTCTATTTTTTTGGATTTTTTTTCGTTTTTTCTTTGCCGAGTGTCAAATATGTCAGCACTCGGCAAAGCCTTCGCCGAGTGCCCGATATTTGGCACTCGGCAAAGAGCCCTTTGCCGACATTTTCTTTGCCTAGTGCTCTTTGCCGAGTGCGGCACTCGACGAAGCCTTCGCCGAGTGCAAAAGGCTCTTTGCCGAGTGCTGCCAGCACTCGGCAAAGTCTAATCCTGCTGTAGTGTAGGCTCAAAAGATTCGTCTCCCGATTTACAACAAATTTGTGCAATTAGTTATTTATTTTACCAACATTTAATGTTTCATGCATGCGTTCAAATATTGATGTGATAGAGAGAGTGTGAAAAAAGTTGGAAGTTTGATGCAATCTAAACAAATTGTTCATTATACAGACATCTTTATATGCAGTCATCTCTACAAATGCATCTTTAGTTTTATATGCATTCATCTTTACAAATATACGTGACATAGTAAAATTTTTAATTTTCAAATAAAGTTGGATAAAGACAAACTTTATATCTAAGTTGTATCTCAAAGAGATCTATAACTTCATACTAGAAAACCTTTTCATTTGAAATCGATTGGATCCATCAAATTCTATTTGAAGTTCTCACATTTTGAATTCAAACTTTTTCGAGTTTTGCGAACGGCCTAAGACGGAGAAATGACTAAAACCTAAAGTTATAGATCTTAAAAAATATTAAAAAATTGCAGTTGAGAACTTCTTCATTTGAAATAATCTATGTAAATTTAGTTTTAAGTCCTCATATATTAAAATTCAATTTTTTTCAAACAATCTTGGATGCGAAAATTACCAAAACAAAACTTGTAGACTACTCAAATAAACTATGCAGTGGATAACCATTTCATTTAAAATTACATATTTAGAAAAACTGTATTTGAATTTGTTATATTTGAAAACAAATCAAAAACCACGTATGGAAAAATGACCAAAACAAAAGTTGTCTTGGCTCTTGACAATATCTGTATCTATGCAGTTGAGAACTTCTTCATTTGAATTCATTGAGTCTACAACACTTATTTTAAAATTGGACCAAGATAACAAGGAGAATGAATATGCTTATGGATATAAGTGTCTGTGGGTAGAGTGGTCAGAGCGCATGTCTTTCTGTGAAGGGAGGCACTAGTGCGCGGATGTCCGGACTAGGAGTGCATTGTCCGGACGCAACTCCCAAACATTCAATACGATCTATAGATACTCGTCTCAAAAAACAAAATCCACCGATACGAGTGACCCACTGCCCCAGCCTTCCGCAGCGTGCGGCTTGCCTTCCCACAACGTGTGCCCGTCCACAAGCGCGGTGCGTGCCGACCCAGTTCACCTCATCCACGACCCTCCTCGCGCCCCAGGGCACCGTGCCCCATCCATAGGCCCCGGCTCACCGTGTCCCATCCCCTGGGCTTGGGTCGTGCCCCTATGACTATGTAAACGTACATGAAACACTTGCGACATAAAAAACACTTAAATGCAATATACATCTGAAGGAGATGAAACATTTAAAACATACAAATAAAACATATGTTTGAAACTTCTGCAGCATTCAGGTTAAACACTTGCAACATAAAAATGCTTAGAAAAAACATAAGACTGAACCATTGGAACATACTCTTGCAACATGTGTGAAACATTCACATCAGAATGCTTGCAACAAAAGTCTGGAACAAATGAAATATTTTGGACAAATGCTTGCAACATGCCTCTGAAACACTTACAACATATATAACATCCCGATCTATTTTTGCAACATCCACAAGAAATATATATACAAACGCAATATATATTTTTCACCCTTCTTCCATATGACGTAGCATAGAGCGGGAGAACGGCCGGTTCCGGCCAGCCATCGGCCGAGGATGGTGGCGCAGCCTAACAGTGGTTAGTTGCGCCTGCACCTGGCCTGGGCCCGGCCAGCCACGTCCTCTTTTCCTAGCCACCTGGCCTGACCACGATAGACGGCGGAGCAAAACATGGCGTAGCGGTGGACGAAAACTGCAGCGTGGGATGGGAGCGCCGTGGGGGATGGTGGCGGCAGCACGCCGGAGTGGGCTGTGGCACGGGGATTCGTAGAAAATACGTTTAATATTTGTTTCTCCAAATACTTTAGTTAAAAAACTAGATTTAAAAATCTTTTCGATGATATTAATGGAAGCAGCTAACGCACAGCCAACCGTAATATAGATTTTCCGCACGGCCTTACCATTTATAGTAAAGTAAGATTTTTTTTCTTTTTTCCGCAATGATGCTAATCAACCGGCTCGGTTGCATGCGGAAGAAAATTTTCCCACCCTATTTGTGGCTTCCGCATCCCATGCTCAGATACCGACCATAGTTAGTTTATGGGGAAAAATAAATCAAGCTCAGACACATGCTTTTATGTACTACATGTCTAAGCTCAAATAAAAGACAATGTGATGAGGAAAAAAATACCTAAAAAAGGACATATTTGCATCTACAGTTTCTAGAGCATAACACTATTTTTGCATCTAGTCCCTAGAAAAGCACACATTTTCTTCTTCACATATGGCCTGCGTCCTGCATGTTAAAAAACATAACATGTGTCATAAATTTGTTGCCGGATTTAAATAAAAAATTATGCATAAAAAAATTGAGAACACATTATTGTTCCTGAAGCCTCTATCGGTGATGAGAAAGTGACATTGATAATGCTACAGTAGATTGTACTTTCTTAGGCAATTTAATTCTCATTCATTAGGCAATCATGTGTTCCTAAATAGGCAATTTGTGTATTCTAAAAAAGCAAGTACGGTGTCTATGTTCATTTGCAACTCGCAGCCCCACCTCTCGTTTTATCAAGTCAGCCAACTAATTACGGCTAATCGCTATTAGTCATCCTAGTTGTCCAGAGTTGTATATAGGCTTCCAAGTCGTCTAACTAATCGTGACTATTCATCCTAGTCTTATGGCCTTTTTTACTAGTAAGAAAGGCTAAATTGCCTATTCAGGGACACATTCTTGCCTAACAAATGATACTTAAATTGCCTAAGAAAATACGAAGGTGTTAATATGGAGCTGCTCGGAAAAAAGGTGACACCAGATTGCTCACCTTTGCGTGTTGTCATCTGTTTCCTTGACCATGGATGTTGATGCTCACTAGCGGAAATCGCCTCGCCGCCTTAGCCGCAGCTCCACTCCGACTATGGCTCTGTCCGCCTTAATTTTGCCCAACATCTAGCAAGAAGGTGGAGAGTACAGTGGTTAACAAATTTTGGACGGTTTGAAGGCAACACAGACTGCACATGAAAATAATGTTGTCCAATTGATAAATCCCAAGGGAAGGCCACTGATCTTCAAATTGATGAAGCCTAACACAAACAAACAGGTGACTATTCCTGTAAAAAAAGAAATATGTGTGTAACAAAACAGGTGACTATTCCTGTAATAAAAAGAAATATGTGTAACAAAACAGTAAAGTTGTAGTGGATTGCATTTTCTTAATCAATTTAAGTGCCATTTACTATGCAACAATATCTTCATAAACTACGCAATTTATGTATTCTGAAAATGCAAAAGTATGATGTATGTTTCCATTTGTTTATGCATCACATCTATGTTTGTAACGGACCAGAAATATTCGAGCAGATATGGTAATGTGTAGTGGATTGTAACAAGCAAATGTAACGGGCAAAAATTATAAGCATGCCTCATTCAGAATACAGAATTAAGTATTGCAAGATTGCAAAGTAGTATTTTCATTTTTTTCTAACAATGAAAAACTTAGCCAAACCTAAAAAGGTATGATCAGTTGAACACACGTCATGCACACACAAGCCAATGAACAAATAAATGCCACTCTGACAGGGAAGTCCACTTAACAGATACTTTACCAGACTAGTAATGCCCTATAGTGTTCTAAAGTGAGGCAGACATGAGACAAATGTGATTGAAGTACTTATAGTCCATTTGTCTGAATATTAGAATAATTAGAAGGTCTACACTCTACACATGGCAGAGACCACATGTAGAATCAGCAAGTTATATGTAAGTATGCCCACATCTAATCAAAGTTTATAGCACCATCTTGTACCTGCTTTCTCGAAAATGGACAAAACCACTGGCTTACTACTCATTGAAGAACTAAAAGGCAACTATTGAAATGAGAGGAAATAATGAGCACTCATCCTAAAAGTCAGTTTACTAGCAGAAATATATCAGAACTCAGTTTGGCCATTTGCAGACAATTGCAGTTCAGCCTGGGCATTCGGTAAATACCGAACCGATCGGTTCGGTTCCTCGGTAAATTCGGTTCCTGAGAAATGGGTACCGATCGGTTCCTAAAAAAATTCGGTACCGGTTCGGTTCGGTTCGGTTCCGGTATTTACCGAACAGTACCGAACTAATCATATATAAGATATAATGACATGTTCAAAAACTAATTTTGACATGATTTCGTAGATAATAATAGTGCAAAATATATTTACATGTAAAAGTTCACAAGACTATAAGTGTGAGTGCCAAAAATACATAATATAATAGTCTACAATAGTACAATAAATAATATAACAACACTCAAACTTATCACATTTCAGCTAAATTCGGTAATTCAGTTCGGTTCGGTTTGGTTCGGTATTTACCTCGGTAAATTCGGTTCCTGATAAATAGGAACCGAATTTTTCGGTTTCGGTTCTCGGTATTTTTGGTTCGGTTCTCGGTTCTCAGTATTTCGTGCCCAGGGTGAATTGCAGTATTATAGTAAAAAAAAAAGGCAATATACAAACCTCAGAACCCACGTGGCTATCAAAAGGGATTTCTTAGTTTTATTTCTGGGGTTCAAATAGAGTTCTACTTATTTGTCATATGACAACAAGAAAAATGTCCTCATTAGAAAATATGGAGTATTTCTACTGAGAAAACTGTTCGTATCAGAACCATATTATTTAAAGAACTATCAGGCAATTTAAGTGTTATTCTTTAGCCAACCATGTGTCCTCAAATAGGCAATTTATGTATTCTGAAAAAGCAAGTAAAGCGTGTTTCATTTGTAACCCACAACCCCACTCCTACCCCACACTACAAAAAAAACAGACCAACTAAGAAGGATATCTGTTAGTGGTACTACGCTGATTACATGTCAAAATGTATGATCCGGATATCTAGCTAAACTGAGCAACCATAAAGGTCCAAGGATAAGTATAAGTTTATATACACTACCCAACTGTACAACACATTGCATGGGAACATGAGAGAAAAATCTGAATGGAGTATGCTCTAGTTTTAAAATTAAACTGGGAGGATATAATCATCCAAGGGTCGGGCCAGGATTATATGAAAACCTAGCATATTGGATAGCATGTTGCAAAAAGAGTATACAAAAACAGCATGCACGATAGGCAGCCATATCAGTTAGTTGTCTAACATGATATTACTAGATTATGTGCTTTTTGCCAACTTCCAAGTCAAAACTGAATCTAAGATTGTAGTACTTCTTCGACGAAGCCAATAAAATAATTTATTGAAGAAAACAACTAACTATAGGCAACTATCCATGTCAAAACAATTTAACTCAAAATACTTGTCCCACCAAAAAAATCATGATTCAACTAGTACTATGCACAAAATATATGGGAGCAAATCATGGACAGAATAATGTGAATTTCCAGTGTTCTCAGCTGTTACCATAGAGCTGATGTGCCATTTATTTTTGGCGGTAGCAGCGGTGTTTTCATTCACGTCATGCAGCCTTGCATTGGACCGCCATATTTCTTATCTAGTAAGGATGATAAATAAACTCCTAAAAACACTCGCGCTTCACATGCAAAGTGCACCTTCTATAAACAAACTCCTGAAAACACTCACATTCCACCTCTGTCCCTGAACCTTCAGTATTCCGTTTCAAAAACTCATGGACACATCTCCCTTTCTTCCTTGACAGTATCTGCCGCTTGGGCTCTTGTAATGTGTTCAAGCAGAGCCAAGGTGTGGTGTGCTAAAAATAAAAAATCAATTATATCTAAAGAAAAGAGCTAAGGTGGTTATATCAAAACTAATTTTCTACAAAGCCATGTTTCATTAATGTCTGTTTCTCAGTGTTTATGTTTCAAATTGCTCGAAGATTTAGCCTAGGCTAGCTAGCATGTTTCATCTCATCCACCACATCAGGTTTAGGAAAAATAAAACCTACGGATTTTTCCAACTAATCCTACCTACTCCCACCATTAATGCAGGATTCACAAATTAAAAACTCAACTCGGATGCACAAGCAGTAAAAGCTAAGTAGTCAGTTGAGTATAGCTAGCTAGCATACCAAATACGGGTGATGAGGAACTGCTTGCCGGTGGGCCGGTGGGGAGATATTGCTTCCGCTTACTCAGATCGCTCATGCACCAGGACAAGGTGGGGCACTTCACAGGGGATACACGGAGGGAGAGACGGCGGCGCAGGATGCGCCAGGCGGAGTGGTGCACGCCGCTGCGGGGCGGGCTGCACGCGCATCGGGAGTGGAGATGACGCGTCGCCGCGTGTCCGTGAGCGATGCTGGGAGGTGGATCCAGCGCGAATGGAGTGACGAACTGAGGCTCACCTTCCTGCTCAGCTACTCGCCCCCTAGATGCCTAATCGACTCCTCTTCACTCTGCAAATCAGAAGAATCCGATGAAAATCATCATTAAAACCGCGCATAGAACGCCCTAGGGAAAAAAATCATTGATCTCTCGTCGAATTGCTCACCTTCGTGTGCTTTCATCCATCTTTGGAGTGGATTCGCTGGTGCTTTGAATCGCCAAAAAACCTAGAGAGAGGAGAGAAAGAGGATGAGGAGAAATGAAGAGGCACGACAGTGTGGAAGGCTCCCTTTCGAGAGTAGTGGGCTCTTTACCCAGCATTTACAGGTGTTTGTGTGCTATCTCTACAATTCTAGATAGATGGTGGATCTAGGTGTGCGTGTGCTGTAACAAAAAAACGAACAACTAACATAAAGTCTTTACCCCAAACTAATAACAATTGGTTACAAGTTCTAACAAAAGATAAGCAACATCTACTGGAAGTTATAATGTGCCCTGAAGACAAAATGCCCAATTTGTTAGCTAGATATTTTATGTTTTTTCACCTTTACATTAACAGTAATCACAATCCTAGGCATGAAATCTTACTATTGCAATTCTTGTAATGGAGCAAAACTTTGTTCAGAAAAAACTAGAGAGATGAATCTCAATAGTTAAAAAAAGGTGAGCTAATGTCATCACTTATTCTAACAATTTAATATTCAGATTTAATTAAGTTTTAGATCTTGGAGCTTAATTAAGGTACAAGGACAAAAAAGGCCTTAACTATTAAAAAGACGCACCGTGGCCAGGTACACCACCAGGTTGAGCGCCATGCCAGAGAAGGCGATGCTCTCCAGGAGCTTGAAAACTGGTCGGATCATGGAATCGCAGTGAAGACCAAAAAAAAAGATCACCAACAGAACAAGGCAGCTCCCATCTAGAATCGAAGGCGCCATGAATCAGGATCATTAGATTCCTTACCTAGGACGATTACCGGGCCCTTCCAGGTGAAGCGCTTCCTCGCCGCCCCCGATGCGTGGCCCCCGGATTCCATGGACGAAACCGCCTGCTGCTGCTAGTGGTGGCGGCGGCCATCGGAGATGCAACGCGCCCCCCCACCGCCGCGCGCGCGTGCAAAGGGCGGGCGTGGATGCCGATGGGCGATTAGGGAGTGTCACCGGCAGTGAGGGCCATTGGCCGGCGAGATCAGTAGAGAAATTACCGAGTGAAGGAAGAGAGAGAAACCCTATGGAGTGAATCTGAGGAATGGAGATGAGAAAACCGGAACAGAGTGACCTGTGTTTAGTTCCGAGAAATATTTAGATTCTGCACCGTAGCACTTTCGTTGTTATTTGACAAACTTTATCTAAATATAGACCAACAAGACTCAAAAGATTCGTCTCGACATGTAGATACTAAAAGTATAATCAATTATTATTTTTACCTACATTTAATATTCCATGCATACAGCTAAAGATTGATGTGAGGGGAATCTAGAAATATTTGGGGAAAGTTGGCGAAACTAAACAAGGCTGCATAGCTTTTCCGTACAAGCCTTGGGTGCGGTGAACCTTATCCTTCCGATTAGCAACCGACGATGGATACATGAGGCCGTACCGAGCGATTAAAAAACGGCTATCCGAAATAAAGTCTTTACCGATATTAATTATGATACTAATTATTGATATTATTATTTATAACAATTGCCGGTAGTTATTTCTCGGGAAGCGAAAACGACTTCTATTTTGGGACTGAGGGAGTATTTTAATAATTATTATAGTTTAGTTTTATAATATATGTATATATATATATATATATATACTCCCTCCATATTGTAAAACTTGACGTTTCAGACAGCGACACGGTCTCCAAAACATCACTTTGACCACTTGTTTCTTTAAAAATATTTATTAGAAAGTGGTATATGTATAATTTTATGAAAGTATTTTTCAAGACAAATTTATTTATATGATTTTTACATCTCTAAACTCAATAATTTAAAAGTTATTTATGATTTATATTCCCAATGTTTGACCCAAACATTGTCCAAAACGTCATCTTTTTCAATATGGAGGGAGAGTATATATATATATATACTCTCCCTCCATATATATATATATATATATAATGATTTTTTCACGATGAATCTAAAAACATAAATTTTATGTCATAAATCATTTTTTTTTGAAATGGATAGTCAAAAATACAAATGTTTGACTTTAGTATATAGAAGTAATATGACATGTAAATGAAAACAGATAGAGAACAACAATACTACGTAGCGTTTAAAGGTTCGGTTAAACCTTACATTGGGCCGAAGGCCCATGAAAATGGTGGGTTTGCATAGATACCACCCAAGCAACCCCGCCTTAAGCGTCCATGACAACATGATTCGTCATGTGAAATATACACACACGAGCACGTTTTTTAATTCAACCCCGGCCGGTACCCCTCTCTTAGCTATTGCCTGCTTACCATCATACACATTTCTACGGGTGGTCAAACGATTATGTCTCAAAATAGATCTTCAAAGATCTAGAATGGAAAATGAAAATCCAACAAAAAGGGAGAGAAAAAGATCCAACAAAGCTTTTGTCGTGTTTCTAAAAAAATAAAAATCCAACATTGTTTCGTATCCGTTGAAACTTGTAATATGGATATTAGTATTCATATATGTTTTTTTATGTGGGTACTAAATGGATACATTTGAAATTGTTTTTTTTGATAATTTTCTCTATCTGATTTTACATGCATATTCCACAAAATATATTACTAATGATGCTTTGAAACTATTTAATATTATATCCGTAAATAATTTTAAATATTATTAATGACAAATAAAGATTAAATTAAAATTAGTATTTTTCTAATTTAGTTTAAACCTAAAATGTCTTTGTTGTTTTAAATTATTTTAAATAATTTAAATTATTGCTTAATGATGTAAATGTTTTATATAATCTATAGATTCATGTTATATATTATATAAATAATGATTTGTTAATTTATATATTTAATTGATAAATTTAATGACAACAATACTTTTTTAATGAGCTGTCCTTATCTACGCAGTACCCGTCACATCGAATCTTTAGACGTATGCATGAAGCATTAAATGTAGATAAAAAATAACTAATTGTACTTTTAGTATGTACATGTCGAGACGAATCTTTTGAGCCTAGTTATACCATGTTTAGACAAAGTTTATCAAATAATACTGTACCATATGCTTTCTTTTTTTTGATCAGGTACAATTTGGACGCACACAACCCACACACACCACACTCACACACACGCGTGCGCGTCCGTACACACGCAAAAAGAGATTGTGAAGCTCGCCGTCTCCAGTGCACGGGAAACACGCAGTACCACCGAACGCGCACGCGTGCGTGTACCTGCAAAATCTGGAAAAAATCCAGAGAAAAGGTGCGACACCAAAGTTTGAACCCTGGTGGGTAGCGTCCCACTAAATTGCCCTACCACCAGACCCCTTTCACGGCCATATGCTTTCTTGGCGTAGGTGGAAGGTATCCGCCGCCATCTGTAAAGTAAAATTTTGGAAGTGAGGCCCTGGAAAACCGTTTTTACAGTAATATGTACTAGTACTCCGTATACGTCATGGTGTTGTACCTTAGGCTATATTCAGTTGCCCAAATTCTCCCAAAAAAAAAAAATTGCACAGTATCCATCATATCAAATTTTTAGATACATGCACGAAGCATTAAATGTAGGTGAAAAAATAACTAATTGTACTTTTAGTTTGTTCATATCGAGATAAATCTTTTGAACCTAATTAGTTCATGTTTAAACAAAATTTATCAAATAACAATAAAAATGCTACAAGAAACTTTTCCCCAAAAATTTCACGTCCATATATATGTGATGGTGAGCAATGCACATCACATGCGAGGTCCTCTGCTCTGCTCCGGGAGCGAGGGAGCCAGCGCACGAGACTGGCTTTCTCCATCCACTGGTCATGAACAGCAAAATGGCTAGCACGAGACTGACGGAAACCCAACAAGCTACTAGTAGCAATAAAGCAGAAAACCGTGTGACAGCAGGAAATGGACACGCACGCACTACTCTCGATCGATCGATCATGTATAGATAGCCAGCCCTAATAACCCAACCGGGATTAAGAAACGTGCACCCCAACTGAATGGAAAGGGCAACAAATTGCAGGTCGATCGTCGTGTTGCAGCAGCGCGCGAGCGAGCAAGCACAGGCACGGCCGAACACGCTCTGCACGCTGGTGTGATCGTACGTACGATACGATACGACGAGGAGCATCGCGCGAAAGAGACGTGCGCCAACTATATGTGTATGTGACATATCACAAACACTACTGCTAATCAGGGTCAAGTTTAGTGCTTGCTCTCCCACTCCCGTCCCCGGCCGGCCCTGGCCCCTGGGTGTCCGCCATGAAAGCAAAATGCACCGCGTGGACGGATCAGATCGCCGGACCCGGCCCTTCGACTTCTTCTATTTTACTTGCATTCATGTGGGCATTGCATGTGGTTATTCCATTCACCTCTTCTTCGTGAGGTTCGGCGAGCTAGCGGGTACTACCTGCAACGCCTTGTACAATTAAGTAGCAGCGTATGCTGATTATATTACCATTCCTATTCCAAAGGTTAAACCAAAGAGCGCCAAACATTACTGCACAAGGCTTAACCGCAGCGGTCCTTTTGGCTTTACCGCAGCAGGCAACAGCGTCCGCTGCGGTGCTAGGGCCACGGTTAATCGTGGTCATTACCGCAGCGAACGTTGTCGCCCGCTGCGGTAAAAGCCTTAACCGCAGCGGGCAACATAAATAGCCCGCTGCGGTTAATAGCATTTACCGCAGCGGGCAACCTAAATCGTCCGCTGTGGTAAATTATTAACCGCAGCGGTCGATTTAGGTTGCCTGCTGCGGTAGTTGCGTTTAACCGTAGCGGGGTTCTTATGTTGCCCGCCACGGTTATTAATTTTGGATTAAAAAAATAAATAATGCAGCCAGCAGAAACACTGCAGATGAATTCAAATCAATTGTAGTTTTTAAATAATTCCAGAATTCCAGATTTCTAACAGATATATATATATATATGCACATATAAACTATCTGAACATAACATACAAAGTCACTTAGTTGTTTGTTGTCATCGTATATACATTGACTTAGTTGATTTCAAATTCAAATTACAATTCATAGTTCAAATGGATGAGCGTAATCTCTCGGACGAAGCATTGTGTTCCATTTGCGGAGCTTCTCGTATTGGGGTAGCAACGCCAGCTCAGATTCGTTGTCGAAGAACGTTTCTCCTTCGAGAATGCATTTCTCCATTACAAACTTGCATATGTCCGCCTTGACTTGTTTAAAACACATCCTGCGGCTCTGCTGCTCTCCTCAATACTTGACACCTTCCTTGAGCTTCTTCCAGCTATTGGTGTACTCCTTGCTTTCCCTTAGAAACTCGCATGTGTACAAGTCACATGTCTTCGATCCTAGTGGCTGTTTGGCGCACTGCACAATTGATTACTCAAGCATTAGAACCCATATATATGTATTAAAACATGAATTGAACCTTTGAAATACGTACTGGAAAATCTCGTCGGATTTTGAGATGGTACCTATGCTTGTCCTTGAACTTGAGTTCTTCGGTCCCAGAATCCGGGCACCTTTTGGTATTCCTTATAAGCGCTGTACGAAATATAATAGTTTTAGCCACCATTTAAAAACTTATGGTAACCGTAACTGATGAAAAAGCTGGATGACTTACTTTTCAGACAATCTTCGAATGCCTTGTTTCCTTGCTTGTTTGGTACGCTCAAGGAGTCAAACACACAGGCCCTGCCATTGAGGGTATATGATAAAAGCGACCCAGTGGCCACCCACGAGGCTCTGGCTGCACTATTGTAACAAAATAGAGTTTATGACGGCGAGAAGACATGATATGCTAGCGACTTAGGTGTACGTACACGTATTTGACTTACCCAAAGTGATAGGCAGCCATTATACACTCTGGCCCATCCGGCTTGATCTTCTTCATGCATTCTAGTATGTAATTTTTCAACTTAATCTTCTCGGCTTTCATATTTTCTTCATACTTCTTCTCTCGCTGTCGAACTGTCATCTCTGGATCCGTGATCTCGAAACCCTTGATGACTCTTTCAGCAATATGTGCAGGAGAGAGGTAGAGTACATGACGTGTCTTTTTATTACTTACAGTGACTGTCATGCTGCACGGACAAGTCATCGTGACATAATAAGTATAGAACTATGGAAAATACGAATGTAGTGATCTGTGGAAGTTGCATTCATCGCTTACAGTGTGAATAGGGTGATTTGAACGATGTCCAGGTCTTCTTCCCGCATCAGGTTGTACATGTCGCTAAAGTCGACGGGTAGGTGCATTTCGTTACCAGCGGGCAAGTGGAAGTACTCCGGGGGAATCTTGACGTTAAAACTTGACATCCCAGCTTTTTCAGCTTCCATGTACCATAGATGGAACCCCCTTGTATCCCACTTTTCCTCGTCGATGAGCTGGAACTTGGGAATCATGAACTTCCCGCACACATAGTGGCCAGGGCAGTCTTCGGCCTCATCCAATAGTTGACGGGTAGTTTCAGGTCTGGCAAACGATGGATAGGAATGTTAGTTGCATATATACTATAGACGTGGTATTATGCTCAATGTTACCATACCTTTCGAATGTGAGCGTGTACGGAAGCTTCTCGGTGGACGTTCTTGGATTCTTGGTGGGCGGGGGAGGACATTGGCTTGTGGTTGACGGGGGAGGTGTCTTCGTCCCTGTTTCCTTCCCCGTCGTGCCTCCCTGTTGCTCGTTCGTGCTTGGCTGGCTTGTCGTTGTCGTGTTGTCGTCCTTACCGGCCTCTGAGCTTCTTGCCTCATTGACTGGGCCAATCGGCGGACTGTTTGGAGGCGGGGGAGACACAGTGCCCATGTCCATGTCCTTTTCCTTTTCCCCCATCACCTTCTACCTTTTCCTTGTCCCCGCCTTCGCTACCGCCTTCTCCTTTGTCTTTTCCCTTGCCCTTGTCCCCGCCCTTTTCTTCGTCATCATCGTTGTCGTGATCTGGATCTTCCGGAGGACAAGATCCGGCGGTTAATGGTTGTGATGTTGGTGTCGGCGTTGGAGTTGGCGTCGGAGCAATGATCTCGATGTCCTCGCGGTTCCATAGGACTTCCAATCCAAGTGCCTGCCCTAGGTGCCTGGCCGGTTGTAGGTGGGGATGGTCCAATTCAAAATGTTCCTGGTCGAGAACGTTTCAAAACGGGCCCACGACCACATAGTCTTCAGGGATGTTGTCTTTGTTGAAGTCATGAATATCGTGAGGTGCAAGAATGCATCCCTCGACAACCACCATCTTCTTGGACCTTCCGAACGAGATGAGGAGTTGGACGTGCTGGTTTTCCTTGAAGTCCTCGTTCGGGACCCTTGGGCGATCCTCGTTCATCGGCAGTAAGGCTTTCTTCGTCGATGTGGTTGAGTAAATCCTGAAACAGCTGCACATCCACAGGGTCCTGCACCGTAGCGTCCTCAACATCTCCACCACCATCATCTGTCATATCCTGGAGTACATCCTCCACAGCGATGTGGTCACGAGCACTACTGTCACTGAAGGCAGGCGCTACTGTTGCTGATGAGACGTGCGCTCCAGGATCTTGGTTCACCGTCGTCGTCGACGTTGAGCTTACTCCAGATGCCGCCCCGACACTCGGATCGAATCTCTCGCCGTGATGAGTCCACACCGTGTAATCCTCCATGAAACCAAAACGAATCAAATGAGATTGCACTGTGCCTTCGTCTTTGAAGGCGGTCAGATTCTTGCAACGATGACATGGACATATGATTGTCGTCTGGTTCGATCTCTCACGGTCAGCTTTCGCAGCGGCAATAAACTTTCTCACTTCAACGAGATACCGCACATCAAGTACTCTATTGATCTTATACATCCATTCCGACCGGTCCATCGTACCTGCGATCCTTAATTAATTACACACATCATGAATCACAAAACAAAGATGAATTAGAAAAAATAATAATTTATTATATTTATGTTAAATCTAGGGACAGAAATAACGACGACAAATAAAATTAATGCATCCATGATGAACTTAGAGAAAGAAATATCAGTTTTCTCTCTCCTCCATGAAACTAGATCTAAAAAGAAGGCTAAAAAGAGAGGAAAAGAGAGGGGAAAGAGGGTGGAGATCATCTAGGTACCTCTTGTGGAGTACTTCTCCTCCAAATCAAACAAATAAACCTCAAAAACAAGTTATTTGGGGCAAAAATTCAGCAAAACTTCTCCCCACGTTTTTGTGTAGAGGAAGAAGATGATCAGGTTCCTTTCTGGCGGCGGCGGCTTAAATAGCCAGGAATAACCGAAGCAGGCAACGTAAACAGCCTGCTGCAGTTAATCTTACTTAACCGCAGCGGGCACATTACGTCGCCTGCTGTGGTTAATAATTAACCGCAGCGGGCAACTAAGGAAACCCGTTGCGGTTAAAGAAGATTAACCGCAACGAGCACCTTACGTTGCCCGCTGCGGTTAATTATTAACCGCAGCGGGCGTTTCGGCGGCCAGCCGCTGGAGGCCGGCCACCGAATAACCGTGGCGGGCAAAAACTGTGCCCACCACGGAGCCTATTTAGACAGCATTGCATAAGTTCTTTTTTGTTGTAGTGAAAGTACGTGTTTATACAACAAAAATATTTAGCTTAATTACTCATGTTCTAGGATGCACCCATGTGGGCATGCATGTGTCTGTGTCATCGTCGTGCCAACTCTGCATAAAAGCGAGACGCCTACCGTGGTGTGTTTTTGGATGGGAGGAGGAGGGACAGGACGGGATGGCTCCGGTAGTACGTAGTGTTGTTTGGTTGAGAGCGAGGCAGCCACGGCAACGATGTCCTAATCCTACCTATAAATATTCTCATGAGATGCGGGCTGTCCTTGTCCCTGCAAAATTGACGGACGGAGTCACCCCAAGTGGGTTGATCCGGTTTGGCGGGTGAGCAAGAAAGAGAGGAGGTGCGGCCGGATCGGAGAGGATGACGAAGGACAACAGCGCCGGGTGTGGCTGCTGTCGCGCGAGCTTCGGGAGCCTCCGTCACTTGTGAGCTCGGGGGGCTGCCGCCGTGTGTGAGCTCCGGGGAGCTGCCGCCATGTGTGAGCTCCAGGGAGACGTCAAGCGTGAGCTCACGGGGCGGCACAAAGGAGGATTGGTGGGGCGTGGCAGTGGAGAAGGAGGCATGGTGCGGCGTCAGGTAGAGGATGAGGCTCTACCTCGCCGCCGTGGGTGCTATGGTTTGGTAGCGCGGATGGAGACAAGGAGATAAAGATAGGGGAAGAAAAAGGAAAAAGAAGAAAAAAAATTGATAAATGGGTCTCATTTGTTATTGATTGATCCTATTTTTTATGTCTATGAACCAAACAGAAAATATCCCATCTGTCTTCAGCCAAACAAAAAGCAGAATCATCCCATCCTATAAACTTAAGATAGGACCATCCCGCCCCACTTTAACCTCTAACCAAATGCTACAATCACCGGTGTTAGTGTTATGAGTCTGACTATGATCTTGTGTTGTTGTTGTATATATCCTATTGACACCGTTAGAGACTTACTGTTAAAGACTTATTTGAGCAATTAACTTATAATTGTTTATCACTTGGTATAAGTACAACATCACTAACATTAAATTATAATTATTTATCTCTAAGTATAAGTAATTTTAATCTAAATCATTAGCAATTTCATTCTGCGGCAACACGAGGGGCAGTCTTCTAGTTTTTTTTCCGACTAGGGGCAGTCCTCTAGTTAATCATATCTATATTATCATACTCCCTCCGTATAGGAAAAAGAAGTCGTATTGGATAACGACACGGTCTCCAAAGTATAACTTTGACTCCTTGTTTTTATAAAAAATATTTATTGAAAAATAATATATGTATACTTTTATGAAAATATTTGTCAATACAAATCTATTCATATAGCTTTTACATTTTAAAACCCAATAACTTAAAAAGTTATTCATAATTTATATTCTCAATGTTTGATTAAAACCTTGTCCGAAACGACTTTCTTTTTTTTATACGGAGCGAGTATATAAGATGTTGAAACGGCAAAAGGACTGTACAAACCTAACTTAATGTCCATGACAAACAAGGCATAGTTAGAAAGAGACCGGCTAGGCATTACATGCTCTTTGATCCAACCTAAACCACGGATATTGTTCTAAAAAAATGCCCAAAGAGAGAAGAAAAAAACAATGATATCCCCATCAGTAGCATAGATAATATTCTCGACTGATCATTTTATTCAAAATCCAAATGATGGTCGAAGTTGATAGCACTGCGCGAGGGATCGGATGAGGCAAACGACTTCCACTTCCACCACCATGTCGTCGTTTCATGCCAAAATATCCTCGAGAACAGTGAGTATATGCGCTATCATTTTGCATTACTCAGCTCTATGATGGTCTCTCTCTCTCGCTCGTGTTGCACACACGCACTAGCTAGCACAACACACTTTCAGGTACGTCTACTATCAGGGTTGTGCGCACTTCCCTCCGTAAGGGAACAACTTTCCTGCTGCCGACGCAAATATCGGCTACCACTAAAAGCACAATTCCATTAAATCCTTGGATCTCAAGTGCTATTGAGCCTTATATATAATATAACCACTAAACTATATGCTCTTTCGCTGATCTATAATCTCTATAAAGCTAAGTCTCTCAACATGTAAGCCATCCACCTAACAAAGTTCAAATCATACCAATTTCAAAAACACAATTCTCTACGCAACAGTGTAAACCATAGCAAAGCAAAAATCAACAAAAATACGCAAAAATCAGATGACCAAAGAAGCATACCTGGAGCACACGATCCTTGCAAACGAGAAATGAAAACCAAACTTGATTTTGTGGACTAAATAAAAAAAACTAGGGATGAGAAAAGTTAGAAAAGAAAGATGGGAGAGAAAGCTCGGGTAGGAATGGAGGAGGGAAAGGAAGGAGGGGGCTGGCTGGCGCACAATATTTATTTGCATCTGTCGCGCCAGCCGCCAGGCGTGCTGGCGTGACAGACCCAATGACAGGTGGGACCAGGGCCGATGCCGCTGTCGCCATCCACGCCGTTGCGATAGGGTGGGGCCCACCAATAAAGGCGTCGTGACGTCGTCAAGGGCTGTCGCGCCGGGCCGCCACGCCAGTGCATGTGGCGTGACAGGCGGGCTCCACCACTGCGCGGTCAATACCGTCCTACCACGGTGGCGCCCTCGTCGCGCCATCCAGCCTGGCGCGACTAAGTGCCGCTCTCACGCCACCAACGCTGGCGAGAACAAAGGGGCTACCGTCCCGAAATATTTTCCAGTATCGGTTAATTTTGAAATATTAATTTTAAAAGGATTAAAAATAAAAAAAATCCGAGGAGATAAGGATAGTGAAAGAAAAAGGAAAAATAGAAAAAAAAACTGATAAATGAATCTCATCCTTCATGCATTGATCCTATTTTTTATGTCTCTAAACCAAAGAAAAAATGGTCTCATCTATCTTCAGTCAAACAGAAATAAGCAGAATCATCTCGTCCCAAAAACTTGATACGGGACCATCCCGCCTCATCTTGACCTCCAACCAAATGCTACGATCACTGATGTTAGTGTTATGTGTCTACGGTGCCAACTTAATTTCAGAATTTAAATCTGTATTTCAAAAAGTTGCCCACAATATGATTGATACACATGCAGCTGCTAGTTGTAGAGTATATAAACCCTTTTTAGTATTGTGTAGTTGCTTGCAGTTCAGGTAGCTCAATAGAGTGAAAATGATTTAAGATGTTAATCTTATCAATGTCATTTTCTTTTTTTTTTTAAAGTGGATCAGGTGGTATCTCTACTATTTGTACTTTATTAACAATAACCTGCAAGTGAAGATACATGATTAGTAACGCTTATGAACTTTCAAATGCAGACAGATAGTGCACCAAAACACAATTGCATCTAAAGCACACTACCACCTATATATAGCCTCGTCCCTCCCCTCCCTTCTCCCACACAGCCGCCTCTCCTCGCATCTCCTGGATCAGCAGGCTAGCACTAGCAGCCGGAACCCTTGCGGCCTTGCCTGCTGCGCTCTTAATTTCACAGCGATGAGGAGGCAGAGCTCGCTCGCTCGCTCATACTCCTCAGTGGCACCGGCACCAGCACCGGCACCGGCACCGCACAACGGAGGAGCGAACGGCAAGCACTTGGTTCCGCCCATGGAGGTGTCGACGGAGGCCGGGAACGCCGGTGCCGCCGAGTGGCTGGACGACGACGGCCGCCCTCGCCGCAAGGGCACGTTCTGGACGGCCAGCGCGCACATCATCACCGCCGTCATCGGCTCCGGCGTGCTCTCCCTCGCCTGGGCCATCGCGCAGCTCGGCTGGGTGGCCGGACCCGCCGCCATGCTGCTCTTCGCCTTCGTCACCTACTACACTGCCACGCTGCTCGCCGAGTGCTACCGGACGGGGGACCCGGACACGGGCAAGCGCAACTACACGTACATGGACGCCGTGCGCTCCAACCTCGGCGGCACCAAGGTCCTGCTGTGCGGCGTCATCCAGTACGCGAACCTCGTCGGCGTCGCCATCGGGTACACCATCGCGTCGTCCATCAGCATGAAGGCCATCAGGAGAGCTGGGTGCTTCCATGACAATGGGCATGCTGATCCGTGCAACAGCTCCAGCACCCCGTACATGATCCTCTTCGGTGTCGTGCAGATTCTCTTCTCCCAGATACCGGACTTCGATCAGATATCGTGGCTCTCCATTGTCGCTGCAGTCATGTCCTTCACCTATTCTTCTATCGGACTGTCCCTCGGAATCGTACAGACCGTCTGTAAGTCATCGATTCTTCAGTCGGATATTCGGATTCTCAGGGCATGTTTAGATCCCAAAAGTTTACAAGATTTCCCATCACATCGAATCTTTAGACGCATGCATGGAGTATTAAATGTAGGTAAAAAAAATAACTAATTGCACAGTTTGTTTGTAAATGTCGAGACGAATCTTTTGAGTCTAGTTGGTCCATATTTGGATAAAGTTCGTCAAATAACAACGAAAGTGTTACATGAACTTTACACCCAAAATTCTTCCAACTAAACAGACCCTTAGTTAGTTACTAGTTACTGCTCGTTCTGAATCGATGGAATGAATGAATTGTTGCAGCCAACGGTGGGTTCAAGGGCACTGTCACCAGCATCGGCTTCGGCGCCGGCGTCACCTCCACGCAGAAGATCTGGCACACCCTGCAGGCCTTCGGCGACATCGCCTTCGCCTACTCCTTCTCCAACATCCTCATCGAGATCCAAGTAAGCATGCACTGCTGTTCTGTTCTCTGCGACTCAGATTCCTCTGTTTGTAACCAAGGCTGCTGCTGCTGCTCTGTTTCTTGTTCAGGACACGATCAAGGCGCCGCCACCGTCGGAGTCGAAGGTGATGCAGAAGGCGACGCGTCTCAGCGTGGCGACGACGACCATCTTCTACATGCTGTGCGGGTGCATGGGGTACGCGGCGTTCGGCGACGACGCGCCGGACAACCTCCTGACCGGCTTCGGCTTCTACGAGCCCTTCTGGCTGCTCGACGTCGCCAACGTCGCCATCGTCGTGCACCTCGTCGGCGCCTACCAGGTGTTCTGCCAGCCCATCTTCGCCTTCGTCGAGCGCCGCGCCACCGCGGCCTGGCCGGACAGCGCCTTCATCGCACGGGAGCTCCGTGTCGGACCGTTTGCCCTCAGCCTTTTCCGCCTCACGTGGCGGTCGGCGTTCGTGTGCGTCACCACCGTCGTCGCCATGCTGCTGCCCTTCTTCGGTGACGTGGCGGGGCTCCTCGGCGCCGTCTCCTTCTGGCCGCTCACCGTCTACTTCCCCGTCGAGATGTACATCAAGCAGCGCCGCGTGCCTCGTGGCAGCGCCAGGTGGATCAGCCTCCAGACGCTCAGCGTCACATGCCTCCTCGTCTCCATCGCCGCCGCCGCTGGTTCCATCGCCGACGTCGTGGATGCGCTCAAGGTGTACCGGCCGTTCAGCGGCTGACTTGGAAGAACGTGGAGGGATCTGTGTAAAACGCAGGACCTAGCGTTATTAGTTTTTCTTAAGGATGTTTCTCATTACTCATCTGTCACAGCACAATCGCTGGACACCGAACCCCCAACAGAGCGAGGAACAGTGGCGAATCTAGACGAGATAGTTATCGGAGTCCTATATAAAAACGGTAATTCTCTTCTACATACGTCCGTCCGTCCGAACGGCGCTCCCGAACGTTTCCTTCGCGGACGGCGCTCCCGAACGTTTCCTCCGCTTCGTCCTCGCATCTAAAATTTGACGCCCTATACCCGTACTCACTTCATCGCTCACCTCCTCCCTCCCTCCCTCCTCCCTTTCCCCCTCTCGTGTCCTTCCCTTACCCTCGCTGCAACCTCCACATCCTCCTTACCATCAGGGTGGGGACGACAGCGGTGACATCCGTGAGCCCGCACACCAACTCTCCTCCCTGTTGCTCCAATCCTTGCGTGCTGCAAACTCCACGCATCTGAAGACGATGGACGACGACACGGCTCCTTCGAGGTAGGCGGGGAAGGATTCGGATCTGATGCCTCCCTCCTCATCCTCTCTTCCTCTGGATCTCTGGTCCCTTCTCCTCCTCTTCTCCCCTCTGGATCTACGATTTTTTGGGTGGCTAAGGTTCTAGCGAGTCAGTTTTTCTAGATGCTCCTCGTTGTCGCCGACGTTTCCTCTGGATCTCTGGTCTCTCCTCCTCCTTCTCTTTCTCTCCTCTGGATCTACAATTTTTGGTGGTGGCTATGGATCCGGCGAGTCAGGTTTTTTGAGATGCTCCTCGTTGTTGCAATGATTCATTTTCAATATTGCAACAGATGATGTGGTAATGTTGTAATGGTATATTTTTCTTGTTGTTACAACAAACGTTTTCGCGATGTTGCAGAAGTAGTTCTTGAGATGTTTCAATAGTTTTTTTCGTTTGTCGTAGCAGTTTCCGTCCGATGTTGTAGTAGATTTTTGTTTTTGCAACAAGTGTTTTTTATGCTGCATTAGTAGTGCTTTTGGTGTTGCAATAGCTTTCTCTTTTTTGTTGCAGCAGATTCTCTCCGTTGTTGCAGTGGATGTGTTTCGAATGTGTGCAGTAGATATTTTTGATGTTGCACTTCATATTTTTGTTTGTTCCATTAGTTATTTTTTTGATGTTTCAATAGCTTTTTTCGTTTGTTTCACCAGTTTTTTTTCCGATCATCTCATTAGGGGTGTGCTTCGATGTTACAGTAACATTTTTTCCCCTTTGTTGCAGTGAGGGGGCGGACTATGGTGCGGATGTGCTGAGGCTGGCGAGGTTGGGGCGGAGGCAGATCTGTGCGCATGTGGGAGAGAGATCTTTTCCTCTTTAGTTGGACGTGAGCGTGTGCGTTAGGGGTGAGGGGGTGTGCACGGAGGCAGTAGGAGACTAGAAGTGGGGCAGCCGATTGGATTAAGGGAACGACATCCGGACGTCCGAGCGCTAGTTGTACCGATATAAAAATAGATGAGATCATTACCAAATATTAACACTATACGGTAGATTTCTATTGAAAATTTCAAAATCCACCAGGGTCGGTGGACCCCGATGGTATACACCAGATTCGCCCTTGGTGAGGAATAAAGTCCCAAGTGGTCGAGATCCACTCAAGAGTTTACAACTGATATCATGGCAAGCAAAGCGAGGCGACCTAGCGTTATTATTAGTTGGTTCAGTTAGGCAGGATCCTGTTCTGAACAATTAGGTCTATTCCTAAAATAAGGAAAACAAAAGATAAAATCGGCAAATAATATTCCCCAACGAGAAGTGCACAAGTTCTGAGAATCAACCCCAAATAAGCAATTCACACATCAAGAAATCAAGCAAATCAAACACACACATCAGAAAGGGATTCGATTACGGATCAAACGGAGGAACACATTACTAAATATAAAAGAGAGTGAGCAATCAGATACCTCACCGGAGCTCTCTAAGGGCTTGTTTGGCTACACACAATTTGACCTCAATCCACGTCGTTTAGAAGGGATTGAGAATGAATTTAGTTCAAGTTTGTCGGTGTTTCGAAACCGGGGGGTATGACACCAACGAGTAATATGATCGCGTGCTTCTCTTCCTGGATGGTGATGCAAGAGGACACAAGATTTATCCTGGTTCGGGCAAAGAAGGCCCTACGTCCAGCGGGGGGATGTTCTTGTATTACTCGCACCTAAGTGCTTGTACAGGGGCGAATACAAGCTCGGTGAGCGTGGACCGGAGTCCGGACTCGAATGGGTATGTGCGGACTCGTGTCTTGCAACCGGCGGAATGAGAGCCCTGGTGTCCCCTTTTATAGAGCAAGGGGAGGCCAGGGTTACACAAGGGTATTACAGGTGTCGGGGCGTACTGTGCCCAATACGAAGTAGGGTAGGAACCCTGTCTTGTCGAAGACATTATAGCCGACGTGGGCATTGCTGTTGAGGTGTCCTTGGGGCGTGGCCTCCATCCCGGGCGCGGACGTGGAGGCGTGGCGAGGTGGAAGACGTACAGCACCCATCCCGGAACGTACATGACGCGGCGGGATCCCTCCGGGTCTTGGGGTACCTGTCCTCCAATGACAAGAGAGCTGTTAGGGCTCGAGTGGCGCGGAGCCGGCCTCGAGGTGGCGCCTACGGGGGGCTCGAGCCTCCGCAGGTATGGGCGA
Organism: Coix lacryma-jobi var. lacryma-jobi; assembly: GCA_009763385.1. NCBI lineage: Eukaryota > Viridiplantae > Streptophyta > Magnoliopsida > Poales > Poaceae > Coix > Coix lacryma-jobi. The sequence goes on from CM019829.1 coordinate 125,580,841, forward strand.
GTCCCGGAACGCCTGGGCGTACAGCGGGATCCCAGGCCTCGAGAGGTGGCTCGAGGGTGCTACAGTGCGGGGTATGGCCGAACAGTGCTGTACTGGCGCCCTTTAGCCCATGCATATGGTGAAAACGAGGTTTGACTCTGGCTCCGGTCACTGTGGCACATGCTGTGTACCAGAGGATGTGACCGGAGTTGGTGAATGCATTGAATGCGTGGTATGGGGCTAGCTGCCGGTGTCCGTGCCGCTCGAGGGAGGCGTGAAGCGTCTCGAGGGATGGGCTGCTGTGCCAGAGGGGCTCGAGGTCCCCGCGTGGGGTCTCGAGGTGTAGTGGAGCGCTCGCCCGAGGCCTGACGCGGAGGGCTCGGGCGAGACGGAGAACGAGCTTTCGCCCGAGGCCTGGCTTGGAGGGCTCGGGCGAGACGGAAGACGAGCGTTCGCCCGAGGCCTGGCTTGGGGGGCTCGGGCGAGACGGAAGACGAGCGTTCGCCCGAGGCCTGGCTTGGAGGGCTCGGGCGAGACGGAAGACGAGCGTTCGCCCGAGGCCTGGCTTGGGGGGCTCGGGCGAGACGGAAGACGAGCGTTCGCCCGAGGCCTGGCTTGGAGGGCTCGGGCGAGACGGAGAGCGAGCGTTCGCCCGAGGCCTGGCTCGGGGGGCTCGGGCGAGACGGAGAACGAGTGCTCGCCCGAGACCTGGCTCGGGGGGCTCGGGCGAGACGGAGAACGAGTGCTCGCCCGAGACCTGGCTCGGAGGGCTCGGGCGAGACGCCTGGTGGGCCAGGCAGGTCTCTTATTCATTTTGCATTGATTGGGGGTACCCCTTTTGCGGACCCCCGACAGTAGCCCCCGAGCCCTTGGTCGAGTGCTTGCATTCGAGCAGGGGCTGCCGACTGGGATCTCGATGGTTAGCTAACTGGTCTCGAGGGTTTTGTCGATTTGATTCTGTGGGTGTCGTGCGAGCGACACCCGCGGGTGTAGCCCCCGAGGCCACGGGGGAGTGGTTAGAACTCCCTCGTGGGCTTTTTGCGAGCGTGAGTGTTAGTTGCGATTTTTAGGTTCGGGGGTGTCGAGCCCCCAAGTTTTTTAGACCCTCTTTCGTCGAGGGGTGCCAGGCTGAACCGACCGGCCGGCTCTTCGAGCCGTCCGGCACGCCGGTTGCCCTGGCTTGTCATCCCGCGAGTCCTTTCGATTGGATGCGAGGGGGGATGCCTCGTAGTACCACGAGCGGGCGAGTATCGAGGTTCCCGGTGAGCTGGTAACGGGGAATCCAAGTGAGAGCTCGTGCCCCGTTTGATAGGGGTCGACTGTGGCCCGGAGGCGGTCTCATAAAGCATGGGTGCTCAGTCTGCAGGAGTGCCGGGTCCATTTGATAGGACCCGGTGGCTCGATGCCTCCCTCCGAGGGGATCTCACTGCATGTCAAGCTCCCCGCCTTGGATACACGTGAGGGGCCTCGAGGGCTTGGCCCTCGAGTGATGCCACGAATGGCGCCCCTTGGTGTCCCTGACTCGGGTGCTCGAAGCCGGCTGTCGAACCCTCTTCGAGGGCCAGCCTTCGCTGCTTCGAGACTTAGGGCCGGGGCCCGTTCTTACCTTCTGCCCGTGGGCGCACCTTTTTAGGCGGAAATCATCAGGGAGCGGAGATCGTGGCGCCGTGTGTTCCTGTCAACAGGCTCGAGATGCGGTTTGGTTGTCACATTAAATGTTTGCGGTTACCTTTCCTTTGTCGTGGGAGACTCCGTCCGAGGCTTGGCTTCGGAGGGCTCGGGCGAGACGGAGAACGAGCGTTCGTCCGAGGCCTGGCCTTGAGGGCTCGGGCGAGACGGAGGACGAGCGTTCGCCCGAGGCCTGAAAATCTCATGTTCACACAAAGAAAAGAGATTAGTCATAACTGTCCGAGTTTTTAGACCCTCTTTCGTCGAGGGGTGCCAGGCTGAACCGACTGGCCGGCTCCTCGAGCTGTCCGACATGCCGATTGCCCTGGCTTGTCATCCCGCGAGTTCTTTCGATCGGATGCGAGGGGGGATGCCTCGTACTACCCCGAGTGGGCGAGTATCGAGGTTCCCGGTGAGCTGGTAACGGGGAATCCAAGTGAGAGCTCATGCCCCGTTCGATAGGGGTCGACTGTGGCCCGGAGGCGGTCTCATAAAGCATGGGTGCTCAGTCTGCAGGAGTGCCGGGTCCATTCGATAGGACCCGGTGGCTCGATGCCTCCCTCCGAGGGGATCTCACTGCATGTCAAGCTCCCCGCCTTGGATACACGTGAGGGGCCTCGAGGGCTTGGCCCTCGAGTGATGCCGCGAATGGCGCCCCTTGGTGTCCCTGACTCGGGTGCTCGAAGCCGGCTGTCGAACCCTCTTCGAGGGCCAGCCTTTGCTGCTTCGAGACTTAGGGCCGGAGCCCATTCTTACTTTCTGCCCATTGGGCGCGCCTTTTTAGGCAGAAACCATCAGGGAATGGAGATTGTGGTGCCAGGGCGACGGACAGGAAGTCAGAGCGGCGGCCGCGGAGGGCCCCGGTAGTTGCCGTGTGTACCTGTCAACCGGCTCGAAACGCGGTTAGATAGGCACATTAAAGGTATGCGGTTACCTACTCACCGTCGCGAGAGACAACGCCGGTTTGTCGATGAGGCCGTGCTGCCTGCTGATACGGACGGTGGTGTAGGTGGCCCTCCTTCTCCTGGCTCAGACGTCGAGGCTGAGCTCGCGGCAGAAGACCTTGAGGAGGAGTACCAAACCGAGGCTTTCGACGTGCGTATACAAAGCAACAAAATGAACGAGGCCTCGAGGCCTTTAGGGGTAGGAGTGACGTAGCTGAGATATGTTCCACGTGCTCGCCAGGATCCTTCCTTGACCGTTGCAGGGCTCGCAGACAGTCGAGGGAGGGCGTCCTCCAGTCGAGGTGCAGCGCTGAAGGCCGAGTCTCCGCGTCAGGCTCGAGGGGTGGCACCGAAGGTCGAGGCCCAAGTCCGACTCGAGGGGTGGCGTCGAGGGGCCGTTCGAGTCTCCGTGCCCGGCTCGAGGGTTGGCGTCGAAGGGCCAGCCCCTGGGCCGATTTTGACGGACGACTCGAAAATGTCCCTCGAGAAGACATCTGGTGGGACGGTGCCGTGCGTGGGTGCCAACTTAGCCAGCTCGTCTGCGGCGGGCGCCCATGAGCACTTCTTCATCGTCGTCGTCGTCATCGGCATCGCGCTTTGCCCTCTGACCTTTGCCTTTGTCCGTGGAGCGGCCAAAGAAGGCTCCCACCGCCTCGTCGCCTGAGGCGAAGCTGGCGACACGATCCATCAGATCCTCGACTGTCCTGGGACGGTAGCGCCCTAGCTCGTGGAGTAGCTCTTGGCATGTCGTGCCTGCAACGTTGTAGATCCCAGGGGTTGCCTGGGCGCACGCAAGTCCCCTTGAAATTCCCGTCGAAGACCCTGACTAGGTCGGCCCAGTCATGGATCCGATCCGGCGGGAGTCCCTCGAGCCACCGGCGGGCGGTGTCCGAGAGGTAAAGCGGGAGTTGGCGTATGATCACACGGTCGTCGCTCTTTGCTCCGCCCAGTTGGCAGCCTAGGCGGAAGTCGGAGAGCCACAGCTTGGGCTCGACCTCCCCGTCATACTTCACGATGTTGGTCGGTGGTCGAAAGCGGTCGGGGAGGGTCGAGCTGCGGATGGCCCGGCTGAAGACCCTGGGGCCCGGGGGCTCGAGGGTTTGCCGGCTGTCGGCGACCCGCTCCTGGGCTGGCCTGGCTCGAGGGGTGGCCTACTGGTGAACGGACATCTCGCGTTCGTTGCGGGGCGTGTCTGCTGGCTTCCCCGAGGCTACCCCGCGTCGGCGCGAGGCCGAGCTCTCGGCCATCTGCACAGCGGCTGTCTCGAGGAGGCCCTTCATTTCCCCGAGCATGCTTCTGGCGTCGGGGTTGGAGATGGCGGGCAGATCGCGGAGCAGCATTGCGGCCGCCACCACGTTCTGCCCGGCTCGTGGGAAGCACACCTCGGGACGCACCGGTGCCCCATCCTCGAGGATCTGCCGGCGGACCTCTCGAGCTTGGCCTCGAGCTCTGGCGCCTCGAGGCTGGGCTGGTTCCTGCATAAGAGTTTTTTCGAGCTGCAGCAGGCGTTGCCGTTCCTCCTCGGCCTTGGCGATCGCTTCCCTCAGCTGCGCGAGCTGCGCCACCCGGTCGTCGTTGCGGTGAGGTGGTGCACCCGAGGCCGGGGGTTCGTCCCTCCCCAGAGCGCATGATCCTTCTGCCACAGCCACGTTTCCGGGCTCTTCGAGGTTGAGCGTCGGCCTTGCGTCGTCGTCGCCGTCGTCCTCGGCATCGCTCACGACCCCCTCGAGCTGGAAGCACTCCCTGGTGGGATCCCAGAGGTCAGGGTCATGGTAGTCGTACTCGTCGGAGTCAGAGTCGTTGACGTCGCGCCGCCCTGGCTCGTGCTGGGACCGCAGCTCGCGGCACCATTCTCCGACGGTAGCTCGCCGGGGTGGCTCGACGACTTGTGTGAAGCCGCGGTCGACGTGCGCGGGGTAGATGATCTCCAGGTCAGCGATGGCTCGTAGAAGCACGCCCGGACGCTCCTCCCGGCCCGCCACCGCCCGGTCATGATGGCGCTCGTCGAGGTGGTGGGCGTAGACAGCTGCGGAGTTGTTGAGGCCGAATGGGAACCGCTGGCGCCGAGCGCGGTGCAACCCGTGCGGGAGGAAGCCAGGTGGTGTCGACGGAGCGCGGCTCGGGGGCCTCTGGCCAGGCTCCCGGTCCGCGCATGACGAACACGAACTCGCTGGGGGAGTGCGCGCGCGCCCTGGAAGTCTCCGGCTGCGCGCCGGGCAGGTTTCTCCTTGGGGACATTACGCCGGTCGCGGGGGAGCGGGCGTACGCCGCGGGCACCGCCTGTGCCTGGCGACGATGGGGACGACGACGCCGCTCGCGAGGTGGCGACGCGCGGTGGTGCGGGCGAAGCGCCACGCCCCCGTGCGGGGTGGCGTGCCACGCCCTCCGCTCGGGCCCTCCATGGAGAGCAGGGTCAGCTCGTTGCCGTTGCCGGTGGCCAGGAACTCGAGGCTCCCGAACCAGACGACGGCAGTAGCCGAGAACGAAGGAGGGGATGAAGCCATCCAGGAAACAACGAGAAATCGGCTCGGACACGCGAAGGCCCCTATCTGGCGCGCCAACTGTCGGTGTTTCGAAACCGGGGGTATGACACCAACGAGTAATATGATCGCGTGCTTCTCTTCCTGGATGGTGATGCAAGAGGACACAAGATTTATCCTGGTTCGGGCAAAGAAGGCCCTACGTCCAGCGGGGGGATGTTCTTGTATTACTCGCACCTAAGTGCTTGTACAGGGGCGAATACAAGCTCGGTGAGCGTGGACCGGAGTCCAGACTCGAATGGGTATGTGTGGACTCGTGTCTTGTAACCGACAGAATGAGGGCCCTGGTGTCCCCTTTTATAGAGCAAGGGGAGGCCAGGGTTACACAAGGGTATTACAGGTGTCGGGGCGTACTGTGCCCAATACGAAGTAGGGTAGGAACCCTGTCTTGTCGAAGACATTGTAGCCGACGTGGGCGTTGCTATTGAGGCGTCCTTGGGGCGTGGCCTCCATCCCGGGCGCGGACGTGGAGGCGTGGCGAGGTGGAAGCCGTATAGCACCCATCCCGGAACGTACAGGACGCGGCGGGATCCCTCCGGGTCTTAGGGTACCTGTCCTCCAATGACAAGAGAGCTGTTAGGGCTCGAGTGGCGCAGAGCCGGCCTCGAGGTGGCGCCTACGGGGGGCTCGAGCCTCCGCAGGTATGGGCGAGTCCCGGAACGCCTGGGCGTACAACGGGATCCCAGGCCTCGAGAGGTGGCTCGAGGGTGCTACAGTGCGGGGTATGGCCGAACAGTGCTGTACTGGCGCCCTTTAGCCCATGCATATGGTGAAAACGAGGTTTGACTGGCTCCGGTCACTGTGGCACATGCTGTGTACCAGAGGATGTGACCGGAGTTGGTGAATGCATTGAATGCGTGGTATGGGGCTAGCTGCCGGTGTCCGTGCCGCTCGAGGGAGGCGTGAAGCGTCTCGAGGGATGGGCTGCTGTGCCAGAGGGGCTCGAGGTCCCCGCGTGGGGTCTCGAGGTGTAGTGGAGCGCTCGCCCGAGGCCTGACGCGGAGGGCTCGGGCGAGACGGAGAACGAGCGTTCGCCCGAGGCCTGGCTTGGAGGGCTCGGGCGAGACGGAAGACGAGCGTTCGCCCGAGGCCTGGCTTGGGGGGCTCGGGCGAGACGGAAGCCGAGCGTTCGCCCGAGGCCTGGCTTGGAGGGCTCGGGCGAGACGGAGAGCGAGCGTTCGCCCGAGGCCTGGCTCGGGGGGCTCGGGCGAGACGAAGAATGAGTGCTCGCCCGAGACCTGGCTCGGGGGGCTCGGGCGAGACGGAGAACGAGTGCTCGCCCGAGACCTGGCTCGGAGGGCTCGGGCGAGACGCCTGGTGGGCCAGGCAGGTCTCTTATTCGTTTTGCATTGATTGGGGGTACCCCTTTTGCGGACCCCCGACAAAGTTCCACTCTAATCTACGGTTGGGTTGGATTTGTGTGCAACTAAACAAGACCAAGATAGCTCCAATCAGTCTGGTTGGCTGATGGTTTCTGGGGTTCAAAAAACATTGTTTCACCTGATTGATTTATATAAAAGAAAAATATTGTTCCACGGCTGAAAAGTAAACCTGATAAACCATTTGGTAGCGTTGGATTGATCATAAGCAATTAGATGTTTGTGTTAGAATTGATCTCCTCCAATCTGACCCAACGATCAGACTGGGCCTTAATCCAACGCCCTGATCGGGGGCGTCTAGCCCAATAGGTGCCTGGTGGGCCCCTGTCACACAACACCGTATATAGAGAGAGGTGGGGGTTAGTGGCACAAACGACGAGGTTCGCCTTGACCCTGTTTCCCCACCTAAACCCTAATCCGATCTAGAGTGAGGTGCTGCCAGTGACGGGAAGTGCCACCAGCAGCTCCACCGGCGCCGCCACCGGTGTCACCACTGCATCCTCGACGTCCGGGGCACCGAGGAGCCGCGCAGGAAGTTCACCAACGCGCTCTGGACCGGCGTCAGGACGCCACCATCACGGATCTACGTCATCCCAGGTTGTAAGTCATCAGTTTTCCCCACCTAGATCTACCCTAGTCGATCTGTGCATTTAACAATGGTATCAGAGCCAGGTTGTTCTAGCGAGTAGATCTATGGTTTTGGGGAATAAGAGATTCAACCATGTCCGAACTCGGTTCGGTAGAAACCCTAACCCTAAGACACAGGACGGACGGTGAGCCTCTACCGAGGGTAGGCTCTCGCCGCTGTCTCTGCCGCCGCCGTCCATCGACGCGTGGGGGAAGGCCGGCTGAGCAGTCCGCTCGCCGGAAGAGATAGAGAGAAAAAAAGAGGGGAAAGTGCTCGATCCGAAATCACCCAAAACCCTAACCATAGTTGGAAGACGAGGGGGGGGGGGTGAGAGCTCAACCTACCTTGGTCTTGTTTATGCCTCAGCCGCCGCCGTCGCGCTGCTCTCAAGAAAGATGGGAAGGGAGGCGTATCTGGTCGGTGGGTGCCGGCGGGCACGGAGGGCATGACAGGCGCCGACGGCCATGGCGGCCGCCGCCACTGCTCGGTGCGGTTCTGAAGAGAAAGAAGGATAAAGGGAGAATGAGGTTAGGGTTTTGCGGGGGAGAGCAGCCGCCGGCCGGTTTTGATCCAGCGCAAAGTAAGGTTGGCCGCTCGATCAAAATGGACGGCTCAGATCGCGTCGGCGCCAATGGGCCTCTTTGAGCCCAAGCGGGCAAGTGAAATTCCGGCCCAGGCCCAGGTTGCGGCCTGGGTGCGGAGGGGAAAGAGCGCGCGTGCGCAGCGAGCCGAGTGGGCCACGCTGGGCTGCGCCGCAAGTGGGCCTTCCAGCCAATTCACAGTAAAGGAGGAAATTTTGTTTTATTATTTCTAGAAGCAAATTTTGAATGGATTTTGATCAAATTTTGATACAAATTTCTGTGCATTTGTATCCAACAATATATTTTACTCAGAAAATTGAAAAGTTATTGAGGTGCTCTCCGGAAAAATGGTACAAAGAGAATGAAATTTTTTTCCACTGCGTATTTAAAGTGTGTATTTCAGATTATTATAATGTTGTTATTATTCTGACCAACGTTGATTAATAGCAATATTATGATAATATTCTGAAAGAGTAATTTCACGTTTTCCGCTGCAAAGTTGACATTGATTATCTTCTAATTAAATTGGAACCAACTGGAAAATTTAATTAGAGGAATAGTAACATGTTTAAATTGAATTATGATATTGTTATTTTCTGACCAACGTTGATGATAACAATATTGTAATTTTATTTATGAGTTTAAATTTGAAGTTTGATTCTCTGGTAAATTTTGCGTCAACGTGACGAATTTTTTCCAGAGACTATAAGAATCAAGAAATGTCTCTGATAAAGTGAAAAGTATTCCGCTGCAATGATGATGATTACCATTAAGTTAACTGAGATTGCATATGTTAATTCTAATTTCTACCCAATGGTGATGTGGAATTAATGTAAAAGGATAGTGTTTTATTCTATTTCTGCCCAACGGTGATATAGAATAGAACTGCAAGTTATAAAGTTTAATGTGCATGTTTTAACCAGACCAACATAGGGTTATTTTCATGCTCATTGTTGTTAATTATTGTTGATCAATGTTTTCAGAAAAGATCTTCATGCTTTCATTCTTGGAGGCAGAAAAGAAAAGAGTTGGGTACTTGTGAGTCAAAAGATGGAAAGTGAAAGTTTTTGCATAAAGAGATGGTGTTCTCTTTAGAGAATGGCTTGAAAAGGAAAATAATTCAGGGACATTGATCCAAAGTAAGATTTTAGTACATGAAATGTGTTTTATGTACTCTCTATGAAGAAGAATTTGTTTAAGGTTCAGTCATTATGACAAGTTGTAATAAGAAATATGCATATTTAATTTGACCAATGTTGGATTAAATGTGTATGTTACAGAATATTCAGATTTATTTCTGAATTTAATGATGGAATGTGAAAGCCAATTCTGGCTTTAATGTCCCTAATGGGAAATTATCCTGCATGGCAGGAAAAAGTTTGTGATGGCTCATGTGCCTAAAGTATATCCCAGAGTGGGAGAAAGAATGAAAAAAAATTTGGGTAGCTTTTATGCTATCACAGTGTTGACCATGACATGGTCATGGGCTAAGGCCGTAAGGGGAGCAATCCCAGATAAAGAAAGCATGCAAGCATGACTTGTAAAAGTAAAGTTAAGTAAGGACCTTGTTAAGTTCTTAAAGTGGAATGAGGAAAGTATACTCCCATAAGAATCAAAAGATGACTTTGTTTGCATGACATGGTCATGTGAATAAAGCAAATTATAGGTGTCTCCTCGTTCACAAAAGTTCAGAATAGTTTCGAAATTATGGCAGCAAAGTTTATGCCATATTTCGAGGGGGAGAATGGTGAGATACTTACACTAAGAAAGATAAAGATTAAAAGAGATACTCTCCATTTCCCTGTGCCTCAAAATGCAATGCATGATATGCATTAAGGCAAGAGTGTGATCTATAAAAGATGAATGTGGCCGTTGAGGGAGTACAACGATCATAATAACGATACCCCTAAGCAAAGAAAGAAATAGCTAGAAAAGTAGCTAAATTCCTATACCTTTATGGTTCTAATAGGAGAATAGCATAGTGAGCCAGTATTTGTACTGGACGAGCGGTGCTTAAGGCACCATATGACTTTTAACAAATTAAACCCAAATAAGAAATTTGAGGAAGCACCATCTTTACAGAAAGATGGGATAATCTGGGGGAGCATGGTATGTAGAGATCTAAGACTTGAAGAGAAGTGGGATTGCATGCCCACTCCAATGACTCAAGTACAATCATACCTGTTGATGTTGTATGGCCTATACAACACCTATTGTTAGCTCTTCTAGAAAGATGAATAATGTAAACAAGGATCTTGTAATACAAGAGCCTAAAGTATCAATTGCCTCCTGGCAATGAAAGAGCAACAACAACCCATGTAAAAGAGTGCCATTTTGGACCTGTTGACACCAGAATTTGGCAAAGTACTAGCTGAGACTATCAAAAGCCAATCACAGAGAATTAAAAGCAAAGCAGCAGTCCAGGGTGTGCACAAAGCTGTACGAGCATCAGACATTATGCATCTACTAGCTTCGAGGAGGTGATGACATCAAGTTTTACACTAAGGAGATGAGGCCAGCATGCACCTATGGTAATTAGAAAAACAAAGTTGTCGTATCCGAAGAGGAGGTCCAGGTTGATCACGTATTGAACTTTTCACGGACGTGTCGGAGGAAGCTTCATTGACCAGGACTCTACAGATGGAAAGTTAGAGTCTATGTATCTTAATGTTTCCTTTTATTTAGATATATCTTGTTAGGCAAGAACTGTTAGGACTCTTATTCGCCCAGGGTATAAATATAAACCCTCGGCCATTGTAAATATACATCCAATCAATTAAAACAATCCTTCGGCCACCGGCCAAAACCCTAGGAGTAGGAGTAGAGTAGATCTCGACGAGGCTTCCAGTAAGCAGGGCCGCATCGGGTCGACCGACCTCCAGTTTACTTGTGAGTATTGTCATGGCTTGTGTTTACGTTTAATGAGGCTGCATCGGGTCGACCGACCTCTCGTTATGCTTAGATATAAGCTAGTTATCGGTTTGAATTGTCATGTGTAAGGCTGTATTGCTTCAATCTCGTACATGTGATGCTTCAAGCTAGTTATCGGCTTTATTAAATTGGCGATCTAATGAATTCATTAAGTTATCGATATTGTTCTGTTTACCTTGCATATTATTTAAACAATATCCTGCCCAATCGAGATTGATGAACCAGATTAAGCTTAAAATCCATATAGATCTTTTGTTCACACCTAATTTGGCATGTTTCAATCCATTACGAGAACAGTCGATCTATTCAAATGATATCTGGTTTGTCGATCCCGATTGTTACATGCGGTGCGTTCAAGACTTCAATTGTTATAGCTGATTCTAAGGTTGATTTAGATCTATTTAGTGTTACTGAAAACCATCAGTAATATTAGATCAGGTTTGCTTTGATCTTAAGATCGACTATAATGAAAGAATGAACTTGTTCGTGCTTCGTGGATCCTGTATCGGCTAATTAGCTGATCCAGTTAAGCTTTCACGAATAGCAATTGCATGAACTTCTCAAAAAGCAAGGGTCAATCTAGTATGATGTGTTATTTTCATTGAAGCCCGCCGACCTTCTAGACTAGGTTGAGATGAATCTAATACATCATTACGAAGGAGCTTTAGTTAAGACCGCCGGCCTTCTAGACCAGTCTTAATTGGGTTTTGAATATCCAATGCTTTAGTAGGATTTACATGTACGAGCTATATCTTCTTTGCAACAACATCTTACCCAATCAAGACTGACAAACTAGCTCAAGCCTAAAAGCTATTTAGTTTGGCTATCTAAAGGCTTCACACGCTTATATCAAAGGAAAATAGCCGATCTAAGCTTCTTATCGAATATTTTATCAATCTTGATTGTTACATGTTATGCGCTCGAGATATCTGTTTAAGTTATGGTTTAATCTAAGAACAAGTATATCTGGATTGCCATGCTCACTGCTGTTTTTTCTGAACCACGCTGATATGCATGCTAGATTAGATTTGTTTGATCATAGATTAAACCGTGGTCTCAACGGATAGATCTTGTTCGCGTTTCATGGACCCTGTATCAGCTAAAATAGCTGATCCAGTTATGCTTTCTTCATAATGTATGCTTTTAAGTGACATAAAAACCAATGGATCTGCTCGTTCGGACATAATTTAACTTGACCATCATTATGGCTGCATGGAGACACCTCACTATTAACGAATAGAACTGTCTATGCAATTAGTCGATCTATTGGATTTTGTGCTGTTTAAACGTATACTTAGATCTTTACTTATTCATATGTTTAAGCTTATCGGTTGTTCTTGTTCTAAATGCTTTCTTTACGTATAGAATAGCCATTTTGCTTATAATATTGTCAATGCTTTACCTTTCTCTTGGGAGTTGACTTTGTAGCCAATATCCTACAAAAGTGGCTATATCAGAGTCGTATAATCTGGAACTGTCTGGCATCAAACCGACATGTTCCATGATTTAGCATTGTTTTCTTTTCTCCTTGTCAATTACAGGTCAAATTGACTGGCACGCCTTGGACTCGGTTTCATCAAGACCAGCTTCTTCCTTAGAGGTTCAGGAGATCAGGACCCTTGCTCCAGACGGTCTCTGAGGGCCTCGTGGGGTGCTTGACGCTTGAAGATACAATTTTTAGCATCAACACAATTTTGGCACGCCCGGTGGGACCTGACAGATTCATTCATGATTCCACAACAATTTGACAACAACTCCATCATTGGAGTTACCATAGAGGATCTTTCTGATAAGCAAAAGGAACTGATCAAAAATAGAATTAAAGATTTCACTACAAAGTGTTTGATGTCCTTCAGCAAAACTCATGACATTGTGATCCAGAAGACGATGCTTCCAAGAGTACCGTTGCATGGACAAGCAGATCATGTTCCTGAAGCTGAGAGAAGAGTGTTGGAGGAAGTTGTGCACAAGATCATTAATGAAGTTATCAATAATCACAATGATGTGCTTGCAAGAACAATAGACAACACTCTGAAGATTGTTTTGGCTGGGTTTCCGCATCAACAACAAGGCCTTGTATACTTTAACCAGCCAAAGACAAACGATGGAGAGCGTATTAATGGAGATGGAAGTGAGGCTAATTCATCACAACAACCGTCAGGTGGAAGTGGGAATAATCTCAATACTACTGGAATTATTCCAATGTCGGCTCAGAAAATAGTTTCATCTCCTCCAAGATTCACCAGAGGGGTGGACTGTCACCTTGATTCAAGTGATCAAACTCAGATCAATGCCAACTATGCATCTGGTTTTACACCTGTTACAGCTTACCAAGCTTGGGGCGCCTAATTCAACTGCCAATTGTAATGCTAATAATAATGACTAGATAGCGTTCAAGATAGCTGATATACTGGAGAAACAGTTCGGTCTTAAGAAAAGTCAGACCAAGACGTACAATCTACCATATCCAGAGTGGTACAATAGAGTGGCATTGCCACCTTATTGGAAGATTCCTGTTTTTTCCAAATTCACCGGGTCTAACAACATCAGCACGATGGAGCACATAGGTAGGTATTTAACTCAGTTGGGAGATGCTGCTACTGAAGAAGTCCATAGGATTAGATTCTTTTCTTTGTCATTATCCGGTCCAGCATTCACCTGGTATTCATCATTGCCCAAAGATTCTGTTCAATGCTGGGAGTATCTGGAGGGGAAATTCCATGCACAATTTTACAATGACAGTAGTGAGAAGGATCTTGTTGATTTGGTTAGCATTGTGAGATTGGCTGTTCAAGGGATGCAACCATACCTGAAGGAAAAGCTAGTTGGGGCTCAAATTGAAAATCTTGGAGTCCTAGCACAGAGGGTGTCTTTGCTGCCTGATCATACACAACAAACTCAGCGCAAAGATAACCGATTTCGGAAGGGTGTTAACATAGCCGATTGTTATGATTCGGCTCTTCAGTATAAGTATGAAGATGATGCAGAGATTAATACCATTAAGTGGAACTAGGGTAATAAGCATGTGGTCATCAATCATCCATGGGGCAAGGCCCAAGATAACTTTGATTTTGACACTTCCAAAGTAGATGAGATCTTCGACTATTTGTTGAGCAAGGGTCATATCAAGTTATTGCACAAGGAATTGCTCAGTCCTGAGGAAAGGAGGGGTAAGAAGTTCTGTAGAATGCATAATTCAGTTACCCACTCTACTAGTAAATGCATGGTTTTCAAGAGTCAACTCCAAAAAGCCATTAAATTTGAGAAATAGGCTTTCGAGAAGGCTGGGAAGATGAGAATAGAAACAGATCCTTTCCCTGTTGCTATGGCTGGAATAGTGGTGCCTAAGGGCAAAGTGAAAATTCTTACTTCTACAAAGGCCAGGGAAGAGGAGTTGATTGATTCTGAGCTGCAAATGAATACCTAAGAGTACCGGGAAATTAAGGAGATGCAAGGGAAGCGCAAGAGTCGGTTAAATCAAGCTAGGTCGTCCAGGATGGGTGAAGGACGTCCTCGTATTACTTCTCAGATTTTTCTGAATAAATGGCAAAGGGAGAAGGAGAAGAACCACAGGAGGTGGATGGAAGAGGAAGAACATCGGAAGATGCTTGAAGAAGAAAGTGAGCAATATTGGGAGTATAAGCAGTCGAGAGACAACCGCCGATCTGTATATGAAAGATTAAGGTTTGAAAGAACAGATCGGCGTATAAAAAATATAAACGTCCATAAATCGGCTAAGAGTAAGAGTAGCTGATCAGAGCCATGAGCATGCTTGGCAAGAAGGATAGCGGTGTCCAGATGGTCTGACCAGAAGCCAGAAGCGTCGGGGTTCAGAGGTTGAAGAACAATGAGATTCAGAGGAAGAAACCCAAAGTCTGGCAGGTGAAACAGACAACCGATAAGAGAGAACCATCAGCTAATGTGTCTACTTTATTTATGTTGCCTACTGAGTTCAGACCCATTGACCAACAAGAAGAGACAAAGGATGAGGAAGTAGTAGCTCAGTGGATCTATCAAGCAGAAGGAGCTACATTTCAAAAGCCTGAAAAACATTCCCACTTAAAGGCTTTATACTTAAAAGGATTTGTTGATGGGGGACCTCTGAGCAGAATGCTAGTTGATGGAGGTGCAGCTATCAATGACATATGCTTCATTCAGAAAACTCGGAAAGACCGCAGAGGACCTAAGTCAGACTGACATGAGGATAACAGACTTTGCTGGGAATGTATCGGCTACTAAGGGTGCCTTATGTGTTGAGTTAACGGTTGGCAGCAAGAGCTTACCTACCACCTTCTTTGAAGTCGATACAAAGTGTTCGCACAGTGTGCTTTTGGGAAGAGATTGAATCCATGCTAATTGTTGTGTTCCATCTACCATGCATCAAAATATGATATAGTGGATCGGAGACACCGAGGTGATACCAGCTGATTCGACTGTGCATGAAGGAGGTTTCATCAAGATGTTTGATGATGACCAACAGCCGATCCAAGCAGTCGTCTTTTAAAAAAAATATTTGATGGAATATTCAGTCAATGAGGATGAAGGCAAGATGGGTAAAGGCTTTACATCGGCCGATGAAGTAGAAGTTGTTGATATTTAAGCCAAGGCCAATGTATAAGTTGGGTTCTGAGTTTAAACATGAATTCATTTCTGTTATAACATGTTGAGCTAGCCAATAGCCGATACTAAGGTATCGCCTTTAGAATAAAAATAGCCAATAAAACATGGGGGTCAGCTCCTAATCAATGCACAACGAATGAGCTGCTAATGATTATTGACGAAAAGAGACTATCAGCCGAAAATTGTTATTAGCGCACAAACAATCGGCTCCGACTATTAAAAGGCCACCACCACTTAGGCTACATAAGTGACAACCGGAGATGCCATGGGCTGCCAAAGGTCGCCAAGGTCATGGAGCATGCTGGAATGACCAAGTTCAGAATGGGGAGCGTGCTTTCGATTGAGAGGTACATGTCCCTCTATGCTTGGTGCATATATTCTTTATTCCTTGCTTTTTTCCTACCACTTGTGAACAATATATCATAAGGAAAGCATGTCGTCTAAGAAGTTGATGAGTGTGATATGGTATGATGAAAGGAACCTTACTTCTTTTTGCAAAGTACTTGGGATTTTTTTTATAAAAACTTAAAATCAATAGCTTGTCTCCTCAATGATGTTGAATTTCCTACCAGAGCCATATACATACTTTTAGGATGCAAACCGTCCACATATGCTACTTGCTTTTGTGTTGAGTTTTGTCAAACTATTGTGACCCTTGTTGAGAGATTTATCATACTTCTAAGATCAAGATCACATACACTCACCTATTAAATGCTAACTCTTACATTAAGGGTTACACAAGGCATATTTTTTTCCATCCACTAAAATGCTCCAGCTTGTATCTTGATTCTCTTTAAAAATTATATGCCAAAGAGAGTGTGGGCTATATTAAAAAAAAAGAAAAAAGGAAGCATGCCAAAGAGCATGATAAAAGAGAGGGAAAACAATGGGTACTCCGATACCCGCCAAAAAGAGAGAAAACAATGGGTACTTAGATACCCGCCAGTGAGAATAAAATAACCTATACTCTCAAAAGCATTTTAAGAGAAACAGAGGGTCACGATCAAAGGAGTACAAAAAGAAAATATATATATATATATATATATTCCATACACATGCACATCTTGATCTAAGAGTATGACACTTCTCTTCGTGGATCCGGGGTTTGACTTTACGATATATGCAAGGTGAGTATGCGACATATTCCTACCTGAACTCTACATAGGCTTTTGGAAGTAGGATGAAAAAGATGGAACATTGTCTCGATGAGGGACTATACACATTGAGCGATCTGAGAGAATCATTTGAGGAGCAAAACTATGTTTTCAGTTTAAAAATCCTTCAAAAACCCCAAATTTTCTGAGCTGAAGAAGTAAGGATGATTGGATTCTAATCTGTTATATTCCTCGACCACCCAAGATGATGTGATAGACGCTTCAAAGTTCACATGTGAAGGTAAGGCTGAGAATAAGGTAATATTGCTGCCGGTGAAATTACTGGGTTTCTTAGGAGAAGAGGATCGGCTAAAAGTTATTATCAATATTGAAAGCCGATGCGGATTTTTCAAGAGAAGCCAATAGGAGCCGTCAAATATTGTGATCAGATGTCATCAGGAAAAGAGGACCATCGGAATAAAATAATTCGAAGCATGAAGAATTCATACTCCGAACTCGGGGGGCCTGTGTTGACACCAGAATTTGGCAAAGTACTAGCTGAGACTATCAAAAGCCAATCACAGAGAATTAAAAGCAAAGCAGCAGTCCAGGGTGTGCACAAAGCTGTACGAGCATCAGACATTATGCATCTACTAGCTTCGAGGAGGTGATGACATCAAGTTTTACACTAAGGAGATGAGGCCAGCATGCACCTATGGTAATTAGAAAAACAAAGTTGTCGTATCCGAAGAGGAGGTCCAGGTTGATCACGTATTGAACTTTTCACGGACGTGTCGGAGGAAGCTTCATTGACCAGGACTCTACAGATGGAAAGTTAGAGTCTATGTATCTTAATGTTTCCTTTTATTTAGATATATCTTGTTAGGCAAGAACTGTTAGGACTCTTATTCGCCCAGGGTATAAATATAAACCCTCGGCCATTGTAAATATACATCCAATCAATTAAAACAATCCTTCGGCCACCGGCCAAAACCCTAGGAGTAGGAGTAGAGTAGATCTCGACGAGGCTTCCAGTAAGCAGGGCCGCATCGGGTCGACCGACCTCCAGTTTACTTGTGAGTATTGTCATGGCTTGTGTTTACGTTTAATGAGGCTGCATCGGGTCGACCGACCTCTCGTTATGCTTAGATATAAGCTAGTTATCGGTTTGAATTGTCATGTGTAAGGCTGTATTGCTTCAATCTCGTACATGTGATGCTTCAAGCTAGTTATCGGCTTTATTAAATTGGCGATCTAATGAATTCATTAAGTTATCGATATTGTTCTGTTTACCTTGCATATTATTTAAACAATATCCTGCCCAATCGAGATTGATGAACCAGATTAAGCTTAAAATCCATATAGATCTTTTGTTCACACCTAATTTGGCATGTTTCAATCCATTACGAGAACAGTCGATCTATTCAAATGATATCTGGTTTGTCGATCCCGATTGTTACATGCGGTGCGTTCAAGACTTCAATTGTTATAGCTGATTCTAAGGTTGATTTAGATCTATTTAGTGTTACTGAAAACCATCAGTAATATTAGATCAGGTTTGCTTTGATCTTAAGATCGACTATAATGAAAGAATGAACTTGTTCGTGCTTCGTGGATCCTGTATCGGCTAATTAGCTGATCCAGTTAAGCTTTCACGAATAGCAATTGCATGTACTTCTCAAAAAGCAAGGGACAATCTAGTATGATGTGTTATTTTCATTGAAGCCCGCCGGCCTTCTAGACCAGGTTGAGATGAATCTAATACATCATTACGAAGGAGCTTTAGTTAAGACCGCTGGCCTTCTAGACTAGTCTTAATTGGGTTTTGAATATCCAATGCTTTAGTAGGATTTACATGTACGAGCTATATCTTCTTTTCAACAACATCTTACCCAATCAAGACTGACAAACTAGCTCAAGCCTAAAAGCTATTTAGTTCGGCTATCTAAAAGCTTCACACGCTTATATCAAAGGAAAACAGCCGATCTAAGCTTCTTATCGACTATTTTGTCAATCTTGATTGTTACATGTTATGCGCTCGAGATATCTGTTTAAGTTATGGTTTAATCTAAGAACAAGTAGATCTGGTTTGCCATGCTCACTGCTGTTTTTTCAAACCACGCTGATATGCATGCTAGATTAGATTTGCTTGATCATAGATTAAACCGTGGTCTCAACGGATAGATCTTATTCGCGTTTCATGGACCCTGTATCGGCTAAAATAGCTGATCCAATTATGCTTCCTTCATAATGTATGCTTTTAAGTGACATAAAAACCAATGGATCTGCTCGTTGCATCGGACGTAATTTAACTTGACCATCATTATGGCTGCATGAAGACACCCCACTATTAACGAATAGAACTGTCTATGCAATTAGTCGATCTATTGGATTTTGTGCTGTTTAAACGTATACTTAGATCTTTACTTATTCATATGTTTAAGCTTATCGGTTGTTCTTGTTTTAAATGCTTTCTTTACATATAGAATAGCCATTTTGCTTATAATATTGTCAATGCTTTACCTTTCTCTTGGGAGTTGACTTTGTAGCCAATATCCTACAAAAGTGGCTATATCAGAGTCGTATAATCTGGAACTGTCTGGCATCAAACCGACATGTTCCATGATTTAGCATTGTTTTCTTTTCTCCTTGTCAATTACAGGTCAAATTGACTGGCACGCCTTGGAGTCGGTTTCATCAAGACCAGCTTCTTCCTTGGAGGTTTAGGAGATCAGGACCCTTGCTCCAGACGGTCTCTGAGGGCCTCGTGGTGTGCTTGACGCTTGAAGATACGATTTTTAGCGTCAACATGACCTAAAAGGTCTCAAAGAATAAATGATGAGAAGTTATTCCTAAAAGAGCCAAAACAGTAGACTGTAATGGGTTTACAAGATGCAATGTGGCTCCGGAGGGAACATAGAAACATTATGGTGAAAGGATTCACACAAAAGAAAGAAAACACTTTAACTAGTGTTAATGGCACATAATGTTTAGAGTTACATCAGGTAGATGATGGGGATTTGCACGAAAAGTTTCCATGTTGATTTTGTCATGGAAGAAATGAATATAAAGGATGTCCCCTGAAGAAACGATTTAAGGATTAGAGCAAGTCTCTATAAAGTTGTATTTTAAAGATGAAGAATCAATTAAAAGTTTTGGGTTTTAAAGAGAATGAACAGGGCAATGGCATTGTGCAAAGTTCAAGAATAGGAAATTTATTTTCCTAAACTTGTATGTGGATGACACCTTGCTTGCTGGCAATGGTGTTAATCTACTATTGGAAAAGTAGTCATTGCCCTAAATTACATAAGATTGATCTTGGTAAATTGTCATTCGTCTAGGAATTGAAACTTACCGGGATAAAAGAAAGGGGTATTAGAACTGTCTCAAGTGTATACTTTAGAAGATTCTAAAGAAATAAAGTATCTATGTGTGTAAACATACGTCTGTTCCTATGGTCAAGGGTAATAGTTTTGAGAACTTTCAGTGTTCCAAGAATAGATATGAGAATTGATAAAATGGACGTCCTATATGCTTCGGCTGTTGGAAGCTTAATGAGTGCACAAGTATTTACCCTGACATGGTTCATGTTTTTGGGATTTTGGCAGATGTCCAATCCAGATATAGATCACTGGAATGGAAGTGTTGCAATTGTGCAAAGTTTTATATGCCTCATGACGAGTATAAGACAACAAGTACTCTCAAATGGTTGTGAGTACAACTGATATGTTTGAGCGAGATGCGTAGTGAAATCCACATTAGTAACTAACACTCGTAGTTGGAGTTTTATTATGAAAAAGCTCCAAAGAAATAGTTATGTGTCATTGATGATGCATACCTATGATATAGCTTATTATGAGGCATAAAGGACAGGCGAAATAGTTAAGAAACCTATACCCAGAGTTCATAATGGTAAACAACAACAATAACCATTTAAGAAGTTTACTCCTAAGACAACGGGTCAAGTGTGCTGCCAAGCACATCGACATTGGGTTGTACGTTGTGAAGGAGAAAGTCCAGAATTATACCTTTAGATGTGAAAATATTACGGATCCGTTTTTCAAAGGCTTTCCGCCCAGTGTGTTTAGAGAATACACAGTCGACATGGGTTTTATGGTAAGACCTATGATTTCTGGACAATAAAGGGCCCCAAGGTTAAATGATCTGTTTTATAACACAGAAGTGGATTGTAGCTGTTAAATCTATCGGCGATTGACCGTGATGATGGAGCATGCTCTATGCACTAATCTGTAATGGAATGTAACAGAAATAAAGAAGATTGGAATTTGAATTTGAATAAGAAGTTAAAGTATAAGATGAGATCAAGGGGGAGAATGTTAGAATTGATCATCCAACGCCCTGATCGGGGGCGTCCAGCCCAATAGGTGGTTGGTGGGCCCCTGTCATGCAGCACCATATATAGAGAGGTGGGGGTTAGTGGCACAAACGACGAGGTTCGCCGTGACCCTGTTTCCACACCTAAACCCTAATCCGATCTAGAGGGAGGTGCTGCCAGTGACGGGAAGTGCCACCAGCAGCTCCACCGGCGCCGCCACCGGTGTCACCACTGCATCCTCGATGTCCGGGGCGCCGAGGAGCCGTGCAGGAACTTCACCAACGCGCTCTGGACCGGCGTCAGGACGCCACCATCACGTATCTACGTCATCCCAGGTTGTAAGTCATCAGTTTTCCCCACCTGGATCTACCCTGGTCGATCCGTGAATTTAACAGTTTGGTTATGTCCTAAATTGCACTGTACAAAGTGTAGAGGTTCTGCGGCTGTGCTTTACGATTCAGAGAAAGTTAGTCCATGGGAGGTTTGTCTTGTGGCTCGATCATTGGCAAGGACTGACCTGTAGCAGCCACAAATATTGCCCAAAGGAAGCCTCCCGGACGTGTAGCAGCAAGGATAAATGGAGAGAGGCATATCCCAGGACATCTTAAGAAATATAAACAACTCTACAACAGACTACTGATCAGTCAACTGCTGCAACACTAAGAAGGGATACCCAAACCTCTCATTTAGGCCATCCGAAATGGTGGTCAAATAGCTAGCTAGGAGAAATTCTTTTGGTTCTCAATAGCAATTTACAAATAGCTAGCGAGATGACGTATAAAAATAATAAAAGAGTAGCACTCTTATTGGTTATCGAGGAGAGAGATCAAATAGCTAGCTAAATAGCTAGCTATTTGATCTCTCTCCTTTAGCCAATAAGAGTGCTACTTTTATAAGTTGCCTCATCAAAATAGTATTTATTTATATGTCACATCTAGCCAGCTATTTGTAAGTTACCATTGAGAGCCAATAGCATTCTTCCTAGAGACCAAATAGCTAGCGATTTGAACACCATTACGGACGCCCTTAGGCACGGTTCATGATTAAGCTAGCCCTAATAGCTAACTCAACAAACCAAGGTATGATTAGCACTAGTTCATTGTTCTCGTGTCCTAGTTCTAGACCTATGATCCTGTGAATTTAACAATGGCACCAGAGCCTGTGTAAGCTCTAGTTAGGATCAATAATTCTCTTGTTTATACTAGCTAGTTCATGTTATGAAGCACATTAGTGCCTACCTTTGGATTTTAGTAGTGTGCCACAACATCCGACATGAGGGAATTTGAAAGAAATGACACCAATCCCTTCAACTTCCCAAGATCCCAAACCCTAGACCGAAAGTCCCCCAAAATTTCCCAATGTTAGCCAAACCCAAGACTAAAGGATGACAGCAGACTATACCTTTGCACGTGTCGTCATCCATGCAGTTTTGTGGCTCGCCATCTTCACCACAAGCATGTGCCTGTCGGCTCCTCGTGCGCGCTTTAGTCATCAACAAGGCTAGCCACCTCATGGCACTAGTGTAGTCGCCATGGATCACCGCTGTGCATAGGGTTGGCATGCGGTCAACGCCACCATAAGGGTTGCACCTGGGGGTGTCCGCGCCTCTATCTCATAGTTTTTTTGTGACTTGGTTGCTTTTTATCGATCTTAGCCAGCTGAGGCCTCAAACATCACCAGATCACTTACACATACCGGAGTTACATGCCACTTCTCCAGACAATGTGTACAAGTGACCTGCTTAGCTAAAACATGAGCTACCTTACTACAATTTCTACTAATATAAGAAAAGAAAAAACTCTGAAAAACATATGGCTAGGATTATTGAAGGACCAAAAATGGCGATAAGAGGGGGTGAATGAGAGCCGCATATTTCTTTTCAAAAATATTTGACAGTTGTCCCAATTCCACAACCCCAAGAGTAAAGATCACAAGCCGTGATGTCCATAACTCAAAAGATTAGGTGGATGTTCCCTAGGAACACATTGAGACACCACACGCGCAACCAACCAAGCACACCACCAAAACCGGAGCTCCAAAAAGCTAGGAAGCGCTGAACTCCTATGGAGAAGAAGCTAGTGCCCAACCAAAAATACTTGAGCCAACTAGTGACAAAAGTACTTTAGAAGTTCCTCATAAAAAACGCAACAAATGGAACTCAAATCGGAGGTCAAACGCAAAAACTACGGACGAAACAATGCGAAAACAACACTGACTGGACGATGACACTGCATAAGTATTGCATCATCCGGTTAACGTACTGTAGCAATCACTGCAGGACAGATGCACTGTAGCAGCTACTGAAGCATACGGGGCACTGTTACTGTAGCGATTACTATAGCACCGAACACATGAACAGTAAAAGTGGCGCGTCTGGTCGTATTGTAGCGTCGGGCTCGGTTTCTGTTGCTGTAGCAAGACTGTAGCAGTTACTGCAGCACCGGATGAACGGTAGCAGTTTACTGTAGCAGCATCCGTTCAGCCCGAAAACGGCCCCGATTCAAATACCAAATCGACCCAAAACTCAGTCGAATCAACTCCAAACTTCACCAAATTTTGCACAGATGATCACAACTATGTTGGTGAGCTATCTCTAAGAGATCATGGCTCGAACCCAACTAGAAATTTGTGAATCGCGGATCTTATGTAAAAGGGAAAAGTTTAGAATCGAAAATGAAATCCTCCTGATCTATGTGCTCGTGAGAAATTAGATGAATTCGTTCGGTGGAAAGATGCCTCTCACGATGTTGCACAAGATGGTTCAAACGGATTTTTAATCCATCCCTTGAAACAAAAAAACTTGCGAAAGAACAAAAGGGAGGAAATGAAGAACACGAAGAACAAAACGTGAACTCGATGATTTCAGCAAAATCCCCAACGAGGAGACAAGGAGATTACAGACTATTCTGGAATCAATGTACATAGAGAAAAGATTGTCGTCTCTGCGGATCTTAATAGTAGCTACAAAGAGAGAGAGCCTAACAGATGGAAGTCTGGCTAGAAAGTAACAACTGAAGAGATAAAGTGAACAAGGGGTGTCATTCCTTATTTATAGCCTATTACACAATACCCCTTTTACCCCTAGATACATACAACAAACTAACTAGCCCTAGGGGGATTCTAGTCCAACTCTGTCAGAATCTCCATCGACGGTCACGCGCCTTCCTCATCGGTCGCTTCGCCGCAACGCAAGCTCCTAGAATCCGCCACGTGTCGTCCCGACGACCACCGCACATTCTCACCGCTAGCTTCGCCATGATGCAAGCATCGTGGTGCCGTCACGTGTCGTCTTGTTCTGCATGAGAACCTCCGTCAAGTTTTGAGGCCCAAACCGACAAACTCGCCATCCTGAGTTTTGAGGCTCAAACTTAGAAACCGTCGCCGGTGGTTTTTTGAGGCTCTACCACCAAACCCCCGCCGTAGACGGAGCGTGGGTCTCACACCCCGTTGCCAACACCGATGTCGACGCATGTCCAGGCTCCGCCAAGCATGACGCCTTCGCCTTCCTCCCTGACTCGACCGACGACACTTGCATCTCCCATGTAAGCTCGTGTTCAGCCTCCGCCAAGTGCCACGACGCCATCACCTTCTGTCTTGAATCGACCGATGCTGCCGACATCCTCATGTACTCTTGCTTGTTGCCGCTAGGTGCCAGCTATCGCAACTGGTCCTCCGGCCTCCTGGTCCCTCAGTCAAAGCCTCATGTCTGCCCTTCGCCACTCCCGGTGCATCGGTACGACACGTCTCTACTTGACATTCACCTCGCCATCGACCAATACCTTCGAGGTCCACACCTGCACACCAACACAGCCAAGACACATGTCGTGCACTCACGCCAACACGTGAGCCTGTTGACCAATTACTCATCGTAAGGACAAACCACAAGGGCATATATCAACCTTGTGTTTGCAATTATCAATCTCTTCAAGCATTGGACGAATGATAGATCGCCAGGTCTCCTTACTTCTCCAAAGCTCAACTAGCTCAAGACAATCAGTTTCCATCTGAACACAAGGATACCCAGCAGTCACTGACTCACCACCAACCAGACATCATTCGTACAAGCCATGGCTTCCATTGTACAAACATCAAAGATCTGCTCATACCGGCCACTTGGCATGTGCCTCCCTGACTGCCACAGATTGATCACGGAGGACGCATGTCATCGCTCTGTTCTTCCTTTCCTGATGATAGGCTGCATCTGTGTTCGCCTTAACCCATCCAGGTTTTGGTGTATGCCATCTCAGTTTGGGGTCCTGGACACTTCGCTGCACAGTCGAATGATGCAACTGCCACAAGTCATGTATTGTATCCCTTGCCCATAATGCAGCTTTGTAAACATTCATCATCAACTGCCCATGGCGTTTTCTATTTTTCATAGTCCAGAGCGCCCACATGGTGCAGAGAATCATCAGCGCTAGTTCCTTCTTAGCACAAAGCCCCGTGAGAAGGTCCGATGCCCAGGTGACAGGATGGAGCACTGGGAGTTTCATTTCACTTAACATTATTAATTGAAACAAAAAATCCTAACTTTAGGCAGTACCCTCAGTTTCCATAGCTTCTTCTTTTGACTCACATCCGACAAGCTCTACTGCTGCTCCCATAATGCATCCACTCTCTTGCTATAGAGAAGCTTGCAAGACAATTTCATAGTGTACACCCCAAATTTCTCTGGATCTCATGGCCAAAAATCATGTTCGTCTCAACCTAGAGGTAGCTGAAGAATGGCCTCTATGTCGATTGGACGATTGGGACGAAGCTGCTCCGGATCAGTTCCTGATTTCATTCTCCACTCGCAGTTAAAAGGTCAGACACCCGGCCAATCTGTTGTTCCTCCCTAGGTGATCAGATGCAAGCAAAGTGGTTAGCAACCCATCTGTCCCCCCAAATCTCCATTGTCTCCACATTCACAATCCTTCTAATCAGTCTCCATCGAAGAACCTCTTGACTAGCAAGGATGGTTCACCATGTACTGCTACATGTCTCTTCCTAGTAGCTCTCATAAAATCGGAATCATAGAAATATCTTTCTTTAATCACTCATGCATAGAGAGACTGGGGATGTTCAATTAGTCTCCAGTCCTGTTTGCTGAGCATGGCCAACTTAAAACACCATAGATCACGAAAACCGATACCTCCCTTG
Source organism: Coix lacryma-jobi var. lacryma-jobi (assembly GCA_009763385.1). NCBI lineage: Eukaryota > Viridiplantae > Streptophyta > Magnoliopsida > Poales > Poaceae > Coix > Coix lacryma-jobi. Next base: position 125,606,683 of record CM019829.1, read on the forward strand.
CACATCGGTTGAGTTAATTGTTCCCACCTCATCCAGTTATATTGACCAATTTTTCAAGGCGGTAAGGCAAGGTGAGGCAACTCACTATCGCCTTACAATTAAGCGAGTAAGGCGTAAGGCGAGGTGACACCTTAACATCTTAAGAAAAATTTAAAACAGCAGCTCAGAGCAGTAGATGGTGAAGAGAAGAAAAAGGAAAAATGAAAAAGAAAGGAGGAGTAAGAAGTGGTTTGGCCCAGTCCGTCAGGCAACCCATGTACCTCTCACCCGCCAAGCGTGTCTTCACCTCTCTCTCTGCTCCCTAAATCCCTTCGGACTCTAGTGCCACTGCAACTCGTGACTTCCACCTCCGACCTTTGTCCCTCTCTCTGTCTCTTCCCTCCCTCTCTCTTCCGTATGCGGGTGCGGCTGCATGGATTCTTGAGAGGAAAGAGGATGCAGCTGCATGGCTTGGCCGCAAGCGACCGAGCGGCAACTTCCACCGTAGCGGGGGTGAAGGCAGCAATGCGGATGAGCTGTGACTTCCTCTTCCTCTCCCGCTCTCCTATTCACTGGGGGTCTTTCTTTCATGCGCTCAACTCTCTCTTTCATTTTTTTCATGTCGATTTCTCGTGTTTTCTCACTGCCCAAAGCAGAAGATTTCTTGTATGGCATGATTTGGATGTCAAAGCAATGTTTTTTTTGGATGCTTCGGCTGTAAGGCGGACACCACACGAAGTTAAGGCGAGTCTCTGCTAAGGCGTTGTGCGTGCAGTGCCTTGGCGCTTAAGCAACGCCTTGAAAACATTGATGTCGACTATCTACTGAATGGTCCCACCAATAATTTGCAATCACATATTTGTTCTTCTTGCACATGTTGATGGGCAGCAAAAAACAACTCATTGAGTATGTCAGTACAACTTGTGCCACTTATTCGAGAACAACTTGTCTACCGGGACAACTCGTCTATCTTCCACACTAGCTCTCAATCCGTCCTCTCACATGTGAAGGTAAGAATTCAAACACACCGCTCAAGTTTCTTCCAACTTTGGTCGATAATCCTAGATATTTTTATGCTAGCACCTCTTTCTGGATATGAGCCCTTGAGACACTTCAGTTTTCATGACATCAATACTATTTTGACTGAAAAAGATTGCCAACTTATCCTGTTAAACATTTGGCTAGAGCCTCCGTTGTATCTTTCCAAGATCTCGAATAATCGATCAACCCCTCTTCATGAAGCTTGCGTGAAAATGCAATTGTCCGCAAAGAGAAGATGTGAGATCCAGGGGGAGTGAACTCCGACTTTGACACCATGGATATGTGCATTGAGCCAAAAGATTTCAACGAGTAAGATAAACCCTCCAAGCAAAGAAGGAACATATAGAGTGAAATAGGGTCACCCTTCCTAATTCCACGCGTTGGCCTGAACTCGTTTGAAACCACACCATTAACTTTATAGAAAAGAAACTAAAGTGACACATTTCATGATCATGGTAACAAAATCTTTATGAAAACCAAGCCCTAGCATAATCCCCTATAGATAGGCCCATTCCACGCGATCATAGGCTTTAGCCATGTCAAGCTTAACCGTACAGGCCCCTGATTTTCATTTCTTCCTTTTCAAGTAGTGTATGCACTCGTATGCAGTGAGCACATTATTAATGATCAACCTGCTAGGAATAAAAGCACTTTGTTCTTCTAAAATAATTAATCTAGAAAGACCCTCAATCTCATAGCAATCACCTTTGAACAGATCTTGTACAACACATTGCACAGTGATATAGGCCTAAAATCCTTCATCTCCTAAGGATTCCTTGTCTTTGGGATCAAAACAATTGTACTAAGATTAAAATCATCCCACATGACCCCATCCATTCAAGAAGTCTAGAACTACCACTATTATCTCTGGTCCTAACAAGTCCCAATGTAGTTGATAGAAACCACCCCCATCAAAAATAGTGCTCTCTCCACCTCCTTGCCCAAGAATGTCTAGACTAATTGTTCATTCATCTCATCAGTGACTTTGCAAGGAACATGCTCTAGGATCAATGTCGTACCCGATTTTAAGAACAAAATCGAATAACATCTATATGTGTGCCCATGAGTTGTTCAAGTGTTGGCACTTGGTTTGCAGCTCCTCGGCCACGGCCTCTGCCACCTCTGCCTCCTCCTCTAGCAGCCATCTGTTTCCAACACAAAGGTGAGGTTTAGAGATCTTTCCAACATAAATTTTTCTTATATATAATAGAGATATGAAATCTGAAAATTCTGGGCGAGTTCCATGAACAGCAGTGCACTAAAACAGCAATATCTTGAGTTCCAGAAATCCAAATCAGGCGTTCTTTATACGGATGGAAAGCTTATGAAAATTTCTATAACTTTTATTTTAACGACTTTCCCAGATTCGGAGGTTAAAATAACGTAAAACAGCATTATATTATTTCTGTCCAGAGTTTCTGTCAGCACCAGAACTTCGAAAACAAACTGTTATATCTCCCAAACGACAACAGATAAAAAGGTGGTTCCAGCGGCATTTGATTGATTCTTCAGTCTAGTTATACCCAGAAAATTTTCATGATCATTGCACAAACAGATTTTGAGATAAACCGGAAAGATCATAGGCTGCTCCAGACACTACTAGAGAACAGGCCTTTGGACGATCTATCAATTGAGCTATAGTCTCGGCCAAAAATTGTCCCCGGGGCTAAAGACCTTTAGTCCCGGTTGGTAACACCAACCGAGACTAAAGGTGAATCTTTAGCCCCGGTTGGTGTTACCAACCCGGACTAAAGGTCCTGAACCTTTAGTCCCGGTTGGTAATACCAACCGAGGCTAAAGGGTGAACCTTTAGCCCCGGTTGGTGTTACCAACCGGGACTAAAGGTGCTTTTAGCCCCGGTTGGTGTTACCAACCGAGGCTAAAGGTGCTTCCCGAGTGGATTCAAAAGAAAAACGTACATAACTACATCACGTGGGTTGTGTAGCTCAGTTGGTAAGCGTGTCTGAGGCAAGAGGTGCTGAGTTCGAATCTCACAAATACACATTTATTTTTTATCGTGAGAGGCTTTAGCCCCGGTGGAAAGCACCCGGGACTAAAGACTGAGACCTTTAGTCCCGGAGTGCTAGCCCCGGTTGCAAAACCGGGGCTAAAGCCCCTTCTCCACCAGGGTTAAAGGCCCTTTCTCCAGTAGTGAGAAAACAGCACACATAGAGACTAGATAAATGCAACCCAGCTATATGATTTATAACCAATCTTTAAGCATTAAACTAAAGGATTTTGTGGACATTCCCACATCATCCCAGCAGTCATAACAAAACTCCAAATCACTGAATGATCATAAACACAATTCAACTAAGCAAATAAGGTTCACACGCACACAAACTGACTCAACTAGACACGACTTGCGCTGCTAGCGTCTTTTATTACATAAAAGGGATCCTAACTCCTATGGAAGTGGCTCTTGGGGTAGCTTCTCATAGATTCTTGGCTTCTTGAGGAGTTCTCCATAATCGTCGATCTGCTTCTGCAGGCGCTTGCAAACCCCTTCTTGCCTCATCAGTTCTCTCTCAAGTTGCTCATTACGAATCATGAGCTCATGAGAAAAACGAGTCATAACTGTAGCAGTGGGGTTCAAACCTTCGGGCTTCAACATCTCCCAACCACGCTCCGGATGGTAGCAAGGTAGGAACCTGTACACATCATCCCACATATCCGAATAACGACGGTTGCGAAGGCACATATATGCCAGGAAAGCTGCTCCGTCCATGCTGTCCTCCATGCGATCACGGCTAACTTCGTAGCGATAGAACGAGTCTTCAACCCGTCCTTGGTGACCCTCCGTCCAGGCAAGGATGCTCACAGTAGTCTTCCAGAACTCACCCTCTAGAGGGTGCGAGGTCTTCTCGCAGAGATACCTCACAGTTGGCTTCAAGTCGCTATAGTAAGCATGCATCAATCCCATCAGCTGTTTATGCTGATAAGATCCTTCGTTATCCTCCTTGGTGATATACTCCGTACTCCATCCCATATGAGCTGGAGGTGGAACGGCTTCAACTGGAAGTGGTGCAGTCACTGTGCGTGATGCTTGTTCAGATTGAGCGTCGATGACATGATTCTCCCCAACTTGCTCCTCCTGAAGGTATGCTCTCCCAGCTTCATCTACCACCACGACAACCTCGTCCTTCAACACCAGCTTCCTGCGGGGGCACTTTCCTCCAGTACTCATGCGGGCAGTTCTACGGATGGGACGGATAGGAGGCATCTACAGAAGTAAACCAAAAATAAGTCAGAATAGAATCAATGAGTTTTACAATGGAATAAAGCTTGAGAAGCATAAAAATTTCACAATTATCAAGGCCAAGATGTTAAGCATGAACAAGAGAGCAAAAGAAACTAAAATCGACCGTTGCTAACTAGATTTTGCGTCCTACAGTCAACATGGCTCTGATACCAATTTGTCGTACCCGATTTTAAGAACAAAATCGAATAACATCTATATGTGTGCCCAAGATTCAATCTCACACATATAGCAACAAATTATGAGGAAGTACCAAATCCAGTGCTTTATTACATCATGAATAATAATCCATTACACAAATAAATAGATAACAAGTCTCGATATAGCGGAAAAGTAAACTCTAAGCTTCAACGAAGACTCCATAACTCCACAGGGAAGGTTGACTGGTTGACAGCAAATCTAGTAATCCTCAGGAAAATCCTCATATCCATTGTAGTCTGTACCCATCCGGGATTTTTATCTAAAGAAAATGAAAGTAGAACAAGCGTAAGTACATCTCGTACTCAGCAAGAATAATATGGGGTTCATGATGGCTCAAAAAGGCTAGACACGGTTAACTGCATAGCTTTTAGTTGGTCATCTTTTAGCATTTGAGTAGCAACAGCATCATAGCCCAAATTAACAAATGATCGATGAAACATAATTAAAGTACAGCAAGAACAGTAAACATTAAATAAACAAGTTAATAATTAAGTTATTCCATAAGGAGCCCAGACCACTCATGTCCGCGAGAGGTGGCAGAGGCCGTGGCCGAAGAGCTGCAAACCAAGTGCCAACACTTGAACAACTCATGGGCATGCAGACTCAGTTGATGGAGACAATGATGCAACACATCCACAACCAACCAGTTGGAGGGGCGCCTGCACCGCGGGACAAGCGCGGTGAAGTTCTGAGAGGTCACCCCCCAGTTTTCTCACATGCCGCTGATCCACTAGAAGCGGATGACTGGCTACGAGCAGTGGAGAGACAGCTGAACATCGCCCAGTGCAATGATATGGAAAAAGTGTTGTATGGTTCGGGTCAACTCCAGGGACCAGCCCAAGACTGGTGGGAAACTTATCAGTATGGACGTGCAGCCAATGCTCCTGCTGTTACTTGACAGGAATTTAAAGACAAGTTCAGAGCATACCATATTCCAGCTGGACTGATAGAACTGAAGCAGGAAGAGTTTAGAGCCTTGAGGCAGGGTTCTATGTCAGTTACCGAGTACTGCGACAAGTTTGCGCAGCTCTCACGCTATGCTCCCACCGAGGTGGCTGATGATGATAACAAGCAGCGTCTTTTCCGCAAGGGACTACATGATGGCCTTCAGCTACAACTTCTTTCCAATGTATATCCAGACTTCCAGACCTTGGTGAATCGGGCTATCGTGATTGATAACAAGCGAAGGGAGATGGATGCCAAGAGGAAGAGGCTCCAAGGACCATCTTCTGGCAGTAGCTCTCGTCAGTGTACCGCTCCTCCACAAGGCTATCAGCAGAGGTACCAAGGCTCTTCAAATCAAGGGAACCGTGGCCAGTTTCCATAGCGCAATCAGTTTCCCCAGCGTCCGCAGAATCAGTAGTCAGTCGGGCAGCAGGCACCCCGTCAGGGAAATCCAAACAACACCCCCACAAAGGCACCTGACGCTCCCAATAAGTGTTTCCGTTGTGGGAAAGAGGGCCACCTGTCTTACAACTGTCCTGAGAAACAGAATCAACAGGCACCGCAGAACCAGAACAGCCACCAGAAGGGGTCGTCTCAGAAGCCAGCACACTACGGAAGGGTAAACCATGTGACTGCAGATACCGCACAGGAGGCACCAGAGGTTATGCTTGGTACGTTTACAGTCAACTCTCTATCAGCAACAGTTTTATTTGATTCTGGCGCTTCGCATTCCTTCATTTCGCAAAGTTTTGTTAGAATGCATAGCATATCACTTATATCACTCAAGAACCCAATATTAGTCAGTTCACCGGGTGGGGGAATGCAAGCTACGTTACATAGCCCTTCAGTTAAGCTCTCTTTAAGGGGGGTAGAGTTTTCTGTAGATCCTATAGTGCTGAGAACAGCTGGGATTGATCTTATCTTGGGTATGGATTGGATGAAACAACACAAGGCAGTGATTCAGTGTCAAGAGAAGGTGGTAGTTTTGACAACACCAAAGGGAGACCGAATTAGTGTTGAGGTTGCAGTGCAAGAACCGCAGATGGCCACCGTGAATCAGCTCAGTAATGAAGCCAGGCGAGAGGATTCCATTGTAGAAGAATTTCCGGACGTGTTCCCTGATGATTTGCCAGGTATGCCACCCGACCGTGATGTTGAATTTATTATTGAGTTGTTACCTGGAACTGCACCTATAGCACAAAGACCATATAGAATGGGAATAGATGAATTAAAAGAACTTAAGAAACAACTAAAAGAACTGCAAGAAAAGGGTTTTATTCGTCCTAGTTCATCGCCGTGGAGGTCACCTGTTATATTTGTTGATAAGAAAGATGGTGGTCAAAGGATGTGTGTGGATTACCGGTCACTAACACTACTGCACAAAGCTTAACCGCAGCGGGCAACAGCGTCCGCTGCGGTGCTAAGGCCACGGTTAATCGTGGCCATTACCGCAGCGGGCGCTGTTGCCCGCTGCGGTAAAAGCCTTAACCGCAGCGGGCAACATAAGGTGCCCGCTGCGGTTAATAGCATTTACCGCAGCGGACAACCTTAACCGCCCGCTGCGGTAAATTATTAACCGAAGCGGTCGCTTTAGGTTGCCCGCTGCAGTAGTTGCTTTTAACCGTAGCGGGCAGCTTATGTTGCCCACCAAGGTTATTAATTTTGGATTAAAAAAATAAATAATGCAGCCAGCAGAAACAGCAGAAACAACAGGATTGCAGTTTTCAAATAATTCCAGAATTCCAGATTTCTAATAGATAAATATATATATGCACATATAAACCATCTGGACATAACATACAAAGTGACTTAGTTGTTTATTGTCATCATATACACATTGACGTAGTTGATTTCAAATTCAAATTACAATTCATATTTCAACTTGATGAGCATAATCTGTCGGACGAAGCATTGTGTTCCATTTGCGGAGCTTCTCGTATTGGGGTAGCAACGCCAGCTCGGATTCGTTGTCAAAGAACGTTTCTCCTTCGAGAATGCATTTCTCCATTACAAACTTGCATATGTCCGCCTTGACTTGTTTAAAGCACATCTTGCGGCTCTGCTGCTCTCCCCAATACTTGACACCTTCCTTGAGCTTCTTCCAGCTATTGGTGTACTCCTTGCTTTCCCTTAGAAACTCGCATGTGTACAAGCCACATGTCTTCGATCCTAGTGGCTGTTTGGCGCACTGCACGATTAATACACAAGCATTAGAACCCATATATATGTATGAAACATGAATTGAACCTTTGAAATACTTACCGGGAAATCTCGTCGGATTTTGAGGTGGTACCTATGCTTGTCCTTGAACTTTTGAGTTCTTCGGTCCCAGAATCCGGGCACCTTTTGGTATTCCTTATAAGCGCTGTACGAAATATAATAGTTTTAGCCACAATTTAAAAACGTATGGTAACCGTAACTGATGAAAAAGATGGATGACTTACTTTTTCAGACAATCTTCGAATGCCTTGTACCCTTGCTTGTTTGGTACGCTCAAGGAGTCAAACCCACAGGCCCTGCCATTTTGAGGGTATATGATAAAAGCGACCCAGTGGCCACCCACGAGGCCCTGGCTGCACCATTGCAACAAAATAGTGTTTATGATGACTAGAAGGCATGATATGCTAGCGACTTAGGTGTACGTACATGTATTTGACTTACCCAAAATGATAGGCAGCCATTATACACTCTGGCCCATCCGGCTTGATCTTCTTCATGCATTCTAGTATGTAATTTTTCAACTTAGTCTTCTCGGCTTTCATATTTTCTTCATATTTCTTCTCTCGCTGTCGAACTGTCATCTCCGGATCAGTGATCTCGAAACCCTTGATGACTCTTTCGGCAATATGTGCAGGAGAGAGGTAGAGTACATGACGTGTCTTTTTATTGCTTACAGTGACCGTCATGCTGCACGGATAAGTCATCGTGACATAATAAGTATAGAACCATGGAAAATACGAATGTATTGATCTGTGGAAGTTGCATTCATCGCTTACAGTGTGAATAGGGTGATTTGAATGATGTCCAGGTCTTCTTCCCGCATCAGGTTGTACATGTCGCTAAAGTCGACGGGTAGGTGCATTTCGTTACCAGCGGGCAAGTGGAAGTATTCCGTGGGAATCTTGACGTTAAAACTTGACATCCCGGCTTTTGCAGCTTCCATGTACCATAGATGGAACCTCCTTGTATCCCACTTTTCCTCGTCGATGAGCTGGGCCTTGGGAATCAAGAACTTCCCGCACACATAGTGGCCAGGGCAGTCTTCGGCCTCATCAAATAGTTGACGGGTAGTTTTAGGCCTGGCATACGATGGATAGGGATGTTAGTAGCATACAATGGATAGGCCTGGCATACGATGGATAGGGCAGTCAATGTTACCATACCTTTCGAACGTGAGCGTGTATGGGAGCTTGTCGGTGGACGTTTTTGGGTTCTTGGTGGGCGGGGGAGGACATTGGCTTGTGGTTGATGGGGGAGGTGTCTTCGTCCCTGTTGCCTCCCCCGTCGTGCCTCCCTGTTGCTCGTTCGTGCTTGGCTGGCTTGTTGTTGTCGTGTTATCGCCCTTACCGGCCTCTGAGCTTCTTGCCTCATGGACCGGGACGATCGGCGGACTATTTGGAGGCGGGGGAGACACAGTTCCCATGTCAGTGCCCTTTTCCTTTTCCCCGCCATCACCTTCTACCTTTTCCTTGTCCCCGCCTTCGGTACCGCCTTCTCCTTTGTCCTTTCCCTTTCCCTTGTCCCCGCCCTTTTCTTCGTCATCATCGCTGCCGTGATCTGGATCTTCCGGAGGACAAGATCCGGCGGCTGATGGTTGTGATGCTGGTGTCGGCATTGGAGTTGGCATCCGAACAATGATCTCGATGTCCTCGCGGTTCCATAGGACTTCCAATCCAAGTGTCTGCCCTAGGTGCCTGGCCGTTTGTAGGTTGGGATGGTCCAATTCAAAATGTTCCTGGTCGGGAACGTGCCATAACGGGCTCACGACCACATAGTCTTCAGGGGTGTTGTCTTTGTTGAAGTCGTGAATATCGTGGGGTGCAAGAATGCATCCCTCGGCCACCACCATCTTCTTGGACCTTCCGAACGGGATGAGGAGTTGGACGTGCTGGTTTTCCTTGAAGTCCTCGTTTGAGACCCTTGGGCGATCCTCGTTCATCGGCAGTAAGGCTTTCTTTTTGTTTGCTTGAGGATTGGGCAGGCCATGGTGATCAAACATCTTTGACCTCATCGCGACCATCTCCGGGTCGTTGCTCGTGAAGGCTTCCTTTATTGAGCTTTTGATCATTTCAGCCATGCCTTCATTGAAGCCCTTGTTATATAGCTCATCTTTATACCTTTGCCTGGACTTGTATGTGGCCGCGTCGGATTGCCACGACTCAACTGACTTCCAGCTCATCTTCGACCCGACACCACGCACGCGGCCGCGGTGCTCGGGGGTTCCTAGGACCTCGGTGAGCAAGTGGTGGCCCCGGCGGACCACGATGCTGTCCTTAAGCTTTGCTTTCTCCATCAAAGTCTTTTCGACGTCCTCGAGGTGGGGCTCGTTAAACTTGGTCGCCCCAGGCTTCAGCCTCTTTGGAATGCGGGCCCTCATGTAGTCCTTTGCCCTTGGGTCGATGCCCTCATACGGATCTGGAACCCCGGCAGCCTGTCTTGCTTGTTCTTCTTGCTGCCACTTGGTCCTCTGACCGGCAAAGCCAGTCATGCCCAAGTGGTGAGGATTCTTGTTCCTCTTTGCGAGCTCACTGAACTTAGCGCTCTTTTCCTCTGCTTCTTGCGTCTTTCTCATTTCGCAGAAAGCATCCCACACGTGTGCCTTGACCATATTGTACTTTAGCAGTGGCGACTTCCCCTTCTTCAGGTAATTTCTGGTCAGCATGGACCTGAAGTTACGAAGCGCAGTCGACGCCACGTGCAAAGCCCACTCTTGGCACTTCTCCATGTCAGCTGAGGGCGGATATCTAAATCTCCTTGTCACCTCACCCCAGACATTGTTTTTTATGTCTTTCGGTACATCGTGCCAGTTGGGCCAAGTGATCTCCACCTTCTCCTTGGCTATACACGCCACTTGATTGCTGAACTTGCAAATGACTGTATCTGGAGCTATTGGGTTGCCCTCTGGCCCCACCGCATCGATGACATGCACCTCGTTTTCTTTGTCCAACTTGTGCCTCCCGTGTTGTCCCCTCACCCTCTTGTGGCCCTTAGATTTGGACGAAGAGGTTGCCGTAGAGGGAGCGGGGGCTTCTTCCTCCCTGACCGCGTCTTCGTCCCTAAACTCGAGCTGACGAGGCACAATCGGCAGCTGTTGACAAGAGTGACGAGCCTTTAGTGATTCAATCGCGTCTTTGTACATGTTAGAAAGCCAGCGTGTTGCGTAAACCTCGAAACTCTCTGCTTCGTCCGCCCCTGGTTCGTACGTGGGATCGTTGCCCTCCTCTGTACGCTGCTTCTTCAGCGGTGGAGTCGCGGACACCTCACTCATGAAGCTGGTTGACGAGGAGCTAGGGGTAGGGTCCCTCCATTCTCCCGTTTTGTCTTCCGCCATTTCAGTTCTACATATACACAGACGCGTATATAATATGATCAGTTCAAAGCTTTTGAATAAAAAATGACACGTATAAGTTTTTGGCTCAGATTTGCCCCTAGGTCAACACGTCACTGCTAAACTGGTTACTTGTAAAATACAAGCCATCCTAGTCTAGCAGCTGACTCAGCATAGAAAGTAGGGGGGCAATTGATCATCATCGCCGCTGCCTCAGCATAGATCGAAAGGGGTCACATCATCGCATTTGCCACTACCTCAGCTTACAAGTTTGAAAAAAATCATCAATGCAAAGAGAGGAGTAGTAGGGAGAGGAGGAGTAGTAGGGAGAGGAGTATAAAGAGAGGAGTATAGTGAGAGGAGTAGTAGTAGTGAGAGGAGTAGTAGTAGTGAGAGGAGTAGTAGTAGGGTTGAGAGTAGTACAGAGAGGAGTTGAGAGTAGTAGTAGGTAGTAAGTGGTACAGAGAGTAGTACAAAGAGGAGTGGTACAGGGAGAGAGTAGTAGAGGGAGAGAGTAGTAACCAGTAGTAAGTAGACAGTAGTAAGTAGTAGAGAAGTAGTAGTAGGAGTTGAGAGTAGTACAGAGAGGAGTGGTACAGGGAGAGAGTAGTAGGAGTAGTAGGAGAGAGTAGTATACACTAGCATCACTGGGCATCATAGGTAGTGGCAAATGGATATAGCGTAAAAAACATCAAATTGCATCATCGGCAGGAAATAAACTCGTAGCTAAAGCATCACGAGACATAAGATAGGTTCCATCTGAAATCACGAGGTGAATTGATAAGTTAATATTATATACTCTGCTAAGAAACAAATAAACTATAAGAGTCACTGATATTGCTAGTCACTGATAAACATCAAATTGCTAGTCACTGATACAGGAAGACAAAACGACCAGCAAGTAAGGGAAAACAGGAAGCTCCATACAGGTAGATCAACAAAATGAAAACAAGAAGCATAGATAGTGTTAGTTCAGTTCCTTTTTTTGTCTTTCTTTCTTTCCTTTTTATCATGAAACCAAACCTCAGTAGGAGCAGATGGCAGCAGCCATGGCCACACCAGCTGAGAAGCAGCAACAGATTAGCGCTTGCTCTCCTATTACATTACATGCAATTACCACTAATTAGTGCCACCAATAGTTACCACTAGTACTTACTATTACCACCCACAAGCATTGATGTAATAATACTACCTAGCTAGCTCCATGATATATGCTACTGCTACAACAGCCAGCCACTAGTTCATATACACTACTGATAGCACAGCACTAGGTGTGATGCTTACCAACCACAAGAAGATACTAGCACATGTAACCCCGGACTACATACTGGTAGTGTATTGCTCTGCTTGCTGAATGCAAACAACCATTGGGAACATACTGGTAGCAGCTTAATTATGGGACAGCAGCTGCACGTTCTCTGCGTGATAGCAACAGATCGATCAGATGGCTGCTCTCTGATGAGATGTCACATACAGGATTCATTACACGACATGCAGTGTCTAGCATCTACTAATTGGAAATAAAATAAATTTGCAGCTCAACAGAAAGACCGACGACCGATCGACTGATGGAAACAAACTTGTCCCAGTCCCAGTGTAGGGAGGGTGTGTGTGTGTCTGATTGAAAGTGTCAAAGTGTCAAATTTGGCTCAGATTTGCCCCCAGGTCAACACGTCACTGCTAAACTGGTTACTTGTAAAATACAAGCCATCCTAGTCTAGCAGCTGACTCAGCATAGAAAGTAGGGGGCAATTGATCATCATCGCCGCTGCCTCAGCATAGATCGAAAGGGGTCACATCATTGCATTTGCCACTACCTCAGCTTACAAGTTGGAAAAAATCATCAATGCAAATGCCATAGTAGGGAGTAGGGAGAGTAGTAACAGAGAGGAGTAGTAGGGAGAGGAGTATAGAGAGGAGTAGGAGGAGTAGTAACAGAGAGGAGTAGTAGGGAGAGGAGTATAGAGAGGAGTAGGGAGAGTAGTAACAGAAAGGAGTAGTAGGGAGAGGAGTATAGAGAGGAGTAGGGGGAGTAGTAACAGAGAGGTGCAGTAAGTAGCAGTAGTAAGTAGGAAGTAGGACAGAGTAGCAGTAGTAAGTAGTAAGTAGGACAGATTACAGAGTAGCAGTAGTAAGTAGTAAGTAGGACAGAGTAGTAACCAGTAGTAAGTAGACAGTAGTAACCAGAGTAGTAACCAGTAGTAAGTAGCAGTAGTAACCATATCAGAGCATATCAGAGAGTAGTAACCAGTAATATGAAAGGGATGCTATACTTCTACGGATTTTCATCTCAAATCTCAAATACAGAATACAGTGTCCACATGACTCTGAAACAAAACCAATCAGGTGCTGGCCAAACTGTCGACCAAGCAGTAACAATCAGGATGAATGACAACCATCACTCAGGTGCAGATATAACTCTTTGAACTAAATTGCTAACCATTCAAATATACTGAACAATGTGTACTTAATTCATTTTCTAACTTAACCATGACTCCATGAAATTTGTAATGTTTTGCTGAGAAACATCATTCAAGATACAAACTTCACTCATAAAGAAAAGGCAGACATTAGTTAATAGCTCAATAGTGATCACATAGAAGCATGGCATCGTCTCAAACGAGGAAGAAGAGGTTATGAACTCACATCGGGCTCCTAGCGATGCTCCGGCGGTGGACGAGCTCGAAGCGACGGGCAATGGCGGTGGGCTAGGGCACCGACGGACTCCAGGCGGCGGGCGGGCTCCAGGCGATGCTCCCGCGGCGTACAGGCTCCAGGCGATGCTCCGGTGGTGGGCTAGGCCACCGACCGGCGTCGCTCCGACTCCGGCGGAGATGGCAGTGGTGGTGGGCTAGGGCACCGCTCGGCGGCGCTCCGACTCCGGCGGCGCTACGACACCAGCAGTGGAGGAGGAAGGGCGCTAGGGTTTCGTCGGGCGGCGCGCTGCTTCCTCGGTGAGGGCGGTGGAGGAGGACGGCGACGACGACAATGGAGTTGCGGCGGCGCGCGGTGGTCAAATTCGACAGCCCTTCGGGGTGAATTGAGATGCACCGAAGGACTGAAATGCCCTTCAGTGTAGCGGGGCTTATATAGGCAAGGATTTACCGCAGCGGGCAACATAAGGAGACCGCTTCGGTTAATATTTACCGCAGCGGGCACCTTATGTTGCCCGCTGCGGTTAATACAAATAACCGCAGCGGGCATCTTAATGTGCCCGCTGTGGTAATGAGTCATTATTAATATTAACTTATTAATGAGTCATTAACAAATTGAGATTTGTTATTAATAATATTAACTTATTAATGAGTCATTAACAAATTGAGATTTGTTATTAATAATATTAACTTATTAATGATCCATTAACAAATTGAGATTTGTTATTAATAATATTAACTTATTAATGAGTCATTAACAAATTGAGATTTGTTATTAATAATATTAACTTATTAACAAAAATCTATTACAAAACTTGTCTCGAATACTATTACATAACTTTCCACTACTTCATTACAAAACATGTGGCATATATATGAATAATATTAACTTATAAACAAAAATCTCATTTTGGTGCGGGCGCTTTCACGGACCGCTTCTCACCATCGGGATGGGCCCAGGGCTTCATACCGCTCTTGTTGCAACGGTCCTCGACGGCCTTGATCTTCTTTGCAAAATCAGTAAAAAGTTGGAGCTCTGCATAGTTGTTGTATTGTTCTGGGCTTTGGACCCCATCAACACCAACAATCCGCTGCTTTCCAGACACGACCACATGCCTCTTTGGGTCCTCCGGATAGATATAGTAGGCCACTTGCGCGACATTGGTTGCGAGTACCCATTGGTCATCTTTGTACCCGATACTTTTGAGGTTCACAGTGGTTAGCCCGAAACTGTCGACCGCAACCGCTTTGGGGTTTACCCAGTGGCACCGGAAGACTGTTACGCATACGTCCTTGCCATAGTCAAGTTCCCATATTTCTTCGATCTGGCCATAGTATTGCGTCCTCGTGTTTGTGGCCTCGTCGACACCCTCATATCGAACACCTCAGTTCTGTGCCGCGCTCTTCTTGTCCTTCTCCTTCGTGTGGAACCTATACCCCTTCACATCGTACCCTTGCCGCGTCGTGATTTGGCTTGACGGGCCTTGCAGAAGCTTCTGCACAGTCTCCGTATCTTCATCATCAGGGCATCTTTCTAAGGGTACATGTTGCTCCTTGAGCCAATCTATGAAACTGTTTCTGTGCTCATTCTGCACCCATGCCTTTGTGCGTTGTCCGTCATTAGCGGCACGGATCTCTTCTATGTGCCTCTCGACATATTTCTCCATGCTCACCAACTGATGAAGGATGTTGTAATGAGCTTGTTCAATCTCCTTGTATGGTATATCCGTGCGAACTTTTCGGCCCGTGCACCCCATGCCCGCGGTTCTGCCCTCGTGCTGATGGACAGGCAACCCAATCGCCCTCCCATCTTTTATGTACCTCATACACCAGTTCACTGCCTCTTCGGTTGTGTACGCCTCGATCATAGAGCCCTCCGGGTGAGCACGGTTATGAACATATCTGTTGAGGGTGGACATGAACCGCTCGTACGTCCACATCTCGTGTAGGTACACGGGGCCTAGTTGCTCGATCTGATCCACCATGTGCATCATTAGGTGTACCATAATATCAAAATATGATGGGGGAAAGCACATCTCAAGCTGGCAAAGGGTCTCCGCGATGAAGTCCTTAAGGGCAGGGAGGTCAGCCTTACCGATGACCTTCTGCGTGATGCGGTTAAAGAAGTATGATATCCGAGTGACCACCATCTTCACGTACTCTGGACCGATAACCCTTATCACAATTGGAAGGAACACCATCAGCATGATGTGGCAGTCATGTGCGTTGTAGCCAGTCAATGTGAGGTCTTTCAAGGAGACGAGGCTTTTAATGTTGGAAGAGAAACCGGTAGGCACCTTGATACCCCTGAGAAGGTTGAGCATAGCAGTCTTCTCGCCATGCCTTAGGTTGTAGGCCGCACCTGGAAGATCGACTTTACCATTATGAGGTGACCCAGGGTGAAGGTCCTGTCTGATGCCCTGGTTGAGAAGATCCGTCCATGACTTCAGACCATCCTTCGTCTTTCCCGGGATGTCCAGCAGGACACCGATCGTGCTATCAAAGACGTTCTTCTCGAGATGCATGCAGTCGATGGCATGGGGTGTTTTCAGTGTCTTCCAATATGACAGGTACTCGAAGAAAATCGACCTCTTATTGAAAGGAACAGAGGGGACCTGTGACGCTTCCTCCGTCGTGTCTCGCTTTCGCTTCCTCGTTTGTTTTGTCCCCTCCTCTGGTGGCTTCTTCTTCTTCCCAAACTCGATCTGATCAATATCCTTCACCATCTCATACACCTTTCGCCCCCAACCAGTCTGCGTCGGTGGTTCACCCTGTGGCTCGCCCTGATCATCGAACAATTGATTCATGACACTTCTTCTATATCTGTGCCTTTTCGGAAGGAACCGCCTGTGCCTCATGTACACCATCTTGTTTGATCCCTTGAGGTAAGTGTAGCATGTCTCGTCGATGCACATTACGCAGCCGGTCTTCCCTTTGATCTGCCCCGACAGTGAGAAGAGGCCGGGGTAGTCGGTGATGGTGACAAAGATGATGGCTTTTAGGGTGAACTTCTCCTTGAGGGACGCATCCACCATCTCGACCCCAACATCAAATAGCTCCTTCATTTCCTCCATTACCGGCTCCAGGAAAACATCGATATCATTGCCGGGCTGCTTCGGTCCCGAGATAAGCATGGTCAACAGAAGATACCTGCGCCTCTGACACAGATGGGGAGGTAGGTTGTAGATGGTCAGTACGACCGGCCAGGTGCTGTGGGAGCTGCTCAGCTCGCCGAACGGATTCATCCCATTGGTGCTGAGCGCGAACCGAACGTTCCTGGGATCTTTGCCAAATTGCGGGTAGGCCTTGTCGAAATCTTTCCACTGCTGGCCATCGGAGGGGTGCCGCAGCATGCCATCGTCCTTCAAGCGGTCAGCTGATGCATGCCAGGACATGAGCTTCGCGTCCTCTGGGTTCCCAAATATCGCACGGAGGCGGTCGATCACTGGCATGTACCACACCGACAGTGCCGGACTTTTCCTCAACGTGTAACCCTCTTCTTCCTCGTACTGCTGATGAGCCGAGATGCGATTGGCTGCAACATTGCTCTTGTTGACACCCTTCTTCTTCTTCCTCTGACCACCTCGCAAGGCCTCATCGTCGTCTGCATCCATGCGACAGCCAGCATTTCTCTTGTAGCGACTGGCGCCACAGTGCGGACAGCTCGTCAAATTCTCATACTTTATGCTCCGATAGAGGATGCAGTGGTTAGGGCAGGCATCGAACTTTCTAAGCTTCATCGCCACTGGCCGGATAAGCTTCTTCGCCCGATACGTATTTGCTGGGATCTTGTTACTCGTCGGGAATGTTTTAGCAAGGTAACCTAACAGCTCATCAAAGCTAGTGTCTGACCACCCATGCCGAGCCTTCATCATCAACATGTGGAGGTTGAAACGGAGCACCGTGCAATCCTTCGGACATTCCTCGCCGTCCTTATATAAAGGATCAAGTGACGCCTGCTTCATCTCTCTGAAATTTTCCAGCCACTTCGGGGAGCCATACACGACGTCGTCTTCGTCGATGTGGTTGACTAAATCCTGAAACAGCTGCACATTCGCAGGGTCCTGCACCGTAGCGTCCTCAACATCTCCACCACCATCATCTGTCATATCCTGGAGTACATCTACGTCCACAGCGATGTGGTCACGAGCACTACTGTCACTGAAGGCAGGCGCTACTGTTGCTGATGTGACATGCGCTCCAGGATCTTGGTTCACCGTCGCCGTCGACGCTGAGCTTACACCAGATGCCGCCCCGACACTCGGATCGAATCTCTCGCCGTGATGAGTCCACACCGTGTAATCATCCATGAAACCAAAACGAATCAAATGAGATTGCACTGTGCCTTCTTCTTTGAAGGCGGTCAGATTCTTGCAACGATGACATGGACATATGATTGTTGTCTGGTTCGATCTCTCACGGTCAGCTTTCGCAGCGGAAATAAACTTTCTCACTTCAATGATATACCGCACATCAAGTACTCTATTGATCTTATACATCCATTCCGACCGGTCCATCGTACCTGCGATCCTTTATTAATAACACACATCATGAATCACAAAATAAAGACGATGAATTAGAAAAACATAAAAATTTATTATATTTATGTTAAATCTAGAGACAGAAGTAATAATGACGGCAAATAAAATTAATACATCCATGATGAACTTAGAGAAACAAATACCAGTTTTCTCTCTCCTACATACAACTAGATCTAAAAGGGAGGCTAAAAAGAGAGAAAAAGAGAGGGGAAAGAGGGTGGAGATCATCTAGGTACCTCTTGTGGAGTACTTGTCCTCCAAATGAAACAAATAAACCTCAAAAACAAGTTATTTGGGACAAAAATTCGGCAAAACTTCTTCTCCCGTTTTTGGTCTAGAGGAAGAAGATGATCGGGTTCTGCTGGCGGTGGCGGCGGCTTAAATAGCGAGGAATAACCGAAGCGGGCATCGTAAGTAGCCCGCTGCGGTTAATCTTATTTAACTGCAGCGGACAAGTTACGTCGCCCGCTTCGGTTAATCATTAACCGCAGCGGGCACCTTATGTTGCCCGCTTCAGTTAATGATTAACCGCAGCGGGCGCATCAGCGGCCGGCCGCTGGAGGCCGGCCACCGAATAACCGTGGCGGGCAAAAAGTGTGCCCGCCACGGAGCCCATTTAGGCAACGCTGTGCAAGTTCTTTTTTGTAGTAGTGTAAATAGAGTTACAATCAAAAACAAGTACCCCTTGCCCAGAATAGATGACCTGTTTGATCAACTGAAAGGTGCTTGCGTGTTTTCTAAGATTGATCTTCGTTCTGGTTACCATCAAATCAAGATTCGTGCTACCGACATCCCAAAAACAGCATTTGTCACCAGGTATGGGTTGTATGAGTATACCGTCATGTCGTTTGGATTGACCAACACACCTGCCCACTTTATGTATATGATGAATAAGGTGTTTATGGAATATCTGGATCTTTTTGTGGTGGTATTTATTGATGACATATTAGTTTATTCCAAGAATGAGGAAGAGCATGCTGAACATTTAAGGTTGGTCTTGCAGAAGCTCACGGAGCACAAACTGTATGCTAAACGGAGTAAATGTGAATTTTGGTTAAAGGAAGTCTCTTTTCTGGGTCATGTCATTTCAAATGGAGGAATTGCAGTTGATCCGAGTAAGGTAGTGGATGTGCTGAATTGGGAACCCCCTACGGATGTTTCCGAGATTCGTAGTTTCCTTGGTTTGGCTGGGTATTATCGGAGATTTATAGAAGGATTTTCTAAGATTGCAAAGCCAATGACTGCTCTTCTAGAGAAGAACGCCAAATTTGTATGGTCAGATAAATGTCAAGCTAGTTTTGAAGAATTGAGAAGGCGTTTGACTTCAGCTCCTGTTTTGACTTTGCCAGATATGAGTAAGAGCTTTACTATCTATTGTGATGCGTCTCGTCAAGGTTTGGGGTGTGTCCTTATGCAAGAGGGAAGAGTAGTGGCCTATGCATCAGGGCAACTGAGGAAGCACGAGTTAAATTATCCAACCCATGATCTTGAATTAGCTGCAGTGGTACATGCTCTGAAAATTTGGAGACACTATCTCATCGGTCACAAGTGTGATATATACACGGATCATAAGTGTTTAAAGTATATTTTTACACAGTCCGACTTGAATTTGCGACAGCGTAGATGGCTGGAATTAATTAAGGACTACGATTTGGAAGTGCATTATCACCCGGGAAAGGCCAATGTAGTGGCAGATGCTCTTAGCAGAAAAAGTTATGTGAATGAGGTGCAAGTGTTGGCTATGTCAAGTGAGTTGTGTGCTGAATTTCAGCAACTAAACTTGGGTTTTGCTGTTAACACAGTAGAGTTGGTGTTGGAGTCCACACTAGAGCAAGAGATACGCAAGGGACAGTTAGAAGATGAGAAGTTGAAGGAAATTGCTGAAAATATAATAATAGGTAAAGCACTCGGTTTTTGATTGGATGACAATGGGACTTTGTGGTTTGGGAAGAGGTTATGCGTACCAGAGATCAAGGCAATTAGAGATACAATTCTGCGTGAAGCTCATGAATCGGCTTACTCAATACATCCTGGAAGTACTAAGATGTATTTGGATCTTAAAGAGAAGTATTGGTGGTATGGGTTAAAGAGAGATGTCGCTGAGTATGTAGCCTTATGTGACACTTGCCAAAGGGTGAAAGCTGAACACCAACGACCTGCAGGGTTGTTACAGCCGATGAAAATACCAGAGTGGAAGTGAGAAGAAGTAGGTATGGATTTCATTGTTGGATTGCCGCGTACTCAACGAGGTTTTGACTCTATATGGGTGATAGTTGATAGATTGACTAAAGTAGCTCACTTTTTGCTAGTAAAGACCACTTATTCGGGAGCAAAGCTGGCTGAATTGTACATGGAGAGAATTGTGTGCTTGCATGGAGTACCAAAGAAGATTGTGTCTGATAGAGGTACCTAGTTCACATCACAATTTTGGCACAAGGTGCATGAATCGTTGGGAACCACGCTGAATTTTAGTACTGCATATCATCCTCAAACAGACGGACAGACTGAGAGAACAAATCAAATATTGGAGGACATGTTGAGAGCTTGTGCGTTGCAATACGGTACAAGTTGGGATAAAAGTTTGTCATATGCTGAATTTTCCTACAACAACAGTCATCTGAAAAGTCTCAAGATGGCGCCGTTTGAAGCATTGTATGGGCGTAAGTGCAGAACTCCTCTATTCTGGAATCAGACGGGAGAAAGTCAGGTGTTCGGACCCAATGTTCTTAAAGATGCAGAGCAGCAGGTGAGAATGATTAGAGATAACCTCAGGGTGGCACAGTCTCGTCAGAAAAGCTATGCTGATACAAGAAGGAGAGAGTTGGTCTTTGAAAAAGATGATTATGTGTACCTTAAAGTGTCACCAATGAAGGGAATTAAACGGTTCAGCGTGAAGGGCAAGTTGGCACCACGATATATTGGTCCTTTCAAGATTGTTGAGAGAAGAGGTGAAGTTGCTTACCAACTGGAACTGCCCGAAAGCTTGTCAGGTGTACACAACGTGTTTCATGTTTCTCAGCTAAAGAAGTGTTTGCGGGTACCGGAAGAGCAAATACCATTAGAGGAACTTAAAGTGAAGGAGAATCTTACCTATATGGAATACCAGGTCAAGATACTTGAGACAGCTGAAAAGGTTACTCGCAGTCGAGTTATAAAAATGTGCAAAGTGCAATGGAACCGGTACTCAGAAAGTGAAGCGACATGGGAAACAGAAGAGGATTTGAGAGCAGAATATCCACACCTTTTTGAGCAACCAGCAGAGGAATCTCGAGGACGAGATTCTTTTTAAGGGGGTAGGTTTGTAACACCCTGAAAATTTGCATATTTCGAATTAAGCCTGAATTTGATTTATTTTGAATTGTGGCATTGAACATAGAAGAATAATTAATACTCTTGAAATAAAAATTGATCATGTAGCTAAACCCATGTTTGAGCATTCATGCTGGTGCATTTGTCTTCTTATGTACTGAGTGGTTTTTGTTTGAATTGCAAACAAATTTCAAATGAATTTGTGAAACTAAGTTTGAAAACTGAATTTTGCTTGGAGAAAAGAAGAAGGATTTTTCACCTCCCTTTTCCCTCTCGCTCTCGCTTTCAGCCTGTTGGACCAGCAGCAGCAAGCTTCGCCGGCCTTTTCCGCAGTCGGCCCGCTAGCACAGCCGGCCCGCTCGGCCTTCGCGCAGCAGCAGCAGCCGCAGCTTCGCCCGCGCGCACGCGCAGCAAGGCGCCGCCTCGCTGACAGCCGGCCCCCGCCCCTCTCTCTCGCTGCCAAGTCTGGCCCGCCCGTCAGCGGCTTGGCCATCTCCTTCCCGAGTTCCAGCCGCATCCTCGAATCGATCAGCACGGCCCCGATTTGTTCGGGATATGATCGTCTCCGCCCTATAAATGACTTGAGGAACCCTTGCCGAGCCCGTTTTGCCATCTAGAGCAAGTAGTTGCTGCCGTCGTCGTGGTTTTTTCGTCACCGCAACCCTAATCGGAGTCGCCGAAGCCTACGCCCCGGTGTGTCGCGTTTTCCTCTGTTCCATCTGCACCGTGAGTTGCCTTGCTCCGAAACGAAGCTCTTTCCGCACTCCCATCTATTTCTTATGCTCTAGGTTGAGTTTAATTGCTCGCCGTGGTTGCAGTGTTTAACCATCCGCCCAACCGAGCTAGCTGTCGCCCTCGCTCAACCCTCGTCGCCGCTTTCGCTTCAGGTGAGGTCGCCATCGCCCGCTCTTGCTTCTAGTGTGTTTCCTATAGCAAACGGAGGCCTGTAGGCCTCGGGCCGCAAAGCGCCGCCGACCTCTGGCCCTTGGCCATGGCCACCACCGCGCCGGAGCCCTCCGCCGCCGCCGAGCGCGCAAATCCGCTGGCCGTCGTCCGATCTCAGATCAACGGCGCAGAATAGAAGATACCGGTTCGCCGCGATATTTGCTAAAGAGACCCTACCGAACTCGGTATTCAACCCGCAGTCCACCGGCGGAGAGAAAATCCGATTTTTGCCGAATTGATTT
The DNA here is from genome assembly GCA_009763385.1 of Coix lacryma-jobi var. lacryma-jobi. Lineage (NCBI taxonomy): Eukaryota > Viridiplantae > Streptophyta > Magnoliopsida > Poales > Poaceae > Coix > Coix lacryma-jobi. The sequence continues at coordinate 125,629,347 of CM019829.1, forward strand.
TATTTCGAAAATAGATCTCGCTATTTACAGAATTGCCACTGTGTTCAAATGCTTATAAATTCCACGTTTTAGCTCCGTTTCAACTCGTTCAAATCGCGTTGGTTTCGTTATAAAATTCTCTACACAATAGAGTCACTGTACAGCATGTTTTCTGTAGTGAAAAATAAAGTGTTTACTGTCTCTTGTTAGTCACTTTTTCGCTACGGTAGAAACTTGTTAAATTCATATCTTCGCCGTATTGAATCCGTTTTCAGTGCACTTCGCGTCTCTGTGACCGTAGTAATGTGTAGAATGCGTTTAAAACCGTTTTACTACTGTTTATTATGTTTGGTGTACTGTTCTAATAATTAGCTATTGTTTGCTTCGTGTATGTTTGCGTGGATGCTTGTCTGGTGTTTCGCTCGATCGAGTTTAGACGGTGATCAGTTCGTTGGAGACCAGGAGCAGTACTTCGAAGAGTCGGACCAGCAAGAACCCTTTGATCAAGGCAAGTATAGTATGAGATTTCCTTTGTTGTCCTATTCACCTTAATATAATAAATTCATATGTGCATGTGTATACCCTGATAACCATAGGAAATTCCTAGATTTGGATTCTGAGCCTTGTCACCTGGGTTATATGCATCGGGTAGAATTTTTGCTAGCGCTATAATAATTGGCTATGATCATGAACATGATTACTGGTGTATGCAACGAACAAATAAAAGATGCCTTTTGAACTATAATCATCTGTAAGTGGATTCCCCCAGAACTTACAGTACAACCGTGAGAGCTACATGACTTTGGCTTTAGCTCAGTATAAGGATTCTTTCTAGCTTGTTAGTGGTTACCTTCGTGGCGCAAGAGGGGTGTGTTCCGAGACGGGTATAGTGCGGCCCCTGTCCACATGAGTATAGGCTGCGTGTTGTTGTGCCATCTGGAAGGGGGCTCTACACCTGCAAGCCACAAAAACCTAGCGGTCCTAACTTGTTAGACGGGCCTTTGAAAGGCTTCATAGTGAACCCTGCCGCACTTCCTTGGAAGAGGTGATATGGGAGTCATGACCCCTGGCATATGGGCAACACGACTCACGGGTAAAGGTGTACAACCTCTGCAGAGTGTCTTTAAAACTGTTATAACAGCCGTGCTCGCGGACATGAGCGGTCTGGGCTCCTTATGGAATAACTTAATTATTAACTTGTTTATTTAATGTTTACTGTTCTTGCTGTACTTTAATTATGTTTCATCGATCATATGTTAATTTGGGCTATGATGCTGTTGCTACTCAAATGCTAAAAGATGACCAACTAAAAGCTATGCAGTTAACCGTGTCTAGCCTTTTTGAGCCATCATGAACCCCATATTATTCTTACTGAGTACGAGATGTACTTACGCTTGTTCTACTTTCATTTTCTTTGGATAAAAATCCCGGATGGGTACAAACTACAATGGATATGAGGATTTTCCTTGAGGATTACTAGATTTGCTGTCAACCAGTCAACCTTCCCTGTGGAGTTATGGAGTCTTCGTTGAAGCTTAGAGTTTACTTTTCCGCTATATCGAGACTTGTTATCTATTTATTTGTGTAATGGATTATTATTCGTGATGTAATAAAGCACTGGATTTGGTACTTCCTCATAATTTGTTGCTATATGTGTGAGATTGAATCTTGGGCACACATATAGATGTTATTCGATTTTGTTCTTAAAATCGGGTACGACAATCAAATCTGGGTCAAGTTCCTCTTGGGCCACAAATAACTCAGTGTAGAAAGCGGATGATGTGTGCTTTAAAACTCATCCTGGTCAGCACCAAAGACCCGCCTGTACGCTGAAGGGCCACAATCTTATTTTGTTGCGCCCTTGCTCTTGATTTGGCTTGGAAGAAGGTAGTATTATGATTTCCTTCTTTAAGCCACTCCATTCTCATTCGCGGGTTCTCCTTAGTTTCTTCTCTTTAGAGGATTTATGACATATGTGGCATCAACTACCTTTCCCATCAATAAGGACCTGTTCCAATAAGGAGACCACGTTCCCCCACCAACTCTTTTCAAAGGTTGGACAACGATTTCTTGACCTATCAAAAAATCTCACTATCCCAACCTTGAAGTTTGGTTCAAATCACATTAATCTTTGAAGACATTCCACTTAGGTTGCTTGCTGGCACACTAAAACCCTAGTTTGGTTTTGGCTAATTGATGAAACCTAATTGGACTAATCCTATGAGCTAAGCATGTGTGTAGCTAATGATAGATTAGCATCAAGCCAAGTGATGGGCAAGCTAGGTGGCAACCATGGGAGATGGTGATGACGTTTCAAGTGATCAACTGCTCATCCTTGGAGAGAAGAAAAAGAAGAAAGAAAAAGAGAAGAGAAGAAGAGAAGGTGCAAAGATGCCCGAAGGCAAATGTATAACCAATAGGGCTCTTTGTTTTGGTGATCGAGACACCGTAGTGGGTGTGATCACATTTTGGATAGATAGTCGTACTATCAAAAGGGGATAGATCACAATTAATACGGTGTTCAAGTGCCACTAGGTGTTCAGTAACTTATCAATGCATTAGAGCCTAGTGAGTGAACTAACAATCCCTTGAAAAATACTAACACACATGCACAAGTGATGAAACACATTGGTGTTGGCGCATGGAAGCAAGTGTGTAAGAAAGGAGTTGAAAGGAGGTGTTTCAGGGTGCATCGGACGCAACCCTAGTAGGCGTCGAACGTGCCCAGTGGCAAACCCTAGGGGAGCACTATCATCGCAACATCATCGAACATTGCTGGTAGTGGCATCGGACGCGATGCTGGCGCGTCCGATCATGATGACGTGGTTCAGAGACGTGATGCATCATGCATCAGACGCAGGGGCGCGTCCGCTAGCAATTTGGGCACTCTGGGAGCTCGCTATTTTGCATGGGACGCTATCTCTTGGCGCGTCTGATCATTTAGTATTGGAGCGTTCTATTGTTGACTCAAAGAATGTGTGTTGTTTGGTAGAGCACCGAATGCGTCCAATCAGTGGATCAGGTGTGTCCGATGCAACATAACCGCACATAAGAACTTAGTGACCATTGGGATCAAGCAACAGTCGTTGAATAGGATTGACATGTGGCGTCATCTTGAGCATCGAACGTTGGTCGCGTCTGATCGATTTGATCAGGCACACGTCCGATGCCACTAGTTTGAGCCCAACAACTAGCCCACTTTTATGGGGGCTATTTAAGTGGAGTGGCCAGCTTGTGGGTGCTCTCTAGGCACATTTTGATCATTTGGCATTCTTGTGAGATGAACTAGTCCTTTCCTCTCATCTCTTGACTTGATTTGTTCATCCCAAGTGAGATTGAGTGATCTAGTGTGTGGATTAGTGGGATAACATCTCAGTAGCACTAGTTCTTCGCATTAGCTAAGGTTTTCTTGTTGCTCTTAGCACTTGCCGGTGTCTAGACGACTTGAAGCAGCTTGGCGTGGAGTTGGTAAGAGTTGATGATCGTTCTTGGCCACCACCTATTGTGGTTTCTGAGGGGTTCTTGGCCTTATTCCCTATCGGAATGGCAAAAGCACATCTATTAGATTGCTCGTGTCATTGAATTACCTCTCTTGAGGTAGATTCTTATGGTGCTATCATGAGAGCTAGGCATGGTGCCTATTGGCCACTAAATCATCGTGAGTTGGTTGACACAATGAGGACGTAGCGTGCCTGCAAGCATGTGAACCTCGGGATAGAAATCGTCATGTCTCTCTTCTGTATTGACTCGGTTGGCAATCGACTTTCTTGTGGTGATCTTGGTTATTGGCTCTACCAAGTGGATTTCATCGTTGATTGGCTTTTTATTGATGATCCCGAAAGCTCGGTTCGCTCTCTAGCTCATTTCATACCTCTATTCATGTATTGTTGAGCTATTTCTCTTGTATATCTTTGCTAGATTAAATTTTTGTATTTGTTTGTAGCTTGTGTAGCTCTCTAGCTCATTGAAAGACATGGTCATATTAGGTAGAATTGTTGGATAAGTGGCTTGCAACTCATTGTGTAAGCTAGTGCAAAAAGCTCTGTTTAGTGTGTTGTTCATTATTTTTTAGTGCCTTGTAGAAAATTTTAATATGCTATTCATCCCCCTCTAACCAATTTGGACCTTTCACACATGAGCAGTCCATATATCACGGATAAAAGTCATATAATTTGAATCTCTTTGCCTTATATTTTCACAATGAAAATTCTTCTTCCTCTGTCTCCTTTCAGTATGTTCAAAGCACTCCACTACCAAACAGGTATGATCTAACAACGTGTTTTGAATGTGCCATACTTCCACTTCTCTAAATAAGTCAAGTAAGGAATCTGTTGCCAGCCCTTTGTCCAAATGCACCTTGATATTGTGATTCCCTTCTTGCCTGTTATCCTAGGTATACAGTAGTCCTATAAGCCAAGATCTCTGAACCCACATACAGTGACTGTCTCCCTGAAGCCTTCCATCTACCATTCACTCCTGCCCACACCACCGAACTGTTCGGATGCGTGCAGGACCTCGTCGAAATCACCGACGCTGAGCCAAGGAAGCGAACTACGTGTGTTCAGCATCTTTAGACAGTCCCAGCGCCTGTGTCGTAAATCTCTTCGGGCCTCTCCATAAAACCCCATAAACCTCCATTTCAAAAACACTAGGACAAAACCACATGCAAACCAATATACTTCCTCCATAATCTTTTATAAGACACATGAATATTTCTCAATTTTTTTTTGTAAGGCGCATGTAGGTACAGATGTCATATAGTCCCAGCAGCGTCCAATAAAAAACTTCAACAATTACTCTCTAAAAATGAAGTAGTACTTTGCATGTTGCGTCCAATAAAAAGACATGATAGCATTGAATAATTATTGCATGCATTCACTTTAATTACTATCGCTACCTTCCCTAGACATGTAAGAGAGGAATTTGAAAAGTGCATATAAGTCCCTAGTAGGTTTTGGTGGATTTGATGACAACACAATTAAAAGTTTAATAAGTTTTCTAGGTGTTTAATAGGAAATTGAGTATATTGCATTCACTTGAAATTGCATAATGAGAAGTGTATCAAAAGGTTTAACAAAAAGAACAAACTATGATATTCTACATTGTGTCAAGTAAAGGCAAAGGAATTGATGAAATTGTTTCCATATGTTGTGGGATATCATGGCATCATGTGAAAGTAAGTATATTGGGCAAAATTGTCTTCTCTAGTTGCAGTTGCTTTTTTTAGGTACATCAGAAGAGGTCAACTGAATTAAATATTTCCTTTATTTGAAACTAAACCGGTAAAATATCTTGGCTTTGTTGAGTTTTATGGTATTAATGGCAAAGTATATATTTACCTTTTCGGCCCAAGATAGGTAACTGACACTTTGCTCGACAGTATGACAGCAAGCATGCGAATTGTTTAGTTGCTTCTTCTTTGTAGTACTTGCAAAGTTTTTGATCTAAAGAACTACTACTTTCTATATTCCATATACGGTAAGAATATCCAAAGATAAAAATAAGGTTTGTTGTCACTGGTTACTCGTAAATTCATTTTTGATTTAGGCAGTTCATATATCATGATTCTTAACATATTCTCTTCCATCAGTTCTGCAATCATGCTTAGGATTTCGAGCCGGCGTCCTTTGGGCCCAGGTCCATCAGAGCCGTAACATATCCAGACCTTAGCCCTAACTCAACCCAAAAGACTAGTCTAATAGGTGAGGGTTGCCCCTGTTAGACTCTAGGATCGCTAGGAGTAGATCCAGTTGGGGTCCTCTTAGATTCGGGTAAGAATCAGGAGGTGGTTCATCCTAGATGAACCACCCGAGAAGAACAGAGAGATAGGGAAGTGTTAGGGTTCATACCTTTGTGATTAAGATCTGGCCATCACTGCTTCGTTGACAGAGGCTGCGCACGGGCAACGACATTCGATGCAGGGAGTAGAGGAGTTCGGCGACGGCGACCATGCAGTGGCGGCACGGAGACGCTGGTGGCGCTTCCCGCCGCTGGTAGTGCCACCCTCGGGATTGGATTAGGGTTAGGATGGTGGGGGCTGTAGCAGTGGCTGTCAACCTCTTATTTAGAGCCCTGCCCCCACCTCCTCTTTATAGGCACTGTGCGACAGGGGCCCACCAGCCTGCTATTGGGCTGGGCGTCCTCGATCAGGACGCAGATCAGGGTCCCTAGTGGAGATCAATCTAACATTCTCCCCCTTGATCTGAACTTATATCTTTAAACTTCATAGTTATTTCTTTTAACCATTCCATTATAGATCAATGCATAGAGCGTGCCTCATCATCACGATCAATTGTCGTTAGATTCAACAGCTACAATACACGTCTCTGTTCTGAAATAGGTTCTTTAACTTTGGGGCCCTTCATTGTCTAGAAATCATAGGCCTTACCATACAACTCATGTCGACTGTGTATTCCCTGAACACACTGGGCGGTAAGCCTTTGCAAAATGGATCTGTAATACTTTCACGTTCTAAAGTATGATTCTCGACTTTCTCCTTCACAACGTACAACCAAATGTTAATGTGTTTAACAGCACACTTGACCCGTTGTCTTAGAAGCAAACTTCTTAAATGGTTATTGCTGTTATTTATCATTATCAACTCCGGGTATAGGTTTCTAACCATTTCGCCTGTCCTTTATGCCTCATAATAAGCTATATGATAGGTGTGCATCATCAATGACACCACTATTGTTTCTTTGGAGCTTTTCTACAATAAAACTCCAACTGCGAGTGTTAGTTACTAATGTGGATTTCACTATACATCTCGCTCAAACATATCAGTTGTACTCACAACCATTTGAGAGTACTCGTTCTCTTATACTCGTCATGAGGCATATAAAACTTTGCACAATTGCATCACTTCCATTCCAGTGATCTATATCTTGATTGGATATCTGCCAAAATCCCGGATACATGAACCATGTCAGGGTAAATACTTGTGCACTCATTAAGCTTCCAACAGCTGAAGCATATAGGACGTCCATTTTATCGATTCTCATATCTGTTCTTGGAACACTGAAAGTTCCCAAAACTATTACCCTTGACCATAGGAACATGCGCATGTTTACACACATACATACTTTATTTCTTTAGAATCTTCTCAAGACAGTTCTAATACCCCTTTCTCTTGTCTCGGTAAATTCCAATTCATAGATGAATGACAATTCATCGAGATCAATCTTATGTAATTTAGGGCAATGACTACTTCTCCAATAGTAGATTAACACCACTGCCAACAAGCAAGGTGTTATCCACATATAGGTTTAGGAAAATGAATTTCCTATTCTTGAACTTTGCACAATGTCATTGTCCTTCTCATTCTCTTTAAAAACCCAAAACTTTTAATTGATTCTTCATCTTTAAAATACAACTTTCTAGAGACTTGCTCTAATCATTAAATCGTTTCTTCAGGGGACATCCTTTATATTCATTTCTTCCATGACAAAATCAACATGGAAACTTTTCTTACAAATCCCCATCAATTAATGTCGTCTTTACATCTATCTGATGCAACTCTAAACATTATGTGCCATTAACACTCGTTAAAGTATTTTCTTTCCTTTATGTGAATCCTTTCACCATAATCTTTCTATGTTCCCTCCGGAGCCATATTGTATCTTGTAGACCCATTACAGTCTACTGTTTTGGCTCTTTTAGGAATAACTTCTCATCATTTATTCTTTGAGACCTTTTAGGTCCAAAATGGCACTCTTTTATATGGGATGTTGTTGTTCTTTCATTGCCAAGAGGCAATTGATACTTTAGGATCTTGTATTACAAGATCTTTGTTTATATTACTCATCTTTCTAGAAGAGCTAACAACGGGTATTGTATAGACCATACAACATCATCAGGTATGATTGTTCTTGAGTCATTGGAGTGGGCACACAATCCCACTTCTCTTCAAGTCTGTACTTGAGTCATTGGAGTGGGCACACAGTCCTACTTCTCTTCAAGTCTTAGATCTCTACATACCATGCTCCCCCAGACTATCTCATCTCTTTATAAAGATGGTGCTTCCTTAAATTTCTTATTTGGGTTTAATCTGTCAAAATCATATGGTGCATTAAGCACCACTTTAATATTTTTTGAGCCTTGTCCAGTACGAATACTGGCTTACTATGCTATCTTCCTATCACAACCATAAAGGTCCAGGAATTTAGGTATTTCTCTGCTTAGGGGTATCATTACTATGACTGTTGTACTCCCTCAACGGTCATATTTATCTTTTATAGATCATTCTTACCTTAATGCATACCATGCATTGCATATTGCACCTTTGAGGCACAGGGAAATGGAGAGAATCTTTTTTAATCTTTATCTTTCTTAATTTAATCTCACCATTCTCCCCCTCGAAATATGGCACAAAATTTACTACCATAATTTTGAAAATATTCAGAACTTTTGTGAACAAGAAGACATCTATAATTTGCTTTGTTTACATGACCATGTTATGTAAATAAAGTCATCTTTTGATTTGTATGAGAGTATACAGTCCTCATTCCACTTTAAGAACTTGACGAAGTCCTTTATTAACTGTACTTTTGCAAGTTATGCTTGCATGCTTTCTTTATCTGGGATTGCTCCCCACATGGCCTTAGCCCATGACCATGACACAACAGAAGTGCATGGTCAACACTGTGATAGCATAAAAGCTACCCAAACTTTTCATTCTTTCTCCCGCTGTAGGATATACTTTAGGCACATGAGTCATCACAAACTTTTTCTTGCCATGCAGGACAATTTCCTATAAAGGACATTAAAGCTAGAATTGACTTTCACATTCAATCATCAAATTCAGAAATAAATCTGAATATTCTATAACATGCACATTTAATCCAACGTTGGTCAAATTAAATATGCATATTTTTTTATTACAACTTTTGTCATAACAAATAAAACTGAAATAAATTCTTCTTCATAGAGAGTATATAAACATATTTCATGTACTAAAACCTTACTTTGGACCAATGTCCCTGAATACTTTTCTTTTGAAGTCATTCTCTAAAGAGAACACCGTTCCTTTATGCAAAACTTTCACTTTCCATCTTCTGAGTCACAAGTACCCAACTCTTTTCTTTTCTACCTCCAAGAATGAAAGCATGAAGATCTTTTCTGAAAAACATTGATCAACGATAATCAACAGTAATGAGCATGAAAATAACCCTACGTTGGTCGTCTGGTTAAAACATGCTCATTAAATTTTAAAACTTGCAGTTCTATATTCACCGTTGGGCAAAAATAGAATAAAAAAATATTCTTTTTATATTAATTCTACATCACCGTTGGGCAGAAATAGAATTAATGTATGCAAATTCAAATAACTCAATGATAATCAACATCATTGCAGCGGAATACTTTTCACTTTATCAGAGACATTTCTTGATTCTTATCTAGTCTCTAGAAAAAATGGTCACGTTGACACAAAATTTACTAGAGATTCAAACTTTATATTTAAACTTATAATATTGTTATCATCAACGTTGGTCAGAAAATAACAATATCATAATTCAATTTAAACATGTGACTATTCCTCTAATTAAATTTTTCCGTTGGTTCCAATTTAATTAGAAGATTATCAATGTCAACTTTGCAGCAGAAACAATAATCATCAATATATTTATTCTATTTTCAGAAGCACTTTGTACACTGATCAATTCTCTGGAAAAAATCTAGCACGTTGGTGCAAAATTTACCATAAAATTCAATTCAAAATTTGATTGAAATTAATTTGAAACTTGCTTCTGAAAAAGAATAAATCAAAACGTAAACTGAACTGTGCATTCGGCAAACTGGCCCGAGGCCTGCTTTTAGCGCGGCCCAGCGCGGTCCACTCGGCACGTGCGTGCTCTCCTCTCCGCGCCCAGGCCGCAACCTGGGCCTGGGCCGGGAATCTGGCCTCCCACCTGGGCCAAAAGAGGCCCGACGACTCTCAGTCGTTCATCTTGATCGGACGGCTGCCCGTGATTTTCGCCAAGACAAAAAAAGGCCTTTCGGCCGACGCTCCCCCGAAACCCTAAAACCATTTCTTTCTCCTCCCTTTCCTGCTTTGTTCGGCGCCGCAACGGAGTAGAGGCGGCGGTCGCCGGCGCCCCCGACCAGATCCGCCTCCCAAGCCCAGATCTCCTCCCGTCTCCCTCTTCTCGACGGTGGAGCTTGAGAGCACCCGGCTGTCGCCCACCGTCCGGTGGCACCACGGACCCGGCAACTCCCCTTCGCCACGCAATCACTAGTGGAGACGGCGCCGTCCTGGGGCCCCTCGCTGGTGCGCGAGCTCGCCAGAGGCTGAGCTCGCCGCCGTCAAGCGGCCTTGGAGTGGTGCCATTTTGGCCTGAGCTCGAGTGGATGCACCCGTGTCGGAGGCTCGGGCCCTTGACAGCGGCTCGGATGGACTTCCCGCACGTCGAGCCATGGTCGGCGTGCAAGTCCTCTAGCCTACGAGTTTCAGTTGAGTCTCGCTGCTGAAGGGTCGAGATGGCGGACTAGAGGGAGGTGAATAGTCCTTTCTAAAAATTAATCACGCCGGCTAACTGAAACAAATGCAGAATCAAACTATTGGTCTAGCCAACACTACACCCCTCTACCTATACTCTATGACACCTTACAAAAGATCCTAAACAATGCAAATAAGGTGTCGGGCTAGCTAGAGCTCATCTAACCAATTCTAGAAGCAAGGTCACACAAATCTATACAACTAGTACTTCAAACACCGGGGAGCTCCTACACATGCTACTAAGCAAAAGCACAAAGCCTAAGCTCACTAGCAATGTTCAATAACAAGGCTACACAAGCCAAATTAGAAAGCTCAACTTACTTATTAGCTACACAAACTAAGCAATGTAACTAGCAAGACTAAAAGTCAACTAGTCACTCACAGGATCAACTTCTATGCTACACAAGCAAAGAGGGTAACTACAAGATACACAAGCTAACTAATTACAAGAGCAACTACACAAGCACAAGTATATGAACAAGTAAATACAAGATTGTGTAAGGGGAATGCAAACCAACGGGATAAACAAAGTTGACACGGTGATTTTATCCCGAGGTTCACTTGGTCGCCACTAAGCTAGTCCCCGTTGAGGCAAGCCCAAGGTTGCCGCCGATCCTCTTGCTAGTGGTGACCCTAAGTCACACTCTCCATGATGGAGTGCTCACCAAGAGCTCTAGCTTTGATCCGGCCGGACCACTTGGCGCTCTTTGCGCCTCTCTTCACTAGAGTTGCTCTTCGCGATCTCCCGCGGGGTGAGCACAATGCCCCTCACAAAGCTTCTTCGAAGCCACACACAATCTTCTTGCGGGCTTCACGACGAAGACTCGATCACCAAGCCGTCTAGGAGGTGGCAACCTCTAAGAGTAATAAGCACCACCGGCTTGCAACTCGATCACCTAGTGCCACTCGATGCAATCTCTCAATGCAACACACTATCGATTCGCACACTAGCAAGCACAAGTGAGTTAGAGGGCTCCTAAGCACATCCACACAAGCCACAAAGGCTCTAGAGTGCTCAATCAGCAGCCCAAGGCCGGTTACCAACGCTATATATAGCCCCAAGGGCTAACTAGCTGTTACCCCTTCACTGGGCAACCTGCGCCACCATCGGACGCTCCGGATCGGGGGCATCGGACGCTGACCCAACGTCCAATGCTCGAGATGAAGCCACGTGTCCAACAGTTAAGAAATAGATCCGTTAGATCCCAACGGCTAGTTCATTTCCCGCGCCAGTTAAAGTGGCATCGAACGCGCCGATGCCTAGCATCAGACACTCTGATGCCTCTGCTCAAATCTGCGCAAGATCGCCCCCACATCGGACGCGCCGGACCCATGACACACCAAAGAGGTTCCAGAACGCTCCCAACCACATCGGACGCGTCAGGTGGAACCACATCGGACGCTCTCCCATCACAGAAAGCTCACGCCACGTCACCTGCATCGGACACTGCAACAGTGTTTCGCCAGCGTCTGTTGCCAGCGTTCGATGCTTCTTCAGCATCTGACTTCAACTAGGGTTTACCATCGGACGCTTGGCTCATCGTCCGATGCCCCTCGGACCAGCGTCTGATGCTCCCCGAGCATAGCACTCCACCTCCGAAAAACCGCTGAATCCTGCCTCGCAAGCTTGGCAGGAGGGAGAGGGACTATCCACTAGTTTCTCCCACTTCTCCAACAACTTCTCCTTTGCAAATGTGCCAACACCACCAAGTGAACAACATCATGTGCATGTGTGTTAACATTTTCACAATCATTTTTCAAAGGATTAGCACTTGCACTCACCACGCCACTCGATCCTAGCAACATCGCAATGTTAGATCGCTCAAGTGGCACTAGATGACCGATATGCAAACAAGTTTGCTCCTCTTGATAGTACAGCCATATATCCTAAACCCGGTCATAATCTTCTCTACACACCTATGACCAGTGAAATGAAATGCCCTACAAATATACCTTTGCCTTGCGCATTCCAATCCATCTCCTCCGGTGTTGATGCAACACATGCACCAATCTAGATCAAATGATATGATCCACTTCATATCATCACATGGCCTCCATGGTCCATCGATCTTGACCTCACTTGCTCTTCACCATTGCTTTGGTCCTTCGGTGCCAATTCTTTGCTCAAGCCTCCCGACACTCGGTACCAACGGCTTCAAAGCCTCCAACTTGCCCTTCACCTTCGCAACCGGTCCATCAAGCCAAGTCTTGCCTTGATCTTCACCATCTTAGCAACATGACTCCATGTCATGTCACATATGAAATAAGCTCCTTCTCCACACTTGTACCTATGGACTAATCTCCTGTGTGTCTCACATAAACACAATTAGTCCACCTAAAGTTGTCACTGAATTACCAAAACCAAACTAGGACCTTTCAGCTGCCCGTGCGCCTTTCATGCTTCCTTTTTCTCTCCAGGGTTAGGGTTCGATTCGGAGTTAGGGTTCGGTCCTATTCGAATCAAATCCATCCTTTGCCTTCTTCTTTCTGTTGGATTCTGCACGCCACGGAAATGGCGTTGGACCCTCTTTCCCCTTCTCACCCACACATGGGTGCCACTGGGTTCTGCCCCCGCGTGACGGCGGCCTTCTATCCATGTGCCTGCGAGCTGGCAGTGGGGTCTCGCCCCGCACAATAGTGGTCGCGACGGCGGTAGAAAACCAGATAGGTTTTGCCCTCTCCGTCCATTCTCCTTTAGGGTTCGGATCCAATCAGATCGAAACCTCTTTTCTTTGACTTTTCCAAGCCAGATCCACTCTCTAAACCTGGCTCTGATACCTTTGTTAGACTCTAGGATCGCTAGGAGTAGATCCAGTTAGGGTCCTCTTAGATTTAGGTAAGAATCAGGAGGTGGTTCATCCCGAGAAGAACAGAGAGATAGGGAAGTGTTAGGGTTCATACCTTTGTGATTAAGATCCGACCATCACTGCTTCATTGATGGAGGCTGCGCACGAGCAACAACGTTTTGTGTAGGGAGGTGAGGAGTCCGGCGACGGCGACCGTGCAGTGGCAGCACAGAGACGCTGGTGGCGCTTTCCACCGCTGGCAGTGCCACCCTCAGGATCGGATTAGGGTTAGGACGGTGGGGGCTGTAGCAGTGGCTATCAACCTCTTATTTAGAGCCCTGCCCCCGCCTTCTCTTTATAGGCACTGTGCAACGGGGGTCCACGAGCCTGCTATTGGGCTGGGCGTCCCCAATCAGAACGCAGATCAGGGTCAAGTTAGTCCGTTGGGCCTAACGGGTGGAGATCAATCTAACAACCCCCACCTTATATGTTATGCTCCCTCTACCATCAATTACAGATGTGAGATTAAACTTAACAATCTCTCTCGTCACACATCAGATCCAACTCTTCACATCACACAACCTCGTGCGATCTCCGGAAGATATTTTCCAGGCCCCGAGTCCAACGCTCCATACCACACACAACCCCTGTGTACCCACGATTTGGCGCCCCTCGGGCCCAGGTCTATCAGAGCCCACGACATATCCAGACCTTGGGCCTAACTCAACTCAAAAGACTAGTCTAATAGATGTGTGAGGGTTGCTCCCGCCTTATATGTTGTGCATTTGTCCAACATCAATTACCGATGTGGGACTAAACCTAATAATTGTCTGATTACTGATAAATTCATTTTTGATTTAGACAGTTCATATATCATGATTCTTACCCATATTGTTTTCCATCAGTCCTGCAATCATGCTCGTGATTTATCACAAGAAGAAACTATCAGTTTTTATATTCACGTGGGCTGTTCAACGATTTGTTGTTGAACACATCAAACAAAGTTGCTGCGCCATTACATAACTTTGGCAAGTACAATCTTTGTGTCCAGCAATGATCTACTCCATCCGTTCTAAATTATAAGTCGTTTTGACTTTTAATATTTGGTATAAATATACCAAAAAAGTCAACACTAGTGGGGAATCTAGTAAAATCATCATTGAGTTATCGGGGTCAATTTTATTATGTGATATAAATTTTCTTACGTGTGAATAGTAATTTACTAAGGATTTTTTAAATTTCATTAATGTCAACCGACCCTGATCGATGAATCCCTCGAGATTCATCCCTGGTCAAAGCGACTTACAATTTAGAACGGAGTGAGCATTTATGTTTTTTAGTTGTTTGGCGATGCTCAATAGAGTTCAACTACAATTGTTAGATACTCCGTATATGACCTTACCCGACTACTACAAATAAGCATCTCTTTTGATTTCCAAGTATATTATTGAGTGACAAAAAAATGCATTTTTTCGATGCCTGCGCAGTGAATTCTAGGTTGCATAGTTTCGTCACCCCTATTACCATTTTATTTTTACGTGCTTACTATTTACTAATTAACATTTATGTTATGGCTTGTTCTTCTCCCCTACGATCATGACCAAGAATTAAAGAGTTTTTAGTTTAGAACAACCAAGTTGTATTATGTGATGACAAAAATTGTGCAATGTGAGCATTAAGTAGTGCACGTAGACCAAAACAAAGGGGTAGGCCGACAAAACAGGCTCACCTGGAATTCTAAGCGCAGTCCCAATGGTAAATTAATGGTGATTTCTATCTTAATTAAATGAGGTGCCACCGAAGTAAAATGCTGACATGACAGCTAAATTAATGAGGAAAGAGAGAATGTAAGAAACCGTTTCTTTGACAGGAAACGACATCTACTCTTAGAACCGAGGAGGAGGAAACCGCAGTTTTTGCTGTTGGGAAGAAACTAGCGATGTCTATAGGTGGAGCCCACGATAGCGCTGCGCATATCTGGCCGCAGCCACACGCGGTCGCCAGCGAACCGTGCGTCCTTACCTGCACCTCTGTGCACTCCTTGTGCCGCCGTTGCTCAAGTTGTTCGCGTCCGCATAGACCATGGTGAGGGCTCAGCGGCAAGCACAAACTCAGGCCAAGCCCGCCGGCGAGCTTCAGGTGGCCTGTCCCCTTGCCTCACTGGCCTAACCGCGGCAGGTGCTCCCCTTGCTCACCCGAGCTCACGTGCCAGCGCGCTGGCCGCGCTCGCCTGAGCTGACTGCATTCGCTCGTATCTGCTTATGGCCAAGATCAAAGGGACATGCAGGATTCCAACGGTATCTTGCTGCTGCATCTGTCCAATTGATCGATTGATTAAAATTTAACGGCAAAAACTATTGATGGCCGCGTGCAATGCTTGCTGAAGCTGGCGTAGCTGCAGAACAGCGGCGACATCCTCCGCAGCGCCGACTTTAACGTGGGCCTCCGTGCTGGTCCATCTCAATCACGGCAGCAATGCACAGATCACGTCGACGGCGGGCAATAGGCACAGCGGAGAGCATCGGAGGAAGGGAACGAAGAGAGAGAAATGACCCATATTTATTACGCGAAGACCTCTCCATTGTGTGAGATAGTTTCTATAGATGAATTTTTGCTGACATGTCATCATGGAAACCACGTCTAGTTTCAACCATTGGGATTGCCCTAACTAAGCTGTGTTGAAAAACCCGATGGTGAGCCTACAATATAGGAACGTGTTTCTTGTTTTTTGATAAAAGAACACTTAGAAGAGTGCCTCGGGAGTTACGAGTATACATATCACAAGAAAAACAATAACAAGGACAACATAAGACCAGTGGCGGACCTAGGATTTTATATCAGGTATGTCGGATATTTTTTTTTACTATAAGTCGATAAAATTATATTCCGATTTGGTAAAATAACATGTGCATTAAATAATATGGTAAGCTTTAAATTCAAAGATTAAGCTAAAGACTACAACAAAAATGATATAAATAGTTTAAATAAAATATAAATAGTATGAAATATAACCATAAAATTAAAGGATGAAGTATATTATTATGTGTACTTAATTTTAGAGAAGACAAGAAAATAAAATTTTAAAACGGTGTTCTGTATTGCTATTAATAAGTGATAATAAAATAATACCAAAATCATATTATATATAGTTATTATTAATATTAAGAGGGGATAACAAATAAAAAATTAAAAGCCACTCGCAAATAGTGGAAAATAAAATAAGAAGCAAAAGCTACTCGCAAATAGTGGAAAAAGGAAAACCAAGAATAAAAACAAAAACTATGCAACACATACGAATAGAACATGTGACCTCTTGCTTCCAAATTCAAGGGTTTGCCATTCTGGTAACAAGTTGGTAGTTGAGACAGAGTGCAAATTTTTGTATCTAAAGGAAAATATAACTAAGTGTTACGTATATGACATGCCCATAGGGTATGCCGTGGACCACCTAGCATACCCTGTGGGTCCGCCCCTGCATAAGACATAAAAAAATGACCTCCTCTAAAAAAAAATAAAAGTACACTAAAGACCATGTTGGTTGGCTTCTTCCTTTGGTCGTCTGCTCCTTGCCGGAGCTTGAAGATCACACTAAAGAGACAACAAAGCCTACAAACACCCATGCAAAAGAAGGCATTGAAGACAGCACAAGCCACTCACTGCTGACAACAATGTAGAACCCACTGAAAGAAAATCGGCTAGACAAACTCTTCAGAAAAACGCATACTACTTACAATTCTTAACCATCGGACCTCAATTTTGAAGATGTTAGAGTAGACGAGAAGAGGAGATCATGTTTTGGAGAAAGGCAACTGTTGATGCCGAAATGGTTCCGGATCACACACCAGTTAGGGCTAGATCGACCAGGTCATCACAGACCGAAGAACGCATCGAAGAGATCACACTTATGTGGTGAAGAACGGCTAGGTTTACAAGCAAACCAACAAATGATAGCTATCGCACTTACGTGGCAAAGAACGACCAGGCAAACTAGCAAAGGAACCATCAAAGCTCTCGCCCGGGAGAGACCTCATCAGGGCAAGGACGTCGCCAGGTTGTCCTAGGTCGACCGACGAGCCTTGAATGCCATCGGATCAAGGGATGAACAACATGAGGTTGGAAAAGAGGGTAAAAGGTTGTAGTAGATTGATTTTGACGATTGGATAGATGGGATCTCAATCGACCATAATCCTCTCATATATATATAGAGGGGGGTGGTCTTATCCCAGCAGAAAACCCTTCCGAACCTTATTTTTCATGTTTCCCACAAATTTGGAATAGTTCGGATCGGAATCCAAAAGGCCAGATCCGAACGGGGGTCAGAACTTCCGACTCGGGTCGGAACTTTCGGGGGTCGGCACTTCCGGGGGTCAGCACTTTCGGGGGTCAGCCCTTCCGACTCGGGTCAGCACTTCCGACAGTGAGTCATCTCTATTAGGTCATAACTCTTCCATCCGGGCTCCAAATTGGACGTTCCATATATGTTTTTCGACCATCTCGATGAAAGGAATTTAATGCTGAAGTCCATTTCACATTTTGACAACTTCACAAATTGACCAATTTTGGTTGTCAACATATGCCCTCCTATTTTTAGGTGAATGATGCATTGAACTAAAAACACAATTAAAGCACTAAATAGCAACGATACCCAACTCATCGGCTATCTAGCATCTAAGGATGATGTATACATTAACTATATTTTGTACTAAGGGTGACACATGTGTTGACCATTGTTTGGTGAGCACCTGAGCTTCTTACCAAACATTTGGAAAGTACCTTTTCAAATACCTCCTGTTTATTGCTCTTGTGACCCTTTCACCTTGCAACGTCTCCAGCAGATATGAATTTTCAAACACCACTTTGATCACTCCATACAAGGCTTTCCAACTTGGTGCTAGTTTAAGTCAAAACTAAAAGCCACCTTCTTGGATTATTTCCAATTTTCCTTTTTGATGAGTTTAATCAAAGTCCATGGATGTTTCCCATAGCCACTCTTGCTTGATCAGATCCCAAACACTCAAGCAATGAGTCTAGTACTGTTGACACAAAATCTCGGTCGGGATGCGTCAACACACTCGGGAACACGGTCCTCAGAGGAGTACGGAGCGAATCCTGACCTCCTGGACCTTCAGCAAACGGTGGTGCCGATTCTCAGTGAAATCAACTTCGGGCGTGCCAGTCAATTTGACCTGTAATTGACAAGGAGAAGAAAGAGATCGTCAAATCATGGAACCTGTCGGTTTGGTGCCAGACAGTTCCAAATTATGCGGCTCTGATATAGCCATTTGTCTTTAGGATATTGACTACAAAGTCAACTCCCATGAGATTGCGTATAAAATGACAAAAAAGATATAAAGCATAACGACTATGACATATATAAGATGAACATTTTTGATAAGCAGACAGCCGATAAGCTTGAAAGATAAAGATCTATATGCACGTTTAAGCAACATGAAATCAACGTATCGACTGAATACACAAGCAGTTCTATTCATTAATAGTGGGGTGTCTCCATGCAGCCGTAATAACAAATAGATCGATAAAATAACTTAAACATCAACAGTGGGGTGTCTCCATGCAGCCTTGATGATGATCAAGCTAGATCACGTCTCGTGCACAAAGTAGGTCCATTGATTCCAAACCACTTAAAAGAGCATATTATGAAGAAAGCATAACTGGGTCGGCTATTTCAGCCGATACAGGGTCCATGAGGCACGAACAAGATCTATCCGACAAAAGCATGATTTAATCTAAGATAAACAGACTTAATCTACCATATATATCGGTGGGGTTCGGTAATACAGCCGTAATAGACATGCTAAATCAAATCTATCTGCTCTTTAAATCAGATCATGACTTTGTCTAATATCTCGAACGCACAACATGTAACAACCAAGATTGGCAAAATAGCCGATGAAAGGCTTGTATCGGCTATTTCCTCTGTTACAAGCGTGTGATCCTAAAAATAGCCGATATTAAGCATCCTTTAGGCGTAGGCTACTTGTCAACCTTGATTGGGCAAGATATTGTTTAAAACGTAAATAAACAAGTTAAAACATAAAACAACATCGATAACTTAATGAATCTACTAGCTTGCCAAGCCAGTAGAGCCGATAACTAGTCAAGATCGACTGAAGCAAGAGATTGATCAAAGTCAAGACAGTCTCACAAAAGACGAACTTAGACCGATAACTAGCCATGCCATAGCTTAACAAGAGTTTGGTCGATGCCAATGCAGCCTTATTACACGATGACACAAGCCATTGGTGAAACTTACAAGCAAACCGGAGGTCGGTCGATGCCGATGCAGCCCTGCCTGGTTAAAGGTCTCGCCAAGATCTAAGTTACTCCTACTCCTAGGGTTTTGGCCGAGGGCCGATGTATTGATTGATTGGATGTCCTTACAAAATCCGGGTTCTTAGCTATTTATAACCCGGTCGACTCCTGCCCTAATACGACTAAGTTACATAATAGGTAAAAATAAAAGACGACTCGGACTTGAACTCCTTGGTTGAGCCTGACACGTTTTCGAAGCCCGTCGTGCTGGTCCACTCAAATTCTCCCGTTTACGCTTGGCCCACACAAGCTTGTATTTTTCTTGGCCGATTCTCTTCCTTAATGAATCAGCCGTTTATGTCTACAAAATATCAAACCTTTGGTCCAAAATCTGGTGTAAACAAGTACATATTGAAATGCACTCCGACGAACACTGTCCTTAACTTAATTGCTTGGATCACGAAAATATTTCAACAAGGGAGTTCTCGAACCCACCAAATCGGCTTCACTTTCACTAGGAATTAATCCAGACCGATTTAGGAGCTTATCAAACGAAATGACTGAGCTGGCCACTAAAGAGTCGACTAAGTCAGCTGTGGAATCCGACTGAGTCGGCTGGGCCACCCAACCGAGTCGGCTCAGGAGAAGGCTAAGCCGGTTCCAAAACAGGCTGAGCCGGTTTTGCTGTTCCTGCACATAAAAACCAAATTTTTCTTGCATCGTTTTTTCTTTGATGTGAAAATTACGCCCACCGACGTCATAGCCAGATGCTTATCAAGCTAACATATTAGCCTTAAAATCATCATGCCTTGTAATATGCCGAATTCGAAATTCGGCAAAAGTATTAATGATGGCAAGACACTCATCAATATGTGCATTATGTGATCTCTTAAAACACCAAAACATACCAGTGACTTGCTATACCACTAGTAAAGAATCACCACAGGCTTCAACATGTCATACTCCATGGATCGCAATATGGCCAAGCCGAATAAGAAAAGTTCACATTCAGCTTGAATCTTGGTGCAAATGTAGTCTTAATCAGCTTGATGTCTCACGCAACACCATTGTGAGAAATAATGATCATGCCAACACCTTGGCCCTTGCAAGCCGATTAACCATATTGTCACACCCATGAAGTAGAAAATCACATATCATGCCCTCCCGGGTCTTAAAGCCATCAAACTGAATTCCATGGGGCTTTTCTAATAGCACGATGATTGCAAGCATTCATGGGCTATATTGTTATGCTAAGGGCGATAGCAAAGCATCGGCCATATGAATTCATCTAGGTGAGTATGCATAGACGAAATAAAGCATTTTGGCTCCGGACCATTGGTAAGCAAAATAATTTGGCAACTCTGCATAATATAGACATCTATACCAATGATCAAAATAAAGGGCTGAAGGATAACCATGCATACCTTGGAATGAATTCTTCATAGACATAGGCAGAGAATATGGATGATGCCAAAATCATTGATTTTGATGAATCGGTGCAAATCTCCAGCTTGGCAACTGCTTCTTGAATCTTCTTCTCCTTTGCTTTCGTTGCACTACTTTCTTGAGCATCATCTTTCTGAACTTGGATACTTCTTTTAGGAACCCACACCAAGCCATTTTCTTTCAACTTCTCTACACTAAGCTTTTGCAACTTCTTTTCTTGCCACTTTGGTAAACCGATTGAGCATATCGGTTTTATTTTTGTTTTGGACAGCGGCAAATCTTTCTTCATTTTAGGCACTCTCACCTTCTTTTGTTCAGATTTGGCACCTAGAATATCAATAGACAATTCTCTAGATTTTTTAGCACTGCAATCGGCTTTTCAATAGTTGAATTCAGATCTGAACTTTTATCTTTGCGGCTATCATATTTCACACGGTAAACCTATTTTACCACTCTCTTCTTATGCTGAGCTCCGGACCGATTTAGATCAAAACGGTCTTTATAAGATGATGACCTCTCTAATTGTCTAGGAGCTGCATATTGTGGCCAAAAACATGGTGGAATATGTGCCTCTTGATCAAACCAGCCCCAAGATGAATAAGGATGAAAATATGTGGGTTGCGGTCCATATGACATGGGAATTGGCTGCTCAAAAGAAGAATGTACTGTTGCTGATTGAGATCTATTCCCTTGCCAATTCCAATCTTGAGATTTGTGCTTTGGAGGCAATCTTGATGTTTGGACCTTCTTTGGCCGATTGGTGACATTGGCTTTTGCTAATTCTCATACTTAGCTAGAAGCTCCTCGAAGCTAAGCTTCAGTCTTCCGCTCTTTTGCTTGTCATGACCTTTACCTCCAAAAGCTTTATGAGCATCCTCCTTTTCCCCATCCTGATAGTCATGCTCCAAAGGAAGATCCTTAACCGATTCCCCTTGCTCAATGGGATCAATCGACCTTTGCTTTAGCTGGAGAGATTCTACCTGCCCCAGTGTCTTTTGGAATTATGATAACTTTGTTGTCCTTTGGAATATCTTCAATTTGCAATTCATAGACAACAACCTTGTCTTCACTTGAGTGCTCCACATCTCTCTCTTGGGCATTCAAGCCTTGAGCTTTGAGTGGATCGGCTAATACAAGCCGATTCGAAACTTGCTTGCCATCAAGACCAATTGAATCCAATTGGTCCATTTGTTGAGCTTCAGAAAATCTCAATCGTGCTTTATTAATGGCTGATTGGATCACTCGATGAAACACATTGCAATCAGAAGTATTATGATCAAAAGAATTGTGTCATTTGCAATATGTAAGCTCTTCTAAGTTTTGAATAGATGGCAAAACATTGTGATCAATGATTCTAATAAAATTACTCATCAACAAGATATCAAAGACATGATCACAAAAAGTAAAGTCAAAGATGTACTTTGATTTCTTTAACCGATTCTTTTGTTGAGTCGGCCTTAAATCCAGGCAAACGAAGGGATCAGATTTAATATCAATCCATTCGGTAACACCTTTGTAACTGCTTTTGGGGAGCTTTATCTTTGAAAAACTACTACTATCGGCTTTGACATATGGCACATTGTGTTGGCCAATAAAATCTATATTTGTTTTATCATCACCAAATAAAATGCTATTCTCAATCGGTCTTTTACAACTACTAGCAAGGATATCTCTAATAGACGCAAAAAATGAAATAGTATGACCAGATTGGAATTTAAGCAAAATATTTGTATTTTGTACCTTGTTGATCATGTCAGAGAAGCGTATGTCTTTGATTTGAGTGTTGTTGTTCTTCATCTCCAACAAAGATCAACAAGAGGAGTCGAAACACCCGAAATCACTTCTGCAGCTGCTGGAACAGAGGAAGTCGACTTAGCTGACCGAAAACCGGCTAAGCCGACTTGGGCCCTAGCAGGTGGAGCAGCAATAGGTGCACAAGGCTTAGCCGACTCAGGGCAGGCGACAATCGACTCAGCCAACTCTAAAGTTGGCTTAGCCGATTTTGGGCAGGCAAGCTGTTCTTCTTTCTCGCGTGTAGGGATTTGATCTCCTTCAATGATGCGGTAATCACTGGTAAGCGTATAACCCCTTTAGCTCTTGAAAAATCAAGTATAGTTGTTTTCTGGCGCTTTCCATACTTTTCTGTAGCAAGACTTGCCTTTTAAGTTGT
Source organism: Coix lacryma-jobi var. lacryma-jobi (assembly GCA_009763385.1). Classification (NCBI taxonomy): domain Eukaryota; kingdom Viridiplantae; phylum Streptophyta; class Magnoliopsida; order Poales; family Poaceae; genus Coix; species Coix lacryma-jobi. The sequence goes on from CM019829.1 coordinate 125,652,496, forward strand.
TATTGGGTATTTTAAACTCACACAGAAAAATTCGCAAGTGCACGGATACCGATGTAGCTTTCACCCGAGAGTATTATAGGGTATCGATTTCCAAAGGAACGTGAAGTGTACTAGAAGAATTAAGAACGTCTAAGAAAAGAATGATAATGTGGGTAGAGAGGGATTTTAGGATTTTCTAAGCGGGTCTATCTAATCAAAGGCTTACTATACTTTACTTACTTCGGAGCAGCAGGTTCTGTCACACCCGGTTTTAGGAACAAAACTAGGTATACACCATATGTGAGCCCAGGAAGTCAAATCTCACATATAGCTACAAATAAAGGGTAATATCGAAAGTCAATGCTCAAATACATAACATATATGGAACAAAGAACATAACCTTAAGGAGCAGACAACGGGAAGACACTCCGATCTTCAGATGGGAACACCAACTTCATAGGGAACAACTGACTAGTTGACCACAAGCCTAAGCTTCTTCAAGGCTTAACTCTCTGAGGTGTGGGGAAAAGCAAGAGTGAGTCCATGTTGAACTCCACAAGTATAGCAACAAGTGATATAGATCCCAAGTTTCATGATCAATGTAACATAAATAATGAATAGCATAGAACGGTAAATAATGAATATGTTAACCAACAGAAGTCATAATCTTAATGTAAAAATCTTCAAGGCCGCTCGTGTCCTTGAGCAAGGCTGATATACCAGTTTAATAAACTTTGCGCAAAGGTGTATACTTTCCCTGTGAGACGTGAATTGCCCTTTGGCCAGAGGGAGCCAGCCTCTTAACCCACTTCCAAGGAAGGTCGGCAGGGCTCATGATGAAGCCTTTCAAAGGTTCGTCTAACAAGTTAGGGCCGCTAGGTCTTAAGGCAAGGGGATGTAGAGCCCTCCTTCCAGGTGGCACAATAACACGCAGCCTATACACACGTGGACAGAAGTCGCACTATACCCATCTCGGCAAGTCCCAACGCGCCTATACAGGTGTCCACTAACAAGCTAGAAAAGGTCCTCATACTGAGCCAAAGCCAGAGCCATATAACCCCCATCAGTTGTACTGTAAATCCCGAAGGTGCTCGTACAGATAATTTCTTAAGTTGCTAATAAGTCATTTTTATCATTCGATGCATACATTAATTAAGTAACATGATCATGATTGCGAAAAGAAAACTCGATTGCTATACTTGCCTTAACTCAAGATCCTTCTTCTGTTGACTAGTAGACTTCCAAAGGTTGACTCTTGATCATGAACTCTTGATCACAAACTTCTTCTTGATCACCAACGTATATCTCACCGACTGGACATACGATCATAGAACACCACGCAAACATCCAATAACAATCATGCAAAGCAAACATAGCCTATGATTAGAACAGTACATCAAACATAAGAAAACAAGATAAAGAGTTTTAAAAATAGATCTATGGTTCGCTACGAACACACAGTGTCACACCCCAATTTTAAGGATAAAATTGTGGCGGAGTACTCATGTGTGCCCAGGAAACAATCACACACATAAGTTAGACAAATTACAAGAAAGTGGCATCGTCACATTGTTTATTACATAACGATAGTACCAACACAAGCTTACATCAAACGAAACAAAAGATAACAGAACTGCTAACAAGATCTACTCCACAGGGAACGCTGACTGGGGGAAACAGCTAGCCTAGAAGTCCTCTGGGAAGTCGCCAACTGCACCTTCATCTGTTACCCATCCGGGATTTGCCCAAAAAGAAGATAAACAACAAGCGTAAGTACTTCTCGTACTTAGCAAGCTAACACAGGGTTCATGAGGCTCAAAAGGCTGACACTGTCTGACTGCAGTTAGCTTTTAAGTTGGCAGGTTTTAGCATTAAGGTAAACGAATATTGTGCTTAACCCTTAACCCATGATCCATTTGTCCATCAAAGATAAGTATAACATCATAAGGTACCAACAATATAAAGCAAACAGTTATTCAAGTATCAAAGTTCTGCTAGTTTCCCGGGCCGCTCGTGACCGTGAGCACGGCTGTTATAATAGTTTTACACTCTGCAGAGGTTGTGCATCTTTACCCACAAGCCGTGTTACCCTTGTGCCCGAGGCGGCCAACCTCTTGATCCACTTCTGAGGTAGATCGGCGGGGCACACTATGAAGCCTTTCGTTGGTTCGTCTAACATGTTAGGGCCGCTAGGTTTCCTTGGCAGGCAGATGTAGTAACCCCCCTTTCCTATGGCACAAGGCCATCGCAGCTATACACATAGGAACAGGAGCAGCCCTACACCCAAAGTGGCAAGCCCCTTATGCGCCCTTTCGGGTCACCGCTAACAAGTTAGAAAAGGTCCAGTGTACTGAGCTAAAACCAGAGCCATATAGCACTCATGGTAGCACTGTCAATCCCAGCTTTTGCTAACAGCAAGTTTTTATTAACCGTTTAACAACATATCATTATGAGAACAAAATCATCATTGGATTGGATCAGTTATAAGTCAGTTAGCACTAGCATTCTACCCATATGCAAAGATCCCACGGAGTCAAGAACATCACAGATAACAAAGCTAAGTGGGTCTCTAAGGTTGCTCAATTTGGACACATGCATAAATGAGTAAATTAATAGTAAGGTGAAATAGGTAACAAGGAGATCCCATGCTAACTTGCCTTGGTAGTCGAAAGGCTGGTCTTCCTGCTGGTCGTTGAAAGAAGGGTCCTGATCGTACCACACCGACTCACCGTCTACTCGATCACAGAACATCACCACGCATTCCGGACGCATACATATACAAAGCAACAAGGCTATCATTAGAACAGTACATCAAACAGTAATAAACAGAAATAAAACTTTGATAAAACTGAAGTACGCTTTTCTACGATCACAACAAGTTTTGGTTCACCGAAAACGGAGTTACTATGCGAAAGATACGGCCGAAACGGTGTTTCTAGAGACCTAAACAAGATTAACTTGGACCCTGAAGCTAAACTGTTCAAAACAGTCTAACAGGGACGTCAACAGGTGGATAACTAAATTACGAACCTAACGCAACTTGAACGGGTCAAAACGGAGCTAAAACGTGGATTTTATAAGCATTTTAATGTAGTGGCATTTCTGTAAATAGAGTGAAATCAATTTGAAATTAAAACGGAATTTAAACTGAATTTTAAATCAAATTCTCTGCCGGCCGGACTGCGCCTCAATACAACAGGAACGCAGGGGCCTTGTTGCAAACTTTTCAAGGCACAGGGAATAGTGCTCGCTGGAGCGCGGGTTGATTCCCGGCTTCTCCAGGGGCCCTTTAGCAAGATAGCCGGCGAAAGGGTATCGGCGATCCATGGCCGCCGGATCAGAGACGGACGGCGCTGATTAGACAAGGGGGAGGGTGCGCGCAGGGTGAGCCGACGGCGCGCCAGGCGCGGCTCTGGCCGTGACGTCGCGGCTCCCGCACGACGTCGTGTGCGCAACCGCCATAGATGGCACGGCGGAGCTCGCGGACTTGGCCGCGGAGCCTACCCTAGGCTAAACCAAGCGGACAGGGAGATAGGGGAAGCCAAGGGGGGTGCTCACCGGGGTGAAACGAACGGAGGAGGTGGCTCGGAGGCGGCGGTCCGCGGCGAACGGCGGTCGGCGGCGGACTGCACAGACGAACGGCGTCGGTTAGGGCTAAACAGGTGAAAGAGAGAGGGAGAGACGGTTCGGCAGATTCACCGAGGCGCGGCGGAGCTCGGGGGAGATCGCACGCGGTCGGAGTGGCGCCGAATCGACGGGTCGACGGCGGCGGCAATGGCGGCGGGAAAGCTCGGCTGGCGCTCGGGTGCTCAAATGCGTGCACACGGGAACGAACTGAGGGAAGAGGGGAGAGCGGGGCGAGCGCACGCTCTATATGCACGAGGAGGAGGCGAGGACATGGGAGCGGGCTTGCACGACTCGCGCAAGACCCGGACGCGAGGCGGCAGCGGCGGTTTCGGCTCTGCGATGCGAGCGGGCGAAGGAGAGGGGAGGTGCTGACGGGTGGGGACGAGGAGTCAGAGAGAGAGGGAAGGCGCGGCGGCGGGTGCTCAGCGAGCGCCGACGCGAGCGGGCCGGCCTGCTGGGCCGCAGCGGCGAAGGGAAGGGAAAGGGGGGGACGGCCCAACGGGAAAGGAGAGAAGGGAGGGAGGCGCCGGCGGGCTTGGGCCGGAAGCAAGGAGAAGGGGAAGAAAAGAATAAAAGCTCTTTCCCTTTTTATTTTCAGCACATTTCAAAACCTTTTCAAATGAAGTTTGAATTCATTTTGAATTTTGGCAAAAACCAGTCACTTCAATAAATATAATGCACCAGCATGAATGCATAAACATGTTGCCACTACTATTTTAATTCAACAAAAATTATTTAACCCCTAGGTTAAATGCTTCACAAAAATCATAATTAAATCATTTTCACCTATTTTGTTTTGGAGAATTTTTTTTTAGGGTGTTACAACTCTACCCCCCTTAAGATGAATCTCTTCCTCGAGATTCGACTGGAGCTTACTCAAACAACTGCGGATAGGATTTTCGAAGACCTTCTTCTCTTTCCCAGGTAGCCTCTTCTTCTGTATATCTGTTCCACTGTACTTTGCACATCTTGATAACTCGGCTCCTGGTAACTCTTTCTGCTGTCTCTAAGATCTTTACAGGGTACTCTTCATAAGTGAGATCTTCTCCTATCTTGATCTCTTCCAGGGGAACTTGCTCTTCAGGCACCCTCAGACATTTCTTTAGCTGAGAGACATGGAACACATCATGAACGCCTGACAGCCTCTCAGGTAACTCAAGCTGATATGCCACTTCTCCATGTCTGGCCAAGATCCGGAAAGGACCTATGTATCTTGGTGCCAACTTTCCTTTCATGTTGAATCTCTTTACGCTTCTCATGGGTGACACTTTCAAGTACACATAGTCTCCCACTTTGAAAACTAGGTCCCTCCTGCGAGTATCTGCATAACTCTTTTGTCGGGACTGAGCTATCTTCAAGTTATCCCGGATCATTCTTACCTGATCTTCAGCATTTCGCAGAACATCCGGTCCGAACACTTGAGTTTCTCCTGTCTGATTCCAGAACAAAGGAGTTCTACACTTCCTCCCATACAAAGCTTCAAAAGGAGCCATTTTGAGACTCTCCTTATAACTATTGTTGTATGAGAATTCAGCATATGGAAGGCTTTTATCCCAACTCATTCCATGCTGAAGGGCACATGCTCTCAGCATGTCCTCCAAGATCTGATTTATCCTTTTAGTCTGCCCATCAGTTTAAGGGTGATATGCGGAACTGAAATTCAGCTTGGTTCCCAAAGATTGATGTACCTGATGCCAGAAATGAGATGTGAACTGTGTTCCTCTGTCAGACACTATTTTCTTCGGAACACCATGCAAAGACACAATTCTCTCCATGTACAGCTCTGCTAACCTTGCTCCACTATAAGTAGTTTTAACTGGTAGGAAGTGAGCGACCTTAGTGAGACGGTCAACTATTACCCATATAGAGTCATAGCCTCTTTGCGTGCGGGGTAATCCAGTGATAAAGTCCATTCCCACTTCTTCCCATTTCCACTCGGGTATCTACATAGGTTGTAACAATCCTGCTGGCCTTTGATGTTCAGCTTTGACCTTCTGACAGGTGTCACATAGGGCCACATATTCTGCTACATCTCGCTTCAATCCATACCACCAGTACTTTTCCTTCAGATCCAAGTACATTTTGGTACTGCCGGGATGTATGGAGTAGGCGGATTCATGTGCATCTCGCAGGATGGCATCACGGATAGCTTTCACTTCAGGCACACATATCCTTTTTCCAAACCATAAGGTTCCATTTTCATCCATCCGGAAACCTGGTGCCTTTCCAAGCACTATGTTCTCTGCTATCTCTTGCAGTCTCTCATCTTTCAGCTGACCCTCACGGATTTCTTTCTCCAAGGTAGGTTCAACTGTTATCTCCACAGCATTATTGGCAAAGCACAGGTTAAGATATGTCATTTCAGCTCTCAATTCAGCTGACATGTATTCCACTTGCGGTCCAGTTGCATAACTTTTTCTGCTCAAGGCATCGGCCACGACATTGGCCTTTCCTGGGTGATAATGTACCTCTAGGTCATAGTCTTTGATCAATTCTAGCCAACGGCGTTGTCTCAAATTCAGATCTGACTGAGTAAATATGTACTTCAGACTTTTATGATCCGTGTACACATCAGACTTATGCCCAACTAGATAATGTCTCCATATTTTCAAAGCATGGACCACAGCTGCTAACTCCAAATCATGAGTTGGATAGTTCACCTCGTGCTTTCTCAGCTGTCTAGATGCATAGGCAACTACTCTTCCTTCTTGCATTAGAACACATCCAAGTCCCAGACGAGATGCATCACAAAAGATGGAGAAACTTTTGTTCAAGTCTGGCAGAACTAGGACAGGTGCCGTGGTTAATCTCTTCTTTAACTCTTCAAAGTTTGCTTGGCATTTATCAGACCACACAAACTTAGCATTCTTTTCTAACAAGGCAGTCATAGGCTTTGCGAGCTTGGAGAATCCTTCAATGAACCTCCTATAATACCCGGCCAAACCCAGAAAGCTTCGGATTTCACTGGCATTGGTTGGCGGGTTCCAGTCCAACACATCCTGCACCTTGGTAGGATCAACGGATATACCTCCGTTAGAGACAACATGCCCCAAGAAAGAGACTTCCTTCAACCAAAACTCACATTTGCTCCTCTTGGCATAGAGTTGATGCTCTCTTAACTTCTGCAGAACCATCCTTAGATGTTCAGCATGTTCCTCTTCTGTTTTAGAGAACACTAGAATGTCATCTATGAACACCACCACAAACTTATCCAGGTACTCCATGAACACTTTATTCATCAGATACATGAAGTAGGCTGGGGCGTTGGTCAGTCCAAAAGACATTACTGTATACTCATACAATCCATACCGCGTTGTGAAAGCAGTCTTAGGAATGTCTGAGTTCCGGATTTTCAACTGGTGATATCCAGACCTGAGATCTATTTTGGAGAACACACATGCTCCTCTAAGCTGGTCAAATAGATCGTCTATCCGGGGTAGAGGGTATTTGTTTTTAATGGTAACCTCATTTAAAGACCTATAGTCCACACACATCCTTTGGCTACCATCTTTCTTATCCACAAAGATCACAGGTGCTCCCCAAGGAGAAGCACTGGGGCGTATATACCCCTTCTCTAGCAACTCCTTAAGTTGCTTCTTAAGCTCTTCTAATTCATTTACCCCCATTCTATAAGGTCTTTTAGCTATTGGTGCAGTTCCAGGCAGCAATTCAATAATGAACTCAATATCGCGATCAGGTGGCATACCTGGAAGATCATCAGGAAATACATCAGGGAACTCGTCCACCACCCGATCTTGCTCTGCACCACTAGCATTCATCTGGTTTATGGTGGCAGTCGGCTGCTCTTGCATTACCACTTCCACACAGATCCTGTCTCCCTTGGGTGTAGATACAACCACTGATCTTTCTTGACACTGAATGACAGCCCCATGTTGCTTCATCCAGTCCATACCCAAGATGAGATCTATGCCTGCTGTTCTCAGCACTATAGGCTTTACTTTAAATTCTACCCCCCTTAAGTTGACACTAGAGGTGGGGCTCCAAAAATTTGCAGGCATACTACCCCCTGGTGAGTTTACTATGATTGTTTCTTTCATTGCACATAAAGGCACACCATGCATTCTAACAAAAGACTGTGAAATGAAGGAATGCGAAGCACCAGAATCAAAAAGTATGGTTGCTGGGATTGAGTTGATGCTGAACGTACCCATCATAACATCCGGTGCATCCAGGGCACTATCGGCAGCCACATGGTTCACTCGCCCAGTGTGAGGTGGACGAGCATTCTGCTTCTGACCTCCTGCTTGGTTCTGTGGAGCCTGAGGGTTCTGCTTCTTGGGACACTGGTGAGCATAGTGTCCAACCTCCCCACAGCGGTAGCAAGCGTTGGGGTTCTGCTGAGATGCATTCTTCATGGGAGCGGAGTTGGGTGCTCCCTGGCGTGATGCTTGGCTGCCCTGCTGCTGGTACCTCTGCCCTCCTGGCTGCTGCTGATAGCGCTGACCACCTGACTGCTGTTGGTATGGAGGGCGTTGCTGGTTCTGGTTGCCCTGGGGTTGCTGTCCCCTGTTCCACTGGTTGGAGGAGCCTTGATTCCTCTGGGGGTAGCCTTGCTGGGGGTTGGTTCGGGGACGAGTGTTGCTCCCCGAAGACTGGCCTTGGAAGCTTCTCTTCTTTGCCTCCATTTCCTTCCTCTTGTTGTCAATAACGATCGCCCTATTGACCAGGGCCTGATAGTTCGGGTAGGTGTTCGACATGAGCTAGAGCTGCAACCCATCATAAAGACCCTTCAGAAATTTGCGCTGTTTGTCTTTATCCTGGGCCACATCCTGGGGAGCGTAGCGCGACAGTTGAGCAAACTTGTCGCGGTACTCCGCCACTGACATGGACCCTTGTTTCAGAGAGCGGAACTCCTCTTGCTTCAGCTCTACAAGTCCCTCAGGGATGTGGTAGGATCTGAAGTTCTCTCTGAACTCCTGCCATGTAACAACTGGAGCATCTTGGGGACGGGCAAACATGAACGCATCCCACCAATCTTGTGCTGCTCCCTGCAGTTGCCCCGAGGCATAGAGCACCTTCTCATAGTCGGTGCACTGGGCAATGTTCAGCTATTTCTCCACTGCACGGAGCCAGTCATCCGCCTCCAGTGGTTCAGAGGCGTGAGTGAACACAGGTGGATGGCCCTTCAGGAACTCTCCTCGATGGTCCCTGACTTGAAGAGGTTGAGGTGCTGCAGCGGGCGCCTGATCCAGGCGGTTCATCATGACGTGCATAAGCTGATTCTGCGTGGCCATCAGCTGTTCGATGGTCACTGGCGGCGGTGGCGGTGGCGGGTCCATAGGAGCACCACGCCCACGGCCACGGCCTCTTCCGCGTCCACCCCTTGCTGCCATCTGCTTACCAACAAATGCGCAAGAGTTAGACCTTTATATCCAACAAAGAATGTATATATGAACATAAATAAACATTGCTGAAAATTTCTGTGCACATCCTTGTCAACAGCAGCACACTAAAACGGGCATAACTCGAGCTACAGAAATCCAACAGGGATGAACCAGACACCGTTGGAAAGCTTAAGAAACCAGCTACAACTTTCATATAGAACACTTTCTCAGATTCGACCAGATTCTGGGCCGAAAACAGCATTGAACAGAACCTGTTCTGGATGACAGACTGCGCAGAAACATCAACTTCAAAAAGGCATATCTCCCAGATCCAAACAGATAAAGACTTGGTTCCATATTTGTTTGAAAGGTACATCAGTCTAGATACTCCCACAAAAATTTCATAAATTTTGGGAACACGGATTAAGAGATATACTGATATAACCACAGGCTGCTCCAGAAAACAGCAACACAGATAAGGGATAAACAACTTTATTCAACACAGAGATATGTTTTAAACTTGGAGAAGCACAGACAAAACCCATACTTCACCACATACAAGCAAAGATCCATCAAACATAGTTCACTAACATAAGCAACACATCCACTAAAAGTTCACCAGACACAAACTGAAATTTAAACAACGTTTCTAACGAGATAACTAAATATGGTAGGCAAACTACTGGGCTCCACCGGGGGCATTATTGGCTCTGTACTTCTTCTTGTAAACAGCTGGAAGACCCAGCTCACCGCGGAGATGATCCACTTCACGCTCCAGACGCCTCATCACTTTCTGTGAAGCGCGCAGGTCATCCTGCACCTTGTCAGCCTTCCTCTGCACTTCATAGGCATGCTGGGCGGTAGAGACCAGAACCGGGTACTCCACAGGAGGAAGCAGAGCTTGCCACGAGCCCACCATGTCACTGTGAGGCAGGTAGCGGTAGCGGTCAGTCCTCATAGACTGGAAGCGCAGACCACGGTAATGCAAGAAAGCATCCTGCGCTGCGTCCTCCATGCTGGCGAGAGCTTCACCACGCTTGGTGGTAGTCCTGTGAGCCGACTCTATGACGTGGGCTTGATCCACATCATTCCAACCTGTAACCATCAGGTCGGACTTCCAGTAAGTGGCCTCCAAAGGATGAGTGTACTCGCCACAGTGATACTGGAGCTTGGCCTCCAACTCTGGGTAGTACTCATCCAGCAGGCGAACCAACATACTATGGTAGTATGTTGTCTCGTCAGGCTTCTTGAACATGAAACGACGAGTCCATCCAAGGTCTTCATCCACCACCTGCACTACTGGAGAGGGCAGGGGGTGTTGGTGCTGAGGCAGACGAAACAGCGGGAGAGTGCACCACCGGGTACACTAGCACGAAGGCCGGTGCTGCAGGAGCTGCTGGAGCGGCAGGTGCCTCCACGACTGGTGGAGCGACAGGCGCCACAGGAGCGGGTGCCTCTGGAGCAGGGACCTCAGGTGCTGGCGCCTCAGGAGCTGGCACCTCCGGAGCGGGCACCTCCGGAGCTGGCACCTCCGGAGCTGGAGACTCAGGAACTGCTGCAGGGGGCGGTGGTGGCGCTGCTAGCTCCTCAGAGACAGTCGGGGTAGAGGTCAACTCTTCATCCTCCACGATGAAGGCGGTGTTGGAGGAGCTAGAGGAACCGTCACTGTCGGGGATGTGGACCACAGGGGGAGCAGGCTGGCTGGCGCTGGCGGTGAAAAGGGCACGATACGCGCGGGTGTTCATGCGAGGCATCCTGACGTTATGGTTTAAGACAAGATAAGCAGAAACAATTAGTTTTACATAATAGAATAAGAATAAGAAGCATGTAAATTTTAATAAAGTAACAAGATAATAAAATAAGCATGAACAGGTAACAAAATGGTGTTAGAACGGCCATTTCCTAGATAGGCTTGCGTCCTACAGTCAACAAAGCTTTGATACCAATTTGTCACACCCCAATTTTAAGGATAAAATTGTGGCGGAGTACTCATGTGTGCCCAGAAAACAATCACACACATAAGTTAGACAAATTACAAGAAAGTGGCATCGTCACATTGTTTATTACATAACGATAGTACCAACACAAGCTTACATCAAACGAAACAAAAGATAACAGAACTGCTAACAAGATCTACTCCACAGGGAACGCTGACTGAGGGAAACAGCTAGCCTAGAAGTCCTCTGGGAAGTCGCCAACTGCACCTTCATCTGTTACCCATCCGGGATTTGCCCAAAAAGAAGATAAACAACAAGCGTAAGTACTTCTCGTACTTAGCAAGCTAACACAGGGTTCATGAGGCTTAAAAGGCTGACACTGTCTGACTGCAGTTAGCTTTTAAGTTGGCAGGTTTTAGCATTAAGGTAAACGAATATTGTGCTTAACCCTTAACCCATGATCCATTTGTCCATCAAAGATAAGTATAACATCATAAGGTACCAACAATATAAAGCAAACAGTTATTCAAGTATCAAAGTTCTGCTAGTTTCCCGGGCCGCTCGTGACCGTGAGCACGGCTGTTATAATAGTTTTACACTCTGCAGAGGTTGTGCATCTTTACCCACAAGCCGTGTTACCCTTGTGCCCGAGGCGGCCAACCTCTTGATCCACTTCCGAGGTAGATCGGCGGGGCACACTATGAAGCCTTTCGTTGGTTCGTCTAACATGTTAGGGCCGCTAGGTTTCCTTGGCAGGCAGATGTAGTAACCCCCTTTCCTATGGCACAAGGCCATCGCAGCTATACACATAGGAACAGGAGCAGCCCTACACCCAAAGTGGCAAGCCCCTTATGCGCCCTTTCGGGTCACCGCTAACAAGTTAGAAAAGGTCCAGTGTACTGAGCTAAAACCAGAGCCATATAGCACTCATGGTAGCACTGTCAATCCCAGCTTTTGCTAACAGCAAGTTTTTATTAACCGTTTAACAACATATCATTATGAGAACAAAATCATCATTGGATTGGATCAGTTATAAGTCAGTTAGCACTAGCATTCTACCCATATGCAAAGATCCCACGGAGTCAAGAACATCACAGATAACAAAGCTAAGTGGGTCTCTAAGGTTGCTCAATTTGGACACATGCATAAATGAGTAAATTAATAGTAAGGTGAAATAGGTAACAAGGAGATCCCATGCTAACTTGCCTTGGTAGTCGAAAGGCTGGTCTTCCTGCTGGTCGTTGAAAGAAGGGTCCTGATCGTACCACACCGACTCACCGTCTACTCGATCACAGAACATCACCACGCATTCCGGACGCATACATATACAAAGCAACAAGGCTATCATTAGAACAGTACATCAAACAGTAATAAACAGAAATAAAACTTTGATAAAACTGAAGTACGCTTTTCTACGATCACAACAAGTTTTGGTTCACCGAAAACGGAGTTACTATGCGAAAGATACGGCCGAAACGGTGTTTCTAGAGACCTAAACAAGATTAACTTGGACCCTGAAGCTAAACTGTTCAAAACAGTCTAACAGGGACGTCAACAGGTGGATAACTAAATTACGAACCTAACGCAACTTGAACGGGTCAAAACGGAGCTAAAACGTGGATTTTATAAGCATTTTAATGTAGTGGCATTTCTGTAAATAGAGTGAAATCAATTTGAAATTAAAACGGAATTTAAACTGAATTTTAAATCAAATTCTCTGCCGGCCGGACTGCGCCTCAATACAACAGGAACGCAGGGGCCTTGTTGCAAACTTTTCAAGGCACAGGGAATAGTGCTCGCTGGAGCGCGGGTTGATTCCCGGCTTCTCCAGGGGCCCTTTAGCAAGATAGCCGGCGAAAGGGTATCGGCGATCCATGGCCCCCGGATCAGAGACGGACGGCGCTGATTAGACAAGGGGGAGGGTGCGCGCAGGGTGAGCCGACGGCGCGCCAGGCGCGGCTCTGGCCGTGACGTCGCGGCTCCCGCACGACGTCGTGCGCGCAACCGCCATAGATGGCACGGCGGAGCTCGCGGACTTGGCCGCGGAGCCTACCCTAGGCTAAACCAAGCGGACAGGGAGATAGGGGAAGCCAAGGGGGGTGCTCACCGGGGTGAAACGAACGGAGGAGGTGGCTCGGAGGCGGCGGTCCGCGGCGAACGGCGGTCGGCGGCGGACTGCACGGACGAACGGCGTCGGTTAGGGCTAAACAGGTGAAAGAGAGAGGGAGAGACGGTTCGGCAGATTCAATTCACCGAGGCGCGGCGGAGCTCGGGGGAGATCGCACGCGGTCGGAGTGGCGCCGAATCGACGGGTCGACGGCGGCGGCAATGGCGGCGGGAAAGCTCGGCTGGCGCTCGGGTGCTCAAATGCGTGCGCACGGGAACGAACTGAGGGAAGAGGGGAGAACGGGGCGAGCGCACGCGCTATATGCACGAGGAGGAGGCGAGGACATGGGAGCGGGCTTGCACGACTCGCGCAAGACCCGGACGCGAGGCGGCAGCGGCGGTTTCGGCTCTGCGATGCGAGCGGGCGAAGGAGAGGGGAGGTGCTGACGGGTGGGGACGAGGAGTCAGAGAGAGAGGGAAGGCGCGGCGGCGGGTGCTCAGCGAGCGCCGACGCGAGCGGGCCGGCCTGCTGGGCCGCAGCGGCGAAGGGAAGGGAAAGGGGGGGACGGCCCAACGGGAAAGGAGAGAAGGGAGGGAGGCGCCGGCGGGCTTGGGCCGCCAGGCCGCTTGGGCCGGAAGCAAGGAGAAGGGGAAGAAAAGAATAAAAGCTCTTTCCCTTTTTATTTTCAGCACATTTCAAAACCTTTTCAAATGAAGTTTGAATTCATTTTGAATTTTGGCAAAACCAGTCACTTCAATAAATATAATGCACCAGCATGAATGCATAAACATGTTGCCACTACTATTTTAATTCAACAAAAATTATTTAACCCCTAGGTTAAATGCTTCACAAAAATCATAATTAAATCATTTTCACCTATTTTGTTTTGGAGAAATTTTTTTTTAGGGTGTTACACACAGACACGAAGATCACTCTAATCGAAGTTGAAACGGAAAAGATATGAACTAATCAAGTTACAAAACCATGATTACTAGATTAGATTTAACTCAATTTTTAATTATAGAAAATAGTATTGAAAGTTATATGGTTAGGAAGAACTTTTTGAAACGAATTTAACGCAAGTTAAACGGACTAAATCGGAGTTAAAACAAAGAAGTTATAAGCATTTGAAACCAGTGGCAGTTTTGTAATTAAATCAAACTCGAATTTGCTGACTTAAATAGATAAAATGAAATTTGAAATTCGGCTGGACTGCGCCTCAAATAAATGAAAGCGCAGGGGCTTGTTTGGAATATTTCGCTGACTCAATGAACAGGAAGGGGTGGAGTGCGGGTTGAGCCTTAAAAGGTGTAAGAGGCGTTTTGCAAAACTGTATGCGAAGGGGTATGGGACGCTGGGAGCCGTCTAATCAGTTTTGGATGCGCCAGATTAGATCGGGGAGCAGGCGGTGGCGCTGTCAACCGGAGTTGGGGGAGAGGATGGCGCCTGCGGTGGTGCCATGGCCGGAATACGGCGGCGCACATCGGTTTAGGGTTTCGGGTACGGTAGCGAGCTCGTAAAGGACGTCAATCGACAGGGGGGTCAAGGGGGTCTCACCAGACGGTTATAGATCACCGGTGAAGCTTCGGAGGCGGCAGACTTAGCGACGAGGCGGCGGCGGCAGTTCTGCGAACCACGACGAGCACGGGTTAGGTGAAACAGCGGAAGAGGAAGAGAAAAAGTGCTCGGGTGGATTCAGGAGGTCGATGCGGAGCTCGAGGATCCACTTATGGCGGCCGGAACTCACCGAGTTGTCGAGCAATAGGCAGCGGGATCTAGCGGGCGGCGGAGCTCTCGGTTAGGGCAAAACAGGGCACAAGAGCTTGTGATTCTGGCATCAGGGGAGGCGGTAAGCAATCGGGATTCTTATAGAGGTGCTGGATGGACGGATTAGGCAGGGGAGAGACCAGCCGTAGAGGAGGGGGACTCGGTGAGGGAAAAGTCCTGGTCGGACTCGAGGAAGGGGAGAGAGCTGACCGGTGGACCCGGTTTGTCAACGAGGAGGGGGAGAACTGCGTGCGGCGGCTGGTGACTGGCAGGTGGGTCTGCGGTGTCAGCGAGAGAAGGGGGATGTGCGCCCGATGCCACGGGCGGAGCCGGGCCGAGGCGGTTGCGGCCCAAAGCGGAGGAGGCGGCGCACTGAGGGGAGGGGGAGGGAGCTGGCTGGGCCGAAACTCGGGCCAAAAAGGGGAATGGAGGGGAAAACGCGTTGGGCTGGGCACTTGGCCCTTGTGGAAGTGAGGGAGAACGGGCTGAGGAGAGTCGCTGGGCCGGCGCTCTGCTGGGCTGGGCCACGCGGGAGAGAGGGAGGAGGAGGCGCCGAGTAGGTGGGCTCCCAGGCCCGATTGCAAGTGGGAGAGGGAGTGGAGGATTGTGCCTTTTTCTTTTATTTCAAGACCTTTCCAAAATATTTTCAAAACAAATTTGAATTCCTTTTTGAATTTTGATTTGAATCCTTGAGAGAAAAGAAAGTTTTTGGAACTTTAAACTTTTCCTAACTTTTTGAAAAACAAAAAGCCTTTATTTTTAAACCTCTTTCTAAGAAATACATTTTTAAATTGTTTCTAAACCATTTTGAACTTAAGTTAAATTTTGGCCAAAACCACACAGCACAAAACTCAAATGCTCCAACATGAATGCACAAACATGTTGCTTAACCCTAGGTTAAATTTTAATTTAGAGAAAATTTTTATTTCCCTATATTTTATGAGCACAAAATTTCATAAATAAATCATTTTAACTCTAATTCAAGAAATACAAATTTCAGGGTGTGACAGGTTCTTTCCATCTCTCAACAAAGACTGGGATGAAGGTAGCTGGGAGAAGGCTATCGAAAGCTCTATGAGAACACCAACCCTAACGTGGTGGAATACAAAGACCACTCTGAGTTGTCACCTTTGGTGCTACCACAACTAACCGGAGGATTGAGTGCAAACTCAGGTAAACCCTAGCCTAGACACCACATCTACGCTAACGTCTACTACTCTAATTATATATGATAACTAGAGCACTCAATACTAGTGGAGATCCAGTAAATAGAATAAAGTAAGAACTGAAATTAATAGAATACTCAAAAATAGATAATGAAGAACCTGGAGATTACTTGAAGACGAACCAGATGCTGCAAAAGTACAATGTCGAGGAAGATTCGATAGATCCGATGCCTCCTCAGGTCTCTCCTCTCCTCTCTCTCCCTGATCTCTAATTACAACTAGAACTAGAACTAGACGAACTAGATCTAAATCTAGATGAACTAGAAGAGATTCATCTAGAGGGACCTCTACTTCTACTTGAAACCCTAGTTTCTGATCTGTAGATGAATAATGAAGAAGGAGATGCCTCCCCAGGGGGGTCTGGGTCTAGTTTTATAGCCCGGAGTGTGTAACGTGAGCCCTTGGATCAAATCGACTTAAACAACGGTTGGGATGCAAACCCTAAGGTGGTAGGAAGCCGTCCGTCGAAGCGGGCCCCAAATGGGCTTTGTAGTGGGCCGGACGGCCCAGGGAGGAGGCCAGCCAGCCTCCCCGTGTGACAAGTGGGCCCTGCCTTCGGTGAATCGCCTTCTCGTGTCTTCTAGAGTCTTCTGGTGTTGGTTTTGGTGTGGAATTGATATCTTTTGACTCTGGACTCTAAATAGGGCAAACCATATGTTCGTTTCGATCATCTTGATGAGCTCTTCACAATGGTGCACTCCATCTCATCATTTGAGATACTTTTATTCTGTGCAAAATTGGATATACGTGCAAAATGATTGAAAACAACACAACTTGTGGAACTCATTAGAATCAAACCCTACAACTACGCTTTATGATTCATTTTATGTTAATTCATGCAATAGTTGATGGTATAAAATAGGCATTAAGGACCATCAATAGTTGTATTTGATTCGGAAAGGATATTGTTTTGTTCTGCTTTGAAAGCCGAACTTTCGCTTACATCGGAATCAATTCTCACTTTACTCACTGTGTCAATGGGCAAGGTTTCTTTTTTCATACTCATGGCCGATGACTGAGATGTGATCGGCCTTTTGCTAATACTCTCAAGAAAAATTTTCTTTATCTCCTCAAGTCCAAGAAATTTTTTCTTATCTCCTCAAGTCCTCTTCTACAATCCAACACTATCTTTTTGAACTCAATATCTGTTTGAGAATATCTTGCTGAGTTCTTATTGACTTGACTTGAGTTAGTAGCAATGTATGGAGTCGAATCATGAGTATGAATATTTACCTATCTTTCATTGATTCGGCTCAAGTTAGGAGCAATACATGAAGCTGAATCATGAGTATTCCATTAGCACACCTTGCTGAATTTTCATTAATTCGGCTTGAGTTGAAAGTAACATACGAAGCGGAATTATTAATATGAGCATTGACATATGGTGCTGAATTTTGAGTGCAATTGGCTAAATAATATCATTGTTATAGCCAATTCTCTCATTCATCGACACGTCTTGTGATGGAACCACATATTGTGAACTTATAGCCAATGAATAAAAATTTACATGTCGTATGTTGTTAGTCGCATCAAAACTCAAAGAATTCATAGTAGACAACGGTTCTCGACCACAATATACATGATCATAATGTGTATGATGAGGATCATTAGCAAAAGTATTAGCCGATGCAACATATCTAGTATCATTATGACTAGCAACACCAACATGAGAGTTCATAGAACTTGCGAAATAATTATTATAACCATAAGATGTATTCGCAAGTTGTACCTCGGGGTAATTGTAATATTTTTGTGATGTGACACCTTGGTACTCCATGATTTAGAGCTTGACCGCCTTGCCGAATTTTCTAATATGTCATGTTGCAAAAAAGCAAACGAGATCATAAGGGGTCAAAACCATATGTGATCGACCTTTCGGGCCGAATTCAACGGTAATGGCGAGCACAAGAAGATAGATCAGTGAAGAATAGGGCTAGGGCAAGAAGATTCGGCTGCAAAGTAGAGCCGAAGCAAATTCTTCCCCAGCGGAGTCGCCAAAAAGTGTGTTGACGCCGAAACGGTTCCGGATCACACATCAGCTAGGGCTAGATCGCCCGGGTCGCCACAAACCAAAGAAAGCAGCAAGGAGATCACACTTACGTGGTGAAGAACGAGTAGGTTTACAAGCAAACTAGCAAAGGATAGCTATCACATTTACGTGGCAAAGAACGACTAGTTTTCAGGCAAACTAGAAAAGGAACCGTCGAAGCTCTCACCCGGGAGGGACCCCGTCAGGGCAAGGACGTCGTCGGGTTGTCCTAGGTCGCCCGACGAGACTAAGACGCCATCCTTGGTCGTCGAATCAAGGGATGAACAACATGAGGTTGGAAAAGAGGGTAAAAAGATTGTAGTAGATTGATTTTGACGATTGGATAGATGAGATCTCAATCAGCGATGATCCTCTCATATATATAGAGGGGGTGGTCTTATCCCAGCAGGAAACCCTTTCAAACCTTATTTTCCATGTTTCCCATGAGTTTGGAACAGTTCGGATCGGAATCCAAAAGGCCAGGTCCGAACGAGGGTCGGAACTTCCGACCCGGGTCGGAACTTCCGGGGTCAGCACTTCTGGGGGTCAGCACTTCCGACTCGGGTCAGCACTTCCGGGGGTCAGCACTTGTGACTCTGGTTAGCACTTCCGGGGGTCAGCACTTCCAACAGTGAGCCATCTCTATTAGGTCATAGCTCTTCCATCCGGGCTCCAAATTGGACTTTCCATATATGTTTTTCAACCATCTCGACGAGAGGAACGCAATGGTGAAGTTCATTTCACATTTTGACAACTTCACAATTTGACCAATTTTGGTTGTCAACAACATCCAAGTGCTTTCTCTAAGAAGACACAAAATACACAAGATCTGAAAAATTTAATATGTTAGATGGAAAACATTTGCAAATGCGTCTATGTATATGCACTCGGACTAAAACGAAACAAAATAATATTTTTAAGGAAAGCAAAAAAAAAATACTAAGACCCTCTTTGGAACATGTGATTTTTTTTCCCGTTGTCAACTGATTACACGAATCAACTTATTACAGTTTGACCCTCTTTGGAATTTCCTGTCAAATTTCTGCATTCCACGGGGCCCTGAGTATTACCGTAGCATTTCTTAGTTTCCCGTTATCACGGCCCAGTGACCCAGCTGGGCCTGAAATCTTTTCTGGGCCTGGTTTTCTATTTTTTTTCCCCATACCGGCCGGACTTTCCGTCCACTCTTCGTTCCCCCGCTTGCACGGCGAGTGGCCCAGTTTAGCCTGCCTGGAGCATTCGATCCATGGCCCACCGGAGAAATCTAAAAACTAACTTTTGAAAACAGTTTTGATATATAGCTAGTAAAAAAAATGCATTGGCACGCGGTAAAAACACAGTACAAATCATTGTTTACGCCAGTACAAAAACGTTACTGTACTAACCAGCTGTGTCGAAAGTTTGATATGCGAACGCCGACATGCGAGGCAGCAGCAGGGGGACATGCATGGTCCTCGATCCTCCGCGCCAGCACTTCTTCCTCGAACGAATCTTGTCTCTGGCTGGTCATGAACAGCAAAAGCTAGCACGACGTGTACTGGGGACTGACGGAACGACCCAATCAAATATACTAATTAAAAGCAACCATGTGAGTACGTGTGACAGGATGGGCACGCACTCAATGTAGCCCTAATCCAACACAGATTAAGAAACGTGCATCCCCGACTGATAGAGGGAGGATAACGAACTAGTGGTTAATTGGAGCAGCAAGCACAGCTGATGAGCACGGAACACGCTGGTTTGGTCATCATGCGTGTTTAGCTAGTACGAGCATTATATTATCGCGCCAAAATTAAAGAAACGTGCCAATTAGCTGCTAAATTTAACATGACAGATATTAGTATTATCTGTATGTTCGATCAAACATTATACTTTTTCCCCGAAAGAAACTCTAGATACTTTAACCGAGAATACATTTAGAATTATATTTTTTCCCAGAGATCATACAAATAGTTTACAGAAAAAAAACTTTGTTCACACGTGTGTTGGGATGTAAGCACGTGGGTGTGTGTCACTGTGCTAGAACCACACAAAAAAAGCACCTACATTAGAGACCCTAGTGTGTGATGTGTGTGTGAATAGTATCTCGTGTAAAAAAATATGGCTTAAAGGTTAGATAGATCCCATGATACAAAAAATCACGTCACATATACAGCCTCTCAAGTCTCAAAAAAAAAAAAAATACAGCCTCTCAAATGCCACAGGTTTTTAAGTGTAACAAATTGAAGGTGTTAGGCAGTATATAATATAATCATATTCATAAGGTGTGTTGAAACGGCAACACATCTGTACGAACCTAATTTAATGTACATGCATGCTAAACAAGGCCTGCAAATAGACCAGCTAGGCATTATATGCTCCAACTTAAATCAAATGCTTTGATTGGTCCCAAAAAAATGCCCAAAGTGAAAAGAAAAACGAAGCTTATCCCCATTAGGACCATAATATTCTCCGGTGATCGTTTTATTCGAAATCCAAAGGATGGTCGAAATTGATAGCCACGTGGTTTACGAGGACCTCCACCATGTTATCGATTCATGCGAGAATTATCCTCGAAAACAATGGGCATATGCGGCACTATATGCCTTCTCGTGTAACTAAACTGAGAAAGCGTAAAGGGACAATTGTTTAAAATACATCCTTTTTCAATTTTTCATTTCTCTTTATTAACCTTTACACATGTAAAGAAAACTACAATGAACAAATAAACTTATAATATGCGTTGTTAATATATGGGCATAGAATAAGACTCGCCAACCAATATCTCCTAGCCAGCATGATGTTTGTACTTTTGATTTACACAAAGGTGGTCAAAAGTGCCTCAATTTCTTAAAGTACTCAGCAATTTTTAGAGACGGTTGGCCTATTTAAGAAGGCACACAGTAAAGTATCATCTAAGAAAATAAATTAATAGAGGTGTGCTCCTAAGTGATATCCATCTCTGAAAAATATGGCCCATTTTTAGTGTCACTATGCTAGCATGTCTTGGATGGACTGCTATCAGCTTGAGGGTATATAGAGCATGTTTGTTAGAGTTGCAACATCTAATAGCAAGAGTTGGGAACATCTAATAACAAAAGTGATGCCTTTTTTACTCGCTTAAAAATAATGGTCCCTTCACAGTAAACTCCATGTATCGATATCTTATCAACACAAGAATAAAGGTTTCTCAGAAAGTTTGGTGGCTAAAGATACCACTTAGAATTAATTTTTTTTGTGGTCCCTCCAAAGAGGTGTTATTCTAACTAACACTACTAGAGAAAAGGCCTTTGGTCGTTGTACCAATTGAGCTTTAGTCTTGACAAAAAATTGCATCCGGGGCTAAAGACTTTTAGTCTCGGTTGGTGTTACCAACCGGGACTAAAGTCCAACCTAAAGGCCCTAGCCGCCAATCTTCAATCCCGGTTGGTAATACCAACCAGGACTAAAGGGTGACCTTTTAGTCCCGGTTGGTGTTACCAACCCGGACCAAAGGCCTTCCACCCGGGACTAAAGGTCCTTCACGAGTGAATTCAAAAGGAAAGCGTCCAGAACTATATCACGTGGGTTGTGTAGCTGAGTTGGTAAGTGAGTTTATGCGCGAGGCGAGAGGTGTTGAGTTTGAATCTCACACAACACACATTTGTTTTTTTCTCTTGGGATGACCTTTAGTCCCGGTTGTGTGTACCCGGGACTAAAGGCCGAATTCTTAGTCCCGGTTGGGAAAACCAGAACTAAAGGTCCTTCCCAACCGGGACTAAAGCACCTTTCTCTAGTAGTGTAAAGATAACTTAGTTATTAGAAGAAGTTGGAATGAGAGCAAAATGTGTGTTTTCTGCTTTAAGGACATCTCTCCTTTAATTGTTTATATGCTAAATTTCTCTGGAGAGCGGCTTATTTTGTACTGGGTTGGGAACCCCCAAAAGATGTCCATGATCTTTTTTACAGGTGCTACAAATTAAACAAGGGGAGCTTCAAATCAATCCTTGTTGTTGATAGGGTGTGCAACCATTTGTTGGACAATATGGCTTACAAGGAATGAAGTTTTTGACATGTCTCAACCTAAAACTTTTTTGCAGGTTTGAAGGGTCGAGATGGCGGACTCGAGGGGGGGGGGGGTGAATAGTCCTTTCTAAAATTAATCTTACCGGCTAACCGAAACAAATGCGGAATGAAAACTATCGGTCTAGCCAAGACTACACCCCTCTACCTATACTCTATGACACCTTATAAAAGATCCTAAACAATGCAAATAAGGTGTCGGGCTAGCTAGAGCTCACCTAACCAATTCTAGAAGCAAGGTCACACAAACCTATGCAACTAGTACTTCAAACATCGGGGGAGCTCCTACACAATCTAGTAAGCAAAGCACAAAGCTCCTAAGCTCACTAGCAATGCTCAATAACAAGGCTACACAAGCCAAATTAGAGAGCTCAACTTACTTAGCTACACAAACTAAGCAATGTGACTAACAAGGCTACTCAAGCCAATTAGTCACACAAGAGAGCTACTTCTAAGCTACACAAGCAAAGAAGGTAACTAGCAAGCTACACAAGCTAACTAATTACAAGAGCAACTACATAAGCACAATATTTATGAAAGTAAATACAAGCTTGTGTATGGGGAATGCAAACCAACGGGATGGACAAGGTTGACACAGCGATTTTATCCCGAGGTTCACTTGGTCGCCACCAAGCTAGTCCCTGTTGAGGCAAGCCCAAGGTTGCCGCCGATCCTCTTGCTAGTGGTGACCCTAAGTCACACTCTCCACGATGGAGTGCTCACCAAGAGCTCTAGCATCTGATCCGGCCGGACCACTTGGCGCACTTCACACCTCTCTCTACTAGAGTTGCTCTTCGCGATCTCGCGCGGGGCGAGCACAATGCCCCTCACAAAGCTTCTCCGGAGCCACACACAATCTTCACGCAGGCTTCACGACGGAGACTCGATCACCAAGCCGTCTAGGAGGTGGCAATCTCCAAGAGTAACAAGCACCACCGGCTTGCAACACGAACACCTAGCGCCAAGTCTTGCAATCTCTCATGCACCACACTAGAATCGCTCTCTCACTTAGCGGATATGATTAGCACTAATCCCAAGTGAGTTGGAGGGCTCCTAAGCACTCTCACACAAGGACACTAAGTCCCCAAGGTGCCCAACACACCAAATGGTCGGCCACCACCTCTATTTATAGAGGGAAGCCTCAAACTAGCCATTTGGACGCGTGCTGAAATTTGAACTACGGATAGTCCGCCCTTATAGCCCCGGACAGTCCGCCCTTATAAAGAAACTAGCCATCAGGAGCTGCAACGGTCACCCCGGACAGTCCGCCCCTTGGGCCCGGACAGTCCACCGTTGAAAATTGACGAACTGCACAGAACCTGTCCAACAACCTTGTTCTCCGAAAAATTAGCCGGCGGACAGTCCACCCTTATAGGCCTGGACAGTCCGCCGTTCACCTGTCAACCCGAGAACAGTGAGCTCATTGCACCCAATGCATCCCCATCGGTGCGTCCGAGGCCCGCGGACAGTCCGCCACTCTCTAGAAAGCCTCCCACGTGAATGGCCATAACTCTTAGCTCCAAACTCGGAATTCGATGATCTTGGACATTTTGGAAAGCTTATTCAGAGGGCTACACAACCCACATGAACTCATGATCCAAAGCACAAAGGATCAATACAGTTTTCCAATCCAAGAACCATCACTTCTCTTTTCAACCAAAGTTTTCTCCCAAAACATCTCTAACTTCTTCTCCTTTGCAAATGTGCCAACACCACCAAGTGAACACCATTAAGTGCAAGTGTGTTAGCATTTTCACAATCGTTTTTCAAAGGATTTTCACTTTTACTCACCACGTCACTCAATCCTAGTAACAACGCAATGTTAGATCGCTCAAGTGGCACTAGATGACCGATATGCAAACAAGTTTGCTCCTCTTGATAGTACGGCCATCTATCATAAACCCGGTCATCCACTTCTCTACACACCTATGACCGGTGAAATGAAATGCCCTCAAATATACTTTTGCCTTGCGCATTCCATTCCATCTCCTTTGGTGTTGATGCAACACATGCACCAACCTATCTACAAATGATTTGATCCACTTCATATCATGAAATGGCCTCCATGGTCCATCGATCTTGACCTCACTTGCTCTTCACCATTGCTTCGGTCCTTCGGTGCTAAGTCTTTGCTCAAGCCTCCCGACACTCGGTACCAACGGCTTCAAAGCCTCCAACTTGCCCTTCACCTTCGCAACCGGTCCATCAAGCCAAGTCTTGCCTTGATCTTCACCATCTTAGCCACATGACTCCATGTCATGTCACATATGCAATAAGCTCCTTCATCATATGCATGAGCCTTGCAACATCCTCCAAGCCATTTCACCTCTATGGCATATGTTGCTCACACATGATCACATGTGGACTTATCACCTGTGTATCTCACATAAACACCATTAGTCCACCTAAAGTTGTCACTCAATTACCAAAACCAAACTAGGACCTTTCAAGGTTGTATTTAGAGGAACATACTGGCTACACCAATGGGCACAATTACAGTGGGTTGAAGCTAATGAAGAATGTATGTTTCAAGTTTGTCAAGTGCTAGAAGCAGCAACAATGAATTTTTTTGCTTCCTTTGGATGGCCTAATAATATTAGAATTGAGTTTTGAGTGAGACTTTTGTATGGTTAACTTTTGTATAATAAGTGGTCTGATTCTCTTGTTGATAAGAGATGAAGCCAAATATATTTCCATTATCTAAAAAAAGACCACTAACTCTACCATAGAGCAGCTCTAGCATGGATCTATGCTCCCACCATGGAGTTGAGAAAAGTATGTTTGGTACGGTTGAGACAATAGCTCCAAATTGAGAAACAGATGTTTTGGTTGGATTGCCCACTTATGCCCTTGGCTTTATTGCTAGGCCACTGCTGGCCATGGCTATGTTGTACAACGAAGTAAAGGGAGGGTTGCCACCACCAATAGCTATAGGGTTCCACCACCATTAGCCGGACGGGGAAGACCAATCCTAAGGTTTTTCCAGGCGAATTGGAGGAGGAATGGGACATAGGAGGAGGATTGAGGAGGAGCCGATCTTCTCATGTCGATGATTCACTGGACACCAAGATGATGAGAAGAGCGATGTCGCGATGGGGGCCGCGACCTTTCATATTTGGGAGAAAATAAAGAAAGGAAACTGGAACGCAGAGATGTGTGTACATAATCGGTGGCATTGGTGCGCTATTTTCCACTGACTCCTGAAGGAGTTACGAAACCGTGTTTTCAGAGCACCACTTGACGTGCTCCATCGATTTTGTGGATCTATGAGCTAGATCAAAGTTTTTGACATATCTCTAGATTTCGTGGAGTAGGGGCGTTTGACTTTGTTGGAACTATGCCTGCCTGACCCCCGCACGTGTACTGGGGTGAGGCGAGGGTGTCTGGTCGTCAGAACGACGAGCGAGGATAAAATATAGCGGGTGGCAAAATGTCACAAGTGGAAAATTACTTTTCTCCAAAAGAAAACTCCCTCTTTTACACTGTTCATCCCCTGGTATTTATTGGGCATACCAGGGGTCATTGCCTAATTTACAAAAGGGTACAAGAAAAATTCCCTAGGACAATATAGTGGAGGGGTAGAATTGTACAAACACAGAAAGCGCTGAAACCCTATCTCCCCTTCTCCGCGTCCGTCGCCGCCGGACTCGCGCACACCATCGCGAGGGCGAGGAATCCAGCCACGCGCCCGAGAAACCTTCGCTCCTGGGACAGAAATCAACCCTTGCCGGCTGTCGTCGAGTTCTCGCGCCCTTGCGGTCTATCTCCCTGCAGGCGCAAATTTGAAGCCGACCCGAGGATCGTGTCAGTGGCAAGGGTTTCTCTTTTGGGGGCCGCCGAGCGTGCGAAGGTGGTTTCTTCATGACAGTTTGCGTGACGTTGCTGCCGAGGGTCCCTTCCCCCAACCGTAGCCCCTCGATGGCTTGGATCAAGAGACGGTCCTTGGGCCCAAGCAGCGTCCCTTGTTGGGAAACGAACAATGACCCTAGGAAGTGACGCCCGTGACTGCTTGTGGGCCGGGCCGTTAATTTTGGTTGTTGTTGCTTTTATAAAAGTTAGTTTCATTTTTTGTGCCGCATTTTTGGGAACCGTGCTGAGTTTTTTGGGTTTGGCGGTTCACCCTTTTGCCTATTAATAGAAGCGGTAGGTGAGCAGGTCATTTTGGTTCCATCCTTTTGCTGTAGCCACCCTACTGCCGTGTTTTGCTTGTTGTGAAGGTTGTTTGTTTTCTTGATTCTGTGAAGGTTTCCTGCTTGTCCTTCGTTTAGGTCATGGCCAGGTCCAAGCAGACTGCTCGTGTTGCGTCTCCTTCCGCCGCAAGTGATGGGGTGACCTTTGAGTTTGGTATCAGTCGGGTTTTGCAAGCTAAGGAATGAATTGAATATCCTAGACTTCTCCAACATGAGTTGAATGCACCCCCACTTATGACATGCCTCTCCTCCAAGAAAGCAAAGGTGAAATTGTTTGGCATGTGCATTCATTCTTATTAGGTTGTGTTCTAGTTCATATAGCCATCACATTGCTTATCTAGACTCATTCATGGTAAATCAAATGAATTTGAAGTATATATGGTACCACTATTGCTTCTATGTTTGACTTGTTCTAGTGGTAGCATATAACTTGTTTGTGAGCTTGTAACTCTAGTGTTTGATCTAGTAAGTGAGCAATAGGTGTTTAACCAACGTGAGTAAGATAACCATTGTAAGATGTGTGAAGAAGCTTACTCTAGAGCAAATCGTGTTAAATATCTTATGCTCATGAGCTAGATTAAGCCACAACTTGACTTAGTTTGATCCCCTCATGCAAATCTCATGAACAATGTTGTCTCCTTTCATTAAAACTTGCCCCTCCTTTATGATAATTGTTGACAAAGGGGGAGAAAATGATGCAACAAAGATATGCTAATGAAAGGGGAGATAACAAAGAGTGGAGATAACAAAGAGTGTAAGTTTCAAGTGATGTGGAGCATGGAAACAACTAAAATTTGAGCTTACAAATAGGGGGAGCAAGCTCATAAACATGTATGTTGCATTTGAAATGTGCATGTTCATATGATGGATTGCATTGGATAAGCTTTTTAATTTGATATCCATGCTTATATGGTGAATGCTAGTGATAGGACATGATTGATGAATTGATTCACTAGCATGTATAAGGAGGTATCTAGACATATGTGTTTGTCAAGTGGTTCAAGAGCCCTTTTATAGTGTTGATCTCACGGGGTTCTTGAGTTTTGATGTATGTCTAGTGACAAATGGTGCTAAGGATGGTATAATATGTGCACTCCGATTGGTATCACACTTCAAAGGTCCATTCTTATGCCTTAGCATCATCATTGATAATATTGCTCACCCATAATTCATATCCATACATATGTGCAAAATTTAGAACCAAACTCTATAGCACATATGTAGGGGGGAGCTAATACTATCAATATGGTTACCCAAATTTAAATCACATATCTTTGTATAGGTTGTCATCAATTACCAAAAAGGGGGAGATTGAAAGCCCTAGTTTGGTTTTGGCTAATTGATGAAACCTATTTGGTCTAATCCTATTGCTAAGCATGTGTGTAGCTTATAAGAAAAGGATTGTGACCAAGCCAAGTGGTGGAGCTAGCAAGGTGGCAACCATGGAGGATGGTGATGGCCACAAGCACTCAAGAGATCAAGTGCTCTACCATTGGTGAAATAAAGAAGAGAAGAGATGGACCAAAGAGGCCCGAAGGCAAAGGTATAACCTATAGGGCTCTTTGTTTTGGTGATCAAGACACTTAGCGAGTGTGATCACATTTAAGATAGATAGCCGTACTATTAAGAGGAGATAATTCACGGCTTATGCGGTGTTCAAAGTGCCACTAGGTGTTCTCTAACATATCGATGCTATAGACCTAGTGAGTGACTAACAAAACCCCTTGGAAAATGCTTTGCAAAATGCTAACACACTTGCATATAATGATGTTCTCTTGGTGGTGTTGGCACTTTTGGGATAAGGGGGTGTTCCGGAGTTGTGGAGAAGTGGGAGAAACTAGTGTATAGTCCTTCTCCCTCCCGCCGAGCTTGCGAGGCAGGATTCAACGTTTTTCGGAAGAGAAGTAGTGTGTTCAGAAGCATCGGACGCAGGTCCGAGGGGCATCAGACGCTGGGCCGAGCGTCCGATGGTTAACCCTAGTTTCTGACAAATGTTGAAGGATCATCGGACGCTGGCAACGAACGCTGAGGAAACACTATTGCAGAGTCCGATGCAGGTGACGTGGCGCGAGATTGTATTCCAGGAAGCATCGGACGCTGGTCTGCGTCCGATGCCAATCCATCGGACGCGTCCGATGTGATTTGACCCTTTCTAGAACCTCTCTGCATGGTCATCAGACGCAGGGGTTAAGCGTCCGATGTGATGGTGCCTGCGCGTCCGATGTGGCGTAGAAAAGAGCTAAATCGAGCAGTGGTATCGGAGCGTCCGATGCCTGGCACCGGTGCGTCCGATGTCACTTTAACCGTGGCGCGAAGGATTATGACCGTTGGGATCGGGCGGCCTGGATTCGTATCAGAAGGACACGTGGCTCCATCTGGAGCATCGAACGCTGGGGCAGCGTCCGATGGTCGAGCAACGGAGCGTCCAATGGTCGCGATTTCAGCCCAACGGCTAGGCCGACTTGAGTGGCCTATTGAAGGGGCTTGGCCGGCTCACTTGGATTCTCTCTTGCACATTCTGATTCCTAAGCATACTAGTGAGCTTTGGCAAGCCTCCCAACTCATCTCCCAAGTTGATTTGATCAAACCAAGTGAGATTGAGTGATCTAGTGCGTGATTTGAAAGAGTTCAATCTAATGGCACTAGTCCTTTGCATCGGCATTGAGTTTTCTTGTTACTCTTGGTATTTGTCGGTGCCTAGACGGCTTGGAGGCGTTGAAGTGTTGTTGGCAAGATTGGTGATTGTTCTTGGCCACCACCGTTTGAGTTTGTGAGAGGTTTTGGAGCCTCACCTCGCCGGAGCAGCAAGAGGCATCCTTAGTGGATTGCTCGTGTCATTGAGCTACCGTGCTAGTGGTAGATTCTTGTGGTGCTCTTTGTGAGCTTGGCTTTGTGCCAATTAGCCACCGGTTCACCTAGTGTTGGTCAACACAACGAGGAGTAGCATGCCGGCAAGCACGTGAACCTCGGGATAAATCTTGGTGTCCCGTGTGCTTATTGTGATTGCTTTCATATCTTGGTGATTGGTCTTCATATTCACATCTTTGGTGATTGGCTTCACAAGTGGATTTCACCGGTGATTGGCTCTCTACTTGGCGACCCCGAAGGCTTGGTGAAATCACCCTTATCAAGCTCTTTTACTTGTGTATTTTCTTTGTACTATTTCATTTGTGATATTACATTCATATATTGTTGTTAATATATCTCTTGTGTAGCTAGTTGTGCTTAGTTCACTTAGTTTACCTTTCACACACACTTGTCTCATATACTTTCTTTGTATATCATACTTGTGCTAGAGCTAGATTGTTTTATTCCACATTAGATACTAGCTCTAGTTGATTGTGTGGCATAGTCTTATTAGGTAGAATTGTTGGATAGGTGGCTTGCAACACTCTATTAGGCTAGCGCAAAAAGCTTCGCCATTTGTTATACTAATAGTGTTTGCCTAAGTAATTTTGTAGATTTTTAATTAGGCTATTCACCCACCCTCTAGCCAATTTGGACCTTTCAAGTGGTATCAGAGCCGTGGTCACCGTTTGTTTGAGGCTTAACATCCTCCGGTGTTAAAATGGCTCAAATCAACTACATGGGGAAGCCACCACATTTTGACGGCACCAGCTTTGATTGTTGGAAGAGGAAGATGTGTGCATTCACAAGAGGAATGAATAGAAAGATTTGGGATGTGATTGAGCATGACTTTGTGGTAATTGATACCGCCGATCCAACCCCAAGAGAGGAAGAAAAGCTTCAATGGAATGATGTGGCAATCAGCTTGTTCTATGAAGCATTTGACACAAAGGTGTTTGAGCAAATCAAGGACCTTGAAAGAGCAAGTGAGATATGAGAGAGATTGGAGGAAACATATGAGGGCACTAAGGCGGTCTAGGGCGCCAAGCTATACATTCTCAAGGACAAGCTTGCCATGTTCAAGATGCAAGATGATGAAAGCATACCGGAGATGTTTCACCGATTGCAAGTCATTATCAATGACTTGAAGGCCTTGGGAGAGAAGGTGGAGGACAAGGACTTTTCTCACAAGTTCTTGAGATGCTTACCACCAAGGTTTGATACTTTGGTGACAATCCTAGTGACGGAAGGATTAGATACGGTAACCCCAAACCAAGTACTAGGTGATGTGGTCACTCAAGACACATACCGTGTGGAAAGGGATGAGGGAGCCCAAGAGGAAGAGAAGAAGAAGAAGACCGTTGCATTCAAGGCTTCATCCTCCAAGAACAAGAGCAAGGGCAAAGCAAAGAAGGAGGAAAGTGATGATGAAGCAAGCTCAAGTGGTTGTGAGATAGATGATGAAGAAATGGCTCTCTTTGTGAAAAGGTTTGGCAAGTTCATGAAGAAGAAAGGCTATGGAGCAAGAAAGAGAAGAGATGCAACCAAAAGCACAACTAAAAGGTGCTATAGATGCAAGAGCAAGGATCACTTCATTGCGTATTGTCCATATTCTAGTGATGAAGATGATGATCACAAGAAGAGCAAGAAGAAAGACAAGAAAGAAAAGAAGGAAAAGAAAGAGAAGAAGGAGAAGAAGAAGGGTGGTTCCTATGTTGTGACATGGGATAGCGATGCTCCCTCAAGTGATGATGATGACTCTAGTGATGATGAGAGGAAGACGACCAAGAAGAAGGCTATGGCTAGTCTAGCTATCTCAAGCAAGCCTTCTATCTTCAACACTCCATCGACATGCTTCATGGCTAAGTCCACTAAGGGTGCGTTTGGGAGCGCTCCACGAAGCTGATTCTCAGCGAGAATCACTTCCTGTCTGCCAAACGCATTTTTTGGTGAGAAGTGATTCTTTGCTGATTCTGTGAAGTGATTCTCTGAAATGAACTAAGAGTCTGGGAGTTGAAAAAAGTAGCTTCACCTGATTCTGTGAAGTGATTCTTCATCCTGATTTTGATAGATTTTGTTAAAGAATTAAAGAGAATCACTTTCAGTCACAGAATCACTTCACTAGAGAATCAGGGAGCACAGCTGGAGAATCAGGGAGCACAGCTCTGCCAAACAGGCCCTAAGGTATCATCCGATGAGAGTGAAAGTGAGAGTGAGAGTGATGATGATAAGGAGTACTCAAAGGAGGACCTCATGAGCATGCTACAAGATGCTCACTCTTACATTGAGACTAAGAGGAAGGAGTGCAAAGAATTGTGCAAGGCCAACAAGGCTCTTGAGCAATCTTTTGATGAGCTCAAGTCTACTCATGAGAGGCTAGAGGAAGCCCATGAGAAGCTTGACCAAGCTCACACTAGGCTTAAGGAAGCCCACTCCTCCCTCCTTGATCAATGTAAGATTCAGGATGTTGTAGAGACATGCAATGTAGGAGTAACATGTGACATTCTTGATGAATCTTTTTATGCTCCTATTATTGTTGCTCCCACAAATGCATCATCATCATCTAGCTCAACTAAAATGTCTACTTCTACTACTTGTAATTCATCATTAGTGGTAGAGAACGAGAACCTTAAGAACAAGGTTGTTGAGCTCACTCATGCTTTAGGCAATGCCTATGGTGGAGGTGCCCGCTTGCTAAAGTGCTTGGGTAGCCAAAGGTGTCCACTCAACAAGGAGGGACTTGGCTATACCCCCAAGAAGGGCAAGGCGGCTTTTTCTTCTCACAAGACTTGTTTTGTGAAGAGCAATGGTCGGTTTTGCCATAGTTGCAAGCAATCCGGGCATATAGAGCAAAATTGCTTTAACAAGAACAAGAACAAGAACAAGAACAATGCTCATGTTTCATCTATTATACTTGATTCTTGTTATATGCTTACAGAGAGGACTAATGGTGTGAAGGCTAAGTACATTGGTGCACCCATGGTTGGCCCAAAGAAGAAGGCAATTTGGGTGCCCAAGAGCTTGGTAACTAACCTTGGAGGACCCAAAAAGATTTGGGTACCCAAAAGGAATTGATCTCTTTGTAGGTAAATTATAAAGCGGGAGGAAGGCTTTGGGTGCTTGATAGTGGGTGCACTCAACACATGACAGGAGATGGAAGAATGTTCAAATTAATCAACACTAGTGGCAATGATCATGCGGATGCTATCACATTTGGTGACAACAAGAAAGGCAAGGTCAAAGGCTTGGGCAAGATTGCAATATCAAATGACTTGAGCATCTCCAATGTGCTATTATTGGAATCTCTCAACTTGAATCTATTGTCCGTGGCACAATTGTGTGATTTGGGATTCAAATGCATATTTGGTGTTGATGATGTGGAGATAGTGAGTGTTGATGGAAGTAACTTGGTGTTCAAAGGATTTAGACATGAGAACCTTTATTTGGTGGACTTTGTGAAGCTCAATTGACAACATGTTTGTTCACCAAATCAAGTATGGGTTGGCTATGGCATAGGCGCTTGGGACATGTTGGAATGAAGCAACTAAAGAGGCTAGTGAAACATGACATGGTGAGAGGGCTAAAAGATGTTCACTTTGAGAAGGTCAAACTTTGTAGTGCATGCCAAATGGGAAAGCAAGTTGGAAACACCCATCCAAACAAAGGAATGATGAGCCCTACACATGCACTTGAGTTATTGCACATGGACTTGTTTGGACCAACTACATATGCAAGTATTGGGGGAGACAAGTATGGCTTTGTGATAGTGGATGACTATACAAGATACACGTGGGTCTTCTTTCTTGTTGACAAAAGTGAAGTGTTTGGGGTATTCAAAACCTTTGTCAAGAGAAGTCAAAATGAGTTTGATAGAAGAATCAAGAAAGTGAGAAGTGACAATGAAAGTGAGTTTAGAAACACAAGGGTTGATGAGCTATGTGATGAGTTTGGAATCAAGCATCAATTCTCGGCCAAGTATACACCTCAATCCAATGGGATAGTTGAAAGGAAGAATAGGACACTCATTGATATGTCAAGATCCATGCTTAGTGAATACAATGTGAGTGATTCTTTTTGGGCCGAAGCAATCAACACGGCATGCTATTATAGCAACCGGCTCTATTGTCACCCTCTATTGAAGAAGACACCATATGAGCTCCTCAATGATAGAAAGCCCAACATTGCTTATTTCCGGGTCTTTGGGTGCAAATGCTACATATTGAAGAAGGGCACAAGACTTGGCAAGTTTGAGAAGAAGTGTGATGAAGGTTTTCTACTTGGTTACTCTACTACAAGCAAAGCATATAGAGTGTGGAACAACACAACAAGAATAGTTGAAGAAGTCCATGATGTTGAGTTTGATGAAACCAATGGCTGACATGAAGAACAAGACAACCTAGATGATGTGAGAGGAACACAATTGGTGGAAGCTATGAAGAACATGGACATCGGTGATATTAGGCCAAAGCAAATGATTGACATTGAAGATGACAAAGATCAAGTGCTTTCTCCTCCAACCATACATGGCAATGATGTTGCAAGCTCTAGTGGTTCTCATGATCAACGAGATACTAGTAGCTCACAAGTGGTTCATCCAAGTACAAGTGCAAGTGCCCAACCACAACAAGTGCTACAACCAACACATATTGCAAGAGATCATCCTTTAGATCAAATTGTTGGTGACATAAGAAGAGGTGTGCCAACAAGATCAAGATTGGCTTCATTTTGTGAACACTACTCATTTGTGTCATCTATTGAGCCAACCAAGAGTGATGAAGCTTTGATGGATGTTGATTGGGTAAATGCAATGCATGAAGAGTTGAACAACTTCACCCGGAATGATGTTTGAGAGTTAGTGGAAAGACCAA
The DNA here is from genome assembly GCA_009763385.1 of Coix lacryma-jobi var. lacryma-jobi. Lineage (NCBI taxonomy): Eukaryota > Viridiplantae > Streptophyta > Magnoliopsida > Poales > Poaceae > Coix > Coix lacryma-jobi. The sequence goes on from CM019829.1 coordinate 125,686,459, forward strand.
AGAGCACAAATGTAATTGGCACTAGATGGGTCTTCCGGAACAAGCAAGATGAAGATGGCATAGTTGTAAGGAACAAAGCAAGATTGGTTGCACAAGGGTACACTCAAATGGAAGGCATTGACTTTGGTGAAACCTATGCACCGGTTGCTAGATTGGAGGCCATAAGAATTCTACTTGCATATGCTTGTTCTCACAACATCAAGCTCTACCAAATAGATGTCAAGAGTGCATTTCTTAATGGATTCATCAATGAGCTAGTGTATGTTGAGCAACCTCCTAGATTTGAAGATTTGAATAAGCCCAAATATGTGTACAAGCTCAAGAAGGCATTATATGGGTTGAAACAAGCACCAAGAGCATGGTATGAAAGATTGAGAGATTTCTTGCTAGCTAAAGGGTTCAAGATTAGGAAGGTTGACAACACTCTCTTCACCAAGAAAATTGGAAGTGACTTGTTTGTGTTGCAAATCTATGTGGATGACATTATATTTGGATCAACCAACCAAGACTTTTGTGAAGAGTTCGGAGAGATGATGGTTAAGGAGTTTGAGATGTCTATGATTGGAGAGCTTAGTTACTTCCTTGGTCTACAAATCAAGCAAATGAAGAAAGGCACTTTTGTTTGTCAAGGCAAGTACATCAAGGACATGCTCAAGAAGTGAAGGACCGAAAGTACTACTAGAAAGCGACCAGAGGGGGGGGTGAATGGGAGCTTCAAATTTCTTTTCAGAAACTTGTTGCTACTGTTCCGAGAATCAACCCCAAGAGCAAACCTAGAGCTTACAAGTGTCCATGACCCTAGATGTAGAGTGGATGCTTCCAAGAAGCACAGCGAGACACTACACAACTCTAGAACCACAACGCAAAAACCGAAAATCAAAACCGATAACGAACGAACAAGCCGCAGACTAAAATGTGCTGAAGAAACAACATCGGACGCTGCCCGCGTCCGATGGTCAGGCACCGGACGCGTCCGATGCGAAATGGACCTCTCTGGAACCTTACTGGACAGACATCGGACGCTGGCTACAGTGAAACCCTAGCATCCGATGCTTGACCCCCGGACGCATCCAATGGCAACAGACGCTCCGATGTTCAGCGTCCGATGCTCCTTAAAAACGCTGTCAGATGACACGTGGCACCGGACGCGTCCGATGTGATGAACACAGCGTCCGATGCTCACGACTTGAGCGTCCGATGCCCCCGAAACTGCACTGTTCTTTCGCGGATTCAACCTGATCTCCTGCAAATCAAAAGCTCTAAGGCTTAGGCTTGGTATGAGGAGTTCCAAGGAGGTTAGTGAGCTATCCCAAAGAGGTCATGGCTCGAACCTAACTCCAAATCAGTGAATCGAAAGAATTAGGGGGAAAAGGAGCAAAACTTGATTCGAAACGAAAATCGACCGATCTACTAGCTCGTGAGGATCTACTAGCTCGTGAGGTTAGAGGAAAATTCCTTCGGTGGAAAGATGCGCCTCACGATCTAGAACAACTCAGTTCAAACGGAATTGCAAACGATGTACCGAGTAGGGAGATCGATCAACGGGAAAAACATGGAGAAAAACGACCCGCGAAGAACAACACCAAAACGCGAATCACATCCACGAATTTGCAACCGTGTGGCTACCACACGCTACAACAGTGAGATTACGGTCTCACTTCCTCAAAATCTCACGAACACAGAGGTATGATTATCTTCTCTGTGGATCTCAGTTGCTACTGCAGGGGATTGGGAGAGCAGGAAAACCTAGAAGCCAAAGAGCAAATGACTGAGATAGTCTGGAGGGAGGGGTGGCCTCTCCTTATATAGCCTAATACAATTATTCCCCTTCTACCCTTACGACTAATTACAGAGCGAACCAGCTAAACCCTAGGGTTATTCTGGACCAACTCGAAGTAGATGCTGATCCGACGGCCACGCCCGCACAACTGGTAGCGTTGCCTCGATGCAACATCCCCGATTGCCGCCACGTGCCGCCTCCGCTCTGCCCGTCCTTTTCACGGACTCCGCCCCCGGTTTTGAGGCCCAAACCGGGAAACCAGCCTTCACGACCAACCCCCGGTTTTGAGGCCCAAACCGGGAAACCAGCCGTCCATCGCCTGAGTTTTGTGGCCCAAACTCAGAAACCCGCCAACGCCTAGGTTTTGAGGCCCAAACCTGGAAACCGTCCTCAGCCCGAGTTTTGTGGCCCAAACTCGGCAAACCCGCAGCACCAAGGTTTTGTGGCCCAAACCTGGAAACCGTCCACCGGTGGTTTTTCTGTGGCTCAACCACCAAACCGAGCCGTAGAGGGGATGCACCGCCCGTGCACCCCGTCCACCAACACATGTCCCCAGGTCCTCGACCTGAGCAACACTGTGCCCCGCAAGTATCTGCTCGTCGCTGTCCCAGGCTGTCAGCCACCACAGCTGATCCTCAGGCCACCGGTCCCTCAGTCCAAGCCTCACGTCCGCCCTTCACCGCTCCTGGTCCATCGGCACGGCACGTCTCTACTTGACCTTCACCTTGCCTTCGATCACTGTATCCATGCTCGGCACCTGCACAACGCAAGCCAAAGAACATGCGCATCAAACTAGTTGACAATCACTCATCACTCGAGACTCGACATACACCCATGTATCCGCAATCTCCCCCTTGATGAGTGCATTGTCAACTACCAACACAAATCATAATGAAAGTAGAAGAAGGAAGAAGGAGAAGTAGAGAACTCGACCAAATTACCCAAAAGCGTAGCAAAGCCGAAGAAGGTCAAGTGGAAAGAGCAAGACAACTTGGTCCCCAAAGACATGGGCAATGGCTCGACGCAACCAAGCAAAGCAAAGCTAGCCCTCAAAAAGAGGTAGAACAGGCTCAACACCACTAGCAGGAAAGCTCGACACTAATTGAACTATCAGTTGTCATTCAGGCAAAATAGAGCTAGCCCTCAAGAAGAGGCAGAACAGGCTCAACACCGCTAGCGAGAAAACTCGATACCAACTGAAGAGCTTGATACCATCCGAACCAACGGAAAAGCAGAAAAGCTTGGTACCAATTGAGAATCACACTCATAAGGTGAAACTGCTAGTCCCTCAAGACAGAGGCACAGAGGCTCAACACAACTAGCATAAAATCGCTCCAAACCAATTGAAAAACCTTCAACAACCGAGCAAATTCAGCAAGCTCCCCCTCCAATAGTGCACACAACAAAGATATGACTTTATGATTTCTCCCCCTTAAGATTTGACAGATTTCTCCCCCTTAGTTGATAATGCACTATCAGGCAAAACTCCTTCCTTCCAAAATGCATGAGTCAAAATGCAAGTTAGCAGCTTTAGGAATATAGTCGATAGACTAAAAAGATGCTCTACAGAGTATAACTCCAATGACTCAACAGTAAGCATACATGCCAGCAAAGGCTCATACTGATCACCAAATATGAAATATGAACATATGAGCAAAGTGAGCGGTTTTAGACATTCAGAAAAGGATATTCACCACAAAAATAGCATTAAACATGTATAGACAGGAAGTCAAACAAGTGCTAAACATGTATACAAGGTGAACTACCCCTAGCAAGGTTCAATCATCATGCTGCAGAATAAATCATATACTTGTGATTTCAAATTTTGATCGGAGTTGCAGCGGTGAAATTACACAAGTTCAAAGTTCAGCATGTGATTGCGAGAGGTTGAAGGCTTGTCATTGCCTAACTTTTCAACCGAGCTAAGCCTATGCTAAAGCAGTCAGAAGCTTAAAGCGTCGGTTTCGGTCATATACTACACGACTCAAGTTTAACTCAATGTGCAATGAGAAACAGTCTCGATACCGTGATGTGCTGACAAGCAATCCCATCTCGATCTTTCCAATTCACTTATCTTGGTTCAAATTTTTAAAACAGAATATGAACATACCAAGCAAGTGAATGACTCAGAACTAGAGACATAGCAGCCTAGCATATATGAAAAGCACAAGTGAATTCAACACATTCTACACATGCTACTTGCATATCTCAATGGTGAACAATCTTCAAATTTTATGTTCATTTAAGCAAATTCACCATTCATAAAATAGCTCAGATCACAACATGTATCAGTGATCTGAAAGAGCATAAGCTACAAGCATCATCATATAGCATCAGAGCATACTAGGTAGAGCATAATCACATTCTAAAGATTATATACATGAAGCTCGAAATGCAAAATGCATGATGAAATGCAAAGACTAACGAAATCAAAATGAAAGAAAAGAGAGTCAGTCAAAGATACAATAGACAAAATGTTTCCCCCAACTAAAAGGGGAAACACACACCAAGCTCACTTCTCAACCTTGCAAAGGTTGATTGGTCCAAAGGCTTGGTAAAAATATCTGCCAATTGATGATGAGTATCGACATGGCGAAGGTCGATATCACCCTTCTCATAATGGTCTCGCAGAAAATGAAAGCGCACATCAATGTGTTTGGTCTTAGAGTCCAGCACGGGGTTCTTAGCAATGCTAATAGCACTCGTGCTATCACAAAGCAAAGGAACGCGAAAAAAGCTCAGACCAAAATCACGCAAAGTGGCCATTGTTGGTATAAATTAATGCACACTCTACTTTATCCGCAAGCGCACAGATAAAATCTACCGATGTAGCACTTCACCGGAGTAACCCAGTTTTAATATCGAACCCAAAGGAACGGATAGCGATGAGTCTCAAGTGTATAACCCCTGAGTAACTAACAAGGACGGAGAAGCTAAAAGTATAGAGGGGATCACTAAGGTTATCTAAATCCAACTTAAGAGTGATATGTTTATTATTCTTAATGGGGAAGTTGCCATAAAAGGTCACAACAGAGTATGATTCTTTTATGCAAATGTATAATCCTACCGAGCCTACACACGGGTAAGTGGACTATAGAAGAATCAACAAGGCTATAAGAGTCACCCTTGCGAACTACCACTACTACCGGCATTATAGGAGGTAAATATGAGCTATCAAGTCTAAGCACTACGCTTATATTATCCAACTACTCTAACTCTAGAGCGACTAGAATTAAAGTACTCAAAAGAGAGTCATAAACCTTAAGAACAATAAGAACAATGGTTCAGACTTAAATATAGATGTTGATTACCAAAACAATCGTTGAAGCAAGTCGATGAAGAACTTGAATCCACAGTTACAAGATGAAGAAGTTGATCCGACAGGCCGGAGCTTCCTCTTGATCTCTTCCTCTCTCTCTCTCTCTCTTCTAGTTCTAGAATAAGACTAGGTTCTAATCCTACTAGAGGGGTATCTAGTCTTCTACTTGAAAGCTAACTCTTGATTACAACTAGATGAACTAGATCTAATTCTAGATGAACTAGAAGAGATTCATCTAGAGGGACCTATACTTCTACATTGGAACCCTAATTTCTGATGTGGAGATGAATAATGAAGAGGGAGATGCCTGGAGAGGGGGGGTCTGGGGCTTCTTATATAGCCCTGAGGGATCAACCGCAGCCGTTGGATCAAACCGACTTAAGGTACGGCTGAGATGCATCCTAGAGGTCGGTGGAGGAAGCTTGCAGAAGACGGAAGCCAGCGGGCCCAGGGGGAGACCGACCAGTCTAAGGGTGGGATCGGTCGGTCCCACCTGGCGGCCTCTCGAGGTGTCCCGCCTCGTGGTGTCCTCTAGAACCTTCTGGAATATTCCTGACGTGCCGGTTGCGTTATCTCGCGTCGGTTTCCTTATAGGGGAAGCTATCAGTGCTGATTTCCTGGTTTAGTCCCTGCAGAATCATAGTTCACCAAAACTCGTGGAATATTGTCAGTTGAAACCCTAAACCTTTGTTGGTGATTGAATTCATGCCCTTTTCATATTTATTTATCCTTTAATTTTGATAGATAACCAGCGTCAACAAGTTCCCCCAAGCTTACCCTTTGCTGGTCCCTTAGCAAAACCAAAATTTAACAATGGATCAGGAGTTGCTACTATATCTTCACTTCCAACAAGTATACCTGCTGTAAAACAAAAATTCTCTGAAACATATCATGTTATTCTTCATGGGGCTTATTACTCTTACCTTAGATCTTGAATAATTGAGAGATTGAACGATCAAATCAAGCACTATGTCTCTAGTTCTTTCACTTCACCTATATCCCGGAGTTTTAATTAATTTTCAAAAGCATTAATACATATGTTGTTAAATTGAATAATGGATCCAAAGAGGAAATCAACCGACCATTGAATCAAGAAGTGTATGTGTATGGAAAAATGGAGTCAGATGCTCTTTTGAATATATTCACTCTCTTCTGTTTATCAGAGACATATGGCTATCAGTGTAATTCTACTGTCGGGCACGTGCCCATTTTTTTTCCTGATATATATATATATTTTTTTCTGAGGTTCCGGACACTTTTCCCTTTTTATTTCCTCGGGATCTATATTTTTGAGGTTTCGAACACTTGTCCCTTTTTATTTCCTCCGATCTTTCTCTTTTTTTTCTCTTTTTTTAATAGCCATATGCTTCCAACAAACTTCTGAGAGGGTAGCAACAGATAATTATGAGCATTTATGCGGAAGATGGATGAAATGTGTAAGTGATCTCAATTCAATGGCAAGATAACATCTCACAGGGTCACAAAGCTTAATTTAACTCAATGCAATTATTAGTCATGTTTATATTTAGAAATCTCCGAAACTTTAGTGTTGTTTAGAACAAGATAATAGTAGCTCAGATCATCACATGTCATATCCCAATTACCTAGACCTTAGATTAAGTATTTGCCATTCATGTATTAATTTTATTTTACGGCATCATTATCAATGAGGAGAACTTATGCTTTGAAGACTAGGTATTTGAAAGAAATTAGATAGAGCAACTATTCATCATTTCCATGCAAAAGATTAGAAAGAGAGCAGGTTTTTCTTTAGTCATCAACTTCTTAAAACACAATAGACACACTATTTTATTTATTTAATCTAACGCACTTTAAGATAAAAGCTAATAATAGTAGTAGTAATAATAAAGACATACCTGAATCGCGAAGATAACGGGGGTGCGTCTCCCCCAAGCTGGTTCCCTTAATAGCGTTGAGCCTTCATGTGCCCATATATTTTTGTCTCTTTTTAATTAATGGTGAGCCTTCATGTGCCCACATATTTTTGTTCTTTTCTTTTTAAGGGTGAGCCTTCATGTGCTCACATATTTTTGGTGTTTTGAATTTATTTATAGAATGAAAAACTTAAGAGGATAAAGGTACTTACATGGATACATGGGGGTGCCTTCCCCCAAGCTGAATGTTGGCGTAGTCATTTGATCTTGCAATGTAGCAGACTGGCAGTGGATATGTCCTTCCTCTATTAGAGCTTTGATCGATGTCGATGTTTGTTGATACAGTGCTCCAACAGTGGATGGAGCATTCACTTGCTTGTTAGCTTTTTCCTGGCCTTTCAAATCGTGTGAAACTCAAATAGACAACAAAACTTGTGGAACATATTAAGCGTTAGTGGTTGGCCACATAAGCCTTAGTTGTCTAGAATTTCAGTAAGATCTCTTCCTTAATATTTTTGTATTTTATATTTTTATGATGCAAGAGAAAATGCACAGGATGCATGCATATTTATTTTTATTTTCTTTATGCCACCACGATGAACATTCCTGTGGGATTGTACACACCATAGAATTATTCACATGGGGCTTCATGGTTTATGATGTAGTGTAACAAATGTAATATTTTTATTTTCTTTTCTAATGCAATGCAGAAATGTTTGTGAATATGATGATGCAATGATATGATGATGTGGCAGAACCTCCCATTAATGTGGCCCACCTGCACACGTCATCGTCATAAGGAGCCCAATGACTGTGCAAATGAAGCATGTTACTGGAAAGATCTGTCGGGTGTCCCCGAGAGAACCCCGAATTATCCACGAACCACAGGATCATCATCATGAAGGTTGGAATAATTACAACATTACAACAGTTGATACAAAATACCATCGGAGTGCGGAAGCAAGATAGATAAGCTTTACAAAACATGAATAAGTTACTTTTTACATAACATAACTTGTATTGCGGAAGTAGAGAAGTACTATGGAGCCACACTTAGGCAGAGTACCTAAGTTGGAGAAGAAGAACAACCAGATCACGTCAAGCCCACTGACATGATCATGATCAACATCACCTGTTAAAGAAACCTGCAACAGGGAATTAACAAACCCTGAGTACTGTCGGTACTCAGCAAGACTTACTCGTCAATAGAAAAGACTTCAGGGTCATGCTGGCTTGGGTAGGCTCAACAATACTTTTCATTTGCATAAAAGCTTACTAAAGTAATCCTAGATCCAAATTTTACTTAATCATTTAAGTACTTGGTAAGAATTGAAAGTGAACACTAGTGAAAGATCATTATCATTCTTTCTTCAACCAGTTCCATTTTATTCTACGATGCGGGTCGAAAGATTGAGTCTCCTTAACCGAGGAGCACGACGATTCGAACCGATTCAACCAGATCTGGGAGTTTTCCATGTTCATACGACATATGTAGACCCTCGATCACACATATATCAACCCCAACCTCGGATCCTCCAAACAAGACCGGGTCCGCGCCACCCGAGAGTACTTGTACACCTCCAATCCGGGACTTTAACCCACGAGGGTAGCTAGTACTCCTGCCATCTCTCCACTCCCAGTGCGCGATTAGCCGTTCTCATTTAAGAACCACCAAGGCAGGGCTTACCGTAGCATATGATCGGTACTTCACAGTTTCTCAATCTAGCAGGCCAACAACGGTTAACCCTAAACCGACACATCCGGGTCACCATACATCGATCCAAGGGTCGATGCATGTGCCCGTCTGGTCTTAACCATTCTTCTTTCTCATTATCATTCCAAACGATAAGTATCGAAACCATTTATCAAAAGCTTCATAAAGCAAGGCTAAGCATTTCTAGCATTTTCATAAAGCAGGTAGCAAGGTATAATATATCGATAACAAGGTTGATCATTCATCAACAGGTTTAAAGCATTTATTTGATAAACATTTAATGCATTAGGTTATCGAGAGTAAGTGTAATTGTAAATCCAAGAAAATGGTTAAATGATCCGGGGCTTGCCTTTATTGCAGGAAAGACTAGGATCCAAGAAGAATCCACAGAGGTTAGTTCCTTTGCTGACTTGAAGTCAAATCTTCTCGAAGAAGCTTGTCCAACAAGGGTCACCTTCCGAGGCTTGTTCGACAAGGGTGATCACCAAAGCTTGATCAACATGACTCCAACACTCTCGGATACTACACGTAGATAAATGATGTATGCTTAGTATGATGCTATGGGATGCATGCTAAGGTGCAGGACAATTCAAAAGTATAACGGAAGCTAAGCACAAGATAAGGAAAGTCGAGTACAACTTTCCTTCGCGGTAAAGTTGCAAACCAACAAAACCAACTTGCAACCTACCAACTAGAGTTTCTAGCTACACATACAACTTCCACCAAGCACCTTTAGGAAGATAACTAAGGATGGCTAAGGTTCATTAAAACATCACCCAAGCCATAGGATCACAAGATGAGAGGTGTCCCATGGTCTTCAAACAATAACCAAAAGTCACACAAGATGCAAACTCAAACTTAATGGTTTATTAACCATAACCAGAGCTACCGTCATTCAAAAGGGTTGATCCAAGACAATTTGAAAAGCTTATCAAATTGTCTACAAACTTGCTAATATCACCCAGGGTTGATTCTATAGGCAACTAGGTCAAACAGTCGGGACAACATTTCTGTCCAGGGCTAGGACAGATTTGCTAACCCAACTTCAAACAGCTATAACTGGAGCCCTAGGTCACCAAAAAGGGTGATCCTTAACTATCTAGAAAGCTTATGAAAAACTCTAAGACTTTCTTATTATACTCAGCAGGTGATTCCCTAGTGAAAAGGCTGAAACTGCTCATCTCCACAGATCTGTCCAAAAGGTAGGGCAGATCTGTCCTACTGACTTAGAAAAACTATATCTCCTAATCTAGCTGGCCTAAAATCATGAAATTTTAGGAAAAGCAAGACACAGAAGTTAACTACAACTTTTGTATACAACTCATTCACAGAAAACATAAACTTAATCATGAAAACAGTCCCTTGAAGTGGACTGGTTTAGAAACTATACCAACATATGCATAAAAACTTAAAGACATTACTTGATCTATAACAAGCTAAACATGATTAAATACATACATGAAGCATGACCATTAAACAAAAGATAACTGAAGATACAAAGATTAACCATACCTTCTTATGAACACTTAATTACTTAAGTACTAAAATAAAACTCTATTAACCATCTTTTTATAAATTAAATATAGAACAAGGACTTACATTTAAATTTGTCAAATTGAGCCCAAACTTTTTGAGATGATTCATTATATGAAATAGCAGTGGCAAAACAAATATCTCAATTTTTGAACAAACATATAAACCTGCAGAATTAAATTAAACTATAACATTTAAACAATTAATTAAGGCATAGAAATAAGAATAAAATTTATTTTCTCCAATAGAGCTCAAAATTTTTGTGAAGATACATTTTCAGCTAAAAACAGTGACAAAAATAGTTTCATGATTTTTGGACATTTAAATAAGCCTATAAAAATCATCAAAGATCATTTATGAATAAAAAGGCCTATTTAAATCAGTTTCAAAATTTGCTCAAACCTCAAGTTTCATATTTTTCATAAATATTAGACAGATTGACAAAGCTACACAAAAATTTTCACAATTTTTGGAGCTTCCTACAAAAACATATCAAAAAGACAAAATACAACACTATTCCTCTTTTTCAGAAAAAAGAAAAACTCTACAAACCCTACTGGGCTCGGCCCACCTTCGGCCCACAGTCGCTGACGACTGGGCCCCAGGTGTCAGCACCTTCTCTTCCCCCTCACGCCCAGACCAGAGCTCGGCCGGCCTTGACCTACTGCTCGGCCGTGTTGACTGGCTGTCGGCCTCCTCACCGGCGAGGTCTCCAGCGACGGCGAGGACTCCCACCTCTCCCTCTTGACCTCGCGCACCATTCCCACCCCTCACTGGACCAAGCACCCACACAACTTCGAGCTGGCCACAGCCATAGCGGCTCGGCCATGGCGAACACGGCGGCGACTCGGTGTTCCGGACAAAAGGGCATGGTAGCGACCTAGGTGAGGGTGGCTTCATACTCAGGGACTTGCAACGACCACGATGCGCACCCAAACTCGCTCGGAGATGACTCCGAGCAACATGGTCCACGATGGCGGCCATGGCGGCGCTTGCGCCGATGGCGAGCCACGCGAACCGACCAAGATGACCCGGTAGAGACTAAACTAGGGAGCGCAACACGCCTAGGAGCTCATCACGACTACGATGCGCACCTTACCTTGACTCGAGGAGCACTGGACCGAGGTTGACTACGGCGGCGGCGATGGCAGAGCTTGCGCCGGCGGCAAACTCCGCGGACTGCTCAATCCAGGGCAGTAGCGACCACGACTTCGGGCCGATAAGCAACCAGTCCCCAAGACAGGCACAAAGCACAAGTTGGCGAGGCGTGTGGTGCTCAGGTGTGCGCTGACCATGAGCGAGTTGGAGCTCGCGGCCATGGCGGATGGTTGCAATGGAAGAACGGCGATGGGATGGCTCCGAGCGTGAGGGACGGTACACTCTGGTTGGGCTAGCACTCAACAACGAAGCGGAGCCACTCTACACGCGCAAGGGTTTCGAGGTGGGATGACGGCGGCAGCAAAAACTGGCGGCGCGGTCACTCTGTTTCTGCCGGAAGAAACAGAGGAGAGGGAGAGATCGAGATAGCGATGTGGGCTCGCGGTAGAGGCGGTGATGGCATGCTTGCCAGCTCCTGCTTGCTCTTGACTGCGTGTCCAACAACGTGGCGCACGCGGACAGCCGGCCAAACGGCCACGGCAAGACGGCGGCGGCGGTGGCCGGGTGCAAAGCACCGGCGCTCTGTTCTTTTCCCCTCTCCCATTCTACTGTAGCGACCCTAATCTCCCCCTTTCTGATTACTCCCGATTTTTGTACTGCATGACAAAAACTTCTAAAACAAAAGTTGCTCCAAATTTTGTGCTTTACAAACTTGCTTAAAGAACCAAAGTCAAATTCGGCCTGGATTTTGAAATGGAGTTCAAATTCAAATTTGGACTAAACTGAATTTCCAAATTACTTTTGAATTTTCTGAACAACTTCAAATTTCACCAAAATAAAAGTTGTTCCTTATAAAATTATCTAAAACTTTGTTTTTGGTCATATATCCAAATTATGCTTAATTTTCAAACTACACAAAAGGGAATAAAACTAGGTTTGGAAATTAATTTCAATTTGAAACTAAATCAAACTTGTTTTTCAAATTACTTTGGATTTCTTTAAGAACATGAAAATCTATCTGAATAAAAGTTGTTTATTTTAAACCACTCTACAACTTTTATCAAAGGACCAAAGTCTAATTCTTTTTAGTTTTCTGAAATCTAGTTTTGGGGTAAAATTTAGGGTTTGAAAGATTTCAACTTTATTCAAACTTTTGTACAGAAACTTTGAATACCAAAGTTGTACATCTCAACAAGAGCTACAACTTTGCTTTTGAAATCACTTTGAAATTTGACTTACTTTTTGACTTATAGAAAAGGGAATAAAAAGGAGCATAGAAAATTAAGGTTTTCTACTTATCATTTTATGTGACACTTAACTACACTCTTATGCAACATACAACACTTATGTAAATCACACAAGATCATGCAACACTTATATTAAAGCATGCGAAGCATCACAATTATACTTAAAACATGAAATGCTTTTGTGCCAAAATGCCAAATGATTATGCATACTAATGAACTTAATTAGGGTTTTAATTACTGCTTAACACCAGGGGTGTTACAGCCCTTCCCCCTTAAAGAAATCTCGTCCCGAGATTTAAGAAGTGCTTAAAGGTCTGGGGTTGAGTAATGGAAAAGGAAATGTGTCACACTTGTTTACTCGCAAGGAGTTCACAAGGCAACGGGGCTGGGGTTCAGGATTACAACCGGGATCAGAACACGGTTGCAAGTTGCAAGGTAGAGAACATTTGAGTGGAGCAAAAAGGATAATCAAGAGCCAAGAGAGAGCGTACATTGGTTGCGGGCTATAATGGATCATAACTGTAGACCTCGATACCTGCGCGCACCCAGCGAAAACTAGTGTGATCCGGACACACGAGATTCCTGGGTTCCGACGCGGCACTGTGGTCACCAATTATGACACCACCATAGAGCACAACTTCTATATCTCTCATCTCATAAAGAGGGAAAATTATAACCAAAAGCAAGGGTTGGTTATAACTACAAGGAGAGTGGCTTTGAACTCCCTTTCGGGCGTCCAGAAAGGAAAGCACTTTAACGATGGACTAGAAAGAATCATTACTATAGGCCTGGATATTAGCGAGCACCCGGCAGTGACACCCTATGGTGGCCGCCCATAGGTGACCCCAGGTTCCCACGCTTTTATCCGGTCCACACATCATGGTTCTTTCAAAGAACACAATTTCAGTAACTTTTAACCACCAGTCGTCGTTTACACGACATCAATCAAAAGGTAGGTGCCATTTCAAGGCATGACACCCATCTAGGAAGAACCAAAGATTTACCCTGATTCTGACTTTATGTGGTAGAGTGTATGAAAGATATCCAAAAGTTCCCAAGCATCAGAACTTATGGACCAAAAATTACCAAGGGTAACAGAATCTTGGGACAAACCACTATCAGGGGACCATAACTACTCTTAGAATTAGAGGAGAAAGTTTAGCACAACATAACATTTTATCATTTCATTTCATTATTATGCATGATATGAGATATGCTCGTCCTATACGACCTCTCACTGACAGGAGATCTCTGTCTCCACCTGTTAGTTAGGTATGTAGCTGATGAAGTTGTATCGTGCCTTTTCTCCAGGAAAGTGAAAATGGATTTCCTCTTGTAGATGATTGCACTTGTAGCGTAGAGGAATGGTCTTCCTAGGATGAGGTGGACATCATCGTCTTCTCCCATGTCGAGGATCAAGAAGTCTGTGGGGACTTAATGACCTCTAATTCTGACTACGACGTCTTCCATCATTCCTTCTTGTTTATGCCTCTTGATATGGTGTCACTCATGTTCTTCGTTTGCCCAGCAGTTTGAAATGAAGCGTTAATTATGGAAGCTGGCAGCATCTTGCTCAGTGTGCATGTTCTTGTAGATCTAGGACCTTCACTCTGTAGAATTTAGGAGTGATAAACTTCTCCATGTTTTGCTCAAGAGTGTGTCCTATTCATAAAGACAAGGTAGAAATCAAGTGCATGGGCTCCGTTGGTGGAAAAACACCAACAGAACCAAAAGTTTTGTTTATTCTCCTCTAACCTTAGGCACATTGCACAAGACAAACTTGTTGTTTATGTGTTCTATTCAATCTTAACATGAGTGATAGGATCAGAGGATAAAAGTAGCATCTTAAAATATTTAACAGATCAAATTATTTAACCCAAGGAAGGATAATCTATGCATAAAGTGTCGATTTTTTTTCATAATTGAGATATATCATCTTCCAAAGGTTAGATGCACAACATTTTAGCTCATTTAGTTAAGATAGTGAGATTCAAGAGAGTAAAGCTAGAAACAAAGAGTAAAGGACTGAACATGTTGAGTTGATTAGGTTGGATCAAGTGAGGTGCAACTTAAACATGTTTAGTTGTTTATTTATGTTCATACTAGAACCAAGAAGAAGCTTTTAAAGTGATGGTTACTTGCCTTGAAATATTACTTTGTTATTGAAGAGTGATGTGTCGAACCAACTTGTGGAAGCTTCTCTTGTCTAGCTGGCTTGTCTTCTCTTGCTCGTCTCACAGTGTGCTTGAGAGGAGGAAGATCACAGTGGAATCATCTTTAGAGGTATCGATCTTCCTTCTCTATGTGTTGACTTATCAGTGAAGGCGCTTTGCTCCTCGAGTATGCTGCCTAGGATCCTCTCTCTTTCTTGTATTAATTATGTACTATGAGGATATAGGGACAATTCTGCATTCTTCTCTTGTCAACCTTTTTATTTTCCTTTTAATCATTGGGTTGGCAAGAGACTTGAATTTAGAGCTGCTACTCGAGTGCCTCCATGAGAGTCTTTGTCTTGTAATGCCACAACTGAGACTTGTCTTCTCAACAGTGTCTAGATGATGGAGATCTTATCGGCTGTTCTTCTTGATTCGCTAGCTCAGGTAATATCTTTATCTTCTAACTCTTATGGTGCAGTGGCTTCATCCTTAATGATGCCCTCCTCAATTCTTGGCAGTTGGTTCTTCCTTTGAGGTATTCTCTTGGTTCTCTTTGGTTGTTCATAAGTAATGTAGATGTTGAAGATGCAGCGAAAGATCCAAAAGTTGACTTCTCCAAGTCCGGCAAAGGTGATAACATTGATGGCGTTCAAGAATGATCTTCCAAGAATGAGTGGTGGATCGTATTCTTCTTCTTGACTGGGATAGCATCTAGTGGTTTTTATTGATCAAAGTGGTGGGTAGGAGATCAATATGTTTGAAGTTGGGTTTCTCCTTCCTCCCTTTGATTGTGAAACACATCTAGACAACGGAATTGTCTCTCCCAGGCTGGCTTGTGCTGTAGATGGACTTCCAACAATATGTTCATGTGTTTGACTTGTAGATCTTTCTATTGTTGTAGTGGTACCATCTTGTCTCCCAAGCTAGGTCTTGATTAGAAGAGAAAATAACTTTCCACTTCTTGTCTTGATGTCTTGGGCAATGATGGTTGCAGGCATAGGTTGTTTCATACAAGGTAAGTTGCATCCTGTTTGTCATCAGTGCCCAAGCAAGACTCAAAGCTAGGCTAGCACCATTTGTGATCTGAGAGTTGGTTTGTATGTCTATGGTTTGGGTTTTGGATCTTCAATGTTCAGGCCAAACCATGGATGAACAAAATCTCTCTCCTGCATAATGTTAGTGGATATATACCCGAAGGATTGCAAGAATTTGAAGCATGGGTTGTTGTCCACAACTTATGTATTTTGTATCTATGCTAATAAGGAGATGTTTTTAGGATTACTTTAGCATAGACTAGTATGTGTTGGCTGCACTTTAACATGATTCAAGGCAAAGTATAACTTGCAGTAGAAGACAAAATAAATAAACTTTGATACTCACAGTTCTTTCATCCATGATGAATGAGCTGAGTCTTCATTGTGCAAAGTTGTTAAAGTTCATGTGTCTCTTCATTTCCAGTGTGAGTTCATCTCCGGACTTTCCGAAATTGATATTGAACACTACAAACTTTTGACCCTTTTGCCACGCTATTTTGCCGCAACGGCAAGATTTGGTTGCAATACAGGGTGTTATCGCAACCATTTGCGTTGTTGGTTGCGATAGGTCAGTTTTTTGCCATGCAAATTGTTTCGTGGCACTAAGTCTGGAGATCGTTGCGATAAATAAGTGCTATCGCAACCAATTATAGAACGGTTGCAATAGGTGGTCACTTTTGCCATGATTACATTTGCGTTGCGGGCAGTTTCAGTGGCGTTGCAATATCGAGAAAATATTGCAACACTCTTTAGTCAATAGTTGCAATAAGTGGTAAGTTTTACCACGACTGCTTTGGCGTTGCAAGTAGTTTTATTGTGTTGCAATATCAAGAAGATATTGCAACTCTTTACTAATGGTTGCAATACAACACCTATATTGCAACATATATAAGTCGTTGTAATACCTCAGTTTACCGACCACAAGGGTTAAGCAAAATAAATTAAAAAAACCACAATGGTTAAATTAAAATATTGTAAAAAATGCTAGTAGAAGGTTTTGAACTTAAGACCTCACACATTTGCGTTGTTGGTTGCGATAATTAAAAAAATTAAAAAAATAATGGTTAATTAAAATTATTGTAATAAAATGCTAGTAGAAGGTTTTGAACCAAACACTTCACACATTAATAATAATTAGGTTCTTACCATTGTTACAATTGGACTGTTGACATATTCATGTTAGTCATACCTATAAGGGTTATACAAACTAATATAGACCAGTCCAAGCATTAAAATCTATATATCTATGTATATACCTATATACATATATATATATATATATATATATATATATATCATAGGAAAAAGAATAGTTAACTCAGTCATAGCGCGCATATACAGAAAATAGATACTCCATATAGTATACGATTTCGCAAAAGGAAAGAAGGCCTAAATAAACCGGGTCCAACGTATTTTTTTCCCAAAACTGATCGTATGCTAAAATTGGTCGCCTGTGGGACGACGTCCTATAAACGGACTCAGCAAGTCAGTACGACCCGGAGAAGAAAACAAAATGTATGTACATACAGCAGCAAATATATAGCTGTGAGGCCGGACCAAAAAATTCAGACCAAAAAGAGTGAAGAAATTTTTTTTGCATACTAAAGAGGCTAAATTTTTACCTCTTTTTTATTTGGTCAGACCTATATATAAGACGGTGGAGATCTAAGTCCGTAAGACTCCCAAGAAAATACAAGGAAATAAAATTAAAATAAAAATCGGCCAAAGGGTCATCCAAATCTAAATCGAAAAAGAGCTCTAAATTGAATAAACAGGCACGGAGACTGACACGAAGGTAAGAAAGTTTTTCAAATAAGAACTTTATCTATCCTTCTTAATTCCGCGCTAATAATTGTTGGTCCAGCCTAATCACCGATTCCGGCTAGGACACGCTCGTGATGTCACGCAGCACGAGCACGGAGGTAAAATTTCTCTCCATTTATTTTGGTCCAGTCTCCCTAACTAATTGTATCACTGAAAAGAGGCACAAACCCCTTTATCTTGCCTCCCTCAGAAGTTCTGTTGGCAACGCAAGTGCATATCCCATTTTATACAGGACGTGAATGAATGAGATAGAGTTCTGGCGCATTACCCTTGAAAGATAAAAAAAAGAAACAAAGAAGGAAAAAGAAATAGACTAGGAAAAGAAAATGGCGTGAGTGAATTGTGAAAGAACAGGAGACATAGAGGAGAAGCCAATATATAACATAGTTATGATCTAATACGTATATGTTTGCAAGATAAAAAAAAGAAATAGAAAAAAAGAGTAGAAATAGAAAAAAAGAACATAGGCCTGGGAGTAACGTACGCTGGAGGGCCCAAGAGCGACGTTTCTTTTTCCACCGGCATCGGCGCTTCCTATTCTCGCATCTCGTCCATCGAGCCATCGTATTCTCGCGTTTTTTTCCACCGGCATCGGCGCTTCATATTCTCGCATCTCGTCCATCGAGCCATCGTATTCTCGCCGAGGGGACGTTGGTCACCGACTCGCCGGCACACCGCCGCAGCACCACAACAGTGCAAGCAATGACGACGGACGGCGGACGTGATCACGGTCAAGTAAGCAATACGCCAAACCCCCGTGATCGATTAGACGGTTAGTATTTTACAATCTCCAAATTTTAACTTGGATCGTGTGGGAAGCTAGTGCTAGGGAGTCGTGACCCTATTACTTCGTGCGGCCGTACAGTGGAGCCGTGAAGCCGGGCGACGCTGCTACGTAGGAGCTGCCATCGACCATCAGCGCGGCAACCCCATGAGGACCACAATGGCAAACGCTAATAAGCAGTAAGCAGCAACCAGCAACAGAGCAGCCATCAGGTACGTACACCAAAAACCTTGGACCAAGACTCAATTGCTATTTGATAAGCCAAAGCCCTACTCGATCTGTACTCGTGTTTTTCCTTTTTGTTTCAGTTTTAGGCTGTCAGCAAACTAGAAGAGGATCCACATTCTCATTTTTGTTTGGAAGCCACGAACAAAGTGCACAGGGTATATTTCACTTCTATGTTGTCAAATCTATATTGCTATACTCATCTATTTTATGAACTTTTGTATGTCCTTTTTTATTAATCGCGCTTTGCATCTATCATTACTACTATTTGTACTTGATCGAAAGCACGAATTGTTGATCTCGTTTGATGATACAATATATTTTGTTGGCTTGCCATTGTTTTTCTGAAATTGCTACTGTGATAGTTATTTTCTCGGTCGCTGCTACTATATTGCTACCTGATTTCTCCTATGATTATCAAGTGAACTAAGGGCATGCATGTACAACCCAGAGACGAGGTCTCGTCTCTAAGAGACTAGAATCTGACATAGAGATAGTTAAAAAGATAGGTCATACCACCCATAGATTGAGGGTCGTCTACGAACAATTTAATGCTTTGCATGGAACAAAGATCAATCATGAATATCAATTTATATACCATTGTGTGGTCATTCGATGGAAAACGGTTCAAGCATAAATAAGATGAACATAATTACAATATTTTAGACTATCAATACAATAATTATATTATTTATAATATACAATTGAAATCAGTACACTCAAGGTAGAAATATTGCTCTGATAAGGTCTTGGTTGGAGTTCAGAGCTGCAAAATTGTAGTTTTGGAATAGGAAGTAATCGTACTGCTAACAATTGTAATTCTAAAATCAATATACTCAAAATTGATGGCCATCTCACTGCTAACAATTGAAATGAAACAGTCTACTCACTCCATAATGAAATTGCTGAAACTCGAAACTAAAAAGATCAATTGCTGAAACTTGATAAAACCATATATAGGTGGCGATGCACACTCTGTTCTTGGCCAATAAAACATGCTCACTTCAGTACCTTAATTTTCAAGACCATAAGAAACGTAAGGTACATAGCTGGAACAATGAAGAATAACATTTAGGTGTGCTTACTCAAAGTAGTAGTAAGATACATAGCCAAAATCACTGAAAAACCTACAGGTGCAAATGAATAGTTACTAACAAGCTAAAAAGTACAATTTACTAATTTAGCTATGTGCGGACCTGACTGAGTTTTCAAAGGTCGTAGTGAAATAAGTACTGTAAAAGGAAAATCTACAAACAAGCTATCTAAGCCGAAGTCACACAGGACTTATAATACAGAAGAATAGGCACCGTGAAAGATTAGGCAACATTTTTAGCACCGTAGGCATGACCTTATCAATATGTATGCCGCATTATTGCAAATCTTTCATGTTTTCTTTTTCTCTATCTCTAATATATATAGACTGTATTGCTATGATCCTTCTAATTCACGTGTTACAGGAAAGCCTCGTGACATTTATAATGGCACATGCTGATAATTGGAGCTGGATGTTGTTGCCTCGATCTACAGTTGAGTGGCAAGCCGGACTCGATAAATTTCTTAGTACTATTTTTGAAGGCACCTATGCATCAGAAACTGCACCGTGTCCGTGTTCAAGGTGTCGTGGAGTTGTGTACAAAACAAAATCCAAGGTTCAGATGGACTTGCTAACTAAAGGGTTTGACGAAAATTTCGTGAAAGAAAAAAATAATGCTGAACCTTGCAATGATGATAGGGATGTGAATGAAGGTCTGCCAGATGATGCATCATTTGCCAATAATCTGCTGTCTGCATTAATTAGAGGTGCGTCCAGTGGTAACGACAACGAAGAGCCAAATGAGAGCGCAAAGAAATTCTTTGATTTGTTGAAAGATGCGCAGCAGGAGTTGGGGCCAGGATCCCACCTAACAAAGTTATCTTTCATGGTCAGGCTATTTCAGCTTAAGTGCATGGGTGGCTGGAGTAACAATTCCACAGGGCAAGCACTTGAACTATTCTCGGATGCGTTCCCCCCAGGACATTGTATCCCAGACACTCTTCAGAAAGCACAGAAGATTATTCGTGACCTTGGCCTCACATACATTAAGATCCATGCTTGTGTGAATGACTGTGTTCTATTTCGTGGGGCGTTTGCTGATATGGACACATGCCCAACATGTGGTGAGAGTAGGTGGAAGAAGGACGACGCAAATTTTGATGAGATTGGGGAGTCTAGCGATACTGGTGGAGGAAAGAAGCGCACTCCTTGCAAAATTCTAAGGTATTTTCCACTTACTCCTCGACTACAAAGATTATATATGTCAGAGGAAACATCATCATTGATGTGTTGGCATAAGGAAAAATTGGTACGTGATGGGAAAATGCGGCATCCAGCAGACTCATTGGCATGGCAGCATGTGGATAAAAAGTATAAGAAATTTGCTTCAGATCCACGTAACGTTAGGCTGGGACTTGCATCTGATGGCTTCAATCCATTTGGGATGTTGAATGTTAATTACACTTGTTGGCCTGTTATACTGATTCCTTATAATCTGCCTCCTTGGTTGTGTTTGAAACAACCTTATTGGATGATGTCAATGCTTATACCTGGGCCTAAATCTCCTGGAGTAAACATTGATGTATATTTGCAACCTCTGATCGATGAGCTAAATGATTTGTGGATTAATGGAGTTAAAACATGGGATGAGAAGGAGAAGAAGAATTTTACTCTACATGCAATTCTGCTATGGACAATTAATGATTTCCCTGCATATGCGATGTTATCTGGTTGGAGCACGAAAGGCAAGTTTGCTTGTCCTTATTGTCACAAGTATACTGATTACTTATGGTTAAAATATGGTTCAAAGCATTGCTACATGGGACATCGCCGATTTTTGCCCTCAAACCACAAGTGGCGAAGGAATAAGGTGAGCTTCAATAACAAGGCTGAAACCAGATATGCTCCAGTGCCGCTCAGTGGTGAGCAGGTGAAGCGAGACTATGAGAGTTTCCAGCAAGTGATTTTTGGAAAGGATACAAGAAAAAGAAAGCAACATGATGAAGCAAATAGGTGGCACAACTGGAGGAAGAAGAGTATTTTCTTTGAGCTTCCTTACTGGGAATCATTGCTTGTGCGACATAATTTGGATGTCATGCATATTGAGAAGAACATATGTGAGAGCTTACTAGGGACTTTGCTGGACTTAGAAGGTAAAAGCAAGGACAGTGAGAACGCTCGACTGGATATGCAGTATTTGGGTATAAGGAAAGATCAACATCTGGTGCTCGAAAATGGCAAGTACACCTTGCCACCAACATTATACTCTCTAGGTGATGATGACAAGAAAATTCTATGCAAATTTTTACATGGCATCAAGTTCCCTGATGGTTATGCCGCAAATATTAGGAGATGTGTGGACGTCAATGGTTGCAAGCTTTCTGGACTTAAAACTCATGACCTCCACGTAATTTTGCAAAAGCTTTTGCCCTTAGTGGTGCGCAACATATTGCCTGAAGGTGTGGTGATCCCAGTGATCGAGCTAAGTAGATTCTTTAACTCTCTGTGCTCAAAGGAGTTGGAGTTTTCAGAAATTGAAAAACTAAGCACTTCGATTAGGGAGATCCTTTGTCGGTTGGAGATGATTTTTCCACCAGCATTTTTCGATATTATGATGCACTTACCAGTTCATCTTGCTGATGAAGCGAGACTCGGAGGCCCTGTGTGTTATAGATGGATGTATCCAGTTGAGAGGTACCTTCGTACTCTTAAAAGATATGTCAGGAATAAGGCGCACCCTGAAGGTTCAATTGCAGAGGGCTATATATCTGAGGAGTGTCTCACATTTTGCTCTCGCTTCTTTGAAGATATTAGTACCAAGCTTAATCGTCCAGAGCGTCATGAATGTGCCACTGCTAGTGAACCACCATCTGGGCTAAGTATATTTGGGAGCATTGACTACAGTAGGAAAGGAGGAACTGTCGAGAACATTGGTGATATTGACATGCTGAGGATGAGGCATTATATATTAACCAATTGTGATGAGATCAATACATGGATAGAGTAAGCTATTTTTTAAAATTTGTATTTTATATGCAAACTAACGAACGCATATATATATATATGCAACCTGACCAATGCATTTTAAATTGACAGTGTGCACATGGATGAGTTGAACAAAACCAACCCTCGACATGTTGATAGAAGACACAAGCAGGAGTTTGTATCTTGGTTTCAACGTAAAGTGAGTCTTCCTGCCTAATATATTTATCCAGATTTTGTTTGTTTAGTTTGCACATGCTACTTGTCAATTTATTAGTCCCTAATATATTTTAAAATGATGTTGGCTGTAGATTAGCACACTGCATTGTTGGGCATTCTTAACGTCATTACCAAAAGTAGACTTAATTCTCTAATTCTGATAACGGCGCCAAAAATGCCAAACCTATCCCTCATGCCACTTAAGCCAAGTTGTCATCCCCAGCATGACATGAGAGACGCGGTATTGAAATATGCAATTGCTCATCAAGATAAATAAATAAAGGGAATCTGCAAGCGCACAGATTAATACCGATGCAGCATTTTAACCGGGAAGTATTCCAGGTATCGTTATTTATATTTTTACCACTGGGAAGGGATTCTAAGCATCGTAGTTGATCGTGGAATGAGAATATAGAACTGAGTATCTATCATTGCATGTATAATATAGAGCATCTATCTATCTCATCATACAGGGATAAATGTCACATAGAATATAGATAAATATGAATAGTGACAAGGATAATTAATCTGATCAGCATAACTAGCCACATATAATAATGATAAGCACCTCAACAGATATTCTAGCAAGTCATTAGCATGGAATTAGGATGAACTACAAAGATATTCCCTAAGTAATTATTAACTATAAAGTCTAGCATTATCATAGTTAGTGCAATTATACTTGGCAATCATAGCGAGAAAAGACTACACCCATGCATAGTGAATATTAGCAAGGAAGATGAAGAACATAGCAATCACTCCCCTGTAATAATGTTGCTCTGCCTGCCCTATACACGAGAGGGGGACTATATAAGAATCAACGAAGCTGTCACTATCGCGAACTACCCACCGATCCGGCATATAGGGTGCAATCGCAGATAAAGACGGTATAGACACCACGTCTACACAATATTTATCATTCACCCACTGCGCACATGGATAAACGCTATACGATCCTAGGCATGTATATAATTCCAATCTAACTATGCCAAGCATATAACTACGATAAACTAAGAACAATATAATTGCTAATATAATCAAGTAGAGCAAAGTCATATTCAATATATTGAAATAGAACAAAGTAGTATTCATAATATTGAAGAACAATGATGAACAATTGAAGAACAAGAGAGAAATTACCAAGAATCCTCTTGACAGATCCGGGAACCAATCGAAGATTGACTCCTTCTAGTTCTAATCCTATGTAGCTATGCTAAAACTAGAGATCTAGTTGATGTGGTGGCTCTAGGGCTTGATCAGAGACTCTCTCCTCCTGATGACTGAATTAGGAACTGAATAATGAGACAGAGGTGCCTGCTCCAGGGTCCAGGGCCTTGCTTATATAGTCTTTTCGGGTGAATCTGGGCCGTTGGATCAAACCGACATTGAACGGACGGTTTTCCTTAATCCTTTAGGTCGGTGGAGCATAATCCTCGAGGCGGAGCCTGATTGGCTGAGGAGGCAGGGCGGGCGCCCTAGGGGGGAGGGCGGGCGCCCTGTCCCCGGGCCCGCTCGGCCTCCCGCTCGTTCCCGTGGCTTCTGGACTCTTCCACATTAAGGAAAATTGGGGGTTACGTTAATTATCCGTCATTAACCCGACATGTGGGCCTTTCCTTCATATTTCCTGATAACCCCCTGCAGAAATAGATAAACAGCAAAACTCGTGGAATTCTGTCAGATAAAACCCTAAGTCTGGGTGTTGGTTTCATTTAGATCCTTTTCTCTATTTATTTGATAGATATAATTGATACTTAAGGACCGTCAACAAACTCCCCCAAGCTTACCTCTTGCTCGTCCCTGAGCAAGGATAGTCTCAGTGATGGATCAGAAGTTGCTGAATGCTTTTGAATTTTGACGGTACACATGCTTTCAAATAGAGTCTTATCTCTGAGTTAGAGTAAACTGTCAAGACTTAAAACTTACTCATTATGCCTTTCACTATGGGGCTCGCAACTGTCACCTTTGTCTTGAGCGGTTAAAAGATAGAACAGTCTAGTCAAGCGCCATGTCTCTTATTCTTGATCAGCTATAGCTCTGGAGTTTTTGCAGATTTTCAAATAAAACTCAGAGATTCCTTGTATGACTCTCTCAGGTCTCTCATTTGTGGTATTTCTGGATCCTCACCAAGGCAGTAATGGTGTTTGCCTTCTCTCAAAGCAAAGTATGTAGTATTTGTGGTATAAGGCAGAGTGACATTGCCTTCTCTCTCAACCTATCCTAATAAGGTTTTTGATATCTGGAGCTCATAGGTGGGAGATAAGGTATACATACTTACAAGACATTTATTGCATAGTCAAACCATGGATCCAGAGAAACAAGTCAATAAGTCAAATCAAGATGTGCATGTGTGGTGAATGAATGGTGTACGGTGATAATGGTGATAATGGTGATAATGGTGGAGAGTGTCTAATTCTACTTTTGCTCTTTTTGAGGGGATACATACCTTTCTTGCTTTTGGTGCTCTTTGAGGAGGATGAGATGCTCTATATTTTTATTTATTTTTCCTCTCAGGTGGGTATCTTGTACCCCTAATTCTACTGTCGGACACTTGTCCATTTTTACCTCTCTTCTCACACTTTTTCACTTTTTTTTTTCATCGAGGTTCCGAGCACTTGCTCCTTTTTATTTCCTCGTAATATTTTTCTTTTCGAGGTTCCGGGCACTTGCCCCTTTTTATTTCCTCGGATAGAGCACTCATCTCCTTAGAACAATTTAGCAAGTGGTAGTAACCAAAATAACTTGAGCATTTATTTCACAGGGAATAACAGGAAATAGGAAAATGTTTTTGGCTATTCTCTCCCGGGTTAGGAGTAGAATAATTTTGTGTGGATCTGGAGATGGGAATGGATGTATGTGGATGCGTACTTCCGGAGTAGAAGCAGCATATATGAGTGAACGTGCAAGTGAATCTTGATTTAACCACATGACAAGCTCCTAAGGGTCTACACAGCTTGACTACACTCAATGCTCATAAGTAGTAAAAAGTAAATGTATAGCTTAAAGTCTAGCAAGCATGTATGTATGGCCGTGGTAGGAATTTAAACTCTCATCATAAAGGAACTCATCATGTAGCATTTTAAAGATTTTCAAAGATAAAATTCTCCAGAATTCTAGCATCTCTAGGAATAGATAAACAGCAGCTCGACCTTTCCATATCATATCCGTTAACAACTTAGACTTTAGATCAAGTTCTCTTCCCACAAGTTCAGGTTTAGAGTAAGCTTTTAAATAATAACAGTTATGTCTAAACTAGAGAGAGAACTTCTAATTGAAATTAGGCAGAGCAACTATTCATCATATCCATGCTAGAGTTTTATTATCTAGATTCATTTTAGCATAGCCACTTTATTTATTTATTAAACACACTAAGCAAAAGATATAGATATATATATATATAAGCACAAAATCTTTATTTGGTTTTTCATCGTTTTATTTTAATATAGTATAAGTATAAATATAAAGATAGATATAGAAATACTTAGCGAGATAACGGGGGTGCTCTCCCCCAAGCTGGATCTTGACGTAGTTTCTCTTGATGTAGCTAGCAGATAGCGGAGGTGTATTTGAAAGTCGGCAGCACCCTGACAGCGATTAGAATGTCCTCCGTCTGCTAGTCCTCTTGGATTCTGTGAAGCTCAAATAGACAACAAAGCTTGTGGAACTGATTAAGTGTTAGCATAAATATCTAGCCTTTATCATGTTGAGCCTCCTTGATTATTGTTATGTTTCATTTTATAAAGCAGAAGAAAATATTTATTTATTTTTTTATGCCACCACAGTGAATGTACTTATGGGTTTTATGCCACTCGTATACTCACATGGGGCTTCTAGAGTTTTTTTAACATTTTTATTTTCTTTCTAAGATAACATGAATATGATTAACTAAACAAACTATTAAGTAAATATCTGAGAAAGGAAATGGATAACTACCAAGTTACCTCTTGGCAAGGCGTTCGGCATTTTTAAGTCCTCCGAACGGGACTCTATGTGTACTCAGTTGTCTTGGGAGTCAGTGGATGGCGTAGTCGGTGGTTCCGGCAGCGCCTCCTCCTCGTGTTCAACTGTCTTTTCTTTCCACACTTGTCTTGGTGCTTCGGTCTCTTCAAGACAGTGCTGATTGAGTGGTATGTCCTCAGATCTTACCACTTCTCCTTCGTAGTCTGCCCATCCATCCTTGATGACCGGTTGCTTCTGGTTGCGGTTCCGCCTCCTTCTCCTTGTCCTGACCTGCTTAGATTCTTCAAATACGTAGTTGGGGTCAGTAAAGTAAAGGCGTACCTTCTCAGAGGGGAAGTGCATGTGGACTTCTCCAGTTCCAATGTAGATGATTGCTTTGACAGTACTGAGGAACGGTCTTCCAAGGATGATAGGTGGATCATACTCGTCTTCTCCCATGTCAACAACCTGAAAGTCTGTATGGACAAAATGATCGTCTATCTTGACAGGGACGTCAGTTACTGTACCTTCAACCTGTCGGAATGTCTGATCTGCCATCTGGAGACGAATGTATGTCGGCTTCAAGGGCATGGTTCCGAACAGCAGTTCATAGGTGACCTTGGCCATTATGTTGACGCCCGACCCAGTGTCGCATAGTGTCTTGTAGAAGTTGTACCCATTAATGGAGCAATAAATGCTTGGCATACCTGGGTCGTCCTTCTTGTCCAAGAATGGTGACTTGAGTTGGCGATCTTGACCTTTGTGCACGGCGGTGACCATCTTGACTGATTCGGTCCACACTTGCTTTTTGCTCTTGTTCCTCTTGTTGGTCCTCCTTGGTTCATATTGGGGTTGCTCTAGGATTTGTACGGTCTTGTTCTTGAAGGAAAACATTTCCTTCCTCCCCTTTATGTGGAAACTGATCTTGGCAGCACTAGCGTAGATGACAGCTCCCGTGGTGTTCAGGAATGGCCTCCCTAGGATGACGGGAGCCCTCTCGTCAGAACCGGTCTCTATTACTACGAAGTCTGCTGGAGCGTACGAGGAACCAACTCGGACACAGATGTTCTTCAAGATTCCTCTTGGGTAACTTAGTGTCCTATCTGCAAGCTGCAAACACATGGTTGTTTCTAATAATGGTTGTGAAAAGAGTTTTTCGTAGAGTACCCTGGGCATGATGTTGACGCTTGAGCCAAAGTCACAGAGTGCTTCTGGGAAGTCTCGCATGCCGATGGAGATCGGGATGACGGGGCGTCCTGGGTCGCCTCTCTTGACTGGCAGAAGTTCAGTACTTACCTCAATGATGGGGTTACTCCAGTAATCTCCTGCATCAAATATGTCTACAAGATTTGCAGATTCTAATGCATCCGGTTGTGATGGTATACCGGGGTTAGTAGCAGGAACAGCAGCAGCTATTTGATTCAATTGAGATTCAATCATTTTATTAAAGCTAATTTGATTCTTGATGGCAGTAGAAAAATTATCCATTCTATTATTTATATTTTCTAGAATTTTATCATTAGATGCCAATTTCTTAGACATGTTATCCATTAACTTTCCTTGATTAGACACTAACTCTCTTAAAGGTAGATAATTATTATTACTGAAAGAATTGTTACCTTGGTAATTACCTGAGTAGTTAGGCCTTTGTTGATTCCAACCTTGATTCTGCTGAGGACGGTTGTAGTAGTTATTGTTGTTGTTGTTGATGTAGTTCACGTCCTCTAGCAACTCGGGACAGTGATTGCCCGAATGTCCAACACCTCCACACTCCTCACAAGTCATGTGGGAGTCGTAGACGTGCATTACTTCCTTCTTCTCTCCAGCTCGGTCATCGAGCTTCTTCATGAGTAGGTCTAGCTTGGCAGACAGCATGTCTACCTCCTTGAGCTGATGCATACCTCCACCTCTCTTGCGGGTCTGAGTTCTCTCTTCATTCCAACCTTGGTTGGACGCCATCTTCTCCACAAGAGCTGTGGCTTGTGGTATGGTGAGTGATAGGAATGCTCCTCCAGCTGCAGCATCCATGGTCTCACGGGCACTATTGACGAGCCCATGATAGAATGTCTGCATCAGCAACCAGCTCTCCATTCCATGATGGGGACATTCTAGGATGTAGTCTTGAAAGCGCTCCCATGCTTCTGGAACGGATTCATCGTGCTGTTGCTGAAAGCTTGTAATCTTCCCACGGAGAGCATTTGTCTTGCCCATGGGAAAGAACTTGGCTAGAAAGTTCGTGGAGCAGAGTGCCCACGTAGTATTCTTCTCCTTTGTAGCGTAGAACCACTGCTTCGCTCTCCCCAACAGTGAGAATGGGAAAAGGCGAAGTAGTATGGCGTCTCTAGGAACATCAGCCATGGTGAAAGTGCTGCAGATCTCCAGGAAGTGTTGAAGATGAGCACTAGCATCCTCGTGCGGCTTCCCACAGAACTGGTTAGCTTGCACCATGTTGATGAGCCCAGGCTTGAGCTCGAAGTTGCGGTCGATCTCCACAGCAGGTCCAGTGCGGATGTTGTCCGTAGTGGGAGCTGAGAACTCGCGGATCGACTTGTTCGCCATAGCTTCGAATTCAGCTGACAAGTTCCGGACGAAACTTCGGCGGTCTTCTGATTTGGATGAAGTTTTGCGCTGAAGTGTTGACGATTTGAGCTTGGCTCTTGTTCTTTTGAATAAGGCTTCGGGGTCGTCAACAAAGTTGTCTGGAAGATGTCTTCTATTCATACATCACCCTGAAATAAAATAAAAAATGGAAAATGCAGGGGTAAAACTGTACGAGAGAATTGATAAGCTCGAATATATTAGTGATGCGAATGATGTCTCAAAGTTCTTTATTCATTCCAACTTAGAAATCAACCTTCCCCGGCAACGGCGCCAAAAATGATTGTTGGGCATTCTTAACGTCATTACCAAAAGTAGACTTAATTCTCTAATTCTGATAACGGCGCCAAAAATGCCAAACCTATCCCTCATGCCACTTAAGCCAAGTTGTCATCCCCAGCATGACATGAGAGACGCGGTATTGAAATATGCAATTGCTCATCAAGATAAATAAATAAAGGGAATCTGCAAGCGCACAGATTAATACCGATGCAGCATTTTAACCGGGAAGTATTCCAGGTATCGTTATTTATATTTTTACCACTGGGAAGGGATTCTAAGCATCGTAGTTGATCGTGGAATGAGAATATAGAACTGAGTATCTATCATTGCATGTATAATATAGAGCATCTATCTATCTCATCATACAGGGATAAATGTCACATAGAATATAGATAAATATGAATAGTGACAAGGATAATTAATCTGATCAGCATAACTAGCCACATATAATAATGATAAGCACCTCAACAGATATTCTAGCAAGTCATTAGCATGGAATTAGGATGAACTACAAAGATATTCCCTAAGTAATTATTAACTATAAAGTCTAGCATTATCATAGTTAGTGCAATTATACTTGGCAATCATAGCGAGAAAAGACTACACCCATGCATAGTGAATATTAGCAAGGAAGATGAAGAACATAGCAATCACTCCCCTGTAATAATGTTGCTCTGCCTGCCCTATACACGAGAGGGGGACTATATAAGAATCAACGAAGCTGTCACTATCGCGAACTACCCACCGATCCGGCATATAGGGTGCAATCGCAGATAAAGACGGTATAGACACCACGTCTACACAATATTTATCATTCACCCACTGCGCACATGGATAAACGCTATACGATCCTAGGCATGTATATAATTCCAATCTAACTATGCCAAGCATATAACTACGATAAACTAAGAACAATATAATTGCTAATATAATCAAGTAGAGCAAAGTCATATTCAATATATTGAAATAGAACAAAGTAGTATTCATAATATTGAAGAACAATGATGAACAATTGAAGAACAAGAGAGAAATTACCAAGAATCCTCTTGACAGATCCGGGAACCAATCGAAGATTGACTCCTTCTAGTTCTAATCCTATGTAGCTATGCTAAAACTAGAGATCTAGTTGATGTGGTGGCTCTAGGGCTTGATCAGAGACTCTCTCCTCCTGATGACTGAATTAGGAACTGAATAATGAGACAGAGGTGCCTGCTCCAGGGTCCAGGGCCTTGCTTATATAGTCTTTTCGGGTGAATCTGGGCCGTTGGATCAAACCGACATTGAACGGACGGTTTTCCTTAATCCTTTAGGTCGGTGGAGCATAATCCTCGAGGCGGAGCCTGATTGGCTGAGGAGGCAGGGCGGGCGCCCTAGGGGGGAGGGCGGGCGCCCTGTCCCCGGGCCCGCTCGGCCTCCCGCTCGTTCCCGTGGCTTCTGGACTCTTCCACATTAAGGAAAATTGGGGGTTACGTTAATTATCCGTCATTAACCCGACATGTGGGCCTTTCCTTCATATTTCCTGATAACCCCCTGCAGAAATAGATAAACAGCAAAACTCGTGGAATTCTGTCAGATAAAACCCTAAGTCTGGGTGTTGGTTTCATTTAGATCCTTTTCTCTATTTATTTGATAGATATAATTGATACTTAAGGACCGTCAACATGCATGCACAAGGGAAAATAGATGAAATGATTTTTTATCTATCTCGCGGTCCAGACCATCGGGCTCGGGTGTTCAAGAGGTGTTTCATAAATGGCTTCCTTTTTCGGGTCTCTTCCATAGAGAACTTCTTAACTACTCAAAATAGTGGTGTATATGTGAAGGGCGATGCAAGTACAGGAAACATGGGCTGGTATGGTGTGCTTAGGAAAATCATTTGCCTTGATTTTCCTGGTCAAAAGGAAGTAATGTTGTTCCAATGTGACTGGTTTGATGTCCCTGCAGCAAGCACGAGCAAATCTAGAGGATACAGTAAGGATCAATATGGGGTCACCGATCTTGATATCACTCGGTTTAGGTATTCAGATGAACCTTACATCCTGAGCACACAAGCAGAGCAAGTGCTTTATGCGAAAAACGCGAAGAAACCAAATTGGTGCAGTGTCCTTAGAATACAACCTAGAAACCTATTTGCTATGCCTGAAGAAGATACTGACAACGTGGGCGAGCTCGATTTGGACTCCGTTGTTGTAGGAGTGGAAGATATGAATGTTGAACAACAAAATGAAGATGTTACAACTTGGAGTAGGACTGACCTTGACGGAGTTAGTGTTGCTCCTTGTGTTATTGAGCATGCTCTTGCAGCAGGTATGCCTGAACCTGATCATGATGACCTATTTGATGAAGATGAAGATCCAGATGACACTTACATTGCTGATGGAGTTGTCCCTCCATTCAGTATTCTAGGAGAAGATTCCGATGATGATTTTTTTGTGTAAATTTTGCACAATGAATAAGTGAGGATTATGTGAGCTCAGCATTTATTTGATATTCTTTGCAGACATGATTTGAAGAAAGAATGAACTCGTAAAAATTGAATTTTTTCTGCCATTATAAGGCTCTTTCATCATTAATTTAGCCTGACAATGATGTAGCTACCAGGTCCAAACTAACCACCAAGCTACAAACTACTTTCTAAGTATTGAGTCACAAAGCACTACTTAACTCTTTTTATGAGATATACACTCTTCAAATTAATGGCTCAGGTTTTTCCATGCATCATCTTACTAGTTGCTACTGTAATCTTACCGGTTTAAGGGTTAATCACTTTTCTTAACAGGATGACAACTACGGTGAGGAACTAATTTAGTTTCATCTATAAAATTGTTGGGTTAAGTCTAACATCAACTAGATTAGCAATT
Organism: Coix lacryma-jobi var. lacryma-jobi; assembly: GCA_009763385.1. Taxonomy (NCBI): domain Eukaryota; kingdom Viridiplantae; phylum Streptophyta; class Magnoliopsida; order Poales; family Poaceae; genus Coix; species Coix lacryma-jobi. The sequence continues at coordinate 125,718,979 of CM019829.1, forward strand.
TATTATTTTGTGATGATAAATTTGTTTATTAACAATAAGCGATGAACTAAGCAACATGTCAATGTAAAATGCAGTGTTCAGTACTTCTAGCCTAAAGCTCTGAATTCAGTATTGAACCTTCCTCATATTTGAATAATAACATTTTTCAGTAGTGAAACTTGGCAATAGTTGTATCAGTTGTAATTATCAATCTCTGCTCAATACAATTCACTCATGGTGCTATGATCTATAAATCTCCACTGAATTGCTCCCGCCCTAACTCCCATGAATGTGAAATCTCCACTGAATTGCTCCCGCCCTAACTCTGCAAGCCCCCCACGAATGTGAAATCTCCACAAAAAAACTGCTACAAATTGTACAAACACTAATTCTGCGTTGAAGCCAAATCTTAAATAGTGCATCGGGGGGGGGGGGGGGGGGGGGGGATTGCTCTTACCTTCTTCTTCGACGAGGTTGACTTCGACATCGCCCATTTGCCCCCTTCACGCCGGAGAGGGGACACTTGTTCTTCTTTGCGTCCTGTTCGACGTCAGAATCAGAACCGACGATGAGCAGCACGGGTGCAGGGGCGAACTGGTCGCCGTCTCCACCACCGCCTCCGCTGCTGCCGTCGAGGCCTTGCTGCCGTCGTCCGTGGGAATGGGGAATTTTGGGGAGGTGGTGTGGTGTACGGGAGGGGGGAGGGATTGGGGATATATGTTTCAAGACAGGGCCGGCCCATTAGTAGGATGGAGTTGGTTTGTTGCTCTGCTGATGCCTGATGCAATGTTCTAAATTTTTAGTACCACCTCGCCTACTCAAGGGGATGCAACACAGGTTAAAAGCGGAAGCGTTCGAACCACATCGAACTTCCTGTATATGCTCTGTTCTAACTTATCGCTGGAATGGACCTGCTTCAGTCGTGCGTCTCTGGGCTCCCGTATGTGGTTGAGCCTGGTGATGCACCAGCTGAAGCAGGCCAGAATAAATTTTTTGGATTCACTATTCCATATTTTTTTAATCTAAACTTTTCAATTGAATGATTCCATATTTTATATATTGTTGTCCAACATTTTAAATTGAACGTATTAAAATTTTAAAAACTATTCCATATTTTTTAATCTAAACTTTTTAATTAAATAATTCCAGATTTTATATTTATTTGTCCAACATTTTAAATTGAATGTATTGAAATTAAAAAAAAACTTAATATAGATATGGGTCACATCGTTATAGAAATGAGTCGAGCTTGAGCCAAGCCACTAACGAGTGAGTTGAGCAAGTTAGCGAGTTACGAGTTTTTTTTGTCCAGTCTTAGTCGGCTTATCAAACATTTTAAATTAAACGTATTGAAATTTTAAAAAATCTTAATATAGATATGAGTCGCCTCGTTATAGAAACTAGTCGAAATTCTATATTTTTTAATCTAAACTTTTCAATTGGATGATTCAATATTTTATATTTTTTTGTCTAACATTTTAAATTGAACATATTAAAATTTAAAAAATCTCAATATAGATATGAGTCATCTCGTTATAGAAATGAGTCGAGCGCGAGCCGAGTCATTAACAAGTGAGTTGAGCAAGTTAGCGACTTACGAGTTTTCGTCCAGCCTTTGTTGGCGTATCTAAGGTTGGTCAATATGAGTCGGCATGAGTCGCCTCGTTATAGAAACGAGTCGAGCTCGAGCCGAGCCACCAACGAGTGAGTTGAGCAACTTAGCGAGTTTTTCGTCCAGCCTTAATCGGTGTATTTAAGGTTAGTTGAAATTCCATATTTTTTAATCTAAACTTTTCAATTGGATGATTCAATATTTTATATTTTTTTGTCTAACATTTTAAATTGAACATATTAAAATTTTAAAAAATCTCAATATAGATATGAGTCGTCTCGTTATAGAAATGAGTCGAGCGCGAGCCGAGTCATTAACAAGTGAGTTGAGCAAGTTAGCGACTTACGAGTTTTCGTCCAGCCTTTGTTGGCGTATCTAAGGTTGGTCAATATGAGTCGGCATGAGTCGCCTCGTTATAGAAACGAGTCGAGCTCGAGCCGAGCCACCAACGAGTGAGTTGAGCAACTTAGCGAGTTTTTCGTCCAGCCTTAATCGGTGTATTTAAGGTTAGTTGAAATTCCATATTTTTTAATCTAAACTTTTCAATTGGGCAATTCTATATTTTATATTTTTTGTCTAACAATTTAAATGGAACGTATTGAAATTTTAAAAAATCTTAATATAGATATGAATCGGCATGAGTCGCCTCATTATAGATACAAGTCGAGCTCGAATCGAGCCACTAACGAGTGAGTTGAGCAAGTTAGCAAGTTAGGTATCTAAGGTTGGTCAAAATTCTATATTTTTTAATCTAAACTTTTTAATTGGATGATTCTATAATTTATATTTATTTGTCCAATATTCTAAATTGAATATTTTAATGAGAGAAATTTGAAAAATCACAATTCCATTTTTTTTCTTTTTCTTATTTTATTTCGTGCATGTCTTAGATGTAACATAATATAATTGAAAAATGTATTTTTTAAGTGAAAATACTTTTAATACTTTTTTCTATAGAATCCGCATAAAATTTGGCTCCCAAATTTTCACCACGAGACCACGTCAGTTTTAGTTGGTTCCCTCCCAACCCGCTTTTTTATGTATATATCGAGCACCAGGAAATGAAGCGCTAGACAAACTTGCCATATTACTAAAATAACTGCCCATCCTATTTTTTCCTCCCAAAATTAGATCGCTAGGTTATCATCAGGTCACGCACGCCGCCACCATCCTGGAGAGTGGAGGCCACGCACACCGCAGCCATCCAGGAGGCCGCGCACGCCGTCACCATCCAGGAGGCCACGCACCCAGCCATCATCGAGCACTCCCCTGACGCCCTCTACGCCCAGGATGCCGCCGACATCGCCTCCAGCTAGGACGCCGCCGACATCGCCTCCAGCCAGGACGCCGCCGATGTCGCCTCCGGCCAGGACATCTGACCATCCTCACTGCGTCAACTCCAGCAACGTTGCCACCGCCTTAGGCACCTGTCGATACGTTGAAGCCGAACTCGAACTAGAAGATGAACATGGGATCCCTCGTCCATATAGCACAGCCAGGTATAAATTTAATTATCCATTGTTTTTTAATAGATGCAAGTATTCAGGTTATCAAAATAGTCATGGGTATGAATGACAATGGATCAAATCCGACCCCAATTAGACCTAGGAAATTGACTTTTGAAATACTTCTGCACTATCTAGATATTAATTGAGGTTGAGAGATAGTGGCTCTATGCAGGCCTTAGATTTTGCGAATTATTTTGGATTCTAATACTCAGGCACCTTACTTTTGAAATACTGATGCTAAATTAAGATTGGGAGGTAGTTGGTAGGTGTTAATTGAAGAGTAATTGAATTGTCTTTTCTTTCCCAAATTCATATTACAAATTCAGTAAAGTTTATTTCAGATACAGAAGTAGCACATTGCAGTAGGTGCCAAACAGTTTTTTTTTCATTCACGACAGTTTCATTATTGTTTTCTGTTTGATCCAGCTTGTCTGCAGATTAAGCACTTGTTTTGTTTAGACAAAGCCAGGTCTCTGTTCTTCATATCCAACTTGTTTCATTCACCTTTTTTGAAAGTATATTTATGAACCATTGTCCTATGTATGCAGTGCCACCGGTGAAATATGGACTCTCTATTTTCATTGCAAGAGGGGACTTCCAGATAAGGAGTATGTAATGTTCAAAATAGATAGGGCTGATATAAAATTGACAACCTTGACATCTCTTAAGGACCAGCTTGGTTATGTCGTACGGGACTTTTTATACTACAAGAAGCGGTGTGGAACAGATATAGCTACTCTTGAGCCCATCGATTATAACAGACATGCAGAGATTATGATCCAAGACAATGAAAGGGAGAAGGAAATTAGATTAGTGCTCTCACAGGAAAAACAGACAACACAACAAGTGAGCATAACACCCCTCAAGCGACCAAGGCTGCAGCTAGAAGAAGATGACCATCCCTTTATGGATGAACCATTAGATGCATACAAGCGCTGGCTAACCAAGATGTTAAAAAATGACAAATCCTTAGGTACACCATCTATGTTTCTGCATTTATATTTGTATTATTTACAAACATAGCCGCTTTATATAAAGTACACCTTATCTAACATGTTTTTGTGACTAGCAGATTTGAAGGATGACTTTAGGAAAGAAACAGTCAACACATACAAGGAATATTTGAGGCAGAAAGGAGACATTCCACATATTAGTAATTATTTTTTCTTTGTCAACCACTTTTTTTACTACTGGTTTTGCTTTGAGCTGAAGCTTTTACTTGCTGTTTGGTAAGGCTACAGTATCGCAAATGTAGTGGGAAATTAGTTTATTTCTATTTGCGGTGGTAACATTTTATAGCATTAAATTATTTCCCTTTGCGTTACATATGAAGATACCAAACAACACGTTAACTTTATGTGCAGTGGTATTTCTTGAGCAACGAGATAATGATGGCATTATAATCGAAGACGACCAAAGTAATGGAAGCAATGTGACTCCACCCTCAAATAGGCCGAGCCATGCAAGGAAGAAAAGGGAAGCGGGAAATGGTTTGTGATCATTCATTATCTTTAAATATTCACATATTTTAGTGTAGAACTAGAACAAAGCTCAAGTTCGTTATTGTCTTTTTTGCTAGGAGATGCCTCCAATCGACGCAAGAAATATGGTCGTGGCACTAATAAAGGAGCAGTAGCAGCCGCCAAGAGAATTAAGGAACGTACTCAAAAACTCTCAGTCGAATTTTCAGTAAGCCGTGAAGGTCCAGTTGGACCCAACTTCCGTACATTTGTCGATGAGGTCGTACTGTTTACTAGGAAAAGGGCCCCATTAATTGGAGTAAATAGTTGGAAGGATATACAGCAATGTGTCAAAGATGAAATTGCAAATGATATATTGGTATGTTGTGTTATATTTTTGTATGCCTACTCGTGTGTTGCGTAAACTAAATTGTGATTAACCATTTTATTGTTTGTAATTGTAAACAGCTTGTGTGGAACTTTGTCAACCTTGACAAGGATGAAGCAAAACAGAAAATATGGGACATTGCCAGGGATAGGTACAAAGGATGGCGATCAGCTCTGAGTGCCACATATAAGGCTTATAATAATTATGGTGAGAGAATACGGAATAAGCCTGAAGAATTAGACCTTATTGAGTGGCACTACTTGCTATTATATTTTGCATCTGATAAATTCAAGGTTAGTTCTACTAAATTCTACTTTGTCAAACAAATTTTATCAACCAAATTTATATTTATATACTACTTGTTGTCATTTTACAGAAGGTTAGCAGCCAGAACTCCAACAACCGCCAGCAGCAAAAAACCCAACATGTGATGGGTTCAAAAAGCTTCTCATAGTACAGCTTTCAGCTGGTAATTATTAGATACACTAATATGGTCCTTACGTTGCATGATGCAATACTTGTGTCTTAAATTATATTTTGGCATTGTAGAGAGACAAAGTTACCGGTGAAGAGCCAAGTGATCTTTCTCTTTGGAAGATCACTCATACAAAACACGGCAAATGGTCAAATTCCATGTCAGCTGAAGTATATGTGAGTAAATCTTGTGTCTAGCTATTTATATACCTACTGTCTGTGTGAAGCAAGTCTAACATATTGTGTTATTTCATTTAGGAAAATGCAGCCTTCAAAATGTGTGAGATTGAGAATGAACCTGGTAGACAACTACTTACATCAACAGAGGAAAACATGATTTTCCAGTCATCGTATAAAGAAACCACACAAGTCAAATCATCCAAACTACATGGGCATGGATACTTGGCAAAGTATCGAACTCGCAGGGAACTTATGAAAGAGAACATTGAAGTGCGTTCACGTATTGAAGCTGCAGCCAAAGAAAAGAGAATTGCTTATGAAGCAGAGGTTGAGAAGTTGAAAGATCAGCTTGCACATGAAGTTGCAGAAAGGGAACGGGACAAAGAAGAAAATAGGAGAAAGATGCAAGAGGACCTGGAAAATGCTAAGATAGCACTGAGAGAAGAATTGAAGCAAGATTTTCTTAATATGTTAGCGCAGCAGAAAGAAGGAACTTTAAATCAGGTAAAATTTGAAAATAATTTTCCATCCTTTGTCCTTTTATTAGTCACACCATTCAGAAAGATCATATTTAATGGTTAGCTACACTATGCATCAAGAGTACAAGTATGTCAAAATGAGATATGAATTAACACTAATAAATATGTTATTATCATAAACCATATTCATAGAACTGTACACTTATTATCACTGGACAGAACAAGTGCAGTTACTGATTTACATCAAAACTAAAGATAGAGATATCAAAAAATCATGCAAAAATACATTCTGGGAAGATTAAGAAATCTTCTACAACTTATTTATTATCACCCAGAACTGGTTCTTTCATCTACTAGAACAATTAATTCAATTTCTAAAATCTGTCCAGAATGACTCAGATTCTGTCCCTGACAGTACAGGACCTGTAACTCATTAACCTATTATTCTGAAGGACCGAGAAGCTACCCGAAAGCGACCAGAGGGGGGGGGGGGTGAATGGGAGCTTCAAAATTTCCTTTTGGAAACTAGAGCCACTGTCCCAAAAATCACCCCAAGAGACAAACCCTAGAGCTTGCTAATGTCCACGACCCTAGATGTAGGGTGGATGCTTCCAAGGAGCACAGCGGAACACTATACAACTCTAGCAAGCCAACGCAAAAGACGGAAATCAATTCCGACAACGAACGAGCGAACCGCGGACGAAACCGTGCGAAACCAGTCGCATCGGACGCTGGCCTGCGTCCGATGCCAGACCACTGGACGCGTCCGATGCAAACTGGGCGGTTCTGGAACCTTACTGTTCCACCATCGGACGCTGTGAACAGTAATCACCCAGCGTCCGATGCAAAGACTCCGGCGCGTCCGATGGACAACGGACGCGTCCGATGCCTAGCGTCCGATGCAAACTAAAACGCTGAAAACGTGACATGCGTCACCGGAGCGTCCGATGCTAGGAACCCTAGCGTCCGATGCTCCCGTGATAGCGTCCGATGCCCCCGAAAACAGCGCAGTTCTTCGATGATTCAACCCGATCTCCTCCGAATCAAAAGCTCTAGGCCTAGGATTCGATCTGAGGGGTCACAAGGATGTTAGTGAGCTATCTCTAAGAGATCATGGCTCGAACCTAACTCCAAATCGGTGAATCAAGAAATTTCGGGGCAAGGAGGCAAGAACGCGATCCAAAACGAAAATCGATCGATCTCCTAGACCATGAGATTAGAGTTTAATTCCTTCGGTGGAAAGAAGTGCCTCACGATCTAGAACAACTTGGTTCAAACGGTTTTGCAAAAGATGAACCGAGCAAAAAGATCAAGCGACGGGAAAATCGTGGGAAAAAGGATTCCGCGAAGAACACGAACACAACGGAAATCACAGCCACGAATTCGATGCAAAGACGCAAATCCAGCCATCAATCTGTGCTCCAAGGTGAGGATACGGCCTCACTTCCTCAAATCAACAGTACACAGAGTGGAGTCTCTCTGCGGATCTCAACTAGCTAAAGCAGGGGTGTGGGAAGGCAGGAAAACCTAAGGCTAGAATGCAAATGACTGAGATAGCTAAAACTGAGATAGGGAGGAGGGTGTCTCCCCTGGACTACTTATACTAATCTAGGCTAAGTCTATTTCCTACTCTACCCCTCTCTAAACTAATTACAGAGCGAACCAGCTAAACCCTAAGGCTATTCTGGTCCAACCCGCGGTGGTAGGTAGATCCGACGGCCACGCCCGCTCGAACCGAAGCGTTGCCTCGACGCAACCTCTGGATCGCCGCCACGTGCCGCCCTCGCTCTGCACCCCCGGTTTTGTGGCCCAAACCGGGAAACCAGCCTTTTCCAGCAACCCCCGGTTTTGAGGTCCAAACCGGGAAACCAGCCTCCAGCCTGAGTTTTGTGGCCCAAACTCAGAAACCCGCAGCGCCCGAGTTTTGAGGCCCAAACTCGGAAACCGGCCCACGCCCAGGTTTTGAGGCTCAACCTGGAAACCGTCGCGCCCAAGTTTTGTGGCTCAACCTGGAAACCCAGCACCCAGGTTTTGAGGCCCAAACCTGGAAACCGTCCACCCGTTGGTTTTTCCCTGGCTCTACCAACAAACCGACGTCGTAGAGGGGATGCACCTCCTGTGCACCCCTTCCACCGACATGATCGCACTTCTCCGCTTGTCGCTGTCGCAGGCTGCCAGCCACCACAGCTGATCCTCCGGCCTCCAGTCCATCAGTCCAAGTCCACGTCCGCCCTTCACCGTCCGATACATCGACATGGCACGTCCGCCGCACGGCACGCCCATCCTTCATCGCGCCCGGTCCGTCGGCACGGTACGTCGCAACTTGACCTTCACCCGCCATCGATCACTGTCTCCGTGCTCGACACCTGCACAACACAAGCCAAAGAACATGCGCATCAAACCCGTTGACAATCACTCATCACTCAGAGACTCGGCATACACCCATGTATCCGCAATCTCCCCCTTGATGAGTGCATTGTCAACTACACACACAAATCATAAAATGAAAGAAGAAGGTAGGAGGAAGGAGAGGAAGAGAACTCAACCAAATGACCCAAAAGCATAGCAAAGCCGAAGAAGGTCAAGTGGAAGAAGTGAAAACTTGGTCCCCAAAGACATGGGCAACGGCTCGATGCAACCAAGCAAAGCAAAGCTAGCCCTCAAGAAGAGGTAGAACAGGCTCAACACCGCTAGCAAAACACCAATTGAAAATCAGAGCTAAAAAATGGCAAAGTGCTAGTCCCTCAAGATAGAGGCACAGAGGCTCAACACAACTAGCACGAAAACCACTCCGACCAATTGAAAAACAAACGAAAGGTCTCTGAACCAATCAAAATCCAACTCGACGACAAATGAGGAAAATGTTTGCTAGTCCCTCAAGACAGAGGCAACGGCTCTACACAACTAGCAAAACTCCCCTCGACAAGTGCAAGCAACTAGGGACTCCCCCTTAGGTCCAAAAAGAGAAGAGCATAAAAATTTGAAAATCTCCCCCTTAGCAAAAGCTCCCCCTTAATTGAACGCCAGGAGACATATGATTTGCAAAAACTCTCCCCCTTAGTTGAAAATGCACTTATCAAGCACAAACTCTGCCCTTGAGCCAACAAAGCTCCCCTTTCTAAAATGCATATGAAGTCAGAAATGCAAGTTAGCAGCTTCAGGCATATAAACAAAAGAGTGCAAAAATGCTCTAGTCGGTATAGCTCCAATGGCACAACTAAGCACTTACATAGCGAAGGCTCAAACTGATCACACATACGAAATATAAAGCAGATGAGCAAATGAGCATTTTTTTTAGCCAAAAAGATAGTCACCATCAAAATAGCACTACACATGTATAGATAGGAATCCAGACAAGTGCTAAACACGTATACAAGGTGAACTACCCCTAGCAAAGTTCAATCATCATGCATAGGAATGAAGCATATACTTGTGATTTCAGTTTTATATCGGAGTTTGCAGCGGTGAAATTACACAAGTTCAATTTTAGCATGTGATTGCGAGAGGTTGAAAGCTTGTCATTGCCTAACTTTTCAACCGTGCGAAGCCTATGCATATGCAATCGGAAGCTTAAAGCAACGGTTTCGGTGATACACTACACGGCTCAAGTTTAACTCAAAGTGCAACGAGAAACAGTCTCGATACCGTGAGGTGTTGACAAGCAATCCCATCTCGATCTTTTCAATTCACTAAAGCTTGGTTCAAGTTTTAAACATGATATGAACAGACCAAGCAAGTGAATGACTCAGAACTAGAGACATAGCAACCTAGCATATATGAAAAGCAGGAATGGACTCAACACACCCTACACATGCTAGTTGCATACCTCAATGGTGATCATTTTCAGATTTATATACATTAGGCAAATTCACCATTCCGAAATTGCTCAGCTCATAACATGTACTAGTGATCAGAAGGAGCATAAGCTTACAAGCATCATCATAAGTATCAGAGCAATACTAACAAGAGCATAATTACATTCTAGTGAATATAGACATGTAGCTCAGAATGTAAATGCGTATGCCCGACACAAAACTGAAAGAAAGAAGATACCAATTGGAAAGACTCATGAAACTCAAAAGAAAAGAGCCTCAAAACAAAAGAGTCAGTCTGTACATCTCAAAATGCTTCCCCCATCTAAAAGGGGAAACACACACCAAGCTCACCCCTCAACCTATTAAAGGTTGACTCGTCTAAAGGCTTGGTGAAAATATCAGCCAATTGGTGATGAGTATCGACATGGCGAAGGTCGATATCACCCTTCTCCTGGTGGTCTCGCAAGAAATGAAAGCGCACATCAATGTGTTTGGTTTTCGAGTGAAGCACGGGGTTCTTAGCAACGCTAATGGCACTCGTGCTGTCACAAAGCAAAGGAACTCGAGTAAAGCTCAAACCAAAATCACGCAAAGTGGCCATCATCCAAAGCAACTGGGAACAGCAGCTAGCCGCAGCAACATATTCAGCCTCCGTGGTAGACTGGGCGACACTAGACTGCTTGCGAGAAGACCACGATACAAGAGAAGATCCAATAAATTGGCAAGTCCCAGAAGTGGACTTGCGCTCAATACGACAACCAGCAAAATCAACATCAGAAAAGCCACAAAGCGAGAGGGTGGAAGAAGCAGAATACCAAATCCCAAACTCAGGCGTGAAACGAAGGTACCTGAAGATGCGCTTCACCGCCTGACGGTGAGAAGTGCGTGGCGAAGCCTGAAAGCGCGCGCACAAGCACACGGCGAACTGAATGTCCGGTCGTGTCGCCGTCAGGTAGAGCAGCGATCCAATCATGCTGCGGTACTCCTTCTGGTCCACTGCTTCTCCATCCGTGTCGGCATCCAGGGCAGTCGTCGTCGACATGGGCGTCGGAAGAGGCTTGGCCTCACCCATGTCGAACCGCTTCAGCAAGTCCCTCGTGTACTTGCCCTGGTGCACAAACGTCCCCTCTCGGGATTGCTTAATTTGCAACCCGAGAAAGAAAGTCAGCTCGCCCATCATGCTCATCTCGAACTCCCTGCTCATAGTATCTGCAAACTTGGCAACCAAAGCGTGAGAAGAACCACCGAAAATGATATCATCCACGTAAATTTGGACCAAGAGAGTATCTTTGCCTTGCTTGAGGAGAAAAAGCGTTTTATCAACACATCCCATTTTAAAACCCTTAGTTAGCAAAAAGGTTTTTAATCTCTCATACCAGGCTCTAGGGGCTTGTTTCAAACCATACAAAGCTTTGTGGAGTTTAAAGACATGGTTTGGAAACTTGGGATTTTCAAAACCGGGGGGTTGCTCAACATAAACCTCCTCCTCTATGTAGCCGTTTAAAAAGGCACTCTTGACATCCATTTGAAAAAGTTTGAAACCCCTGGATGCAGCATAAGCCAAGAGTATCCTAATAGCCTCCAAACGTGCTACAGGAGCGAAGGTTTCCTCATAATCTATCCCTTCCTTCTGACTATAGCCTTTCGCTACAAGTCGGGCCTTGTTTCTAACAACGTGACCATCCTCTCCTTGCTTGTTTTTAAATACCCATTTTGTCCCTATAGGCTTACAGTCAGGTGGAGGTGGAACTAGAACCCAAACCCGATTTCGCTCAAAGTTCTCTAACTCCTCATGCATGGCATTGACCCAATCCGGATCCGTCAATGCGTGTCCAACATCTCGGGGCTCAAAATTAGCAACAAAAGCAGAATGAGCGAAGTGAGAGATGTGCTGTGACCTGGAGCGAGTGACTCGCTCGCCGATGTCGCCGATCATCTGCTCAGGGGGGTGCTAGCGCTGGATATGTCGTGGCGCCTCCCGAGAAGAAGTGACCTCCCCCTCAACAGCAGCTGGTTCCACCCCGGGTACAAAAGGTACCGCGCGAGGTGGAGGATCCCACGACCCCCAGGAAGAAGAAGTGTCGGGACCGTGAATCGTCGTCGAGGCCGCTCTTTGCGGCGCGGCAGGTGGAGGGGGTGCTGGATCATCCATACCTTCAGCACCCTCGTCCTCCTCATCAAAAAGAGGCTCTCCAACCTCATGATCACCTGCACGCTCAAAACGAGAAGAGGAAGAAACAAGAGTCTCGTCGAAGGTGACATCTGATGTCTCCATGACCCGGTTAGTATCAAGGTTAAGTACACGATATGCTCTAGTGTGAGTGCCATAACCCAAAAATACACCGTCAGAGGAGCGAGACTCAAATTTGTCCAAGTTGCCCTTTTTGAGTATAAAACAATGGCAACCAAAAACTCAAAAATAACTCACCTTGGGCAGTTTGCCAAAACGCAACTCATAAGAAGTCTTTTTCAAGAAGGCTCTCAGAAAAATGCGATTGGAAATATAGCATGCAGTGTTCATAGCTTCGGCCCAATAGTGCCTAGGAGTCCTATGCTCATCAAGCATCGTCCTGGCCATCTCAACAAGGGTCCGATTCTTCCTCTCTACAACACCATTTTGGGGCGGTGTGTAGGGGGAAGAAAACTGATGCTCCAAGCCAAGGCGGTTACAAAACTTCTCAAAATCCGAATTTTTGAATTCGGAACCATTATCACTTATAATAGCTCGCATCGAGTTCAAAGGGAACTCGTTCTGAAGACGCAAAATCAGATTGCGAGCGAAGGAGAAAGTCTCAGTCTTCTCAGTCAAAAAGAAGACCCACGAATATCTTGAAAAGTCGTCAACAACAACCAAACCATACCACTTGCCACCAACCGAGCTCACCCGAGCCGGACCAACAAGGTCCATGTGTAAAAGCTCTCCGGGGTGCGAGGTCATGACCTTAGTCACTGGATGGTGGGGAGCGGCAACCATCTTCCCATGTCTGCAAGAATGGCAAACTAGATCCTTCTCCATCGAAAGCTTGGGCAATCCTCGGATTAGGCCAAGTGAGCTAAGTCTTGCAAGCAAGTCGAAGCTTAAATGACCGAGCCTCCTATGCCACTTCCAAAGATCGGAGGAAGAAGGACTAGCCAAAAGACAGCGAGAAGAACCAAACGACTCCGAAAAATTCGCGCGAAAGACTTTCCCAAAGGGCGAAATCAGACATACATGATCGCCCTGAGGATCTAAGATGCGACTAAGGTTCGGTTTAAAACGAATCTCATAGTCATCATCAAAAAGTTGCGAAACAGAAAGAAGGTTAAAATGCAGGTTAGAAACAAGAGCAACATCGCGCAACACAAAGTGCTCATTAACCCGCACCGTCCCACGAGACAATACCTTACCTTTACTATTGTCGCCGAAGGTTATGTACTCCTTTCCGGCGACCGGGCTAAGGCTGGAGAACCACTTGGCGTTTTCGGTCATGTGCCTCGAGCAACCAGAATCCACCAACCAAATGTCCTCCAACCGTCTCACCTACATCAATAAAAAGACATAGGGTGAGCATACGGTCCAACATTGGGGTTAGTGAAATAAGGGGAAAACCAGTGTTGGGCCGGCTGCTCAAAAGAAGGGTTAGTGTAAAAACCATTCCTAGCACGTCTACGAGGGAAGCGATCACCACGCAGAGGAAAACGTGGTCCGCTAGGGAAGAAGCGCTCACCGCGGTACTCAAACTGCGGTGGGGGAAAGCGCTCAACTAAGCCTCCGCCACGGGGTCCAAAACCTGCAACTGCAGGCTCCCGTCGGGCACGCTCTCTACGAGATCTACGCCTAGGAGCCTAGGGCTCAACTGCTCTAGCGTCTCTCCTCGGAGCTCTCTCCTGCCTAGGCCTAACAAACTGAGGTGCTGGACCTCTAGGCCTAGATTCCCTCCTAGGGGCTCTCATCTCCTGCCTAGGCCGGGGACCTTGGCGTCCGGACCTAGCAGCTCTCCCCTGAGCCTTCGGCACATGTCCACCATGAGCTGGATGGTACATGTCCGAGTTCTCCATCTCTCGAGCACGGCGCGCCTCCCGCTTGCGCCGGAAACAGAACTCGATCAAGTGACCATCCCTCCCACAGAAATCACACTGGTACCTCACCGCACGCAAAGGGGGTTGTTGGTGACCAGGGCTGTGGCTGTGGCTCACTTTGCCTTTGCCCTTCTGTGGCAACTCCTCACGAATGGGTGGCATAGCGTCAAGCTTGTTTCTGAGGTGGTTTGGCTTAGGTGCCCAAACTGGGTTCTTGGGAGGAGCTCTTGGGGGTTCCTCAACCACACCATCTTTGGTGATAGGCTTGGCTGGCTCTTTGAGTGGAAGCTTGGCAAGTTTGGGAGTAGTGGTGGAATTGGGCTTTTCACATGGGTTCAGACCACTAGACTCTCCAATCTTCCCAAAAACTGAGAGATCAACACTCTGAGCAAAACCTACACCAGGGGCACCAACAGCTCGCTTGAATTGGGAGATCATCATCCCGAGCTGTGGCTCACTACTGGAGACCCATGACAAGATGGACCGAAGGTATGTGTTTTCTTCCTCGGTTTGCATCTTGCCATGCTTCACATTGGCAATCTCCATCTCCAGGCCCTCACACAAAGCACACCTCGAGACACAAGTGCTATCTGAGTTGGCCTTCTCTAAAGACTCAAGCTTGGCATTTTTCTCTGCCAACTCAGATTGCAAGACAGGACAAGTCTTGCACGCACCCAACAGCTGTGGCCTAGCACGGAGCTCATCCACCTCTCCAACCAACGCAGCATACTTACCTCTCAGAGTGAGAAGGTCAGTCATGTGCGCGGTGCACGACTCACACTCCGCCTCCTCCGACACTACCACGGTGGACCGAGCGAACTCAAGCTCCTTCACCGTGTCCTCCCACTTCTGCCTAAACTCCTTGCGCTCTCTAGCGGCACGCCTAAGCAACTTATCTTGGCTAAGGAGAGCAGCAGTCAACTTCTCAACCTCGGAGGAAAGCTCGTCGTAGGTGAGAGATACCTGGGAGGTGTCGTCGTCGTCGTCGTTCTGAGGGGTACGCTCCGGCTCGCCGTCGACCTCATCTCCGAGCGCCATGGTGCACAGGCCTCCGTCGCCGGCGAAGAAGCACAAGCCGTTGAACTTGTCTTCCAGCTTCTTCTTCACGGACTCGTCATCGCTGGAGCCAGCGGAGTCGTCATCCGAGCCGTCGACGTCGCTGAGCGTGGCGAAGAACGCACGCTGCTCAGCTTGCTGCTTCTCCAAGTACTTCTTCTTGATGTACTCTTTGTCGAAGCCGCCCCGTTTCTTGTGCCTTGGGGGGACGTGCTTCTCCTTGTACTTGGAGTCGTGCTTGCGCCCATGTTCGCCCTTGCCCGAGTGCTTGTTCTTCTTCTTGGGGCAGTCAGCGATGAAGTGGTCGGGGTCGCCGCACTCGTAGCATCCCGTGCGTCCTCCTCCTCGACGACGGTTCATGCGGTTGTTGTGGAACCGCGAGAACCGGTTGGCAAGTAAAGCCAACTCGTCGTCTCCCAAAGACTCCAGCTGGTCCTCTGTCACAGAAAAGAGAGAGGAAAGCGCAAAGCCAGCTGAGGGGTTAGAGGAAGAGCCGGAAATCAAAGCCATGGACGGGCGAGAAGGATTTTCAAAAGAAGCCCTCGCCATAGCATCAATCTCACTGGACTTGAGCTTACTGAAGAGCTCGTCGCAGGTGAGGGTCTCATAGTTCGGCGATTCGATGATTGCCTGAACCTTGGAGTCCCACACCAAACGGTCAAGAGTGTGCAAAAGCTTCAAAGCACGCTCATGATCATCAAATGGCAACTGCTCTCTGTTAGCCCTCATCCTGTTGACAATCACGTGAAAGCGAGCGAATAAACTTTCTATGCTCTCGCCAGGTTGATGTCTAAAGTTCTCATACTCACGCTTGAACGACTCGTAGAGTCGGGTTTTGACTTGAGAGGTGCCCTCATGGAAACGCATGAGGGTGTCCCAGATCTCCCGAGCCGTAGCGAGGTGAGAAACACGATCAAACTCACCCATGCTCAAACAAGAAAAGAGAGCATTACGGGCTCGGCTATTGGCATCGTGCTCATCGATCTGTTGCTGAGAGACACGAGCGGCCAAGACCACGTAATCAGCAGAGTTGCAAATATCCCAAATAGAAGCACCCAAACTCTGCAGATAGGCCGACATGCGTATCTTCCAATACGCATAGTTCGTCCCATCAAAGAACGGCGGTTTACCCACGCCGCGATCCATGTCGCCTTCGGTGGATCTGGAACCGGCTAAGGTGGAAGATCCTTAACCTGCTCTGATACCAATTGAAGGACCGAGAAGCTACCCGAAAGCGACCAGAGGGGGGGTGAATGGGAGCTTCAAAATTTCATTTTGGAAACTAGAGCCACTGTCCCAAGAATCACCCCAAGAGACAAACCCTAGAGCTTGCTAATGTCCACGACCCTAGATGTAGGGTGGATGCTTCCAAGGAGCACAGCGGAACACTACACAACTCTAGCAAGCCAACGCAAAAGACGGAAATCAATTCCGACAACGAACGAGCAAACTGCGGACGAAACCGTGCGAAACCAGTCGCATCGGACGCTGGCCTGCGTCCGATGCCAGACCACCGGACGCGTCCGATGCAAACTGGGCGGTTCTGGAACCTTACTGTTCCACCATCGGACGCTGTGAACAGTAATCACCCAGCGTCCGATGCAAAGACTCCGGCGCGTCCGATGGACAACGGACGCGTCCGATGCCTAGCGTCCGATGCAAACTAAAACGCTGAAAACGTGACACGTGTCACCGGAGCGTCCGATGCTAGGAACCCTAGCGTCCGATGCTCCCGTGATAGCGTCCGATGCCCCCGAAAACAGCGCAGTTCTTCGATGATTCAACCCGATCTCCTCCGAATCAAAAGCTCTAGGCCTAGGATTCGATCTGAGGGGTCACAAGGATGTTAGTGAGCTATCTCTAAGAGATCATGGCTCGAACCTAACTCCAAATCGGTGAATCAAGAAATTTCGGGGCAAGGAGGCAAGAACGCGATCCAAAACGAAAATCGATCGATCTCCTAGACCATGAGGTTAGAGTTTAATTCCTTCGGTGGAAAGAAGTGCCTCATGATCTAGAACAACTTGGTTCAAACGGTTTTGCAAAAGATGAACCGAGCAAAAAGATCAAGCGACGGGAAAATCATGGGAAAAAGGATTCCGCGAAGAACACGAACACAACGGAAATCACAGCCACGAATTCGATGCAAAGACGCAAATCAAGCCATCAATCTGTGCTCCAAGGTGAGGATACGGCCTCACTTCCTCAAATCAACAGTACACAGAGTGGAGTCTCTCTGCGGATCTCAACTAGCTAAAGCAGGGGTGTGGGAAGGCAGGAAAACCTAAGGCTAGAATGCAAATGACTGAGATAGCTAAAACTGAGATAGGGAGGAGGGTGTCTCCCCTGGACTACTTATACTAATCTAGGCTAAGTCTATTTCCTACTCTACCCTTCTCTAAACTAATTACAGAGCGAACCAGCTAAACCCTAAGGCTATTCTGGTCCAACCCGCGGTGGTAGGTAGATCCGACGGCCACGCCCGCTCGAACCGAAGCGTTGCCTCGACGCAACCTCTGGATCGCCGCCACGTGCTGCCCTCGCTCTGCACCCCCGGTTTTGTGGCCCAAACCGGGAAACCAGCCTTTTCCAGCAACCCCCGGTTTTGAGGTCCAAACCGGGAAACCAGCCTCCAGCCTGAGTTTTGTGGCCCAAACTCAGAAACCCGCAGCGCCCGAGTTTTGAGGCCCAAACTCGAAAACCGGCCCACGCCCAGGTTTTGAGGCTCAACCTGGAAACCGTCGCGCCCAGGTTTTGTGGCTCAACCTGGAAACCCAGCACCCAGGTTTTGAGGCCCAAACCTGGAAACCGTCCACCCGTTGGTTTTTCCCTGGCTCTACCAACAAACCGACGTCGTAGAGGGGATGCACCTCCTGTGCACCCCTTCCACCGACATGATCGCACTTCTCTGCTTGTCGCTGTCGCAGGCTGCCAGCCACCACAGCTGATCCTCCGGCCTCCAGTCCATCAGTCCAAGTCCACGTCCGCCCTTCACCGTCCGATACATCGGCATGGCACGTCCGCCGCACGGCACACCCATCCTTCATCGCGCTCGGTCCGTCGGCACGGTACGTCGCAACTTGACCTTCACCCGCCATCGATCACTGTCTCCGTGCTCGACACCTGCACAACACAAGCCAAAGAACATGCGCATCAAACCCGTTGACAATCACTCATCACTCAGAGACTCGGCATACACCCATGTATCCGCATATTCTAAAATCCTGAAACTTTTAGAACAGCTAGATGAGCTAAGTATCTACAATTTTTATGTTGACACTTTTAACTGGTTCAACTGCTTATGGAGTCAATTAAATCAGTTTTGGTAAACTGTCTAATTTAACTCAGAATTTGACCATGATTTTGCAGGAATTATAACTCTTTAAGCATTTAGCCGCAAATCATGAAAATTTAGGACCAACTAGATGAACATGTTATCCATAAATTTTCTATATAACACATTCGTAGAAAAGGTTATTTTCCATTTGGGAAAATTCCCCCAACAAAACTGCACACCAAATCAGCACTAGACTAGATGAGTTAATAACTCAATAATACATGTTCAAATGAACTTGAAATTTTTACCACATGTCAAGCACCACATGGGTAACATACCATCAAAATTTCAAGACATTCGGAGCACAAAAAATACACATATGATTTTCTCTTTAAAACATAAGGATGTAATTTTTGCAGCTAAAACTTTCAACTAAATCACCACATATTATAAATGCAGTGCATAGATCTAGTCATGATGAACTTATAATTATGGTGCCTAATCTTTTACCTGAATTTTTTTTTGTTATAGATTACCCCACCAAACAATGATAGCATAGAAGAGGACCACGGGACTGATGCACATGCAAATGAAAATGGAGATGCGTTGCTTCATGTAGTGAGTTTATTGCAGCATATTCTAAGTTTTATTGAGCTATGTGCCTACAACTATAGCTAACATAGAACAAATAATTTAATGCTTGTAGGCTGAGCCAGGAAGTGTCCTGACCGAGCAAAAAGAAGCCCCAACACCTCGCTGCACTAGAAATTCCAATAATATCAATAGAAATCTTTTCAACGAAAACACTACAAATGTAGCACCGAAGACCTATATCACTCAACAACAACTGATGAATAGAACAAGAAGCCAGAAAAAAAAGAAGGTAACAACTACACTATGTTATCAGCCAGCATTTTTTATAGTTCATATAATTTTGTGATCCTTATATTTTTCTGATATCTCAATCTTATTCTTTTCACTAGGTCGACAAGGAATGAAGGACGCTCGCAAGGATAAAGCTGAGGATAGAGCTGCATAGATGTTAGAAAGTCTTGTGATTGGTGATAATGAGTTGAGAAATAATGAGTGAACTATACCATGGTTTATGATTCTAGATACAATTTAAATGGTTTGTCAACTTATTGAATGATTGATGATAATTAATATATATGAGTGCAATTGTTTGTGTTATGATTCATTATTTTTGCAATGATGATTTATCACACCACAAATTAAATGCTCTAGTGTTGCAATAGAATTGTGTCAACGAGATGCTATGCGTGGCAATATAGTACTAGACGACGAATTTAGTTTCATGGCAATAGAATTTATGGCGTTGCAAATGGTACTGTTGCCACGACATGGCCTTTGTGGCAATAACAATCTTTCACAATGACTAAAATTGCGTGGCAAATGATACTATTGCTACGACAGAGAGAGTGTGGCAAAAAGTATGAACTCTTGCAATGAATACAATTACGTGGCAAATGATACTCTTGCAACGACACAATGACCGTGGCAATAAAGGTAATATCTCAACGAACAAATTACGTGGCAAATAATACTATTGCCACGACATAGCGATCGTGGCAATTACTAATGTTTTCTTGCAACGAATAAAATACTACCAGTTGCAACCATGTTTTCGTGGCAAATGTATTTATTGCCACGCAATCGATCGATGCATTTACCACCTCTTGCTACGAAGACAGCGTGGCAAGTGCTTGTATTGCCACGCTAGTGAACGTTGCGACAACATCCTATTGCCATGCTTGGCAACGATCTTCTATAGTTGCAATATACTATAACATTTGCAACGCCAAACTAGAAACGGTTGCAAGAACGTATTGCAACGCGATTTTTTGCAACCATTGGCAACGAACCTGATTTGGTCGCAATATGTACCTTTTGCAACCAAATTGGGCCTATTGCAACATTTTCATGGCGTTGCGTAAGGGTTAGAAGTTTGTAGTGGAAAGTTTCCCTGCAGTGGTTAGTCCAACAAAATATCCAACATCCACTATAGCATACTATCGGCTCAAAAATCAACCTAGACACCACGTCTAATTTGATCTAGGAAGGTATTTTAACTTAATTGCTTAAATTAAAAGCCTTTGAAAGCAAGATCACCACTCCTAAACTAGGCACCATGCTTAATTTAATAGATGTATGAAAGTACTCCAAACCTAAACATATAATATAGCGAATGAGGGTAGCATGAAAGTATTATAGAGATTTATTCAGATGGTGATGAAAGAGCATAATGAGCATATCCTAAAGGTAGGGACAACCAACATAGCAACATGGCAAGAAATATTCTTAGAAAGCCTGTAATTCAATGTTGCATGATGATTGGTGGGACATACCTTGTATTTGTTGTTCCTTCGTTCTTTTCTGCTCCAGACCAGGAAAGGTTAGTGACCAAAAATACCCGAAGGAATATTTTCATAATTATATTTGTATGCTCATTACAAGTACAGTGCAGCAGAAATGTAGGCATAGCTAATAACCAGGTATTATGATGGGGTATAAGGATTCTACTGGTTATAGCTTGCTCATGGGGTATTGATAGATAAGAGTGGAATTCAAAAACAACATTCATAAGAATGAAAACAAAAATGATGAAAAGACTGGGACAAAAAAAAAGGAAAAGATAAAAGTATGATTACAAGGTTAAACTTAAGACGTAAAATGATCTACCGTTCCCCGGCAACGGCGCCAGAAATGCTTGTTGGTATAAATTAATGCACACTCTACTTTATCGGCAAGCGCACAGATAAAATCTACCGATGTAGCACTTCACCGGAGTAACCCAGTTTTAATATCAAACCCAAAGGAACGGATAGCGATGAGTCTCAAGTGTATAACCCCTGAGTAACTAACAAGGACGGAGAAGCTAAAAGTATAGAGGGGATCACTAAGTTTATCTAAATCCAACTTAAGAGTGATATGTTTATTATTCTTAATGGGGAAGTTGCCATAAAAGGTCACAACAGAGTATGATTCTTTTATGCAAATGTATAATCCTACCGAGCCTACACACGGGTAAGTGGACTATAGAAGAATCAACAAGGCTATAAGAGTCACCCTTGCGAACTACCACTACTACCGGCGTTATAGGAGGTAAATATCAGCTATCAAGTCTAAGCACTACGCTTATACTATCCAACTACTCTAACTCTAGAGCGACTAGAATTAAAGTACTCAAAAGAGAGTCATAAACCTTAAGAACAATAAGAACAATGGTTCAGACTTAAATATAGATGTTGATTACCGAAACAATCGTTGAAGCAAGTCGATGAAGAACTTGAATCCACAGGTACAAGATGAAGAAGTTGATCCGACAGGCCGGAGCTTCCTCTTGATCTCTTCCTCTCTCTCTCTCTCTCTCTTCTAGTTCTAGAATAAGACTAGGTTCTAATCCTACTAGAGGGGTATCTAGTCTTCTACTTGAAAGCTAACTCTTGTTTACAACTAGATGAACTAGATCTAATTCTAGATGAACTAGAAGAGATTCATCTAGAGGGACCTCTACTTCTACATTGGAACCCTAATTTCTGATGTGGAGATGAATAATGAAGTGGGAGATGCCTGGAGAGGGGGGTCTAGGGCTGCTTATATAGCCCTGAGGGATCAACCGCGGCCGTTGGATCAAACCGACTTAAGGTACGGCTGAGATGCATCCTAGAGGTCGGTGGAGGAAGCTTGCAGAAGACGGAAGCCAACAGGCCCAGGGGGAGACCGACCGGTCTAAGGGTGGGACCGGTCGGTCCCACCTGGCGGCCTCTTGAGGTGTCCCGCCTCGTGGTGTCCTTTGGTGTCCTCTAGAACCTTCTGGAATATTCCTGACGTGCCGGTTGCGTTATCTCGCGTCGGTTTCCTTCTAGGGGAAGCTATCAGTGCTGATTTCCTGGTTTAGTCCCTGCAGAATCATAGTTCACCAAAACTCATGGAATATTGTCAGTTGAAACCCTAAACCTTTGTTGGTGATTGAATTCATGCCCTTTTCATATTTATTTATCCTTTAATTTTGATAGATAACCAGCGTCAACAGCCATAATCCAAAGCAATTGAGAACAACAGCTAGCCGCAGCAACATACTCAGCCTCTGTGGTAGACTGGGCGACGCTAGACTGCTTGCGAGAAGACCAAGATACAAGAGAAGAACCAATAAACTGTCAAGTCCTAGAAGTGGACTTGCGATCAATTCGATAACCAGCAAAATCGGCATCAGAATAACCGCAAAGGGAGAGGGTGGAGGAAGCAGAAATTCAAATCCCAAATTCTGGAGTGAAGCATAAGTACCTCATAATGCGCTTGACCGCCTGACAGTGAGAAGTGCACGGCGACGACTGAAATCGCGCGCAAAGACACACCACGAACTGGATGTCCGGCCATGTCGCCGTCAGGTACAGCAGCGACCCGATCATACTCTGGTACTCCTTCTGGTCCACAGCTTCTCCATCCACATCCGCATCCAGGGCCGTCATTGTCAACATGGGTGTTGGAAGAGGCTTGGCCTCACCCATATCGAACTTCTTCAGGATGTCCTTGGTATACTTGCCCTGGTGCACAAACGTCCCCTCTCGGGATTGCTTGATTTGCAATCCGAGAAAGAATGTCAACTCGCCCATCATGCTCATCTCAAATTCCCTGCTCACAGTGTCTGCAAACTTGGCAATCAAAGCGTGAGAAGAACCACCAAAGATGATATCATCCACGTAAATCTGAACCAACAAAGTGTCATTGCCTTGCTTGAGGAGAAAAAGCGTTTTATCCACACATCCCATTTTAAAACCCTTAGCAAGCAAAAAGGTTTTCAACCTATCATACCAGGCTCTAGGGGCTTGTTTCAAACCATACAAAGCTTTGTGAAGTTTAAAAAGATGGTTTGGAAACTTGGAATTTTCGAAACCAGGGGGTTGTTTCACATAAACCTCTTCTTCTATGTAGCCGTTTAAGAAGGCACTCTTGACATCCATTTGAAAAAGTTTAAACCCTTTGGATGCAGCAAAAGCCAAGAGTATCCTAATTGCCTCCAAACGAGCTACGGGAGCAAAAGTCTCCTCATAGTCTATCCCCTCCTTCTGACTATACCCCTGGGCTCCTAGTCTGGCCTTGTTTCTCACAACATGGCCATCCTCTCCTTGTTTGTTTTTGAAAACCCATTTTGTACCAATAGGGTGACACTCAGGAGGAGGTGGAACCAAAACCCAAACCCGATTTCTTTCAAAATTTTCTAACTCCTCTTGCATGGCATTAACCCAATCCGGATCAGATAAAGCATGCCCAACATCTCGGGGTTCAAAATCAGCAACAAATGCAGAATGAGCAAAGTGAGAGATTTGTTGTGACCTTGACCGAGTGACACGTTCGTCGATGCCGCCGATCATCTGTGGAGGCGGGTGTTGGCGTTGAATGTGTCGTGGCGCCTCCTAAGCTGAAGAAACCTCCCCCTCAACAGCAGCTGGTGCCTCCTCGGGTACAAAAAGTACAACTCGAGGTGGCGGATCCCACGGCCCCCAAGTAGTCGACGAACAGGGGTTGGAGCCGTGAGTCGTCGTACTAGAAGCCAACGCTTGCGGCACAGCAGGTGGAGGTAGTGCTGGATCATCCATCCCTTTAGCACCCTTGTCCTCGTCATCAAAAAGAGGCTCACCAACCTCAAGATCACCTGCACGCTCAAAATGAGAAGAAGGACAAACCATTGTCTCGTCGAAGGTGACATCGGATGTCTCCATGACTCGGTTAGTATCAAGGTTAAGTACACGATATGCGCGAGTATGAGTGCCATATGCGGATACATGGGTGTATGCCGGGTCTTTGAGTGATGAGTGATTGTCAACTGGGATGATGCGCATGTTCTTTGGCTTGTGTTGTGCAGGTGTCGAGCACGGATGCAGTGATCGAAGGCGAGGTGAAGGTCAAGTAGAGACGTGCCGTGCCGATGGACCGAGAGTGGCGAAGGGCGGATGTGAGGCTTGGACTGAGGGACTAGAGGCCTGAGGATCAGCTGTGGTGGCTGGCAGCCTATGACGACGACAAGTGAAGAAGTGCGGTCATGTGTTGCCTGAGTCGAGGACTCGGGGACACGTGTCGGTGGACGGGGTGCACGGGAGGTGCATCCCATCTACGACGTCGGTTTGGTGGTAGAGCCAGGGAAAAACCATCGGATGGACGGTTTCCAGGTTTGGGCCTCAAAACCTGGGCGTGGACGGTTTCCGAGTTTGGCCACAAAACTCGGGCTGAGGGTTTCCGAGTTTGGCCACAAAACTCGGGCTGAGGACGGTTTCCAGGTTTGGGCCTCAAAACCTGGGCTCTGAGGGTTTGCTGAGTTTGGCCTCAAAACTCAGATGCTGGTGGGCTGGTTTCCCGGTTTGGGCCTCAAAACCGGGGGTTGGCTGGAAAAGGCTGGTTTCCCGGTTTGGGCCACAAAACCGGGGGTGCAGAGCGAGGGCGGCACATGGCGGCGATCTGGAGGTTGCGTCGAGGCAACGCTTCGAGTCGAGCGGGCGTGGCCGTCGGATACACCTACCACCGAGTTGGTCCAGAATAACCCTAGGGTTTAGCTGGTTCGCTCTGTAATTAGAATAGAGAGGGGTAGAGTAGGAAATAGACTTAGGCTAGTAGTAGGATAAGTAGTCGGGAGACACCCTCCTCCCATCTATCTCAGTCATTTGCTCTTTCGCACTTAGGGTTTCCTGCTCTCCCATCCCCTACTGTAGCTAGCTGAGATCCGCAGAGAGACTTGCCTCTGTGTACTGTTGATTTTGAGGAAGTGAGACCATAATCTCACTGTTGTAGCGTGTGGTAGCCACACGGTTGCAGATCGATGTGTTGATTCGCATTTTGATTCGTGTTCTTCGCGTTCTTCATTTCTCCGCGATTTTTTTCGTCACTCGATCTCTCTCTCCGTGCGTCTTTGCGAAATCCGTTTGAATCATCTTGTTCGTATTTGAAAGGAGATCATTTCCACCGAAGGAATTTATCTATCTCCTTACGAACAAGTAGATCGGGTTGATTTCGTTTTCGTGGCGCTTTTTGGTTCATCCTTCTCCCCTTTCGATTTCTCGGTGTTTGAATCGATTTGAGCGGATGATTTCTTGGGGATAGTCTCCTAACTACCCCGTGATCATCTTCTCCAAGTTTGGGAACTTGGGATTTTGAGTTGGATCGAATTTGGAGAGATTTGGGGAGGAGGCGATCAAAATCGCCCTCCCTGCAAGGTCACGGACAGTCCGCGCCTGGGACCGTGGACAGTCCGGGCATCGGGGGTGAGCCAGACCAGTGGCTGCTTCCCTCGGCTGTCTTAGCGATTTTTGACCGGCGGACAGTCCGCAGTTGAAATCCGCGGACAGTCCGGGAATGTCCAGGGACTTTGCAGCAACACTGCTGTTTTGGGTTTTCTGCCGGCGGACAGTCCGCCAGTGAAACGCGGACAGTCCGGGACCCCAGGGCCGGACTGTCCGGGAATTGCCTGAAGCTTCCGGCTTGGTGCGTTTGCTCTCTCGGCTTGTTCGCTTGGTTTCTGGACTTCTCGTTTGGCCTTGTAGTTGACCAAGGAACCTCTCTAGGTATCTTGGCTACTTGTTAGCATCGGTATTTGGAGACTTCCCGACGTAGCCGTCTATCTACGTTAGGGACTTGGTTTTTGGGGTTGTGTTCGAGCCAGAGCTTTTGGAGTTTGGTTTGCTATCTCTTTGTGGTGCTCCGCTGTGATCCTAGGGATCATCCACCCTCTTCTAAGGGTCGTGAGCATCACAGTTTCGGTCGCCGTTTCTCGGGGTTGATTTTGGGACATTTGGCCAAAGCTTCGAGAGAAATTTTTGAGCTCCCATTCACCCCCCCTCTGGTCGCCTTGCTAGTGCTTTCTCGGTCCTTCAATTGGTATCGGAGCGGGTTAAGGATCTTCCACCTTAGCCGGTTCCAGATCCACAGAAGGCGACATGGATCGCGGCGTGGGCAAACCGCCATTCTTTGATGGGACAAACTATGCGTATTGGAAGATACGCATGTCGGCCTATCTTCAGAGCATGGGCTCTTCTGTTTGGGTGATTTGCAACAGGGATGATTACGTTGTCTTGGCTGCTCATGTTACTCAGCTTCAGATAGATGAGCACGATGTCAATAGCCGAGCGCGTAACGCTCTTTTCTCCTGTTTGAGCATGTCCGAGTTTGATCGAGTTTCACACCTCCCCACGGCTCGTGAGATTTGGGCTACCCTCATGCGCTTCCATGAGGGAACTTCTCAAGTCAAATCTCGTCTCTACGAGTCTCACAAGCGGGAGTACAAGAACTTTCGACACATGCCTGGCGAGAGCATAGAGAGTTTATTCACTCGCTTTCAGGTCATTGTCAACAAGATGAGAGCGAACAAGGAGCTGTTGCCTTTTGACGATCATGAGAGGGCTTTGAAGCTTTTGCACACTCTTGATCGATCGGTGTGGGACTCAAAGGTCCAGGCGATCATCGAATCGTCTAACTATGAGACCCTCACGTGCGACGAGCTCTTTAGTAAGCTCAAGTCTAGTGAGATTGACGCCATGTCGAGGGCTTCTTATGAGAATCCTTCTGGCCCGACTATGGCTTTGGTTTCTGGCTCTTCTAACCCCTCTAGAGGTTTTGCTCTTTCGTCTCTCTTTTCTGTCACAGAGGACTAGCTTGAGTCTTTGGGGGATGACGAGTTGGCAATGCTCGCCAATCGGTTCTCGCGGTTCCACAACAACCGCATGAACCGTCGCCGCGGAGGAGGACGCTCAGGATGCTATGAGTGCGGCGACCCCGACCACTTCATCGCCAACTGCCCCAAGAAGAAGCATTCATCTGGGAAGGGCGATCATGGGCACAAGTACGACTCCGGCAAGCGCAAGGAGAAGTACGTCCCCGCGAGGCACAAGCGGAGGGGTGGCTTCGATAAGGAGTACATCAAGAAGTACTTGGAGAAGGCCCAGGCTGAGCAGCGTGCGTTCTTCGCCACGCTCAGCGACGTCGACGACTCGGATGACGACTCCGCTTGCTCAAGCGATGACTAGTCCGAGAAGAAGAAGAGGATCGAGGACAAGCTAAACGGTCTCTGCTTCTTCGCCGACGACGATGACTTCTGCACCATGGCGCTTGGTGATGAGGTTGACGGCAAGCTGGAGCACTCCCCTCGGGACGACGATGACGACACCTCCCAGGTATCCCTCACCCACGACGAGCTTTCTGCTGAGGTCGAGAAGCTTACTGCCGTGCTTCTTAGTCAAGATAAGTTGCTTAGGCGTGCCGCTAGAGAGCGCAAGGAGTTTAGGCAGAAGTGGGAGGACACGGTGAGAGAGCTTGAGTTTGCCAAGTCCACCGTGGTCGTGTCGGAGGAGGTTGAGTGTGAGATGTGCACCACACACATGACTGACCTTCTCACTTTGAGAGGTAAGTATGCTGCGTTGGTAGGAGAGGTGGATGAGCTGAAGGCTAGACCTTCTCTGTTGGGTGCGTGCAAGACTTGTCCTATCTTGCAATCTGAGTTGGCAGAAAAGAATGCCAAGATTGTGTCTCTTGAGGAGGCCAACTCAGGTAGCACTTGCATGGCTAGGTGTGCCCTGTGTGAGGGCTTAGAGATGGAGATAGCCAATGTGAAGCATGACAAGATGCAAACCGAGGAAGAAAACACATACCTTCGGACCATCTTGTCATGGGTATCTTGTGGTGAGCCGCAGCTTGGGATGATGATCTCCCAATTCAAGCGAGCTGCTGGAGGTCCCGGTATAGGTTTTGCTCAGGGTGTTGATCTTTCTGCTTTTGGGAAGATTGGAGAGTCGAGTGGTTTGAACCCGAGTGAGAAGCCCAACTCCACCACTACTCCCAAACTTACCAAGCTTCCACCCAAAGAGCCTCTCAAACCTAACACCAAGGATGGGGTATTTGAGGAACCTCCGAGAGCTCCACCCAAGAACCAAGTGTGGCATCCCAAACCCAACCACCTAAAGAACAAGCTGGATACAATGCCACCTATCCAGGAGGAGTTGCCACAGAAGGGCAAAGTGATCCATGCCCACAGCCATGAGTACCAACAACCCCCTTTGCGTGCGGTGAGGTATCATTGTGACTTCTGTGGGAGAGATGGACACTTGAGCGAGTTCTGCTTTAGGCGCAAGAGAGAGGCGCGCCGTGCTAGGGAAATGAACAATGCAGACATGTACCATCCTTTCCATGATGTACATGTGCCGAATGTTCGGAGGAGTGCTCCGAGGAGAGCAGCTAGGCCCAGAGGTCCAGAACCTCAAGTTCCCAGGCCTAGGCAGCAGAGAGCTCCAAGGAGAGATGCTAGGCCTAGAGGCGCAGTGCCTCAAGTTGCTAGGCCTAGGCCTCGTAGAGAGCATGCCCGGCGGGAGCCTGCAGTTGTAGGCTATGGACTCCGTGGCGGAGGCTTTGTAGTTGAGCGTTTTCCCCCACCGCGTTTTGAGTATCGCGATGGACGCTCCTTCCTTAGCGGACCACGTTTTCCTCTACGTGGTGATCGCTCCTCTCGTAGACGTGCTAGGAATGGTTTTTCTGCTAACCGTTCTTTTGAGCAGCCGGCCCAACACTGGTATTCTTCCTACTTCACTAACCCCAGTGTTGGACCGTATGCTCACCCTATGTCTTTTTATTGATGTAGGTAAAACGGTTGGAGGACATTTGGTTGGTGGATTCCGGTTGCTCGAGGCACATGACCGGAAACGCCAAGTGGTTCTCCAGCCTTAGTCCTGTTGCCGGAAAGGAGTACATAACTTTCGGCGATAATAGCAAAGGTAAGGTATTGTCTCGTGGGTCGGTGCGAGTTAATGAGCACTTTGTGTTGCATGATGTTGCTCTTGTTTCTAACTTGCATTTTAACCTTCTTTCTGTTTCGCAACTCCTTGATGACGACTATGAGATTCGTTTTAAACCGAATCTCAGTCGTATTTTGGATCCTCAGGGCAATCTTGTGTGTTTGATTTCGCCCTTTGGAAAAGTCTTTCGTGCGAATTTCTCGGAGTCTTTTGGCACTTCTCGTTGTCTTGTGGCTGGACCTTCCTCCTCTGATCTTTGGAAGTGGAATAGGAGACTTGGACATTTGAGCTTCGACTTGCTTGCAAGGCTTAGTTCACTTGGCCTAATCCGAGGATTGCCCAAGTTGCATATGGAGAAGGATCTTGTTTGCCACTCTTGTAGACACGGGAAGATGGTTGCCGCTCCCCACCATCCAGTGACTCAGGTCATGACCAAGCGCCCTGGAGAGCTTTTGCACATGGACCTTGTTGGTCCGGCTCGGGTGAGCTCGGTTGGGGGGAAGTGGTATGTGCTTGTTGTTGTTGATGACTTTTCGAGATATTCGTGGGTCTTCTTTTTAGCTGAGAAGACCGAAACTTTCTCCTTTGCTCGCAATCTGATTTTGCGTCTTCAGAACGAGTTCCCTTTGAACTCGATGCGAGCAATACGGAGTGATAATGGTTCCGAATTTAAGAATTCGGATTTTGAGAAGTTGTGTAACTCTTTGGGTTTAGAGCATCAGTTTTCTTCCCCCTACACACCCCCTCAGAATGGTGTTGTAGAGAGGAAGAATCGGACCCTTGTTAAGATGGCCAGGACGATGCTCGATGAGCATAGGACTCCTAGGCGATATTGGGCTGAAGCTATGAGCACTGCATGCTACATTTCCAATCGCATTTTTCTCCGAGCTTTCTTGAAAAAGACTTCTTATGAGTTGCGTTTTGGAAAACTGCCCAAGGTGAGTTATTTTTGAGTTTTTGGTTGCCATTGTTTTATACTCAAAAAGGGCAACTTGGACAAATTTGAGTCTCGTTCTTCTGATGGTGTATTTTTGGGTTATGGCACTCACACTCGCGCATATCGTGTACTTAACCTTGATACTAACCGAGTCATGGAGACATCAGATGTCACCTTCGACGAGACCATGGTTTGTCCCTCTTCTCGTTTTGAACGTGCAGGTGATCATGAGGTTGGTGAGCCTCTTTTTGATGACCAGGACGAGGGTGCTGAAGGTATGGATGATCCAGCACCCCCTCCACCTGCTGTGCCGCAAAGAGCGGCTTCTACGACGACTCACGGCCCTGACACCTCTTCCTCCTGGGGGCCGTGGGATCCGCCACCCCGAGCGGTACCTTTTGTACCCGGGGAGGCACCAACTCCTGTTGAGGGGGAGGCCACTTCGGCAAGGGAGGCGCCACGACACATTCAGCGCCAGCACCCCCCTCAGTAGATGATCTGCGACATTGACGAACGAGTTACTCGGTCCAGGTCTCGTATCTCTCACTTCGCTCATTCTGCTTTTGTTGCTAATTTTGAGCCCTGAGATGTTGGACACGCTTTGACGGATCCGGATTGGGTCAATGCCATGCATGAGGAGTTAGAAAATTTTGAAAGAAATCGGGTTTGGGTTCTAGTTCCTCCTCCTCCTAACTGTAATCCTATTGGGACAAAATGGGTTTTCAAAAACAAACAAGGAGAAGATGGCCACATTGTAAGGAACAAAGCGCGTCTTGTGGCCAAGGGTTATAGTCAGAAGGAGGGGATAGACTTTGAGGAGACTTTTGCTCCTGTAGCTTGTTTGGAGGCTATTAGGATACTCTTGGCTTTTGCTGCTTCCAAAGGTTTTAAACTCTTTCAGATGGATGTCAAGAGTGCCTTCTTAAACGGCTACATAGAAGAGGAAGTGTATGTTGAGCAACCCCCTGGTTTTGAAAATCTCAAGTTTCCAAACCATGTTTTTAAACTTCGTAAAGCTTTATATGGTTTGAAACAAGCCCCTAGAGCCTGGTATGATAGATTGAAAACCTTTTTGCTTGCTAAGGGTTTTAAAATGGGATGTGTAGATAAAACACTCTTTCTCCTCAAACAAGGCAAAGACACTCTCTTGGTCCAGATTTACGTGGATGATATCATTTTCGGTGGTTCTTCTCACGCTTTGGTTGCCAAGTTTGCAGATATTATGAGCAGGGAGTTCGAGATGAGCATGATGGGCGAGCTGACCTTCTTTCTCGGGTTGCAAATCAAGCAATCCCGAGAGAGGACGTTTGTGCACCAGGGCAAGTACACCAAGGACTTGCTGAAGCGGTTCGATATGGGTGAGGCCAAGCCTCTTCCAACACCCATGTCGACGACGACTGCCCTGGATGCGGACTTGGATGGAGAAGCAGTGGACCAGAAGGAGTACCGAAGCATGATCGGGTCGCTCCTCTACCTGACGGCGACACGCCCGGACATCCAGTTCGCGGTGTGTCTGTGTGCGTGCTTTCAGGCGTCGCCGCGCACCTCTCACCGTCAGGCGGTGAAGCGGATTTTCAGGTACCTTCGTTTCACACCTGAGTTCGGGATTTGGTATTCTGCTTCCTCCACCCTCTCCCTTTGCGGTTATTCGGATGCCGATTTTGCTGGTTGCCGTATTGAGCGCAAGTCCACTTCTGGGACTTGCCAGTTTATTGGTTCTTCTCTTGTTTCGTGGTCTTCTCGCAAGCAGTCTAGTGTCGCTCAGTCTACCACAGAGGCTGAATATGTTGCTGCGGCTAGCTGCTGTTCCCAGTTGCTCTGGATGATGGCCACTTTGCGTGATTTTGGTCTGAGCTTTTCTCGCGTGCCTTTGCTTTGTGACAACACGAGTGCCATTAGCGTAGCTAAGAACCCCGTGCTTCACTCGAAGACCAAACACATTGATGTGCGCTTTCATTTCTTGCGAGACCACCAGGAGAAGGGTGATATCGACCTTCGCCATGTCGATACTCATCATCAACTGGCTGATATTTTCACCAAGCCTTTAGACGAATCAACCTTTAACCGGTTGAGGGGTGAGCTTGGTGTGTGTTTCCCCTTTTAGATGAGGGAAACATTTTGGATCTTGTTTAATAGACTGACTTTCTTTCGTTTGTCTTTCTTTTCTTTTGCACTTCAGCATACGCATTTACATTCTGAGCTTCATGTCTATAATCACTAGAATGTAACTATGCTCTATGTAGTATGCTCCGATGCTTATGTTGATGCTTGTAGCTTATGCTCTTTCTGATCATTAGTACATGTTGTGAGCTAAGCTATTTTTGAAATGGTGAATTTGCTTAATAACTTAAAATCTGAAAATGTTCACCATTAAGATATGCAACTAGCATGGGTAGGATGTGTTGAGTTTACTCGTGCTTTTCATATATGCTAGGTTGCTATGTCTCTAGTTCTGAGTCATTCACTTGCTTGGTCTGTTCATATCATGTTTAAAATTTGAACCAAGTTTTAGTGAATTGAAAAGATCGAGATGGGACTGCTTGTCAACACATCACGGTATCAAGACGGTTTCTCATTGCACTTTGAGTTAAACTTGAGCCGTGTAGTGTATGACCGAAACCGTAGCTTTAAGCTTCTGATTGCTTCGGCATAGGCTTCGCTCGGTTGAAAAGTTAGGCAATGACAAGCTTTCAACCTCTCGCAATCACATGCTACTAATTGAACTTGTGAAATTTCACCGCTGCAACTCTGATCTGAATTTGAATTCACAAGTGTATGTTTCATTCTTAATCATGATGATTGAACCTTGCTAGGGGTAGTTCACCTTGTATACATGTTTAGCACTTGTTCAGACTCCTGTTTATACATTGCTAGTGCTATTTTGATGGTGAACACCTTTTTGACTCAAAACTGCTCATTTTCCGCTCATATGTTCATATTTCATATCTGTTGATCAGTTTGAGCCTTTGCTGAGCTTTGCTGTTATTGAGTCATTAGAGATATACGGTTTAGAGCATCTTTGCATTCTCCTGAATATATGCCTGAAGCTGCTAACTGGCATTTTGACTCATATGCATGTTGGAAAGAGGGAGACCCTCCCTAGTTCGCACTTTTGTTGGTGCCTTTTCTGGTGGGGAGAGTCTTTTTACTTGATTAGTGCATTTTCAACTAAGGAGGAGAATCTTTGCAAATCATATATGCTTCCTGAGTGTTCTTTTGAGGGGGAGTGTTTTCTTGGTTGTATGCACTAGTCGTGGGGGAGATTGAACTTTGCTGTCTCTTGGTGGCCGAAAGGCATTGGTATCGAGCTTTCTTTGCTAGTTGTGTTGAGCCTCTGTGCCTCTATCTTGAGGGACTAGCATTTTGCTTCGATATTTTCGATTGGGTTTTGCTAGCGGTGTTGAGCCTATTCTACCTCTTCTTGAGGGCTAGCTTTGCTTTGGCCGTTGCCCATGTCTTTGGGGACCAAGTTGTCTTGCTCTTCCCACTTGACCTTCTTCGGCTTTGCTATGCTTTTGGGTCATTTGGTCGAGTTCTCTCTTCTCCTTCTTCCTTCTTCTCTTTCTACTATGATTTGTGTTGGTAGTTGACAATGCACTCATCAAGGGGGATATTGCGGATACATGGGTGTATGCCGGGTCTCTGAGTGATGAGTGATTGTCAACTGGGATGATGCGCATGTTCTTTGGCTTGTGTTGTGCAGGTGTCGAGCACGGATGCAGTGATCGAAGGCGAGGTGAAGGTCAAGTAGAGACGTGCCGTGCCGATGGACCGAGAGTGGCGAAGGGCGGACGTGAGGCTTGGACTGAGGGACTAGAGGCCTGAGGATCAGCTGTGGTGGCTGGCAGCCTATGACGACGACAAGTGAAGAAGTGCGGTCATGTGTTGCCTGAGTCGAGGACTCGGGGACACGTGTCGGTGGACGGGGTGCACGGGAGGTGCATCCCATCTACGACGTCGGTTTGGTGGTAGAGCCAGGGAAAAACCATCGGATGGACGGTTTCCAGGTTTGGGCCTCAAAACCTGGGCGTGGACGGTTTCCGAGTTTGGCCACAAAACTCGGGCTGAGGGTTTCCGAGTTTGGCCACAAAACTCGGGCTGAGGACGGTTTCCAGGTTTGGGCCTCAAAACCTGGGCTCTGAGGGTTTGCTGAGTTTGGCCTCAAAACTCAGATGCTGGTGGGCTGGTTTCCCGGTTTGGGCCTCAAAACCGGGGGTTGGCTGGAAAAGGCTAGTTTCCCAGTTTGGGCCACAAAACCGGGGGTGCAGAGCGAGGGTGGCACGTGGCGGCGATCTGGAGGTTGCGTCGAGGCAACGCTTCGAGTCGAGCGGGCGTGGCCGTCGGATACACCTACCACCGAGTTGGTCCAGAATAACCCTAGGGTTTAGCTGGTTCGCTTTGTAATTAGAATAGAGAGGGGTAGAGTAGGAAATAGACTTAGGCTAGTAGTAGGATAAGTAGTCGGGAGACACCCTCCTCCCATCTATCTCAGTCATTTGCTCTTTCGCACATAGGGTTTCCTGCTCTCCCATCCCCTGCTGTAGCTAGCTGAGATCCGCAGAGTGACTTGCCTCTGTGTACTGTTGATTTTGAGGAAGTGAGACCGTAATCTCACTGTTGTAGCGTGTGATAGCCACACGGTTGCAGATCGATGTGTTGATTCGCATTTTGATTCGTGTTCTTCGCGTTCTTCGTTTCTCCGCGATTTTCCCGTCACTCAATCTCTCTCTCCCGTGCGTCTTTGCGAAATCCATTTGAATCATCTTGTTCGTATTTGAAAGGAGATCATTTCCACCTAAGGAATTTATCTATCTCCTTACGAACAAGTAGATCGGGTTGATTTCGTTTTCGTGGCGCTTTTCGGTTCATCCTTCTCCCCTTTCGATTTCCTGGTGTTTGAATCGATTTGAGCGGATGATTTCTTGGGGATAGTCTCCTAACTACCCCGTGATCATCTTCTTCAAGTTTGGGAACTTGGGATTTTGAGTTGGATCGAATTTGGAGAGATTTGGGGAGGAGGCGATCAAAATCGCCCTCCCTGCAAGGTCACGGACAGTCCGCGCCTGGGACCGTGGACAGTTCGGGCATCGGGGGTGAGCCAGACCAGTGGCTGCTTCCCTCGGCTGTCTTAGCGATTTTTGACCGGCGGACAGTCCGCAGTTGAAATCCGCGGACAGTCCGGGAATGTCCAGGGACTTTGCAGCAACACTGCTGTTTTGGATTTTCTGCCGGCGGACAGTCCGCCAGTGAAACGCGGACAGTCCGGCGGTACCGCGGACAGTCCGGGACCCCAGGGCCGGACTGTCCGGGAATTGCCTGAAGCTTCCGGCTTGGTGCGTTTGCTCTCTCGGCTTGTTCGCTTGGTTTCTGGACTTCTCGTTTGGCCTTGTAGTTGACCAAGGAACCTCTCTAGGTATCTTGGCTACTTGTTAGCATCGGTATTTGGAGACTTCCCGACGTAGCCGTCTATCTACGTTAGGGACTTGGTTTTTGGGGTTGTGTTCTTGCCGGAGCTTTTGGAGTTTGGTTTGCTATCTCCTTGTGGTGCTCCGCTGTGATCCTAGGGATCATCCACCCTCTTCCAAGGGTCGTGAGCATCACGGTTTCGGTCGCCATTTCTCGGGGTTGATTTTGGGACATTTGTCCAAAGTTTCGAGAGAAATTTTTGAGCTCCCATTCACCCCCCCCTCTGGTCGCCTTGCTAGTGCTTTCTCGGTCCTTCACCATAACCCAAAAATACACCGTAAGAAGAACGAGACTCAAATTTATCCAAGTTGCCTTTCTTGTGTATAAAACAATGGCAATCAAAAACTCTAAAATAACTCACTTTGGGTTGTTTTGCAAAACACAACTCATAAGAAGTCTTTTTCAAGAACGCTCGGAGAAAAATGCGATTGGAAATATAGCATGCAATGTTCATAGCTTTGGCCCAATACCGCCTAGGAGTTCTATGCTCATCAAGCATCGTCTTGGCCATCTCTACAAGTGTCCGATTCTTCCTCTCTACAACACCATTTTGTGGCGGTGTGTAGGGGGAAGAAAACTGATGCTCTAAACCCAAAGAGTTACAAAACTTCTCAAAGTCCGAATTCTTGAATTCGGAACCATTATCACTACGAATAGCTCGCATTGAGTTCAAAGGGAACTCATTCTGAAGACGCAAAATCAGATTGTGAGCAAAAGAGAAAGTCTCGGTCTTCTCAGCTAAAAAGAAGACCCACGAATATCTCGAAAAATCGTCAACAACAACAAGCACGTACCAATTCCCCCCAACCGAGCTCACCCGAGCCGGACCAACAAGGTCCATGTGTCAAAGCTCTCCAGGGCGCTTAGTCATGACTTGGTTCACAGGATTGTGGGGAGCAGCAACCATCTTCCCATGTCTAGAAGAATGGCAAACAAGATCCTTCTCCATGGATAACTTGGGCAATCCTCGGATTAGGCCAAGTGAACTAAGCTTTGCAAGCAAGTCGAAGCTCAGGTGACCAAGTCTCCTATGCCACTTCCAAAGATCAGAGGAGGAAGGACTAGCCAAAAGACAACGAGAAATGCCAAAAGACTCCGAGAAATTCGCACGAAAGACTTTCCCAAAGGGCGAAATCAGACATAGAAGATTGCCCTGAGGATCCAAAATACGACTGAGATTCGGTTTAAAATGAATCTCATAGTCATCATCAAAGAGTTGCGAAACAGAAAGAAGGTTAAAATGCAAGTGAGAAACAAGAGCAACATCGCGCAACACAAAGTGCTCATTAACTCGCACCGACCCACGAGACAACACTTTACCTTTGCTATTGTTGCCGAAGGTGATAAACTCCTTTCCGGCAACAGGACTAAGACTGGAGAACCACTTGGCGTTCCTTGTCATGTGCCTCGAGCACCCGGAATCCACCAAGCAAACGTTCTCCAATCGTTTTACCTATATCAATAAAAAGACATAGGGTGAACATACGGTCCAACACTGGGGTAAGTGAAATGGGAATTATACCAGTGTTGGGCCGGCTGCTCAAAAGAACGGTTAGTAGAAAAACCATTCCTAGCACGCCTACGGGGAAAGCCATCACCACGCACAGGAAAATGTGGTCCGCTAAGGGAAGAGCGTCCATCGCGATACTCAAAACGCGGTGGAGGGAAACGCTCAACAAAGCCACCGCCACGGGGTCCATATCCTGCAAAACCAGGATCCCGCTGGGCAACACCTCTCTGAGGCCTAGGACCTTGAGGCATTGGACCTCTAGGCCTAGCAGCTCTCCTCTGAACATTTGGCACATGTACATCATGGAAAGGATGGTACATGTCCGTATCGTTCATCTCGCTGGCACAGCGCTCATCTCTCTTGCGCCGAAAGCAGAACTCCCTCAGGTGTCCATCTCTCCCACAGTGCTCACAATGGTACCTCACCGCTCTCATAGGGGGTTGTTGGTACTCACGGTAGTGGGTGTGGATCACTTTGCCTTTTTGTGGCATGAGCTCCTCTTGGATAGGTGGCATGGTGTCTAGCTTTTTCTTGAGGTAGTTTGGTTTTGGAGCCCATGTTTGTTTCTTGGGTGGAGCTCTCGGAGGTTCAACAAACACACCATCCTTGGTGTTAGGCTTGAGAGGCTCTTTGGGTAGAATCTTGGTAAGCTTGGGAGTAGTGGTGGAGTTGGGCTTCTCACACGGGTCAAGACCACTCGACTCTCCAATCTTGCCAAAAGATGAAGCGTCAACACCCTGAGCAAAACCTACACCTGGGCCTCTAGCAGCACGCTTGAATTGGGCAATCATCATCCCAAGCTGCGGCTCACCACAAGCCACCCATGACAAGATGGTCCGAAGGTATGTGTTTTCTTCCTCGGTTTGCATCTTGTCATGCTTCACATTGGCTATCTCCATCTCCAAGCCCTGACACAAAGCACACCTAGACACACAAGTGCTACCCGAGCTGGCCTTCTCAAGAGTCACAATCTTGGCATTCTGCTCTGCCAACTCGGATTGCAAGCCTGCACAAGACTTACACGCACCAAGCACTGAAGATCTAGCTCTAAGCTCATCCACCTCTCCAACCAAAGCAACATACTTTCCCTTCAAAGTGAGAAGGTCAGTCATGTGCTTGGAGCACATCTCACACTCGTCTTCCTCAGACACGACAACGGTGGACTTGACGGATTCAAGTTCTTTCACTGTATCCTCCCACTTCTTCCTAAACTCCATCCGCTCTCTAGCAGCACGCCTAAGCAGCTTATCTTGACTAAGAATGGCGGCAGTAAGTTTCTCGACCTCAGCAGAAAGCTCATCGGGGGTCTGAGATACCTGGGAGGTGTCATCGTCATCGTCGTCGTTTTGAGGGGTCTCCTCCAGCTGGCTGTCGACCTCCTTGCCGAGGCCATGGTGCAAAAGCCCTCATTGTCGGCGAAGAAGCAGAGACCGTTCAGCTTGTCCTCGATCTTCTTCTTCTTCTCGGGCTTGTCGTCGCTTGAGGAAGCGGAGTCGTCATCCGAGCCGTCGATGTCACTAAGCGTGGCGAAGAAAGCACGCTGCTCAGCCTGGGCCTTCTCCAAGTACTTCTTCTTGATGTACTCCTTGTTGAAGCCGCCCTTCCGCTTGTGCTTTGCGGGGACGTACTTCTCCTTGTGCTTGCCGAAGTCGTACTTGTGCCCATGATCTCCCTTCCCAAATGCTTGCTTGTTCTTCTTGGGACAGTTGGCGATGAAGTGGTCGGGGTCGCCGCACTCAAAGCATCCAGAGCGTCCTCCTCCGCGGCGACGGTTCATGCGGTTGTTGTGGAACCGTGAGAACCGGTTGGCGAGCAAAGGCAGCTCATCATCCCCCATGAACTCCAGCTGCTCCTCTATGACAGAAAGAATAGATGAGAGTGAAAAGCCTCCAGAGATGTTAGCAGAAGAGCCAGAAAGCAAAGCCATCGACGGGCCAGAAGGATTTTCATAAGAAGCCCTCGCCATGGCATCAATCTCACTGGACTTGAGCTTACTAAAGAGCTCGTCGCATGTGAGGGTCTCATAATTAGGTTATTTGATGATCGCCTGGACCTTTGAGTCCCACACCGACTGATCAAGAGTATGCAAAAGCTTTAAAGCCCTCTCATGATCGTCGAAAGGCAACAGCTCCTTGTTTGCCCCCATCCTGTTGATAATCACTGACGGACCAGGATGTCAGAGATGTCATCAGTAGATGATTACTCCAACTAATCCCGGACGGCGCAAGAGATCCGAAGACTTGTCACGTGGTGTACTTGGATTAGGACTCCGACTTGTAACTTAGCCAAGTTGTAAAGGGAAGTCTTGTAATTAGAATAGGACTCTACCTTTGTAACCGGCTAGGACTCGGACTACGCTAAGGCTTACCCGGATATATAAGGGGAGCCGGGCGCAGGTCCTAGATCATCGAATATTGAATCACAATCATACACAAGGCACACGCCGCACTAGACGTAAGGTATTACGCTATTTAGCGGCCTAAACCAGTATAAATCGCTGTCTCTGTGTACTCGCCGGGTCTTACGAACACCGATCCCCACCGAACAAATCGTCTGAGATCACTCAAGACGAGTTGCCGGTTAACAAACACCGACAGCTGGCGCACCAGGTAGGGGCTTTCGGCGATTCGACGATCAAGAGCCCGGCGAACCACGACAACATGTTTGCGGCGGGATCAATTTTCGTTTTTGGCTCATGGACTTGCATCGCGGATGATCAAGGAAGGCTTCACAGCTGACTCGACACTGAGCCAAAGCCGCAAGCCATGCCAAAGGCGGAACTCCTCGCCCAGCACCTGACAAAACTACAGATTCAAGAACCGCAGCATCTGGAAGACAGTCCAAAGGCACCCGACTCCTACTCGGATTCAAACTATGAAGAGAAGGACCCGGATCCCATCCATGGCATCTCCTTTGACCTGCGGAACACTGCTGGAAGCTTACAAGACCTGGCCGGAGCAAAATTCAAAGAGTATCAGCAGATACCTTTGACAGGAGCCCAACAAGGACTCGTTTTTAGCTCTACCAAGGAGGGTAACATCGTCCATTGGCCAATCCAGCCTACCCCGGCTAGACTGATTAGCACAATTGACCAGCAACTTCCGTATCAGCACGGATATTAGCTCCCTCTTGAGGGACACGACACCTCAACGGAACTAATCTCCAGCACTTCTACCCTGGAGTCTGTGACACCAGGATCACACCAAGGTTACAGCCATGAAGTCTTCATGGCGGGGCATCAGTCATCTCTATGACCACCAACCCCACCAGATGTCTTTCAAGACGACGAAACCCTGAGTATGATCTCTGACAACGACCCGGAGGGGCTCGGAGAAACCGAGTCCTCGAAGGCTGAAAGAATCCGCAAAAATCAAGCAAAAGAAGCCCGCAGGAGGCGAGCAACTCATCGCAAGGAAGCTGTAGACCGCTACCATGCACGATTAGAAGAGTATAACACCCGGAGGCGTCTGGAAGCAGAGGCAGAGCGTCAAGCTCGCACTGAAGACAACCATTCCCAGGATGATCTCAACAGATGGCGCCCTGATTGCTCCCGCAACCTTGAACCTGAGTTCATGAGGGTCGCCGGCCACAAAGTCTTCTAGACTCCCTATCCAAACATACTAGCCCTAGCTACAGAGATGGGAGCCAAGACCAATCGCACCCCCGATGAAGAGCGACGGCTGGTCATGCTTCAGACCACCGCACTCCAACTACGAGGACGGAATCTCGACTCCCTAGCTGACAAGCAGGCTTCATCCCACCCGAGCCAGAGGCGGCCAATCCAAGAACGACTCGGTCGTATCCCGGCAAGGAGCTGTCTAAGCAACCGAGTACCCGATCAAGCTGAAGGAGGGGCCGAATCTTCATACAGAGGAGTCGCAGTCGTGGCATCCGACGCAGTCGATCGTTTCCCCTGTTTTTCCCAACGGC
Organism: Coix lacryma-jobi var. lacryma-jobi; assembly: GCA_009763385.1. Lineage (NCBI taxonomy): Eukaryota > Viridiplantae > Streptophyta > Magnoliopsida > Poales > Poaceae > Coix > Coix lacryma-jobi. The sequence continues at coordinate 125,759,899 of CM019829.1, forward strand.
TTCGAGTAGTCTCGTTCTGGCGAAAATTCAAACCCGGGAACTACTCAAAGTACGACGGGAAGACAGAACCCAAACGGTAGCTCAGGCTGTATGCTCAAGCAGTCGAGTTAGCCGGAGGAAGCAATGACGTCAAAGCACTCTACCTCCCAATGGCTCTAGAGACAATGTCGCTTGCTTGGTTCGATAGACTTAAGCCCGAGTCCATCGACTCCTGGGAACAACTACATCGTATCTTTGTTGAAAACTTTGCTGGTGTCCCAGAGAGATCGGATCCCCGGACTAAGCTCCGAACCTGCAAGCAGCAGAAAAACGAATCAATGCGGGAGTACTATAGGCAATTCTCAGAAATCCGTTCTACAGTTTCCGACATTACAGACAGAGAAGTAATTGACCTCTTCGGCAATGGCATTTGCGAAAGGTACAATTACAAAGACTTCATCAAGCAGGACCCGACCACCGCGGACGAGTTTCATCGGGCTGTAAACTCCATGATGGCAACAGAGGAACGCACACAGGAGCGCTTTCCCGATAGGAACACGCAAGGTGATCGAGGGAACAATCAGAGAGGTAAACAGGCACCATAGCAAAACACCCGGAAGAGAGCAGGGGACAATACTGTTGCTGCCTTGGAACCTCAGAAGAAAGGAAACAAGCCCTACACCTTTGATGACTTACTCGACGGGCCTTGCCCCTTCCATCCAAAGAGTGGACATCCAGCAAGGCACTGCCGACAGCTCAAGGAGCAAGGCTTGAACCCTGATTTCAATAAGAACAAGAAAGATAAAGGCAAGAAGACAGCTGAAGATCCTCAGCAAGAACCCGGTGGCTTCCAGCACCCCAAAGGAACCATCAACGTCATCTTTGGGGGAGTAACCACCAGCGACAGCAAGAGGCTCCAAAAGCTTTCCCTGCGAGAGATCATGTCTACGGAACCAGCGACGCCCAAATATCTCGACTGGTCCGAGCATCCAATCAGTTTTTCCAGAGCAAATCAATGGACCAGCGTCTCCAATGCAGGGCATTACCCGCTAGTCTTGGATCCCACGGTCGCTGGATTCACACTTGGTAGGGTACTCATCGACGGCGGAGCAGGACTCAATGTCATCTTTGCAAGCACCCTACGAAAGATGAACTTAGATCTCGCAACCCAGCTCACACCATCAACCGCTCCTTTCTACGGCATAGTACCCGGAAAAGCGGCTGTACCACTCGGAAGGATCATACTACCCGTCACTTTTGAAACTCCAGTCAACTACAGAACGGAGTACATCAGTTTTGAGGTAGCCGACTTCGAGTCATCATATCACACCATATTTGGGCGACCAGCTATTGCCAAGTTTATGGCAGTACCCCACTACCCGTACCTCTTATTGAAGATGCCGGGTCCCAAAGGAATCTTAACCTTCAGAGGCGACCTGAAGCGATCATTTGATTGCGACACAAAGGCTGTCCAAATCGCTGAAAAAGCTCAACTCACCCTAGAAGTGCAAGAACTCGCTCAGATGGTGCATAATACCAAGCCTGAGGATTCAGAGATCCCAACCAAGAAGGTGGGTACTATTCAACCATCAGCAGAAGTCTCCACAAAAGCTATTGACCTGGAAACCGGTGATCCCTCTAAGACAACGGTTATCAGCGCTCACCTATCTGAAGAATAGGAACTCGCTCTCACCAAGTTCCTTAGAGCAAACAAAGACATATTTGCTTGGAAACCAGCAGACATGCCTGGGGTCCCAAGGAACTTGGCTGAGCACAAACTGGAATTAAAGGAAGGCTCTAGACCTATCAAGCAAAGATTACGACGATTCTCACCAGAGAAGAGGGAGGCAATTAAGAAGGAAATAGCTAAACTACTCGTAGCTGGGTTCATCAGAGAAATTCTTCACCCCGAGTGGTTAGCTAATCCAGTACTAGTCAAAAAGAAGAACTCTGCCGAGTGGCGCATGTGTGTCGACTACACGGACCTCAACAGGTACTGTCCAAAGGATCCTTTCGGATTACCAAGGATAGACCAAATAGTTGATGCCACCGCAGGCTCTGCCTTACTCTCTTTCCTTGATTGTTACTCTGGGTACCATCAAATTGCCCTCAAAGAAGAAGATCAACCCAAGACATCGTTCATTACTCCTTTCGGAGCATACTGCTACAAAACCATGTCCTTCGGATTGAAGAATACGGGGGCTACTTATCAACGTGCCATCCAAGACTGTCTGGGTGATCAGATTGGCCGCAACGCAGAAGCTTATGTTGATGATGTAGTCATAAAAACAAAGGATCTGACTACCCTAATTTCAGACTTGGAGGAAACCTTCAACCAATTATGTGCTTATCAATGGAGGCTTAATCCAACAAAATGCGTCTTCGGGGTACCCTCAGGCCAGCTACTCGGATTCCTTGTTAGTCATCGAGGCATCGAGGCTATTCAAAAACAAATTTCAGCCATCATCAACATGAGGCCTCCTACCTCTGTCAGAGACGTCCAGAAACTCACTGGGTGCATGGCTGCGCTAAACCGGTTTATCTCTCGATTAGGAGAAAAGGGATTACCTTTCTTCAAATTGCTTAAAGTCGTGACAAATTTCAGTGGACGGAAGAAGCGAATAAGGCTTTTGAACAACTCAAAGGCTACCTCACCAATTCCCCCATACTAACCCCGCCGGAGCCCAAGGAATTGATGCTGCTGTACATTGCTGCTACCACACACGTTGTAAGCACGGCAATTGTGGTGGAGCGCAAAGATGACAAGCACATCTACAGTACCCAACAACCAGTCTACTACATTAGCGAGGTACTCTCCGACTCGAAAGTCAGATACCCACAAGTACAGAAACTGCTCTATGCACTACTCATATCTTCAAGAAAGCTGCGGCACTACTTCGAAGCTCATGAGATCACGGTAGTCACGGATTTTCCTCTAGGAGAAATCCTTCACAATCGTGATGCCACCGGCAGAATCTCTAAATGGGCAGTCAAATTAGGGGCGCTCAACATCAAATTCACTCCCAAGAAAGCTATTAAGTCACAAGCTTTAGCTGATTTCGTCGCTGAGTGGACAGAAATACAACAGCTCCAAGACAACACTATTCCTGATCACTGGAAGATGTATTTTGATGGGTCCCTAAAACTCGGAGGAGCAGGTGTCGGGGTTCTTCTTGTATCACCAGCGGGAGAACAGCTCAAATACGTTCTGCAAATACTGTGGTCGGCTACCAACAATGAAGCAGAATACGAAGCATTACTCCACGGACTCAAACTAGCAGCCACCTTAGGCATTAAGATACTACTAGTCTACGGCGATTCCTCTGTGGTCATTCACCAAGTTAACAAATACTGGGATTGTACTAAGGAGACAATGAACGCCTACTGCGCTGAAGTTCGCAAGCTAGAGAAGCATTTCTTAGGATTGGAACTCATTCATATTACTCGGGATCTCAATGTGGCAGTAGACATCCTTGCAAAATTGGGTTCTGATAGAGCGCAGGTTCATAGCGGTACCTTCGTACATGAGTTATCCAAGCCTTCAATCCAAGATAAGGAAGAGTACGAGTCTGTACCTCCCAACCAAGTCCTATCCATCTCGCCTGACTGGACACAAGTATTCATTGATTACCTCAAAAAGCATAAACTCCCGAGTGACAAAATTGAAGCAGAGCAAGTCACCAGGCGTAGCAAGAACTATGTTCTAGTCGGGGATAAGTTATATCGACATGGAGCTTCATCAGGAGTCCTCCTCAAGTGTATTACACCAGAAGAAGGCAGGGAAATCTTGAATGAAGTCCACTCTAGGTGTTGTGGCAATCACGCAGCTTCAAGGACACTAGTCGGAAAAATCTTCAGGTCAGGATACTACTGGCCTTCAGCCTTAAAAGATGCAGAAGACTTAGTCCGCCGCTGCCAATCATGCCAGTTTTTTTGCAAAACAACAGCATGTACCCGCGCATGAATTAATCTGTATTCCTCCGTCATGGCCCTTCTCATGCTGGGGGCTTGATATGGTGGGTCCCCTTAAGCGTGCCCTAGGCGGATTCGAGTACTTATATGTCGCAATTGACAAGTTTACAAAGTGGATTGAGTACATGCCCCTGGTCAAGTTCAACACATCCAAGTCAGTTCAATTTATGCAGAACATCTTTCACCGCTTCGGAATGCCGCACCGAATCATCACTAATCTTGGGTCTCCCTTTACGGCAATTGAATTCAAGACTTGGGCTAGTGATTCTGGCATCAGGATAGACTACGCCTCAGTAGCCCACCCGCAGTCCAACGGCCAAGTGGAACGAGCAAACGCCCTGATTCTCGCAGGATTGAAACCAAGGCTCTTCGACCTCCTAAAGGATCATGGCGGAAAGTGGGTTGAAGAACTGCCCAAGGTAGTCTGGGGGCTACGGACACAACGAAGTCGGGCGACAGGCCACACTCCCTTTTTCCTAGTATATGGTACTGAAGCAATCCTCCCGGCTGATCTAATCTGGAATTCCCCACGGATAGAGCAGTACGCCGAAGGAGAAGCTGATGATACTAGACGACTAGAAGTCGACAACCTCGAAGAAGCCCGACTCATCGCATTATTCCAGTCAGCAAGATACCTTCAAGGGATGAGGCGCTACTACGACAAAAATGTCCATCATCGTACCTTTCAAGTAGGTGACATGGTGTTAAAGAAAATTCAGAACACTACGGGACGCCACAAGCTCATGAGTCCATGGGAGGGTCCTTATATTGTATCCAAAGTCACAAGACCCGGGTCATTTGAGCTAGTCACTGAAGATGGATCTCCACTGCCAAATTCATGGAATATCGAGCACCTGAAGAAATTCCATACTTAAGGACTACGCTACAAATCTAGCTCAGGGCAATTGTAATTATTAAGTCGGATATTAATAAAGTTTCAAGTTCATTAGAAACAAGGACTTCGCAATCTATCCAGACTTTACATGAATTCAGTCGCATAACAAGTCCCGGCAAAAGCAGGACTCTACCTCCGATTAGTATTGACTACTCGGATAGATTGGTTCAGCGGTAACCATACTAGAGTTACGAGCTTCGAGCTCAATACAACTCACATGATAGTACGGTTTAACACCCGGCTATCAGCCTATAGCAAATATGGAATCCACTATAGTGGAGACTAGTTTCTATAAGGCGTAACAAGGCGGGATAAGTACTCACCCTGTTACACAACTATCGGACAGAGGTCCACTCACCTTCGCACTCAAGCTGCGATCCTCAAGAGGATATGATCCACCTAGAAGGAACCAACGTTATGGTCCTTCAAGAGGTGCCTGATCAGAATTATCCCTTGAACAAGGGTACTAAGAGTAGTACTCAGGCAAGACTAAGTTCTCTACGCAACAAGTTAGTGAAACAAAGTCATACGACCCAGACTAAAAGTGCTAGAGAGCACTCGGATAGACCCGTCTAAATTAGACGCCTGGTCATACATCAACAACAAATAAACTCAACCCATTGCCAAGAATTCTTGTCGCAATATGGAGTTGGACACACATGAAATTCACAAGAATCAAAAGTAACATATATTTTTGATATCTTATAATAATTGTGCACAGGAGTTACAAGTGGCGCTCAAAGGACTAAGGAGTCTATCCTACTCTACAAGATCTAAGATCTGCGAGTACTCCTCCGCAGCAACCTTCACTTTCTCCTGCATTGCCGCGAGATCTTCGTCACCCTTGTCCTCAGGAAGGGTCATCAGGGCACCCAAATCAAAGGTCGGCAGATGCAGCCGAAGAGTAGCCATCAGACCCTGGACCATGGAGATTGACATATTCTTGATATACTGGGCCAGCCGTTTGGGTGCGGCTTTGGCTCGTTCAACCAAGGTCTCCTCGACTCCTTCGGGCACCAGTATCATATTGAGCAGGGGCTCGACGGCTTGCTCTAAAGCCTTCAGGGAATCACGCGACTCCTTTGTAAACTTCAAAGCCTACAGAAGATCCTGGTTAGCACCCTCACGTATCAGTTTGGCTTCTTGAAGAGTACTTTGCGCGCTAGCAAATACCTCCTCAAGCTCCGCCTCCTTACGGTTGAAGGCGTTCTGCCACCCTGAAGCCAATTTATTTGCATCTGCATAAATTCGAGTCAGTTACCATACAATCAGACTAGTATGGACAAAGACTATTAAGCAGATTTCAAAAGTACCTTCAAGCTGTTTCTTGGAAGATCTCTTTAGCTCCTTCACCTTCTGTTCCGTGGAGGCGGCCTTGGCAATCAGCTCAGTTTCTCGAGCATTGGCGGCATCACGCTCTGTTTCCACCGTCTTGAGGTTGCTCTAAAGCTCATTGATTCGATTGTGTAGCACCTGGGTAGCTACTTTTTGGCTAATTTGCTCTTGAGCAATATAATCTTTGAGCTCTTGGACCTCACGGGACGTCTCTCGGCGAATCCGGGTAACTTGATCCCGGACCTTGAAGTCAAAGGCCTAGCAGCACAAGTATATTGTAAATACTCGGATGAGTCTACAGAACAAAAAGAGAGGATTTGGATTCTTACCTCGACGAAATTATGAAGCGCATCAACAGGAGCCTTCACCTGGTCACTCAATTCCTTTAACCGGGTAAGGTCCAGGTCGTACCCGAACACGTCTAGTGTCGCCCCTTGGCGTGAGGACTCGGGTGCATCCAGGGACCCTCCCCCTTGATGGGCAGAAGCATCCGCGTGAATATCCGCCACAACCATATCAAGAGTTGGTTCATCAGGCTGTCGGGTACGAAAAAACCAGTCATTCCAAACCCGATCAAATTCCAATTGCGCGGGAGAGCGAAAGATGAAGTATGGCCAACCAACCTGAGGAAGTGGAAGAGTACCCGCGTCAGGAGCAGCGTCAGGCCGAGCCTTAGACAGAGAAGAGTCAGGCAGCACATCTACCTGACTGAAGGTAGGCGGAACGTTGGAATCGTTCTTGGCTAGCGGCTCCGACTCCTCTACCGTCTGAGGATCAGGGACGGCGCGCGAAGTTGCCGCAACCGGTTTTACTTTCCTACAAACAGATGAGTACCAGTGTCAGTACCAGAAGTTTTTTGAGTTTTCACATAGTATGAAGACGTAACTTACTTCACGAGCTTTAAAGACTTTGGTAACTTTAAAAGTAGCGGTGGGTCTGAAGCAGAAGTATCCTCAGCAACCGCCCTACCTGAAGTACCTTGCTCTGCTCCGGTATCTGATACAATACCACATATAAGACAAGTGATTATCAATAAGTGAAAGGACTACAAAGTACTCGGGTTTTCCCTTACCAGGAGCACCCGGCTTGTAGTGCTTATCAGACAATTCTTGTGACAAAAGAACTTTACGACAAGCACGGCGATTACCAGTGCGAGCCTTCTTCTGGATGTGTCCTTCGGCTTCTGGATGAGGAGTCGGTGACCTCTTCCGACTGCTCTCTGCTTCAGGGTCTATGAGCATGACATCAGAATCAGTGGAGTCCGAGTCAAGCCAATCAAGATCAGCAGAAGAGCTTTGTTTATTGAGCAAGTCCTCACTCCGGATAGGACCCTCCAAGGCTATGCCTCCGACTTCTTGTGTCGGTGGAGGCAGGGGAGGACAATCATTGTTCTCTCTTCCTTGCCCCTATAACGAAGAAACAGATACTTAAGTCAGAAGGATATCTATTTAGAAGACTGATGACAAGATGGTTCAGTTACTTACCGGAGGAGGAGGATTAATGGCGGAGAACGTCGTCATAATAGGAGCCAAGTGTTCACGGCTCTTAAGTAGTCGGTTCACCCTTCACAAGACTTCATAATTCGATAACTGATCAACAGCGTGGCAACTCGGGTCATTCTTCCCAAGATACTCGAACCCAAAGTTCGCTCGCTACTGGAGAGGGTGGATGCGTCGGGCAACAAAGTCTTGCACAATGATGAATCCCGTTAATCCATCGATTATTAAGGCATCTATCATCATAAGGAGAGGTTGGATAACTCCGAGTTCTTCAACTGTAAGCTTCTCCTTCCACTCGCGACACTTCTGAGGTGGCCATCCATCATGGCGACAAAGAGCTGGGGGTGGGTTACCCATGTAAAACCACCCGGCAGCCCAGTCTTTTACAGTATCCGTCAACTCGACAGTCACATACTGATTAGCTACCTCCTGCCTAACCTGAAGACTAGCCCCTCCGACTACTTCGGTCTTAGCGTCACTAGGTTGACATTTAAACCAGAAAAAGTAGCGAAAAAGGGTAAAGTTGGGGCAGATCCCCAAGAAAGCTTCACAGAGGTGGACGAAGATTGAAATATGAAGAACCGCATTGGGAGTAATATGGTTTAGAGTCAAACCATAATAATGCAGCAATCCACGGAAGAAATCTGATGCAGGCAACCCCAATCCCCGCTCCACCATGGCCTTGAACATGATGATCTCCGTGGTATTGGGGGCGGGAGCCCGATGATCAATAGGTACCCTCCAGCCGTCGAGTGGCTGCGCTCGAAGGTACCCTTGCTGCGCCAGGAAGGCCAGCTCCGCTTCAATGGTGTCCGGCTTCTTCCACGCCAAGACATCGGTCGGCGGGTTTGGGTGCTTAGGCTTTCCAGTGATGGTGATCTTGGGCTTCTTTGCATCTGCAGATTGCCTCTTGGGACCCATGCCGGTGACAAGAGATTTCTTACGCATCAACTGACAGTTGGCTAAAGGATTTGTGGCTCAAAGGCAAGAGCTTGATGAAAACGTGAGGCAAGCGTAGGCCCGGTGGCGGCCTATTATAGATCTGTTTTGATAACCGTTCGGCTTTCATTGACGACATCATGGCAACGTTAGAAACCCTAACGGCCGGGAGCACGTGTCAGACGGCGTCAGAAACGAAGGGCAGAAGCGGTAAACAGACAAGTTTTCCATTTGCAAGAAACAGATAGTACTCGGATAACAGGACAGAGGACTCGGAAAATATTCCAAGTACCCGGATTCTTGTTATTATTACTCGGAATTACAACAGAGATACAGAGAAGCATCTTGAGATACAACAACTTTCAATAGAAGTACAATCAAGGTGTAAAACGCTACTCTAGTGAATTCAAGGTACATAGCCTTGATGCCTATTGGACCAAGGACCGGGTTCAGTGAGACGCAGTAAAGCAGACACAAAACCTTGGGTAGACACTATCTTTTCAGTGCATCCCAAGGTGGGTCTTTGGTACCACCCCAGTACTCAAGAAACTTGGGCAAGACCATTACCCTCGCTGCCTCCTTTTGACAACCTGTGACTCCGAGGTTATCTACGAGTGGTAGTCACAAGAGTTCTTTTAGGCGCAGCTCTGTATTCTTCTGCTTGCGACCACTTGGAAACCACCCTGGCGGATGGCCCTTTCACAAGAGTTCTTCTGGGCACTTCATCTATTCTACAGAAGGAAGTGACCCGGGTGCTCCGCCATCTCCGCTATTGCTACTACAATACTAATGGGACTAAGAGAAGTTCTATACTCCAATGGGATATGAGCTCCTCGCTTCCCAGGCCGGGTATTTATAGGCAGTTTCTCCTTGGTCTATGGACATGGTCTACCAACAAGAGTGACTGCTGAAGCAATAATTCAACCAATGTACTGTGGTGCATGTGAAGCTCAGCATAGGTAATAGAGCTAACTCTCACACGTGCTTCAGGATACAAACGACAAAGTTGGCAGTTGCAATAAATGCCAAACATCATTACTGCGTACAGTTGGAACAGTCATCAGTCAATTATTGCTGACCTACGGTAATTTTTACTCAGTGGGGGGTGATAAGGGGTGTTTGTTGAAAACATTACCCACCTGAAGCTAAGTGTTTATTACTCGGACGGTCTAAACAATAAACTGGTGTCATGATCCGACTCCTTCAGACCTTAAATGGATTACCCAAACATATGACTCTACAGATCCTAAGCACCGACTACTATAGTACTCGGATCTCAGGCTCGGGGGCTGCAGGGTATAATCCATAAAGGAAATGTTTTTTCTTATTCAAGAATTATTTGGAAAAGGTTCAAAAGATCCTCAAAGTTATTGTAAATAACAAGAGGCTCGGGGGCTACACCCTACGTGTGCGCTTTTTGATAAAAAGCGCACACCATGAGATTTCTTTAAACTTCAGAGCACTTCAGGATTTCTCAAGACATTACTCGAAGATTTCTCAAGAAGAAACTAGAAGATAACGTCGTGAAGAAATAATGAAGAGCTCGGGGGCTTAACGGACTAGGATGTCAGAGATGTCATCAGTAGATGATTACTCCGACTAATCCCGAACAGCGCAGGAGATCCGAAGACTTGTCACGTGGTGTACTTGGATTAGGACTCTGACTTGTAACTTAGCCGAGTTGTAAAGGGAAGTCTTGTAATTAGAATAGGACTCTACCTTTGTAACCGGCTAGGACTCAGACTACGCTAAGGCTTACCCGGATATATAAGGGGAGCCGGGTGCAGGTCCTAGATCATCGAATATTGAATCATAATCATACACAAGGCACACGCCGCACTGGACGTAAGGTATTACGCTATTTAGCGGCCTGAACCAGTATAAATCGTTGTCTCTGTGTACTCGCCGAGTCTTACGAACACCGATCCCCACCGAACAAATCGTCTGAGATCACTCAAGACGAGTTGCCGGTTAACAAACACCGACAATCACCTGAAAGCGAGCGAATAAACTCTCTATGCTCTCACCAGGCATGTGTCGAAAGTTCTCATACTCTCGCTTGTGCGACTCGTAGAGACGGGTTTTAACTTGAGTGGTTCCCTCATGGAAACGCATGAGGGTAGCCCAAATCTCCCGAGCCATAGAGAGGTGAGAAACGCGATCAAACTCCGTCATGCTCAAACATGAGAAAAGAGCATTACGCGCTTGGCTATTGGCATCGTGCTCATCGATCTGATGCTGAGTAGCACGAGCAACCAAGACCACGTAATCTGCAGAGTTGCAAATATCCCAAATGGAAGCACCCACACTCTGAAGATAGGCCGGCATGCGTATCTTCCAATACGCATAGTTCGTCCCATCGAAAAACGGTGGTTTGCCCACACCGCGATCCATGTCGCCTTCTGTGGATCTGGAACCGGCTAAGGTGGAAGATCCTTAACCTACTCCGATACCAATTGAAGGACCGAAAGTACTACCAGAAAGCGACCAGAGGGGGGGGGGTGAATGGGAGCTTCAAATTTCTTTTCAAAAACTTGTTGCTACTGTTACGAGAATCAACCCAAGGAGCAAACCTAGAGCTTGCAAGTGTCCACGACCCTAGATGTAGGGTGGATGCTTCCAAGAAGCACAGCGAGACACTACACAACTCTAGAACCACAACGCAAAAACCGGAAATCAAAATCGACAACGGACGAACAAGCCGCAGACGAAAATGTGTTGAAGACACAGCATCGGACGCTGCCCGCGTCCGATGGTCAGGCACCGGACACGTCCGATGCGAAATGGACCTCTCTGGAACTTTACTGGACAGGCATCGGACGCTGGCTACAGTGAAACCCTAGCGTCCGATGGCAACAGACGCTCCGATGGTCAGCGTATGATGCTCCTTAAAAACGTTGTCAGATGACACGTGGCACCGGACGCGTCCGATGTGATGAACACAGCGTCCGATGCTCACGACTTGAGCGTCCGATGCCCCCGAAACTGCACTGTTCTTTCGCGGATTCAACCCGATCTCCTCCGAATCAAAAGCTCTAAGGCTTAGACTTGGTATGAGGAGTTCCAAGGAGGTTAGTGAGCTATCCGAAAGAGATCATGGCTCGAACCTAACTCCAAATCGGTGAATCGAAAGAATTCGAGAGAAAAGGAGCAAAACTTGATTCGAAACGAAAATCGACCGATCTACTAGCTCGTGAGGTTAGAGGAAAATTCCTTCGGTGGAAAGATGCGCCTCACGATTGTTGGTAGTTCTTAGCTTCACTAAAGATAGAGCTAGGCAACTATCCCCGGTAACGGCCCAGAAATGCTTGTTGGCACTTGCTAACGTTGTTACTAGGAGTAGACTTTGAAATCTATTCCTGGCAACGGCGTCAGAAGTGCTTGTAGCAAGTCCGGTCACTATACCTAAAGGAGTGGAGCTAAAGCAGCTATCTACTAATGCCAAGCGGGGTTGTCAATCCCGACACTAGTAGGAGCTAGCTAGAGAGGTTGCAATCTACCAGGAGGAGATTCTGCAAGCGCACAGAACTATCGTAGTAGCACTTCACCTGGGAGTACCAGGTGTCGATTTATTTGATCCCAAGGGAAGGCTAGGGTGGTGTATGAGTTGAGTCAAGGAGGGGATGAGAGTCGAAGAAAAGAGAAAAGGAAAATGGGGAGAAGAGAGGAGATGAAAGGCTAGAAAGAATATATGGGTGGATAGGTAAGGATGAAGTGGATGACTAAGGTAAGGTGGATGATAGGTAGATAAATGGAATAGGATAACTAAGGGTAACTAGAATAACTAACTACTAACTAATGATAACTAATCCTAGATAACCACAGAGCAAGATAACTACGAAGCAAGATAGCTACGAAGCAAGGCAGGCAAAAGACAATAAAGCAACTAAGTTGAGAATAGTTTTATTCCTATCTTGTCAAGTATCGAGGCGTACTAGCCTTTACCACTTACTTAGGTTGAACGCTAGCACAACGAGCCTTACTGTTAAACTGGGCCAACTACGTGGTGGAATTCAAGGCGCACAGGGCTGTCACCACCTGCTTGCTACCACAACTATCCGGGGGTCCAGCCGTATCTGAAGGTTAGTCTATAACTAAGCACCATGCTTAACTATATTCTAACTATCTCTACCCTAGCTTTGAATAGAGACACCCTTGCGGACGTTAGAGCAAACACTTGACTTAATAAGATAAACACTAAACTAACTAAGCAACCTATTGGCAAAGATCAAACACTAAGCTCACTAGAGATTAACTACTATGGCTAAGTGAATTGAACTATAGGATAGCTAGGCACTCAAGCAATCAATCAAGTATACCACTCAATACTGATAAGTAGAATAAAGTAATACTTGAAATGATGAACTAGAATATAGTAAAGTGCTTGAGTAACAAGAGCAAAACCTGAACTAGAGATGAAGGAAGACTCTTCCCAGCTCTAGGACCGATCACTCGCACGCCTCTACTCTTGAGCTAAGCCTTGAGCAGCGCTACCGTGAGGGCGAAGATGCCTTGCTCTACTAGCTACCTACTTGCCTAAGCTCTCTGAGCTTCTAACCTAACTCTCACTTGCTTCTCTTGCTTGTGTTTCTCTGGGATGGTAATGTGTGTGAATGAAGTGATGCCTCCGGGGGGTATTTATAGCCCAAATGAGTGAGGGGGGGTACTTATAGGGGGCAGCCAACCGACCTAGGGTTAGGTCAGGTGGCGGGCGCCACCCCCGTACTGGCGGCCGCCAGTCTCCTGGCCGCTGGATGCACCGCCTTGGTTTCAACGGCATCCAGGTGGTTGTCCAAGGCGGTTTGGAGGTCGGTGGCATGTCCTAGCAACCGCCATTCAGCCTTGATCCACGCCTCTTCATCCTGAGTCGTCCGATGCCACTGACCTAGTGACCAAGGGCCAAGATTTGGCCTTGGGGAGGTCACGCGGATTGGTGACGTGGCAGGGGGTGAAGCTTGGGCCAACCCAAGTGGCGGGCGCCACTTAGAGGTGGCGGGCGCCACCCCCCTTAGGCCCATTTGGGCCCTGCTGAGTGGGCTTGGCTCCTGGTGGGTCCAAATGTCCAAATTTGGTTCAAATCCTGCATTCAAATAAAATTCTATGGACATGTGGAATTTGGTTAGTTTGAAACCTATTTGACTACATTTCATGCCTTTTTGGTGGACTTTAGGGTCAAATGTAGATGGTAAAACAGGTGTTTAAGGACCATCAACAACGATCTAGAACAACTCAGTTCAAACGGAATTGCAAAAGATGTACCGAGTAGGGAGATCGATCAACGGGAAAAACGTGGAGAAAAACGACCCGCGAAGAACAACACCAAAACACGAATCACAACCACAAATTTGCAACCGTGTGGCTACCACACGCTACAACAGTGAGATTACGGTCTCACTTCCTCAAAATCCCACGAACACAGAGGTATGATTGTCTTTTCTGTGGATCTCAGTTGCTACAGCAGGGGATTGGCAAAGAGCAAATGACTGAGATAGTCTAGAGGGAGGGGAGGCCTCTCCTTATATAGCCTAATACAATTATTCCCCTTCTACCCTTACGACTAATTACAGAGCGAACCAGCTAAACCCTAGGGTGATTCTGGACCAACTCGAAGTAGATGCTGATCCGACGGCCACGCCCGCACAACTGGTAGCGTTGCTTCGACGTAACCTCCCCGATTGCCGCCACGTGCCACCTCCGCTCTGCCCATCCTTTTCAAGGACTCCGCCCCCGGTTTTGAGGCCCAAACCCGAAAACCAGCCTTCACGACCAACCCCCAGTTTTGAGGCCCAAACCGGGAAACCAGTCGTCCATCGCCTGAGTTTTGTGGCCCAAACTCAGAAACCCGCCAGCGCCTAGGTTTTGAGGCCCAAACCTGGAAACCGTCCTCAGCCCGAGTTTTGTGGCCCAACCTCCGCAAACCCGCAGCACCAAGTGAAAGGATCAAATCAGCCTAGAGGGGGGTGAATAGGTGATTTTTAACAATCTGAAACTTCACAAACTAGAAGATGTAGTTCGATAACAACCGGAGAGGCCGGTTTGTTTGGGCAGGTACTACCGGGTGTAAAACACCGGTACTACCGACACAAACAAATGGCACAACCGGGATCCTAAAAGGAACTACAAATCCAATGAATGTAAGTTGTGAATGTAATACAAGAATCTACCCCACTTCCCTAAGTATGATAGATAGCAAATCTACTCTCACAGAGCCTTGGTTGTTTCCCTTGATGTAGATCGAGCCTTCCCAACCTAAGAACGAGATAGGGATAGGAAGAACACGAAGAACACAACAACAAGTGCAATATAGAAAGTAGAGACAACAACAAGCACACGGGACACAGGATTTATCCCGAGGTTCGGCCAATCCACTAAGGAGTGCCTACGTCCTCGTTGTTGAGGTGACCACAAAGGTTGGAGTCTATTTCACCTCCTCGCCTCACTCAAGCAACCACAAAGGCTACGAGAGTTTCTCTACTAGAAATCTCAAGGGTAATACAAACACATCGGGGAGCCCTCACAAGTGAATCAATACGGGCTACCACGAAGAACACCTAACCGGCTAGAGCTCAAGGAGCTCAAGAGTAAAAGACACAAATCAAACCGGCTAGATGGAAACCAAGTGCTCAAGTCATAGATCGAAGCTTCCCACTCTCTAATCTCACTTCCCTAGCTCAAATCTTGCAAGAGAATGGATCTAGGAGCATAGGGGGAGAGAGAGGGGAGGAGTCAATGCTTGGAGAGAGCTTGTCTCAAGTTAGGTCAGCAATAAGTGAGTGGAATGAGTGGGTGACCGTGAAAAGTGAAGAGAGGAAGCATTTATACTCCCTCAGTCCCGAGGCTGGTCGGTACCACCGACCACGCATGGACGGTAGAACCGACCAGTTTACAACGGTCGCATAGATCCAGATCTGACCACGAAGTTAACTACCGACCTTAGGTCGGTACCACCACGGGCGGTAGTACCGGCCTTATGGCGGTACCACCGCCAGGCCAAAATGGCCGCGAACAGAGAGCTCCGCAGTTAGGGACTCGGTCCCTCGGAAACTACCGACCAAGGTCGGTACCACCGAGGGTCGGTAGTACCGACATAATGGCGGTACCACCGCCAAGTCAAACGCGCGTCAGTCCAGAGAGCACAGCAAACTTGGTTACCACCAGGCCATGGTCGGTACCACCGCGATCGGTAGTACCGACATAATGGCGGTACCACCGCCAGTCCAAAATCGATACTTCCAGAGACCTCTGTAAAACTTGACTTACCACCGAGCGAGGGCGGTACTACTGAGGGCGGTACCACCGACATGATGGCGGTACCATCGCCAGGTCAATATGAGCGCGACCAGAGAGGTCTGAGAAACCAAGCCTACCACCGACCTTGGTCGGTACTACCGAGGGCGGTAGTACCGACATACTGGCGGTACAACCGCCAGGTCATTTTACGAGCCAACAGAGAGGTTGTTTTGAGCACTGCCTGGAGAAGCTGTGGTCGGTACCACCGACCACCCATGGTCGGTACCACCGACCACACAAATTTAACCTCTATGTGTTCGTGATTGTGCGGTGTCTCTCAAGCGAACTATAGTTAGTCGATTTGAGCACTTTTCTCCACATCTAGCCAACCTACTTTGTGACCCTCTTGATAGTCCGGCTTACCTATAACTCAAGTTTAAAATTGAAATTTTAAACTACTACTTGAGCTAGGCATCTTTATGTCCAAATGTATCCAACGTGCTTTGTTCACGAGATTTCATCGTTTCAAATCTTTCTTAGGACTAACACCTGCATACATGCTTTTATAAATCGGTTGGTCCCTAATTTGATTGTCATTAATTAACCAAAACTTACATTGGGGGCGAATGCAGTGTCAAACTCCCCCTTTTTAGTAATTGATGACAACCAACTTAGGCTTATAATAAGGATAGAAAGAATTGAAGCTTTTGAATTCCAAAATTTAGTTCAAGCTCCCCCTTGGTGTATGCTTTGGATATGAATTTTAGACCTTGATTAAACAACAAGGTTGCATACATAAGAACAAGAGCTCCCCCTAAATTTTGCAATCCGTGGGGTGCCTAGGTGTGTGACAACATTATATATAACAGTTTGTGATGCAAGAACAGTATGACATGGTGATTCACATAACAAAGTAATAAGAAAAGCGAATGGCTATGGAAGAAAGAAAAGGACTCAAAACACATAGCCATATCGAAAACAACAATCACCAACCATATCATGAGCATAAATAGAGGATGAACCATACATGAATATAACATTAAGCACAAATGTTTTACATCCTCATCATCACATCACAAATAAAAGTAGCATACCACACTTAGTTCTCAAAGTTTAACCCTCTCTCACAACTAGCTATTACATCAAGATAAAGCCTAACACTCCCCCTTTGGCATCAAGTACCAAAACGAGTAGGCCAAGATAAGCAAAGAACTAGTAATAGCCGCTGGAAGATCCACCATGAAAAGGACCACCGAAGAGAGAGGAGTAAGCACTCTCACCAACATCACCACCTGGGAAGGACGACGAAGGGGCATCAGAGGGATCCAGCGGAGGAGTAGGGTCGCGAAAACCACCACTCCCAGCTGGATCGGCATCGGGGCCAGCAAAACCCATGTACGAGCCGCCACCACCACCGTGATATGATGTGGATCCACCAGCAAAGGACGTACCCGCACCATAGTCAGGGTAGAAAGGAGGAGCCTGGTACTGCGGTGGAGGCTGAGGATAGAACTGAGTAGGCTCGAACAACATGGAGCTGTAAAATCCAGCCTCACCACCACCGGGCTGCTGGGGATGCTGCTGCTGCTGCTGGTGACCACCGTCATCATCATCATCATCATCATGGTGCTGAGCATCATATTCGGCAAAAGGATCTGGATGGGGTCGGGGCGGAGAACGCGGAGGAAGACCAAGGTGCTGACGCACCTCCTGATGATGCCGCTCGTCGCGATCGGCCCTGTAGCACATCCACTCGAAGATCTTGCCGAGGGCGGAGCGAAGACCGCCACTCCTACGCCTCTCACGACGAGGAGGAGGAGCGGTGGCAGGAGGAACATCTCCACGACCCGGCTGAGCCTCGCCAGGCACTGCTACTGCTGCTGGTACCTCGTCACCTACAACGCCCTTGTCCTTGACGATAGAAGTGAACTTCCGAACACTGTAGTCCTTCACCGTCCGGTCGTACTCAAAGGTAGCTCCCACAACATGCTCAATGATGTGCATAAGATATGGAGCATAGGGCAGGAGCTTGTGAGGGTCATTGTACAGATCTGATATCTTCTGCCAGAGAAAATGTGAGATGCTGAAACGACCATCTGGTGAAGCAAACTGGACAAGGACCTTGGCAGCATCATCTCGCAGGTTGTCTTGGTCTCCAAACGTAGGATCTAGAGTCAGACGCATCAAGTTGTTAAGGACATAATAGGCAGGCTTCAGGCCAGGGACCTTGAAGTTTGCCACTGCACCATCCATGTAGACTCCTGAATCCTGCAGCTGGGCTGTGTACATGCCCCCACCGTACATCTCTGACAAGCGAGGGGCATCCATGTCCACATGGTCGAAACCCAACAACCTGGCGAAGGTGACGAAGTTGCTCTGGTAGTGGACCCCTAGGGTCATCTAGTGCAGCACCTGCGCCTCCTGATCAATAAAAAGGGTCGCTCAAAACTGACAGATAATCTCTTAGTTGTAGCTGCGCTCACCAGAGATCAACCCCAAGATCCTCCACTCCTCTAGCCTCTGCACTAAAGCTTGAATCTCCTCTGAGTCCTTGTCTGTCAAGGAACGGATAACCAGCCACTTGTGCTCAAAGAGAGGGGGATGGCCCTTAGCACAGAGACTCTTCCAGAGGACTGACACATAGTAATCCTGCTGGAACCTCGACCAAAACCTCCGATCAACTGAATCATCTCTGATGAAGAGGTATGGATTCTCCTCACGCTGCCTTCTCATCAGATTCCGTTTCTTCCTGTCAGAGTAATCCATGGTGTTTCCAAGAAGAGCGGGGGCAGACATCACGACTCCAGCTTCAGGGTGCATATTAAATACACGGTTGATGAGCAACAACCCTGAAGTCGGAGGAGACGGCGGTCCAACGTGAGGATCGATGGAGCGACCCTCACGCTCAGCACCAGCCGCCTGAGCCACACCACCCACAATGACGCTATGCAGGCGCCCGGGCGGACCAGCGACAGGGGGCGGAGGAGGTGGAGGAGCAGCATGCCCACTGCCACCGGCATGGCCGCTCCCACGTCTCCTGGCACTATCAATGCTGCGACGTCCCACGTGGCCCCCGGACGAACGTCCACGAACCTGACGTGGGAGTTCCTCCATACTCCCACCGGTAGACCGAGCACGGCGCGCAGGATTGCGCCGCTGTGGCCCACCGGGCTGCACATCACCTTGCTCAAAGGCAGCATACTCCTCATCATCGTCATCACTAGCGGTCCTCCGGATATGCGACATCTAGAACAAGATAGCATAGACCGAAGTGAGACAAAGGTTATAGAAAGACAACTTCAAAGGATGTTGCAAAGACGACGATCGAAATTGGTGAGGAAAACCCCTCGCTGCGCGCGGTCGGTACTACCGACCCCAGCGGGCGGTACTACCGACCGCACAGCAGCGTGCGGTTCCCCTCAATCCAATCACACAAATCGTCCATGAACTTGCAAACCAAACATCCTAGAAGCATCTACACACTAGATAGAGCAAACCTACCAAAGGAATCGACCTAGAACAAGGTACATT
The DNA here is from genome assembly GCA_009763385.1 of Coix lacryma-jobi var. lacryma-jobi. Taxonomy (NCBI): domain Eukaryota; kingdom Viridiplantae; phylum Streptophyta; class Magnoliopsida; order Poales; family Poaceae; genus Coix; species Coix lacryma-jobi. The sequence goes on from CM019829.1 coordinate 125,779,279, forward strand.
TAGAGATCGGGCAAGAACACCCTAGTATCTTGCTACTCGTGTAGAAGAGGTCGAAATCCAATGAAGGAAGAAACTTCGGGCTTCAAGAACACCACCGGGACGATCTCCTTGCTCCAAGGCACCTTTCCATCGGAGGGATTGAGATTTGAGTGGAGGAGAAAGGAGATCGAGTGGAGAGAAGGAGGAGATGGGCGCGGCGGCTACAAGGCACGAACAGGTGGCGGCGCGGTCAAACAGGATTGACTAGGGTTGAAAGAGTTTCACCGCGACCCATTTATACTTGGGACCACATGGTTGGTACCACCGCCCATAGTGGTCGGTACTACCGACCCTATGGCGGTACCACCGACAGTGTAAAAACAGAGCGGACAGAGGGCTTTTCTAGGAGAACTTTGTGTGGAACACTACACATACTTCAAACATGTCCAGATTTCATACAACCAGTACATAGCCAAGGACATAAGTGAAGCATGCAAAATAGATTTTGAAATCACACACAATATTTTTTCAAATCATTTATCTAGGTCTCTAGGTGAAAACAAATGTGTGCAAGACATCAAGCCACGTTACGAGAATCAATGATATTTAGTTCACTCCTCAAAGCACAAAATCTTGACTCATCTAAAGGCTTTGTGAAGATATCGGCTAGTTGTTTTTCGGTGCTCACATGGCGTATTGCGATATCTCCTTCGGCTTCATGGTCTCTCAAGAAATGGTGTTGGATGTCTATGTGTTTTGTGCGAGAATGGTTTACGGGATTGTTGGCTAGCTTGATAGCACTCTCATTGTCACACAAAAGTGGAATTTTGGTTTCCTCACATCCGAAGTCTTTTAGTGTTTGCTTCATCCAAAGTAGTTGAGCACAGCATGTGCCGGCCGCCACATACTCAGCTTCGGCGGTGGATAGGGCAACACTATTTTGTTTCTTAGAACTCCATGACACCAAAGACCTCCCAATAAATTGGCAAGTCCCTGTAGTGCTCTTTCGGTCTACCTTGCAACCGGCATAGTCCGAATCGGAATAGCCAAGTAGATCGAAAGTGGAGCCCTTGGGATACCACAAGCCAAGATTCGGAGTGTGCACTAAGTATCGAAAGATTCTCTTAACGGCCATAATATGACATTCTTTCGGATTAGCTTGAAACCTTGCACACATGCACACGCTAAGCATAATATCAGGCCTAGATGCACAAAGGTATAGCAATGAACCGATCATAGAGCGATATACCTTTTGGTCCACTGACTTACCATCCTCATTTAGATCAAGATGTCCATTGGTAGGCATGGGGGTCTTGATGGGTTTGGCCTTGTCCATCTCAAACTTCTTTAGCATGTCTCTTGTATACTTGGTTTGACTGATGAACGTGCCATCCTTGAGTTGCTTGATTTGGAATCCAAGAAAGTACTTCAACTCACCCATCATGGACATCTCGAATCTTTTAGTCATGATCCTACTAAATTCCTCACAAAAAGCCACATTAGTACTACCAAATATTATGTCATCGACATAAATTTAGCACACAAAGATATCATTATCAACTTTGCGAGTAAATAAAGTAGCATCGGCCCTTCCTATCTCAAAACCCTTTTTGAGTAGGAAGTCCTTAAGGCAATCATACCAAGCTCTAGGGGCTTGTTTGAGCCCATATAGCGCCTTGTCGAGCTTGTAGACGTGGTTGGGAAATTTTGGATCCTCAAAACCCGGTGGTTGCTCCACATATACCAATTCAGAGAGGGGGCCGTTGAGGAATGCACTTTTCACATCCATTTGGTATAGCTTGAAATCATGGTGAGTAGCAAAGGCAAGTAATATACGAATTGACTCAAGCCTAGCTACGGGTGCATAGGTTTCCCCAAAATCCAAACCTTCGATTTGAGTGAAACCTTGAGCCACCAACCGTGCTTTGTTCCTTGTCACCACGCCAAGCTCGTCTTGCTTGTTGCGGAAGACACATTTGGTTCCTATCACATTTTTCTTGGGCCTTTCCACCAAGGACCAGACTTCATTCCTGGTGAAGTTGTTCAACTCTTCTTGCATAGCCATCACCCAGTCCGGATCATCAAGTGCTTCTTCCACCCTAAGAGGTTCCAAAGAGGAGACAAACAAGTAATGTTCACAAAAACTTGCTAACCGAGAGCGTGTCGTTACCCCATGTCGTATGCTCCCCGATATGTTGTCAACGGGATGATCCCGTTGAACTGTATGATGAACTCTTGGATGTGGCACAAGTGATCTCCTTTGGATGGGTCCATCTTCATCATCTTCATATGTGTTGATGTCCCCATCTTCTTGTCGGACTTCATGTTGAGCTTGTGTTTGATCATCAACTTAATGTATCACTTGAACATCACCCACACTACCACCATTCGGAGTTGCGGAAGCTTCATCATGCACATGTGGATGCACATGATGGATATGAGAATCTTGTGGAGTGTGTGATGGATCATCTTCATCATCTTGAATTTCAACGGGCCTCACATCACCAATTGCAAGCCTCTTGATAGCTTCGGATGGAGGCACGTCATTACCTACAAGCTCATCATTGACTTGCTCCTTTTGGGAGCCGTCGAATTCATCAAAAGTCACGTCCACCGTTAACTCAATAGTGTCGGTGGCATTATTGAATACACGGTAGCCATGTTCGTTAGTACCATAACCAAGTAGAAAGCCTTCATGTACCTTAGGTGCAAACTTTGAGCTTTTGGCCCTCTTGTTAAGTATGAAACACTTGCAGCCAAAGACTCTGAAGTAGTGCACCTTCGGTTTGTTACCGGTTAGAAGCTCATATGGTGTCTTCCCTCTTAGCTTGTGAAGGTAGAGGCGGTTGATTGCATGACACGCCGTGTTCATCGCCTCCGCCCAAAAGCCATGGGAAGTCTTGTACTCATCCAACATAGATCTTGCTGCTTCAACAAGAGTTCTATTCTTCCTTTCCACAACCCCATTTTGTTGTGGGGTATATGGAACGGAGAACTCATGCTTGATTCCTTCATCATCAAGATACTCTTCTATGTTGGTGTTCCTAAACTCGGTCCCGTTGTCACTTCTCACTTTCTTGATCTTGATATCAAACTCATTTTGTGCTCTTCTAGCAAACTTCTTGAAAATGCCTTGCGTTTCACTTTTATCTGCTAAAAAGAACACCCAAGTGAAGCGAGAATAGTCATCAACAATAACGAAACCGTATTTGTTACCACCGATGCTTTGGTAAGCAACGGGTCCGATGAGGTCCATATGCAATAGCTCCAATGGTCTTGTGGTCGACACGATGTTCTTGATTGGATGCTTTGCTCCAACTTGCTTTCCGGCTTGGCACGCACTGCAAATCCTATCTTTCTCAAAAGAAACATTGGTTAGTCCAAGGATGTGCCCTTCCCTTTGAAGTTGGGCCAAGTTCCTCATCCCAACATGAGCTAGTCGGCGATGCCAAAGCCAACCCATGCTAGATTTTGCCATTAGACATGTTGTAGGTTCTACCTTACTAGTTGAGAAGTCAACTAAGTAAAGTTTTCCCTTCAACACGCCTTTGAATGCAATAGAGGAATCCCTTCTTCTAGAGACGGTCACACCCTTATCCGTAAAGAAACAATCGTAACCCATTTCACAAAGTTGAGAAACGGATAACAAGTTGTAACTCAACGAATGCACAAGTAATACATTAGATATGGAATTGTCAGTTGAGATAGCAATTTTACCCAAACCAAGCACCTCACCCTTTCCATTATCACCAAACACAATGTTGTTGCATGAGTCATGGCTTGGTTGGAAGGAGGTGAACATCTCTTTTGCCCCGGTCATATGATTGGTGCATCCACTATCCAACACCCAACTTGACCCACCGGAGGCATATTCCTACAAAACAAGTTTATGTTCTTAATTTAGGTACCCAAATGAGATTGGGTCCTAGGGGGTTAGTCACATAAGCTGTTGGCACCCAAACATTTCTCATAATTTCCCTCTTCTTGAGGGCACCAACATACTTGACTACTATCTTGCCATGCTCTCCCCAACAACACAAGTAATCACATGTATAGCTTCTTGATATGGGCTTTTGTTGCTTGGGGGCCTCCACTTGTTTCTCCTTGTTGATCTTACCATTAGCAAGTGGAGCCTTGGGATTGGCAATCTTGTTGGCCTTGTTCATTAGATCAAAGAGAGGAACCCCTTTGTTAAAGTTAACCAAAGGTACCCCATTGACCATCCTTCCATTGGCCTTACCACCATACCTATTGTACCCAATTCCATCCTTGATGGATGGGTGTCTTGCGGTCTTGAGGATATCTTTTGGTTGTTGCACCTTACACTTGCAACCATTCCTCAAGATCATGTTCAACCTATGAATCTCCTTGTCTTTCTTCTCTAGCTCAACAAGGTTAGTTGCACAAGCATTTATATCAATTTTATAGCATCTTTTGCAACCATTACTAGTTGAGGCATTAGAGCCATCGGAATCCTTAGAAGAGGTTGAAGAAGTGCTATTCCAAAGAGTGTTGTAGCTTAGTTCAAGAGTTTGATATTTATCTTGAAAGCTTGTGAGGCTTTCTTGAACCAAGCTAACCTCATTCTTTAGGCTAGCAATTGAGTTATTGCTCGTAGAACACTCCTTAGCCAACTTCTTGTTAGAGTCATTGGCTAAAGATAATTCCACGGTCAATTTCTCAACCTTCAACTTCTCCTCGGCAAGAGAGGCTTCTAATGCAAGGTTCTTTTCTCTCTCTTGAGCGATCAAGTCCCCTTGCAAAACAAGACTCTCATTCTGACTTTCCAACTTACTAAGCAATTTTAATATTTTTGGTCCACCTTTCTTACCAAACTTTCTTATGATACTTAGTTCAAATTCATCCATATCGTCATCACTAAATTCATTGCTAGAACAAGTAGGAGAGTTAGATGATACCTTCTCATTCTTAGCCATGAAGCAAGAATGAGTGAAGTCATCCTCGTCGTCGGAGAGGCTCTCGAACAAGCGTGATGAAGTTGTCGATGTAGCCATGTTGGAGAAGAGGCTTGGAGAAGAGGTCTTGTGTATGGCAATGTTGGCCGCTCCCTTCTCCTTCTCCTTGCTCTTGCTCTTCTCTTCATCACTCGAATCATCTTCCGAGAACCATTCCTCACCAAGATGAGCTTCACCACCTCTTCTTCTTCTTTGCTTCTTGTCATCACTCTTGCTATACTTGTTCTTGTTCTTCTTTTGTGGACAATCGGCAATGAAGTGATCATCCGCACCACACTCATAGCAATTCCTCTTCTTGGACTTCTTGAAGTATCCACCTTTGCCCTTCTTGTGCATCTTCTTCCTCATGAATCTTCTAAAGTTCTTCACAAGAAGCGCCAACTCATCATCGGAATCATCACTCCCTTCACTTGATGAGTCATCTCGGGCCTTGCTTCCTTCTTCTTGGTTAGCCTTAAGCGCCACCACCTTCTTGTTGCTTGCCTCTCGATCTTCTATATCTTCATCATCCAAGACTTCATGATGCTTTATCTTGGCAAGCATCTCATGAGGTCCCATGCTCTCATAGTTAGGTCTCTCCATGATGATTGCCGCAAGGTTCTTGTTCTTCTTTCTATATGCTCTCAATAGCTTTCTTGCAGCTGAGTTGTCATCCCATTTCTTGTCTCCGAGAGCTCTAATCTTGTTGATCAAGGTCATGAATCTATCAAACATTTGTTGAGTGGTTTCACCACTCCTGATAGCGAAGTTCTCAATCTTTCCTTGAAGAAGCTCTGTGTTGCACTTCCTCACACTTGCATCACCCTCATATGATATCCTAAGAGTGTCCTAAATCAACTTGGCATCTTCCATTCCATGTACCTTGTTGCTTTCTTCGGGCTTGAGGCATGATAGAATCAATGACGCAGCTTGGACATTTTGTTGAAACTCAATCACATCATTGTCCGTGAACTCTTGGCCTTTAACATGACTTGGTCCATTCTCTACAATCTCCCAAACCCTTGTGGCAAGAAGGTGTAGCTTCATCTTGTGTGCCCAATCATTGTAGTTGATTCCATCAAAGGCAGGTGGTTTGCCTAGATTGACGCTAGGCAATTGAATGACTTTGCCCATTTGATTATAGTCATAAGGCACTCTAGAGAACTCGGTGTCTCTTTTGCCTTTCTCTTCATCATCCTTCTTCTTGTCTTCCTTGGGTTGTGGTGACTTTTCTCCACTGCCGGATGATTCGGCTTTGCTGTCCAAAGCTCGCCTCAAACTCTCAATCTCATCTCTCATCTTCTTCATTTCATCTTCATGCTTCTTTGCTTGATCTTCAATTACTTGAGCTTTAACCTTCTTCACAAGCTCATCAAGTTGTTCTTGACTTAGGGTCGACATGATTCTCCCTTACGCGATGAAGCGCTAACACAAGGGTTAGGCTTCGATACCAATTGAAAGGATCAAATCAGCCTAGAGGGGGGTGAATAGGTGATTTTTAACAATCTGAAACTTCACAAACTAGAAGATGTAGTTAGATAACAACCGGAGAGGCCGGTTTGTTTGGGCAGGTACTACCGGGTGTAAAACACCGGTACTACCGACACAAATAAATGGCACAACCGGGATCCTAAAAGGAACTACAAATCCAATGAATGTAAGCTGTGAATGTAATACAAGAATCTACCCCATTTCCGTAAGTATGATATATAGCAAATCTACTCTCACCGAGCCTTGGTTGCTTCCCTTGATGTAGATCAAGCCTTCCCAACCTAAGAACGAGATAGGGATAGGAAGAACACGAAGAACACAACAACAAGTGCAATATAGAAAGTAGAGACAACAACAAGCACATGGGACACGCGATTTATCCCGAGGTTCGGCCAATCCACTAAGGAGTGCCTACGTCCTCGTTGTTGAGGTGACCACAAAGGTCGGAGTCTATTTCACCTCCTCGCCTCACTCAAACAACCACAAAGGCTACGAGAGTTTCTCTACTAGAAATCTCAAGGGTAATACAAACACTTCGGGGACCCCTCACAAGTGAATCAATACGGGCTACCACGAAGAACACCTAACCGGCTAGAGCTCAAGGAGCTCAAGAGTAAAAGACACAAATCAAACCGGCTAGATGGAAACCAAGTGCTCAAGTCGTAGATCGAAGCTTCCCACTCTCTAATCTCACTTCCCTAGCTCAAATCTTGCAAGAGAATGGATCTAGGAGCAAAGGGGGAGAGAGAGGGGAGGAGTCAATGCTTGGAGAGAGCTTGTCTCAAGTTAGGGCAGGAATAAGTGAGTGGAATGAGTGGGTGACCGTGAAAAGTGAAGAGAGGAAGCATTTATACTCCCTCAGTCCCGAGGCTGGTCGGTACCACCGACCACCCATGGTCGGTAGAACCGACCAGTTTACCACGGTCGCATAGATCCAGATCTGACCACGAAGTTAACTACCGACCTTAGGTCGGTACCACCGCGGGCGGTAGTACCGGCCTTATGGCGGTACCACCGCCAGGCCAAAATGGCCGCGAACAGAGAGCTCCGCAGTTAGGGACTCGGTCCCTCGGAAACTACCGACCAAGGTCGGTACCACCGAGGGTCGGTAGTACCGACATAATGGCGGTACCACCGCCAAGTCAAACGCGCGTCAGTCCAGAGAGCACAGCAAACTTGGTTACCACCGGGCCATGGTCGGTACCACCGCGATCGGTAGTACCGACATAATGGCGGTACCACCGCCAGGCCAAAATCGATACTTCCAGAGACCTCTGTAAAACATGACTTACCACCGAGCGAGGGCGGTACTACCGAGGGCGGTACCACCGACATGATGGCGGTACCACCGCCAGGTCAATGTGAGCGCGACCAGAGAGGTCTGAGAAACCAAGCCTACCACCGAACTTGGTCGGTACTATCGAGGGCGGTAGTACCGACATAGTGGCGGTACAACCGCCAGGTCATTTTTCGAGCCAACAGAGAGGTTGTTTTGAGCACTGCCTGGAGAAGCTGTGGTCGGTACACCGACCACCCATGGTCGGTACCACCGACCACACAAATTTAACCTCTATGTGTTCGTGATTGTGCGGTGTCTCTCAAGCGAACTATAGTTAGTCGATTTGAGCACTTTTCTCCACATCTAGCCAACCTACTTTGTGACCCTCTTGATAGTCCGGCTTACCTATAACTCAAGTTTAAAATTGAAATTTTAAACTACTACTTGAGCTAGGCATCTTTATGTCCAAATGTATCCAACGTGCTTTGTTCACGAGATTTCATCATTTCAAATCTTTCTTAGGACTAACACCTACATACATGCTTTTATAAATCGGTTAGTCCCTAATTTGATTGTCATTAATTAACCAAAACCCACATTGGGGGCGAATGCACTTTCACCCAGGTTTTGTGGCCCAAACCTGGAAACCGTCCACCAGTGGTCTTTTTGTGGCTCAACCACCAAACCGAGCCGTAGAGGGGATGCACCGCCCGTGCACCCCATCCACCAACACATGTCCCCAGGTCCTTGACCCGAGCAACACTGTGGACCACAAGTCTTCGCTCGTCGCTGCCCCAGGCTGTTAGCCACCACAGCTGATCCTCAAGCCACCGGTCCCTCAGTCCAAGCCTCACGTCCGCCCTTCACTGCTCTCGGTCCGTCGGCACGGCACGTCTCTACTTGACCTTCACCTTGCCTTCGATCACTGTATCCGTGCTCGACACCTGCGCAACGCAAGCCAAAGAACATGCGCATCAAACTAGTTGACAATCACTCATCACTCGAGACTCGGCATACACCCATGTATCTGCAAGAAGTTTGGGTTAGAGGAAGCTAAAGCAACAACCACACAATGGGCACAAATGGTCATTTGGATAGTGATTCTAGTGGTGACATGGTGGATCAAAAGCTATATCGGTCAATGATTGGAAGCCTACTCTATGTGACCGCATCAAGGCCGGATGTCATGTTTAGTCTGTGCATGTGTGCAAGGTTCCAAGCTTCACCAAGAGAAATTCATTTGCAGGCAACCAAAAGAATATTGAGATATTTGAAGCACACTCCTAATGTTGGACTATGGTATCCCAAGGGCTCTCAATTTGAATTAATTGGATATTCAGATTCTGATTACGCGGGATGCAAGGTTGTTAACACCAGAAATTCGCACGCATAAGAGTATGACAGGTGGACCCAGCCAGCAGTGAAGAGAGGATTCGGCAAAACGATTGGGCGACTATTTGGTCCTCAGAGTTTCCGTGAATGCCTATGCGGTCGGCTGTTTTTTGCGAAGCGGTGGCTCCATTCGGGAAATGGATATAGCAAGTAGAACTGGCTTGCGCGAGAAGACACGTAACAATGGAGGGCGTCGAGAAGAATAGGAATAGGATTTGTATCTTTCCAAATTTTATCATGTAAGTCGTAATCGTCTAGGATTCATATTTTGTCCAGGGTATAAATATAAACCCTCGGCCATTGTAAAATTGTTCACAACCATATCAATACAAACCGGCCCCGTGCCACCTTCGAGTCCTTAGTCGTGTCATCGAGTTCTTCGAGAGGAATCATCGATCCGTCGACCTCCGTAAGTCCCGGCAACCTTGTTATCATGTCTAGTATCATGCGGTGGATTTAGATATGATGTAAGTAGTCTTGCTTGTTTTCAATGGTCGTGCGGCGGATCCTTGTTAGCGATCAAGAAGTCTTTGCTTATGCTCTGCTTATGGGTAGATACCGTGCGACAGGCGTTTATTCATATGTCTAGCAGAAGCGAGATAGTTATCGGCTCTGTTAGATTTGGCAAATCTGATAGATTCATTAAGTTATCATGTGTTGCATTGTTTATTTAATTTTGTAACACTCTTTTGCCCAATCTAGATTGATTTTTGTTCGGCCCCTGCTTTAATCGCAAGATCATGATGGCCGAGTTAACTTTCAATCTAGATTGTTACATGTTGCGGGTTCATGCATGTCAACCACAATTAGGCTTTAGTAAAACTGGGTATCGTGCGGCAGATGCAGGTTTTAGTTTAGTTTAATCGTGCTTGTTTGTATGTTCCTTCCTCATGGACCCCACCTCGGCTAGCTTGCCGATCTTGGTTAAGCCTACGCCAGTAATAAGTTTTTATAGATCTGTTTGGATACATGCATGCTTTTAGCTTCTTATAATTAGATTGTATCATGCGGTGGATTAATCTAATTATAAGGAGTGGTGTAGACTTAGTTTATGCTTGATGGGTTTTACGAAAACTAGACGTGCGGCAGACTAGTTGGAGTAGCCTATGCATGTGTTGTTTGAATAGATTTATATTTACAAGTTGCCTGTTTACAATTCGTTATGTTTTGACGATGTCTGTTGTTTGTTTAAGCATGCTTTTCCTCATACGTGTATTCGACAGTTGATATACTTACATGCTTTCTTTTCATATTAGCCGAATAACTCTATAAACATGCTTTGACATATAGCTTCTATAGCTGTGTGCCGTTGTGATTGGCTTTCAAAGCCGTACATATGGAACTGTATGGTATCACCCGACATGTTCCAGTGGTATTCTCATAGTTTTATCCCTTGTTGGTTTTCAGGTCAAACCGACTGGCACGTCTCCGGATTCCAAACCGTCCGGGCACCCGATTGAAGCCAAGCTTTTCGGCTTGCCGTGTGTTAGGCACGGTGTGTAACTTTTTGCGCCAACACACTTTTTGGCACGCCCGGTGGGACCCCTTTGTTTCAAGATGCCTGAAATCAACGACGATCAAATTCTGGATGTGACCATGGATGAGTTGCCATCAGATTCGAGAAGTTTAATACAACAAGCTTGTGATGAGCTTCAACGCAAGTGCTTGATGACTTTCTCCAAGAACAAGAGCGGCAAGGTCTTCCAGAAGCAACCATTCCCAAGGGTTCTCCTTCCTCACCAATCCGACAGCACTGATGAGGAAGATATTCAGAAAATGACCCAAATAGTGTACAAAGTCGTATTAGAGGCCATGACCAATCATCAATCAGCTTTCTTGAATACCTTTCGCGCCGTTATGATTGGTATTTTCGGCCCAACAGTGGATAAACGCTTTGAAGAGGCCACTGGTCCGATGCAAGGGCCACTATTATTCCCTGTGCCTCAGCCTCAGAGGAAAAATGCTGAAGGTGGCAGAGCTGGTACAAGTTCAGGTGGGATGGTCCCGCATGAGACACAACAACCTCCCACAACTTATGGCCAGCTCGCGTTCGGCACAACAGGAAACGTCCCACAGTCTGCTTTCAGGGTGTCTCCCGCAATGAACAGGATACAAAAGAACATGTTTGGAGATGTATATCAAGAGTTCATTGATTATAATGCAATTAATGCTTTTCCAAACCCAGGCTATAAAAGTTCAGCAGGAGCACATATTGGGGGGCAAGCACAAGCGGCTCCAGATTCAAGTGTTGACCTCATCATGCATAAGATGGCTCATATGATGCAAAATCAATTCGGCCTAAAGCCAAAGAATCAGTCATACGCTTACAAGTCTCCTTACCCAGAGTGGTACAATCGGGTAGCACTTCCCCCAAGGGTAAAACCTCCTACTGATTTTACCAAGTTTTCAGGCCAGGATGACACCAGCACTATAGAACACATCAGTCGCTACTTGATGCAACTTGGAGAGGCATCTGCGGATGAAGCTTGGAGGATTCGGTACTTCCCGTTGTCATTGACAGGACCAGCCTTCTCGTGGTTCACTTCTCTGCCAGCAAGTTCTATTAATACATGGGCAGAGCTAGAACAGAAGTTCCACGAGTATTTCTTTACGGGCACTAGTGAGAAGAAGCTGGTCGATCTCATGAGTCTGAAGATGAAACCCAATGAGATGCCACAAGAATATCTACGCAGATTCAGGGAGACCAAAAACCTTTGCTATTCCTTGAATTTACCAGATGATCAATTGCCGGGGATAGCCATAGCTGGCATGCTGCCGAGTATCAAGGAGAAGCTATTCAGCATGGAGTTTGATGATCTCGGACAATTGTCACAACGGTTGGCTATGATGAGTAGTCAAGCCCAAGAGTTTAAGAGGAATAATCAATTCCAGAAGGGTGATGTGGTTGCCGAGATGTATCAGGCTTTCTTAGAAGAAGCAGCTGAGTATGATGATGAAGATGAAGTAGCTGTAGCCGAGATAGTCTGGGCTAAAGAGCCGACTCAAGTCAACCAGCGATGGCTGAGGCAGCAAAAAGGTGCTTATGACTTTGATGTTTCTAAATCAGATAAATTATTTGAATATTTATTGAAGAAAGGACGCATCAAGTTGTCGGAGGGTCATCCTATGCTGCACCCTGAGGGGGTCAAGGACAAGAAGTATTGTGGTTTCCATAATACTAGATCTCACTCTATAAACGATTGCCGAGTGTTCAGAGTACGGATCCAGAAAGCTATCCAGGAGGGACATCTGAGATTCGATGGAAAGATGAAAGTTGATGGTAACCCTTTTGGACAGAATACCGTGTCCTTCTCTGTTAATATGGTTAATGCAGCTGACCCCAGGGGCAAAAGCAATATGAAGGTGTTAACCTCTGATAGAGCAAGAGAAGCTGGTGCTGTTGACGCTAATCGGCAAATCACAAATGAAGAATTTCGGCAACAAGTTCATTTCCAAAATAGCCAAACTGAGAGGGGTGAAGCTTCCAGGCCTAGGGTCATGACACGCATTCTGTTGAACAAATGGCATCGGGAGCAAGAACGATACCAGAAGCAGAGGTTTTATGAGGAACAAAAATTCATAAAGAAGCAATAGAGGTATGAAGAGGAGATATACCGAGAGGAACGAGAATATACGAGGGAACAAGAGCAATCACATTGGGAATGCTCATTCTTCAAGTATTGTTGGAATGAAGGCTTGAAGCTGCCTGCTAAGAACAACTGCCCTGAATGCAGTGATCAATATTCTGAATATAAGCAGTCTCGAGTCAACCGCCGTTCGGTCCATGAAAAGCTTGGGGCACGAATCCCTGAGGACGATCGGCGCTTAAAAATAAGTAACTCCGAGAATCGGCAAGGAAGAGGATCTGCCGATCGAAATTGGGCTCGCACTGGAGAAGAAGAATATCACGAGTATGTCTGGCAGAGAGGACAGTGGTGTCCACCAGGATTGAGAAAGAGCCAGAAAAGAAGAGTGCAGCGCCTGATGAATAGGGAGTTGACACAAACAGGCGTCAGGACAAAACAAATTTGGCGTCCTAAAGAGAAGCCTGATGGCGGTGATCGTTCGGCTGATGCATGCATGGCATTCTTTCTTCCATCGGAATTCATAGCTCCCGAAGATCAGGATGTCCAAGAAGAAGTGTACTCAGATTTCGACGAAGATGAATTCCAAGATTTGTTAGCTCATCTTGTCTTGGCTCAACGAGCAGTTTTTGACAAACCAGCTAAGCATCGACACTTGAAGCCACTGTACATGAGGGGGTATGTTAATGGCAAGCCACTAACCGAAATGTTCATTGATGGAGGAGCTGCTATAAATATCATGCCATATACCACCTTCAGAAAGCTTGGGATGGCAAGCGAGGAACTATTGAAGACCGACATGGTGTTGAGAGACTTTGCTGGTAATTCTTCTGATACTCGAGGAGCAGTTCATGTTGAGTTGATGATCGGGTCTAAAACTTTGATTACTACCTTCTTCGTCATTGATGGCAAGGGGCATACAGTTTGCTATTAGGAAGGGATTCGATACATGCAAACTGCTGTGTACCATCAACTATGCATCAATTCCACATCCAGTGGATTGGAGATGACATCGAAGTTGTCCATGCTGATGATTCGGTGAGCGTTGCTAATACAGAGCCCATCTACTGGGAATATGATGGTGTCGAGTGCTTCTCTGGAAGAGCTTAGGAAGCAGGTCCTGTGAACGTTTTCGACAAGGACCAACAGCCAATTCAAACAATTGGCTCTCAGAGCAATTTTTGAATAAAATAAACTGACTGATGGTAATGGAGAAAACTTGAGACTAAGTTTCACGTCGGCTGATAGGGAATAAAGTATTGGTGATGAAGCCGAAAGAAGACCAATATATGCGAGTTTGATCCAGATTATAGATTGATAAACCTTTGAAAGGGTTCTGCCTATTTCTCCATTGCTAAAGCCAAAAGAAGATCAAGAGTTCACGTAAGGTGACGTACAACAGCTTTTGATGAAATTGAAGAATATATGAAGGCACTTCCACAACTTGGTAATCGTCTCAAGTTGTACATGGCGGCCGATAGCCTTATAATAAGATCGGCCCTTATACAAAATTCAAAGGAAAAGATGGGTAACAGCTAGCCTTAGCCGAAAATGTTAGACCCAGAGACGGGTATTCGGTTATGAGGAAATTTTTGTTCATATATGTATTGCTTATGAACCAAGCTTCGGCACTATTTGTTTAAAAGCCGAACGCGTAGTAATTATATGAGAAGCAAATTCGGGAATATTTGTATACAGAGATAGCCGATGTAAAGCATCGCCTTTAGTAGAAAAAATGTTCTAAGGATTTGAAATATAGCCGATATTATTTATATCGCCTTTAGTACAAGGATATTCATGACCCTGGTAGCCCTAGCATTTTTCAAGTTAGCAGGTTTATCGGGAGAAGAGAAAGGTGAAGTGCAGTAAGTAAGATGCCGAGCGACATGACATGTCAAAAACGAGATCTAGATGGCTAAGGTGACGTTATGCGTTCGGGAAGCATCTTCTCTGAAGAGGCGTTGCAATCAGAGAAATCACTGAGATAGTCAAAGATGCAAATGAAATTATTCAGAGAAGAACAAGTTTCATCTGTTACAGGCTTCATTCACAGATTTGTCCTAGTACAGACTACCCTTGGAATAATTTGATCAGAACAGATTGCGGATCAATAGTTTTGGCAATAGCATCGGCATGGTCATCATAAATTTCAAAGTCTTCAAATTCATCCGGGTCGCCGCCTGCGAAACCAACTGGTAGAGAGGAGTAATCTTCTTTGGTTCAGGAACTCATTGCCGCTAGCCCGAGGGAGACCCCGACGTGCACACCTTGGATGACGGCCTGATCTATGCGGCCTTCTACGGCATCAAGACAAGCTTCGGCTGAGTCCCCATGAGCATTCACCTTGACGGTGAAGGACCGAGAAGCAACCAGAAAGCGACCAGAGGGGGGGTGAATGGGAGCTTCAAAATTTCCTTTCAGAAACTAGTAGCCACTGTCCCGAGAATCACCTCAAAAGACAAACCCTAGAGCTTGCTAATGTCCACGACCCTAGATGTAGGGTGGATGCTTCCAAGAAGCACAGCGGGACACTACACAACTCTAGAAAGCCAACACAAAAGACGGAAACCAAATCCGACAACGAACGAACCCCCGGCGAATGAAAACGCGCAAAACAGTCACGACCGAACTCTGGGCAGCGTCCGGTCAGTGAGGACCGGACGCGTCCGGTCGTGCGAAATCCGTTCTGGGACCTTACTGTTCCCGACCGGACTCTGGTGAACAGAGCATCCGGTCACAAACTGTGTGTCCGGTCAGAAAAGTCATGCCGAGTGAACAGTGCGATGAGTGAGTCCGGTCGAACAAGAAACCCAGCGTCCGGTCAGCTAGAGAAAATCGCCACGCGACATTCAACCACCGGACGCGTCCGGTCAACGCGAGGACAGCGTCCGATCACCCCGACAGCAGCCTGTTCGTCCACCGATTCGACTCGATCTCACCCAAAACGAATCCTCTAGGGATCAAACTTGGTGAGAAGGGTCAAAAGGAGTATAGTGAGCTATCCCTAAGAGATCATGGCTTGAACCTATCTCCAAATCGATGAATCGAAGAATTTCGGGCGAAGGGAGAAAACTTGAACCGAAACGAAAATCGATCGATCTCCTAGACTGTGAGGTTAGAGGAGAATTCCTTCAGTGGAAAGAAGTGCCTCACGATCTAGAACAACTTGGTTCAAACGGTTTTGCAAAAGATGAACCGAGCAAAGAGATCAAGCGACGGGAAAATCGTGGAGAAAAAGGATTCCGCGAAGAACACGAATGAAACGCGAATCACAACCACGATCTTGCAGCCGAAGCGCAAACACACGCTACGACAAGGAGGTTACGGCCTCCTATCCTCAAAATCAACAATACATAGAGGTGAGTCTCTCTGCGGATCTCAGCTAGCTACAGCAGGGGATGAGAGAGCAGGAAACCCTAGGAAGCAAGAGCAAATGAGATGGCTAAAACTGAGATAAGGGGAGGAGGGTGTCTCCCCGACTACTTATCCTAATTCTAGTCTAAGTACAATTCCTACTCTACCCCTCTCTAATCTAATTACAGAGCGAACCAGCTAAACCCTAAGGTTATTCTGGACCAACTCGGTGGTAGGTGTATCCGACGGCCACGCCCGCACAACTCGTCCGCGTTGCCTCCACGCAACCTTCCGATTGCCGCCACGTGCCGTCCTCGCTCTGCACCCCCGATTTTGTGGCCCAAACCAGGAAACCAGCCTTTTCCAGCTATCCCCCGGTTTTGAGGCCCAAACCGGGAAACCAGCCTCCAAGTCCAACGCCTGAGTTTTGTGGCCCAAACTCAGAAACCCGCAGCGCCCAGGTTTTGAGGCCCAAACCTGGAAACCGTCCTCAGCCCGAGTTTTGTGGCCAAACTCAGAAACCCTCAGCACCCAGGTTTTGAGGCCCAAACCTGGAAACCGTCCACCCGATGGTTTTTCCCTGGCTCTACCACCAAACCGAAGCTGTAGAGGGGATGCACCGTCCTTGCACCCTGTCCACCGACACGTGTCCCCAGGTCCTCGACCCGAGCAACACCGTGCCCCGCAAGTCTTCACTTGTCGCTGTCCCAGGCGGCCAGCCACCACAGCTGATCCTCAGGCACTCTGGTCCCTCAGTCCAAGCCTCACGTCCGCCCTTCACCGCTCGGTTCATCGGCATGGCACGTCCGCCGCATGGCACGCCCATCCTTCACCGCACCCGGTCCGTCAGCACGACCCGTCTCAACTTGACCTTCACCTTGCCCTCGATCACTGTCTCCGTGCTCGACACCTGCACACACACAAGCCGAAGACCCTGCGATCAAACCCGTTGACAATCACTCATCACTCAGAGACTCGGCATACACCCATGTATCCGCAGACGGCGACTCTGTTCACCGCCATTTTCAGACGGTCATTCTCTGCAGAAAGAGCTAGAAAGAGAAAGGGGTGCGTCAGGCGAGGCAAGTTCTGCGGCGGAACCGTCCTGGCGATAAGAGCTCAAGTATTATCTTAGCCAAATCCGTCTGACTTCGACTCATACTTGAACCCATATAACCCCGGTAGTCCGGAAATCACGAAGGATTTCTAACACCATAACATACAGGATCGCATCGTTCAAGGTTACATTCGTAAAGATACATCACAGCGAAACGAAATCGAATTTAAAACATCAGAGTGCGGAATTTAAAACAGAGTTATTACAATATTGAGTTTAAAAGTGCGGAAGCTTGAATAAGTTTAAAACACGACCACAACACACGTGGTCCAAATAAAACATTGTTTGATAAACCAACTCAACACAAGTCATTCCTCCTTTTTAAGATAGTGTGCCACCAGTAGTCTCAGTCCGGCAAAAGAAGGAGGAAAGCTTCTTGACGACCCTGCCCTGGGCCTACTCCTCATCACCTTCCACTGGGTAGAGGCAGTGCTTACAATAGCCAAAGTAGACCTGGCCATCTGCAACAAACGGGATAAACCCTGAGTACGGGAAGGTACTCAGCTAGACTTACCCGTCTAACTGAAAATAAAAGACTCCAAGGGTATGCAAGGCTTTTGAGGTGGAGCTGGGATCTTTTAGTTGCGAAAGGCTCAAATTCAGATAAGGGATAATTAATGATTATGATGAGTTGTTACTTTTAAACCTACTCCTTAGTTCTAGGTTATTACCTGTACTAGAGCACTCACTTGAATCTAACAAACAATAATATAACCATATCCAGTTGACTTATCCACATTTTAGTTGAACCTTTAAACATCACATGGAGTTGTATCGTGGTGAAGCTCGCCATAGTTTCCCACTAACCGGGGGAGACGGCGACTCGAATCGAATTCCAAACCAGCTGGTGAAAGACCTTTAATACCAGCCCACACTTTCCCCGTCGGGTCCATGCATTGGGCAACCGCTCGATGCTTGTTCGTGGTGGTAATCGTCGCGGCTCAAGCACGGACCGCCCAATCAGAGTCTGGCGATGGCCTCACGCGGCAGATCGCAACTTCCGTACTAGAGGGCACGACACGGGTTGAGACCGGCCCGAACAGCTTCTAACCGGCTTTGGGGTCGATGATTACGGCACCGACATATCCCTAAGTAAAAGGGCGCGTTCAAAAATGAACGAGGGCCAACATCGATACAAACCTATACGATCCAACGGATGAACTGCCCCAAGTTTCCAATCTTGTGCCCTGCCATCCCATTGACCGTATTTCACTACAACTCAGGTTCTTTCCACGATAGCAAATATAGCCAACCGTGATCCGGTAAATACCCACCGGGGTATTACGGAAACATCCTTAACTACTACTTTTATTAAGCAGGCTAAGCAATTCTACATTATTAAGCAGAAGCAGGATAACAAGGCAGGTAATAATCAATAATCAAGGAATGGTAATGCAACAAATAGGATTCAATCAACTCCTATACCTAATGCATCACAATATAAAAGGACTCAAGTAAATTAATTGCAAAAACTGGGAGACTTAGAATGCTCCGGGGCTTGCCTTGAGTGAAAACCGAGGCCTCATGGGAGGGGCACTCGGGTAGGTTAGTGTCGTGGACGGGGTCGACTTCCTCTGGCTGCTGCAGCTCCTGGATCTCCGGCTCGGCGTTTAGCTCCTGCTCTTGGTGAAGCTCCGGCGGGGTCGATCCTATTGCGTGTGATGAATTTATAATTCAATAAATGCGGAAATAACTCTTGCAAACCAACAAAGCCAACTTGTTGAACCACTTTTAACATTGGGGCAATATCTCATTTATTTCATAAAACAAAATCTGATTATTCAACTCTTTCTTATTTAAATACATCAAAGGAAACTCAGATTTGAACTGCAAGTGTATTTTTCTGGGCTCAGAAAAATCCACAAAAATTCCAGAAGGTAAACCACACTTGCTGGACTCTACTGAACAAGTTTCAGCCAAAGATAAAATACAGAGCTGTAGATACAAAAATGACAAGCAAACTGCCTAAAAAGGTACTTTGAACTACAAGCCTACTGTAAAAGAGTGCATAGCTCTATTTCCTATTTTTCCCAGATTCTACTTTACATTTCATATTTATTCAGAAAGTTCCATGACCAGAACCATCATATATTTTCTTACATGAATTTCTAAAGATCTATACAGAAAAGCACAGTTGTAAAGCAACTACAAATTTTTTCCATAAAACAGATCAAGTTCATACTTTTCTTAGATTCTACAAGGCATACAGAGACTGTACAAATTTTCCATATTTTATTTCAGCATATAAAACACCTTAACACTTATTCTAAGAAATCAGCAAAAAGAGACTTTTAACTATAACAGTAACTTTTCCTACATAAACAGTGCATCATATATTTTTCACAGGTGCCAAACAGTAAAATAAACTTACACAAAATTTTCCAGGAATTATCTCAACCAGAAAACACTTATAATCATTTATCTAAACAAAAGCATATAAACTGAAATAAATGAAAACAGTAAAATAAACTGCTATCAAAAATACATTCATATTTTCCCATGATAGATCTATTCATAAGAAAGCTAATAAAACTGGAAGCACTTCATTTGGATTTATAAAACAGGCTACACAAAAATAACAAGCATCTCTGGAAATTAAACCGAAAAGAAAAACATTTAATTTCTCCCGGCTGGCTTGCGAGAACTCGGTCTATGGACCGGTAAGGGGCTGACGCGCGGGACCCGTGGGTCAGCAGAACCCATTCGGGCTCGGGCGCACGGCGGAAAGCGAATCGGCCGAGACTTGGCTCGACGAAACCGCGGCCGATGGCTCGGCTCGGGCGAATCGGAAGAACGCACGCTCGTCCGAGGCCTGGCTCGCGGGCTCGGGCGAGACGGAACACGCACGCCCGTCCGAGGCCGGACTCGGGGGCTCGGGCGAGACGGAACACAGGCGCGCCCGTCCGAGGCCTGGCTCGGGGGCTCGGACGAGACGGAACACAGGCGCGCCCGTCCGAGGCCTGGCTCGGGGGCTCGGACGAGACGGAACACAGGGGAGGGATTGGTCCGGCGATTTCTCGCCGTCGGTGAGGTCGCCGGCGCGGAGGCTGGGCCCTGCGGACTCGTCTCAACGAGGCGCATACGGCGGTACCGGTGGTTTGGCCAGCGCACGGCCGTAGCGTGCCGGCGGCGAGCGGCAGCGCACGGCGGCGGCGGCATCGCGCGGCTACGCCGTTTCCGGCGGTCGCCGGCTAAATTGGCGGGCGTGTGAGACTCAGTGAACCTAGAGGGGAGTCCTAGGGGTGATGGTTTGGCCGGAGGTGCGCTGGTGCGTGCTGGCCACGTGTGAGGTCCGCGATGGCGGCAATGGCGCTCGGCCGTGGTGAACAGAGAGATAGGGAACGATAGCGTTAGGGCTAGTTGGTGTTCTCACCTTGCCTTGGCTTGGCGAAGCTGGAGGAGGAAGAAGGGAGGCGGTGGAGCTCGGGTCGGGGACGAACGGCTCCGGGCTCCGAGCGGCGCTGAATGCTTCCGCGGCGGGGCTCTTCGGACTTCGGCGTCGGTGGAGCTCGGCGGATGGCGCGGGGGTGCGCACCGTGTGTCCGAGACGAAGGCGGGGCAGTGGCCGGGGTTAATCGGCCGGTGATGGAGGTGGTGACTGAAATTTGGGAAGGGGCCTTGCGGCGGTGGTTGCAGCGAGCGGAGAGTGCTCAGTTCGCTTCGCGCGCGGGTGAGAGTGGGGAGCGAGGGCGAGAGTGAGTGTGCGAGTGAGTGAGGGAGTGAGAGAGGCGCTCGGGCTTTTGCCCGGCGGAGCGGAGGGGCGGCCGGTCGTGGCGGGGACCACGGCGGCTCGGTCAGCGAGGCGATGACAGGCGGGCGCGGAGCAGGAGTGGGCAAGCGGGATTGCTTGCTTGCTCCGGTGGAAGAGAATCGGAAGGGGACTGGGTGACGGGAGATTTCGCGCAGGCTCGCGCAGGCTAACGCAGCCACGCGGCGGCTTCGGCGAGGCGGGGCAGGCGCTGCCGTGCACGGCGAGCGGCGCGGCGAGCGGCGAGAGGGCGAGCGCGATAGCTTGCGTGTCCGCGCGGGCACGATCGGGCGAGGAGTGGCGGAGGCGGATATGGAGCAGGAGATGGTAGCCACATGGCGCTATCGCCGGCGTACGGCGCGGCGCGGTCGGCTGACTTGCGCGTCGCGCAGGCGAACGCGCGCGGGAGCAGCGCGGGCGAAGGCGCTGAGGCTACGCGGCTGGGCTGGGCCGAAAGGCCGGTTGGGCCGAAGGGTTGGCGCCGGGAAAGAAAATTATTCTTTTTCTTTTTCCAGAAATTTCTAAAGTTTGACTTCTCCAAAAACAGTTTGAAAAACTCCAAACCAGGCTTTGACCCAAATATAAAAGTTGCTCAAAATATTTTTCTCTACAACTTTCATATAGAACACTTTTTCTGAAAACCATTTTTAAATCCTCCTCAAGAATAAAGCCAAAATCAAAGCATCAAGTCAAATAGAAATCCACTTTCAAATAAACAACAAAAGATCAAAGGCATACTTATACACATGAAATGATGCAATGCAATGCTTATGCTTTCTTAGTGGCTAATTGCAGTGCCTAATGCAGTGCTTGACACTAGGGTGTCACAGCCCTTCCCCCCTTAAAGAAATCTCGTCCCGAGATTTAAGTTACGTACCAATCTTTATAAAAAGCGGGGTAGTTTATGCTTAGGTACTCCTCGGTTTCCCATGTAGCATCGTTGGGTCCGTGATTACTCCAGAGAATCTTGTAAGTCTTCACTGTTCGGTTACGAGTCTCTCGAGTCTTGGTATCCAAAACCTCCTTAGGTTGTTCGTAATACTCCAGATCTGATCTGATCGTGACATCCGGGACTCGAACTTCCTCTTGTTCGGGAACTCGAAGGCACTTCTTCAGCTGTGATACGTGGAACACTGGGAAAACTGCACTCATCACTGGGGGTAACTGTACTTCATATGCCACTTTTCCCTTCTTTGCTATGATCTGGTAAGGTCCCACATATCGAGGTGCTAGCTTCTTTTTAATTCCAAAGCGTTGGACCTTTCTCATAGGTGAAACCTTGAGATACACATAGTCTCCAACTTGAAATTCCAAAGGTCTCCTTCGGGTGTCAGCATAACTCTTTTGTCGAGACTGTGCTACCTTGATATGTTGCTGTACTGTTTGCACAATTTCCTCGGCATCTTTTACATAATCGGACCCATAGAATCCTCGATCTCCAGACTCAACCCAATTTACTGGGGTTCTGCATCTTCGTCCATATAGAACCTCAAAAGGTGCCATTTTTATACTTTCTTGATAACTGTTATTATATGAAAACTCAGCAAGGGGTAACCATTTCTCCCATGACTCTCCTGAAGACAAGACACAAGCTCTCAGGATATCTTCTAGAATCTGATTTACTCTCTCCGTTTGCCCTGCGGTTTGGGGGTGGTAGGCGGAACTTCTTACCAACTTGGTTCCTAATTCCTTGTGCAACTGTTCCCAAAAACGTGCTATGAACTGGGGTCCTCTATCAGAGACAATCCTTTTTGGAATCCCATGCAATCTCAAGATATTCTGTATGTACAGGTCTGCATACTGATGCGGTCGGTGGGTAGTTTTGACTGGTATGAAGTGAGCCACTTTAGATAACCGATCCACAATAACCCAAATCGAATCATTCCCTTTTTGAGTAGTGGGAAGACCTGTGATAAAGTCCATACTGATCTCTTCCCATTTCCACTCTGGAATCGATAACGGTTGTAATAGTCCGGCGGGTTTCAGATGTATTGCCTTTACTCTGCAACAAGTATCACATCTGGCGACATAGGCTGCAACTTCTTTCTTCATCTTTGACCACCAATATCTGGTTTTCAAACCCTGATACATCTTACTACTTCCTGGGTGGATAGACAACTTTGAATTGTGAGCTTCACCCAGAATTCTTCCTTTCAGCTCTGCATCCTTAGGAACGACTAACCTCTGGTTATACCACAAGATTCCCTGATTATCAGTCCTGAAGTTCAAAGAACTATTGGTTTCTAACCTCTTCTTTATCTGACAGATTTCTGCATCGGACTTCTGTCTCTCGATGATGTCACTTTCTAAGGTGCACTGAAGAGTGATATTGTTTAACATGACAGGGTGCATAAGATTAAATCCATCTTCCAACAGTGGTTGTAGAGAGTTGCAATGAGTCTTGTGACTCAAGGCATCAGCTACAACATTCGCTTTTCCAGGGTGGTAATGCACTTCCAGGTTGTAATCCTTTATTAATTCTAACCATGTTCTCTGCCTCATGTTCAACTCCGGCTGGGTGAAGATATACTTCAGACTTTTATGATCCGTGTACACATGACATAGATTTCCCATAAGGTAATGTCTCCAAATCTTGAGTGCATGCACGACGGCTGCTAATTCCAAATCATGAGTGGGGTAATTCTCTTCGTGTGGTCTCAACTGACGAGAAGCATAGGCGATAACTCTTCCATTTTGCATGAGTACACATCCGAGTCCAACCTTAGATGCGTCACAAAACACATCAAAAGGTTCCTCCAAGTTTGGCTGAGCCAAAACTGGTGCGGAAGTCAACAACGTTCGCAGAGTGCGGAAAGCTGTTTCACACTCTGGAGTCCATTCAAACTTCTTGTTCTTCTGTGTCAAACGGGTCATAGGCTTGGCTATTCTTGAAAAATCCGGAATAAACCGACGGTAATATCCTGCCAAACCTAAGAAGCTGCGAACCTCGTGTACGGTGGTAGGTGCTTGCCAATCCATAACTTCCTGTACTTTAGAAGGGTCTACGGAGATTCCTTCCTCCGAAAGGATATGACCAAGGAAAAGTACCTTCTTCAACCAAAACTCACACTTACTGAACTTAGCATACAACTTATGCTCTCTAAGTCGGGTCAGAACAACTTGTAGATGCTCAGCATGATCCTTCTCATTCTCAGAGTATACCAAAATATCATCGATGAACACTACGACAAACTTGTCCAACTCTGGCATGAAGACGGAATTCATCAGGTACATGAAATGTGCCGGTGCATTAGTCAACCCAAAAGACATAACCAGATACTCGTACAGTCCATATCTAGTAGAGAAAGCTGTTTTCGGTATGTCCTCACGTCTGATCTTGATCTGATGGTAACCTGACCTCAGGTCGATTTTGGAGAACACTTTTGCTTTAGACAACTGATCAAACAAGACGTCAATCCGGGGTAAGGGGTACTTGTTCTTTATAGTTACTGTATTAAGCGGCCTATAATCCACACACATCCTCAGAGTCTTATCTTTCTTTTTCACAAAGATAGCGGGACATCCCCAAGGCGACGAACTAGGGCGTATCAAACCTTTATCCAAAAGTTCTTGCAATTGAATCTTAAGCTCTGCTAACTCTTTGGCGTGCATTCTATACGGTCTTCGTGATATGGGTGCCGTTCCAGGGATTAACTCGATAGCAAACTCCACATCCCTATCTGGCGGTAGTCCAGGCAACTCATCAGGAAAAACATCTGGAAACTCACATACTACTGGAATCTCAGCTATCTGTTTTGCCGTGACATTGAACAATACTCCGATCTCATGGGGGTTTCGAGGTAACTTGAACCTGAAAGAAGATCCATTCCTGGGACTAACCATGGACACTATTCTCTCTGCGATGTCTAGATTAACCTTCCATAGTTTCATCCAACCCATACCCAAGATTACATCCAGACCTAGACCAGGAATGACTATGGGGTCCACTATGGCCTTTTTATCCCCAAAGGTCATTTCTACTCCTTTAGCCATTTTTCGCGCGGAGAGAACGGCTCCGGCGGAACTTATCTGATATCCCCGGTCTAACTCTATCAACTCAAGATTACTTCTCAAAACAAAATTCTCACTTATGAAAGAATGTGATGCTCCAGAATCAAACAACACAACTGCGGGGCATTGATTAACAAGAAACGTACCAGCGGTGACAGGCTCTCCTTCTGGCACTTCTTCCACAGTGGTGTGGTGCACATGACCGGTACGAGGCTGGGGCTGAGTGTACTGCTTCTTCGGTCGAGGGCACTGACGTGACAGGTGTCCGGTTTGACCACAGTTGTAGCATGGGCCAATTACGTACGGAGTCCTGGGACCTGCTGCATTTCCTGCTTTGCTCTTGTTTTGCATCATGGGGGCGGTG
This sequence comes from Coix lacryma-jobi var. lacryma-jobi, assembly GCA_009763385.1. NCBI lineage: Eukaryota > Viridiplantae > Streptophyta > Magnoliopsida > Poales > Poaceae > Coix > Coix lacryma-jobi. Next base: position 125,804,553 of record CM019829.1, read on the forward strand.
TAGGGCTTCTGGAAACTAGGACGGGGACGGTTGGTGGTGATCTTTCTCTGTGGGGGACGGTACCTTGCTCCAGTGACAGGCGGGCGGTACGGGGCGCGTGCTCCGAAAGTGGTCCTCTGCTGGGACGAACCTCCTTCGTTCGCACGACGGCGTGTCTCTATTGCTAGCCGGCTGTCATTGGCCTCTTGGTTGAGACAGTCACTGACGAAGTCACTAAAGGAGGTGCGGTGACTGTTACCCATCTTGGATAGCATTGTGGCATTCATGCCACGCTTGAAACTGGCAATCTTCTTGACCTCAGTATTTACAAAATCTGGGGCATAGCGAGCCAGATTGTTGAAGCTGTGGAGGTACTCTGATACGGACCTGGTCCCCTGGGACAACCTCATGAACTCGGCAATCTTCATTTCCATCAGACCACTAGGGATGTAGTGGTTGCGCATAGCAGTAGAGAATTGATCCCAAGTAACACGTGCATTAGCTAGCAGAGATGCACGGTACTGGGTCCACCACAAACCTGCGGGTCCTTCCAACATGTGAGCGGCATACTCCGCTTTAAGCTCTTCCGTCAGACGAAGCAGACGGAACTTCTGTGTGATAGAGTTGAGCCATTCATCAGCTTCGAGCGGCTCGGTGGCTTCCTTGAACACTGGAGGACGAGTGTCCAAGAAGTCACGGTAGGAGCTATACTGGTTGGGCTCCGGGCCTTGGCGCTGCTGATGCTGTTGCGCGGTGTTGTTGGCGATGTTGCGGAGGGTGGCCTCCATGTGCCTCTGCATTTCTTCCATGTTCCTCTGGCTACCTAGGAACTGTCCAAAGAACGCTTCAGGCGTCATTGGCGGCGGCGGGGGAGGTGGCAAGTTCTCCTCCGGTCCTGCTCCCTGCCCACGCTGGCTGCGGGTGTGTGCCGGCATCTGCATATCCCATTAATAAGCAATCATTAGGTGATGTTACACCGATCATGAATAAATACTGTGCTGTACATAAATTCGGAAATTTAGCACACATCCAAGTATAATTACTCATTTCCATACAACATCAAAGAATAATCGCTTGGAATTAGACATGCAAACGACGGATTTCCATAAAAGAGGTGCCGGATCGAAGTCCGAACTTTGTCCAAAAGCCATTACATGCCATCATAAGTTAAACATAAAACCATCACATGTTTGGATCATTACATCACTTAGCGAGCAAGCTCAAGCTATACAAAAGAAAACGATCCCTAACAAACTAGCGCTCAGGGATCTCCAGCGGCGGATGCGGCGTCCTCGATGTCAACATCGATCATAGGCTCATCTGCATGAGCCTCCTCTGGTGGGGCGTCGGGACCAAGAACCTCTCCGTCCTGGGGATCTGGGGCCTCTGCTGCGGGAGCTGCTGGTGCTGCTGCCTCCTGTGCTGCATGATGGAACTCATGGACGGCCTCATGGAGCTGCTCGATGTAGGCCTGCTGTCCATGGATCTGCTGAATCAACAGGTGAGCTCCCTCTCTGAGCTGGTCGAGCGCGGTGCGGGCCTCATCTCTCTGAAGAGCGGTGGTCAGGTACATCTGCTCGGCGACTGTCCTGGCGGTAGACTGTGCTGCTGCTGTGGCGCGGGCATCGTCACGCTCTAGAGTGAGCTGCTGAATCCTCTCCTGCAGACGAGTCACCTCGGCGTCAAAGTCCTGCTGAAGTCTATCCTTGTTCTGATAGGTGGCGGTGAGAGTGAAGGACACGCTCTCGAGAGTGCGCTCCAAGCTCTCACATACACCCAACAGAGCTCCAGTGGCGTTCATCGCAGGTGTCTCGCAGTTGAAACGCTCCTCAGGGCTCCCTGTCAAGGCTGACTCTGGAGTCTGCTTCCAGCGCAATGGGAAAAGTGATCCACGGGGAAACACTCCTGCCATCGCACTGGCTAAGTCGGCGGGGAAACGGGCGATGATATCCTTCAGCACACGATATGCTGCCCTGTTAGCTCCATCCTTGGCACACGTGCCTCTGGTGATCTCTGTCCATCCTGTCCAGTGAGGCTTAGCAGGTAGAGCCTTGACCTTGATCTCCACCATGACCAAGGAATCCTGCCCGTAAATCTCCTTCTGCCACGAGTATCTGGGCTCCTGTCCTTCCTCGTAGCCAACGGCCTGCAAAATCCTCCAAAGGATAGTCGGCAACCCGAAGTAGTACAAGAACGTCCTCCGGGTCAGCTTGGTGGCCAAGCGGTGACGCGGAACTCCTCTGCCTCCTGTGGCCTTGCGAGCAGTCAACTTGGTTCGGGCCATCTGTAGAAGCAAAAAGGGTTTCGAACTCTCGTGAGACAGATATTAAGTTGGCAAATTTTATAGAAAAGAGACAACTTTTAATTAAGGGGAGGTAATGTAAATGCAAGAATTTAAACATGATGCATGATCGTACTTACGTTCTCACTCACTATTAATGACTCGTAAGTCCTAACGTTCTAGTCGGTGGCAAGAACGATCTCTCATGCGTTATCTACACGTTCTACTCGTTCGCATAGTTAGTGTACCTGCAGAAGATTCATTTCAGCCCAACAAAATTCCCAATGATAAAACAACTGAGTATTGGCCAATATGCGCAAAATACATAGAAGCCAATACTAAACACCATGCACCAATAGAAATCACCCTTAAAATCATTGATACCCTCATATGTGTCTGCGTGGAGCTCGCACATACTTGGTATAAGAACTCTCACCTAGACCGACGGTTGGACGGTCATGCTCTCATATCTCACAAAATCATTTTATGCATGTTTTCGCAATCGACGCATTCTCTTTTCCCGAGAATGGACCAGCAAATAAAGATCCAGCATGAAGCAAAACCCTGAACCCTGTTAGCAGTTAAGCCACCTGAATCCTAGTATAGGGCTTAAGGACGAGACTGGGCACACTTAGTAATTAAAATAGTTTTGAAAATAGTTTTGAAATACCCATTTTAGTTCGAAAATAGCTCTTTACGAAGGTAATCACTTGAACCATGCTCCGATACCAGCTGCGGCGGAACCGTCCTGGCGATAAGAGCTCAAGTATTATCTTAGCCAAATCCGTCTGACTTCGACTCATACTTGAACCCATATAACCCCGGTAGTCCGGAAATCACGAAGGATTTCTAACACCATAACATACAGGATCGCATCGTTCAAGGTTACATTCGTAAAGATACATCACAGCGAAACGAAATCGAATTTAAAACATCAGAGTGCGGAATTTAAAACAGAGTTATTACAATATTGAGTTTAAAAGTGCGGAAGCTTGAATAAGTTTAAAACACGACCACAACACACGTGGTCCAAATAAAACATTGTTTGATAAACCAACTCAACACAAGTCATTCCTCCTTTTTAAGATAGTGTGCCACCAGTAGTCTCAGTCCGGCAAAAGAAGGAGGAAAGCTTCTTGACGACCCTGCCCTGGGCCTACTCCTCATCACCTTCCACTGGGTAGAGGCAGTGCTTACAATAGCCAAAGTAGACCTGACCATCTGCAACAAACGGGATAAACCCTGAGTACGGGAAGGTACTCAGCTAGACTTACCCGTCTAACTGAAAATAAAAGACTCCAAGGGTATGCAAGGCTTTTGAGGTGGAGCTGGGATCTTTTAGTTGCGAAAGGCTCAAATTCAGATAAGGGATAATTAATGATTATGATGAGTTGTTACTTTTAAACCTACTCTTTAGTTCTAGGTTATTACCTGTACTAGAGCACTCACTTGAATCTAACAAACAATAATATAACCATATCCAGTTGACTTATCCACATTTTAGTTGAACCTTTAAACATCACATGGAGTTGTATCGTGGTGAAGCTCGCCATAGTTTCCCACTAACCGGGGGAGACGACGACTCGAATCGAATTCCAAACCAGCTGGTGAAAGACCTTTAATACCAGCCCACACTTTCCCCGTCGGGTCCATGCATTGGGCAACCGCTCGATGCTTGTTCGTGGTGGTAATCGTCGCGGCTCAAGCACGGACCGCCCAATCAGAGTCTGGCGATGGCCTCACGCGGCAGATCGCAACTTCCGTACTAGAGGGCACGACACGGGTTGAGACCGGCCCGAACAGCTTCTAACCGGCTTTGGGGTCGATGATTACGGCACCGACATATCCCTAAGTAAAAGGGCGCGTTCAAAAATGAACGAGGGCCAACATCGATACAAACCTATACGATCCAACGGATGAACTGCCCCAAGTTTCCAATCTTGTGCCCTGCCATCCCATTGACCGTATTTCACTACAACTCAGGTTCTTTCCACGATAGCAAATATAGCCAACCGTGATCCGGTAAATACCCACCGGGGTATTACGGAAACATCCTTAACTACTACTTTTATTAAGCAGGCTAAGCAATTCTACATTATTAAGCAGAAGCAGGATAACAAGGCAGGTAATAATCAATAATCAAGGAATGGTAATGCAACAAATAGGATTCAATCAACTCCTATACCTAATGCATCACAATATAAAAGGACTCAAGTAAATTAATTGCAAAAACTGGGAGACTTAGAATGCTCCGGGGCTTGCCTTGAGTGAAAACTGAGGCCTCGTGGGAGGGGCACTCGGGCAGGTTAGTGTCGTGGACGGGGTCGACTTCCTCTGGCTGCTGCAGCTCCTGGATCTCCGGCTCGGCGTTTAGCTCCTGCTCTTGGTGAAGCTCCGGCGGGGTCGATCCTATTGCGTGTGATGAATTTATAATTCAATAAATGCGGAAATAACTCTTGCAAACCAACAAAGCCAACTTGTTGAACCACTTTTAACATTGGGGCAATATCTCATTTATTTCATAAAACAAAATCTGATTATTCAACTCTTTCTTATTTAAATACATCAAAGGAAACTCAGATTTGAACTGCAAGTGTATTTTTCTGGGCTCAGAAAAATCCACAAAAATTCCAGAAGGTAAACCACACTTGCTGGACTCTACTGAACAAGTTTCAGCCAAAGATAAAATACAAAGCTGCAGATACAAAAATGACAAGCAAACTGCCTAAAAAGGTACTTTGAACTACAAGCCTACTGTAAAAGAGTGCATAGCTCTATTTCCTATTTTTCCCAGATTCTACTTCACATTTCATATTTATTCAGAAAGTTCCATGACCAGAACCATCATATATTTTCTTACATGAATTTCTAAAGATCTATACAGAAAAGCACAGTTGTAAAGCAACTACAAATTTTTTCCATAAAACAGATCAAGTTCATACTTTTCTTAGATTCTACAAGGCATACAGAGACTGTACAAATTTTCCATATTTTATTTCAGCATATAAAACACCTTAACACTTATTCTAAGAAATCAGCAAAAAGAGACTTTTAACTATAACAGTAACTTTTCCTACATAAACAGTGCATCATATATTTTTCACAGGTGCCAAACAGTAAAATAAACTTACACAAAATTTTCCAGGAATTATCTCAACCAGAAAACACTTATAATCATTTATCTAAACAAAAGCATATAAACTGAAATAAATGAAAACAGTAAAATAAACTGCTATCAAAAATACATTCATATTTTCCCATGATAGATCTATTCATAAGAAAGCTAATAAAACTGGAAGCACTTCATTTGGATTTATAAAACAGGCTACACAAAAATAACAAGCATCTCTGGAAATTAAACCGAAAAGAAAAACATTTAATTTCTCCCGGCTGGCTTGCGAGAACTCGGTCTATGGACCGGTAAGGGGCTGACGCGCGGGACCCGTGGGTCAGCAGAACCCATTCGGGCTCGGGCGCACGGCGGAAAGCGAATCGGCCGAGACTTGGCTCGACGAAACCGCGGCCGATGGCTCGGCTCGGGCGAATCGGAAGAACGCACGCTCGTCCGAGGCCTGGCTCGCGGGCTCGGGCGAGACGGAACACGCACGCCCGTCCGAGGCCGGACTCGGGGGCTCGGGCGAGACGGAACACAGGCGCGCCCGTCCGAGGCCTGGCTCGGGGGCTCGGACGAGACGGAACACAGGCGCGCCCGTCCGAGGCCTGGCTCGGGGGCTCGGACGAGACGGAACACAGGGGAGGGATTGGTCCGGCGATTTCTCGCCGTCGGTGAGGTCGCCGGCGCGGAGGCTGGGCCCTGCGGACTCGTCTCAACGAGGCGCATACGGCGGTACCGGTGGTTTGGCCAGCGCACGGCCGTAGCGTGCCGGCGGCGAGCGGCAGCGCACGGCGGCGGCGGCATCGCGCGGCTACGCCGTTTCCGGCAGTCGCCGGCTAAATTGGCGGGCGTGTGAGACTCAGTGAACCTAGAGGGGAGTCCTAGGGGTGATGGTTTGGCCGGAGGTGCGCTGGTGCGTGCTGGCCACGTGTGAGGTCCGCGATGGCGGCAATGGCGCTCGGCCGTGGTGAACAGAGAGATAGGGAACGATAGCGTTAGGGCTAGTTGGTGTTCTCACCTTGCCTTGGCTTGGCGAAGCTGGAGAAGGAAGAAGGGAGGCGGTGGAGCTCGGGTCGGGGACGAACGGCTCCGGGCTCCGAGCGGCGCTGAATGCTTCCGCGGCGGGGCTCTTCGGACTTCGGCGTCGGTGGAGCTCGGCGGATGGCGCGGGGGTGCGCACCGTGTGTCCGAGACGAAGGCGGGGCAGTGGCCGGGGTTAATCGGCCGGTGATGGAGGTGGTGACTGAAATTTGGGAAGGGGCCTTGCGGCGGTGGTTGCAGCGAGCGGAGAGTGCTCAGTTCGCTTCGCGCGCGGGTGAGAGTGGGGAGCGAGGGCGAGAGTGAGTGTGCGAGTGAGTGAGGGAGTGGGAGAGGCGCTCGGGCTTTTGCCCGGCGGAGCGGAGGGGCGGCCGGTCGTGGCGGGGACCACGGCGGCTCGGTCAGCGAGGCGATGACAGGCGGGCGCGGAGCAGGAGTGGGCAAGCGGGATTGCTTGCTTGCTCCGATGGAAGAGAATCGGAAGGGGACTGGGTGACGGGAGATTTCGCGCAGGCTCGCGCAGGCTAACGCAGCCACGCGGCGGCTTCGGCGAGGCGGGGCAGGCGCTGCCGTGCACGGCGAGCGGCGCGGCGAGCGGCGAGAGGGCGAGCGCGATAGCTTGCGTGTCCGCGCGGGCACGATCGGGCGAGGAGTGGCGGAGGCGGATATGGAGCAGGAGATGGTAGCCACATGGCGCTATCGTCGGCGTACGGCGCGGCGCGGTCGGCTGACTTGCGCGTCACGCAGGCGGACGCGCGCGGGAGCAGCGCGGGCGAAGGCGCTGAGGCTACGCGGCTGGGCTGGGCCGAAAGGCCGGTTGGGCCGAAGGGTTGGCGCCGGGAAAGAAAATTATTCTTTTCTTTTTCCAGAAATTTCCAAAGTTTGACTTCTCCAAAAACAGTTTGAAAAACTCCAAACCAGGCTTTGACCCAAATATAAAAGTTGCTCAAAATATTTTTCTCTACAACTTTCATATAGAACACTTTTTCTGAAAACCATTTTTAAATCCTCCTCAAGAATAAAGCCAAAATCAAAGCATCAAGTCAAATAGAAATCCACTTTCAAATAAACAACAAAAGATCAAAGGCATACTTATACACATGAAATGATGCAATGCATTGCTTATGCTTTCTTAGTGGCTAATTGCAGTGCCTAATGCAGTGCTTGACACTAGGGTGTCACAAGTTCGATCAGGAGAAGGGGATCGAACCAAGACTTCGCTGACCTATGATAATGTTTCAGAGTTTCTTTCGTTGGTCTGCCACTCTCGGTCCATCGGCACAGCACGTCTCTACTTGACCTTCACCTTGCCTTTGATCACTGTATTCGTGCTCAACACCTGCACAACACAAGCCAAAGAACATGCGCATCATCCCAGTTGACAATCACTCATCACTCAGAGACTCGGCATACACCCATGTATCCGCAATCTCCCCCTTGATGAGTGCATTGTCAACTACTCACACAAATCATAATAGAAAGAAGAAAAGAGGAAGGAAGAAGAAGAGAGAACTCGACCAAATGACCCAAAAGCCTAGCAAAGCCGAAGAAGGTCAAGTGGAAAGAGCAAAAGAACTTGGTCCCCAAAGACATGGGCAACGGCTCAACGCAACCAAGCAAAGCAAAGCTAGCCCTAAAGAAGAGGTAGAACAGGCTCAACACCGCTAGCAGATACCAATTGGAAACTCCAGAAAAAAAAGCTCAAAACCAATTGAAGCCGAATGAAAATCGAAGCAAAATGCTAGTCCCTCGAGATAGAGGCACAGAGGCTCAACACAACTAGCACAGAAAGCTCGAAACCATTGCTCCGAACCAATTGGAATGACTCCAAACTAAAAGAGAACCAATCAATCGAAAAACCCTGAAAATGTTTGCTAGTCCCTCAAGACGGAGGCAAAGGCTCAACACAACTAGCAAACTCCCCCTCGACAAGTGCAAGCAACTAGGAAAACTTGGCAAAGGCTCAACACAACTAGCAAACTCCCCCTCGACAAGTGCAAGCAACTAGGAAAACTCCCTCTAGTTGAACATCCAGGAGTATATGATTTGCAAGAACTCTCCCCCTTAGTTGAAAATGCACTTATCAAGAAAGGCATCAAGGCAAGAAACTCCCCCTTCCAACATGCATATGAAGTCAGAAATGCAAGTGAGTAGCTTCAGGCATATATTCACAAGAGTGCAAAGATGCTCTAAACAGTAGAACTCCAATGACTCAACTAGGCACTCAAATAGCAAAGGCTCAAACTGATCACACATACGAAATATGAACATATGAGCATGTGAGCAGTTTTTAGCCAAAAAGGGAGTCACCATCAAAATAGCACTGTACATGTATAGACAGGAATCCAAACGAGTGCTAAACATGTATACAAGGTGAACTACCCCTAGCAAAGTTCAATCATCATGCATAGGAATGAAACATACACTTATGATTTCAAATTAATATCAGAGTTGCAGCGGTGAAAATTTCACAAGTTCAATTATTAGCATGTGATTGCGAGAGGTTGAAAGCTTGTCAATGCCTAACTTTTCAACCGAGCGAAGCCTATGCCGAAGCAATCAGAAGCTTAAAGCTGCGGTTTCGGTCATACACTACACGGCTCAAGTTTAACTCAAAGTGCAATGAGAAACTGTCTCGATACCGTGATGTGTTGACAAGCAGTCTCATCTCGATCTTTTCAATTCACTAAAACTTGGTTCAAATTTTAAGCAAGATATGAACAGACCAAGCAAGTGAATGACTCAGAATTAGAGACATAGCAACCTAGCATATATGAAAAGCATGAATGGACTCAACACATCCTACACATGCTAGTTGCATATCTCAATGGTGAACATTTTCAGATTTTAAGTTATTAAGCAAATTCACCATTTCAAAAATAGCTCAGCTCACAACATGTACTAGTGATCAGAAAGAGCATAAGCTACAAGCATCAACATAAGCATTGGAGCATACTACATAGAGCATAGTTACATTCTAGTGATTATAGACATGAAGCTCAGAATGTAAATGCGTATGCTAAAATGCAAGAGAAAAGAAAAACAAACGAAAGAAAGTCAGTCTACTATACAAGATCCAAAATGTTTCCCCCATCTAAAAGGGGAAACACACACCAAGCTCACCCCTCAACCGATTAAAGGTTGATTCGTCTAAAGGCTTGGTGAAAATATCAGCCAGTTGATGATGAGTATCGACATGGCGAAGGTCGATATCACCCTTCTCCTGGTGGTCTCGCAGAAAATGAAAGCGCACATCAATGTGTTTGGTCTTCGAGTGAAGCACGGGGTTCTTAGCAACGCTAATAGCACTCGTGCTGTCACAAAGCAAAGGAACACGAGTAAAGCTTAGACCAAAATCACGCAAAGTGGCCATCATCCAAAGCAACTGGGAACAGCAGCTAGCCGCAGCAACATATTCAGCCTCTGTAGTGGACTGAGCGACACTAGACTGCTTGCGAGAAGACCACGAAACAAGAGAAGAACCAATAAACTGACAAGTCCCAGAAGTGGACTTGCGCTCAATACGGCAACCAGCAAAATCGGCATCCAAATAACCGCAAAGGGAGAGGGTGGAGGAAGCAGAATACCAAATCCCGAACTCAGGTGAGAAATGAAGGTACCTGAAAATCCGCTTCACCGCCTGATGGTGAGAGGTGCGCGGCGACGCCTGAAAGCGCGCACACAGACACACCACGAACTGAATGTCCGGGCGTGTCACCGTCAGGTAGAGGAGCGACCCGATCATGCTTCGGTACTCCTTCTGGTCCACTGCTTCTCCATCCACATCCGCATCCAGGGCAGTCATCGTCGACATGGGTGTTGGAAGAGGCTTGGCCTCACCCATATCGAACCGCTTCAGCAAGTCCTTGGTGTACTTGCCCTGGTGCACAAACGTCCCCTCTCGGGATTGCTTGATTTGCAACCCGAGAAAGAAGGTCAGCTCGCCCATCATGCTCATCTCGAGCTCCCTGCTCATAATATCTGCAAACTTGGCAACCAAAGCGTGAGAAGAACCACCGAAAATGATATCATCCACGTAAATCTGGACCAAGAGAGTGTCTTTGCCTTTCTTGAGGAGAAAGAGCGTTTTATCTACACATCCCATTTTAAAACCCTTAGCAAGCAAAAAGGTTTTCAATCTATCATACCAGGCTCTAGGGGCTTGTTTCAAACCATATAAAGCTTTGTGAAGTTTAAAAACATGGTTTGGAAACTTGGGATTTTCAAAACCGGGGGGTTGCTCAACGTACACTTCTTCTTCTATGTAGCCGTTTAAGAAGGCACTCTTGACATCCATTTGAAAGTGTTTAAAACCTTTGGATGCAGCAAAAGCCAAGAGTATCCTAATAGCCTCCAAACGAGCTACAGGAGCAAAAGTCTCCTCAAAGTCTATCCCCTCCTTCTGACTATAACCCTTGGCCACAAGACACGCTTTGTTCCTTACAATATGGCCGTCCTCTCCTTGTTTATTTTTGAAAACCCATTTTGTCCCAATAGGATTACAGTTAGGAGGAGGAGGAACTAGAACCCAAACCCGATTTCTCTCAAAGTTTTCTAACTCCTCATACATGGCATTGACCCAATCCGGATCCGTCAAAGCGTGTCCAACATCTCGGGGCTCAAAATTAGCAACAAAAGCAGAATGAGCGAAGTGAGAGATGTGCTGTGACCTGGACCGAGTAACCCGTTCGTCGATGCTGGCGATCATCTGCTGAGGCGGGTGCTGGCGCTGAATGTGTTGTGGCGCCTCCCGAGCTGAAGTAGCCTCCCCCTCAACAGCAGCTGGTGCCTCCCCGGGTACAAATGGTACCGCTCGGGGTGGCGGATCCCACGGCCCCCAGGAGGAAGAGGTGTCGGGGTCGTGAGTCGTTGTAGAAGCCGCTCTTTGCGGCACGGCAGGTGGAGGGAGTGCTGGATCATCCATACCTTCAGCACCCTCGTCCTCATCATCAAAAAGAGGCTCGCCAACCTCATGGTCACCTGCACGCTCAAAGCGAGAAGAGGGACAAACAAGAGTCTCGTCGAAGGTGACATCTGATGTCTCCATGACTCGGTTAGTATCATGGTTAAGTACACGATATGCGCGAGTGTGAGTGCCATAACCCAAAAATACACCGTCAGAAGAACGAGACTCAAACTTGTCCAGGTTGCCTTTCTTCAATATAAAACAATGGCAACCGAAGACTCTAAAATAACTTACCTTGGGCTGTTTTCCAAAACGCAGCTCATAAGAAGTCTTCTTCAAGAAAGCTCTCAGAAAAATGTGATTGGAAATATAGCACGCAGTATTCATAGCTTCGGCCCAATAACGCCTAGGAGTCCTATGCTCATCGAGCATCGTCCTGGCCATCTCAACAAGGGTTCGATTCTTCCTCTCTACAACACCATTTTGAGGCGGTGTGTAAGGGGAAGAAAACTGGTGCTCCAAACCCAAAGAGTTACAAAACTTCTCAAAATCCGAATTCTTGAATTCGGAACCATTATCACTCCTAATTGCCCGCATCGAGTTCAAAGGGAACTCGTTCTGAAGACGCAAAATCAGATTGCGAACAAAGGAGAAAGTCTCGGTCTTCTCAGCTAAAAAGAAGACCCACGAATATCTCGAAAAGTCATCAACAACAACAAGCACATACCACTTCCCCCCAACCGAGCTCACCCGAGCCGGACCAACAAGGTCCATGTGCAAAAGCTCTCCAGGGCGCTTGGTCATGACCTGAGTCACTGGATGGTGGGGAGCAGCAACCATCTTCCCGTGTCTACAAGAGTGGCAAACAAGATCCTTCTCCATATGCAACTTGGGCAATCCTCGGATTAGGCCAAGTGAACTAAGCCTTGCAAGCAAGTCGAAACTCAAATGTCCAAGTCTCCTATGCCACTTCCAAAGATCGGAGGAGGAAGGTCCAGCCACAAGACAACGAGAAGTGCCAAAAGACTCCGAGAAATTCGCACAAAAGACTTTTCCAAAGGGCGAAATCAAACACACAAGATTGCCCTGAGGATCCAAAATACGACTGAGATTCGGTTTAAAACAAATCTCATAGTCATCATCAAAAAGTTGCGAAACAGAAAGCAAGTTAAAATGCAAGTTAGAAACAAGAGCAACATCGCGCAACACAAAGTGCTCATTAACTCGCACAGACCCGCGAGACAATACCTTACCTTTGCTATTGTCGCCGAAGGTTATGTACTCCTTTCCGGCAACAGGACAAAGGATGGAGAACCACTTGGCGTTTCTGGTCATGTGCCTCGAGCAACCGGAATCCACCAACCAAATGTCCTCCAACCGTTTTACCTACATCAATAAAAAGACATAGGGTGAGCATACGGTCCAACACTGGGGTTAGTGAAGTAGGAAGAATACCAGTGTTGGGCCGGCTGCTCAAAAGAACGGTTAGCAGAAAAACCATTCCTAGCACGTCTACGAGGGAAGCGATCACCACGCACAGGAAAACATGGTCCGCTGGGGAAGAAGCGCTCACCGCGATACTCCAAACGCGGTGGGGGAAAGCGCTCAACAAAGCCTCCGCCACGGGGTCCGTAGCCTGCAAAAGCAGGACCCCGTCGGGCACGCTCTCTATGAGGCCTAGGCCTAGCAACTTGAGGCACTGCGCCTCTAGGCCTAGCATCTCTCCTCGGAGCTCTCTGCTGCCTAGGCCTGGGGACTTGAGGTTCTGGACCTCTGGGCCTAGCAGCTCTCCTCTGGACGTCCGGCACATGCACACCATGGAAAGGGTGGTACATGTCCGGGTTGTCCATCTCCCGAGCACGGCGCGCCTCTCTCTTGCGCCGAAAACAGAACTCGCTCAAGTGTCCATCTCTCCTGCAGAAATCACAATGGTACCTCACCGCACGCAAAGGGGGTTGTTGGTACTCATGGCTGTGGGTGTGGATCACTTTGCCCTTCCGTTGCAACTCCTCCTGGATAGGTGGCATTGTATCCAGCTTATTCTTTAGGTGGTTGGGTTTGGGATGCCACACTTGGTTCTTGGGTGGAGCTCTCAGAGGTTCCTCAAATACCCCATCCTTGGTGTTAGGTTTGAGAGGCTCTTTGGGTGGAAGCTTGGCAAGTTTGGGAGTAGTGGTGGATTTGGGCTTCTCACTAGGATTCAGACCACTAGACTCTCCAATCTTCCCAAAAGCAGAGAGATCAACAACCTGAGCAAGACCTACACCAGAACCTCCAGCAGCTCGCTTAAATTGGGAGATCATCATCCCGAGCTGCGGCTCACTACAAGAGACCCATGACAAGATGGTCTGAATGTATGTGTTTTCCTCCTCGGTTTGCATCTTGCCATGCTTGACATTAGCAATCTCCATCTCCAAACCCTTACACAAAGCGCACCTAGTCACACAAGTGCTACCCGAGCTGGCCTTCTCAAGAGACTCAATCTTGGCATTCTTCTCTGCCAACTCGGTTTGCAAGCCAGGACAGGTCTTGCAAGCACCTAGCAAAGAGGGTCTGGCCCTCAGCTCATCCAGCTCTCCAACCAATGCAGCATACTTTCCTCTCAAAGTGAGAAGATCAGTCATGTGCGTGGTGCACGACTCACACTCAACCTCCTCCGACACGACCACGGTGGACTTGGCAAACTCAAGCTCTCTCACCGTGTCCTCCCACTTCTGCCTAAACTCCTTGCGCTCTCTAGTGGCACGCCTAAGCAACTTGTCCTGACTAAGGAGCGCGGCAGTAAGCTTCTCAACCTCGGCAGAGAGATCGTCGTAGGTGAGGGATACCTGGGAGGTGTCGTCGTCGTCGTCGCGAGGGGAATGCTCCAGCTTGCTGTCGACCTCATCACCAAGCGCCATGGTGCAGAAGCCGTCGTCGTCGGCGAAGAAGCAGAGACCGTTCAGCTTGTCCTCGATCTTCTTCTTCTTCTCGGACTCGTCGTCGCTTGATGAAGCAGAGTCGTCATCCGAGCCATCGACGTCGCTGAGCGTGGCGAAGAACGCACGCTGCTCAGCCTGGGCCTTCTCCAAGTACTTCTTCTTGATGTACTCCTTGTCGAAGCCGCCCCTCCGCTTGTGCCTCGGGGGAACGTACTTCTCCTTGCGCTTGCCAGAGTCGTACTTGTGCCCATGATCGCCCTTCCCCGAATGCTTGTTCTTCTTGGGGCAGTTGGCGATGAAGTGGTCGGGGTCGCCGCACTCATAGCATCCTGAGCGTCCTCCACCGCGGCGACGGTTCATGCGGTTGTTGTGGAACCGCGTGAACCGGTTGGCGAGCATTGCCAACTCGTCATCCCCCAACGACTCAAGCTGGTCCTCTGTGACAGAAAAGAGTGAAGAAAGTGCAAAGCCAGCAGAGGGGTTAGCAGAAGAGCCAGAAACCAAAACCATAGTCGGGCCAGAAGGATTCACATAAGAAGCCCTCGACATGGCGTCAATCTCACTAGACTTGAGCTTACTAAAGAGCTCGTCGCAAGTGAGAGTCTCATAGTTAGATGATTCGATGATCGCCTGGACCTTTGAGTCCCACACCGATCGATCGAGAGTATGCAAAAGCTTTAAAGCCCTCTCATGATCGTCGAAAGGCAACTGCTCCTTGTTAGCTCGCATCTTGTTGACAATCACCTGAGAGCGAGCGAATAAGCTTTCTATGCTCTCGCCAGGCATATGTCGAAAGTTCTCATACTCCCGCTTGTGCGACTCGTAGAGACGGGATTTGACTTGAGAGGTGCCCTCATGAAAGCGCATGAGGGTGTCCCAAATCTCACGAGCCGTGGGGAGGTGAGAAACGCGATGAAACTCTGACATGCTCAAACAGGAGAACAAAGCATTACGCGCCCGGCTATTGGCCTCATGCTCATCTATCTGAAGCTGAGTGACACGAGCAGTGAGGACAACGTAATCGGCCCTGTTGCAAATCTCCCAAACAGAAGAGCCCATGCTCTAGAGATAGGCCGACATGCGTATCTTCCAATACACATAGTTCGTCCCATCAAAGAACGGCGGTTTGCCCACGTCACGATCCATGTCGCCTTCTGTGGATCTGGAACCGGCTAAGGTGAAAGATCCTTAACCCGCTCCGATACCAATTGAAGAACCGAGAAGCAACCAGAAAGCGACCAGAGGGGGGGGTGAATGGGAGCTTCAAAATTTCCTTTCGGAAACTAGTAGCCACTGTCCCGAGAATCACCTCAAAAGACAAACCCTAGAGCTTGCTAATGTCCATGACCCTAGATGTAGGGTGGATGCTTCCAAGAAGCACAGCGGGACACTACACAACTCTAGAAAACCAACGCAAAAGACGGAAACCAAATCCGACAACGAACGAACCCCCGGCGAATGAAAACGCGCAAAACAGTCACGACCGGACTCTGGGCAGCGTCCGGTCAGTGAGCACCGGACGCGTCCGGTCGTGCGAAATCCGTTCTGGGACCTTACTGTTCCCGACCGGACTCTGGTGAACAGAGCGTCCGGTCACAAACTGTGCGTCCGGTCAGAAAAGTCATGCCGAGTGAACAGTGCGATGAGTGAGTCCGGTCGAACAAGAAACCCAGCGTCCGGTCAGCTAGAGAAAATCGCCACGCGACATTCAACCACCGGACGCGTCCGGTCAACGCGAGGACAGCGTCCGATCACCCCGATAGCAGCCTATTCGTCCACCGATTCGACTCGATCTCACCCAAAACGAATCCTCTAGGGATCAAACTTGGTGAGAAGGGTCAAAAGGAGTATAGTGAGCTATCCCTAAGAGATCATGGCTCGAACCTATCTCCAAATCGATGAATCGAAGAATTTCGGGGGAAGGGAGAAAACTTGACCCAAAACAAAAATCGATCGATCTCCTAGACCGTGAGGTTAGAGGAGAATTCCTTCGGTGGAAAGAAGTGCCTCATGATCTAGAATAACTTGGTTCAAACGGTTTTGCAAAAGATGAACCGAGCAAAGAGATCAAGCGACGGGAAAATCGTGGAGAAAAAGGATTCCACGAAGAACACGAATGAAACGCGAATCACAACCACGATCTTGCAGCCGAAGCGCAAACACACGCTACGACAAGGAGGTTACGGCCTCCTTTCCTCAAAATCAACAATACACAGAGGTGAGTCTCTCTGCGGATCTCAGCTAGCTACAGCAGGGGATGGGAGAGCAGGAAACCCTAGGAAGCAAGAGCAAATGAGACGGCTAAAACTGAGATAAGGGGAGGAGGGTGTCTCCCCGACTACTTATCCTAATTCTAGTCTAAGTACAATTCCTACTCTACCCCTCTCTAATCTAATTACAGAGCGAACCAGCTAAACCCTAAGGTTATTCTGGACCAACTCGGTGGTAGGTGTATCCGACGGCCACGCCCGCACAACTCGTCTGCGTTGCCTCCACGCAACCTTCCGATTGCCGCCACGTGCCGTCCTCGCTCTGCACCCCCGGTTTTGTGGCCCAAACCGGGAAACCAGCCTTTTCCAGCTATCCCCCGGTTTTGAGGCCCAAACCGGGAAACCAGCCTCTAAGTCCAACGCCTGAGTTTTGTGGCCCAAACTCAGAAACCCGCAGCGCCCAGGTTTTGAGGCCCAAACCTGGAAACCGTCCTCAGCCCGAGTTTTGTGGCCAAACTCGGAAACCCTCAGCACCCAGGTTTTGAGGCCCAAACCTGGAAACCGTCCACCCGATGGTTTTCCCTGGCTCTACCACCAAACCAAAGCTGTAGAGGGGATGCACCGTCCTTGCACCCCATCCACCGACACGTGTCCCTAGGTCCTCGACCCGAGCAACACCGTGCCCCGCAAGTCTTCACTTGTCGCTGTCCCAGGCTGCCAGCCACCACAGCTGATCCTCAGGCACTCTGGTCCCTCAGTCCAAGCCTCACGTCCGCCCTTCACCGCTCGGTTCATCGGCATGGCACGTCCGCCGCACGGCACGCCCATCCTTCACCGCACCCGGTCCGTTGGCACGACCCGTCTCAACTTGACCTTCACCTTGCCCTCGATCACTGTCTCCGTGCTCGACACCTGCACAACATAAGCCAAAGACCCTGCGATCAAACCCGTTGACAATCACTCATCACTAAGAGACTCGGCATACACCCATGTATCCGCAGACGGCGACTCTGTTCACCGCCATTTTCAGACAGTCATTCTCTGCAGAAAGAGCTAGAAAGAGGAAGGGGTGCGTCAGGCGAGGCAAGTTCGATCAGGAGAAGGGGATCGAACCAAGACTTCGCTGACCTATGATAATGTTTCAGAGTTTCTTTCGTTGGTCTGCCCATTCAGCTTCCTCAGTGCCATGCTTCTTGGATACATCTTCTATTTCCTTTCGAACTTATCCCTTTCCTCGCGGTACCGGAGAGCATCCAAGTGGGTGAGCCAAGGGGAGTTATCAGACTCAGAGGAATCTGGTGACCCGGGAAAAAGATTGGGGGAAGCCATTGGAGCCGCTGTTTCAGGAAGGAAGGCCCGGTTTTGGCTGAAAAAGAACCTCACCCTGGAAGGACGATGAACAACAAATCAGAAATAGACAAACAAGGAGAGCTACCGTAAGGGGGCAAGAGACTGATTTTTTTACCCACGGTGCCGATGAGTTGATGATCGACTTCCTCTTGCCTCGTCTCCGATGGAATGCTTGCCGTAGTCACCGTTTGCCTACCATTGATGAAACACAAGGAAAGGATTTTCTCTCTGGCTTGAGCTAGAAGCCGAGAAGTAGAGAGTTTTGTGAATCAAACTGTTTGGTTGGAGACAAGAGTGACAGCTTGTGTAGGGTCATATTTATAAACCATGGCTTGCACACTGGAAACCAAGCATCGAAGTAGGGTCTTTACATTTTATGGGCCGTTATTGAGCCAAAACCAAATCTTTGCTGACCTGAGGAACTCGTGATTCCAGAGTCGAAGAGCCGATGAGATTCGGCTAAAGACGGTTGCTGTGTGAAGTGTTCAGTTTCGGTTGATTATTTGGGGACTCATGTTACCAATTGGCACTAAGG
Source organism: Coix lacryma-jobi var. lacryma-jobi (assembly GCA_009763385.1). NCBI lineage: Eukaryota > Viridiplantae > Streptophyta > Magnoliopsida > Poales > Poaceae > Coix > Coix lacryma-jobi. The sequence continues at coordinate 125,822,888 of CM019829.1, forward strand.
ATAGAAGGCTGGAGACCAAAGAATTCCTTGAGAGAAACTACCTTGATGTCATCATGAATCGGAAAATTAAAGAAAGACTAGAACTTCGGATCTGAAATAACCGATTACAACAATTGTCTGCAAGGCAAAAATATCTGATATAATTATCAATAACCGATGTAATATGCATCGCTGTTGGAGCAAAAATAGAAGTCAACGACTGATGCGCAAAACAGAGCACACATTGATATCGAAGGATCAATCACAGATTGATTTCAGGAAGATGGACAAAAGGAACTTCTTGTTTACAAAAGGAGGGGGCAAGATTACAGTAAGTGATCAAAAGAGTCAGCCAGATCTGTTCCGGCTTCCAGTTCTCGCTCGCAGACATCAAATCTGCGGTAATTAGCGCCAGAGTGAATCCTCACGGCGTTGAAAGCGAGTGCTGCGCCATACCCCATGCCGGCCCTAGAGATGACGGGGAGGATTCGATTAACCTCATCCATCTGCTTCAGAGGCGTCGTACCCGTCGCATCAGCCGTGATAGCAAGCTTGGTGACAGCAGCTTCGAGGGCATGGAGTTTGGCTGCCAGGGCTGAAAAGAGAAAGAGTAAGTAAAGATAGGAGGGGAGAACAGGGAAAGAAGTGATGAAAAATATTTACCGGCGGCTCGGTTCCGAGCGACGTCACGCTCCCGAGAGATTCGGTTAATCTCCCGATCCTTCCCCTCTAGATCAAATTGAAGGTCTATGACCTTCTGAGTCAAGTCCTCGGGGAGGTCATCACCGATCCTCCTAAACAGAAGCAACAATCTAAGAACAGCTGCTTCATTTTCAGAACAAGAAAAAGAAAGGGGAAGGTGCAACCTCTTCTTGGAAGTGCTGGAAGCACCAAGCTCGGAGTTGTGTCGACTTGCTATGGAGGACATCTTCTGGATTGGATCGGACGATGATAGGAGACAAGAAGCGTTTTCTGGTTTGAAGGTTGAAACAGGGGAGTTTGAGAGAGTAAGCCGAAACGAAGTGGGGGTGACTTAAAAAGACCCCAAGAAGTGCATTGGGAAATGAATCGGCAGGTGAAGTAATTATGACATGCGAGATTTCTACGAAGGTGGATGCTTCCGGAGGTTCCACGTATGTATACAGGAAAAAGGAATTTTGGAACAAATATTTATCCCAAAATTAGGGGGCATGTGTTAACACCAGAAATTGCACGCATAAGAGTATGACAAGTGGACCCAGCCAGCAGTGAAGAGAGGATTCGGCAAAATGATTGGGCGACTATTTGGTCCTCAGAGTTTCGGTGAATGCCTATGCGGTCGACTGTTTTTTGCGAAGCGGTGGCTCCATTCGGGAAATGGATATAGCAAGTAGAACCGGCTTGCGCGAGAAGACACGTAACAATGGAGGGCGCCGAGAAGAATAGAAATATGATTTGTATCTTTCCAAATTTTATCATGTAAGTCGTAATCGTCTAGGATTCATATTTTGTCCAGGGTATAAATATAAACCCTCGGCCATTGTAAAATTGTTCACAACCATATCAATAAAAACCGGCCCCGTGCCACCTTCGAGTCCTTAGTCGTGTCGTCGAGTTCTTCGAGAGGAATCATCGATCCGTCGACCTCCGTAAGTCCCGGCAACCTTGTTATCATGTCTAGTATCATGCGGTGGATTTAGATATGATGCAAGTAGTCATGCTTGTTTTCAATGGTCGTGCAACGGATCCTTGTTAGCGATCAAGAAGTCTTTGCTTATGCTCTGCTTATGGGTAGATACCGTGCGGCAGGCGTTTATTCATATGTCTAGCATAAGCGAGATAGTTATCGGCTCTGTTAGATTTGGCAAATCTAATAGATTCATTAAGTTATCATGTGTTGCATTGTTTATTTAATTTTGTAACACTCTTTTGCCCAATCTAGATTGATTTTTGTTCGGCCCCTGCTTTAATCGCAAGATCATGATGGCCGAGTTAACTTTCAATCTAGATTGTTACATGTTGCGGGTTCATGCATGTCAACCATAATTAGGCTTTAGTAAAACTGGGTATCGTGCGGCAGATGCAGGTTTTAGTTTAGTTTAATCGTGCTTGTTTGTATGTTCCTTCCTCATGGACCCCAACTTGGCTAGCTTGCCGATCTTGGTTAAGCCTACGCGAGTAATAAGTTTTTATAGATCTGTTTGGATACATGCATGCTTTTAGCTTCTTATAATTAGATTGTATCATGCAGTGGATTAATCTAATTATAAGGAGTGGTGTAGACTTAGTTTATGCTTGACAGGTTTTACGAAAACTAGACGTGCGGCAAACTAGTTGGAGTAGCCTATGCATGTGTTGTTTGAATAGATTTATATTTTCAAGTTGCCTGTTTACAATTCGCTATGTTTTGACGATGTCTGTTGTTTGTTTAAGCATGCTTTTCCTCATACGTGTATTCGGCAGTTGATATACTTACATGCTTTCTTTTCATATTAGCCGAATAACTCTATAAACATGCTTTCACAGACAGCTTCTATAGCTGTGTGCCGTTGTGATTGGTTTTCAAAGCCGTACATATGGAACTGTCTGGTATCACCCGGCATGTTGCAGTAGTATTCTTACAGTTTTATCCCTTGTTGGTTTTCAGGTCAAACCGACTGGCACGTCTCCGGATTCCAAACCGTCCGGGCACCCGATTGAAGCCAAGCTTTTCGGCTTGCCGTGTGTTAGGCGCGGTGTGTCACTTTTTGCGCCAACAAAGGTGGATAGGGAAAACACATCAGACACTTGTCAATTGCTTGGAAGATCACTTGTCTCATGGCCATCAAAGAAGCAAAATAGTGTTCCACTTTCTACCGCCGAAGCCGAAAACATATCCGCGGGTAGTGTGGATACATGGGTGTATGCCGGATCTTGAGATGATGAGTGATTGTCAACTGGGATGCTGTGCATGTTCTTTGGCTTGTGTTGTGCAGGTGTCGAGCTCGGATACGGTGATCAAAGGCAAGGTGAAGGTCAAGTAGAGACGTGCTGTGCCGATGGACCCAGAGCGGTGAAGGGCAGACATGAGGCTTGGACTGATGGACTGGTGGCCTGAGGATCGGCCGTGGTGGCTGACAGCCTGGGACAACGACAAGTGAAGACTTGCGGGTGGACGGGGTGCACGGGCGGTGCATCCCTCTACAGCGTCGGTTTGGTGGTTGAGCCACAGAAAAACCACCGAGTGGACGGTTTCCAGGTTTGGGCCTCAACACCTGGGTGCGGCCGGTTTCCGAGTTTGGGCCACAAAACTCGGGCTGAGGACGGTTTCCAGGTTTGGGCCTCAAAACCTGGGTGCTGGCGGGTTTCTAAGTTTGGGCCACAAAACTCAGGCGACGGACGACAGGTTTCCTGGTTTTGGCCTCAAAACCGGGGGATGGCCCAGGTTTCCCGGTTTTGGCCTCAAAACCGGGGGGAGGTCCATGAAAAGGACGAGCGGCGCTTGGCGGCACGTGGTGGCATCCGGTGAGGTCGCTTCGAGGCGAAGCTACCCATTATGCGGGTGTGGCCGTCGGATCAACATCAACTCGAGTTGGTCAGGAATACCCTTAGGGTTAGCCTGCTCGCTCATTAGCTGTAGGGGTAGAAGGGGAATAATTGTATTAGGCAGCCATTGCTATTTTCATTCTTGGGTTCCTGCTCTCCCAATCCCAATTCTAGGTTTTTGGACTTCTCGTTTGGCCCTAGAGTTCACCAAGGAACCTCTCTAGGTATCTTTGCTACTTGTTAGCATCAGTATTTGGAGATTTCCCGACGTAGTCGTCCATCTACGTTCGGGAGTCGATTTTTGGAGTTGAACTTGAGCCGGAGCTTTTGGGTTTTGACTCGCTCTCGTTTGGTGGTGCCTCGCTGTGATCCTAGGGATCATCCACCCACTTCCAAGGGTCGTGGGCATCACGTTTGGGTCCGAAGCTTTTGGGGGTCGATTTGTTGGGGCAAAGGCCTAAGTTTCATAAGAAATTTTTAGGCTCCCATTCACCCCCCCCTCTGGTCGCTTTCTGGTAGCGTTCTCGGTCCTTCAGGTAGTTGTTGTGCACAATTGCTATGGATGAAGGCAACATTGCAAGACTATGGAGTCAAGTTTGGACACTTCCCATTGCTATGTGATAATGAGAGCGCCATCAAAATAGCCACCAACCCGGTTCAACATTCAAGGACAAAGCACATTGATATAAGGCATCACTTCATTAGAGATCATCAAGCAAAGAAAGACATATCTATTGAGAGTGTGGGCACCGATGATCAACTTGCCGATATCTTCACCAAGCCACTAGATGAGAGAAGGTTTTGCAAGCTAAGGAATGAATTGAATATCCTAGACTTCTCCAACATGAGTTGAATGCACCCCCACTTATGACATGCCTCTCCTCCAAGAAAGCAACAACAACAACAACAACAACCAAGCCTCTTAGTCCCAAACAAGTTGGGGTAGGCTAGAGTTGAAACCCAACAAGAGACCCTAGTCACGGTTCAGGCACGTAAAATTGTTTGGCATGTGCATTCATTCTTATTAGGTTGTGCTCTAGTTCATATAGACATCACATTGCTTATTTAAGATCATTCATGGTAAATCAAATAAATTTGAAGTATATATGGTACCACTATTGCTTCTATGATTGATTTGTTCTAGTGGTAGCATATAACTTGTTTGTGAGCCTGTAACTCTAGTGTTTGATCTAGTAAGTGAGCAATAGGTGTTTAACCAACGTGAGTAAGATAACCATTGCAAGATGTGTGAAGAAGCTTACTCTAGAGCAAACCGTGTTAAATATCTTATGCTCATGAGCTAGATTAAGACACAACTTGACTTAGTTTGATCCCCTCATGCAAATCTCATGAACAATGTTGTTTCCTTTCATTAAAACTTGCCCCTCCTTTATGATATTTGTTGACAAAGGGGGAGAAAATGATGCAACAAAGATATGCTAATGAAAGGGGGAGATAACAAAGAGTGTAAGTTTCAAGTGGTGTGGAGCATGGAAACAACTAAAATTTAAGCTTACAAATAAGGGGAGCAAGCTCATAAACATGTATGTTGGATTTGAAATGTGCATGTTCATATGATGGATTGCATTGCATAAGCTTTTTAATTTGATATCCATGCTTATATGGTGAATGCTAGTGATAGGACATGATTGATGAATTGATTCACTAGCATGTATAAGGAGGTAACTAGACATATGTGTTTGTCAAGTGGTTCAAGAGCCCTTTTATAGTGTTGATCTCACGGGGTTCTTGAGTTTTGATGTATGTCTAGTGACAAATGGTGCTAAGGATGGTATAATATGTGCACTCCGATTGGTATCACGCTTCAAAGGTCCATTCTTATGCCTTAGCATCATCATTGATAATATTGCTCACCCATAATTCATATCCATACATATGTGCAAAATAATTCATATCCATACATATGTGCAAAATTTAGAACCAAACTCTATAGCACATATGTAGGGGGAGCTAATACTATCAATATGGTTACCCAAATTTAAATCACATATCTTTGTATTGGTTGTCATCAATTACCAAAAAGGGGGAGATTGAAAGCCCTAGTTTGATTTTGGCTAATTGATGAAACCTATTTGGTCTAATCCTATTGCTAAGCATGTGTGTAGCTTATAAGAAAGGATTGTGAACCAAGCCAAGTGGTGGAGCTAGCAAGGTGGCAACCATGGAGGATGGTGATGGCCACAAGCACTCAAGAGATCAAGTGATCTACCATTGGTGAAATAAAGAAGAGAAGAGATGGAGCAAAGAGGCCCGAAGGCAAAGGTATAACCTATAGGGCTCTTTGTTCTGGTGATCAAGACACTTAGCGAGTGTGATCACATTTAGGATAGATAGCCGTACTATTAAGAGGAGATAATTCACGGCTTATGCGGTGTTCAAAGTGCCACTAGGTGTTCTCTAACATATCGATGCTATAGACCTAGTGAGTGACTAACAAAACCCCTTGGAAAATGCTTTGCAAAATGCTAACACACTTGCATATAATGATGTACTCTTGGCGGTGTTGGCTCTTTTGGGACAAGGGGGTGTTCCGGAGTTGTGGAGAAGTGGGAGAAACTAGTGTATAGTCCTTCTCCCTCCCGCCGAGCTTGCGAGGCAGGATTCAGCGTTTTTCGGAAGAGAAGTAGTGTGTTCAGAAGCATCGGATGCAGGTTCGAGGGGCATCGGACACTGGGCCGAGCGTCCGATGGTTAACCCTAGTTTCTGACAAATGTTGAAGGAGCATCGGACGCTGGCAACGGACGCTGAGGAAACACCATTGCAGAGTCCGATGCAGGTGATGTGGCGCGAGATTGTCTTCCAGGAAGCATCGAACGCTAGCCTGCGTCCGATGTCAATCCATCGGACGTGTCCAATGTCAATCCATCGGACGTGTCCAATGTGATTTGACCCTTTTTGGAACCTCTATGCATGGTCATCGGACGCAGGGGTTGAGCGTCCGATGTGATGGTTGTTGGTATAAATTAACGCACACTCTACTTTATCCGCAAGCGCACAGATAAAATCTACCAATGTAGCACTTCACCGGAGTAACCCAGTTTTAATATCGAACCCAAAGGAACGGATAGTGATGGATCTCAAGTGTATAACCCCTGAGTAACTAACAAGGACGGAGAAGCTGAAAGTATGGAGGGGATCACTAAGGTTATCTATATCCAACTTAAGAGTGATATGTTTATATTATTCTTATTGGGGAAGTTGCCATAAAAGGTCACAAACAGAGTATGATTCTTTTATGCAAATGTATAATCCTACCGAGCCTACACACGGGTAAGTGGACTATAGAAGAATCAACAAGGCTATAAGAGTCACCCTTGCGAACTACCACTACTACCGGCGTTATAGGAGGTAAATATGAGCTATCAAGTCTAAGCACCACGCTTACACTATCCAACTACTCCAACTCTAGAGCGACTAGAATTAAAGTACTCAAAAGAGAGTCATAAACCATAAGAACAATAAGAACAATAGCTCAATCTTAAATATAGATGTCGATTACCGAAACAATCGTTGAAGCAAGTCGATGAAGAACTTGAATCCACAGGTACAAGATGAAGAAGTTGATCCGACAGGCCGGAGCTTCCTATTGATCTCTTCCTCTCTCTCTCTCTCTTCTAGTTCTAGAATAAGACTAGGTTCTAATCCTACTAGAGGGGTATCTAGTCTTCTACTTGAAAGCTGACTCCTGAAGTCTCTTCTAGGGTTTCTAATCGAAGCGTAGTCTTCTGAAGAGGGACCTTCTGTCTGACCTGGGGCCTGGGGGTCTATTTATATAGCCCTGAGGGATCAACCGCGCCCATTGGATCAAACCGACTTCACGTAGGGCTGAGATTGATCCTCAAAGGCGGTGGAAATAGCTTCCAGAAGACGGAAGCCAGAGGCGCCAGGGGGAGACCGATCGGTGGTCCCAGGGGACCGGTCGGTCCCACCTGGAAGTGGATCGGGGTGCCCTTCCTCGAGGTGTCTCTACGTGATCTCTGGAGTCTTCTGGAAGGTTCCTGACTTGGCGAAAGCGTTATCTCCCGTCGGTTTCCTTCTAAGGGAAGGAATCGAAGGTTATTTCCTGGTTTAGTCCCTCCGGATTCACAATTCACCAAAACTCATGGAATTTATTAGTTTTAAACCCTATACTAAGGTGGAGTTTATATATTCATCCATTTTCATGCTTAATTGACCTTTAATAATAAGAGTTAATTAGTGTCAACAAGCTCCCCCACACTTAGACTTTTACTCGTCCTCGATAAACGGTTAGATCATAAAAACTCAAACATTAAATATTTCCTTGTTTACCATAAAACCTTGAGAAGTTTGGAGAATAGAATAGTTGAAACAGATCACCCTTTCCTTTTTAGTATAGGACATTGGAGTTTTTTCTTTTTTTTTTGAAATTTCTGAAACAAGTCATAGCTTTCCTTCTCCTTTTGTAGCATTTCAATACCTTACCAAAGCATTTGACTTATGAAGAGCAGTTTTATGTTACTAGGCCAATGGAGAAGAATACTATGCTCTTAGATCAAGACATTAATCTTTTTAAACTTTGTCACTCTTACTGGCATATTGCAATTAGAGGGACCATGGGCTATCTTCTTTTTATCATACTTTTATCATAATGCTTTTTCTTTTTCTATTATATATTTTTTTTTCTCTGAGGTATGTCAGACACTTGTCCTTTTTTTCTTTCCTCATATTTCATACTTTTGCATAGCCCATGCCTCTAATACAATACTACTTCGGAAGAGTGAATCTTTCTTTATTTTCAAGGGTCTCGATCTTTAGAGCATAATAAATTTCTCAACAAAGAACTTAGTATTAAAGTAAACAATAATTGATTGATTATAAATGACTTTGGCAGGCAACTTATTTACTACAAAGGAGAAGTGTTGCTAATCTCTTTTTAACTTTGCAAGTAAAATTCTCCAATGCTCATACCATAAGAATTGAGTTCTCATTATTCTTCTATCATATTCCATAACAACTCTAGATAATATAGGTTTCTTAAAAATAGGTCTTTTCAGAAAGAGTGTTGTGAGATTCTATACCATGAGCATGTCAAAAATATTCTTTTCCTTTTTAAAGTGCATGAACTGCGAGAATATGGTTTTAATTTGAACAGAAGCTTGAATATCAGCAATTAGAATGTAGTAGTTGCGTACTGATCCATGGACGAAGGAGGAGGCAAGAGGGGTCAACCCCTGACCGACCGGTGGGGTCCACCAACCGGTCGGTTGGGCTTAGGGCCCAACCGTGGCCTGCTTCGTGGTGCGTGATCTTGGTAATGATATCTTCTGTTCTATGCAGCTTTCGCGATTGATTTTCGGTAATTCTGTTGTCGTCTTCTCCCCCACACTTATTTTCTGTTTTCTGCTAATCACAACATGTGGAGACAAGACATATATCCAAAATAACAAGATAAAAGATAACTCTAACAAAAACTTTATTTATATTCAAGGCACTTTTATTACACACTGAATTAACTAAACAAAACTCATAACAAAACTAGACTTAAACACAAGACTCTGCAAACACGAGTGCCTTATTAAACTACTGATAAACTATCTCTCACTTCTCTCCCTCGAGCAGATTTGTTATTGTAGAGGCTACACTGACGACCTTGTCCTTTAAGCTAATGTGTTTAGTTACATATTCATGCATCGTAACAGCCATCTTTTTCATAGTCTTGGCTAGAGAAGCATATCTCTGGTTGAGTTCTAAATTATCTCTCTCAAGCTCTTCAATTCTGTCTCCGAGGCGATCTAACTGGGTGGTCCTCTTGCGTTTGGCTGCGGTATTAGGAGTGGTGGGTGCCCTGGTTACTGGTGGAGTGACCTTGATCTGCTCAGGGTGACCACGAACTCCCTCAAAGCGCGGGCGCGGATTTGTAGATGTGTATTTTACGACAGTGGGTTCCCCATGCTTGTTCGTCTTCAGCCCAACGAGTGTCTCATTGGGCCTAGGAGGAAGGAGCGGGATCTCTTTGGAGACGGAGAATGTCGGAAGTCCTCTTGCCGGCACCGCTTGAGCGTAGAAAGCTTGTTGACGATGCGACGAGGTCTCTTCTAGTGGGATCACATCGACAGGTGTTGGCGAGTCAACAGGAGCGATCTCCTTTGATGGCGTTACGGCAAGCTCCTTAGATGCGGTGACGACAAGAGCCATCGAGTCGTCGGCGGGCTCGTTGAGGTCGATCCTTGGATAGGAGGCCATTAGCGCTGGTGGGAGGAGAGCTCTGTTGCTGCTGGTTTTTTGGAAGAGGTTGTAATGAATCTAGAGGCAGGTATGGGGCTGGTTTTATAGCTGAGGAGGCTTGAATGATAGGTATGATAGGTTTGCTATGGGAGTTATCGATTCTATGGATCGGGTTACCAGAATGGGTACGAGAAAGAGTCGGGACACGTAACGAAAGAAGGCAGAGGGCGAGGGGCCTCCAGGGCAGACCGGTCGGTCTCCCTAGGAGACCGGTCGGTCCCTCCCTGTGGGATCTCGCGGGTCCGTTGCTCGTGGTGTCTTTAAACTTGATCCTAATCCCAGAAAATAAATCCCCGATGCGCAAACTTATCGGAAAAAATGACGATGGTGTAAATCGATGGGATCATGAAGAATTGGATGACATCCAACTCTTCAGGACTCTTCTCAGGTTCTAGAAAAATCCTAAGACATTGTCCATTTACCTTGAATAGCGTACCTTCATCATTTTGAAGTGTAATGGCTCCATGTGATGAAGTGGCTACCACCGTGAAAGGTCCTTCCCATTTGCTTCGTAGTTTTCCATGCCCGAACAATTTTACCCTGGAATTAAAAAGTAATACCTTGTCTCCAGGAGTGAAACTCTTCTTCTTGATTCTCTTATCATGCCACCTCTTTGTTCTCTCTTTGTAGATCTTCGCGTTATGATATGCTTTTTCGCGCCATTCATCTAGTTCAGAGAGTTGCATTTTCTTCTTTACTCCTGCGGCTTCTAAGTCCATGTTCCATCTTTTGATTGCCTAGTGAGCTTTGAATTCTAGTTCTACTGATAAGTGACAAGTCTTCCCATAGACGAGTTGATATGGAGACATCCCAGTGGTGTTTTATAGGCAGTACGATAAGCCCACAGTTCTTCGGGTAGTCTATCTTTCCATTGTGTTCCCATCTCGTCGACCGTTTTCTGCAGAATATTCTTGATTTGCTTGTTTGATGTTTCTGCTTGGCCACTTGTCTGGGGTGATAGGGAGTGGCAACATTGTGATGGATCCCATGATTTATCAGATATTTATGAAAGCCTTTGTCAATGAAGTGGGTCCCTCCGTCACTAATTACCATCCTTGGCACTCCAAATCTTGGAAATATTATTTCCTCGAACATCCTCTGAGAGTTTCTTGCATTAGCAGACTTGCATGGCACTGCTTCAACCCATTTTGAGACGTAGTCGACAGCAACTAGGATATACTCATGATTCCTTGATTTAGGGAATGGTCCCATGTAATCAATTCCCCAGACATCGAAGAGCTCAATCTGAAGGTTGTTAGTGAGTGGCATGACATCTCTAGTGTTGATGCTGCCGTGTCTCTGACATGATCCACATCTTCGGACGAAGTCTTTTGTGTCTTGGTACATAGTTGGCCAGAAAAATCCACTTTGCCAGATCTTTGCATGCGTTCGGAATGCCCCATAATGTCCTCCATATGGTGAAGAGTGACAGCGTTCAATGATCTTGATTCCTTCTTCACCTGGCACACATCTTCTGAGTAATCCATCAGAGCAAACTCTGAATAGATATGGATCATCCCATATGTGGATCCTGCTCTCATAAACCAGCTTCCTTTTATTTGCTCTTGGTGGTACATACCCTGCAACTATAAAATTGACAATATCTGCATACCAGGGGTCAGATCTAGAGATTTGAAAAAGCATGTCGTCCCTGAGTGAGTCATTTATAGGCAATTCTTGAGGATTTTCAAAATACATTCTAGACAAGTGATCAGCTACAGAGTTTTCGACTCCTTTCTTATCTTTTATTTCTAAATCAAATTCTTGGAGTAACAAAACCCATCTTATTAAGCGTGGCTTAGCATCTTTCTTAGTGAGCAGGTACTTTAATGCAGCATGATCAGTAAAAACAATCACCTTTGCTCCCACTAAATAAGATCTAAATTTGTCTATAGCAAAAACAACAGCCAGAAGTTCTTTTTCAGTAGTAGCATAATTAAGTTGAGGTCCTGTTAAAGTTTTGCTGGCATAAGCGATTGCATGATGCTTTTTATCCTTATATTGTCCTAGCACAGCTCCTACAACAAAATCACTTGCATCACACATGATCTCAAAGGGTAGAGACCAAACAGGCGGTTGAATGATAGGTGCAGAAGTGAGCGCTTTCTTAAGAGTGTTAAAAGATTCTAAACATGCATCATCAAATTCAAAAGGAACATCCTTGGCCAAAAGGTTTGTAAGAGGTCTAGCAATGTAAGAAAAATCTTTTATAAACCTACGGTAAAAACCAACATGGCCAAGGAAACTTCGAATTCCTTTGACATTAATCGGTGGAGGCAAACGTTCAATTACTTCAATTTTAGCTTTGTCTACCTCAATTCCACGTTCTGATACTAAATGACCTAGCACTATGCCTTCCTTAACCATAAAATGACATTTTTCCCAATTAAGGACTAAGTGCTTTTCTTCACATCTTTGCAAAACCTTGTCTAAATTTTCAAGACAATCATCAAAAGTTTTTCCATAAACAGAAAAGTCATCCATGAAAACTTCCATGATTTCTTCAATCATATCAGAAAATATAGACATCATACATCTTTGAAAAGAAGCAGGTGCATTACATAATCCAAAAGACATTCGGCGATAAGCATAAGTTCCGTATGGACATGTGAAAGTGGTTTTGCTTTGATCATCTAGATGGATTGGGATTTGGTGATATCCAGAATATCCATCAAGAAAACAAAAGAAAGAGTGATTGGCTAACCGTTCTAACATTTCGTCTATGAAAGGTAGCGGAAAGTGATCTTTCTTAGTTGCCTTGTTTAATTTTCTGTAATCAATACACATTCTCCAGCCAGTAACAGTTCTTTGTGGAATTAATTCATTCTTCTCATTCTTTACCACAGTCATGCCTCCCTTTTTAGGCACAACTTGGACAGGGCTTACCCACTCACTGTGTGGCACAAGATAAATGATCCCGGCGTGCAAGAGTTTCAAAACCCCTTTCTTTACTACTTCTCTCATCGCATTGTTAAGCCTGCGTTGTGGCTCTCTAGATGGTGATATGTTAGGATCAGTAGGAATGCGATGGGTGCAGAAAGCGGGGTTGATTCCTTTTAAATCATGGAGTGAATAGCCAAAGGCTGATTTATGCTTCTCTAAGACAGTGATCAACCTAGAAGTTTGTTCCTGAGTAAGATTATTATTTATGATTACAGGAGATTCAGGATCATTATTTAAGAAAGCATAACGAAGCCCAGAAGGTAAGAGTTTTAACTCTATGGGAGGTTTAGGAGGTTCTTCTAAGGAATCTAAAGGATCTGGATCAGGTGTGTTATCTTCTTCCTCAGTGAAGAACTGAGCATCTTCTTCATATTCAGATTCATTTATTATTTCAAAATATGCTTCCTTAATTTCTTCCATAGGATCTCGCTCGGGACATGATTCTTTCTCAGCATTTAGAGAGTGAGTGATAGACATGATTCCTTTAAGATTTTTCCCAAGATGGAAATTTAAGATCCCTAATTGTCCTTCATGAATGAGTTGCTTAAGTGGTTGGCCTATCAGTAGATTGAACTCTTTAATATCAAAGATATAAAAACTTAAGTGTAGTGGAGTGTTATCTATTGTGACAGGCAGGACATACATGATTCCTGAGCTAGGAATAACATGTCCTAAAGGGGTTTTTAAAAGATTAGCTGTTGGGGTAAGTGGTATTTGTTTTAATAAATTTTGAGCAAAGGTTTCAGCCATAATGTTGATTCCCACAACAGGATTATAGAGAGCTTCGAAGGGTTGTTGATGGATTTGACATTGAATGTGTGTAGAAGGTGAATTTAAGTGGATTGTATGAGTTGAAAGTTTTGATTCTTCTAACCATTCATGACTTATTATAGAGATTAGTTTCTTCGTAGTCTCTTTTAGGAAAACCTTATCAGTAAGTTCTTCTAAAGATGATTTTTGATTTTGTGGTTTCCTAATTGTGTGATATTTTGAGGTATTACCAAATTCGGTAAAGTACTCATCCTCGAAGTCAAAGGTATCTCCTAAGATTGAGGTTTACCTCTCACTAGGAATTAAAGCTGAGGTTTGTTCATTATTAAGAATAGGTATAGGATCAGCTTCTAGATTTACTTCTAGTGGTTCTTGTGGTTTAGCTTCAGGAGTAGGAGTGATTTGAGATAAGTTTTGTAACATTTCCCTTGCCTTAGAGGCTGGGGTATGTAGGAATGATCCGTTTGAAGCTAAGTTAAGGTAGTTAGAAGTTTTTCTATTCAGACCATTATAAAAGTGTTGAAGCAAGACAGGGTCTGGAATAGATAAGGCTGGACCAGAGCGGACAAGATTATCGAATCTTTCCCAGGCTGCAATTAGAGACTCATTATCCTCTTGGATGAAGGACAAAATCTCTAAGCGAAGACAAATAATTTTAGAGACAGGGAAGTATTCTAAGCAAAAGCTAGAACAGAGTTCTTTCCAATCCCTATTTTTACTTGGTGCAGTTTGAAGGTACCATGTTTTGGCTTTTCCCTCTAAGGAAAATGGAAAAAGTTTCCATCTAAGGGTTTCGTCAGACATGGCTGTGATATGTAGGCACGCACAGGTTTGTTCAAACTCATTTAAATGAATGTGTGGGTTTTCGTCTTCTAAGCCAGAAAAAATTTGATTCTTAACCATTTCTATCAAACATGGTCGTAGCTCATAGTTGTCTAAAAGGATGGGCTTAGCATATTTGGGCAACTCTAAGTCTACGACAGTGCGATAGGTATACTGGTTCAGTGGAATGGAATCTGTGGAGCTAGTGGTTGGCTCTGAGAAATCCATTGTGAAAAGAATAAAAAGGATAAAAGATAAAAGCACAGGCAAGGTATAAAAGATAAAGGTAAAGTATAATACAAGGTTATACTCAAAACGTAAAATGATCTACCGTTCCCCGGCAACGGCGCCAGAAATGCTTGTTGGTATAAATTAACGCACACTCTACTTTATCCGCAAGCGCACAGATAAAGTCTACTGATGTAGCACTTCACCAGAGTAACCCAGTTTTAATATCGAACCCAAAGGAACGGATAGTGATGGGTCTCAAGTGTATAACCCCTGAGTAACTAACAAGGACGGAGAAGCTAAAAGTATAGAGGGGATCACTAAGGTTATCTATATCCAACTTAAGAGTGATATGTTTATATTATTCTTATTGGGGAAGTTGCCATAAAAGGTCACAAACAGAGTATGATTCTTTTATGCAAATGTATAATCCTACCGAGCCTACACACGGGTAAGTGGACTATAGAAGAATCAACAAGGCTATAAGAGTCACCCTTGCGAACTACCACTACTACCGGCGTTATAGGAGGTAAATATGAGCTATCAAGTCTAAGCACCACGCTTACACTATCCAACTACTCCAACTCTAGAGCGACTAGAATTAAAGTACTCAAAAGAGAGTCATAAACCTTAAGAACAATAAGAACAATAGCTCAATCTTAAATATAGATGTCGATTACCGAAACAATCGTTGAAGCAAGTCGATGAAGAACTTGAATCCACAGGTACAAGATGAAGAAGTTGATCCGACAGGCCGGAGCTTCCTCTTGATCTCTTCCTCTCTCTCTCTTCTAGTTCTAGAATAAGACTAGGTTCTAATCATACTAGAGGGGTATCTAGTCTTCTACTTGAAAGCTGACTCCTGAAGTCTCTTCTAGGGTTTCTAATCGAAGCATAGTCTTCTGAAGAGGGACCTTCTGTCTGACCTGGGGCCTGGGGGTCTATTTATATAGCCCTGAGGGATCAACCGCGACTGTTGGATCAAACCGACTTCACGTAGGGCTGAGATTGATCCTCAATGGCGGTGGAAGTAGCTTGCAGAAGATGGAAGCCAGAGGCGCCAGGGGGAGACCGACCGGTGGGCCCAGGGGACCGGTCGGTCCCACCTGGAAGTGGATCGGGGTGCCCTTCCTCGGGGTGTCTCTACGTGATCTCTGGAGTCTTCTGGAAGGTTCCTGACTTGGCGAAAGCGTTATCTCCCGTCGGTTTCCTTCTAAGGGAAGGAATCGAAGGCTGTTTCCTGATTTAGTCCCTGCGGATTCACAATTCACCAAAACTCATGGAATTTATTAGTTTTAAAACCTATACTAAGGTGGAGTTTATATATTCATCCATTTTCATGCTTAATTGACCTTTAATAATAAGAGTTAATTAGTGTCAACAATGGTGCCTGCGCGTCCGATGTGGCGCAGAAAAGAGCTAAATCGAGCAGTGGCATCGGAGCGTCCGATGCCTGGCATCGGTGCGTCCGATGTCACTTTAACCATGGTGCGAAGGATTATGACCGTTGGGATCAGGCGGCCTGGATTCGTATCAGAAGGACACATGCCTCCATCTGGAGCATCGGATGCTGGGGCAGCGTCCGATGGTCGAGCAACGGAGCGTCCGATGGTCGCGATTTCAGCCCAACGGCTAGGCCGACTTGAGTGGCCTATTTAAGGGGCTTGGCTGGCTCACTTGGATTCTCTCTTGCACATTCTAATTCCTAAGCATACTAGTGAACTTTGGCAAGCCTCCCAACTCATCTCCCAATTTGATTTGATCAAACCAAGTGAGATTGAGTGATCTAGTGCGTGATTTGAAAGAGTTCAATCTAGTGGCACTAGTCCTTCGCATCGGCATTGAGTCTTCTTGTTACTCTTGGCATTTGCCGATGCCTAGACGGCTTGGAGGAGTTGAGGTGTTGTTGGCAAGATTGGTGATTGTTCTTGGCCACCACCGTTTGAGATTGTGAGAGGTTTTGGAGCCTCACCTCACCGGAGCGGCAAGAGGCATCCTCAGTGATTGCTCATGTCATTGAGCTACCGCGCTAGTGGTAGATTCTTGTGGTGCTCTTTGTGAGCTTGGCTTTGTACCAATTAGCCACCGGGTCACCTAGTGTTGGTTGACACAACGGGGAGTAGCGTGCCGGCAAGCACGTGAACCTCAGGATAAATCTTGGTGTCCCGCGTGCTTAATGTGATTGCTTTCATATCTTGGTGATTGGTCTTCATATTCACATCTTTGGTGATTGGCTTCACAAGTGGATTTCACCGGTGATTGGCTCTCTACTTGGCGATCCCGAAGGCTCCGTGAAATCACCCTTATGAAGCTCTTTTACTTGTGTATTTTCTTTGTACTATTTCATTTGTGATATTACATTCATATATTGTTGTTAATATATCTCTTGTGTAGCTAGTTGTGCTTAGTTCACTTAGTTTACCTTTCACACACACTTGTCTTATATACTTTCTTTGTATATCATACTTGTGCTAGAGCTAGATTGTTTTATTCCGCATTAGATACTAGCTCTAGTTGATTGTGTGACATAGTCTTATTAGGTAGAATTGTTGGATAGGTGGCTTGCAACACTCTATTAGGCTAGCGCAAAAAGCTTCGTCATTTGTTATACTAATAGTGTTTGCCTAAGTAATTTTGTAGATTTTTAATTAGGCTATTCACACCCCTCTAGCCAATTTGGACCTTTCAGGAGGGGAAAGCTAGGGCCAGCAAAGGAGAGACTGTTCCAGAGCCGGGGCCTGATGAGGTTGTTGTTTTTGAAGAGTTCTTTACAGCTGGCCTTCCCTTCCCGGTGGCTTCTTTTGTGACTTCAGTCTTGCAAAGGTTCAATCTGAAGTTCCATTTAGCTAACGCCATCTTGCTTTACCAAGCTTTCTACTTTTGTCTGGGCCTGTCGCTCTCAGGGGGTTGTTCCGCATGTCGAGGGTTTCGCGCGGACTCAACGTGTTCATATGCAGCCTCGGAAGATTGCTGATGGTGAGGGTAACACCAGCTTCAGTCAATTTGTGGTGTATACCTTTTGCCATTGCACTGGTTCGGAGCTTCCAGTGCAGGCTCAGAAGAATAAGTGGTTGAGTGGGTGGCAAGAGCATTGGTTTTATTACAAGCTTAGCTGGGTTGCCGAGCTTTGTGCCCAGCTTCCACCTCTTGGAGATGTGACTGCCGAGGCTTTGATGAGTGACGAAGCACATGCTGCAGTTGATTGTCTGAGGGTGGTTGCACGTTCCCAGTGTGCCCGAGACCTGGTGGAGGAGTATTGTTGTGCTAAGGTGTGGCCCCTTAGACGGAAACAGTTATGGTTCGAAGTTGAGGATGATTCTAAATATGAGAAGAGAGGTTTGAAGAAGCCGAAGCTGGATTTGAATAAGATTTGGGAGCTTACGCTTAAAAAGTTTCCCAACCGGAAAAGTGGTGTTGAAGCTATTTTGAAGAGGGTTCAGTAGAATGTGGAAGATCTTGTTGGGAAGCTCACTACATTGGAGATTGAAGGACCGAATTAGCGACCAGAGGGGGGGTGAATGGGAGCCTCAAATTCAACTCGTGAATAGATTGGCCCTTGTCCCAGAAAGTCACCCAAAAGCAAAGACTCAAAACGACCGGAGAGTTCACGACCTACAAGTAGGTGGGTACCCTAGGAGATGTCCTAGTGGTACAGCGGAACCCCCGAAGAAACCCCAAAACCAACAGCCAAAGCCTCGGAGGAAAACTGCAAAGACTGCAGGTTCGCGGACTGTCCGGGGTCAGGATCCCAGACTGTTCGCCCAACGCCGGACTGTCCGACACTGGGAGTCCGGACTGTCCGCCGGCAAAAGACCAGAAATAGAACAGTTCTGCAGGTCTGCTGGACAGGTCCCGGACTGTCCGCGGGTTTGTACCGCGGACTATCCGCCATTCACTTGACAGTGAACAATCAGGAGACTGCGCCTGACTGACCTGACCAACCCCGATCCCCGGACTGTCCGCCGCTGGGGGCGCGGACTGTCCGCGGATGAACAGAGAGTAGAAAAACTGCTCGGGACAAAAGCCAAATTGATCGGAACTTCACCAAATCAAAAGGGACTTCGATCAAACTTCTCCCAGGTGATCCTCTATGTATTGGGGTGCTAATCCTAAGAAATCATCGCACCAAACCAACTCAATCAAGAGAGATTCGTGGATCACAGAAAAGGGGAATGAACTAAGAACGAACACAAAATCAATCCGATCTATGGATTCGTGAGGTTAGGAGAGAATTCCTTCGGTAGAAAGAAGGGGCTCACGACCAAGAACAAATTGATTCAAGTGGAATCGAAAATCATCTCATGGAGAGGAAGAACGAAGCAAATCTCCGGAAGATGAAAAACCAAAACGTGAAGAACACAGAACACGATTCGATTTCAGCCGAAATTCCTCCACACGAGGAGACAACGAGAATACGGTCTCGTTTCCTCAAAAGATCCAAATACACAGAGGTATGATTCCCGTCTCTGCGGATCGCTTGCAGCGAGGTATGATTAGAACCTAAGCAGGGGCTAGAGAGAGAGAGAGAGAGAGTGCTCAGGAACAAATGACTGCAAGGATAGAGGGAGAGGAGGGGTGCCTCTCTTATTTATAGCCTAAAACAATAATCCCCTTTCTACCCCTAGATACAAGTGCGAAGCGGCCAACCCTAGGGGTATCCCGGTCCAACTCTGCTGATGGTTGATCCGACGGCCCCGCGCCCATCTCATCCTTAGCTTCGCCTCGACGCAAGCCTCAGGATGCTGCCACGTGCCGCCCTATCGACCACCGCGCCTACCTCGCAGATAGCTGCGCCGCCGCGCCAGCCTCTCCACGCCGCCACGCATCGACCGTCCTTTTTGCGGACCTCCCCCCCGGTTTTGAGGCCGAAACCGGGAAACCTGGGCTTCCCCCCGGTTTTGCGGCTGAAACCAGGAAACCTGTCCTCAGGCCGAGTTTTGTGGCCCAAACTCAGAAACCCGTGCGCCCAGGTTTTGAGGCCCAAACCTGGAAACCGACCACGCCGAGTTTTGAGGCCCAAACTCGGAAACCGGCCACCCCAAGTTTTGAGGCCCAAACTCGGAAACCGTCGAGGGTAGCTTTTAGAGGCTCTGCTACCGAACCCGTGTCGTAGACGGGATGTGGTTCGCACACCCCGAGTCCCAGCACCGATGCCGGATCATGTCCAGCCTCCACGCCGGGCATAGTGCATTCGCCATCCTTCTCGGCCTCCCGCCAAGTGTCATGACGCCATCACCTTCCTCCCGACTCGGCTGATGCACCGCACATCCCCATGTACTCTTGCTTGTCAATGCCACGTGCCAGCTACCACAGCTGGTCCTCAGGTCTCCCGGTCCGTCGGTCCAAGCTCCACGTCCACCCTTCACCGCGCCCGGTCCGTCGGCACGACACGTCCCTACTTGACCTTCACCTCACCTTCGACCACTGCCCGAGCTCCGCACGTGCACATCAACACAGCCAAGAGACATGTTGCCCGTTGATCGATCACTCATCACTCAGGAAGGGAACCACAAGGGCACATATCAACCTTGTGTTCTCAATCTCCCCCTTGATGAGTGCATCGTCAACTCATAGTAACCGTAACCAAAATAGAAACAAAGCAGAATTGGGTAGAAGGAGAAAAACTCACTCGAGATGTCCAAAAGCCAGATAAAAGGCCGAAGAAGCACAAATCGAGATGAGCGAAGCTTGGTCCCCAAAGACATGGGCAACGGTTTGACACAACCATGCAAGAGATCGGAGCAACAACTCATCAAGGAGCAAAACTCGATCAAGACAGAGCACAGGACTTGGCTCCCAAAGACATGGGCAACGGCTCGACGCAACCAAGTCAGAAACACGCTAGTCCTCAAGAAGAGGCAGAGGGGGCTCAACACCACTAGCTGAAGGCTCTATACCAAAAGAAGACTGCATAAGAAGCAGCTACAGCTAGTCCCTCAAGATAGAGGCACAGAGGCTCAACACAACCAGCAGTAAGCCCGATACCAATCAAGAATCATCAAAAATTCGATGAAAAATAGCTAGTCCCTCAAGACAGAGGCACAGAGGCTCGACACAACCAGCTGAAAAGATCGATATCAAATAAAAGCAAACTCAGAGCAACATAGACAAAAAGACTCCCCCTTACTCAAAGAACTCCCCCTCAACAAGAGAAGCATAAATTGCAAATTGTCACCACAAAGACACTTCTCCCCCTTGGGGGCAATTTGCAATCAAAAGAGAGGGAAAAAGAGCTCAAAAGAGCACAACAGAGCTAGGTCATGTCTATCGGAGTCAAACACATGCATATGAGTTAAAAATGCATGTTAGCAGCTTCAGGTATATACTCGAGAGAGTGAATAAATGCTCTAAAGAGTGTTGATCCGACTACATAGCAACACGCAAAAGTGCTAACAAAGGCTCAAACTAATCACCGAATACAAGATATGAATGCATAAGTCAAGTGAGCAGTTTTAAGCCATTTAGAAAGGGATTTCACCATCAAAATAGCACTGAACATGTATAGACAGGAAGTCAAACAAGTGCTAAACATGTATACAAGGTGAACTACCCCTAGCAAAGTTCAATCATCATGCTATAGATTGAAACATGGACTTGTGTTTTCAGATTTTATCAGAGAAATTGCAGCGGTTATTAACACAAGTTCAAATTCAGCATGTGATTGCGAGAGGTTGAAAGCTTGTCATTGCCTAACTTTCCAACCGTGCTAAGCCTATGCATGTGCAATTAGAAGCTTAAAGCATCGGTTTCGGTCTTGCACTACACGGCTCAAGTTTAACTCAAAGTGCTATGAGAAACAGTCTCGATACCGTGATGTGCTGACAAAGCAATCCCATCTCGATCTTTTCAATTTACTGACACTTGGTTCATTTTAAGCAAGATATGAACAGTCCAAGCAAGTGAAAGACTCAGAACTAGAGACATAGCAACCTAGCATATATGAAATAGCTCAAGTGACCTCAACATATCCTACACATGCTAGTTGCCAATCTCAATGGTGAACAAGTCTCAAATTTTAAGTTCTTTAAGCATGTTCATCATTCTAAAAAATACAGCTTAGCTCACAACATGTATCAGTGATTAGGGAGAGCCTAAGCTACAAGCAACATCATATATCATCGAATCATACACTAATCAGAGCATAAATTCATTCTAAGGAATATAGACATGAAGCTCAAAAATGCAAAATGCATATATGATGAAGTCAGAATCGGAGCCAATAACAAAACTAAAAGACTCAAGACGCAAAAACAAAAAGATCAGAAGGTCAGTCTATGGTACATCAAAATGCTTCCCCCATCTAAAAGGGGAAACATACACCAAGCTCACCTCTCAACCTAGCAAAAGTTGAGAGATCCAAAGGCTTGGTGAAAATATCCGCAACCTGATTATGGGTGTCTACATGCCTAAGATCAATGTCGCCTTTCTCATAGTGATCACGAAGAAAGTGAAAGCGAACATCGATGTGTTTGTTCTTGGAGTGAAGAACAGGGTTCTTTGCTACACTAATGGCAGAAGTGTTATCGCAAAGCAAAGGGACCCGACTGAAATCTAGACCAAAATCACGCAATGTAGCAACCATCCATAAAAGCTGCAAAGCACAAGAAGCAGCGGCAACATACTCGGCTTCTGTAGTAGACTGGGCTACGTTCGACTGTTTGTGAGAAGACCACGAAACCAGTGAAGAGCCAAGAAACTGACAAGTCCCAGAAGTAGACTTACGCTCAAGCCGACAGCCGGCAAAATCCGCATCGGAATAACCACAAAGCGAAAGAGTCGAAGAAGAGGAGTACCAAAGTCCAAACTCAGGAGTGTATCGGAGGTACCTCATGATGCGCTTGACTGCTTGCTTGTGGGAAGTTCGAGGGGACGCCTGAAAACGAGCGCACAGACACACAGAAAACTGTATGTCCGGCCTCGTTGCCGTCAGGTACAGAAGCGAGCCGATCATGCTCCTGTACTCCTTCTGGTCAACAGCCTCTCCGTCCTGGTCCGCATCCATCGCAGCAGTCATCGCCATGGGCGTCGTAAGAGGCTTGGCCTCGCCCATGTCGAACTTCTTCAGGATGTCCTTCATGTACTTTCCTTGATGCACAAACGTCCCGTCTCGAGTTTGCTTAATTTGCAACCCGAGGAAGAAAGTCAACTCGCCCATCATACTCATCTTGAACTCTGTGGCAGAACCTCCCATTAATGTGGCCCACCTGCACACGTCATTGTCATAAGGAGCCCAATGACTGTGCAAATGAAGCACGTTACTGGAAAGATCTGTCGGGTGTCCCCGAGAGAACCCCGAATTATCCACGAACCACGGGATCATCATCATGAAGGTTGGAATAATTACAACATTACAACAGTTGATACAAAATACCATCGGAGTGCGGAAGAAAGATAGATAACTTTACAAAACCATGAATAAGTTACTTTTTACATAAACGTAACTGGTATTGCGGAAGTAGAATGGTATTACAGAACCACACTTAGGCGAGCACCTAAGTTGGAGAAGAATTAACCAGATCACGTCTAGCCCACTGACATGATCGTGATTGACATCACCTATTAGAAACCTGCAACAGGGGATTAACAAACCCTGAGTACTGTCGGTACTCAGCAAGACTTATTCGTCAACAGAAAAGACTTCAGGGTCATGCTGGTTTGGGTAGGCTCAACAGTACTTTTCATTTGCATAAAAGCTTACTAAAGTAATCCTAGATCCAAATTTTACTTATTCATTTAAGTACATGGTAAGAACTGAAAGTGAACACTAGTGAAAAAAAATCATTATCATTCTTTCTTAAACAAGTTCCACTTTATTCTATGATGCAGGTCGAAAGATTGAGTCTCCTTAACCGAGGAGCACGACGATTCGAACCGATTCAACCAGATCTGGTAGTTTTCCACGATCATACGATATATGTAGACCCTAGATCACACATATACCAACCCCAACCTCGGATCCTCCAAACAAGACCGGGTCCGCGCCACCCGAGAGTACTTGTACACCTCCAATCCGGGACTTTAATCCACGAGGGTAGCTAGTACTCCCGCCATCTCTCCACTCCCAGTGCGCGATTAGCCGTTCTCATTTAAGAACCACCAAGGCAGAGCTTACTGTAGCATATGATCGGTACTTCATAGTTTCTCAATCTAGCAGACCAACAACGGTTAACCCTAAACCGACACATCCGGGTCACCATACATCGATCCAAGGGTCGATGCATGTGCCCGTCTGGTCTTAACCATTCTCCTTTCTCATTATCATTCCAAACGATAAGTATCGAAACCATTTATCAAAAGCTTCATAAAGCAAGGCTAAGCATTTCTAGCATTTTCATAAAGCAGGTAGCAAGGTATAATATATCGATAACAAGGTTGATCATGCATCAACAGGTTTAAAGCATTTATTTGATAAACATTTAATGCATTAGGTTATCGAGAGTAAGTGTAATTGTAAATCCAAGGAAAGGGTTAAATGAACCGGGGCTTGCCTTCGTTGCAGGGAAGATAGGATCCAAGAATGATCCACACAAGTTAGTTCCTTTATCTTGAGGTTAAGTCTTCTCGACGAAGCTTGTCCAACAAGGATCTCCTTCCGAGGCTTGTTCGACAAGGGTGATCACCAAAGCTTGATCACACGACTCCAACACTCTCGGATACTACACGTAGATAAATGATATATGCTTAGTATGATGCTATGGGATGCATGCTAAGGTGTAGGACAATTCAATTGCATAATAGAAGTTAAACAAACTTAAGGAAAGTCAAGTACAACTTTCCTTCGCGGTAAAGTTGCAAACCAACAAAACCAACTTGCAACCCACTAACTAGAGTTTCTAGCTACATACAACTTCCACCAAACACCTTTAGAAGGATAACTAAGGATGGCTAAGGTTCATTAAAACATCACTCAAGCCATAGGAGCACAAGATGAGAGGTGTCCCATGGTCTTCAAACAATAATCCAAAGTCACCCAAGTAAAAACTGCTGCCCAAACTTTGGACAGATTACACTTTCTACACTAATCAAGCCATAACCAGAGCTCCGAACATCCAAAGGGGTGATCTTAGACAATTTGGAAAGCTTATCAAATTGTCCACAAACTTGTTAGTATCACCTATGGTTGGTTCTATAGGCAACTAGGTTAACTAACTTGGATAAACATTGCTGTCCATAACTAGGACAGATGTGCTTATCCAACTTCTAACAGCTATAACTAGAGCTCTGGATCACCAAAAAGGATGATCCTTAACAATCTAGAAAGCTTATGAAAAACTCTAAAACTTTCCTATTATCTCCAACAGGTGATTTACAACTTAAAAGGCTCAAACAGCACAAAATCTCAGATCTATCCAAAAGGTAGGACAGATCTGTCCTGCTGACTTATAAAAACTATATCTCCTAATCTAGCAGGCCTAAAATCATGAAATTTTAGGACAAGCTAGAGACAGAAGTTAACTACAACTTTTGCATACAGCTTATTCACAGAAAACATAAACTTAATCATGAAAACAGTCCATTTTAAAGGACTGGTCCAGCAACTAAATTAACATATGCATGAAAACTTAAAGGCATTAACTTGAACTATAACAAGACTAGACATGATTAACTAGATACATGAAACATAACCATTAAACAATAGATAACTGAAGATACAAGATTAGTCATAATTTCTTATAAACACTTAATTACCTAATTATTCAGGTAAAACTCAATTAACCATTTCTTTATAAATTAAACATAGGAAAAGGACTTACATTTAAATTTGTCAAATTGAGCCCAAACTTTTTGAGATGATTCATTATATAAAATAACAGTAGTAAAATAAATATCACAATTTTTGAACAAACATATAAACCTGCAGAATTAAATTAAACTATAAACATTTAAATGGTTAAATAAAGCATAGAAATAGCAAAACAATTTATTTTCTCCAACAGAGCTCAAAATTTTTGTGAAGATACATTTGAACTACAAACAGTGGCAAAAATAGTTTCATGATTTTTGGATATTTAAATAAGCCTACAAAAATCATCAAAGATCATTTATTAATTAAAAGGCCTATTTAAATCACTTTTAAAGATTATCAAAAACTTTAGTTTCATATTTTTCTCTGATAGAACACATCACAAGGATTATAACAAAACTTATCTCATAATTTTTGGAGCACATATGAATTAGTTATGCATTAATCAAACAATCAGCACAACTAACTATTTTCAGAAAATAAAAAGACCTGGGAAACTTTTCTTACCTGCCCTTACCTTACCCCGTTTCACTGACAGACGGGGACCGGTCAACAGAGCCAGGCCAGGCCATAACCATGGCCATGACCGCGGCGGCCATGGCGCTGACCGGCGCGGACCGACCGGGCTCGCCGGTAGCGACCATCCTCGGCGACGGCCAAGGTAACGGAGCACTCAGGGAAGTCTTGCGACTACCCCTAGAGGGTCTGGTGACCAGCAAGGGCACCGAGGCAACCCCAACCGCGGCCATGGCGGCTCGACCGAGTGGAACACGCCGGCACGGCGGCGGTCCGGCGACGAGGGTCTGGTAGGCACCCGAAGAAGTATACTACGAGTACCGGGAGCACACCCTGGTCATGATGCGCCCACCAGAGAGGACGGGAACACCCTAGAGCTAGGTGGTCGACAGCTATGGCGGCGGTGGCGGCCCAACCGGCTCGGCTGCGGCGGTCCGGCGCAGCGGCGGCGGTAGAGACTGAGCAACTAAAGCGAACACAACCAGGGAAACTCAGGGATGCTCAAACAAAGGTTTGATTGGCGCGAAGCTTGCCGGACTGGCATGCCCATGGCAGAGCGGTCCCAGCGGCGTACTGCCGTCGCTGAGGAAGATGACGGCGGTGAGAGAGTTACTAAAAGCTAGAACCTATGCTTGTGGGTTTGAGAGATGCTCGAGGGTGAGGCTAAACTGCTGCTATGGTGGAGTTAGCAGAGACGTAGAGACGGCGCCACGGGAGCTCGGCGGAGGGTGCTCTGCTCTGCTTTCGCGGCGGCGCCGAGCAGAAATGAAAGGAGAGAGAGAGAAGTCTACGGCTCGAGCAAGAAGGATGGAAACTGCTCGACGAAAGGCTTGCCACCTCCTGGTTGAAGTCATCCACGCGGATGGACGCGCGGCGCACGGCGCTTGGCCGGCCGTCGCAGCGGTGGCGCGACGGCGGACAGATGCAGAGCATCTGCTCTGTTCTTTTCCCCCTTCAGTCTACTGTTCATCAGTGAACATTTCGATCTTCTTTCCCCTATTTCTCCCAAAAACACTATACAACAGGAAAAACTCCCAACATGAAAGTTATTCCAAAAATTAGGATCTACAACTTTCATTTAAGGAGTACAACCAAAATCTACTTAGATTTTGAAATCACTTTTTGAATTTGAAATGACCTCAAACTTGGATTCAAAATTACTTTGAATTTATAAAATAACTTCAAATTTTACCGATATAAAAGTTGTTCCTTATGGAAAGATCTACAACTTCACTTTTGGTCCCATATCAAAATTATGCTTAATTTTTGAACTACACAAAAGGGGGTAAAACTAGGGTTTGGAAATTAATTTCTAATTTGAAACCAAATCAAACTTGTTTTCCAAATTACTTCAGATTTTCTTTAAGAACAGGAAAATCCACCTTAATAAAAGTTGTTTATTTTAAACCACTCTACAACTTTTGTTAAAGGACCAAAGTCTAATTCTTTTTAGTTTTTGAAATCTAGTTTAGGGGTCAAATTTATGGTTGGAAGGATTTCAAAATTACTCAACATATGTATGGAAACTTTGAATACAAAAATTGTATCTCTCAACAAGAGTTACAACTTTTCTTTTGAAAACATTTTAAAATTTGACTTACTATTTGACTTATTGAAAAGGGAATAAAACAAAGCATAGAAAATTAAGGTTTTCTACTTATCATTTTATGTGACACTTAACTACACTCTCATGCAACATACAATACTATGTAAAACACACAAGATCATGCAACACTTATATTAAAGCATGTGAACATCACAATTATACTTAAAACATGAAATGCTTTTATGCCATGATGCCAAATGATTATGCATACTACTGAACTTAATTAGGGTTTTAATTACTGCTTAAGACCAGAGGTGTTACAAACTCCCTGCTCATAGTATTTGAAAACTTTGCAACAAGCGCATGAGAAGAGCCACCAAAGATGATATCATCCACGTAAATCTGGACTAACAGGGTGTCATTGCCTTGCTTGAGGAGAAACAAAGTTCTATCGACCCGTCCCATTTTAAAACCCTTGGAGAGTAAAAAGGTTTTCAAACGATCATACCATGCTCTCGGGGCTTGTTTCAAACCATACAAAGCTTTTGACAGTTTATAAACGTGGTTTGGAAACTTGGGATCCTCGAAACCCGGGGGTTGCCTAACATAAACCTCTTCCTCTATATACCCATTTAAGAAGGCACTCTTGACATCCATCTGGTAAAGCTTAAAACCCTTCGAAGCAGCAAAGGCTAGAAGGATTCTAATGGCTTCTAAATGGGCTACAGGGGCAAAGGTTTCCTCATAGTCTATCCCCTCTTTCTGGCAAAAACCCTGGGCTACTAGCCTAGCCTTGTTCCTCACTACCATTCCATCCTCACCCTCTTTGTTTTTGAAAACCTATTTGGTACCTATAGGGTGGCATTCTGGTGGAGGTGGAACTAGGGTCCAAACTTGGTTTCACTCAAAGTTTTCTATCTCCTCATGCATGACATTGACCCAGTTAGAATCAGAAAGTGTGTGTCCAACATCTTTGGGCTCGAAAGAAGCAACAAATGCAGAATGAGCAAAGTGAGAGATTCCATACGCTCACGACCGCATGACTCGCTGGTCGATGCCGCCGATCATCTGCTGCGGGGGGTGAACTTGCTGAACGCTCCGGGGCGCTTGCCTCACCGAAGTCGCCTCCCCCTCGCCAGATGCAGTCGCTCCCTCAGGTGCAGCGGGTGCTCGCTGGAGAGGTGGCTCAAGAGGACCCCAAGAAGAAGATGTCGTGGGATCGGGTCCTCGAGCTGAAGTAGATGTCGCAGGGTCGACGGGGGCAGCCAGTGGAGTTGGCTCGGGATCACCCCAATCGGCATTTTCCTGCTCCTCCTCCACAAAGATGGTCTCTCCCAGCTCCTGTTCTCCTGCAACATCAAAAGCAGAAGAAACACAAGGCATAGTCTCGTCGAATGTGACCTCGCAGGTCTCCACTATCCAGTTAGTTTCAAGGTTAAGAACTCGATAAGCACGCGAATGTGAAGCATAACCAAGAAACACGCCATCAGCAGAACTAGATTCAAATTTGTCCAAATTGCCTTGCTTCAGGATAAAGCACTTACACCCAAACACCCGAAAATGAGACAACTTGGGTACCCGACCAAAACACAACTCATAAGAAGTTTTCTTCATGAAAGCCCGAAGAAAGATGCGATTTGAAACATGGCAAGCGGTGTTGATCGCCTCGGCCCAAAAACGCCCAGAAGTCCTATGCTCATCGAGCATCGTCCTAGCCATCTCAACAAGGGTCCGGTTCTTGCGCTCAACAACACCGTTCTGCTGGGGGACATAAGGAGAAGAGAACTGATGCTCGATTCCATTAGAAGAACAGAAAGAAGCAAACTGAGAGTTATCAAACTCAGTACCATTATCGCTACGAATAGCTCTAATGGTATCAGGAGGAAACTCAGTTTTCAACTTCAAAATGAGATCACGAGCAAAAGGAAAAACTTCATCCTTACCCTCCATAAAGAACACCCAAGAATACCTCGAAAAATCGTCAACGATCACTAGAACGTACCACTTCCCACCCACTGAGCAAACCTGAGCTGGACCAACTGTGTCCATGTGTAACAGCTCGCCAGGTCGCTTTGTCATCACTTGATTAACAGGTGGGTGAGAAGCAGCAACCATCTTCCCGTGACGACAAGGATGGCAAACAAGGTCCTTCTGAAATTTAAGCTTGGGCAATCCTTGGATTAGGCCAAGTGAGCTAAGTCTTGCAAGCAAGTCAAAGCTCAAGTGACCGAGCCTCCTATGCCACTTCCACAAATCAGAAGAAGGACCAGCCATCAAACATCTAGCAGAGCCGAAAGAACTAGAAAAGTCGGCTCTGAAAACACGGCCAAAAGGGACGATCCAACAAACAAGATCTCCCCGAGGGTCTAAAACACGACTCAAACCCTTCTTAAAGCGCACTTCACAATCATCCTCAAGAAGTTGCGAAACAGAAAGCAAATTGTAATGCAAGTTCGAAACCAAAGCAACATCCTTAAGGACAAAGTTCTCATTGAGCCGAATAGCTCCTTGAGAAACAACCTTACCTCTACTGTTATCCCCGAAAGTGATGTACTCCTTGTGCATCACGGGGCTAAGGCTGGAGAACCATTCCTTCTTTCCGGTCATGTGGCGCGAACACCCGGAATCCATGAGCCACATGTTCTCCAACCAAAGTTCCTGCATCAATAGAAGGGCAGGAAGTGAGCATATGGCACAACACTGGGGTTAGTATACTGAGAAGGATACCAGTGCTGTGTCATAGGCCCCGAAAAAGTGTTAGTAGCAACACCAAGCTGTCCTCGTCCCATGGGTGGATAGCGATCACCACCAACCTGAAAGGGTGGTCCGCTATGGAACGGAAAACCTCCAAACTGACCTACTTGTCCCATTTGAGCAAAGCGATCACCACCATACTGAAAAGGTGGTCCGCTATGGGACTGAGCAGCAAAGCCTCTCACACTCAGCTCGAAGTCGTATTGAGGACGACCGGAACCGCGACGGGCAAGACCACCACCCCGTGGTCTAGCTGCCTGGGGCCTAGCTACCTGAGGGGGTGCACCTCCAGGTCTAGTGCCCTGCCTCTGAACTCCCCGACCTTGCACACCATGGAGAGGGTGGTGCCTGGCCTGGTTGTTCAGCTCCAACTCCTTCCTAGCGTCTCTCTTCCTCCGAAAGAAAAACTCAGCTAGGTGACCCTCACGATGACAGTACTCGCACTCGAACCTCACCACTCTCTTGGGTTTTTGGTTCCTATGGTTGCGAGGGTTGTTCACTCTGGCTGGCTGCTTGCCCTTCGGAAGGGGATCACTAGAGACGTCAGGAAGGGTGTCAAGTGTGTTCCTAAGATGGTTAGGTTTGAGAACCCACACTTGCTTGCGAGGTGGAGCCTTGGGAGGTTCATCAAGGATGCCATCCTTGGTGATAGGCTTGGGAGGCTCAGGTGGGGTGATCTTGGTGAGCTTAGGGATAGCGGATGGATTCTCACTCGGGTTCACACCGCTAAACTCACCGATCTTGCCAAAGATACTAGCGCCCTTCCCACCTGAAGCAAAGCCTACTCCCGAGCAATCAGTTCCCCTATTGAACTGACTGATCATCATGCCCAACTGCGGCTCACTGCATGACACCCAACTCAGGATGGACCGAAGGTATGTGTTTTCCTCCTCGGTTTGCATCCTGGCATGCCGACAGTTGGCAATCTCAAGCTCCATCCCCACGCATCGCTCACATGGAGCGGACAAGGTGCTCACTGAGCTGGCCTTCACGGCTTCAGCAAACTTGGCACTAACTTCTGCCAACTCAGTTCGCAAGCTAGGACAAAGCTTGCATGCACCCAGCAAAGAAGGCCTCGCCTTCACTTCCTCCAGCTCCTTCTTCAGGGAGGGACACTCTTTGCAATCACCCACCAAGTCTAGCCTACTCTTCAGCTCATCATACACCTCAATCAAAGAGGCTTACTTGGTTTGCAGGGTGGCAAAGTTTGTCATATGCATCGTGCACTCCTCACACTCCTCCTCATCGACCACCTTCACCTCGGACCTAGCGAACTCAAGCTCCTTAAGCGCTTCTTTCATCTTGGCCTTAAACTCGCCGCGCTCTTGGAAAACCTGCGTAAGCCTCTTCTCCAGAACACCGACTAGATCCGCAAACCTATCTCGCTCATCAGTGAGATGATCGACAACTGAAGAGTTTGATACCTGAGAGGCGCTGTCGTCGTCGTCGTCGTTGTTGGCGTCATTGGCGTCCTTTGCCTGGCACTTGGAGTCCTCTTCATTCAGGGCCATGGTGCACAAGCCCTTGGAGGAGTGGCCAAGGAAGCAGAGTCCGTTGAAGCGTTCTTCTGTCTTGTGCTCAGACCCATCATCGCTGGAGTCGCCGTCGGAGGTCTTCTCGCCGTCGCTGATGGTGGCGAGGAAGGCACGCCGACCGGCGTCGAAAGCCTTCTCCATGTCTTCTCGGCGATAGACGCCCTTCTTCTTCTTCTCGGCCTTGTTCTCTGGCTTGCCCTTGTGCCTAGAGTTGCGGTTCTTGCCGGGGAAGTTCTTGCCGTTCTTGGGGCAGTTCGCCATGAAGTGGTCTAGATCACCACACTTGTAGCAGCCCTCGCGTGCGCCACCACGCCGGCGATTCAGGCGATTGTTCTGAAATCGCGAGAACCGGGTGATGACGAGGGCGAGCTCGTCGTCTCCAAACACCTCCATCTTCTCCTCCGTGACTGTAAGCAAAGATGACAAAGAAAACAGAGGAGGTGAAGCGTCAGTAGAGAAAGTCGATCCACCTGTGCCTGAGACCAAAGCCATGGTATGTGAAGATGGGTTCTTCGGCTTGGCCTGAGTTAGGTGATCGATCTCGGTGGACTTGAGCTTGCTGAACAGCTCGTCCACGGTGAGGGTGTCATAGGATGGAGACTCTATGATGGTCGACACCTTCACCTCCCATACCCTTCGATCTAGGGCGTATAACAACTTGAGAGCCCTCTCATGATCGTCATAGGGTAGGTTAGCCCGATTGGCACGCATCTTGTTCACAATCGTTTGGAAACGAGCGAACATGGCGTCAATCGTCTCTCCCTCCAACTGAACAAAGTTCTCGTACTCGCGCTTGTACGTCTCGAAGAGTCTGGTCTTGACCTGAGCGGTCCCCTCGTGATAGCTCTGAAGCTTCACCCAGATCTCTCGTGCCGTCTCAAGCTCAGAGACGCGCTCGAACTCAGGAAGGGAGATGCTGGCCAAAAGAGCGTTACGAGCCTTGGAATTGGCCTCGTGCTGGTCAATCTGGATCTGACCCACACGAGCCGCAAGGACTACGTACTCAGCGTTCTCACATATCTCCCAGACAGAAGATCCGATGCTGTTGAGATAAGCACGCATCCGAATCTTCCAATAGGGATAGTTCGTTCCATCAAACCACGGAGCCTTGCCGTTCCCTCGTTCCATGTCGCCCTTCGGATCCGAAACCGATTAAGGTAGAGAAGATCCCTTAACCGGCTCCGATACCAATTGAAGGACCGGATTAGCGACCAGAGGGGGGGGGGGTGAATGGGAGCTTCAAATTCAACTCGTGAATAGATTGGCCCTTGTCCCAGAAAGTCACCCAAAAGCAAAGACTCAAAACGACCGGAGAGTTCACGACCTACAAGTAGGTGGGTACCCTAGGAGATGTCCTAGTGGTACAGCGGAACCCCCGAAGAAACCCCAAAACCAACAGCCAAAGCCTCGGAGCAAAACTGCAAAGACTGTAGGTTCGCGGACTGTCCGGGGTTAGGATCCCAGACTGTCCGCCCAACGCCGGACTGTCCGACACTGGGAGTCCGGACTGTCCGCCGGCAAAAGACTAGAAACAGAACAGTTCTGCAGGTCTGCTGAACAGGTCCCGGACTGTCCGCGGGTTTGTACCGCGGACTATCCGCCATTCACTTGACAGTGAACAATCAGGAGACTGCGCCTGACTGACCTGACCAACCCCGATCCCCGGACTGTCCGCCGCTGGGGGCGCGGACTGTCCGCGGATGAACAGAGAGTAGAAAAACTGCTCGGGACAAAAGCCAAATTGATCGGAACTTCACCAAATCAAAAGGGACTTCGATCAAACTTCTCCCAGGTGATCCTCTATGTATTGGGGT
Organism: Coix lacryma-jobi var. lacryma-jobi; assembly: GCA_009763385.1. Taxonomy (NCBI): domain Eukaryota; kingdom Viridiplantae; phylum Streptophyta; class Magnoliopsida; order Poales; family Poaceae; genus Coix; species Coix lacryma-jobi. The sequence continues at coordinate 125,856,311 of CM019829.1, forward strand.
GCTAATCCTAAGAAATCATCGCACCAAACCAACTCAATCAAGAGAGATTCGTGGATCACCAAAAAGGGGAAAGAACTAAGAACGAACACAAAATCAATCCGATCTATGGATTCGTGAGGTTAGGAGAGAATTCCTTCGGTAGAAAGAAGGGGCTCACGACCAAGAACAAATTGATTCAAGTGGAATAAAAAATCATCTCATGGAGAGGAAGAACGAAGCAAATCTCCGGAAGATGAAAAACCAAAACGTGAAGAACACAGAACACGATTCGATTTCAGCCGAAATTCCTCCACACGAGGAGACAACGAGAATACGGTCTCGTTTCCTCAAAAGATCCAAATACACAGAGGTATGATTCCCGTCTCTGCGGATTGCTTGCAGCGAGGTATGATTAGAACCTAAGCAGGGGCTAGAGAGGGAGAGAGAGTGCTCAGGAACAAATGACTGCAAGGATAGAGGGAGAGGAGGGGTGCCTCTCTTATTTATAGCCTAAAACAATAATCCTCTTTCTACCCCTAGATACAAGAGCGAAGCGGCCAAACCTAGGGGTATCCCGGTCCAACTCTGCTGATGGTTGATCCGACGGCCCCGCGCCCATCTCATCCTTAGCTTCGCCTCGATGCAAGCCTCAGGATGCCGCCACGTGCCTCCCTGTCGACCGCCGCGCCTACCTCGCCGATAGCTGTGCCGCCGTGCCAGCCTCTCCACGCTGCCACGCGTCGACCGTCCTTTTTGCGAACCTCCCCCCTGGTTTTGAGGCCGAAACCGGGAAACCTAGGCTTCCCCCCGGTTTTGAGGCTGAAACCGGGAAACCTGTCCTCAGGCTAAGTTTTGTGGCCCAAACTCATAAACCCGTGCGCCCAGGTTTTGAGGCCCAAACCTGGAAACCGACCACGCCGAGTTTTGAGGCCCAAACTCGGAAACCGGCCACCCCGAGTTTTGAGGCCCAAACTCGGAAACCGTCGAGTGTAGCTTTTAGAGGCTCTGCTACCGAACCCGTGCCGTAGACGGGATGTGGTTTGCACACCCCGAGTCCCAGCACCGATGCCGGAGCATGTCCAGCCTCCACGTCGGGCACAGTACATTCGCCATCCTTCTCGGCCTCCCGCCAAGTGTCACGACGCCATCACCTTCCTCCCGACTCGGCCGATGCACCGCACATCCTCATGTACTCTTGCTTGTCAACGCCACGTGCCAGCTACCACAGCTAGTTCTCAGGTCTCCCGGTCCGTCGGTCCAAGCTCCACGTCCGCCCTTCACCGCTCCCGGTCCGTCGGCACGACATGTCCCTACTTGACCTTCACCTCACCTTCGACCACTGCCCGAGCTCCGCACCTGCACATCAACACATCCAAGAGACATGTTGCCCGTTGATCGATCACTCATCACTTAGGAAGGGAACCACAAGGGCACATATCAACCTTGTGTTCTCAGAGATTAAGGCCATTCATAGCACGGTAGGGAGCGGAGGTATAGTCAACAGGCTCTTTGACATGTTTGGCATTCCCTATTCAGATTGGCCGGCGCCTTCGAGTGATGATGCGCCAAAGAAGAGAAAGCGCTCGTCCAGGGACCTAGGCGATGTTGATGCAGCTGCGAAGAGGGGTCGTGGCCGTGGACGCGGAGGTGGTGGCGGTGGTCGTGTGAAAACACTTGCGAGGAAAATCGCTGTTGCGGCGTCCGCTGTTGGCGCGGCCTCTTCCTCGGTCACGGTGCAAGGTGTGGGTGGCCGCAGTATTGGTTTGACTTGGTCTGGGTCCAACGCGATTGTGCGCGCGCCGCGAGTTGGTGGTATTGGGTCGCTCATCCAAATCTCGGATGACGAGGCTTCCTCCGACGATGATGAGAAAGAAGAGGAAAAAATGTTGAAAAAGAGGTTAGCTCCGAGGGTGGTTCATCTGAAGAGGTTAGTGATACCTCCGGCGATGGAGCGGGTTCAGAGGAGTATGTCTCTATTGGAGATGACCGAGGAAAAAATATTGTTTCGGCCTCGGTTGATGTTGATGAGATACTTCGGGACCTCGAACCTAAAAGTCCTGCGCGAGGGTCTGTACCTGAGCTTGCTGGGTTGCATATATGGGTTGATGGTTTCGAGGCACTAGGTGAATTTGAGTCCGAGCAGAATCCTGGCAAGAGGCCATATGGGGAGGCGAGCCGTTCCAGCCTTCCGTACTTTGCAAAGAAGATTGGTGTTTCTGACCCGGCGACAAAGTTATTTACGAGTCCAGTCCTTCGGTCATGCCACCTGCAGTGTGCTCCGGAGGAAAGGCGTTTCCTCGGCCAAGTGTTTGGCCGTGTTTGTCTGCCTGAAGCCGAGCTTTGACTCGCCAGCCAGCCTTTGGGGGATATATTGGATGATGTTGATGTCAAGGTGGCTGAGTTGATGCTTCTTAGTCGTTCGGCTCGACGGAGAGCCGGTTACAATCATGAATATCTGAGTGGACGTGTTGCTGAACTTGAGAAAGAAAATAGGGAACTTCGGCAAAGTTTGGATAATAAGGAGATTGAGCTCAAAAGTGCTGCGGACAAAGTTAAGAAGTCTCGTGAGGAAGCACAGGAGGTGGTGAACCGTAATGTTGATTTGGTTTCGGCTGGCCATGAGAAGGACCGGGCACTGGCTGTGACACTCTAGTGTCAAGCACTGCATTAGGAACTACATTGAGCTACTAAAATTCATAAGCAATGCATTGTATCATTTCATGTGCATGAAAGTGCTTTTTGCCTTTTGTTGTTTATTTGGATTTCGGTTTCTATAAGACTTGGTTGTTTGAATGGATTCTGTCTTGGCATTTGATTCTATAAAATAGATGATTTTGAGTATAACAGTTTTTATATTGACACCTTGACCTAGTTCAATATGGTTTAATAATTAAAAATATGGGAACAAAATGATTTATAGCTCAAAAATTTGCTTTATTTATGTGGAGGTTGAGAAAATAAGTTTCAGAAAAAGTGTCTTATATGAAAGTTGTAGAGAAAATTATTTTGGGCAACTTTTATTTTTGGGTCAAAGCCTAGTTTTGAGTTTTTGAAACTGATTTGAAATGGTCAAAGTTTGAAAAAGATTTGGAAAAAGAAAAAGGAAAAACGTTTCACCTGGCGCCAAGCTTCCGGCCCATCCGGCCTTTTCGGCCCGCTTCGCGCCCGCGCTGGCCCGCTCGCCTCGCGCCGCTCCCGCCCGTGCCGCGCGCGCGCCGCGCCGTTCGCCCGACCACCGGCCGCGCCGTACGCCGGCATCCGCGCCACGTGGCCGCTGGCGTTTGCACCGGATCCCGCTCGCCATATCGCCGCGCGATCTTCTCCGCCCGATCTTCTCCGCCCGATGTTGACACTCACTAATGCTCATAATTAACCATCAACTACTGCATGAAATGACACTAAATGAATCACAAAGCATAGTTGTAGGTTTTGAAACTAACAAGTTCCACGAGTTTTGGTGCTCTCACTTGTTTTGTAGGACATCCATGTTTTTACCATATAAAAGCATCTCAAGTGATGAATTGGAGTGCATCATTGCGAAGAGCTCGTCGAGACGATCGAAACGGATATATCATTTGCTATATTCAGAGTCCAGGATAAAAAGATATTAATTTCGCAACGAAATCTGCAAAAGAAGGATCTAGAAGACACCAGAAGACACCACGAGGCGGGCCACCACGTGGACCCACTGGGCCAGACCGACCGGTCCCACCCCGGGACCGACCGGTCGGCCACAGAGGCCGTTTCGCCTCCGCCTTCTGGAACCTTCTTCCACCGCCTCCTAGGATGCATCTCCACCGTCCCTGAAGTCGGTTTGATCCAAGGGCTCACGTTCCACGCTCCGGGCTATAAAACCAGACCCAGACCCCCCTCTTCAGGCATCTCCATCTTCATTATTCATCTCCACATCAGAAACTAGGGTTTCAATTAGAGATAGAGGTCCCTCTAGATGAATCTCTTCTAGTTCATCTAGAATTAGATCTAGTTCTAGTTCTAGTTGTCTAGTTCATCTAGTTGTAATTAGAGATCGGATTAGAGAGAGGAGAAGGAGAGAGTTGAGGAGGAGCCGGATCTGTCGGATTTTCCTCGACATTGTATTGGTGCAGCATCTAGTTCGTCTACAAGTAATCTCCAGGTTCTTCATTTACTATTTCCATGTATTATATCTAATTTCAGTTCTTGCTTTATTTCATTTACTGGATCTCCGCTCGTATCGAGTGCTCTAGTTATTTGCAGTAATTAGAGTAGTAAGCGTTAGTGTAGACGTGGCGTCTAGACTAGGGTTTACCTGAGTTTGCACCCAGCCCTACGGATAGTTGTGGTAGCCCCATGTGGTGACAGCCCTGACGGCCGACGTAGTCCACCACGTTCGGGTTGGTGTTTGTAGGACCGTAGTCGGAGCTTCCTAGCCCCTTTCTCATCCCTTTCTGTGGCTAGTGTTCTGATGTCCCGAAGTAAGTAAAGTATAGTGAGCCTTTTATTAGATAAACCTGCTTAGAAAACCCTAAATCTCTCTATACCCATATTATCATTCTTTTCTTGGACGTTCTTGATTCTTCTAGTACACTTCACGTTCCCCGTGGAAATCGATACCCTGGAATACTCTCGGGTGAAAGCTACATCGGTATCCGTGCGCTTGCGGATTCTTCTGTGTGCGTTTAAAATACCCAACAAGCTTTCTGGCGCCGTTGCCGGGGAACGGTAGCTGTGCTAGTTTCGAACCAAGTCGTCCGTGTTTCTTTTCTTTTACCACTTTTTTCTCTTACCACCACCTTTACCTCACCACCACACTTCTTACACATGAATTCCACTCCTATCTATAAATACTCCGCTCCAAAGGGCGAATTGTTGGAGCCACCACCATCATCACATCCTATCCTTACTGATGGCTACCAATTTCGTCCCGGCTTTATAGCCATGGTTCGGGAGCAACCCTTCTCTGGGCTAGATGATGAAAACCCTCACACTCACCTTCGTGAATTTGAGCAACTGTGTTCTTGTTTGTCTATTTCGGGCATGACACAAGAGACCATTAAATGGAAATTGTTTCCATTCTCCCTTTTTTGAATAGCGAAACAGTGGTATGCTCATAACGTAAGAGGAGTAGATCGAAATTGGGATGAACTTCGGGACAAATTTTGTCTTGCTTTCTTCCCTCTTTCTCGAATCACTGCCCTTCGAATAGGAATTCTTACCTTTCAACAAAAAGAGAAGGAAACAATAGGAGCAGCTTGGGCTAGATTTATGAGCCTTGTCAACACTGGCCCAAATCTCTCTTTGCCTGAAGACATTATTTTACAACACTTTCATTATGGTCTTAGCAAAGAAGCTGCCCTTTTTCTTGATACCTCTTCGGGAGGATCATTCACTAATAAAACCATTAGCGAAGGAAAAGCCATCCTTGAAAAAATCCTTGAAAACACTCCTTACACTGGCGTTTATGATGAATTCCCCGAAGAAGAAGTCGATCCTAGCCCCGAACCAAAAGATGAACCTATAGAGGAAGCACAAGTAACCGAATTAGAAACTTCAATAGATCATAATTTGGTCATCGAAAACCCTCCTAATAAGGGAACACAAACCCAACTAGAGGGTGATGAATCGTCACCTTTAGAGCTTCCCTTCCAATTCGAGGAAGATATCTTTGAAGATTATGGAAACACCTTGAATTCTCCTATTCAAGCAAGACCTCGGGCACATACCACTCCTGACCCACATGAAGAGCCAGTTTTCACTGAACACATCAAAAGCCTCTCATCAATCATGAGTTATGAGTGGTTGAATGAAGTAGAGTTATCTCCAGAGGTAGCACGTGTTACCACTCCTTCTACCATTTTTTTGTGCTAAATTAGAGGGCATGCTATGTCAGTCTACTATAATCCTTCCGTCGGGATAAACTTTATTTCTAAGGCTTTGGCCGACATTCTTTTTCCCGACGCATCCTTAACCCCATCACAAAAACTTTTACAGAGCTCATCAGGATCCATTCTTGAAAGCTTTGGGGTCTTAAGGATTGTTCCTATCACTATGGATGACTCTGGGATTTGTTTGGATTTTCATATTTATGACACCCCAGATATTCCACTTCTGATTGGCAGACCAATCATGAGGCTTTTACAAAAGGAACAACAAGGATGTTTAGACTTTAAGGTTGGAGAATCCACTATAAGTGTACCTCTTGCTCGTTCTATAAACACTATGGTTGAACCCCAGCTTGAGCAAGACTCCATTGAGGAGGTCTTAATGGCATCCCTAGAAGAGATGGCTCAACCAACCTTCGACGATGAACACTTTGTTCAAGAAGAGGAAGAGTTAGCAAAGCCTATCAAGCTAGACAAATATGAGGAGCCTCCACCTCCCTCAATAGAGCTAAAACCTCTCCCTCCAGGGCTAAAATATGTCTTCCTCCATAATAATCAAGAAACTCCAGTGATCATTAGTGACAAACTCACAAATGATGAAACCCAAAGGCTTGTCACCATTTTAGAAAGACATAGAACCGCTATAGGCTACTCACTCGAAGACCTCAAGGGCGTCAGTCCTGCTCTCTGTACTCATCGCATCCCTACCGATCCTAACTGCACACCTTCAAGGGAGCCGCAACGGAGACTTAACAACGCTATGCGAGAGGTTGTTAAGAAAGAGGTCCTCAAACTTTTGCATGCTGGGATTATTTATCCTGTGCCACATAGTGAGTGGGTTAGCCCAGTTCAAGTAGTGCCAAAGAAGGGAGGTATGACAGTCATTAGGAATGAGAAGAACGAACTCATCCCTCAACGAACTGTCACTGGGTGGCGGATGTGCATTGACTACCGGAAACTAAACGAGGCCACTAAGAAGGACCACTTTCCTTTACCATTCATTGACGAGATGTTAGAACGTCTCGCGAATCATTCCTTCTTTTGTTTCCTTGATGGGTATTCCGGGTATCATCAAATCCCAATCCACCCTGATGACCAAAGTAAGACTACATTCACATGCCCATATGGAACTTATGCATACCGACGAATGTCGTTCGGGTTGTGCAATGCTCCAGCTTCTTTCCAACGGTGCATGATGTCTATCTTCTCTGACATGATCGAGAAAATAATGGAGGTATTCATGGATGATTTTACTGTCTATGGAAAAACCTTCGATGAATGTTTGGAGAATTTAGATAAAGTCTTACAAAGGTGTGAAGAAAAGCACTTAGTCCTGAACTGGGAGAAATGCCATTTTATGGTTCAGGAAGGAATAGTGCTAGGACATAGGGTGTCTGAACGTGGGATAGAAGTGGATAAAGCAAAAATCAAAGTTATCGAACAACTTCCACCTCCCACGAATGTGAAGGGAATCCGAAGCTTTCTGGGACATGCAGGGTTTTATAGGCGATTCATTAAAGACTTTTCTCAAATTGCTAGACCCCTGACTAGTCTCCTAGCTAAGGATACGCCCTTCATCTTTAATGATGAGTGCCATGCAGCCTTTCAAATCCTTAAAAAGGCACTCATCTCAGCTCCAATTATTCAACCACCTAATTGGAAGCTTCCATTCGAGATCATGTGTGACGCTAGCGACTTTGCAGTTGGAGCCGTTTTAAGCCAAACCAAGGATAAGAAGCACTATGCTATGTCCTACGCTAGCAAAACCTTATCTAGACCACAGCTCAACTCTGCTACAACAAAAAAAGAGTTGTTGGCTGTTGTCTTTGCTATAGACAAGTTTAGATCTTACTTAGTGGGGGCAAAGGTAATTATCTACACCGATCATGCAGCTCTTAAATACCTCCTCACTAAGAAAGATGCTAAGCCTCGGTTAATCTGATGGATTCTTCTACTCCAAGAGTTTGACATAGAAATAAGAGATAAAAAGGGAGTAGAGAACTCAATAGCTGACCACTTGTCTAGGCTTTAGAATAAGGAAACACATGACCTACCCATCAATGACTACCTAAGGGACGATACCCTGCTCAAGGTAACAACCTCTGATCCATGGTACGCAGACATCGTGAACTTTATAGTAAAAGGCTATGTCCCACCTGGTGCGAACAAAAGAAAATTGATCCATGATAGTCGCTCGCACCTATGGGATGAGCCATATCTTTTTCGAGTCTGCACCGATGGATTGTTGAGAAGGTGTGTTCCTATGGCTGAGGCTACTCAAATTATGGAAAGATGTCATGCCTCGCCGTATGGAGGACACTATGGAGCATTCCGGACACATGCCAAGATCTGGCAAAGTGGTTTCTTCTGGCCAACGATGTATCAAGATACAAAGGAGTTCGTTAGGAGATGCCACAGATGCCAGAAACATGGGAATATCAACGCCCGAGATGCAATGCCTCTCACAAACAATCTTCAAATTGAACTCTTTGATGTGTGGGGGATTGATTTCATGGGGCCATTTCCTATGTCCGGGAATTGCGAGTATATCTTGGTAGCCGTAGACTATGTGTCCAAATGGGAAGAAGCAATACCGTGCAGAAATGCTGATTCAAAACATGCCAAGAGAATGTTCCATGAAGTAATATTTCCTCGCTTTGGTACACCCCGGATGGTCATAAGTGACGGAGGGTCACACTTCATAGATAAGGTCTTCCGGAAGTACCTAGCAGATCATGGAATTTGTCACAACATTGCTACAGCCTACCATCCCCAAACTAGCGGTCAAGCAGAAACATCTAACAAACAAATCAAGAATATTCTACAAAAGACCGTTGATGAAAGGACAAACTCCCTGATGCTCTCTGGGCATATCGAACTGCACACAAAACACTCATAGGCATGTCACCTTATCAGCTTGTATATGGGAAAACATGTCATCTACCTGTCGAGCTTGAGTTCAAAGCTCACTGGGCCATGAAACGATGGAACATGGACTTTGAAGCTGCAGGGACAAAAAGAAAGATGCAACTCTGAAGGACCGAGAAAGCACTAGCAAGGCGACCAGGGGGGTGAATGGGAGCTCAAAAATTTCTCTCAAAACTTTGGCCTATTGTCCCCAAAATCTACCCCCAAAAGCTACGACCGAAACCATGATGCCCACGACCCTTGGAAGAGGGTGGATGATCCCTAGGATCAGAGCGAGGCACCACAAAGCGATAGCAAACCAAACGGCAAAAGCACCGGAACAAATTTGACCCCAAAAACCAAGTCCCGAACGTAGATAGACGACTACGTCGAGAAACTCCTAAATGCCTATGCTAACTAGTAGCAAAGATACCTAGAGAGGTTCCTTGATCAACTCTAGGGCCAAACGAGAAGTCCGGAAACCAAACGAAGAAGCCGGGAGAGCAAACGGACTAAACCGGAGGCTACAGCAGGATCCCGGACTGTCCGCCGGTACGGTCGCGGACTGTCTGCCCTATGGCGGACTGTCCGGGCTCAGGTCGCGGACTGTCCGCCGGCCAAAAGAGCAAAACCGCACTGCTGCTGAAGTCCCCTAGACAGTTCCCGGACTGTCCGCGAAAACCAACGGCGGACTGTCCACCGGTCAAAAACCAAAACAGCAAAGCTGCTGGACAGTCCCTGGACGACTCCCGGACTATCCGCGAGTTCCTTCAGCGGACTGTCTGCCGGTCAAGGAACAGTAACGCGACCGAGACCCGTAGCCACTGACCTGGCTGGAGCCCGACCCCCGGACTGTCTGCGCCCCCAGTGGCGGACTGTCCGCGGATGAACAGAGAGGGCGATTTTGATCGCCCCTCTCACAAATCTCTCCAAATTTGATCCAAATCAAAATCCCACGTTCCCAAACTTGGAGAAAATGATCACGGGGTAGTTAGGAGACTATCCCCAAGAAATCATCCGCTCAAATCGATTCAATCACCGGGAAATCGAAAGGGGAAGATCAAGAACGAAAAAGCACCACGAAAACGAAATCAACCCAATGTACTTGTTCGTGAGGAGTTAGATGAATTCCTTTGGTCGAAATGACCTCCTCTTGAAAATGAACAAGATGATTCAAACGGATTTTGCAAAGACGCGGTATGGAGAGAGATCGAGCGACGGGAAAAACGCGGAGAAAAGAGGAACGCAAAGAACACAAACCAAAACGCGAATCAAGACATCGATCTGCAACCGTGTGGCTACCACACGCTACAACAGTGAGGTTACGGCCTCACTTCCTCAAAATCGCTAGTACACAGAGGTGTGGTTCTCTACGGATCTCAGCTAGCTACAGCAGGGGATTGGGAGAGCAGGAAACCCTAGAAGCAAAGAGCAAATGACTGAGATAAATGGGGAGGTGGGTGTCTCCCCCTACTTATCCTAATTCTAACTATTCCTAATTCCCACTCTACCCCTAACTACTTACAGAGCGAACCAGCTAAACCCTAAGGTTATTCTGGACCAACTCAGTGGTAGGTGGATCCGACGGCCACGCCCGCACAACTCGTAGCGTTGCCTCGACGCAAGCTCCCGATTGCCGCCACGTGCCGCCACCGCTCTGCGTCCTTTTCCCGGACGTCGCACCCCCGGTTTTGAGGCCCAAACCGGGAAACCAGCCTTCACAGCCAACCCCCAGTTTTGAGGCCCAAACCGGGAAACCAGCCCACCAGCATCTGAGTTTTGAGGCCCAAACTCAGCAAACCCGCAGCGCCCAGGTTTTGAGACCCAAACCTGGAAACCGTCCTCAGCCCGAGTTTTGTGGCCAAACTCGGAAACCATCAGCACCCAGGTTTTGAGGCCCAAACCTGGAAACCGTCCACCCGATGGTTTTTCTCTGGCTCTACCACCAAACCGAAGCTGTAAAGGGGATGCACCGCCCGTGCACCCCGTCCACCGACACGTGTCCCCAAGTCCACGACTTAGGCAACACATGACCGCAAGTCTTCGCTCGTCGCTGTCCCAGGCTGTCAGCCACCACAGCTGATCCTCGGGCCACCGGTCCCTCAGTCCAAGCCTCACGTCCGCCCTTCGCCACTCTCGGTCCATCGGCACGGCACGTCTCTACTTGACCTTCACCTTGCCTCTGATCACTGTCTCTGTGCTCGACACCTACACAACACAAGCCAAAGAACATGTGCATCATCCCAGTTGACAATCACTCATCACTCAGAGACTCGGCATACACCCATGTATCTGCAATCTCCCCCTTGATGAGTGCATTGTCAACTACCAACACAAATCATGATAGAAAGAAGGAAGGAAGGAAGAGAGAGCGAGAACTCGACCAAATGACCCAAAAGCATAGCAAAGCCGAAGAAGGTCAAGTGGAAAGAGCAAGACAACTTGGTCCCCAAAGACATGGGCAACGGCTCAACGCGACCAAGCAAAGCAAAGGTAGCCCTCAAGAAGAGGTAGAACAGGCTCAACACCGCTAGCAAAAACCAATTTGAAAAATCGAAGCAAAATGCTAGTCCCTCGAGATAGAGGCACAGAGGCTCAACACAACTAGCAAGAAAGCTCGATACCAAAAACCTTACGGTCAAACTCCCCCTCGAACAGTGCACACAACTAAGACACTCCCGAACTCAAGGAAGCATATGATTTGCAAATTCTCCCCCTTAGTTGAAAATGCACCATCAAGCAAAAGGAGCCGAAAGCAATGTTCTCCCCCTCAGAAAATGCACCATCAAAAAGTGCCAACAAGAGAACAAACTCCCCCTTCGAACATGCATATGAGTCAAAATGCAAGTTAGCAGCTTCAGGAATATAGTCGATAGAATGCAAGGATGCTCTACACAGTATAACTCCAATGACTCAACATCATCCACAAGATGCTAACAAAGGCTCGGACTGATCACTATATACGAAATATGAACATGAAAGCACAGTGAGCAGTTTTTAGCCAAAAAGATATTCACCATCAAAATAGCACTACACATGTATAGACAGGAAAACAGCAAGTGCTAATCATGTATACAAGGTGAACTACCCCTAGCAAAGTTCAAACATCATGCTATAGAATGAAGCATACACTTGTGATTTCAGTTTTAAATCGGAGTTGCAGCGGTGAAATAACACAAGTTCAGAAGTTTAGCAGATGTTTGCGAGAGGTTGACAGCTTGTCATTGCCTAACTTATCAACCGAGCGAAGCCTATGCAAAATGCAATCAGAAGCTTAAAGCGTCGGTTTCGGTCATACACTACACGGCTCAAGTTTAACTCAAATGTGCAATGAGAAACAGTCTCGATACGGTGATGTGTTGACAAGCAGTCCCATCTCGATCTTTTCAGTTCACTAAAACTTGGTTCAATTTTATTGACAGGATATGAACAAACCAAGCAAGTGAGAGACTCAGAACTAGAGACATAGCAACCTAGCATATATGAAAAGCACGAGTGAACTCAACACATCCTACACATGCTAGTTGCATATCTCAATGGTGAATATTTTCAGTTTTAAGTTTGTTAAGCAGGTTCACCATTCAAAAACAGCTCAGCTCACAATATATATTAGTGATCAGAAAGAACATAAGCCACAAGCATCATCATAAGCATCGGAGCATACTACATAGAGCATAGTTACATTCTAATGATTATATACATGAAGCTCAGAATGTAAATGCGTATGCTAAAATGCAAAAGTAAACAAAGATAAACGAAAAAGAGTCAGTTTATAATACAAGATCCAAAATGTTTCCCCCAACTAAAAGGGGAAACACACACCAAGCTCACCTCTCAACCTAGCAAAAGTTGATTGGTCCAAAGGCTTGGTAAAAATATCAGCCAACTGATGATGAGTATCGACATGGCGAAGGTCGATATCACCCTTCTCATAGTGGTCTCGCAAAAAATGAAAGCGCACATCAATGTGTTTGGTCTTCGAGTGAAGCACGGGGTTCTTAGCAACGCTAATAGCACTCGTGCTGTCACAAAGCAAAGGAACGCGAGAAAAGCTCAGACCAAAATCACGCAAAGTGGCCATCATCCAGAGTAACTAGGAACAGCAGCTAGCCGCAGCAACATACTCAGCCTCCGTGGTAGACTGGGCGACACTAGACTGATTGCGAGAAGACCACGATACAAGAGAAGAACCAATAAACTGGCAAGTCCCAGAAGTGGACTTGCGATCAATGCGACAACCAGCAAAATCAGCATCGGAATAACCACAAAGGGAAATGGTGGAGGAAGCAGAATACCAAATCCCAAACTCCAGAGTGAAGGATAAGTACCTCATAATGTGCTTGACTGCCTGACGGTGAGAGGTGCGCGGCAAAGACTGAAATCGCACGCAAAGACACACCGCGAACTGAATGTCTGGGCGTGTCGCCGTCAGGTACAGCAGCGACCCGATCATACTCCGGTACTCCTTCTGGTCCACTGCTTCTCCCTCCTTGTCCGCATCCAGGGCTGTCGTGGTCGACATGGGCGTTGGAAGAGGCTTGGCCTCACCCATATCGAATTTCTTCAGAATGTCCCGGGTGTACTTGCCCTGGTGCACGAACGTCCCATCCCGGGATTGCTTGATTTGCAACCCGAGGAAAAATGTCAACTCGCCCATCATGCTCATCTCAAACTCCCTGCAAATAGTGTCTGCAAACTTGGCAACCAAAGCGTGAGAAGAACCACCGAAAATGATATCATCCACGTAAATTTGGACCAAGAGAGTATCAGTGCCTTGCTTGAGGAGAAAGAGCGTTTTATCTACACATCCCATTTTAAAACCCTTAGCAAGCAAAAAGGTTTTCAACCTATCATACTAGGCTCTAGGGGCTTGTTTTAAACCATACAAAGCTTTGTGAAGTTTAAAGACATGGTTTGGAAACTTGGGATTTTTGAAACCAGGGGGTTGTCTAACATACACCTCCTCTTCTATGTAGCCGTTTAAGAAGGCACTCTTGACATCCATTTGAAAAAGTTTGAAACCTTTGGATGCCGCAAAATCCAAGAGTGTCCTAATAGCCTCCAAACGTGCTACAGGAGCAAACGTCTCCTCATAGTCTATCCCCTCCTTCTGACTATATCCCTGGGCTACGAGTCTGGCCTTGTTTCTCACAACATGGCCATCTTCTCCCTGTTTGTTTTTGAAAACCCATTTTGTCCCAATTGGGTGACACTCAGAAGGTGGAGACACTAGAACCCAAACCCGATTTCTCTCAAAGTTCTCAAGCTCCTCATGCATGGCATTGACCCAATCCGGATCCGTCAAAGCGTGTCCAACATCCCGGGGTTCAAAATCAGCAACAAATGCAGAATGAGCAAAGTGAGAGATTTGCCTTGATCGGGTGACGCATTCGTCGATGCTGCCGATCATCTGCTAAGGAGGGTGCTGGCGCTGAATGTGTCGTGGCGCCTCCCTTGCTGAAGTGGCCTCCCCCTCAACAGCAGCTGGTGCCTCCTCGGGTACAAAGGGTACCGCTCGAGGTGGCGGATCCCACGGCCCCCAGGAAGAAGAGGTGTCGGGGCCGTGAGTCGTCGTAGAAGCCGCTCTTGGCGGCACAGCAGGTGGAGGAGGTGCTGGGTCATCTATCCCTTTAGCACCTTCTTCTTCATCATCGAAAAGAGGCTCGCCAACCTCGTGATCACCTGCACGCTCAAAGCGAGAAGAAGGACAAACCATGGTCTCATCAAAGGTGACATCGGATGTCTCCATGACTCGGTTAGTGTCAAGGTTAAGTACACGATAAGCTCGAGTGTGAGTGCCATAACCAAAAAACACACCGTCAGAAGAACGAGACTCAAACTTGTCCAAGTTGCCCTTTTTGAGTATAAAACAGTGGCAACCAAAAACTCGAAAATAACTCACCTTGGGCAGTTTTCCAAAACGCAACTCATAAGAAGTCTTTTTCAAGAAAGCTCGGTGAAAAATGCGATTGGAAATGTAGCATGCAGTGCTCATAGCTTCGGCCCAATATCGCCTAGGAGTCCTATGCTCATCGAGCATCATCCTGGCCATCTCTACAAGGGTCCGATTCTTCCTCTCTACAACACCATTCTGAGGGGGTGTGTAGGGGGAAGAAAACTGATGTTGTAAACCCAAAGAGTTACAAAACTTCTCAAAATCCGAATTCTTGAATTCGGAACCATTATCACTCCTAATAGCTCGCATCGAGTTCAAAGGGAACTCCTTCTGAAGACGCAAAATCAGATTGCGAGCAGAGGAGAAAGTCTCGGTCTTCTAAGCTAAAAAGAAGACCCACGAATATCTCGAAAAGTCATCAACAACAACAAGCACATACCACTTCCCCCCAACCGAGCTCACTCGAGCCGGACCAACAAGGTCCATGTGCAAAAGCTCTCCAGGGCACTTGGTCATGACCTGAGTCACTAGATGGTGGGGAGCGGCAACCATCTTCCCATGTCTACAAGAGTGGCAAACAAGATCCTTCTCCATATGCAACTTGGGCAATCCTCGGATTAGGCCAAGTGAACTAAGCCTTGCAAGCAAGTCGAAGCTCAAATGTCCAAGTCTCCTATGCCACTTCCAAAGATCAGAAGAGGAAGGTCCAGCCACAAGACAACGAGAAGTGCCAAAAGACTCCGAGAAATTCGCACGAAAGACTTTTCCAAAGGGCGAAATCAAACACACAAGATTGCCCTGAGGATCCAAAATACGACTGAGATTCGGTTTAAAACGAATCTCATAGTCATCATCGAAAAGTTGCGAAATAGAAAGAAGGTTAAAATGCAAGTTAGAAACAAGAGCAACATCGCGCAACACAAACTGTTCATTAACTCGCACTGACCCACGAGACAAGACCTTACCTTTGCTATTGTCGTCGAAGGTGATAAACTCCTTTCCGGCGACTGGACTAAGACTGGAGAACCACTTGGCGTAACCCGATGTACTTGTTCGTGAGGAGTTAGATGAATTCCTTTGGTCGAAATGACCTCCTCTCAAAAACAAACAAGATGATTCAAACGGATTTCGCAAAGACGCAGTATGGAGAGAGATCGAGCGACGGGAAAAATGCGGAGAAAAGAGGAACGCGAAGAACACGAACCAAAACGCGAATCAAGACATCGATCTGCAACCGTGTGGCTACCACACGCTACAACAGTGAGGTTACGGCCTCACTTCCTCAAAATCTCCAGTACACAGAGGTGTGGTTCTCTGCGGATCTCAGCTAGCTACAGCAGGGGATTGGGAGAGCAGGAAACCCTAGTAGCAAAGAGCAAATGACTGAGATAAATGGGAAGGTGGGTGTCTCCCCCTACCTATCCTAATTCTAACTATTCCTAATTCCCACTCTACCCCTAACTACTTACTGAGCGAACCAGCTAAACCCTAAGGTTTTCTGGACCAACTCAGTGGTAGGTGGATCCGACGGCCACGCCCGCACAACTCGTAGCGTTGCCTCGACGCAACCTCCTGATTGCCGCCACATGCCGCCACCGCTCTGCGTCCTTTTCCCGGATGTCGCACCCCCGGTTTTGAGGCCCAAACCGGGAAACCAGCCTTCACAGCCAACCCCCGGTTTTGAGGCCCAAACCGGGAAACCAGCCCACCAGCATCTGAGTTTTGAGGCCCAAACTCAGCAAACCCGCAGCGCCTAGGTTTTGAGGCCCAAACCTGGAAACCATCCTCAGCCCGAGTTTTGTGGCCAAACTCGGAAACCATCAGCACCCAGGTTTTGAGGCCCAAACCTAGAAACCGTCCACCCGATGGTTTTTCTCTAGCTCTACCTCCAAACTGAAGCTGTAGAGGGGATGCACCGCCCGTGCACCCCGTCCACCGACACGTGTCCCCAAGTCCACGACTTAGGCAACACATGACCGCAAGTCTTCGCTCGTCGCTGTCCCTGGCTGTCAGCCACCACAGCTGTTCCTTAGGCCACCGGTCCCTCAGTCCAAGCCTCACGTCCGCCCTTCGCCACTCTCAGTCCATCGGCACGACACGTCTCTACTTGACCTTCACCTTGCCTCTGATCACTGTCTCTGTGCTCCACACCTGCACAACACAAGCCAAAGAACATGCGCATCATCCTAGTTGACAATCACTCATCACTCAGAGACTCGGCATACACCCATGTATCCGCAAACTCTCAGAACTAGAAGAATGGCGTGAAAAAGCTTACCATAACGCCAAGATCTACAAAGAGAGAACAAAGAGATGGCATGATAAGAGAATCAAGCACAAGGAGTTTAAGCCCGGGGATAAGGTTCTGCGGTTCAATTCAAGAGTTAAGTTCTTTGGGCATGGGAAACTTCGGATTAAGTGGGAAGGACCTTTCAAGGTCGTCGACACTTCAACTCATGGAGCCATTACCATCCAAGATGATACATGTAACACATTTAAGGTAAATGGCCAACGCTTAAAAGTTTTTCTTGAACCTAAAAATGTGGAAAAAGAAGTAGACTTGATTGAATTCTTGCAATTTAATGATCCAATCTAAAATCAATCATCCTAAAAACTCTAGACAACCAATGCTTATAAGCCTAACATCTAATTGGTTCCACAAGTTTTGTTGTCTATTTGAGTTTCACAGGATTTGAGAGGCCAAGACAAGCTAACAAGCTAGTGGATATTCCATCCACTGTCGGAGCAATGTTTCAACAACCATCAACATCAATCAGAGCTCCGATAGAGGAAGAACATTTTCACTGCCAGTCCGCTGCATTACAAGATCGAACGACTACGTTAACATCTAGCTTGGGGGAGGCACCGCCCTCACATGTATCCACGTAAGTATCCTCTTAAGTTTTCTTTCTATACATAAATCTAAAAAAATATACAAAAAAATGTGGGCACATGAAGGCTCACCATTAATTAAAAAGAAAAAATATATATATGGGCACATGAAGGCTCAACGCTATTAAGGGAACCGACTTGGGGGAGACGCATCTCCGTTATCTTCGTAATCCAGGTATGTCTTATTCACTATCTTAGTTATTTGTAATAATTGTGTGTTAGGTTAAATAGGTTAAACAAATAGTGTGTTAACTTTGCTTAGTTTTGTTTTAAAAAGTTGATAATAAAAGAAGAACCCTCTCTAATCTATTATATGGAAATGATGAATAGTTGCTCTATCTAATTTCTTTCAAGTACCTAGCCTTCAAAGCATGAGTTCTCCTGATTAATAATGATGCTTAAAAATGAAATTAAATATATGGGTAGCAAATGCTTGATCCAGAATCTAGGTAATTGATAGATATGACATGTGATGATCTGAGCTACTACTATCTTGTTCTAAACAACACTAGAGTTCCGGAGAGTTTCCAATATTAATATGACTAATAATTGCATTGAGTTAAATTAAGCTTTGTTGACCCTATGAGAAGTTATCATGCTATTGAATTGAGATCACTTACACATTCAATCCATTTTCCTCATAAATGCTCATGATTATTTATTCCTAATCTCTCAAAAGTTTGTTGGAAGCATGTGGCTATTGAAAAAAAAGAAAAAAAAGAAAAGAAAAAGAAAAAAAGAGAGAGAGAAAAAAAATCTGAGGAAATAAAAAAGGACAAGTGTCCGAAACCTCAAAAAGAAAGATCCCGAGGAAATAAAAAGGGACAAGTGTCTGGAACCTCGAAAGAAAAAAAATGAATATCAGAAAAAAATGGGCATGTGCCCGCCAGTAGAATTAGCCCAATAGCCATGTGTCTGTGATAAACAAAAGAGAGTGATATATTTCAAAAGAGCATCGACTCCATTTTCCATACACATGCACTTCTCGGTTCAATGGTGTGGTTGACTTTCTCTTTGGATCCATTGTTTAATTTGACAACATATGTTTTTAATCTTTTTGAAAATTTATAAAAACTCCGGGATAATGGTGAAGTGAAAGAGCAAGAGATATAGTGCTTGATTTGATCGTTCTATCTTTCCATTACTCAGGATTCAAGGTAAAGTACTAAGCCCCATGATGAATAATATGATACTTTTATCTAATCCATATGAGAACTTTTGTTTGAATACATGTGTAATTGTTGCAAGTGAAGATATTGCAGCAACTCCTGATCATGTTGAGATTTTCTTTGCTCGGGACTAGCAAAGGGTAAGCTTGGGGGAACTTGTTGACACTCACTAATGCTCATAATTAACCATCAACTACTGCATGAAATGACACTAAATGAATCACAAAACATAGTTGTAGGGTTTGAAACTAACAAGTTCCACGAGTTTTGGTGCTCTCACTTGTTTTGTAGGACATCCATGTTTTTACCATATAAAAGCATCTCAAGTGATGAATTGGAGTGCATCATTGCGAAGAGCTCGTCGAGACGATCGAAACGGATATATCATTTGCTATATTCAGAGTCCAGGATAAAAAGATATTAATTTCGCAACGAAATCTGCAAAAGAAGGATCTAGAAGACACCAGAAGACACCACGAGGCGGGCCACCACGTGGACCCACTGGGCCAGACCGACCGGTCCCACCCCGGGACCGACCGGTCGGCCATAGAGGCTGTTTCGCCTCAGCCTTCTAGAACCTTCTTCCACCGCCTCCTAGGATGCATCTTCACCGTCCCTGAAGTCGGTTTGATCCAAGGGCTCACTTTCCACGCTCCGGGCTATAAAACCAGACCCAGACCCCCCTCTTCAGGCATCTTCATCTTTATTATTCATCTCCACATCAGAAACTAGGGTTTCAATTAGAAGTAGAGGTACCTCTAGATGAATCTCTTCTAGTTCATCTAGAATTAGATCTAGTTCTAGTTCTAGTTGTCTAGTTCATCTAGTTGTAATTAGAGATCGGATTAGAGAGAGGAGAAGGAGAGAGCTGAGGAGGAGCCGGATCTGTCGGATCTTCCTCGAAATTGTATTGGTGCAGCATCTAGTTCGTCTTCAAGTAATCTCCAGGTTCTTCATTTACTATTTCCAAGTATTATATCTAATTTCAGTTCTTGCTTTATTTCATTTACTGGATCTCCGCTCGTATCGAGTGCTCTAGTTATTTGCAGTAATTAGAGTAGTAAGCGTTAGTGTAGACGTGGCGTCTAGACTAGGGTTCACCTGAGTTTGCATCCAGCCCTACGGATAGTTGTGGTAGCCCCATGTGGTGATAGCCCTGACGGCCGACGTAGTCCACCATGTTCGGGTTGGTGTTTGTAGGACCGTAGTCGGAGCTTCCTAGCCCCTTTCTCATCCCTTTCTGTGGCTAGTGTTCTGATGTCCCGAAGTAAGTAAAGTATAGTGAGCCTTTTATTAGATAAACTTGCTTAGAAAACCCTAAATCTCTCTATACCCATATTATCATTCTTTTCTTGGACGTTCTTGATTCTTCTAGTACACTTCACGTTCCCCGCGGAAATCGATACCCTGGAATACTCTCGGGTGAAAGCTACATCGGTATCCGTGCGCTTGCGGATTCTTCTGTGTGCGTTTAAAATACCCAACACCGAATCACGCAAGCAATCTTGCTTGCCCTCTCGCTCGCCGCCCTCGATTGCCACGCTCTGCTCTGCCCCCTGCGCCACTTGCCGGCCGTGGCCCCTGCCACGACCACCGGCCGGGCAATCGAGCCAAAAGCCTCGCGCCCCGCACTCCGCCCTTTTCACTCACCATTCGCACGCACTCGCCCTCGCAACTCCCCTCTCCCCACATGCGCGAACGCGAACGCAAACACGAACCCGTGCCCGCCGCCGTCTGACACCACCACTAGCCACCGCCGTTCTGACCTCCTCCACTCCCCACCGTCCGATTCCTTCCGCACACCAATTCGCCTTCACCCCGCACATGTCGTGCGCGCACTCGGAGCACCGGCAGAGCTCTACCGCTGCCGGAACACGAGGTCCCCCTTTTCGGCCGCCGCCACCGCCGGAGAGTGCTCACCGCCGTTCCCCGCCAACTAAGCCTCCGCCGAGCCCCTTCTTCTGCGTCGAGCTTCGTCACGCCAAGGCAAGGTGAGAACACCAATCCGCCTACTCTCTACAGTCCCGTAGCTCTCCTACCATCACCGGCCGAGCGCCATGGGCGCCGCCATGGCCGCACACGAGGCCAAGCTCCACCGGAGCTTCTCCGGCCAAACCAACCCACCCAATAGCTCTCTTAGAGTTCACTCGTCCTCCCCCTTCCTTCAATTCCACCGGCGACCGCCGGAGATGGCATAGCCGAGCCCCACCCACCATCGCGGCCATCTGCCATTGCTCGTCGCCGGCGAGCTATGGGCGTCCTCTGGCCAAACCGACACCACCACTCAGTTTGCCCCGTTGAGGCGAACACACCAAGCCAACCCCCACCGCCGGCGACCTCGCCATCGGCGAAAACCACCCGGTCAACCCTTTCCCCTGTTCTGCTCGCACTGGCAAGTGGGTCCGTTGACCGTGCAGGCCCCACGCGTCAGCCTCACCCGGTCCATGAGTCGAGTCTATGCAAGCCTGACCGGGAGTTTCAAATGTTTTTCTTTTTCCTTCTTGTTTTCGAGAAAAACTTGTTTATTTTGTGTAGCACGTTTTAATGGTCTAAATAAGGTGTTTTCAGTTTTGTTAACTTGTTCATGAGTAGATCTATCATGGAAAAATATGAAAGTATTTTTGGTAACAGTTTATGGCACTGTTTTTATTTAATCCAGTTTATGTTCTTTTGTTTAGATAAATGTGTTTATATGTTTTCTGGTTGAATTAATTCATGGAAAAATTTGTGTAGGTTTCTTGTCAGGTCATGTATCTGTGAAAAATTTATGAGGCACTGTTCTATAGAAAAAGTATCTGTTGAGATTTAAATTCCTTTTTAGCGGTTTTATTAAAATAATTGTTAAAATGATTTATATGTGAAAATAAAATATGGGAAAATTTATGCAGTCTCTGTATATTATGTTTAAGCTGAGAAAAATGCTAAGCATTGGTTGTTGTATAGAAAAATAAGGAGTTGCTGTGCAAATGTGCTTTTCTGTGTTTTTCTTAGAAACTTCATGTAGAAAAGAATATAATGTTTCTGATCATAGAACTTTCTTGACAAATATGAAATGTGGAGTAGAATCTGGGAAAAATATGAAAATGAGGATGTCACCCTTTTCGAGTAGGGTACAGCTGAAAGGATTTATTTTGAAATAAACTTGTTTATTTTGAGTAGATTTATAGGTTCATGCTTTAGCAGTAAATTTTCTGCAGTAGAGTAGTGATAAGTAGATAAAGCTAGGAAAAATATGAAATCTGTTGTTTGACACTTTTTATAAGAAGAGCTAGTTCAAAGCACCTTTTGAGCAGTTTATTTCATCTTTTGTATCTGCTGTTCAGTAAATTGTTTCTTGCTGGAATTTATGCAGTGAGGTCCAATAAGTGTAAGTTACTTTCTGAAATTTTTGTGGATTTTTCTGAGTTCAGAAAAATATACTTGCTGTTCAAACCTAGACTCCTTTTTGAATTAATAAATAGGAAATGGTTAAAATAATGATTTTATTTTACGAGGTAAATAAATGTTTTTCCTCAATGTCAAAAGTTGTTCAACAACTTGGTTTTGTTGGTTTGCAAGAAATGTTTGCATTTCATACCATCATTTTGCACCTCGCATTATTTATTTATTATCCACCGCATTGCAATAGGATCGACGGTCCCGGAGCCCGACCAGGAGCCGGAAGTAAACGTCGAGCAGGAGATTTCGGAGCTCCCCAGAACCGAGGAAGTCGACCCCGCGCCAAAGACTAACCTGCCCGAGTGCCCCTCCCACGAGGCCTCGGTCTTCACTCAAGGAAAGCCCCGGAGCATTTTAAGCCTCCTATTATTTACAATTAATTCAATTGAGTACTTTTATATTGTGATGCATTAGGTATAGGAGTTGATTGATTCCTAATTATTGCATTACCATTCCTTGATTATTGTTTATACCTACCTTGTTATCCCGTTACTTATTTATAAGTAGAACTGCTTAGCTTGCTTAATGAAAATAGTAGTTAAGGATGTTCCCGTAATACTCCTGGTGGGTATTTACCGGATCACGCATGGCTATATTTGCTATTGTGGAAAAGAACCCAAGTAGTAATGAAATACGGTCAACTAGAAGGCAAGGCACAAGTTGGAAACTTGGGGCAGCTCGTCCGTTGGATCGTGTAGGTTTGTATCCATGATGGCCCTCGTTCATTTTTGAACGCGCCCTTTTACTTAGGGATAAGTCGGTGCTGTAATCATCGATCCCAAAGCCGGTTAGACGCTGTTCGGGCCGGTCTCAACCCGTGTCGCACCCTCTAGTATGAAAACACGATCTGCCGTGAAATGGCCATCGTATAGTTCCAATTGGTTGGTCCGTGCTGTGAGCCGCGACGATTACCACCACGAACAAGCATCGAGCGGTTACCCAATGCATGGACCCGACGGGGAAAGTGTGGGTTGGTATTAAAGGTTTATCACCACCTGGTTTGGAATTTGATTCGAGTCGCCGTCTCCCCCGATTAGTGGGAATCTATGTCAAGCTTCACCACGATACAACTCCATGTGATATTTAAAGGTTCAACTAAAATGTGGATAAGTCAACTGGATATAGTTATATTATTGATTGATTAGACTCAAGTGTATGTAATAGTTCAGGTGCAAACCTAGACTAAGAGGTAGGTCCAAAAATTTGATAGCTCACCGATATCATTAAACATTTCTTCTCTCAAATTGAGCTTTTCGCAACTAAAGATCCCAGCTCCACCAAAAAGCCTTGCATACCCTTGGTGTCTTTTATTTTCAGTTGGACGGGTAAGTCTAGCTGAGTATATTCCCGTACTCAGGGTTTATCCTGTTTGTTGCAGATGGCCAGGTGTACTACGGCTATTGTAAGCACTGTCTCTATCCCGTGGAGAGTGATGAGGAGTAGGCCCATGGCAGGGTCATCCAGAAGCTTCTCCTTTTCTTTTGCTGGACTGAGACTTCTAGTGGCACATTATTTGAAAAAGGAGGAGTGAGTTATCAAACAATGTTTATTTGGACCACATGTGTGGTGGTCGTGTTTCAAAACTTATTTCAGCTTCCGCACTTTTAAACTCAGTATTGTAATAACTCTTTTATGATTCCGCGCTCTGATGTTTAAATTCGGTTTCGATTATCGACGGTGTATCCTTATGAATGTGGTACTTGAACAATGCGATCCTGTATGTTGTATGATGTTTGAAGTCCTTCGAGATTTATAGACTATTGGGGTTATATGGGTTCAAGTACGAGTCGATGTCAGATGAATTTGGCTAAGACGGTACTTGAGCTCTTATAATCAGGACGGTTCCGCCACAGCTGGTATCAGAGCATGATTCAAGTAATTGCATCCGAAAGGAGCTATTTTCGAACTAAAATGGGTACTTCAAAACTATTTTCAAAACAATTTTAAATTATTAAGTGTGCCCAGTCTTGTCCTTAAGCCCTATACTAGGATTCAGGTGGCTTAACTACTAACAGGGTTCATGGATTTTGCTCATGCTGGATCTTTATTTGCTGGTCCATTCTCGAGGGAAAAGAGAATGCGTCGATCGCGAAAACATGCATAAAATGATTTTGTAAGATATGAGAGCATGACCGTCCAACCGTCGGTCTAGGTGAGAGTTGTTATACCAAGTATGTGCGAGCTCCACGCAAACATATACGAGGGTATCAATTGTTTGGGGGTATGTTTTCTGGATTGGTGCATGGTGTTTAGTGTGGGTGAAAGGTCCGTGACGCCTAAGAGGGGGGGTGAATTAGGCAACTTAAAACTTCTACTCTAAACTAAGGCCTCTAATTTCTACCTAGTCAAAACCTATGCAAGAAAGTAAACTATCTAAAGTGCAACTAAGGTTTTGCTACGTGTGTTTGCTATCTCTACCGTAAAAGGAGTTATGCAACCTAGTTACCAAACCTATCAACTAGGAAAAGTAAGCTAGGAAAGGTAAAGCACATAAACAAGGTAGCAATGTAAATGCGGAAGCTAAAGAGTGTGATAGAGATGCAAACTCCCGTCGATGACTCCGGTATTTTTACCGAGGTATCGAGAAGCGCGCAAGCTTCCCCCTAGTCCTCGTTGGAGCCCCTCGCAAGGAATCCCTCGCAAGGGCCAAGCTCCCGGTCGGGTAACTCCATGGATAGCTCCGGTCTTCCCCACCTGCAAGTGGGTCTCCGGTTAAGCCACTCGTGGCAAAGCCCCTCCCGGATGCTCTCCGCCGTCTTCACTATCAAGTTTCCGGCCGAAGCGCCGCGGGCCTTGTTCCCTTCGGTACACGGAGGCGGCCACACCACAAACTCGGTTGGTGTGATCTGGCAAGACTACAAGCCCCGCCGATGTACAACCACGGTGCGCGCAAGCACCGGTAGATGAGAGGTTTTCAACCTCACTAAACACTAGGCCTAACACCTAGAGCAAGCGCAAAGCGGTGGTCTAACTAGCTTAAGCACTTCACAAAGCACCTCTACTAATCACCTAGTATATCACTTAAGCACTTTGGTGGCTAGAGCAACTAAATATGTGTCTATACACTTGGTATACTTCCTTGAGCTCCAACCTTGTGTTTTTGGCCGGCCATGGGGGTATATATAGAGCCCCAAGCAAATAGAGCCGTTGGGCAAAGAGATGCACTTGTCAGGCATCGACCGGACGCACTCCACGTCCTGACCGGACGCGTCTGGTCTCTCCAACGGCTAGTTGCCAGCCTGCACAGGCACTGATCGGACTCTGACATGAGTTCGGTCACGATTTTGTGCCTCTGGAACCTCTCTGTATTCGATCGGACTCAGCTGAGTTTCAGCGTCCGATCGTCGTCGTAGCGTCCGGTCACGTGGACGCACTGAGGAACAGTAGCATCGGAGCGTCTGGTCGCTACTGTCACAGCGTCCGGTCGCTTTGACGTGGCGCTGCTGGCTTGGGGTACTGACCGGACGCATCCAGGCCAGTGTCCGGTCACTGCGAGGCAGCGTCTGGTCACTTGTTCTTCCTGCCTTTCTGTCATTCTTTGCACTCGATTTGGTTCCATTCTTGAGCCTTGGACTTTGCTTGATCTTTAGGGTCTTCGACTGAGCTTCTAGAGTCTTGCTTGAGGTGTTGATCGTCGGATCACCACGTCGCCTTAGTCCAAGTCACATTTGCACCCTATTGGACTACAAAACAAACACTTGCAAACACATTAGTCCAAATTGGTTATGTTGTTCATCAAACACCAAAATCCGAAGTTAAATGGTCTGAGGTCCATTTTCCTTACAATCTCCCCCTTTTTGGTGATTGATGACAACACGACCAAAACAAGCAAATAATTGATACATAATTTAAAATGCAATCTACTTGCTAGGATGCAATGCAGAGGCAAGATCATATGATGTTTTAAAAAGATTCCAAATTGAAACCTATTTGATCTAACATATCTTGCCCTTGCCATTGAGTTCCTTTTAGTGGCTTGATGGATTAGATCTCCCTCTAACTCCATGATCCACTTGCTCCCTTTGTTGGACCATTCCCAAAAAGATAACCATAAAATTTTGAAATTTTGATTTTGGTTATTTTGTTTGTTTTAGTTTGGGCTTGATTTTGGTCCCTACATATTCTCCCCCTTTGGAATCAAACACCGAAAAGGAAGACATTAAAGCTTAAGAGAGGAAACATTATATAAGATGAAACTCCCCCTAAGTATATGCATACATATGATGTAAGGCTAAAGCATATGCATAACCGACAAATTCAAAAGCATAAGGGAGTTTAATCTATATAATGCATGGAGAAAGCATATAAGAGTATCAAATTGAAATCAACATAATGATATCGGTTAGGAATACCACATGTAGATGTCAATTGGATTAATACCACACATGATGCTTGTCTCCGAGAACTCCATTTTCCTTGCAATGAGACTACTACACACATGATAATCTTGAAGATAGTGTTAGTCTCAAAGCTTCCAAATTGTAGAGTAGACTCCCCCTAAAAGTGTGCATACAAGTTTGAAATACTTGTAGGAGACATGCACATTGACTTGTAAGGTCACACTACCATTTTCTATATTGATATTACAAGAAATGTGACATCAATTGAAGATGGTAATTGGGGTAGTTTATCTATAATTTGGACTTTGGCACATATAAGATAAATACAAAGTGAAAGAAGCTATGTGCCATGCTTCTAACCAATTAAAACCATGTAGAATTGCTCTAAGAATGTGAGTTATATCGAGCAAGACTACCATATGATAAGCCTAATTTGCATGACAAAAGATATGAACATACTAATGCAAACATAGACAAAGAAGGAACTAGATGCTAAAGTGATTGCAAGAATTTAAACCAAATGAAAGTAATTACAGAAAATTAAATCTAGTTACCTAACATGGGAAGGGGAACTTGGGTCTATAGAACCTACTAACATACTTGGCAATGATATGATTTAATAATGTGATGCACCCCATGATATGCACCCACAACTTTGCCAAGTCTCCAAATTCCCCGTAGCCAATTTTGCTACTCACTTCCCTTTCGGGATCCAAACCTTTTTGGTGCTCTTCATGGTTGAGATAATGTCCTTAGGCACCCAAATACGTTTGGCCCCATTGTTGGCTTGTTTGTTCACCTTGATGGCCACCACCTTGTCATTCTTCTTTTTCTTCAAGAGATAGGGTGTGGTGGTCTTCTTGTTCACCTTATTGGTGTAGGTGTTGGAGAGCTTGCTTGTTTGCTTTTTGTTTTTCTCTTTCTTCTTTTCTCCCCCATGCTTCACCTTGCACTCATAGGACTTGTGGCCTTCCTTGTGGCAAAGGTAACAAACCATGGTTTGCTCCTCATCAAGCTTCTTCACTCCCTTGACGGTGTTATCTTGATGTGTTCGGGTTTGCTTCCCCTTGCCTTTTGCTTGGATCAAATCCCTAGTGAGGCGAGCCACTTCTTGCCTTAGTAGCTCATTCTCCATTGCAACTTCTTGTGTGCATGTTTCTACAATCACATTCTCAACACAAGCTTGTTTGCATATCAGTGAGTCTAAATCAAGTAAATCAATGCAAGAAGTAGAGGCATCCTTTTTGGGCATATTAAAGATTGATTTTTCAATTTTAGGCGCCTCGATGGGGTTTGCTCCGATGGTTTCAAGATTAGCAACTTTGTTAGTTAGCTCATCACAATGCTTGCACATAATTTCCATTTTAGCAAGCAAACTTTTGTAAGCATCTTGTGTGCTAGCTAACTTTGCTTTTAGTTTTTCATTTTTCTTAGCAAGTTGCTCATCATTACTTGTGCTATCATATGTGCTTATACTAGCCTCAAGTTTCTCAATTTTATTAGATAGCTCAACATTTAAGTTTGAAAAAGTTTCATATTGATCAAGCATAGCATTGTAGGCTTGTTGAGAACTATCTAATTTTTCTTTTAGGGTATTAATTTTCTTTTGTTGGCTAGTACAAGCTTTAGCATATTTAAGATTATCTTGCACAAGTTGATTGTAAGAAGGTAGCTCATCATCACTATCACTATCTCTATCACTATCACTAGAGATAGGGCTTGTATTACCTCGTGCCATAAGGCACATACGTGAGGAGCTTGATGATGAGTGCTTGTGGCCATGCCTCTTGTGTTGGACTTCATCATCACTTGATGAATCATCCCATGTCTTGATAGTGGTGAGAGCTTTGGCCTTGCATCCCTTCTTTTTCTTGTCGTTGGGTGTGGGCTTTTGTTTTGGACAATCTTCCACAAAGTGCCCTTTCTTGCCACATCTATAGCATCCCTTTTTCCTTTGCTCTCTTCTTTGATTGGTGAATGTAACGTAACAGCCCTAATCCCATGGCCCACTGATCACCGTCAACCACTGACAGTCGATCCGTACAGCCAAGTGATTAAGACCGGCTCCGCTACTGGGCTACATCAGTGCCCGTTGTCCGCAGGATCATCTCACAATTTAGTTACAATCTCTTTAACATTTTGACAAATAACATCGGAGTAAATAGCGGAAGACTTAGATAACAATAGTTTTACAAACCAGGGTTCAACATAAAATTAAAGTGAAGTTATTACAAACCATAGTTCAAATAGATAGAGTCGGCAGAGTAGCATATGACAACAACTGAAGGTAAAGATACTTCACCCAGCCCGAGGGTGAATAATCACTCATCGGCCTCATCGGCCTCTTCCTGAACAACAGTCACGCAGCAGGGTCCAAGGCATACTGAGGAATCTGCCATACCTGCAACATGGGTAATAAAACCCTGAGTACAAAGGTACTCAACAAGACTTACCCGACTAAAGAAAAAGGGAGAAGACTCAGGAATGAAGGCTTAGGGTAGTCAAGGTAAGGCTTAAGCAAGATCAAGTATTTTGCAGAAAAGCATTTTTGTAAATCTTATTTTATTTTGAAAGATTCAGTATTCCTCAATTCTTCATCATTCATGATTCATTTTACATTTCAAAACTTTCCTAGTTGAGAACCACTCTCCGTTGACAGTCAGTGGACCAAGTCTCCATAACCGAGGAGCAACGTTAATCCGGATAAATAATACTCAGCTGAGGATCCCTATCCACACTGCATATGTAGCACCCAAGCTTGCATATGCCAACTCGTCTACCACGATTCCTCCAAGATTGGGCCCGGTCCTACGCCACCCGGAAGTACAGTACACCACTCCAATCCGGGACTCTAACCCACGTGGGTACATGCTACTTCCGCCATCTCTCCACTCCCAGTGCGCGGTTGTCGGTCCAATAATGGATTTCTCGGAGCCAGAGCTTTCCGTGGTATGTGAATAGTTACAAGTCTTGACCAGCAGGCCCCCATACGGATGGTCCCTACATTTTTCCGCCAGCGACAAGCACCTCGGGACTCTAACCCAAGAGTACAGGTCCTGTCGGTTTTTCAACCCTGTCCCGGTCGGTGTCAACTGTTGAGTCCCGGACTACAACATGACGGCACCGTACGCAAGGACAACCTCTCCTTCCCATTGACTAAGTACGGATCAGATACTTAGCCAATAGTGGGAGTAAAGCCAAATTCCCATAAAAGTTCTTTAAGTGATCACACTTTTGAAATTGGCATTTTATTGCAAAGTCTAATTCAATAAGCATTGCTAAGCATTTTTCAAATACTTTTGAAAAGCAGGTATCGGGTGTTTCAGTGGTCAAGGTGGATAATGCATCAATTAGGATAGCACACAACTCCTATAAACTTAATGCAGTAATTTAACTCAAAAGCATTTAAGGAAATCATTTTATAAAATTCAAGGGAAGGGTTAAATGCACCGGGGCTTGCCTTGGATGGCAAAAAGAGCAGACTCGGGGTTGGTGGTGTAGGTGCCGGAGCTCGGGGTTGCCTCGGGGACAGATCCTTCGGTGGCTACCTCGACTTCAGGTCCTTCTTCGTCAACTATACGGATGCAATGATGAATGCTCATGAGAATGATGACATGAACTTAAGGTGCAAGACAATTCCACTGATTTTAGATTACTTTTAAACAAAGCATGATTGAAATCTAGGTTGAGCATAAAAGGTAACCATTTCTTCCTTAAGCAATATTGATTAAACTAGCCCTTATTATAATTATCCTAAGCATCAACCAAACATAGCATCACAAACATCATATACCAAAGGGTAGGGGTCTATGAACATCAATCAATCCAAAGATCACATCATCAAACACTTATTACCAACCCTAAACCATCTTTTCTATTTTCTTAATTTATTTAAAAGGTCATTTTATGAAGTTGCTCCAAAAATTACCAAATTAATCACATAAGTTCATTATGGTGTAGATAGATGGCAAAACAAATTTCATAATTTTTGGAGGTCATTAAGGTGCTCAATTAAATCTAGACATTAATTAACAAGAGGCACTATTTAACAATTAAAATAAAAGCTCAAAAATCAACTTGTTTCAAATGACTTCAAAATTTTACCAGAGACTAAACATGGCATAAGAAGCTCACAAAAATTTGTCTCATGATTTTTGGAGTTATAAATCACTCTCCAAAAATACCAAAACCTTCATTTTTCAATTAAAAGGGGAATTTTACATTTTCAAATTTTTGCACAAAACTCAAGTTTCATATTTTTATAAAATACTCCAGAGCATAAAGAGTCTACCACAAAAATTTCAGAATTTTTGGATGTACACAGAAAATACCACAAAAAGAGAAATCAGAGCACTATTCACATGTTTGAAGAAATAGAAAAACGGCACTGTTCTTCTCCCTCGCTCACCGGCGGCCGGCCGACGGCGGCGGCGCTGCTGCGCCGGGCACTACAGCCACTCCGCGGCGAAACCGAGGGCATGGAGAGGTTCAGGAGCTCACCGGCGGTCGATTAGAGGACTCAACGCGGTGAGGGGATGAACGGAGGGAGGTGGTCGACGGTGACCGGCGGGAAGCTCACGGCGGCGATCGTCGACTCGGCGATCCTGCGCGACATAAGCGACCGCAAGGGGTCAGTCAGAGGCGCAAAGGAGTAAGGAAGGTGATGCGGGGGTCAGTGGAGGATGATCAAGGCCGGAGAGGGAGTATTTCGCGATCCCGACCTCGACGGGATTCTCGCCGGAGATGACAACGACGAGCTACGCCGGGCGAATGGAGGCGGTAGCGACCAAATTGAGGGGTGGTGAAGCTGCGCAAGGACTTGGCGGAGCTTCTGGGCTAGCTGGGAGAGAAGCGGAGGCTCGGGCTTGCTCTGGCCACGGTGGTGGAGCTGGGTTCCACTCCGGCCGGCTCGGCGGGGCTCTTATAGCCGCGGCGAGAGGCTGGCGGGGCGACTGTTCGGACGCGGATAAGATCGCTCGAAGCATGCGCAATCGATTGCGAGGCCGAGGGTCAGCGGTTTGGCGCGCAGGGACCGGGCGCTGTGCTCGCCGGTGGCGAACACGCGGCGGCGACGAACTGCGGGCGGTAGGGGACGGGGAAGATGTCAACTGGGGCTCAGGCGCGTGCGCAATGATGCGCTGAGCATCGGCGTGGAGTTGGTTCGGGCGAAGGAGCTTCGGACATGCGTCGCCCGCGAACTCCGGCGAAGGCATGCGGCCGGCCCCCCCCCCCCCCTAGCTCGCCGAAGAAGAGGAACAGTCTAGGGTGTAGGGTTTGACCTTTGGCTAGTTTCTGTATTTTGCAAATTACTCTCAAAAATTGAACTGTGCGACAAAAACTCAAAACACCAAAGTTGTTCAGAAAACTGAGATCTACAACTTTGTCAATATGAACATTTTCAAATTCCGAATAGTTTTTGAACTATATTCAAAAACAGAAAAGGGGACACTTTTTCAAACTTGATTCAAATCAAAATTACTCTGGATTTCAAACTGAAACTTGAAAATCTTCCAATATGAAAGTTGTTCCATTTGACAAAACCTATAACTTTGCTAATATACACTTTTTCTGAAACTCAATAGTTTTTGAATAACTTTTTAAAACTGAAAAGGGGACAAAAACTGGAATTTGAACGAATTTAAAATTACTTCAAATTTTATATAGAAACATGGAAATCTGTAAATACCAAAGTTGTTCCTCTAGGTCAGATTCACAACTTTGCTTTTTGAACCAACTCAAAATTTTGAATTTTGAAAAAGTTATCAAAAAGGGAATAAATCCAGGATTTGGGAATTTAGGGTTTTGCAAAAGGGATTTCAAATCAAAACTGATTTTTGAACTTTGATCAAAGCAACAAACATCAGGGCACTAAATTTGAACAAGAATTACATAGAACTAGGCACAGAGGTGAAATTACCATTTTGCCCCTATAGGAAGAAGTGGGCTAAAAGGGTTTTTGCAATAGAGGTACATCACATAAAATGATACACTAAGCAAATGCATACACATGAAATCATGATCAAGATGATTAATGATGCTAATGATGATATGTCAAGTTAATTACATGCTTAAACACCAGAGGTGTTACAGCCTTCCCCCCTTAAAGAAATCTCGCCCCGAGATTCTGCGTCTTAAGAAAGGACAAAGAAGGGAAAAAGGCAAAACTTTACATAGACAGGGATTCGAGAAAGTCGGGATAGTTCTTTGCCAAGAAGTCTTCAGATTCCCAAGTAGCTTCTTCTTCAGAGTGCTGGTTCCACTGGATTTTGTACCACCTTGTGGTAGTTCTTCGAGTAACTCGATCTTTGTGATCCAACACGCGAACTGGATATTCCGAGTAGGATAGATCAGGCTCTAGCTCGACACCTTCAACTTCCACGACATGTTCTGGTACTCGGAGGCACTTCTTGAGTTGGGAGACATGGAAAACATTGTGGACAGCAGAGAGATGATCGGGCAACTTCAGCTTGTAAGCTACCTTGCCACAACATTCCAAAATCTCAAACGGACCAATGTAGCGGGGTGCTAACTTTCCCTTGACTCCAAAACGAGTGACTCCTTTGGTTGGTGAGACCTTGAGATATACGTAATCTCCAACTTGAAACTTCAGAGGTCGACGTCTCTTGTCAGCATAACTCTTTTGTCGGGATTGGGCAATCTTCATGTTCTCTTGTATCTGCTTGACTTTCTCTTCCATATCTTTGACCAGGTCAACTCCAAAGAATTCTCTTTCTCCGGGCTCAGACCAACTGAGGGGTGTACGACAACGACGACCGTACAATGCTTCAAAGGGTGCCATTTTGATGCTTTCTTGATAACTGTTATTATATGAGAACTCTGCCAAGGGCAAACAGTCATCCCAAGTATCTGCGAAGGTGAGCACACATGCTCTCAACATATCCTCTAACACTTGGTTGACTCACTCAGTTTGTCCATCAGTTTGTGGATGATATGTTGTACTATGCAAGAGCTTGGTTCCAAGTGAGGTATGGAACGCTTTCCAGAACTTTGCGACAAACTGAGTACCACGATCAGAGATAATGGTCTTGGGTATTCCATGAAGCTTCACTATGTTGTTCTTGTACAAGGCGGCATACGTGGGGACGGCGTAGCTGGTCTTGACTGGCAGAAAGTGAGCTTGTTTGGTGAGTCGGTCCACGATTACCCAAATGGAATCAAAACCTTTCCGAGTCTTGGGTAGTCCATTGACAAAATCCATGCTGATATCTTCCCACTTCCAGGCAGGTACAGATAAAGGCTGCAACTCTCCTCCAGGCTTCATGTGCACGGCTTTGACTTTCTGACAAGTGTCACAGCGAGCGACATAGCGAGCGATTTCAATCTTCATCTTCGTCCACCAGAATCTCTGCCTTAGATCCTGGTACATCTTGTTGCTGCCGGGGTGGATGGAAAACCTAGACAGGTGTGCCTCATCAAGGATCAACTGTCTCAACTCGGGCACCTTGGGAACTACTAGACGGTTCTTGAACCAAACAACTCCTACATCATCGATCCTGAAACAATCAGCCTTACCGGTCTGGACCTTTTCGATGATGTGCTTGATTCCAGGGTTATCTTTCTGTGCAGCGATGACTTGTTCCTTGACCGATGTTTCTATCCTGACATTGTTCAGGCTTCCTTGTGGAACTATCTCAATACCCATCCTTTCAAGGTCATGGCACAAGGAAAGATCATAGGGCTTCGTCGTTAGACAGTTGCAGTATGACTTGCGACTGAGGGCATCGGCAACTACATTTGCCTTACCAGGATGGTAATGCACTTCGATATCATAGTCCTTGATTAACTCAAGCCATCTTCGCTGCCTCATGTTCAACTCTTCTTGAGTGAAGATATACTTCAGGCTCTTATGATCGGTGTACACATTGCAGGTACTGCCCAACAGATAATGACGCCATATCTTCAAAGCATGCACCACTGCTGCTAACTCAAGGTCATGGGTTGGATAATTCTCCTCATGTCGCCTAAGCTGTCGTGAGGCATAAGCGATCACTCGACCTTCTTGCATCAAAACACAGCCTAACCCAGTACCAGATGCATCACAGTATACATCAAAGGGTTTCTCGATGTCTGGTTGAGCTAGGACTGGTGATGTAGTTAGTAGTTTCTTCAAGGCTTGAAAAGCTTGCTCACAGGCTGTTGACCAAACAAAATCCACGGAATTCTTCAACAACTCTGTGATAGGCTTGGCAACTCTGGAGAAGTCTGGGATGAAACGACGATAGTATCCAGCCATTCCCACGAAGCTGCGAACTTCGCGGACAGTGGTAGGTGGCTTCCAATCCAAGATATCTGCCACTTTTTCAGGGTCAACTGACACACCTTCAGCGGACAGGACATGACCAAGGAATTGAATTCGATCTAGCCAGAATTCACATTTACTGAACTTGGCATACAGCTGGTGATCTCTGAGACGAGAGAGAACGACACGAAGATGCTTGGCATGATCTTCAGGAGTTCTTGAATAAACAAGGATGTCGTCAATGAACACGACTACAAATTTATCGAGCTCTGGCATGAACACAGAGTTCATGAGATACATGAAATGAGCGGGGGCATTGGTCAAGCCAAAAGACATGACCAAGTACTCATATAGGCCGTATCTGGTGGTGAAAGCTGTTTTGGGAATATCTTCGGGACGAATTTTTATTTGGTGATAGCCAGATCTGAGGTCGATCTTGGAAAACACTCTGGCTCCAGATAACTGGTCAAACAGAAGATCAATGCGAGGCAAGGGATATTTATTTTTGATGGTGACCTCGTTGAGCGGGCGATAGTCAACGCACAGACGAAGGCTTTTGTCCTTCTTCTTCACAAAGATAGCAGGACAGCCCCAAGGAGATGAACTTGGGCGAATGAGGCCCTTATCCAATAGCTCTTGCAATTGGATCTTCAGCTCTGCCAACTCTCTGGGAGGCATTCGATAAGCTCTACGGGATATAGGAGCAGTCCCGGGCTTTAGCTCTATAGCAAACTCAACATCACGGTCGGGAGGCAGACCAGGTAAATCTTCAGGAAAGACATCAGGGAACTCACAGACCACAGGGATGTCTCGGATCCCTTGATCATAGGTAGCATTTAGCTGTGTGGTAGCTGGTTTTGAAGGTATAGGAAGTTGGAGAAGGAGTTTGGAGGTACTGTTAGGAATATCCACTCTCACAACTCTATTCAAGATGTCTATCATGGCTTTATACTGACACATCCAATTCATGCCTAAGATGACATCTATCTCTTGATCGCGCAGTACTATCATGGTGGTAGGAAAGACATGTTTCCCCAACATTACTGGTATACTGCGGACCACTTCCTTAGTATTTATCCGCCCTCCAGGCGAAAGTATGCAGAAACTCTCTTTTAACTCCCCCATGGGCAACTCATGCTTGATGACAAAAGTGCGACTGATGAAGGAATGCGATGCACCAGAATCAAACAAGACGACTGCAGGATGATTGGCAACAGGGAACCTACCGAGCATGACGGGCTCTCCTTCTGGGATGTTACTGACGGTGGTGAAGTAGACTTGCCCGTGCTTCCTGACAAGCTTGCCCTTCTGGACGTGCTGCTGCGGTGCACGGTGCTGCTGCTGTGATCCTCCAGGGCCTTTCTGTGCATGCTGGGCATTCTTCTTGGGTTTAGGGCATTCGCGAGACCAGTGACCAACTTGGCCACAGTTGTAGCATGGATGGTTGTAAGCTGTTTGTGGGGTGGTGACACGAACACCGGGGGCGTTCGGCTGAGTGGCACTTTGCTGGTTGGCATTGTGGGTGGTGGCCGCGGTACGAACGACCACTTGCTGATGGGGGTATGGGGCACGGTTTTGGTGGTGGCTGGGGTGGTAGATGATTCTTGGGCGCTTATGGTTGCTGGAGAAACTGCTAGACCCAGCCTTCTTCTTCTTCTTCTCTTCCTGATACTGGCGGTTGCTTTCCTCGAAAGCAACAGCACGGTCAACGACATCATGGTAGGATCCGTTTAGGTTGTTGGACAGACCTCTGCGAATCTTAGGGTGCAGACCCCTGAGAAAACAATCTCTCTTCTTTTCCTCCGTGTTGACATAGTCGGAGGCATACTGGCTGAGGTGGTTGAATTGCCCCACGTACTGCATGACGGTAGAATCTTTCTGTTGCAGGGCCAAGAACTGATCCAACTTCATTTTCATCAATCCCGAAGGGATGTGATGTGCTCTGAAAGCGGTGCGGAACTCTTCCCAGGTCAGTTGGTGACCTTCCGGCTGGGCCGCCAACAGGTTGGCGTACCAGGTACTTGCAGGACCACGGAGCTGCTGAGAAGCGAACCGAGGCTTCTGGATCTCCGTGCAGTGCAGTAGACTGAACTTCTGTTCCATGGTGCGTAACCAGTCGTCAGCCTCGAGAGGTTCATCGGCCTTGGTGAAGACCGGTGGGCGTGTTTCAGTGAAGTCCACATAGGTTGTCTCTTGGTTGTTGCGGCGACCACGGTTGCCGTTGTTCTGTTGCCCTTGATTCTGAGCCATCAGATTGGCAGCGGCGGCCAAGGCTGCAATGGCATCTGCTAGGGTAGCTGGTACAGGTGGAGGGTTTGGGAGACGGTCATCTCCAGCACCTCCGGCTCCGGTACGGGTGTTCACAGGCATCTGTATAAGCAACTCGGAACTCAGCATAAAGGATAAAGGTTCTGAAACAACTTGATTGACAACTTCACTGATACAAAGATAGCTGGCTTGATAAAGATGACAACAGACTGATAAGGGAAAAGGTACGAAAAGAAAGATACATGCCAGACTTGGCAACAGATCGACTAACGCCCCCAAACCTAGTCTAAGGTTTTAGGTAAGCAGATGGTACAGACACAAGGAGTCTAGTCATCATCGATGAAGATCAACTCTTCGTCATCATCATCATCCTCGATGATAAGCTCAGGCTCTTCCTCCTCATCTTCAACGTGGACATCTTCAGCAGGTTCCACTTCCACGTTCTGATCAGGCTCGTGTTCCACTTCAGGTTCCTCCACGACTCCGTCTTCGGGGTCCTCAACATCTGGTGGAATCACGGGGTGAAGCTGGTCGTGCAGCTGGTGTACTTCCTCGTGAAGCATATCATTGTACTGCTCGATCTGGGCGGTGTATTGCTGCAGTCCATGGAGCTAGGCTCTGGTGACATCCTCTCGGATCCATGTTGCATCACGCTGCTGGATAGCGCGAACCACATTCCGGTTAGCTTCCTCAAGAGCGGCTCGTGCCTCATAAAACTCCATGCGGGAAAGGTAGAAGTCATGCTCCATGTTCTCCATTTCAGCCTTCAGATTCTTGATTTCCTTCTTCAGCTGCTTGCGGGTGCGGCGGGGAAAGCGACGACCATTGGAGGATTCTCCAGTCTCTTCTCCGGTGCGTGGCGCCAGCTGGTGACGCGGCACACCGTTCGGTCCAGTCGACTTGCGGGCAGTCCGCTTGATGATGGCCATATCTGGACAAGAGGTTATAGATGAGAAAGGCTAGCAAGAAAAAGGTATAGGCATACTAACCCAACGAACTCTTTTATAAACTTAAGTGAATGTGACATGATGCATGAATCGTTCCTACGGAACAAGGCAATGCAACTACAAGGTAAGGTACATAGGGCTTATACAAGTTGTCTTGCTACTAGTTGCCAAAGACAAGATGAGATGAGAGAAGCAATTTGGACTCAAAATAGTCAAGTTTAGTTTTTGTTAAAAACATTTTGAAGTTTTCGCAAAAAGATTGCGACGTCATAGTGAGATGCTCCGATACCACTCTGTAACGTAACGGCCCTAATCCCATGGCCCACTGATCACCG
Organism: Coix lacryma-jobi var. lacryma-jobi; assembly: GCA_009763385.1. NCBI lineage: Eukaryota > Viridiplantae > Streptophyta > Magnoliopsida > Poales > Poaceae > Coix > Coix lacryma-jobi. Next base: position 125,894,603 of record CM019829.1, read on the forward strand.
TCAACCACTGACAGTCGATCCGTACAACCAAGAGATTAAGATCGGTTCCGCTACTGGGCTACATCAGTGCCCGTTGTCCGCAGGATCATCTCACAATTCAGTTACAATCTCTTTAACATTTTGACAAATAACATCGGAGTAAATAGCGGAAGACTTAGATAACAATAGTTTTACAAACCAGGGTTCAACATAAAATTAAAGTGAAGTTATTACAAACCATAGTTCAAATAGATAGAGTCGGCAGAGTAGCATATGACAACAACTGAAGGTAAAGATACTTCACCCAGCCCGAGGGTGAATAATCACTCATCGGCCTCATCGGCCTCTTCCTGAACAACAGTCACGCAGCAGGGTCCAAGGCATACTGAGGAATCTGCCATACCTGCAACATGGGTAATAAAACCCTGAGTACAAAGGTACTCAACAAGACTTACCCGACTAAAGAAAAAGGGAGAAGACTCAGGGATGAAGGCTTAGGGTAGTCAAGGTAAGGCTTAAGCAAGATCAAGTATTTTGCAGAAAAGCATTTTTGTAAATCTTATTTTATTTTGAAAGATTCAGTATTCCTCAATTCTTCATCATTCATGATTCATTTTACATTTCAAAACTTTCCTAGTTGAGAACCACTCTCCGTTGACAGTCAGTGGACCAAGTCTCCATAACCGAGGAGCAACGTTAATCCGGATAAATAATACTCAGCTGAGGATCCCTATCCACACTGCATATGTAGCACCCAAGCTTGCATATGCCAACTCGTCTACCACGATTCCTCCAAGATTGGGCCCGGTCCTACGCCACCCGGAAGTACAGTACACCACTCCAATCCGGGACTCTAACCCACGTGGGTACATGCTACTTCCGCCATCTCTCCACTCCCAGTGCGCGGTTGTCGGTCCAATAATGGATTTCTCGGAGCCAGAGCTTTCCGTGTTATGTGAATAGTTACAAGTCTTGACCAGCAGGCCCCCATACGGATGGTCCCTACATTTTTCCGCCAGCGACAAGCACCTCGGGACTCTAACCCAAGAGTACAGGTCCTGTCGGTTTTTCAACCCTGTCCCGGTCGGTGTCAACTGTTGAGTCCCGGACTACAACATGACGGCACCGTACGCAAGGACAACCTCTCCTTCCCATTGACTAAGTACGGATCAGATACTTAGCCAATAGTGGGAGTAAAGCCAAATTCCCATAAAAGTTCTTTAAGTGATCACACTTTTGAAATTGGCATTTTATTGCAAAGTCTAATTCAATAAGCATTGCTAAGCATTTTTCAAATACTTTTGAAAAGCAGGTATCGGGTGTTTCAGTGGTCAAGGTGGATAATGCATCAATTAGGATAGCACACAACTCCTATAAACTTAATGCAGTAATTTAACTCAAAAGCATTTAAGGAAATCATTTTATAAAATTCAAGGGAAGGGTTAAATGCACCGGGGCTTGCCTTGGATGGCAAAAAGAGCAGACTCGGGGTTGGTGGTGTAGGTGCCGGAGCTCGGGGTTGCCTCGGGGACAGATCCTTCGGTGGCTACCTCGACTTCAGGTCCTTCTTCGTCAACTATACGGATGCAATGATGAATGCTCATGAGAATGATGACATGAACTTAAGGTGCAAGACAATTCCACTGATTTTAGATTACTTTTAAACAAAGCATGATTGAAATCTAGGTTGAGCATAAAAGGTAACCATTTCTTCCTTAAGCAATATTGATTAAACTAGCCCTTATTATAATTATCCTAAGCATCAACCAAACATAGCATCACAAACATCATATACCAAAGGGTAGGGGTCTATGAACATCAATCAATCCAAAGATCACATCATCAAACACTTATTACCAACCCTAAACCATCTTTTCTATTTTCTTAATTTATTTAAAAGGTCATTTTATGAAGTTGCTCCAAAAATTACCAAATTAATCACATAAGTTCATTATGGTGTAGATAGATGGCAAAACAAATTTCATAATTTTTGGAGGTCATTAAGGTGCTCAATTAAATCTAGACATTAATTAACAAGAGGCACTATTTAACAATTAAAATAAAAGCTCAAAAATCAACTTGTTTCAAATGACTTCAAAATTTTACCAGAGACTAAACATGGCATAAGAAGCTCACAAAAATTTGTCTCATGATTTTTGGAGTTATAAATCACTCTCCAAAAATACCAGAACCTTCATTTTTCAATTAAAAGGGGAATTTTACATTATCAAATTTTTGCACAAAACTCAAGTTTCATATTTTTATAAAATACTCCAGAGCATAAAGAGTCTACCACAAAAATTTCAGAATTTTTGGATGTACACAGAAAATACCACAAAAAAGAGAAATCAGAGCACTATTCACATGTTTGAAGAAATAGAAAAACGGCACTGTTCTTCTCCCTCGCTCACCGGCGGCCGGCCGACGGCGGCGGCGCTGCTGCGCCGGGCACTACAGCCACTCCGCGGCGAAACCGAGGGCATGGAGAGGTTCAGGAGCTCACCGGCGGTCGATTAGAGGACTCAGCGCGGTGAGGGGATGAACGGAGGGAGGTGGTCGACGGTGACCGGCGGGAAGCTCACGGCGGCGATCGTCGACTCGGCGATCCTGCGCGACATAAGCGACCGCAAGGGGTCAGTCAGAGGCGCAAAGGAGTAAGGAAGGTGATGCGGGGGTCAGTGGAGGATGATCAAGGCCGGAGAGGGAGTATTTCGCGATCCCGACCTCGACGGGATTCTCGCCGGAGATGACAACGACGAGCTACGCCGGGCGAATGGAGGCGGTAGCGACCAAATTGAGGGGTGGTGAAGCTGCGCAAGGACTTGGCGGAGCTTCTGGGCTAGCTGGGAGAGAAGCGGAGGCTCGGGCTTGCTCTGGCCACGGTGGTGGAGCTGGGTTCCACTCCGGCCGGCTCGGCGGGGCTCTTATAGCCGCGGCGAGAGGCTGGCGGGGCGACTGTTCGGACGCGGATAAGATCGCTCGAAGCATGCGCAATCGATTGCGAGGCCGAGGGTCAGCGGTTTGGCGCGCAGGGACCGGGCGCTGTGCTCGCCGGTGGCGAACACGCGGCGGCGACGAACTGCGGGCGGTAGGGGACGGGGAAGATGTCAACTGGGGCTCAGGCGCGTGCGCAATGATGCGCTGAGCATCGGCGTGGAGTTGGTTCGGGCGAAGGAGCTTCGGACACGCGTCGCCCGCGAACTCCGGCGAAGGCGTGCGGCCGGGCCCCCCCCCCCTAGCTCGCCGAAGAAGAGGAACAGTCTAGGGTGTAGGGTTTGACCTTTGGCTAGTTTCTGTATTTTGCAAATTACTCTCAAAAATTGAACTGTGCGACAAAAACTCAAAACACCAAAGTTGTTCAGAAAAATGAGATCTACAACTTTGTCAATATGAATATTTTCAAATTCCGAATAGTTTTTGAACTATATTCAAAAACAGAAAAGGGGACACTTTTTCAAACTTGATTCAAATCAAAATTACTCTGGATTTCAAACTGAAACTTGAAAATCTTCCAATATGAAAGTTGTTCCATTTGACAAAACCTATAACTTTGCTAATATACACTTTTTCTGAAACTCAATAGTTTTTGAATAACTTTTTAAAACTGAAAAGGGGACAAAAACTGGAATTTGAACGAATTTGAAATTACTTCAAATTTTATATAGAAACATGGAAATCTGTAAATACCAAAGTTGTTCCTCTAGGTCAGATTCACAACTTTGCTTTTTGAACCAACTCAAAATTTTGAATTTTGAAAAAGTTATCAAAAAGGGAATAAATCCAGGATTTGGGAATTTAGGGTTTTACAAAAGGGATTTCAAATCAAAACTGATTTTTGAACTTTGATCAAAGCAACAAACATCAGGGCACTAAATTTGAACAAGAATTACATAGAACTAGGCACAGAGGTGAAATTACCATTTTGCCCCTATAGGAAGAAGTGGGCTAAAAGGGTTTTTGCAATAGAGGTACATCACATAAAATGATACACTAAGCAAATGCATACACATGAAATCATGATCAAGATGATTAATGATGCTAATGATGATATGTCAAGTTAATTACATGCTTAAACACCAGAGGTGTTACAGTGAAGAGGCAATCTTATATTGTGATGGGCACACCCTTGACATTGAGCTTGCGGATCATCCTCTTCACTCCTTTCATGAGCTTGATTGTTTCTTCTTCATCTAAGGAGGAGTCAGATGAGGTGGAGGCTTGATCATCATCACTTGATTCTTCATCTTCATCATCCTCTTCTTCACTTGAGGAGCTTGAGCTTGTCTCAACTTGCTTCTTGCCCTTCATCTTTTTGTTCTCACATGAGAGAGCGATGTCTTTGCTTGATGAAGTGGTTTCTTGTTGACCCATCTTGCGTGACATCTCAAATGCCACCAATTTGCCAATGACAATGGTCGGGGTCATAGTGCTCAAGTCCTCCATGTTGTGGAGGATGGTGATGATGGTTGCATATTTGTTCTTTGGAAGCACGGAGATGATCTTCCTCACAATATCCGCATCACCTAGCTTTGTAATTCCTATATAATGGAGCTCATTGATAATTAGATTCAACCAAGAATACATATCACGAACAAGCTCATTATCATTCATTTTAAAGGAATCATAGCTTGTTTTAGTTAGGTGATGTTTTTGCTCACGTACATTACTTGTACCATCATGGAGCTCATGTAGTTTTAACCAAATTTCATGAGATGTTTGCAAAGTAAAAACTTGGTTAAAGACATCCATGCTTATAGATTCAAACAAGCAATTTTTAGCTCTAGCATTAAGATGAATTTCTTTTTCATCACCCGCAGTAGGCTTCTCGGGATTCTTAATCGGTTTCATCCCGTCGCGGGTGACTCTCCAAACACCTAGATCAACGACTTCTAAAAAGCAAGCCATCCTAGCACTATAGTAAGGGAAGTTAGTGCCGTCAAAGTGTGGAGGCCTAGAGGTATCCATCCCAACCTCTCTTAGGGGCGTCGGCTCGAAGGCGATTAAGCCAAGAGTCCACAAGAGAGCCAACCTGGCTCTGATACCAGTTGAAAGGACCGTGATGCCTAAGAGGGGGGGTGAATTAGGCAACTTAAAACTTCTACTCTAAACTAAGGCCTCTAATTTCTACCTAGTCAAAACCTATGCAAGAAAGTAAACTATCTAAAGTGCAACTAAGGTTTTGCTACGTGTGTTTGCTATCTCTACCGTAAAAGGAGTTATGCAACCTAGTTACCAAACCTATCAACTAGGAAAAGTAAGCTAGGAAAGGTAAAGCACATAAACAAGGTAGCAATGTAAATGCGGAAGCTAAAGAGTGTGATAGAGATGCAAACTCCCGTCGATGACTCCGGTATTTTTACCGAGGTATCGAGAAGCGCGCAAGCTTCCCCCTAGTCCTCGTTGGAGCCCCTCGCAAGGAATCCCTCGCAAGGGCCAAGCTCCCGGTCGGGTAACTCCGTGGATAGCTCCGGTCTTCCCCACGCGCAAGTGGGTCTCCGGTTAAGCCACTCGTGGCAAAGCCTCTCCCGGATGCTCTCCGCCGTCTTCACTATCAAGTTTCCGGCCGAAGCGCCGCGGGCCTTGTTCCCTTCGGTACACGGAGGCAGCCACACCACAAACTCGGTTGGTGTGATCTCGCAAGACTACAAGCCCCGCCGATATACAACCACGGTGCGCGCAAGCACCGGTAGATGAGAGGTTTTCAACCTCACTAAACACTAGGCCTAACACCTAGAGCAAGCGCAAAGCGGTGGTCTAACTAGCTTAAGCACTTCGCAAAGCACCTCTACTAATCACCTAGTATATCACTTAAGCACTTTGGTGGCTAGAGCAACTAAATATGTGTCTATACACTTGGTATACTTCCTTGAGCTCCAACCTTGTGTTTTTGGCCGGCCATGGGGGTATATATAGAGCCCCAAGCAAATAGAGCCATTGGGCAAAGAGATGCACTTGTCATGCATCGACCGGACGCACTCCACGTCCTGACCGGACGCGTCCGGTCTCTCCAACGGCTAGTTGCCAGCCTGCACAGGCACTGATCGGACTCTGACATGAGTCCGGTCATAGACCACCGGACGTGTCCGGTCACGATTTTGTGCCTCTGGAACCTCTCTGTATTCGATCGGACTCAGCTGAGTTTCAGCATCCGATTGTCGTCGTAGCGTCCGGTCACGTGGACGCGCTGAGGAACAGTAGCATCGGAGCGTCCGGTCGCTACTGTCACAGCGTCCGGTCACTTTGACGTGGCGCTGCTGGCTTGGGGTACTGACCGGACGCATCCAGGCCAGCGTCCGGTCACTGCGAGGCAGCGTCCGGTCACTTGTTCTTCCCGCCTTTCTCTCGTTCTTTGCGCTCGACTTGGTTCCATTCTTGAGCCTTGGAATTTGCTTGATCTTTAGGGTCTTCAACTAAGCTTCTAGAGTCTTGCTTGAGGTGTTGATCGTCGGATCACCACGTCGCCTTAGTCCAAGTCACATTTGCACCCTATTGGACTACAAAACAAACACTTGCAAACACATTAGTCCAAATTGGTTATGTTGTTCATCAAACACCAAAATCCAAAGTTAAATGGTCCGAGGTCCATTTTCCTTACAGTGGGCTTCTATGTATTTTGTGCATAGGGGCCAATACTCTGTTGTTTCACCATTGAGATTTTGCTTTGGGCTAAAATGAATCTTCTGCAGGTACACTAACTACGTGATCGAGTAGAACGAGTAGATAATGCATGAGAGATCGTTCTTGCCACCGACTAGAACGTTAGGACTTACGAGTCATTATTAGTGAGTGAGAACGTAAGTCTGATCATGCATCATGTTTATGTTCTTGCATTTGCATTACCTCCCCTTAATTAAAAGTTGTCTCTTTTTCTTATAAAATTTGCGAACTAAATATACGTCTCACGAGAGTTTGAAACCCTTTTGTTTCTACAAATGGCCCGGACTAAGTTGACTGCTCGCAAGGCCACCGGAGGCAGAGGAGTTCCACGTCACCGCTTGGCCACGAAGTTGACCAAGAACACGTTCTTGTCTTACTTCGGGTTGCCGACTATCCTTTGGAGGACTCTGCAGGCAGTGGGATACGAGGAAGGACAGGAGCCTAGGTACTCTTGGCAGAAGGAGATCTATGGGTAGGACTCGTTGGTCATGGTGCAGATCAAGGTCAAAGCCTTGCCTGCCAAGCCCCACTGGTCAGGATGAACAAAGATCACCAGAGGCAGTTGTGCCAAGGATGGAGCCAACAGGGCAGCTTATCTAGTGCTGAAGGACATCATCGCCCACTTTCCTGTCGACCTTGCTAGTGCTATGGTAGGAGTGTTCCCTCGTGGATCACTTTTTCCATTGCGCTAGAGGCAGACTTTGGAGTCGGTTCTGACAGGAGGTGCGGAGGAGAGGTTCTATTGCGAGACGTCTGTGATGAGCGCCACCGGAGCCTTGATGGGTGTATGTGAGAGTTTGGAGCGCAGCCTGGAGAGCGTGTCCTTTACCCTCACTGCCACCTACCAGAGTAAGAGGAAGCTACAAGAGGAGTTCGATGCTGAGGTAGCCCGTCTACAGGAGAAGATACATCAGGTCACTCTAGAGCGTGACGATGCACGTGCCACCGCAGGAGCAGAGACCACCGCCAGGACTATCGCTGAGCAGATGTACTTGACGACAGCTTTTCAGCGAGACGAAGCCCGCACAATGCTTGACCAGCTCAGAGAGGGTGCTCATCTGAAGGACCGAAAATGCTAAGGCAAGGCGACCAGAGGGGGGGGGGTGAATGACAGCCTAAAAATTTCTTCCGAAATTCCGGCCTCTGTCCCAACAAAATCAACCCCAAGAGCAAAGCCGACACACGTGATGTTCACGACCCAAGAGAATGGGTGGATGTTCCCTAGGAACACAGTGGGACATCACAAAAGCTCCCTCACCCAAATCCACGCGAGTCAACTAGTGACAGGATGGACTTTGGGTGACCTCAACCTCCCTCGAGCAACGTGAGGGGGATTCAGGCTATCTCGCAAAGTGTGAAGCCCGATTTCTGTAGAGCACGCAGTCGGGAATTCAACGCAAAAAGCGGATCTCAAATCGGAGCTCGAACGCAAAAGATACGGACAAAAACGTGCGCTCACTGCACTGACCGGACTCTGACCAGTGTCCGATCAGTAGGGATCGGACGCGTCCCGTCAGTCAAAACCGTCTCTGGATCTTCTCTGTTCGTGACCGGACTTTGCACTAGGGAGCGTCCGGTCAAGTGAACAGTGCGTCCGATCACAGCGTAGCCACGGTGAACAGTGCTACCTGTGCGTCCGGTCACGTTGGCCAAGTGCGTTCGGTCGATTCCCAGGCCAGCGTCCGGTCACCATACGCGAACTGGACTGTGCGTGTGTTCGACGATCGGACTCTATCAAGGTGCGTCCGGTCGCTTTGATGCAGCGTCCGGTCACCCCGATCAGCTATCTGTTCGTCCACCGGATCGACCCGATCTCCCTCAAATCAAAAGCACTAGGGCTCAAATTTTGTGTGAGGGGTCACAAGGATGTTACTGAGCTACTCCTAAGAGATCATGGCTCGAACCTAACTCCAAATTGGTGAATCGAAGAAAACGGTGAAGAATGGGCAAGAACTCGATCCCAAAACTAAATTCGCCCGATCTGTGAGTTCGTGAGGTATTAGAGAAATTCCTTCGGTAGAAAGAAGACTCTCACGAAGCTACACAAGATGGTTCAAATGGATTTGCGAATCTTCCCTCGAAACAAGAAATCTCGTGAAGATCAAAAGAGGGGAAAATGTGCAAACACGAAGAACAAAATCGCATGACAAATTAAAGCACGAATTTGATCCTTGGATTCAGAGGAATGGATGATTGATTAAGCACTTGATGTCGGGCTACAAGACACTCCTAGCAACACAAAGCTTGGATAGCGAAAAAGCTCAAGAACAAGAGCCGGTCTCTCCTCTAGCCCTAGCCTCCTCTCACCTAAACAAAATGAGAGTGACACCTCCAAGGATGGTTGTCCAACACAGCCCCTTCATCTATATATAGGCGCACGTCCAAATGACACAAATGCCCTAACATGAAGTACTAACCCAAATACCCCCCAGGGGTAAAACTGTCCAACCCTAGCAGTTTTCATCCGACAGCCACGCCCGCACATCAGGTAGCTTCGCCTCGACGCGACCTCACCTGATGTCGCCACGTGCCGTCATGTCAACCACCGCACCTTCCTCGTGGATAGCTTCGCCGCCCCGCCAGCCTCTCCACGCCGCCACGCGTCAACCGTCCTTTTGGACCTTCCCCCAGTTTTGAGGCCCAAACCGAGAAACCTGCCAGCCCATGTTTTGAGGCCCAAACCTGGAAACCGTCCACCCCAAGTTTTGAGGCCCAAACTCGGAAACCGGTGAGCCCAGGTTTTGAGGCCCAAACCTGGAAACCGTCCACCCCGAGTTTTGAGGCCCAAACTCGGAAACCGGCCACCCCGAGTTTTGAGGCCCAAACTCGAAAACCGTCGAGGGTAGCTTTTTGAGGCTCAGCTACCGAACCCGCACCGTAGACGGGATGTGGTTCGCACACCCCGACCACCGGCACCGATGCCGATGCATGTCCAGCCTCCACGCCGGGCACAACGCCTTCGCCTTCCTTCTTGACTTGGCCGACGGCACTTGCGCCGCACGCAAGCCCGTGTTTGACCTCCCGCAAAGTGCCACGACGCCATCGTCTTCCTCCCGACTCGGCCGATGCATCGCACATCCTCATGTGCTCTCGCTCGTCGATGACACGTGCCAGCTACCACAGCTGGTCCTCCGGCCTCTCGGTCCGTCGGTCCAAGCCTCACGTCCGCCCTTCACCGCTCTGGGTACATCGGCATGGCACGTCCGCCGCACGACACGCCCATCCTTCACCTCTCCCAGTCCGTCAGCACGACACGTCTCTACTTGACCTTCACCTTGCCATCAACCACTGTATCTGAGCTCCACACCTGCACATCAACACAGCCAAGAGACACATGTTGCACATGCACACCAACCCGGTAAACACACACAACTCAACGCCACCGGTTAGTCATAAACATTAAGCGCATAGCGAATAATGACTCAACCGGGAAAAGCCTCAAACCTTCCTCCCAAAAGTCAATCATTCATCATATATGTTCTCATCATCACCTGATACTGCAGGTGCACGACCAGCAGGCATACATCGACCAGCTCCATGAGGCAGTCCACCAGATGCATCATGCAGCACAGGAGGCCGCCGCCCCAGCAGCTGACGAGGCCCCTGCAGATGAGGCCCAGGAGCCCCAGGACGGAGTAGTGCTTGGTCCAGAGCCTTCTTCAGACGACGAGGACCACGCCGATGAGCAGATGATGGACGCCGATGATGAGGAGGATGCCGCATCCGCCGCCGGAGATGCTTGAGCGCTAGTTTCTTAGGAGTCGTTTTCTTTTGTATAGCTTGAGCATGCTCGCTGATGATGTAACCCGAACATGTGTTGGTTTTATGTTTAAGTTGTATAATGGCACGTATGGCTTTTGGACAAAGTCCAGACTTCGATCTGGCACCTTTTTATGGAAATCCGTCGTTTGCATTTCTTATTATCAAGCAATTTGTTTTGTGATGTTGTATGGAAATGAGTACTTATACTTGGTCGTGTGCTAAATTTTCAAATTTTGTACAACGCAGTATTTATTCATGATCAATGTGACATCACCTAATGATTGCTTATTAATGGGACATGTAGATGCCGGCACACACTCGCAGCCAGTGTGGACAGGGGTCAGGGCAGGAGGAGAATCTGCCACCACCCCCACCGCCGCCGATGACGCCGAAAGCGTTTTTCGGGCAGTTTCTGGGTAGCCAGAGGAATATGGAGGAGATGCAGAGGCATATGGAGGCCACCCTCCGTAACATCGCTAACAACACCGCGCAGCAGCATCAGCAGCGCCAAGGACCAGAGCCCAACCAGTACAGCTCCTACCGTGACTTCTTGGACACTCGTCCCCCTGTGTTCAAGAAAGTCGCCGAACCTCTTGAAGCAGATGAATGGCTCAACTCCATCACTCAGAAGTTTCGCCTGCTCCGCTTGACTTAAGAGCTTAAGGCGGAATATGCCGCACATATGTTGGAGGGACTCGCAGGATTATGGTGGTCCCAATACCGTGCATCCCTGCCAGCTAATGCACCGGTCACATGGGGACAGTTCTCCACAGCTATGCGTAACCACTACATCCCTAGTGGTCTGATGGAGATGAAGGTTACCGAGTTCATGAGGCTGTCCCAGGTAACCAGGTCCATGTCAGAGTATCTCCATAGCTTCAACAACCTATCTCGCTATGCCCCAGATTTCGTGAACACTGAGGCCAAGAAGATTGCAAGTTTCAAGCGTGGCATGAGTGCCACCATGCTCTCCAAGATGGGAAACAGTCACCGCACCACGTTCAGTGACTTTGTTAGTGACTGCCTGAATCAAGAGGCTAATGATAGCAGGCTGGCGACAGAGACCCGTTGTCGTGCGAACGAGGGAGGTTCGTCTCAACAGAGGACCCCTTTCAGAGCACGCACCCCGTATCGCCCGCCAGTTGCAGGAGCAAGGTTCCGTCCCCCACAGAGGAAGATAACCACCAACCGCTCTCGTCCAAATTTCTAGAAGCCCTACACTGCTCCCTTGATGAAGAACAAAGCAAAGGCAGGAGGTTTAGGAGGTCCCAAGACCCCTTATGTGATTGGACCATGTTACAACTGCGGTCAGACCGGACACCTGTCACGTCAATGCCCTCAGCCGAAGAAACAGTACACCCAGCCTCAACCTCGCACAGGCCATGTGCATTACACCACCGTTGAGGAAGTACTGGAAGGAGAACCTGTCACCGCTGGTACGTTTCTTGTTAATCAATACCCTGCAGTTGTGTTGTTTGATTCTGGAGTATCGCATTCTTTCATAAGTGAGAATTTTGTTTTAAGAAGTAATCTTGAGTTAGTAGAGTTGGATCGGGGATACCAGATAAGTTCAGCAAGAGCTGTTCTCTCTGCCCGTAAAATGGCTAAAGGAGTGGAAATGACTTTTGGGGATAAGAAAGCCATAGTGGACCCCATAGTAATCCCTGGTCTAGGTTTGGATGTAATCTTGGATATGGGTTGGATGAAACTTTGGAAGGTCAATCTCGACATCGCAGAGGAAGTAGTCTCCATGTTTAGTCCCCAGAGTGGGTCTTCTTTTCGATTTAAGTTACCCCGAAACCCCCATGAGATAGGAGTGTTGTTCAATATCACGGCCAAGCAGATAGCTGAGATCCCAGTAGTGTGTGAGTTTCCAGATGTTTTCCCCGATGAGTTGCCAGGACTACCACCGGATAGGGATGTGGAGTTTGCTATAGAGTTGATTCCTGGAACGGCACCTATTTCTCATAGGCCGTATAGGATGCCAACTAACGAGTTAGCAGAGCTTAAAACTCAGTTGCAAGAGCTTTTGGATAAAGGATTGATACGTCCTAGTTCGTCACCTTGGGGATGCCCCGCCATCTTCGTGAAGAAGAAGGACAAAACCTTAAGAATGTGTGTGGATTACATACCTCTGAATACAGTAACTATAAAGAACAAGTATCCCTTACCTCGAATCGACGTCTTGTTTGATCAGTTATCAAAGGCAAAAGTGTTCTCCAAAATTGACTTGAGGTCAGGTTACCATCAGATCAAGATTAGAAGGGAGGATATACCAAAAACTGCTTTCTCCACCAGATATGGACTTTAAGAGTATCTAGTTATGTCTTTTGGATTAACAAATGCACCGGCACATTTCATGTATCTGATGAATTCCGTCTTTATGCCTGAATTGGATAAGTTTGTCTTGGTGTTTATTGATGACATCTTGGTATACTCTGAAAATGAGAAGGATCATGCTGAGCACTTACGAGTCATCTTAACCCGACTTCGAGAGCACAAGTTATATGCTAAGTTTAGCAAGTGTGAGTTTTGGTTAAAGAAAGTGCCTTTTCTCGGACATGTCCTTTCAGAGGAAGGAATTTCTGTGGATCCCATGAAAGTACAGGAAGTTATGGATTGGCAAGCACCCACCAACGTACATGAGGTGCACAGTTTTCTAGGATTGGCCGGATATTACTGTCGGTTCATTCCGGACTTTTCAAGGATTGCAAAACCTATTACTCGTCTAACTCAGAAGAACAAGAAGTTTGAATGGACTCCAGAGTGTGAAGCAGCATTTCGCACTCTGTGAACTTTGTTGACTTCTGCGCCAGTTTTGGCTCAACCAAATTTGGAGGAACCTTTTGATGTGTTTTGTGACGCGTCCAAGATTGGACTTGGATGTGTGCTTATGCAGGATGGAAGAGTTATAGCGTATGCTTCACGCCAGTTACGACCACATGAAGAGAATTACCCGACTCATGATTTGGAATTGTCAGCCGTAGTTCATGCACTCAAGATATGTAGGCATTATCTTATGGGCAACCTATGTCACATGTATACAGACCACAAAAGCTTGAAATATATCTTCACTCAGCCGGAGTTGAATATGAGGCAAAGAAGATGGTTAGAGTTGATTAAGGATTATAACCTAGAAGTGCATTACCACCCCGGAAAACCGAACGTTGTAGCAGATGCCTTGAGTCGCAAGACTCATTGCAACTCCCTACAACCATTATTGGAAGATGGATTCAACCTTATGCACCCTATTATGCTGAACAATATCACCATACAGTGCACCATGGAAAGTGATATCATCGAAGGACAAAAGACCGATGAAGAGATCTGTCAAATCAAGAAGAGGTTGGAAACCAATAGTTCGTTGAACTTCAGAACGGATGAACAAGGGATTTTGTGGTATAATCAAAGGTTAGTTGTTCCTAAGGACACAGAGCTGAAAGAAAGAATTCTGAATGAAGCCCACAGTTCAAAGTTGTCTATCCATCCCGGAAGTAGTAAGATGTACCAAGATCTGAGAACAAGATATTGGTGGTCAAAAATGAAGAAAGAGGTTGTGGCTTATGTCGCGAAGTGCGATACTTGTTGCAGGATAAAGGCTATACACACTTGAGACTTGCCGGATTGTTACAACCGCTATCAATCCCAGAATGGAAATGGGAAGAGATTAGCATGGATTTCATCACAGGTCTCCCAACCACCCAAAAGGGACATGATTCTATCTGGGTTATCGTGGATCGGTTATCCAAAGTGGCTCACTTCATACCAGTCAGGACTACACATCGACCACACCAATATGTAGATTTGTACATTCAGAACATCTTAAGATTGCATGGAGTTCCCAAAAGGATTGTTTCTGATAGAGGACCCCAGTTCATAGCGCGTTTTTGGGAACAGTTGCACAAGGAGCTAGGAACCAAGTTGGTACGAAGTTCCGCTTATCACCCTCAAACAGCAGGACAAACAGAAAGAGTAAATCAAATTTTGGAAGATATCCTCAGAGCATGTGTACTTTCCTCAGGAGAATCATGGGAGAAATGGTTACCCCTCGCAGAGTTCTCATATAACAACAGCTATCAGGAAAGTATAAAGATGGCACCGTTTGAAGTGTTGTATGGACGAAGATGCAGGACCCCGGTAAATTGGGTTGAATCAGGAGATCGAGGATTTTATGGGTCGGACTATGTAAAAGATGCCGAAGAGATTGTGCAAACTGTACAACAACATGTCAAGGCAGCACAGTCCTAACAGAAAAGCTATGCTGATACGCGAAGAAGACCTTTGGAATTCCAAGTGGGAGATTATGTTTACCTTAAGGTTTCACCCATGAGAAAGGTCTAACGCTTTGGAATTAAGAAAAAGCTAGCACCCCGATATGTAGGACCATATCAGATCATAGCAAAGAAGGGAGAAGTAGGCTACGAAGTGCAGTTACCCTCGGAGATGAGTGCGATCTTTCCCGTGTTCCAAGTATCACAGTTGAAGAAGTGTCTTCGAGTACCCGAACGAGAAGAGGTTCAAATCCCAGATGTCACTATCAGGTCGGATCTGGAGTACTATGAACAACCTCAAGAAATAATGGATACCAAGACCAGAGTGACTCGTAACCGAGAAGTGAAAACTTACAAGGTTCTCTGGAGTAATCACGGACCCAATGATGCAACCTGGGAAACCGAGGAATACTTGCGCGTAATCTACCCCGCTTTCTTTGAAAAGTGGTACGTAACCCAAATCTCGGGACGAGAGTTCTTTAAGGGGGAAGGGCTGTGACACTCTAGTGTCAAGCACTGCATTAGGAACTACGTGTAGCTACTAAAATTCATAAGCAATGCATTGTATCATTTCATGTGCATGAAAGTGCTTTTTGCGTTTTGTTGTTTATTTGGATTTCGGTTTCTATAAGACTTGGTTGTTTGAATGGATTCTGTCTTAGCATTTCATTATATAAAATAGATGATTTTGAGTATAACACTTTTTATATTGACACCTTGACCTAGTTCAATATGGTTTAATAATTAAAAATATGGGAACAAAATGATTTATAGCTCAAAAATTTGCTTTATTTATGTGGAGGTTGAGAAAATGAGTTTCAGAAAAAGTGTCTTATATGAAAGTTGTAGAGCAAATTATTTTGGGCAAGTTTTATTTTTGGGTCAAAGCCTAGTTTTGAGTTTTTTAAACTGATTTGAAATGGTCAAAGTTTGAAAAAATTTGGAAAAAGAAAAAGGAAAAACGTTTCACCCGACGCCAAGCTTCCGGTCCATCTGGCCTTTTCGGTCCGCTTCGCGGCCGCGCTGGCCCGCTCGCCTCGCGCCGCTCCTGCCCGCGCCGCGCCTTACGCCGGCATCCGCGCCACGTGGCCGCCAGCGTCTGCACTGGACCCCGCTCGCCCTATCGCCGCACGATCTTCTCCGCCCGATCACGCAAGCAATCTTGCTTGCCCTCTCGCTCGCCGCCCTCGACTGCCGCGCTCTGCTCTGCCACCCGCACCGCTCGCCGGCCGTGGCCCCCGCCACGACCACCGGGCGGGCAGCCAAGCCAAAAGCCTCGCGCCCCGCACTCTGCCCTTTTCACTCACCATTCGCACGCACTCGCCCTCGCCAACTCCCCTCTCCTCGCACGCGCAAACGCGAACGCAAACACGAACCCGTGCCCGCCGCCGTCCGACACCACCACTAGCCACCGCCGTTCCGACCTCCTCCACTCCCCACCGTCCGATTCCTTCCGCACACCACTTCGCCTAAACCCCGCACACGCCGTGCGCGCACTCGGACCACCGGCAGAGCTCTACCGCTGCCGGAACACGAGGTCCCCCTTTTCGGCCGCCGCCACCGCCGGAGAGTGCTCACCGCCGTTCCCCGCCAACCAAGCCTCCGCCGAGCCCCTTCTTCTCTGTTGAGCTTCGTCACACCAAGGCAAGGTGAGAACACCAATCCGCCTACTCTCTACCGTCCCGTAGCTCTCCCACCATCACCGGCCGAGCGCCATGGGCGCCGCCATGGCCGCACACGAGGCCAAGCTCCACCGGAGCTTCTCCGGCCAAACCAACCCACCCAATAGCTCTCTTAGAGTTCACTGGTCCTCCTTCCTTCAATTCCACCGGCGACCGCCGGAGATGGCATAGCCGAGCCCCACTGTCGCGGCCGTCCGCCATTGCTCATCGTCGGCGAGCTATGGGCGTCCTCTAGCCAAACCGACACCACCACTCGGTCCGCCCCGTCGAGGCGAACACACCAAGCCAACCCCCACCGCCGGCGACCTCGCCGTCGGCGAGAACCACCCGGTCAACCCTTTCCCCTGTTCTGCTCGCACTGGCAAGTGGGTCCATTGACCGCGCAGGCCCCACGCGTCAGCCTCACCCGGTCCATGAGCCGAGTCTATGCAAGCCTGGCCGGGAGTTTCAAATGTTTTTCTTTTTCCTTTTTGTTTTCTAGAAAAACTTGTTTATTTTGTGTAGCACGTTTTAATGGTCCAAATGAGGTGTTTTCAGTTTTGTTAACTTGTTCATGAGTAGATCTGTCATGAAAAAATATGAAAGTATTTTTGGTAACAGTTTATGGCACTGTTTTTATTTAATCCAGTTTTTGTGCTTTTGTTTGGATAAATGTGTTTATATGTTTTCTGTTGAATTAATTCATGGCAAAATTTGTGTAGGTTTCTTGTCAGGTCATGTATCTGTGAAAAATTTATGAGGCACTGTTCTGTAGAAAAAGTATCTGTTTAGATTTAAATTCCTTTTTAGCAGTTTTCTTAAAATAATTGTTAAAATGATTTATATGTGAAAATAAAATAGGGAAAACTTTATGCAGTCTCTGAATCGGTTGTTGTATGGAAAAATAAGGAGTTGCTGTACAAATATGTTTTTCTGTGTTTTTCTTAGAAACTTCATGTAGAAAAGAATATAATATTTCTGATCATGGAACTTTCTTGACAAATATGAAATGTGGAGTAGAATCTGGGAAAAATATGAAAATAAGGATGTCACCCTTTTCCAGTAGGGTACAGTTCAAAGGATTTATTTTGAAATAAACTTGTTTATTTTGAGTAGATTTATATGTTCATGCTTTAGCAGTAAATTTTCTGCAGTAGAGTGGTGATAAGTAGATAAAGCTAGGAAAAATATGAAATCTACTGTTTGACACTTTTTATAAGAAGAGCTAGTTCAAAGCACCTTTTGAGCAGTTTATTTCATCTTTTGTATCTGCTGTTCAGTAAATTGTTTCTTGCTGGAATTTATGCAGTGAGGTCCAATAAGTGTAAGTTAATTTCTAAAATTTTTGTGGATTTTTCTGAGTTCAGAAAAATATACTTGCTGTTCAAACCTAGACTCCTTTTTAAATTAATAAATAGGAAATGGTTAAAATAATGATTTTGTTTTACGAGGTAAATAAATGTTTTTCCTCAATGTCAAAAGTTGTTCAACAAGTTGGTTTTGTTGGTTTGCAAGAAATGTTTGCATTTGATACCAACATTTTGCACCTCGCATTATTTATTTATTATCCACCGCATTGCAATAGGATCGACAGTCCCGGAGCCCGACCAGGAGCCGGAAGTAAACGTCAAGCAGGAGATTCCGGAGCTGCCCAGAACCGAGGATGAAGGACCGAAAATGCTAAAGCAAGGCGACCAGAGGGGGGTGAATGGGAGCCTAAAATTTCTTCTCAGAAATTACGGCCTCTGTCCCAACAAAATCAACCCCAAAAGCTTCGGACTCAACCGTGATGCCTACGACCATAGAAAGAGGGTGGATGATCCCTAGGATCACAGCGAGGCACCACACAAGAGAGCAAACCAAGACTCTCAAAACCCCGAGTCAAGTTCGTGCCTAAAAGACACACTCCCAAACGTAGATAGAGGACTACGTTGGGATTCCTCCAAATACAGATGCTAACGAGTAGCAAAGATACCTAGAGAGGTTCCTAGGTGAACTCTAGGAGCAAACGAAATGTCCAGAAACGAATCGGAAAAGCCGGGAGAGCAAACGCACTAAAACTCACCCTACAGGCAATTCCCGGACTGTCCGGCCTGCTGGTGCCGGACTGTCCGTGCCAGGGGCGGACTGTCCGCGAAGACCTGGCGGACTGTCCGCCGGCCAACACCGCAAAACAGCAAACCTGCTGGACGCTCCCTGCCCGACTCGCGGACTGTCCGCGATCTACACTGGCGGACTGTCCGCCGGTCACTGCTGACCAAACCAATCGAGCCGCGCAGCTACTGAACCAGCTGGAGCCCGATGGCCGGACTGTCCGCGCCTAACTTGGCGGACTGTCCGCCGGTCACCCGAGGGAAAGGCACCGAGGCAACCAGCTACTGGTCCGGCTGGAACCGCGATGCGCGGACTGTCCGCGGACAATAGGGCGGACTGTTCGCGACCTCCCAGAAAGCCCAAAATCCTCACGGGACAAAACCAAAATCGATTGGATCTTTACCAAATCGAACGGGGATGCAACCAAACTTCTCCCAAGTGTTCTTCTACGTGTTGGGAAGCTAATCCTAGGATATCATCGCTTCAACCCAACTAATCCATGAGAAATCCGAAGATCACTAGAAAAGGGGAAGAACGAAAACGATTTCGGCCCGATCTACTTGTTCGTGAGGGTAGAGATGAATTCCTTCGGTGGAAATGTACTCCTCACTTCAAAGAATAAGTTGATTCAAACGGAATCGCAAAAGACGCAGCGTAGAGGGAGATCGGGGGAGGAGAAAATCGTGGAGAAAAGAAGAACGCGAAGAACAAATTCAAAACGCGAATTCAACCACGAAATTGATCCTTGGATTCAGAGGAATGGATGATTCATTAAGCACTCGGTGTCGGGCTACAAGCCACTCCAGCAGACCAAAGCTTCGATGGCGAAAAGCTCAAGAACAAGAGCCTGTCTCTCCCTAACCCTAGCCTCCTCTCACAAACAGCAAAATGAGAGTGACACCACCTAGAATTCCCAAGGTTTCGGCTGCCCTAGCAGCCCCCCTCATATATATAGGCGCACGTCCGAAGACCAAAACGCCCTTACATTAAGAACTCGTCCCAAATACCCCCCAGGGGTAAAACCGTCCAGACCGGTCAATCTTCATTCGACGGCCACGCCCGCACATCCGGTAGCTTCGCCTCGACGCGACCTCCCTGATGCCGCCACGTGCCACCACCGTCGACCACCGCGCCTTCCTCGTGGATAGCTTCGCCGCCGCGCCAGCCTCTCCACGCCGCGACGCGTCGACCGTCCTTTCGGACCACCCCCGGTTTTGAGGCCCAAACCGGTAAACCCGCCAGCCCAGGTTTTGAGGCCCAAACCTAGAAACCGTCCACCCCGAGTTTTGAGGCCCAAACTCGGAAACCCGCAAGCCCAGGTTTTGAGGCCCAAACCTGGAAACCGTCCATCCTGAGTTTTGAGGCCCAAACTCGAAAACCGGCCACCCGAGTTTTGAGGCCCAAACTCGGAAACCGTCGTTGGTGTCTTTTTGAGGCTCAGCTACCGAACCCGCACCGTAGACGGGATGTGGTTCGCACACCCCGACCACCGGCACCGATGCCGATGCATGTCCAGCCTCCACGCCGGGCACAACGCCTTCGCCTTCCTTCTTGACTTGGCCGACGGCACTTGCGCCGCACGCAAGCCCGTGTCCGACCTCCCGCCAAGTGACACGACTCCAGCGCCTTCCTCCCGACTCGGCCGATGCACCGCACATCCCATGTGCTCTCGCTTGCCGATGCCACGTGCCAGCTACCACAGCTGGTCCTCTGGCCTCTGGTCCGTCAGTACAAGCCTCACGTCCGCCCTTCATCGCTCTGGGTACATCAGCATGGCACGTCCGCCGCACGGCACGCCCATCCTTCACCGCTCCCGATTCGTCGGCACTACACGTCTCTACTTGACCTTCACCTCGCCATAGACCACTGTATCCGAGCTCCACACCTGCACATCAACACAGCCAAGAGACACATGTCGCACACGCACACCAACACAGAAACACCACACAACTCACGCCACCGGTTAGTCATAAACAATAAGCGCATAGATATAGACTCAACCGGGAAAAGCCTCAAACCTTCCTCATCAAAGTCAATCATTCATCATATATGTTCTCAATCTCCCCCTTGATGAATGCATTGACTAAATATAAACCCCAAAGGAAGGATTTGAAGGCAAGCCTCATCCAAGTGCCCAAAAGCCAAACAAAAGCGAACACAAGGCTACTTGAGATGAGGAAGGATCATGAAAACTCCAAATAAAAGCTCTCGGTCCCGAAAGAAACGGGAAAAGCGGGCAAAGCCTCCACACAACCGAAGAGTCAAGATAAACAAGAGTTTCATGAATCGCAAAAGGCACTCGAAAACCAATCTCAAAAAAAATTGTCAAACAATCATCACAAAAGAGAGACCAAGGTACTTATCCACTTGGTTTTGGGTCAATTTCTCCCCCTTTTTCTTTCTCTTTCTCTTTCTCCCCCTTGATGATTGAATTGAGAAAAAACTAGGCACAAGAGATGGTTTGAGATACCATAACCGAAAAATCTCATTCAAGTGATCAAAAGCCATCAGAGGGCAAAGAACAAAATCACTTGTCATGAGACATAACTTGGTCCCCAAAGACATGGGCAACGGCTCAACGCAACCAAGTAAGGGATCGGAGCAACAACTCATCAAAGAGTAAAACTCGATCACATAGAGCGAAAAAATTGGTTCCCAAAGACATGGGCAACGGCTCGACGCAACCAAGTAAAAATGAGCTAGTCCTCAAGAAGAGGCAGAAAAGGCTCAATACCACTAGCTCAAGGCACGATACCAATTGAGGCTGAATCAACGCATAGAAATGCAAAACTGATCACAAACAGCCAAGAATTGGTGAAAAACAGCTAGTTCCTCAAGACAGAGGCACATAGGCTCGACGCAACTAGCTGAAGGGTCCATACCAATCGAAAATACCAAGCAAAAACTGCTAGTCCCTCTAGACAGAGGCAAAAATGGCTCAACACGACTAGCAGGCTCGATACCGATTGAGAAAAACCACAAGAGAAGCTCAACACTAAATGGAGCACAAACACTCGGAGCACGCGGAGAAACAGCAAGACAAAAGCGACTCCCCCTGAAAGCAAGCCTATACACAAAAGCTATGAAACAAAGCTCATGACACCAATTGCATTCCATACCGAAAGATGGATACCAATTAAAACACATAAAAGAGCTATACCGAGTGAAGAAGAACATAAAAGAGCTAAACTCCCCCTTGCTCAAAACTCTCCCCAAAATGCATGACTCTCCCCTTTGTGCCAACACTCAAGCTCCCCCTTGCAAACAGCTTCTCCCCCTTGACAAAAGGGAACATGCTGAGGGGTTTTGACATTTTTCAAAACAAAGTTGACACAATCAAAAGACAAGTCATCAACCAAAAGCATATGGGGGCTATGAAAAGCATTGAAAGTGACCACAAAGTGTATCGGAGCTGGGGGATATGTACACTAAGCTAAAAATGCATGATATGCACAATGCAACAGCTTCAAGTGTATAGCAATCAGAATGAAAAGATGCTCAAAAGGGTGCTGCCCTGAAAGTGTAGCAATCAATACAAATGCTAGCAAAGGCTCAAACTGATCAAATGAATACGAAATATGAACAATTAAGCATATGAGCAGTTTTAAGCCATTTGAAAAGGAGTTCACCACTAAAATAGCACTTAGCATGGATAGACAAGAAATCAACCAAGTGCTAACTCAAGTATAAAAGGTGAACTACCCCTAGCAAAGTTCAATCATCATGCCATAGAATGAAGCATAAACTTGTGTTATTTTTCAAATTTTATCGGAGATTGCAGCGGTATTAACACAAGTTCATATTAAAGCATGTGATTGCGAGAGGTTAAAAGCATGGTCATTGCCTAACTTTTCAACCGGGCTAAGCCTATGCAAGAAAAGCAATCGGAAGCTTAAAGCACCGGTTTCGGTCTTACACTACACGGCTCAAGTTTAACTCAAATGTGCATTGAGAAACAGTCTCGATACCGTGAGGTGCTGACACATGCAATCCCATCTTGATCTTTTCAATTCACTAATACTTGGATCAAATTTTAAGCACAATGTAAATATGAACAATCCAGGCAAGTGAATGACTCAGTGCAAGAGACATAGCAACCTAGCATACAAAAGATAGCACAAGTGATCTCAACACATCCTACCCATGCTAGTTGCCAATCTCAATGGTGAACAAATTAAAAGTTTCATAGTTGATTAGTCAAGTTCACCATTTGCAAAAATAGCTTAGCTCATAACATGTATCAAGTGATCAAAAAGAGCCTAAGCTACAAGCATCATCATGAATAGACAGGGCATACCAAAAAGAGCATAGTCTCATTCTCATTAGTATATACATGAAGTTCTAAAATGCAAGATATACATGATGAAATGCATGCAAAAGCTAGTCTATCAAAGACAAAGCAAAACTAGCCTAAAAAGGAAAACCCAAAGCAAAAGGGTATCGGAGAAGTCCAACTAAGATACAACAAGCAAAATGCTTCCCCAACTAAAAGGGAAACACACACCAGACTCACAAGAGAAGAGCCAAGAAACGCTCAAGCGACAGCCAGCAAAATCCACATCGAAAAGACCACACAGCAGAAAGAGGTCGAAGAAGGAGTGTACCAAAAACTGAACTTAGAGGTGTGTCGGAGGTACCTCATGAAGCGCATGACCGCCTGCTGGTGGGATGCCCAAGGGGACGCCTGAATCTACTGAACCCCGGGGCGCCTGCCTCGCCGAAGTCGTCTCCCCCTCGCCTGATGCTGTCGCTCGCACAGGTGCTGCTAGTGCTCGCTGGAGAGCTGCTCGAACGAAACTCCAAGTCATGGAAGAAGTCGGATCGGGTCCGTGAGCCGAAATGCTCTCTCCAGACTCCTGTTCTCCTGCACACTCAAGGGCAGAAGAAAACACAAGGTATCGTCTCGTCCAGTGTGACCTCAAGGTCTCCACAAAACGGTTAGTCACATAATAAGCATAAGGTGAACACTCAACAAAAGAGGTCTACCTATGAATGATACCGCAAAGAGATCTGAACTCAAACTAGTCAAAACTACCATGCAACAGGATAAAGCACTATGGAGCAAAATGCAGCCTAAAGACATGATCAACCCAAACATAGCCTAAACCTCAACACATGCTACAATGCAAGATAATGATAGCAAGAGATCCAAAAGCATGTAACATGATAAAATTGTGGAAAGGCTAGTGCTCAAACTAATCATATCAACAGGGTACATGTAGCTACACAAAACTAGCACCTGAAAAGTGACACCTAATGAACATCATACCTCTACAAGTAAAGCTCATGGAGAAGTATGGTAAAGCATGGCATAATGTTCATGAGGATCACAGACTAGCATGAAAAGTGGATATTCCACAAAAGCTCTACACAAAGCTAGCATGACATGATATACAAGATAGCACATGCTAGACTAAAGCAAAACATGATACAAAGGAAAATGTACATGTAAAAGCTATAAAAGTGAGCACATGAAGAACCATCTCATACCACAAGACATAGATCATGGATGTACAAAGTATGAGTGTAAAAGAAGGCTCACCGAACTGCAAAAGCATCTTTGGAGGCAATTCTAAGCGGGGTGTAGAGAACCATCAAATCTTGATCACATCTAAAAGATCAAGTTCCATCAGGCGCATGTTCTCCACCCCGCGTCCTCATATCTACACACAAGAGGACAAAGCAACCCGAGTCTTGGATCCCGAAGGGTTAGCAAGCATGTACTTGGGAATCCAGGACTTGGTCACAAATCTCACCTTATCATGTGGGTTAGCATGATGCAAATGTTGGTTCAAATGCAATTGTGAAAAACCCTTGGAAGCATTCCTCAAAAGGACAACTCGAGGAGAAGAACGAGTCGTACCACGGGAAAAGAGGCAAACATCTTCCAAGGTTTTTGTAGAAGAACCAATAGAAGCATCATGAAAAGCATGACATGGACCAAGAGAAGAAGCACTAGAAGCAAGTCCACGACCATGACCTATCCCACTAGAAAAGGAGTCATAAATCCCATCAACAAAAATGGGCTTCTTACTAGGAGCACAAGTGTTCATGCCATGAGACGGGCTATGAATCACCACCTTCCTAGAAGAGCGAGCTTGGCGCAAGCGTTTGGCACGCCGATAGCAGAAGCTTTCTTGATGCCCATCTTTCTCACAAAAAGAGCAATGGTACAAAGGCCTACTGGAAGTCACACCATTCTCCAACAAGTGAGAAGTCCCTTGGGACTTAGAACAAGAAGCATCAACAAGAGACTTGGTGCCAACACTAGGAGCACACGTGCCATGGGAAAGGCTACGCGGCTTCCTGAAAGCCTTAGCTCGAATTCGCCGCTCGTGCTTGACACGGCGAAAACAAAAATCGAGCGAATGTCCCTCCTTCTTGCAAAAGGTGCAATGAAAAACCGGATTGGGAGGACGAGTCCCAAAAATATGAGAAGCACCCTTGTCAAGAGAAGTCCCTTGGACATCATTCGAAGAAACAGCAAGGTTGGGAGTAGCTATGACAGAGCTATCCGAAACCTTGACACTAGTGCTATCGTCAAAAGACTCACGCGCAACACACGAACTCAACTCCGGTTGCAAAGATGCAAACCTAGAAATATCAACATCGGAGTTGGAAGAAATGCGTGACTCAAAAGACTTAGCACAAAGGCTCTTGCACCTTTTGGCTAAAACCTCATTCTCAAACATGAGGCGATCACAAGTACCACAAGGAGTGTTTTTCAGATTCTCCATCTCCTCTTTTATGCACTCGGCATATGTGGTACGCAAGAGCTCGACTTCCCTCTCAAGGTTGGCACTCATATCATTGTGCTCAACCAACTTAGCGCTCATATCATCGCATATTTGCTTCAAAACCAAAACTTCTTTTTCCAAATCAATGCATGATGTGCAAATGAAATCGGTGGAAGAAACATCACCATTCACATCAAGCAAAGAATCATGAATATCACTAGAAGCATGGCAAGCATCTTTATTCAAAGAGCACAAGCTACAAGGCCTAGCATTTATCTCTACAATTTCAGCCCTAGCATGCTCAAGTTCATCTACACATGTGGAGTGAGTCAATTTTAAGTTATTGATTTCAGCAAGCAAAGACTCACATGAAACACATGGTAACAAAGCATCCGACTTTAACAAGGCTATTTCAGTTTTAGCACAATCAAGGTCCTTGCTTAAGTTAGTGCAAACTAAACATGGTTTGGAAGCATTAGATATTGAGAACACATATGATGAATGATTGACTGTGTTGAGGAAGGTTTGAGGCTTTTACCCGGTTGAGTCATTATTTGCTATGCGCTTAATGCTTATGACTAACCGGTGGCGTGAGTTGTGTGGTGTTTATGTGTTGGTGTGCGTGTGCGACATGTGTCTCTTGGCTGTGTTGATGTGCAGGTGTGGAGCTCGGAGACAGTGGTCTATGGCGAGGTGAAGGTCAAGTTGAGCCGTGCCGTGCTGACGGACCGGGTGCGGTGAAGGATGGGCGTGCCGTGCGGCGGACGTGCCATGCCGACGAACCGAGCGGTGAAAGGCGGACGGGAGGCTTGGACTGAGGGACCAGAGGGCCAGAGGACCAGCTGTGGTAGCTGGCACGTGGCATCGGCGAGCAAGAGCACATGGGGATGTGCGGTGCATCGGCCGAGTCGGGAGGAAGGCGCTGGAGTCGGGTCGCTTGGCGGGAGGTCGGACACGGGCTTGCGTGCGGCGCAAGTGCCGTCGGCCAAGTCAAGAAGGAAGGCGAAGGCGTTGTGCCCGGCGTGGAGGCTGGACATGCATCGGCATCGGTGCCGGTGGTCGGGGTGTGAGAACCACATCCCGTCTTCGGTGCGGGTTCGGTAGCTGAGCCTCAAAAAGCTACCATCGACGGTTTCCAGGTTTGGGCCTCAAAACCTGGGGTGGCGGGTTTCCGAGTTTGGGCCTCAAAACTCGGGGTGGCCGGTTTGCCTGGTTTGGGCCTCAAAACCAGGGGGTTGGTCCGAAAGGACGGTCGACGCGTGGCGGCACCGAGAGGCTCGCGTTGCGGCGAAGCTATCGGTGAGAAGGCGCGGCGGTCGACGGTGGCGGCACGTGGCGGCATCAGGGAGGTCGCGTCGAGGCGAAGCTACCGGATGTGCGGGCGTGGCCGTCGGATGAAGATTGACCGGTTTGGACGGTTGTACCCCTGGGGGGTATTTGGTCGAGTGCTTAATGTAAGGGCGTTTTGGTCATTAGGACGTGCGCCTATATATATGTGGAGAGCTGCTAGGGCAGCCGCACCCGAGGAAGAGGTGTCACTCTCATTTTGCTGTTTGTGAGAGGAGGCTAGGGTTAGGGAGAGACTGGCTCTTGTTCTTGAGCTTTTTGCCATCCAAGCTTTGATCTGCTGGAGTGGCTTGTAGCCGGACACCGAGTGCTTAATGAATCATCCATTCCTCTGAATCCAAGGGTCAAATTCGTGGTGGAATTCGCGCTTTGATTTTGTTCTTCGTGTTCTTCGCGTTTTCCTTTTCTCCACGATTTTCTCCTCCCCCGATCTCCCTCTACGCTGCGTCTTTTGCGATTCCGTTTGAATCAACTTGTTCTTTGATGTGAGGGGAACATTTCGACCGGAGGAATTCATCCCTACCCTCACGAACAAGTAGATCGAGCCGAAATCGTTTTCGTTCTTCCCTCTTCCCCTTTTCTAGTGTTCTTCGGATTTCTCATGGATTAGTTGGGTTGAAGCGATGATATCCTAGGATTAGCTTCCCAACACGTAGAAGAACACTTGGGAGAAGTTTGGTTCCAGCCCCATTCGATTTGGTGAAGATCCAATCGATTTTGTGTTTGAACCGAGGCGTTTTTGGGGTCTCTGGTCATTGGCGGACTGTCCGGCCCCCCAGTGGCGGACTGTCCGGCCATCGGGCTCGGCCAGACCGGAACACCAGCAGCTTTGCTGTTTTGCGGTGTTGGCCGGCGGACAGTCCGCCAGGGTTTCGCGGACAGTCCGCCCCTAGCGCGGACAGTCCGGCACCCCCAGCCCGGACAGTCCGCGAATCGGCTGTAGGTTCCGATTTAGTGCGTTTGCTCTCCCGGCTTTTCCGTTTCGCTTCCGGACTTCTTGTTTGCTCCTAGAGTTCACCTAGGAACCTCTCTACATATCTTTGCTACTTGTTAGCATCGGTATTTGGAGGAATCCCGACGTAGCCCTCTATCTACGTTTGGGAGTGGTCTTTTAGGCACGAACTTGAGTCGGAGTTTTGGAGTTTTGGTTTGCTCCCTTGTGTGGTGCCTCGCTGTGATCCTAGGGATCATCCACCCTCTTTCTAGGGTCGTGGGCATCGCATTTGAGTCCGAAGCTCTCGGGGTTGATTTTGTTGGGACAGAGGCCATAATCTCGAGAAGAAATTTTTAGGCTCCCATTCACCCCCCCTCTGGTCGCCTTGCTATAGCATTTTCGGTCCTTCAATTGGTATCGGAGCCAGTTAGGGATCTCTCTACCTTAACCGGTTCCGGATCCGCGAAGGCGACCTTTTGAGAGCGGATTTGGTTTCCGACTTTTCTTGTCGAGGTGTTGAGCTTTTGCTTTGCTAACACTAACGGTGCTTTTGAAGTGCACCAAGTTCTTCTTCAAGTATGTCTTTGTCTTTCAGCTTGAATGATACCATGGAGGACATCTTGGGAAGAAGGAGGAGTGCAGTTGATGAGAGGGATCGCGAGGTGAACGATCTGCTGATCCTTCTACGAGATGACGAGCTTTCACCGGAGGATCTTCTTTGTCAACTTGGCAAGGCCAAGAAAGGTACTCTCGCTTCGAGTCTTGTGACCTTGCAAAATCTTTATGAGGCTCGATCTAGGAATGTTGAGCTTTGTAGTACCTTACGTAGAAAGGTCGAAAAGTTGAAATGCTCCATTGCTAGTTTGAAGTCTAGTGCCTCTTTGCCTTGCACCGGTTGTAGTGACATGGTTAGGAAGAATGATGAGCTAAGCTTTTCCCTTGCTAGCTTAAAGTCTGAGAATGAATTGTTGAAATCAAATGCTTCCAAACCATGTCTAGCTTGCATTGACTTGCGCAAGGACTTTGATTGTGCTAGAACTGAAATAGCCTTGCTAAAGTCTGATGCTTTGTTACCATGTGTTTCATGTGAGTCTTTGCTTGCTGAAATCAATAACTTAAAATTGACTCACTCCACATGTGTAGATGAACTTGAGCATGCTAGGGCTGAAATTGTTGAATTAAATTCTAAGCCTTGTAGCTCATGTTCTTTAAATAAAAATGCTTGCCTTACTTCTAATGCTATACATGATTCTTTGCTCGATGTGAATGGTGATGTTTCTTCCACCGATTTCATTTGCACATCTTGCATAGATTTAGAAAAAGAAGTTTTGGTTTTGAAGCGTTTGCGCGATGATATGAGCGCTAAGTTGGTTGAGCACAATGATATGAGTGCCAACCTTGAGAGGGAAGTCGAGCTCTTGCGTACCACATATGCCGAGTGCATTAGAGAGGAGATGGAGAATCTTAAAAATGCTCCATGTGGTACTTGTGATCGCCTCAAGTTTGAAAATGAGGTTTTGGCCACAAGATGCAAGAGCCTTTGTGCTAAGTCTTTTGAGTCACGCTTTTCTTCCAACTCTGTTGTCGAAGTTTCCAAGTCTGCATCTTTGCGACCGGAGTTGAGTTCTTGTGTTGCGCGTGAGTCTTTTGACGTTAGCACTAGTGCCAAGGTTTCGGATAGCTCTTTCATAGCTACTCTTAACCTTGCTAGTTCTTCGAGTGATGTCCCTTCTCATATTTTTGGGACTCGTCCTCCCAATCCGGTTTTTCATTGCACCTTTTGCAAGAAGGAGGGACATTCGCTCGATTTTTGTTTTCGCCGTGTCAAGCACGAGCGGCGAATTCGAGCTAAGGCGTTTAGGAAGCCGCGTAGCCTTTCCCATGGCACGTGTGCTCCTAGCATTGGCACCAAGGTGGTTGTTGATGCTTCTTGTTCTAAGCCCCAAGGGACTTCTCACTTGTCGGAGAATGGTGTGCCTTCCAGTAGGCCTTTGTACCATTGCTCTTTTTGTGAGAAAGATGGGCATCAAGAAAGCTTCTGCTATCGGCGTGCCAAACGTTTGCGCCAAGCTCGCTCTTCTAGGAAGATGGTGGTTCATAGCCCTTCTCATGGCATGAACGCTTGTGCTCCTAGTAAGAAGCCCATTTTTGTTGATGGGATTTATGACTCCTTTTCTAGTGGGATAGGTCATGGTCGTGGACATGCTTCTAGTGCTTCTTCTCTTCGTCCACGTCATGCTGTTCATGATGCTTCCATTGGTTCTTCTTCGAAAACCCTTGAAGATGTTTGCCTCTTTTCCTGTGGTTCGACTCGTTCTTCTCCTCGAGTTGTCCTTTTGAGGAATGCTTTCAAGGGTGTTTCAAAATTGCATTTGAACCAACATGTGCATCATGCTAACCCACAAGATAAGTTGAGTTTTGTGACCAAGTCCTGGATCCCCAAGTACATGCTTGCTAACACTTCGGGATCCAAGGCTCGGGTTACTTTGTCCTCTTGTGTGTAGATATGAGGACGCGGGGTGGAGAACATGCGCATGATGGAGCTTGATCTTTTAGATGTGATCAAGAGTTGATGGTTCTCTACACCCCGCTTAGTTTTGCCTCCAAAGAGGTTTTTGCTACTCGGTGAGCTTTCTAATACACTCATACCTTGCACATCCATGTTTTATGTCTTTTGGTATGAGATGGATCATCATGTGCTCACTTGTATAGCTTCTTACATGTACATTTTCTTTTGTATCATGTTTTGCTTTAGTCTAGCATGTGCTATCTTGTATATCATGTCATGCTAGCTTTGTGTATAGCTTTTGTGGATTATCCACTTTTCATGCTAGTCTGTGATCCTTATGAACATTATGCCATGTTTTACCATACCTCTCCATGAGCTTTACTTGTAGAGGTGTGATGTTCATTAGGAGTCACTTTTCATGTGCTAGTTTTGGTTAGCTACATGTATCCTGTTGATATGATTAGTTTGAGCACTAGTCTTTCCTCGATTTTATCATGTTACATGCTTTTGGATCTATTGCTATCATTATCTTGCATTGTAGCATGTGTTGAGGTTTAGGCTGCGTTTGAGTTGATCATGTCTTTAGGATGTATTTTGCTCCATAGTGCTTTATCCTGTAGCATGGTAGTCTTGTCAAGTTTGGATTCATATCTCCTTGCGGTATCATTCAGAGGTAGACCTCTTTTTGTTGAGAGCTTACCTTATGCTTATTTGACTAACCGTTTTCGTGGAGACCTTGAGGTCACACTGGACGAGACAACGCCTTGTGTTTCTTCTGCTTTTGAGTGTGCAGGAGAACAGGAGCCTGGAGAGAGCATTTCGGCTCACGGACCCGATCCCACTTCTTCCACGACTTGGGGTTCCGTTCGAGCAGTTCTCCAGTGAGCACCAGCAGCACCTGGGCGAGCGACAGCATCAGGCGAAGGGGAGACGACTCCGGCGAGGCAGGCACCCCGGAGTTCAGCAGCATCAGGCGTCCCCTCGGGCATCACACCAGCAGGCGGTCGTGCGCTTCATGAGGTACCTCCGACACTTCTCAAAGTTCGGTTTTTGGTACACCCCTTCTTCGACCCCTTTCTGCTGTGTGGTCTTTCCGATGTGGATTTTGCTGCCTGTTGCTTGAGCGTTTCCTTGCTCTTCGCTTGTGAGCTTGATGTGTGTTTCCCTTTTAGTTGGGGAAGCATTTTGCTTGTTGTATATTAGTTGGGCTTCTCTGATACCCTTTTGTTTTGGGTGTTCCTTTTAGGCTAGCTTTTGCTCTTTTCCTTATCGGCTAGTTTTTGCATGCATATCATCATGTATATCTTGCATTTTAGAGCTTCATGTTTATAGCAATGAAAATGAGACTATGCTCTTTTTGGTATGCCCTGCTTAATTCATGATGATGCTTGTAGCTTAGGCTCTTTTTGATCACTTGATACATGTTATGAGCTAAGCTATTTTTGCAAATGGTGAACTTAACTAATTAACTATGAAACCTTTAATTTGTTCACCATTGAGATTGGCAACTAGCATGGGTAGGATGTGTTGAGATCACTTTTGCTATCTTTTGTATGCTAGGTTGCTATGTCTCTTGCACTGAGTCATTCACTTGCTTGGATTGTTCATATTTACCTTGTGCTTAAAATTTGATCCAAGTATTAGTGAAATGAAAAGATCGAGATGGGATTGCATGTGTCAGCACATCACGGTATCGAGACTGTTTCTCATTGCACAATTGAGTTAAACTTGAGCCGTGTAGTGTAAGACCGAAACCGGTGCTTTAAGCTTCTGATTGCTTTTCTTGCATAGGCTTAGCCCGGTTGAAAAGTTAGGCAATGACCATGCTTTTAACCTCTCGCAATCACATGCCTTTAATATGAACTTGTGTTAATACCGCTGCAATCTTCGATAAAAATTTGAAAATAACACAAGTCTATGCTTCATTCTATTGCATGATGATTGAACTTTGCTAGGGGTAGTTCACCTTTTATACTTGAGTTAGCACTTGGTTGATTTCCTGTCTATCCATGCTAAGTGCTATTTTAGTGGTGAACTCCTTTTTGAATGGCTTAAAACTGCTCATATGCTTAATTGTTCATATTTCGTATTCATTTGATCAGTTTGAGCCTTAGCTAGCATTTGTATTGATTGCTACACCTTCAGGGCAGCACCCCATTGAGCATCTTTTTATTCTGATTGCTATACACTTGAAGCTGTTGCATTGTGCATTTCATGCATCTTAGCTTAGTGTGCATACCCCCAGCTCCGATATTCTGTGTGGTCACCTTCAATTGGTTTCGGGCCACTTTTAATGCTTCTCACGGCCCCCATATGCTTTTGGATGACTTGTCTTGTGTTTGTGTCAATTTTGTGGAAAATGTCAAAACCCCTCAGCATGTTCCCTTTTGTCAAGGGGGAGAAGCTGTTTTCAAGGGGGAGCTTAAGTGTTGGCACAAAGGGGAGAGTCATGCATTTTGGGGAGAGCTTTGAGCGAGGGGGAGTTTTAGCTTTTTTGGTTTCTTCTTCAATTGGTATCTTCACTCGGTATAGCTCTTTTATGTGTTCCAATTAGTATCCATCTTCCGGTATGGAATGCAATTGATGTCTTGGGCTGTATTGCATAGCTTTTGTATATAGGCTTGCTTTCAGGGGGAGTCGCTTTTGTCTTGCTGCTTCTCCGCATGCTCCGAGTGTTTGTGCTCCATTTCGACTTGAGCCTTTTCTTTGGGCTTTTTCAATTGGAATTGAACCTTCTTTGTGTTCCTTCATTTGGTACGCTTCGATTGGTTTTCCATTGGTGCGGAGCATGTTTGGCCGTAAGGCATTGGTATCGAGCGTGCTAGTCGTGTTGAGCCGTTTTGCCTCTCTCTCGAGGGACTAGCAGTTTTTGCTTGGTATTTTTGATTGGTTTGGAGCCTTCAGCTAGTTGTGTTGAGCCATTTTGCCTCTGTCTTGAGGAACTAGCTGTTTTCACCAATTTGTGGCTGATTTTGAATGGTATCAAATTTTCTGCTAGTTGTGTTGAGCCTCTGTGCCTCTATCTTGAGGGACTAGCAGTTTTGCTTCTTATGCGCCATTTCAGCCTCATTTGGTGTCGAGCCTTGAGCTAGCGGTGTTGAACCCCTTTTCTGCCTCTTCTTGAGGACTAGCTCATTTTTGACTTTGGTTGCGTCGAGCCGTTGCCCATGTCTTTGGGAACCAAGTCTTTTGCTCTTTGTTGAGTTGTTGCTCCGATCCTTCGCTTGGTTGCGTCGAGCCGTTGCCCATGTCTTTGGGAACCAAGTCTTGCGCTCTGATTTTGATCGTATGAGTTGTTACTCCGATCCTTTGCTTGGTTGCGTTGAGCCGTTGCCCATGTCTTTGGGGACCAAGTTTTCCGGATTTGGTATCTCAAACCATCTCATGTGCCTAGTTTTTGTCAATTCAATCATCAAGGGGGAGAAATTTAGAAACCCCCACCCTACCAAGTGGATAAGTACCTTGGTCAAGAGGGAGAAAAGGGGAGAAATTTAGAAACCCGCCAAGTGGATAAGTACCTTGGTTTCTTTTGTTGGTTTCTTTAGTGATGATTGTTTGACAATTTTTGAGATTGGTTTTCGAGTGCCTTTTGGGATTCATGAAACTCTTGTTTCTCTTGACTCTTCGGTTATGTGGAGGCTTTGCCCGCTTTTCCCATTTCTTTTGGGACCGAGAGCTTTTATTTGGAGTATTCATGATCCTCCCTCTCTCAAGTGGCCTTGTGTTTGCTTTTACCTGGCTTTGGGCACTTGAGTGAGACTGGCCTTCAAACCCTTCCTTTTTGATTTTACTGTCAGTCAATGCATTCATCAAGGGGGGAGATTGAGAACACATATGATGAATGATTGACTGTGTTGAGGAAGGTTTGAGGCTTTTACCCGGTTGAGTCATTATTTGCTATGCGCTGAATGCTTATGACTAACCGGTGGCGTGAGTTGTGTGGTGTTTATGTGTTGGTGTGCGTGTGCGACATGTATCTCTTGGTGTGTTGATGTGCAGGTGTGGGCTCGGAGACAGTGGTCTATGGCGAGGTGAAGGTCACGTTGAGCCGTGGCCGTGCTGACGGACCGGGTGCGGTGAAGGATGGCGGTGCCGTGCGGCGGACGTGCCATGCCGACGACCGAGCGGTGAAAGGCGGACGGGAGGCTTGGACTGAGGGACCAGAGGGCCAGAGGACAGCATGTGTGGAGCTGGCACGTGGCATCGGCGAGCAAGAGCACATGGGGATGTGCGGTGCATCGCCGAGTCGGGAGGAAGGCGCTGGAGTCGGGTCGCTTGGCGGGAGGCGGACACGGGTTGCGTGCGGCGCAAGTGCCGTCGGCCAAGTCAAGAAGGAAGGCGAAGGCGTTGTGCCGGCGTGGAGGCTGGACATGCATCGGCATCGGTGCCGGTGGTCGGGTGTGAGAACCACATCCCGTCTTCGGTGCGGGTTCGGTAGCTGAGCCTCAAAAAGCTACCATCGACGGTTTCCAGGTTTGGGCCTCAAAACCTGGGGTGGGCGGCGGGTCCGAGTTTGGGCCTCAAAACTCGGGGGGGCGGTTTGCCTGGTTTGGGCCTCAAAACCAGGGGGTTGGTCCGAAAGGACGGTCGACGCGTGGCGGCACCGAGAGGCTCGCGTTGCGGCGAAGCTATCGGTGAGAAGGGCGGCGGTCGACGGTGGCGCACGTGGCGCATCAGGGAGGTCGCGTCGAGGCGAAGCTACCGGATGTGCGGGCGTGGCCGTCCGGATGAAGATTGACCGGTTTGGACGGTTGTACCCCTGGGGGGTGGTATTTGGTCGAGTGCTTAAGGTAGGGCGTTTTGGTCATTTAGGACGTGCGCCTATATATATGTGGAGAGCTGCTAGGGCAGCCGCACCCGAGGAAGAGGTGTCACTCTCATTTTGCTGTTTGTGAAGGAGGCTAGGGTTAGGAGAGTGGCTCTGTTCTTGAGCTTTTTGCCATCCAAGCTTTGATCTGCTGGAGTGGCTTGTAGCCGGACACCGAGTGCTTATGAATCATCCATTCCCTCTGAATCCAAGGGTCAAATTCGTGGTGGAATTCGCGCTTTGATTTTGTTCTTCGTGTTCTTCGCGTTTTCCTTTCTCCACGATTTTCTCCTCCCCCGATCTCCCTCTACGCTGCGTCTTTTGCGATTCCGTTTGAATCAACTTGTTCTTTGATGTGAGGGGAACATTTCGACCGGAGGAATTCATCCCTACCCTCACGAACAAGTAGATCGAGCCGAAATCGTTTTCGTTCTTCCCTCTTCCCCTTTTCTAGTGTTCTTCGGATTTCTCATGGATTAGTTGGGTTGAAGCGATGATATCCTAGGATTAGCTTCCCAACACGTAGAAGAACACTTGGGAGAAGTTTGGTTCCAGCCCCATTCGATTTGGTGAAGATCCAATCGATTTTGTGTTTGAACGAGGCGTTTTGGGGTCTCTGGTCATTGGCGGACTGTCCGGCCCCCCAGTGGCGGACTGTCCGGCCATCGGGCTCGGCCAGACCGGAACACCAGCAGCTTTGCTGTTTTGCGGTGTTGGCCGGCGGACAGTCCGCCAGGGTTTCGCGGGACAGTCCGCCCCTAGCGCGGACAGTCCGGCACCCCCAGCCCGGACAGTCCACGAATCGGCTGTAGGTTCCGATTTAGTGCGTTTGCTCTCCCGGCTTTTCCGTTTCGCTTCCGGACTTCTTGTTTGCTCCTAGAGTTCACCTAGGAACCTCTCTACATATCTTTGCTACTTGTAGCATCGGTATTTGGAGGAATCCCGACGTAGCCCTCTATCTACGTTTGGGAGTGGTCTTTTAGGCACGAACTTGAGTCGGAGTTTTGGAGTTTTGGTTTGCTCCCTTGTGTGGTGCCTCGCTGTGATCCTAGGGATCATCCACCCTCTTTCTAGGGTCGTGGGCATCGCATTTGAGTCCGAAGCTCTCGGGGTTGATTTTGTTGGGACAGAGGCCATAATCTCGAGAAGAAATTTTTAGGCTCCCATTCACCCCCCTCTGGTCGCCTTGCTATAGCATTTTCGGTCCTTCAGATATCAACATTTCATTCTCAGACTTTAAGCTAGCAAGGGAAAAGCTTAGCTCATCATTCTTCCTAACCATGTCATTACAGGAGGTGCAAGGCAAAGATGCACTAGACTTCAAACTAGCAATGGAGCATTTCAACTTTTCGACCTTTCTACGCAAGGTACTACAAAGCTCAACATTCCTAGATCGAGCCTCATAAAGATTTTGCAAGGTCACAAGACTCGAAGCGAGAGTACCTTTCTTGGCCTTGCCAAGTTGACATAGAAGATCCTCTGGTGAAAGCTCGTCATCTCGTAGAAAGATCAGCAGATCGTTCACCTCGCGATCCCTCTCATCAACTGCACTCCTCCTTCTTCCCAAGATGTCGTCCTTGGAAACATTCATGCTGAAAGACAAAGACATACTTGAAGAAGAGCTTGGTGCTACTTCAAAAAGCACCGTTAGTGTTAGCCAAACAAAAGCTCAACACCTCGACAAGCAAAGTCAGAAAGAAAACCGCTCTCAAAAGGTCACCTTCGCGGATCCGGAACCGGTTAAGGTAGAGAGATCCTTAACTGGCTCCGATACCAATTGAAGGATCGAAAATGCTAAAGCAAGGCGACCAGAGGGGGGTGAATGGGAGCCTAAAATTTCTTCTCAGAAATTATGGCCTCTGTCCCAACAAAATCAACCCCAAAAGCTTCGGACTCAACCGTGATGCCTACGACCCTAGAAAGAGGGTGGATGAACCCTAGGATCACAGCGAGGCACCACACAAGAGAGCAAACCAAGACTCTCAAAACCCCGAGTCAAGTTCGTGCCTAAAAGACCCACTCCCAAACGTAGATAGAGGACTACGTTGGGATTCCTCCAAATACAGATGCTAACGAGTAGCAAAGATACCTAGAGAGGTTCCTAGGTGAACTCTAGGAGCAAACGAAAAGTCCCGAAACGAATCGGAAAAGCCGGGAGAGCAAACGCACTAAAACTCACCCTACAGGCAATTTCCGGACTGTCCGGCCTGCTGGTGCCGGACTATCCGCGCCAGGGGCGGACTGTCCGCGAAGACCTGGCGGACTGTTCGCCGGCCAACACCGCAAAACAGCAAACCTGCTGGATGCTCCCTGCCCGACTCGCGGACTGTCCGCGATCTACACTGGTGGACTGTCCGCCGGTCACTGCTGACCAAACCAATCGAGCCGCGCAGCTACGGAACCAGCTGGAGCCCGATGGCCGGACTGTCCGCGCCTAACTTGGCGGCGGTCCCCCGGTCACCACCGAGGGAAAGGCACCGAGGCAACCAGCTACTGGTCCGGCTGGAACCGCGATGAGCGGACTGTCTGCGGACAATAGGGCGGACTGTCCGCGACCTCCCAGAAAGCCCAAAATCCTCACGGGACAAAACCAAAATCGATTGGATCTTTACCAAATCGAACGGGGCTGCAACCAAACTTCTCCCAAGTGTTCTTCTACGTGTTGGGAAGCTAATCCTAGGATATCATCGCTTCAACCCAACTAATCCATGAGAAATCCGAAGATCACTAGAAAAGGGGAAGAACGAAGAACGAAAACGATTTCGGCCCGATCTACTTGTTCGTGAGGGTAGAGATGAATTCCTTCAGTGGAAATGTACTCCTCACTTCAAAGAACAAGTTGATTCAAACGGAATCGCAAAAGACGCAGCGTAGAGGGAGATCGGGGGAGGAGAAAATCATGGAGAAAAGAAGAACGTGAAGAACAAATTCAAAACGCGAATTCAACCACGAAATTGATCCTTGGATTCAGAGGAATGGATGATTCATTAAGCACTCGGTGTCAGGCTACAAGCCACTCCAGCAGATCAAAGCTTGGATGGCGAAAAGCTCAAGAACAAGAGCCTGTCTCTCCTTAACCCTAGCCTCCTCTCACAAACAGCAAAATGAGAGTGACACCACCTAGAATTCCCAAGGATTCGGCTGCCCTAGCAGCCCCCCTCATATATATAGGCGCACGTCCGAAGACCAAAACGCCCTTACATTAAGCACTCGTCCCAAATACCCCCCAGGGGTAAAACCGTCCAGACCAGTCAATCTTCATCCGACGGCCACGCCCGCACATCCGGTCGCTTCGCCTCGACGCGACCTCCCTGATGCCGCCACGTGCCGCCACCGTCGACCACCGCGCCTTCCTCGTGGATAGCTTCGCCGCCGCGCCAGCCTCTCCACACCGCCACGCGTCGACCGTCCTTTTGGACCACCCCCGATTTTGAGGCCCAAACCGGTAAACCCGCCAGCCCAGGTTTTGAGGCCCAAACCTGGAAACCGTCCACCCCGAGTTTTGAGGCCCGAACTCGGAAACCCGCAAGCCCAGGTTTTGAGGCCCAAACCTGGAAACCGTCCATCCCGAGTTTTGAGGCCCAAACTCGGAAACCGGCCACCCAAGTTTTGAGGCCCAAACTCGGAAACCGTCGTTGGTAGCTTTTTGAGGCTTAGCTACCGAACCCGCACCGTAGACGGGATGTGGTTCGCACACCCCGACCACCA
The DNA here is from genome assembly GCA_009763385.1 of Coix lacryma-jobi var. lacryma-jobi. Taxonomy (NCBI): domain Eukaryota; kingdom Viridiplantae; phylum Streptophyta; class Magnoliopsida; order Poales; family Poaceae; genus Coix; species Coix lacryma-jobi. Next base: position 125,933,069 of record CM019829.1, read on the forward strand.
GCACCGATGCCGATGCATGTCCAGCCTCCACGCCGGGCACAACGCCTTCGCCTTCCTTCTTGACTTGGCCGACGGCACTTGCGCCGCACGCAAGCCCGTGTCCGACCTCGCGCCAAGTGACATGACTCCAGCGCCTTCCTCCCGACTCGGCCGATGCACCGCACATCCCATGTGCTCTCGCTTGCCGATGCCACGTGCCAGCTACCACAGCTGGTCCTCTGGCCTCTAGTCCGTCAGTCCAAGCCTCACGTCCGCCCTTCATCGCTCTGGGTACATCAGCATGGCATGTCCACCGCACGACACGCCCATCCTTCACCGCTCCCGATCCGTCGGCACGGCACGTCTCTACTTGACCTTCACCTCGCCATAGACCACTGTATCTGAGCTCCACACCTGCACATCAACACAGCCAAGAGACATATGTCGCACACGCACACCAACACAGAAACACCACACAACTCACGCCACCGGTTAGTCATAAACAATAAGCGCATAGCGATATATAGACTCAACCGGGAAAAGCCTCAAACCTTCCTCATCAAAGTCAATCATTCATCATATATGTTCTCAGAGGAAGCCGACCCTGCGCCAAAGACTAACCTGCCCGAGTGCCCCTCCCACGAGGCCTCGGTCTTCACTCAAGGCAAGCCCCGGAGCATTTTAAGCCTCCTATTATTTACAATTAATCCAATTGAGTACTTTTATATTGTGATGCATTAGGTATAGGAGTTGATTGATTCCTAATTATTGCATTACTATTCCTTGATTATTGTTTATACCTGCCTTGTTATCCCGTTACTTATTTATAAGTAGAACTGCTTAGCCTTCTTAATGAAAGTAGTAGTTAAGGATGTTCCCGTAATACCCCTGGTGGGTATTTACCAAATCACGGTTGGCTATATTTGCTATCGTGGAAAAGAACCCGAGTAGTAATGAAATACGGTAAACTGGAAGGCAAGGCACAAGTTGAAAACTTGGGGCAGCTCGTCTGTTGGATCGTGTAGGTTTGTATCGATGATGGCCCTCGTTCATTTTTGAACGCGCCCTTTTACTTAGGGATAAGTCGGTGCTGTAATCATCGACCCCAAAGCCGGTTAGACGTTGTTCGGGCCAGTCTCAACCCGTGTCGCACCCTCTAGTATGGAAACACAATCTGCCGTGGAATGGCCATCGTATAGTTCCAATTGGGTGGTCCGTGCTGTGAGCCGCGACGATTACCACCACGAACAAGCATCGAGCGGTTACCCAATGCATGGACCCGACGGGGAAAGTGTGGGTTGGTATTATAGGTTTATCACCAGCTGGTTTGGAATTTGATTCGAGTCGCCGTCTCCCCCGGTTAGTGGGAAACTATGTCGAGCTTCACCACGATACAACTCCATGTGATGTTTAAAGTTTCAACTAAAATGTGGATAAGTCAACTGGATATGGTTATATTATTGATTGATTAGACTCAAGTGTATGTAATAGTTCAGATGCAAACCTAGACTAAGAGGTAGGTCTAAAAATTTGACTGCTCACCGATATCATTAAACATTTCTTCTCTCAAATTGAGCTTTTCGCAACTAAAGATCCCAGCTCCACCAAAAACCCTTGCATACCCTTGGTGTCTTTTATTTTCAGTTGGACGGGTAAGTCTAGCTGAGTACATTCCCGTACTCAGGGTTTATCCCGTTTGTTGCAGATGGCCCGGTATACTACGGCTATTGTAAGCACTGTCTCTACCCTGTGGAGGGTGATGAGGAGTAGGCCCAGGGCAGGGTCATCCAGAAGCTTCTCCTTTTCTTTTGCCGGACTGAGACTTCTAGTGGCACATTATTTGAAAAAGGAGGAGTGAGTTATCAAACAATGTTTATTTGGACTACATGTGTGGTGGTCGTGTTTCAAAACTTATTTCAGCTTCCTCACTTTTAAACTCAGTATTGTAATAACTCTTTTATGATTCCGCACTCTGATGTTTAAATTCGGTTTCAATTATCGACGGTGTATCCTTACGAATGTGGTACTTGAACAATGCGATCCTGTATGTTGTATGATGTTTGAAATCCTTCGAGATTTCTGGACTACCGGGGTTATATGGGTTCAAGTACGAGTCGATGTCAGATGAATTTGGCTAAGACGGTACTTGAGCTCTTATAATCAGGACGGTTCTGCCACACTGGCGTCGACGAACAGTCGCATATCGGATCGGACTTCAGAGCTGGCTTCCCAAACTGAATCGTGGCAAAGGAGTATGGAGAGGATAAAAGTTAAACTTGATGGGTGTTTGACTGAAGCAAGTGGTTCTGCTGGGGAGCCGCTTCCTGCTGCTAATGCGGACGCCTTCGGAGATTGGCTTTCGAATGAGCTTGATGTGTTCAGCTCGCTAGTTGAGAATGCGGCCGACTTTGGGGGTTACGCTGAGGCTTTGGCCATGGCCAGCACTCTCCCCCAGGCGGATTGCAACCACCTTCGTAAAGTCAAGAGGTCGAGCCATGTTTTTTCGACTGTTGATGAGGTGCGTGCGATGAAGGTTGATGATGCGGAGGTTCGTAATTGCGCAATGCGCTTGCTTCATAGATTTTGGATAGCTGGTGGTGGTCGTGCTCTCACATTTGAAGAGGCTGTGGAGGCTACATGTCAGGTTTGTATAGCCCGAGATGTGTTATTTTGTTTACAAGTTTTTAATTTTTGTATGCTTTGTGTTGTGTGTGTTTGTTTTTGTTTGATGAGGGCTTTTTGCAGGCTCGAAAAGACGCACTGCCTTCGCCGTCAGCAGCTGAAGACACACCGGGTTGCTCAAATCCCGCTCCTGCGCAAGAGTCTACAGATGCACCGCCGACTGAGAAGACTGCCGAGGTTGAAAACGTTTCTTTGATGTTGGAAACTTCCGCCGATGCTCCGAACGTGGTTGGGACGGTTTACGTTGGTCACCCTGCGGCGGAAACTTCTGCGTCCGGCCCGGCTGACACGGAGGTGCTTGAAGCTCCTGACCAGGTGTGAGAGGGGTAGAAAAACTTAGGTTTGGCTTTGAAAGTGGTTCTTTTGTTGTATGGGGCGAAGGTTGTTAAGGACTAAACATGTTTGTTTGATTGTCTGGCATGCAGGTTCCTGATGGAACCGTGCATGAGGTGTTTGATGTGACGCCACTTATGTTGAATTATCAGGATGTTTTTATCTCTGGTGAATCCTGGGCTCGTGTTAAGCACAAGCATCCTTCGCTGTCCTTCGAACGTTTCTGGTGGTCTAAGGTGCGGAGATATGATATTAAAAACAGCATATCGAGCTTCTTTTGGCATGATGCTAATTATACGGATCGATAGGCTTCAGGAGTTTTATTTGGTTCTTCTTCGCAACCTCCTGTGGATGATGACATTGATGAGGTGATGCGCTAGGATTTTTGTTTGGTCGTAGCAACCTTACACTTGACTCAAGCGGAGCTCTTGTCGTCCCGAAGGAGGAACCCCTAGAATTTAGTGAGAGTGATCGTAGATACATGTATAGAGCGGGGGTTTTGTCAGGTGGTCTACAAATTGTTCCCGCTGCTCCCTTGTTGTGGGGGCCAATTGTACCACTGGATTTGGAAATTAAAGAAGGTACCAAAGGGAGTGACTAGGATTAGACTTTTGTTTTTTGTTAAGATGAGTTGTAAATTGAGACCTTGTAAAGTTCGTTTGTAGGTTCATTATGAATGCAATCTTGTGGGAGCTTGTAATTGCGAGGTTGTTTTGTAGATATTTGTGAGTGTTGTTACAAAAATAGCAACGCTCCTCATTTCTTTCGTCGAGGCTTGCTCTTGTGAAGTTTATGAGAGTTGTTTGTAAAACAACGACGCCCCCCCTTTTTTCTATTGTTTGAAAAACAGCGATGCCCCCTTTCTTTTTAGAGAGGCTCGCTCTTGTATATGTTCTAGAAGAATGTTTGAAAAACAGCGACACCCCCCTTTCTTTTTAGAGAGGCTCGCTCTTGTATATGTTCTAGAAGAATGTTTGAAAAATAGCGACGCCCCCCTTTCTTTTTAGCGAAGCTCGCTCTTGTATATGTTCTAGAAGAATGTTTAAAAAACAGTGACGCCCCCCTTTCTTTTTTAGTGAGGCTCGCTCTTGTATATGTTCTAGAAGAAAAGTTTGAAAAACAGCGACGCCCCCTTTCTTTTTAGCGAGGGTGTTCGATCTTTTTGGACTTCGCGCCTCCCCTTATCTTAGGTGGTTGTGCGTTACTTTTTGCGAGCCCCTAGCGGCTTTGCGAGGGTCCTCGACTTTTTTGGACTTCGCGCCTCCCCTTATCTTAGGTGGTTGTGCGTTACTTTTTGCGGGGCCCTGGCGTATTCGCGAGGGTACTCGACTTTTTTGGACTTCGCGCCTCCCCTTACCTTAGGTGGAGGTGAAGTTTGCTTTTGCAAGCCCCTATCGTCTTCGCGAGGGTGCTCGACTTTTTTGGACTTCGCGCCTCCCCTTATCTTGGGTGGAGGTGAAGTTTGCCTTTTGCGATTCCCTAGCGTCTTCGCGAGGGTGCTCGACTTTTTTGGACTTCGTGCCTCCCCTTATCTTGGGTGGAGGTGAAGTTTGCTTTTTGCAAGTCCCTAGCGTCTTCGCGAGGGTACTAGACTTTTTTGGACTTCGCGCCTCCCCTTATCTTAGGTGGAGGTGAAGTTTGCTTTTACGAGCCCCTAGCGTCTTCGCGAGGGTGCTTGACTTTTTTGGACTTTGCGCTTTCCCTTATCTTGGGTGGAGATGAAGTTTGCTGGGGTTTTCGGGATATTTTGGTTTCGAATCAATTTCCTAGGGTTTTCATTGATGTTAGCACTTCTAGTTATAGAAGTGCTGTTTCGATGTCGATGAAAAAGAAATAGTTTATGTTTCTTTTTCCGGGGAAATTTTTGTTTGTATTGATATTTTGGTTACTGCCTCATTAAAAAACCTTACGCCCCTTCGCAAGGAAAAAGAGTGCAACACCTTTTGTTCTGGTTACAAGGCATAGTAATAAAAAGAAAAACATAGAAAAGAACACAAATTACATAGTGCGAGGGCTCGCTAAGTCTCCGCTAAGGGTAGAACTTACGAAGGTCATCAACATTCCAGGTATGCGGAAGACGGTTTCCTTCGTTGTCAGTAAGGTGAAAAGACCCTGGGCGATTTGATTCTATTATCAAGTATGGACCTGTCCCTTTTGGTTGTAATTTTCCCGCCATGTGGGCGTTTTGTTTCCGGATGAGAACAAGGTCACCTTTCTTCAGGTCTTTGATTTTTACTTTCTTGTCTCTCCACCTTTTGGTTTCCTCTTGATACTTGCGAAGGTTATGCACTGCAATGCATTTTGTTTCTTCGAGCAAATCTTTATCTATCAACTAGGTTTGTTCGTCTGATTCGAGGGTCGTCCTAAGTTAGCCATATTTTAATTCTTCTGGTAACATTGCTTCTTCTCCAAAGAGTAGCCTAAAGGGCGTAAACTTTGTTGCTCTGCACTCTGACATGTTATGGGACCAGGTGACCGAGGTTAGCTCTTCTGCCCATTTGCCCTTAGGCCTGCTATGAAGTTTTTTTGGAGATTGCTTGGAAAATTGTGGCATTAGCTCTTTCGACGAGGCCGTTTGATTGTGGATGCCGGACTGAGGCGAAGGATATTGCAGTACCAATTTGAGTGTGTCGACGTAAAAATTCGGTTCAGTCACACCAACACACTCGAGCGCACGGTCCTCATAGGGCGTACGGAGCAAGGTCCTGACCTCCTGAACCTTCAGCAGATGGTGGTGCCGAATCTTAGTGAGATCGACTTTGGGCGTGCCAAATAATTTGAACTGCAATCGACAAGGAGAAGAAATAATTGTCAAATTGTGGAACCTACCGGCTTAGTTCCAGACAGTTCCAAATTGTACAACTCTGATATAGCCACTTTTTGTTAGGATATTGACTACAAAGTCAACTCCTAAGAAATTGCATAAAAGTATTGAAAAAATATAAGGCAAAACGGTTGTAATATATGTAAAGAAGTATTCGGAGCGGAAATAGCCGATAAGCCTGAGTATATTAGCAGAATAAAGATCTATGTGTACGTCTAAGCAACATGAAACCAACGTATTGACTAAATGCACGAGCAGTTCTATTTGTTAACAGTGGGGTGTCTCCATACAACCATAATAACAAATAGATCGATAAAATAGCTTAAACATCAACAGTGGGGTGTCTCCATACAGCCATAATGATGACTAAGCTAGATCACGTCTTATGCAAAGAGTAGATCCGTTAATTCCAAGCCACTTAAAAGAACACATTAAAAAGAAAGCATAACTGGATCGACTATTTTAGCCGATGCATGGTCCATGAGGCACGAACAAGATCTACCCGTAAAAACCATGATTTAATCTAAAATCGAACAGACCTAATCTATCATATGTATCAGTGGGGTTCAAGAATACAGCCATAATAAACATGCTAAACCAGATTTGTCCATTCTTAGATCATACCACGATTTTATCGAATATCTCGAACGCACAACATGTAACAACCAAAATTGACAAAATAGTCGATGGGAAGCTTAGATTGGCTATTCTCTCTGATGTCAGCATGTAAGATCTTTTAGGTATCCGATCTAAACAAACTTTTAAGCTTTAACTGCTTTGTCAATCTTGATTGGGCAAGATGTTGTTTAAAACATAAGGAAACAAATTAAAACATAAAATAACATCGATAAATTAATGAATCTATTAGCTTGCCAAACCAATAGAGCCGATAACTAGTCAAGATCGACTAAAGTAAGAGATTGATCAGAGTCAAGACAGCCTTACAAAATACGAACTTAGACCGATAACTAGCCATGTCACAGCTTAACAAGAGTTTGGTTGATGCCAAATACAGCCTTATTGCACAATGACACGAGCCATTGGTAAAACTTACAAGCAAACCGGAGGTCGGTCGAAGCCAATGCAGCCCTCCCTGATTGAAGGTCTCGCCGAGACCTACGTTACTCCTACTCCTAGGGTTTTGGCCGGTGGCCGATGTGTTGATTGATTGGATGATGGTTACAAAAATCAGGTTTCCAGCTATTTATAACCCGGTTGACTCATGTACTAACACGACTAGGTTACTGTAACACCTCTGGTGTTTAAGCATGTAATTAACTTGACATATCATCATTAGCATCATTAATCATCTTGATCATGATTTCATGTGTATGCATTTGCTTAGTGTATCATTTTATGTGATGTACCTCTATTGCAAAAACCCTTATTAGCCCACTTCTTCCTATAGGGGCAAAATGGTAATTTCACCTCTGTGCCTAGTTCTATGTAATTCTTGTTCAAATTTAGTGCCCTGATGTTTGTTGCTTTGATCAAAGTTCAAAAATCAGATTTGATTTGAATTCCTTTTGCAAAACCCTAAAATCCCAAATCCTGGATTTATTCCCTTTTTGATAACTTTTTCAAAATTCAAAATTTTGAGTTGATTCAAAAAGCAAAGTTGTGAATCTGACCTAGAGGAACAACTTTGGTATTTACAGATTTCCATGTTTCTATATAAAATTTGAAGTAATTTCAAATTCATTCAAATTCCAGTTTTTGTCCCCTTTTCAGTTTTAAAAATTTATTCAAAAACTTATTGAGTTTCAGAAAAAGTGGATATTAGCAAAGTTGTAGGTTTTGACAAATGGAACAACTTTCATATTGAAAGATTTTCAAGTTTCAGTTTGAAATCCAGAGTAATTTTGATTTGAATCAAGTTTGAAAAGTGTTCCCTTTTCTGTTTTTGATTATAGTTCAAAAACTATTTGGAATTTGAAAATGTTCATATTGACAAAGTTGTAGATCTCATTTTTCTGAACAACTTTGGTATTTTGAGTTTTTGTCGCACAGTTCAAATTTTGGGAGATTTTTGCAAAATACAGAAACTGGCCAAAAGTCAAACCCTAGACCCTAGCACTGTTCTTCTTCCCGTAGAGCCAGAGGGAAGGGGGGGGGCCCGGCCATGGCGCCGGCGCTGCGGCTGCAGCGCAGGCGGCTGCTCCCCACGCGCCCTTATCCTGCCGCCGCTGTCTCCCGGTTCCCTCCGCGCCCGCACGCGAGCGCTGACCCTTGCTCTCGGCCCCTACAGTGCCCAGCCGCCGCCGCCGCGTGGCCATCACCGGCCAAGCTTGCGCCCGAGCCCCGGCTGCACGCCAGCTCGATCCGCCAGAGCGCAATCGAGTGCGCACGCCCCCGCAAACCTTACCCGCGCAACCCCGAAGTCTCTACCGGCCCTAGCCGTGCTATATAAGCCCCGCCGGAGCCCGACCTCTCTCCCTCACCTCCGCCACCGTGGCCAGCCTACTCCAGTCACTCCGCCGCTCCACCACCTAGCCTGAAAGCTCCGCCTTGAGCTCGTGAAGCTTTCCACCCTTCAATTTCACCTTCCCCGCCTCCGTTATGCCCGGCGTAAGCTCGCCGTTCCCCATCTCCGGCAGAAACCCGGCGAGCTCGGGTTCGTGGAATTCGTCCGTCCTCCGGCCATGATCATCCTCTCACCGACCCCCGTGTCGTGTTCCTTGGTCCCCGCGCGACTCTAACCCGGCCCTTGCGGTCGCGTGTGCTGCGCAGGACTGCCGGACCGCCGGAGCGCCGCCGCGGTCATCTTCTCCCTCGAGCGTGTCGAGCCTCACCCTCGAGAACGAGTCGAGCCTCACCCTCGAGCACAAGTCGAGCCTCACCCTCGAGCCCTGCCTCCGACCCGTGGTAAGCATCCGAGCCTTCGGCCTCTGCTTCAACTTCGCTTCGCCCGAGCCCAAGCCTCGGCGAGCGCATGCCCTCCGCTTCGCCCGAGCCCAAGCCTCGGCGACGCATGCTCTCCGCTTCGCCCGAGTCAGGCCTCGGACGGAGGCTTACTTCTCCGTCTCGCCCGAGCCTCCGGGCCAGGCCTCGGACGAAGCTATCGCTTCCGTCTCGACCGAGCCCGTCTCGACCGAGCCCGTCTCGACCGAGCCCCGTGCGATTCGCCCGAGCCCCGCGATTCGCCGAGCCCGGCCTAGAAAGAGCACAGTGCTCTTCTCTTTTTCTGAGAGATGTGAATAGTGTTCTGTTTTCTCTTTTTTGTATGATTTTCTGTGTGCATCCAAAAATTCTGAAATTTTTGTGGTAGACTCTTTATGCTCTGGAGTATTTTATAAAAATATGAAACTTGAGTTTTGTGCAAAGATTTAAAATATAAAATTCCCCTTTTAATTGAAAAATGGAGGTTTTGGTATTTTTGGAGAGTGATTTATAACTCCAAAAATCATGAGACAAATTTTTGTGAGCTTCTTATGCCATGTTTAGTCTCTGGTAAAATTTTGAAGTCTTTTGGAACAAGTTGATTTTTGAGCATTTATTTTAATTGTTAATAGTGCCTTTTGTTAATTAATGTCTAGAATTTATTTGAAGCACCTTAATGACCTCCAAAAATTATGAAATTTGTTTTGCCATCTATCTACACCATAATGAACTTATGTGATTAATTTGGTAATTTTTGGAGCAACTTCATAAAATGACCTTTTAAATAAATTAAGAAAATAGAAAAGATGGTTTAGGGTTGGTAATAAGTGTTTGATGATGTGATCTTTGGATTGATTGATGATCATAGACCCCTACCCTTTGGTCTATGATGTTTGTGATGCTATGTTTGGTTGATGCTTAGGATAATTATAATAAGGGCTAGTTTAATCAATATTGCTTAAGGAAGAAATGGTTACCTTTTATGCTCAACCTAGATTTCAATCATGCTTTGTTTAAAAGTAATCTAGAATCAGTGGAATTGTCTTGCACCATAAGTCCATATCATCATTCTCATGAGCATTCATCATTGCATCCGTATAGTTGACGAAGAAGGACCTGAAGTCGAGGTAGCCGCCGAAGGATCTGTCCCCGAGGCCACCCCGAGCTCCGGCATCTACACCACTGACCCCGCGTCTGCTCTTTTTGCCATCCAAGGCAAGCCCCGGTGCATTTAACCCCTTTCCTTGAATTTATAAAATGTTTCCTTAAATGCTTTTGAGTTAAATTACTGCATTAGGTTATAGGAGTTGTGTGCTAACCTAATTGATGCACTCTCCACCTTGACCACTGAAACACCCGATACCTGCTTTTCAAAAGTATTTGAAAAATGCTTAGCAATGCTTATTGAATTAGACTTTGCAATAAAAATGCCAATTTCAAAAGTGTGATCACTGAAAGAAACCTTTATGGGAATTTGGCTTTACTCCCACTATTGGCTAAGTATCTGATCCGTACTTAGTCAATGGGAAGGAGAGGTTGTCCTTGCGTACGGTGCCGTCATGTTGTAGTCCGGGACTCAACAGTTGACACCGACCGGGACAGGGTTGAAAAACCGACAGGACCTGTACTCTTGGGTTAGAGTCCCGAGGTGCTTGTCGCTGGCGGAAAAATGTAGGGACCATCCGTATGGGGGCCTGCTGGTCAAGACTTGTAACTATTCACATACTACGGAAAGCTCTGGCTCCGAGAAATCCATTATTGGACCGACAACCGCGCACTGGGAGTGGAGAGATGGCGGAAGTAGCATGTACCCACGTGGGTTAGAGTCCCGGATTGGAGTGGTGTACTGTACTTCCGGGTGGCGTAGGACCGGGCCCAATTTTGGAGGAATCGTGGTAGACGAGTTGGCATATGCAAGCTTGGGTGCTACATATGCAGTGTGGATAGGGATCCTCAGCTGAGTATTATTTATCCGGATTAACGTTGCTCCTCGGTTATGGAGACTTGGTCCACTGACTGTCAACGGAGAGTGGTTCTCAACTAGGAATGTTTTGAAATGTAAAATGAATCATGAATGATGAAGAATTGAGGAATACCGAATCTTTCAAAAATAAAATAAGGTTTACAAAAATACTTTTCTGCAAAATACTTGGTCTTGCTTAAGCCTTACCTTGACTACCCTAAGCTTTCATTCCTGAGTCTTCTCCCTTTTTCTTTAGTCGGGTAAGTCTTGTTGAGTACCTTTGTACTCAGGGTTTTATTACCCATGTTGCAGGTATGGCAGATCCCTCAGTATGCCTTGGACCCTGCTGTGTGACTGTTGTTGAGGAAGAGGCCGATGAGGCCGATGAGTGATTATTCACCCTCGGGCTGGGTGATGTATCTTTACCTTTAGTTCTTGTCATATGCTACTCTGCCAACTCTATCTATTTGAACTATGGTCTGTAATAACTTCATTTTAATTTTATGTTGAAACCTGGTTTGTAAAACTATTGTTATCTAAGTCTTCCGCTATTTACTCCGATGTTATTTGTCAAAATGATAAAGAGATTGTAACTGAATTGTGAGATGATCCTGCGGACAACGGGCACTGATGTAGCCCAGTAGCGGAACCGGTCTTAATCACTTGGCTGTACGGATCGACTGTCAGTGGTTGACGGTGATCAGTGGGCCATGGGATTAGAGCCGTTACGTTACAGAGTGGTATCGGAGCATCTCACTATGACGTTGCAATCTTTTTGCGAAAACTTCAAAATGATTTTAACAAAAACTAAACTTGACTATTTTGAGTCCAAATTGCTTCTCTCATCTCATCTTGTCTTTGGCAACTAGTAGCAAGACAACTTGTATAAGCCCTATGTACCTTACCTTAGTAATTGCATTGCCTTGTTCCGTAGGAACGATTCATGCATCATGTCATATTCACTTAAGTTTATAAAATAGTTTGTTGGGTTAGTATGCCTATACCTTTTTCTTGCTAGCCTTTCTCATCTATAACCTCTTGTCCAGATATGGCCATCATCAAGCGGACTGCTCGCAAGTCGACTGGACCGAACGGTGTGCCGCGTCACCAGCTGGCGCCACGCACCGGAGAAGAGACTGGAGAATCCTCCAATGGTCGACGTTTTCCCCGCCGCACCCGCAAGCAGCTGAAGAAGGAAATCAAGAATCTGAAGGCTGAAATGGAGAACATGGAGCATGACTTCTACCTTTCCCGCATGGAGTTTTATGAGGCACGAGCCGCTCTTGAGGAAGCTAACCGGAATGTGGTTCGCGCTATCCAGCAGCGTGATGCAACATGGATCCGAGAGGATGTCACCAGAGCCCAGCTCCATGGACTGCAGCAATACACCGCCCAGATCGAGCAGTACAATGATATGCTTCACGAGGAAGTACACCAGCTGCACGACCAGCTTCACCCCGTGATTCCACCAGATGTTGAGGACCCCGAAGACGGAGTCGTGGAGGAACCTGAAGTGGAACACGAGCCTGATCAGAACATGGAAGTGGAACCTGCTGAAGATGTCCACGTTGAAGATGAAGATGAGGAGGAAGAGCCTGAGCTTATCATCGAGGATGATGATGATGACGAAGAGTTGATCTTCATCGATGATGACTAGACTCCTTGTGTCTGTACCATCTGCTTACCTAAAACCTTAGACTAGGTTTGGGGGCGTTAGTCTGTTGCCAAGTCTGGCATGTATCTTTCCTTTCGTACCTTTTTCCCTTATCAGTATGTTGTCATCTTTATCAAACCAGCTATCTTTGTATCAGTGAAGTTGTCAATCAAGTTGTTTCAGAACCTTTGCCCATATATGCTGAGTTCCGAGTTGCTTATACAGATGCCTGTGAACACCCGTACCGGAGCCGGAGGTGCTGGAGATGACCGTCTCCCAAACCCTCCACCTGTACCAGCTACCCTAGCTGATGCCATTGCAGCCTTGGCCGCCGCTGCCAATCTGATGGCTCAGAATCAAGGGCAGCAGAACAACGGCAACCGTGGTCGCCGCAACAACCAAGAGACGACCTATGTGGAATTCACTGAAACACGCCCACCGGTCTTCACAAAGGCCGATGAACCCCTCGAGGCTGACGACTGGTTACGCACCATGGAACAGAAGTTCAGTCTTCTGCACTGCACGGAGATCCAGAAGCCTCGGTTCGCTTCTCAGCAGCTCCGTGGTCCTGCAAGTGCCTGGTACGCCAACCTGTTGGCGGCCCAGCCGGAAGGTCACCAGCTGACCTGGGAAGAGTTCCGCACCGCTTTCAGAGCACATCACATCCCTTCGGGATTGATGAAGATGAAGTTGGATCAGTTCTTGGCCCTGCAACAGAAAGATTCCACCGTCATGCAGTACGTGGGACAATTCAACCACCTCAGTCAGTATGCCTCCGACTATGTCAACACAGAGGAAAAGAAGAGAGATTGTTTTCTCAGGGGTCTGCACCCTAAGATTCGCAGAGGTCTGTCCAACAACCTAAACGGATCCTACCATGATGTCGTTGACCGTGCTGTTGCTTTCGAGGAGAGCAACCGCCAGTATCAGGAAGAGAAGAAGAAGAAGAAGGCTGGGTCTAGCAATTTCTCCAGCAACCATAAGCGCCCAAGAATCATCTACCACCCCAGCCACCACCAAAACCGTGCCCCATACCCCCATCAGCAAGTGGTCGTTCGTACCGCGGCCACCACCCACAATGCCAACCAGCAAAGTGCCACTCAGCCGAACGCCCCTGGTGTTCGTGTCACCACCCCACAAACAGCTTATAACCATCCATGCTACAACTGTGGCCAAGTTGGTCACTGGTCTCGCGAGTGCCCAAAACCCAAGAAGAATGCCCAGCATGCACAGAAAGGCCCTGGAGGATCACATCAGCAGCAGCACCGTGCACCGCAGCAGCACGTCCAGAAGGGCAAGCTTGTCAGGAAGCACGGGCAAGTCTACTTCACCACCGTCAGTAACATCCCAGACGGAGAGCCCGTCATGCTCGGTAGGTTCCCTGTTGCCAATCATCCTGCAGTCGTCTTGTTTGATTCTGGTGCATCGCATTCCTTCATCAGTCGCACTTTTGTCATCAAGCATGAGTTACCCATGGGGGAGTTAAAAGAAAGTTTCTGCATACTTTCGCCTGGAGGGCGGATAAATACTAAGGAAGTGGTCCGCAGTATACCAGTAATGTTGGGGAAACATGTCTTTCCTACCACCATGATAGTACTGCGCGATCAAGAGATAGATGTCATCTTAGGCATGAATTGGATGTGTCAGTATAAAGCCATGATAGACATCTTGAATAGAGTTGTGAGAGTGGATATTCCTAACAGTACCTCCAAACTCCTTCTCCAACTTCCTATGCCTTCAAAACCAGCTACCACACAGCTAAATGCTACCTATGATCAAGGGATCCGAGACATCCCTGTAGTCTGTGAGTTCCCTGATGTCTTTCCTGAAGATTTACCTGGTCTGCCTCCCGACCGTGATGTTGAGTTTGCTATAGAGCTAAAGCCCGGGACTGCTCCTATATCCCGTAGAGCTTATCGAATGCCTCCCAGAGAGTTGGCAGAGCTGAAGATCCAATTGCAAGAGCTATTGGATAAGGGTCTCATTCGCCCAAGTTCATCTCCTTGGGGCTGTCCTGCTATCTTTGTGAAGAAGAAGGACAAAAGCCTTCGTCTGTGCGTTGACTATCGCCCGCTCAACGAAGTCACCATCAAAAATAAATATCCCTTGCCTCGCATTGATCTTCTGTTTGACCAGTTATCTGGAGCCAGAGTGTTTTCCAAGATCGACCTCAGATCTGGCTATCACCAAATAAAAATTCGTCCCGAAGATATTCCCAAAACAGCTTTCACCACCAGATACGGTCTATATGAGTACTTGGTCATGTCTTTTGGCTTGACCAATGCCCCCGCTCATTTCATGTATCTCATGAACTCTGTGTTCATGCCAGAGCTCGATAAATTTGTAGTCGTGTTCATTGACGACATCCTTGTTTATTCAAGAACTCCTGAAGATCATGCCAAGCATCTTCGTGTCGTTCTCTAGATCACCAGCTGTATGCCAAGTTCAGTAAATGTGAATTCTGGCTAGATCGAATTCAATTCCTTGGTCATGTCCTGTCCGCTGAAGGTGTGTCAGTTGACCCTGAAAAAGTGGCAGATATCTTGGATTGGAAGCCACCTACCACTGTCCGCGAAGTTCGCAGCTTCATGGGAATGGCTGGATACTATCGTCGTTTCATCCCAGACTTCTCCAGAGTTGCCAAGCCTATCACAGAGTTGTTGAAGAATTCCGTGGATTTTGTTTGGTCAACAGCCTGTGAGCAAGCTTTTCAAGCCTTGAAGAAGCTACTAACTACATCACCAGTCCTAGCTCAACCAGACATCGAGAAACCCTTTGATGTATACTGTGATGCATCGGGTACTGGGTTAGGCTGTGTTTTGATGCAAGAAGGTCGAGTGATCGCTTATGCCTCACGACAGCTTAGGCGACATGAGGAGAATTATCCAACCCATGACCTTGAGTTAGCAGCAGTGGTGCATGCTTTGAAGATATGGCGTCATTATCTGTTGGGCAGTACCTGCAATGTGTACACTGATCATAAGAGCCTGAAGTATATCTTCACTCAAGAAGAGTTGAACATGAGGCAGCGAAGATGGCTTGAGTTAATCAAGGACTATGATATCGAAGTGCATTACCATCCTGGTAAGGCAAATGTAGTTGCCGATGCCCTCAGTCGCAAGTCATACTGCAACTGTCTGACGACGAAGCCCTATGATCTTTCCTTGTGCCATGCTCTTGAAAGGATGGGTATTGAGATAGTTTCGCAAGGAAGCCTGAACAATGTCAGGATAGAAACATCGGTCAAGGAACAAGTCATCGCTGCACAGAAAGATAACCCTGGAATCAAGCACATCATCGAAAAGGTCCAGACCGGTAAGGCTGATTGTTTCAGGATCGATGATGTAGGAGTTGTTTGGTTCAAGAACCGTCTAGTAGTTCCCAAGGTGCCTGAGTTGAGACAGTTGATCCTTGATGAGGCACACCTGTCCAGATTTTCCATCCACCCCGGCAGCAACAAGATGTACCAGGATCTAAGGCAGAGATTCTGGTGGACAAAGATGAAGATTGAAATCGCTCGCTATGTCGCTCGCTGTGACACTTGTCAGAAAGTCAAAGCCGTGCACATGAAGCCTGGAGGAGAATTGCAGCCTTTATCTGTACCTGCCTGGAAGTGGGAAGATATCAGCATGGATTTTATCAATGGGCTACCCAAGACTCGGAAAGGTTTTGATTCCATTTGGGTAATCGTGGACCGACTCACCAAACAAGCTCACTTTCTGCCAGTCAAGACCAGCTACGCCGTCCCCACGTATGCCGCCTTGTACAAGAACAACATAGTGAAGCTTCATGGAATACCCAAGACCATTATCTCAGATCGTGGTACTCAGTTTGTCGCAAAGTTCTGGAAAGCGTTCCATACCTCACTTGGAACCAAGCTCTTGCATAGTACGGCATATCATCCACAAACAGATGGACAAACTGAGCGAGTCAACCAAGTGTTAGAGGATATGTTGAGAGCATGTGTGCTCACCTTCGCAGATACTTGGGATGACTGTTTGCCCTTGGCAGAGTTCTCATATAATAACAGTTATCAAGAAAGCATCAAAATGGCACCCTTTGAAGCATTGTACGGTCGTCGTTGTCGTACACCCCTCAGTTGGTCTGAGCCCGGAGAAAGAGAATTCTTTGGAGTTGACCTGGTCAAAGATATGGAAGAGAAAGTCAAGCAGATACAAGAGAACATGAAGATTGCCCAATCCCGACAAAAGAGTTATGCTGACAAGAGACGTCGACCTCTGAAGTTTCAAGTTGGAGATTACGTATATCTCAAGGTCTCACCAACCAAAGGAGTCACTCGTTTTGGGGTCAAGGGAAAGTTAGCACCCCGCTACATTGGTCCGTTTGAGATTTTGGAATGTTGTGGCAAGGTAGCTTACAAGCTAAAGTTGCCCGATCATCTCTCTGCTGTCCACAATGTTTTCCATGTCTCCCAACTCAAGAAGTGCCTCCGAGTACCAGAACATGTCGTGGAAGTTGAAGGTGTCGAGCTAGAGCCTGATCTATCCTACTCGGAATATCCAGTTCGCGTGTTGGATCACAAAGATCGAGTTACTCGAAGAACTACCACAAGGTGGTACAAAATCCAGTGGAACCAGCACTCTGAAGAAGAAGCTACTTGGGAATCTGAAGACTTCTTGGCAAAGAACTATCCCGATTTTCTCGAATCCCTGGCTATGTAAAGTTTTGTCTTTTTCCCTTCTTTGTCTTTTCTTAAGACGCAGAATCTCGGGGCGAGATTTCTTTAAGGGGGGAAGGCTGTAACACCTCTGGTGTTTAAGCATGTAATTAACTTGACATATCATCATTAGCATCATTAATCATCTTGATCATGATTTCATGTGTATGCATTTGCTTAGTGTATCATTTTATGTGATGTACCTCTATTGCAAAAACCCTTATTAGCCCACTTCTTCCTATGAGGGCAAAATGGTAATTTCACCTCTGTGCCTAGTTCTATGTAATTCTTGTTCAAATTTAGTGCCCTAATGTTTGTTGCCTTGATCAAAGTTCAAAAATCAGTTTTGATTTGAAATCCCTTTTGCAAAACCCTAAATTCCCAAACCCTGGATTTATTCCCTTTTTGATAACTTTTTCAAAATTCAAAATTTTGAGTTGATTCAAAAAGCAAAGTTGTGAATCTGACCTAGAGGAACAACTTTGGTATTTACAGATTTCCATGTTTCTATATAAAATTTGAAGTAATTTCAAATTCATTCAAATTCCAGTTTTTGTCCCCTTTTCAGTTTTAAAAATTTATTCAAAAATTATTGAGTTTCAGAAAAAGTGGATATTAGCAAAGTTGTAGGTTTTGACAAATGGAACAACTTTCATATTGGAAGATTTTCAAGTTTCAGTTTGAAATCCAGAGTAATTTTGATTTGAATCAAGTTTGAAAGGTGTTCCCTTTTCTGTTTTTGATTATAGTTCAAAAACTATTTGGAATTTGAAAATGTTCATATTGACAAAGTTGTAGATCTCATTTTTCTGAACAGCTTTGGTATTTTGAGTTTTTGTCGCACAGTTCAAATTTTGGGAGATTTTTGCAAAATACAGAAACTGGCCAAAAGTCAAACCCTAGACCCTAGCACTGTTCTTCTTCCCGTAGAGCCAGAGGGAAGGGGGGGGCCCGGCCATGGCGCCGGCGCTGCGGCTGCAGCGCAGGCGGCTGCTCCCCACGCGCCCTTATCCTGCCGTCGCTGTCTCCCGGTTCCCTCCGCGCCCGCACGCGAGCGCTGACCCTTGCTCTCGGCCCCTACAGTGCCCAGCCGCCGCCGCCGCGTGGCCATCACCGGCCAAGCTTGCGCCCGAGCCCCGGCTGCACGCCAGCTCGACAGCCAGAGCGCAATCGAGTGCGCACGCCCCCGCAAACCTTACCCGCGCAACCCCGAAGTCTCTACCGGCCCTAGCCGTGCCTATAAAAGCCCCGCCGGAGCCCGACCTCTCTCCCTCACCTCCGCCACCGTGGCCAGCCCACTCCAGTCACTCCGCCGCTCCACCACCTAGCCTGAAAGCTCCGCCTTGAGCTCGTGAAGCTTTTCCACCCTTCAATTTCACCTTCCCCGTCTCCGTTTGCCCGGCGTAAGCTCGCCGTTCCCATTCCCGGCAGAAACCCGGCGAGCTCGGGTTCGTGGAATTCGCCGCCTCCGGCCGTGATCATCTCTCACCGACCCCCGTGTCGTGTTCCTTGGTTCCGTGCGACTCTAACCCGGCCCTTGCGGTCGCATGTGCTGCGCAGGACCGCCGGACCGCCGGAGCGCCGCCGCGGTCCTCTTCTCCCTCGAGCGTGTCGAGCCTCACCCTCGAGAACGTGTCGAGCCTCACCCTCGAGAACGTGTCGAGCCTCACCCTCGAGAACAAGTCGAGCCTCACCCTCGAGCCCTGCCTCCGACACGTGGTAAGCATCCGAGCCTCCGGCCTCTGCTTCAACTTCGCTTCGCCCGAGCCCAAGCCTCGGCGAGCGCATGCCCTCCGCTTCGCCCGAGCCCAAGCCTCGGCGACGCATGCTCCCCGCTTCGCCCGAGTCAGGCCTCGGACGGAGGCTCACTTCTCCGTCTCGCCCGAGCCTCCGGGCCAGGCCTCGGACGAAGCTATCGCTTCCGTCTCGACCGAGCCCGTCTCGACCGAGCCCCGTGCGATTCGCCCGAGCCCGCGATTCGCCGAGCCCGGCCTAGAAAGAGCACAGTGCTCTTCTCTTTTTCTGAGAGATGTGAATAGTGTTCTGTTTTCTCTTTTTTGTATGATTTTCTGTGTGCATCCAAAAATTCTGAAATTTTTGTGGTAGACTCTTTGTGCTCTGGAGTATTTTATAAAAATATGAAACTTGAGTTTTGTGCAAAGATTTAAAAATATAAAATTCCCCTTTTAATTGAAAAATGGAGGTTTTGGTATTTTTGGAGAGTGATTTATAACTCCAAAAATCATGAGACAAATTTTTGTGAGCTTCTTATGCCATGTTTAGTCTCTGGTAAAATTTTGAAGTCTTTTGGAACAAGTTGATTTTTGAGCATTTATTTTAATTCTTGAATAGTGCCTTTTGTTAATTAAATGTCTAGAATTATTTGAACACCTTAATGACCTCCAAAAATTATGAAATTTGTTTTGCCATCTATCTACACCATAATGAACTTATGTGATTAATTTGGTGATTTTTTGGAGCAATTTCATAAAATGACCTTTTAAATAAATTAAGAAAATAGAAAAGATGGTTTAAGGTTGGTAATAAGTGTTTGATGATGTGATCTTTGGATTGATTGATGTTCATAGACCCCTACCCTTTGGTCTATGATGTTTGTGATGCTATGTTTGGTTGATGCTTAGGATAATTATAATAAGGGCTAGTTTAATCAATATTGCTTAAGGAAGAAATGGTTACCTTTTATGCTCAACCTAGATTTCAATCATGCTTTGTTTAAAAGTAATCTAGAATCAGTGGAATTGTCTTGCACCATAAGTTCATATCATCATTCTCATGAGCATTCATCATTGCATCCGTATAGTTGACGAAGAAGGACCTGAAGTCGAGGTAGCCGCCGAAGGATCTGTCCCCGAGGCCACCCCGAGCTCCGGCATCTACACCACCGACCCCGCGTCTGCTCTTTTTGCCATCCAAGGCAAGCCCCGGTGCATTTAACCCTTCCCTTGAATTTTATAAAATGATTTCCTTAAATGCTTTTGAGTTAAATTACTGCATTAGGTTTATAGGAGTTGTGTGCTATCCTAATTGATGCACTATCCACCTTGACCACTGAAACACCCGATACCTGCTTTTCAAAAGTATTTGAAAAATGCTTAGCAATGCTTATTGAATTAGACTTTGCAATAAAAATGCCAATTTCAAAAGTGTGATCACTGAAAGAAACCTTTATGGGAATTTGGCTTTACTCACACTATTGGCTAAGTATCTGATCCGTACTTAGTCAATGGGAAGGAGAGGTTGTCCTTGCGTACGGTGCCGTCATGTTGTAGTCCGGGACTCAACAGTTGACACCGACCGGGACAGGGTTGAAAAACCGACAGGACCTGTACTCTTGGGTTAGAGTCCCGAGGTGCTTGTCGCTGGCGGAAAAATGTAGGGACCATCCGTATGGGGGCCTGCTGGTCAAGACTTGTAACTATTCACATACTACGGAAAGCTCTGGCTCCGAGAAATCCATTATTGGACCGACAACCGCGCACTGGGAGTGGAGAGATGGCGGAAGTAGCATGTACCCACGTGGGTTAGAGTCCCGGATTGGAGTGGTGTACTGTACTTCCGGGTGGCGTAGGACCGGGCCCAATTTTGGAGGAATCGTGGTAGACGAGTTGGCATATGCAAGCTTGGGTGCTACATATGCAGTGTGGATAGGGATCCTCAGCTGAGTATTATTTATCCGGATTAACGTTGCTCCTCGGTTATGGAGACTTGGTCCACTGACTGTCAACGGAGAGTGGTTCTCAACTAGGAATGTTTTGAAATGTAAAATGAATCATGAATGATGAAGAATTGAGGAATACCGAATCTTTCAAAAATAAAATAAGGTTTACAAAAATACTTTTATGCAAAATACTTGGTCTTGCTTAAGCCTTACCTTGACTACCCTAAGCTTTCATTCCTGAGTCTTCTCTCTTTTTCTTTAGTCGGGTAAGTCTTGTTGAGTACCTTTGTACTCAGGGTTTTATTACCCATGTTGCAGGTATGGCAGATCCCTCAGTATGCCTTGGACCCTGCTGTGTGACTGTTGTTGAGGAAGAGGCCGATGAGGCCGATGAGTGATTATTCACCCTCGGGCTGGGTGATGTATCTTTACCTTTAGTTGTTGTCATATGCTACTCTGCCAACTCTATCTATTTGAACTATGGTCTGTAATAACTTCATTTTAATTTTATGTTGAAACCTGGTTTGTAAAACTATTGTTATCTAAGTCTTCCGCTATTTACTCCGATGTTATTTGTCAAAATGATAAAGAGATTGTAACTGAATTGTGAGATGATCCTGCGGACAACGGGCACTGATGTAGCCCAGTAGCGGAACCGGTCTTAATCACTTGGCTGTACGGATCGACTGTCAGTGGTTGACGGTGATCAGTGGGCCATGGGATTAGAGCCGTTACGTTACAGTTACATAATAAGTAAAACAAAAGACGACTCGAACTCAAACTCTTCGGCCGAACCCAATATGCCTTCGAAGCTTGTTATGTCTGGTCTTCATGGGTCTTGGTCGTGTCCGGGCCCAAACGTCCCCTTTTATTTTTCTAGCTGATTCTTTCATCAATAAATCAGTTGTTTGTGCCCATAAAATAATAATTTTCTAAGTTCAAAATCTGGTGTAAACACATGCCCCCCCAATTTTGGGATGAAATTTATTTTATTCCAAAATTTTGAGTCCTTTTCTTCTTTCCCCTTGGTATTTCAAACGACCCAAAGATATTTCTCCTGAACAATATCTTGATGGTCAATGTGAATTGGCTGCTCTTTTGTTGAAAACCGTGTCATGATTTAACATCCCACTCGAGCACTCTGCGCACACTGTATGAAACGGCATCCCTATTTTTAATATAAATTTCTCCTTCGCTCCCTTCTTCCATCACACTCAGAGCACATTTCCATCGCTTCTCGTCCTCCATCCAAAAGAAAACCCTCTTTCTCATCCAAAAGTTCTTTTCTTCTTCCCTTGATGGTGGACAACAACCGTGGCAAGCACCCAGTGGAGGAGTAAGTAAACTCTTACCGTCGCCCTCAGCGTCGTGCTAGGCATGCCTCTTTTCTTATATTAGTTGATTCTGATATTTCATCATCGGCTTTTTAGATCTTGATTTGATACCTTTCATCGTTCTTCATCCAGGGTTGATGCGGGTCCATCCAACGCCGCCGCAGCTCTGGTGCCTCCTCCTAGAATGGAGTCGGTTTCTGAGAACCCTTCTTCCAGTAGTTCGGAGTCGATGGCCGCTTGCCATTATCGTCAAATGATGGAAATGCAGAATCTTCACTCGGAGGCCACCATCAGGAACTGCCTCCTCGAGGACCACATCGCCCAACTCCAAAGGGCATTGGAAGATGCAGAGGCGAGGGCCTCTCAAGTGATTCAACAATGCGCCAAGTCCGACGCATGCGTCGCCGGTAATTTCCTTTTCCTTCCAAAGAATTTTCAATTAATTGAATTTCTTCTGCTTAATCTTCGACGTGTTCTGTTTACTTCACAGACTTGACCGTGCGTCTGGAGGCCCTTCAGGAGGCGGGGAACGAAGTGGCTGACTCTGTAAACGCCATCGGTGATAGCGTCGCCGAGAGGGTGACTAACATCCCCGCAAGGGTGCATGAGGTTGCCCTCCATGGTGCCGCCATGGCTCTCGGAGCCGCCCAGGCTTACACCAGCCAAGACCTGGGTGGCCTTGAGGTTACCCAACAAATAAGCCACGCTATGGAAGTGCACTTCGATGGAGTTGAAGGAGCAGCCGGGGAAATAGCAGAGTCTACCCCCTCTGAAATCATAGTAGATAAGGTCTTCGAGTAGTTCATTAGGGTCAAGCTTTTGTATAAGAAACCTCTTCATGAATATAATGAAACTCCTGCTCCTTTATGATCTCCTTGCGATAAGGCCCATCGAGGTCTCTTAATTTCAACAATTCTTGAACTCATATTTTTGGGCTGAAGGCGATGCCTCGCTTGCATCGGCTATTTTTTGTTCTGAAGGCGATACATTAGTATCGGCTATCAATTGGGTACCAACGACGATACACATATATCAGTTATTGGTCAGTATTATAACAGATCCACCCAGATACTAGGGTAATATTTCTTAAAGTATTTCCCATTAATTGCTCTAAAGTACTATATACCCTCTAGAGTCTCATAGAAATAAGCATTGCCAGGAGCACATTTGGTAATCCGATAGGGTCCTTCCCAATTTGGTGACCACTTACCGTATTTGCTATCCTTATGTTCCAATAGGTAAAATGACTTTCCAAACCAAGTCCCCTTCACTAAACTTTTTCTCCCTGACTTTTTGATCATAATATTTAGCTATTCTCAACTTCTGTGCTCTAATGTTTTCCGGAGCCTCTAGCCGATGAAAGTTTAAATCATCAAGGTTGTCCATCATGAGATGTTTATATTCATTGGCTTTCAAATTATTCTGCTGTGATACTCTTCTAGATCCTATATTGATTTCCCAAGGCAATACAACCTCGTGACCATAGACCAACTCATATGGTGAACACTTAGTTGCACCATGGCATGCCATTCTATAGGACCACAAGGTTTCACTGAGTATTGAATGCCACTTTTTTGGATGCTCCTTAACCTTTTTCTTAATGATTTTGATCAAAATCTGGTTAGAAGCTTCAGCCTGCCCATTGGCTTGGGCATAATACGGAGATGAGTTAATCAACTTGAAACCTGTGCTAGCAGCAAAATCCTCAAATTCTTTTGATGTAAACATCTTTCCTTGATCCGTGGTAATAGTTTGAGGAACACCAAATCAATAAATGATGTGCTCTTTGATGAACTCAATTACGGTAGCTGATGAAGCCTCTTTCAAAGGAATAGCTTCAACCCATTTAGTAAAATAGTCAGTTGCTACCAACACAAACTTATGCCCTTTGCTAGATGCCGGAAATATTTGGCCGATCAGATCTATTCCTCATCCTCTAAATGGCCATGGCTTTGTGATTGGATTCATAGCTGATGCTGGAGACTTCTGAACATTACCGAATCTTTGGCACTCCTGACATCCTTTATAATATTTAAAACAATCTTCTAAAATGGTCGGCTAAAAATATCCTGTTCTTCTGATCATCCACTTCATTTTATGAGCAGACTGAGTGCACCACAAATTCCTTCATGGATTTCTCCCATTAGAACTTTGGCCTCTTCTTGATTGACACATTTAAGAAGTACACCATCGATTGTTTTATGATAAAGTTGATCATCAAGAAGGACAAACTTCGTAGCCTTGTATCTCAATTTTCTGGATACTTGTTGCCATGGGTTTCTCAAGTATTCAATAATCTCAATCCTCCAATCATCACTATCAGCAATCTCATCAGTTAGTATTTCAATGATTTGCCGATACCCAGAAGCACTTTGAGCTAACCGATTAGCTTCTTGATTCTGACATCTAGGAATATGCTTTATGATAACAGAAGAGAAAGAGTCAAGCAACTCAAGGCACTTTTCATAATGTTTCCTCAGAATGTCATCTTTGCACTTATACAGGCCGAGCAATTGATTAATCACTAATTGAGAATCTCCAAAAATCTCAACAGTCTCGGCCCCTACCTCACACAAAAGCTGAAGTCCTTTGAAAAGTGCTTCATACTCAGCTTGATTGTTAGTGGAGGTTGGATCAATTGAAAAAGCAAATTCGAAACTTCCTCTCTGAGGAGAAACAAGAACAATACCAATGCCCCCACCTTGTTTGCAATTGGAACCATCAAAGAACAAAGCCCACGGGTTAAAATCTAAAGTCTTAATCTTTTGTTCATGATGATGAGTAACAAAATCGGCTATTACCTGACCTTTAACCGCTTTAGCCGATTCAAACTTCAAATGAAATTCTGATAATGCAAGAATCCATTTACCAATCCTCTCATTTAGAATAGGCATGGATAACATATGTTTAATTACGTCAAACTTTGACACCACCGTGCATTCAGAAGATAATAGGTAATGCCGAAGCTTGGTGCATGAGAAGTATAAACATAAGCATAACTTTTCAACAGGAGAATATCATGTTTCCGGATCAAGTAACCTTCTACTGAGATAGAACACCACTCTTTCCTTCCCTTTGAATTCTTGCATTAAGGCCGATCCAATTGTATGATTATCGGCCGATACATACAACTTGAAAGGTTTGTTCTTTTGAGGAGGAATCAAAACTGGTGGAGATTTCATATATTCTTTGATTTCATCAAATGCCTTCTGTTGCTCATCTCCCCATTTAAATTCTTGATCATCCTTTAATTTCAACAAAACTGAGAACGGTAAAATTCTGGCTGATAGATTCGAAACAAATCTCCTGATGAAATTGATTTTATCGATCAAAGATTACAGTTGAGTCTTTGTGGTTGGTGGCACAGCTTTGTCAATTGCATCATAACTCTTTTGACCAACTTCAATCCCTTTTTCATGTACCATAAACCCCAAAAACTGACCAGCTGATACTCCAAATGCACATTTGTGGGGATTCATCCTTAACCCATGTTTCCTTGCACACTCAAGAGTATCTCTAAGATCCTTAAGATGCCTTTGATAATCCCTGGACTTCACAACTACATCATCAATGTAATCTCCACAATCCTGCCGATCAACTCGTGAAAGATATAATTCATAGCCCTTTGATAACTTGCACCGGCATTTTTAAGCCCGAAAGTCATGACCACCCATTCATATAAGCCTATAGCACCTGGACATCTGAATGCAGTTTTATGTATATCTTCCTCTGCCATAAAAATTTGGTTATACCCAGCATTGCCATCCATAAAACTAATCACCTTATGTCGTGCTGCCGCGTCGACTAACATATCTGCCACTGGCATTGCATAGTCATCCATTGGAGTAGCTTTATTCAAATCCCTGAAATCAATGCAAACTCTCATTTTTCCATTTTTCTTAAACACAGGGACTACACTAGATATCCACTCAGCATATCTACATTGCCGAATGAAGTTAGCCTCGTAAAGCCAAGTGATTTCCGCTTTCATATCAGCCATAACTCCTACTCTAATCCTCCTTGGAGCTTGTTTTATAGGCCGACTCTCATGTTTGATAGGTAGTCGATGCTCAACCAATGATCGATCAAGACCAGGCATTTCCGAATAATCCCAAGTAAAACATTCTTTATATTCTTTTAACAATGTAATAAGTTCTTGTCTAAACTTGGGACCCAATTTGGCACTGATATATGTCAATCTCGGCTTATCACCGTTTCCAATATCAACTGCTTCTAGTTCATCAGCCGATGTGAAACCCTTACCCATCTTACTCTCATCTTCGTTAACTGTACAATCCATTAAATATATTTTTTGAAGCCGACTGCTTGGATCGGCTGTTGACTATCGTTAGATGTCTTGAGAAAGTCTTCTTCAAGAATCTTCCCAGAAAAGCACTTCATGTTATCAAAGTTCCAAACATCATGGTCTGAATAAGCAACACTAACAGTTGAATCGGCTGGTACCACTTCCACGGTGTCGCCGATCCATTGAATCACATTCTGATGCATGGTAGATGGAACACAACAATTGGCGTGGATCCAATCCCTTCCAAGAAGCACACTGTAGGATCCTTTTGCATCGACTACAAAGAAAGTAGTCGGCATACTCTTGCTGCCAATCGTCAATTCGACACATACAACACCTTTAGTAGCCGATACGTTGCCAGCAAAGTCAATTAACCTCATATCGGTCTGAGTCAGGTCTTCCGCAGTCTTGCCAAGTTTCCTAAAGGTAGCATAGGGCATCAAATTAACAGCTGCCCCTCCATCAACTAACATCCTGTTCAGAGGCCTTCCATCAACAAACCCTTTCAAATACAAAGCTTTTAAATGGGAATCTCTCTCGGGTTTTTGAAATGTGGCCTCTTCTGCTTGATAGATCCATTGAGCAATTGCTTCTTCGTCATCAGACTCTCCTTCATGATCAGAAGATCTAAACTCAGCAGGTAGCATGAACAGAGCAGCGATATTAGCCGATGACTCACCCTTATCGGCTACTTGTTTCACTTGCCAAACTTTGGGTTTCTTCTTCTGGATTTCATCATTTCTTAGTCTTTGAACCCGTCGCTTCTGGCTTTTGGTTAAGCCACCAGGACACCATTGTCCTTCTTGCCAAGGATGGTCACGATCGGCTAATCTTACTCCAAGCCGATTATGAACACTTTCATTTTTTATGCGCCAATCTATCTTTTCAAATCTCAACCTTTCATGTACAGATCGGCGGTTGTCTCTCGACTGCCTATACTGCCAATACTGATCATTGCATTCTGGGCAATTACGAAGAGTAGGAAGTTTCAGTCCTTCATTCCAATAATGTCTGAAGAAAGGACAGTCCCAATGATTCTTTTCTTCATCTTTGATACATCTTTCTTCTTCACGAGACCTCCTATATTCTTCCTCTTCGAGCCACTCTTGATATTCTTGCTCATCCCTTTCCCTTTGCATTTGGTTCCTTTCTTTCTGACGTTGCCATTTGTTCAATAAGATTTTAACAGTCGGAAGTCTTCTTGCTTCACCAGCCTTTGAAGTTTCAGGTTGATCACGTTGATCAGTATTTTTCTGTCCTTTCATCTCTTGGTACTCCTCGGCTGTTAGCTGTTTCTTTGGATCAACCATCCCGGCTGCCTTGGCTTTGTCAGAAGTCAACACTTTGACCTCACTCCGAAGTGCAGGAGCCACCATGTTTTGTGGAAAAGGATGACCATTGATGCTCATGCCTTTGGCCTTTTCTAGGCCAATCCTTCCTTTAACGATAGCCCTCTTGATCATATCTTTGAAACCTCGGCAATCGTTAGTAGTATGGGTACCAGAATTATGAAATTTGCAGTACCTTTTATTTTTAAGCTTCTCAGCCGATGGGATACTGTGATTCCCAGTCAACTTGATTTGACCCTTCTCTAGCAAGTAGTCAAATATCTTATCGGCCTTGGTGATGTCAAAGCTATATTTTACATCTTTCTCGGCACTCTTAGCCTTTGCCCAAGGTATGTACTCGTTGTTCTTCCAAGCCCAGTCTACAGCAGCTACTTCATCCTCACTTTCATCACTTGAGTCATTGCTTTCATCTTACAGGAAGAAATGGTTCTCTGCATTGTAGGCTTTCTTGTGTTTAAAGACTTGATTGTACCGATTCTGAGCATCAATATTTGCCACCTTTTTAGCTAAATCGGCCATATTGTTACAACCAAAGCCGATTCTCTCTCTGATGGCAGGTACCAGCCCTCAAATTGCAATGCTAATTATCTCTGGATCTGACAATGATAAGGAATAGCATTGATTCTTCATCTCTCTGAATCTCTGAAGGTACTGGCATTCAGTCTCATTATCTCCTTGCCTTGTATCGATTAAGTCTACCAGACCCTTTTCCAATACTCCAGAGTCAAAGTATTTATGAAACTTGTCTTCAAAATCTTCCCAGCTTCGAATGGAATTGGGTGGCAGAGATGAAAACCATGAAAAAGCCGAACCAGATAGAGATAAAGGGAACATTCTGACTTTAAGTGCTGGTTCATCACCAATCTCCCCAAGCTAGACTAGAAACTGGGTTATATGCTCCATGGTTGTTACTGACCCAGTCCCTGTGAATTTGGTAAAATCAGGGATTATATATCTTGGAGGAAGAACAACCTGATCAAATCACTCTGGATATGGCTTTTTGTAGCCAGTCACTGTAGATTTTGGCATTAAGCCAAATTGCTTTTGAACCAAATCAGTTACCCGACTCATCAGTTGATCAATTTGATTCACCGGCCCCTGATGGCCGATGTTCTGCCCCCCGAAGGCATTGCCATGATATCCTGGGTTCTCCTGAGCATCCAAGGTATAATAATCTGAAACATAATGATATCCTTGAGGAATATCACCAGGTGCTACATTCCCTTGATATGGTGGCGCATTGAAATCTCTAGTAATGCGCCTTGCATGGGGAGCTATTTTTGTAGCCGATGAGTACATGTTATTACTCATATTCGGCTGTTGCATCGGCTGCGGTGTCACACCTCCAGGGCTGACAATCATTTGGTTTCCACTGCCATCAGGGCCATTGATCTGAGGTCCAGTAGAGTTTCCAGCACCTTGATTGTTTCTCATGGTATATACCGGACCCCTTCTATCATCGCCTAAGTTGAAGGCCTCCTTAATGGCATTTGTGAGACTGTTGAGGAAAACTTCATTGTGGTTCATCAGAGTAGTGGACATGGCTTTGCTGATTACTTCTCGCATAGCATTGTGTTGTATCTGGATCATTGGATCCTCATGCCCTTCTAGAATCACCCTTGGAAGATGAGTCTTCTGAATAACTTTTTTGTCTCTGGTCTTGCTGAAGCTCAGCAAACACATACCCCGATATTGCTCAACCGTCTGTTCTATTAGGCGTTGGACCTCATTTGGGAGATCCTCCATCATTACGTTTAGCACTTCATCATTACCGATTGTCATGATCAGACGATTGTGTCCCACCGGGCGTGCCAAAAGAATGTGTTGACGTAAAAATTTGGTTCAGTCACACCAACACACTCGAGCGCACGGTCCTCAGAGGGCGTACGGAGCAAGGTCCTGACCTCCTGAACCTTCAGCAGATGGTGGTGCCGAATCTTAGTGAGATCGACTTTGGGCGTGCCAGTCAATTTGACTTGCAATCGACAAGGAGAAGAAACAGTTGTCAAATTGTGGAACCTGCCGGCTTAGTTCCAGACAGTTCCAAATTGTATGGCTCTGATATAGCCACTTTTTGTTAGGATATTGACTACAAATTCAACTCCCAAGAAATTGCATAAAAGTATTGAAAAATATATAAGGCAAAACGGCTGTAATATATGTAAAGAAGTATTCAGAGCAGATAAATAGCCGATAAGCCTGAGTATATTAGCAGAATAAAGATCTATGTGTACGTCTAAGCGACATGAAACCAACGTATCGACTAAATGCACGAGCAGTTCTATTTGTTAGCAGTGGGGTGTCTCCATACAGCCATAATAACAAATAGATCGATAAAATAGCTTAAACATCAACAGTAGGGTGTCTCCATACAGCCATAATAATGACTAAGCTAGATCACGTCTTACGCAAAGAGTAGATCCGTTAATTCCAAGGCACTTCAAAGAACACATTAAAAAGAAAGCATAACTGGATCGGCTATTTTAGCCGATGCAGGGTCCATGAGGCACGAACAAGATCTACCTGTAAAAACCATGATTTAATCTAAAATCGAACAGACCTAATCTATCATATGTATCAGTGGGGTTCGAGAATACAGCCATAATAAACATGCTAAACCAGATTTGTCCGTTCTTAGATCATACCACGATTTTATCGAATATCTCGAACGCACAGCATGTAACAACCAAAATTGACAAAATAGTCGATGGGAAGCTTAGATCGGCTATTCTCTCTGATGTCAGCATGTAAGATCTTTTAGGTAGCCGATCTAAACAAACTTTTAAGCCTTAACTGCTTTGTCAATCTTGATTGGACAAGATGTTGTTTAAAACATAAGGAAACAAATTAAAACATAAAACAACATCGATAACTTAATGAATCTATTAGCTTGCCAAACCAATAGAGTCAATAACTAGTCAAGATCGACTAAAGTAAGAGATTGATCAGAGTCAAGACACCTTACAAAAGACGAACTTAGACCGATAACGAGCCATGTCATAGCTTAACAAGAGTTTGGTCGATGCCAAATACAGCCTTATTGCACAATGACACGAGCCATTGGTGAAACTTACAAGCAAACCGGAGGTCGGTCGAAGCCGATGCAGCCCTGCCTGATTGAAGGTCTCGCCGAGATCTATGTTACTCCTACTCCTAGGGTTTTGGCCGGTGGCCGATGTGTTGATTGATTGGATGATGGTTACAAAAATCGGGTTTCCAGCTATTTTTAACCCGGTTGACTCCTGTCCTAACACGACTAGGTTACATAATAACTAAAACAAAAGACGACTCGAACTCAAACTCTTCGGCCGAACCCAATATGCCTTCGAAGCTTGTTACGTCTGGTCTTCATGGGCCTTGGTCATGTCCGGGCCCAAACGTCCCCTTTTATTTTTCTAGCCGATTATTTCATCAATAAATCAACTGTTTGTGCCCATAAAATAATAATTTTCTAAGTTCAAAATCTGGTGTAAACAGAGTGCAAAACTCCTTGAAGACCTTGCTGTCAAACTGAGTGCCGTTGTCGATGATCAAGTGCCTGGGAACCCCGAAACGACAAACTATCTGCTGCCAGAAAAACTTTTTTACGGCTTGCGTGGTTATGGATGCCAGTGGTCTTGTTTCAATCCACTTTGTGAAGTATTCTACAGCTACCACTGCGTAACAAAGGTTTCCTGGAGCTGCTGGTAAAGGTCCGACTAAGTCCATTGCCCATCTTTGCAACGGCCATGTTGGGCATATCAATGTTGTTGGGGCACCTAGGGCGCTTTGCGTTTTTGCTGTTAGTTGGCATCCCTGGCAATGCTTGATTAGCTCTTCTGCATCACGCAAACTGTTGGCCAAAAGAAACCTTGGCGGAAAGCTTTACCAACCAACGCTCTTGGGCCGTTGTGTGAACCGCATATACCTTCGTGAATTAGTTTGAGTATGTCCTTTCCCTGACTATGCGACACACACTTTAACCACGGGGAGGTTACCGAAGCTTTGAATAGGATGTTATCAACTATTTTGTACCCTCGAGCTCTTTGGTTGAGTCTGTTTTCTTCTTCTTTGGAGTCGGGCTCGTACAACCCGTTGATGTATGCCATGATTGGAGCTCTCCAATCTTCACTTTGTATTGCATTAATCTGTTTTGGTGTCTTCTCAAAGGCTTTGATGGCTGATTGTGTTGCTACCTCATAAAAGATGTCTGGAGCTAACTGTGACTGTTGTGCCGCTTCTTTGGCTAGATCGTCTGCTTCGCTATTCTCAGCCCTTGGTATTTCCCTTGCTGTTATGCCCAAGAAGAAGACTTCTAACCTTTGGACAAGTTGTAAGCACTTTTGCAGCTCTGTATCTTTTGCTTTGTAATTTTTCTCAATGTGTCCCGCAATGACTTGGGAATCTGTCTTGACGACTGCCCTTCGTACTGACAATGCTCGAAGCTTTGAGAGAGCCAGAATTACAGCTTCGTACTCTGCTGAGTTATTTGTGCATTTGAACTCTAGCCTTGTGGTGTACCGTAGCTTCGACCTAGATGGTGAGGTTAAGATTGCAGATGCTCCTGCTCTAGCTGCTCCCCATGCCCCATCGACATGTATCGTCCAAAATGGGTCTACTTCGACTCCTCCTTTGCGAGGGTCAGGAGTCCATTCGACTATGAAATCTGCTAGGGCCTGTGATTTTATTGTTGATCTCCCCATGAAGGTTATGGTGTAGCTATTCAGCTCGACTGCCCATCTTGCTATTCTACCGATAGCTTCATTGTTCTTAAAAATATTTTCGAGGGGGTAGGTTGAAGGTACTTGAACTTCGTGTGACTCGAAATAGTGTTTGAGCTTTCTTAATGCCATGACCACAACATATGCTATTTTTTCAAGCTCAGAATAGTGTCGCTTGGGGCCCTCGAGGGTCTCTAAAACATAGTAGATGGGTGCTTGTTTGGTTTTGTTACCATCGTGCAGTTCCTTTATCAATACTGCGCTGACCGCGTGCGGCGAAGCCGCAATATACAGTCATAGCTTGTCCCCTAAACTGGGGCTGGTTAGGGTGGTCATGTTCGTGAGATACTTTTTCAAGTCTTCGAAAGCTTTCTGCTATCGAGGTCCCCAGTTGAATGGTGCAGTGCTTCTCAGGGTTTCGAAAAAAGGTAACCCTCGTTCAGCTGATCTTGAAATGAATCTGCTGAGAGCCGCTAAGCGTCCTAACAGGCGCTGAGCTGCTTTCTTGCTTGTTGGTGGCTCCATGTTGAGGATGGCATCTATTTTTTCTGGATTGGCTTCAATCCCGCTTGCTGACACGATGCAACCTAGTAGCTTTCCTTCGCTGACTCCGAAAACGCAGTTTTTGGGGTTTAGCTTCAATCCAGCCGATTGAAGGTTGGAGAAAACTCTTGACAGGTCTGATATGTGATTCTCTCTCTGTTGGCTCTGTATAATCAAATCATCGACGTAAGCAAAAATGTCCTGTTCATCTTTGAAGACCTCAGATGACATGCGTGCGAAGGTAGACCCTGCATTTCTCAGGCCCTCTGCCATTCGTTGGAAGCAATATGTACCCAAAGGAGTGATGAAGCTTGTTTTTTCTTCGTCGTCCTCATTCGTCCAGATTTGGTGGTAACCTGAGAAATAGTCAAGGAGAGAAAGCATCTGACAACCAGCTACTCTGTCCACTAACGTGCTTATGTTTGGCAGAGGAAAATCATCCTTCGGGCAGGCTTTGTTCAAGCACGTGAAATCCACGCACATTCTCTATTTTTTGTTCTTTTTCTGGACCAGGACCACGTTTGAGAGCCAAGTCGGATACTTGACAGGTCGGATAACCCCCGCATCTAGGAGTATCTTTACCTCTGCCCTCGCTGCTTCTTTTCTTTCTTCGGACATTTTGCGGAGCTTTTGCTTGATTGGGCGATATCCTTCTTTGATGTTTAAATTGTGTTCAATCAATGACCTGTTGACTCCTTTGAGATCTTCAACAGACCAAGTGAAGGTATCAGAATTCTCTTTGAGAAAAGAAACAAGATTCTTCTCTGTTTGTGGTTCAAGTTGAGCTGAGATGATTACTTTCTTCTCTGTGTTTCCATCGAAGAGTTGTACTGGTTTGGTTTGCTCTTTTGGTGATGCTCTCATTTGATCATTGTAAATTTTTCCTTCGCTGTCAGAGCTTGTTGTCTGTTGGTGGTTTTGTCAGGTTGTGTATGTTGCGTTGCGCTGGGGCTACTGTGCCTTCGGCGGCTCGTGCAACGTCTTGGTCCCCATAGACTGCAATGACTCCCTTCGGAGCAGGAAGTTTCATACAAAGGTATGCGGGGTGGATTACCGCATTGAAAACATTTGTGACCCCTCGACCAAAGATAACATTGTAAGGATAAAACATGTCCACCATATCGAAGGTTATATGTTCTGTTCTACAATTTACTTGGTCTCCGAAGGTGAAGGGTAATGAGATTTTTCCGACTGCCCTGACTTGCTAACCGCCAAAACCGTACACAGGGTTGCCAGCAGGTTGTAGGAGGTTCCTATCCAGCTTCATGTTGTCGAAGGTTGAGGTGAATAAAATATCCACAGAACTCCCCGTGTCTACCAGAATTTTGGTGACTGTCGAGCCTGCAAGATTAGTCTTAATTACCATGGCATCAGTATGGGGGTAATCCCTCAGCTTCATGTCACTGGCGTCGAAGGTTATTGGGATGTGGGACCATCGTCCAAACTTGTGTGGTCCTTCGACTGCCACGTGGTGCACTCTTCTGGCATGTTCTTTTCTTTGCCTTTTGTTTGTCGTGGTCTTCGTTGGAACCCTCAGTAATAGCGAGGATTACGCCGAAGGTTGAAGTTGGATTGTTGATGGTTGTTTGGGTTTGGGACTCGGCTTTGACAGGCTGAGGAGCCGGTAGAGCGGGTATCGGGGGTGGTGGTTGAAAGGACCGGGACGCCTAAGAGGGGGGAGGTGAATTAGGCAACTTAAAACTTCTACTCTAAACTATGGCCTCTAATTTCCACCTAGTCAAAACCTATGCAAGAAAGTAAACTATCTAATGTGCAACTAAGGTTTTGCTATGTGTGTTTGCTATCTCTACCACAAAAAGGAGTTATGCTACCTAGTTTCCAAACCTATCAACTAGCAAGAGTAATCTAGGAAAGGTAAAGCACATGAACAAGGTAACAATATAAATGTGGAAGCTAAATAGTGTGGTAGAGATACAAACTCACGTCGACGACTCCGGTATTTTTACCGAGGTATCGAGAAGCGCGCAAGCTTCCCCCTAGTCCTCGTTGGAGCCCCTCGCAAGGGCCAAGCTCCCAGTCGGATAACTCCGTGGATAGCTCCGGGCCTTCCCCACTCTCAAGTGGGTGTCCGGTTAAGCCACTCGTGGCAAAGTCTCTCTCGGATGCTCTGCGCCGTCTTCACTATCAAGTCTCTGGCCGAAGCGCCGCGGGCCTTGTTCCCTTCGGTACACGGAGGCGGCCACACCACAAACTCGGTTGGTGTGATCTCGCAAGACTACAAGCCCCGCCGATGAACAACCACGGTGCGCGCAAGCACCGGTAGATGAGAGGTTTTCAACCTCACTAAACACTAGGCCTAACACCTAGAGCAAGCGCAAAGCGGTGGTCTAACTAGCTTAAGCACTTCGCAAAGCACCTACACTAATCACCTAGTATATCACTTGAGCACTTTTGTGGCTGTAACAACTAAATATGTGTCTATATACTTGGTACACTCCCTTGAGCTCCAACTCACTGTTTCTGGCCGACCATGGGGATATATATAGGGCCCCAAGCAAATAGAGCCGTTGGACACCAAAGATGGGCTTTCCTGCGTAGCATCGGATGCTCCTGACGGGAGCATCGGAAGCGCGTCCGATGTCACATAACAGCTAGTTCTGTCGATCTGGCACTGAGTCACATCGGATTCTGACGAGCGTCCGATGCATGGCCATCGGATGCGTCCGATGTCTTCAGACCCTTTCTGGAACCTTTCTATTCAGCCATCGGACTCAAGGACTGTAGCGTCCGATGTAGCATCGGTGCGTCCGATGTAATGCTGTGCACAGCGCACAGTGTTACCGGTGCGTCCGATGTGGTACCATCAGTGTGTCCGATGTCTCTGCTGGCGCCAACCTGAGCTAGGGTTTGGCATCGGTGCGTCTGACGTTTTTGAGCCAGCGTCCGATGCAGCTTCCGATGTCCCTTTCTTCTCGTTTCTTTGCGATTTCTTGCGCCGTCTTGGTTCCATTCTTGTGCCTCGGACTTCGCTTGATCTTTAGGGTCTTCTACTAAGCTTCTAATATCTTGCTTGAGGTGTTGATCATCGGATCATCACATAGCCTTTGTCCAAGTCACATTTGCACTCTATTGGACTACAAAACAAATACCAATTTGGTTATGTTGTTCATCAAACACCAAAATCCAAAGTTAAATGGTCCGAGGTCCATTTTCCTTACAATCTCCCCCTTTTTGGTGATTGATGACAACACGACCAAAACAAGCAAATAATAGATACATAATTTAAAATGCAATCTACTTGCTAGGATGCAATGCAAAGGCAAGATCATATGATATTTTAAAAGATACTAAATTAAAACATTTTTAATCTAACATATCTTTCCCTTGCCATAGAGTCTCACTGTGTGACTTTATGGATTAAGACTCCCCCTAACTCCATAAATCACTTCCTCCCTTTTTGAACCATTCCCATGAAAATAACCATAGAATTTTTGAAAATTTGATTTTGGTTATTTTGTTTGTTTTAGTTTGGGCTTGATTTTGGTCCCTACACATTTCTCCCCCTTTGGAATCAAACACCGAAAAGGAAGACATTAAAGCTCAAGAGAGGAAACATTATATAAGCTAAAACTCCCCCTAAGTATATGCATACATAGGATGTAAGGCAAAAGCATATGCAAAATCGACAAATTAAGGCACAAAGGAGTTTAATCTATATAATACATGGAGAAAGCATATAAGAGTATCAAATTGAAATCAACATAATGATATCGGTTAGGAATACCACATGTAGATGCCAATTGGATTATCACCACACATGATGCTTGTCTCCGAGAACTCCATTTTCCTTGCAATGAGACTACTACACACATGATAATCTTGAAAGTAGTGTTAGTCTCAAAGCTTCCAAATTGTAGAGCAAACTCCCCCTAAAAGTGTGCATACAAGTTTGATATACTTGTAGGAGTCATGCACATTGACTTGTAAGGTCAAACTACCATTTTCATATTGATATTACAAGAATTGTGACATAAATTGAAGATGCTAATTGGGGTAGTTTATCTATAATTTGGACTTTGGCACATATAAGATAAATACAAATTAAAAGAAGCTATGTGTCGTGCTTCTAACCAATTAAGACCATGTAGAATTGCTCTAAGAATGTGAGTGATACTGAGCAAAACTACCATATGATAAAGCCTAATTTCCATGACAAAAGATATGGACATACTAATGCAAACCTAGGCAATGAAGGAACTAGATGCTAAATTGTAAGACATTATACCAAATGAAAGTAATTGCAAGAATTTAAATCTAGTTACCTAACATGGGAGGGGGAACTTGGGTCCATAGTACCCACTAACATACTTGGCAATGACATGATCTAATGTGATGCACCCCATGATATGCACCCAAAACTTTGCCAAGTCTCCAAATTCCCCGATGTTAATTTGGCTACTCACTTTCCTTTCGGGACCCAAACCTTTTTGGTGCTCTTCATGGTTGAGATGATGTCCTTAGGCACCCAAATGCGTTTGGCTCCATTGTTGGCTTGCTTGTTCACCATGATGGCCACCACCTTGTCATTCTTCTTCTTCTTCAAAAGGTAAGGTGTGGAGGCCTTCTTGTTCACCTTGTTGGTGTAGGTGTTGGAGAGCTTGCTTGTTTGTTTTTTGTTTTTCTCTTTCTTCTTTTCTCCCCCATGCTTCACCTTGCACTCATAGGACTTGTGGCCTTCCTTGTGGCAAAGGAAACAAACCATAGTTTGCTCCTCATCAAGCTTCTTCACTCCCTTGACAGTGTTATCTTGAAGAGTTCGGGTTTGCTTTGATTTGCCTTTTGCTTGAGTCAAGTCCTTGGTGAGGCGAGCCACTTTTTTCTTTAGTAGCTCATTATCCATTGCAATTTCTTGTGCACATGTTTCTACAATGACATTCTCAACACAAGCTTGTTTGCACATGGGTGAGTCTAAATCAAGTAAATCAAAGCAAGAAGTAGAGGCATCCTTTTTAGGCATATTAAAGATTGTTTTTTCAATTTTAGGTGCCTCGGTGGGTGTTGACGTTTATTAACTATCATTATTTACTATCAACAAGACTCGAATAAATGACAAAAAGGATTGCCAACTTAGAAATAGGAGGTTTAAACTAACAAATTCCATGAGTTTTGGTGATTCTACATTCTCCAGGGATTAAAGCAGGAAAACCAACCACATTGCTTCCCCAAGAAGGAACCCGATGCAGATTTCTTCACCGCCACGTCGGGATACTTCAAGAAGACTCCAGAGGACTCCACAAGACACCACGAGACGGGGCACCACAGGAGGCTTACCTGTGGGACCGACCGGTCCCACAGGGCCCACCGGTCGGTCGGCCATAGAGCCGCCACGCCTCCGTCTTCTGCAAGCTACTTCCACCGACCTCTAGGATGCATCTCGACCGTACCTCGAGTCGGTTTGATCCAATGATCGCGATTCCTCGCCTAGGGCTATATAACCAGACCCCTGACCCCCCCTCCAGATCATCATCAGATCAAGATCAGAAGATAAGACAGAAATTAGGGTTTCTAGAGAGAGAGAGAGAGAGTTAGAGCTCTACATCAAGATTAGAGTTTAGTCTAGTTAGATTCAAGTAGAGGCAGGCGACTTCGTCGGCATATCCGGCTAAAAGCTTCGTCTGAGTCTCCGGATCATTGTCGAAGACTCGATAATTTGTATCTTTATTCGACTTTATGCTACTTTAATATATTTCAGTTTATTTAGTTTTGGAGTTTATTCTAGTTGCATATTTAATATAGATCTGATTATGATAGAGTTTATGATCATGTTCGTAAAGTACTTAGCTTTATTCCGGATAGAGTTAAGTGGTCAAACTGGTGTAAACATGGTGTTTAGGCTAAGTTTACCTGCGAATACATCCTATGCTCCGGGTCGAGAGGTAGATCGCAGGAGTGACAGTCCTGTTGAGTCCTTTGTAGTCCTCCCTCCGAGTGTAGATCTTAGTAGGACGCGGTTGCAAGTTAGAATTCATTACTCTGTTCTTGATTCTAATTTAGTAATGTCCCTTGATCATGGATGATAGATTAATTAGCTATA
Organism: Coix lacryma-jobi var. lacryma-jobi; assembly: GCA_009763385.1. Taxonomy (NCBI): domain Eukaryota; kingdom Viridiplantae; phylum Streptophyta; class Magnoliopsida; order Poales; family Poaceae; genus Coix; species Coix lacryma-jobi. The sequence continues at coordinate 125,972,028 of CM019829.1, forward strand.
GATGATTGTATATTAACTAGAGTAATCACTAGGCTTAGTAAATGCGAAGTAACTTAGGATTCGAATCTCTTAATTAATCTCCTGACTCTCTGCTTGATCTATGAAGTTCGCTCTATCTATAGAATTCCCGTTTTTATCAATTATTATCTTTACCTTGTCTTACCCCTGCTTAGACATGTGAGTGATGAATGAATGATAATCTCTGCTAGTTCCCAGCTTCGTTTCTATCTTCGGTAAAATATAAATAACGATACCTAGATAACCTGGGTGAAATGCTGCTACAACAGGTATATTTATCTATGCGCTTGCGGATAAATATTTGTTTATATCTTCTGAGCTAGTGTCACATATAATTTACATTTCTAGTATCATGTTAGGGATGACAACTTGACTTTAAGTGATGCTAGGAGTGTCCTGTACATTTCTGAAGGCTTTTGCTAGAATCAGTTTATCAAAGTTTATTAAAAGCAATTGCATTAAGAAGTGTCAACAGTGGGGTTTGCTCCGATGGTTTCAAGATTAGCAACTTTGTTAGTTAGCTCATCACAATGTTTGCACATAATTTCCATTTTAGCAAGCAAACTTTTGTAAGCATCTTGTGTGCTAGCTAACTTTGCTTTTAGTTTTTCATTTTTCTTAGCAAGTTGCTCGTCATTACTTGTGCTACTACTTGTACTTGCACTAGTCTCAAGTTTCTCAATTTTATTAGATAGCTAAACATTCAAATTTGAAAAAGTTTCATATTGTTCAAGCATAGCATTGTAGGCTTGTTGAGAGCTATCTAATTTTTCTTTTAAAACATTGATTTTCTTTTATTGACTAGTACAAGCTTTAGCATAATTGAGATTGTCTTGCACAAGTTCATTATAAGAAGGAAGCTCATCATCACTATCACTATCACTATTACTAGAGATAGAGCTTGAGTTACCTCGTGCCATAAGGCACATACGTGAGGAGCTTGATGATGAGTGCTTGCGGCCATGCCTCTTGTGATGGGCTTCATCATCACTTAATGAATCATCCCATGTCTTGATGGTGGTGAGAGCTTTGGCCTTGCATCCCTTCTTTTTCTTGTCATTGTTGGGTGTGGGCTTTTGTTTTGGACAATCTTCCACAAAGTGCCCTTTCTTGCCACATCTATAACATCCTTTTTTTCTTTGCTCTCTTCTTTGATTGGTGAAGAGGCAATCTTCTATGGTGATGGGCACACCCTTGACATTGAGCTTGCGGATCATCCTCTTCACTCCTTTCATAAGCTTGATTGTTTCTTCTTCACCTAAGGAGGAGTCGGATGAGGTGGAGGCTTGATCATCACTTGATTCTTCATCTTCATCATCCTCTTCTTCTTCACTTGAGGAGCTTGAGCTTGTTTCAACTTGCTTTTTGCCCTTCATCGTCTTGTGCTCACATGAGAGAGCAATGTCTTTGCTTGATGAAGTGGCTTCTTCTTGACCCATCTTGCGTGACATCTCAAATGCCACCAATTTGCCAATGACAATGGTCGGGGTCATGGTGCTCAAGTCCTCCATGTTGTGGAGGATGGTGATGATGGTTGCATATTTGTTCTTTGGAAGAACGGAGATGATCTTCCTCACAATATCCGCATCACCTAGCTTTGTAATTCCTATAGAATGGAGCTCATTGATAATTAGATTCAAACGAGAATACATATCACGAACAAGCTCATTATCATTCATTTTAAAGGAATCATAGCTTGTTTTAGTTAGGTGATGTTTTTGCTCACGTACATTACTTGTACCATCATGGAGCTCATGTAGCTTCAACCAAATTTCATGAGATGTTTGCAAAGTAAAAACTTGGTTAAAGACATCCATGCTAATAGATTCAAACAAGCAATTTTTAGCTCTAGCATTAAGATGAATTTCTTTTTCATCACCCGCGGTAGGCTTCTCGGGATTCTTAATGGGTTTCATCCCATCGCGGGTGACTCTCCAAACACCTAGATCAACAGCTTCTAAAAAGCAAGCCATCCTAGCACTATAGTAAGGGAAGTTAGTGCCGTCAAAGTGTGGAGGCCTAGATGTATCCATCCCAACCTCTATTAGGGGCATCGGCTCGAAGGCGATTAAGCCAAGAGTCCACAAGAGAGCCAACCGGCTCTGATACCAATTGAAAGGACCGTGACGCCTAAGAGGGGGGGTGAATTAGGCAACTTAAAACTTCTACTCTAAACTATGGCCTCTAATTTCCACCTAGTCAAAACCTATGCAAGAAAGTAAACTATCTAATGTGCAACTAAGGTTTTGCTATGTGTGTTTGCTATCTCTACCGCAAAAAGGAGTTATGCTACCAAGTTTCCAAACCTATCAACTAGCAAGAGTAAGCTAGGAAAGGTAAAGCACATGAACAAGGTAATTGAAGGACCGAGAATGCAATAGCAAGGCGACCAGAGGGGGGGTGAATGGGAGCTCAAAAAATTTCTCTCAAAACTTTGGCCTATTGTCCCCAAAATCAACCCCCGAAAGCTTTGATCGAAATCGTGATGCCCACGACCCTTGGAAAAGGGTGGATGATCCCTAGGATCACAGCGAGGCACCACAAAGCAATAGCAAACCAATCGGCAAAGACACCAGAACAAGTTCGACCCTCAAAAACCAAGTCTCAAACGTAGATAGACAGCTACGTCGAGAAATCCCCAAATACCGATGCTAACAAGTACCAAAGATACCTACAGAGGTTCCTTGGTTAACTACAGGGCCAAACGAGAAGTCCGAAAACCAAACGGAAAAGCCAGGAGAGCAAACGCACTAAACCGGAAGCTTCAGCAGGGTCCCGGACTATCCGGACTGCAGGTCCCGGACTGTCCGCGGGTACTGCGGACTGTCCGCGAGGAAAGCCCAGACTGTCCGCTGGCAAAAATCCTCAAAACAGCAAGTCTGCTGAACCTCCCTGGACAGTCCCGGACTGTCCGCGAAAACCAACTGCGGACTGTCCGCCGGTCAAAAATCGCCAAGGCAGCCACTGATCTGGCTCACCCCCGATGCCCGGACTGTCCGCAATACCAGGCGCGGACTGTCCGCGACCTTGCAGAGAAGGCGTTTTTAGTCGCCCTTCTCACAAATCCTCCCAAAATCGAATCAACTCACAATACCACGTTCCCAAACTTGGAGAGGATGATCACGAGGTAGTTAGGAGACTATCCCCAAGAAATCATCCGCTCAAATTGATTCAATCAGCGGGAAATCGAAAGGGGAGGAGTATGAACGAAAAAGCGCCACGAAAACGAAATCAACCCGATCTACTTGTTCGTGAGGAGTTAGATGAATTCCTTTGGTCGAAATGACCTCCTCACTATAAAGAACAAGTTGATTCAAACGGATTTCGCAAAGACGCACTAGAGAGGGAGATCGAGTGACGGGAAAATCACGGAGAAACGAAGAACGCGAAGAACATGAACCAAAACGTGAATCAAGTCATCGATCTGCAACCGTGTGGCTACCACACGCTACAACAGTGAGGTTACGGCCTCACTTCCTCAAAATCTCCAGTACACAGAGGTATGGTTCTCTGTGGATCTCAGCTAGCTACAGCAGGGGATTGGGAGAGCAGGAAACCCTAGAAGCAAAGAGCAAATGACTGAGATGGGTTGGGAGGAGGGTGTATCCCTCTACTTATCCTAATTCTATTTCCTACTCTACCCCTCTCTAATTACAGAGCGAGCCAGCTAAACCCTAGGGTTATTCTGGACCAACTCAAGTTGCTGGTGATCCGACGGCCACGCCCGCACAACTGGTAGCGTTGCCTCGACACAACCTCACCGATTGCCGCCACGTGCCGCCACTGCTCTGCTTGTCCTTTTCCCGGACGTCGCACCCCCGGTTTTGTGGCCCAAACCAGGAAATCACCCTTCACAGCCAACCCCCGGTTTTGAGGCCCAAACCGGGAAACCAGCCCACCGTAGCCTGAGTTTTGTGGCCCAAACTCAGCAAACCCGCAGCACCCAGGTTTTGAGGCCAAACCTGGAAACCGTCCTCAGCCCGAGTTTTGTGGCCCAAACACGGAAACCATCCACGCCCAGGTTTTGAGGCCCAAACCTGGAAACCGTCCACTCGGTGGTTTTTCTGTGGCTCAACCACCAAACCAAACCGTAGAGGGGATGCACCTCCCGTGCACCCCGTCCACCGACACATGTCCCCAGGTCCTCGACCCAAGCAACACCGTGCCCGCAAGTCTCCGCTCGTCGCTGTCCCAGGCTGCCAGCCACCACAGCTAATCCTCGGGCCACCGGTCCCTCAGTCCAAGCCACACGTCCGCCCTTCGCCACTCTCGGTCCCTCAGCACGACACATCTCTACTTGACCTTCACCTTGCCTCTGATCACTGTATCCGTGCTCGACACCTGCACAACACAAGCCAAAGAACATGCGCATTATCCCAGTTGACAATCACTCATCACTCAGAGACTCGGCATACACCCATGTATCCGCAATCTCCCCCTTGATGAGTGCATTGTCAACTACCAACACAAATCATAATAGAAAAGAAGAAAGAAGAAAGAAGGAGTAGAGAGAACTCAACCAAGTCACCCAAAAGCATATCAAAGCCAAAGAAGGTAAAGTGGAAAGAGCAAAACAACTTGGTCCCCAAAGACATGGGCAATGGCTCGACGCAACCAAGCAAAGTAAAGCTAGCCCTCAAGAAGAGGTAGAACAGGCTCAACACCGCTAGCAAATACCAATTGAGAAATCGAAGCAAATGCTAGTCCCTCAAGACAGAGGCACAGAGACTCAACACAACTAGCAGAGAAAGCTCGATACAAAAACCTTACGGTCAACAGGAAGCAGCAAACTCCCCAAGCAGCAAACTCCCCCTCGAATAGTGCACACAACCAGGAAAACTCCCCCTTGGTTGAAAATGCACTTATCAACCTCGGAAAGCACAAGATTTGAAAAGCCCCTTAGTTGAACACTCAGAGAGCAATATGATTTGCAATATCTCTCCCCCTTAGTTGAAAATGCACTTATCAAGTAAGAAGTCTCCCCCTTAGAAAATGCACCATCAAAAAGATGCCAACAAGAGAATTTCTCCCCCCTTTCACAATGCATATGAGTTAAAATGCAAGTTAGCAGCTTCAGGAATATAGTCAATAGAATATGAAGATGCTCGACAAAATGCAGATCCGATGACTCCACAATATGCACATAATGCTAGCAAAAGCTCAAACTGATCACTAAATACGAAATCTGAACATTTGAGCAAAAAGAGCAGTTTTTAGCCAAAAATGTATTCACCATCAAAATAGCACTAAGCATGTATAGACAGGAAGTCAACCAAGTGCTAAACATGTATACAAGGTGAACTACCCCTAGCAAAGTTCAACCATCATGCTATGGAATGAAACATAGACTTGTGTAGCTAAATTTTATCGGAGTTGCAGCGGTTGAGTTACACAAGTTCAAAGTTTAGCATGTGATTGCGAGAGGTTGAAAGCTTGTCTTGCCTAACTTTTCAACTGTGCGAAGCCTATGTAGAAGCAATCAGAAGCTTAAAGCAACAGTTTCGGTCATACACTACACAGCTCAAGTTTAACTCAAAGTGCAATGAGAAACAGTCTCGAAACTGTGATGTGTTGACAAGCAATCCCATCACGATCTTTCTAATTCACTTAACTTGGTTCAAATTAAAGACAGTATATGAACAGACCAAGCAAGTGATCAACTCAGAACTAGAGACATAGCAACCTGGCATATATGAAAAGCACAAGTGTGATTTCAACATATTCTACACAGGCTAGTTGCACATCTCGATGGTGAATGTTTTCAAGTTTTATGTTCATTCAACAAATTCACCATTCATAAAATAGCTCAGCTCACAACGTGTATCAGTGATTAGAGAGAGCATAAGCTACAAGTAAAGCATCGGAGCATACACTACACAGAGCATAGTCACATTCTAAAGATTATATATATGAAGCTCTGAATGTAAATATGCAAGATGAAATGCATGAAGAAATGCAGAAATCAAAAAGATACCAATTGAAGGAAAAACGAGGAACGAAAAGTCAGTTTATGATACAAAAGCCAAAATGTTTCCCCCATCTAAAAGGGGAAACACACACCAAGCTCACCTCTCAACCTAGCAAAAGTTGATTGGTCTAAAGGCTTGGTGAAAATATCAGCTAACTGATGATGAGTATCGACATGGCGAAGGTCGATATCACCCTTCTCATAGTGGTCTCACAGAAAATGAAAGCGCACATCAATGTGTTTGGTCTTCGAGTGCAGCATGGGGTTCTTAGCAACACTAATAGCACTCGTGCTGTCACAAAGCAAAGGAACGCGAGAAAAGCTCAGACCAAAATCACGCAAAGTGGCCATCATCCAGAGTAACTAGGAACAGCAGCTAGCCGCAGCAACATACTCAGCCTCCGTGGTAGACTGGGCGACACTAGACTGCTTGCGAGAAGACCACGAAACAAGAGAAGAACCAATAAACTAGCAAGTCCCAGAAGTGGACTTACGATCAATACGACAACCAGCAAAATCGGCATCGGAATAACCGCAAAGGGAGGAGGGTGGAGGAAGCCGAATACCAAATCCCAAATTCTGGAGTGAAGGATAAGTACCTCATTATGTGCTTGACCGCGTCACGGTGAGAAGTGTGCGGCGACGACTGAAATCGCGCGCACAGACACACGGCGAACTGGATGTCCGGGCGTGTCGCCGTCAGGTACAGCAGCGACCCGATCATACTCCAGTACTCCTTCTGGTCCACAGCTTCTCCATCCTCATCTGCATCCAGGGCCGCCGTGGTCGACATGGGTGTTGGAAGAGGCTTGGCCTCACCCATGTCGAACTTCTTCAGGATGTCCTTGGTGTACTTGCCCTGGTGCACGAATGTCCCCTCTCGGGATTGCTTGATTTGCAACCTGAGGAAAAACGTCAACTCGCCCATCATGCTCATCTAAAACTCCCTGCTCATAGTGTCTGCAAACTTGGCAACCAAAGCGAGAGAAGAACCACTGAAAATGATATCATCCATGTAAATCTGGACCAAGTGTGTGTCATTGCCTTGCTTGAGAAGAAAAAGCGTTTTATCCACACATCCCATTTTAAAACCCTTAGTTAGCAAAAAGGTTTTCAACCTATCATACCAGGCTCTAGGGGCTTATTTCAAACCATATAAAGCTTTGTGAAGTTTAAAGACATGGTTTGGAAACTTGGGATTTTCGAAACTGGGGGGTTGTCTCACATACACCTCCTCTTCTATGTAGCCGTTTAAGAAGGCACTATTGACATCCATTTGAAAAAGTTTGAAACCTTTGGATGCAGCAAAAGCCAAGAGTATCCTAATTGCCTCCAAACGAGCTACAGGAGCGAAAGTCTCCTCATAGTCTATCCCCTCCTTCTGACTATACCCCTGGGCAACTAGTCTGGCCTTGTTTCTCACAACATGGCCATCCTCTCCTTGTTTGTTTTTGAAAACCCATTTTGTCTCAATAGGATGACAATCAGGAGAAAGAGGAACCAAAACCCAAACCCGATTTCTTTCAAAGTTTTCCAACTCCTCATGCATGGCATTGACCCAATCCGGATCCATCAAAGCGTGTCCAACATCTCGGGGTTCAAAATCAGCAACAAATGCAGAATGAGCAAAGTGAGATATTTGTTGTGACCTTGACCGAGTTACACGTTCGCCGATGCTGCCGATCATCTGCTCAGGCGGGTGTTGGCGCTGGATGTGTCATGGCGCCTCCCGAGCTGATGTAGCCTCGGCCCCCTCAACAGCAGCTGGTGCCTCCTCGGGTACAAAAGGTACCGCTCGAGGTGGCGGATCCCACGGCCCCCATGAGGAAGAGGTGTCGGGGCCGTGAGTCGTAGTAGAAGCCGCTCCTTGCGACACAACAGGTGGAGGGGGTGTTGGATCATCCATACCTTCAGCACCCTCGTCCTCGTCATCAAAAAGAGGCTCACCAACCTCATGATCACATGCACGCTCAAAACGAGAAGAAGGACAAACCATGGTCTCATCGAAGGTGACATCTGATGTCTCCATGACTCGGTTAGTGTCAAGGTTAAGTACACGATAAGCTCGAGTGTGAGTGCCATAACCTAAAAACACACCGTCAGAAGAATGAGACTCAAACTTGTCCAAGTTGCCCTTTATGAGTATAAAACAATGGCAACCAAAAACTCGAAAATAACTCACCTTGGGCAGTTTTCCAAAACGCAACTCATAAGAGGTATTTTTCAAGAAATCTAGGAGAAAAATGCGATTGGAAATGTAGCATGCAGTGCTCATAGCTTCGGCCCAATATCGCCTAGGAGTCCTATGCTCATCGAGCATCGTCCTAGCCATCTCTACAAGGTTCCGATTCTTCCTCTCTACAACACCATTCTGTGGCGGTGTGTAGGGGGAAGAAAACTGATGCTCTAAACCTAAAGAGTTACAAAACTTCTCAAAATCCGAATTCTTGAATTCGGAACCATTATCACTCCTAATAGCTCGCATCGAGTTCAAAGGGAATTCGTTCTGAAGACGCAAAATCAGATTGCGAGCGGAGGAGAAAGTCTCGGTCTTCTCAGCTAAAAAGAAGACCCACGAATATCTCGAAAAGTCATCAACAACGATAAGCACATACCACTTCCCCCCAACCGAGCTCACCCGAGCCGGACCAAAAGGGTCCATGTGCAAAAGCTCTCCAGGGCGCTTGGTCATGACCTGAGTCACTGGATGCTGGGGAGCGGCAACCATCTTCCCATGTCTACAAGAGTGGTAAACAAGATCCTTCTCCAGGGATAACTTGGGCAATCCTCGGATTAGGCCAAGTGAACTAAGTCTTGCAAGCAAGTCGAAGCTCAAATGTCCAAGTCTCCTATGCCACTTCCAAAGATCAGAAGAGGAAGGTCCAGCCACAAGACAACGAGAAGTGCCAAAAGACTCCGAGAAATTCACACGAAAGACTTTTCCAAAGGGCAAAATCAAACACACAAGATTGACCTGAGGATCCAAAATACGACTGAGATTCGGTTTAAAACGAATCTCATAGTCATCATCAAAAAGTTGCAAAACAGAAAGAAGGTTAAAATGCAAGTTAGAAACAAGAGCAACATCGCGCAACACAAAGTGCTCATTAACTCGCACAGACCCACGAGACAAGACCTTACCATTGCTATTGTCGCCGAAGGTGATAAACTCCTTTCCGGCGACTGGACTAAGACTGGAGAACCACTTGGCGTTTCCGGTCATGTGCCTCGAGCAACCGGAATCCACCATCCAAACGTTCTCCAATCGTTTTACCTACATCAATAAAAAGACATAGGGTGAGCATACGGTCCAACACTGGGGTTAGTGAAGTAAGGGGAAAACCAGTGTTGGGCCGACTGCTCAAAAGAACGGTTAGCAGAAAAACCATTCCCAGCACGCCTACGGGAGGAGCGATCACCACGATGAGGAAAACGTGGTCCGCTAGGGAAAGAGCGCTCACCGCGATACTCAAAACGCGGTGGGGGGAAACGCTCAACTACAAAGCCACCCCCACGGGGTCCATAACCTACAACTGCAGGCTCCCGCCGGGCACGACCTCCTCGCGGCCTAGGCCTAGGAACTTGAGGTTTTGGACCTCTAGGCCTAGCAGTACGCCTCTAAATATTCAGCACATGTACATCATGGAAAGGATGGTACATGTCCGGGTTGTTCATCTACCTTGCACGGCGTGCCTCTCTCTTGCGCCGAAAGCAAAACTCACTCAAGTGTCCATCTCTCCCACAGTGCTAACAATGGTACCTCACCGCTCTCAAAGGGGGTTGTTGGTACTCACGGAAGTGGGTGTGGATCACTTTGCCCTTCTGTGGCATAAGCTCCTCCTGGATATGTCGCATTGTGTCCAGCTTGTTCTTGGGGTGGTTTGGTTTGGGAGCCCACTGCTGGTTCTTGGGTGGAGCTCGTGGAGGTTCTTCAAACACCCCATCCTTGGTGTTAGGCTTGAGAGGCTCTTTGGGTGGAAGCTTGGTAAGTTTGGGAGTAGTGGTGGAGTTGGGCTTCTCACATGGGTTTAGACCACTCGACTCTCCAATCTTCCCAAAAGCAGAAAGATCAACACCCGGAGCAAAACCTACACCAGGACCTCCAGCAGCTCGCTTAAATTGGGAGATCATCATCCCAAGCTGCGGCTCACTACATGACACCCATGACAAGATGGTCCGAAGGTATGTGTTTTCTTCCTTGGTTTGCATCTTGTCATGCTTCACATTAGCAATCTCCATCTCCAAACCCTTGCACAAAGCGCACCTAGCCACACAAGTGTTACCCGAGCTGGCCTTCTCAAGAGACTCAATCTTGGCATTCTTCTCTGCCAACTCGGTTTGCAAGCCAGGACAAGTCTTGCACGCACCCAACAACAAGGGTCTAGCCCGGAGCTCATCCACCTCTCCTACCAACGCAACATACTTACCTCTCAAAGTGAGAAGGTCAGTCATGTGCGTGGTGCACATCTCGCACTCACCCTCCTCAGAAACGACCACAGTGGACTTGGCAAATTCAAGCTCCTTCACCGTGTCCTCCCACTTCCACCTAAACTCCTTGCGCTCTCTAGTAGCACGCCTAAGCAGCTTATCTTGACTAAGGAGCGCGGCAATAAGTTTCTCGACTTCAGTAGAAAGCTCATCGGGGGTCAGAGATACCTGGGAGGTGTCGTCGTCGTCGTTCCGAGGGGTCTCCTCCGGCTCGCCGTCGACCTCCTTGCCGAGGGCCATGGTGCAGAAGCCCTCGTCATCGGCGAAGAAGCAGAGGCCGTTGAGCTTGTCCTCGATCCTCTTCTTCTTCTCGGACTCATCGTCGCTTGAGGAAGCGGAGTCATCATCCGAGTCGTTGATGTCGCTGAGCGTGGCGAAGAAAGCACGATGCTCAGCCTAGGCCTTTTCCAAGTACTTGGTCTTGATGTACTCCTTGTTGAAGCCGCCCTTCCGCTTGTGCTTCGTGGGGACGTACTTCTCCTTGCGCTTGCCGGAGTCGTACTTGTGCCCATGATCACCCTTCCCAGATGTGTGCTTCTTCTTGGGACAGTTGGCGATGAAGTGGTCGGGGTCGCCGCACTCGTAACATCCCGAGCGTCCTCCTCCGTGGCGACGGTTCATGCGGTTGTTGTGGAACCACGAGAACCGGTTGGCAAGCAAAGCCAACTCGTCATCCCCCAAAGACTCCAGCTGGTCCTCTGTGACAGAAAAGAGAGAAGAAAGTGCAAAACCTACAGAGGGGTTAGCAGAAGAGCCAGAAACCAAAGCCATCGACGGGCTAGAAGGATTTTCATAAGAAGCCCTCGCCATGGCGTCAATCTCACTGGACTTGAACTTACTGAAGAGCTCGTCGCACATGAGGGTCTCATAGTTAGGCGATTTGATGATCGCCTGAACCTTGGAATCCCACACCGACTGATCAAGAGTATGCAAAAGCTTCAAAGCCCTCTCATGATCGTCGAAAGGCAACAGCTCCTTGTTAGCCCTCATCCTATTGACAATCACCTGAAAGCGAGCGAATAAACTTTCTATGCTCTCGCCAGGCATATGTCGAAAGTTCTCATACTCTCGCTTGAACGACTCATAGAGACGGGTTTTGACTTGAGAGGTTCCCTCATGAAAACGCATGAGGGTAGCCCAAATCTCCCGAGCCGTAGCAAGGTGAGAAACGCGATCAAACTCACTCATGCTCAGGCATGAGAAAAGAGCATTACGGGCTCGGCTATTGGCATCGTGCTCATCAATCTGAAGCTGAGAGACACGAGCAGCCAAGACCACGTAATCAGCAGAGTTGCAAATATCCCAAATGGAAGCACCCAAACTCTGTAGATAGGCCGACATGCATATCTTCCAATACGCATAGTTCGTCCCATCGAAAAACGGCGGTTTGCCCACGCCGCGATCCATGTCGCCTTCTGTGGATCTAGAACCGGCTAAGGTGGAAGATCAGTAACCCACTCCGATACCAATTGAAGGACCGAGAATGCAATAGCAAGGTGACCAGAGGGGGGGGTGAATGGGAGCTCAAAAAATTTCTCTCGAAACTTTGGCCTATTGTCCCCAAAATCAACCCCGAAAGATTTGATCGAAACCGTGATGCCCACGACCCTTGGAAGAGGGTGGATGATCCCTAGGATCACAGCGAGGCACCACAAAGCGATAGTAAACCAATCAGCAAAGACACCGGAACAAGTTCGACCCTCAAAAACCAAGTCTCGAACGTAGATAGACAGCTACGTCGAGAAATCCCCAAATACCGATGCTAACAAGTAGCAAAGATACCTAGAGAGGTTCCTTGGTTAACTACAGGGCCAAACGAGAAGTCCGAAAACCAAACGGAAAAGCCGGGAGAGCAAACGCACTAAACCGGAAGCTTCAGCAGGGTCCCGGACTGTCCGGACTGCAGGTCCCGGACTGTCCGCCGGCAAAAATCCTCAAAACAGCAAGTCTGTTGCACCTCCCTGGACAGTCCCGGACTGTCCGTGAAAACCAACTGCGAACTGTCCGCCGGTCAAAAATCGCCAAGGCAGCCGAGGAACGCAGCCACTGATCTGGCTCACCCCCGATGCCAGGACTGTCCGCGGTACCAGGCGCGCACTGTCCGCGACCTTGCAGAGAAGGCGTTTTTAGTCGCCCTTCTCACAAATCCTCCCAAAATCGAATCAACTCACAATCCCACGTTCCCAAACTTGGAGAGGATGATCACGAGGTAGTTAGGAGACTATCCCCAAGAAATCATCCGCTCAAATTGATTCAATCACCGGGAAATCGAAAGGGGAGGAGTATGAACGAAAAAGCGCCATGAAAACGAAATGAACCCGATCTACTTGTTCGTGAGGAGTTAGATGATTTCCTTTGGTCGAAATGACCTCCTCACTATAAAGAACAAGTTGATTCAAATGGATTTCGCAGAGACGCACTAGAGAGGGAGATCGAGTGACGGGAAAATCACGGAGAAAAGAAGAACGCGAAGAACATGAACCAAAACGCGAATCAAGTCATCGATCTGCAACCGTGTGGCTACCACACGCTACAACAGTGAGGTTACGGCCTCACTTCCTCAAAATCTCCAGTACACAGAGGTATGGTTCTTTGCGGATCTCAGCTAGCTACAGCAGGGGATTGGGAGAGCAGGAAACCCTAGAAGCATAGAGCAAATGACTGAGATGGGTTGGGAGGAGGGTGTCTCCCTCTACTTATCCTAATTCTATTTCCTACTCTACCCCTCTCTAATTACAGAGCGAGCCAGCTAAACCCTAGGGTTATTCTGGACCAACTCAAGTTGCTGGTGATCCGATGGCCACGCCCGCACAACTGGTATCGTTGCCTCGATGCAACCTCACCGATTGCCGCCACGTGCCGCCACCGCTCTGCTTGTCCTTTTCCCGGACGTCGCACCCCCGGTTTTGTGGCCCAAACCGGGAAACCAGCCTTCACAGCCAAGCCCCGGTTTTGAGGCCCAAACAGAGAAACCAGCCCACCGTAGCCTGAGTTTTGTGGCCCAAACTCAGCAAACCTGCAGCACCCAGGTTTTGAGGCCCAAACCTGGAAACCGTCCACTCGGTGGTTTTTCTGTGGCTCAACCACCAAACCGAACCGTAGAGGGGATGCACCGCCCGTGCACCCCGTCCACCGGCACGTGTCCCCAGGTCCTCGACCCAAGCAACACCGTGCCCGCAAGTCTCCGCTCATCGCTGTCCCAGGCTACCAGCCACCACAGCTGATCCTCGGGCCACCGGTCCCTCAGTCCAAGCCTCACGTCCGCCCTTCGCCACTCTCGGTCCCTCGGCACGGCACGTCTCTACTTGACCTTCACCTTGCCTCTGATCACTGTATCTGTGCTCGACACCTGCACAACACTGGCCAAAGAACATGCGCATTATCCCAGTTGACAATCACTCATCACTCAGAGACTCGGCATACACCCATGTATCTGCAGTAACAATATAAATGTGGAAACTAAATAGTGTGGTAGAGATACAAACTCCCGTCGATGACTCCGGTATTTTTACCGGGGTATCGAGAAGCGCGCAAGCTTCCCCCTCGTCCTCGTTGGAGCCCCTCGCAAGGAATCCCTCGCAAGGGCCAAGCTCCCGGTCGGATAACTCCGTGGATAGCTCCGGGCCTTCCCCACTCTCAAGTGGGTCTTCGGTTAAGCCACTCGAGGCAAAGTCTCTCCCGGATGCTCTCCGCCGTCTTCACTATCAAGTTTCCGGCCGAAGCGCCGTGGGCCTTGTTCCCTTCGGTACACGGAGGCGGCCACACCACAAACTCGGTTGGAGTGATCTCGCAAGACTACAAGCCCAGCCGATGAACAACCACGGTGCGCGCAAGCACCGGTAGATGAGAGGTTTTCAACCTCACTAAACACTAGGCCTAACACCTAGAGCAAGCGCAAAGCGGTGGCCTAACTAGCTTAAGCACTTCGCAAAGCACCTACACTAATCACCTAGTATATCACTTGAGCACTTTTATGGCTAGAGCAACTAAATATGTGTCTATATACTTGGTACACTCCCTTGAGCTCCAACTCACTGTTTTTGGCCGGCCATGGGGATATATATAGGGCCCCAAGCAAATAGAGTCATTGGACACCAAAGATGGGCTTTCCTGCGTAGCATCGGATGCTCCTGACGGGAGCATCGGAAGCATGTCCGATGTCACATAACGGCTAGTTCTGCCGACCTGGCACTGAGTCACATCGGATTCTGATGAGCGTCCGATGCATGGCCATCGGATGCGTCCGATGTCTTCAGAGCCTTTCTGGAACCTTTCTGTTCAACCATCGGACGCAAGGACTGTAGCGTCCGATGTAGCATCGGTGCGTCCGATGTAACGCTGTGCACAGCGCACAGTGTTACCGGTGCGTCCGTTGTGGTACCATCAGTGCATCCGATGTCTCTGCTGGCGCCAACCCGAGCTAGGGTTTGGCATCGGTGCGTCCGACGTTTTTGAGCCAGCGTCCGATGCAGCTTCTGATGTCCCTTTCTTCTCGTTTCTTCGTAATTTCTTGCGCCGTATTGAAGGACCGAGAAAGCACTAGCAAGGAGACCAGAGCGGGGGTGAATGGGAGCTCAAAAATTTCTTTTGAATCTTTGGCCAAATGTCCCAAAAACAACCCCAGAAAGCTATGACCGAAACCGTGATGCCTACGACCCTTGGAAGAGGGTGGATGATCCCTAGGATCACAGCGAGGCACCACAAAGCGATAGCAAACCAAACGGCAAAAGCACCGGAACAAATTCGACCCCAAAAACCAAGTCCCGAACGTAGATAGACGGCTACGTCGAGAAACTCCTAAATACCTATGCTAACAAGTAGCAAAGATACCTAGAGAAGTTCCTTGATCAACTCTAGGGCCAAACGAGAAGTCCGGAAACCAAGCGAAGAAGCCGGGAGAGCTAACGCACAAAACCGGAGGCTTCAGCCAAATCCCGGACTGTCCAGACCTGGAGTCCCGGACTGTCCGCCCAAGGCCGGACTGTCCGCGGTTCACTGGCGGACTGTCCGCCGGCAGAATACGCAAGACAGCAGTGCTGCTGAAGTCTTGCTGGACGTCTCCCGGACTGTCCGCAAACTTCAATGGCGGACTGTCCGCCGGTCAAACAAAAACCAAACAGCCGAAGGACAGGGCCACTGGTCCGGCTCGTCCCCGACGCGCAGACTGTCCGCGACTGGGACGGCGGACTGTCCGCCAACTCCCATTGAGGGCGATTTTGGTCGCCTTTCACCCAAATCTTCTCCAAATCGATTCAAACCAAAATCCCACGTTCCCAAACTTGGAGAGGATGATCACGGAGTAGTTAGGAGACTATCCCTAAGAAATCATCTGCTCCAATCAACTCAAACACCGGGAAATCGGAAGGGGAGGAGTATGAACCGAAAAAGCGCCACGAAAACGAAATCAACCCAATCTACTTGTTCGTGAGGAGTTAGATGAATTCCTTCGGTGGAAGTGATCTCCTTTCAAAAATGAACAAGTTGATTCAAATGGATTTCGCAAAGACGCAGTAGGGAGAGAGATCGAGTGACGGGAAAATCACGGAGAAACGAAGAACGCGAAGAACACGAACAAAACGCGAATCAACACATCAATCTGCAACCGTGTGGCTACCACACGCTACAACAGTGAGGTTACGGCCTCACTTCCTCAAAATCTCCAGTACACAGAGGTGTGGTTCTCTGCGGATCTCAGCTAGCTACAGCAGGGGATTGGGGGAGCAGGAAACCCTAGAAGCAAAGAGCAAATGACTGAGATGAATGGGGAGGTGGGTGTCTCCCCCTACTTATCCTAATTCTAACTATTCCTAATTCCCACTCTACCCCTAACTACTTATAGAGCGAACCAGCTAAACCCTAAGGTTATTCTGGACCAACTCGATGGTAGGTGGATCCGACGGCCACGCTCGCACAACTCGTAGAGTTTCCTCGACGCAACCTCCCGATTGCCGCCACGTGCCGCCACCGCTCCGCCGTCCTTTTCCCGGACGTCGCACCCCCGGTTTTGTGGCCCAAACCGGGAAACCAGCCTTCACAGCCAACCCCCGGTTTTGAGGCCCAAACCGGGAAACTAGCCCACCAGTGCCTGAGTTTTGTGGCCCAAACTCAGCAAACCCGCAGCACCCAGGTTTTGAGGCCCAAACCTGGAAACCGTCCTCAGCCCGAGTTTTGTGGCCAAACTCGGAAACCATCAGCACCCAGGTTTTGAGGCCCAAACCTGGAAACCGTCCACCCGATGGTTTTTCTCTGGCTCTACCACCAAACCAAAGTTGTAGAGGGGATGCACTGCTCGTGCACCCTGTCCACCGACACGTGTCCCCAAGTCCACGACTTAGGCAACACATGACTGCAAGTCTTCGCTCGTCGCTGTCCCAGGCTGTCAGCCACCACAGCTGATCCTCGGGCCACTGGTCCCTCAGTCCAAGCCTCACGTCCGCCCTTCGCCACTCTCGGTCCATCGGCACGGCACGTCTCTACTTGACCTTCACCTTGCCTCTGATCACTGTATCCGTGCTCGACACCTGCACAACACAAGCCAAAGAACATGTGCATCATCCCAGTTGACAATCACTCATCACTTAGACTCGGCATACACCCATGTATCCGCAATCTCCCCCTTGATGAGTGCATTGTCAACTACCAACACAAATCATAATGGAAGTCGAAGGAGGAAGAAGGGGAAGAGAGAACTCGACCAAATGACCCAAAAGCATAGCAAAGCCGAAGAAGGTCAAGTGGAAAGAGCAAGACAACTTGGTCCCCAAAAACATGGGCAACGGCTCGACGCAACCAAGCAAAGCAAAGCTAGCCCTCAAGAAGAGGTAGAACAGGCCCAACACCGCTAGCAAATACCAATTTGAAAAAGCGAAGCAAAATGGTAGTCCCTCAAGATAGAGGCACAGAGGCTCAACACAACTAGCAAGAAAATGCTAGTCCCCCAAGATAGAGGCACAGAGGCTCAACACAACTAGCAAGAAAGCTCGATACCAAAACCTTACGGTCAAACTCCCCCTCGAATAGTGCACAAAACTAAAACACTCCCTCTTAGTTGGACTCAAGGAAGCATATGATTTGCAAATTCTCCCCCTTAGTTGAAAATGCACCATCAAGCAAAAGGAACCAAAAGCAATTTTCTCCCCCTCAGAAAATGCACCATCAAAAATGCCAAACAAGAGATGTTCTCCTCCTTCCAAAATGCATATGAGTCAAAATGCAAGTTAGCAGCTTCAGGAATATAGTCGATAGAATGCAAGGATGCTCTAAACAGTATAGCTCCAATGACTCACTGAAAAGCATACAAGCTAGCGAAGGCTCAAACTGATCACCAAATATGAACTATGAACATATGAGCAAAGTGAGCAGTTTTTTAGCCAAAAAGGTATTCACCATCAAAATAGCACTACACATGTATAGACAGGAAAATAGCAAGTGCTAATCATGTATACAAAGTGAACTACCCCTAGCAAAGTTCAACCATCATGCTATAGAATGAAACATAGACTTGTGTATCCAAATTTTATCGGAGTTGCAGCGGTAAAGATTACACAAGTTCAGAATTTAGCATGTGATTGCGAGAGGTTGAGAGCTTGTCATTGCCTAACTTTTCAACTGTGCGAAGCCTATGCAGAAGCAATCAGAAGCTTAAAGCAACAGTTTCGGTCATACACTACACAGCTCAAGTTTAACTCAAGGTGCAATGAGAAATAGTCTCGAAACTGTGATGTGTTGACAAGCAATCCCATCTCCATCTTTACACTTCACTTATCTTGGTTCAAGTTTTATCTCAGAATATGAACAGACCAAGCAAGTGACAGACTCAGAACTAGAGACATAGCAACCTAGCATATATGAAAAGCACGAGTGTATTCAACACATCCTACACATGCTAGTTGCATATCTCAATGGTGAACATTTATAAGTTTTACGTTTGTTAAGCAGGTTCACCATTCAAAAATAGCTTAGCTCACAACATGTACCAGTGATCAGAAAGAGCATAAGCCACAAGCATCATCATAAGCATCGGAGCATACTACATAGAGCATAGTTACATTCTCATGATTATATACATGAAGCTCAGAATGTAAATGTGTATGCTAAAATGCAGAAAAAAAAACAAAGACAAACGAAAAAGAGTCAGTCTATCGTACAAGAACCAAAATGTTTCCCCCATCTGAAAGGGGAAACACACACCAAGCTCACCTCTCAACCGATTAAAGGTTGATTGGTCCAAAGGCTTGGTCAAAATATCAGCCAACTGATGATGAGTATCGACATGGCGAAGGTCGATATCACCCTTCTCATAGTGGTCTCGCAGAAAATGAAAGCGCACATCAATGTGTTTGGTCTTCGAGTGAAGCACGGGGTTCTTAGCAACGCTAATAGCACTCGTGCTGTCACAAAGCAAAGGAACGCGAGAAAAGCTCAGACCAAAATCACGCAAAGTGGCCATCATCCAGAGTAACTGGGAACAGCAGCTAGCCACAACAACATACTCAGCCTCCGTGGTAGACTGGGTGACACTAGACTGCTTGCGAGAAGACCACGATACAAGAGAAGAACCAATAAACTAGCAAGTCCCAGAAGTGGACTTGCGATCAATACGGCAACCAGCAAAATCAGCATCGGAATAACCGCAAAGCGAAAGGGTGGAGGAAGCAGAATACCAAATCCCAAATTCTGGAGTGAAGGATAAGTACCTCATTATGCGCTTGACCGCCTGACGGTGAGAAGTGCGCGGCGATGACTGAAATCGCGCGCACAGACACACCGCAAACTGGATGTCCGGGCGTGTCGCCGTCAGGTAGAGCAGCGATCCAATCATACTCTGGTACTCCTTCTGGTCCACTGCTTCTCCCTCCTTGTCCGCATCCAGGGCCATCGTGGTCGACATGGGTGTTGGAAGAGGCTTGGCCTCACCCATATCGAATTTCTTCAGAATGTCTTGGGTGTACTTGCCCTGGTGCACGAACGTCCCTTCCCGGGATTGCTTGATTTGCAACCCGAGGAAAAACATCAACTCTCCCATCATGCTCATCTCAAATTCCCTGCTCATTGTATCTGCAAACTTGGCAACCAAAGCGTGAGAAGAACCACCGAAAATGATATCATCCACGTAAATTTGGACCAAGAGAGTATCAGTGCCTTGCTTGAGGAGAAAGAGCGTTTTATCCACACATCCCATTTTAAAACCCTTAGTTAGCAAAAAGGTTTTCAACCTATCATACCAGGCTCTAGGGGCTTGTTTCAAACCATACAAAGCTTTGTGGAGTTTAAAGACATGGTTTGGAAACTTGGGATTTTCAAAACCGGGGGGTTGTCTAACATACACCTCTTCTATGTAGCCGTTTAAGAAGGCACTCTTGACATCCATTTGAAAAAGTTTGAAACCTCTGGATGCAGCAAAGGCCAAGAGTATCCTAATTGCCTCCAAACGAGCTACAGGAGCAAACGTCTCCTCATAGTCTATCCCCTCCTTCTGACTATATCCCTGGGCTACGAGTCTGGCCTTGTTTCTCACAACATGGCCATCTTCTCCCTGTTTGTTTTTGAAAACCCATTTTGTCCCAATTGGGTGACACTCAGAAGGTGGAGACACTAGAACCCAAACCCGATTTCTCTCAAAGTTCTCAAGCTCCTCATGCATAGCATTGACCCAATCCGGATCCGTCAAAACGTGTCCAACATCCCGGGGTTCAAAATCAGCAACAAATGCAGAATGAGCAAAGTGAGAGATTTGCCTTGACCGGGTGACGCGTTCGTCGATGCTGCCGATCATCTGCTGAGGCGGGTGCTGGCGCTGAATGTGTCGTGGCGCCTCCCTTGCCGAAGTGGCCTCCCCCTCAACAGCAGCTGGTGCCTCCTCGGGTACAAAGGGTACCGCTCGAGGTGGCGCATCCCACGGCCCCCAGGAAGAAGATGTGTCAGGGCCATGAGTCATCGTAGAAGCCGCTCTTTGCGGCACAGCAGGTGGAGGAGGTGCTGGGTCATCTATCCCTTCAGCACCTTCTTCTTCATCATCGAAAAGAGGCTCGCCAACCTCGTGATCACCTGCACGCTCAAAGCGAGAAGGACAAACCATGGTCTCGTTGAAGGTGACATCTGATGTCTCCATGACTCAGTTAGTGTCAAGGTTAAGTACACGATAAGCTCGAGTGTGAGTGCCATAACCCAAAAATACACCATCAGAAGAACGAGACTCAAATTTGTCCAAGTTGCCTTTCTTAAGTATAAAACAGTGGCAACCAAAAACTCGAAAATAACTCACCTTGGGCAGTTTTACAAAACGCAACTCATAAGAAGTCTTTTTCAAGAAAGCTCTGAGAAAAATGCGATTGGAAATGTAGCATGCAGTGCTCATAGCTTCGGCCCAATATCGCATAGGAGTCCTATGCTCATCGAGCATCGTCCTGGCCATCTCTACAAGGGTCCGATTCTTCCTCTCTACCACACCATTCTGAGGGGGTGTGTAGGGGGAAGAAAATTGATGCTCTAAACCCAAGGAGTTACAAAACTTCTCAAAATCCGAATTCTTGAATTCGGAACCATTATCACTCCTAATAGCTCGCATCGAGTTCAAAGGGAACTCGTTCTGAAGACGCAAAATCAGATTGCGAGCTAAGGAGAAAGTCTCGATCTTCTCAGCTAAAAAGAAGACCCACGAATATCTCGAAAAGTCATCAACAACAACAAGCACATACCACTTCCCCCAACCGAGCTCACCCGAGCTGGACCAACAAGGTCCATGTGCAAAAGCTCTCCAGGGCGCTTAGTCATGACCTGAGTCACTGGATGGTGGGGAGCGGCAACCATCTTCCCATGTCTACAAGAGTGGCAAACAAGATCCTTCTCCATATGCAACTTGGGCAATCCTCGGATTAGACCAAGTGAACTAAGCCTTGCAAGCAAGTCGAAGCTCAAATGTCCAAGTCTCCTATGCCACTTCCAAAGATCAGAGGAGGAAGGTCCAGCCACCAGACAACGAGAAGTGCCAAAAGACTCTGAGAAATTCGCACGAAAGACTTTTCCAAAGGGCGAAATTAAACACACAAGATTGCCCTGAGGATCCAAAATGCGAATGAGATTCGGTTTAAAACGAATCTCATAGTCGTCATCAAAGAGTTGCGAAACAGAAAGAAGGTTAAAATGCAAGTTAGAAACAAGAGCAACATCGCGCAACACAAAGTGCTCATTAACTCGCACCGACCCACGAGACAAAACCTTACCTTTGCTATTGTCGCCGAAGGTGATAAACTCCTTTCCGGCGACTGGACTAAGACTGGAGAACCACTTGGCATTCCCGGTCATGTGCCTCGAGCAACCGGAATCCACCAACCAAACGTTCTCCAATCGTTTTACCTATATCAATAAAAAGACATAGGGTGAGCATACGGTCCAACACTAGGGTTAGTGAAGTAAGGGGAATACCAGTGTTGGACCGACTGCTCAAAAGAACGGTTAGCAGAGAAACCATTCCTAGCATGTCTACGAGGGAAGCGATCACCATGTTGAGGAAAACGTGGTCCGCTAAGGGAGGAGCGTCCATTGCGATACTCAAAACGCGGTGGGGGAAAACGCTCAACTACAAAGCCACCGCCACGGGGTCCACAGCCTACAACTACAGGCTCCCGCCGGGCACGACCTCCCTGACGCCTAGGACCTTGAGGCACTGTACCTCTAGGCCTAGCAGCTCTCCTCGGAGCTCTCCTCTGAACATTCGGCACATGTACATCATGGAAAGGATGGTACATGTCCGGATTGTTCATCTCCCTAGCACGGCACGCCTCTCTCTTGCGCCGAAAGCAGAACTCACTCAAGTGTCCATCTCTTCCACAATGCTCACAGTGGTACCTCACCGCTCTCAAAGGGGGTTGTTGGTACTCACGGTAGTGGGTGTGAATCACTTTGCCCTTCTGTGGCATAAGCTCCTCCTGGATGGGTGGCATGGTGTCAAGCTTGTTCTTGAGGTGGTTTGTTTTGGGAGCCCATGATTGTTTCTTGGGTGGAGCTCTCGGAGGCTCAACAAAGACCCCATCCTTGGTGTTAGGCTTGAGAGGCTCTTTGGGTGGAAGCTTGGTAAGTTTGGGAGTAGTGGTGGAGTTGGGCTTCTCACTCGGGTTCAAACCACTCGACTCTCCAATCTTCCCAAAAGCAGAAAGATCAACACCCGGAGCAAAACCTACACCAGGACCTCCAGCAGCTCGCTTGAATTGGGAGATCATCATCCCGAGTTGTGGTTCACCGCTAGACACCCATGACAAGATGGTCCGAAGGTATGTGTTTTCCTCCTCGGTTTGCATCTTGTCATGCTTCACATTAGCGATCTCCATCTCCAAACCCTCACAAAGAACACACCTAGCCACACATGTGCTACCTAAGTTGGCCTCTTCAAGAGACACAATCTTGGCATTCTTCTCTACCAACTCAGATTGCAAGACTGGACAAGTCTTGCACGCACCCAACAGCATGGGTCTAGCCCGGAGCTCATCCACCTCTCCTACCAACGCAGCATACTTACCTCTCAAAGTGAGAAGGTCAGTCATGTGCGTGGTGCACATCTCACACTCGGCATCCTCAGACACGACCACGGTGGACTTGGCAAACTCAAGCTCCCTCACCGTGTCCTCCCACTTCTGCCTAAACTCCTTGCGCTCTCTAGCGGCACGCCTAAGCAACTTATCTTGACTAAGGAGCGCGGCAGTAAGCTTCTCGACCTCAGCAGAAAGCTCATCGGGGGTCAGAGATACCTGGGAGGTGTCGTCGTCGTCGTCATCGTTTCGAGGAGTGTCGCCGCCGACCTCCTTGCCGAGGGCCATGGTACAGAAGCCCTCGTCGTCGGCGAAGAAGCAAAGACCGTTGAGCTTGTCCTCGATCCTCTTATTCTTGTCGGACTCGTCGTCGCTTGAGGAAGTGGAGTCGTCGTCCGAGTCGTCGACGTCGCTGAGCGTGGCGAAGAAAGCACGCTGCTCAGCCTGGGCCTTCTCCAAGTACTTGGTCTTGATGTACTCCTTGTTGAAGCCACCCTTCCGCTTGTGCTTTGCGGGGACGTACTTCTCCTTGCGCTTGCCGGAGTCGTACTTGTGCCCATGATCGCCCTTCCCAGAATGCTTGTTCTTCTTGGGACAGTTGGCGTTGAAGTGGTTGGGGTCGCCGCACTCGAAACAGCCCGAGCGTCCTCCTCCGCGGCGACGGTTCATGCGGTTGTTGTGAAATCGCGAGAACCGGTTGGCAAGCAAAGCCAACTCGTCGTCTCCCAAAGACTCCAACTGCTCCTCTATGACAGAAAGAAGAGAATGCAAAGCAAAGCCTCCAGAGGGGTTAGCAGAAGAGCCAGAAAGCAAAGCCATCGATGGGCCAGAAGGATTTTCGTAAGAAGCCCTCTCCATGGCATCGATCTCACTGGACTTGAGCTTACTGAAGAGCTCGTCGCACGTGAGGGTCTCATAATTAGGTGATTCGATGATCGCCTGAACTTTGGAATCTCACACCGACCGATCAAGAGTGTGCAAAAGCTTCAAAGCCCTCTCATGATCGTCGAAAGGCAACAACTCCTTGTTAGCCCTCATCCTGTTGACAATCACCTGAAAGCGAGCGAATAAACTTTCTATGCTCTCACCAGGCATATGTCAAAAATTCTCATACTCTCGCTTGAACGACTCGTAGAGACGGGTTTTGACTTGAGAGGTTCCCTCATGAAAACGCATGAGGGTAGCCCAAATCTCCCGAGCCGTAGCAAGGTGAGAAACACGATCAAACTCACTCATGCTCAAACATGAGAAAAGAGCATTACGTGCTCGGCTATTGGCATCGTGCTCATCGATCTGATGCTGAGTCACACGAGCAGCCAAGACAACGTAATCGGCAGAGTTGCAAATATCCCAAATGGAAGCACCCAAACTCTGTAGATAGGCGGACATGCGTATCTTCCAATACGCATAGTTCGTCCCATCGAAAAATGGCGGTTTGCCCACGCCGCGATCCATGTCGCCTTCTGTGGATCTGGAACCGGCTAAGGTGGAAGATCCTTATCCGCTCCGATACCAATTGAAGGACCGAGAAAGCACTAGCAAGGCGACCAGAGGGGGGGTGAATGGGAGCTCAAAAATTTCTTTCGAATCTTTGGCCCAATGTCCCAAAATCAACCCCAGAAAGCTACGACCGAAACCGTGATGCCCACGACCCTTGGAAGAGGGTGGATGATCCCTAGGATCACAGCGAGGCACCACAAAGCGATAGCAAACCAAACGGCAAAAGCACCGGAACAAATTCGACCCCAAAAACAAAGTCCCGAACGTAGATAGACGGCTACGTTGAGAAACTCCTAAATACCTATGCTAACAAGTAGCAAAGATACCTAGAGAAGTTCCTTGATCAACTCTAGGGCCAAACGAGAAGTCCGGAAACCAAGCGAAGAAGCCGGAAGAGCTAACGCACAAAACCGGAGGCTTCAGCCAAATCCTGGATTGTCCGGACCTGGAGTCCCGGACTGTTCGCCCAAGGCCGGACTGTCCGCGGTTCACTGGCGGACTGTCCGCCGGCAGAATACGCAAGACAGCAGTGCTGCTGAAGTCTTGCTGGACGTCTCCCGGACTGTCCGCAAACTTCAACGGCGAACTGTCCGCCGGTCAAACAAAAACCAAACAGTCGAAGGACAGGGCCACTGGTCCGGCTCGTCCCCGACGCGCGGACTGTCCGCGACTGGGACGGCGGACTGTCCGCCAACTCCCAGTGAGGGCGATTTTGGTCGCCTTTCACCCAAATCTTCTCCAAATCGATTCAAACCAAAATCCCACGTTCCCAAACTTGGAGAGGATGATCACGGAGTAGTTAGGAGACTATCCCCAAGAAATCATCTGCTCAAATCAACTCAAACACCGGGAAATTGGAAGGGGAGGAGTATTAACCAAAAAAGTGCCAAGAAAATGAAATCAACCCGATCTACTTGTTCGTGAGGAGTTAGATGAATTCCTTCGGTGGAAGTGATCTCCTTTCAAAAACGAACAAGTTGATTCAAACGGATTTCGCAAAGACGCAGTAGGGAGAGAGATCGAGTGACGGGAAAATCGCGGAGAAACGAAGAACGCGAAGAACACGAACAAAACGCGAATCAACACATCGATCTGCAACCGTGTGGCTACCACACGCTACAACAGTGAGGTTACGACCTCACTTCCTCAAAATCTCCAGTACACAGAGGTGTGGTTCTCTGCGGATCTCAGCTAGCTACAGCAGGGGATTGGGAGAGCAGAAAACCCTAGAAGCAAAGAGCAAATGACTGAGATGAATGGGGAGGTGGGTGTCTCCCCCTACTTATCCTAATTCTAACTATTCCTAATTCCCACTCTACCCCTAACTACTTACAGAGCGAACCAGCTAACCCCTAAGGTTATTCCGGACCAACTCGATGGTAGGTGGATCCGACGGCCACGCCCGCACAACTCGTAGCGTTGCCTCGACGCACCCTCTCGAATGCCGCCACGTGCCGCCACCGCATTGCCGTCCTTTTCCCGGACGTCGCACCCCCGGTTTTGTGGCCCAAACCGGGAAACCAGCCTTCACAGCCAACCCCCGGTTTTGAGGCCCAAACCGGGAAACCAGCCCACCAGTGCCTGAGTTTTGTGGCCCAAACTCAGCAAACCCGCAGCACCCAGGTTTTGAGGCCCAAACCTGGAAACCGTCCTTAGCCCGAGTTTTGTGGCCAAACTCGGAAACCATCAGCGCCCAGGTTTTGAGGCCCAAACCTGGAAACAGTCCACCCGATGGTTTTTCTCTGGCTCTACCACCAAACCAAGGCTGTAGAGGGGATGCACTGCCCGTGTACCCCATCCACCGACACGTGTCCCCAAGTCCACGACTTAGGCAACACATAACCACAAGTCTTCGCTCGTCGCTATCCCAGGCTGTCAGCCACCACAGCTGATCCTCGGGCCACCGGTCCCTCAGTCCAAGCCTCACGTCCGCCCTTCGCCACTCTCGGTCCATCGGCACGGCACGTCTCTACTTGACCTTCACCTTGCCTCTGATCACTGTATCTGTGCTCGACACCTGCACAACACAAGCCAAAGAACATGTGCATCATCCCAGTTGACAATCACTCATCACTCAGAGACTCGGCATACACCCATGTATCCGCACATATTGGTTCCATTCTTGTGCCTCGGACTTCGCTTGATCTTTAGGGTCTTCTACTAAGCTTCTAATATCTTGCTTGAGGTGTTGATCATCGGATCATCACATAGCCTTTGTCCAAGTCACATTTGCATCCTATTGGACTACAAAACAAATACTTGCAAATGTATTAGTCCAATTTGGTTATGTTGTTCATCAAACACCAAAATCTGAAGTTAAATGGTCCGAGGTCCATTTTCCTTACAGTGGTGGTAGGGCGTTGCTTGTTTGCTGGTGTGTTTGGGTTTGAGGGGTGGTTGGGTATGAAACAGTGTTAGGCGTGTTTTGAAGTTGGAAGGTGGTAGGTGGTGGGTATATAGTGTGGTTGAAGTGGGGGTGATGCGCGTAGAAAGGTTGATGCGAGGGTAGGCCATAATTTACAAGTGTTTATTGGTATGGAGGTTGGGTAGGGTGGAAGTTTGGCTTTCTAGTATGGTTGATGGTTTGGTTTTCTGCCGAGGCGGCTCTTTTTGATTCCTGGTACTCTTTACCCTTGGCGAAGCATTCACATTGCTTGGTGGTGTGACCCTTGGCTGGTCCGCAGAAATGACAGTATATTTTTGCAAGATCCCTCTGCTGGTTTCTTTGTTCTGACGGGAATGGTAGCCCTTGCGGGGGTTGACTACCTGAAGATTGAGTGCCCCTTCTCTGGTCTTCAGGTGGCCCAGCCCTATTGATTGCACCGATGTTGCTTGGATCTTGCCGAAGGTTGTTTTCTCTCGCTTGGGGTCTTGCCTGTGGTTTTTGCTGTGTCCTACGGGCATCGGATTTCGCCCTAAAATCCGTGTCCGCTCTACAATATCTCTCCATTGTTTCATGTAACTCCTCAATTGTGGTTGTCGGCTTCCTGGCAAACTTTGAGGAACAAGGGCCTAGTCGCAAACCACTTACAGCTGCGAGGATTACGGCCTCGTCAGACATTTCCGGAGTTCGCACTCTAATTTGGATGAACCTTCGCCAGTAGTCCTACAATGGTTCGCGCTCTTCTTGTTTGCAATTGAATAACTCGATGGGGTTTGATGGGGCTGCTGTGATACCTTTGAAATTTGTACAAAGTTTGTCTCTGAGATTGGCCAGGAATCCATGGTTCCAGGGCGCAGGTTGCTGTACCACGTTTGTGCGATGTCCCGGAGGATGATCACAAATGACTTAGCCATTGTTAATTCATCTCCCCCCGCCGCAGCGACCGCTGCTTCATAACTCATCACAAACTACCGAGGGTCTGAATGTCCGTCATATCATGGCAAGTTTTGTGGGTTGTAAGATGGGGGCCAAGGTTTGATTTGTAGTATTTGGGAAAGTGGCGATTTTGGGTCATAAGGCATCTGGTGTTGTTGGGCCCTCCGCGGATTGCGAAGGTTGGGCTCTCTCTCCTCTGGGTAAAGATTGTGGAAATTTGGTTGTCTCTCTGGGTACAAGTGATTAAATGGTTGGGGGTTTTGGGGGTTCGGTGGTGGTGGTGGTGGTGCTGGCTGCTGGTGAACGTTGCCTTCGTGTGGGTCAACATTCTCCTCGTGAAGTAGTGGCACTTCTCTCTCATTCCAACCTTCGGCTTCCGCCTCCGCGGCAGCTTCCAAACGGCGAAGCTGCTCTCTAGCCTCATCCGCCTTCTGCCTGATGGTGCGTAACCGGTTGTGCCTTTCAAGCTGGTTCAGACGTCTCTTCTTCTCCTGTAGCTCAGTGTGAAGTCTTTCTAAAGCCTCGAGGCACAGCTTGATGAAGGACGGCCCGATCTTCCGTGAGGTAGCGATAGGTTCGATTGGTGGAGAACTCGACGTTGGCGACCCGGCTTCAAATCAGACACGATTCGAACCCTGCAACCGTTACACCACTGCTCTGTTTGTTATCAACCAAGCACAACTTGATTGACCTTGCCAAGAAGGCTATTCCTGCAAGCTAATCGAAGAACACAAGCAAGAGGGTAAAAACACGCAATCTGAAATTGCAAATATGAAGTGATGCGAATATCAATGGAGGGTTCAAGAACTCAGTTCCAAAGGACTAATCGACACAGTGGAGGAGATCAAGAACGGGGGCCCTGGATCCCTGTAAAAGGATTCGACACCATAGTTACAATGAACGATTCAGTTCCTCGATGGAAAACTAAACTCAAAACAAAAACCAAGACCTAACGACGACGACGGCGGCTAATTATAGGGTTTAGGTCGTCACCCCTGCTGGACGCGCCCCCTAATGGGCTCTAAGACGATACACGGCCCATCGGACCAAAAGACGGTGTTGCAGCACCGTGACAGATTCTGAATGCTGACTTGTTTCGACGATTCCCGTTGACTCCGGATGTATTTTGACGTGATTCTAAATCCATTGGTTAGCTTATCAAATTTTCTTTCCAAGCATATCTGGTTCATCAAAAACGTAGTCTGTATGCGTCCGGGGCGTTGATTTTACCCGGGACTGCTCCTGAATTCCGAGGGTGACGTGGTAGCTGAGTTGGAGACAGATTGCAACTTGGGGAAGACCATGGCGTCGGTGTGTCCAGCATGGTGATGTCCTCATCATCCTCCCCTTCTTGAATCGGAGTCGTCCTCGACTCCATCTTGGCGATGTCCTCATCATCCCCTCCTTCTAGAATTGGAGTCGTCCGTGACTCCATGTCTTCTCCAAGATCCTGCAGAACGTTAGTGACCGCACAATGCGAAACATAAGGTATATGATCATGTGCAGCAACACTAACATGTCGACAAAACATAGTATAACAAGGAGCATCATTATTATCACATAACTCAGCAGTTGTAGCTAGAAAAACACCACCTTTTAATTTAATCTCATTTTTTTAGCAATATCTGTTGGGGGTATATTTTTATTTTTAATCTCTTTAGCATGTTTAATAATATCCGTAGGCGACAAAGACAGAAAAGTAATTTTCTTGTCCTTATGTATGATATTGTATGTATTAGTTCTACCATGGTGTAAAGCATCATTATTGTTAACACCAGAAATTCGCACGCATAAGAGTATGACAGGTGGACCCAGCCAGCAGTGAAGAGAGGATTCGGCAAAACGATTGGGCGACTATTTGGTCCTCAGAGTTTCGGTGAATGCCTATGCGGTCGGCTGTTTTTTGCGAAGTGGTGGCTCCATTCGGGAAATGGATATAGCAAGTAGAACCGACTTGCGCGAGAAGACACGTAACAATAGAGGGCGTCGAGAAGAATAGGAATAGGATTTGTATCTGTACAAACCGGCCCCGTGCTACCTTCGAGTCCTTAGTCGTGTCGTCGAGTTCTTTGAGAGGAATCATCGATCCGTCGACCTCCGTAAGTCCCGGCAACCATGTTATCATGTCTAGTATCATGCGGTGGATTTAGATATGATGCAAGTAGTCTTGCTTGTTTTCAATGGTCGTGCGGCGGATCCTTGTTAGCGATCAAGAAGTCTTTGCTTATGCTCTGATTATGGGTAGATACCGTGCGGCAGGCGTTTATTCATATGTCTAGCAGAAGCAAGATAGTTATCGGCTCTGTTAGATTTGGCAAATCTGATAGATTTATTAAGTTATCATGTGTTGCATTGTTTATTTAATTTTGTAACACTCTTTTGCCCAATCTAGATTGATTTTTGTTCAGCCCCTGCTTTAATCGCAAGATCATGATGGCCGAGTTAACTTTCAATCTAGATTGTTACATGATGCGGGTTTATGCATGTCAACCACAATTAGGCTTTAGTAAAACTGGGTATCGTGCGGCAGATGCAGGTTTTAGTTTAGTTTAATCGTGCTTGTTTGTATGCTCCTTCCTCATGGACCCCAACTCGGCTAGCTTGCCGATCTTGGTTAAGCCTACGCGAGTAATAAGTTTTTATAGATCTGTTTGGATACATGCATGCTTTTATCTTCTTATAATTAGATTGTATCATGCGGTGGATTAATCTAATTATAGGGAGTGGTGTAGACTTAGTTTATGCTTGACGGGTTTTACGAAAACTAGACGTGCGGTAGACTAGTTAGAGTAGCCTATGCATGTGTTGTTTGAATATATTTATATTTACAAGTTGCCTGTTTACAATTCGCTACGTTTTGACGATGTCTGTTGTTTGTTTAAGCATGCTTTTCCTCATACGTGTATTCGGCAGTTGATATACTTACATGCTTTCTTTTCATATTAGCCGAATAACTCTATAAACATGCTTTGACAGACAGCTTCTATAGCTGTGTGCCGTTGTGATTGGCTTTCAAAGCCGTACATATGGAACTGTATGGTATCACCCGACATGTTCCAGTGGTATTCTCATAGTTTTATCCCTTGTTGGTTTTCAGGTCAAATCGACTGGCACGTCTCCGGATTCCAAACCGTCCGGGCACCCGATTGAAGCCAAGCTTTTTGGCTTGCCATGTGTTAGGCGCGGTGTGTCACTTTTTGCGCCAACACACATTTTGGCACGCCCGGTGGGACCCCTTTATTTCAAGCTGCCTGAAATCAACGACGATCAAATTTTGGATGTGACCATGGATGAGTTGCCATCAGATTCGAGAAGTTTAATTCAACAAGCTTGTGATGAGCTTCAACGCAAGTGCTTGATGAATTTCTCGAAGAACAAGAGCGGCAAGGTCTTCCAGAAGCAACCATTCCCAAGGGTTCTCCTTCCTCACAAATCCGACAGCACTGATGAGGAAGATATTCAGAAAATGACCCAAATAGTGTACAAAGTCGTATTAGAGGCCATGACCAATCATCAATCAGCTTTCTTGAATACCTTTCGCGCTGTTATGATTGGTATTTTCGGCCCAACAATGGATAAACGCTTTGAAGAGGCCGCTGGTCCGATGCAAGGGCCACTGTTATTCCCTGTGCCTCAGCCTCAGAGGAAAAATGCTGAAGGCGACGGAGCTGGTACAAGTGCAGGTGGGATGGTCCCACATGAGACACAACAACCTCCCACAACTTATGGCCAGCTCGCGTTCAGCACAACAGGAAACGTCCCACAGTCTGCTTTCAGGGTGTCTCCCGCAACGAACAGGATACAAAAGAACATGTTTGGAGATGGATATCAAGAGTTCATTGATTATAATGCAATTAATGCTTTTCCAAACCCAGGCTATAAAAGTTCAGCAGGAGCACATATTGGGGGCAAGCACAAGCGGCTCCAAATTCAAGTGTTGACCTCATCATGCATAAGATGGCTGATATGATGCAAAATCAATTCGGCCTAAAGCCAAAGAATTAGTCATATGCTTACAAGTCTCCTTGCCCAGAGTGGTACAATCGGATAGCACTTCCCCCAAGGGTAAAACCTCCTACTGATTTTACCAAGTTTTCAGGCCAGGATGACACCAGCACTATAGAACACATTAGTCGCTACTTGATGCAACTTGGAGAGGCATCTGCGGATGAAGCTTGGAGGATTCGGTACTTCCCGTTGTCATTGACAGGACCAGCCTTCTCGTGGTTCACTTCTCTGCCAGCAATTCTATTAATACATGGGCAGAGCTAGAACAGAAGTTCCACGCGTATTTCTTTACGGGCACTAGTGAGAAGAAGCTGGTCGATCTCATGAGTCTGAAGATGAAACCCAACGAGACGCCACAAGAATATCTACGCAGATTCAGGGAGACCAAAAACCTTTGCTATTCCTTGAATTTACCAGATGATCAATTGCCGGGGAAAGCCATAGCTGGCATGCTGCCGAGTATCAAGGAGAAGCTATTCGGCATGGAGTTTGATGATCTCGGACAATTGTCACAACGGTTGGCTATGATGAGTAGTCAAGCCGAAGGGTTTAAGAGGAATAATCAATTCCAGAAGGGTGATGTGGCTGCCGAGATGTATCAGGCTTTCTTAGAAGAAGCAGCTGAGTATGATGATGAAGATGAAGTAGCTGCAACCGAGATAGTCTGGGCTAAAGAGCCAACTCAAGTCAACCAGCGATGGCTGAGGCAGCAAAAAGGTGCTTATGACTTTGATGTTTACAAATCAGATAAATTATTTGAATACTTATTGAAGGAAGGACGTATCAAGTTGCCGGAGGGTCATCCTATGCTGCACCCTGAGGGGGTCAAGGACAAGAAGTATTGTGTTTCCATAATACTAGATCTCACTCTATAAACGATTGCCGAGTGTTCAGAGTATGGATCCAGAAAGCTATCCAGGAGGGACATCTGAGATTCGATGGAAAGATGAAAGTTGATGGTAACCCTTTTGGACAGAATACCGTGTCCTTCTCTGTTAATATGGTTAATGCAGCTGACCCCAGGGGCAAAAGCAAGATGAAGGTGTTAACCTCTGATAGAGCAAGAGAAGCTGGTGTTGTTGACCCTGATCGGCAAATCACAAATGAAGAATTTCGGCAACAAGTCCGTTTCCAAAATAGCCAAACTGAGAGGGGTGAAGCTTCCAGGCCCAGGGTCACGACACGCATTCTGTTGAACAAATGGCGTCGGGAGCAAGAACGATACCAGAAGCAGAGGTTTTATGAGGAACAAAAATTCATAAAGAAGCAACAAAGGTATGAAGAGGAGATATACCGAGAGGAACAAGAATATACAAGGGAACAAGAGCAATCACATTGGGAATGCTCATTCTTCAAGTATTGTTGGAATGAAGGCTTGAAGCTGCCTGCTAAGAACAACTGCCCTGAATGCAGTGATCAATATTCTGAATATAGGCAGTCTCGAGTCAACCGCCGTTCGGTCCATGAAAGGCTTGGGGCATGAATCCATGAGGACAATCGACGCTTAAAAATAAGTAACTTCGAGAATCGGCAAGGAAGAGGATCTGCCGATCGAAATTGGGCTCGCACTGGAGAAGAAGAATATCGCGAGTATGTCTGGCAGAGAGGACAGTGGTGTCCACCAGGATTGAGAAAGAGCCAGAAAAGAAGAGTGCAGCGCCTGAGGAACAGGGAGTTGACACAAACAGGCGTCAGGACAAAACAAATTTGGCGTCCTAAAGAGAAGCCTGATGGCAGTGATCGTTCGGCTAATGCATGCATGGCATTCTTTCTTCCATCGGAATTCATAGCTCCCGAAGATCAGGATGTCCAAGAAGAAGTGTACTCAGATTTCGACGAAGATGAATTCCAAGATTTGTTAGCTCATCTTGTCTTAGCTCAACGGGCAGTTTTTGACAAACCAGCTAAGCATCGACACTTGAAGCCACTGTACATGAGGGGGTATGTTAATGGCAAGCCACTAACCAAAATGTTCATTGATGGAGGAGCTGCTATAAATATCATGCCATATACCACCTTCAGAAAGCTTGGGATGGCAAGCGAGGAACTATTGAAGACCGACATGGTGTTGAGAGACTTTGCTGGTAATTCTTCTGATACTCGAGGAGCAGTTCATGTTGAGTTGATGATCGGGTCTAAAACTTTGATTACTACCTTCTTCGTCATTGATGTCAAGGGGGCATACAGTTTGCTATTAGGAAGGGATTGGATACATGCAAACTGCTGTGTACCATCAACTATGCACCAATTCCTCATCCAGTGGATTGGAGATGACATCGAAGTTGTCCATGCTGATGATTCGGTGAGCGTTGCTAATACAGAGTCCATCTACTGAGAATATGATGGTGTCGAGTGCTTCTCTGGAAGAGCTTGGGAAGCAGGTCCTGTGAACGTTTTTGACAAGGACCAACAGCCGATTCAAACAATCGGCTCTCAGAGCAATTTTTGAATACAATAAACTGACTGATGGTAATGGAGAAAAGTTGAGGCCAAGTTTCACGTCGGCTGATAGGGAATAAAGTATTGGTGATGAAGCCGAAAGAAGACCAATATATGCGAGTTTGATCCAGATTATAGATTGATAAACCTTTGAAAGGGTTCTGCCTATTTCTCCATTGCCAAAGCCAAAAGAAGATCAAGAGTTCACGTAAGGTGACCTACAACAGCTTTTGATGAAATTGAAGAATATATGAAGGCACTTCCACAACTTGGTAATCGTCTCAAGTTGTACGTGGCGGCCGATAGCCTTATAATAAGATCGGCCCTTATACAAAATTCAAAGGAAAAGATGGGTAACAGCTAGCCTGAGCCAAAAATGTTAGACCCAGAGACGGGTATTCGGCTATGAGGAAATTTTTGTTCATATATGTATTGCTTATGAACCAAGCTTCGGCACTATTTGTTTAAAAGCCGAACGCGTAGTAATTATATGAGAAGCAAATTCGGGAATATTTGTATACAGAGATAGCCGATGTAAAGCATCGCCTTTAGTAGAAAAAATGTTCTAAGGATTTGAAATATAGCCGATATTATTTATATCGCCTTTAGTACAAGGATATTCATGACCCTGGTAGCCCTAGCATTTTTCAAGTTAGCAGGTTTATCGGGAGAAGAGAAAGGTGAAGTGCAGTAAGTAAGATGCCGAGCGACATGACATGTCAAAAACGAGATCTAGTCGGCTAAGGTGACATCATGCGTTCGGGAAGCATCTTCTCTGAAGAGGCGTTGCAATCAGAGAAATCACTGAGATAGTCAAAGATGCAAATGGAATTATTCAGAGAAGAACAAGTTTCATCTGTTACAGGCTTCATTCACAGATTTGTCCTAGTATAGACTACCCTTGGAATAATTTGATCAGAACAGATTGCTGATCAATAGTTTTGGCAAAGCAGCGGCATGGTCATCATAAATTTCAAAGTCTTCAAATTCATCCGGGTCGCCGCCTGCGAAACCAACTGGTAGAGAGGAGTAATCTTCTTTGGTCCAGGAACTCATTGCCGCTAGCCCGAGGGAGACCCCAGCGTGCACACCTTGGATGACGGCCTGATCTATGCGGCCATCTACGACATCAAGACGAGCTTCGGCTGAGTCCCCATGAGCATTCACCTTGACGGCGACTCTATTCACCGCCATTTTCAGACGGTCATTCTCTGCAGAAAGAGCTGGAAAGAGGAAGGGGTGTGTCAGGCGAGGCAAGTTCGATCAGGAGAAGGGGATCAAACCAAGACTTCGCTGACCTATGATAATGTTGCAGAGTTTCTTCCGTTGGTCTGCCCATTCAGCTTCCTCAGTGCAATGCTTCTTGGATACATCTTCTATTTCCTTTCGAGCTTTATCCCTTTCCTCGCGGTACCGAGAGCATCCAAGTGGGTGAGCCAAGGGGAGTTATCAGACTCAGAGGAATCTGGTGACCCGGGAAAAAGATTGTGGGAAGCCATTGGAGCCACTGTTTCTGGAAGGAAGGCCCGGTTTTGGCTGAAAAAGAACCTCACCCTGGAAGGAGGATGAACGGCAAATCAGAAATAGACAAACAAGGAGAGCTACCGTAAGGGGGCAAGAGACTGATTTTTTACCCACGGTGCGGATGAGTTGATGATCGACTTCCTCTTGCCTCGTCTCCGATGGAATGCTTGCCGTAGTCACCGTTTGCCTGCCATTTATGAAACACAAGCAAAGGATTTTCTCTCTAGCTTGAGCTAGAAGCCGAGAAGTAGAGAGTTTTGTGAATCAAACTGTTTGGTTGGAGACAAGAGTGACAGCTTGTGTAGGGTCATTTTTATAAACCATGGCTTGCACACTGGAAACCAAGCATCGAAGTAGGGTCTTTACATTTTATGGGCCGTTATTGGGCCGAAACCAAATCTTTGCTGACCTGAGGAACTCGTGATTCCAGAGTCGAAGAGCCGATGAGATTCGGCTAAAGACGGTTGCTGTGTGAAGTGTTCAGTTTTGGTTGATTATTTGGGGACTCATGTTACCGATTGGAACTAAGGACAGAAGGTTGGAGACGAAACAATTCCTTGAGAGAAACTACCTTGATGTCATCATGAATCGGAAAATTAAAGAAAGACTGGAACTTCGAATCTGAAATAACCGATTACAACAATTGTCTGCAAGGCAAAAATATCTGATATAATTATCAATAGCCGATGTAATATGCATCGCTGTTGGAGCAAAAATAGAAGTCAATGACTGATGCGCAAAATAGAGCGCACATTGATCTCGAAGGATCAATCACAGATTGATTTCAGGAAGACGGACAAAAGGAACTTCTTGTTTACAAAAGGAGGGGGCAAGATTACAGTATGGATGGTCAGTTCGTCCACTCCATCCAGCGCCTA
This sequence comes from Coix lacryma-jobi var. lacryma-jobi, assembly GCA_009763385.1. Taxonomy (NCBI): domain Eukaryota; kingdom Viridiplantae; phylum Streptophyta; class Magnoliopsida; order Poales; family Poaceae; genus Coix; species Coix lacryma-jobi. The sequence continues at coordinate 126,008,694 of CM019829.1, forward strand.
ATCGGGAGAAAGTGATCAAAAGAGTCAGCCAGATCTGTTTCGGCTTCCTTCATATCATCTACAGAGTGTTCTACTCTATCTTCCAGTTCTCGCTCACAGACATCAAATCTGTGGTAATCAGCGCCAGAGTGAATCCTCACGGCGTTGAAAGCGAGTGCTGCGCCATACCCCATGCCGGCCCTAGAGATGACGGGGAGGATTCGATTAACCTCATCCAACCGCTTTAGAGGCATCGTACCCGTCGCATCAGCCGTGATAGCAAGCTTGGTGATAGCAGCTTCGAGGGCATGGAGTTTGGCTGCCAGGGCTGAAAAGAGAAAGAGTAAGTAAAGATAGGAGGGGAGAACAGGGAAAGAAGTGATGAAAAATATTTACCGACGGCTCGGTTCCGAGCGACGTCACGCTCCCGAGAGATTCGGTTAATCTCCCGATCCTTCCCCTCTAGATCAAATTGAAGGTCTATGACCTTCTGAGTGAAGTCCTCGGGGAGGTCATCACCGATCCTCCTAAACAGAAGCAACAATGTAAGAACAGCTGCTTCATTTTCGGAACAAGAAAAAGAAAGGGGAAGGAGCAACCTCTTCTTGGAAGTGCTGGAAGCACCAAGCTCGGAGTTGTGTCGACTTGCTACGGAGGACATCTTCTGGATTGGATCGGACGATGATAGGAGACAAGAAGGGTTTTCTGGTTTGAAGGTTGAAACAGGGGAGTTTGAGAGAGTAAGCCGAAACGAAGTGGGGGTGACTTAAAAAGACCCCAAGAAGTGCATTGGGTAATGAATCGGCAGGTGAAGTAATTATGACATGCGAGATTTCTACGAAGGTGGATGCTTCCGGAGGTTCCACGTATGTATACAGGAAAAAGGAATTTTGGAACAAATATTTATCCCAAAATTAGGGGGCATGTGTTAGCACCAGAAATTCGCACGCATAAGAGTATGACAGGTGGACCCAGCCAGCAGTGAAGAGAGGATTCGACAAAACGATTGGGCGACTATTTGGTCCTCAGAGTTTCGGTGAATGCCTATGCGGTCGGCTGTTTTTTTGCGAAGCGGTGGCTCCATTCGGGAAATGGATATAGCAAGTAGAACCGGCTTGCGGGAGAAGACACGTAACAATGGAGGGCGCCGAGAAGAATAGGAATAGGATTTGTATCTTTCCAAATTTTATCATGTAAGTCGTAATCGTCTAGGATTCATATTTTGTCCAGGGTATAAATATAAACCCTCGGCCATTGTAAAATTGTTCACAACCATATGAATACAAACCGGCCCCGTGCTACCTTCGAGTCCTTAGTCATGTCGTCAAGTTCTTCAAGAGGAATCATCGATCCGTCGACCTCCGTAAGTCCGGGCAACCTTGTTATCATGTCTAGTATCATGCGGTGGATTTAGATATTATGCAAGTAGTCTTGCTTGTTTTCAATGGTCGTGCGGCGGATCCTTGTTAGCGATCAAGAAGTCTTTGCTTATGCTCTGCTTATGGGTAGATACCATGCGGCATGCGTTTATTCATATGTCTAGCAGAAGCGAGATAGTTATCGGCTCTGTTAGATTTGGCAAATCTGATAGATTCATTAAGTTATCATGTGTTGCATTGTTTACTTAATTTTGTAACACTCTTTTGCCCAATCTAGATTGATTTTTGTTCGGCCCCTGCTTTAATCGCAAGATCATGATGGACGAGTTAACTTTCAATCTAGATTGTTACATGTTGCGGGTTTATGCATGTCAACCACAATTAGGCTTTAGTAAAACTAGGTATCGTGCGGCAGATGCAGGTTTTAGTTTAGTTTAATCGTGCTTGTTTGTATGCTCCTTCCTCATGGACCCCAACTCGGCTAGCTTGCCGATCTTGGTTAAGCCTACGCGAGTAATAAGTTTTTATAGATCTGTTTGGATACATGCATGCTTTTAGCTTCTTATAATTAGATTGTATCATGCGGTGGATTAATCTAATTATAGGGAGTGGTGTAGACTTAGTTTATGCTTGACGGGTTTTACGAAAACTAGACGTGTGGCAGACTAGTTGGAGTAGCCTATGCATGTGTTGTTTGAATATATTTATATTTACAAGTTGTCTGTTTACAATTCGCTACGTTTTGACGATGTTTGTTGTTTGTTTAAGCATGTTTTTCCTCATACGTGTATTCGGCAGTTGATATACTTACATGGTTTCTTTTCATATTAGCCGAATAACTCATGCTTTGACAGACAGCTTCTATAGTTGTGTGCTGTTGTGATTGGCTTTCAAAGTTGTACATATGGAACTGTCTGGTGTCACCCGACATGTTCCAGTGGTATTCTCACAGTTTTATCCCTTGTTGGTTTTCAGGTCAAACCGACTGGCACGTCTCCAGATTTCAAACCGTCCGGGCACCCGATTGAAGCCAAGCTTTTCGGCTTGCCGTGTGTTAGGCGTGGTGTGTCACTTTTTGCGCCAACAATTATCAAATTCCCATGGGCGACCTAACAAAATGGAACAAGCTTGCATAGGAACAACATCAAAATCAGCAGTATCATGATAAGAGCCTGTGAAAAAGCTAATGCGTGCTGATCTAGTTACCTTAGTCATACCATTATTATTGAACCATTGAAGTTTATACGGATACGCATGTTGTCGTGTGGTCAAGCCAAGCTTCTCAACCAAATCTGAACTCACCAAGTTATTGCAACTCCCGCCATCAACGATAGTGAGAACACGACAACCCTGCACAATGAGATACATGTGGAACAAATTGTGGCGTTGAATCTTCATCTCTTCTTCGTCTTGTCCCACACGTGTACTCAACACACGCTGCACAAGAAGACTAGGGTAGTCCGCGGCAGCAGCCACAGAGTCAATGGTGATGGTCTCCTTGTCTTGATCGTCCTCGGTGGAATCTGCATCAACGTTAGCAACAAGGGCTAAATCATCTTCAACATCACTAGCACTTACATATCCATCGTCGGTAGCAATGAAAGCGCGACGGCTGGGGCAATCCTTCATGACATGTCTCATGCCTTTACATCGGTGGCAAATGATTTTAGAGCTGGACGAGGAAGAGCTAGTGGAAGCACCCGTAGTGGCACATTTCTTCAGCTGTGGAAACTGCACATTAGACAATTTACTTACCCCTGAAGGTGGAGATGGTTGTGGTGCTGCAGGAAGCTTGGGCGTTTCCGGCTCGGAACGTTGCTGAAAAGGCCTCCCATTGTTATACATGAAAGGCTGTTGTTGTTGTTGTTTGCGTCCCTGTACTTCGCGTTCAGCTTTAAAAGCAAGATGATATAATTGGCTGAACCTGTTCCAATCTTTGTAATCAAGAATATCCTGGATATCACGATTCAAACCACCAAAGAATCTAGCACTAGCATCATTATCATCTTCATGTATACCACAACGTGCTAAACCAATAAGCAATTCTTGATAATATGCTTCTACTCCTTTTTCACCTTGTTTTAAAGTTTGTAGTTTTAAACGCAAATCACATTGGTAATAAGGAGGAACAAAACGAGATTTCATGTGTTGGTTTAAATCATTCCAAGTTTGAGGCACGACAGCAGCATTATTAGCATTGCAAAGATCACTCCATCAGAACAAAGCAAAATTAGTAAACTCACTAGTAGCAAGTCTAACTCTATGCTCAGCAGGAACATTATGAGAATCAATTTTTTGTTGAACAGCAAGCTCCCAATCTAAATATGTCTCTGGATCCATATTACCAGCAAAAGGAGGTAGACTAAATTTAATTTTAGCAAAAGGATCATTATTATGATTATTACCTCCCATACCGCGACGATTGAAGTTGAGGCGGCGACGGGGACCAGCATCAACAGCCGCATCATCATCACCAAAATCATCCACATCGTCGTCATCACGATGAGGTTGAGGTCGCTGCTCAAGCTGTTCAATGCGGTTGATCATATTGTTCATGTTGCGTGTCAACTCGGTCATAAGGTTGCGTTGTTCAGTCATGAATGTTGTAAGCTCGCCCTTGGACACACACTCATTGAAGTCCATCGGAATTCCTGCCATTGTTAGAAGAGAGAAAAAGACAACAGCAAAGGATTATCCCTATCAACTAAAAAGAACCAAGTGGTGGTGATGGTGGTGGTAGAAGTGAAAGTGGAATGCAAAATCACAAGCGGCTTACCACCGTCTTGCCTGTATTCTTACCAACGCCAAATAAGAGAAAACCAAAATGATGAAGCAATTAGTTGTTGAGCGTGGATAACAGTTGCAAGAGGAACCTGTGCTGACAGAAGAATATGTGGAGCTATGAGAAGGCACAATATGACAGCAAGGATTAGCAATTAACGAAAGCAGATTAGCAAAGTTCAATAAGTATCCAAAGCACAAGTCACAATTGCTGGCTAAGACGTGTGTAGACGTAGCGCAACAAGATGAAACACAGAACGATGGAAAGAACTCACAGAACAAGCAAAGAATCTGAATTTTTCTTTTTCCTGAATTTTTCCTTGATTTTCCAAAAAGGTACTAGTAGGAATCAAACTTTTTTATTTTTTCACTATTTTTTTATATTTTTTCTCTGAACAAGGATAAAAAAAGATACAACCACAAAAATTGACACCTTCAACTGAGGTCGAATGTGGTCTACACAAAATCTGCAAGTTCTCTGAAAAGCGTGCAGAAACCTTGACAATTTTTTTTCTTTATTTTCCTGAATTTTTTTGGCAATTTTGAGGGGACCAAACAGGGCAAAGCCAAGTTTGGGTCGGCTCCAAATGGTGTCAAGATGCTCCACAAAAAAATTCAGATTTTTCTGATAAACGAGCGAAAAGTTATGCCTGTTTTACCGAAGGTACCTCAAGTTATGGTTTTGGAAAGGCACAACACAAAAATGACAGTTAGGGCAACTCGGCAGCGGCAGTTAGGGTGAAGCGACCCTAAACTCCAACAATGATCACAAGAGCAAGCGTCCTTGTGACTAACAGCAGTAGGTAGATGCCAGATGATGTAAGGAGGGTTGCGATGCAGGCAAAAATTAGAGCGGTTGGCAACCTATCTAGGGTTTGCGCGGCGGCGAGAATTTACACAAGGCGGCTAGCGGGCAAGTCGAGTAATATGGTGGCTTCGACTTGTTGTTTAGGAACGGTGGGATAGCGGCGGAAACAAAAAAACAGCAACGAGCACGTTGAACTACGATGACCAACACAACCCTAAACCAGCAACAAGACTCGACCATGGACACAAACTCAACAAAGTGAATCTGAAATGAAATTGCAAAGGCACAAAGGGCGATAGGACAGTGGAAATTGAAATATTTTTTAGGCTTTTTCTGGACTCTAGGTAATGAACAAATATGAATCTAAGGGCAAACAAGATTATACCTCGCGGGAAACCTAAAATATCCGATACCAATTGATGAAGGACGGCCCGATCTTCCGTGAGGTAGCGATAGGTTCGATTGGTGGAGAACTCGACGTTGGCGACCTGGCTTCAAATCAGACACGATTCGAACCCTGCAACCGTTACACCACTGCTCCGTTGGTTATCAACCAAGCACAACTTGATTGACCTTGCCAAGAAGGCTATTCCTGCAAGCTAATCGAAGAACACAAGCAAGAGGGTAAAAACACGCAATCTAAAATTGCAAATATGAAGTGATGCGAATATCAATGGAGGGTTCAAGAACTCGGTTCCAAAGGACTAATCGACACAGTGGAGGAGATCAAGAACGGGGGCCCTGGATCCCTGTAAAAGGATTCGACACCATAGTTACAATGAACGATTTAGTTCCTCGATGGAAAACTAAACTCAAAACAAAAACCAAGACCTAACGACGACGACGGCGGCTAATTATAGGGTTTAGGTCGTCACCCCTGCTGGACGCGCCCCCTAATGGGCTCTAAGACGATACACGGCCCATCGGACCAAAAGACGGTGTTGCAGCACCGTGACAGATTCTGAATGCTGACTTGTTTCGACGATTCCCGTTGACTCTGGATGTATTTTGATGTGATTCTAAATCCATTGGTTAGCTTATCAAATTATCTTTCCAAGCATATCTGGTTCATCAAAAACAGAGTCTGTATGCGTCCGGGGCGTTGATTTTACCCGGGACTGCTCCTGAATTCGGAGGGTGACGTGGTAGCTGAGTTGGAGACGGATTGCAACTTGGGGAAGACCATGGCGTCGGTGTATCCAGCGTGGCGATGTCCTCATCATAGCTCTTCTTCATCCCCTCTTTCACCTTCCCCAGAGGACTGAGGGTGCTGCTGAGGTACTAGCCGAGTGTGCGGGCCCAGGAGCTCTGTTTCCAGGCCATCTTCTTTCGCCCCGAAGGTTCTACGTTCTCTTCCAAAGTTCGAACTGTCGCTGCAACTTCACTGGTTGAGCGATGGTCTCTCCTTGAGTTTGTCCTTCTAGTTCCCGCCATTGTGTGAAAGTATGACAACTATAAGATCTCCACGGACGGTGCCAAACTGTTGGAACTATGCCTGCCTGACCCCCGCACGTGTACTGGGGTGAGGCGAGGGTGTCCGGTCGTCAGAATGATGAGCGAGGGTAAAATATAGCGGTTGGCAAAATGTCACAAGTGGAAAACTACTTTTCTCCAAAAGAAATCTCCCTCTTTTACATTGTTCATCCCCTGGTATTTATAGGGCATACCAGGGGTCATTGCCTAATTTATAGAAGGGTACAAGAAAAATTCCCTGGGACAATACAGTGGAGGGGTACAATTGTACAAACACAGAAAGCGCTGAAACCCTATCTCCCCTTCTCCGCGTCCGCTGCCGCCGGACGCGCACACACCTTCGCGAGGGCGAGGAATCCAACCACGCGCCCGAGAAACCTTCGCTCCTGGGACAGAAATCAACCCTCGCCGGCTGTCGTCGAGTTCTCGCGCCCTTGCGGTCTATCTCCCTGCAGGCGCAAATTAGAAGCCGACCCGAGGATCGTGTCAGTGGCGAGGGTTTCTCTTTTGGGGGCCACCGAGCGTGTGAAGGTGGTTTCTTCATTACAGTTCGCGTGACGTTGCTGCCGAGGATCCCTTCCCCCAACAGACTTGAAAAGTTTAGAGAAAATCAGCTTTGTAGGATCTGAACTGCGTGAAGCTCTACCAAAGACCCAATAAACATAGGGTGAAAGAAACCCTAGACATTTGTATCCCTTGGAATTGCTATGGCACACACTTCTAATCCTACCTCGCATCACTTTCGTACCCAACTTGATGCTCCAGGTGTTTTCTACCCAACTCTGATATGTCCCTTCCCCTCTCTACCGCATGACCAATGATTTTTCCTCTCCCTATCTTGGTGGCGGCATGAACAAGACATGCCCACAATGAGAAAAATAAAGTAGAGTTACCAAGATTGGTTACATAAGGTAGCATTTGGTTCTGGGACAAAGAAGGGAATGCATAAGCCTATTCTTGTTTATAAGATTGGACGACATTATGTCTTTGTTTGATTGAGAAGACAAGGATGTCCTTGTTTTACATTTGGTAAGAGGGATGGAAATGAATAGCATCGACGGTAAGATTGGGTGTGTTTGACGTTGTTACTTGAGCCCCACTTGCCAGTATCCTCTCTTTTCTTCTTCCTACCTTAATCGATCCCCACTTGCCAATATCCTCTCTTTTCTTTATCCTACCCACCTTCTCTCTCTCCTCTTCCTTCGTGCGTGTATGATGTGTCGTTCGCATCCAGACGTGGCCCTGTCCTAGGCCATCCATGTGTGTCACCCATATGATGACCATCGAGGCCATCCGACCACGTCGCATGTGTAAGGAAAATGGACCTCGGACCATATAACTTCGGATTTTGGTGTTTGATGAACAACATAACCAAATTGGACTAATGCATTTGCAAGTGTTTGTTTTGTAGTCCAATTGGGTGCAAATGTGACTTGAACAAAGGCTACTTGATGATCCGATGATCAACACCTCAAGCAAGACATTTGAAGCTCAATAGAAGACCCTCAAGATCAAGCAAAGTCCAAGGCACAAGAATGGAACCAAGACGGCGCAAGAAATCGCGAAGAAACAAAGCAAGGAACTGCATCGGACGCTTCCCACACAGGCGTCGAACGCTCCATTGGTAAACCCTAGCTCGTGTCAGCGCCAGCAGAGGTATCGGACACTGAAGACCGAGGCATCGAACGCGACTATGACACTGTGCAAACCAGCACAGCGAACATCGGACGCTCCGTTGCTAACATCGGATGCTACAGGACCCTGCGTCCGATGACCATGCAGAGAGGTTCCAGAGAGGCTCTATGAGCATCGGACGCATCCGTTGATCAACCATCGGACGCTGAAGTAGCCATTGCGACGCAGTGCCAGGCTGGCATCTAGCCATTAAAGGAGCATCGACGCGTCCGATGGTCGTGACTGCAGCGTCCGATGCTGCGCAGTCAGATCACCTTTGGTGCCCAACGGCTCTATTTGCTTGGGGCTCTATATATACCCCCATGGCCGTCCAAAAACAGTAGGTTGGAGCTCAAGGAAGTGTACCAAGTGCATAGACACATATTTAGTTGCTCTAGCCACCAAAGTGCTCAAGTGATATACTCGGTGATTAGTGTATGTGCTTTGCGAAGTGCTTAAGCTAGTTAGACCACCGCTTTGCGCTTGCTCTAGGTGTTACGCCTAGTGTTTAGTGAGGTTGAAAACCTCTTGTCTACCGGTGCTTGCGCGCACCGTGGTTGTACATCGGCAGGGCTTGTAAGTCTTACGAGATCACACCAACCGCGTTTGTGGTGTGGCCGCCTCCGTGTACTGAAGGGAACAAGGCCCGCGGCACTTCGGCCGGAAACTTGATAGTGAAGACGGCGGGGAGCATTCGGGAGAGGCTTTGCCTCGAGCGGCTTAACCGGAGACCCACTTGCGCGTGGGGAAGAACCGGAGCTATCCACGGAGTTACCCGACCGGGAGCTTGGCCCTTGCGAGGGATTCCTTGCGAGGGGCTCCGACGAGGACTAGGAGGAAGCTTGCGCGCTTCTCGATACCTCGGTAAAAATACCGGAGTCATCGACGAGAGTTTGTATCTCTACCACATCATTTAGCTTCCGCATTTATATTGCTACCTTGTTTATGTGCTTTACCTTTCCTAGCTTACTCTTGCTAGTTGATAGGTTTGGAAACTCGGTTGCATAACTCCTTTTGCGGTAGAGATAGCAAACACACATAGCAAAACCTTAGTTGCACATTGGATAGTTTACTTTCTTGCCAAGGTTTTGTCTAGGTGGAAATTAGAGGCCTCATTATAGAGTAGAAGTTTTAAGTTGCCTAATTCACCCCCCCTCTTAGACGTCACGGTCCTTTCAATTGGTATCAAAGCCGGTTGGCTCTCTTGTGGACTCTTGGCTTCATCGCCTTTGAGCCGACGCCCCTAAGAGAGGTTGGGATGGATACCTCTAGGCCTCCACACTTTGACGGCACTAACTTCCCTTACTATAGTGCTAGAATGGCTTGCTTTTCAGAAGTCATTGATCTAGGTGTTTGGAGAGTCACCCGCGATGGGATGAAATCCATTAAGAATCCCAAAAAGCCTACCCCGTGTGATGAAAAAGAAATTCATCTTAATGCTAGAGCTAAAAATTGCTTGTTTGAATCTATTAGCATGGATGTCTTTAACCAAGTTTTTACTTTGCAAACATCTCATGAAATTTGGTTAAAACTACATGAGCTCCATGATGGTACAAGTAATGTACGTGAGCAAAAACATCACTGTTGGGTATTTTAAACACACACAGATTAATCCGCAAGCGCAAGGATACCGATGTAGCTTTCACCCAAGAGTATTCCAAGGTATCGATTTCCATGGGGAACGTGAAGTGTACTAATCAAGGGGCAAGATCGTCCAAGAAAAGAATGGTAAAATGGATAAAGAGAGATTTAGAGTTTTCTAAGCAGGTCTATCTAATTAAAGGCTTACTATACTTTACTTACTTCGGGACATCAGAACACTAGCCACAGAAAGGAATGAGAAAGGGGATAGGAAGCTCCGACTACGGTCCTACAAACACCAACCCGAACATGGTGGACTACGTCAGCCGTCAGGGCTGTCACCACCTGGGGCTACCACAACTATCCGTGGGGCTGGGTGCAAACTCAGGTAAACCCTAGTCTCGACACCACGTCTACACTAACGCTTACTACTCTAATTAACTAGTATAATTAGAGCACTCGATACGAGCGGAGATCCAGTAAATAAAATAAAGCAAGAACTGTAATTAAATATAATACTCAGAAATAGTAAATGAAGAACCTGGAGATTACTTGAAGACGAACCAGATGTTGCACCAATACAATGTCGAGGAAGATCTGACAGATCCGGCTCCTCCTCAGCTCTCTCCTTCTCCTCTCTCTAATCTGATCTCTAATTACAACTAGATGAACTAGACAACTAGAACTAGAACTAGATCTAATTCTAGATGAACTAGAAGAGATTCATCTAGAGGGACCTCTACTTCTAATTGAAACCCTAGTTTCTAATGTGGAGATGAGTAATGAAGATGAAGATGCCTGGAGAGGGGGGTCTGGGGCTGCTTATATAGCCCTGAGCGAGAAACCGTGGCCGTTGGATCAAACTGACCTTAGGGATGGTGGAGATGCATCCTAGGAGGCGGTGGAAGAAGGTTCTGGAAGGCGGAGGCAAAATGGCCTCCGTGGCTGACCGGTCGGTCTTGGTGTGGTACCGGTCGGTCTGGCCTAGTGGGCCCACATGGCGGGCCGCCTTGTGGTGTCTTCTGGTGTCTTCTAGATCCTTCTTTTGCAGATTTCGTTGTGAAATTAATATCTTTTCATCCGGGACTCCGAATATAGCAAATGATATGTCTATTTCGATCGTCTCGACGAGCTCTTCGCAATGGTGCACTCCAATTCATCACTTGAGATGCTTTTATATGGTAAAAACATGGATGTCCTACAAAACAAGTGAGAGCACCAAAACTCGTGGAACTTGTTGGTTTCAAACCCTACAACTATGCTTTGTGATTCATTTAGTGTCATTTCATGCAATAGTTGCTGGTTAATTATGAGCATTAGTGAGCGTCAACAAGTTCCCCAAAGCTTAACCTTTGCTAGTCCCGAGCAAAGCCAAACCCAAAAGTGGATCAGGAGTTGCTGCAGTATCCTCACTTCCAACAAGTACACTTGTATTCAAACAAAAGTTCTCATAAGATATCATATTATTTATCACGGGGCTTAGTACTTTACCTTGAATCTTGAGTAATTGAAAGATAGAACGATCAAATCAAGCAATATGTCTCTAGTTCTTTCACTTCACCATTACCCGGAGTTTTTATGAATTTTCAAAAAGCTTAAAAACATATGTTGCCAAATTAAATAATGGATCCAAAGAGAAAGTCAACCACACCATTGAATCGAGAAGTGCATGTGTATGGAAAATAGAGGCGGGTGCTCTTTTGAATATATCACTCTCTTCTGTTTATCAGAGACACATGGCTATCAGGCTAATTCTACTAGCGGGCACATGCCCATTTTTTTCTGATATTCATTTTTTTCATCATTTTTTCGAGGTTTCGGACACTTGTCCCTTTTTATTTCCTCGAGACCTTTCTTTTTGAGGTTTCGGACACTTGTCGTTTTTTATTTCCTCAGATTTTTTTTCTCTCTTTTTTTTCTTTAATAGCCATATGCTTCCAACAAACTTTTGAGAGCCATATGCTTCCAACAAACTTTTGAGAGAATAGCAACAGATAATTTTGAGCATTTATGCGGAAGATGGATGAAATGTGTAAGTGATCTCAATTCAATAGCATGATAACTTCTCATAGGGTCAACAAAGCTTAATTCAACTCAATGCAATTACTAGTCATATTTATATTGAGAAATCTCCGGAACTCTAGTGTTGTTTAGAACAAGGTAATAGCAGCTCAGATCATCACATGTCATTATTAAGCATCATTATTACCCAGACTTTAGATCAAGCATTTGCTACCCATGCATTTAATTTCATTTTTAAGCATCATTATTAATCAGGAGAACTCATGCTTTGAAGGCTAGGTACTTGAAAAAAATTAGATAGAGCAACTATTCATCATTTCTATGTAATAGATTAGAGAGAGTTCTTCTTTTATTATTTTCTTAAAACAAACTAAGCAAACTTAACATACTACTTATTTAACCTAACACACACTTATTATAAATAACTAAGATAGTGAATAATACATACCTGGATCACGAACATAACGGGGGTGAGTCTCCCCCAAGCCGGTTATATATATATATATATATATATATATATATATATATTCTTCATTCTTCTTTTTTCTAATAATGGTGAGCCTTCATGTGCCCACATTTTTTTTATTTTTTATTTTATTTTATTTTTATTTATGTATAGAAAGAAACCTTAAGAAGATACTTACCTGGATACATATGAGGGTGCCTCCTCAAGCTGGATGTTGACGTAGTCGTTTGATCTTGCAATGTAGCGGACTAGCGGTGAAAATGTTCTTCCTTCATCGGAGCATTGATTGATGTTGATGGTTGTTGAAATAGTGCTCCAACAGTGGATAGAACATCCACTTGCTCGTCTGCTTTTCTTGGTCTTTTAATCCTGTGAAACTCAAATAGACAACAAAACTTGTGGAACAGATTAAGCGTTAGTGGTTGGCCACTTAAGTCTTAGTTGTCCAGAGTTTCAGTAAGATCTCTTCTCAATATTTTTGTATTTTAATATTTTTTTGATGCAATGACAGTCTAACAAAATGAATGCATTTTTATTTTTATGCCACCACGGTGAATATCCCTGTGGGTTTTTACACATCATAGAATTATTCACATGGGGCTTTTAGGTTTTATGATGCAGTGCAATATGTAAAATATTTTTATTTTCCTTTTTTATGCAATGCTAATGCAAAAGAAGTAAATATGCTATGGAGAGATGATAATGGAAAGTAAAGATGCAAAGGGAGAAACTAATGCAGAAAAGATAAATATGGATAACTACCGATTTTACCTTTCGACGAGGGTTCAATGTTTTAAGTCCTCTGAATAGGACTTCTCACCATGTTCATTCCTGAGGTACATCATTTGATCTAGATATGTAGACCTTGATAACTACACCTCTTGATATGGTGTCACTCATATTCTTCGTTCGCCCAACAATTTGAAGTGAAGCATTAGTTGTGAAAGCTGGCAGCATCTTGATTCGTGCACATCTTCTTGTAGATCTAGGACCTTCACTCTGTAGAATTTGGGAGTTGACAAAACTGAAGGACCGAGAAGCAACCAGAAAGCGACCAGAGGGGGGGTGAATGGGAGCTTCAAAATTTCCTTTCGGAAACTAGTAGCCACTGTCCCGAGAATCACCCCAAAAGACAAACCCTAGAGCTTGCTAATGTCCACGACCCTAGATGTAGGGTGGATGCTTCCAAGAAGCACAGCGGGACACTACACAACTCTAGAAAGCCAACGCAAAAGACGGAAACCAAATCCAACAACGAACGAACCACCGGCGAACGAAAACGCGCGAAACAGTCACGACCGGACTTTGGGCAGCGTCCGGTCAGTGAGCACCGGACGCGTCCGGTCGTGCGAAATCCGTTCTGGGACCTTACTGTTCCTGACCGGACTCTGGTGAACAGAGCGTCCGGTCACAAACTGTGTGTCCGGTCAGAAAAGTCAAGCCGAGTGAACAGTGCGATGAGTGAGTCCGGTCGAACAAGAAACCCAGCGTCCGGTCAGCTAGAGAAAATCGCCACGCGACATTCAACCACCGGACGCGTCCGGTCAACGCGAGGACAGCGTCCGGTCACCCCGACAGCAACCTGTTCGTCCACCGATTCGACTCGATCTCACCCAAAATGAATCCTCTAGGAATCAAACTTGGTGAGAAGAGTCAAAAGGAGTATAGTGAGCTATCCCTAAGAGATCATGGCTCGAACCTATCTCCAAATCGATGAATCGAAGAATTTCGGGGGAAGGGAGAAAACTTGACCCGAAACGAAAATCGATCGATCTCCTAGACCGTGAGGTTAGAGGAGAATTCCTTCAGTGGAAAGAAGTGCCTCACGATCTAGAACAACTTGGTTCAAACGGTTTTGCAAAAGATGAACCGAGCAAAGAGATCAAGCAACGGGAAAATCGTGGAGAAAAAGGATTCCGCGAAGAACACGAATGAAACGCGAATCACAACCACGAACTGCAACCGTGTGGCTACCACACGCTACAACAGTGAGGATACGGCCTCACTTCCTCAGAATCAACAGCACACAGAGGCAAGTCTCTCTGCGGATCTCAGCTAGCTACAGCAGGGGATGGGAGAGCAGGAAACCCTAAGTGCGAAAGAGCAAATGACTGAGATAGGGGGAGGAGGGTGTCTCCCGGACTACTTATCCTAATTCTAGTCTAAGTACAATTCCTACTCTACACCTCTCTATTCTAATTACAGAGCGAACCAGCTAAACCCTAGGGTTATTCTGGACCAACTCGGTGGTAGGTGTATCCGACGGCCACGCCCGCACAACTCGTCCGCGTTGCCTCCACGCAACCTTCCGATTGCCGCCACGTGCCGCCCTCGCTCTGCACCCCCGGTTTTGTGGCCCAAACCGGGAAACCAGCCTTTTCCAGCTATCCCCCGGTTTTGAGGCCCAAACCGGGAAACCAGTCGCCAAGTCCAACGCCTGAGTTTTGTGGCCCAAACTCAGAAACCCGCAGCGCCCAGGTTTTGAGGCCCAAACCTGGAAACCGTCCTCAGCCCGAGTTTTGTGGCCAAACTCGGAAACCCTCAGCACCCAGGTTTTGAGGCCCAAACCTGGAAACCGTCCACCCGATGGTTTTTCCCTGGCTCTACCACCAAACCGAAGCTGTAGAGGGGATGCACCGCCCGTGCACCCCGTCCACCGACACGTGTCCCCAGGTCCTCGACCCGAGCAACACCGTGCCCCGCAAGTCTTCACTTGTCGCTGTCCCAGGCTGCCAGCTACCACAGCTGATCCTCAGGCACTCTGGTCCCTCAGTCCAAGCCTCACGTCCGCCCTTCACCGCTCGGTTCATCGACATGGCACGTCCGCCGCACGGCACGCCCATCCTTCACCGCACCCGGTCCGTCGGCACGACCCGTCTCAACTTGACCTTCACCTTGCCCTCGATCACTGTCTCCGTGCTCGACACCTGCACAACACAAGCCAAAGACCCTGCGATCAAACCCGTTGACAATCACTCATCACTCAGAGACTCGGCATACACCCATGTATCCGCAATCTCCCCCTTGATGAGTGCATTGTCAACTACTCACACAAATCATAATAGAAAGAAGAAAGGAGGAAGGAAGAAGAAGAGAGAACTCGACCAAATGACCCAAAAGCCTAGCAAAGCCGAAAAAGGTCAAGTGGAAAGAGCAAAAGAACTTGGTCCCCAAAGACATGGGCAACGGCTCGACGCGACCAAGCAAAGCAAAGCTAGCCCTCAAGAAGAGGTAGAACAGGCTGAACACCGCTAGCAGATACCAATTGGAAACTCCAGAGAAAAGAGCTCCAAAACTAATTGAGGCCGAATGAAAATCGAAGCAAAATGCTAGTCCCTCAAGATAGAGGCACAGAGGCTCAACACAACTAGCACAGAAAGCTCGAAACCAATGCTCCGAACCAATTGGAATGACTCCAAACTAAAAGAGAACCAATCGATCGAAAAACCCTGAAAATGTTTGCTAGTCCCTCAAGACAGAGGCAAAGGCTCAACACAACTAGCAAACTCCCCCTCGACAAGTGCAAGCAACTAGGAAAACTCCCTCTAGTTGAACATCCAGGAGTATATGATTTGCAAAAACTCTCCCCCTTAGTTGAAAATGCACTTATCAAGAAAAGCATCAAGGCAAGAAACTCCCCCTTCCAACATGCATATGAAGTCAGAAATGCAAGTTAGTAGCTTCAGGCATATATTCACAAGAGTGCAAAGATGCTCTAAACAGTAGAACTCCAATGACTCAACTAGGCACTCAAATAGCAAAGGCTCAAACTGATCACACATACGAAATATGAACATATGAGCATGTGAGCAGTTTTTAGCCAAAAAGGGAGTCACCATCAAAATAGTACTACACATGTATAGACAGGAATCCAAACGAGTGCTAATCATGTATACAAGGTGAACTACCCCTAGCAAAGTTCAATCATCATGCATAGGAATGAAGCATATACTTGTGATTTCATAGAAATATCGGAGTTGCAGCGGTGAAAATTTCATAAGTTCAATTATTAGCATGTGATTGCGAGAGGTTGAAAGCTTGTCATTGCCTAACTTTTCAACCGAGCGAAGCCTATGCCAAAGCAATCAGAAGCTTAAAGCTGCGGTTTCGGTCATACACTACACGGCTCAAGTTTAACTCAAAGTGCAATGAGAAACTGTCTCGATACCGTGATGTGTTGACAAGCAGTCCCATCTCGATCTTTTCAATTCACTAAGACTTGGTTCAAATTTTAAGCAGGATATGAACAGACCAAGCAAGTGAATGACTCAGAACTAGAGACATAGCAACCTAGCATATATGAAAAGCATGAATGGACTCAACACATCCTACACATGCTAGTTGCATATCTCAATGGTGAACATTTTCAGATTTTAAGTTATTAAGCAAATTCACCATTTCAAAAATAGCTCAGCTCACAACATGTACTAGTGATCAGAAAGAGCATAAGCTACAAGCATCAACATAAGCATCGGAGCATATTACATAGAGCATAGTTACATTCTAGTGATTATAGACATGAAGCTCAGAATGTAAATGCGTATGCTAAAATGCAAGAGAAAAGAAAGACAAACAAAAGAAAGTCAGTCTACTATACAAGATCCAAAATGTTTCCCCCATCTAAAAGGGGAAACACACACCAAGCTCACCTCTCAACCGATTAAAGGTTGATTCGTCTAAAGGCTTGGTGAAAATATCAGCCAGTTGATGATGAGTATCGACATGGCGAAGGTCGATATCACCCTTCTCCTGGTGGTCTCGCAAGAAATGAAAGCGCACATCAATGTGTTTGGTCTTCGAGTGAAGCACGAGGTTCTTAGCAACGCTAATAGCACTCTGGTGTCACAAAGCAAAGGCACGCGAGAAAAGCTCAGACCAAAATCACGCAAAGTGGCCATCATCCAAAGCAATTGGGAACAGCAGCTAGCCGCAGCAACATATTCAGCCTCTGTAGTGGACTGAGCGACACTAGACTGCTTGCGAGAAGACCACGAAACAAGAGAAGAACCAATAAACTGGCAAGTCCCAGAAGTGGACTTGCGCTCAATACGACAACTAGCAAAATCGGCATCCGAATAACCGCAAAGGGAGAGGGTAGAAGAAGCAGAATACCAAATCCCGAGCTCAGGTGTGAAACGAAGGTACCTGAAAATCCGCTTCACCGCCTGATGGTGAGAAGTGCGCGGCGACGCCTGAAAGCGCGCACACAGACACACCGCGAACTGGATGTCCGGGCGTGTCGCCGTCAGGTAGAGGAGCGACCCGATCATGCTTCGGTACTCCTTCTAGTCCACTGCTTCTCCATCCACATCCGCATCCAGGGCAGTCGTCGTCGACATGGGTGTTGGAAGAGGCTTGGCCTCACCCATGTCGAACCGCTTCAGCAAGTCCTTGGTGTACTTGCCCTGGTGCACAAACGTCCCCTCTCGGGATTGCTTGATTTGCAACCCAAGAAAGAAGGTCAGCTCGCCCATCATGCTCATCTCGAACTCCCTGCTCATAATATCTGCAAACTTGGCAACCAAGGCGTGAGGAGAACCACCAAAAATGATATCATCCATGTAAATCTGGACCAAGAGAGTGTCTTTGCCTTGCTTGAGGAGAAAGAGCGTTTTATCTACACATCCCATTTTAAAACCCTTAGCCGGCAAAAAAGTTTTCAATCTATCATACCAGGCTCTAGGGGCTTGTTTCAAACCATATAAAGCTTTATGAAGTTTAAAAACATGGTTTGGAAACTTGGGATTTTCAAAACCGGGGGGTTGCTCAACATACACTTCTTCTTCTATGTAGCCGTTTAAGAAGGCACTCTTGACATCCATTTGAAAGAGTTTAAAACCTTTGGATGCAGCAAAAGCCAAGAGTATCCTAATAGCCTCCAAATGAGCTACAGGAGCAAAAGTCTCCTCAAAGTCTATCCCCTCCTTCTGACTATAACCCTTGGCCACAAGACGCGCTTTGTTCCTCACAATGTGGCCGTCTTCTCCTTGTTTATTTTTGAAAACCCATTTTGTCCCAATAGGATTACAGTTAGGAGGAGGAGGAACTAGAACCCAAACCCGATTTCTCTCAAAGTTTTCTAACTCCTCATGCATGGCATTGACCCAATCCGGATCCGTCAAAGCGTGTCCAACATCTCGGGGCTAAAAATTAGCAACAAAAGCAGAATGAGCGAAGTGAGAAATGTGCTGTGACCTGGACCGAGTAACCCGTTCGTCGATGCTGCCGATCATCTGCTGAGGCGGGTGCTGGCGCTGAATGTGTCGTGGCGCCTCCCAGGCTGAAGTAGCCTCCCCCTCAACAGCAGCTGGTGCCTCCCCGAGTACAAATGGTACCGCTCGGGGTGGCGGATCCCACGGCCCCCAGGAAGAAGAGGTGTCGGGGCCGTGAGTCGTCGTAGAAGCCGCTCTTTGCGGCACGGCAGGTGGAGGGAGTGCTAGATCATCCATACCTTCAGCACCCTCGTCCTCATCATCAAAAAGAGGCTCACCAACCTCATGATCACCTGCACGCTCAAAACGAGAAGAAGGACATACAAGAGTCTCGTCGAAGGTGACATCGGATGTCTCCATGACTCGGTTAGTATCAAGGTTAAGTACACGATATGCGCGAGTGTGAGTGCCATAACCCAAAAATACACCGTCAGAAGAACGAGACTCAAACTTGTCCAGGTTGCCTTTCTTCAATATAAAACAATGGCAACCGAAGACTCTAAAATAACTTACCTTGGGCTGTTTTCCAAAACGCAACTCATAAGAAGTCTTCTTCAAGAAAGCTCTCAGAAAAATGCGATTGGAAATATAGCACGCAGTGTTCATAGCTTCGGCCCAATAACGCCTAGGAGTCCTATGCTCATCGAGCATCGTCCTGGCCATCTCAACAAGGGTCCGATTTTTCCTCTCAACAACACCATTTTGAGGCGGTGTGTAAGGGGAAGAAAACTGGTGCTCCAAACCCAAAGAGTTACAAAACTTCTCAAAATTCGAAGTTTTGAATTCGGAACCATTATCACTCCTAATTGCTCGCATCGAGTTCAAAGGGAACTCGTTCTGAAGACGCAAAATCAGATTGCGAACAAAGGAGAAAGTCTCGGTCTTCTCAGCTAAAAAGAAGACCCACAAATATCTCGAAAAGTCATCAACAACAACAAGCACATACCACTTCCCCCCAACCGAGCTCACCCGAGCCGGACCAACAAGGTCCGTGTGCAAAAGCTCTCCAGAGCGCTTGGTCATGACCTGAGTCACTGGATGGTGGGGAGCGGCAACCATCTTCCCGTGTCTACAAGAGTGGCAAACAAGATCCTTCTCCATATGCAACTTGGGCAATCCTCGGATTAGGCCAAGTGAACTAAGCCTTGCAAGCAAGTCAAAGCTCAAATGTCCTAGTCTCCTATGCCACTTCCAAAGATCGGAGGAGGAAGGTCCAGCCACAAGACAACGAGAAGTGCCAAAAGACTCCGAGAAATTCACACGAAAGACTTTTCCAAAGGGCGAAATCAAACACACAAGATTGCCCTGACGATCCAAAATACGACTGAGATTCGGTTTAAAATGAATCTCATAGTCGTCGTCAAAAAGTTGCGAAACAGAAAGCAAATTAAAATGCAAGTTAGAAACAAGAGCAACATCACGCAACACAAAGTGCTCATTAACTCGCACCGACCCATGAGACAATACCTTACCTTTGCTATTGTCGCCGAATGTTATGTACTCCTTTCCGGCGATAGGACTAAGGCTGGAGAACCACTTGGCGTTTCCGGTCATGTGCCTCGAGCAACCGGAATCCACCAACCAAATGTCCTCCAACCGCTTAACCTACATCAATAAAAAGACATAGGGTGAGCATACGGTCCAACACTGGGGTTAGTGAAGTAGGAAGAATACCAGTGTTGGGCTGGCTGCTCAAAAGAACGGTTAGCAGAAAAACCATTCCTAGCATGTCTACGAGGGAAGCGATCACCACGCACAGGAAAACGTGGTCCGCTGGGGAAGAAGCGCTCACCGCGATACTCCAAACGCGGTGGGGGAAAGCGCTCAATAAAGCCTCCGCCACGGGGTCCGTAGCCTGCAAAAGCAGGACCCCGTTGGGCACGCTCTCTACGAGGCCTAGGCCTAGCAACTTGAGGCACTGCGCCTCTAGGCCTAGCATCTCTCCTCGGAGCTCTCTGCTGCCTAGGCCTGGGGACTTGAGGTTCTGGACCTCTGGGCCTAGCAGCTCTCCTCTGGACATTCGGCACATGCACACCATGGAAAGGGTGGTACATGTCCGGGTTGTCCATCTCCCGAGCACGGCGCGCCTCTCTCTTGCGCCGAAAACAGAACTCGCTCAAGTGTCCATCTCTCCCGCAGAAATCACAATGGTACCTCACCGCACACAAAAGGGGTTGTTGGTACTCATGGCTGTGGGTGTGGATCACTTTGCCCTTCCGTGGCAACTCCTCCAGGATAGGTGGCATTGTATCCAGCTTGTTCTTTAGGTGGTTGGGTTTGGGATGCCACACTTGGTTCTTGGGTGGAGCTCTCGGAGGTTCCTCAAATACCCCATCCTTGGTGTTAGCTTTGAGAGGCTCTTTGGGTGGAAGCTTGGCAAGTTTGGGAGTAGTGGTGGATTTGGGCTTCTCACTAGGATTCAGACCACTAGACTCTCCAATCTTCCCAAAAGCAAAGAGATCAACACCCTGAGCAAGACCTACACCAGAACCTCCAGCAGCTCGCTTAAATTGGGAGATCATCATCCCGAGCTGCGGCTCACTACAAGAGACCCATGACAAGATGGTCCGAAGGTATGTGTTTTCCTCCTCGGTTTGCATCTTGCCATGCTTGACATTAGCAATCTCCATCTCCAAACCCTCACACAAAGCGCACCTAGTCACACAAGTGCTACCCGAGCTGGCCTTCTCAAGAAACTCAATCTTGGCATTCTTCTCTGCCAACTCGGTTTGCAAGCCAGGACAGGTCTTGCAAGCACCTAGCAATGAGGGTCTGGCCCTCAGCTAATCCAGCTCTCCAACCAACACAGCATACTTTCCTCTCAAAGTGAGAAGATCAGTCATGTGCGTGGTGCACGACTCACACTCAACCTCCTCCGACACGACCACGGTGGACTTGGCAAACTCAAGCTCTCTCACCGTGTCCTCCCACTTCTGCCTAAACTCCTTGCGCTCTCTAGCGGCACGCCTAAGCAACTTGTCCTGACTAAGGAGCGCGGCAGTAAGCTTCTCAACCTCGGCAGAGAGATCGTCGTAGGTGAGAGATACCTGGGAGGTGTCGTCGTCGTCGTCGTCGTTCCGAGGGGAGTGCTCCAGCTTGCCGTCGACCTCATCACCAAGCGCCATGGTGCAGAAGCCGTCGTCGTCGGCGAAGAAACAGAGGCCATTCAGCTTGTCCTTGATCCTCTTCTTCTTCTCGGACTCGTCATCGCTTGAGCAAGCGGAGTCGTCATCCGAGCCGTTGACGTCGCTGAGCGTGGCGAAGAACGCACGCTGCTCAGCCTGGGCCTTCTCCAAGTACTTCTTCTTGATGTACTCCTTGTCGAAGCCGCCCCTCCGCTTGTGCCTTGCGGGGACGTACTT
The DNA here is from genome assembly GCA_009763385.1 of Coix lacryma-jobi var. lacryma-jobi. Taxonomy (NCBI): domain Eukaryota; kingdom Viridiplantae; phylum Streptophyta; class Magnoliopsida; order Poales; family Poaceae; genus Coix; species Coix lacryma-jobi. The sequence continues at coordinate 126,030,431 of CM019829.1, forward strand.
CTCCTTGCGCTTGTCGGAGTCGTACTTGTGCCCATGATCGCCCTTCCCTGAATGCTTGTTCTTCTTGGGGCAATTGGCGATGAAGTGGTCGGGGTCGCCGCACTCATAGCATCCTGAGCGTCCTCCACCGCGGCGACGGTTCATGCGGTTGTTGTGGAACCGCGTGAACCAGTTGGCGAGCATTGCCAACTCATCATCCCCCAACGACTCAAGCTGGTCCTCTGTGACAGAAAAGAGTGAAGAAAGTGCAAAGCCAGCAGAGGGGTTAGCAGAAGAGCCAGAAACCAAAGCCTTAGTCGGGCCAGAAGGATTCGCATAAGAAGCCCTCGACATGGCATCAATCTCACTGGACTTGAGCTTACTGAAGAGCTCGTCGCACGTGAGGGTCTCATAGTTAGGCGATTCGATGATCGCCTGGACCTTTGAGTCCCACACCAACCGATCAAGAGTGTGCAAAAGCTTCAAAGCCCTCTCATGATCGTCGAAAGGCAACTGCTCCTTGTTAGCCCTCATCCTGTTGACAATCACCTGAAAGCGAGCGAATAAACTTTCTATGCTCTCGCCAGGCTGATGTTGAAAGTTCTCATACTCTCTCTTGAACGACTCGTAGAGTCGGGTTTTGACTTGAGAGGTGCCCTCATGAAAACGCATGAGGGTGGCCCAAATCTCCCGAGCCGTAGAGAGGTGAGAAACGCGATCAAACTCTCCCATGCTCAAACACGAAAAGAGAGCATTACGGGCTCGGCTATTGGCATCGTGTTCATCGATCTGAAGCTGAGTGACACGAGCAGCCAAGAACACGTAATCGGCAGAGTTGCAAATATCCCAAATGGAAGCCCCAAACTCTGCAGATAGGCCGACATGCGTATCTTCCAATACGCATAGTTCGTCCCATCGAAAAACGGCGGTTTGCCCACGCCGCGATCCATGTCGCCTTCTGTGGATCTGGAACCGGCTAAGGTGAAAGATCCTTAACCCGCTCTGATACCAATTGAAGGACCGAAAAGCAACCAGAAAGCGACCAGAGGGGGGGTGAATGGGAACTTCAAAATTTCCTTTCAGAAACTAGTAGCCACTGTCCCGAGAATCACCCCAAAAGACAAACCCTAGAGCTTGCTAATGTCCATGACCCTAGATGTAGGGTGGATGCTTCCAAGAAGCACAGCGGGACACTACACAACTCTAGAAAGCCAACGCAAAAGACGGAAACCAAATCCGACAACGAACGAACCACCGGCGAATGAAAACGCGCGAAACAGTCACGACCGGACTCTGGGCAGCGTCCGGTCAGTGAGCACCGGACGCGTCCGGTCGTGCGAAATCCGTTCTGGGACCTTACTGTTCCTGACCGGACTCTGGTGAACAGAGCGTCCGGTCACAAATTGTGCGTCCGGTTAGAAAAGTCAAGCCGAGTGAACAGTGCGATGAGTGAGTCCGGTCGAACAAGAAACCCAGCGTCCGGTCAGCTAGAGAAAATCGCCACGCGACATTCAACCACCGGACGCGTCCGGTCAACGCGAGGACAGCGTCCGGTCACCCCGACAGCAACCTGTTCGTCCACCGATTCGACTCGATCTCACCCAAAACGAATCCTCTAGGGATCAAACTTGGTGAGAAGAGTCAAAAGGAGTATACTGAGCTATCCCTAAGAGATCATGGCTCGAACCTATCTCCAAATCGATGAATCGAAGAATTTCGGGGGAAGGGAGAAAACTTGACCCGAAACAAAAATCGATCGATCTCCTAGACCGTGAGGTTAGAGGAGAATTCCTTCGGTGGAAAGAAGTGCCTCACGATCTAGAACAACTTGGTTCAAACGGTTTTGCAAAAGATGAACCGAGCAAAGAGATCAAGCAACGGGAAAATCATGGAGAAAAAGGATTCCGCGAAGAACACGAATGAAACGCGAATCACAACCACGAACTGCAACCGTGTGGCTACCACACGCTACAACAGTGAGGATACGGCCTCACTTCCTCAGAATCAACAGCACACAGAGGCAAGTCTCTCTGCGGATCTCAGCTAGCTACAGCAGGGGATGGGAGAGCAGGAAACCCTAAGTGCGAAAGAGCAAATGACTGAGATAGGGGGAGGAGGGTGTCTCCCCGACTACTTATCCTAATTCTAGTCTAAGTACAATTCCTACTCTACCCCTCTCTATTCTAATTACAGAGCGAACCAGCTAAACTCTAGGGTTATTCTGGACCAACTCGGTGGTAGGTGTATCCGACGGCCACGCCCGCACAACTCGTCCGCGTTGCCTCCACGCAACCTTCCGATTGCCGCCACGTGCCGCCCTCGCTCTGCACCCCCGGTTTTGTGGCCCAAACCGGGAAACCAGCCTTTTCCAGCTATCCCCCGGTTTTGAGGCCCAAACCGGGAAACCAGTCGCCAAGTCCAACGCCTGAGTTTTGTGGCCCAAACTCAGAAACCCGCAGCGCCCAGGTTTTGAGGCCCAAACCTGGAAACCGTCCTCAGCCCGAGTTTTGTGGCCAAACTCGGAAACCCTCAGCACCCAGGTTTTGAGGCCCAAACCTAGAAACCGTCCACCCGATGGTTTTTCCCTGGCTCTACCACCAAACCGAAGCTGTAGAGGGGATGCACCGCCCGTGCACCCCGTCCACCGACACGTGTCCCCAGGTCCTCGACCCGAGCAACACCGTGCCCCGCAAGTCTTCACTTGTCGCTGTCCCAGGCTGCCAGCTACCACAGCTGATCCTCAGGCACTCTGGTCCCTCAGTCCAAGCCTCACGTCCGCCCTTCACCGCTCGGTTCATCGACATGGCACGTCCGCCGCACGGCACGCCCATCCTTCACCGCACCCGGTCCGTCGGCACGACCCGTCTCAACTTGACCTTCACCTTGCCCTCGATCACTGTCTCCGTGCTCGACACCTGCACAACACAAGCCAAAGACCCTGCGATCAAACCCGTTGACAATCACTCATCACTCAGAGACTCGGCATACACCCATGTATCCGCAAAAACTCCTCCATGTTTTGCTCAAGAGTGTGTCCTGCTCATAAAGACAAGGTAGAGATCAAGTGCATGGGCTCTGTTGGTGGAAAAACACCAACAGAACCAAAAGTTTTGTTCATTCCTCTCTAACCTTAGGCACATCAAGCAAGATAAACTTGTTGTTTATGTATTCTATTCAATCTTAACATGAGTGATAGGATCAAAAGATGAGCATGAAAGTAGCATCTTAAAATAGTTAACAGATCAGATTACTTAACCCAAGGAAGGATAATCTATGCTTAATGTGTCGATATTTTCATGATTGTGATATATCATCTTCCAAAGGTTAGATGCATAACATTTTAGCTCATTGGTTAAGATAGTGAGATTCAAGAGAGTAAAGCTAGGAATAAAGAGTAAAGAACTGAACATGTTGAGTTGATTAGGTTGGATCAAATGAGGTGCAACTGAAACATGTTTGGTTCTTATTTATGCACATACCAGAATTAAGGAGAAGCTTTTAAAGAGATATCACATACCTTGAGATGTTACCTTTATCATTGAAGAGTGATGTGTTGAACCACCTTGTGGAAGCTTCTCTTGTCTGGCTGGTTGTTCTTCATGAATAGCTTGTCTTCTCTTGCCTATCTCACAGTGGGCCAACTGAGTCTTGTTCTCAACAGGTCCAGAAGATGGAGACTTTGTCAACTATTTTCTTGATTTGTAGGCTTGGGTATTGTCTCTCCATCTTCTACTTATTGTGGTGCAGTGGCTTCATCCTTTATGATATCCCCTCTATTCCTAGTAGTTGGTTCTTCCTTTGTCGGTTGAGTCAACGTCTTCTCTTAGTTTTCTTTGGCTGCTCATAAATGGTGCAGTTGTTGAAGAAGCAGCAAACCTTTTGGTCAAAGATCCAAAAGTGGATTTCTCTAGTTCCGACATAGATGATAACATTGAAGGTTTTCAAGAACGATCTTCCAAGAATGAGTGGTGGATCATATTCTTCTTCTTGATTGGGACAGCGTCCAGTGGCTTGTACTGATCAAAGTGTTGAAGCTGGATTTCTCCATCCTCCCCTTTAAGCAGATCTAGACAACGGAATTGTGTCTCCCCCAAGCTGGCTTGTGAGGTAGGTGGTTGCCCAAATTTCTTCAACAACATGTTCATGTGTTGAATTTGTAGACCTTGGTGTTGTTGAAGTCGTTCTACCTCATCTTCCAAACTAGCTCTTGTGTTGCATTAATTGGAAGATAGGACTAGTTTCCACTGCTTGTGTTTGTACTGTTTGATCTGAGGGTTCAGAGATGAGAGCCCACACGATGGTCTCTGTCTTCAAGTGGCCCAGCTCAGACTTGTTCACCTATTTCCATGGAGTGAGTGCTTTGATTGTAGGTATTTGTTTTGTGGCACTCATCTTATGTCATATTCTATGGATCTCATTTCTCCATGATCAGTGAGTTGTGTCTTCTTTGCGCAAGTTGTTGAAGTTCATGTGTCTCTTCATCTCCAGTGTGAGTTCATCTCAGGACTTTCCCAAATTAATATTGAAAGTTTTCCTGCAGGGGTTAGTCCAACAAAATATCCAATATCCACTATAGCATACTATCGGCTCAAAAACCAACCTAGACACCATGTCTAATTTGATTTAGGAAGGCATTTAAACCGAAGCACCATGCTTAATTTAAAAACCTTTGAAAGCAAGATCACCACTCCTAAACTAGGCACCATGCTCAATTTAAGAGATGTATGAAAATACTTCAAACCTAAACATATACTATAGCAGATGAAGGTAGTATTAAAGCATTAAAGAGATTTACTCAAATGGTGATGAGAGAGCATGATTAGTGTATAGCACATGAGCATGACTTAAAGGTAAGGCTAACCAGGATAGCAACATGGTAAGGAATGTTCGTATGTATGTGTATCCCCCAAACTTAGATTTTCAAACATCAAGATTGGATGACTGTAATTTAATGTTGCATGATGATTGGTTGGACATACCTTGTGTTTGTCATTCCTTCAAACTTTTTGCTCCAGACCTGCAAAGGTTAGTGACAAGAATACCCGAAGGAATATTTTGACAATTATATCTCTATGCTCATTACACAAGTGCAACAGACAGGTGAACACTGATCTGAAAAGAATGCTTGTTTTAGGACACTGAGCTTGTCTTTTGGGAAACCTTCAAGATGTGATTTGGTGAGTGGTTTCCCCTCCAACACCAACTTTAAGAGCACAACGAGATCTACAACATTTGTGATATACATATGCATCTACAACCACCCTTTTGAAGTTTTTATAAATAGAAAGTGTGAGGGGGTTGAAAATCTCAAGTGTGGCAATGTTAGACAGACCAATTGAATCAGGAGATGTCTCATATGAGCATGGATTTAAAGAGGTGTTTATGAAGTAGCTTCCATGCTCTTTGATATCATCATCCTCGATTTCAGAGAAGAACACCGAAGGATGGGGTTTATAATTTTCTAAAATGTGGGGTGTTTTCTCTATGGAAAGTTCTGTGACAACCAAATTATTAAAAGGATTTGAAGGAATTTTAAATTTGGTTGTGTGTTCCTCCTTGCGTTGGTCGGGGTTGGGCTCGAATTTTTCTTTGGGGAATTCATCAAAAATGCCAGTGTAAGGAGTGTTTTCAAGAATTTTCTCAAGGATGGCTTTCCCTTCACTAACAGTTTTATGACTGAATGATCCTCCCGAAGAGGTATCAAGAGAAAGGGCAGCTTCTTTGCTAAGACCATAATGAAAATGTTGTAAAATAACGTCCTCAGTCAAAGAAAGATCTGGGCCAGTGTTGACAAGGCTCATAAATCTAACCCAGGCTGCTCCTAGTGTCTCCTTCTCTTTTTGTTTAAAGGTAAGAATTTTTATTCGAAGGGCAGTGATTCGAGACAGAGGGAAGAAAGCAAGACAAAATTTGTCTCGAAGTTCATCCCAGTTTCCATCTACTCCTCTTACGTTATGAGCATACCACTGTTTCGCTCTTCCAAAAAGGGAGAACAGAAACAATTTCCATTTAATAGTCTCTTGTGTCATGCCAGCAATAAACAAGCAAGAACACAATTGCTCAAATTCATGAAAGTGGGTGTAAGTATTCTCGTCTTCTAGCCCAAAGAAGGGTTGCTCCCGAACCATGGCTATAAAGCCGGGACGAAATTGGTAGCCATCAGTAAGAATAGGATGTGATGATGGTGGTGGCTCCAACAATTCTCCCTTTGGAGCAGAGTATTTATATATAGGAGTGGAATTCATGTGGTAAGGAGTGTGGTGGTAAGGTAAAGGTGGTGGTAAGAGAAAAAAGTGGTAAAAGAAAAGAAACACGAACGACTTGGTTCGAAACTAGCACAACTACCGTTCCCCGGCAACGGCGCTAGAAAGCTTGTTGGGTATTTTAAACGCACACAGATTAATCCGCAAGCGCACGGATACCGATGTAGCTTTCACCCAAGAGTATTCCAGGGTATCGATTTCCACAGGGAACGTGAAGTGTACTAATCAAGGGGCAAGATCGTCCAAGAAAAGAATGGTAAAATGGATAGAGAGAGATTTAGAGTTTTCTAAGCAGGTCTATCTAATTAAAGGCTTACTATACTTTACTTACTTCAGGACATCAGAACACTAGCCACAGAAAGGGATGAGAAAGGGGCTAGAAAGCTCCGACTACGGTCCTACAAACACCAACCCGAACGTGGTGGACTATGTCGGCCGTCAGGGCTGTCACCACCTGAGTCTACCACAACTATCCGTGGGGCTAGGTGCAAACTCAGGTAAACCCTAGTCTAGACACCACGTCTACACTAACGCTTACTACTCTAATTAACTAGTATAATTAGAGCACTCGATACGAGCGGAGATTCAGTAAATGAAATAAAGCAAGAACTGTAATTAAATATAATACTCGGAAATAGTAAATGAAGAACCTGGAGATTACTTGAAGACGAACCAAATGCTGCACCAATACAATGTCGAGGAAGATCTGACAGATCCGGCTCCTCCTCAGCTCTCTCCTTCTCCTCTCTCTAATCTGATCTCTAATTACAACTAGATGAACTAGACAACTAGAACTAGAACTAGATCTAATTCTAGATGAACTAGAAGAGATTCATCTAGAGGGACCTCTACTTCTAATTGAAACCCTAGTTTCTAATGTGGAGATGAATAATGAAGATGGAGATGCCTGGAGAGGGGGGTCTGGGGCTGCTTATATAGCCCTGGGCGAGAAACTGTGGCCGTTGGATCAAACCGACCTTAGGGACGGTGGAGATGCATCCTAGGAGGAGGTGGAAGAAGGTTTTGGAAGGCGGAGGCAAAACAACCTCCGTGGCCGACCGGTCGGTCTTGGTGTGGGACCGGTCGGTCTGGCCCAGTGGGCCCACGTGGCGGGCTGCCTTGTGGTGTCTTCTAGATCCTTCTTTTGCAGATTTCGTTGTGAAATTAATATCTTTTCATCCGGGACTCCGAATATAGCAAATGATATGTCCGTTTCGATCGTCTCGACGGGCTCTTTGCAATGGTGCACTCCAATTCATCACTTGAGATGCTTTTATATGGTAAAAACATGGATGTCTTACAAAACAAGTGAGAGCACCAAAACTCGTGGAACTTGTTAGTTTCAAACCCTACAACTATGCTTTGTGATTCATTTAGTGTCATTTCATGCAATAGTTGATGGTTAATTATGAGCATTAGTGAGCGTCAACAATCACCTAACTAAAACAAGCTATGATTCCTTTAAAATGAATGATAATGAGCTTGTTCATGATATGTATTCTCAGTTTAATCTAATTATCAATGAGCTCCATTCTATAGGAATCACAAAGCTAGGTGATGCGGATATTGTGAGGAAGATCATCTCCGTGCTTCCAAAGAACAAGTATGCAACCATCATCACCATCCTCCACAACATGGAGGACTTGAGCACCATGACCCCGGCCATTGTCATTGGCAAATTGGTGGCATTTGAGATGTCACGCAAGATGGGTCAAGAAGAAGCCACTTCATCAAGGAAAGGCATTGCTCTCACATGTGAAGAGCACAAAAAGATGAAGGGCAAGAAGCAAGTTGAGACAAGCTCAAGCTCCTCAAGTGAAGATGAAGAAGAGGATGATGATGAAGAATCAAGTGATGATGATCAAGCCTCCACCTCATCTGATTCCTCCTTAGATGAAGAAGAAACAATCAAGCTCATGAAAGGAGTGAAGAGGATGATCCGCAAGCTCAATGTCAAGGGTGTGCCCATCACAATTGAAGATTGCCTCTTCACTAATCAAAGAAGAGAGCAAAGGAAAAAGGGATGCTATGGATGTGGCAAAAGAGGGCACTTTGTGGAAGATTGTCCAAAACAAAAGCCCACACCCAACGACAAGGAAAAGAAGGGATGCAAGGCCAAAGCTCTCACCTCCATCAAGACATGGGATGATTCATCAAGTGATGATGAAGCCCATCACAAGAGGCATGTCCGCAAGCACTCATCATCAAGCTCCTCACGTATGTGCCTTATGGCACAAGGTAACACAAGCCCTATCTCTAGTGATAGTGATGATGAGCTACCTTCTTATAATGAACTTGTGCAAGATAATCTTAAATATGCTAAAGCTTGTACTAGTCAACAAAAGAAAATCAATGCTTTAAAAGAAAAATTAGATAGCTCTCAACAAGCCTACAATGCTATGCTTGAACAATATGAAACCTTTTCAAATTTGAATGTTGAGCTAGCTAACAAAATTGAGAAACTTGAGGCTAGTGCAAGCACATGTGATAGCACAAGTAATGATGAGCAACTTGCTAAGAAAAATGAAAAACTAAAAGCAAATTTAGCTAGCACACAAGATGCTTACAAAAGTTTACTTGCCAAAATGGAAATAATGTGCAAACATTGTGATGAGCTAACTAATAAAGTTGCTAATCTTGAAACCATCGGAGCAAACCCCACCAAGGCACCTAAAATTGAGAAATCAATCTTTGATATGCCTCAAAAGGATGCCTCTACTTCTTGCTTTGATTTACTTGATTTAGACTCACCCATGTGCAAACAATCTTGTGTTGAGAATGTCATTGTAGAAACATGTGCACAAGAAGTTGCAATGGAGAATGAGCTACTAAAACAAGAAGTGGCTCGCCTCACCAAGGACTTGATCCAAGCAAAAGGCAAGACGAAGCAAACCCGAACTCATCAAGATAACACCGTCAAGGGAGTGAAGAAGCTTGATGAGGAGCAAACCGTGGTTTGTTACGTTTGCCACAAGGAAGGCCACAAGTCCTATGAGTGCAAGGTGAAGCATGGGGGAGAAAAGAAGAAAGAGAAAAACAAAAAGCAAACAAGCAAGCTCTCCAACACCTACACCAACAAGGTGAACAAGAAGGCCACCACACCTTATCTCTTGAAGAAAAAGAAGAATGACAAGGTGGTGGCCATCAAGGTGAACAAGCAAGCCAACAATGGGGCCAAACGCATTTGGGTGCCTAAGGACATCATCTCAACCATGAAGAGCACCAAAAAGGTTTGGGTCCCGAAAGGGAAGTAAGTAGTCAAGTGGACGACGGGGAATTTGGAGACTTGGCAAAGTTTTGGGTGCATATCATGGGGTGCATCACATTGGATCATGTCTTTGCCAAGTATGTTAGTGGGTACTATGGACCCAAGTTCCCCCTCCCATGTTAGGTAACTAGATTTAAATTCTTGTAATTACTTTCTATTGGTTTAATTTCTTGAAATTACTTTAGCATCTAGTTCCTTCATTGCCTAGGTTTGCATTAATATTTTTATATCTTTTGTCATGCACACATTAGGCTTATCATATGGAAGTTTTGCTCAATATCACTCACATCCTTAGAGCAATCCTACATGGTTTTAATTGGTTAGAAGCACGGCACATATCTTCTTTTACTTTGTATTTATCTTATATGTGCCAAAGACCAAATTATAGATAAACTACCCCAATTACCATCTTCAATTGATGTCACATTTCTTGTAATATCAATATGGAAAATGGTAGTTTGACCTTACAAGTCAATGTGCATGTATCCTACAAGTATTTCAAACTTGTATGCACACTTTTAGGGGGAGTTTACTCTACAATTTGGAAGCTTTGAGACTAACACTACTTTCAAGATTATCATGTGTGTAGTAGTCTCATTGCAAGGAAAATGGAGTTCTCGGAGACAAGCATCATGTGTGGTGATAATCCAATTGGCATCTACATGTGGTATTCCTAACTGATATCATTATGTTGATTTCAATTTGGTACTCTTATATGCTTTCTCCATGCATTATATAGATTAAACTCCTTTATGCTTTAATTTGCCGGTTATGCATATGCTTTTGCCTTACATCATATGTATGCACATTCTTAGGGGGAGTTTTAGCTTATATAATGTTTCCTCTCTTGAGCTTTAATGTCTTCCTTTTCGGTGTTTGATTCCAAAGGGGGAGAATGTGTAGGGACCAAAAACAAGCCCAAACTAAAACAAACAAAATAACCAAAATCAAATTTTCAACAATTCTATGGTTATTCTCTTGGGAATGGTCCAAAAAGGGAGGAAGTGATTTATGGAGTTAGGGGGAGCCTTAATCCATAAAGTCACACAGAGGGACTCTATGGCAAGGGCAAGATATGTTAGATTAAATATGTTTCAAATTTGGTATCTTTTAAACATCATATGATCTTGCCTTTGCATTGCATCCTAGCAAGTAGATTGCATTTTAAATTATGTATCTATTATTTGCTTGTTTTGGTCATGTTGTCATCAATTACCAAAAAGGGGGAGATTGTAAGGAAAATGGACCTCGGACCATTTAACTTTGGATTTTGGTGTTTGATGAACAACATAACCAAATTTGACTAATGCGTTTGCAAGTGTTTGTTTTGTAGTCCAATAGGGTGCAAATGTGACTTGGACAAAGGCTACGTGATGATCCGATGATCAACACCTCAAGCAAGACATTTGAAGCTCAATAGAAGACACTCAAGATCAAGCAAAGTCCAAGGCACAAGAATGGAACCAAGACGGCGCAAGAAATCGCGAAGAAACGAAGCAAGGAACTGCATCGGACGCTGCCCACGCAGGCGTCGGACGCTCCATTGGTAAACCCTAGCTCGTGTCAGCGCTAGCAGAGGCATTGGACGCTGAAGACCGAGGCATCGGACGCGACTGTGACACTGTGCAAACCTGCACAGCGAACATCGGACGCTCCGTTGCTAACATCGGACGCTACAGGACCCTGCGTCCGATGATCATGCAGAGAGGTTCCAGAGGGGCTCTGTGAGCATCGGACGCATCCGTTGATCAACCATCGGACGCTGAAGTAGCCGTTGCGACGCAGTGCCAGGCTGGCATCTAGCCGTTAAAGGAGCATCGGCTCGTCCGATGGTCGCGACTGCAGCGTCTGATGCTGCGCAGTCAGATCACCTTTGGTGCCCAACGGCTCTATTTGCTTAGGGCTCTATATATACCCCCATGGCCGGCCAAAAACAGTAGGTTGGAGCTCAAGAAAGTGTACCAAGTGCATAGACACATATTTAGTTGCTCTAGCCACCAAAGTGCTCAAGTGATATACTCGGTGATTAGTGTATGTGCTTTGCGGAGTGCTTAAGCTAGTTAGACCATCGCTTTGCGCTTGCTCTAGATGTTAGGCCTAGTGTTTAGTGAGGTTGAAAACCTCTTGTCTACCGGTGCTTGCGCGCACCGTGGTTGTACATCGGCGGGGCTTGTAAGTCTTGCGAGATCACACCAACCGCGTTTGTGGTGTGGCCGCCTCCGTGTACTGAAGGAAACAAGGCCCGCGGCGCTTCGGCCAGAAACTTGATAGTGAAGACGGCGGGGAGCATTCGAGAGAGGCTTTGCCTCGAGCGGCTTAACCGGAGACCCACTTGCGCGTGGGGAAGAACCGGAGCTATCCACGGAGTTACCCTACCGGGAGCTTGGCCCTTGCGAGGGATTCCTTGCGAGGGGCTCCAACGAGGACTAGGGGAAAGCTTGCACGCTTCTCGATACCTCGGTAAAAATACCGGAGTCATCGACGAGAGTTTGTATCTCTACCACATCATTTAGCTTCCGCATTTATATTGCTACCTTGTTTATGTGCTTTACCTTTCCTAGCTTACTCTTGCTAGTTGATAGGTTTGGAAACTAGGTTGCATAACTCCTTTTGCGGTAGAGATAGCAAACACACATAGCAAAACCTTAGTTGCACATTGTATAGTTTACTTTCTTGCAAAGGTTTTGTCTAGGTGGAAATTAGAGGCCTTAGTATAGAGTAGAAGTTTTAAGTTGACTAATTCACCCCCCTAGGCGTCACGGTCCTTTCAGCATGCATGGATTGATCGGGCGTGCCGTCGAGCTCTCGTCACCTAGCCCCTTGTGTAAAGCTCATTGTCGTCGCACCATGCACTTCTAGAGAAAGGGTCTTTGGTTCAACACAATAGTTTCGGCTAGAATTGGATCTGGCACTAATGTAAGCATTAATCCTGGGTCCAAAATTCTTCTACGTTATAAGACCTTTAATCCCGGTTAGTGTTACCAACCCAGACTAAAGGGTTTATATTAGTCTTGGTTGATGTTTCTAACCCAGACTAAAGAGCCTTGTTCATGTAGTCCTAGTTGATAACATCAATCCAGACTAAAGGTCTCACACTCGGCACTAAGATTCTCTCACGAGTGAATTCAAAAGGAGAGCCCCCAGGGTTATGTTACATGTGTTGCGTAGTTGAGTTGGTAACCTGAGTTTGAGGCGGGAGGTCCTGAGTTTGAATCTCAAGCAGCGCAAGAGAGATTTCCGTTGTTTAAATTTTTTTTGTCATGAAGATGAGCTTTAGTCCTGTTTATTTACACTACTAGAGAACAGGCCTTTGGACGATTTGCAAAATCAGCTTTAGTCACGGAAAATTTTGCGCCCGGGACTAGAAAGGTCTTTAGCCCCGGTTGGTAACACCAACCGGGGCTAAAGTTCCCCAGCCCAACGGCTCATTTGTCAGAGGGACCGTTAGTCCCGGTTGGTGTTACCAACCGGGGCTAAAGACCGGCCTTTAGCCCCGGTTGGTAACACCAACCGGGACTAAAGGTTTTGCCCCGGTTGGTGTATCCAGCCGGGGCTAAATGTAGGCATCTTTAGCCCCGGTTGGTAACACCAACCGGGACTAAAAGGTTTTGTCCCGGTTGGTGTATCCAGCCGGGGCTAAATGCCAACATTTAGCCCCGGCTGGGAATAAGGACCGGGGCTAAATGTCCCTCCCTATATTTGAACTGTTTTTCCACCTCCAGTCGTGCCCGAGCTCTTCATTTTTTTTGATTCAGTCACTTGCTTGCTTGTTTGCTGTCTTCTCCGGTGATTTTTGTTTGTTAACACATCTCCGGCGATTGATTTATTTCATCACATCTACACCGCCATCGACTTCTTGAAAGGTTACTAGCTTAAGTTTTTTATTTTTGTAGATATTTTGAGTTCATTGACTTGATAGTTCAAATTATTACTCTAAAAACAAAATATGACCGTTGAATTAGTTTATTTTAATCTTTTAGAGAAATAGAGATCATTTAAATCATTTGTTGACAAAAAATAGAAATATATAATACTTTAGTTTACAAAATGTGACCGGTTTAATTAGTTTTTTTTGAGAAATAGAGATGAGTTAAATCATTTGTTTACAAAAATTAGAAATATATAATACTTTAGTTTACAAAATGTGACCGGTTTAATTAGTTTATTTTATTATTTTGGAGAAATAGAGATCAGTTAAATTATTTGTTTACAGAAATTAAAAATATATAATACTTTAGTTTACAAAATGTGACCGGTTTAATTAGTTTATTTTATTATTTTGGAGAAATAGAGATTAGTTAAATTATTTGTTTATAGAAATTAGAAATATATAATACTTTAGTTTACAAAATGCAGAAGGATGTCTGCTTGGTATGTTGTTTTCGTGGGCACCAAGCCAGGTATTTACACCAGCTGGGCTGAGTGCAGTCGGTATGTCCTCAAAGTTAAGGGAGCTGTGCATAAAAAGTACAAGTCTTTTGAGGAAGCTTCTGCAGCTCTAGAGGCTTTCAACTCAAGAATCAACTCAATCCCTACTGCACCTACCCCTACCTTACCTTCCTATCAGGTTGGAGTGGCAGGCAGTCCATCTTGTTGGACTGTGATGTGGGAAAATGTGCAGGTGTTGTTAGTTGCTTTGGTTGTGGCCAAGTGGATTAGGCTGCACTGTTATCTTGATGTAATTATTAATTAGACAAGTTCAACTGCTACTATTTTTATGCCACCAGTGATTCTTACTAAATTTCATGCCAGTCATTTTATAATTTCATTTGTTTATAAGAATGAGAGATATAATTATGTGATATGTCATGTAATGCAGACGATGACATGTCACTGGATGTACAATGCCGATCGTCGCTCAAAAGAGTTCATTGATGGCGTGCATTATTTTTTAAGAGTGGCCGAGGCAAACAAGCGGAATGGTTTTATGTGCTGCCCATGTGCCCTTTGTAATAATTCGAAGGAATATTCTAGCTCAAGGAGTCTTCACTCACACTTGTTCAAGTCGGGTTTCATGCCAAACTATAGTTGTTGGACGAAGCATGGAGAAACTGGGGTTATGATGGAAGAAGGTGAAGAAGAACAATTGGACCCTGACGATGACATTATTGCTCAATACGGTGACTTTGGTGATACTGCAATGGGGGAAGGTGAAGAAGAGGCAAGTGTAGAAGACACACTCGCTGAAGATGATGCTCTTGGTGATGTCATTCGTGATGCACAAGGAGATTGCGAAAGTGAAAAGGAGAAGGCTAAGTTTGACTGTATGCTAGAGGATCACAGGAAATTACTATACACGTCTGCTGCAGATGGACAAAAAAAGTTGGGTACAACACTTGAGTTGCTACAATGGAAGGCACAAAATGGTGTATCTGACAAGGCATTTGGACAATTATTGAAAATTATAAAACAAAAGATGCTTCCGAAACCTAACGAACTGCCCGCCACTACGTACGAAGCAAAACAAGTCGTCTGTCCTTTGGGTTTAGAAATCCAGAAGATACATGCATGTCCTAATGACTGCATCCTGTATCGTGGCAAGGAATACGAGAATTTGGATGAATGCCCTGTATGTAACGCGTCACGATATAAGATCAGGCGAGATGACCCTGGCGATGTTGAGGGTGAAGAACGTCCCCGGAAGAAAATTCCTGCCAAGGTTATGTGGTACGCTCCTATAATACCACGCCTGAAACGTCTGTTCAGAAACAAGGACCATGCAAAGTTGGTGCGATGGCACAAAGAAGACCGTAAGGTAGACAACATGTTGAGACACCCTGCTGATGGGTCCCAGTGGAGAGCAATAGACAGAGAATTCCCGGAATTTGCAAAAGACGCTAGAAACTTAAGGTTTGCTTTAAGTACGGACGGAATGAATCCTTATGGGGAACAGAGCAGTAGTCATAGCACGTGGCCTGTGACTCTATGTATCTACAACCTTCCTCCATGGTTATGCATGAAGCGGAAGTTCATTATGATGCCAGTGCTCATCCAAGGCCCGAGGCAACCTGGCAACGACATCGATGTCTACCTAAGGCCATTAGTTGAGGAACTGCTACTTTTATGGAGTAAATCAGGTGTACGCGTGTGGGATGATTACAAACAGGAACACTTTGACCTGCGAGCATTGTTGTTCGTAACCATCAATGATTGGCCTGCTCTAAGTAATCTTTCAGGACAGACAAACAAGGAATATAATGCATGCACACATTGTTTTGATGACATGGATAGTGTATATTTGAAAAAATATAGAAAGGTAGTCTACCTTGGGCATCGTCGATTTCTTTCTGTGAATCACCAGGTTAGAAGGAAAGGCAGGCATTTTAAAGGTGAGGCAGACCACCAGAGCAAGCCTCGCAACAGAACTGGGGAAGATGTACTTGAGATGGTCAAGGATGTGAAGGTAGTCTTTGGAAAGGGCACGGGCAGTGAACCTATTCCAAAAGACGCTACGGGACACGCACCCATGTGGAAGAAGAAGTCAATATTTTGGGAGCTACCCTATTGGCATGTACTAGAGGTCCGCCACGCGATCGACGTGATGCACCTGACAAAGAATCTTTGTGTCAACCTTCTAGGATTCATGTGTGTGTATGGGAAGTCTAAGGATACACTTGAAGCACGACAAGAGTTGCAGCGCATGAAAGAACGAGACAACCTACATCCAGAGAAGACAGATGATGGACGCCATTACTTAAGACCTGCTAGCTACACTCTTAGCAATGAAGAGAAGGAAATCATGTTTGAATGCCTCAACAGCACCAAGGTCCCATCTGGATTCTCCTCCAATATAAAGGGAATAATAAATATGCAAGACAAGAAATTCCTAAACTTAAAGTCGCATGACTGCCACGTGCTTATGACGCAATTGTTACCGGTTGCTTTAAGAGGAATTCTACCTCCACATGTACGCCTGGCCACTGTGAAGCTATGTGCATTCCTTAATGCAATTTCTCAGAAGGCAATTAATCCACTAGAACTGGCTACTCTACAGAATGATGTGGTTCAATGCCTTGTGAGCTTTGAGTTGGTGTTTCCTCCATCCTTCTTTAATATCATGACACACCTCCTAGTTCACCTGGTCAAGGAGATTCATATTCTCGGTCCTGTGTTTCTACACAACATGTTCCCCTTTGAGAGGTTTATGGGAGTACTGAAAAAATATGTTCACCAACATGCTCGGCCAGAAGGAAGCATCGCCAAGGGCTACGGGACAGAGGAGGTCATTGAGTTCTGTGTTGACTTCATTCCTGACCTTGACTCGATTGGTGTTCCTGAATCGCGGCATGAGGGGAGGCTGAGTGGAAAGGGGACACTAGGGAAGAAAACATATATCGGTACGGGGGATGGTTATTTCAATCAAGCGCACTACACAGTTCTTCAAAACTCCTCTGTGGTCGAGCCATATGTCGAGGTACACAAGGAGTTCCTACGATCCCAATTTCCAGAGAAGAATGAAGTTTGGATAACACGTGAGCACATGAAAACTTTTAGCACTTGGTTGCGAAAAGAATGTCTGGGTGATAGCAATATTGATGAGCAACTATATTTGTTGGCTAGGCAACCATCGTGGCACATCCTCACGTACAAAGGGTATGAGATAAATGGAAATACATTTTACACCATTGCCCAAGATAAAAAGAGCACGAACCAAAACAGTGGTGTTCGCGTAGATGCCACAGACCCAAATGGGAAGAGGCAAACATATTATGGCCGTATAGAGGAGATTTGGGAACTAGACTACGCACCTAATTTTAAAGTCCCTTTGTTTCGATGCCAATGGGTCAAGACGACCGGAGGCGGAGTAACAGTTGACAAGGAGTATGGAGTGACAACAGTGGATCTCAACAATATTGGATACAAAGATGAACCATTCGTCCTTGCTGCTGATGTGAATCAGGTGTTCTACGTGAAAGACATGTCTACAAAGCCCAGGAGAGGGAAAAATGACGATAAATCAACCAAAGAGCCGAAACGCCACATAGTTCTTTTAGGAAGAAGAAACATCGTGGGAATTGAGGACAAGTCAGACATGTCAGAAGATTATGAAAGGGATGATCGGATACCACCCTTCAGTGTGAGCAAAGACCCAAGCATCCTGCTAAATGCTGAGGAGGCTCCATGGTTACGACATGATCATAACCAAGGGACATACGTCAAGAAGAAGATCACCAGTGTACCCGCTTGATATATAGTGATGTTTTAACCAATATTATGTATTAGATTTTTTGTGTAATTAATAATGATTATGGATAGTCATGGTTCATTGATGTCGGTGTCGAAATGACTTGATTTATTTTTGGCAAGCATATGAGCCCAAATTGATGCCTCACAAGAGGTGTTACATTTTTCTGATCATTATTTTAATTATTATATTTTTCTCTGTGCCGAATGAGATAAAAGCCGGTGAATTACACCTCCGACCCTCTGCGGTTTTTCATCAACCTCCACAACGTTCTTCTTCCCAGGCCATTCAAGATCCCGTGTAAAAGTTTGGCACCATTCTGGATTATTTTGGTGGTAGGCCCAGTTGACCCTATAATTATTGGGTGACGGTGCGCGGTAATTCTGAAGGACCGAGAAGCACTCAGAAAGCGACCAGAGGGGGGGTGAATGGGAGCTTCAAATTTTCCTTGCGGAAACTAGTAGCCACTGTCCCAAGAATAAACCCCAGAAGCAAACCCTAGAGCTTGCAAATGTCCACGACCCTAGATGTAGGGTGGATGCTTCCAAGAAGCACAACGGGACACTAGACAACTCTAGAAAGCCAACGCAAAAGACAGAAATCAATTCCGTCAACGAATGAGCGAACCGCGGTCAAAACCGTGTGAAAACAGTAGCATCGGATGCTGCCTGCGTCCGATGCCAGACCACCGGACGCGTCCGATGCGAAAACTGCCTCTCGGGAACCTTACTGTTCCACCATCGGATGCTGTGAACAGTGAACAACCAGCGTCCGATGCTTTGGCTCCGGCGCGTCCGATGGCCAACGGACGTGTCCGATGCCTAGCGTCCGATGCCACTACAAACGCTCAGAAAGTGACACGCGTCACCGGAGCGTCCGACGCTTAGAACCCTAGCGTCCGATGCTCCCGTGTCAGCGTCCGATGCCCCCGAAAACTGTGTTGTTCATTGATGATTCAACCCGATTTCCTCCGAATCAAAAACTCTAGGCCTGGGATTCGATCTGAGGGGTCACAAGGATGTTAGTGAGCTATCTCTAAGAGATCATGGCTCGAACCTAACTCCAAATCGGTGAATCAAGAAATTTCGGGACAAGGGAGCAAAAACACGATCCAGAACAAAAGTCGATCGATCTCCTAGACCGTGAGGTTAGAGGTTATTTCCTTCGGTGGAAAGAAGTGCCTCATGATCTAGAACAACTTGGTTCAAACGGTTTTGCAAAAGATGAACCAACCAAAGAGATCAAGCGACGGGAAGAACGTGGAGACAAAGGATTCCACGAAGAACACCAATGAAACGCGAATCACAAACACGATCTTGCAGCCAAAGCGCAAACACACGCTACGACAAGGAGGTTACGGCCTCCTTTCCTCAAAATCACCAGTACACAGAGTCAAGTCTCTCTGCGGATCTCAGCAGGCTACAGCAGGGGATGGGAGAGCAAGAAACCCTAAGTGTGAAAGAGCAAATGACTGAGATACAGGAGGAGGGTGTCTCCCCTGACTACTTATCCTATTCTAGACTAAGTCTATTTCCTACTCTACCCCTCTCTATTCTAATTACAGAGCGAACCAGCTAAACCCTAAGGTTATTCTGGACCAACTCAAGTGCTAGGTAGATCCGACGGCCACGCCCGCACAAGTCGTCCGCGTTGCCTCCACGCAACCTTCCGATTGCCGCCACGTGCCGCCCTCGCTCTGCACCCCCGGTTTTGTGGCCCAAACCGGGAAACCAGCCTTTTCCAGCTATCCCCCGGTTTTGAGGCCCAAACCGGGAAACCAGCCCACCAGCGTCTGAGTTTTGAGGCCAAACTCAGCAAACCATCCGCGCCCAGGTTTTGAGGCCCAAACCTGGAAACCGTCCTTAGCCCGAGTTTTGTGGCCAAACTCGGAAACCCTCAGCACCCAGGTTTTGAGGCCCAAACCTGGAAACCGTCCACCGGTGGTTTTTCGCTGGCTCAGCCACCAAACCGACGCTATAGAGGGGATGCACCGCCCGTGCACCCCGTCCACCGACACGTGTCCCCAGGTCCTCGACCCGAGCAACACCGTGCCCCGCAAGTCTCCGCTCGTCGCTGTCCCAAGCAGCCAGCCACCACAGCCGATCCTCAGGCACTCCGGTCCCTCAGTCCAAGCCTCACGTCCGCCCTTCACTGCTCGATCCATCGGCATGGCACGTCCGCCGCACGGCACGCCCATCCTTCATCGCACCCAGTCCATCGGCACGGCACGTCTCAGCTTGACCTACACCTTGCCCTCGATCACTGTCTCCGTGCTCGACACCTGCACAACACAAGCCAAAGAACATGCGATCAAACCCGTTGACAATCACTCATCACTCAGAGACTCGGCATACACCCATGTATCCGCAATCTCCCCCTTGATGAGTGCATTGTCAAACTACACACACAAATCATAATGAAAGAAAGAAGAAAGAAGAAGTAGAAGAAGAGAACTCGACCAAATGACCCAAAAGCATAGCAAAGCCGAAGAAGGTCAAGTGGAAGAAGCGAAAACTTGGTCCCCAAAGACATGGGCAACGGCTCGACGCAGCCAAGCAGAGCAAAGCTAGCCCTCAAGAAGAGGTAGAACAGGCTCAACACCGCTAGCAAAATATCAATTGAAAATCAAAGCTAAAAATGGCAAAATGCTAGTCCCTC
This sequence comes from Coix lacryma-jobi var. lacryma-jobi, assembly GCA_009763385.1. Lineage (NCBI taxonomy): Eukaryota > Viridiplantae > Streptophyta > Magnoliopsida > Poales > Poaceae > Coix > Coix lacryma-jobi. The sequence continues at coordinate 126,050,784 of CM019829.1, forward strand.
AAGATAGAGGCACAGAGGCTCAACACAACTAGCACGAAAAACCACTCCGAACCAATTTAAAACCAAACGAAAGGTTCCCGAACCAATCAAAATCAACCTCAACGCCAAATGAGGAAAATGTTTGCTAGTCCCTCAAGACAGAGGCAACGGCTCAACACAACCAGCAAACTCCCCCTCGACAAGTGCAAGCAACCAGGGACTCTCCCTTAGGTCCAACAAGAGAAGAGTATAAAGATTTGAAAATCTCCCCCTTTGCAAAAACTCTCCCTTAGTTGAACGCCAGAAGACATATGATTTGCAAAAACTCTCCCCCTTAGTTGAAAATGCACTTATCAAGCACAAACTCTTCCCTTGAGCCAACACAACTCCCCCTTCCAAAATGCATATGAAGTCAGAAATGCAAGCGAGCATCTTCAGGCATATAATCAAAAGAGTGCAAAAATGCTCTAATCGGTATAGCTCCAATGGCACAACTAAGCACTCAAATAGCGAAGGCTCAAACTGATCACACATACGAAATATGAAGCATATGAGCAAGTGAGCAGTTTTTAGCCAGAAAGATAGTCACCATCAAAATAGCACTACACATGTATAGATAGGAATCCAGACAAGTGCTAAACATGTATACAAGGTGAACTACCCCTAGCAAAGTTCAATCATCATGCATAGGAATGAAGCATATACTTGTGATTTCAGTTTTATATCGGAGTTGCAGCGGTAAAGAATTCACAAGTTCAATTATTTAGCATGTGATTGCGAGAGGTTGAAAGCTTGTCTTTGCCTAACTTTTCAACCGAGCGAAGCCTATGCCGAAGCAATCAGAAGCTTAAAGCTACGGTTTCGGTCATACACTACACGGCTCAAGTTTAACTCAAAGTGCAATGAGAAACCGTCTCGATACCGTGATGTGTTGACAAGCAATCCCATCTCGATCTTTTCAATTCACTAAACTTGGTTCAAATTTTAAACATGATATGAACAGACCAAGCGAGTGAATGACTCAGAACTAGAGACATAGCAACCTAGCATATATGAAAAGCAGGAATGGACTCAACACACCCTACACATGCTAGTTGCATATCTCAATGGTGAACATTTCCAGATTTTATATACATTAAGCAAATTCACCATTTCAAAAATAGCTCAGCTCATAACATGTATTAGTGATCAGAAGGAGCATAAGCTACAAGCATCAATCATAAGCATCGGAGCATACTAAACAGAGGATAGTTACATTCTAGTGATTATAAACATGAAGCTCAGAATGTAAATGCGTATGCTAAAATGCAACAGAAAAGAAGATCTAAGTAAAAGAGTCAGACTAGGATACAACTCAAAATGCTTCCCCCATCTAAAAGGGGAAACACACACCAAGCTCACCCCTCAACCTATTAAAGGTTGATTCGTCTAAAGGCTTGGTGAAAATATCAGCAAGTTGGTGATGAGTATCGACATGGCGAAGGTCGATATCACCCTTCTCCTGGTGGTCTCGCAAGAAACGAAAGCGCACATCAATGTGTTTGGTTTTCGAGTGAAGCACGGGGTTCTTAGCAACGCTAATAGCACTCGTGCTGTCACAAAGCAAAGGCACTCGAGAAAAACTCAAACCAAAATCACGCAAAGTGGCCATCATCCAGAGTAACTGGGAACAGCAGCTAGCCGCAGCAACATACTCAGCCTCCGTGGTAGACTGGGCGACACTAGACTGATTGCGAGAAGACCACGAAACAAGAGAAGATCCAATAAATTGGCAAGTCCCAGAAGTGGACTTGCGCTCAATGCGACAACCAGCAAAATCGGCATCGGAATAACCGCAAAGCGAGAGGGTGGAGGAAGCAGAATACCAAATCCCGAATTCAGGTGTGAAACGAAGGTACCTGAAGATGCGTTTCACCGCCTGACGGTGAGAAGTGCGCGGCGACGCCTGAAAGCGCGCGCACAGACACACCGCGAACTGAGTGTCCGGGCGTGTCGCCGTCAGGTAGAGTAGCGACCCGATCATGCTGCGGTACTCCTTCTGGTCCACTGCTTCTCCATCCACATCCGCATCCAGGGCAGTCGCAGTCGACATGGGTGTTGGAAGAGGCTTGGCCTCACCCATATCGAACCGCTTCAGCAAGTCCTTCGTGTACTTGCCCTGGTGCACAAACGTCCCCTCCCGGGATTGCTGGAGCGAGTGACTCGCTCGCCGATATCGCCGATCATCTGCTGAGGGGGGTGCTGGCGCTGGATGTGTCGTGGCGCCTCCCGGGATGAAGTGACCTCCCCCTCATCAGCAGCTGGTTCCACCCCGGGTACAAAAGGTACCGCACGAGGTGGAGGATCCCACGGCCCCCAGGAAGAAGAAGTGTCGGGGCCGTGAGTCGTCGTCGAGGCCGCTCTTTGCGGCGCGGCAGGTGGAGGGGGTGCTGGATCATCCATACCTTCAGCACCCTCGTCCTCGTCATCAAAAAGAGGCTCTCCAACCTCATGATCACCTGCACGCTCAAAACGAGAAGAAGGAGAAACAAAAGTCTCGTCGAAGGTGACATCTGATGTCTCCATGACTCGGTTAGTATCAAGGTTAAGTACACGATATGCTCTCGTGTGAGTGCCATAACCCAAAAATACCCCGTCAGAAGATCGAGACTCAAACTTGTCCAGGTTCCCCTTTTTCAAAATAAAACAGTGGCAACCGAAGACTCTAAAATAACTCACCTTGGGCTGGCGACCAAAACGCAACTCATAAGAAGTCTTCTTCAAAAAGGCTCTCAGAAAAATGCGATTTGAAATGTAGCATGCAGTGTTCATAGCTTCGGCCCAATAGCGCCTGGGAGTCCTATGCTCATCGAGCATCGTCCTGGCCATCTCAACAAGGGTCCGATTCTTCCTCTCTACAACACCATTTTGGGGCGGTGTGTAGGGGGAAGAAAACTGATGCTCCAAACCAAAGCGGTTACAAAACTTCTCAAAATCCAAATTTTTGAATTCGGAACCATTATCACTTCTAATAGCTCGCATCGAGTTCAAAGGGAACTCGTTCTGAAGACGCAAAATCAGATTGCGAGCGAAGGAGAAAGTCTCAGTCTTCTCAGTCAAAAAGAAGACCCACGAATACCTCGAAAAGTCATCAACAACAACCAAAACATACCACTTGCCACCAACCGAGCTCACCCGAGCCGGACCAACAAGGTCCATATGTAAAAGCTCTCCAGGGTGCGAGGTCATGACCTTAGTCACTGGATGGTGGGGAGCGGCAACCATCTTCCCATGTCTACAAGAATGGCAAACTAGATCCTTCTCCATCGAAAGCTTGGGCAATCCTCGGATTAGGCCAAGTGAGCTAAGTCTTGCAAGCAAGTCGAAGCTTAAATGACCGAGCCTCCTATGCCACTTCCAAAGATCGGAGGAAGAAGGACTAGCCAAAAGACAGCGAGAAGAACCAAACGACTCCGAGAAATTCGCACGAAAGACTTTCCCAAAGGGCGAAATCAGACATACAAGATCGCCTTGAGGATCTAAGATGCGACTAAGGTTCGGTTTAAAACGAATCTCGTAGTCATCATCAAAAAGTTGCGAAACAGAAAGCAAGTTAAAATGCAGGTTAGAAACAAGAGCAACATCGCGCAACACAAAGTGCTCATTAACCCGCACCGATCCGCGAGACAACACCTTACCTTTACTATTGTCGCCGAAGGTTATGTACTCCTTTCCGGCAACAGGGCTAAGGCTGGAGAACCACTTGGCGTTTCCGGTCATGTGCCTCGAGCAACCGGAATCCACCAACCAAATGTCCTCCAACCATTTTACCTACATCAATAAAAAGACATGGGGTGAGCATACGGTCCAACACTGGGGTTAGTGAAGTAAGGAGAATACCAGTGTTGGGCCGGCTGCTCAAAAGAACGGTTAGCAGAATAACCACTCCTAGACTGTCTACGGGGGGTAGCGATCACCACGCACAGGAAAACGTGGTCCGCTAGGGAAGAAGCGCTCACCGCGACACTCAAACTGCGGTGGGGGATAGCGCTCAACTACAAAGCCTCCATCACGGGGTCCAAAACCTGCAACTGCAGGCTCCCGCCGGGCACGCTCTCTACGAGGCCTAGGCCTAGCAACTTGAGGCACTGCGCCTCCAGGCCAAGCAGTACGTCTCGGTGCTCTCCTCTGAACATTCGGTGCATGTACATCATGAAAAGGATGGTACATGTCCGGGTTGTTCATCTCCCTAGCACGGCGCGCCTCTCTCTTGCGCCTAAAGCAGAACTCGCTCAAGTGTCCATCTCTCCCACAGAAATCACAATGATACCTCACCGCACGCAAAGGGGGTTGTTGGTACTCATGACTGTGGGTGTGGATCACTTTGCCCTTCTGTGGCAACTCCTCATGGATAGGTGGCATTGTATCCAGCTTGTTTTTTAGGTGGTTGGGTTTGGGATGCCACACTTGGTTCTTGGGTGGAGCTCTCAGAGGTTCCTCAAACACCCCATCCTTGGTGATAGGCTTGACCGGCTCTTTGGATGGAAGCTTGGTCAGTTTGGGAGTAGTGGTGGAGTTGGGCTTCTCACTAGGATTCAGACCACTCGACTCTCCAATCTTCCCAAAAGCAGAAAGATCAACACCCTGAGCAAGACCTACACCATAACCTCCAGCAGCTCGCTTAAATTGGGAGATCATCATCCCGAGCTGCGGCTCACTACAAGAGACCCATGACAAGATGGTCCGAAGGTATGTGTTTTCCTCCTCGGTTTGCATCTTGTCATGCTTGACATTCGCAATCTCCATCTCCAAACCCTCACACAAAGCGCACCTGGCCACACTAGTGCTACCTGAGTTGGCCTCCTCAAGAGACACAATCTTGGCATTCTTCTCTGCCAACTCAGATTTCAAGACAGGACAAGTCTTGCACGCACCTAACAGAGAAGGTCTAGCCTTCAGCTCATCCACCTCTCCTACCAATGCAGCATACTTACCTCTCAAAGTGAGAAGGTCAGTCATGTGCGTGGTGCACATCTCACACTCAACCTCTTCCGACACGACCACGGTGGACTTGGCAGACTCAAGCTCTCTCACCGTGTCCTCCCACTTCTGCCTAAACTCCTTGCGCTCTCTAGCGGCACGCCTAAGCAACTTGTCCTGACTAAGGAGCGCGGCAGTAAGCTTCTCAACCTCAGCAGAAAGCTCGTCGTGGGTGAGGGATACCTGGGAGGTGTCGTCGTCGTCGTCGTCCCGAGGGGTGTGCTCCAGCTTGCCATCGACCTCATCACCAAGCGCCATGGTGCAAAAACCGTCGTCGTCGGTGAAGAAGCAGAGACCGTTCAGCTTGTCCTCGATCCTCTTCTTCTTCTCGGACTCGTCATCGCTTGAGCAAGCGGAGTCGTCATCCGAGCCGTCGACGTCGCTGAGCGTGGCGAAGAACGCACGCTGCTCAGCTTGGGCCTTCTCCAAGTACTTCTTCTTGATGTACTCCTTGTCGAAGCCGCCCCTCCGCTTGTGCCTCGCGGGGACATACTTCTCCTTGCGCTTGCCGGAGTCGTACTTGTGCCCATGATCGCCCTTCCCAGATGAATGCTTCTTCTTGGGGCAGTTGGCGATGAAGTGTTCGGGGTCGCCACACTCATAGCATCCTGAGCGTCCTCCTCCGCGGCGACGGTTCATGCGGTTGTTGTGGAACCGCGAGAACCGGTTGGCGAGCATTGCCAACTCGTCATCCCCCAACGATTCAAGCTGGTCCTCTGTGACAGAAAAGAGTGAAGAAAGAGCAAAGCCAGCAGAGGGGTTAGCGGAAGAGCCAGAAACCAAAGCCATAGTCGGGCCAGAAGGATTCGCATAAGAAGCCCTCGACATGGCGTCAATCTCACTGGACTTGAGCTTACTAAAGAGCTCATCGCATGTGAGGGTCTCATAGTTAGGCGATTCGATGATCGCCTGAACCTTGGAATCCCACACAGATCGATCAAGAGTGTGCAAAAGCTTCAAAGCACGCTCATGATCGTCAAAAGGCAACTGCTCCTTGTTAGCCCTCATCCTGTTGACAATCACCTGAAAGCGAGCGAATAAACTTTCTATGCTCTCGCCAGGCTGATGTCGAAAGTTCTCATACTCACGCTTGAATGACTCGTAGAGTCGGGTTTTGACTTGAGAGGTGCCCTCATGGAAACGCATGAGGGTGTCCCAGATCTCCCGAGCCGTAGCGAGGTGAGAAACACGATCAAACTCACCCATGCTCAAACAAGAAAAGAGAGCATTACGGGCTCGGCTATTGGCATCGTGCTCATCGATCTGTTGCTGAGTAACACGAGCAGCTAAGACCACGTAATCAGCAGAGTTGCAAATATCCCAAATAGAAGCACCCAAACTCTGCAGATAGGCCGACATGCGTATCTTCCAATACGCATAGTTCATCCCATCAAAGAACGGCGGTTTGCCCACGCCGCGATCCATGTCGCCTTCTGTGGATCTGGAACCGGCTAAGGTGGAAGATCCTTAACCCGCTCCGATACCAATTGAAGGACCGAGAAGCACTCAGAAAGCGACCAGAGGGGGGGTGAATGGGAGCTTCAAATTTTCCTTGCGGAAACAAGTAGCCACTGTCCCAAGAATAAACCCCAGAAGCAAACCCTAGAGCTTGCAAATGTCCACGACCCTAGATGTAGGGTGGATGCTTCCAAGAAGCACAGCGGGACACTAGACAACTCTAGAAAGCCAACGCAAAAGACAGAAATCAATTCCGTCAACGAACGAGCGAACCGCGGTCAAAACCGTGTGAAAACAGTAGCATCGGATGCTGCCTGCGTCCGATGCCAGACCACCGGACGCGTCCGATGGGAAAACTGCCTCTCGGGAACCTTACTGTTCCACCATCGGATGCTGTGAACAGTGAACAACCAGCGTCCGATGCTTTGGCTCCGGCGCGTCCGATGGCCAACGGACGCGTCCGATGCCTAGCGTCCGATGCCACTACAAACGCTCAGAAAGTGACACGCGTCACCGGAGCGTCCGACGCTTAGAACCCTAGCGTCCGATGCTCCCGCGTCAGCGTCCGATGCCCCCGAAAACTGTGCTGTTCTTTGATGATTCAACCCGATTTCCTCCGAATCAAAAACTCTAGGCCTGAGATTCGATCTGAGGGGTCACAAGGATGTTAGTGAGCTATCTCTAAGAGATCATGGCTCGAACCTAACTCCAAATCGGTGAATCAAGAAATTTCGGGACAAGGGAGCAAAAACACGATCCAGAACAAAAGTCGATCGATCTCCTAGACCGTGAGGTTAGAGGTTAATTCCTTCGGTGGAAAGAAGTGCCTCATGATCTAGAACAACTTGGTTCAAACGGTTTTGCAAAAGATGAACCAACCAAAGAGATCAAGCGACGGGAAGAACGTGAAGAAAAAGGATTCCGCGAAGAACACCAATGAAACGCGAATCACAAACATGATCTTGCAGCCGAAGCGCAAACACACGCTACGACAAGGAGGTTACGGCCTCCTTTCCTCAAAATCACCAGTACACAGAGTCAAGTCTCTCTGCGGATCTCAGCAGGCTACAGCAGGGGACGGGAGAGCAAGAAACCCTAAGTGTGAAAGAGCAAATGACTGAGATACAGGAGAAGGGTGTCTCCCCTGACTACTTATCCTATTCTAGACTAAGTCTATTTCCTACTCTACCCCTCTCTATTCTAATTACAGAGCGAACCAGCTAAACCCTAAGGTTATTCTGGACCAACTCAAGTGGAAGGTAGATCCGACGCCCATGCCCGCACAAGTCGTCCGCGTTGCCTCCACGCAACCTTCCGATTGCCGCCACGTGCCGCCCTCGCTCTGCACCCCCGGTTTTGTGGCCCAAACCGGGAAACCAGCCTTTTCCAGCTATCCCCCGGTTTTGAGGCCCAAACCGGGAAACCAGCCCACTAGCGTCTGAGTTTTGAGGCCAAACTCAGCAAACCATCCGCGCCCAGGTTTTGAGGCCCAAACCTGGAAACCGTCCTTAGCCCGAGTTTTGTGGCCAAACTCGGAAACCCTCAGCACCCAGGTTTTGAGGCCCAAACCTGGAAACCGTCCACCGGTGGTTTTTCGCTGGCTCAGCCACCAAACCGACGCTATAGAGGGGATGCACCGCCCGTGCACCCCGTCCACCGACACGTGTCCCCAGGTCCTCGACCCGAGCAACACCGTGCCCCGCAAGTCTCCGCTCGTCGCTGTCCCAAGCAGCCAGCCACCACAGCCGATCCTCAGGCACTCCGGTCCCTCAGTCCAAGCCTCACGTCCGCCCTTCACTGCTCGATCCATCGGCATGGCACGTCCGCCGCACGGCACGCCCATCCTTCATCGCACCCAGTCCATCGGCACGGCACGTCTCAGCTTGACCTACACCTTGCCCTCGATCACTGTCTCCGTGCTCGACACCTGCACAACACAAGCCAAAGAACATGTGATCAAACCCGTTGACAATCACTCATCAATCAGAGACTCGGCATACACCCATGTATCCGCAAATTCAATTAAACTATCTCCGAAAAATCACAAACTTGTTGGTTGCCTCACCTGTGCCACGTGACAGCCTAAGAAAAAGTTTGAGACCAATACGACACAGAAACGTATATGAACTACACAAATTTATCTTTTTAAATTAAACTGCAATTTAACAGTGAATTTCGCTATCGTGCATTTGGACAATGAAAGATAAACAACCCAAAATTTAATGTTCAGATAATGCAAAAATAATCTTCCTATCGAGAACCAGTTGTTTCAGATATTTAAATTTAACATTATATTTTTGCATTAACAAAATATGAATTGTTATTTACATTTATATTCATTATTATAAGAAAAGAAAAGAATTTATGTTACAAATTTTTCTACTATACAATAAGGTAAAAGGAAATACAACTGTCATTTTTAAGTAATTTTATACCTAATATTTAATTTACTATGCAATTAACAAATATTACAGCATATTAATATAGTCAAAACCTAATACAAAACCCAAAATACAGACGGGAAAAAAACCTTTAGTCCCGGGCGGTAGAACCACCCGGGACTAAAGGAACCTTTAGTCCCGGGGCGTAAGCCCGCCCGCGACTAAAGGTAGCTAATACAAAAACCAGAATAGAAAAAGCCCAAAACAGTGGTGGGAAAAAAAGCTTTAGTCCCGGGCGGTGGCACCACCCGGGACTAAAGGTGCCTTTAGTCCAGGGGCGTAAGCCCGCCCGGGACTAAAGGTCCAAGCCTTTAGTCCCGGGCGGGCTTACGCCCCGGGACTAAAGGTCTTTTAGTCCCGGGTGGTGCCATGGCCCGGGACTAAAGGTTCCCCGCGTATATAGGGCACAGTGCCCTCCTTCTTCCTCAGATCGACGTCAGACCGCCCACAGCGCCGCCGCTTCCCTCGTCGTCTCCGATCGAGTGCCGCGCCGCCGTTGTCCCGCCGCATCCCTCGCCGACGTCCGCCTCGCCGTCGTCCTCTCGCGCGGCCGCGCCGACGCCTCCTCTTCTCTCCCTCGCCGGCCCTCGCCGGCCTCGGCGGCGGCCTGCCTCGGCGGCCACACACGCCTCGTCCTCTCGCGCCCCCGGTGAGGAGGCCGGGCGTGGTCGCGCCGCCGTGCTCAGTGCGTGCGTTGTGTGTGTGCGTGTGTGCGTGTTGTGTGCAGTGCGTGTGTGTGCACTGTGTGTGCTTGTGTGTGCACTGTGTGTGTGCCCAACAAAAGACAACGTTGTGTGCAGGAAGAATGAAAGAAAAAATGATATATATTGAAAATGAATGATTATAGAAAAATGATTATAAATACATATATATTTATAGAAAAATAGAAAAGATATATATAGAAAATGAATGATTATAGAAAATGAATATATATACATATATATTTAGAGAATATCAGAAAATGTTATTAATGCACCGCAGTGTATATATGTTTATAGAAAAATGAATATATATTTATATAAATATATAGTTATATAAATCATTTTTAGAAAATCATGTTTTTTAATCTAACAAAAAATATGTGACATGTAGATAAAAAGAGATTGGTCGCGTTGACCTCGCCGCCGTCCGCCATCATCTTCACCGCAACGTCATCCTCGTCGTCGTCCGTCGTCGTGCTCACCTCCTCACCGCAACGTCATCCTCGTCGTCGTCCGTCGTCGTCCTCTCCTCAACGGTGTGTCCCTTGTGATGGAGAAGGAATAATCAATTAGATATGTTTATGTCGTGTATATGTTTTTACGAATGTGTATGGAATAATGACTAAGCATAATCAATTAGATATATTTATGTCGTGTATATGTTTTTACGAATGTGTATGGAATAATCACCTAACCCAAAACCCCAAACTCCAAACCCTAAACCCTAACCCCTAAACCCTAACCGCTAACCCCTAACCCCTAACCCCTAACCCTTAACCCTTAACCGCTAACCCCTAACCCCTAACCCCTAACCCTAAACCCTAACCGCTAACCCCTAACCCCTAACCCCTAAACCCAAAACCCTAAACCCTTAACCCTCCATGGTCTTTATCCTCCATGGTCTGTATGAATATACTTTATTTGCAAAAATATGGTGTTTATTATCCTCCATGTTATTCGCAGAAATGGCCGACCCAGTTGACAACATGGAGGAGGAAATGTACGAATTAATCAACAGCGCCGCTAACCCAGATGTAGCAGGTGATGGTAACAATAATCAAGAAGTAGATGACGGCAGTCAATACTTTATCGATTATGAAGAAATTATGCAAGAAAATACTGGCGAGGTATACCTACAATCTCTATGAGCACATAAAATTCTAATCAATTTGTAAATGTATTTATAATCTACTGTTCCTACATACGTAGCCCTCTGGATCGACAACGACTACCGGGAAGAGTAGGACCGTACGAGGTCCGAAGAAACCGTTGGATGGCCGATACATTATCTCAGAATTCAACGAGGAAACAGGCCAAGTGCTTGGAGAACATGCATAGAAATTCGTTAACCACTGTGGGTATCTCGTAAGGGATAAGATCCCGATCAATGCTCGTGAATGGAAGGAAAAGAGAAGTGCTCCTCATATAAGTTTTGTCTCTGATCGTGATAAGGAACTGGTTTGGCAAGATGTCCTTGCACATTTCACGCTTGAAACAGAAGATAGAAATTTGAAGGCAAGAGTTCGGGATTGGGCTATGAAGAAAATGGCAACACTATTCCAGGGCTGGAAGAAGAAATTGTACAACACATTTATCAAGAAGGACCTAACTCCGGATTTTAACACCAAGGCCTACGTCAAGTTGAGGCCTTTTTGGGATGAGTTTGTAGAATTCAAGAAATCAGAAGAGGGTGAGGCACGTGTCAGAATGAACCAACAGAATGCCCGACAAAAACAATACCACCATCACTTGGGATCAGGTGGCTACAAGAGTGCCATTCCCAAGTGGGAAAAAATGGAACGGGAGATTCTAGCCAAGGGCATCGAACCAGACTCAATAAACTGGCCTGAGCGCGCCAAATATTGGTTTTTTGGTCATGGCGGAAGTCTGGACCTACAGACAGGAGGGGTAGTGTATGGCACAAAACTCCAAAGAGCAGCAGAAAGACTAGCTTATGCTCGAGACATGGCTAACAGTGACACGTGGCAGCCGAACAGAGAAAAGGATGAGCTTACATACGCCCTAGAGAATCCTGAACATGGTGGGAGAACAAGAGGCTATGGGGAGGTGTCGTGGGAGCATGCCTTCCCACAAGACAAAGAGACCTATAGAAGCCGCGCAAGAAAGAGGCAGGAGGAGGTAGAGCGGATGCGAAGGATGGAGGAAATGGTTATTCAGTCACAAGCCACGGCTCGTGAAGCGGTAGAGCGAGAAAAGGCACTTGAAGACAAAATGAGTGAGGAAATCAAAAGGCAGGTGCATTTAGCAGTGAGTTCCCTGCAAAGGCAATCTGCATCAGAGCCAGGAGTCAACACCAGCACCCCTGGTGATCAGTTGAAAAGCAGTTGCGCTTCCACGGAGGTGCCAACGATTCAAGGTGACGCAGGGCTGCGCTTCCCCGTGGATGACATCACTGATCCTCTCACGACCTGTGAGCTGCACATTCCACAGGGGAATGACACAATAATGGTGGCTATTGGTGTCGTATCTCCTATTGACCCTACGAAGACACCAAGATGCCATGGGGCATTGGTACCACCTGGTTATGCTAGTGTCTCGGTGGATAGAGTATTGAAAGGGCATAGCAATGTGACTCTTGACATTGAAGGGGGTGATGGTGAGAAGACTTTAGGAGAAGCGGAGAAGGCATTCATATGTTGGCGTAAGCGCTATATCATTATTCCTGGGGCATCACCTCCTCCTCCTCCTCAGCAAACTAACCCTAGGTGCAGATGAAAGTCAATGAAACATTTTTTCACTAGTTATGTATTGACTTAATTAAATAATTGTTTACTCATACTATGTTGTTTTCACAGCAGGACCTCTCCGCACCTAAGTCCAATTATCCATTCACCACATAGTCATCATAGTGCTGCGGGCGATGCAGTGAAAGACACAGCTGCATCCCCACCGGCTCCATCCCCTCCACGATCGGCTCCATCCCCTCCACGACCGGCTCCATCTCCACCACGGGCTCCATCCCCGCCACCGGCCCCATCTCCTCCACCACGGGCTCCATCCCCGCCACCGGCCCCATCTCCTCCACCACGGGCTTCCCCGCCACCGGCCCCATCAAAGAAGAGGCCAGCCACAAAAATGAAGGCATCGGCCCCACCGCCACCAAAGAAGAAAGCCTCTGCAGAAAGACATCAAGCTGTTCCTCAGAAGACGAAACTTCCCTATGATATGACTGATGAGGAAACAAATGCTTCAGCGAAAGCAGATTTGGACAAATTTTGGGCAGACGTCGAGGCTAAACAAAAAGCAAAGAAAAACCCAGAGAAGCCGTACCTTTTTGTACGTCCTGATATGCTCAGGAAAAAGGTGGATGCTCATCAGAAAAAAGTGCGTGATTCTCGTAAGAAATTGCCACCATCAGACTATGACCGCACTATGACCAAGTCACTTGAGGAGGCGAAGCAGAAACAGAAGAGAGCAAGCAAGGGTGTCCCACAGCTCGGGGAACAATCGAAACAATCAGTGCCCCCGCTTGTTGTGAATGAATATGGTTCTAACTTGAAAGCGCTAGAACAACTTGAGGTGAATCCTGAGCATCTTGATGCATTTTTCGCAGAAACTGGTCTAACCTTGTCACAAATGCTCGGTGAAGCACCCATTGAAACTGCTCCGCAAGTTGATCAGTGGAAGAAGAATTATGTATATGGCCAGAGTCTATACAACCCTACGGCCCTCACAGAACTTGGCACTCAAATGTACTTGTTAAACCAGTGGTACATGGCAGCGTGTACCAAAAAAGCGGATGATTGGATATGCGTCAGAATTAGAGACCATCATTACTTCCGTGGCGATGACATTATACTTATCCAATTCAATGAGTTACACCAGCTATGCCACCTGGATGCTCTAGACAAATCTCTAGTCAGCCTCTTCTGTTTGTAAGTGATCTTTCGTTTTAATTATCTCACTCTAGCATATGTATATGTAAATGTAATTATGCTAACACTAGCTAGCGTGCCTATATACATATGCAGAAACATGATGAGAGACCTCGCACGTAGAAATGACAAGGAGGTTGGTTTCATTTATCCATATATCATATTCTCGGTCCCAAAGAAAGATCCCGCCTATGATATATGGAGAAATGAAACAGGGAGGAATCTCCGAAGGTTCTTGGTGAACCAAAAGAACAAAAGATATATACTCTTCCCATACAACTTTAGGTGGGTGTTGTTATCATGTGCATATTTATTTTTACTTACTCAATTTCTATGATATATGTTGACTATATAAGCAAATTAATGCAGCTATCACTGGATATTGATCGTCTTCGATCTCTCCGAAAGTCAATTGATAATCTATGACTCGTTGAGAAAACCACTGGGAGATTATCAAGATATCATAAACATTATCCAGGGGTAACTTTCGATCTCTAAATATTGATTTCTACACTTTAAATCTGCAATAGTTAATTATGATCCAATATTATATTGTGCAGGGTTTGGGCTTGGTTCGTTCCGAAACACCGTCCGGATTTGAAGGCGACACTTCCTCGTCCTATCCAATTGCAAGTAAGTAGTACTATCTCCCCGCGTCTTTACTACTGTAGCATGCTTTCATCACACGCGCGAGATGATGAGAGTAATATCTTTTGACATCGTGCAGTGGGTTCTACGGCAACCACCAGGGAACAATTTGTGTGGGTACTACATTTGCGAGTTTCTCTCGGTGTATGCCAAAAGAACTCCTCTAGAGAGACAGAAGGAGCTATGGTTGAAGAACCAGGTGTTGAACATGGTGCGCCTGAAAGGAATTCAAGAGACAATCGCAGGAGTTCTTAGTGACCATGTCCTCAAAGCCAGCACCGAGTTCTACTATAACCCGGAAGAACCAATATTGAAACCAAACCAAGATGACCATTTGTATGACATTTAAGTGTCGGTCAATATTTGTGTTGTAAATACCAAGGATGCATGGATAATGCTGTAAATTTTATGTGCATAAAAATATTATACACATAATATGTATAGCTAGCCCAAATATATATAGTTTCATATTTTATGTGTGTAATTATAAATTTTATGTGTATATATATGTGGATACATACATTAGCAGCGAAGAATACGTATTAGAAATCCTAATGTAATATATTAGCATCGAAAAAAACGTATTAGAAAACCAAATGTAATTGAAAAACTGAAAACAATAGCCAATTGAAAAGAAAAAAGAAAAGAAAAAGAAAAAAGAAAAAAGGTCTTTAGCCTCGGTTGGTAATACCAACCGGGACTAAAGACCGGCCTCTTTAGTCCCAGTTGGTATTACCAACCGGGGCTAAAGGTCCCCTCTCTAGTCCCGGTTGGTATTACCAACCGGGGCTAAAGGTCCCCTTTAGCCCCGGGGCCGGGAACCGGGGCTAAAGGTCGGGCCTTTAGTCCCGATTCCTTAGCCCCGGCTCCATGCCCGGGGCTAAAGGCCATTTTCGACCGGGGCTAAAGGCCCGTTCTCCAGTAGTGTCAGTCACGGATTGGCAATTCAGGTTGGGAAAACCAGGAGTAACTAGGGGAAAACCAAGAGTGACTGAAGCCCGGTTCGCTTGACGAAGAAGGCCAAACCAGATGGAAGAGAGACGACACTAGTTGGGGACATCCTCGCCCCCTCAATTTATAGGCCCGTCCTGTCACGAGTGATGGATCCCCCCTCAATTTATAGGCCCGTCCTGTCACGAGTGATGGATCTGTCCTGGGTTCAAATCTCACTCAATGCAAAGAAGATTTATGTGATTTAAATAACTTTTTTCCTTGAAGATGGGCTTTAGTCCTTGGTTGGTAATTCCGGTTGAGAAAACTAGGACTAAATGCGGGTTAAGAACTAGGACTAACGCTCGGTTCGCTCGATAAAGAAGGCCGAACCAGATGGAAAAGAGATATGACGCTAGTTGGGGACAACCTCGTCTTCTCAATTTAAAAGCCCATCGTATATCACCGGTGATGGACCTATCTCTCGTCACCCTATATAGAACCAAACACACCTAAAATTGGGTTCACCCTAACAAACGCCAAGCAAGTGTGAGCTCCCAAGAGGCATCCAGTTCGCGCACCTACATCGTCGTTAAGCGCATTTGGCCGCACCGGCCGGACACTGCGGCGCCGGCGGAGGGCCTCGTCTTCACGCTGGTCCATTATTCGGCGGTGGGCGCGCCGCGCGCGGCGAGTTGAGACCGCTGCTACAAGGAAAGGAAGAATCAGGAATCTAATTTGAATCGATCAATGGACGTACGTGGGATCGAAAGCTCATATGTCGTGATTATCCGTCCTTTAACCCGCGGCACATATCCCATTGATAACGGCCGGGCGGCGAGCTGGTGATTCCATCGGCTTTTTGAGCTCCCGCACGCACGTCTGCAACTGCGGCCCGCACGATCGATCGAGGGGAGACAAGGCTAAAAGCTCTCGCATGCAAGTCTGCAACCGCGGCCAGTGCGAGGGGGGCAGGGGGCAAGCTAGGCATGCAAAACCGTCTCGCCGAGTACGTGCTCCGAGAGGCGAGAGGTATAGCTATCTATCTCTCTCCATACGTGCTGCTATCAGGGACGGCAGTCGGCAGACATACGTGTATGATCAGTGACCATCAAGAGGTGATCCCTGATGATCCCAATCTTATTACCGTCTTTGTTCGTGCGAATACGCGATCAGTGACCACCACTATTCAAAATCGACATGTGGGGTTATTGGCTGTATCGATCGATCGGTGGCAAGAACAGTTGCAAGTGGCCAACTGTGTGCTGATGGAGCGAGACCTCCAACATGCATGTGAACTGCGCGCGCTTGGCAGCGTCGTCCAAAGTTTGGGAAGCAAACTTTTTGACCATTCAAAAAGTGGCGCCCGGCCTTTTGAGAAATCAGATCATCCCTCCAATATTTTCAACTCTGGTTCCATCATCAGTTTCTATCGGTCTCGTCCACGATCGATCGCGAGTTCCCACTGCCAATGGTAGTAATAAAGGATTTGATATAGAGCAAAGCAAAACCACTTGGTTTGTCCATGCATCTTCTAGCTAGCTAGCGCTTTGGAGTCCCCTTCATTCGTTCTTTTGGCAATCTATATCATGACTATAGCAGCTACTTTCTATCTGTGACCTTCCTTATCCTACTAGGAAGGTCGAAAATTCACATCACGTACCGTCGTGCTATATATGGGGGTAAAAATCAGAGCACAACCACCATTTGAACTACTATACTGATCTGGTAGATATGTCGTAGGAATCTGTTTTCAAAAGTTTTATGATTATCTGTGTATAGATATGCAGGTGTCAAATGAATATGCTAAGTCTAGATCAACTGGTGATGACATTATACCTAGCATGTTAACGTGTTTGAATTGATTTGTTAGCAAATACAAAAACAAATCCGTTTTTCATATAACATCTACAATAGTGCGATCTGAGCTGGACTCGGCAAAGAGGCCTCTTTGCCGAGTGCTATGGTCCCGACACTCGGCAAAGAGGCCGAGCAGGGGGGAATTTGCCCAGCTTTGCCGAGTGTCATGGCGTCTTTACCGAGTGCGGCACTCGGCAAAGCTGGGAAATTTCAAATTTTTTTTATATTTTCAGTTTCCTGCACAGAAAACACAATATATATATATATCACACATCCATATTCCATCGTACCAGAACACAATATATCACATTCATATCCATTTCACACAAATATCCAGAATCCATTTCACACAAATATCACAGGTTCAGTCTCCATTCATCTCACAAGTACATCACAAGCTCACAAGTCCATCACAAATCTAAGTCGGACATCACTGCTCACCTTGGTGCTCAGATTGTGAAGAACTCCCACCTTGCCACCCGTGCGACCCGCCCGAAGGACCACCATGCCAACCTTGCCATGCGGGCAGCAGAGGTCCAGATGGGCACCCGGAGTACCCAGACTGCGTAGGAAGGTGACCTGGCCACCCATAGGGCAGAGGAGGGCCACCGAGGAGCCACCTGGACTGCGGAGGAGGGCCACCAGGGAGCAACCCGGACTATGGAGGAAGGCCAGCTTGAGGAGTCGGCGCCGAACCCTCCGACTGTGAGTGCACAAAGGAGAAGCAAATTTGTTAGCACTTGGAGGACGACCGTAAAAGTTAAAGCAATAAACAACCATATATACTCACCGGAGTCCCTGTCGGATGAGTACCAGGAGGCACAAAAAGAGTGAGCAGCGAGGGAGGCACGGCAACACCCGGGATGTTCAGGCTCCCAAAGAATTGAGCTATGTTTTGCGTCCTCTGCGCCTCCCGCTGCTGGACGACTAGTAACTCGCGGCGATGGGCTACCGCCTAGGCCTCCTGCATGGCCTGCAACCTCTGCACCTGGTCCGCCTGGGCCTGCAATATTCCTCCCGTAAGGTTTAAATAATGGAAAGACAAGGTATATGTGTAAAAGCAATGAACGACGAATAGAACAGTACTTACCTGAAGTTGTGCCATCATCTGCTGTGAGGTCGGCTGCCGAGGTCGTTTGGGGACGGAGGAGCTCGTGCTGGCAGCTCGAATCTCGGCGAGGTTGGGAACAGAGGACGAGTCAACTGTGCTGTTGGCTATCCAGTACCGGTCGTGCTGCTTTCCTCCTCCCAGCCTCATAACCTGGTCTGTATCTAGGGCTGGGTGACCGGATCGAAGCCTCCCCATGGCGCTCGCAAGCCGCCGAGGTGTACTCGGTGACCTTGATGTAGGCGTTCGCGTTGGTGTACGCATCGGTCCCGGCCTCCGGGTTGTACTGGGTGCCCGGTGCAGTCGCCTTGCCCTGGTGTGACATGTTGTACGCCTTGAAAGGGGGGCACTCCTCACCAGTTACCACCATGCGACTGGGACTGCGAGGAAAACAACCAGATGATTACAAGTAATGAGTAATTGAGCATTAGAATAAAAAAATAAATCAGTAGAGCGTACCATCTGTCAGCGTACGCGTTGAGGCTAAGGTTGCCTTGGTGGTGTGGCACCCCAGGTATCTGCAGGCGGCAGTCTCGGCGGGCACCGTGCCTCTCGTACCAATCGTCCAATAGCCACTTGTCCACAATGGACAACCAGCAGTCTAGGTGATTGGCATACCAACTAGGACAAAACTGCATGACATCAAGTATTTAATATGTTAGAAGAGTGGCTCGGTGATGGATGGACCAATCAGTATTACTGTTTTGTACGTACCTGGAGGTACTTCTCCCTGGTGAGGTCGGTCTCCCTGGTGAGCATCATTTGCCTGGCGTCCGCCTTCTTCACCGCCCGCCCTAACACGTCGGCGTTGTAGTTGATGATGTACTGGATCCGCGCCTCGTGGTACAGATCCGCGAGCCGGGACCTGCAGACCTTGTCCTGCACGTGCAACGCCTCGGCCTCTTTCCCCGCCTCGCATGCAAAGTACTCCTGCATAAAGACAACACGTATCCTTTCATTATTTCAAGAACGTCCAACGAATGCGTATTATTGAGAAATGTTGTGCGAGCAAGACTCACCCAGAACTCGGCCCTAATCTGTGCTGCAACAGTGGTGTACATGGGGTCCGCAGCGGCGGCGAAGTGGTCCCACGTCCAAGGCGGTGACCTAACCCCGTCATAGGTGACCAAGCCTGGGTAGTTCTTCCGAATGAGAAGACTTAGGATGCCATTGATATGGCGTGTCTTGCCCCCTCCCACAAGTTTCCAGTTCCTGCATTAGTCATTAAGAACAATTGTTAGTCTGAAGTTCAATTTTGAACATGTCATGTGAACAAGTAGTGAAAACATTAATGGTTACTTACTTGTCGCCGCTAGGTCGAATCACCGGGCGGCGGCTTGGTGCGATCCGCTGCTGCGGGAGCTGCGAGGGACCGCACAAGTAGACTCTGCTCGAAGTAGAGGAAGTGGAACCCCCTCCTGAGGCACCTACGATCTCGCCACCCTCGTCCCCCTAGCCACCCTTTGAGTTCGAAGTCGAAGCACTGTCGTCGTCCTGCATCCCCCTGGTCGTCCGTCCTGCGTCCCCCTGGTGGTCGTCCGACGAGGTCCGCGACGAGTCCACCTCGGGCATCTGGTCGGGCGTCGGGTCAGAAGTCGACTGCCTCCTAGGACGTCCGCGGGGGCGGCCGGTCCTCACCCTCCTCGTCGATGGCTCCTCGGCTGCGGTGGGTGGTGAGGTGGACCTCTGGTAGAGCGAGTTGACCCGCCGTTGTTGCCGCCTTCCGCCTGGTATTTTTTCGAGTGCCTGCTATTACAAAGATAAAATCAATTAGCACAAATAAATAATAAGTACTTATAAAGAGATACAAAATGAACGAAACATAATTGCAAAATAATTATAACAATATAGTATTACATGAATTAGAAATTATCTCCATGATTGTCAGTGGCAAGTGCCCCTCGTGTGTTGGCTCGTGGCACACGTGTGTCGTCATCACTATCAATATTGTCGAAACAATCGGCCTCATCTCCATCGTCCTCATCACCCTCGTCCTCATCAATGTCACCACCAAACTGTAATCGCTCAAGCATTCTTAAGTCCTTGGCATTGTGCACCTCATCACCCTCATCCTCATCAATATCATTGTCATTGTCTTCTTCTATGTCCATCAGCTCAAAAATATCAATGTCAAACCTCTCTTCTAGCCCCTCGGGTTGAAAGAACTCTCCGCTATATGTGTTTGGGTCAAAGTTGTAATCATCATCGTTTGCGAGAGGCGCTTTACCGCGCGGCGATACTAACTGCACAAGGTACCAACACATAAGATTCTCGTCTTCTTGACACACCCATGGGAGATAATAAACTTGTGTGGCCTGTTGAGCCACAATATAGACATCGTCTGCCTTGTAGACGAAATCCTGTCGAATTTCGACTAGCCCAATCTCAGGGGCTCTTCTCGTGACATCGGGATAGAACCAATGACATTTGAATACCACTGGATTAATAGCTTTGGGACCCTCAAAGTTGAGCTCGTATATTTCTTCGACTATGCCGTAATAGTCACACTCATCGATGCCGGGCATACGAACTCTGGTATTCGTGGTCTTTCGATTGGGCCGACTCTGCTCGTAGCTGCTTGTGTGAAAGCGATAGCCATTCACATCATAAACGGTGAATGACTTGACCCTATAGTTGAAGCCATTGGCAACCTGTTTCAACTCATCCATCATTTTCGTATCTGTGCGGGCCTATAAGTTGAGGCAAGGTAGATCGTTTCATGAAATGAAACAAGAAATGAAATACGAGGTTAGTTGGGTGGTACCTTCGTACTAAACCACGAAATGAAATCGTGCACACCATTTTTGAGAAGATGGTCTTGTTCTTCAAAGGAAGGTTCCCTTTCCTCTCTCCAGTATTCATCAATAAAGTTCCTTAAAAACAAGGGTGTCGAATCAATAGATGGAAGATAGTGACGGTGCATGTGTAACAAGCTCATTGAGAACTTACTGCACATAAGGAGTCACTTCATCAAGGTTCAACAACACATACAACATGATAACATGATAGTTGCCACTCATCATGCCGCAACATCTTGGTCCTTGATGCGCTTGCTCTTCCGAGTTGGCCTTTGAAAAGGCTGAGGTTCGATAAACTCTCGTCGATGTTGTAACGAGAGGGTGGATTGTGCATGCTAGGAAGGTTATCCTTATAATATGTTGTTGTGAAGTTCGACACCTCCTCAAGAATGAATGCTTCTGCCACGGAAGCCTCTATTTTGGCTTTATTTCTACACTTTTTCTGAAGAACCTTTAGACATCTCTCGACTGGAAAGCACCAATGGCACTGCACAGGCCCCCCATCCGTGCCTCGTACGGTAGGTGCAAATCAGATGCTGCATCGGCAGGAAGAAGTCGGGTGAAAAGATAATCTCCAACTTGCAGATCAACACAGGTTCCACTTCCTCTAGGTTAGCAATCACGTCACGAGATAGCTCCCTCGAACAAAGCTGGCGAAAGAAATAGCTCAACTCTGCCAACACGCACCACACAGGCTCGGGGAGGTATCCCCGGGTCATCGCAGGAAGGAGCCGCTCGATCCATATGTGGTAGTCATGACTCTTCATCCCTAACACTCGCATAGTAGACAAGTTCACTCCTCTCCTCAGATTCGCCGCATACCCATCAAGGAACCTTGACGCCTAGATCCACTGTAGTACTTTCTTCCTATGGTCTCTTTTCAGTATGTAATCGGCCGGACCTCTTTTCCATTTCTTGCCGGCACCAGGAGCCTTCATCACTAGCTTTGGTCTATCGCACATCTCTTGCAGGTCCAGTCTAGCCTTAACGTTGTCCTTTGACTTTTCTGTGTCCATAAGTGTTGCAAAGAGTGCCTCGACGACATTCTTTTCTATGTGCATTACATCGATGTAGTGCGGACAAAGAAGGTCATTGAAATAGGGGAGTCTAGTTAAGCCCGATATATGGGTTCACATGTGTTCCTCTCCATACCCGAAAAAACGACCGTTGTCTTTATCAAACTTCAGAGCCTCTATATCGGCACGGACCTCGGAATCGCTCTTGAACTAAGGAATGGGGTTGGTGACTTGAACACCTTTCCTGAAGTGCTTGATGTCACGTCTGAACGGATGGTCAAGAGGCAAGAATTGACGATGCTAGTCGAATGAAGAATACTTGCCTCCCTTCGTCAACCAAGTGAACTTCACAGCTGTCTTGCATATTGGGCATGGGAACTTCCCGTGAACACACCAAGCGCTAAATAAGCCATACGTCAGGAAGTCATGCAGGGAGTACTGGCACCACACATGCATTTTGAAGTTCTTCATTGTTGCTCGGTCATATGTCAGTACCGGGTTTTCCCAAGCTTCGAACAATTCATCCAACAAAGGCTCCATGAACACACCCATATTGTTCCTCTGGTGTCCAGGAATTATCAGCGACAAGAATACGTTCTTAAGGTCAAACATAACGCCAGGGGGGAGATTGAGGGGGATCACGAACAAAGGCCAACAAGTGTACAGGGCCGCCATCATTCCATACGGGTTGAACCCATCTGTTGCCAGCGCCACACGTACATTCCAAGCCTCCATAGCTTTGCTAGGATGCATGGCATCGAAGTGCTTCCATGCGTCACCATCCGATGGGTGTACCATCTTGTCAGGATTGTATCTTTTACCATTCTTGTGTCATGTCATCTGTTTCGCAGACTCCTCTGTCATGTACAGTCGTTGGATTCTAGGTATGAAAAGAAGGTACCGTAGAACCATCTCGGGGATATTATGTTGTTCCTTCTTGCCATCTCCATGGTCTACCTCCACATACCTAGAGGCTTTGCACTTTGGACAGTGTGTTGCTTTCTCGTGATCTTTCCTGAATAGGACGCACCCTTTTGGACAAGTATGGATCTGCTCATACGACATTTTAAGTGCACGAAGAAGTTTCTATGACTTGTACATGTTCTTCGGCAGAATGTTGACATGTACTGGTTTATGAGCATCATACGTGACAACGTGCTCGAAACTTTCTCAAATTTTTTTCACGGCATACGCATATGATGTAACAACGTCTCGCTAAGTCTCGCGATTTTCAGAATTCATTTGCATTTTTTATAATTAAAAAACCGCTCGCACGTAATTTGGAGGCGTTGCCCCGTGAGCACGTTGATCGAAACTTCGGGTCAGTTTTTGGATTTAGCCTAAACATACAGTTAAGAACAAGAATAACATTTTTTGAACCATGAAAATCCATTATTCGATGCACCCGCAGTTCAAACTTGCGTCTTTCGGGAAAATTCAAGAAAAAGAAATAAAGTCAAAAAATATAACAAAAAGTTTTGAAAAAGTGACAAATTTGAACATGTTGACGATAGTGATATGTGAAAGCTGCAAAAAACATTTGGTGGCCAAAATCAAAACAAAAAAATTCTTTGCCAAGTACCGGCCCCGACACTCGAGTGCCAGCCTGAGTGCCAAAATCAAAAATTCTTTTTGCCGAGTGCCAGACGGCTGCCACTCGGCAAAGATAACGGTCATGGATGCCGTTTGTCCCGGCGAGATTTGCCGAGTGTGTGGCACTGGGCAAATTGGCCTCTTTGCCTAGTGCCCGTCTTTGCCGAGCACCGGACACTCGGCAAAGATGGGCTCTGCCTAGTGCCGCTCTTTGCTGAGTGCCATGTGGCCTGGCACTCGGCAAAGAGGCTCTTTGCCGAGTGCCCGAAATTTTGCACTCGGCAAACCTCCAGTCACTCGGCAAAGCCTGACTTTCCTGTAGTGTAAGACCCAAGTTAGAATTCAAATCTTACTCTAGCATGATTCATGCCACAATATATATTGTATTTGTTGACTTAATTATTGAGTTGTACTCTCTCGGTCCTAAAATAAATCTTCATCTCATGTGTCGTGTCGAGACGCCAATCAATCTGAACTTTGTAAAATTCAGTAAATTTATAGTTGTTTATCAAATTGCCCAACTGATTTATACTTGTTGGCTGATATATATTGTGCGTCGAATTATACGGGGTCATGCGTTTGTGCATTGACTTTGCATACCCTAGGTTGAAATTCTATACAGGGCATCCGCGGAATTTTTGGGTAAACAGAGCGTGTAAAATTGACGTCAGCTGGTGGGGGCTCTAGTAATGTTTTATGTGTTGTGGATTTCTGATGCACTAGGTCATCATCTGCCAATGACAGGTATACAACATGGGCTCATCTCATCATTGCAATCAAGAAGAACGTACGTACAGTACTATAACTTGAGCGTTAGCGTCAGCTGCAGAGAACAAATTAAACGGAGAGAGAGACACCAGTGACCTAACACCACCGGCGGCGACTCGGGGCATCACCACCGGCCGGCTGCCGTAGTCGCGCCGCCGCGTGAACTGCTCGCCCCACGCGCAGCGACTCTTAACGTGTCCCTGCGTTGACGACTCCAGCCAAACACGCCTGCTGTTCCTCTTGAGAGAAAAGAAAAGAAAAAGGCGCGTTCCCTTCATTCAGTCCAGCGGCGCGTGGGTAGCAGAGGCGCACAGCCGTTGGCCTGTACACCGTACACGGGCCCACAAGATGTGGGCCCGGTGGACCCTACACGCGTCGCGGAAGTCGTTTTCGATGAGGTGAGGCGTTGAAATCATCACTCAATCAAACGAACTAATCAAAAAGAGATTATTAGGCCGTGTCGTCCTGTCCTGCGCTATATCAACTGGGTATAACCTTGGATACCCGCAATATAAGACTAGGATGAATAGCGCGCTTCGCGGCGCCGTGGAGGTTGCAAGTATGATTACATGTTAGTGTGTTTAGACCAAAATACATTTGGCATGCATTATTAGTGGTATAATCTATTAGTCTTTACTGTGTGAAGCTGCAATGGGCTTCAGTTGTCTTACACTCACAACTATAGAACTAGCCTTTGGACGATCTATCAACTGAGCTTTAGTCTCGGTAAAAATTTGCGTCCGGGACTAAAGACTTTTAGTCCCGGTTGGTATTACCAACCGGAACTAAATGTCCTGGACCTTTAGTCCCGGTTGGTAATACCAACCGGGGCTGGTGGTACCAACCGGGACTAAAGGTCCTTTTACCCCCGGTTGGGATACCCGGGGCTAAAAGCCCATTTCAACCGGGGCTAAAGGCCCTTTCTGTAGTAGTGACTTTATGAGGTCTAACTTGTAAACACATGTCAAGTTATTGAATCAGAAAACACACAAATGCCACAAATTCATCTCATCAACAAACAAATTAATTGATCTCCAGAAATAGAATACACATATATCTCATGCATAGTGATCTTGGTAGTCGTAAGTTGTAGAACAATAAAATTATTGTTCCGTGAACAAAATGTTTTCCACTAAACAGAAGGGATAAGAAAACTAAAAAAAGTCTGAAACCATGACAATAATATACATGTCAAATCATCACCATGTTTGAAGGATAAGATTCCTATACATGACATTCTTCTAGAAAACAGACTCAGCATTCCAGCGTTACCTATGAATTTCAAATCAATCTCTTGGAATAATACAATGATCAACCTAGAATGAAAGTATATTTGTTGACACCAGAATCTGACACGATCAATCTGAGCAATGAGGGATTGGCTGATGATATTGACGACGGGATATTTCATAGATATTATATTTTGGGCAACCAGAAATAAACTAAGCACCAGATTGATTCCCTTGTCGATTGAGTCTTGAGCCATGATAAGGGATGTGCGTGTGGAGATTGTTAAATATTTGAGTACGGGGCTCTCGTACAAAGAAGCTTTGATGATTTTTCTTCGAGAAAGACGAGGGCAGACTCTAGTTCACGGACAACATGAAGAGCAGTCCAGAAGGCTTTATTCGGCAACGAACTATGCAAGATACAAGAAAAAGAACTCAATTGGCCGGTTCTTGTTGCATTGGGATTATTGTGATTGGGAGCGTGCAAGGGGCTTTAGTGTGCACGGGAGATATACAGATATACATGCAAGTTGTGCAAAGGAAAAGTGCATATGTGCTTGCATCCAGGAAGCTTCTCACCGACCAGAGAAATAAGTAATATATTCTGGAAGTGGTCTCGTATCCCAAAAATTCATTATGCTGAGAGGGAAGAAGAGAAAGATATATGTATACATGGATCAACGGTGATTGTGCATACACGGCCAATCAAGATATTTGTCCTCATCTCACGTGCAAATATGGAAGGCATCAAGATACGTACTAGCAGGATGTGCCCGCACGAGAGTTTTGCCAAGACACGTTATTAGAAAGGATTCTGTGTAAAGGAAGCTAGAGTCCATGTGTCTTTTTATTTCCTTTTTTAGATATTTCTTTAGAGTCAAGTTTTGTAGGTCATGATTAGTTCGGAGTCTCCAGCCCAGGGTATAAATATAAAACCCTGGCCATTGTAAAAGTTCATTCATAACCATATCAATACAAACCGGCCCCGTGCCATCTTCGAGTCCTTAGTCGAGTCGTCGAGTTCTTCAAGAGGAATCATCGATCCGTCGACCTCCGTAAGTCCCGGCAACCTTGCTATCATGTCTAATATCATGCGGTGGATTTAGATATGATGCAAGTAGTCTCGTTCGTTAAGCTTAGTATCGTGCGGCGGATTTAAGCTTATGACGGGAGGTTTTTGCTTATGCCTTGTATCGTGCGGCGGATTAAGTCATGGGTAAAAATAGTTATCGGCTCTATTAGATTTGACAGATCTGATAGATTCATTAAGTTATTATGTGTTATGTGTTTTATTATTTAATTCTTGTAAGACTCTTTTGCCGAATCTAGATTGATCTTTGTTCGGCCTTGTTTTACAAGCTTGCTTGTGTTTCGTTAATCATAAGATCATGACGGCCGAATCAACTTTCTATCTAGATTGTTACATGTTGTGGGTTCATGCATGTCAATCACGGTTAGGCTTTGATGGAACTGGGTATCGTGCGGCAGATGCAGGTTTTAGATTGGTTTAATCATGTTTGCTTGTATGTTCCTTCTTCATGGACCCCAACTCGGCTAGTTTGCCGATCTTGGTTAAGCTTACGCGAGTAATGAGTTTTTATAGATCTGTTCAAATACATGCATGCTTTTAGCTTGTTATAATTAGATTGTATCATGCGGTGGATTAATCTAATTATAAGAAGTGGTGTAGACTTATGGCAAGTGGTATCATGCGGTGGATTAGCTTCGCTTGAGTTTATGCTTGACGGGTTTATGAAGGCTAGACGTGCGGCAGACTAGTCAGATTAATCTATGCATGTGTTATTTAAATAGATTTATATTTGCAAGTTACCTGTTTACAATGTTTTAATGACACCTTTTATCTATGCAAGCATGTCTCCCTTTACATGTGTATTCGGCAGTTGATATGCTTGACATGCTCTGTTTTTCATACTAGCCGAATGACTCTATAAAACATGCTCTGACAGACAGCTTCTATAGCTGTGTGCCGTCGTGATTGGCTTTCAAAGCCGTACATATGGAACTGTCTGGTCTCACCTGACATGTTCCATTGTTATTCTCACAGTTTTATCCCTTGTTGGTTTTCAGGTCAAACCGACTGGCACGTCTCCGGATTCAACACACTCCGGGCACTCGATTGAAGCCAGCTTTTTTGGCTTGCTGTGTGTGAGGCGCGGCGAACCAATTTTGCGTCAACACACTTTTTGGCATGCTCGGTGGGACAACAATCATTTGATCAGAAGTCAGATGCCTATTGCCTTATATTTCATCAACAAGGATTAGCCAAGAAAAGTCATGAAAAGCAAATATAACAATATTCTGTATATGGCCGATGATCTTCCAATATAAGATTATTCTGATATCTTTCGTAATGGCGTCGGTTCCAAGACATCAAGCTAATCTCCTGATTGGAAGTAAGATATATAGAGATCAGTCAAGATTTCATCTTACGTGCATATTTATCACGAGCAAATTAGATAACAGCCTGGTTGACATCCGTGAAAGAGTGATATATTGGCTCCTTGTGGTTTAAAATGCCAATGAAGAGACATGCAAGAAGTATACATCAAAATAAATATGGAAATACACTCATATATGTATACGAAATCTTTCATTCGGTAAGCGGTGGAGAGAATATAATATTCATGAAAACTTATTGATGGAAATCGGCTGTTCTAAAAGCTAATCAGCATAGCCATACCATAAGAGCTGATTTGATTCTGAGGATATATTCAGTCAACTATTTTAGAAAAAAGAGAGATGTGTAATCGGTGGTTCCTTGCTTTCAATGGTCATGTACATGAGCCGACTAAGAGCACATCGAGCCATACAATAGCCGATTCAAGTAGTATCGGCAAAGCAGTATATTGGACAATATTTAGCCGATTACAGTAATATTGGACGCCAACAAAAGCTGATCGGCAGAGACTATTCAGATGTCGATGGAGTCCAGTCAATCATTTATGAACCCTGATGATCAAGTCTATCTTGGGTTAATATTCCAATTTTATTGGCACTTCTGCACGTCTTGCTAGCCTGGTTATTTACTGGACAAACATTGGGAAATATTGATATATGCAAGACAGTCAACAGTCGATCAACAGAGCCAAATCATGAAGCCAATAAAAATTGACAGCCGAAGACAATTGTTGATTCAGTTGGAACCAATCGACGAGTACATGAAGACAGCCGATATCGATGGTTGAAGGTATATTGAAATATTTTATTGCACCAAGTCAACCGGCAAAAAGATCAGATTAATAAGTGTTCTGGTATAAGGAGATCGGCTATCCTAGAATGGAATCGGCTAATAGTTTTAGGGTTTAAAAGCTCTGCCCTTAAACCAATGACACAGCCGATGTCACATATATTGTTTGGCTGTTGGGCACGACATATCAAGTGCAACTATGCAACACTGTAATAGCCGATCAGGCGAAAAGTAGTAGTTAGCCATGTGCACATGGGAGAGCTTGGAGGCTGATTGCTCTAAACACAAACAAGGACATGGCAGGGGGCTTGGATTTTGGAATCTAATCAGAAAGAACAGATCAAGGACATGACAGTTTGTGTCCGATTATTTGAGGTATCATAGTCTCGTAATTACACACACGTGACAGCCATCAGAAGGCTTTGTTTTTGGATTAAACAACGTTGATACACAGAATCTGGTTGGTATACAGTTCAAGGATCGGTTGAAGGAGATGCCACAAATGTGACTGCTCTTCAAAGTCGATGGTCTAGTTCACAAGTATTTCCCTGTACAGCAGATGACATGTCAATAATTGGAGCTGATAGAGAAACATCCTTTTCTAATAATTCATCGGCTAATTTTTTGTACAATCATCGGCTCAAAGTCTGAGTGCTCATCGGCCCTTACAAGAAAATAATGAAAGATGCTTAGAAGTCAAACAATGGTAAAGAAATTACGCATAGGCGTCAACAACGTTGAAATGGAGTTGAAGCTACAATTGAGTCCACAGCCAATCGGCCAACACCAAATATATTAAGGTTGATCGGGACATCACAGATGATACGCCCTGAAGAGTAAGTCCTGGATTTCTTGTGATTCATGACCACCATCGTATATGTCCTATTCTGGCACTAACATATGGAAGCAAAGGAAGTTGATCATGAACGCCGTGAAATTGGGCATGTACACACCAAGCTGATGCAGAGGTACATGCAGGTGTCATAATGTTAGTTCCTCATGCCGCTGTTGGGCAGTTTTCATGGAGGTGCAGCTACTGTGATGGGGGAACGTTCTTCACCTTCGCGCTCATCTTTGTTGACAACATCCCAATCTATACCATCCAGGACACCACCAATCAGCAACCAAAGTATGACATCATCGCACAGTTCATGATCAGCTACACGCTGCCTGGCAAAGTCCATCGCCAAACCTGCGACCATTGTATTATCTGCATAGAAACAACGCCGATCAGGCCAAGGAGAATCAGTCGATTAAGTAAACAAATAGCAGCCGTGTGCATTTTGACTTGCATCTCCATTCTTGTGAAGGACTTTATGCCGATTGATTATTCGGCTAAAAGGTGAAACCAATAAAGATAGACAAAGCTGATCACTGTTGTGATTCGGTTGGAGCAGGGGAATCTAGACCGTTCTTTTCACTAAGGATAATTAGTGATTAGTGACATATGGACGAGGCCAGTGTTCAGGAATGTTACCTCTAGATAGCCGATAAGCCTTGGAGGGCCGGCTCTAAAAAAATGCACAACATATGAATCGGCTAATGGTCAATATTTGTGTATAAATGGTGAAAAGCGGATACTGACCAAGAAAATATTATCAGTACACAAATAATCGACTTTGAGTATTAAAAGGCCGCCATCACTCCTGACTTCTTCGGCGACAGGGGTGTCACCAGCTATCAAAACTCACCAAGAAGGTCGCAGAGCATACTGGAATGACTAAGTTCAGAATGGATCAATGTACATGCAGATATGAGGTATCGCTTGGCTCGCATATTATTTATTCCTTGCTTTTCCTATCACTTGTGAACAATGAAAAATCATATTATCTAAGTAGTTGAAGAATGAGATGTGGTATGATGAAAGGAACCTTGCTTCTTTTTGCAAAGTACTTGGGAATTTTTTCTTATAAAAAACTTAAAATCAATAGCTTGTCTTCTCAATGATGTCGAATTTCCTACCAAGGCCATACGTTAATCTCATTAAAAACCTTACATATATGCTACTTGCTTTTGCATTGAGTTTTGTCAAACCGTTGCGACCCTTGTGAGAGATTTATCATGCTCTCATGATCAAGACTCACGTACACCAACCTATAAAATGCTGATTCTTATACTAAGAGTTACACAAGACATGTCCTTTCCATCCACTAAAAATGCTCTGGTTTATATCTTGACTCTCTCTAAGAAATATTCATATGCCAAAGAGAGTGTGGGCTATATTAAAAATGCCAAAGTGCTTAAAAAAAGGATGCCAAAGAGCATGAAAAAGAGAGAGAAAACTATGAGTACTCCGATACCCGCTAAAAAGAGAGAAAACAATGGGTACTTAAATATTGTCACACCCCAACTTTAAGGATAAAATTGAGGCGGAATACTCATGTGTGCCCAGGAATCCATCACACACATAAGTTAGACAAATTACAAAAAATGGCATCATCACAGTGTTTATTACATAACGATAGTATCATCACAAGTCTTACATCAAGCGAAACAAAAGATAACTGAACTGCTAACAAGATCAACTCCACAGGGAAAGCTGACTGGGGGAAACAGCTAGCCTAGAAGTCCTCTGGGAAGTCACCAACTCCACCTTCATCTGTTACCCATCCGGTATTTTGCCCAAAAAGAAGATAAACAACAAGCGTAAGTACTCCACGTACTTAGCAAGCTAACACAGGGTTCATGAGGCTCAAAAGGCTGACACTGTCTGACTGCAGTTAGCTTTTAAGTTCACAAAGTTTCAGCATTAAGGTAAACGAATATTGTGCTTAACCCTTAACCCATGATCCATTTGTCCAACAAAGATAAAATATAACATCATAGAGTGTCATCAACATAAAGTAACATTTATTCAAGTATCATAGTTCTGCTAGTTTTCCAGGCCGCTCGTGACCGTGAGCACGGCTGTTATAACAGTTTTACACTCTGCAGAGGTGGTGCATCTTTACCCACAAGCCGTGTTGCCCTTGTGCCCGAGGCGGCCAACCTCTTGATCCACTTCCAAGGTAGATCGGCAGGGTACACTATGAAGCGTTTCGCTGGTTCGTCTAATAGGTTAGGGCCGCGAGGTTTCCTTGGCAATCAGACGTAGCAAACCCCCCTTTCCTATGGCACAAGGCCATCGCAGCTATACTCATAGGAACAGGAGCAGCCCTACATCCGTAGAGGCAAGCCCCTCTTGCGCCCTTCCGGGTTACCGCTAACAAGTTAGAAAAGGTCCAGTTTACTGAGCTAAAACCAGAGCCATATAGCACTCATGGTAGCACTGTCAGTCCCAGCTTTTGCTAACAGCAAGTTTTATTAACCGTTTATCATCATATCAACATGAGAAATATTCATCATTGGACTGGATCAGTTATAAGTCAGTTAGCACTAGCATTCTACCCATATGCATATATCCCATGGAGTCAAGAACTTCACAGATAACAAAGCTAAGTGGGTCTCTAAGGTTGCTCAATTGGACACATGAATAAATGAGTAAATTAATAGTAAGGTGAATAGGTAACAAGGAGATCCCATGCTAACTTGCCTTGGTTGTTGAACGGCTGGTCTTCCTGCTGATCGTCGAAAGAATGGGTCCTGGTCGTACCACACCGACTCACCGTCTACTCGATCACAACATCAACACGCATTCCAGGCGCATACATACAATGCAAACAGGGCTATCATTAGAACAGTACACCAAACAGTAATAAACAGAAATAAAACTTTGATAAAACAGAAGGACATATTTCTACGATCACAACAAGTTTTGGTTCACCGAAAACGGAGTTACTATGCGAAAGATACGGCCGAAACGGTGTTTCTAAAGCCCTAAACAAGATTAACATAAACCCTGAAACTAAACTGACCTAAGCCGACTAACAGAGGCATAAACAGGTAGGAAACTAAATTACGAATCTAACGCAACTTGAACGGGTCAAAACGGAGCTAAAACGTGAATTTTATAAGCGTTTTAGTGCAGTGGCAATTCTGTAAATAGCTGGAAAAGCATTTGAATTTAAATCAGAATTTAAACTGAATTTTAAATCAAATTCTCTGACGGCTGGATTGCGCCTCAATTCAAAAGAAACGCAGGGGCCTGGTCGGAAGATTTTCAAGGCACAGCGAATAGTGCTCAATGGAGCGCGGGTTGATTCACGGTTTCTTCGGGGGTTCTTTAGCAAAACTCCCCCCGAAGGGGTACGGGCCACTCAAGGCCGTTGGATCGATCGTGGAAGGCGCGGATTAGATCCCCGGGGTGCGCGCGCGGGGCGAGCCGACGGCGCGCCATGGCCAGGCACCAGCCGCGACGTCGCGACGCTGGGCGCGCTCGCGCCATGGCCAGGTCTCGGGAGCACGCGGACTCGGGCGCAGGGGGCACCCCGAGCCAGACCAGGGGAACAGAGAGGGAGCGGGTCGCCAGGGGGTTCTCACCACGCTGAAAGGAAGGACGGGGAGGCTCTGGTGGCGGCGCACGGCGAGGAACGGCGGGGATCCGAGCGACGGCGACGGAGCTGCGAGCAGACGACGTCGGTTAGGGCCAAACCGAACGAAAGAGAGAGGGAAAGATGGTTCGGCAACTTCACCGAGGCGCGACGGAGCTCGGGGAAGGTCGCACACGGCCGGAGCGGCGCCGAATCGATGGGTCGACGGCGGCGGCGGTGGCAATGGCGGCGGGGGGAGCTCTGTTGGCGCTCGGGTGCTCAGCAGTGTGCGCGGAGAGAGCAAATGAGGGAAAGGGAGAGCGGGGGCGCGGACGCACGCGCTATATCGACGAAGGGGGAGGTGAGGACGTGGGAGCGGGCGCTGCACGACGCGCGCGAGACCCGGACGCGAGAGCGGCAGCGGCGGTTGCGCTCGGGCGGCGTCGCGCAGAGGGGAAAGAAGTAGGCGCCGACAGGTGGGGACCGGGAGTCAGAGAGAGAGGGAGAGGGGAGCGCGGCGGATGGCAGCGGAGCGCGAGCAGGTCGGCCTGCTGGGCCGCGCGGGCGAAAGAGAGAGGAGAAGGGAGGCCCCGCCGGGGAAAGGAGGGAAGGGAGGGAGGTGCCGGCGGGCTTGGGCCACCAGGCCGCTTGGGCCGGAAGCAAGGGAGAGAGGGGAAGGAAAGAAAAACCTCTTTTCTTTTTATTTCCAAAACATTTCAAATCCTTTTCAAATGAAATTTGAATTCATTTTGAATTTTGACAAAAACCAGTCACTTCAATAAATCCAGTGCATCAGCATGAGTGCAAAAACATGTTGCCACATTTATTTTAATTCAATAAAAATTATTTAACCCCTAGGTTAAATGCTCACAAATTCATAATTAAATCACTTTCACCTATTTTATTTTGGAGAAATTTTTAGGGTGTTACAACTCTACCCCCCTTAAGATGAATCTCGTCCTCAAGATTCGACTGGTGCTTACTCAAACAACTGCGGATAAGATTTCCGAAGATCTTCTTCTCTTTCCCAGGTAGCCTCTTCTTCTGTATATCTGTTCCACTGAACTTTGCACATCTTGATAACTCGGCTCCTGGTAACTCTTTCTGCGGTCTACTCTTCATAAGTGAGATCTTCTCCTATCTTGATCTCTTCCAGGGGAACTTGCTCTTCAGGCACCCTCAGACATTTCTTCAGCTAAGAGACATGGAACACATCATGAACGCCTGATAGACTCTTAGGTAGCTCAAGCTGATAAGCCACTTCTCCACGTCTGGCCAAGATCCGAAAAGGACCTATGTATCTGAGTGCCAACTTTCCTTTCATGTTGAACCTCTTTACGCTCCTCATAGGTGACACTTTCAGGTACACATAGTCTCCCACTTTGAAAGCTAAGTCCCTCCTGCGAGTATCTGCATAACTCTTTTGTCGGGACTGAGCTATCCTCAAGTTATCCCGGATCATTCTTACTTGTTCTTCAGCATTTCGTAGAACATCCGGTCCGAACACTTGAGTTTCTCCTGTCTGATTCTAGAACAAAGGAGTTCTACACTTTCTTCCATACAAAGCTTCAAAAGGAGCCATTTTGAGACTCTTCTGATGACTGTTGTTGTAGGAGAATTCAGCATATGGTAGGCTTTTATCCCAACTAATCCCATGCTGAAGGGCACATGCTCTCAGCATGTCCTCCAAGATCTGATTTATCCTTTCAGTCTGCCCATCTGTTTGTGGGTGATATGCAGAACTGAAATTCAGCTTGGTTCCCGATGATTGGTGTATCTGATGCCAGAAATGAGATGTGAATTATGTTCCTCTGTCAGACACTATTTTCTTCGAAACACCATGCAGAGACACAATTCTCTCCATGTACAGCTCTGCTAACCTTGCTCCATTATAAGTGGTTTTAACTGGTAGGAAGTGAGCGACCTTAGTGAGACGGTCAACGATTACCCATATAGAGTCATAGCCTCTTTGTGTGCGGGGTAATCCAGTGATAAAGTCCATTCCCACTTCTTCCCATTTCCACTCGGGTATCTGCATAGGCTGTAACAATCCTGCCGGTCTCTGATGTTCAGCCTTGACCTTCT
Source organism: Coix lacryma-jobi var. lacryma-jobi (assembly GCA_009763385.1). Lineage (NCBI taxonomy): Eukaryota > Viridiplantae > Streptophyta > Magnoliopsida > Poales > Poaceae > Coix > Coix lacryma-jobi. The sequence continues at coordinate 126,085,930 of CM019829.1, forward strand.
GACAAATGTCACATAGGGCCACATATTCTGCCACATCTCGCTTCAATCCATACCACCAGTACTTTTCTTTCAGGTCTAAGTACATTTTGGTACTGCCGGGATGTATAGAGTAGGAAGATTCATGCGCATCTCGCAAGATGGCATCACGAATAGCTTTCACTTCAGGCACACATATCCTTTTTCCAAACCATAGTGTTCCATTTTCATCCATCCTGAAACCTGGTGCCTTTCCAAGCACTATGTTCTCTGCTATCTCTTGCAGTTTCTCATCTTTCAGTTGACCCTCACGGATTTCTTTCTCCAAAGTAGGTTCAACTGTTATCTCCACAACATTGTTTGCAAAACATAGATTAAGATATGCCATTTCAGCTCTCAACCCTGCTGACATGTATTCTACTTGTAGTTCATTTGCATAAGTTTTTCTGCTCAAGGCGTCAGCCACAACATTGGCCTTTCCTGGGTGATAATGTACCTCCAGGTCATAGTCTTTGATCAATTCTAGCCAACGGCGTTGCCTCAAGTTCAGGTCTGATTGAGTAAATATGTACTTCAGACTTTTGTGATCTGTATACACATCACTCTTATGTCCAACTAGATAATGTCTCCATATTTTCAGAGCATGGACAACAACTGCTAACTCCAAATCATGGGTTGGATAGTTCACCTCGTGCTTTCTCAGTTGTCTGGATGCATAGGCTACTACTCTTCCGTCTTGCATCAGAACACATCCAAGTCCCAGACGAGATGCATCACAATAGATGGAGAAGCTTTTGTTCAAGTCTGGCAGAACTAGGACAGGTGCTGTGGTTAATCTCTTCTTTAACTCTTCAAAGTTTGCCTGGCATTTATCAGACCACACAAACTTAGCACTCTTTTCTAGCAAGGCAGTCATAGGATTTGCAAGCTTTGAGAAACCTTCAATGAACCTTCTATAGTACGCGGCCAAACCCAGAAAGCTTCGGATTTCGCTAGCATTGGTTGGTGGGTTCCAGTCCAACACATCCTGCACCTTGGTAGGATCAATGAATATACCTCCGTCAGAGACTACATGCCCCAAGAAAGAGACTTCTTTCAACCAAAACTCATATTTGCTCCTCTTGGCATAGAGTTGATGCTCTCTCAACTTCTGCAAAACCATCCTTAGATGTTCAGCATGTTCCCCTTCTGTTTTAGAGAACACTAGAATGTCATCTATGAACACCACCACAAACTTGTCTAGATACTCCATGAACACCTTATTCATCAGGTACATGAAGTAGGCTGGGGCATTGGTCAGTCCAAAAGACATCACTGTATACTCATACAATCCATACCGCGTTGTGAAAGCGGTCTTGGGAATGTCCGAGTTCCGGATTTTTAACTGGTGGTACCCAGATCTGAGATCTATTTTAGAGAACACACATGCTCCTCTAAGCTGGTCAAATAGATCATCTATCCTGGGCAGAGGGTATTTATTTTTAATGGTAACCTCATTTAAAGACCTATAGTCCACACACATCCTCTGGCTACCATCTTTCTTATCCACAAAGATCACAGGTGCTCCCCAAGGAGAAGCACTGGGGCGTATATACCCCTTCTCTAGCAGCTCCTTAAGTTGCTTCTTAAGCTCTTCTAATTCATTTACCCCCATTCTATATGGTCTTTTAGCTTTTGGTGCAGTTCCAGGCAATAATTCAATAATGAACTCAACATCGCGATCAGGTGGCATACCTGGCAGATCATCAGGAAAGACATCAGGGAACTCGTCCACCACCCGATCTTGATTTGCACCACTAGCATCCATCTGGTTTATGGTGGCAGTCGGCTGCTCTTGCATCACCACTTCCACACAGATCCTGTCTCCCTTGGGTGTAGATACAACAACTGATCTTTCCTGACACTGAATGACAGCCCCATGTTGCTTCATCCAGTCCATACCCAAGATGAGATCTATGCCTGTTGTCCTCAGCAATATGGGCTTTACTTTAAAATCTACCCCCCTTAAGTTGACACTAGAGGTGGGGCTCCAGAAATTTGCAGGCATACTACCCCCCGGTGAGTTCACTATGATTGTTTCTTTCATTGCACATAAAGGTACACCATGCATTCTAACAAATGACTGTGAAATGAAGGAATGCGAAGCACCAGAATCAAAAAGTACGGTTGCTGGGATTGAGTTGATACTGAACGTACCCATCACGATATCTGGCGCATCCAAGGCAGTATCAGCAGCCACATGGTTCACTCGCCCAGTGTTAGTGGGTTGAGTGTTCTGCTTCGGGTTTCCCACTTGATTCCGCGGGGCCTGGGGGTTCTGTTTCTTAGGACACTGATGAGCATAATGTCCTACCTCCCCGCAGCGGTAGCAAGCATTGGGGTTCTGTTGAGCTGCATTCTTCATGGGAGCGGAGTTGGGTGCTCCCTGGCATGAGGCTTGGATGCCCAATTGCTGGAATCTCTGCCCTCCCGGCTGTTGCTGGTAGCGCTGACCACCTGACTGCTATTGGTATGGAGGGCGCTGCTAGTTCTGGTTGCCCTAGGGGTGCTGTCCCCGGTTCCACTGGTTGGAGGGGCCTTGGTTCCTTTGGGGGTAGCCTTGTTGTGGGTTGATCTGGGGACGAGTGTTGCTCCCCGAAGACTGGCCTTGGAAGCTTCTCTTCTTTGCTTCCATCTCCTTCCGCTTGCTGTCAATAACAATCGCCCTATTTGAAGGACCGAGAAGCAACCAGAAAGCGACCAGAGGGGGGGTGAATGGGAGCTTCAAATTTTCCTTTCGGAAACTAGTAGCCACTGTCCCAAGAATAAACCCCAGAAGCAAACCTTAGAGCTTGCTAGTGTCCACGACCCTAGATGTAGGGTGGATGCTTCCTAAAAGCACAGCGGGACACTACACAACTCTAGAAAGCCAACGCAAAAGACGGAAACCAAATCCGAGATCGCACGAACGAACAGCGAACGAAACTGCGCAGTCACAGCAGCATCGGACGCTGGCAGCGTCCGATGCCCAACCAACGGATGCATCCGATGCGAAAAGAGCAAAACTGGAACCTTATAGCCATCGGACGCTGGCTACAGTAAACCCTCAGCGTCCGATGCTTAACCCTCGGACGCGTCCGATGGACGACGGAGCGTCCGATGGTCAGAGCTGGAGCGTCCGATGATCAACGGACGCGTCTGATGCCCTGCGTCCGATGCCCACTCAAAAACACCAGAACTGACATGTGTCACCGGAGCGTCCGATGCTATGAACAGCAGCGTTCGATGCTCCCGTGATGAGCGTCTGATGCCCCCGATAACAGCACAGTTCTTCGGCGATTCAACCCAATCTCCTCCGAATCAAAAGCTCTAGGGCTAGGATTCGATCTAAGAGGTCACATGGATGTTAGTGAGCTATCCCACGGGAATCATGGCTCGAACCTAACTCCAAATCGAGGAATCGAAGGATTTCGGGGCAATGGAGCAAAAACCGATCCAACACGAAAATCGTTCGATCTCCTAGACCGTGAGGTTAGAGGAGAATTCCTTCGGTGGAAAGAAGTGCCTCACGACCTAGAACAACTTGGTTCAAACGGATTTGCAAAAGATGAACCGAGCAAAGAGATCAAGCGAAGGGAAGAACGTGGAGAAAAAGGATTCCGCGAAGAACACGAACAAAACGCGAATCACAACCACGATCTGCAGCCGTAGCGCGAACACACGCTACAACAGTGAGGATACGGCCTCACTTCCTCAGAATCAACAGTACACAGAGGCAAGTCTCTCTGCGGATCTCAGCTAGCTACAGCAGGGGATGGGAGAGCAGGAAACCCTAAGTGCGAAAGAGCAAATGATTGAGATGACTAACTGAGATAAAATGGGAGGAGGGTGTCTCCCGACTACTTATCCTACTACTAGCCTAAGTCTATTTCCTAATCTACCCCTCTCTATTCTAATTACAGAGCGACCCAGCTAAACCCTAGGGTTATTCTGGTCCAACCCGGTGGTAGGTGCATCCGACGGCCACGCCCGCTCGATTCGAAGCGTTGCCTCGACGCAACCTCCAGATCGCCGCCACGTGCCGCCCTCGCTCTGCACCCCCGGTTTTGTGGCCCAAACCGGGAAACCAGCCTTTTCCAGCCAACCCCCAGTTTTGAGGCCCAAACCGGGAAACCAGCCCACCAGCATCTGAGTTTTGAGGCCAAACTCAGCAAACCCTCAGAGCCCAGGTTTTGAGGCCCAAACCTGGAAACTGTGCTCAGCCCGAGTTTTGTGGCCAAACTCGGAAACCCTCAGCCCGAGTTTTGTGGCCAAACTCGGAAACCTTCCACGCCCAGGTTTTGAGGCCCAAACCTGGAAACCGTCCATCCGATGGTTTTTCTCTGGCTCTACCACCAAACCGACGTCGTAGAGGGGATGCACCTCCCGTGCACCCCGTCCACCGACACGTGTCCCCGAGTCCTCGACTCAGGCAACACATGACCACACTTCTTCACTTGTCGTCGTCACAGGCTGCCAGCCACCACAGCTGATCCTTAGGCCTCTAGTCCCTCAGTCCAAGCCTCACGTCCGCCCTTCGCCACTCTCGGTCCATCGGCACGGCACGTCTCTACTTGACCTTCACCTCGCCTTTGATTGAAGGACCGAGAATGCACTAGCAAGGCGACCAGAGGGGGGGTGAATGGGAGCCAATCAAATTTCTCTCAAAACTTTGGCCAAGTGTCCCAAAATCAACCCCGAGAAACGGCGACCGAAACCGTGATGCTCACGACCCTTGGAAGAGGGTGGATGATCCCTAAGATCACAGCGGAGCACCACCAAGAAGAAGCAAACCAAACTCCAAAAGTTCCGGCTCGAACACAACCCCAAAAACCAAGTCCCGAACGTAGATAGATGGCTACGTCGAGAAGTCCCCAAATACCGATTCTAACAAGTAGCAAAGATACCAAGAGAGGTTCCTTGGTCAACTACAGGGCCAAACGAGAAGTCCAGAAACCAAGCGAAGAAACCGGGAGAGCAAACGCACTAAATCGGAGCACTCAGCAGGATCCCGGACTGTCCGGACCTGGAGTCCCGGACTGTCCGCCCAAGGCCGGACTGTCCGCTATCCGATGGCGGACTGTCCGCAGGTCAAAAGTGCAAAAACACACAGCTGCTGTAGTCCCCCTGCTCGGTCCCGGACTGTCCGCGCTTTAGCACGGCGGACTGTCCGCCGGTGACCCGAGCCAAGAACAGTAGGGACTGGCCGCGACTGGTCTGAATCAGCCCCGATGCGCGGACTGTCCGCGCCTGGGACGGCGGACTGTCCGCCAATGCCCAGTGAGGGCGATTTCAATCGCCCTTCTCAAAACTCCTCCCAAATCCAAATCAAATCACAATCCCAAGTTCCCCAACTTGGAGAAGATGATCACGGGGTAGTTAGGAGACTATCCCCAAGAAATCATCCGCTCAAATCAACCAAATCACCGGGAAATCAAAAGGGAAGGTAGATGAACAGAAAAAGCGTCACGAAAACAAAATCGACCCGATCTATTCGATCATGAGGAGTTAGATGAATTCCTTTGGTCGAAATGGCCTCCTAAATGATACGAACAAAGTGATTCAAGTGGATTTCGCAAAGACGCACTAGAGAGGGAGATCGAGTGACGGGAAAATCGTGAAGAAACGAAGAACGCGAAGAACACGAATCAAAACACGAATCAAGTCATCGATCTGCACTGCAACGGTGAGGATACGGCCTCACTTCCTCAAATCAACAATACACAGAGGCAAGTCTCTCTGCGGATCTCAGCTAGCTACAGCAGGGGATGGGAGAGCAGGAAACCCTAAGTGTGAAAGAGCAAATGACTGAGATGGAGGGAGGAGGGTGTCTCCCCGACTACTTATCCTAATTCTAGTCTAAGTACAACTCCTACTCTACCCCTCTCTATTCTAATTACAGAGCGAACCAGCTAAACCCTAGGGTTATTCTGGACCAACTCGGTGGTAGGTGTATCCGACGGCCACGCCCGCTCGACTCGAAGCGTTGCCTCGACACAACCTCCAGATCGCCGCCACGTGCCGCCCTCGCTCTGCACCCCCGGTTTTGTGGCCCAAACCGGGAAACCAGCCTTTTCAGCCAACCCCCGGTTTTGAGGCCCAAACCGGGAAACCAGCCCACCAGCATTTGAGTTTTGAGGACAAACTCAGCAAACCCTCAGCGCCCGGGTTTTGAGGCTCAAACCTGGAAACCGTCCTCAGCCCGAGTTTTGTGGCAAAACTCGGAAACCCTCAGCCCAAGTTTTGTGGCCAAACTCGGAAACCGTCCACACCCAGGTTTTGAGGCCCAAACCTGGAAACCGTCCATCCGATGGTTTTTCCCTGGCTCTACCACCAAACCGACGTCGTAGAGGGGATGCACCTCCCGTGCACCCCGTCCACCGACACGTGTCCCCGAGTCCACGACTTAGGCAACACATGACCGCACTTCTTCACTTGTCGCTGTCCCAGGCTGTCAGCCACCACAGCTGATCCTCAGGCACTCTGGTCCCTCAGTCCAAGCCTCACGTCCGCCCTTCACCGCTCGATCCATCGGCATGGCACGTCCGCCGCACGGCACGCCCATCCTTCATCGCACCCGGTCCGTCGGCACGGCACGTCTCAACTTGACCTTCACCTCGCCTTCGATCACTGCACCCGTGCTCGACACCTGCACAACACAAGCCAAAGAACACGCGCATCATCCCAGTTGACAATCACTCATCATTCAGAGACCCGACATACACCCATGTATCCGCAATCTCCCCCTTGATGAGTGCATTGTCAACTACCAACACAAATCATAGTAGAAAGAGAAGAAGGAAGAAGGAGAAGAGAGAACTCGACCAAATGACCCAAAAGCATAGCAAAGGAAGAAGGAGAAGAGAGAACTCGACCAAATGACCCAAAAGCATAGCAAAGCCGAAGAAGGTCAAGTGGAAAGAGCAAGACAACTTGGTCCCCAAAGACATGGGCAACGGCTCGACGCAACCAAGCAAAGCAAAGCTAGCCCTCAAGAAGAGGTAGAACAGGCTCAACACCGCTAGCAGATACCAATTGGAAACTCCAGAGAGAAGAGCTCAAAACCAATTGAAGCCAAATCAAAATCGAAGCAAAATGCTAGTCCCTCAAGATAGAGGCACAGAGGCTCAACACAACTAGCAAAGAAAGCTCGATACCAAATCCTTTCGGCCAAACATGCTCCGAACCAATTGGAATGACTCCAAACCAAAAGAGAACCAATCGAGATCGAAAAGCCCTGAAAATGTTTGCTAGTTCCTCAAGACAGAGACAAGGCTCAACACAACTAGCAAACTCCCCCTCGACAAGTGCAAGCAACTAGGAAAACTCCCCTTAGTTGAACATCCAGGAGTATATGATTTATATGATTTGCAATTTCTCCCCCTTAGTTGAAAATGCACTAATCAAGAAAAGGCATCAAGGCAAGAAACTCCCCCTTCCAACATGCATATGAAGTCAGAAATGCAAGTTAGCAGCTTCAGGCATATAGTCAAAAGAGTGCAAAGATGCTCTAAACAGTATAGCTCTAATGACAAAACTAAGCACTCAAATAGCAAAGGCTCAAACTGATCACCATACGAAATATGAAGCATATGAGCAACAGAGCAGTTTTTAACTAAAAAGATAGTCACCATCAAGATAGCACTACACATGTATAGACAGGAATCCAAACAAGTGCTAAACATGTATACAAGGTGAACTACCCCTAGCTAAGTTCAATCATCATGCATAGGAATGAAGCATATACTTGTGATTTCAGTTTTATATCGGAGTTGCAGCGGTGAAAATTCACAAGTTCAATTATTTGCATGTGATTGCGAGAGGTTGAAAGCTTGTCTTTGCCTAACTTTTCAACCGAGCGAAGCCTATGCCGAAGCAATCAGAAGCTTAAAGCTGCGGTTTCGGTCATACACTACACGGCTCAAGTTTAACTCAAAGTACAATGAGAAACAGTCTCGATACCATGAGGTGTTGACAAGCAATCCCATCTCGATCTTTTCAATTCACTAAAACTTGGTTCAAATTTTAAACATGATATGAACAGACCAAGCAAGTGAATGACTCAGAACTAGAGACATAGCAACCTAGCATATATGAAAAGCATGAAAGGACTCAACACATCCTACACATGCTAGTTGCATATCTCAATGGTGACCATTTTCAGATTTTATTTACATTAAGCAAAGTCACCATTTCAAAATAGCTCAGCTCACAACATGTACTAGTGATCAGAAAGAGCATAAGCTACAAGCATCAACATAAGCATCGGAGCATACTACACAGAGCATAGTTACATTCTAGTGATTATAGACATGAAGCTCAGAATGTAAATGCGTATGCTGAAGTGCAAACGAAAAGAAAGACAAATGAAAGAAAGTCAGTCTATTATACAAGATCAAAAATGTTTCCCCCAACTAAAAGGGGAAACACACACCAAGCTCACCCCTCAACCGATTAAAGGTTGATTCGTCTAAAGGCTTGGTGAAAATATCAGCCAGTTGATGATGAGTATCGACATGGCGAAGGTCGATATCACCCTTATCCTGGTGGTCTCGCAAGAAATGAAAGCGCACATCAATGTGTTTGGTCTTCGAGTGAAGCACGGGGTTTTTAGCAACGCTAATAGCACTCGTGCTGTCACAAAGCAAAGGAACACGAGTAAAATTCAGACCAAAATCACACAAAGTGGCCATCATCCAAAGCAACTGGGAACAGCAGCTAGCCGCAGCAACATATTCAGCCTCTGTAGTGGACTGAGAGACACTAGACTACTTGCGAGAAGACCATGAAACAAGAGAAGAACCAATAAACTGGCAAGTCCCAGAAGTGGACTTGCGCTCAATACGGCAACCAGCAAAATTGGCATCCGAATAACCGCAAAGGGAAAGGGTGGAGGAAGCAGAATACCAAATCCCGAACTCAGGTGTGAAACGAAGGTACCTAAAAATCCGCTTCAGCGCCTGACGGTGAGAGGTGCGCGGCGACGCCTGAAAGCGCGCACACAGACACACCGCGAACTGGATGTCCGGGCGTGTCGCCGTCAGGTAGAGGAGCGACCCGATCATGCTTCGATACTCCTTCTGGTCCACTGCTTCTCCATCCAAGTCTACATCCAGGGCAGTCGTCGTCGACATGGGTGTTGGAAGAGGCTTGGCCTCACCCATATCGAACCGCTTCAGCAAGTCCTTGGTGTACTTGCCCTGGTGCACAAACGTCCCCTCTCGGGATTGCTTGATTTGCAACCCGAGAAAGAAGGTCAGCTCGCCCATCATGCTCATCTCGAACTCCCTGCTCATAGTATCTGCAAACTTGGCAACCAAAGCGTGAGAAGAACCACCGAAAATGATATCATCCACGTAAATCTGGACCAAGAGAGTGTCTTTGCTTTGCTTGAGGAGAAAGAGCGTTTTATCTACACATCCCATTTTAAAACCCTTAGCAAGCAAAAAGGTTTTCAATCTATCATACCAGGCTCTAGGGGCTTGTTTCAAACCATATAAAGCTTTGTGGAGTTTAAAAACATGGTTTGGAAACTTGGGATTTTCAAAACCGGGGGGTTGCTCAACATAAACCTCTTCTTCTATGTAGCCGTTTAAGAAGGCACTCTTGACATCCATTTGAAAGAGTTTAAAACTTCTGGATGTAGCAAAAGCCAAGAGTATCCTAATAGCCTCCAAACGAGCTACAGGAGCAAAAGTCTCCTCAAAGTCTATCCCCTCCTTCTGACTATAACCCTTCGCTACAAGCCTGGCCTTGTTTCTAACAACGTGGCCATCCTCTCCTTGCTTGTTTTTGAAAACCCATTTTGTCCCAATAGGATTACAGTTAGGAGGAGGAGGAACTAGAACCCAAACCCGATTTCTCTCAAAATTTTCTAACTCCTCATGCATGGTATTTACCCAATCCGGATCCGTCAAAGCGTGTCCAACATCTCGGGGCTCAAAATTAGCAACAAAAGCGGAATGAGCGAAGTGAGAGATGTGCTGTGACCTGAACCGAGTAACCCGTTCGTCGATGCTGCCGATCATCTGCTGAGGCGGGTGCTGGCGCTGGATGTGTCGTGGCGCCTCCCGAGCTGAAGTAGCCTCCCCCTCAACAGCAGCTGGTGCCTCCCTGGGTACAAATGGTACCGCTCGGGGTGGCGGATCCCACGGCCCCCAGGAGGAAGAGGTGTCAGGGCCGTGAGTCATCGTAGAAGCCGCTCTTTGCGGCACAGCAGGTGGAGGGGGGTGCTGGATCATCCATATCTTCAGCACCCTCGTCCTCGTCATCAAAAAGAGGCTCACCAACTTCATGATCACCTGCACGCTCAAAACGAGAAGAAGGACAAACCATGGTCTCGTCGAAGGTGACATCTGATGTCTCCATGACTCGGTTAGTATCAAGGTTAAGTACACGATATGCGCGAGTGTGAGTGCCATAACCCAAAAACACACCATCAGAAGAACGAGACTCAAATTTGTCCAAGTTGCCCTTTTTGAGTATAAAACAATGGCAACCAAAAACTCGAAAATAACTCACTTTGGACAGTTTTCCAAAACGCAACTCATAAGAACTCTTTTTCAAGAAAGCTCGGAGAAAAATGCGATTGGAAATGTAGCATGCAGTGCTCATAGCTTCGGCCCAATATCGCCTAGGAGTCCTATGCTCATCGAGCATCGTCCTGGCCATCTCAACAAGGGTCCGATTTTTCCTCTCTACAACACCATTCTGAGGGGGTGTGTTGGGGGAAGAAAACTGATGCTCTAAACCCAAGGAGTTACAGAACTTCTCAAAATCCGAATTCTTAAATTCGGAACCATTATCACTCCGTATTGCTCGCATCGAGTTCAAAGGGAACTCGTTCTGAAGACACAAAATCAGATTGCGAGCAAAGGAGAAAGTCTCGGTCTTCTCAGCTAAAAAGAAGACCCACGAATATCTCGAAAAGTCATCAACAACAACAAGCACATACCACTTCCCCCCAACCGAGCTCACCCGAGCTGGACCAATAAGGTCCATATGCAAAAGCTCTCCAGGGTGTTTGGTCATGACCTGAGTCACTGGATGGTGGGGAGCGGCAACCATCTTCCCATGTCTACAAGAGTGGCAAACAAGATCCTTCTCCATATGCAACTTGGGCAATCCTCGGATTAGGCCAAGTGAACTAAGCCTTGCAAGCAAGTCGAAGCTCAAATGTCCAAGTCTCCTATGCCACTTCCAAAGATCGGAGGAGGAAGGTCCAGCCACAAGACAACGAGAAGTGCCAAAAGACTCCGAGAAATTCGCACGAAAGACTTTTCCAAAGGGCGAAATCAAACACACAAGATTGCCCTGAGGATCCAAAATACGACTGAGATTCGGATTAAAACGAATCTCATAGTCGTCGTCAAAGAGTTGCGAAACAGAAAGAAGGTTAAAATGCAAGTTAGAAACAAGAGCAACATCGCGCAACACAAAATGCTCATTAAGCCGCACAGACCCACGAGACAATACCTTACCTTTGCTATTGTCGCCGAAGGTTATGTACTCCTTTCCGGCAACAGGACTAAGGCTGGACAACCACTTGGCGTTTCCGGTCATGTGCCTCGAGCAACCGGAATCCACCAACCAAATGTCCTCCAACCGTTTTACCTACATCAATAAAAAGACATAGGGTGAGCATACGGTCCAACACTGGGGTTAGTGAAGTAGGAAGAATACCAGTGTTGGGCCGGCTGCTCAAAAGAACGGTTAGCAGAAAAACCATTCCTAGCACGCCTGCGGGAGGAGCGATCACCACGCTGAGGAAAACGTGGTCCGCTGGGGAAAGAGCGCTCACCGCGATACTCAAAACGCGGTGGGGGAAAACGCTCAACTACAAAGCCACCGCCACGGGGTCCATAGCCTACAACTGCAGGCTCCCGCCGGGCATGCTCTCTACGAGGCCTAGGCCTAGCAACTTGAGGCACTTTGCCTCTAGGCCTAGCATCTCTCCTCGAAGCTCTCTGCTGCCTAGGCCTGGGAACTTGAGGTTCTGGACCTCTGGGCCTAGCTGCTCTCCTCGGAGCACTCCTCTGAACATTCGGCACATGTACATCATGGAAGGGATGGTACATGTACGTATTGTTCATCTCCCTAGCACGGCGCGCCTCTCTCTTGCGCCTAAAGCAGAACTCGCTCAAGTGTTTTCCTCCTCGGTTTGCATCTTGTCATGCTTCACATTGGCTATCTCCATCTCTAAGCCCTCACACAGGGCACACCTAGCCATGCAAGTGCTACCTGAGTTGGCCTCCTCAAGAGACACAATCTTGGCATTCTTTTCTGCCAACTCAGATTGCAAGACAGGACAAGTCTTGCACGCACCCAACAGAGAAGGTCTAGCCTTCAGCTCATCCACCTCTCCTACCAACGCAAAATACTTACCTCTCAAAGTGAGAAGGTCAGTCATGTGCGTGGTGCACATCTCACACTCAACCTCCTCCGACACGACCACGGTGGACTTGGCAAACTCAAGCTCTCTCACCGTGTCCTCCCACTTCTGCCTAAACTCCTTGCGCTCTCTAGCGGCACGCCTAAGCAACTTATCTTGACTAAGAAGCGCGGCAGTAAGCTTCTCAACCTCAGCAGAAAGCTCGTCGTGGGTGAGGGATACCTGGGAGGTGTCATCGTCGTCGTCGTCCCGAGGGGAGTGCTCCAGCTTGCCGTCGACCTCATCACCAAGCGCCATGGTGCAGAAGCCGTCGTCGTCGGCGAAGAAGCAGAGACCGTTCAGCTTGTCCTCGATCCTCTTCTTCTTCTCGGACTCGTCATCGCTTGAGCAAGCGGAGTCGTCATCCGAGCCGTCGACGACGCTGAGCGTGGCGAAGAACGCACGCTGCTCAGCCTGGGCCTTCTCCAAGTACTTCTTCTTGATGTACTCCTTGTCGAAGCCGCCCCTCCGCTTGTGCCTCGCGGGGACGTACTTCTCCATGCGCTTGCCGAAGTCGTACTTGTGCCCATGATCGCCCTTCCCAGATGAATGCTTCTTCTTGAGGCAGTTGGCGATGAAGTGGTCGGGGTCGCCGCACTCATAGCATCCTGAGCGTCCTCCTCCACGGCGACGGTTCATGCAGTTGTTGTGGAACCGCGAGAACCGGTTGGCGAGCATTGCCAACTCGTCATCCCCCAAAGACTCAAGCTGGTCCTCTGTGACAGAAAAGAGAGACAAAAGAGCAAAACCTCCAGAGGGGTTAGAAGAGCCAGAAACCAAAGCCATAGTCGGGCCAGAAGGATTCTCATAAGAAACCCTCGACATGGCGTCAATCTCACTAGACTTGAGCTTACTAAAGAGCTCGTCGCAGGTGAGGGTCTCATAGTTAGATGATTCGATGATCGCCTGGACCTTTGAGTCCCACACTGACCGATCAAGAGTGTGCAAAAGCTTCAAAGCCCTCTCATAATCGTCAAAAGGCAACAGCTCCTTGTTCGCTCTCATCTTGTTGACAATGACCTGAAAGCGAGCAAATAAACTTTCTATGCTCTCGCCAGGCATATGTCGAAAGTTCTCAAAATCCCGCTTGTGCGACTCATAGAGGCGAGATTTGACTTGAGAAGTTTCCTCATGGAAACGCATGAGGGTAGCCCAAATCTCATGAGCCATGGGGAGGTGAGAAACTCGATCGAACTCGGACATGCTCAAACAGGAGAACAAGGCGTTACGTGCCCGGCTATTGGCCTCGTGCTCATCGATCTGAAGCTGAGAGACACGAGCAGCCAGAACAACGTAATCATCCCTGTTGCAAATCTCCCAAACAGAAGAGCCCATGCTCTGGAGATATGCCGACATGCGTATCTTCCAATACGCATAGTTCGTCCCATCAAAGAACGACAGTTTGCCCACGCCGCGATCCATGTCGCCTTCTGTGGATCTGGATTCGGCTAAGGTGGAAGATCCTTAACCCGCTCCGATACCAATTGAAGGACCGAGAAGCAACCAGAAAGCGACCAGAGAGGGGGTGAATGGGAGCTTCAAATTTTCCTTTCAGAAACTAGTAGCCACTGTCCCAAGAATAAACCCCAGAAGCAAACCTTAGAGCTTGCTAGTGTCCACGACCCTAGATGTAGGGTGGATGCTTCCTAGAAGCACAGCGGGACACTACACAACTCTAGAAAGCCAACGCAAAAGACGGAAACCAAATCCGAGATCGCACGAACGAACAGCGAACGAAACTGCGTAGTCACAGCGGCATCGGACGCTGGTAGCGTCCGATGCCCAACCAACGGATGCGTCCGATGCAAAAAGAGCAAAACTGGAACCTTACTGTATAGCCATCGGACGCTGGCTACAGTAAACCCTCAGCGTCCGATGCTTAACCCTCGGACGTGTCCGATGGACGACGGAGCGTCCGATGGTCAGAGCTGGAGCGTCCGATGATCAACGGACGCGTCCGATGCCCTGCGTCCGATGCCCACTCAAAAACACCAAAACTGACACATGTCACCGGAGCGTCCGATGCTATGAACAGCAGCGTCCGATGCTCCCGTGACGAGCATCCGATGCCCCCGATAACAGCACAGTTCTTCGGCGATTCAATCCGATCTCCTCCGAATCAAAAGCTCTAGGGCTAGGATTCGATCTAAGAGGTCACAAGGATGTTAGTGAGCTATCCCACGGGAATCATGGCTCAAACCTAACTCCAAATCGAGGAATCGAAGGATTTCGGGGCAATGGAGCAAAAAACGATCCATCACGAAAATCGTTCGATCTCCTAGACCGTGAGGTTAGAGGAGAATTCCTTCGGTGGAAAGAAGTGCCTCACGACCTAGAACAACTTGGTTCAAACGGATTTGCAAAAGATGAACCGAGCAAAGAGATCAAGCGACGGGAAGAACGTGGAGAAAAAGGATTCCGCGAAGAACACGAACAAAACGCGAATCACAACCACGATCTGCAGCCGTAGCGCGAACACACGCTACAACAGTGAGGATACGGCCTCACTTCCTCAGAATCAACAGTACACAGAGGCAAGTCTCTCTGCGGATCTCAGCTAGCTACAGCAGGGGATGGGAGAGCAGGAAACCCTAAGTGCGAAAGAGCAAATGATTGAGATGACTAACTGAGATAAAATGGGAGGAGGGTGTCTCCCGACTACTTATCCTACTACTAGCCTAAGTCTATTTCCTACTCTACCCCTCTCTATTCTAATTACAGAGCGACCCAGCTAAACCCTAGGGTTATTCTGGACCAACCCGGTGGTAGGTGTATCCGACGGCCACGCCCGCTCGATTCGAAGCGTTGCCTCGACGCAACCTCTAGATCGCCGCCACGTGCCGCCCTCGCTATGCACCCCCGGTTTTGTGGCCCAAACCGGGAAACCAGCCTTTTCCAGCCAACCCCCGGTTTTGAGGCCCAAACCGGGAAACCAGCCCACCAGCATCTGAGTTTTGAGGCCAAACTCAGCAAACCGTCAGAGCCCAGGTTTGGAGGCCCAAACCTGAAAACCATCCTCAGCCCGAGTTTTGTGGCCAAACTCGGAAACCCTCAGCCTGAGTTTTGTGGCCAAACTCGGAAACCGTCCACGCCCAGGTTTTGAGGCCCAAACCTGGAAACCGTCCATCCGATGGTTTTTCTCTGGCTCTACCACCAAACCGACGTCGTAGAGGGGATGCACCTCCCGTGCACCCCGTCCACCGACACGTGTCCCCGAGTCCTCAACTCAGGCAACACATGACCGCACTTCTTCACTTGTCGTCGTCACAGGCTGCCAGCCACCACAGCTGATCCTCAGGCCTCTAGTCCCTCAGTCCAAGCCTCACGTCCGCCCTTCGCCGCTCTCGGTCCATCGGCACGGCACGTCTCTACTTGACCTTCACCTCGCCTTTGATCACTGCATCCGTGCTCGACACCTGCACAACACAAGCCAAAGAACATGCGCATCATCCCAGTTGACAATCACTCATCACTCAGAGACCCGGCATACACCCATGTATCCGCACTATTGACTAGGGCCTGATAGTTTGGATATGTGTTTGACATAAGCTGGAGCTCCAATCCATCATATAGCCCTTTCATAAAATGGCGCTGCTTGTCCTTATCTTCTGCCACATCCTGTGGGGCATTGCGCGACAGTTGAGCAAACTTGTCGCAGTATTCTGCCACTGACATGGAACCCTGTCTCAAGGAGCGGAACTCCTCTTGCTTGAGCTCCACGAGGCCATCAGGGATGTGATATGCCCTGAAGTTCTCCTTGAACTCCTGCCAAGTGACCACAGGGGCATCTTGAGGATGGCCGAACATGTATGCATCCCACCAGTCTTGGGCTGCTCCCTGCAGTTGCCCAGAAGCGTAGAGCACTTTCTCATAATCAGTGCACTGGGCGATGTTCAGCTGCTTCTCTACTGCACGAAGCCAGTCATCTGCCTCCAAAGGTTCAGAGGCATGGGTGAACACAGGTGGGTGGCCCTTCAGGAATTCTCCTCGACGGTCCCTGACTTGGAGAGGTGGGGGTGCTGCAGCTGGCGCCTGATCCAGGCGGTTCATCATGGCTTGCATCAGCTGATTCTGCATGCCCATCAGCTGCTCAATAGTCACTGGCGGCGGTGGCGGTGGCGGGTCCACAGGAGCACCCCGCCCACGGCCACGACCCCTTCCGCGTCCACCCCTTGCTGCCATCTGCTCATCAACAAATGCGCAAGAGTTAGACCTTTATATCCATCATAGAAATTATTTTAAATGACAAAAGAGCATTGCTGAAAATTTCTGGGCACATTTTTATCAACAGCAGTGCACAAAAACTGACATAACTCAAGCTACAGAAATCCAACAGGGGAAAACCAGACATCGTTGGAAAGCTTAAGAAACCAGCTACAACTTTTATTCAGAACTCATTTTCAGATTTGGCCAGATTCTGGGTCGAAAATAGCGTTGAACAGAACCTGTTCTGGGTGACAGACTGCGCAGAAACATCAACTTTGAACAGCCATATCTCACAGATCTTAACAGATAAAGACTTGGTTCCAGATTTGTTTGAAAGATACATCAGTCTAGACACTTGCACAAAAATTTCATAATTTTTGGGAATATAGATTAAGAGATATACTATTTTAACCACAGGCTGCTCCAGAAAACAGCAACACGGATAAGGGATAAACCACTTTATACATCACAGAAAGATGTTTTAAACTTGGAGAAGCACAAACATAACCCATACTTCTCCACCACACACAAACAAAGATCCAAACAAGCATAGTTCACCAACATAAGCAACACATACACTAAAAGTTCACCAGACACAAACTGAAATTTAAACAACGTTTCTAAACGGGATAACAAAACATGGTGGACATCTACTGGGCTCCACCGGGGGCATTGTTGGCCCTGAACCTCTTCTTGTAGACGGCTGGGAGTCCCAGCTCAGCGCGAAGATAGTCCACTTCTCGCTCCAGACGCCTCATCACCTTCTGAGCAGAGCGCAGGTCATCCTGCACACTGCCAGCCTTCTTCTGCGCCTCGTAGACGTGCCGTGCTGTAGAGGCCAGAACTGGGTAGTCCACAGGTGGAAGCAGGGTCTGCCACTTGCCCTCCTGGTCGTTGTGGGGCAGGTAGCGGTAGCGGTCCTCCTGCATGGACTGGAAGCGCAGTCCACGGTAATGCAGGAAGGCATCCTGCGCTGCATCCTCCATGCTTGACAGAGAGTGACCACGCTTGGTGGTGGTCCTGTGAACAAACTCTATGACGTGGCCTTGGTCCACATCATTCCAACCTGTAACCATCAGGTCGGACTTCCAGTAAGTAGCCTCCAAGGGGTGGGTGTACTCGCCACAGTGGTAGTGGAGCTTAGCCTTCAACTCTGGTTAGTATTCATTCAGCAAACGAACCAGCATACTATGGTAGTAAGCTGTCTCGTCAGGCTTCTTGAATATGAAGCGACGAGTCCATCCGAGGTCTTCATCCACCACCTGCACTTCTGGAGAGGCAGAGGGTGCTGGTGCTAAAGCAAACGAAGCGGCGGGGGAGTGCACCACGGGGTACACTGGCACCAAGGCCGGTGCTGCAGGAGCTGCTGGAGCGGCTGGGACCTCCACGACTGGTGGAGCAACAGGCACCACAGGAGCGGGTGCCTCCGGAGCAGGGGCCTCAGGTACTGGCGCCTCAGGGACTGACACCTCAGGAGCTGGCACCTCAGGAGCGGGCGCCTCAGGAACTGGTGCAGGGGGCGGGGGTGGCGCAGCAAGCTCCCTAGAGACGGTCGGGGTAGAGGTCAGCTCTTCATCCTCCACGATGAAAGCAGTGTTGGAGGAGCTGGAGGAGCCATCACCGTCGGAGATGTTGACCACAGGGTGAGGGGGCTGGCTGGTGCTAGCGGTGAAGAGGGCACGATACGCACGAGCGTTGAGGCGAGTCATCCTGACGTTATGGTTAAAGACAAGATTGAAGGACCGAGAAGCAACCAGAAAGCGACCAGAGGGGGGTGAATGGGAGCTTCAAATTTTCCTTTCGGAAACTAGTAGCCACTGTCCCAAGAATCAACCCCAGAAGCAAACCCTAGAGCTTGCTAGTGTCCACGACCCTAGATGTAGGGTGGATGCTTCCTATAAGCACAGCGGGACACTACACAACTCTAGAAAGCCAACGCAAAAGACGGAAACCAAATCCGAGATCGCACGAACGAACAGCGAACGAAACTGCGCAGTCATAGCAGCATCGGACGGTGGCAGCGTCCGATGCCCAACCAACGGATGCGTCCGATGCGAAAAGAGCAAAACTGGAACCTTACTGTATAGCCATCGGATGCTGGCTACAGTAAACCCTCAGCGTCCGATGCTTAACCCTCGGACGCGTCCGATGGACGACGGAGCATCCGATGGTCAGAGCTGGAGCGTCCGATGATCAACGGACGCGTCCGATGCCCTGCGTCCGATGCCCACTCAAAAACACCAGAATTGACACGTGTCACCGGAGCGTCCGATGCTATGAACAGCAGCGTCCGATGCTCCCGTGACGAGCGTCCGATGCCCCCGATAACAGCACAGTTCTTCGGCGATTCAACCTGATCTCCTCCGAATCAAAAGCTCTAGGGCTAGGATTTGATCTAAGAGGTCACAAGGATGTTAGTGAGCTATCCCACGGGAATCATGGCTCGAACCTAACTCCAGACGGTTTCTCATTGCACTTTGAGTTAAACTTGAGCCGTGTAGTGTATGACCGAAACCGTAGCTTTAAGCTTCTGATTGCTTCGGCATAGGCTTCGCTCGGTTGAAAAGTTAGGCAATGACAAGCTTTCAACCTCTCGCAATCACATGCTAATAATTGAACTTGTGAAATTTCACCGCTGCAACTCCAATCTGAATTTGAATTCACAAGTGTATGTTGAAGGACTGAGAATCAACCAGAAAGCGACCAGAGGGGGGGTGAATGGGAGCTTCAAATTTTCCTTTCGAAAACTAGTAGCCACTGTCCCAAAAATCAACCCCAGAAGCAAACCCTAGAGCTTGCTAGTGTCCACGACCCTAGATGTAGGGTGGATGCTTCCTAGAAGCACAGCGGGACACTACACAACTCTAGAAAGCCAACGCAAAAGACGGAAACCAAATCCGAGATCGCACGAACGAACAGCGAACGAAACTGCACAGTCACAGCAGCATCGGACGCTGGTAGCGTCCGATGCCAAACCAACGGACGCCTCCGATGCGAAAAGAGCGAAACTGGAACCTTACAGTATAGCCATCGGAAGCTGGCTAGCGTCCGATGCCCTAGCACCTGCAGCGTCCGATGTGAATAGTGCCCCTCGGAAACCTTACTGCATACGCATCGGACGCTGTGAACAGTGAACTCTCAGCGTCCGATGGTCACACACCGGCGCGTTCGATGCACAACGGAGCGTCCGGTGGCAGCGTCCGATGCTCCTTAGAAAATGTCAGATCCTGACACGTGGCACTGGAGCCTCCGATGCCAAAGGGGTCAGCGTCCGATGCTACGAACTCGAGCATCCGATGCCCCTGATAACAACACAGTTCTTCGGCGATTCAACCCGATCTCCTCCAAATCAAAAGCTCTAGGGCTAGGATTCGATCTAAGAGGTCACAAGGATGTTAGTGAGCTATCCCATGGGAATCATGGCTCGAACCTAACTCCAAATCGAGGAATCGAAAGATTTCGGGGCAATGGAGCAAAAACCGATCCAACACGAAAATCGTTCGATCTCCTAAACCATGAGGTTAGAGGAGAATTCCTTCGGTGGAAAGAAGTGCCTCACGACCTAGAACAACTTGGTTCAAACGGATTTGCAAAAGATGAACCGAGCAAAGAGATCAAGCGACGGGAAGAACATGGAGAAAAAGGATTCCGCGAAGAACACGAACAAAACGCGAATCACAACCACGATCTGCAGCCGTAGCGCGAACACACGCTACAACAGTGAGGATACGGCCTCACTTCCTCAGAATCAATAGTACACAGAGGCAAGTCTCTTTGCGGATCTCAGCTAGCTACAGCAGGGGATGGGAGAGCAGGAAACCCTAAGTGCGAAAGAGCAAATGACTGAGATAACTAACTGAGATAGATGGGAGGAGGGTGTCTCCCGACTACTTATCCTACTACTAGCCTAAGTCTATTTCCTACTCTACCCCTCTCTATTCTAATTACAGAGCGAACCAGCTAAACCCTAGGGTTATTCTGGACCAACTCGGTGGTAGGTGTATCCGACGGCCACGCCCGCTCGATTCGAAGCGTTGCCTCGACGCAACCTCCAGATCGCCGCCACGTGCCGCCCTCGCTCTGCACCGTCGGTTTTGTGGCCCAAACCGGGAAACCAGCCTTTTCCAGCCAACCCCCGGTTTTGAGGCCCAAACTGGGAAACCAGCCCACCAGCATCTGAGTTTTGAGGCCAAACTCAGCAAACCCTCAGAGCCCAGGTTTTGAGGCCCAAACCTGGAAACCGTCCTCAGCCCGAGTTTTGTGGCCAAACTCGGAAACCCTCCGCCCGAGTTTTGTGGCCAAACTCGGAAACCGTCCACGCCCAGGTTTTGAGGCCAAACCTAGAAACCGTCCATCCGATGGTTTTTCCCTGGCTCTACCACCAAACCGACGTCGTAGATGGGATGCACCTCCCGTGCACCCCGTCCACCGACACGTGTCCCCGAGTCCATGACTCAGGCAACACATGACCGCACTTCTTCACTTGTCGTCGTCACAGGCTGCCAGCCACCACAGCTGATCCTCAGGCCTCTAGTCCCTCAGTCCAAGCCTCACGTCCGCCCTTCGCCACTCTCGGTCCATCGACACGACACGTCTCTACTTGACCTTCACCTCGCCTTTGATCACTGCATCCGTGCCAAAGAACATGTGCATCATCCCAGTTGACAATCACTCATCACTCAGAGACCCGGCATACACCCATGTATCCGCAATCTCCCCCTTGATGAGTGCATTGTCAACTACCAACACAAATCATAGTGACAAGAGAATAAGAAGAAGGAAGAAAGAAGAAGAGAGAACTCAACCAAATGACCCAAAAGCGTAGCAAAGCCGAAGAAGGTCAAGTGGAAAGAGCGAAAGAACTTGGTCCCCAAAGACATGGGCAACGGCTCGACGCAACCAAGCAAAGCAAAGCTAGTCCTCAAGAAGAGGTAGAACAGGCTCAACACCGCTAGCAGACACCAATTGAAAAATCGAAGCAAAATGCTAGTCCCTGAAGATAGAGGCACAGAGGCTCAACACAACTAGCAAAGAAAGCTCGATACCAATGCCTTTCGGCCAGCAAGAGACAGCAAAACTCCCCCTTAGTTGAACATCCAGGAGACATGCAAACTCTCCCCCTGGGAACTCCCTCTCAAATGAACACTTGGGAAGCATATACACTCGTGAAGCACAAATGATTTGCAAATTCTCCCCCTTAGTTGAAAATGCACTAATCAAGTAAGAGACTCTCCCCATCAGAAAAGGCACCAACAAAAAGTGCGAACACGGGAGGTTCTCCCCCTTCCAACATGCATATGAGTCAAAATGCAAGTTAGCAGCTTCAGGCATATATTCAGGAGAATACAAAGATGCTCTAAACAGTATAACTCCAATGGCTCAACAACACCATACAAGCTCAGCAAAGGCTCAAACTGATCACCAGATATGAAATATGAACATATGAGCGGAAAATGAGCAGTTTTGAGTCAAAAAGGTGTTCACCATCAAAACAGCACTAGCAATGTATAAACAGGAGTATGAACAAGTGCTAAACATGTATACAAGGTGAACTACCCCTAGCAAAGTTCAATCATCATGCTTAAGAATGAAACATATGCGGATACATAGGTGTATGCCGGGTCTCTGAGTGATGAGTGATTGTCAACTGGGATGATGCGCATGTTCTTTGGCTTGTGTTGTGCAGGTGTCGAGCACGGATGCAGTGATCAAAGGCGAGGTGAAGGTCAAGTAGAGACGTGCCGTGCCGATGGACCGAGAGTGGCGAAGGGCGGACGTGAGGCTTGGACTGAGGGACTAGAGGCCTGAGGATCAGCTGTGGTTGCTGGCAGCCTGTGACGACGACAAGTGAAGAAGTGCGGTCATGTGTTGCCTGAGTCGAGGACTCGAGGACACGTGTTGGTGGACGGGGTGCATGGGAGGTGCATCCCCTCTACGACGTCGGTTTGGTGGTAGAGCCAGGGAAAAACCATCGGATGGACGTTTTCCAGGTTTGGGCCTCAAAACCTAGGCGTGGACGGTTTCCGAGTTTGGCCACAAAACTCGGGCTGAGGGTTTCCGAGTTTGGCCACAAAACTCGGGCTGGGGACGGTTTCCAGGTTTGGGCCTCAAAACCTGGGCGCTGAGGGTTTGCTGAGTTTGGCCTCAAAACTCAGAAGCTGGTGGGCTGGTTTTCCGGTTTGGGCCTCAAAACCGGGCGTTGGCTGGAAAAGGTTGGTTTCCCGGTTTGGGCCACAAAACCGGGGGTGCAGAGCGAGGGCGGCACGTGGCGGCGATCTGGAGGTTGCGTCGAGGCAACGCTTTGAATCGAGCGGGCGTGGCCGTCGGATACACCTACCACCGAGTTGGTCCAGAATAACCCTAGGGTTTAGCTGGTTCGCTCTGTAATTAGAATAGAGAGGGGTAGAGTAGGAAATAGACTTAGGCTAGTAGTAGGATAAGTAGTCGGGAGACACCCTCCTCCCATCTATCTCAGTTAGTTATCTCAGTCATTTGCTCTTTCGCACTTAGGGTTTCCTGCTCTCCCATCCCCTGCTGTAGCTAGCTGAGATCCGCAGAGAGACTTGCCTCTGTGTACTGTTGATTCTGAGGAAGTGAGGTCGTATCCTCACTGTTGTAGCGTGTGTTCGCGCTACGGCTGTAGATCGTGGTTGTGATTCGCGTTTTGTTCGTGTTCTTCGCGGAATCCTTTTTCTCCACGTTCTTCCCGTCGCTTGATCTCTTTGCTCGGTTCATCTTTTGCAAAT
This sequence comes from Coix lacryma-jobi var. lacryma-jobi, assembly GCA_009763385.1. Lineage (NCBI taxonomy): Eukaryota > Viridiplantae > Streptophyta > Magnoliopsida > Poales > Poaceae > Coix > Coix lacryma-jobi. Next base: position 126,109,306 of record CM019829.1, read on the forward strand.
CCGTTTGAACCAAGTTGTTCTAGGTCGTGAGGCACTTCTTTCCACCGAAGGAATTCTCCTCTAACCTCATGGTCTAGGAGATCGAACGATTTTCGTGTTGGACCGGTTTTTGCTCCATTGCCCCGAAATCTTTTGATTCCTCGATTTGGAGTTAGGTTCGAGCCATGATTCCCATGGGATAGCTCACTAACATCCTTGTGACCTCTTAGATCGAATCCTAGCCCTAGAGCTTTTTATTCGGAGGAGATCGGGTTGAATCGCCGAAGAACTATGTTGTTATCAGGGGCATCGGACACTCGAGTTCGTAGCATCGGACGCTGACCCCTTTGGCATCGGAGGCTCCAGTGCCACGTGTCAGGATCTGACATTTTCTAAGGAGCATCGGACGCTGCCACCGGACGCTCCGTTGTGCATCGGACGCGCCGGTGTGTGACCATTGGATGCTGAGAGTTCACTGTTCACAGCGTCCGATGCGTATGCAGTAAGGTTTTCGAGGGGCACTATTCACATCGGACGCTGCAGGTGCTAGGGCATCGGACGCTAGCCAGCTTCCGATGGCTATACAGTAAGGTTCCAGTTTCGCTCTTTTCGCATCGGAGGCGTCCGTTGGTTTGGCATCGGACGCTACCAGCGTCCGATGCTGCTGTGACTGTGCAGTTTCGTTCGCTGTTCGTTCGTGCGATCTCGGATTTGGTTTCCGTCTTTTGCGTTGGCTTTCTAGAGTTGTGTAGTGTCCCGCTGTGCTTCTAGGAAGCATCCACCCTACATCTAGGGTCGTGGACACTAGCAAGCTCTAGGGTTTGCTTCTGGGGTTGATTTTTGGGACAGTGGCTACTAGTTTCCGAAAGGAAAATTTGAAGCTCCCATTCACCCCCCCCCCCCCCCTCTGGTCGCTTTCTGGTTGCTTCTCAGTCCTTCAACATACACTTGTGAATTCAAATTCAGATCGGAGTTGCAGCGGTGAAATTTCACAAGTTCAATTATTAGCATGTGATTGCGAGAGGTTGAAAGCTTGTCATTGCCTAACTTTTCAACCGAGCGAAGCCTATGCCGAAGCAATCAGAAGCTTAAAGCTACGGTTTCGGTCATACACTACACGGCTCAAGTTTAACTCAAAGTGCAATGAGAAACCGTCTCGATACCGTGATGTGTTGACAAGCAATCCCATCTCGATCTTTTTAATTCACTAAAACTTGGTTCAAATTTTAAACATGATATGAACAGACCAAGCAAGTGAATGACTCAGAACTAGAGACATAGCAACCTAGCATATATGAAAAGCACGAATGAACTCAACACATCCTACACATGCTAGTTGCATATCTCAATGGTGAACATTTTCAGATTTTATTTACATTAAGCAAATTCACCATTTCAAAATAGCTCAGCTCACACCATGTACTAGTGATCAGAAGGAGCATAAGCTACAAGCATCAACATAAGCATCGGAGCATACTACACAGAGCATAGTTACATTCTAGTGATTATAGACATGAAGCTCAGAATGTAAATGCGTATGCTGAAGTGCAAAAGAAAAGAAAGACAAATGAAGGAAAGTCAGTCTATTATACAAGATCCAAAATGTTTCCCCCATCTAAAAGGGGAAACACACACCAAGCTCACCCCTCAACCGATTAAAGGTTGATTCGTCTAAAGGCTTGGTGAAAATATCAGCCAGTTGATGATGAGTATCGACATGGCGAAGGTCGATATCACCCTTCTCCTGGTGGTCTCGCAGAAAATGAAAGCGCACATCAATGTGTTTGGTCTTCGAGTGAAGCACGGGGTTCTTAGCAACGCTAATAGCACTCGTGCTGTCACAAAGCAAAGGAACACGAGTAAAGCTCAGACCAAAATCACGCAAAGTGGCCATCATACAAAGCAACTGGGAACAACAGCTAGCCACAGCGACATATTCAGCCTCTGTGGTAGACTGAGCGACACTAGACTGCTTGCAAGAAGACCACGAAACAAGAGAAGAACCAATAAACTAGCAAGTCCCAGAAGTGGACTTGCGCTCAATACGGCAACCAGCAAAATCGGCATCCGAATAACCGCAAAGGGAGAGGGTGGAGGAAGCAGAATACCAAATCCCGAACTCAGGTGTAAAACGAAGGTACCTGAAAATCCGCTTCACCGCCTGACGGTGAGATGTGCGCGGCGACGCCTAAAAGCGCGCACACAGACACACCGCGAACTGGATATCCGGGCGTGTCGCCGTTTGGTAGAGGAGCGACCCGATCATGCTTCGGTACTCCTTCTGGTCCACTGCTTCTCCATCCAAGTCCGCATCCAGGGCAGTCGTCGTCGACATGGGTGTTGGAAGAGGCTTGGCCTCACCCATATCGAACCGCTTCAGCAAGTCCTTGGTGTACTTGCCCTGGTGCACAAACGTCCCCTCTCGGGATTGCTTGATTTGCAACCCGAGAAAGAAGGTCAACTCGCCCATCATGCTCATCTCGAACTCCCTGCTCATAATATCTGCAAACTTGGCAACCAAAGCGTGAGAAGAACCACCGAAAATGATATCATCCACGTAAATCTGGACCAAGAGAGTGTCTTTGCCTTGCTTGAGGAGAAAGAGCATTTTATCTACACATCCCATTTTAAAACCCTTAGCAAGCAAAAAGGTTTTCAACCTATCATACCAGGCTCTAGGGGCTTGTTTCAAACCATATAAAGCTTTATGAAGTTTAAAAACATGGTTTGGAAACTTGGGATTTTCAAAACCGGGGGGTTGCTCAACATACACTTCCTCTTCTATGTAGCCGTTTAAGAAGGCACTCTTGACATCCATTTGAAAAAGTTTAAAACCTCTGGATGCAGCAAAAGCCAAGAGTATCCTAATAGCCTCCAAACGAGCTACAGGAGCAAAAGTCTCCTCAAAGTCTATCCCCTCCTTCTGACTATAACCCTTCGCTACAAGCCTGGCCTTGTTTCTAACAACGTGGCCATCCTCTCCTTGCTTGTTTTTGAAAACCCATTTTGTCCCAATAGGATTATAGTTAGGAGGAGGAGGAACTAGAACCCAAACCCGATTTCTCTCAAAATTTTCTAACTCCTCATGCATGGCATTGACCCAATCCGGATCCGTCAAAGCGTGTCCAACATCTCGGGGCTCAAAATTAGCAACAAAAGCAGAATGAGCGAAGTGAGAGATGTGCTGTGACCTGGACCGAGTAACCCGTTCGTCGATGCTGCCGATCATCTGCTGAGGCGGGTGCTGGCGCTGGTTGTGTCGTGGCGCCTCCCGAGCTGAAGTAGCCTCCCCCTCAACAGCAGCTGGTGCCTCCCCGGGTACAAATGGTACCGCTCGGGGTGGCGGATCCCACGGCCCCCAGGAGGAAGAGGTGTCGGGGCCGTGAGTCATCGTAGAAGCCGCTCTTTGCAGCACAGCAGGTGGAGGGGGTGCTGGATCATCCATATCTTCAGCACCCTCGTCCTCGTCATCAAAAAGAGGCTCACCAACCTCATGATCACCTGCACGCTCAAAACGAGAAGAAGGACAAACCATGGTCTCGTTGAAGGTGACATCTGATGTCTCCATGACTCGGTTAGTATCAAGGTTAAGTACACGATATGCGCGAGTGTGAGTGCCATAACCCAAAAATATACCGTCAGAAGAACGAGACTCAAATTTGTCCAAGTTGCCCTTTTTTAGTATAAAACAATGGCAACCAAAAACTCAAAAATAACTCACTTTGGGCAGTTTTCCAAAACGCAACTCATAAGAAGTCTTTTTCAAGAAAGCTCGGAGAAAAATGCGATTGGAAATGTAGCATGCAGTGCTCATAGCTTCGGCCCAATATCGCCTAGGAGTCCTATGCTCATTGAGCATCGTCCTGGCCATCTCAACAAGGGTCCGATTCTTTCTCTCTACAACACCATTCTGAGGGGGTGTGTAGGGGGAAGAAAACTGATGCTCTAAACCCAAAGAGTTACAAAACTTCTCAAAATCCGAATTCTTAAATTCGGAACCATTATCACTCCGTATTGCTGGCATCGAGTTCAAAGGGAACTCGTTCTGAAGACTCAAAATCAGATTGCGAGCAAAGGAGAAAGTCTCGGTCTTCTCAGCTAAAAAGAAGACCCACGAATATCTCGAAAAGTCATCAACAACAACAAGCACATACCACTTTCCCCCAACCGAGCTCACCCGAGCCGGACCAACAAGGTCCATGTGCAAAAGCTCTCCAGGGTGCTTGGTCATGACCTGAGTCACTGGATGGTGGGGAGCGGCAACCATCTTCTCGTGTCTACAAGAGTGGCAAACAAGATCCTTCTCCATATGAAACTTGGGCAATCCTCGGATTAGGCCAAGTGAACTAAGCCTTGCAAGCAAGTCGAAGCTCAAATGTCCAAGTCTCCTATGCCACTTCCAAAGATCGGAGGAGGAAGGTCCAGCCACAAGACAACGAGAAGTGCCAAAAGACTCCGAGAAATTCGCACGAAAGAATTTTCCAAAGGGCGAAATCAAACACACAAGATTGCCCTGAGGATCCAAAATACGACTGAGATTCAGTTTAAAACGAATCTTATAGTCGTCATCCAAGAGTTGCGAAACAGAAAGAAGGTTAAAATGTAAGTTAGAAACAAGAGCAACATCGCGCAACACAAAGTGCTCATTAACTCGCACCGACCCGCGAGACAATACCTTACCTTTACTATTGTCGCCGAAGGTTATGTACTCCTTTCCGGCAACAGGGCTAAGGCTGGAGAACCACTTGGCGTTTCCGGTCATGTGCCTCGAGCAACCGGAATCCACCAACCAAATGTCCTCCAACCGTTTTACCTACATCAATAAAAAGACATAGGGTGAGCATACGGTACAACACTGGGGTTAGTGAAGTAAGGTGAATACCAGTGTTGGGCCGGCTGCTCAAAAGAACGGTTAGCAGAAAAACCATTCCTAGCACGTCTACGAGAGGAGCGATCACCACGTAGAGGAAAACGTGGTTCGCTAAAGGAGGAGCGTCCATCGCGATACTCAAAACACGGTGGGGGAAAACGCTCAACTGCAAAGCCTCCGCCACGGGGTCCATAGCCTACAACTGCAGGCTCCCGCCGGACATGCTCTCTACGAGGCCTAGGCCTTGCAACTTGAGGCACTGTGCCTCTAGGCCTAGCATCTCTCCTCGGAGCTCCCTGCTGCCTAGGCCTGGGAACTTGAGGTTCTGGACCTCTGGGCCTAGCAGTATGTCTCGGTGCTCTCCTCTGAACATTCGGCACATGTACATCATGGGAAGGATGGTACATGTCCGGGTTGTTCATCTCCCTGGCACGGCGCGCCTCTCTCTTGCGCCTAAAGAAGAACTCGCTCAAGTGTCCATCTCTCCCACAGAAGTCACAATGATACCTCACCACACGCAAAGGGGGTTGTTGGTACTCATGGCTGTGGGTGTGGATCACTTTGCCCTTCTGTGGCAACTCCTCCTGGATAGGTGGCATTGTATCCAGCTTGTTCTTTAGGTGGTTGGGTTTGGGATGCCACACTTGGTTCTTGGGTGGAGCTCTCGGAGGTTCCTCAAATACCCCATCCTTGGTGTTAGGTTTGAGAGGCTCTTTGGGTGGAAGCTTGGTAAGTTTGTGAGTAGTGGTGGAGTTGGGCTTCTCACTAGGACTCAGACCACTCGACTCTCCAATCTTTCCAAAAGCAGAAAGATCAACACCCTGAGCAAGACCTACACCAGAACCTCCAGCAGCTCGCTTAAATTGGGAGATCATCATCCCGAGCTGCGGCTCACTACAAGACACCCATGACAAGATGGTCCGAAGGTATGTGTTTTCCTCCTCAGTTTGCATCTTGCCATGCTTGACATTCGCAATCTCCATCTCCAAACCCTCACACGAAGCACACCTAGCCACACAAGTGCTACCTGAGTTGGCCTCCTCAAGAGACACAATCTTGGCATTCTTCTCTGCCAACTCAGATTGCAAGACAGGACAAGTCTTGCACGCACCCAACAGAGAAGGTCTAGCCTTCACCTCATCCACCTCTCCTACCAACGCAGCATACTTACCTCTCAAAGTGAGAAGGTCAGTCATGTGCGTGGTGCACATCTCACACTCAACCTCCTCTGACACGACCACGGTGGACTTGGCAAACTCAAGCTCTCTCACTGTGTCCTCCCACTTCTGCCTAAACTCCTTGCGCTCTCTAGCGGCACGCCTAAGCAACTTATCTTGACTAAGAAGCGCGGCAGTAAGCTTCTCGACCTCAGCAAAAAGCTCGTCGTGGGTGAGAGATACCTGGGAGGTGTCGTCGTCGTCGTCCCGAGGAGAGTGCTCCAGCTTGCCATCGACCTCATCACCAAGCGCCATGGTGCAAAAGCCGTCGTCGTCAGCGAAGAAGCAGAGACCGTTCAGCTTGTCCTCGATCCTCTTCTTCTTCTCGGACTCGTCATCGCTTGAGCAAGCGGAGTCGTCATCCGAGCCGTCAACGTCGCTGAGCGTGGCGAAGAACGCACGCTGCTCAGCCTGGGCCTTCTCCAAGTACTTCTTCTTGATGTACTCCTTGTCGAAGCCGCCCCTCCGCTTGTGCCTCGCGGGGACGTACTTCTCCTTGCGCTTGCCGGAGTCGTACTTGTGCCCATGATCGCCCTTCCTAGATGAATGCTTCTTCTTGGGGCAGTTGGCGATGAAGTGGTCGGGGTCGCCGCACTCATAGCATCCTGAGCGTCCTCCTCCGCGGCGACGGTTCATGCGGTTGTTGTGGAACCGCGAGAACCGGTTGGCGAGCATTGCCAACTCGTCATCCCCCAAAGACTCAAGCTGGTCCTCCGTGACAGAAAAGAGAGACGAAAGAGCAAAACCTCCAGAGGGGTCAGAAGAGCCAGAAACCAAAGCCATAGTCGGGCTAGAAAGATTCTCATAAGAAGCCCTCGACATGGCGTCAATCTCACTAGACTTGAGCTTAATAAAGAGCTCGTCGCAGGTGAGAGTCTCATAGTTAGACGATTCGATGATCGCCTGGACCTTTGAGTCCCACACTGACCGATCAAGAGTGTGCAAAAGCTTCAAAGCCCTCTCATGATCGTCAAAAGGCAACAGCTCCTTGTTAGCTCTCATCTTGTTGACAATGACCTAAAAGCGAGCGAATAAACTTTCTATGCTCTCGCCAGGCATATGTCGAAAGTTCTCATACTCCCGCTTATGCAATTCATAGAGGCGAGATTTGACTTGAGAAGTTCCCTCATGGAAGCGCATGAGGGTAGCCCAAATCTCACGAGCCGTGGGGAGGTGAGAAACGCGATCGAACTCGGACATGCTCAAACAGGAGAACAAGGCGTTACGTGCCCGGCTATTGGCCTCGTGCTCATCGATCTGAAGCTGAGAGACACGAGCAGCCAGAACAACGTAATCATCCCTGTTGCAAATCTCCCAAATAGAAGAGCCCATGCTCTGGAGAAAGGCCGACATGCGTATCTTCCAATACGCATAGTTCGTCCCATCAAAGAACGGCGGTTTGCCCACGCCGCGATCCATGTCGCCTTCTGTGGATCTGGAACCGGCTAAGGTGGAAGATCCTTAACCTGCTCCGATACCAATTGAAGGACCGAGAAGCAACCAGAAAGCGACCAGAGGGGGGGTGAATGGGAGCTTCAAATTTTCCTTTCGGAAACTAGTAGCCACTGTCCCAAGAATCAACCCCAGAAGCAAACCCTAGATCTTGCTAGTGTCCACGACCCTAGATGTAGGGTGGATGCTTCCTAGAAGCACAGCGGGACACTACACAACTCTAGAAAGCCAACGCAAAAGACGGAAACCAAATCCGAGATCGCACGAACGAACAGCGAACGAAACTGCGCAGTCACAGCAGCATCGGATGCTGGCAGCGTCCGATGCCCAACCAACGGATGCGTCCGATGCGAAAAGAGCAAAACTGGAACCTTACTGTATAGCCATCGGACGCTGGCTACAGTAAACCCTCAGCGTCCGATGCTTAACCCTCGGACGCGTCCGATGGACGACGGAGCGTCCGATGGTCAGAGCTAGAGCGTCCGATGATCAACGGACGCGTCTGATGCCCTGCGTCCGATGCCCACTCAAAAACACCAGAACTGACATGTGTCACCGGAGCGTCCGATGCTATGAACAGCAGCGTCCGATGCTCCCGTGACGAGCGTTCGATGCCCCCGATAACAGCACAGTTCTTCGGCGATTCAACCCGATCTCCTCCGAATCAAAAGCTCTAGGGCTTGGATTCGATCTAAGAGGTCACAAGGATGTTAGTGAGCTATCCCACGGGAATCATGGCTCGAACCTAACTCCAAATCGAGGAATCGAAAGATTTCGGGGCAATGAAGCAAAAACCGATCCAACACGAAAATCGTTCGATCTCCTAGACCGTGAGGTTAGAGGAGAATTCCTTTGGTGGAAAGAAGTGCCTCACGACCTAGAACAACTTGGTTCAAACGGATTTGCAAAAGATGAACCGAGCAAAGAGATCAAGCGACGGGAAGAACATGGAGAAAAAGGATTCCGCGAAGAACATGAACAAAACGCGAATCACAACCACGATCTGCAGCTGTATCGCGAACACACGCTACAACAGTGAGGATACGGCCTCACTTCCTCAGAATCAACAGTACACAGAGGCAAGTCTCTCTGCGGATCTCAGCTAGCTACAGCAGGGGATGGGAGAGCAGGAAACCCTAAGTGCGAAAGAGCAAATGACTGAGATGACTAACTGAGATGGATGGGAGGAGGGTGTCTCCCCACTACTTATCCTACTATTAGCCTAAGTCTATTTCCTACTCTACCCCTCTCTATTCTAATTACAGAGCGACCCAGCTAAACCCTAGGGTTATTCTGGACCAACCCGGTGGTAGGTGTATCCGACGGCCACGCCCGCTCGATTCGAAGCGTTGCCTCGACGCAACCTCCAGATCGCCGCCACGTGCCGCCCTCGCTCTGCACCCCCGGTTTTGTGGCCCAAACCGGGAAACCAGCCTTTTCCAGCCAACCCCTGGTTTTGAGGCCCAAACCGGGAAACCAGCCCACCAGCATCTGAGTTTTGAGGCCAAACTCAGCAAACCCTCAGAGCCCAGGTTTTGAGGCTCAAACCTGGAAACCGTCCTCAGCCCGAGTTTTCTGGCCAAACTCGGAAACCCTCAGCCCGAGTTTTGTGGCCAAACTCGGAAACCGTCCACGCCCAGGTTTTGAGGCCCGTGGCCAAACTCGGAAACCGTCCACGCCCAGGTTTTGAGGCCCAAACCTGGAAACCGTCCATCCGATGGTTTTTCCCTGGCTCTACCACCAAACCGACGTCGTAGATGGGATGCACCTCCCGTGCACCCCGTCCACCGACACGTGTCCCCGAGTCCATGACTCAGGCAACACATGACCGCACTTCTTCACTTGTCGTCGTCACAGGCTGCCAGCCACCACAGCTGATCCTCAGGCCTCTAGTCCCTCAGTCCAAGCCTCACGTCCGCCCTTCGCCACTCTCGGCCCATCGGCACGGCACGTCTCTACTTGACCTTCACCTCGCCTTTGATCACTGCATCCGTGCTCAACACCTGCACAACACAAGCCAAAGAACATGCGCATCATCCCAGTTGACAATCACTCATCACTAAGAGACCCGGCATACACCCATGTATCCGCAAAGATAAGCAGAAACAATTAGTTTTACATAATAGAATAAGAATAAGAAGAATATAAATTTTAATAAAATAGCAAGATAATAAAATAAGCATGAACAGGTAACAAAGGTGTTAGAACGGCTATTTCCTAGCTAGGCTTGCGTCCTACAGTCAACAAAGCTTTGATACCAATTTGTCACACCCCAACTTTAAGAATAAAATTGAGGCGGAATACTCATGTGTGCCCAGGAATCCATCACACACATAAGTTAGACAAATTACAAAAAATGGCATCATCACAGTGTTTATTACATAACGATAGTATCATCACAAGTCTTACATCAAGCGAAACAAAAGATAACTGAACTGCTAACAAGATCAACTCCACAGGGAAAGCTGACTGGGGGAAACAGCTAGCCTAGAAGTCCTCTGGGAAGTCACCAACTCCACCTTCATCTGTTACCCATCCGGTATTTTGCCCAAAAAGAAGATAAACAACAAGCGTAAGTACTCCACGTACTTAGCAAGCTAACACAGGGTTCATGAGGCTCAAAAGGCTGACACTGTCTGACTGCAGTTAGCTTTTAAGTTGACAAAGTTTCAGCATTAAGGTAAATGAATATTGTGCTTAACCCTTAACCCATGATCCATTTGTCCAACAAAGATAAAATATAACATCATAGAGTGTCATCAACATAAAGTAACATTTATTCAAGTATCATAGTTCTGCTAGTTTTCCAGGCCGCTCGTGACCGTGAGCACGGCTGTTATAACAGTTTTACACTCTGCAGAGGTGGTGCATCTTTACCCACAAGCCGTGTTGCCCTTGTGCCCGAGGCGGCCAACCTCTTGATCCACTTCCAAGGTAGATCGGCAGGGTACACTATGAAGCGTTTCGCTGGTTCGTCTAACAGGTTAGGGCCGCGAGGTTTCCTTGGCAATCAGACGTAGCAAACCCCCCTTTCCTATGGCACAAGGCCATCGCAGCTATACTCATAGGAACAGGAGCAGCCCTACATCCGTAGAGGCAAGCCCCTCTTGCGCCCTTCCGGGTTACCGCTAACAAGTTAGAAAAGGTCCAGTTTACTGAGCTAAAACCAGAGCCATATAGCACTCATGGTAGCACTGTCAGTCCCAGCTTTTGCTAACAGCAAGTTTTATTAACCGTTTATCATCATATCAACATGAGAAATATTCATCATTCGACTGGATCAGTTATAAGTCAGTTAGCACTAGCATTCTACCCATATGCATATATCCCACGGAGTCAAGAACTTCACAGATAACAAAGCTAAGTGGGTCTCTAAGGTTGCTCAATTGGACACATGAATAAATGAGTAAATTAATAGTAAGGTGAATAGGTAACAAGGAGATCCCATGCTAACTTGCCTTGGTTGTTGAACGGCTGGTCTTCCTGCTGATCGTCGAAAGAATGGGTCCTGGTCGTACCACACCGACTCACCGTCTACTCGATCACAACATCAACACGCATTCCAGGCGCATACATACAATGCAAACAGGGCTATCATTAGAACAGTACACCAAACAGTAATAAACAGAAATAAAACTTTGATAAAACAGAAGGACATGTTTCTACGATCACAACAAGTTTTGGTTCACCGAAAACGGAGTTACTATGCGAAAGATACGGCCGAAACGGTGTTTCTAAAGCCCTAAACAAGATTAACATAAACCCTGAAACTAAACTGACCTAAGCCGACTAACAGAGGCATAAACAGGTAGGAAACTAAATTACGAATCTAACGCAACTTGAACGGGTCAAAACGGAGCTAAAACGTGAATTTTATAAGCGTTTTAGTGCAGTGGCAATTCTGTAAATAGCTGGAAAATCATTTGAATTTAAATCGGAATTTAAACTGAATTTTAAATCAAATTCTCTGACGGCTGGATTGCGCCTCAATTCAAAAGAAACGCAGGGGCCTGGTCGGAAGATTTTCAAGGCACAGCGAACAGTGCTCAATGGAGCGCGGGTTGATTCACGGTTTCTTCGGGGGTTCTTTAGCAAAACTCCCCCCGAAGGGGTACGGGCCACTCAAGGCCGTTGGATCGATCGTGGAAGGCGCGGATTAGATCCCCGGGGTGCGCACGCGCGGGGCGAGCCGACGGCGCGCCGTGGCCAGGCACCAGCCGCGACGTCGCGACGCTGGGCGCGCTCGCGCCATGGCCAGGTCTCGGGAGCACGCGGACTCGGGCGCAGGGGGCACCCCGAGCCAGACCAGGGGAACAGAGAGGGAGCGGATCGCCAGGGGGTTCTCACCGCGCTGAAAGGAAGGACGGGGAGGCTCTGGTGGCGGCGCACGGCGAGGAACGGCGGGGATCCGAGCGACGGCGACGGAGCTGCGAGCAGACGACGTCGGTTAGGGCCAAACCGAACGAAAGAGAGAGGGAAAGATGGTTCGGCAACTTCACCGAGGCGGGGCGGAGCTCGGGGAAGGTCGCACACGGCCGGAGCGGCGCCGAATCGATGGGTCGACGGCAGCGGCGGTGGCAATGGCGGCAGGGGGAGCTCTGTTGGCGCTCGGGTGCTCAGCAGTGTGCGCGGAGAGAGCAAATGAGGGAAAGGGAGAGCGGGGGCGCGGACGCACGCGCTATATCGACGAAGGAGGAGGCGAGGACGTGGGAGCGGGCGCTGCACGACGCGCGCGAGACCCGGACGTGAGAGCGGCATCGGCGGTTGCGCTCGAGCGGCGTCGCGCGGAGGGGAAAGAAGTAGGCGCCGACAGGTGGGGACCGGGAGTCAGAGAGAGAGGGAGAGGGGAGCGCGGCGGATGGCAGCCGAGCGCGAGCAGGCCGGCCTGCTGGGCCGCGCGGGCGAAAGAGAGAGGAGAAGGGAGGCCCAGCCGGGGAAAGGAGGGAAGGGAGGGAGGCGCCGGCGGGCTTGGGCCGGAAGCAAGGGAGAGAGGGGAAGGAAAGACAAACCTCTTTTCTTTTTATTTCCAAAACATTTCAAATCCTTTTCAAATGAAATTTGAATTCATTTCGAATTTTGACAAAAACCAGTCACTTCAATAAATCCAGTGCATCAGCATGAGTGCAAAAACATGTTGCCACATTTATTTTAATTCAATAAAAATTATTTAACCCCTAGGTTAAATGCTCACAAATTCATAATTAAATCACTTTCACCTATTTTATTTTGGCGAAATTTTTAGGGTGTTACAGATACCCGCCAGTGAGAATAAATAGCTTATACTCTTAGAAGCATTAAAAAAAGAGAAGGTCATGATCAGAGGAGTACAAAAAAAATCACACACGTGCACATCTTGATCTAAGAGTATGACATTTCTCTCCTTAGATCCGGGGTTTGACTTTACAATATATGCAAGGTAAGTATGTGACATATTTTATTCCTACCTGAACTCTACATAAGCTTTTAGAAGTAGGATGAAAAAAGATAAACAGTATCTCGGTGAGGAACTATACACATTGAGCGATCTGAGAGATTCATTTGAGGAGCAAAGCTATGTTTTCAATTTAAAAATCTTTCAAAAACCCAAGTTTTCTGAGCTAAAGAAGTAAGGATGACTGGATTCTAATCGGTTCTATTCCTCAACCACCCAAGACGGTGTGATAGACACTTTAAAGTTCACATGTGGAGGTAAGGCTGGGAATAAGGTAATATTGCTGCTAGTAAAGTTACTCGGTTTCTTGGAAGAAGAGGATCGGCTGGAAATCATTATCAGCATTGAAAAGTCGATATGGCTCTTTAATATTTCAAGAGAAGCCGATGGAACCTTCAAATATTGTGATCAAATGTCATCAGGAAAAGAGGATCATCAGACTAAAATAATTTGAAGCATGAAGAATTCATACTCCGAACTCGGGGGGCCTGTGTTGACACTAGAATTTGGCACGATCAATCTGAGCAATGAGGGATTGGCTGATGATATTAACGACAGGATATTTCATAGATATTATATTTTGGGCAACCAGAAATAAACTAAGCACCAGATTGATTCCCTTGTCGATTGAGTCTTGAGCCATGATAAGGGATGTGCGTGTGGAGATTGTTAAATATTTGAGTACGGGGCTCTCGTACCAAGAAGCTTTGATGATTTTTCTTCGAGAAAGACGAGGGCAGACTCTAGATCACGGACAACATGAAGAGCAGTCCAGAAGGCTTTATTCGGCAAGGAACTATGCAAGATACAAGAAAAAGAAGTCAATTGGCTGGTTCTTGTTGCATTGGGATTATTGTGATTGGGAGCGTGCAAGGGGCTGTAGTGTGCACGGGAGATATACAGATATACATGCAAGTTGTGCAAAGGAAAAGTGCATATGTGCTTGCATCCAGGAAGCTTCTCACCGACCAGAGAAATAAGTAATATATTCTGGAAGTGGTCTCGTATCCCAAAAATTCATTATGCTGAGAGGGAAGAAGAGAAAGATATATGTATACATGGATCAACGGTGATTGTGCATACACGGCCAATCAAGATATTTGTCCTCATTTCACGTGCAAATATGGAATGCATCAAGATACGTACTAGCAGGATGTGCCCGCACGAGAGTTTTGCCAACACACGTTATTAGAAAGGATTCTACGTAAAGGAAGCTAGAGTCCATGTGTCTTTTTATTTCCTTTTTAGATATTTCTTTAGAGTCAAGTTTTGTACGTAATGATTAGTTCGGAGTCTCCAGCCCAGGGTATAAATATAAAACCCTGGCCATTGTAAAAGTTCGTTCACAACCATATCAATACAAACCGGCCCTGTGCCATCTTCGAGTCCTTAGTCGTGTCGTCGAGTTCTTCGAGAGGAATCATCGATCCGTCGACCTCCGTAAGTCCCGACAACCTTGCTATCATGTCTAAATCATGCGGTGGATTTAGATATGATGCAAGTAGTCTCGTTCGTTAAGCTTAGTATCGTGCGGCGGATTTAAGCTTATGACGGGAGGTTTTTGCTTATGCCTTGTATCGTGCGACAGATTAAGTCATGGGTAAAAATAGTTATCGGCTCTATTAGATTTGGCAGATCTGATAGATTCATTAAGTTATCATGTGTTATGTGTTTTATTATTTAATTCTTGTAACACTCTTTTGCCCAATCTAGATTGATCTTTGTTCGGCCTTGTTTTACAAGCTTGCTTGTGTTTCGTTAATCATAAGATCATGACGGCCAAATCAACTTTTTATCTAGATTGTTACATGTTGTGGGTTCATGCATGTCAATCACGGTTAGGCTTTGATGGAACTGGGTATCGTGCGACAGATGCAGGTTTTAGATTGGTTTAATCATGTTTGTTTGTATGTTCCTTCTTCATGGACCCCAACTCGGCTAGTTTGCCGATCTAGGTTAAGCTTACGCGAGTAATGAGTTTTTATAGATCTGTTCAAATACATGCATGCTTTTAGCTTGTTATAATTAGATTGTATCATGCGGTGGATTAATCTAATTATAAGAAGTGGTGTAGACTTATGACAAGTGGTATCATGCGGTGGATTAGCTTCGCTTGAGTTTATGCTTGACAGATTTATGAAGGATAGACGTGCGGCAGACTAGTCGGATTAATCTATGCATGTGTTGTTTAAATAGATTTATATTTGCAAGTTACCTGTTTACAATGTTTTAATGACACCTTTTATCTGTGCAAGCATGTCTCCCTTTACATGTGCATTCGGCAGTCTCTGTTTTTCATACTAGCCGAATGGCTCTATAAAACATGCTCTGACAGACAGCTTCTATATCTGTGTGCCGTCGTGATTGGCTTTCAAAGCCGTACATATATATGGAAGTGTCTGGTCTCACCTGACATGTTCTATTGGTATTCTCACAGTTTTATCCCTTGTTGGTTTTTAGGTCAAACTGACTGGCACCCGATTGAAGCCAGCTTTTTTGGCTTGCTGTGTGTGAGGTGCGGTGAACCAATTTTGCGTCAACAATATTCAGTTGACTGATACTCGTAAAACGTAGAATAACGCAGAATGAAAGCTTTTATTCGTTTCAATCATGTATTTTGCACTGGAAAGCTGTCATATAGTCATGGTCATGCTTTTCTTTCAAAATTGAATCTCTCACAATAATGACGACGACAAACGTAAACAACAAACCTGATGCTCAATTGGTAAATGGTTTCTAATTGCTGATTCATGCCAGAACGGATGTTTTTTTACTTTCTACAACTGGTTGCATGGATCCGAGCAGGTGGCGCGCCAGTCCTCTCACTTGGCTGGATCCGAGCAGGTGGCGCGCCAGTCCTCTCACTTGGCTGAGGTGGACGACATGGCAGCAGTACCGGCCTCAAACATCGTTGCCATCGCAATGACGTACCACCTTAGCGCAGTGCAGATGCACATGCAGATCCGCTGGTCACGGATATCACTATATGAGTGGTGGTGTGAGGAAGAACTGAAGAAGAGGCCAAGGATAGAGGAGCAAGCTTGCAGCACCGGGTAATGAGAAAGAAAGCAAAATCTTCGTTTCACGCTGATGATAACGCAGCAGCCGGTCAGAAACTGCGTCCGGTCTACGCGAAGGCGAAATGCCTGAGTGGTAACGCTAACATCGCAGGAGGCACGTGGCAACATCTCATTAGCCACCAGCGGACAGAAGCGCTCCGTGAGCCTGAATTCTCCCGCGGGTAAAGAGTTATATTATACATGTTGAGCCGTTAAGGGTAGTCTAGCTCACGAAATCAAGGCGTGTGGTGCACGAGTACTGGTCGGTGTGCACCACAAAGCTTCTAGCAAGATATACCGTGAAGATAGAGAAGAATCTGTTCGGATATTCAAGATATTGTATTTCAGATAAGATAATGAACATCATGTAAGCGAGTAGATTTAGACCTAACCACCCTGTAACCCTACCTTCCAACCCATTTCATTCAATTCATTCCATCATACAATCCACTAGAAGACAGGACTAGGATATTACGTCCTATTGACGACATGAACCTATCTCTCATGTTACCATCAGATTCCTAATCGTGCACACCTCCAACCACATAATCTACCGTCATAGGGTATACAGCTTGGTAGACTATCGATCACATTCTAGAAGCGGACCTATTTCTGACTTAGCACTTAAACGTGTATGGGCAGTAGCACTCTGCTTCATGGACGGTCGACAATAGCACCTCGGTGATGCATGTACCCTTAAGCGCGTACGAGAGCTTAGCACTCTACGCCATATATTGTATGGGATAGCCAGGCACCACTAGAGAACAGGCCTTTGGACGATTTGCAAAATCAGCATTAGTCACGGAAAAATTTGCGCCCGGGACTAGAAAGGTCTTTAGCCCCGGTTGGTAAGGGCTAAAGTTCCCCAGCCCAACGGCTCAATTGTCAGAGGGGCATTTAGTCCCGGTTGGTGTTACCAACCGGGGCTAAAGGCCGGTTTTTGGCCCCGGTTGGTAACACCAACCGGGACTAAACGTTTTGCCCCGGTTGGTGTATCCAGCCGGGGCTAAATGTTGGCATCTTTAGCCCCGGTTGTTAGCACCAACCGGGACTAAAAGGTTTTGCCCCGGTTGGTATACCCAGCATTTAGCCCCGGCTGGGAATAAGGACCGGTGCTAAATGTTCCTCCCTATATTTGAACTGTTCTTCCATCTCAAGCCGTGCCCGAGCTCCTGTCTTCATTTTTTCTTCATTCAGTCACTTGCTTGCTTGTTTGGTCTCTTCTCCGGTGATTTTTGTTTGTTAACACATCTCCGGCGATTGATTTATTTCATTACATCTACACCGCCATCGACTCCTTGAAAGGTTAATAGCTTAAGTTTTTCATTTTTGTAGCTATTTTGAGTTCATTGACTTGATAGTTTAATTAGTTTATTTTAATCTTTTAGAGAAACAGAGATCATTTAAATCATTTGTTGACAAAAAATAGAAATATATAATACTTTAGTTTACAAAATATGACCGGTTTAATTAGTTTTTTTTTGAGAAATAGAGATCAGTTAAATCATTTGTTTACAGAAATTAGAAATATATAATACTTTAGTTTACAAAATGTGACCGGTTTAATTAGTTTATTTTATTATTTTGGAGAAATAGAGATCAGTTAAATTATTTGTTTACAGAAATTAGAAATATATAATACTTTAGTTTACAAAATGTGACCGGTTTAATTAGTTTATTTTAATTTTTTCGGAGAAATAGAGATCAGTTAAATCATTTATTTACAGAAAATAGAAATATATAATACTTTAGTTTACAAAATGCAGCAGGATGTCTGCTTGGTATGTTGTTTTTGAGGGCACCAAGCCAGGTATTTACACCAGCTGGGCCGAGTGCAGTCAGTATGTTCTCAAAGTTAAGGGAGCTGTGCATAAAAAGTACAAGTCTTTTGAGGAAGCTTCTGCAGCTCTAGAGGCTTTCAACTCAAGAATCAACTCAATTCCTACTGCACCTACCCCTACCTTACCTTCCTATCAGGTTGGAGTGGCAGGCAGTCCATCTTGTTGGACTGTGATATGGGAAAAATGTGCAGGTGTTGTTAGTTGCTTTGGTTGTGGCCAAGTGGATTAGGCTGCACTGTTATCTTGATGTAATAATTAATTAGACAAGTTCAACTGCTACTACTTTTATGCCACCAGTAAGAATCACTGAATTTGGGTGTAATGAACTTGTTTATAAATTTGAGCTAGAAAATTAAATTTGCTGATAAGAATGAGAGATATAATCATGTTATATGTCATTTTATAATTTCATTTATTTATAAGAATGAGAGATATAATTATGTGATATGTCATATAATGCAGACGATGACACGTCACTGGATGTACAGTGTCGATCGTCACTCAAAAGAGTTCATTGATGGCATGCATTATTTTTTAAGAGTGGTCGAGGCAAACAAGCGGAATGGTTTTATGTGCTGCTCATGTGCCCTTTGTAATAATTCAACGGAATATTCTAGCTCAAGGAGTCTTCACTCACACTTGTTCAAGTCGGGTTTCATGCCAAACTATAGTTGTTGGACGAAGCATGAAGAAACTGGGGTTATGATGGAAGGTGAAGAAGAACAATTGGACCCTGACGATGACATTATTGCTCAATACGGTGACTTTGGTGATACTGCAATGGGGGAAGGTGAAGAAGAGGCAAGTGCAGAAGACACACTCGCTAAAGATGATGCTCTTGGTGATGTCATTCGTGATGCACAAAGAGATTGCGAAAGTGAAAAGGAGAAAGCTAAGTTTGACTGTATGCTAGAGGATCACAGGAAATTACTATACCCGTCTGCTGCAGATGGACAAAAAAAGTTGGGTACAACACTTGAGTTGCTACAATGGAAGGCACAAAATGGTGTATCTGACAAGGCATTTGGACAATTATTGAAGATTATAAACAAAAGATGCTTCCGAAACCTAACGAATTGCCCGCCACTACGTACGAAGCAAAACAAGTCGTCTGTCCTTTGGGTTTAGAAATCCAGAAGATACATGCATGTCCTAATGACTGCATCCTGTACCGTGGCAAGGAATACGAGAATTTGGATGAATGCCCTGTATGTAACACGTCACGATATAAGATCAGGCGAGATGACCCTGGCGATGTTGAGGGTGAAGAACGTCCCCGGAAGAAAATTCCTGCCAAGGTTATGTGGTACGCTCCTATAATACCACGTCTGAAACGTCTGTTCAGAAACAAGGACCATGCAAAGTTGGTGCGATGGCACAAAGAAGACCGTAAGGTAGACAACATGTTGAGACACCCTGCTGATGGGTCCCAGTGGAGAGCAATAGACAGAGAATTCCCAGAATTTGCAAAAGGCGCTAGAAACTTAAGGTTTGGTTTAAGTACGGACGGGATGAATCCTTATGGGGAACAGAGCAGTAGTCATAGCACGTGGCCTGTTACTCTATGTATCTACAACCTTCCTCCATGGTTATGCATGAAGCGGAAGTTCATTATGATGCCAGTGCTCATCCAAGGCCCGAGACAACCTGGCAACGACATCGATGTCTACCTGAGGCCATTAGTTGAGGAACTCCTACTTTTATGGAGTAAATCAGGTGTACGTGTGTGGGATGATTACAAACAGGAACACTTTGACCTGCGAGCAATATTGTTCGTAACAATCAATGATTGGCCTTTTCTAAGTAATCTTTCAGGACAGACAAACAAGGGATATAATGCATGCACACATTGTTTTGATGACATGGATAGTATATATTTGAAAAAATGTAGAAAGGTAGTGTACCTTGGCCATCGTCGATTTCTTTTCGTGAATCACCAGGTTAGAAAGAAAGGCAAACATTTTAAAGGTGAGACAGACCACCGGAGCAAGCCTCGCAACAGAACTGGGGAAGATATACTTGAGATGATCAAGGATGTGAAAGTAGTCTTTGGAAAGGGGACGGGCAGTGAACCTGTTTCGAAAGACGCTTCGGGACACGCACCCATGTGGAAGAAGAAATCAATATTTTGGGAGCTACCCTATTGGCATGTACTAGAGGTCCGCCACGCGATCGACGTGATGCACCTGACAAAGAATCTTTGTGTCAACCTTCTAGGATTCATGGGTGTGTATTGAAAGTCTAAGGATACACTTGAAGCACGACAAGACTTGCAGCGCATGAAAGAACGAGACAACCTACATCCAGAGAAGACAGATGATGGACGCCATTACTTAAGACCTGCTAGCTATACTCTTAGCAATGAAGAGAAGGAAATCATGTTTGAATGCCTAAACAGCATCAAGGTCCCATCTGGATTCTCCTCCAATATAAAGGGAATAATAAATATGCAAGAGAAGAAATTCCTAAACTTAAAGTCGCATGACTGCCACGTGCTTATGACGCAATTGCTTCCGGTTGCTTTAAGAGGAATTCTACCTCCACATGTACGTCTGGCCACTGTGAAGCTATGTGCATTCCTCAATGCAATTTCTCAGAAGGCAATTAATCCACTAGAACTAGCTACTCTACAGAATGCTGTGGTTCAATGTCTTGTGAGCTTTGAGTTGGTGTTCCCTCCATCCTTCTTTAATATCATGACACACCTCCTAGTTCACCTGGTCAAGGAGATTCATATTCTCGGTTCTGTGTTCCTACACAACATGTTCCCCTTCGAGAGGTTCATGGGAGTACTGAAAAAATATGTTCACCAACGTGCTCGGCCAGAAGGAAGCATCGCCAAGGGCTATGGGACAGAGGAGGTCATAGAGTTCTGTGTTGACTTTATTCCTGACCTTGACCCGATTGGTGTTCCTGAATCACGACACGAGGGGAGGCTGTGTGGAAAGGGGACACTAGGGAAGAAAACATATATCGGTACGGGGAACGATTATTTCAATAAAGCGCACTACACAGTTCTTCAAAACTCATCAGTGGTGGATCCATATATCGAGGTACACAAGGAGTTCCTACGATCCCAATTTCCTCGGAAGAATGAAGTTTGGATTACACGTGAGCACATAAATACTTTTAGCACTTGGTTGCGAAAAGAATGTCTGGGTGATAACAATATTGATGAGCAACTATATTTGTTGGCTAGGCAACAATCATGGCACATCCTCACGTACAAAGGATATGAGATAAATGGAAACACATTTTTACACCATTGCCCAAGATAAAAGGAGCACAAACCAAAACAGTGGTGTTCGTGTAGATGCCACATACCCAAATGGGAATAGACAAACATATTACGGCCGCATAGAGGAGATTTGGGAACTAGACTACGGACCTAATTTTACAGTCCCTTTGTTTCGATGCCAATGGGTCAAGACGACCGGAGGCGGAGTAACAGTTGACAAGGAGTATGGAATGACAACAGTGGATCTCAACAATATTGGATACAAAGGTGAACCATTCGTCCTTGCTGCTGATGTGAATCAGGTGTTCTACGTGAAAGACATGTCTACAAAACCCAAGAGAGGGAAAAATGATAAAAAATCAACCAAAGAGCCAAAACGCCACATAGTTCTTTCAGGAAGAAGAAACATCGTGGGAATTGAGGACAAGTCAGACATGTCAGAAGATTATGAAAGGGATGACCGAATACCGCCCTTCAGTGTGACCAAAGACCCAAGCATCCTGCTAAATGCTGATGAGACTCCATGGTTACGACATGATCATAACCAAGGGACATACGTCAAGAAGAAGATCACCAGTGTACCCGCTTGATATATAGTGATGTTTTAACTAATATTATGTATTACAGTTTTTTTGTAATTAATAATGATTATGGATAGTCATGGTTCGTTGATGTTTTATCTTTTTAAATTATATTGCAATTTAACAATGAATTTCTCTACCGTGTATTTGGACAATGAAAGACGAACAACCCAAAATTTAACATTCAGATAATGCAAAAACAATTTTCCTATCGAGAACCAGTTGTTTTAGATATTTAAATTTAACATTATATTTTTGCATTAACAAAATATGAATTATTATTTACATTTATATTCGTTATTATAAGAAAAGAAAAGAATTTATGTTACAAAATGTTCTACTACACAATAAGGTAAAAGGAAATACAACTGTTATTTTTAAGTAATTTTATGCCTAATATTGAATTTACTATGCAATTAACAAGTGTTACAACATATTAATATAGCCAAAACTTAATTCAAAACCCAAAATACAGAAAACCCAAAACAAAGGCGGGAGAAACCCCTTTAGTCCCGGGCCGTGGCACCACCCGGGACTAAAGGATCCTTTAGTCCTGGGGCGTAAGCCCGCCCGGGGCTAAAGGTCCACCCCTTTAGCCCCGGGCGGGCTTACGCCCCGGGACTAAAGGTCCACCCCTTTAGCCCCGGGCGGGCTTACGCCCCGGGACTAAAGGTCTTTTAGTCCCGGGTGGTGCCACCGCCCGGGACTAAAGGTGCCCCGCGTATATAGGGCACAGGGCCCTCCTCCTTCCTCAGATCGACGTCAGAGTTTGCGCCGCCGCCTCCGTCTTCGCCGCCGTCTCGTCCTCCCGCTCGCCGTCGTCCTCGGTGACCTCGGCCTCCCTCGCCGTCCTCCGCGGTGCCCTCGGCCTCCCTTCCGCGCGCGCGGCGCCCTTGGCCTCCCTCGTGTCGCCGCCGCCATCGGCCTCAGAGAGCTCCGGCCCTCGCCGTCGTCCACGCGGTCCCTCGGCCTCCCTCGCCGTCGTTTGCGGCGCCCTCTGCCGTCGAGCTCGCTTTTGCCGCGCGCCGCCGTCGCGACATCCTCGCCGTTCGCCACCGGCCGTTGCTCCCCTTGTGCCGTCGTGTCTCGTCCTCGCCGTCGTCTCGCGGCCGCTCCGGCCGTGTGCCTCGTCCTCGCGCTGCTAGTGAGGAGTGCCACCGCGCGTGCGTGTGTGTGTGAAGTGTTTGTGCGTGTGCGTGTGTGTGTGCAGTGTATGTGTGTGTGTGCAGTGTGTAAAGTGTGTGTGCACTGTGTGTAAGGAAAAAGAAAATAGAAATCCATATGAATTGAAAATAGAAAATAGTTTTTACCCTAACAAAATATTATGTTTACACATGTAGATAAAAAGAGATTGGTCGCGTTGACCGCGCCGTCCGCCGTCATCCTCACCGTGTGATCCTCACCGCAACGTGATCTTCGTCGTCGTCCATTGTCGTCCTCACCGCGACATCATCCTCGCCGTCGTCCGTCGTCGTCCTCTCATCAACGGTGTGTCCTTTGTGTTAGATGGAGGAGGAATAATCACTTAGATAATTTGGTCTTTAGATATGTAAACATTTATTTATATCGGTCGTGTATATGTTTATGAAATAATCACTTGGATATGTTTATGGAATAAACAATTGGATATGTTTATGGAATAATCACTTGGATATGTTTATGGAATAATCACTTGGATATGACTTTTCGATCATGTCGGTAGTGTTATTTTTACGAATATAGTCTTTATGGATATATGTTATTTTTAATGTTGTCAAAACCTAGACCCGAAACCCCTGAAACCCAAACCCGAAACCCTAAACCTGAAACCCGAAACCCTAAACCCGAAACCTAAACACTAAACCCGAAACCCGAAACCTAAACACTAAACCCTAAACCCGAAACCCAAAACCCGAAACCTAAACCCTAAACCCTAAACCCAAACCCCGAAACCCTAAACCCGAAACCCTAAACCCTAAACCCTAAACCTAAACCCTAAACACTAAACCCTAAACCCTAAACCCCAAACCCCAAACCCGAAACCTAAACACTAAACCCGAAACCCTAAACCCGAAACCTAAACACTAAACCCAAAACCCTAAACCCTAAACCCGAAACCCGAAACCCGAAACCTAAACCCTAAACCCTAAACCCGAAACCCGAAACCCCAAACCCAAAACCCTAAACCCGAAACCTAAACACTAAACCCGAAACCCTAAACCCGAAACCTAAACACTAAACCCTAAACCCAAAACCCGAAACCCGAAACCTAAACCCTAAACCCGAAACCCTAAACCCTAAACCCCAAACCCGAAACCCTAAACCCGAAACCTAAACCCTAAACACTAAACCCTAAACCCTAAACCCGAAACCCGAAATCCCAAACCCGAAACCCGAAACCTAAACCCTAAACACTAAACCCTAAACCCTAAACCCGAAACCCGAAACCCTAAACCCCAAACCCTAAACCCTAAACCCAAACCCTAAACCCTAAACCCTAAACCCGAAACCCGAACCCGAAACCCTAAACCCTAAACATGGTGTTGAATAAAAATGAATATGGTCTTTATGAATATATATATATACGTTATTTGCAGAAATATGGTGTTTATTATCCTCCATGTTATTCGCAGAAATGGCCGACCCAGTTGACAACATGGAGGAGGAAATGTACGAATTAATCAACAGCGGCGCTAATCAAGATTTAGCAGGTGACGATAACAATAATCAAGAAGTAGATGACGGTAGTCAATACTTTGCCGATTATGAAGAAATAATGCAAGAAAATACTGGCGAGGTATATACCTACAATAATCTCTATGTGCACATGAAATTCTAAACAATTTATAAATGTATTTATAATCTACTGTTCCTACATACGTAGCCCTCCGGATCGACAACGACTACCGGGAAGAGTAGGACCGTACGAGGTCCGAAGAAGCCATTGGATGGCCGGTACATTATCTCATAATTCAACGAGGAAACAGGCCAAGTACTTGGAGAACATGCACAGAAATTTGTTGGCCACTGTGGGTACCTTGTAAGGGATAAGATCCCGATCAGTGCGCGTGAATGGAAGAAAAAGACAAGTGCTCCTCATATAAGTTTTGTCTCTGATCTTGATAAGGAACTGGTTTGGCAAGATGTCCTTGCACATTTCACACTTGAAACAGAAGATATAAATTTGAAGGCAAGAGTTCGGGACTGGGCTATGAAGAAAATGGCAACACTATTCCAGGGCTAGAAGAAGACCTTATACAACAAATTTATCAAGAACGACCTAACTCCGGATTTCAACACTAAGGCCTACGTCAAGTTGAGGCATGCCTTCCCTCGGGGCATAGAGACCTATAGAAGCCGCGCGAGAAAGAAGGAGGAGGAGGCACAGCGGTTGCAAAGGTTAGAGGAAATGGTTCTTCAGTCACAGGCCGCGGCTCTTGAAGCAGTTGAGCGAGAAAAAGCACTTGAAGGCAAAATGAACGAGGAAATAAAAAGGCAAGTGCAGTTAGCAGTAAGTTCGATGCAAAGGCAATCTGCATCAGAGCCGGGAGTCAACATCAGCCCCCCTGATCAAATGAAAAGCAGTTGCGCTTCCACAGAGGTCCCAGACGCAGCACTGCGCTGTCACACCCGGTTTTAAAAACAAAACCAGGTATACACCATATGTGAGCCCAGGAAGTCAAATCTCACATATAGCCACAAATAAAGGGTAATATCAAAAGACAATGCTCTTACATAACGTAGAAACATAAAGAACATAACCTTAAAGAGCAGACAGCGAAAAAACACTTCGATCTTCAGATGGAGACACCACTTCACAGGGACAACTGACTGGTTGATCACAAGCCTAACTTCTCCAACTCTTGCAGTCTGGTACCCATCCGAGATTTTTCCAAAGTATTGAAAAGTAAAGCAAGCATAAGTACATCTCGTACTTAACAAATATAACATGGGGTTCATGAGGCTCAAAAGGCTGACACTGGTTTAACTGCATTAGCTTTTAGTTGGCATAATTTTAGCATTAAGTAGCATCAAAGTATAACCATCCCAATTTAAACATATGATCAAGTAAACATGTGTCCATTGAACAAATATAATATCATCATCATTATTATTATTAAAGCAACATCTATACCATAAGAATTCCAGGCCGCTCGTAACCGTGAGCACGGCTGATATATCAGTTTTACACTCTGCAGAGGTTGTACACTTTACCCGATGAGTAGTGATTCCCGTTTGCCAGGGATAGCTAGTCCCATATCACACTACCAAGGTGCATGGCTGGGTTTCACTGCGCAGCCTTTCAAAGGTTCGTCTAACAAGTTAGGGCCGCTAGGTTTCATTAGTCAGTCTGTGTGATACAACCAGTCCCAGGGATCCACAGTCTGTTGTCCCCCATTTGCGCCACAAGGGTAACCTCTAACAAGCTAGAAAAGGTCCTCATACTGAGCTAAGGTTAGAGCCATATAACTCCCATGGTTGCACTGTTGTCCCGGGTGATCCCTTATAGTAGTTCCTAAACCATGTTGCTATAAAAGCCAAATTTTAACATGTATCATCTCATATATCATTAAAACAAATTTACATGATCATAGTTTAATTTGAGCACTAGCATTAAGCTACCCAATGCATACCCAAGGTTATCAAGGTACAAGATCAAACATCTAGGATAAGTCTACGTAGGCATCAAGGTAGACACATGCAATATGAATTTAAGTGATTATTGTGAATAGGTAACAAGGATGGTCCCATGCTATACTTGCCTTAAACTCAAGATCCTTCTTCTGTTGACGTGTAGACTTCCAATGGTTGACTCTTGAACTTTTGACCACGAACTTCTTCTTGATCACCAACGAAAAACTCACCGACTGGACATACGATCATAGGACACCACACAAGCATCCAAAGGCAGTCATGCAAAGCAAACATAGCCTATGATTAGAACAGTACACCAATAAATAAATAAATAAATAAATAAATAAAAAGTTTTGAAAACTGATCTACGATTCGCTATGAACACACAAACGTGAGGATCACTCTAATCGGAGCTATAACAAAAAAGATATGAACTAAACAAGTTACAGAGCTCTAATTACTAGATTAGATTCAACTCAAATTTTAATTATAGAAAACAGTACTGAAAGTTATATATTTAGAAAGAACTTTTCGAAACGAATCTAACGCAAGTTGAACGGACTAAATCGGAGTTAAAACGAAGAATTTATAGCCTTTTGAATCTAGTGGCAGTTTTGTAAATAAATCAAACTTGAATTTGCAGATTTAAATAAATAAAACGAAATTGGAAATTCGGCTGGACTGCGCCTCATTTAGGAGAAAACCGAGGGGCTTATAAGGAAGTTGGCGCAGACTCCGTGAACAGGATGCAAAGGACCGCGGGTTTAGGCTTAAAAGTTGTAAGGATCTTTTTGCAAAGCGGACATCGAAAGGGTACCGAGCTCTCCTGAGCGTCGGATCGGAGACGGGCGCCTAGGATTAGATCGGCGAAGGAGGGCGGCGCTGGGTGCCGGAGTTGGGGCGGATGCGGCAGCTTGCGGCGGCTCCATGGCTGGACTGCGGCGGCGGAAACCGATCTCGAGCTAGAAAGTGATAGAGACCACAGGAGTTGGTTCAATTGAACCAGGAGCTCAAGGGAAACTTACCTGACCCAAAGATGGCGACGGGGAGACTTCAGAGATGGCTAGCGACTCGGTTAGACGGCGGCGGCTCTGAAATCAACGACGAGCAATTAAGACATGAAACAAGAGGATGAAAAGAGAGGTAAAGATTCTGGCGGCTACGGGATGGCGATGCGGAGCTCGAGGAACCTTCGGGGGGCGCTAGAACATGCCGAAACGCTAGGCATACGGCGGCGGGTTCACGGCGGATCACGGAGCTCTTGGCTTGGCGATTTAGGGCACGAAAGGCTCGGGTTTTCGAGAAAAAGAGAGGCGGCGGGCTCGGGCGAGCTTTATAGGAGCCCTGGTTTGGCCAATACGGCAAGGGGAAAGGCATAGGCGCGGCGGATCTGGACTCGGTGCTAGAGTCCAGGGGGTTTACGGGGGGAGGGAGAAAGAGCTGACCGGTGGGGACACGGGGTCAGCGAGAGACGGGCGAGCGCGTGCGGAGGCCGCTGCGGCTGACGCGTGGGACCCGGAGGTCAGTGGGAGCGGGGAGAGTGCGCGGCTTGCAAACGCGCGGGCGCTGCTGCAAGAGAAAGCTGGGCCAGCGGCGGCGGATTCGGCCCACGCGGGAAGGGGAGGAGCGCTCGGGCCACATGCGCTGATCCGGGCCGAAAGAAGGAGGAGAGGCGCCAAGGAACTGGGCCACCTAGGCCGAAACGGATGGAGGGAGGGAGAAGCTATTCGGGCCGCGGGAAAGGTAGGGAGAAGAGCAGGTCCTGGGCCGACTCGGGCCAGAAGTGAAGAAGGGAGGGGTGAGGAGAAAAAAAGGCTTTTCTTTTATTTAAACCAGGTTTCCAAAACTATTTTCAAACAAATTTGAATTCATTTTGAGTTTTGGTCAAAACCATACATCTCGATAAATCAAATGCATCAGCATGAATGCACAAACATGTTTCTAAAACCCTAGATAAATTTTAATTTAGGGAAAATTTTTATTTCCCTATATTTTATGAGCACAAAAATTCATAAATAAATCATTTTAACTCTAATTCAAGAAATGCAAATTTCAGGGTGTGACATGCGCTTTCCCGTGGACGACATGACCGAGCCTCTCACGACATGTGAACTGCATATTCCACAGGGGAATGCCACAGTCATGGTGGCTATAGGTGTTGTATCTCCTATCGATCCTACAAACACACCAAGATGTCATGGGGCAATAATACCTCCTGGATATGCTAGCGTCTCGGTGGATAGGGTGGTGAAAGGTTACGACAATGTCGTACTTGACATTGAAGGAGGTGATGGCGAGAAGACATTAGGAGAAGCGGAGAAGACATTCATATGTTGGCGCAAGCGCTATATCATAATTCATGGCGCATCACCTCCTCCTCCTCAACAACCTAACCCTAGGTGTGTATGAAATTAGTGAATGAAAGTTAATAGTATTGGTGAGCTAATAGTATAAATGGATACTCATACCATGTTGTTTTCGCAGCAGGACATCCCCCAACCTAAGTCCAATTATGCATTCACCACATGATCACAGTGTT
Organism: Coix lacryma-jobi var. lacryma-jobi; assembly: GCA_009763385.1. Taxonomy (NCBI): domain Eukaryota; kingdom Viridiplantae; phylum Streptophyta; class Magnoliopsida; order Poales; family Poaceae; genus Coix; species Coix lacryma-jobi. The sequence continues at coordinate 126,138,127 of CM019829.1, forward strand.
GCGGGCGATGATGATCAAGATCAAACACGACGGGATCCATCACCGCCACTGGCCCCATCTCCTCCACGACAGGATCCAACACCGCCAACGGCCCCATCTCCCCCACGGCGTGATCCAACACCGCCGCCACCTGCCCCATCTCCTCCACGACGAGATCCAACACCGCCACTGGCCCCATCTCCCCCACGGCGTGATCCAACACCGCCACCGGCCCCACCATCTCCTCTAAAGCGGGCTCCGACACTGCCACCTGTCCCATCTCCACGGCGGGTTCCAACACCTCCACCGCCAACAAAGAAGAGGCCTGTCACACAAACAAAGGCGTCAGCCCCACCACCTCCGAAGAAGACAGCCTCTGTTAGAAAACCAGCTCCCAAGATGACAAAACTTGCATATGACATGACCGAGGAGGAAACTGAAGTTGCAGTGCAAAAAGACTTGAACAAGTTCTTCGACGCTGCCATTGCTAGTGGTCGAGCAAAGCGAAACCCGGAGAAGCCGTACCTTTTTGTTCGTCCTGAAAAACTAAGGCAAACTGTGGACGCTCACCAAAAAAAGGTACGTGCTGCCCGTAAGGCTTCGCCAAAATCAGACTATGATCGCACGCTCAGCAAATCACTTGAGGAGGCCAAGAAGACAAAGAAGAGAGCAGGAAAGGGTGTCCCATAGCTCGGGGAACAAAAGCAGCAATCAGTGTCGGATCTAGTTGTTGGGAATGAATACGGTTCAAACATGGACGTCATACAACAAGCATATGGAGACGTTGATCCTGAGCATCTGCTCAAATTTTTGGAGGAAACTGGTTTAAATGTGGAAAACATACTCGGAGAAGCAGGCATCAAAAGTGCTGCAGTTGTTGATAAATGGCAGAGGGCATATGTATATGGTCAATGTCTATACAACCCAGCGGCCCTGAGGGATCTTGGTACACAAATGCACTTGCTAAATCAGTGGTACCTTACGGCGTGTGGCAGAAAAGCTGATGACTACATTTGCATCAGAATTAGAGACCATGATTACTTTCGTGGTGATGACGTCATATATGTTCAGTTTAATGAGTTACATCAGCTCTGCCACATGGACGCTCTTGACAAATCTCTCGTCAGCTGCTTTTGCCTGTAAGTTATTGTTTCTTTTAATAATCTCACTTTAGCTTATGTATATGTATAAGTAATTATCCTCACACTAGCAAGCGTTTGTAAACATGTGCAGAAACATGATGAGACAACTAAGGCGTAAAAATGACAAGGAGATTGGTTTCATCGATCCATATATCGTCTTCAAGCACCCAAGCAATACTCCCTCAGATGCATGGAAAACTCAAACAGAGAGGAATTTGCGGAGGTTCTTCGTAAACCAAAGGGACAAAAGATATATACTATTCCCCTACAACTTTAGGTGAGTTTTGTTATCATATGCACATTTTATTATAGGTTGACATAAAGATATATGTGTTGACTATATAAATATAAATGCAGTTTTCACTGGATACTAATTGTGATCGATCTCCATGAGAGTCGTTTGCTAATCTATGACTCTCTGAGAAAACCACAAGAAGATTACCAAGATATGATAGATATTATCCGAGGGTAAATGTGATCTTTAAATATTGATTCCTGCTCTTTAACTCTGCAATAGTTAATTACTGATCCAATTATATATATTGTGCAGGGTTTGGGCTTGGTTTGTTCAGAAACACCGTCCGGATCTGAAAGCGCAACTTCCTGATCCTCTACTACTAAATGTAAGTCGTACTACCTCCCTGCCTCTTTACCTTAATTAGCATCACTCAGCAGACGCACGCTCAACCGAGAGTAATTTTTTTATATCTTGTACAGTGGGTTCTACGGCAGTCACCGGGAAATAATTTATGTGCGTACTATGTTTGTGAGTTCCTGACGGTGTATGAAAAAAGAACTCCTCCACAGAGTCAGCAAGTACGTAACATGTAAATAAATTTATTTCATTTTTTGTTGCTTTTACATAAATATTATGTATGTTAATACTTTCCTTTTCTTTTAATCAAATTGAAGGAGACATGGTTGAAGAACCAGGTGATGGATAAGGTCCGCCTCAAAGCAATTCAAGAGACCATCGCGGGCTTCCTTAATGACCATGTCCTTAAGTCTGACACCGAGTATTGGTTTAACAAAGATGAACCAATGAAGCCAAACCAAGATGAACACTTGTATGACATCTAAGTCAGGATAATATTTGTGTTGTAAATATCAAATTAAGGATGCATGATGGATAATGTTGTATATTTTATGTATATATGTATAGATAGCTCTATAATATATATGTATATAGTTTCATATTTCATTTGCGTGTAATTGTAAATTTTATGTGTTTATATATATATTTATTAGCAGCGAAGAATACGTATTTAAAACCGGCCTAATGTAATATATTAGCAGCGAAGAATACGTATTAGAAAACCTAATATAATTGTAAAACCAAAAACAATAACCAATTGAAAAGAAAAGAAAAAAAACAGCGGCCTCTTTAGCCCCGGTTGGTAATACCAACCGGGACTAAAGAAGCCAGCCACCGTGGCTCGGCTGGAGACCTCTTTAGTCCCGGTTGGCTAAAGGTCCCCCTTTAACCCCGGGGCGGGGAACCGGGGCTAAAGGTCGGGCCTTTAGTCCCGATTCCTTAGCCCCGGCTCTATGCCCGGGGCTAAAGGCCAAAATGGCCCGGGGCTAAAGGCCTGTTCTCCAGTAGTGAGGACTGGTGACATGATAAGGACCAACTGAAGGGCATTATTTGTATTATAAATATGAACACTTTATAAAAAACGAACATAATGTTTATCTACATCTGATCAACGAGTTATGGGATCCTTTGATAAGATTATACTGATCTACTTTGTTCTGCTATCTTCATCACCGAACATGTTCAGTCCACTACTACACACAACCACTATAGGGGCGGCTCCAGAAGCACTGTAGGGGCAGCTGGCCCAACCGCTCCTATCAAAATGTACTTACAGTGCACCCACTATATGAGCGGTTGGGGCAGCCGCCCCTACAGAGCAGCCGCCCCTATAGTGAGATCCACTGTAAGGGCGGCTGGTGATTGAACCGCCCCTACAGTGGATCCACTGTAGGAGCGGTTCAATCACCAGCCGCCCTTACAGTGGCTCTCACTGTAGGGGCGGCTCTAGATTGAGCCGTCCTTACAGTGGCTCTCACTGTAGGGGCGGTTCAATCTAGAGCCGCCCCTACAGTGCATTTTCTAGCAAAAAATAAATAAATATTTACATAATTCAAACCACAGCACAACATATATCACTATGTCAGAAAATGTTATCAGTGATAATAAGTAGTGTAAACTCATATGAGGAGTGGCCTAAATATTGCATTCATACCATGTATATATCTAAGAATATTGCTAAATGGCTAACAGTTTTTCAGATGACATGCACATGACATGGTTTTAGAATAAGGACTAGATAAAGTTACTTCTCCAATTCCCAGTCTTCACAATCAGCCGAACACTAATTGATGGCCAAGCAGACATTCTACCTGCAAAAAATGTAATCAATTTCCTGGGCTAAGCACACACAAAAAACATTCAGCCAAAATACTTGCTACATATTTATCTGATGCCAAAATCTGATAATTTGATTGAATTAAGCTGCTTGTTAGTTGAGAGTAAGTCAGCCAAAATACTGTGAACATACTACTACCTCATGTCACATTAATTTGTTGTTTTAGGTAGAGCCTACAATCAAGGTTATTACAACGTAGATAGAATGTCTAGCTTCTTTATCCCCTCTGCTCTCTATTAAACTGAAGCCTCACTAATTTTGTACTACTTATAAATTCTTGGGAGGGCATAACTCGGTAATTGGTACTATTAAATTGATTGGTAATATTAGCATTACAATAGTCACCAATCAATTATCAGCATGGACTGACCTCAATCGACATGGTGCAAAGGTTCCAGCTTCCTAAACAACTGCTTCTAGCTGCAATAAAGAACCATTGATGGGACAATTACATGAGCGTATATGAAAGTTGACATAGCATACATAGTGTCAGATTGAACTATACAAAGCAAGCTATCACATACCAGCCCTTTGTAGTATGCAACTTGTGGCACAGAATACTTTGTTCTGAGCTTCAATTCTTGATCGGCAATGTTATTCACTACTCCATAGTACACCTTTCCATCATATTGGTTCATGCATGCTCGCAACTCAAACTGCAGGTATGCTAACTCCTTGTTGATCTTGAGAAGTATATCGTTGAACAGCTGTTGATGAGTAGCTGCAAGCCATGGGACGAGATATAATATAAGTGACAAGAGAAAAGAAGCTTGAGCAAAACTGAATTCAGGTAAGTTTAATCCCCTAGGCTAAAAACTCAGTAAAGCACTCTTGCATAACCAGTCTTAGTAGATAGTAGATATATACAGTTAAGCCAATCAACCAGACTACCAGAGTACCAGACCTCATCCAAAATGCAAAATAACTCTGAATGAGAATGATCTTTTCAGGGCAAAATAACTTTGGGTCCATGTCATTTGAAGAGTTAATATTTGAGATAATGATATGACAGATGATGCAAGTATGAAGCGATTGTGATAGGCTTTGACCATCCATGAAACAGTAAAGTCTGGAAACCAAGAGCAGTGTCCACTTTTAATGCTAGAGGGCTAGAGGCTACTACATGCACGACAGTACTCAAAGTGGTGGGTTTTTACGGCAACCAGGATCAGACCTGTAAACAGCATGCAACATCGCACAACGAAACAAGAATGCAACCAATCATGCTTTTATTTAGAATTTCATCGGAATCAAACCTCTTAGGCAGGACAGCCAAAGATGCATATACCACATTCCGGAGAGAAAGCACTAGCGAGTAGCAGCACAATAAATTGTAGCTAGTACTGTACCAACAGCTGTCTGCACTAAGATACAGATGATGGGCTTTCTAAGCAAGAAAAAACTATGTCTCTAAGGTGTGAAAAAGTGTCGACTATCAAATTCACACAGTTTACGAAATCAATACCTTTGTCCTAAAGCTATGCCACAAACGCACACTAAATTCCAACAAATGTCATTCTCGGCAAAATAAATAAAAAATAAAAAAAAACACATGCAACACAGCCTCTTACTCGGCCTTGTCTCGAAGAATAGATGGTTGCGGATGGTGTCGGTGCTTTCTTCTCCTTCATGTCATTGTTGGCACTGCCCACCACATCTTACATGCCTGGGCACCAAGAGATACAAGTAGTGAATATCGAGAAACACGAGAAATTTCATGTCAACAATGTCCAATTTCTTTATTTACAGAATATGCTTTCAGCTGACAAGTAAACTGAAAAGGCAATTAGATCAGATCTGTTAAAGGGTTACCTGCTATTATTCTTAGACATATTCAGTGTGCATAAATTCAAAACCTGGCATAAATGAGTATTAAAAGTACAGTAAACTGATGTTCATAACTGCTCGAAACCAGTCAAAAACTGAAATATCCAAAAGTAAATCATAAGCAAGTCTGTTATGAATCATAAGCTACCATCATAACAAACTGAAATATCCAAAAGTAAATCATAAGCAAGTCTCTCCTAGTTATCCTAGCAGTCTGTTGCCATCAATTTTTTGGATTATAAGATTCATCATACTCTTACAAGAGATTAAAACACATCCTAATTTTGCCAGACATAGGAGTAGATATGGGAAAACAACTTTAAATTAAACTTCCAGCGACATGGGATCGTATTCTAAACACATCCAGTGCACTTTAAATTAAACTTCCAGCGACATGGCCTCTCTACCATACTCTTACAAGAGATTAAAACACATCCTAATTTTGTCAGACATACACTTAAGCATTTTTTCTTGATTGGGAAACTTCCAGTGCACAGAACATTAAGTGAAATGCACACGAAATTGCAGGCGCAGATCCAATAAAGGACATGGGTATGCACATGTAATTAGATCAGATCGGAATAGAAATAGCCAATTAGCTAAAGTTAGGGTTGGGTGCTCAGATTCGCACAACGGGAAGGAATGCGAAGGGGTTGGCAAACCTCGAAGCAGCAGTTGCCGCCTGCTGCACTTTGCTCGACGGGCTGCGGCTGCCCCAGCCCTGGTGGCGTGGCACCTCGGCCTCTGGCGGCGCGGCGCCCCGGCCCCTGGCGGTGGCGGTGGCAGCGCGGCGCGGTGCTCCGGCCCCTGGCTCCGGGCGGTGCGGCACGGCGGTGCGGCCAGCCCCAGCCCCTGGCGGCGGGGTAAACCAGCCCTGGGCGGCGCGGCGCCCCGGCCCCGGGCGCCCGGCCCCTGGCGGCGTGAAAGGACGGGAGAGGGAGAAGGAGAGAGAGAGTGAGGGAAAAGTGAGGTACGGTGGGGGATTGGGTCGGGTGGGGGTTTTCTTTTTTTTCTCTTTTTTTTTCTTCTTTGCTTGTGTCTTGTATCAATAATCCTATATGGGTACTTTAGCTTGTTTGGCTGCGTATAGGAACGGGTCCAATGTTTGTTTGGCTGAGTATAGGAACGGGTCCAATGCTTGTTCGTACAAAGTTCATAATTATTATTTTTCAAAACTATCAATATATAAATACATGTAATATATCTATAATTTTTTATATATGGACAACTCAAATTATTTTTTATTTTTATTTTTGAAATATCTAAGTAAAGGGAGGCTCAAAAAATAACTAGGTAACATGAAAAATGTTTATCTTTTATATACACATGTTTTAATAATTTTTGAACTAGGTAAGGACGCAGCCAGACACGATTCAGGCTCAGATTTATGTAGAGGGCACGGTCGCACGGCTCGGGGACAAGAAGGGGCGGCGCTAGTAGGAGTTGTAGTGTGGCATAAACTTACATAATATGGAGTAATTCGTCTAAAAAAACTTATGTAATAATTAATTTCATCTCCTTATATTTACTATATTCATGTTAATTTGAATCTTGGCATGGATCCAATGAATGGACACAGCGGACAAGAAAATGAATAGACATACTACATACTCCCTCCGTCCCTAAAAGAATGTCGCCGTGGGATGCGTGCCACAGGTTTGACTCAATTTATAGAAAATACGTGCAATATTTAAATCTTCAAAAAAATTTGTTAAAAAACTAGATTCCAAGATCTTTCTAATGATACTAATTATGTACCATAACTACTAATATTTTTTAATATATAATTAGTCAAAATCATTTCTCGGGAAGCGAAGCGACACTCTTTTAGGGACGGAGGGAGTAGGTATTTTGGATATTTTGATCTGAATAAATTTACTTTGAAAAATATTTTATCCTATAAACACAAATTCTCAAATGTGTTTTCCAATGTATCTGTTTACCCCAGATTTTGGACTAAGAATTTTGATATTTTGTAAACATAAACGGCTGATTTACTGAGGAAAAGAATCGGCCTGAAAATATAAAAGCTCGTATAAATCGAAGGTGACCCGAAAGCTTCATGCAGACCGGCGCGACAAGCTTCGAAGACGTGTCGGACTCGACCAAGGAGTTCAAGTTCGAGTCGTCCTTTATTTTTCCTTTTTTTAATCTACTCACACATATTATAGCCGTTATGTTTTTATATCTTTTTCATGCAATTTCATGGGAGTTGACTTTGTAGTCAATATCCTAAAGACAAATGGCTATATCAGAGCCGTACAATTTGGAACTGTCTGACACCAAACCGGCAGGCTCCACGATTTGACGATCTTTTTCTTATCCTTGTCAATTACAGGTCAAATTGACTGACACACCCGAAGTCGATTTTGTTGAGAATCGGCACCACCGCTTGCTGAACGTCCAGGAGGTCAGGATTCCCTCCGTACCCCTCTGAGGACCGTGTTCCGAGTGTGTTGACGCTCCCGACCGAGATTTTGCGTCAACAGTATCTAACGACTTGGTAGATCAACTTATGCCGTTCAAGTCCTCCCCTTTTCTGAATCTACAGCAATGAGACAATTAAAAAAATTGGAAATTTTATTTGGATAGGATGATTAACGCTTCATATATAGTTGCCCATTTATAATAACTAATATATTAGTGAACAATAGGAAATAGACCATCATTAAAACTACAAAATGTAACTTATACTTCCATGTGGCATATGGAGTACAAACATGCATCTCTTCACATCTTCTAATCAAGCCATGCATGCATTTTGACTAAAAATTAGTCTATCGAGAATTGGTCGGCCGGGCTCCAAGTAGTTACCGTAATAATCCCTCCGTCCTAAAGTATAATATATTTTAACATTTCTAGATTCATAGATTTTACTATATGAATCTGGACATAATATATATATATATATATATAAAATTCAAACCACAACACAACGTATATATAATCCAAGCATATATATAATCCAAACACAAGAGAAGTGCAAAGTTCATCACCCATACAAGTTTCATCCACAAACATAAGAGAATTAATACAAGTCCATCCATCCACCATTAAAACTTCAAAACAAATGATTGGAATAGCATTTTCTTACCTTCTACAAACTCTCCATCAAAGTATTTGAGATCAAAAACCTCCCCCCTTAGTAGACCAAGTTTTAGGAGGAGCCCAAGGCCTTCCAACCTTTTTTTGTCAGGTTGAACAGTGTGTCTCGAGCTGAAAGATGGTTGGTTGTGTGTTTTATTCGGATGTCCACTGTAGGGGCGGCTGGTGATTGAACCGCCCCTACAGTGGAGCACTGTAGTGGCGGTTGAATCACCAGCCGCCCCTACAGTGGAGCACTGTAGGGGCGGCTAAATCACCAGCCGCCCCTACAGTGATGTGCCACTGTAAGGGCGGCTGGTGATTGAACCGCCCTTACAATGCACCACTGTAAGGGCGGTTCAATCACCAGCCGTCCCTACAGTGTTTTGTAGGGGCGGCCGGTAACGATGGGTACCAATACGCCACTGTAAGGGCGGCTCCAATATCAGCCGCCCCTACAGTGAAAAGGGTCTCATACTTATAGAGCTCTTTTCACGTAGTGGTCGTCAACCAGTTTGATCAATGACTCTGTCGCCTCTTCTTCAAGCGTTGTGATATGCTTCTTACTTCCTTCTGGCAAATCTTAAATAAAAGTTCGAGGCCAGCTGACTAGTTAAACTGGTTGGATACCTATTTTCACCGGTCAGCTTCAAGTTAAATGCTCGAACAAGATCAACATATGTCGTTGCTGAGCGGATAAAAGGTGCTTGGGAACTAGCTAATGTGGGGGTACAACCCTGCATACCGGTAGCATAAGACATGGGCTGCACCGTCAAAGGTAATTCAGCCCACGAGATCAAGGCGTGTGCCGCATAGTACTGGTCTCCGTGCCTCACAAGGCTTCTAGCGAGATATACTAACGGCATGTTTAGATCCTAAATATTTACAAGATTTCTCATCACATCGAATTTTTACACGCATGCATGAAGTATTAAATATATAGGTAAAAAAATAACTAATTATTGCACAGTTTGTTTATAAATGTCGAGACGAATCTTTTGAGTCTAGTTGGTCCATATTTGGACAAAGTTTGTCAAATAACAACGAAAGTGCTATAGGAACTTTACACCTAAAATTCTTCCAACTAAACACACCCTAAAGATAGCGAAGGATCTGTTTGGATATACTCCCTTCATCCCAAATTACAAGACATTCCAAGAATCTTGGAGAGTCAAAGTTTTTCAACTTTGACCAAAATTATAGAGAAAAACATAAAAATTTATAACATCAAATATGTATATTATGAAAATATAACTAAGGAAGAATGTAATTGCACTTAGTTGATATCATAAATATTATTATCTTATTATATAAATTTGGTCAAAGTTGAAAAATTTTGACTCTCCAAGATTCTTGGAATGTCTTATAATTTAGGATGGAGGGAGTAGAAGATAAAGTATTTCGTATAATAAAGATCATGTGACGGAATAGATTTAGATCTAAAATTGATATGTAACTCTGCTCCCACCTATATATATAAGGCACGCAGGGGACCCCCTCAATCCATCCCCATCTCATTTAATTCATTCCATCATACAGTCTACCAAAACACATAACTAGGATATTACGTCGTATTGACAACACCTAAACATTTCTAAAACTTCAAGTTGATCCCTATGTCTGTGATACCATCCGGTTCCTCATCACACACACCTCCAACACACAATCTACAATTGTGTGTGTCTTCGTGCCTCACAACACAACCTTTGACGATGCAGCTCATGTCTTATGCTACATGTAGCTAGGGTTATACCGGTTATACCCCTTAATCGATTATTGACCATATTTCGTCGACATTATTAGTACTTGCATTTTTATGTGTGTATGTCGCATATAGCCACATACTCCTTCCGTCTCAAATTACAAGTTATTCCAACTTTCTTAGAGAATCAATGCATATTGAGTTTGACCAAATTTATATAATAAAATAATAATATTATGATATCAAATAAGTTGTGTTAGATTCTTCATGAATTGTATTTGATAGATCCAATCGGATCTCTAATAGTGAGTAGACTCAGGATTAAGATGAAGATGAACTGAACATTGCCTCAATTGAAAATAGCAGTAATGATAAAACACATTTAGGGTTAGAGTTTCGACCATCTCCTCCCTTGGAGCTCGATCCAGTGTCCGCCATGGGTCCCTCTGGTCCTTCTTTCGAGTTGGGGTGAAGAGGAGGAAGCCGGCCTGGGGAAGAACTCGTCATAGTAGAGGAGTGGCGCAGTCGGGGTCGAGGCAGTGGCGGTGGAGAAGGGCTTCCCGTCACTTGCTGCGATCCTTAGATCGGATTAGGGTTGGGAATGTCGGTGGGGGGATTGGCGGCTCGACGAACCTCGTGTTGAGTGCCCCAGCCCCCACCTCCCTTTTATATACCGCAGTGTGACAGGGGCCCTCCAACCATTAGTGGGTTGGGCTCCTCGATCAGGAGCGGATCAAGTTAGATATGGACCGTTGGGCCCAATAACTAGGGAGATCAATTATAACATTCTCCCCCTTGATCTCCTAACAACTTATCTTACTCTTAACTTAAATACTCAACTTATTTGGCTCTATCCCATTATAGAGAAATGCGTCAAGCGCGTCTCGTCGTCACAACCAAGCGTCGTTGGACTTGACGGCTACAATACATCTCTCTAATTTGAAACAGAGTTCTAACTGGGCCCTAAGTGTTCAGGAATCATAGGCTTTCCCTTAACCCCATGCCGGCTACGTGTCTTCTAAACACGTTGGGTGGTAAGCCTTTTGTCAACGGATCCACTAACATCTTATTTGTACTTATATGCTCAAGACTAATGACATGATCCCGAACTTTATCTTTCACAACATAGTACTTAATGTCAATTTTTTGGCAGCACCACTTGACCTATTGTTGTGAGCATATTCAACTGCAGGATTATTATCGCAGTATAACTTAAGTGGTTTCTGAATGCTGTCTACCACTGCTAATCCGGGTAAGAACTTCTTAAGCCAGTTCACCTGCCCCGAGGCCTCATAACATGCCACAAACTCCGCATACATTGTGGATGATGTAACGAGAGTTTGTTTGGAGCTTTTCCACGATATAGCCCCACCTGCAAGGGTGAAAATATAACCCGAAGTGGATTTTCTTTCCTCCCCCGCATAATCTGAATCTGAGAACCCTACTATCTCAAGGGAATCTGATCTCTTATAGGTTAGCATGAAGCCTTTTGTGCCCTGCAAATAACGCAAGACTTTCTTTACTAATTTCCAGTGCTCTATGCCTGGATTTTTCTGATACTGCCAAGTAACCCGGTAACAAAAGCTATGTCAGGGCGAGTACAAATTTGAGCATATTGTAAACTTCCGACAGTGGATGCGTAAGGAACTGATCTCATTTGCTCGAGCTCTATCTGATTCTTGGGGCACTGATGTTCCCCATACTTATCGCCCTTGACTATGGGTGCAGGTGACGGGCTGCACTTATGCATACTATATTTCTTAAGAATCTTATCTATGTATGCATTCTGAGACAAACCTAATACCCCTTTGCTTCTATCACGGTGAATCTCTATCCCCAGAACAAAAGAGGCCTCACCGAGATCCTTCATATCAAAATGTGAGGATAAGAACTTCTTTGTTTCCATTAGCAGACCGACATCATTGCTTGCCAGCAAAATATCGTCCACATATAGAACCAAGAAAATGAACTTACTATTCTTAAATTTTGCGTACACACAGTTGTCCTCAACATTAGCTTTAAACCCAAAATGTCTTATGGTGTTATCAAACTTCAAGTACCACTGTCTCGAAGCTTGTTTTAACCCATAAATGGACTTTCTTAAGCGACATCCCATTTTCTCTTTTCCTTCCACAACAATATCTTTCGGTTGTGCCATGTAAACATCTTCTTCAAGATCCCCATTAAGGAAAGCCGTCTTAACATCCATTTGATGCAACTCTAAGTCATAATGTGCCACTAGCGCCATTATTATTCTAAAAGAATCCTTACATGAGACAGGAGAAAAAGTCTCATTGTAATCAATTCCTTCTCTTTGGGTAAAACCCTTTGCCACAAGTCGCGCCTTATATCTCTCAATATTCCCTTGGGAGTCACATTAGGTTTTGTAGACCCATTTACAGCCTACTGTCTTGGCTCCTTTAGGAATTTCCACTAAATCTCAAACATTGTTGGAATCCATGGATCTTAGCTCATCTCTCATAGCTTCTAACCACTTATCTGAGTGCTCGCTTCTCATGGCTTGTTCATATGTAGTGGGATCATCTTCCATATGAAACTCTTCGGCCTCATAGACTTCATAATCATCTGATATAGCTGATCTTCTAACTCTATGTGACCTTCTAATATTCTCATTATTTGGCGCCATTTGGGGCTGTTGTTGTTCTTCCCCATGCTCGACAGGTAGTTCTAATGGCTCTTGAAGGACAGGTTCCAGATTCTCATTTTCTGTCGGCAAGGGAGGCTCACCAACAGGTGCTGGCACTACAGTGCTTGACACCGTTGGCGCGGCAACAACAAGTAGCATGAAGAATGGTTCCTGAAACATCGGAGTAGGGGCGTGAACCCGTTTTTCCTCTAAGTTAACTTCTTGAACCACCTTGCCCCCCCTGATCACATCATGTTCTAAGAACTCAGCATGTTTTGTTTCTACAAACTTTGTATGCCTGTCAGGGCAATAAAAGCGGTAGCCTTTCGATCTGTCTGGGTAGCCAATAAAATGGCAACTAACAGTCTTAGGATCTAATTTTCCTAAATTTGGGTTAAAGACTTTAGCCTCAGCTGGACAGCCCCACACCCTTAATAAGTGAGGGTACTTTGTCTGTCCATAACTCATACGGTGTTTTAGGCACCGACTTACTGGGTACACGATTAAGGATATGAATGGCGGTTTTTAACGCCTCCATCCACAAACTTATCGGTAAAGTAGAGTAACTAATCATGCTTCTTACCATATCCATCAGGGTACGGTTTCTTCTTTCGGCCACTCCATTTTGCTGAGGCTCTCCTAGCATTGAATACTAAGCAATTATGCCATGCTCCTGAAGGAACTTTGCAAAAGGTCCTGGAACTTGACCATACGGGGTGTGTCGCCCATAGTATTCTCCACCACGGTCTGATCTTACTATCTTAATTTTCTTATTGTGTTGATTTTCTACTTCTGCCTTAAATATCTTAAACTTATCTAAAGCTTCTGATCTTTCTTTAATCGGATAGATGTAGCCATAACGTGAGTAATCATCAGTGAATGTTATAAACGAGTCATAACCATCCATGCTCATAACGGGAAACGGTCCACATATGTCGGTGTGGATTATTTCTAAAGTCCCCGCACTTTGTTTGGCATTTTTCTTAATTTTCTTAACGTACTTACCTTTAATGCAATCAACACATTGATCTAATTCTGATAGTTCTAATGGCGGAAGAATTTCAGTCTTGACTAATCTATCAATTCTCCCCCTCGAAATGTGGCCTAATCTACAATGCCACAATTTCGAAGAGTCAACCTGAATATTCTTATGCTTTCTACTTACATTCATAAACGAGGAAGCTGTCTTATTCTCAGAACTTATACATTAACATTCTTAGAGATGGATAACAAATAAAGTTTGTCTTGTCGGAAGGCAAGACCAACACACTGATTATTAAATAGTATCTTACACTTGCCATCTCCAAAATGACAAGCCAATCCATCATCATCTAACTTAGACACACTTATTAAGTTTCGATGCAAAGAAGGAACATAGAGTACATCATGAAGCCTAAGTACAAAACCATTTACTAATTCTAATGATACGTCTCCAATGGCTTGGACGTCGGCTTGTACTCCATTATCCGCCTTAATGGTTCTTTCTCCTCTTTGCAGGGTCTTCCTCGTAGCGAATCCTTGAAAAGAATTAGCAACATGAGTAGTTGCACCTAAATCAACCCACCAGGTGGATTTGTCATAACTTAGAAACAAGGATTCATCTACAAATGTAATAATATCCTCACCATTCTTACTCAGGAACTTCAGGAACCCAGGGCAATCTTTCATCCAATCCCCTCTTTCCTTGCAGTACATGCACTGATCTTTGTCTACAGGGATCTTCTGTCCCTTCTGGGACTGAGGCTGAGTTGGGAACTGTGGCTGAGTTTGGAACTGAGGGTGAGATTGGAACTGAGGGGCCTTTCCCTTAGCATTAGCATTGGAGGATGAGCTGCCATCCCACTTCGGTTTCCCTTGTGGTTTAGCATTCTTATTGAAAAACTTTCTCTTATTATCTTTCACATAGAGAGCAGAGTCCCCATGTGAAGCCTTAATACGCTCTTCCTCTTGCACACACATACTAATGAGCTTGTTCATGTTCCAGTCATCAGGCAACATGTCGTAATTGACACAAAAAGTGTCAAACTCACTTGGCAGTGAGGCAAAAATCATGTGAATGACAAATGGATCAGGTAACTTAATTTTCATGGACTCAAGCTTAGCAGCTATGGTGCTCATTCTAAGTATGTGGTCTCTAACGCCACCACCATTGTATTTCTTATTGCATAGCTCTTTGATAAGAGCACTTGCCTGAGACTTAGTAGTTCCATGGAACTGATTCTTAACATGTTCTAAATACTCAGCAATGGTGGGTGTCTCAGGGATAGACCCTCTGATAGGCTCTGAAATCGTAGCCTTAGCTAAAGTGAGACATTTCTTATTGGAATTGTCCCATTGCCTTTTCTCTAAGTCATAGGACATCCTCTTATCAGCATGATCCCTTTTGCATGTCGCAAAAGCGGCATCTTCCTCATTCTCCTCTCTCACTGGCTCCTCTGGAGCAACGGGACACGGTGAAGAGAGAGCAAGGTCATTGTTCGTCATGACCAAGGCTAACTCAAGCTGCTCACGCCACTTCTTATAGTTGTTCCCGGTTAGAGGAGGAATCTAAGCGATCCAGTTGATCCCTGAAAACCATTGACAGAATAGTGAGATATTTTAACACAAATAATATCTTATCCATAAAATTGCATGTTTTAAAACAACGTTGGTCAGTATTAAAACATACAATTCTTTCTGCATTATTTATACATCACCGTTGGGCAGAAAATAGAAATAATGCATAAAGCTGATGAAACTAAAACATTTATAATATTGATATAATCAATGTTGGTCAGAATATAACAATATTACAAATTTTTTGAATATCTAAATTTAATAATTGTTCTAACAATTAAATTCTCCCATTGGTTCGAATTTAATTAAAGAACAAAAATAAACTTTGCAGCGGAAAACGTGACTGAATAAACTGTTGACGTCAGAAGTTATCCGAATCACACACCAGCAGAGCTAGAACGCCCGATGAGGTTGTAGATCAACCTGAGACAGCGAAGACCCTGGCTAAACCAGCGAAGACCGATCTAGAGACCGGTCTAGGTTGATCTCGGGTTTTAGATCCTCGTGTTGATAACTCTAGAACTTCTCCCGGGAAGACCCGTCGGGGAGAAGCACGTAGAGGTTGCTCTAGGACCAGCAAGGCCGCCTAGAACGCCGTCGAGTCTCGCCGGGAGACGCGCCGAACAGCAAAATAGAGGGGAGAAGGGGTAAAAGGGATAGTAGATTGGTTTGATCGATTGGTGTTGGATGCTTCAATCGGCCATGATCCTCTCATATATATAGAGGGGGTTGGTCTTATCCCAATAGGAAACGTCTTCAGATACGATCTCCAAGTTTCCTATCCGGACTCTATCAATACAGAATCCAATCCGGATACAACAAGGTAACCCTAATTTCGCCAATCCTTAGATCGACCAGATTGATCTAAATCAGCCTCAATGAATTTTATTAGCCCATGAATTGTTGCCGGACTTAGCCTTTATCATAACTATAAGGCCTCCGACCAGTGTCACCTGGTCAGACACAACCATTGACTGATCGGAAGTCCAAAATGATCAGGCCCATTTGACTTAGAACATCTGATCCATCAAATACGAAATAATAGAAGACAAATTTGACCCTAATATTACAGGCCGAATACTTCTCCTAAACTTACTTTTACCTGTGACACTTTTGAGTGTCAACATATGCCCCCCTGTTTTTAGGTGATCTTTAGCAAAACCTAAAAACAAACCGAACAACAACGATGTCCAACTCATCGGTTCTTCGATAATTAAGGATAAACTTTCTGACTATTTTTGTTCTAAGGGCGATACATGTATTGGCCATCATTTGGAAGGCGCTCAGGCTTCTTGCCAAACACTTGGAAAGTAATTTTTCAAATACCTTCCGTTTATTGCTCTTGGGAGACTTTCACCTTGCAACGTCTCCAGCACATATGCATTCCCGAATATTACCTTGACCACTTTATAAGGACCTTCCCAACTCGGTGACCACTTGCCAAACTTGTTACTCCTCGACCCGAGTGGTAGTATAGTTTTCCATACTAACTCTCCTACTTGGAACGATTTGCTTCTCACTTTCTTGTTGTATGCTCTGGTAACCCGGGCTTTGTCCTTCTCCATCTCCTTAAAAGCTTTTAATCTTTTATCGGTTATTTCATCTATGTTGTCCATCATGGCATCATGGTACATAACAGCAGATAAATCATTTTGTCTAGCTAGTCTATATGCATCCAGATTTACCTCGACGGGCAACACTGCTTCTTGCCCATATACCAGCTCGAAAGGAGTAACTTTTGTGGCACCATGCCTTGACACACGATGAGCCCACAAAGCCTCAGACAAAACCTCATGCCACCTTCTTGGGTTGTCCTCAATCTTCTTTTTGATAATCTTGATCAAAGTCTTGTTACTAGACTCAGCTTGGCCATTAGCTTGAGCATAGTATGGAGACGAATTGAGCATCTTTATTTTGTATAATTCGGCAAAATCTTGCACTTCCTTAGAAATAAAAGTCGTCCCTTGATCTGTGGTTAACGTCTGAGGTATGCCGAATCTATGTATAATATGTTCAGTAATAATCTCAATTACCTCTTTATGTGTCATATTCTTCAAAGGCACTGCTTCAGTCCATTTAGTGAAGTAATCTGTAGCGACCAGAATAAAACGATGTCCCTTTGAAGATGGGGGATGAATTTGGCCAATGAAGTCTAGCCTCCAACCATGAAAAGGCCACGGTTTGATAATAGGATGAAGCATAGCAGCAGGTGCAAGCTGTATATTTCCAAACCGTTGACATTCTTTGCATCCTTTGTAGTAACGAAAACAATCGGCCATCATTGTGGGCCAATAAAACCCAGCTCTACGCAGTAGCCATTTCATCTTAGGCACCAATTGATGTGTTCCACAAATACCCTCATGAACCTCCCCCATAGCCACCTTTGCTTGATCAGATCCCAAACACATAAGCAACAAGTCTTCGACAGTTCTTCGGTAAAGCTCATCATTATGTAGTACATATTTAAATGCACTCCGCCGAACACTTTGATCAGCCTTAGTACTTGGATCATTAAGATATTTAAGTAGGGGAGTTCTCCAATCTTCCAAATCAGTTCCATTTGTTTCGGACCGATTTAGAGTTTCTTCAGACAAATCAATCGTTCCAAGATCGACCAGGTCAATCGGACGGATTAACTGACTTGATTCATAAACAACCTGGTCGGCCATAGTACTTACCCAAGTATGCTCAACATATATCTGGTCTCCATGGCAAGGTGGCCGAACTGGTCTTAAAACAAACTGGTCGGCCATAGAAGCCGACAATACTTCTGCGTGCTGCTGCACCGGCTTTACGTAAAAATTGTGTTTACTACCATTATAGCCAGATGCTTGCTGGGCTAACATGTTGGCTTTATGATTTTCATGCCTTGGTATATGCCGAATCTGGAATTCGGTAAAATGAACAATGATGTCAAGGCACATATCAAGATAAACATTTAGCGATTCCTCTAAACATTGAAAAATACCAGCAACTTGTTGTACTACTAGTAAGGAATCGCCATAAGCTTCAACATGCTTAACCTCCATGGAACATAATATTTCTAAACCGAATAAAAGAGCTTCATATTCGGCCTGATTATTAGTACACAAGTAATCTAACCGGCTCAACATTTCAAACTCAGCACCATTAGGAGAAATGATAACCACACCAACACCTTGGCCCTCCTTACAAGCCGATCCATCGAAATAAAGTTTCTATGGAGCAAAAGTAAGATAACCGATTTCATCCTCTAAACTAATACTACGTTCAACAATGAAATCAACAAGAACTTGACCCCTTAAAGTCTTTAACGGTTCGTATGTCAAGTCAAACTCAATCAATGCATACGCCCATTTGTCAATCCTTCCTCTAAGGATAGGCCGATATAACATGTGTTTAATTACATCGGCTTGGCATGCAACAACGCATGTACTAGACAACAAATAGTGTCTCATTTTCACACAAGCATAGTACAAAGATAAACATAATTTTTCAATATGGGCGTACCTTGTCTCAGGATCAAGAAGACGGTGACCAATATATGCAATTACATATTCTTTACCTCCATCTTCTTGGGTTAAGACAGCTCCAATGACCTTCTCTTCGGCAGCAACATACAATCTGAAGGGAACTCCTCTCTTGGGCGCTCGAAGAACTGGTGGAGATGACAAATATTCCTTTATCTTTTCAAATGCTTCTTGCTGCTCTGCCCCCCAAGCGAACTCAGCTTCATCCTTCAACTTTAATATCGGGGTAAAAGGAATAATTTTCCCGGACAAGTTTGCAATAAATCTCCTCAAGTAGTTCACCTTCCCCAAGAACTTCTGTAAGTCCTTTTTGCATGTAGGCGCTTGAACTTTCTTGATCTTTTCTATCCTTTTAGGATCAACCTCTATGCCCTTGTCGTGAATGATAAACCCTAAAAACTTCCCAGCCGATACTCCAAAAGCGCATTTTAGTGGATTCATCTTCAAACCATAGCGGCGCATTCTCTCAAACGCTAAACGCAAATCGGTCAGATGAGACACATGGGCAGCCGATTTGATCACAATATCGTCAATATATACCTCCATGACTATCCCAATCAAATCATGAAAGATCAGATTCATGGCGCGCGTTGATAAGTAGCGCCTGCGTTCTTTAATCCGAATGTCATCACGACCCATTCGAAGAGACCAACAAACCCAGGGCAAATAAAGGCCGTTTTGGACATGTCCTCTTCGGCCATGAATATCTGATTATAACCAGCATTGCCGTCAAGAAAACTAACAACCTGGTGTCCTAAAGCATCATTGATCAGCATGTTGGCTATAGGCATATGATACTCATCTTTGGGAGTGGCCCTATTCAGATCTCTAAAATCAATGCCAACCCTGATTTTTCCGGTATCTTTCTTTTCTACAGGCACGATATTAGAGACCCACTCCGCATATCTGCATGGTCGGATAAACCCTGCTTGTAATAACCGATTAATTTCCTCTTTAATCCGGTCATATATTGTTGAATTAAAGCGGCGAAGATGCTGTTTGAATGGTCGGAATCCCGGCTTGATAGGAAGCCGATGCTCGACAAGTTCCCGACTTAGTCCAGGCATCTCCGTATAATTCCATGCAAAGCAATAAAAAAACTCTTTTAATAGGGCGATTAATTTTATCTTATAATCGGCCTCAAGATTTTGATTTACAAAAGTCGGCCTTGGCACAGAACCGTCTCCAATGTCCACTTGTTCCAAAGGATCGGCCGACGTAAAACCTTGGCCCAACTTATTGAGCTCATCAAAATCATCAATAGCCTCACAAGTATCGGTCTCGCGAGCCCGATATTGTTCAACATGATGCTTTAACCAATCAACATTAACATCCATTAAATTACATGATAATGTTGAACCGATTGTCAATCGGCTTTAAGGACACTAGCACGAAACCTTCCTTAGTGACACTAACAAATTGAAAATCAGAAAGCTCCCGACCAGATAAACAAGCAATAGTATCATGCCCCCCGAGCAAAGGAGTATCAGCCGTAGCTACGTAAGCCGATGAATCTGAGTGCACTACCTCAACATCGTCTCCTACCCATTGGATAAGAAACTGATGCAGGCTAGAAGGTATGCATTGGTTAGCATGAATCCAGTCGCGCCCGAGTATAAGATGGTAACTACCTTGTATGTCGGCGACGAAGAAAGCGGTGGCCAAAGTCTTGCTCCCAACGGTCAGCTCCATGGACGCAACCCCCTTGGCCGGAATGGGCTCTCCTCCTCCGACTCCAGTGATAGTCATGTTGGTCTTGATCAACTCTTCGTCGGGGCCGCCGAGCTTCTGGTAAAGCGAGTATGGCATCAGGTTTACAATTGCCCCGCTGTCGACCAGCATCTTGTGGACTGGTGTACCGTTAATGTGACCCTTTATATGTAACAGTTTAAGATGAGTGACAGATTCTTCCGGCTTCTGGAATACAACAGTCTGTATGGCGAAGTTGAACTTTGTTGCCATTGAATCATCTCCGACCACGTAATAGTCGACCGACAAGTAAACCACATTGACCTCCGCCCTTTCCGGTGAAGGCTCATAGTCCACCATCTCCTCATCTTGTCCTTCTGGTAATTCACTACTGGTCACAGGAACACCAGCAGAGGAAACAGGGCTATCAAGAAGCGAAGCTAGCCCCTTCAGCATGTTAGGAACCAACTCAATCTTGGATTCTGGTCGGACCAGTCCGACCTCCGATTCAGCAATAATCGGTTCAACCTGCTCGACCGTTAAACTGGTCGGCACCTCTCCTAAGGTGGTCGGATCAGTGTCGGACCTGATTGGTTCTGAAGCCACTTGAGTAGATTCGGTGTTTAAACTGGTTGCCTCAGGATCCGACCTGTCTAATCCCACAACTGCTAAAGTTGGCTTTTGATTACATGTCGGCTCTTCTCCCCCTCGCTTGCCTTGAGGGAAAGTAGGATGTGTCGAATTAAATATATCTTCCCTCATCTTATCGAGCCGCTCCTTCCTTTGCTTGTTACAGCGGGCCCTCTGTAGCTTCCTTCGCTGAGTCTTGGTCAAACCAGGAGGACACCATCTGGGCTGCATGTACTTGGGATCACGCTCAACAGGCTTTTCTACCTCCACCTCAACTGGAGCGTCTTGGACTTCTGGCGCCTCTTCTGCAACTGGTCCTTCAACCGCTACTGGCTCAGGCTCATTAACAAGAGGAACTTCCATGGACCCGATTGTAATAGTAGGAACCGGGTTGGTTCTGGTTGGAGAGGCAACAGGAACATTCTGCACTTTCTTTGGTACATAGATCTGCCATGTCTGTGTCTTCCCCGTTTCCTGAGATTTTGTCGCTTTTGACGCGACCAGCTAATTCTGACTAGAGCTCGGCCGATCACCCAGACGATCGAACACTGAAACTCTTGCAGATTGACAAGTAGGCATTCCCCACCCTGATTGATAATACATATGTGTCGGCATAGGGTAAGGTACCCACACCCCTTGAGGACCCCATTGTGGTGGTGGCGAGACAGGAGGAGCCCACTGATGATAATAAGGGTTAAATCTCAGTGTCGGAAACGTCGCTCGGGACACCATCATCTGCTTGGACTTCTCGTCCTCACGCTTTGAAGGAGTGGATTCTCTCTTTTTTAAGGACCGATTCTGAGAATCAGCCTTTTGTTGCTTGTATTTAGCCATGAGCTTATCAAAGGTGCACGGCTCTCTAGCAACTTTCCCCTTACTTCTGTCCTCATTGGTCTTCCAAGTCCCGACCTCAGGTTTCTGCGGGACAAACGTACGAACAGTACATGTCTTGGAAGAAGTAGAGTCTCCCGAACCGGCTAAACCGACCGCGTCAGTCGATTTACCAGCCACACTGAGATCGGCAGAGACCGACTTGACCTGGTCGGTCCTCTGTATCGGCTGCTTTGAAGATGATCCAGACTGGTCGGCCTGAGGGCCCGACCTGGTCGGTCTGTGTTGCGCCGCCCTGGACTCAAAATATCTTTGTCTATGCAGGTGTCGTGCTGACCCTGCCGTGATCATGAGCTTGCTTTTGCCGTCATCACCCTTCTCGAGCACCACTTTACACCCCGAATCATTCTCAGTATTCGGTGCGACCCGTGGTTCGTCGATAACAACATTCTT
This sequence comes from Coix lacryma-jobi var. lacryma-jobi, assembly GCA_009763385.1. Lineage (NCBI taxonomy): Eukaryota > Viridiplantae > Streptophyta > Magnoliopsida > Poales > Poaceae > Coix > Coix lacryma-jobi. The sequence goes on from CM019829.1 coordinate 126,160,608, forward strand.
GCCTTTGGTCGTACCGGCTTGCTCTGGACGAATCATAATGGCAGGACTCCCTGCTTCCACCATGTGTACTGGGAAAGGCGTAGTACTGATCTGCATCTCAGTTAGACTCAATCGTCCTTCATTGAGGGCCGATTGGACCTGTCGATGGAAAATGTTGCAATCATTAGTGGCATGAGAAAAAGAATTGTGGAATTTGCAGTAAGCTCTCCTTTTTAATTCGTCGGGTGACGGCAAAGTATAATTAATTTTAAGATAACCGAATTTAAGCAATTCATCAAATATTCGGTCGCATTTAGAGAAATCAAAAGTAAATTTCACTTCCTCACCCCGATTCTTCTGAATCGGTTTAAGGGAGGGACAAGTGACTAATTTATTCTGCGCCGGCCATAAAATCTCGGCGGCCTAACAATCTTTAGACTCATCGTCAGAACTATCAGAATTTATCTCGGCAATATGCACGCCCGAACGATGAGTCTTCTGAGGATCATAGGGTTCTTTGAAGCGCGATTCTATCGAAATGGCCTTTTGCAACAGTTGATTTATGTTAAAGAAATCATGATGCTCAAGTTTGTCTTTGATCTCTCGACGCAGGCCAGCTAAGCATAGATCTGTCAGATCTCTATCGGAGATCCTCAAATGGAAACATCGGTTTTTAATTTCTTTAAAACGTTTAAAGAAATCGGCTACCAACTCGCTACGTCCTTGTCGAACCAATGTAAGATGTGATAACCTAGTTTCTTGGACTCCGTCATAAAAGTGATTATGAAATTTTTCTTCTAACTCGGCCCAAGAACCTATGGTGCATTCTGGCAGTGACGTAAACCAGGCGAAAGCTGTACCAGTAAGAGACAAAGAAAAATGTCGTATGTTCATAAAATCTAAAGTACTAGCTTCGCCCATTTGAGCAAGGAACATGTTCATGTGTTCCATAGTTGATTTACTACCATCACCACTAAACTTATAAAAATCTGGTACCCTCCAACCGTCGGGTGCTTTCATAAAATCGAAATACCAAGGATACGGTTTATAATAAGTGGTCCTGGTAGGCTTGAACTGGACCCCTAAACTAGTCTCAAGCGACCTAGTTATTTCATCCTTAAACCGATTTATGGCTCGTCCAAAATCGGTATTGGCTAGGTCGTTGGTACCACCATGCATGGGATTGTGGCTTGGTGACTTCAGCGGATTAGGTAACATCGTTCCCTGTCCTCCCGAAGTTCTGTTTGTCGAGGTACCCTGGTCAGTTTGCATGGTCCGACCAGTACCATGATGAACATGGTTGGTAGTTGTCGAGGTACTGGCTTCACCACCCCTGGTCTCAGTAAACCCTAATCGTCCGAAATTAACGTGTGAAGTCTGTCCTCTAAAAGAATTAAAAGGCATGCCGAACTAAGGTTGCCTAGTTGGGACTTCGGGTTTGACAGTTTTACCTTCTATCTTATCCATGCGATTGCTAAGCAATTTAAAAGAATGCTGGATAGTATTGGTAAGAATTTTTGAAGAATCAACCAGCATTGTGGAATAATTAGCATGGGTAGGATAAGGATCTTCAGGTACCTTATCTTTTACCTTGTTAGAAGCGCCTTCAGCGTTTGTATTTGTCGCGGTAGGGATGATCTCGCTGAAGTCCGGCTCCTTGTCCTGCGTGACTCTGCCGCGCCGATCCTTTGAACAGCTCTCCAGGAAGGCCTTCAGAACGGCGTCAAGCTTAGCCTGCGCTTGTTGCTTCAACTCGTCGGGGAGTTCGTCGATGCCAAAGGGACGGACGATGTTGTCTTTGTTAGTAGCACCATCTTTGCCGCCCATGTTGGTAGTAGATGAGCTTTCAATCTTCCCTAGCGGAGTCGCCAAAAAGTGTGTTAACGTCGGAAGTTATCCGAATCACACACCAGTAGGGCTAGAACGCCCGATGAGGTTGTAGATCAACCTGAGACAGCGAAGACCCTGGCTAAACCAGCGAAGACCGATCTAGAGACCGGTCTAGGTTGATCTAGGGTTTTAGATCCTCGTGTTGATAACTCTAGAACTTCTCCTCGCCGGGAGACGCGCCGAACTGCAGAATAGAGGGGAGAAGGGGTAAAAGGGATAGTAGATTGGTTTGATCGATTGGTGTTGGATGCTTCAATCGGCCATGATCCGCTCATATATATAAAGGGGGTTGGTCTTATCCCAATAGGAAACGTCTTCAGATACGATCTTCAAGTTTCCTATCCGGACTCTATCAATACAGAATCCAATCCAGATACAACAAGGTAACCCTAATCTCGCCGATCCTTAGATCGACCAGATTGATCTAAATCAGCCTCAATAGATTTTATTAGCCCATGAATTGTTGCCGGACTTAGCCTTTATCATAACTATAAGGCCTCCGACCAGTGTCACCTGGTCGGACACAACCATTGACTGATCGGAAGTCCAAAATGATCGGACCCATTTGACTTAGAACATCTGATCCATCAAATACGAAATAATAGAAGACAAATTCGACCCTAATATTACAGGCCGAATACTTTTCCTAAATTTACTTTTACCTATGACACTTTTGAGTGTCAACATAAACTTATACTTATTTTCTGATATTCTCTGGAAATTTATTCCGTTGGTTCAAAATTTGCAGAGATATGAACTTAAAATTTGTCTGAAATTGAAAACCATTTCTTAATTCTAATGGGCCATCAGAGAGCAAAAACGGCCCGCGACCTGTTTTGCCAGCGCGGACACGCGCTCCTGCCTGGGCCAGTGCGGCCTGCTTCGCCTGCGTCCTGCTACGCCCAGCTCCGCATGCGCGGACGCGCGCACCCGCCTGGGCTGGCTCGGCCCGGTGGCGCTCGACCGTCCATCTGATCGGACGGTCAGCCGCGCACCTCGCACGAGCAAAAACAGCGCCGGCGGCCGCTCCCCAAACCCTAACCTCATTCTCCCCTTTCTTCTCCACCCGTTCCTCGACGGCGCCCGCGGCCCAGGGAGGAAAGCAAGGCGGAGGCGGCGCCGCCGGCGAGCGCGCTCGCCCTTGGTTGAGCGCGCCGCCGTCTAGCGGCCTCGCGGGCGATGCCTATGGAGCGAAAAAGCAACCACGGTGTTCGTCCCGCGCGCCAGCGAGACAGCGCCGCGGAGCCGATTCCTGTGCTTCGGCGGTGGCGAGACAGGGATTTTAGGTTGGTACCCCCTCTCCCGCCGCTCTGATTAGGGTTGGATCAGGTCCTCCCCTCTGAGTTCTTAGCATTAGGATTAGGGATTCTCTGATTCTATCCCCTCTGACCCGGGACGATACTCTTGGTATGTCGCTCGGCGGCCAAAACAAGGGTTTCTTAGTTTTGCTAAACCGATTTGGGTTTTCTGAAAATCCCGATCTAAAACACTGATAGACTTAGTCCTCTGATACCATTGATAGATCCAATCGGATCTCTAATAGTGAGTAGACTCGGGATTAAGATGAAGATGAACTGAACATTGCCTCAATTGAAAATAGCAGTAATGATAAAACACATTTAGGGTTAGAGTTTCGACCATCTCCTACCTTGGAGCTTGATCCAGTGTCCGCCATGGGTCCCTCTGGTCCTTCTTTCGAGTCGGGGTGAAGAGGAGGAAGCCGGCCTGGGGAAGAACTCGTCGTAGTAGAGGAGTGGCGCAGTCGGGGTCGAGGCAGTGGCGGTGGAGAAGGGCTTCCCGTCACTTGCTGTGATCCCTAGATCGGGTTAGGGTTGGGAATGTCGGTGGGGGGACTGGCGGCTCAACGAACCTCGTGTTGAGTGCCCCGGCCCCCACCTCCCTTTTATATACCGCAGTGTGACAGGGGCCCTCCAACCATTAGTGGGTTGGGCTCCCCGATCAGGAGCGGATCAAGTTAGATATGGACCGTTGGGCCCAATAACTAGGGAGATCAATTCTAACATTATTTTCATAGTATACCTATTTGATTTCATAAATTTTTATAATTACCTTTATAATTTTGATCAAACTTGAGATACTTTAAGTCTAAAAAAGTTGAAATGACTTATAATTTAGAACGGAGAGAGTACACGATATGTTTAGCAATTGCGAGATAAGATGAGCAAATGATTGATAGGAGCTACAGATAGGATTTTGGCTTAGATACTCATGGGCTTAGGAGGAGAATGTTGGCATAAGCCCTGAGTTGTATCTTTCCCATTTTCTGCTAATTGATAGAAGTAGATCACGGCATGTTTCAGGGAGCTAGGATGGCAGCCCCCAATCACGAACATTGCCTAGTTTAGCGTTTGTTCTGTTTCCTAGAATAGACTTGTAATCTCTATATTGATTATCAATCAAAGGAAAAGCTGCCACTTGCAGCACCAAAATATCGTGTGTGTTCGTGTGTCATTGTGAATCTTCATCGGAATTCCAACAATTGGCATCAGAGCCCGATCCACCGTAGCCATGTCTTCCAGGTCCCCGATCAAGCCGGAAGACGGTGATGCCAACGGCAGGAAGAAGGTCCAACTGTCCCGGTCGCCGCGTCGTCGCCGTGGCCGCTCTCTAGGTCGTGGCTCACGCCACCGCTCTGGATCGCGCGTCGTTGAGCGCGTCATCGAGCGCACATCCGTAAACGTCGCATGGCCGATGCTCACACGGACGAACTATCCGGTGTGGGCTCTTGTGATGGAGGTGAACTTCCAGACCCTTCGGGTCTGGGACGCCGTCGACCTTGGAATCGAAGAAGACCCCGAAGAAGATGAGCACCAGCAAGATCACCAGGCCATGGCGGGTCTTCTGCGCTCGGTTCCCTCCGAGATGTGGGGTGCGGCCACAAGTGGACCGTCAAGGAGGCATGGGATGCCGTCAAGGTGCTCCGGATTGGCGACGAGCGAGCGCGCGACGCGAGCGCGCAGCAGCTACGCCGCGAGTTTGGCGCCCTCATCTTCAAGGAGGGCGAGTCCATCTCCGACTTTGGCATCTGCATCACGTCGCTCACCACCAACCTCCGCGTCCTCGGTAATGACATCACGGACGCCGAGGTAATAAAGAAGTTGCTGCAGGTCATCCTAGATCGGCTTTCCCAGGCCGCGGTCTCCCTCGAGATGTTCCTCAACCTGAACAAGGTATCGATCGAGGAAGTCGTCGGGAGGTTGCGCGTGTTCGAAGAGCGCGGCAAGCCGAAGGAGGTCACGAACGCCATGGGGTGCCTCATGCTTTGTGAGGAGGACTGGGAGGCCCGTCACAAGGAACGCCGTGAGCAGGAGAACTCCGGCGGCGGCATGGGCTCTAGCAGCCTTGGGAAGACTCGAGGGCGTGGACGCGGGCGTGGCGGTGCAGGATCTGCGTCGCGCGACAGCCGCGACGTCCAGGGCACGGGCGTGGGTGCTGGAAACTCGGGCGGCGGCAGGCCACCGCGCGGCGACCGCTGCGACAACTGTGGAAAGTCCGGGCACTGGGCCAAGGACTGCCGCGGGAAGAAGAAAAAGGTCACGGCCCATGTGGCCCAGGCCGAGGAAGAAGAGGAGCGGGCCCTGATGTACATCATGGCGGAGAGTGAGGTAATCATAGTGTCTGCATCTGCTCCCCATTCCACCCCGCCGCTGTATGCCGTAGATCCGCCACCGCGCGTCCACCTCGTCAAGCGGAAGGTCCTTCTTCACCTTAGTGATGAGGGGGAGGCTGAGGGGTCTTGCCGCTGGGTCCTCGACACCGGCGCGGCAAATCATATGACGGGGTCGCGCGTTGTCTTTGCTGAGCTCCACACGAGCGTCACCGGCACCGTCAGATTCGGTGACGGGTCGGTGGTCGACATCGAGGGCAAGGGGATTGTCCTCTTCGCCTGCAAGACCGGCGAACACCGCCGGCTGGAAGGGGTTGTTGGCACCAAAAGTGACACACTGTGCCAATCACAGAGCAAGCTGGAGAAGCTAGCTTCAAACGTGGCCCGGGTGCTCAGAGGTCCGGTGCGTGCCAGTCAGTTTGTCCTGCAACTAACAAAGGAGATAAACTGTTAAACACAAAGCTAGAACATGCCGGGAATGACCAGACAGTTCCAAGATGTACGGCCCTGAAGCCACTTACGACGACATATAGCTATGAAAGCTATCTGCCAACAGGTTTAAAGATCATTCGGCAGTATGAACAAAGTTACGTGACTAACAAGTTGCCGAATACGTTTGCATGAGAATTGTACTTGCATGGTATATTAACTATGAATTAAAGTTTAACCAATCTCGATTGTGCAACCGAGTTGGGGTCCATGGGGATCGAACATACAAATCAAGCATAATTAAACTAATCTAAAGCCTGCGCCTGCCGCACGACACCTAGCCTTGTCATAGATCAAACATACTTAACGTGCATGAACCCTCACCACGTGGCAATCTAGATACGATCAAATCGGCTATTACGGACAATAGATCTATTGCATGGAAGACTTTACAAAAATAATCATAAAAGTACAGGATAGATCTTATACGAGATGAAGCCGAACCGAGCAAGATCTAGATTGGGCAATAAAGTGTTACAACGAAACACACATTATAATACGTATAACACAAGGTAACTTAATGAATCTATTAGATCTTGCCAAACCTAATAGAGCCGATAACTATCTTGTTTATGCTAAGGTTACCAAGTAAGTGCCTGCCGCACGGTACTTACTCGTAATCTTATCATAAACTAAGACTTCCCGATCATCGAGTAATGATCCGCCGCACGACCATTACCAACAAACGAGACTACTTGCATCATGCCTAAATCCGCCGCACGATACTAGACATAATAGCAAGGTTGTCGGGACTTACGGAGGTCGACGGGTCGATGGCTCCTCTCAAAGAACACGACGACACGACTTGGACTCGAAGATGGCACGGGGTCGGTTTGGTTGTATTGATTGTGTACCTGTTTACAGTGGTTCCGGGGTTTATATTTATACACTGGTGCTCTACGAGTCCTAGAAGGATACGATTACAACGATAAAATCAGGAAACTATCTAAAATATGATGCCTTCCGCTCTAAGCCTCCCTTAATAATCGGCACGCGCTAACAATGACGAGATCTCCTGTTGCCAAATCTCCTGACATGCCGTATTTGTCGCAAACCGACTTTGCCCGAGGTAGCCGACCGCAGCGCCATATTGCCGAACCCACTCCTCGTTTGACCAGTCGCCTCCACAGCCTTGCCGAATCGATTGGATTAGCCGACCGTGCTTGCTGTCTACCGAATCCCTCAGGTGGTGATTTCTCCCGAACCTGCGCCGTGCTGGCCCACTTGTCATAGTGCGAAAATTCCGTGTTAACACATGCCCCCTCAATTTCCGAACAAAGGTATTTGTTCTGAAATTGTTCGCAAGTCCACCGCACATTCTAGGTCAGCACCGCCTCAAGCTCCGCGTCTTCCCCAAATTGCCAACAGCTTCAACTTCCATCCGAGCTCTGCAATGGCGACCCATGACGAGATTCCAGAGGTGAACTTCACTTTCTCCTTTTAACGCATTCAGTCAATTTACATTGGTATTCGGCTCATTTAGCTTCTCCCGCACACATTCTTCTTGTAGGCCCTATAGGACGAAATCCTGATTCCATGCGATGCGGATCCCGATTCTTATTTCTTGGGCCCAATGGGAAACTCCAATCCAACCAACATCATCGGTATGGAAACCAACAGAATCCCCTTCAAGTACGGAGTCATTTCATCGAACAGGTGGCGGTACACCTTCAAGAACTGGCCCCTGCCTGCTGTCACCGGTTGGAGGAACTGGTATAGAAGAATCCAGGCGAAATTTGGTCCTCACTGGGAAACCCAAGACATTCATCATGCTCTGGAACTGTCTTTGGCCGACATGCCTAAAAATGAACCATTGCTCATAGCGGCTTCTCATTTTTGGTCAGACGCTCTTAATGCTTTTGTGTTCGGCCATGGCATAATGACAATCACTTTAGCTGATGTCTTCATGATGAGTGGTCTGAACATCACTTCGACCATGAATGCTGATGAGCTATTAGAGAAAATCACCCAGAGGTCCATTGACGTCAGCGTGGGGTGGATGAAGTATGTGGAAATCCACAACAAAGTATCAGATCCGATAGTAGAGATAGAGCACAGGGCTTTTCTGAACATGTGGTTGTGCAGATTCATCTTCTGTGGGAGATCCAATGAGCCAACCCTCAATTACATTGCACTGGCTGACAAATTATCCAAAAGAAAACAAATCCCTCTAGGCAAACTCCTCCTGGGATCTATATACCACATGATGCATCAAATCTCCACTCAAATGTATCATGCCACCCATGAAAACACAGATAAACTGCCACCAATTGATTGTGTCAATGGTCCCTGGTGGTTTGTTCAGATGTGGTTTCAGCTATACATGCATCAAATCATTGCTGTGACATTGGACAACCTCAGCTTTCCCTCCAGCAACTTTGCTGAGGGTGAAGAAGCCACAGAGAAAGCTTGCCAAACTTATGGGGAAGCAGCCACTGCTATAACCATCAACAAGAGTATTGGCAATCTCTTCAAATTATTCTTCAAGGGCTTCAATCAGGTGCTCTGGTTACCCTACAGAGAGAATGACAACCTCACTTTTCCTATCAAATTCAGCTTTGATGATGGCTGCATAGATGAAATGGCCACAGGAGTTTTCAACTCATTTATCAAACCCTGCATCCTACCAGCCGAATTCAATAGGGGAAGACAAGTGAAGCACACTTATGAATTCTATCACCCTAATATAGCAGCCAGGCAATTAGGTTGTGGACAGCTCCCCCAAAACTCATCTTTTCCACCACAATCAGGCCCAGGGAGCAAATTCAGTCCAAAGAGCGGATCAAAATCGGGATGCAGGCCCATTGAGTATTCAGCCTGGGGCAAGATCTGCCAGACTACAAACCAGTACCATTCCACTTGATCCAGTCTGCTCATCCCCTTTTTGAGTCCTGGTGGCAAGAATGGCATGATCACATCTTCAACAGCCCAGTTCATCCCATGTGCCTGGAAATCCAAGCAGATTTCAGCTCTGACAGTGAGGTACAATAACAAATCATCTGCTACTTTAGTATTTGATCTTTGAGATTTCTAACTCTTTCAAAACTTCCACAGGACTTCACACCCAATCCTGACATCAGGCCTATCCAATATCATCAAGCAGGCCCAATCACTGTCCTGGGACACAGTGCTCCTTCATTGTCTCGGTTTATGAAATCCCAAGCAGCTTCATTAACCACCCTCTCAGCTAAAGGAAAGAAGAGAAAGGCCACTGAGGACACTTCCAGCTCCAGACAAACCAAGACCAAGCAAAACACACCTCCCCCAAAGGTAAGATGTTTTGGTTCCTCCATCATTATTAACTTACTCTTGACTGGCTTGTATGCCACTATAGGCCTCCTCCCCTGAACAAGAAAATGTCCAAACAACAGTGCCCCCAATCTTTATTACCTTGGAAGATGATGAGCATGCTGACGCCGGGGAAATGAACACCCGGAACCCGGATGATGCCAACATTGGTAGGTCCCTCAACCTTCCTTCAACCGGCAGATTTTTGCCTCTCTTGACTGACCAGCAATTTCACAGATAACACGGTTGATGAGACCTTCATCGGCTCAACTCCAGACCCTGCTGGCCCATCCGGTTCTCAACCAGACCAAGACTCCATCAATCAGCCGATTCATCAAGTAAGAATTAATTTCTCACTCTATTCCTCCTTCATATCTTACTTCAGTCGGCTAACCTGTCTGAGTTAACACAGACCTTTGCCAGCCCGGCTTCCAAATATGCATTTGATGTTAGCGAGTTCCTGAGCAAAAGAACGGTGGCCCAAAGACCATCGGCACTCGTCCAAGATGTCCTGAGCAACATAACAAACTTTCTAAATCAAGACATCTTGTCCTTAGTCAGAGACGCCGATGAGGTCACAAACTTCCTCGAGCCCATTGTTGAAGATATTCCAGAAAATCTGAGGCTCCATCTGCAAGCTGTGTCTACACTAGATGACAGCTTTGCCAGGGTGAAACGAGCAATTAGAAGCACTGACCTGCAGTCTGCCAAATCCAAATGCACCCAGGAGGTTAATGATCTGTATGCCCAATTCCAAGAGGCCAAGAATTCTCAGGGAACTCTGGAAACTCAGCTAAAAGAATTGCAAGAAAGGAAGTCTGAACTGGAAGCTCAACTAGCTCAAGTCAACTCTGACATTCAGTCATGCTCCTCTCAACTGTTTGGTCTGCCGAACATCATTGAGGCAGCATCCTCCAAACTGTCACTGGTGCTCGATGAGGACATCAAGCTTAATGCAAGGCTTTCACAAGCACAAGGCACCGAAGAAGAGGACCAAAAGGCACTGGAGCATGCCAATCAGGTCAAAGCCGATGCTCTAGCGGCTATAACCCAATTCTTGAACAACTGAGATGACTATGTGACAAACTTTTAATTTCAGCAATCCCGTGTCAGAATGACCTAAACACCTTCTTGTGATATATCTGTATCTTTCATTCAATCGGTTATTGCTTCGATGACATCGTGATTAACCGCCTTATAAACCTGTTCGGCAATCTGGCAAGTGTTCGCCCCGAACATCTAAATCGGTAATTTTTTGCCGAAGCCAGGTGACCCTGCTCCTGCTGAACACGCAAGCGTATCTAGACGGTTCGCACAGCCCGTTACTGTAGAGGCCCATCTTGGGAAGTGGGAAAACCCCAGTCCGCCGGTTAATATTCGGCGTGTTACCTCGGGACATCCGCCACGATCACTGTTCCACCTTTATAAATTGCCCCCGGAGGCTCGCCTTCTTCCCCATCTCGCCTTTGCTTCTCTAGTACTCTCGCCGCTTCGGCTTCCTTGCTCGCTCCGCCCCAGGAAACCCTAACTCTCCAAGTACAATGGTGAGCCACGATGGTCGCGGCAAGCGCCCGGCGACCGAGGAGGCCGAAGGGAGTCGTGCTCGGCGCCTCCGTCAGCGTGGGTAGGACTTCTCGCCTACGCCCTTTGTGGCACTTTCTTGAAAACCCCGCTTACACCCTGTCACTGTTTGCCGGCAGGATTCCCGTCATCTCCACCGCCGGCGGGCACGCCAGGCCTTCTCCAGCAATGGGAGGGCCAGGAGCTCCGCCATCGGGTTCGTCGAGCTCCTCCGACGACCTCTCCTACCACTCCCATCCTTGGGAGGCGAACTCGGACCGGGACTCCGACGACGACCTCTACGACCACAATGACGCCTTGAACTTCATGGCGCTGCGGGATGAGTCCCGGGAGGAGCTGGCCGCCGTCTCGAAGCAGTACAGGACCGATCAGCTGGAGTGGGAGGACCAGCGCCGGCAGTTCTGCGACGCAATCACGGGTATGAACACCCAATCCTAGATCGGCTTTCGGTCGTTCTTGTTGATCTTTTAACCGATCCATTCCAACTCGTCGTTCACAGCGCTGTCTGAAGAGCTAGAGCGCCTGAAGATGGCGGCGAACGCCGTCGCAGATCGGGTGAACGCCCAGGGCGACACCGCCGAGGCGCGCCTGGCCAATGTGCATGGCCGCGTCGAGCAGGTCGCCCTGCAGGGCGTGCATCACGGCGTGGCGCTGGGGCTATCGGCGCTGACGGTCCGCACGGAGGAGGACTTCTCCGTGGTGCCGGTTGGCTTCCCTGGCGGGGCATTCCCAGAAGATGTCGCACAGATCGGCAATTTTCTGGAATCCTACGAGGATCATGCTCACGCCCTCACCATAGTCACCAACCCGCAGACGGTCATCAACAGGGTGTTCGGTAACTGATCTGCACCTTTTGCGTAGCCCCCACTATGAACAATGCTCCACTCTACCATGTTCGTGTGTACAACCCGTTCTCCAGTTCTGTGCTCGTTGAGTGTTTGATTTATCTAGCCAATTGCACAGCACCGCGTGCACTTGGCCCTGTATTTCTGCGTTTTTTGCGCTAAAGGCGACACATGCCGTGCCGGCTGTTTTTTGCTCTAAGGGCGATAGATTCTATCGGCCATTTTTGTGCTAAGGTCGATACAACTTCGTATCGGCCGTCGGTGCCCGCAAGTTCTTGATTCCACTATGCACCGACCTCCACGCTAGGATGAAATCTCTTTAGATAACGTCCATTAATCGCCCTAGCAAACTCTTCCCCTTGGAGGGTTTTTAGAATGTACGCATTACCCGGAACACGTCTCAGAACTTGAAAAGGCCCTTCCCAGTTAGGGGACCATTTGCCGAATACCTTATCTTTAGCACAGATCGGCAAGACAATTTTCCAAACCAAGTCTCCTTCTTCGAATCCTTTTTCTTTCACTTTCGAGTTGTAGTACTTGGCAACGCGTATCTTGTTCTTCTCAATATTTTCCAAGGCCTTGAGACGAATCAAATGCAAATCCTCTAGCTCATCCATCATTAAATCTTTATAATTCTCTTTGGCTAGATCGTTCTGCAATGTAATTCGTCTTGAACCCGATTGCAACTCCCATGGTAGCACTGCGTGATGCCCATAGACCAACTCGTATGGTGACGCCTGAGTCGACCCATGACAAGCCATTCGGAAAGCCCACAAAGCTTCGTTGAGTACCAAGTGCCACCTTTTAGGTTTCTCTTCGATCTTCTTTTGAATGATCTTAATCATGATTTTGTTAGAAGCCTCTGCCTGTCCATTGGCTTGTGCATAATAAGGAGAGGAATTATAGAGCTTAATCCCCATCCCTTCGGCAAAGTCACAAAACTCCAAGGAAGTGAACTGAGTTCCCTGGTCGGTAGTGATGGACTGAGGAATGCCGAATCGGTAAATGATATGCTCCCTGACGAAGGACACCATGTTCTCTGACGTCACCTTCTTCAATGGGATGGCTTCAACCCACTTAGTGAAATAATCCGTGGCTAACAGAACAAACTTATGTCCCTTGCTAGATGGAGGGTGGATCTGGCCGATCAAATCAATGCCCCATCCTCTGAAAGGCCAAGGCTTAATGATCGGATTCATGGCCGATGCTAGGGCCCTTTGCACATTGCCGAATCGCTGGCAATCCTGACAACCTCTGTAGTATTCAAAGCAATCTTCGAGCATAGTCGGCCAAAAATATCCAGTCCTCCTGATTATCCATCTCATACGGTGAGCCGACTGGTGTGCACCGCATACGCCTTCGTGCACCTCATACATCAGTTTCCTAGCCTCGTTTTGGTTCAGGCACTTAAGCAAAACCCCATCTATGGATTTGTAGTACAATTGATTGTCCAAGAGCGTAAACTTAAGAGCCTTGTACCTGAGTTTTCGGGAGACTTTTCTGGATGGGTCCCTGAGGTAATCGGCAATGTTGTCTCTCCAGTCTTCAATTGCCTGATTATCACTTGGGATTACTTGATCATCTTCTGGGGTTGTTTGCTCTTCCTCAAGTGCAAAAATGTTTTGATTCTCCCTATACCCGGATGCTGCCTGAACCAACTGGTTTGCTTCTTCGTTTTGCCCCCTAGGAATATGTTGCAAGGTTGCTGACCGAAACTGTTTAAGGAGCTCTTGGCAACCTTCGAGATATTCCTGCAGCGTGTCGTTTTTGCACTCGTACTCACCTATCAGCTGCCTGATCACCAACTCCGAGTCACCGAAGATCTCCCCGGCATCTGCCTTAACGTCCACAAGCAACCGCAATCCTCGAAGCAGTGCCTCATACTCCGCTTGATTATTAGTCACCGGGTACTCGATCGGTATAGAGTATTTGAAAGGTGCCCCCTTGGGAGAAATCAACATGATCCCGACTCCACCACCTTTGCTACACGATGATCCATCAAAAAACAATGCCCAGGGGGCAATGGTTACTATGTTAGCGTTAGGATCACGATGGTGAGTGACGAAATCAGCCATAATCTGGCCTTTAACAGCCTTGGCCGATTCAAAACGCAAATCAAATTCAGAAAGAGCTAAAACCCATTTACCGATCCTTCCACTTAAAATCGGCATTGATAACATGTGCTTGATTACATCAAACTCTGATACTACCACGCATTCGGCATTCAATAGATAGTGCCGAAACTTGGTACAGGAATAGAAAACGCACAAGCACAACTTTTCCGTAGCCGAATACCTCGTTTCGGGGTCCAGTAGCTTTCGGCTAAGATAGGCTACGACTCTCTCTTTTCCTTCGAATTCTTGCATGAGGGCCGACCCTATTGTTAGGTTGTCGGCCGCCACGTACAACTTGAAAGGCTTGTCGAGTTGTGGAGGAACCAACACTGGTGGTGCCTTCATGTATTCTTTGATTTCATCGAAAGCCTTTTGTTGCACGTCACCCCACACGAACTCCTGATCTTTCTTGAGCTTCAACAGTGGAGAGAATGGTAGCACGCGCTCGGACAAGTTGGATATGAACCTTCTGACAAAGTTGATCTTGCCGAGCAGTGATTGTAGTTCTTTGAGATTGGTCGGCGGCATTACCTTATCAATTGCTTCCATGCTCTTTTTGCCAACCTCGATGCCTCTTTTGTGGACCAAGAATCCCAGAAACTCACCGGCCGACACCCCAAATGCACACTTGGTTGGATTCATCTTTAAACCGTGTTTCCTTGTGCACTCCAGGGTCTTCCTTAAATCGGCTAAGTGTCTTTCTTTGCTTCCCGACTTGACTACCACGTCATCAATGTAGATCTCTACGATTTTGCCGATCAACTCATGAAATATGTAATTCATGGCTCGCTGGTAAGTAGCACCGGCATTTTTCAAACCAAAGGTCATGACAATCCATTCAAACAAACCTATATGGCCAGAGCACCTGAAGGCGGTCTTTGCCACGTCCTCTGCAGCCATAAAGATCTGGTTGTAACCTGCATTGCCGTCCATAAAGCTTATAATTTCAAAACCGGCCGAAGCATCTACTAGCAAATCGGCCACTGGCATTGGATAACCGTCCATAGGAGTGGCTTTGTTGAGGTTCCTGAAGTCGATGCAGACTCTCATCTTCCCGTTCTTCTTGTACACCGGGACAATATTAGAGATCCAGTCCGCATATCGACATGGCCGAATGAAATTAGCTTCTAGTAATCTTTCCACTTCCTTTTTCACGTCGGCCAACACCTCCTCCTTGTAGATCCTACATGGAGGTTGTTTATATGGGCGGTACCCGGGTTTGATCGGCAATTTATGCTCAACGATGGACCGATCTAATCCGGGCATTTCTGTGTAGTCCCAAGCGAAACAATCTTTGAACTCTTTTAGAAGATCTACTAATTGCACTCTGAAATCAGGGTCTAAACTGGAACTTACAAACATCGGCATCTTCTTACTTGCGCCACCAACATCTACCTCCTCTAGTTTATCGGCCGACGTGAAGCCACGTCCCAGCTTGCCTTCGCTGTTGTCGGTTGGGTTATCCATCTAAAAGAAGCTTTGAGAGTCGATTGCTTGGATCGGCTGTTGATCCCTGCCGTAGACGTTGACAGGACCTTCTCCCCACACACGATCGGAGAAGCAATCTACTCCGTCGAATTCCCAGTAAGTGGGCTCAATGGTAGCAACACTCACCGAGTCGTCAGCTTGGACAATCTCGATGTCATCTCCAACCCACTGAATGAGTATTTGGTGCATGGTCGAAGGTATGCAGCAGTTGGCATGGATCCAATCCCTGCCCAAAAGCAGGCTGTATGCCCCCTTGCCATCAATGACGAAGAAGGTTGTAATGAGCGACTTGGACCCAATCATCAGTTCCACGTGCACGGCGCCCCGAGTGTTAGAAGGGTTGCCGGCAAAGTCACGGAGTATCATATCCGTTTTGAGCAGGTCTTCATCGTTCATGCCCAGCTTTCTGAAAGTGGCGTAGGGCATGATGTTGATCGCTGCACCGCCGTCGACGAACATCTTGGTCAGCGGCTTACCATTGACGTACCCCTTGACATACAACGGCTTTAAATGCCGATGTTTGGCTGGCTTGTCAAATGCTGCCTTTTGAGACAACACGAGCTGTGCCGCGAGCTCGTCATGCTCGGCCTCGTCAGAGTCCGAATACACCTCGTCCTGTGCCCCCCGGCCGGCAGGAGCCATGAATTCCAGGGGAAGGAAGAAAGTCATGGCCACGTCAGCGCCTTTGTCAGTGTCGTCTGGTTTTTCCTTCGGGCGCCACTCTTGCTTCTTCCCATCGGCAGCTGCTTCTTCCAACTCCCTATTCCGGAGGCGCTGCACCCTCCTTTTCTGGCTCTTTCTAAGCCCTAGCGGGCACCACTGCCCCTTTTGCCACCTATATGGGCAGGGCTGTGCCTCCTCGCTGTCGTCCTGGTGGTGCGCCCACTCCTGATCGGCATATCTTTTGGCTTGCCGATCCGGGCTTTCCATTTTTAGGCGCCGATCGTCCATTGGGATGCGTGCTCCCAATCTTTCATGGACGGGACGGCGGTTGACTCAAGCCTGCCTATACCCCTTGTACTGATCGCTGCACTCAGGGCAGTTATTGACGGCAGGCAGCTTCAAGCCTTCGTTCCAGCAGTGGCGGAAGAACGGGCAGCCCCAGTGAGCCTGCTCCTGCTCTTGGCGGCGTTCCTGCTCCCTGTGGTAGGCCTGTTCCCTGCGGTAGGCCCCCTCCTCCAGACGGTACCGGTACTCCTCCGTGTGACCGTCTTCATGCTGATATTCCTCTGCGAATCTCTGTTCCTCGCGTTGGAGAAGCCTCCGCTTTTTCTCACCTTCCCGGCGCCACTTGTTGAGGAGATCCCTGTGGGTAGGCCTGCGCCTGGAAGATGACTCCCCGTGCTCATATCGACTATTCGTGGCCTGGGTACGCTGCCGGAATTCATCGCTGGTGATCTACCGATCGGGGTCCACTGTGCTAGACTCGCGCGCTTTGTCGGAGGTGAGGACTTTGACTTTGCCCTTGCCCCTGGGGTCCTCTGGAGCTACCATGTTAACTGAGAAGAACACGGCGTTCTGGGCGAAGGGGTTAGCATCGATCTTCATCTTGCCATTGAACTTGATGTGGCCGTCCTGGATGGCCTTCTGGATCCTTGTCCTGAACACACGGCAATCATTAATAGAATGAGTGTTAGTGTTGTGGAAACCGCAGTACTTCTTGTCCTTGACCCCTCCAGGACGCAGCATCGGGTGATCCGGGGGTAGCCTGATTCTCCCTTCGGCGACCAGGAACTCAAAGAGCTTGTTGGCCTTGGTGACGTCGAAGTCGTATGCCCCCTTCTGTTGGCGCAGCCATTGCTTGTTGGCCTGGGTCGGCTCCTTGTCCCAGTTGAGCTCTGCGGCGGCCACCTCATCTTCAGCGTCGGTGTAGTCATCGGCTTCGTCCAAGAAAGCCTGATACATTTGGGCCGCGACATTGTCCTTCTGGAAGCGCCCTTCCCTCCGGAAGCCTTGCGCTTGGATAGTCATCTCATTCAGCCGACGAGAAAGGTGACCCAAGTCTTCAAACTCCTGGCCGAACAGCTTGTCCCTGATGCTCGGGAGCATGCCTGCCACGGCTAATGGTGGAAGCTGATCATCCGGCAGGTACATGCCGAAGCACTGGCTCTTGACTTCCCTGAACCTGCGCAGGTAGTCCTGCGGCGTCTCATTTGGCCTCTGGCGCACATACATGATGTCCACCAGCTTCTTCTCCTTGGTGCCCGTGTAGAAGTGCGTATGGAACTTCTGTTCCAAGTCTGCCCAAGAGAGAATAGAGCCCGGCGGCAGAGACGTGAACCAAGCGAACGCCGGCCCAGTGAGCGATGACGGGAAGTACCGAACCCTGAAGGCATCCTCGGTATTGGCCTCTCCAAGCTGGAGCAGATAACGACTGATGTGCTCCACCGGGCTAGTGTCGTCTAGACTGGAGAACTTGGACAGATCTGTTGGTACTTTGACTCTGGGAGGCAGGGCCACACGGTGGAACCATTCAGGGAACGGAGACCTGTAAGCATGAGTGCCCTTAGGCTTCAGGCCGAAAGTGCGTTGCATCATGTCCGCCATCTTTTCCAGCATGACGTCGACATTAGAGTCGGCAGTCTTTTCGGCCGTCGACTTCCCATATCCCGGATGTGGGGCGCCCTCTATGTTGTGAGGCTCAAGCATCTCGTGGTACCCATTTCCGTAGTAGTCCTTTATGAGCCTGCAGGTTTGCGGGGAGATCCTGCGTGTTGACTCTGGCGGTTGACCCTTGGCGCCGATAGTGAACTGACCCATGGTCGGCAATCGGCCCTCTGGCGTCTGCTTCTCTTGAACGGTCAGCCCGCTTGATTGAGCCTCGGGCGGGGTCTCTTTGCCAGCAGCCCCTGCCCCCCTAAGGTGATTCGGCAGGTTGAATAGATGTGGTCCTGCTATAGGGTCAAACTCTGCCTCCATAAGCTCGTCAGCCTTGGGGCCGAATTGGGCGATCATGATGGTGCGGAAGGTGTTGAGAAACGCCCCATGCATGCGGCCGATGGTGCCAGAGACAGCTTCGTTGACCATGTTAGTCATCTTCAGCACTGCCTCCTCATCCCCGGGATTAGTTGGGTTGAGTTGAACGGGCTTCGACAAATCATGCAGACGGCGGACCTTTCCGCTCTTGTTCTTGAAGAAGGCTTCTAAGCACTTGGCCTGAAATTCGGCGCAAGCGTTAAGCACCTGCTCTTTGTACTCGTCGGGTAGCTCGGCGAACTGCACCCGCACGAGCTCCGCCTTGTTGCTGGTTTCAGTTTCAACGACTTTAACCATTGTTCCAGGAAAAAGGTGTCCCACCGGGCGTGCCAAAATGTGTGTTGGCACCAAAAGTGACGCACTGTGCCAATCACACAGCAAGCCGGAGAAGCTAGCTTCAAACGTGGCCCGGGTGCTCAGAGGTCCGGTGCGTGCCAGTCAGTTTGTCCTGCAACTAACAAAGGAGATAAACTGTTAAACACAAAGCTGGAACATGCCGGGTATGACCAAACAGTTCCAAGATGTACGGCCCTGAAGCCAATTACGACGACACATAGCTATGAAAGCTATCTGCCAACAGGTTTAAAGATCATTCGGCAGTATGAACGAAGTTACGTGAGTAACAAGTTGCCGAATACGTTTGCATGAGAATTGTACTTGCATGGTATATTAACTATGAATTAAAGTTTAACCAATCTCGATTGTGCAACCGAGTTGGGGTCCATGGGGATCGAACATACAAATCAAGCATAATTAAACTAATCCAAAGCCTGCGCCTGCCGCACGACACCTAGCCTTGTCATAGATCAAACATACTTAACGTGCATGAACCCTCACCACGTGGCAATCTAGATACGATCAAATCGGCTATTACGGACAATAGATCTATTGCATGGAAGACTTTACAAAAATAATCGTAAAAGTACAGGATAGATCTTATACGAGATGAAGCCGAACCGAGCAAGATCTAGATTGGGCAATAAAGTGTTACAATGAAACACACATTATAATACGTATAACACAAGGTAACTTAATGAATCTATTAGATCTTGCCAAACCTAATAGAGCCGATAACTATCTTGTTTATGCTAAGGTTACCAAGTAAGTGCCTGCCGCACGGTACTTACTCGTAATCTTATCATAAACTAAGACTTCTCGATCATCGAGTAATGATCCGCCGCACGACCATTACCAACAAACGAGACTACTTGCATCATGCCTAAATCCGCCGCACGATACTAGACATAATAGCAAGGTTGTCGGGACTTACGGAGGTCGACGGGTCGATGGCTCCTCTCAAAGAACACGACGACACGACTTGGACTCGAAGATGGCACGGGGCCGGTTTGGTTGTATTGATTGTGTACCTGTTTACAGTGGTTCCGGGGTTTATATTTATACCCTGGTGCTCTACGAGTCCTAGAAGGATACGATTACAACGATAAAATCAGGAAACTATCTAAAATATGATGCCTTCCGCTCTAAGCCTCCCTTAATAATCGGCACGCGCTAACAATGACGAGATCTCCTGTTGCCAAATCTCCTGACATGCCGTATTTGTCGCAAACCGACTTAGCCCGAGGTAGCCGACCGCAGCGCCATATTGCCGAACCCACTCCTCGTTTGACCAGTCACCTCCACAGCCTTGCCGAATCGATTGGATTAGACGATCGTGCTTGCTGTCTACCGAATCCCTCAGGTGGTGATTTCTCCCGAACCTGCGCCGTGCTGGCCCACTTGTCATAGTGCGAAAATTCCATGTTAACAGGGGTCTACTACATCTCGCGTCTCACAACCAACATCGTGAGTCTCGGGCAGATGGACAAGGACGGCTTCAAGGTGGACATCGAGGCCGACATACTGCGCCTCTTCGATCTTGAGCGTCGTCTGCTCGCCAAGGTGCATAGATCACCTAGTCGTCTCTACTACCTTGACATGACCATCGCCGCCCCGGTGTGCCTCACCGCCCGCGTCAGCGACATCGCCTGGAAGTGGCACGAAAGGTTTGGGCATATGAATTTTTAGTCACTGCGAAAGCTAAGCGGCGGTGAGATGGTGAAGGGGTTGCCGTTGATCGACCCCATCGAGCAAGTTTGCGAGGACTGCGTTCTGGCAAAGCAGAAGCGAACGTCATTCCCGCAGGCCACCAAGTTTCGGGCGAAGGAGGAGCTCGAGCTGGTCCATGGTGACCTATGCGGCCCGATCATGCTAGTGATGCCAACAAGGAACGCCTACTTCCTCCTACTGGTGGACGACATGAGCCGGTTCATGTGGCTCACCCTGCTGCCCTCAAAGGCGGACGCACCGGCGGCCATCGTGACGTTCCAGGCAAGAGTGGAACATGAGACCGGCAAGGAGCTGAAGGTCCTCCGCACCGACAACGGAGGTGAATTCACCTCGGTGCAGTTCGGCGAGTATTGCGCGGGCGAGGGGATTCATCGACAACACTCAGCGCCGCACTCTCCACAACAAAACGGCATGGTGGCGAGGAGGAACCTGATGATCACGAACACAGCGCGGAGCATTCTGCGTGCCCGGAGCATGCCAGGCTTCTTCTGGGGCGAGGCCGTGCACACCACGGTCTACCTCCTCAATCGGTCTCCAATGACCACCCTCGACGGCCTGACCCCGTACCAGGCCTGGTATGGAAAGAAACCACCCGTGCACTTCCTGCGAGTGTTCGGGTGCGTCTCCTACATCAAGCGCCTCCGACCACAACCGACCAAGCTCGAGGATTGCAAACAGAAGGTGGTCTTCATCGGCTACATGGGGGAGCAAAGGCGTATCGCTTCTATGACCCCTCCATGGAGCGTGTTCGGGTCACCCACAACGTCGTGTTCGATGAGAACACGCGTTGGGACTGGGGGAACGCCGCGCCGACTGACAGCTTGGTGTCGTTCACCATCGAGGAGGAGTACGAGTTGCGTCGCCACGCACCGGCGTCCACGACATCGCCCCCGCGAGCTCTACACCGTGCACCGAGGGCCTGACATCGCCCGTCCCTGGATTAGCCACGCCTGCACAAGGCTCGACGTCAAGAGCGATGCCCTCACCAGCTACCGCAACACTCAATGTCAACAAGGTGACGCAGGTGGAGTTCGTGACGCCGCTGATCGCTGATCCAAACCTCGACGCAGATGATGACGAGGACCTAGAGCACCGGTACAGGACACTCCAGAACGTCCTTGGCACAAACACAATGCCTGGGCGTGCTCACCGTGACATTGAGGAGACAGAGCTGCACAACGTCAACGTGGAGGAGCCCAAGTCCTTCAAGGACACCGACGGTGATCCAAATTGGCACGCCGCAATGAAGGAGGAGCTGAAGTCGATCCGCGACAACGACACCTGGTCGTTGGTCGAGCTCCTGCGAAACCGGCACGCCATCGGGCTCAAGTGGGTGTACAAGGTGAAGCGTGACGAGAACGACGCGATCGTTAAGTACATGGCGCATCTCGTGGCAAAGGGGTATGTGCAGCGCCCCAGCATCAACTTCGAAGAGGTATTCGCCCCCGTCGCGTGTCTGGAATCTGTGCGCCTACTCCTCGCCATTGATGCGCACTTCGGCTGGGGCATCCACCATATGGACGTCAAATCGGCGTTTCTGAACGGCGAGCTCCAAGAAGAGGTCTACGTCCAACAGCCTCCCGGCTTCATCGACAACAAGAACCAAGCACAAGGTGCTCCACCTCCGCAAGGCTCTGCACGGGCTCCGTCAAGCTCCGCGGGCCTGGAACCAGAAGCTCGACGCCTCTCTGCTCGGGCTCGGCTTCACCCGTTGCGTCAATGAGCACGGGATGTACATCCGCGGGAATGGCACCGGGCGCCTGATCGTGGGAGTCTACGTCGATGATCTGATCATCACCGGCGGCGATGCAGGAGCTATCAGCAAGTTCAGGCCCAAATGATGCGCACATTCAGTATGAGTGATCTCGGGCTTCTCTCCTACTACCTCGGCCTAGAGGTGTCACAAGGAGCAGCCAGGACCACACTCCGACAGACAGCATATGCTGCTAATTAAGTTCCTCGAGAAGGCTGGCATGGCGGGATGCAACACCAGTGCCACGCCCATGGAGCCCAAGGTGAAGCTGCTCAAGGAAGGAACAACACCAAGCGTGGATCCTACAGAGTACCGCAGTATGATTGGAAGTCTCAGGTACCTGTGCAACTCAAGACCGGACTTGGCATATTCAGTCAGATACCTCAGCCGGTTCATGGAGGCTCCACGCCAAGAACACTTCGCTGCAGTCAAGCGTATTCTTCGATATGTTGCGGACACACAACAGTGGGGTTTGCACTATCAGCCAGGGAAGAAGAATGCCGGAGTCCCCAAGCTGCTGGGTTACTCTGATAGCGACTTGGCCAGCGATGTGAATGATCGGAAGAGTACCAGCGGGCTGATTTTCTTCCTGGCTGGAGGACCAATTGCCTGACAATCGGCCAAGCAGAGGGTGGTTGCTCCGTCCTCTTGCGAGGCTGAGTACATCGCGGCCGTTGGAGCCGCGTGTGAGGCAGTCTGGCTGGCAAGACTGCTGGCTGAGATTGTCGGAGGAGCTGTCCTCGCCCCCAAGCTCAAGGTGGACAACAAGTGCCATCGCCTTGATGAAGAACCCTGTACCCATGACTGGAGCAAGCATATAGATGTAAAATTCCACTTCATCTAGGAATGCTGCGACAGGGGGCTGATCGACATCGAGTTCCTCGGCACCGAGCTGCAGCTGGGCGGCATTATCATGAAGGCGCTCGGTCGTACTCGTTTTCAAGAACTCCGTGTTATGATCGGCATGAAGATTTTAGCTTAGAAACTCACGGGCTTAGGAGGAGAATGTTGGCATAAGCCCTGAGCTGTATCTTTCCCGTTTTCTGCTAATTGATAGAAGTAGATCATGGCATGTTTCAGGATCGGCATGAAGATTTTAGCTTAGAAACTCACGGGCTTAGGAGGAGAATGTTGGCATAAGCCCTGAGCTATATCTTTCCCGTTTTCTGCTAATTGATAGAAGTAGATCATGGCCTGTTTCAGGGAACTAGGATAGCAGCCCCCAATCACGAACATTGCCTAGTTTAGCGTTTGTTCTGTTTCCTAGAATAGACTTGTAATCTCCTTTATATTGATTATCAATCAAAGGAAAAGCTGACACTTGCAACACCAAAATATCGTGCGTGTTCGTGTGTCATTGTGAATCCTCATCGGAATTCTAACACCACCGCCCTAGATCTGACGCGCCCCGACATCTCCACTGGGCTTTGGTGACCACTATCCCAGATCCAGCACCGACAGAGCTGCCGTGAGGACCGAGCGACGCATGCGGCTCTGGCAGGAGTACCACGTGGAGGAGGACGGCGGGCTCGAGCAAGGCGGCCCCTGTATGCGCGCGTGCCCCGACCACCTCGCTCGCCTCCCCCTAACCAGATCCGACATCCACTGCCCGGATCCGGCGCGCGAGGACACACGACCGCGATGGTCGATGCTCCATCGCCTTGAAGGCCATGCCCCCACCCTAGATCCGAGGCTGTCAAGACCAGTGGGTGCGGCAGGCAGTGGGCGGACGGGAGGCGTGCGGCCTCTAGTGTGTTGCGGCCAAGTCTGCATCGCTAAGGTCCACCTCGTCGTCTCCTCATCTCCACTCTGCGTAGCAGGCCCATGGGGATGCACGGGTTCAACCAGGTCGGCTTTCCCCTGCGGGGACCCGTCTCCCAGCCCTGGTGCTCCTGATGGCTGGCGCTCGTGGCAGCAGGACGTGGCGGAGATGCCTCCTGCGGGCATGCCACCGGTCATGGCGACGATGCAGCAAGAGTAGGCTGTCGTGCTGTAGGATCTGCTGGTGTTGGCCATAATGTTGTTCTCTGAGAGTATAGGCTGCAATCCATGGGTCTTAGGAGTCTAGGCGAAAGCCATGCACAACCCGTCTGTTCGACTGACGGCGAGGCCTTCTAGCGCTGTTTACCTCCTTGGAGGCGTCGGCATAGCCCTTTCACCCAATTGTAGTTTGTCGCTTTTCTCCTGGTGAGAACCTTGCTCTGGTTATTTGGAGCCGGTGGCGGCGGCGGCGACAACGTCGCGTACCTCTTGAGGGCTCCTCCATGGAGGAGCATAACTTGGATCGTCGATGGTGGCGCCTGTGGGCGTCATCCTTCTTGAAGGCGTCGATACAAGCACGTCGACTCCCGTCCGCACGCGGCATCGCAACATCGTCTGTATCCTTGCTCCTTGCCCACACTTAGGTTAGATTGGTCCTAGTTGTTGATTGTTGCCGAGGATTTGGCGAGTGTCCTCCTCTGACGCCTCTGCTTCGTCGACGCTCCTTGATGGTGCCAGAAAATCTTAAGTCAGGTGATGTTTCCATCGCTGCCGTCATTCCCCTCCAAGGTTTCCTCCCTATGGACGACGTTGAATTGTGCTACGTGGGCCCCGATGTGCCGTGTGTCTCTCCATCAATTTCCAGGGAGGTCGTCGTGTCCGGTGAGCCTGGGCTTGTGTGTCCGTCACTACTCTTAGTCCACATTCCACTGTTGGTACTCAGATGGAGGGCGATAGCAGAGCGGCGTAGCTGCGAGGAGTGGTGTAGGGCACAAAGGTCACGGTAAAACCGGCAAGTATGCTGTTCGGCGGTGGCACAAACCGACTTTTTGTTAGCGTCTTTCGACCTGTGTCTAGTCTTAACCTTGAGTTTGTTGTTGTTGTTGTTGCTGCTATTGTTGTAACCTCTCTCGGCGCCATGCCCTTCCACCCACCGGTTTGCCCGACATGTGTGGAATGAAATTCAGGTGGGGATAGTTCATCCCCTAGTGATCTTTCAAAAAAAAAACTGAACTAGAATTTAATTAAATTCCATCTCAATCTATCTTAACACATGTGGATTGAGATTAATCTGACAGCATTCAAACAAGACCTCTATATTTACTGCATCAAGGAATTACGCCAAGTGCCGGAGTACGCCAATTAAGTCGTGCATTCTACAGACCCAGTGAGCTTCCAAGTGATTTGATCTTCAACGTCCGGGTTTAGTTCCAGTGTTCCACCACTTGATTTTTCCTAGAGTGTTGAGAAAACTTAGAGAAGTCCCTTGCTGAATTGGTCGGCAAATGGTTGATGTCGTCCCTCACCCTTGTGTTTCCTCTCAAAGCTTGTTGTGTACCTTTGTTCTTCCTCGTACTAACTGAAAAAAATAGCTGCATCAATCATTTGGGTAGACGCCATCCATCCATGCCAAATAGCAAAATGATGACATCGCTAAGGGGCTCTATTTGGATCTTTTCATTTTTAAGAATTAAAATTCACTTAATAAACTAGACTATTTAGTTTCGAATATAATATTATATCATTTTCCAAAGTTCACGTATAACCATACCTCAAATCATATGGTGGGAAGATAGAATTCGATTCTATAGATCATCATGTTATGTTTCAAATTTGCAAGATATAACACACTCTTCAACTCAAAAATACAACATATAAGTACCTCTGTCGTATAGGCAACAATAATATACAAACATAATTCATATACAATCATATTAACTTAATTAATATGTGTCTAAATTATGATTATTAAAATAAATTTAATTCTAAGGATCCAAATAGGGGCAATAATTTTTGTGGCTACATTACATTTGAACATTTGGTGCACCGGATGTCCATCATATCTCTGACCAAGGTTTGTTATCTGAGATTCAAAGTTATGTTTTAGCTTTTGGATAATAAATTTGGCTCGTATCAACTTGAGGCTGGTTGCATATCTCCATGCATCCCTTTTAATGAGGTACTTATTTCTTAATTAATATGATTCACCTTCAACAAATAGGAACATAATAAGGGTAACCTGTCAAATAAATCTCAAACTTAACACACAGAGGATCATCTCGTACATTGACAACCACACATCACCAGTCTAACACATAACAAAGTTTGTATTTTGCCAAACCTTTCAAAGCAAATCCAGCTTTTTATTTTTAACAAATCAAAGAAAATAGTCAAAAAGATTTGGCAATAATGAAGACTTACATGTATACTACTTTCGTTTCAGTCATTTCAATTTTCTTGGAGAGTCAAACCATCTTAAATTCGAACCAAATGATATGAAGAAGTATAAATATTTGACATTAAATAGGTATAAATATAATTTATGAAAAATCTAATTATACTTATTTGGTACCATAAATGTTAGTCCCTCTATACCAAATTTGAACTCATCTCAAGAATTATAGAGAACTATTTTTTAAAAGTTAGACTAACTTTACATAATAAGACAATAACATTTATGATACCAACTATCTCCGTGTGTTTTCTATATTTTACTTGGTAAATCTTATGTTTTGGCAACTCCCCAAAAATATGCCAAGTAAAAATAGAGCTGCTCTCCAAGAGTTTGCTATTTTTGACTTGCCAAAACCAAAAATACTTTTGTAAAGTGAACACTGAATTTTTATCTAAACTAAAACAAGTCCTCCCACCTTTTCTTTGTCTCTGGTACTTTCGTAACTGGAACCCTGAAAAGAGTTTCTAATCATTTTTTAGCCTTCTAATCACTTTTGTCAATCCGTATACATATGCCTAAAGATATGCGCTGGGAAGGGAGAGATGTCAAGTTGGGATGTCATTTTATTGGAGACTAAAGTTTTTCTTATTTTGCAAAAAAAATGTGGATGTCAACTGTCAAGTTAAGATAGCAAACTCTTGGAGATGCTCAATATCAGTAAATCTTTACATTTCTCTCTAATTTTAGTTAAACTTGAGATGTTTTGACTTTCCAAGATTCTTTAAATAACTTGTAATTTGAAACGGAGAGAATATTATTTTATTACATAAATTTAGTCAAACTTAATATGTTTGAAATCTGCAAGAAAATTAAAATGGCTTGTAATTTGGAATGGAAGGAATAGTTATGATAAGAGTATGTTTCATCAATGGCTAACACAAGACAATGCTAAGCACAGCGTGACCCACACCACACCAGCAGAGTCCAAACGCCGTTGACCAGAGGCACAGCAGCAAAAGTCCAAGGAGGAGATAGAGTGATGTACCCGAGCACTTGAAGTCCAACGGAGGAGATAAACAACCAAAAAAGATACAGCCGCAAAAGAATAAAGAAAAAGTGATAGATAAATAATAAGTAAATAAATAGACACGCAAACGGCAGCGCTGACCAGAAACCAGAGACGCAGAGAGACCTCTGCGGGCCTACTCTCTACTCTCGAGTTCTCTCTATATATAGGCATCATCCCTCCCCACCATTCTCTCACAGAGCCTCCTCCCGCATCACCTTAGCTGACTCATCACTCGCAAGCGCTTGCTTGCCTCCTGCCGTCCTGCGCGCTCTTCCACTTCAACGAGGAGGAACAGAACAAAGCCCGTGACTCCGTGAGAGGGAGCTCGCGCTTGCTCAGTGGCCATGGCACCGGCAGCGCACAACGGAGGGAATACAAGGCACTCGGTCGCGCCCATGGAGGTGTCAGTCGAGGCCGGGAACGCCGTTGCCGCCGAGTGGATGGACGACGACGGCCGGCCCCGCCGCGCCGGCACGTTCTGGACGGCCAGCGCGCACATCATCACCGCCGTCATCGGCTCCGGCGTGCTCTCCCTGGCCTGGGCCATCGCGCAGCTGGGCTGGGTGGCCGGCCCAACCGCCATGCTCCTCTTCGCGTTCGTCACCTACTACACCGCAACGCTGCTCGCCGAGTGCTACCGCACGGGCGACCCGGAGACGGGCAAGCGCAACTACACGTACATGGACGCCGTGCGCTCCAACCTCGGCGGCGCCAAGGTCGTGTTCTGCGGCGTCGTCCAGTACTCCAACCTCGTCGGCGTCGCCATCGGGTACACCATCGCGTCGTCCATCAGCATGAAGGCCATCAGGAGAGCTGGGTGCTTCCACACCCACGGACACGCTGATCCCTGCAAGAGCTCCAGCACGCCGTACATGATCCTCTTCGGCGTCGTGGAGATCCTCTTCTCCCAGATACCGGACTTCGACCAGATTTGGTGGCTGTCCATCGTCGCCGCCGTCATGTCCTTCACTTATTCTTCCATCGGACTCTCCCTCGGCATCGCTCAGACCATCTGTAAGTCATTCATTCCATCTTCAACCAGATTTGGTGACTAGCTAGCTAGGATTGTTGGATTCTTAATTGGTTTGGTTACTGACATATATGTGCTCAATTGTTTGCAGCCAATGGTGGGTTCAAGGGCAGCCTCACCGGCGTCAGCATCGGCGCCGACGTCACCTCCACGCAGAAGATCTGGCACACCCTTCAGGCCTTTGGCGACATCGCCTTCGCCTACTCCTTCTCCAACATCCTCATCGAGATCCAAGTAAGCAACCACATCCTCTCTTTCTGTTCTGTGCATGCAACTGCCAACTGGACCCCCCCTGTTTCTAACAAATTATGTTCTGTTTCTTGTTCAGGACACGATCAAGGCCCCGCCGCCGTCGGAGTCCAAGGTGATGCAGAAGGCGACGCGTCTGAGCGTGGCGACGACAACCATCTTCTACATGCTGTGCGGATGCATGGGGTACGCGGCGTTCGGCGACGCCGCGCCGGACAACCTCCTCACGGGGTTCGGCTTCTACGAGCCCTTCTGGCTTCTGGACATCGCCAACATCGCCATCGTCGTGCACCTCGTCGGCGCGTACCAGGTCTTCTGCCAGCCCATCTTCGCCTTCGTCGAGCGTCGCGCCGCCGCCGCCTGGCCGAACAGCGCCTTCATCTCCCGGGAGCTCCGCGTGGGACCCTTCGCGCTCAGCGTGTTCCGCCTGACATGGCGGTCGGCGTTCGTGTGCGTCACCACCGTCGTGGCCATGCTGCTGCCATTCTTCGGCAACGTCGTGGGGCTCCTCGGCGCCGTCTCCTTCTGGCCGCTCACCGTCTACTTCCCCGTCGAGATGTACATCAAGCAGCGCCGCGTGCCCCGCGGAAGCACCAAGTGGATCTGTCTCCAGACGCTCAGCGTCAGCTGCCTCCTCGTCTCCATCGCCGCCGCAGCAGGATCCATTGCCGATGTGATCGATGCCCTCAAGGTCTACCAGCCGTTCAGCGGTTAGCTTCACAGAACGTGGAGGTCGTGGAACAGTATTTTTATTTTTCTCTCTAGCAAATCAGTTCGTTTCAGCTTATGAACCGACTCGAGCCATATATCACAACGACGAGAGACCGTGAGCAACTACACTAAATCACTGTACCATTTGCAAATCGTAAGCGAGCGAGAAGTGACCTGGCCACACTGATGTATTGTTCCATCAGTTGGTTCAGTTAGGCAGGATCTAGCAGTAAGCAATTAGGTAATATCCCTAACTTTAATTGGTAGCGATAAGCTGCTATAATTTTTGCCACTAACTTTTTACTGTCAACTGATGAATGGAGTGCATCAGATGTGTACGTGTGAGCCCGTGAGACAAAATAATCATCAAATGTCATTTATTTTTACCGAGCGATCTTGTGGAATTGCTAGTTTATAAAGCATCAATGCTATGTTAAAAACGCACGACGAAAACACTATATCTGAGACGAATGAAAACAATACGTGTCTCTGATAACTACTCCCTCCGTCCGCCAGAGACTGTCGTTTTAGCACATCTTCTCTAGCGTCCATGTTCAAGCAACGCACTATTCAATGCTAGAACGTCAGTCTTTGATGGACAGAGGGAGTACTTACTACTCAGACACAAGATCAACTGTCCACGTCTTTGATACTGGTTGTGATTGCTTTGGTTCTACCGTCTCCTCTAGTCAGATTTGGAACTAAACTGTCTGACTGTTGTGATGACCTCCATCAGAAACGGGATGGGTATCTATTGACTGTTGTGGCGCATCACATCAGAGACATGTTCTGTTTATACCGTCACTGATATGGTTCATCATCACAAACAAGCTTTATAATCTTTGTTTCTCATGGTAGGACACTCACCATATGTTACTGATAGACTGGACAGATTCTTTTGACAAAGAGGGACTATAATGTTGAAATAAAGTTCATGTAGAAACTTTAACTAGCTTTTGACAATGAAACATAGACGTGAGAAGAAAGGGTAAAACATAGAAATTTTCAACATTATAGAAACGTCCCGCCCCATGGAGTTTTGTATAGTGTACACTCTAATTGTCATAATTGAATCTATTTCTCTATGAAGTTACCCAACTTTTCCATTATAAAAGACTAGCCTAATAATTGCACAAATTCCAAGCATAATACTAGTCTATACCCGCGGGAGGATTGGCGCCCTTCCGCGGGTCAGGTTACTGTAGCAATTTTTATTTTATTTTTCTTTTTCTTTTATGTTTTTTTTTTACTTTTTCCTTTTAAGATTTTTGCAGATATCTTTTTCTATTCAAAAATCGGTGTGACAGTAGCGTGTTCAATAATATATATAAATCTATATGCGTAGGACAATTGGCACAACGAGACAACTCTTAGCTCTCGGCCATCATGTGGTCGCCACGTGAGTGTTGTGCTGTACTTCGCTAATTTCAGTTTAACGTGTGACGGACACCAACGATCTCCGTCCTGCCAATTTTTCACGACCAGTAATGAGATAACTTTATTTGTCTGCTCAGTCTCATACTCCAATATTATGTAATGATGTTATTTAGATACTACTCTCTTTGTCCATGAAAGAATTAATTCTTAGAGTGGTTAAGTTAAATTTTTTAAACTTTAATTGAATTTCTAGAAAAAAACTATCAAGCTTGATAGTACCAAATACATATCATTAGATATATCATAGAATATATTTTCATAATGCATCTATTTTATATCATAGATATTATTACTCTCTTCTTTAAAATTTGTCAAATTTTCAAAAGTTTGACTAACACGGATTAATAGTAAAACATTTAACCAACATATTTTATTTAACACTTTTACCTGTGCCTATTTTTTCACAACCGACGATGAGAGGCAGTTTTAATTTTCCTTTTCTATTGGTGAAATACTCCAAAGTTGTTTAATGATATTACCCAAAATATCAGATACTAGGTGTTTAGTTGGAGGATTAAATTTTTTTGTGTGTCACATCGAATGTTGTGGCACTAATTTAGTCTATTAAAAATAGACTAATAAAAACAAATTACATATTTCGTCTGAAAACCATGGGACGAATTTATTAAGACTAATTAATCCATCATTAGCATATATTTACTGTAGCACAATATTATCAAATCATGGAATAATTAGACTTAAATCGTCTCGCAAAGTTATCGTAATTTATGTAATTAGTTATTTTTAGTCTATATTTAATATTTATTTTATGCATATATCTAAACATTCAATGTAATAGATGAAAAGTTTTTGGACGAGGAACTAAACAAGGTATCATAATGTGAGGCCGCGCTACACGAGTTCATAAGATTGTTTCATTCTTTCCAAAAAGGTTACCCGCAACCAGCGAACAGTGACGTGAGAAGATGAAATCAACATGCAACAACTGACCAATATACTTACAGTTTATATTGCGGCGCGGCAAAGCACGCATAGCTATCTAGTCTCCTAAAATACTTGGGGATTTTCGAAGGTGGACATTTTATTTACAGAGGTGACCAAAATTATCCGACTCCTAAAAGCTTTCAATATATGTTACCGAGAACCAGCCAGTTGACAAAAATGAAATCCAAGCTGATGGTCAAGGGGTGCAAATTTACACTGATGTCCATATATGTTATTGTTGTACAACACTTGTACTTGAAGAAAATAATACATTGCATACACATAATTAATCAAATAATGCACACCATATATACTTTGATTGAAGAAGCCTCCCAGACCATGGACGGCCCATACTATTCTTCCATCACTGGCTACGACATAATATAAGGTAAAGTGATGTGCTACCCTTTTTGTCCTCACTTGTTGATCACTTCATATAATATATTTGCCCCTTGTTTTCTGT
This sequence comes from Coix lacryma-jobi var. lacryma-jobi, assembly GCA_009763385.1. Taxonomy (NCBI): domain Eukaryota; kingdom Viridiplantae; phylum Streptophyta; class Magnoliopsida; order Poales; family Poaceae; genus Coix; species Coix lacryma-jobi. The sequence continues at coordinate 126,192,766 of CM019829.1, forward strand.
AATCTTTATATTATTTTTTAGGACTCATATATATATATGATGATTGGATTATGTGATCTGTTTGACGATAGATGCTTGCATGGATGCCAATGCAAGTTGCCTCGACCTTTTTGACCATTTGATCGATCTGGAGCATCTTTTATTCTCGCTGAAAAGCAATTATAAACTACTACGTTTCAACAGCAAAATTCTAAACCTTCACTTTGCAAATGCAAACTTATCCGCACCTTCCCACACCTAATCCATGACTTTAGCCGTGGCAGTTTTCTTAGACCGTGACGAAGTATCAGATCATCTATTGAGAAGAGAAAAGGCTGATGGCATGCATGCAGCATGTTGTCTCTTTGTATACAATATCTCATTTGGATGTATGAAGAGACCGATAGCAAGCTGTGTATGTATGTGAGTAGGGAAAAATATAAAGTGTAGTGTTGATCCATCTAGAGCTAGATATATTTCTTAAGCGTGCATTCATATTGCATAAGCTTTCGTAGTTTGAACAAACAGATAAAAAGGTGGTACTACTTGGTGGATCCTATTGAAATAATCTTCGGTTATATATATTAGTTAGTACACAATGCATGTGTACACTGGACTTGCCCATGCACGACGACGATCAATTCAAGCATATCTGTATATTTGTCACCAAACAGATTGGAACGAACTACACTTTGGTAGGATGGAACAACCATGCAACTTTTCTCTGGTGAACGTTTTGCATTTTGTAGGAATAAAATGATTGTTTTCATCTGTCGATCCAATCTACTCATCGTTTTCATGCTAATATATGCCTCCATTCACTACCAGTGGTCCTTTCACAGCCTCTTGACAAGTCAAAAGGCGTTTTGCTTTGAGTTCATTGTGCAATCATATGAGCTATCTCGTAATGACTTTTTGGAAAGTTTTTAGGACATTGGTATCGACAACGATGTCGTCTCTTTGGCCATTGAACTATTGGAACATGCGTGCACTACTACTATAGAGTACATGTCCGCTGATCAATTATTGGATGCACTTTCTTGTTCATGTCAATGTCATGTCTGTCACACCCGGTTTTAAGAACAAAACCAGGTATACACCATATGTGAGCCCAGGAAGTCAAATCTCACATATAGCCACAAATAAAGGGTAATATCGAAAGTCAATGCACATATATAACGTATATTAATAAACAAAAGAACATAACCTTAAAGAGCAGACAACGGAAAGACACTCCGATCTTCAGATGGAAACACCAACTTCACAGGGACAACTGACTGGTTGACCACAAGCCTAACTTCTCCAACTCTTGCAGTCTGGTACCCATCCGGGATTTTTCCAAAGAATTGAAAAGTAAAGCAAGCATAAGTACATCTTGTACTTAACAAATATAACATGGGGTTCATGAGGCTCAAAAAGCTGACACTTGTTTAACTGCATTAGCTTTTAGTTGGCATAATTTTAGCATTAAGTAAACGTATGTTATGCTTAAACCCATATAAACCATATGATCACAGTAATTCCATCATCATGATAACATTCTCATAAACCAGTATTAAACATTAGTCAACCATTTAACCATTTAACCATTTAACCAGCTTTTCTGTGAGTTTTCCGGGCCGCTTGTAACCGTGAGCACGGCTGATATATCAGTTTTATACTCTGCAGAGGTCGTACACTTTACCCGATGAGTCGTGATTCCCATATGCCGAGGTTTGCAAGGCCCACATTACACTTCCAAGGTGCACGGCAGGGTTCACTGCGCAGCCTTTCAAAGGTTCGTCTAACAAGTTAGGGCCGCTAGGTCTTAAGGCAAGGGGAAGAAGGGTCTCTCAACCTTGCGGCACGCAGGCAAAGTGAAAGTAGCCGCCCTAAATCCAGCTCGTCAAGCGCCTTATGCGCCCTTTCGGGTAACCACTAACAAGCTAGAAAAGGTCCTCATACTGAGCTAAGGTCAGAGCCATATAACCCTCATGGTTGCACTGTATGTCCCAGCTTTTGCTGACAGATAGGCAAGTTTTAATCATCTTTGTATAAGTCATAAATCTTTAATCATTAGTCATTAATCATGTATCAGTGATCAGATCATGTTGGTTTAAGTTGAGCACTAGCAATATACTACCCAAATGCAAAACATCCCACGGTGACAAGGTAATAGATAATAAGAACTAGGTAATCCTTAATGGCATTCAAATTAGACACATGCAATATGAATTAAGTGATTACGATGAATAGGTAACAAGGATGGTCCCATGCTATACTTGCCTTAAACTCAAGATCCTTCTTCTGTTGACTCGTAGACTTCCAAGGATTGACTCTTGATCACGATCTCTTCCTCTTGATCACCAACGTAAACTCACAGACTGGTCATACGATCACAGGACACCACACGTGCATCCAAAGGCAATCATGCAAAGCAAACATAGCCTATAATTAGAACAGTACATCAATCATAATAAAACAAAATAAAGAGTTTTGAAAACTGATCTACGGCTCGCTACGATCACACAGACGCGAAAATCACTCTAATCGGAGTTTTAACGAAAAAGATACGAACTAAGCAAAATTAAAGACACTAAATACTAGATTAGATTTAACTCAAATTTTAATTACAGAAAACAGTAGTGAAAGTTATATGATTAGAAAGAACTTTTCGAAACGAATCTAACGCAAGTTGAACGGACTAAATCGGACTAAAAACGTAGAAGTTATAAGCATTTGAAATCAGTGGCAAAACTGTAAATAGATTGAAATTGGATTTTGAATTTAAAGTGATTTAAATCGATATACAGATTTGGCTGGTCTGCGCCTCAATTTGAAAGAGACGCCGGGGCTTAGAAGCAAGATTTCACAGACTCAAAGCACAGTGTAAGGTGGACTGCGGGTTTAGGATCGAAAACTTGAGGGTCTCTTTTAAAAAAAAATGATGCCGAAGGGGTATCAGGCGATTCCGACCATCCGCTCTGAGATGGACGCTCCAGATTAGATCTGGGAGGACACCGGCGGCGCTGATAAGCCGGCGCGGAGAGGGAAGCGACTCGCGGCGGCGCCATGGCCGGAGCGCGGCGGCGCGGCTCGGGATTCCGCTAGGAAGCGGTAGAGACCTCGGGAGCGGGTTCAATCGAACGAGAAGCTCAAGGCGAACTCACCTGAGGCACAGACGAGGTCGGAGACGGTCTGGTGGCGGCGTATTGCCCGACGAGACGGACGGCGGCTCTGAAAAGCGACGGCGAGCGATTAAGGCACCAAAACGAAGAGGAAAAAGAAGATAGAATGAATGTATAGCTTCGTGAGGTCGAGTAGAAGCTCTAGATATCCTCGGTGGCGATCGAAACCTACCGAGAAGCGAGGTTGACGGCGGCGGAGATCTTTCGGTGCGCGGAGCTCTCGGTGTGGGCAAGATAGGGCACGGGAACTTGGGTTGTTTGCGTGAGGAGAGGCGGCGGGCTCTCGGGAATCTTATAAGGGGGTTGGCTCGGTTGATTAGGCAAGCGAGGTCACGTGCCAGGATTGGAGTCGGGCTCGGTTTCGGGTGTCCGCCATGAACACGAGCAGGGAGGGGAAGGTGGGACACTGACAGGCGGGGGTGCGCAGTCAGCGACGGGAGGAGCGGCGGCGCGCTGCGCGCGGGTGCCAAGCTGGGCCGAGGCGCGGGGCGGCGACCCTCGGGCGAGACGGAAGCGGCTACGCGCACGCGAGTGCAGCGCCGAGGCTGGACCCTCGGGCGAGACGGAACGGCTACGCGAACGCGAACGCAGCGCCGAGGCTGGACCCTCGGGCGAGACGGAGACGGCGATGCTCAAGCGAGTGCAGCGCCGAGGCTGGACCCTCGGCTCAGCGCGGGGCTGCGGCGCTGCGCAGGGCTGCTGGGCCGGGCGGCGCGGAGCTGCGACGCTGCGCGCGAGCTGGGCCGGAGCGGCGGCCCACGCGGGCGAGAGAGAGGGGAGGGAAACAGGCCAGCAAGAGGGAGGGAGCGGGCCGGCCAAGCTGGCCCGGGCCAGAAGGGAGAAAGGAGGAGGAGGGAGAAGGAAAAGGGTTTTCCAATTTCAGATTTGATTTTTCAAATGCATTTTCAAATCCTTATTGAATTCAAACAACTTTTGAAAATCAAACAAAACCCTTTTCGAGAAATTCATTTTCAAAAATGTTTCCAAACTATTTTTGAACTCAATTTGGATTTTAGCCAAAACCACACATCCCAAAATCTCAAATGCACCGACATGAATGCACCAACATGTTTCTAAACCCTAGGATAAATTTTAATTTAGAGAAAATTTTTATTTCCCTATATTTTATGAGCACAAAAATTCATAAATAAATCATTTTAACTCTAATTCAAGAAACACAAATTTCAGGGTGTGACAAATCTACCCCCCTTAAGAGAATCTCGTCCCGAGATTCGGAAGAGACTCGGAGCACAGGCGAGAAACGAGAAAAGATCTTGACAACACTTTCACTTCACACTTGCATACCAAGCTTAACAAACCACTGATGTTTCATGATCATAACTTGTGAACAAAGATTCCATGAAAAGATTATTACACTTAATTATCCCAAACTTGTCTTGCTTGCTAACTTGATTGGCTTATGACTCAAAGAGATAGGGAAACTTGATCTGCAGTCGTCCCTCGGTTTCCCACATTGCTTCTTCTTTACTTAGGTTACTCCACTGAACCTTACACACTTTAAACACTCTTCCATTAAAAGTTTTCCAAACTGTTTCTAGAATTTTGACCGGATATCCTGCGTTTGCCAGATGGTCTGGCATATCGACTTCCACTGAAGATGTTTGCCCATCTGTGTCACTAGCTATATGCTCATCATTGTCCACAATAGTATCCTTAGTCTGCACTCCATTGTACAAGTCATCAGCTTTCTCAGATTAAAGTTGACAACCACGATACTCAATTCTTTTCCCTGACGGTGTAGTTAGAAACATTTTGTATTGGGTACCACGAATTACTCCTTTGTGCGCACACAACCATCCATTACCAAGAACCATAGGAATATCGAGTGACTCCAAAACGATGAAGGTTACGGTAAAGTTTTCCTTGTTTATGACGAGACTGACGTTCGGCATATCTGATCTACCTGTATTTCTCCAACTGGGGTATGAACTATCAAGGGCCTCTTTGTTGAACACTTTGCCATCTTGTTCCTCTCTAACCATTCGGCGGAGATGAAAGATTGCGAAGCACTGGGATCCAACAGAGCAAAAGCTTGTGTTGTGCTCGCTTGAATGTAACCTCGAACCATTTTTTGTAGCTTCTTAAATGTTATCTGTATCCATATTGCTCAACCTTCCATTGACATAATTGCGCTGTGCTCTACTTGCTTCAGTAGGCTCCTTTTTGACTTTCCTTTTTCGCTTTCATCGTTGTGGATTCTGGCTCGGATCACTCCCAACTCAAACTTCAACATTGTTGTTTTGATAGTGCTCGGCTTCATTGTACTCGTGATTATTAGCGAGAGGTGGTATCTAGGGATTCTGATTCATGGGGTGCCACATTTCTTGTCATCAGATGACCAACAAAAACAACATGAGCAAGGATAGATGATCATGCTCATGAAGTACCATGAGAGACAACTCACAACTTCAACATCTGTTGATCAAAACACTACCCCCCTTGAGAAAGGACAAACTAGAGAACATATAAGGGTAGCTTGCACATTATTTCCAGCATGTTGTCAGGCATAACCAACTTCTGATATCCCAGAGAAACTCATATGTAAAGGTAAGAACAAGAATTCTGAAATTTCTCGCGAGTAGCAAAACAGCAGTGCAGTAAAACAGCCATAACTCGAGCTCTGTTTATCCAATGAAGTTGCCGTTTACCTTTCTGGAAAGCTTATGAAATCCTCTACAACTTTCATGTAGAACACTTTTCCAGATTCTGTAGTTAAGGTCATCGAAAACAACAGACAACAGAAACTATTCCAGATTCCAGACAGCACGGATGTATCAACTTGTGAATTTCATAACTCCAAAACCATAACAGCCATCAGGGTGGTTCTTGCGCTCAGAGAAAGATCATGAAGTCTACTTGTGTCCAGAATTTTTCCATGATTTTTGAACATCCATAAACAGAGATATAAGCTGATAAAGACAGTCTGCTCCGGAAGGATAGGATAGAGGGAACGGAAGAAACAGAAACCCAACCTTCTATGCAAGAAACCTATCAACTAAACCTAAATGAGATTGTGAGGAAACCCACAAAATCATTGCACTCATTACAAAGATGCAAAACAAACATTATCATAAGGACAAACAACAAACATCACAGGTTCACAAGCCACACATGGGCCAAGGACTTGACTTAACTTCGTTACTAACGTTTCATTACATAAGGGCTCAAGAACTACTAGAACACGATACATCTACAAGAACATCAAGGGTAGCTTTTCTTGTACACTCTTCATCTATCAACTGCTATCAGGGACTTTCTTTGCATCAGACACTGACATCACTTGTTGGTGACTATTCTGTAGTGACTGGGTTGTGGCTACTTCCTTGAGTCGGTTGTTGACCTTTTTGGGGCAGGATCTTACGTAGTGTCCTTCCTGTCGACAATGATAACATCTTCCTTTGGTTGGATCTGCTGCGGTAGGAGTGTTGCTTGATGTGCTGCCATCTTGCTGACTCAGAGGGTTGACTTTTACCAGTTTATTCTGCTTCTTAATTCGCTTCCGTGGTTGGAATTCTTTGTAGGTGATTGTCCATCCATCTATGCAAACCTCATGTGGAAAGTTCTTAATTGGAGGAGCTTCTAAATGCTGCTGATCTAGGCTTGTCTGAACAAGAGTTGGAACTGGATGTGATACTGGAGTAGAACTCAACTGTTGGTGATGTATCAACGGTGGCGCGAATGAATTTGCTTTCCTTTTCTTATCTTCCTTGTCTTCACCACTTGGGTTCACTCTGACCTCATCCTTGGTTGACTTCTCTTGAAGACAAGAATTCCCATAATGCTTGCAACATAAACATCGATCCTGAACCTCTTGCATCTTACTACTGCTATCTCTCAATAGACTTGCTTCACATTCATTGGGTGATAATGGCATACCTCGATATTCAATCCTTTCGCCTGATGATGTTCTCAAAAACACTGAACGTCGGGAATAATTGACCTCACTTTTACGACCCTTTAACCATCCCTGTCCAAGGATAACATCGATTCCTGAGAGTTCCAAAACATTCAGCTTCACTATGAACTCACTCTCTTTTATCTGGACTCTAACATCTCGGTATTTATGGTTTGTCTCAATTTCTCCAGTTGGTGTGCGAACTACTATGAGCTTCTTTGTTGGCCATTCCCTTATCTTTAGGCGAGCTACAAACTTGGCAGAGATGAACGAGTGCGAGGCACTGGGGTCAAAAAGAACCATGGCAGTTACTGAATTGACTGGGATCATGCCATATACAACTTTCTTTGCTCCATGAATAGTGATCATATCCACATGCCTCAATTTTCCGTAAATGTAATCTTGCTCCACTTTATCACCTTGTAACTGTCCCTTATGGCTTCCTTCCATGTTGGTTGGTCCGTGTGTTGCATTTTGCTGTTGTGTCATTCTTCCCAGGTCTTGGCTTTGCATAGCGATCAACTTCTCTTTGTCAACTGTGGTTAGAGACGACATAGCTTGGTTAACGATCCATCTACTTAGACAGAGGAAAGTTTTCAAAAGTGATTCAAACCAAGGAGTGAAGGTGAGAGCAACATTTGAAATTTAAGCAACAAGGAGGAGATAAATGACAAGGGTAGAAGATACAATAAGGAGAAAAATATCAAGGTTGATAGAACAAGGGTTCTATAGCAATTTTCAAAACTTTAAAACGACCAGTTTCTAACTAGGCTTGCGTCCTACAGTCAGCATTGCTCCGATACCACTTTGTCACACCCGGTTTTAAGAACAAAACCAGGTATACACCATATGTGAGCCCAGGAAGTCAAATCTCACATATAGCCACAAATAAAGGGTAATATCGAAAGTCAATGCACATATATAACGTATATTAATAAACAAAAGAACATAACCTTAAAGAGCAGACAACGGAAAGACACTCCGATCTTCAGATGGAAACACCAACTTCACAGGGACAACTGACTGGTTGACCACAAGCCTAACTTCTCCAACTCTTGCAGTCTGGTACCCATCCGGGATTTTTCCAAAGAATTGAAAAGTAAAGCAAGCATAAGTACATCTCGTACTTAACAAATATAACATGGGGTTCATGAGGCTCAAAAAGCTGACACTTGTTTAACTGCATTAGCTTTTAGTTGGCATAATTTTAGCATTAAGTAAACGTATGTTATGCTTAAACCCATATAAACCATATGATCACAGTAATTCCATCATCATGATAACATTCTCATAAACCAGTATTAAACATTAGTCAACCATTTAACCATTTAACCATTTAACCATTTAACCATTTAACCATTTAACCATTTAACCAGCTTTTCTGTGAGTTTTCCGGGCCGCTCGTAACCGTGAGCACGGCTGATATATCAGTTTTACACTCTGCAGAGGTCGTACACTTTACCCGATGAGTCGTGATTCCCATATGCCGAGGTTTGCAAGGCCCACATTACACTTCCAAGGTGCACGGCAGGGTTCACTGCGCAGCCTTTCAAAGGTTCGTCTAACAAGTTAGGGCCGCTAGGTCTTAAGGCAAGGGGAAGAAGGGTCTCTCAACCTTGCGGCACGCAGGCAAAGTGAAAGTAGCCGCCCTAAATCCAGCTCGTCAAGCGCCTTATGCGCCCTTTCGGGTAACCACTAACAAGCTAGAAAAGGTCCTCATACTGAGCTAAGGTCAGAGCCATATAACCCTCATGGTTGCACTGTATGTCCCAGCTTTTGCTGACAGATAGGCAAGTTTTAATCATCTTTGTATAAGTCATAAATCTTTAATCATTAGTCATTAATCATGTATCAGTGATCAGATCATGTTGGTTTAAGTTGAGCACTAGCAATATACTACCCAAATGCAAAACATCCCACGGTGACAAGGTAATAGATAACAAGAACTAGGTAATCCTTAATGGCATTCAAATTAGACACATGCAATATGAATTAAGTGATTACGATGAATAGGTAACAAGGATGGTCCCATGCTATACTTGCCTTAAACTCAAGATCCTTCTTCTGTTGACTCGTAGACTTCCAAGGATTGACTCTTGATCACGATCTCTTCCTCTTGATCACCAACGTAAACTCACAGACTGGTCATACGATCACAGGACACCACACGTGCATCCAAAGGCAATCATGCAAAGCAAACATAGCCTATAATTAGAACAGTACATCAATCATAATAAAACAAAATAAAGAGTTTTGAAAACTGATCTACGGCTCGCTACGATCACACAGACGCGAAAATCACTCTAATCGGAGTTTTAACGAAAAAGATACGAACTAAGCAAAATTAAAGACACTAAATACTAGATTAGATTTAACTCAAATTTTAATTACAGAAAACAGTAGTGAAAGTTATATGATTAGAAAGAACTTTTCGAAACGAATCTAACGCAAGTTGAACGGACTAAATCGGACTAAAAACGTAGAAGTTATAAGCATTTGAAATCAGTGGCAAAACTGTAAATAGATTGAAATTGGATTTTGAATTTAAAGTGATTTAAATCGATATACAGATTTGGCTGGTCTGCGCCTCAATTTGAAAGAGACGCCGGGGCTTAGAAGCAAGATTTCACAGACTCAAAGCACAGTGTAAGGTGGACTGCGGGTTTAGGATCGAAAACTTGAGGGTCTCTTTTAAAAAAAATGATGCCGAAGGGGTATCAGGCGATTCCGACCATCCGCTCTGAGATGGACGCTCCAGATTAGATCTGGGAGGACACCGGCGGCGCTGATAAGCCGGCGCGGAGAGGGAAGCGACTCGCGGCGGCGCCATGGCCGGAGCGCGGCGGCGCGGCTCGGGATTCCGCTAGGAAGCGGTAGAGACCTCGGGAGCGGGTTCAATCGAACGAGAAGCTCAAGGCGAACTCACCTGAGGCACAGACGAGGTCGGAGACGGTCTGGTGGCGGCGTATTGCCCGACGAGACGGACGGCGGCTCTGAAAAGCGACGGCGAGCGATTAAGGCACCAAAACGAAGAGGAAAAAGAAGATAGAATGAATGTATAGCTTCGTGAGGTCGAGTAGAAGCTCTATATATCCTCGGTGGCGATCGAAACCTACCGAGAAGCGAGGTTGACGGCGGCGGAGATCTTTCGGTGCGCGGAGCTCTCGGTGTGGGCAAGATAGGGCACGGGAACTTGGGCTGTTTGCGTGAGGAGAGGCGGCGGGCTCTCGGGAATCTTATAAGGGGGTTGGCTCGGTTGATTAGGCAAGCGAGGTCACGTGCCAGGATTGGAGTCGGGCTCGGTTTCGGGTGTCCGCCATGAACACGAGCAGGGAGGGGAAGGTGGGACACTGACAGGCGGGGGTGCGCAGTCAGCGACGGGAGGAGCGGCGGCGCGCTGCGCGCGGGTGCCAAGCTGGGCCGAGGCGCGGGGCGGCGACCCTCGGGCGAGACGGAAGCGGCTACGCGCACGCGAGTGCAGCGCCGAGGCTGGACCCTCGGGCGAGACGGAACGGCTACGCGAACGCGAACGCAGCGCCGAGGCTGGACCCTCGGGCGAGACGGAGACGGCGATGCTCAAGCGAGTGCAGCGCCGAGGCTGGACCCTCGGCTCAGCGCGGGGCTGCGGCGCTGCGCAGGGCTGCTGGGCCGGGCGGCGCGGAGCTGCGACGCTGCGCGCGAGCTGGGCCGGAGCGGCGGCCTACGCGGGCGAGAGAGAGGGGAGGGAAACAGGCCAGCAAGAGGGAGGGAGCGGGCCGGCCAAGCTGGCCCGGGCCAGAAGGGAGAAAGGAGGAGGAGGGAGAAGGAAAAGGGTTTTCCAATTTCAGATTTGATTTTTCAAATGCATTTTCAAATCCTTATTGAATTCAAACAACTTTTGAAAATCAAACAAAACCCTTTTCGAGAAATTCATTTTCAAAAATGTTTCCAAACTATTTTTGAACTCAATTTGGATTTTAGCCAAAACCACACATCCCAAAATCTCAAATGCACCGACATGAATGCACCAACATGTTTCTAAACCCTAGGATAAATTTTAATTTAGAGAAAATTTTTATTTCCCTATATTTTATGAGCACAAAAATTCATAAATAAATCATTTTAACTCTAATTCAAGAAACACAAATTTCAGGGTGTGACAATGTCACACGGCGTACGTGTGGCGGGATCACATGCAATCCAGAGCACACTACTACAGAACAGGTCATACGCCGATTCTCAAAATCGCCTTTAGTCTCGGCGTTTTTTTGCCGCCCGGACTAATAGACCCTTTAGTCCCGGTCGTAACACGGACCGGGACTAAAGGCCTGCCCAACGGCTACTGCGCAGAGCTGCCGGGGCAGGGACCCTTTAGTCCCGGTCCGTGTTACCAGCCGGGACTAAAGGGCACTCTTTAGTCTCGGTTGGTGCCACGGACCGGGACTAAAGATTTAGCCACGGTTTGTGGCTTGCCCCGGGATAAATGATCACCTTTTAGCCCCAGTTTTTAATACAAACCGGGACTAGAACTCCTGGTTTTATAACCAGCCAACTTCTTCCTCCCCGAGCTAGAGACATTCAAATTTCAGTGAGCTTCTTGCTTGTTGTTGCTGTTGCTATTGCTTGTTCTTGCTTGTTCTTCGTCTCCGGCGTCAATTGGTGATCTTCTTCGACTCTGTCATCGTCTCTTTGCGTTTAGAGGTAACTATTTTCATTTCCTACCATGTCTTTTCAATATGAGAGGAATTTAATTAAAATATATAGTTTGCAAGAACAAGCATAGAGAGTTGAGTAGTTTAAATTGGTTTCATCACAATTACTTGATAGTTTTTCTACTGCTAGGTAGTATCCATTCTATATTTCATACTTATGCAAGACGAGTAATATTGAATTTTAGTGTCTTTTTAGTATATTTTCTTTAGAAAATTGTGGAATTTATAATAGTTTGCAACAATAAATATAGGGAGTAGATAATGTGGAAATTGGTATTGTTATATCATATTTTTCGATTATCTAAACAAATAGAAAAATTTAGAGTCTTTTTATTTATAATTGTTTAGAAAATTAGGAATTTGCATGTATAGTTTAAAAATGAGCATGGATATAGTAGATGGCAACCGTGACCGGGTCCTCAGCCTCTCATCATCGGGATCTGAAGCGTTTGCGGCCGGATCTTCCTCTCATTGCTTGCGGCGAGTGTAAGCAGAAGATTATGAAGAGTAGTACCGAGTGAAAAAGAGGGAATCAACAAGGGTCGTATATTCTACAAGTGTCCGGACTATGAGGTGGGTTATTATTTACCCGCATTTGATTAATATGGTTCATTCGTATCGGTTTTGCTTGATGATGTTGTTTAAATTTCTTATTCTTTGTTCTAATTGCAGTGGAAGGGCACCGGCGGATGTAAAGTTGGTACTGGGAGGAAGAGTAACGTTCAGCACGTACGAAATTCTGTTGCACAGGAGGTTGCCGCTGAAGGTGATGAGGCAGTGAGTCAGCGGCAGCAGCCCATCCATGCTGATGAAGCGAATGATCTGTCTATTTTAGTTGGGATCGGACGCGATCTAATTATGTTGCTTAAGTGCATTTTATTTTTAGTTTTTTAGTGCTAGCTGCGATAGTCTTCGTTGTAGTCAAGCTTGTTTGAATTAATCAATCATGTGATGTCATGAGTGTTGTGCAATAACATGAGAAACTAATAAGTGCATGGTTGTAATATTTAATGCAGATGTTGTCACGCAATTGGATGTATAATGTCGATCGCCGCTCCAAAGAGTTCATTGCTGGCGTGCACTATTTCTTAGTGTGGCTGAGGCAAACAAGCAAGATGGTTTCATGTGCTGCCCATGCGCCGTTTGTAAGAATTTGAAGGAATATTCATGCCCAAGGACACTTCATACGCATTTGTTGAAGTCGGGTTTCGTAACAAACTATATTTGTTGGACGAAGCATGGAGAAAGGGGGTTGTAATGGATGATGGTGAAAAAGGTGAAGAAGAATTGACCCACGCTGATATTATTGCTCAGTACGGTGCCTTTGATGATGATGCAGTGGGGGGGAGATGGTGAAGAAGATGCGGGCAGCGACAGAAGATGTGACAGCTGATGTTGATGCTCTTGGTGATGCCATTCGTGATGCACAAAGTGAATGTGAAAGTGACAAGGAGAAGGTCAAGTTTAAGCGCATGCTAGAGGAACTGCTGCAATGGAAGGCAAAGAATGGTACATCCGATAAGGCATTTGGGCAGTTATTGAAGATAATGAAAAAGATGCTTCCGAAAGCGAACGAATTGCCCACCACTACGTACGAAGCAAAACAGGTCGTCTGCCCTTTGGGATTAGAAATCCAGCAGATACACGCATGTCCTAATGACTGCATCCTGTACCGTGGGGAGGAATATGAGAATTTGGATGCATGCCCGGTATGTGAAGCATCACGGTATAAGATAAGGCGAGATGATCCTGGCGATGTAGAGGGTGAAGAACGTCCAAGCAGGAAGAAAATCTCTGCCAAGGTTATGTGGTATGCTCCTATAATACCACGCTTGAAACGTTTGTTCAGAAATAAGGACAATGCAAAGATGTTGCGTGGCATAAAGAAGACCGTAAGGTAGACAATATGTTGAGGCACCCAGCTGATGGATCCCAGTGGAGAGCGATAGACAGAGAATTCCCAGAGTTTGCAGATGAGGCTAGAAACTTGAGGTTCGCTTTAAGTACGGATGGTTTTAATCCTTTTGCGGAGCAAAGCAGTAGTCATAGCACTTGGCCAGTTACTCTATGTATCTACAACCTTCCTCCGTGGTTATGCATGAAGCGGAAGTTCATTATAATGCCGTTGCTCATCCAAGGGCCGAAGCAACCTGGCAACGACATCGATGTCTACCTGAGGCCATTAGTTGAGGAACTTCTACTTCTATGGAGCAAACCAGGCATACGCGTGTGGGATGAGTACAAACAGGAACACTTTGACCTGCGAGCCTTATTGTTCGTAACAATCAATGATTGGTCGGCTCTAAGTAATCTTTCAGGCCAGACAAACAAGGGATATAATGCATGCACACACTGTTTTGAAGACCTTGATAGTTTATTTTTGAAAAACTGTCGGAAGGTCGTGTATGTTGGGCACCGTCGGTTTCTTCCTGTGGGCCACCCAGTAAGAAAGAAAGGCAAACATTTTAAAAGTAAGGTAGACCACCAAACCAAGCCTCATAACCGAACCGGAGATGATATACTTGAAATGGTGAAGGATACGAAAGTAGTATTTGGAAAGGGACGGGGAGCTTGATTGGGGCCCGCAAATTTCAAGAGCAGCACATAGGCTAGTTCAAGCACGAAATGCGGTGTTGGCTGGCGAGTTCAAGCCCAACAGAGAGAAGGATGAACTCACGTATGCGCTGGAGAATCCTGAGCACGGTGGGCATACGAGAGGCTTTGGGGTCGTTTCGTGGCTACATTCCTTCGAAGCGGATCGAGAAAGTTACAGAAGCCGCCAAAGAAAGAAGGACGAGGAGGCAGAGCGACTCTTCAAGTTGGAGGAGTATGTTCTTCAAACACAAGAGCGTGAGAAATCTCGTGAAGAATGGATGCAGGAGGAAATCAAAAGGCAAGTGCAAGCGGCACTTAGTCAAATGACGAGTGGGCAAGGTACATCATCACAGCATCCTCAAGCGAACATTAGCCCCCCAAGTCAGATGAAAAGCAGTTGCGCCTCCACGGAAGTACCAACCATTCAAGATGACTCCAAGCTACGCTTTCCCGTGGATGACGTTAAAGAACCTTTTACTACTTGTGAGCTGCACATTCCAGATGGAAATGCCACGAAAAAGGTGGTTGTCGGTGTTGTAAACCCTATCGACCGCACAAGAACACAAGAATCCATGGTCAACCAGTGCCAGCCGGATACGCTAGCGTTTCGATGGATAGGGTTGAGACAGGTTGTGGCAGCGTGGCACTGGAAATCGAAGGGGAGATGGGGAGAAGACTTTAGGTGAAGCGGAGAAGACATTTATTTGCTGGCGCAAGCACTTCATTATTATTCCTGGAGTGTCACCGCCGCAACCTCCTCCTACTGATCAAGATCCTCACCATAGGTAGTGTGCGCGTGAACGAGAAACAATTTTTATTACACTAACTTCCTATATGTATATATTAGTTGGATGCTCACATCATTCGTTGTTTTGCGTAGCAGGAACTATAGTCCAGTTCGTCATTATTCCCCAGCGCATCAGAGTGCTGCGGGCGGTGACGATGTGTTGGAGGACACGGCTTCAACCCCATCTCCTGCACAAAGATCTCCACCGCGGGCTCCAACACCGCCACCAGCCCCACCATCTCCTCCACCGCGGGCTCCAACGCCACAACCTCCATCGCAGGCTCCAACACCGCCACCGGGCCCACCATCTCCTCCGCCGCGGGCTCCAACGCCACAACCTCCACCGCGGGCTCCAACACCGCCGCCTCCACCGTGCGGCCCTAAGAAGCGGTCCGCCGCCACAGAACCAAAGGCCCCACCTCCAAAGAAGAAGGCTCCTGCATTAGGAAAAAAAGCCCAAGAGAAATTAGCTTATGAAAAGACTGATGAGGAGTTAGAAATTTCAGTGAAAAAGATGTGCGGAATTTTTTAGAGGAATGTGACGCCGCTGCTAAGCGAAGAGGAACCCGGAGAAGCCTTACCTCTTGTTAAACCCGCAGGAGTTAAGGAAAAGGGTGGACCAAAATGGTATCAAGATGCGTGAAGCCCGAAAGGCTCCGCGAAAATCAGATTACGAACGCTCTCTTATGAAGTCCGCAAAAGAACAACAATCCAGCAAGAAGAAAGTGGGAAAGGGTGTTCCACAGCTCGGGGAAACATCAAGACCTTTGTCCCCGTTAGTTGTGCAAAATCAGTATGGTTCAAATATGGGCAGAGTACAGAGGAAATCTGGAGAGACCACTTTGTCTGAGATGGACTCAATGGACAATTTTTTTATTGACAGCGGTCTCCCGTACGACACCATAAAAATATTGCTACTGGGCTGGAGTTTCCACGAGCGGAAGTAGTTGATGAATGGAGGAGAAATTTTGCACCGGGCAGGAGTTTAATGAACCCCAATCACTTACATGTACTTGGTACGCAGATGTTTGCAATCAACAAATGGTGCATGAAGGCTTCTAAAGACGGTGATGTCAATTGGATTTCTGTCCGAATTCGGAACCATCACTACTTCCGTGGCGATGACCTAATCTTAGTCCAGATGGAGGAATTACACCAGCTATGTCATATGGACGCACTGGACAAATCGCTCCTTAGCTGCTACTGTTTGTAAGTTTTCTTTTATAGTTTTCATTGAACTCTCTAGTATGTGTATATAGTAGTATTCTTACACACATACTTGTGGATCGACTCGATATTTTGCAGGTATCAGATGACTCAGCTCAGAGATAAACACGACAATTCTATTGGGTTTGTTGATCTATATGTTGTTTTCAAGGCTCCAAACCCTTCAGCGACTTGGAGCGATGAGTCGTGTACGAATCTCATGAGGTTCTTCGTGAACCAAAAAGATAGAGAAAGAATTCTCTTCCCATACAACTTTAAGTGCGTGAGACATATATACTTCATAATAAGTATGTGCACATTTTATTTTACTTAACCCTAATAATATATATATAAATCATGTGTATGAACAGCTATCACTGGATATTGATGGTCATCGATCTCAACAAAGCAATGTATTAATCTATGACTCGTTGAGCAAACCACAAGCAGATTACCAAGATATAATAGACATCCTCCAAAGATAATTTTTCGATCCCTACCTTGCATGCTTATAGTATAGACTAAGCTTGTATATGTATACTAATTAAATAATGATCCAACTATTAATGTTTCATTGGCCGGATTAGGGTTTGGGAAAAATTCATTGCTCAGGAACATATGAGTCAGTGTAAGGCCCCACTTACAATAAAGCCACGACTACCAGTAAGTTTACACCTTCGTCAATGTACGTGTATCTTTATTATCATGTCATATATCATATATTTATTACGAGTTGAATCTTTTCATTCTACAGTGGATTTTGAGACAAGAACAGGGCAACAACTTATGCGGATTCTATGTTTGCGAGTATATGATGATAGAATCAAATAGAATTCCTGAAGAAATTATCAAAGTACGTAACATGTTTCTTTTCATTTTTTATAGACTTAATATTGATAATATAGATATAACTAATATCTTCTTTAATTCCAATTGAAGACTGACTGGTTGAAGCAAAAAGTGATACTACAAGGCCAATTGAAAGCAATACAAGAGACAATAGCAGGATTTCTTCGGGAACAAGTCATAAATCCAAAGGGCGAGTTCTACTATAATACCAATGAGAAGTTGATTCCAAACAATGATGATCATTTGTATGCCCTGTAGATCTTTAGATGGAGTACAACTTGTAATAGGTTTACAGTACTAACTTTGGAGTACAACTTGTGTAGATATATATTTGGACAACTTCTATATGTATATTGCTTGTAATTTTATGTACATATATTTATATATATATATATATGTAGTTCTATAGTTCAATTATATATGCATGCAATAAGCTTATTGTGTTATGCTGCTAATATATTAGCAGCAAAGATATATTGGAAAACCTATTAAATAAATAAACAAACCTGAAAACAGAACTGAAATGAAAATAAAAAGGGAAAAACCAGGGGACCCTTTAGTCCCGGCTGGTAATACCAGCCGGGGCTAAAGGGTGCTGTTGTGGTGCACCGCTGGCAGCACCCTTTAGTCCCGGTTGGTATTACCAACCGGGACCGAAGAGTGGGCTTTAGCCCCGGTGGCTGGAGCCGGGACTAAAGGGGGGACTTTAGTCCCGGAAGCGTAGTCCCGGCTCGGCAACCGGGGCTAAAGGCCCTTGCCGACCGGGGTTAAAGGCATGTTTCTGTAGTAGTGGCATATTTTGGTTTCAAACGGTTATTCAAATGTTCAGAGAAGTGGTTAGTCAAGTAACCCATATCGACATCAAGCAAACAAGCGTTGTTTCTTTGTTTTGACCATGCTGTGTTTGTTTCGATTTTTCGCCCACAAGATTCTTTTTGCCCAACACGCTGTTAGCTAGAACACCGTCCAGATGTCCCCCAAAGGTGAGAAATTAAAGGTGGAAAGAGAAGTTACTTATTATATACTGGATAAAAGGGAATAGACAAATAGGTAGCCAGAAGCGACTGTGGCTCTGTTTGGCAGGACTTATATTGCGGCTGCGACGGCCAGCTGTGGCTGATTTAATTTGTTGTGAGAGGAAAACACTTTTTCATGACTAAAAACTAGGACAGATTCTGGCTAAAAAGTAGGGCTAATTTTAGCTAATTTTCGGCAGGATGTGATTGTTTGAGGAATCAACTTCTAGATGGAATGATGCACCGTAAATCCGTTCCTTGAATTTGGTGAAATGACCACATATATTCCTTATATTACTAGGGCTAATTCATTCGATCATGGATCAACTCATTCGATCTATTCAACAAATCAAACAAAAATCTTACAAATAAACTAAGAGTAAGATGATGATGGAACACATATCATTCCCCACCAATACCCCATATGTTTCTCGAAGCTCACCACGTCCCCAACACTCCCTATGACATCTATATCTATATAATATAGAATATTCCCCTCGGTCTCAAAAAATCTTGATATTTTAGGATTTGTAAGATAGATTAGTGCTCGATAGAAATTACCCATGTATCACTATTTATTGATAGTGAACCATGCTAATTAAGTAATAAGTTTCTTGTTAAAAGGAATGCATGGAGATATGCAAACTACAATCTCAAGCTGATATGATGGGCATGTAAGGGCATGTAGCTCGCCTTTCATTTTCTTCAACTCACGATACATACACACAAAGACACATACTTAAGATGTCACAAAAAAAGACACATACTTCAGTTGAGTAAATTAATCTTCTATCAATATCTCGTATATATGCTATTAATCCTTCATTGCAATAACACTTATTATGAGCCTTGAAATTTATTTGATTTGAGGTTAAACCAAGCCTAATTAAATCTAACAAAAAAATCAGATCATTATATAGAACCGCTTAACAGAACTGCTAGTATGCAAAAAGGGATACAAGCAAACCATTACGAAAGAAGACAAAGACCTAGTATACTCTAAGCAACCTAAAACCTTAGACTTAAAACACAACTAAAAATTAAAGCACCTATATACTACTAACCTACATTCCAGCTACATAGAATTTTTATCATGCGTGGTTTGCTCTTATACTCATATATATGTACCATGAGATGAGATGGTCCAAGTCCATAAAAATTCATTGTTCTCCAACAGAAGAGGTCGGAATAACCATTTTGGTTACTCAACTATCGTCGAGGCTTAATTTGATGCATCCCTAAATAAACTTTCAGAATAGCTATTCAAATAAATCCTCAAAGCTTTACCTTTTAGCTCAATTTCATCCCAAGACTATCAAACTGATTCTTTGAGACCTTCATCACCATTTATAGTGTGGGTACTAAAAATATGCATTCCTGAAATCTCTTTTGTAGTAGTGTTCTCTACAATTCATTTTTAGGTAGACTGTTAACTTATCATAGTTTTTGTTTTAACTTTTCCTTTACTAACACTAGTAGAATACTGCTCATAGCTGGTGCCCCCTATTCATAGCACAGGCGGTTTTAGTTATCACGCGCCTGTGATATAAAAGGGTGCCGTGAATATTTAACAACCGCTAGCGGAAATGCATTTACCCAACCGCCTGTGTAAATGGACTATTTATACAGGCGGTTGGCTAAGCCAACCGCCAGTGTAAATGCATTTCCACTGGCGGTTGGCTTAGCCAACCCGCCTGTGTAAATACCACCATTTCCACTGGCGGTTGAGTTAAGCCAACCGCCTGTGTTATCTCTGGTATAAATACCCCCCTCTTCCTCCCCGAGCAGCACTATTTCTTGCCGCCACCTTCCATTGGAGGCGATTTTGGAGGTCCAGATTTTACAAAATACAAGGCGAGAGGTTTTGATCTTCATTTCTTGGAAGGAGATTAACAAGAAATGTTAGTTTGTGTCCCTCTTGCCTCAATTTGCTCATTCTTGCTCAATTTGATGATTCACTTTTTAGATCTAGGGTTTCACCCATGAGTGAGAGAGAAGAATACCTAGGTTAATGAGTGATGGTTAAATAATGTCTCTCATCTATACTGCTTCGGTTTACTTTTTAATTTAGTTTATGGATGATATCTTTCCTTGTTTCCATGTAATGGTGTGTTCTTGATGTAGAGAGGGAATTGTAGTTTTTTTAATAATATTTAGGTGTTTTATTATGTTGTTTATTTCTTAATTGCTTTTTCACTATGTATTTATGTTTTATGAATATTGTGTTTTTTTATTTAATAATGATACTTAGGTATTTTAAATTATGGTACTTAGGTTTTTTACTTTAAACCCCACATAAACTTTAAACACTAGCTAATAATAATTTCTAGCTAATCGCATGTCTTATCTCTGGTATAAATACCTCCTCTTCCTCCCCGAGTACCACTGTTTCTCGCCGCCATCTTCCATTGGAGGCGATTTTATAGGTCCAGATTTTACAAAATACAAGGGAGAGGTTTTGATCTTCATTTCTTGGAAGGAGATTAACAAGAAGGTTAGTTTGTGTGTGTCCCTCTTGTCTTAATTTGCTCATTCTTGCTCAATTTGATGATTCACTTTTTAGATCTAGGGTTTCACCTAGCAAATATAATCTCTAGATATGGTTACTTTTTTACATTGATTTCAATCAATTTATTATATTTTTTTACAGGTAATGATGAAGAGGTCATTCTGGATGTATAAGTTATCAAGACTAAATCCATTATACATACCCGAGGTCCATAGGTTTATTGATGCCGCTAAGAACCATGCTTGGAGAACAAAGAAGACGCACATACATGTTTTGTGCATGGACTGCAGAAATGTTGTTGTATTTGATAACACTCAACAAATGCTTTCTCATCTGGTCCGCCGAGGATTTATGAATGATTGCTTGATTTGGACAAAGCATGCAGAGGGTAGCTTTGTGCCTTATACAACTGGAAACCCTGCGAACATCGACGTCGATGGTGATGATATGGTTGATGGTGGGTTTCAGTTTGTACAGGAGACACAACAACCTGATGCCGAACATATTGTGCCAAATGTTGGAGATCATGGTTTTGCAGGAGGAAATGAAGATGTCAGAACTAATGTGCTGCCAAATAATATGGCTGCGGAAGATGCAGAATTTCTAGAGGCAATGTTGCGTCGTCATGTGGAAGATCCATCAATGTTCTTCATGAAAGGTATAGAGACCTTGATGAAGGCAGCAGAAGAGCCTTTGTATGATGAGTCTAAGGGTTGCACCAAAGGGTTCACGATGTTGCGGTATGTGCTTAAGTTGTTGGTGTGCAAAGCTAGGTATGGTCTTTCTGATGTTGGCTTTGATGCGTTCATGAGTATTATTGCAGACATGCTTCCTACTCATTGCAGACATGCTTCCTAAGGAGAACAAAGTGTCTGCTAACACGTACTATGCCAAGAAGCTAATCAGTCCACTGACGATGGGTGTTGAGAAGATCCACGCGTGCAGAAATCATTCTATCCTGTATCGAGGTGCTAATTATAAGGACTTGGATAGCTGTCCAAATTGTGGTGCAAGTAGACACAAGACGAATAAAGACTACAGAGAAGAAGAGTGTGTTGCCTCCGTGTGTAAAGAAACCAAGCGAAAGAGGACCGAACAAAAGACCCTAAAGAGTAGTTCAAAATCCACCAACAAAGAAAAAAAGAAGTAGACTATATTATGCGCAGAAAAAGATTTCTGCTTTGGTGATGTGGTACCTACATGGCAAACTTATGACATTAGTGGTTTCCACGTTCTGTACCAAGTCCAAGGACAACAAGAGCATGGCACAGAATAGTGGTGTTCGATGTGAGGCCTTAGACTCTGAAACTGGTAATGAGACTATATTTTTGGCTTCGTTGAGGACATATGGGAACTTGACTATGGTTCATTTCAGATCCATGTGTTTCGATGTCAATGGGTTGAAGATAAACATGTTATAGTGGACAACTATGGGGTCAGAGTTCTTGATCTAAGTAAGGTTGGCTACAAAGATGATCCGTGGATATTGGCTAACTGTGTTGCATAGGTCTTCTATGCGGAACAGATCCTTTCACGTACGAGAAGAAAAGTACTGACATGCCGAGGCATGTAGTTTTTCCTAGAAAGCAACAAGCTATAAGAGTTGATGGTGTATCTGACCTAGATGAATTTAACGAGTTCAGCGATATGTCTCTCTTTGTAGATGACCATCTAGTAAGGATAAGGAATGTTGAGCGAAGCATCCCACAGAAATCATTGCCCTGGGGGCGCCATGATGGAGAAGGAAGAATAGTAGCTGCCTAGATTATTTTTGTTATTTGCCATGTAATCCATTTATATAATCTTTATGCCATTTAGAGCCACTTTTATGTATTCAAAACTTTCTCATTAGAGCTAGTTTTAAATCCCTTAGCGGCACAAAACTCTCTCAAAATTTGAATTTCAAAACTTTGAACAGAGAAAATGTAATAAATGAAGGAATGTCCTATACAAAAGATGTGCACTATGTTGTTACCTACAACTTTGGTATTCAACACTTCCTCACTAGAGGTCATTAAGTGTGACATATTTCATCTATGAATTTTAAATTTCAAATCTTTGATCATAAAATATTCTGATGCACAAAATTTGTGGACCAATATTTTTAACATGTAAATCTTTTATAGAGAAACAACACAAAATTTATTTCATAATTTTTGGACCAATATCTTTTAAGATATGGATTTTTGAAGTATTAAAACAATATCCGCAATTGCATTTAAAAATTAGAAATTAGTTAATACAAGCGGTGGTCAATACCAACCGCCTGTAGAAACCATTTCTATAGGCGGTTGCAATTGACCGTCGCCTAGATTTCTACAGGCGGCGGTCAATAGCAACCGCCTGTAGAAATGGTTTCTACAGGCGGTTGGTATTCACCACCGCCTGTAGAAATAGGCTCCCTATATAGGTCAACTCGTCACCCCGAAAATTTTTCTAAGTCCTAGCACCAGTCCATTTCAAAGAGACGCCGATAGGCTGCCGAAATTTTTCGCCGCCACCTCATCGTCGCGCCACCGTCCCCTCTCCTCTGCGCTCGCCGTTGCCGTCGCCATTGTGAGTCTTCTCCTCCTCCTCCCTTCTCTCTCTGCGCATTCGGCGGCGCGGCGGCGGGAATGTCGTGGCTCACGGCCACCGTCTGGTGAACGGCGGTCGCGGGCGGCACAGTGGACACCGCGCAGCGCGCCCGCGCGGCGGCGGGCGCACTGCGATGGCGGGCATGCATGGCGGCAGCGGGCAGCGGGCGCGGCGGCCGCGCGGTGAACCGGAGAGAGGGAGAAGGGAGAGGAGGAGGGCTGGGCCAGGGAGTTGGGCCGGCTAGTTGGGCCGGGAGAGAGGGAGAGGGGGAGGGGATTTGGGCCGGAGATTGGGCCGGGAGAGAAGGGGAGGAGTTGGTCGGGAGAGGTTTTTTTTCTTTTATATATCATTCAAAAATTCATATATTGAGAATATTGGTCCAAAAATAGTGAATAAATTTTTGTTTGTTTCTCTAGAGAAATGTATACATAAAAAATTGAAATAAATTTGTGTTGTTTCCCTCGAGAAATATATATTTAAAATGATTTATATTGAATATGTGTCTCATAGTTTATTTAATACATAGATAATTCTAGGAATACCAAAAAATATGAATCTAATTTTGTTAGCTTTATTGAACTATGTAGATGTTGTGAATAATATATTCATTGGTGGTGACATCATTTTTTTCTTTTTTATTTTATATAATTATTCAAAAATTCATATTTTGGGAAATATTGTTTCAAAAATAGTGAAATAAATTTTATGGTGTTTCTCTCAAGAAGATGTATTGTGAAAAATATGAAATGCCATGATTTTTTTCTTTTATAAAATCATTCAAAAATTCATATGTTGAGACAGTTTTTTTCTCGCTATGTTCTCGCCATGTTAAAAATATGAAATGCCATGTTTAAAAATAAAATGAGGTAGCTGATCTCTTGCAACTTCTTCATACCATAGCTATATCTCCTTGTGATATTATTATATATTTATGTCAGTTTGTCGCGATGAGTTCCTCCGTGCAAGGACCAAGCCCCAGTATCTGAACATAACAGAACAAGCCCCTCAGAGTCTGACCCCCATGACGAAAGAGTGACCCACCAAACAGCAAAGTCCTGTGGTCGTCCGACCCCACGGAGGAAGTACAGGGACCCACCAAACGGGTGAAGCCACAGGGCTGGACGAAACTCCAGAATATGAAAGTGTTAGCGATGACATGGAGCCACCCGAAGTGAGGAAGGCTCGTCGTGAATTGGAACATGACCCTGATTATAATCCACAAGCCGATGAGGTAATCCTTGTCTATTATTACATGATTTCGATCTATAATGTTTGTATGTAATTACATGTTCGATCCATAATGTCTATATATAAACCCATCTATACGATTCACAATGTCTATACTCAGGAAGCAATGTCTCAAATGCAAGAACTGATTTGGCAACACGAAGTAGCACAAGCCGAAGATGCACCAGAACCGACCACGACGACGAGCAATGAGAGATCAAGGAAAAGAAAGCGGAGCAATTTAAACGAGGCGAGAGAGGATTAACAAGTTTCCAGACGACGTATGTATATGCTATCTCAGATGTTAGCCCGATCGGACACCCCTAGCTCCTGAGGAGGCCCTACCTAAGTACCGGAACACCATTGGTTTCTGTGTTAGGGACATTCTTGACATCACTATTCGACAATGGTCCAGTGTGTCAGATGATGACAAGACAAAAATTTGGAATAAAATCAAGACAAGGTTCTTGTTTCCTCGAAAACACCAGAGGCACTGATAAAGGAATACACAATGAAGCAGTGTGCAATCAGTTTCCGAAACTGGAGGTCAGAGATGAATACCAAGTTTGCAAAGAGAGGGTTGGACCCTACAAGCAAATACAATATTACTAAAGGACAGTGGGCGGTCTTTTAGAGAGTAGAGGAGAGAGCCAGATTTCTTAACTCTGAGCGAAGCCAACTCTGCTCTCGCTAAGAAGAACAAGTACCACCACCGTCTAGGCACAGGTGGTTACCAGCGTCAGGTTCCCAAATGAAGGCAAGAAGAGGCTGCGAAGAAGGCGTCAGGGTTGCCAGCGCTGTCCGAGCAAGTTGGTGAAAAGGTCGGCAAATTGGATTCTTGCTTGAAAACCAAAGGAAACTGAGAGCGGTGTGTCCTTTGACGACCCAATGTTTGAAGAAGCAACAAAGAGCATCTTTGTGGTGGTGGCCAGACGCAGCAGAAGGGAAATTCAAGCCACGAAGGGAGAGGGACATCCTTACTGCGGGCCTCGGTAACCCTGAGCATCCAGGCCATGTTCGAGGATCTCATCCAAAGAGGGATGGAAGGATGGATTCGGCCCTCAGTGGAAAGGTGAGTACAAGAAACGTGATCGATACAAGGAACAAATGGCAAGTTATTTAAAGCAAGAGGCTAAGAAAGAGTTCACAGAGATGATGGCAAAATTGCTAGAAAATCCTCCTCCTGAGTTGATGCAAAAACTAGCGAGTGCAGTTTCAAATCAAACAACTTAGCGTTCAGGCACCCCAGATGCAGCTAGTCCCAGTGGTGTCACAATGTGCAACCAACATTCCAAGCAGTGTCGCATCTACGGCGAACAAGGTTCACTATCCGGTTGACAACATTGTTGGTCCCATGTCGTGCTCCTGGTCATAAGATTGGCATTAACAATCATCGTACAAGGAAGTAGCCAGGGCAAAACGATCCTAGGACGCAAATACCATGGTGTTGACATTCTTGAAGACTACTGCAGAGTAGAAGTATCGACCGTGGTTCAAGGATATGAGGATGAGATTCTAAACATCCCGGTCCAAAGGACATTGAGAAACTCGGACAGGCTATAAACAATTTCATCCTTTGCCTAGGCGGGACGTTCAGCTGATGGAACAACCCACTCAGAAGTCATCAGGACCTACCGATCCTCTTCATGACCACCCACCATCACCTCCCCAGTCTATTCTCGACCCTCAATCATCACCTCCGCCAAAGTCAGCACCATCCCGCCACAATCATCACCTCCGCCATAGTCAGCACCATCTCTGCCACAGTCGTCTCCTCCACCACAGTCAGCATCATCTCCGCCACAATCATCACCTCTGCCACAGTCAGCACCATCTCTGCAACAGTCGTCTCCTCCACCACAGTTAACACCACCTCCGCCACAGTCGTCTCCTCCGTCACAGTCAGCACCATCTCCGCCACAGTCATCGCCTTTGCCACAAACACCACCATTGAATTCCCCACCTTCCCCACAACCCGAAGATCCTCTGCTACACAGCAAGGAGCCACCACCGCCACCAAAAAAGAAATTTCCGGTACCCAAGTTGGTTTCCTCCTACGAACCAAAGAAGAAAACAGCTGGGACAACCAAATTTTACGAGGAATTGGACAGAAACGCACTTTAGAAGTCGTTGAGTTGTTTGAGCTTCAGAAGTCAGCGAAGCTGGTGCCGAAGGTAATTCCTTGCACAATCAAGGTCCCAATTGCAGAAGATTACAAGTCTATCCCTAAAATTTTGTGTTGGAAAGGCCTCTACTCAAGCGGTAGACACTCTTAAAGATTCCAAGCAATATAAAAAGGTTGCATGACTGGTATACGAGAGCCGCTTCTGTTTGGCATCGACACCATCAACGTGTATATCCTCCAAAAGGCATTTCTAAGTGAAAATAATTTGTGCATCATTAACTTTGAAGACATTTGGTTGATGATGAACCTCGAGAGACTGTACGTACAGATCGTAACGACGTTTGCACTGTAAGTGTTACATAGTTTAAAATGCATTATAGTTGTGTCAATGTTTAATATCTAACTTGCACATGTGCCTTGCAGAATACTATATGATCAGCAGGAGTTGTATTATGGGCAAGATTTCAATTATTATGCCAATGAAAGGATTGGCTATCTGAACCCAATTGATATATGCGAAGAACGACACACTTTCAGAATCAGAGATGACAACATAGAGTTATTGGGCATAGAAGGTGAGTAACGGGACAAGAAAATCGCAAAGTTAAAGTTCGCGTATGAATCCCAGTACGCCTTCTACATTGGAATGTCATTGCTCAAGTATCAACGTAGGGAATCGGTAGTGGCGCCGTACCACTTTGGATAAGTGTGAGTTTCCATATTTGCATCATGAAT
The DNA here is from genome assembly GCA_009763385.1 of Coix lacryma-jobi var. lacryma-jobi. Lineage (NCBI taxonomy): Eukaryota > Viridiplantae > Streptophyta > Magnoliopsida > Poales > Poaceae > Coix > Coix lacryma-jobi. The sequence goes on from CM019829.1 coordinate 126,220,145, forward strand.
TTGATTCGAATACACAAATGCATCATGAATTTGATTCGTGCAGGGACCACTGGATCTGCTTTTCATTTATCCTAGGGACGGAAGGGTGCTGGTACTAGACTTTGCAAATTATCCGCCATCAAGCTATGCAAATTTCATTGAAATGATAGAGCTGTAAGTCGAGATATGCATTCTTAGAGTTTGTGTATAATTAACATAGTGATTCTATTCGAGATCATAGGGCATATAGGTTTTATAAGATAAAAGGTGGAAAGTGCGAGTCCAACATCGAAGGTTCACCATTGCAAGTTTTTTATGACTGGCCGATAAGTTAGTGAAAATTTACTATTATGAATACAAAGCATAGCATATATGTACTATACATAGAACTATGGTTGCATGTATAAATATCCACTTTTCCATTATATAGTGCCACAAGCAACCACCTGGATCTGTCCTCTGTGGATACTACGTGTGCGAGCACATGAGAGAGACCGGTCGATACATCAGCAACCCTTCCGTGCAAGCACATGAGAGAGACCGATCGATACGTCAGCAACCCTTCCAAGGTAATCCAAGTAATAGTCATGTATGTAGTTCTGATATTAATAATGTGCAAATTATAAATATATGGTATTGACAAACTTTCATTCTTTGCAGGAATACAAGGAAGACAAGGCAAAGCGCATCACCGAACATACTTTGTACAACATAGTTGAGGACCTGAGCCTTTTTTTATTGAAGCACGTCATTTCAACGGAAGAGAGGTATCATGATCATGAGAGTCAATTATCGAAGCCAGAGTACCGAATGCTAACAGAGATTTCTAGCCTAAAACTAACTCAGAATAGTTATTAGAGCACCTGTGCAAACTTGGATGTATATATAATGTGATACGCTTGCAACTCTATATTGTGAGCATGAAACTTTGATGTATATAAATGTATGTATGAAATATTTAAATTGCATGTTGCTATATCAATGTATATGTATATATTTAATTTAATAATATAATTGTATGTTCATATATTAATGTAATATTTAATTTAATAATATAATAATTATAATTAACAAATATATAAAACTGGTCTACAACAGCACATGCGGTTAATTATGAACCGCCTGTGGAAATCGATTTCCACAGGCGTTTCACTTAACCAACCGCCAGTGCAATAGATTTACACTGGCGGTTGGTTAAGTGAACCGCCCGTGGAAATCGATTTCCACAGGCGGTTCACAATTAACCGCATGTGCTGTTGTTACATTTTCACTGGCCCTCAGCGTAGGCGATGCTGAAAAACACCTGTCAAAATGGGTTTCAACCGCCTGTATAGTATGTCTCTGTACTAGTGTAACATTTTTATGATCTATTTACTTAGGTATTTTTCTAACTTGTATAGAAAACAAATAACTATTTAGGTATTTTTCTAACTTGTATAGAAAACAAATAATAGTAGATCCTAACAAATTTGATTAGCATGGGTATGAATTATATGGCCTGTGGTCCTGACTCCTGAGTCCTGTGAGCACAGTCACCGGGAACGTGGTACGGTGCCACGTTCCACGTCCTGGGAACGACGTTCCCGTACCAGGAACGTGGAACATTTTTCGTCCAACAGTGAAAAATTCTTTCAAAGAGACTGTTCTACGTCTCACGTACCGGGTTCGTTGTACCTGCATTCCGATAACTTCAGTGACTGTGGTCCGGAGGGGAGACTCCAGCAGTCCACTTGACTGGTGCGCGTGCTGCGGGTCAAATGGTAGGTCTCGCCGCTGCCGGGTCTCGTCGGCACGTTGATTTGCTGACAGACTCTGATCGACCAGTCGGTGGTTATTGGCTGCTGTAGCTGATCAAGAGTCTGCCTGCGTGTTTGTCCCGTCTAATAATGAGGATGGTGCTCAAAAGATATCCACGGTTCTGCTCTAGTTTAATTTAAAGAACTAATTAGATAATTTATTTTTATTTTATGTATCTAGTTCATCTAGTTAACTAGGGGAGAAACACGGCTCGCTCCACCCCATCCAGGGTCCCACCCCACGGAGCACCGAACAGGCACAAACGTGCTCCACGTACCGTAGTACTATTACGAATCGCACACAGCCATGCAAAGTGGCCTCTACTCTGCTTGTATAGTTTGGTTGGGAACATATACTCGAACACAAGTCTGGTACACTAATACGGCTATAACTGACCTTTGCTACCGGTTTTAAAACAACCCGCTGCAATCTACTCTTCACTATTGGTTCTTAGGTTCAAAACCAAAAAATAATTAGAGGTCCTCAAAACAGGCAATAAAGTCAAGTAACACTTTTGGCTGGTGATATAAACCCATCACTGCCGGTTCTTGTATTAAACCGGCTGTGGTATTATTCTATCATGTCGGTTTGTGTTGAGCCAGCAATATATAGTTTTAAGCTATTATTGTGTTTTTCCTTAAGCCAACAGTGATAGTGCACAATATAAAATGTGTCGACCTCCTCCTTCCTCCTCCCATCCTGAGCACTGCACACTCAAGAAAGCAAGGAGTGTGTGTTCCCATTCCTCCATTGTTGTGGCCCGCTTTTCACCAAAATGCTTGATGAAGGGCTTCGATTTTCAACCATGGCCATGATCTTCTTGATCTAAGGTTAGTAACAAACATCCACTTCTTCAAATTTGTAGCTTTTCAATTATATTGTAGGCTAGATTGCTTGATTTCTCAATATTCTAGTTATTTCTCCATTTTATAGAGCAATATCTATTTGGATCTTGAGGAGGCATTCAATAGTGGTGAATCAATCATACAAAAGGTTGGTGTCTTGGACCATTTTAGTTCCTACCAAATTACATGATGGTTTTGAAGATTGTTAGTATGTGATGGTGGTTTTTCATGAGGGGTACAATTTCAATTACGATGAGATAATCTATTGTTTGGAGGTATAATTGCTGTTAAAATTTTATGAGGAAATCCATATAACACCTAGAAACCCATTGTTTGTAGTTATAATTGTTGTTTAATTTTGATGATAAAATCCATGTCACACCTAGCAAACCATTATTTAGCGCTATAATTGTTGTTCAATTTTCATTAGAAAATCCACGTGACACCTAGAAACCCATTGTGTGGAGTTATAATATTTTGGAGCTACAATTGTTGGTCTTGTACAAACTTACTCATGGCACCAGATAAATTACTCTACCTAAATTTATGTGCAAAGATGTATTGAGGTTCAATGTATAGTGTTCCATCTATGGACATGCAGTACCTGATGGGCATCAACACCTTCATCACCGTCGCAGTAGCGGATGCTGGGAATGGACAAGCCATTTTCTACCAAAGCAAAGATTGTATTAATCTCAGAAAATTGTTAACATAGAGCAGACACAATATCACTTGATTACCACGGGTTTATGAAAGACTACACTATATGGAGTAAGCAAGGGGAGGATGGTGAGAATGTTCAGCAACAAACCTTCTATGATGACATCATGATTGACGAGGACACAAGTGTGAACATGTAAACCGTGCTTACCAATGATGTGTTTAGGAACACGTTAGCTGACAATACCGAGCATTATGATGATGACATGTCACATCTCCCACATGATGTAGAGAGTGGATTCCTTAGTGCTAATAGATGAAAAAGCTAGAGATAATAATATTAATAAAGGATGCGAAGACACCATTGTATAAGAGTTGTCCAATGAGCAAATTAGAAGTTGATATCATGCTATTAGAGTTCAAATGTACTCACGGATTGAGCGATGGAGGCTTCGATGAATTACGAGTATAGTGAGGAAACTACTCCCAGAATCTAACGAGATGCTAGAATGGACATACCTAGGCAAGCAAATGATCTACCCAAACAATCTGAGGGTGAAAAAAATCTACGTGTGTACAAATGATTATATATTATACCATGGAGAGAAATACAAAGACTTTGATGCTTGTTCGAAGTGTAAAGTTCCACGCTACAAGCAAGGACCATCAAATGAGGGTAGCAAGATAAAAGAGGGCTTATGAAGGTGGTTTATTTGGTATTTTCCTGTTGCTTCCCGCGTGCATAGGTTGTTTGCAAATGCAATGTTAGCCAAGTTGTTGTGGCGACATGGCGAAGAGCGTACGAAGCACTACCGGTTTGATAATCAACTAGCAGTGATAATTAACTAGCAGTGATGGTTCATCAAATTACTCTTGGTTGGCCTGCAAACTGGTAGTGATTGTCATCATATCACTGCGGGTGGTTGCCCTAAAAACTGGTAGTGATGGCTCAGCAGATCACTGCTGGTTTTGGTCCAACCTACAGAGAAAGTTGCGATCACTGCTGGTTTTGGGGACCGACAGTGATTCTGTCGGGTTATCACTTCTTCTTCTTCTTTTGTTGTGGCAGTTTAGAAACCGCTTCTGAGGAGGGCTTCTAACCGGCAACGACATCATGTTCTAAGGCAATGAATGTATCGTGTGTGTCGTTGATTGTTAATCACACACAGAGAGGCATGCGAAGCAAGCCACGAATTGGGGGCCAGGGTGGGTGAATGCAAATGTGTGTTTTGATTATTGATTATTAGGCGCCTACCATACATATAAGAATACTGGGTACGTTTAGGTCTATCTCAGTTGGAAGTTTCATTGCGTTGTTTGCAAGATTGTCATATCATAGAAATAAAATGAAACTTGAATGAAACTCTCTATTAGAGGGAGAGTTTTTATTCTATAGTTTCATATGCATTTAATTTTATGACTTATAGAAAGTTAGTAATCTATGCGACATACATGCCATATGTCATTGTTGTACGATATATAGGTTTATTGGTGGTGTCTAATTAGTATAATCACTACAAAGAATAGTGTTTTACATGACGATCACTTTAGTCATAAACAGTCAAAAACACGTCACAGTTAACTTGTCATGACGATCAGAAAATCTGTCATGTACCTCATGTCATACATTTGCTGGACCAACTGGAGCTGTCACTTATTGTCATTTCATTTCGTCATAGAATAATCGACAAAGTTTGAGCGAAAAAATCCAAAAAATAGGGGAAATGTTTTTTAAATTAGGGGAGGGGCCCCACTAGCTAGCTACACCACCCATCTACTTCAATAGTATTTTTTGAATTTTTTTTGTGATTTTTTACACTTTGCATTACCAAGATTCGAACTAGCGATCTCCCGCACATGTGTGTGTAACCTCCACTACCACTTCACCTCTTTTTCATTTGTGTCTATATTCCATTTTAATTTCCCTCATATTATGCTAAACCATGTGTAAATGCTTGTTGATGCTCTAAAAAAAATTCAAATTAAAAAGTTGTCAACTACAAAGTTTCATAACTTTTCGAGATCTACACTTTTTATTTAGAAAGTTTCTCCATCCGAGATCATTTACAAAATTTGAATTTTAAATTTGAAAAATTTCAAATGTAGTTTTCATTAACAGATGGTTTCAAATTAAAAATTTATCAACTAAAAAATTTTATAACTTTTTGAGATTTATTAATAAAATAAATTTACGCTTTTGTTTCCGAAAGTTTGAAGTAATGATGAACCAGAAGAAGGCCATCAGTCCTCTAATCTTGACCAACTGTACAAGAATGAGTATGAGTTGGCCTTTCACCACTATAAAAAATAATTACATAGATCATCCATTCATTTGTTTCATATCTGTCAGAAGAAGTACCAAGTTCCTTCTTTTTTATCCACCAGCATTAACAATACTCCATAAATAACACTGTTATTAATCTTCCGGCCAAAAAAAGGAGGGAACAAAAAGTGAAAAAGAACTCCATAATAACTTTGTTATTGGTCTTCCGGCCCTAGAAAAACACACCAAATGTCTAAGCCAAAAAGAGGGAAACAAAAAGGCAAAAACACATAAGGGCATGCTTGGATGCACATGTATTTAGCTAAATCCACATGTGTTGGAGTGTATTTGAACTAGGTTCCACTTCAATCTATGTGGTTTGAGATAGATACATGCGCATCCAAACAAGGCCTAAATGTGTGAGCTGTTATATTGGTCTTTGCCAAAAATAGAAAAACATCAGATATCTTAGTGAAACAAAGGGAAGGCAAAAACGAATAAAATGTGTGAGCTGTTATATTGGTCGGTCTTCGCCAATAAAAATAAAAAAACATCCTTTAGGGAAAAAATTGAACAAATGTCTGAGCCCAGGTTCGAACTGGGGACCTTTAGTGTGTGAGACTAACGTGATAACCAACTACACCACCCAGACATTGTGTTAGATGGGATTAATTAACGACATCTACTTATACAAATAGTTACATGTTGCAGATTACATGCATATATGACATGATCTCGCAAGATTGATTACATGAAACTGTGGTATATATATGCTCAGAGCATATTTAGGAGCTATTTCCTTTATAGTTTTGACAATTGTCAGGCAAATAATATATAATATTATCCTAAATACTAAACGGTAAACAATCGGTCACTTGTCATTTAACCATGATTCAAGAAAAACATACGTTTAAACCACAAGAACAGCCATTTAGGCCCAGTTTAGTTTAGATGCATGAGAAAAATTTGGAATGTCACATCGGATATTGCGACACTAATTTAGTCTATTAAAAATAAATTAATTATAAAACTAATTACATTACCATACAATACTTAACGAGATGAAACTATTAAGCCTAATTAATCTATCATTAGCACATATTTACAGTAGCATCACATTGTCAAATCATGAACTAATTAGACTCAATAGATTCGTCTCGTGAAGTAGATTTCGGCTAACAAATTAGTTTATAATTAGTCTATATTTAATATTCTATGCATGTGTCCTAATATTCGATGTGATAAGTGAATTTTTTTTACCAAGAGAGTTTCATCTAAATGAAACTTATTTTTCTCTTTATTATAAAATACACCATCATGTCATAAAAAATATCTACGTGACAACTTATTTAATGCAAATGAAACTAATATAAAACTCCTACTGAGACTAGTGTTATGGATAACACACAACCTAAGACAACAAACCCATCGGGTTTCTTCAATTCTTCTACGGATGTGCTCTCTTGACCGTCAAATGGTGTTTAGTTTCCCCAAATTCTCCGAAATATTTCTAAATTCTCCGTCACACAAATCTTGTTTTATTTGCATTTAATGAGCTGCCACATAAAGCATTTTTAATGATGTGTCAATATATTTAAAAAGGGAGAGAATAAATGAGTTTTATGATGATGAAATTATTTCGGCCCAGATACAAACTCTGTTTGAGTCATCAAATTAAATATTTATGAAACTATAGAATAAAACACTCCATTGAGATTAAGTGTTTCAATCAAGTTCATTTTGTTTTACATGTGTCAGTCTCAGAAAGAATATCATAAAACTCTCCATTGAGACTAAGGCCCTATTTAGTTCCCCAAAATTTCCCAAAATTTTTCCAAATTTCCCGTCACATCAATCTTTAGACGCATGCATGAAGCATTAAATGTAGATAAAAAAATAACTAATTATACTTTTAGTATATACTCCCTCTGTCTCTAATAAGTGTCTCTAGAAATCCGTGTTTTCCTTACAGACATGCTTTCCGGACGACACTTAAAAAGAGACGGATGGAGTATATGTTGAGACGAATCTTTTGAGCCTAGTTAGTCTATATTTGAATAAAGTTTGTTAAATAACAACGAAAGTTTTATGGGAACTAATAAACACAGCCTAAGCTTAGGCTAGAGTCCCTAGTTTGACTTGTGCTGAGCACTACTGGACTGGGCGTTGACTGACGTCGACGACTTGTTACAGGTACTCACTCCGTCCTAAAATGTTGGTCATCCGGAAAGCGTGTATGTGAGAAAACACAAATTGTTAGAGACAGATATTTTGGAACGGAGGGAGTAGTGGGGATGTACGCCTCTGTACATACGCGTCGACACAAGTGGAACGGAGTTGGCTTTCCCTACAAGAATTTGTGAGCTCCATCATGAGGTGCTAGTACTTTCCACATAAGGGAATATCGGCCCCTTCTTCTGACCAAACAGAATAATTACACCACCTATATTACAGCAATTTAAATCAAAACAACAAACATATCCGTTTTCAAATTCAATTCTATTTGACTTTCTAAGTGTAGTTAGCTTAAGTGAACCTCCCTAGAAAATTTCTCCTCTCTAACGCCTTTCTTTTTTCATATTGATCACTCCAACGCCCCTCCTATCTTGACCACATTTGGAGGCCAGAAAATTGCAGAATAAAAGGGGTTTGCGTTTGTCCTTGGACACTTTGAAGTAGTTAGCTTTATTATTAAAAGGTAATAATAATTAAGATAAAGCTATATATGGTTTTGTATTTTAAACTTAGAGCATCTCCAACAGTTTGCTATATTTTACTTGCTAAATTTTGTGTTTTGCCAACTCCTAAAATAATATGGCAAGTGAAAAAAGAGACCCTCTCCAAGAGTTTGCCATTTTAACTTGCCAAAATAAAAAAATACCATATATTAAAAAGAAAAAGGAAAACTTCTACGGCGAAGCACCGATCGAGCAAATGTCCTTCGTCTTCATCTTCACTCGATGGAATATCAGGTACTCGTAGCAGCTCCGCTTCTCCTCGCCGACGAGGCTGCGGTTGAGCTCCCTCTTGTTGATCTTGGTGCCGCGTCGTTGGAGTCGGCGTCGTGGTGGTGGTACTGGTACTGGTACTGGTACTGATAGTCTCGTCCCGTGCTGTCCTCTTTCGGCGAGTACTCGCGGCTGTCCAGGGCTGCGGAGCACCACCGGTGATCTACGATGTCGCGCGACAGCATAATGAGGCAGAGCGCAATGTCCTCCGGCTCCTCGTCGAAGACAGACGACGGCGGCGACGTGAGCGTCGGCACGCGCATGGAGCACTGCCTCCGTCTCCGCAACGGCATCAGGCCGGAAGCCGGCTTCGTCGGGATCAGCACGGCGTCCTCAGCTCCAGCTCCACGCCACCGCCATAGCCTCGCGCACGGCGGCACTCATAGGTGCTGGGCTATCGCGTAGGTCCCAGGCCGCGCGACGAGAGGAGGGAGGCCCCACGACGAGCGTTGGGGAGTCGGATACGCACGCGTAAAAATACGCGCGCGGAGAGGAAGAATAGCAAGTTGGGAAAAATGACAAGTTCATTTGGCAAACTGTTGGAGAATGATTTTTTCTTATTTTGCCAAATTTTGAAGAATGACAACCTATTTACCAAACTGTTGGAGATGCTCTTAGCTCATAAATTATCTTATTGATTAACGTTCCCACATAGAGGCATGATGGTTTCTCCATTTTGTTACCAATCTAAGCCTAACCTTTTTGTCCAACTTGTAACTCCAGGAGCTTTGTAAAATTAATTTGCTGAACTGATAATGACTTTTTAACACCTTAGCAAAATAAGTAGCAACTTCAATTTATTCCTTTCTCTTTCCAATAGTTCTCAACTCTGTCCGGGCCTCGTGGACGGCTCCAACGAACTCCGTCTTGGCTGCATAGACCCATGTGACTTATCACCTCCGCTCGCTCGCTCACTTGGTCGCCATCCTCACTCCGCCGTCATCGTTCCCTCCCCTTCCACGTCTATCTCTCTCTCTCTTGATGCTTATAATTTTCATTTGAGTGTCATGGGCATTATATGCTGTACTCTGGTACTTTGCCGCATGTGGCTTTATTCTTGTTTGATCAGCCACGTTCCACGCCCTCCAACATTCTGTGTACTAGTATGCATATATGTGCATTATTACGCGCTCGAAATATTCCAAACGAACCGTCCGTGTTTAATTATTATCGTGTGCTATTAATTCGTAAAGAAATTCGTTCTTGTTAGAATGGATGACAAATGAATGTATGTGTATTCCTAATGAACAGTGTGTGTATATATATATATATATAAAAGGCAGTTTCCTTGTCCGTGACTCTATGTGTGCCGAAGGGGCCTATACGGTTACTAGGTGTGAACTCGTAATTAGCATGTGCTAATTACGGGATTTACAATAATTGATCATTAATTAATTATTCTAATTAATCTCAACACTCCCCTTTGATCAATTTGTTCTTGTAGAGGCACCTTTGCTTGTCCATCAGTTCAATGTCTTGAAGCTTTGGAAAACCCTGTGGGAAAAACCAAAGTATACCGATATACCAGGCAAAACTCCTTAAACCCAATGGGAAAAATAAGGACAAACATCATGCTATACAAACACCAATGTTATTAGACCCTTTGAGATAAACCCAAATTCTTAGTCTAAAAACACCTTGACCATAGGGTCAATATGCTTCGAATATCATCTTCCAAAAAACCTCCGTGGGGAAAACTAGATGATATAGCATGCATCTTTGTGTTGGCATTGCCTCGTCAAAAACTTTATATGAGAAACCTCAAAAGGAAAAAACTCACATAAAGAAAAGAGTACAATGCATCTTATGTCACAATATCATCCATCAAAAACCCGTGGGGAAAAATAGATGATATGACATATGCTTGTGTTGATATTGTCTCATTAAAAACTTTTATATGAGAAACCCAATGGGAAAAACTCATACAAAGAAAAGAGTGCAATATGATATTTGCAACAAGTTATTAATCAGGGAGACTCTCCCCCTGATAATAGATAATCAATCAGGGAGACTCTCCCCCTGATACTTGCAAACCTCAAAGTAACTAAATTCATACCAATGTACTCAACACATAAGAAATATGGAGTATGGTAGACTTTGTGAATATCTCTACAAGTATCACAAGAGTTGAGTTTGCAAATGTTCATATGTCCAAGTAACTTATAGGACAAAAACATTCTTAATGCAAACATTTGCATTAAGTATAACTTGTTTTTATCTATACAACACAAGTTGCATTACCTTTTCAAGATAATGACTTTTGATTCAATAGAATCAATGCCACATAACTTCAGTATGTGGTATACCATTCTGAATAGCTATACATATTCATGTGAAGCCTTGTGAATACAATATCAGAATGATTGTTATAAAAAAACTATTTCAATGATATGGGTCTGGGGATCTTATAGATGACCAGAATCATTATATCCATGTAACTGGATCATGGATTATATACCAAGACCGCATGTGCTATTTGAGATATCAAAAGATATTCTTAACTTTAATCCTCCAACATTTGGTAGGAGTAGCGCTGCTACTAGATAGCAAACCATTGCAAAATAATATCTGGTCGGGAAGTTTGCAAGGTATATTAGCGCATAAATAGCACAACGATAATGGACCACATGTCCAAAAATCTCGTCTCAATCACTATGGCATAGGACAATCTTCCTCTTCTTACAGGTAGAACAATCATAGGATATACCTTCATATTGAAACATTCAATATGATATGGATATAGATAGCTTTTGTACAAAAACCTGAGAGAAGATGCTTGGATTATAAACACAAAATGAAAATTTTGGTTTAGTCTGTATCTTCCATCTCAAACTCTGTCTTTGAATTACAACGTGCTATTAATATATGTTCATTGCTAATGATGTCAAGATTATTGACTATCATATAACATTATGAAATCCAGTCAGGGATCTCAAAATGAACACCACGTGTAATCAATATTGTATCTCTTCAGTTTAAAGAATACACACAAAGTCGATTGTACCAAATTCGACTTATTTGCTTAAAGCCACATATTGACTTAAGCAATACACGATATATATTGTGATTTTATATCTGAGGATTGAGTATGTGAACTCCTTCCCGGAAGCTTCATAAATACTCCAAATCAAGTGATCATATATGATCACTGCATCTATCAACTATCAACTGCAAAAGATAAATGCCTTGTACTGCCAATCAGAGAGGTAGTATCGGAAATTTATATCTTACTATGGAGAATAACTTGCATTGAATATCAATGCCTGGGCTTTGCGTAAACCCTTTTTGCTACTAGTCTTGCTTTGTATCTCATCACCATATTGTTCTCAATCTAATCTAGGATGAAAACATTTTGTACCCACAGTAAAGGTACAATGAGGTGTTGGCATCACAACCCAAAACACCTCTTCTCTGGTGAGCAAGACTATCTCTGTATGTGTGTACACTTACTCAACAAGTTCCGATCTAGTAAGAGTGACAAAGCACTCTGCCATGGTCTTATTAACTGGATGACTTGGAATATTGTATACAATTTATTTAGAGAAGTATTTGTCGACAAATGTAGCCTTTCTATTATATGATTCTCCAGTCTATCAAAAAACTTAAAGAACCCTGAATGACTCATCGTGACTTCCTCAAACGAGAGTCAGGGCTTTCCGATATCCCAGCATCAGTGTTTGGTGCACCTCTGATCTGGGTTTTGTGGATAACATCTATCCACAGGGTAAAAACCAATGTTTACCCTATAATATTGCCAACCATATAGGTTGACTTGCATTTACTATTTTAGAAGGAAAGTCTTCTATTGCTAGCATAAACAATCCTGCTTTATGGCCATACTGCTCCCCCTCTTATTTACAATTGGGAGTTGAGTGCTTTTACTTAGTACCACTACTTTTTCTGGCGCATACTTGCAATAGATTATTAATCAGTAAATGCATTTGGCAGCTTATTTGCAATATTATGCAAATCAATTGAACTCAAAGTTCAGTTTATTTAGTACGCGATCCTGAGCTTGAAATGCTTTGCATTCCAAACAATTTCCGGGCATTATATATGGTACTTCGATTCTCCCCCTAATGCCTAGAAAAGCTCATTATCTTAATAAAACCAACATACGGGTTGTAAATAGATCCTCTGTAAGAGATCTAGATACTCAACAATTGACGGAGATTGAAATCTCAAATTGATCCCCAGTTTCCTGTGTGAACCCATCAATGTATGTTGTGGTGGTGAGATTGGTACGTATACAAGTAACCCAATCTTACGCAAATAAGGAAATCTTCATGGATTCCCACGTACTAAATGCATATAGGGGATATGCAGTTAATCACAAGTCAGGAGTGTGTAACTCTACCTGACTCCAACACGAAGTTGGCAATAACAATTTATTAATAATGGTCCTGTTATGACATTAATGTCATACTTTTAGATTCCAGTTATCCTCTTTTGGATATCTAACTAAACTTTGTTATACCTTACAATCGTCATTGCAGGCAAAAAGTTTAGTAATGTTCAGGATAATGCTTATATGATGAAGCATTATCTACCAAATGCATGGTTGAGTGTGGATACTTCTACACTTTAGATCATCTCGCGGATGTATCTTTACAACCATGAAATGCCCTGTCCATACAATCTTTGTATCAGACCCATACATATTCTTTTGAATATGTTTTAGGAATCTAAGTTATTCAATCTAATTTAAGATAAGAGGGTCTTAAAATCTAATTTCCATGTGGCACTTATTGTGTCCAAACTATGGGAAAATTCAGATCAAATAATTGCCAATAATTTTTCACGTATCCCTATGGATGTCCAAGTTGATCATTCCAAATCTTGAATGTATCAACAATGTGAAAAATTCTTATACGCAACATCTTGTATGGGGCATGGTTGTATGCATAATACAACCAAAATGAGACCTATCTCATTACATGTATGCCATATCCAATGTTGTCCTTTGTGTTTCCATACGAAAACACATTTGGATATCTCTATAATTGGTAAGATACGAGTGTAATTAGGATATAATTAAATATCCTTAGAAACTAACTCAGTGTCGATAGGAAGGATGATAGTGGCAAAACAGGCAAAACTATCATCTCATCACATTAGTGATGACCAAATTATTCCCTCTTCTTATTATAAGAACCTGGAATATTTTGCTTTCTTAATTATAGAGTTTGTGGTACAAATGTCCACTTAGGCACATATCATTCCACACTGGAATGATTCCTGTACAATCTATATATGACAAGAAATCAATAAAATTCTCGTCTAATATATAGAAATCCATAAATATTGCCGAGTATCAAATTCATCAATATGATACTCACAATAGTTATGCATTGACAACAAGTGTTACAACATATTTCGATGGACAATATGAAAATAATACCAATGGACCACGAGATTATTCCAAATCTCAAAACATGTCAGTCAAAATATATTAGATGACCATGTTGTCCAAGTATTTGATTTTCTCTTATGAGAAAAGGTTGGAGGGTTGAGATGTGATCCTAGAGGATCCAACAAATCAACCTCATAACTAGCTTTACATTAAGATTGAAACATACTTCAAATCTTAAGTTCTAGAGCTCTTGTTTTATCCCTTATAGATTTTTGTTATAGATCAATTGCAAAAATTAAGATTATGACATTGTTTAGCATTATGCTAAACACGACCACCTATATGACATTGTGTCATTGTGGGGATCAACTTTGTCATAACTTAGTTGCACATAAGGCCTTTTGCTTCCATCAATGGAAGCAATTTGTATGAACAATACCTCGAATCATAGTCTTCCAGTTTAAAAAACTAGAGACACAATCTACTCATAGTTAGCCTTAAGCTATATGAGCTTATTTTGCGTTCATAATACTCCTGAAGAGTATGCCATAGAGTTTGTGCAATTCCTTCCATAAGATATCTCAATGGATAATCTTTATGGATGTAGTACCTAGACAATAGTAAGGTATAATTTTCTTTGATCTATAATAAACTATCCCTAATTGAGGGCATGAAATGGTTTTATTAGGTTATGTGATAAAACTAATATTAATGTCCAATGTCCATGTGGGATGTCGATGCCACCGAGAGCGAGTTCAACAAACTCCTCTGAAGTCAATATCCACGACATGTGACAAACCATTGATTTAATGAATTTACTCCTAAGGTAAACTCAAAATCACTATGGTAATGTTGTAATCTCAAATGCAATACGCTGAATTGATTATTTACCAATCGTGGCACTTTTGAAATCAATATGGTAAGGTTATAAAATCAAGTGCAATATTTCAAATGTTATATCTTATTATAGTTTTGGAGTATTGTAGGTAAGCATAAATTGTGTAGACCATACAACCAAATCATCAGAAAATTTTGATAAATACAAGACAGATAATCTCTATGTCAAAGACAAAGAGTAGATCTTTATAGTAGGCAAATAAATGCAGCCTAAGCACGGTCTCTGGGCTAGAATTCACAAGTGAATTAAATGCAGCCTTGCTTAGGACTCTACTACCTTGTTTAATATCAAATAATATGATGATATAACAATCCAAAACCTTTATTTGGTAAAACACGGTGTAGGTAGTCATCAAGTTTCAGAGAAACATGATATAGACCTCTCAGCAATGGGTGATTCAATCACTGCTATGGCACGGTCTCTAGGCAGAATAATTCTTAATGAATTAAACACAGCCTTTGCCATAGGACTCCATTACCTTGTGTTTTATTATCCAAAATAAACAAGATATTTTATATTGCAATTTGAATCCATAGAGATTAAAATTTTAATTCTATGGAAGGCATAGTTAAATTGCAATTGGTTAACTAGCAAATTTAACCTGTATGTGGTGCAAAAGTGTGGTTTGGGGCACCAACATACCAATTCTATTATAAAAATTACAAATGTGACCATTATGTTGATGCAAAACAAGGGGTTTGGGTGCATCAACATATCCGAAAAAAAATTAATGACGTCACAAATGTAATATGTAGTGGTGTGAACTATGTTTGGGTGCACCACATATACTCCCAAAATATAATAGAAAATGTCATTGCATTATAATATAATTAATCAAACCACAAATTATATTTACAATGACAAAGTACAGCAGTGTACAGAGCAACAAGAAACATACAAATAAAATGATGTTCTTGCAGAATTGAAGCTAGCAGACCATATGCTAATTAATCTATACTTCTGTTGATCGGAAAATAATAAAAGAAACAATTCTTAAAAAAAAATAAAAGGGAAAACAGCCCAACAGAGGGGCACGACCCAGCAGCCAGCCGGGCGCGCAGCCCACGCAGGCGCGGCCAAGCGGCGTAGGCGCGCCCAGCCAATCGGCCAGGCCCGCAGCCCAACGCGGAGGGGCGCGCACCAGCAGGCCGTGTCCTGGGCCCGGCCACCAATCCGGCCCAGGTCGGGGCACCGCCGTGGCCTATTTAAGGCCAGCAGTTAGGGTTTTCAACCCTAACCGCCGCCGCAAACCGCCGCCGCCGCCATCAGCCGTCGTCGTTGTCGGCGCCTTCTGCGTCGGCCGTCGTCGAAAATCAGCCGCGGGCGCTGGCCGCCGGAGTACGGGAGCCGCGTGGCCCAGGGCGTGGGCGCCACTGCCAGGGCGCGGCCGCTGGTCGCCGGGGGTCAGAGCCACGACCAGGCATGCGTCGACCATAGAGCCGCGGTGCGGCCAGAGTGCAGGCGCCGGCCACGGGGGCTCGCGGCGTCCATGGTCCGGCCATGGAGGTTGCCCGATGGGGGGACCCCGTTCATCCTTGGCAAGCTCCGGCCGCGAGGGCCGTCGTAGCCTGCCGGGAACGGCGGATCCGCTCCCACCGGCCGTTCCGCGGCCACTCAGAAGCGGGGAACCGCCTCCTCGTCGTCAGGAGAGGAGAGGTACCCGGCTCCAAAAGCGTTTCCAAGCGGGAGGACGCTCCGACGCTGGCCATGGCGGCGGTCGGCCGTCACGTCGGCATAGGAGCGTGGCTCGGATGGTGTAGCAGCCTCACCGGCGGCTACTCGGACACCACGACGCCGGAGTCCAATGCTGTATAAGGTAAGAAGACCATGAATTGAACAAATTCATGTATGTGCTTACTACTTATTTTTTTGTCCGCTCGAATTAGATCGGGGATGCGAGCGTTCGGTTGTAGTAATAGAGGCTGATGCCTCGTTCTTCCTCCAGAGAAAATGCACTGTGCGAACTTGTATCAACGGAGAAGCAGCGTGTTTTGCAGTGGATACAACAATGCCGGCAATCTCGTCTCCGATGAGTCCCTGACGAACTTCTTCTTCTCGAACTATTTTCAGAGAAGTCTCAACAGTTTGGTTGCCTACGTGCGTGAGTGAGACAGCGACACCGGTGATCTTGTCTCCGGCGAGTCTTCAACAGCGACGCCGGCCAACTCTACTCCTTGTCTCTGCCTGTAGCGTCAGCGGTGGGCAGAGCAAAGCGTGCATGATAACGTGTTAGAATGGATGACAAATGAATGTACGTGTATTCCTGATGAACAGTTTGTATATATACAAGGTAGTTTCATTGTCCGTGACTCTTTGTGTGCCGAAGGGGCCTATAGGGTTACTAGGTGTGAGCTAATTACGGGATTTACAATAATTGATCATTAATTAATTATTCTAATTAATCTTAACAGTTCTGAGCAATTTGTGGTCGTACGTACACATGCGTGCAGAAGGCATCATATATAAACCACGAATTGAATTCTCCTCTCTTGTGGTCTGCGACAGATCGAGTCGGTGTTTTCTTTTTAATTTGCCGCGCTGATAGTTTTGCCCTGATAATAACTGAAGGGACGGTGTTTTCTTTATGCGACAAACACACGTATACCTTACAAAATACTCCAACATTGAACCCAGCTATATAGCAGCTATATAGTACTACTAGATAGGTGACACTTCGATGCGCTGTTTAACTATGTGTGTTTGTTGATCAATTCCTAATCCTACTTGCTTGTAATTGTAATGCAAATTACATAGAACATGAGAGCACAATATCATCACCAATGAATCCACAATCTTTTTTTAGGATAATCCACAATCCTATATGACTGCTAATTCCATAAAAAAAGAACAAATAGTACAACTAAACTCCAAATGTAAGATAGGCAAAAAAAAGATTTAGAAACAATCTCCAAATTGAAGGACACAAATAGAAAGCACAAAAAAAAAAATAGACAACAGAAAGGACGGCTAAAATCCATCATTAAGCAACCAGAAGAGCATAGGCGCTCAAGCTAATATATGATGCAACAAAAAAAATCATAAATGCATATAATTAAAGAAAGAAAATTGAACCAGCGTCAGAGAAGAACACATGCAGAAAGCAAGAAATCACCATAATACTATAGAGCCGAAGCCATGACTTGATGCACGCAGAGGGCAATTCACCAGATGATGACGTGTCAAAGCTTAGTTGGATAAGGGATCGGAGATGGCTCTTTGGACGCCAAAACTCCCGCGGTTATAGGTTTTAATGTAATCACTTTTTTCCCCATATATATAAGCAGCAAGATGCCTGGGGAACACCACATGTGTTTTCTTTGTCCTGTTGCCTGGTATAATCTGTGAACATGGAGCGCTGGCTATAGTAGGAGCTGCAGGTTGGCACGCCGCGCCGGACGGGAGAAGAAAAGACGGCGAATCAGTACTGCACGCCTACTGTTTGCTTCCGAATTTTCAGTACTTGCAACTGCAACGACGATGCTATGTGGACGTGCGCATATAATTCGATCCCATACCTTGCCAAAACGACGCCATCAGAACTTGTGGAAAACATTGAATTGGAATCGGTGGCGCATCACGCCACGACTGCGGTGGTGGCGGTGGAGATCGACGCCGTGGCGACCGGCCGCTGCCAGCAGCAGAATCCCGTGCCCGGCCGCCGCGTGCTTCGATGGAAGGTGACATGCATGATTCGAAGCAGACAAAGACACCGGCGTGCACTATCTATCTACCTAGCTCCAATATATACTCTTATCTTTCTGATGGGGTCAAGTTCAAGTGCTCCTAAAAACGATAGTAGTGCGCGCTTTCAACCAAGCCTTATATATCCAGAGTACACTACTGTGATACTGAACGAACTATGGCTACATACAAACGTGAGGCACGAGCACGACCATGTATGTAGTTAGGCAAAAAAAAAAAAAAAAAAAAAAAAAAAATCAAAAGAAAGAAAGAAACTGCTGGTTCTTCGTAATACTAAACTGCTGGTTCTTCGTAATACTACCAAACGAAGTGATAATTTTTTTTAGACAAACTTTTTTTTAGACAAACAACGAAGTGATAATTGAGTTTGAGTATATATATATTATTAAGAATTTCACTATTATTATTGTCGCTTATTATCATCTCCACTGCCGATTTCCAAAAACAACAACGCTCGTGCTGCACTCAACGACTCATGACTCACGCTCGTCACTATTATTTCCAAAAACAACAACGCTCGTCACTATTATTTAATTGCTTGCACTCCGACTCATGACTCACGCTCGTGCTACAGCTACCTGCTAGTAGGTGCTTCTATTATTTATCATGCATATAGTATATTAATCATGAGGTGTCGGAAATATAATAATACCATCAATCAATCCACAATGTATGAGCGCGCCCAGAAGGACCGGAAGGAGGGCACGAGATAAGTGCGCGCCGTGCACTCCGGCCTGACGGCACAGATGCCCTAGTGAACATTATCAGAGACCCCCGGAGCGAGACAGTAGTGGAACTGAGACGCACTACGGCGACCTCATCCATCATATGCTCCACTTGCATCTTCAGTTACAGTACAAAAGATAATAGCGCATTCATCTTTTTTTTTAACAAAACACACTGTTGACGCAGAAAGTGTTACAGATCACACACCAGCTAGGGCTTTAGACGTCCGGGTCGCCACAGACCGAAGAACGCAGCGAGGAGGTCACACTTACGCGGTGAAGGACGGCTAGGTTTACAAGCAAACCGGCAAAGGATAGCTATCGCACTTATGTGGCGAAGAACGACTAGTTTTCAGGCAAACTAGCAAAGGAACCATTGAAGCTCTCGCCCGGGAGGGACCCCGTCAGGGCATGGACATCGCCGGGTTGCCCTAGGTCGGCCGACGAGCCTAGGGCGCCATCCTTGGTCGTCGGATCAGGGGATGAACAGCATGAGGTTGGAGAAGAGGGTAAAAGGGTTGTAGTGGATTGGTTTTGACTCTCGCCCGGGAGGGACCCCGTCAGGGCATGGACGTCGCCGGGTTGCCCTAGGTCGGCCGACGAGCCTAGGGCACCATCCTTGGTCGTTGGATGAAGGGATGAACAACATGAGCTTGGAGAAGAGGGTAAAAGGGTTGTAGTAGATTGATTTGACGATTGGATGGTTGAGTTCTCAATCGGTCGTCACCCTTTATATTTATAGGGTGGCTGGTCTTTCCGAAATCGAATAGGACTCCTGACCGAATAAAACTCCAAATAGGACTTGTTTATTCTATTATGGCATGTACATACAATTTCCATCTTGTACGTATATGCAGGTTCAATGGAGCCAGTCTCTACTGCTGTCTTGCCGCCTCCGACCAGTTTTACCTGGTCGGAAGTCTCTCAAGAGTCCTCAGCCATCTTGACGACAGAAACCTGATGGTGGAGTCCATTATACGTTTGGGACATTTTTGAGTGTCAACACACACACTCCGTCCATCTCACTTTCATCCTTTTCTACAACTTTTTTCAGACAATAGTGATGTTCTATCCGTCCCACAACGACCTTTAAGTCCTAAGCATTGGCTGCACTCATATATCCACCTTATTTCACATGCATGTACTTATTATTTTTGGTTGCGCTGGTATCTATCTCACTTTACATGTTAGGGTGAGTTAAGATAGAATATTAAAAAATATTTCATTCCAATCTACCTCAAGTACCTCAACATATGTAAAACTAGAGGAATGACCCTGCATGTTGTCTTGAAAATTACTGATAATTTGAAATAAAATTACTTAGGGATAAACAATTATAAGTTAATGTCATCGTACGCTGATATGGACAACTAAATGCACGTTGGTGGATGATGTGTGTTCTTGACACGTAGATATCATAATTGTTGTTGTTCTACGGCCGAAACCATAGAACACCAGGTTGTTGCTCGAACGGCCGTAAACACTAAGGAAAGTGAATGGTAGAATTATGAATGTATGGGATCAGTGGAACAAGGAGAATCAACAATAATCTTCCTCCACTACTCCATAAGGGAGGTCGGCCTATTTATATTAATTTTGCAATCTTTATAAGCATGGAAATACCATTCCAACTACTCTTTGTTTACAAGTACTACAATGCCCTTCTAACTGCTCTTTTGGATAAGGCGCCTCTACCATCTGAAGGTTATTTGCCTACACCAGCGCCGAGGTGGCCCCATCTGCTCTCCATCCACCGAGTAGCCTTCTTCCAACAAGTGGGCCCTAATTTGCTAGCTTCGGACTCTGGACCTGTATGAAGACATTCAAAAGTCATCGCTTACGGACGAAAGTGCTTTCGGGCAAAAGCGTCGTCTCTCCACCAACTTTAGAAGACGAAAGTGCTTTCGCCCGAAAGGGAGCGTCGTCTCTCCACCAACTTTGGAAGACGAAAGCGCTTTCGTCCGGAAGGAAAACCATCAATTCGGTCAAAAGTGCTTTCGGGCGAAAGTGTCGTCTCTCCACCAACTTTGGAAGACGAAAGCGCTTTCGCCCGGAAGGGAAACTATCGCTTGGGTCGAAAGTGCTTTCGGGCGAAAGCGTGGTCTCTCCACCAACTTTGGAAGACGAAAGCGCTTTCGCTCAAAAGAGAAACCATCGCTTCAGTCAAAAGTGATTTTGGACGAAAGTGTCGTCTCTCCACCAACTTTGAAAGATGAAAACGCTTTTGCCTCGAAGGAAAACTATCGCCGCACAGCTGATTGAAACCGACTAGCGGCACCATATTCGTTCAAGAACGTATTCGGTCGAAAGCATCATTGCTTGGGTGACCACATTCGTTCGTGATCGTCTACCGTTCATATCGCTTGAAAGTATTCGGCTCACAGTTGCTTTCGTTCGACAAGAGAGTCGTCGAAAATGCTTTCGTGCGGAAGCTGGGTCTCTGTGATTGGGGTACAGCCCCAACAGTAGCCCCTTACCGCCGAACTATGCCTTGTGGCGAGTCGACGGTACCCTTGTTAAAGCCTATATGCCCGCCCGCTAAAGGTTAGTGAAAGATTGATTTTATATTTGTCATACCTTGAAGCATTTTCGACGAAGCCTGATTCTATATTTATTATTATTATTATTATATTATTATTATTATTATTTTAATTTTATATATTATATTTTTAAGTAATTCACTATGCTTATATATTTATTAAGGTTGGTTGCGTTATTTCAGCGTCATGGTGCAACCGTCGCGTCTCTTCATTTTTTGTGCCGAATAACATAACCGTCGCACCCCTTCAGTTCACGATCTGTGCGCCTACTTTGCTGAAGTATAAAAGGAGGTGTGAGTGTGTGACCTTTTGCAGAAGGCCACCCCCATTCCTGTCGAGGAGCTGCAACGCGTTCGCGCGAGGGCGCTTTTGACGGTAGCCCTCGGCGTGTAATATAAAACGTCCGCACCATTCTTTTTTTATCGAGGGTTGGTAATGCCTTGGTCTAAAGGTGCTTCCGCTGGTAGCACCTCGACGTGTAATGTAAAACGCTCGTTCCCATTCTTTTTTCAACTAGGGGCAGTAATGTATTCGCCTGAGGATGCTTTCGCTGCTAGCCCCTCGGTGTGTAATGTAAAATGCCCGCCCCTATTATTTTTTCAATGAGGGGTGGAAACATAATCGCCCAACGATGCTTTCGCTGCTAGCCCATCAGCATGCTTTAACGATAGACGCCCGCCCCCATTCTTTTTTTGGCAAGGGGTGGAAGTGTATTCGCCTGAGGATGTTTTCACTGCTAGCCCCTCGGCGTGCTTTAACGATAGACGCCCACCCCATTTTTTAGCGAGGGGTGGAAGCGTATTCGGCCGAGGGTGCTTCCTCTGCTAGCCCCTCGGCGTGCTTTAACGATAGACGTCCGCCCCTATTTTTTGGCAAGGGGTAGAAGTGTATTCGCCCGAGGGTGCTTTCACTGCTAACCCCTCGGTGTGCTTTAAGGATACACGTCCACCCCCCATTCTTTTTTGGCAAGGGGGTGGAAACGTATTCGCCTGATGGTGCTTTCGCTGCTAGCCTCTCGGTGTGCTTTAACCATTGACGCCCGACCCCATTTTTTCGTGAGGGGGGGGAAGCGTATTCGCTCGAGGATGCTTTCGCTACTAGTCCCTCGACGTGCTTTAACGATAGACGCCCGCCCCCATTTTTTATTTGGCGAGGGGGTGAAAGCGTATTTGCCTGAGGGTGCTTTCGCTGCTAGGTGGAAGCAAATTCGCTCGAGGGTGCATTCGCTACTAGCCTCTCGGCGTGCTTTAACGATAGACACCCGCCCCTATTTTTTGGTGAGGGGTGGAGGCGTATTCACCCGAGGGTTCTTTCACTGCTAGGTGGAAGCGAATTCGCCCGATGGTGCTTTCGCTGCTAGCCCTCGGTGTGCTTTGACGATAGACACCCGCCCCTATTTTTGGCGAAGGGTGGAAGCGTATTCATCCGAGTGTGCTTTCAATGCTAGCCCTCAAACATGCTTTAACGATAGACACCCACCCCCAATTTTTGTGACAGGGTGGAAGCGTATTGGCCCGAGGGTGCTTTCGCTTGATTGTCCGTAGGCTGTCTTCAACCCTCTTATTTTTTCGGAGGGTTAGAATGTTTGTGCCTGTAGGATGCTTTCCACCCTCTCACATTTTCGGAGGGTTGGAATGTTTACGCTCGTAGGTTGTCTTCCACCCTCTCGTATTTTTGGAGGGTAGGAATATTTGTGCCTATAGGCTGTCTTCCACCCTCTTGTATTTTCAGAGGGTTGGAATGTTTACGCCCGTAGGCTGTTTTACACCCTCTCGTATTTTCAAAGGGTAGGAATGTTTATGTTCGTAGGCTGTCTTCCACCCTCTTGTATTTTTGGAGGGTAGGAATGTTTACGCCTATAGGCTGTCTTCCACCCTCTCGTATTTTCAGAGGGTTAGAATGTTTACGCCCATAGGCTGTCTTCGACCCTCTCGCATTTTTAGAGTGTAGGAATGTTTACGCCTGTAGGCTATCTTTCACCCTCTCGTATTTTCAGAGGGTAGGAATATTTGTGCCCGTAGGCTGTCTTCGACCCTCTCGCATTTTCGGATGGTAGTGATGTCTATGCCCATAGGCTTTTGAGATTGTCGAGACTCATCGAAGAAGGTTTCCATCTGACGGGCCGACATTCTCTAAAAATACAAATCTTGGACGAATGGCTCAACCTTTTCGGGTTGTTTTCGTCATTGGACCTGTGACTGAATTTGGGAAAGGTTCTGATACCTTAAGGTTTTTTATGGTTACACTTGGCTGCCCCATCTTGTTGTCATGCTCTTTTTCCTCGACCAGTACAACGCTTATCGTAGTCGGAGATTGTCGGGGGTCCACAAAAGGGTACCCCCAATCAACGCGAACAAATAGGTTAAACCTAGAACACCGGTAAATAACAAACCTAACGAGACCAACCCCTCGAGGCCCACAACGCTGGCCCGCCAAGCCAGGCCTCGGGCGAGCACTCCACTAAAACCTCGAGTCCTAGCATATAGGGCTCGAGCCCCCCACAGCCGAACGCCGCACCTCGAGACCCCACGCGGGGACCTCGAGCCTCTCTGGCACGACAGCCTATCCCTCGAGACGCTTTTATGCTTCCTTCGAGCGGCGCAGACGTCGGACGCCAGCCCCATACCGCGCATTTAGTGTCTCCACCTACGCCAGTCATGTCCTCTGCAGCCCGACGTGTACCACAGTAACCAGGGCAGAGTCAAGTCTCGTTTTCAACACACAAGCATGGGCAAAAGGCGTCAGTACAGCACTGTTAGGCCATGCCTGCACTGACGCATGCTCGAGCCCCATCCGGAGCCTGGGTTCCCGCTATGCGCCCGGGCGTCCCGGGACTTGCCCATACTCACGGGGGCTCGAGCCCCCCGTAGGCACCACCTCGAGGCCGGCCCCGCGCCCCTCGAGCCCTAACCGCTTTCATGCTATTGAAGACAGGTACCCCAAGATCCGAGGGACCAAGCAGCCTGTCCTGTGCGTGCCGGAATGGGTGCTGTACGGCTTCTACATCGTCACGCCATCACGTCCGCGCCCGGGATGGAGGCCACGCCCCAAGGACGCCTCAAACAGCAACGCAACATGGGCTTCAGTGGCCCCGACAAGACAGGATTCCTACCCTACGCCATATCGAGCGCTGTACATATCTATCCTGTGTAAACCCTGGCCTCCTCTTGTTCTATAAAAGGGGACGCCAGGGCCCTTCACGCGAGGAGGAGAAGACGCGAGTCCACAGTCACACAACTCTGATAGACCACACACAATTCCACACACGTACACACTCGAGTCCGGACTCCGGTCCACGCTCATTGAGCTTGTATTCGCCTCTGTACAAGCACTTAGGTGCAAGTAATACGAGAACCTCCTCCCCCGCTAGACGTAGGGCCTTCTTTGCCCGAACCAGGATAAATCCTTGTGTCATCTTGCATCACCATCCAGGAAGAGAGCACGCGATCACATCATTCGTTGGTGTCATACCCCCGGGTTTGAAACACCGACAGTTGACGCGCCAGGTAGGGGGAGAGCACGCGATCACATCACTCGTTGGTGTCATACCCCCGGGTTCGAAACACCGACAGTTGGCGTGCCAGGTAGGGGCCTTCGCGTGTCGAGTCGGTTTCTCGTTGTTTCCTGGATGGCTGCTTCGACTCCTTCGTTTCTCTGCCGGGCCGTCATCTGGTTCGGGAGCTCGAGTTCCTGGCCACCGACAACGGCAATGAGCCGACCTTGCTCTCCATGGAGGGCCCCGAGTGGAGGGCGTGTCACGCCACCCCGTGCGAGGAGCGTGGCACGTCGCCCACACCACCACACGTCGCCACCCCTGAGCGGCGGCGCCGTCGTTACCGTCGTCGCCAGGCACAGGCCGTGTCGGCGGCGTACACCCCACTTCGTGGCCGGCGCGGAGTTCCCAAGGAGGAGCCTGCCTGGCGCACGGCCGGAGACTTCCGGGCGCACCCGCGCCGCCCAGCGACTTCGCGTTCATCATGTGCACGGACCAGGAGCCAGGCCAGAGGCCTCCGAGCCGTGCACCGTCGACGCCACCCAGCCTCTCCCGCATGGGGTGTACCTCGCTCGACCCGGGGTTCCCGTTCGGCCTCGACAGCTCCGCAAGCAGCCTACGCCCGCCAGCTCAACGAGCGCCGTCGGACCGACCGCCAGCCGGCCAGGAGGAGCGCTCGGGCGTGTACTGCAGGCCCATGGCCAACTGGAGATCGTCTACCCCGCGTACGTCGACGCGGCTTCTCGCGAGCCATCGAGCCTCCCCGGCGATCCCCATCGGAGAATGGTATCGCGAGCTGCGGCCCAGCATCTGCCAAGACGGCACGCCGTCGACAGCTCCGACTCCGACGAATACGACTACCACGACCCCGACCTCTGGGATCCCACCAGGAGTGCTTCCAACTCGAGGGGGTCGCATGCGATACCGAGGACGAGGGCGACGACGGCAGGCCAGCGCTCGATCTAGAGGGGCCCCAGCGACGTGGCCGCGGCAGGCGGAATCACGTGTTAGGGAGGGGAGGGAACGAACCTCCAGCACCGGCCTGCACCGCCTCAGCACGATGACGGCCGGGCGGCGCAACTCGCGCAGGTGCAGGAGGCAATCACCAAAGCCGAGGAAGAACGACGACACCTGCTGCAGCTCCGGCAAACCTGATGCAGGAACCACCCCAGCCCCGAGGAGCCGGAGCTCGAGGTCGGGCTCGAGAGGTCCCACCGGCGGATCCTCGAGGACGGGGCACCAGCACGCCCGAGGTATGCTTCCCGCGAGCGGGCAGAACGTGGTGGCGGCGGCGATGATGCTCCGTGACCTGCCCGCCGTCTCCAACCCCGACGCCAGGCGCATGCTCGGGGAAATGAAGAACCTCCTCGAGACAGCCGCTGTGCAGCAGGCCGAGAGCTCGGCGTCACGCCGGCGCGGAGCAGCCTCAGGGAAGCCGGCGGACACGCCCCGCAGCGAGCGCGAGGGCATCCGTCCACCAGCCGGACGCCTCTCGAGCTAGGCTAGTCCGCGAACGGACCGTCGACAACCGGCCACCTCGAGACCCCAACGACGCCCGCAACGACATCAACCGCCGGCGCAAGGACAAGGTGGCCCCAGGAGCGTGGCTATAGCGCCCCATCGAGGGGGGCGCTACGACAGCGATGAGGACGGCAAGTCCTTGAGCCCCCGGGCCCCAGAGTCTTCAGCCGGGCCATCCGCAGCTCAACCCTCCCCGACCGCTTCCGACCGCCGACCAACATCGTGAAGTATGACGGGGAGGTCGAGCCCAAGCTCTGGCTCTCGGACTTCCGCCTAGGCTGCCAACTGGGCGGAGCGAAGAACGACGACCGTGTGATCATACACCAACTCCCACTTTACCTCTCGGACACCGCCCGCCGGTGGTGTGGCTCGAGGGGCTCCCGCCGGATCAGATCGATGACTGGGCCGACCTAGTCAGGGTCTTCGACGGGAATTTCAAGGGGACCTGCGTGCGCCCAAGCAACCCCTGGGACCTACGGCGTTGCAGGCAGGCGGCGGACGAGCCCCTCCGCGACTTTGCTCGGCGGTTCTCGAAGCAGCGCCTCGAGCTCCCCCACGTGCCTGACGAGGAGTCATCTCAGCGTTCCTCGCGGGCACGACATGCCAAGAGCTAGTTCATGAGCTAGGACGCTATCGTCCCAGGACGCCGAGGACCTGATGGATCGCGTCACCAGCTTTGCCTCAGGCGACGAAGCAGTGGGGGCCTTCTTTGGCCGTTCCACGGACAAAGGTAAGGCGGTGATCGCGCCGGAGGGCTCGAACAAGGGCAACGACGCCAAGACGACAACAATACGGCAACAAAAAGAAGAAGAACAAACGCAAGGGTCAGAGGGCGAAGCGCGACGCCAATGACGACGACAACGAAGAGGTGCTCGCAGGCGTCCTCGAGCCTAAGAAGCCCCGAGGCCCCCCTAACGGGGCTGTTTTCGACCAGATGCTCGAGGATCCCTGCACTTACCACAGGGGCCCCGTAAATCACAAGTTAAAGGACTGCCGACTGTTGAAAGGCTACTTACTCCAAGTCGGCGATAAAAAGAAGACGCGCTCAAGGGCAAGGATAACAATCGACGCGCGGCGGAGGGGACGCGGACGACAACTTCCCCCCGGTGGGCGACTGCTACATGATTTCTACGGGGGGCCCAGGACAATCGGGCTCTCAGCTCGAGAAAGAAAGAAGGAGCGCCGGAGATCTTTGCACTCGGCCACGACGCCCCCGGTACATTGACTGGTCTGATGCGCCGATCACGTTCGACCGTGATGACCATCCGGACCGTGGTCATAAACCCGGGGGCATACCCCCTCGTCGTCGACCCCATCATCGTCGACGTACGGTTCTCCAAGGTGTTGATGGATGGGGCTCGAGCCTCAACATCATATACCTCGAGACCTCGACCTCCTGGGGATTTCAGAGAGGTCAGCTCCGACCCAGCGTAGGGGGATTCCACGGAGTCGTACCAGGGAAGAAGGCCCACCCCTCGGGCGCATCGACCTGCCGGTTTGCTTTGGCACGCCGGCTAACTTCCGCCAGGAGACGCTCACCTTCGAGGGGTGTTGGATTCCAAGGGACCTCACGCCAATCATCGGCCGGCCAGGCTACGCCAAGTTCATGGCGGTTCCCAACTACACGTACTTGAAGCTCAAAATGCCGGGCCAAAAGGGGTCATCCACCGTCGACACATCCTACGAGCACGCGTACCACTGCGACGTGGAGTGCGTCGAGCGTGGGGAGGCAAACGTCCAGCTCGACTCGCTCGAGGCCCTAGCGCCCTGGCCACCGAGGAGGCCCCTGAAGCGAAGCGCCACGCTGGCACCCTCGAGCCGGCGGAGCACACGAAGCGGATACCCGTCGACCCGACCTCGACCGATGGCAAGACGCTGGCCGTCAGTGCCAACCTCGAGCCTAAATAGGAAGCAGTGCTCGTCGACTTTCTCCGCGCGAACATCGACATGTTTGCGTGGGGCCCCTCGGACATGCGGGCCATACTGAGGGAAGTCGCCGAGCACGCCTTGGAAATCCAGGCCGGGTTCCAGACCGGTGAAGCAACACCTGCGCCGCTTCGACGAGGAGAAGCGCAGGATCATCGGCGAGGAGGTGCACAAGCTTTTGGCGGCCGGGTTCATCAAGGAGGTACTTCACCCAGAGTGGCTAGCTAACCCTGTACTAGTTAGGAAAAAGAATGGAAAAATGCGGATGTGTGTAGACTACACTGGTCTCTGAATAAAGCATGTCCAAAAGTTCCATTTCCTTACCTAGAATTGATCAGATTGTCGATTCCACTGCTGGGTGCGAAGTGCTTTCGTTCCTTGATGCATATTCCGGCTACCACCAAATAAGATGAAAAAATCGATGAACTTGCAACCTCTTTTATTACGCCTTTTGGTATGTATTGCTACGTTACAATGCCCTTCGGCCTTCGAAACGCCGGGGCAACGTACCAACGTTGCATGCAGCATTTTTTGGTGTACACATAGGCAAAACCGTCGAGGCTTACGTCGATGACATCGTGGTGAAGACCAAGAAAGTCGGGAACCTCATCAGCGATCTCGAGACCACGTTCGAGTGCCTCCGGGCCAAGAATGTGAAGCTCAACCCCGAGAAGTGTGTCTTTGGTGTGCCTCGAGGCATGCTACTTGGCTACATTGTCTCACAACGGGGGATCGAGGCAAACCCTGAAAAAATCTCAGCCGTCACGAGGATGGGTCCCAATTCGAGACCTCAAGGGTGTGCAGAAAGTGACAGGCTGCCTAGCCGCTCTCAGCAGATTCATCTCGAGGCTTGGGGAAAAAGCGCTACCCCTCTACCTCTGCTAAAGAAGACGGAACACTTTGGTGGACTGCCGAAGCGAGGAGGCCTTAACCAAGTTGAAGGGGTTGCTGACTTCCGCACCAATTCTCGTGCCACCCGCGACCGGCCGAGGGTGACGATCGCCCCGAGCCCCTCCTCTATGTGGCCGCGACCACTCAGGTGGTCAGCGCGGTCATAGCCGTCGAGAGGAACGAGGAGGGTCATGCGTTGCCGCGTCCAACGACCGGTGTACTTCACCAGTGAGGTGCTCTCCGAGGCCAAGGTCCGGTACCCGCACATCCAGAAACTGCTCTACGGCATCATCATCACAAGGCGCAAGCTCCAGCACTACTTCCTCGCTCATCCCGTAACGGTGGTGTCGTCCTTTCCCCTCGGTGAGATCATCAACAATCGAGAGGCCACGGGGCGCATCGCCAAGTGGTTCGCCGAGCTAATGGGGGAGACCATCACCTACGCCCCGCGAAAAGCCATCAAGTCGCAAGGTTGGCAGACTTCGTGCTGAATGGACCGACACTCAGCTCCCGCCGGCGCAGATTCAAGCCGAGCTTGGACCATGTACTTCGACGGATCCCTCATGAAGACGGGGGTAGGCGCAGGCCTGCTCTTCATCTCACCCCTCGGAGTCCACATGCGCTACCTGCTACGCTTGCACTTCCCCGCCTCCAACAACGTCGCCGAGTACGAGGCCCTCGTCAATGGGCTGCGCATCGCCTTCGAGCTCGGGGTCCCGCCTCGACGTTCGAGAGGACTCGCAGCTCATCGTCAACCAGGTCATGAGGCCTCGAGCTGCATCGATCCCAGGATGGAAGCGTACTGCGGGAGGTGCGCAAGCTAGAAGATAAGTTCTACGGCCTCGAGCTTAACCACATAGCTCGAAAGTAAACGAGGCCGCAGACGAGCTGGCAAAGTTGGCGTCCACGCGCGGCACGGTTCCACCAGACGTCTTTCGAGGGACGTTTTCGAGCCATCCGTCAAAATCGACCCGGGGGCTGGCCCCTCGACGCCACCCTCGAGCTAGACACGGGGGCTCGACTTTCAACGCCACCCCTCGGAATGACCCCTCGACATCCGCTGAGGCGATGCAGGTCGACGCACCCGCCTCTTCTTCATCACGACCCCTCGACTAGCGGACGCCCTACCTCGACTACCTGACGCAAGGCGAGCTACCAGAAGACAAGACGGAGGCCCGACGATCGCTCGAAGGGCCAAGACCTACGTCATCTACGGCGACGAACGGGAACTGTACCGACGAAGTCCGACCGGGATCCTTCAGCGCTGCATCCCACTCGAAGAAGGACGCAAGCTCCTCGACGACATGCACTCGGGGGTTGCGGCCACACACGCAGCGCCAAGGACCCTGGTTGGGAACGCCTTCCGTCAAGGCTTCTATTGGCCGACCGCCGTTGGAGACACCAAGCGCTTGGTCCGGGCATGCCATGGGTGTCAATTCTACGCCAAGCAAACGCACCAACCGCACATGCCTGCAGATGATGTCCCAATTACTTGGCCATTCACCGTTGGGGGCTCGACCTTGTAGGTCCCCTCAAAAAGACAAGTGGAGGGCACTCACACGTGCTCGTGGCCATCGACAAGTTCACCAAGTGGATCGAGGCTAAGCCGATAGGCGACCCCACCTCCGAGAAGGCTGTCGAGTTCATCGCCAACATCATGTACCGGTTTGGGGTGCCTAACGTCATCATCACCGACAATGGCACCCAATTCACGGGCAAAAAGTTAACCAACTTTGCGATGACAGCAACATTCGCGTGACCTGGGCCTCGGTCGCATACCCTCAATGCAATCGGGCAGGTCGAGCGCGCCAACGGCATGATACTCCATGGGCTGAAGCCGAGGCTGTTCAAGACTCTCAAAAATTTCGGAAAGGGGTGGGCCGCAGAGCTCCCCTCGGTGCTGGGGGCCTCAGGACTACGCCGAGTCGAGCCATCGGGTTCACTCCGTTTTTCCTAACCTACGGCGCCGAGGCTGTCTTGCCTACGGACCTCGAATACGGCTCCCTCGACTTCGAGCTACAACGAGCAAACCAACGACAAAAGCTCGCCAACGCCAAGGACCAGCTCGAGGAGGCCCGAGACGTGGCGCTCATCAACTCCGCGCGCTACCAGCAAACGCTTCGACGCTACCACGACAAGCACGTGCGCAAGAGGGACCTGGCGGTGGGGGACCTCGTGCTTCGACGGCTGCAAGATAATCGAGGGCGCCACAAGCTTACCCCTCCATGGGAGGGCCCATACACCGTAGCTGAAGTGCTCAAGCCAGGAACGTACAAGCTCTACGACGATCGAGGCAGGATCCTGGCGAACGCGTGGAACATATCTCAGCTACGTCGCTTCTACCCTTAAAGGCTTCGAGGCCTCATTCATTTTGTTGCTTTGTACAAACACGCCCAAAATGAATGAACAAACTCGTGCATTGTCTTTCATTTTGCTTAGCATCTTAAGGTAGCCTCGACCCTGCTTTGCTCAGGGTCGAGCCTCCCTCGGGGGCTGACAAGGGGGTAACCGCCCCCCAGACTCCGGAAAAAAACGCGTGTTTCTTTTCAAAAATTCGACCCTCGTCTCGACTCGTGCCTCGAGTGAACTAGCGACGTCTAAATCCCAAAATACCTCGAGCCTCCAAGGGTCGGGAGGCGTCGACGTAGACGGCCACCTACGCCCCCGGGCTACGGTACCCTACCTACGCCTCCCCTCGAGGGGCTCGCGACGTATCGAAGGAACACAGACTAAGCTAGCAGAAACTCGAGCTTGCAAACAAAGAGAAGTGGTCAAATAAGTGAAAAGAAAACAACTCCTTTAAACAAACAAGTCATATATACATACGGGTCTCGACGGACCCTCATTCATGTCATAAAATTCTTACAGGGCCTCGACGCCCAAATTTGGCACGCAGGCCCTAATCTTCGTCGGTGTGGTACTCCTCCCCGAGGTCTTCCACGGCGGGCTCAGCCTCGACACCCGAGCTAGAGGGAGGAGGGCCCTCGACACCGCTGCTGGCGTCAGGAGGCAGCACGTCCTCCTCGAAGATCTTCGCGAGCGACGTCCCCGGCCTCTCCATCTTCTCAAAATTTTGTCGACACGGCGGTTGTTCCACTCCTCGTCCTTCCCCTCGATCTCGATGAAGCCGTTGGCGACAACGTGGACCGGGAAGCGGAAGCCGGAGCGGACAACCGCGAGCGTCTGCTTTACGCCATGATGGAGAGCTTGCCGGACACGGTCCCGCGTGGCTGCGTCGAGGAAGCACAAGGCGTCGACCAAGGCGTCGCCTCGGGCAACCGCACCTTCTGCCGCAGCCACTGGAGGAGCACCCCACATGGGGCCGAGCCGGTCGAGGGAAGTGCGAGCCCGCTCCGCCACCATCGTCTCGTCTTGGAGTTGGTCCAAGAGAGCCTGGTTCGTCCCGCGGAGCTCCTCGACCGTCTTCTCGACTCCTGCGCAACAAACGAGGAAGAGTGAGACTGCGGCGTAACAAAAAACTTCGAGACCCAAACAAGGACAAGGTGTAAGCCTCACCATCGCAATGTTGCCCCAGTGCGGCGAGGTCGCTGGTTAGGCCCTCAGCGCGCTGCTCGAGCCTGCGCTTCTCGGCCAGCATGAGGAGCTTCTCGGACCTAAGCTCCTCGATCAGCCTGCCCGCCTCCACGAGGGCCAGATCCTTTCGGATCACCTCCTGCCGCGCCGCCCCTCGGCAGCTCGGGCGGTGGCGACACCGCTCTCGGCGTCTTCGCCCTCCTTCTTCGCCACCTCCGCTGCGGACCGAGCGGCGGCGGCATCGCATTGAGCGTCCTCGGCCTCTTTTCTCGCCGCCTCCGCTGCGGTTCGGGCGGTGGCGGCCTCGCCACGGGCGTCAGCGGCCTCCTGCTTCGCCGCCTCAGCTTCAGCCGGGCGGGGAGGTGGCCTCGCTTCGGGCGTCCGCGGCCTCTTTCCTCGACGCCTCGAGAGCGGCGGCCTCTCCTTGGATCGGCGGCCTCACCTCGAGCCGCCCGGACCTCCGCCTCCGCCTCGTTGAGCCGGCTCGCCATTTGGGCGTTCCGGCTCAGCTCAGCGCGGAGATCTTGA
The DNA here is from genome assembly GCA_009763385.1 of Coix lacryma-jobi var. lacryma-jobi. Taxonomy (NCBI): domain Eukaryota; kingdom Viridiplantae; phylum Streptophyta; class Magnoliopsida; order Poales; family Poaceae; genus Coix; species Coix lacryma-jobi. The sequence goes on from CM019829.1 coordinate 126,253,808, forward strand.
AGCTCCGCCTCAGCCCTCGCGAGGGCGGCCGACACCTGTGCGGCCGGCCCGCCTCCTCGGAGCAGGACCGCTCCGCCTCCGCCATAAGCTCGGCCACCTCCCGGAAGATGGACCGCACCTCGCGCGGGGCCCCCGCTGGACCGGTTGCTCGACGGAGACCATGGCGAGGGACGGGCTCGGCGCGTCGGGAAACGGCCATACTGGTCGGTCAAGCTCGATGTCGGGCAGATCCTCCTCCGCCCCGAGCTGCCCCGACTGCGGCCCGCCGCCCGACGGCACGAGCCCCGGCTCTTCCCTGGCCGGGCCCTCCGGCCCTGTCAGCGCTAGCCGGCGCCTCGGGCGCCTCCACCATCATCGAGCCCGCGGCGAGGAGCGGCCCCTGCTCCAGCTCGTTCAGGAGGTCCTCCACCGTCGGCTCCTCCTCCGCCAACGCCTCTCCCCCCCTTCCCTCCTCCGCAGCCTGGCTCGTGTTGGTCGAAGCCTCGAGGGGCGCAGTCTCCTCGGCCCCAGACACCGGCGGGCCGTGCTCGCCCCAGGCGCTTCCCCCGGAACAGCCGTCGTGGTGGGGGAAGGGTGGCGCTCCCAACTGGCGCCATCATGGGAGGAGGAGGAGGGGGAGGAGGCAGCGCTTCAGTGGGGTGGTAGTGGCGGGCTCGATGCCGTGAGCTGGGCCCCTGCAATACGAGATGACAGTGATATCAGAACCAGGAAGAGTGCCTCGACCCCTGCGGTCGATGGCGACGGCCTCACCAAAATTTGCGACGATCATCTGGCCTCCTCGAGCCATGGCAGCTCGAGCCTTCTCCAGCCAAGCGGCTTCTCTAGCGGAGGAAGGTGCCATACCTCGAGGTGCTTGTGCCTCGACGGGCTCGAGGTCTTGGCCCGCTTGGACGAAGCGAGGTCCACCTCTGGTAGGAGCGCTTCCCCTGAGAAACCAGAGATGGCATGCATCATCAAAAGTAAAGAGGTAAGCCTCCTCGCTACCGATGAGGTCCAAGAAAATTACTCACCCAAAGCGGCGGCTGGGCTTCTTCCCGGAATCGCCGGACCCACTCAGGTTCTTCGAGCCCACCCCGCGGCTCGAGCCCTGCGCCTGGGCCGTCTCCACAGGGCTGGGATGGGGGGAGGGCTCCCGACGCCTCCCGTGGCTCGACCTTGAGGGAGATCCCTCCTTCCGCCCCACATCGCGGGAGGGCGACCGCACCTCCCTCGTGCTGTCATAGTGGCGCCCGCCCCGGCGCGGGCTCCGGGACTTGCTCCGGCGCTCGCGCTGGTGTCACGCCCTCCCGCATCCGCTTCTGTGTCCCAGCGGCGGTGCGGCGTTGGACTCCGGGGACGCTCACGCCCCTGGGCTCCCTCCCCGACGCTCGTGATGGCGCGGGCTCGACACCTCCTCCTGGCGCCGCTCCTCCGCGGGCTCAACCCCGACCTCGATGGCTCGCGGCGGTCGGACCCGGAGCCCCTCCCGATGTGGTCACTGCCCCTCGAGGCTCGGCCCTTCTCGAGACCTCCCGCCTGGGCTGACGCGGGGGCGGCCTCCGTTGGTGCTGTGGCAGAGGCGCTCCAGGTTCGGGCTTCCTCACGACCGGGGGCACGTCCGGCGCAGAGCTCGACGGACCTCGGGCCCCCGACGAGGCAGGGATCGGCGCCGCCTTCCGCGGCTGCGTCCTGCGCGGTCCCTTCACCGGGGGGACCTCTAGTATACCCTCCTGCACAGAGGAGCGGTCAGCCCTGTCATCGACGACCCCCGCGCGCCTTAGGCGCGCATCCATCCCCTCGTCGTCGCTCTCCTCCTCATCATCGCTCTCCTCCTCCGAGCTCGAAGAGCTCAGCTCGGGGGACCCGTCTCCAGGCTGACGGTTGCGACGAGCCTTCGCCAGCCTCTGCTCCCGAGCCAAGCGACGCAAGTTTTTGTTTTTCTCTTTCTTCTTCCTGGCATCCTTGCTCTCCTTGTCTTTCTGAGCAGAGAGGCGCCTCACCTGAGTATCCACGGCGTCCTCCCTCACCGGGGGCCTCGACGCGCGACAAGTAAACGCCCCCTGCAAAAAAAAGAAGAAGCGTGATGAGACAAACCACAAGAAGAATGCAAAGGGTTCGAAGGAGGAGAAAGGGGGAGAAGGCTCGGGACAGCTCAGCTCGAGGGAGGCTTACCAGGTCGAGGCACCCCTCGTCGGGTGCCATGGCGACCAGGTCGGTGTACTCAGGGATGAACGGCCCCTGGATCGTGATTGACACCCGGGAGATGCCCTCGTTCCGGGATAGCCTCTCCTCGGCCATCCTCGATCGATTAAGCGCCTCGAGCTGGGCCTTTGGCCCCATCTCGTGCATAAGAAGGGGGCGGTCCGCCAGCGGGAGAACTCTTCGCTGGTGGAACGCCCAAATGACCGCTTGCACGGTCAACTTCTTCTCATCCACCAGCGTCCTCATCATCTTCATCAGCGGGGCTAGGTGGCGTTGCCTGTCCGCCGCGACGCCCCAGGTCCACTTCTCCGGGCGTTGAGTGAGGACCCTGCCGGTGTACTGCGGAAAGAGACCACCTTCATTCCGCAGATCGAACCAATGGTCGTCCCACCCGGCCTGGTTGGTGGAAAGCTTGTATCGCAGGTATTCGCGGGGGACATTGGCCGACGAGGTCCTAGCCCTCGTAGTGATGGCGAGGGAGCCCATGCGCACAAGCCGCCTCCCGCTGGGCTTTAGGGCCTTGATGAAGAGCTCGCCCCGGAAGAGATGGACGAACATCTCCCAGTGCGGCTCCATCTTCAGGTACCCCTCGCACACCGCGGCGAATATGGCGGCGTGCGAGATGGAGTTGGGGGAGAAGTGCTGCAGCTCCACCTCGAAGTGGTGGGCCAACCCCCGCATGAAGCGGCTCGGCGGGACGCCGAGCCCCATACGGTGGTAGCGCGTGAAGCTCACCACGTACCCCTCCGGCGGGTGCGGGCCCGGTGCTCCGCCGACGGGATAACCACCACGCGGGTCCCTCCTCCGGGTTGGGGCGCAGAAGCCCCTGGGCCACCAACGAGTCCATCTCGCTCTGCGTCACCTTCGACGGGCTCCAGTCTTCGGCCGACAGCACTTGTGTCTGGGCGGCCATGGCGATGGAGCGGTGCGGACCCGAGCAGCAGACGGGCAGCCGGAAAATCCCCAATCGACTAGCTCGAAGGAGAGGGCGCGTGAAGGCTACGGCGGCGGTGAAGGCAAAGGCAAAGTAAAGGGTTCCTTTTCCCCTCTTTTGATATTTATAAGGGGAAACCCCGACGGGCGGGGTCTCCCACGACGTAAAAAGGTAACCGCATGCATTTAATGCGCCCACCTAACCGCGTCTCGAGCCGGATGCAGGCTACACGTGGCAGCTCTCCATTCACTCCACTACCCGGGCCCGCCACGACCGTCGCTCTGGCTTCGCGTCCGCCGCCCTCTCTGACGGTTTCTGCCTAAAAAGGCGCGCCCAACGGGCAGAAGGATCCCCAGACGACGGAGGCTTCTTCATGAAGGTAAAAATGGGCCCCGGCCCTAAGCCTTGAAGCAGCGAAGGCTGGCCCTCGAAGAGGGTTCGACAGCCGGCTTCGAGCACCCGAGTCAGGGACACCAAGGGGCACCACTCGCAGCATCACTCGAGGGCCAAGCCCTCGAGGCCCCTCACGTGTATCCAAGGCAGGGAGCACGACGTGCAGTGAGATCCCCTCGGAGGAAGGCATCGAGCCACCGAGCCCTATCGAATGGACCCGGCACTCCTGCAGACTGAGCACCCATGCTTTATGAGATCGCCTCCGGGCTACAATCGACCCCTATCGAACGGGGCACGAGGTCTCACTTGGATTCCCCGTTACCAGCTCACCGGGAACCTCGATACTCGCCCGCTCGTGGTAGTACGAGGCATCCCCCCTCGCATCCGATCGAAAGGACTCGCGGGATGACAAGCCAGGGCAACCGGTGTGCCGGACAGCTCGAAGAGCCGGCCGGCCAGTTCAGCCTGGCACCCCTCGACGAAAGAGGGTCTAAAAAACTCGGGGGCTCAACACTCCCGGACCTAAAAAACGCAACTAAAACTTGCAAAAAGCCCACGAGGGAGTTTTAACCACTCCCCCATGGCCTCGGGGGCTACACCCGCGGGTGTCGCTCGCACGACACCCACGGAATCAAACGACCAAACCCTCGAGACTAGTTAGCTAACCTTCGAGCTCCCAGTCGGGAGCCCCTGCTCGAGTGCAAGCACTCGAGCAAGGGCTCGGGGGCTACTGTCGGGGGTCCACAAAAGGGTACCCCAATCAACGCGAACAAATAGGTTAAACCTAGAACACTGGTAAATAACAAACCTAACGAGACCAACCCCTCGAGGCCCACAACGCTGGCCCGCCAAGCCAGGCCTCGGGCGAGCTCTCCACTAAAACCTCGAGTCCTGGCATATAGGGCTCGAGCTCCCCACAGCCGAACGCCGCACCTCGAGACCCCACGCGGGGACCTCGAGCCTCTCTAGCACGACAGCCTATCCCTCGAGACGCTTTTATGCTTCCTTCGAGCGGCGCAGACGTCGGACGCCAGCCCCATACCGCGCATTTAGTGTCTCCACCTACGCCAGTCATGTCCTCTGCAGCCCGACGTGTACCACAGTAACCAGGGCAGAGTCAAGTCTCGTTTTCACCACAAGCATGGGCAAAAAGGCGTCAGTATAGCACTGTTAGGCCATGCCCTGCACTGACGCACGCTCGAGCCCCATCCCGGAGCCTGGGTTCCCGCTATGCGCCCGGGCGTCCCGGGACTTGCCCATACTCGCGGGGGCTCGAGCCCCCCGTAGGCGCCACCTCGAGGCCGGCTCCGCGCCCCTCGAGCCCTAACCGCTTTCATGCTATTGGAAGACAGGTACCCAAGATCCGGAGGGACCCCGCCGTGTCCTGTGCGTGCCGGAATGGGTGTTGTACGGCTTCTACATTGTCACGCCATCACGTCCGCGCCCGGATGGAGGCCACGCCCAAGGACGCCTCACAAAAGCGCTCACATCGAGGCCGCTCCTCCCTGTCGATCTTACACCTGTGTTACCCTGGCCCCTCTGACAAGCCAGCCCCCCCACTCAGTTCACACGTCAACGCCAACACACCGACGCTCCGGTCCACGACATCACACTCCTCTATCCAACGACCAGAGCCACCCCCCTGTCACACAGGGCCTTCTTTCCCTCCCCCTAATCCAGTCTTTGTACCGCATCATACCCCGCACTCCCTCTCAGATACGGAGCCTAGCCACGCCGTTGTTAATCCTTTAGCTACTGGAAGCCTCTCTCTCTTTGTTCGAGGGTCTCTGTCAAGTCAAGAGTAGAGCCACGCTGCATGCCCCTTCATCTGCCCCCCCTCACTTTGCCATGTTTCCCGGCGATTGCTTGCACTTTCTGCGTTAGGCCAATAACGTGCCTCCCCCCCTCTCCCACCTTCCTCCGCTCCTTTCCTGCCTATAGGAGCTCCGAATGGTCTTCAGTCTGTTTTTCCCTCTCGTCCTCACCTCGGAGCTCACTTCACTCCTTGGTGACAGACAGGATTCCTACCCTACGCAATCGCGGTACATATCTTCCTGTGTTAAACCCTGGCCTCCTCTTGTTCTATAAGGGGACGCAAGGCCCTTCGCGCAGGAGAAACAGTCCACTCACACAACGCCGATAGCCACACACAAGTCACACACGTACACAATCCAGGACTCCGGTCACGCTCATCTTGATTCGCCCCTGTACAAGCACTTAGGTGCAAGTAATACGAGAACCCCTCCACCGCTGGACGTAGGGCCTTCTTTGCCCGAACCAGGATAAATCCTTGTGTCATCTTGCATCACCATCCAGGAAGAGAGCACGCGATCACATCACTCGTTGGTGTCATACCCCCGGGTTCGAAACACCGACAGAGATGCCGGCCGCCAGATACAACAATAGCCTAGCTTCTGGTGATGGCTTTGATAGTGTTGTCAATTGGGTCAAGTAATCCTTTAGCTACTGGAAAGCCTGTCGCTGCTCTTCTCCCCATTCGAATGGGTCCGAGCTATGTAATGCTCTGAAAAATGGGAGTCTTTTCTCAGCAGACCTAACGATAAACCTCTTAGGGATGCCAACCTACCGGCTAACTTTTGCACTTGCTTGTGGCTTGTAGGCGGCTGCATGTTTACGATTGCTTCTATTTTGTCTGGGTTGGCTTCGATTCCTCTTGCGGATACCAAACATCCTAGGAGCTTTCCTTTTCTGATGCCGAATATGAATTTTTCTGAGTTGAGTTTCAGTCTGCTTTTCCTCAGGTTGCTGAAAGTCTCGAGCAGGTCTCCTTGATGATCTTACTTTCTGTCACTTTTGACTACAATGTCATCGACGTATGCCAACAAATTCATCTTTTTCTTTTGATCTTCAAAAACCTTGTCGGTCATTCTTGAGAAAGTCGGACATGCGTTTCTTAGCCCTTCTAGCATTCGCTGGTAATAGTAAGTGTCGGTATGTGTGATGAAGCTTGTCTTCTCCTCATCCTCTAGGTATATTTGATGGTAACTGTTGACGGCCCTTACAGTCAATATTATACCATCAACTAATGCATAGAATGATATGAAATGAACCATAAAACATAGTTGTAGGGTTTGAATCTAATGAATTCCATGAGTTGTGTTGTTCTCACTTGTTTTGCAGGAAAATCAATGTTTTATTATATAAAAGTATCTCAAGTGATGAATCAGAGTGCACCATTATGAAGAGCTTGTCGGGACGATCGATACAGACATATGATTTGCTATATTTGGAGTCCCGAAGCGAGAGTCCTCGATGGATACGACTTGGAAGATTCTATAACAACCCGGAGTAATCACCAAGCAACATAATTCAGGGGCTAAACTGACATATTCCACAACTTTGGTGAATTGCTAGAGGATGGACTTCTTCTTGATAAGTGACCAGCTCGACACAATCACTCTTCAATGATAGAGTAACATTTCAAGATAAGTGACCATCACTTTAAACGCTTCTTTTTGATTCTAGTATGAACATAAATAAAGAACTAAACATGTTTAAGTTGCACCTCACTTGATCCAACCTAATCAACCCAACATGTTCAGTCTTTTGATCTTTGTTTCTAGATTTAGTCTCTTGATCTCACAGTTTTACCCATATGATCTAAAAAGTTGCACATGATTTGTCAAATGATTTGAGATATTACATTCAAGCTCATCTTCTGATCTCAAACTAAGCAGAACATATAAACAACAATTGTATTTGGTTCAATGTGCCTAAGATTAGAGAAGTATGAATAAACTTTTTGGTTCTATTGGTGTTTTCCCACTAATAGAGCCTATGCACTAGATCTCTACCTTGTCTTTATGAGTAGGACACACTTTTGAACAAAACATGGAGGAGTTTGTCAACTCCCAAATTCTACATATAGTGAAAGTCCTAGATCTACAAGAACATGCACACTGAGCAAGATGCTGTCAGCTTCCACAATTAATGCCTCACTTCAAACTGCTGGCCGAGCGAAAAACATGGGTGACACCATATCAAGAGGTGCAATTATCAAGGTTTTTACCTTTAGGAACCAATGATGCACCTAAGGAATGGACATGGTGAGAAGTCCTGTTCAAAGGACTTAAAACATTGAACCCTCGCTAGAAGGTAAAAGCGGTAGTTATCCACATTTATCTTTTCTGCATTAGTTCCCATCTTTGCATGTTTACTTTGCATAATCATTTCTCCATAACATATTTACTTTTATGCATTAGCATTGCATTAGAAAAGAAAATAAAAATATGTTCCTTTTTGCACTGCATCATAAACCCTAAAGCCCTATGTGAATAATTCTGCAGTGTGTAAAAACCCACAGGAATGTTCACCATAGTGGCATAAAAAATAAATATAAATATGCATGCATTCAGTTGCATTTTCTCTTGCATCATAAAAAATAAAAATATTGACAAAGAGATCTTACTGAAACTCTGCTGGACGTAGGGCCTTCTTTGCCCGAACCAGGATAAATCCTTGTGTCATCTTGCATCACCATCCAGGAAGAGAGCACGCGATCACATCACTCGTTGGTGTCATACCCCCGGGTTCGAAACACCGACAGAGATGCCGCCAGATACAACAATAGCCTAGCTTCTGGTGATGGCTTTGATAGTGTTGTCAATTGGGTCAAGTAATCCTTTAGCTACTGGAAAGCCTGTCGCTGCTCTTCTCCCCATTCGAATGGGTCCGAGCTATGTAATGCTCTGAAAAATGGGAGTCTTTTCTCAGCAGACCTAACGATAAACCTCTTAGGGATGCCAACCTACCGGCTAACTTTTGCACTTGCTTGTGGCTTGTAGGCGGCTGCATGTTTACGATTGCTTCTATTTTGTCTGGGTTGGCTTCGATTCCTCTTGCGGATACCAAACATCCTAGGAGCTTTCCTTTTCTGATGCCGAATATGAATTTTTCTGAGTTGAGTTTCAGTCTGCTTTTCCTCAGGTTGCTGAAAGTCTCGAGCAGGTCTCCTTGATGATCTTACTTTCTGTCACTTTTGACTACAATGTCATCGACGTATGCCAACAAATTCATCTTTTTCTTTTGATCTTCAAAAACCTTGTCGGTCATTCTTGAGAAAGTCGGACATGCATTTATTAGCCCTTCTAGCATTCGCTGGTAATAGTAAGTGTCGGTATGTGTGATGAAGCTTGTCTTCTCCTCATCCTCTAGGTATATTTGATGGTAACTGTTGACGGCCCTTACAGTCAATATTATACCATCAACTAATGCATAGAATGATATGAAATGAACCATAAAACATAGTTGTAGGGTTTGAATCTAATGAATTCCATGAGTTGTGTTGTTCTCACTTGTTTTGCAGGAAAATCAATGTTTTATTATATAAAAGTATCTCAAGTGATGAATCAGAGTGCACCATTATGAAGAGCTTGTCGGGACGATCGATACAGACATATGATTTGCTATATTTGGAGTCCCGAAGCGAGAGTCCTCGATGGATACGACTTGGAAGATTCTATAACAACCCGGAGTAATCACCAAGCAACATAATTCAGGGGCTAAACTAACATATTCCACAACTTTGGTGAATTGCTAGAGGATGGACTTCTTCTTGATAAGTGACCAGCTCGACACAATCACTCTTCAATGATAGAGTAACATTTCAAGATAAGTGACCATCACTTTAAACGCTTCTTTTTGATTCTAGTATGAACATAAATAAAGAACTAAACATGTTTAAGTTGCACCTCACTTGATCCAACCTAATCAACCCAACATGTTCAGTCTTTTGATCTTTGTTTCTAGATTTAGTCTCTTGATCTCACAGTTTTACCCATATGATCTAAAAAGTTGCACATGATTTGTCAAATGATTTGAGATATTACATTCAAGCTCATCTTCTGATCTCAAACTAAGCAGAACATATAAACAACAATTGTATTTGGTTCAATGTGCCTAAGATTAGAGAAGTATGAATAAACTTTTTGGTTCTATTGGTGTTTTCCCACTAATAGAGCCTATGCACTAGATCTCTACCTTGTCTTTATGAGTAGGACACACTTTTGAACAAAACATGGAGGAGTTTGTCAACTCCCAAATTCTACATAGTGAAAGTCCTAGATCTACAAGAACATGCACACTGAGCAAGATGCTGTCAGCTTCCACAATTAATGCTTCACTTCAAACTGCTGGCCGAGCGAAAAACATGGGTGACACCATATCAAGAGGTGCAATTATCAAGGTTTTTACCTTTAGGAACCAATGATGCACCTAAGGAATGGACATGGTGAGAAGTCCTGTTCAAAGGACTTAAAACATTGAACCCTCGCTAGAAGGTAAAAGCGGTAGTTATCCACATTTATCTTTTCTGCATTAGTTCCCATCTTTGCATGTTTACTTTGCATAATCATTTCTCCATAACATATTTACTTTTATGCATTAGCATTGCATTAGAAAAGAAAATAAAAATATGTTCCTTTTTGCACTGCATCATAAACCCTAAAGCCCTATGTGAATAATTCTGTAGTGTGTAAAAACCCACAGGAATGTTCACCATAGTGGCATAAAAAATAAATATAAATATGCATGCATTCAGTTGCATTTTCTCTTGCATCATAAAAAATAAAAATATTGACAAAGAGATCTTACTGAAACTCTGCTTAGGAAAAGCGAGAATCATCTAAAAAGCTTTGGACAACTAAGGCTTGAGTGACCAACCACTAAACGCTTAATCTGTTCCACAAGTTTGTTGTTCTATTTGAGTTTCACAGGATTTGAAAGACCAAGAAAAGCTGACAAGCAAGTGAACGTTCCATCCACTGTTGGAGCACTGTTTCAACAACCATCAACATCAATCAAAGCTCTGATAAAGGAAGTACATTTTCACCACCAGTTCGCTACATTGCAGAATTGAACGACTACGATAACATTCAGCTTGGGAGAAAGCACCCCGTATATCCAGGTAAGTATCCTTATACTTTTATGTTTTTTTTTCTTTCTATAGATAAATTCAAAATTCAAAAAAATATGGACACATGAAGGCTCACCATTAATTAAAAAAAGACAAAAAAATATGGGCACATGAAAGCTCACCATTAATTAAAAAAAAGAGAAAAAAATATGGGCACATGAAGGGTCAACATTATTAAGGGAACCGACTGCGGATACATGGGTGTATGCCGAGTCTCAAGTGATGAGTGATTGTCAACGGGTTTGATCGCAGGTTCTTTGGCTTGTGTTGTGCAGGTGTCGAGAACGGATACAGTGATCAGAGGCAAGGTGAAGGTCAAGTAGAGACGTGCCGTGCCGATGGGCTGAGAGTGGCGAAGGGCGGACGTGAGGCTTGGACTGAGGGACCGGTGGCCCGAGGATCAGCTGTGGTGGCTGACAGCCTGGGACAGCGACGAGCGAAGACTTGCGGGCACGGTGTTGCTCGGGTCGAGGACCTGGGGACACGTGTCGGTGGACGGGGTGCACGATCGGTGCATCCCCTCTACAGCGTCGGTTTGGTGGTAGAGCCAGAGAAAAACCATCGGGTGGACGGTTTCCAGGTTTGGGCCTCAAAACCTGGGCGCTGATGGTTTCCGAGTTTGGCCACAAAACTCGGGCTGAGGACGGTTTCTAGGTTTGGGCCTCAAAACCTGGGTGCTGCGGGTTTCTGAGTTTGGGCCACAAAACTCAGGCAATGGTGGGCTGGTTTCCCGGTTTGGGCCTCAAAACCGGGGGTGGACGTGAATGCCTGGTTTCCCGGTTTCGGCCACAAAACCGGGGGAGGAGTCCGTGAAGAGGACGCAGAGCGGTGGCGGCACGTGGCGGCAATCGGGAGGTTGCGTCGAGGCAACGCTACGAGTTGTGCGAGCGTGGCCGTCGGATCCACCTACCATCGAGTTGGTCCAGAATAAGCTTAGGGTTTAGCTGGTTCGCTCTGTAAGTAGTTAGGGGTAGAGTGGGAATTAGGAATAGTTAGAATTAGGATAAGTAGGGGGAGACACCCACCTCCCCATCTATCTCAGTCATTTTGCTATTTTGCCTTCTAGGTTTTCCTGCTCTCCCTCTCCCCTGCTGTAGCGAACTGAGATCCACAGAGAAGAGAACCATACCTCTGTGTCAGTGAGATTTTGAGGAAGTGAGACCGTAATCTCACTGTTGTAGCGTGTGGTAGCCACACGGTTGCAAATTCGTGGTTGTGATTCGCGTTTTGTTCGTGTTCTTCGCGGGTTACTTTTCTCCACGTTTTTCCCGTTGATCGATCTCTCTACTCGATGCATCTTTTGCAAATCTGTTTGAACTGAGTTGTTCTAGATCATGAGGCACTTCTTTCCACCGAAGGAAATCATCTCTAACCTCACGAGCTAGTAGATCGGTCAATTTTCGTTTTGGATCGAGTTTGCTCCTTTTGTCCCGAATTCTTCCAATTCACCGATTTGGAGTTAGGTTCGAGCCATGATTTCTTTGGGATAGCTCACTAACCTCCTTGGAACTCCTCAAACCAAGTCTAAGCCTTAGTGCTTTTGATTCGGAGGAGATCGGGTGATTTTCGTGGAAGAACAGTGCAGTATCGGGACCATCGGACGCTGTGTTCTTGAGCATCGGATGCTGAGTCTTTTCCATCGGAGCGTCCGGTGCCACGTGTCGTCTGACAGTGTTTTTGAAGGAGCATCGTACCCTGACCATCGAAGCGTCCGTTGCCATCGGACGCGCCGGGGGTCTAGCATCGGACGCTAGGGTTTCACTGTAGCAGCGTCCGATGCCAGTCCAGTAAGGTTCCAGAGAGGTCCTGTTTGCATCGGACGCGTCCGGTGCTTGACCATGCAGTGATTTCTTCACTGTTTCGTCCGCACTTTTGATCGTTCGACTTCGGATTTGGTTTTGGGTTTTTGCGTTGGATTTCTGACTTCGTGCTCTACAGAAATCGGACTTCCCGCTTTGCAAAATAGCCTGAATCCCCCTCGCGTTGGTCGAGGGAGGTTGAGGTTACCCAAAGTCCATCCTGTCACTAGTTGACTTGCGTGAACTTGGGTGAGGAAGTTTTTGTGGTGTCCCGCTGTGTTCCTAGGGAACATCCACCCATTCTCCTGGGTCGTGGACATCATGCACATCGCTTTGCTTTTGGGGTTGATTTACTGGGATAGAGGTTGAAAGTTTCCGAAAGGAAATTTAAAGCTCCCATTCACCCCCCTCTGGTTGCTTTCTGGTAGCACTTTCGGTCCTTCAATTGGTATCAGAGCGGGTTAAGGATCTTCCACCTTAGCCGGTTCCAGATCCACAGAAGGCGACATGGATCGCGGCGTGGGCAAACCGCCATTTTTCAATGGGACGAACTATGTATATTGGAAGATACGCATGTCGGCCTATCTGCAGAGTTTGGGTGCTTCCATTTGGGATATTTGCAACTCTGCCGATAACGTGGTCTTGGCTGCTAGTGTATCTCAGCTTCAGATCGATGAGCACGATGCCAATAGCCGAGCCCGTAATGCTCTTTTCTCATGCTTGAGCATGAGTGAGTTTGATCGTGTTTCTCACCTCGCTACGGCTCGGGAGATTTGGGCTACCCTCATGCGTTTCCATGAGGGAACCTCTCAAGTCAAAACCCGTCTCTACGAGTCGTTCAAGCGAGAGTATGAGAACTTTCGACATATGCCTGGCGAGAGCATAGAAAGTTTATTCGCTTGCTTTCAGGTGATTGTCAACAGGATGAGGTCTAACAAGGAGTTGTTGCCTTTCGACGATCATGAGAGGGCTCTCAAGCTTTTGCATACTCTCGATCGGTCGGTGTGGGATTCCAAGGTTCAGGCGATCATCGAATCGCCTAACTATGAGACCCTCACGTGCGATGAGCTCTTTAGTAAGCTCAAGTCCAGTGAGATCGATGCCATGGCGAGGGCTTTTTATGAAAATCCTTCTGTCCCGTCGATGGCTTTGCTCTCTGGCTCTTCTGCTAACCCCTCTGGAGGTTTTGCACTCTCTTCTCTCTTTTCTGTCACAGAGGAGCAGCTGGAGTCTTTGGGGGATGACAAGTTGGCTATGCTCGCCAACCAGTTCTCGCGGTTCCACAACAACCGCATGAACTGTCGCCGCGGAGGAGGACGCTCGGGATGCTACGAGTGCGGCGACCCCAACCACTTCATCGCAAACTGTCCCAAGAAGAAGCACTCATCTGGGAAGGGCGATCATGGGCACAAGTACGACTCCGGCAAGCGCAAGGAGAAGTACGTCCCCGCAAGGCACAAGCGGAAGGGTGGCTTCAACAAGGAGTACATCAAGACCAAGTACTTGGAGAAGGCCCAAGCTGAGCAGCGTGCGTTCTTTGCCACGCTCAGCGACGTCGATGACTCGGATGACGACTCTGCTTCTTCAAGCGATGACGAGTCCGAGAAGAAGAAGAGGATCGAGGACAAGCTGAACGACCTCTACTTCTTCGCCGACGACGACGGCTTCGGCACCATGGCCCTCGGCAAGGAGGTCGACGGCGAGCTGGAGGAGACTCCTCGGAACGACGACGACGATGATGACACCTCCCAGGTATCTCTGACCCTCGATGAGCTTTCTGCTGAGGTCGAGAAACTTACTGCCGCTCTCCTTTGTCAAGACAAGTTGCTTAGGCGTGCCGCTAGAGAGCGCAAGGAGTTTAGGCAGAAGTGGGAGGATACGGTGAAGGAACTTGAGTCTGTCAAGTCCACCGTTGTTGTCACTAAGGAGGAGGAGTGTGAGATGTGCACCACGCACATGACTGACCTTCTCACTTTGAGAGGTAAGTATGCTGCGTTGGTTGGAGAGGTGGATGAGCTCCGGGCTAGACCCATGCTGTTGGGTGCGTGCAAGACATGTCCTGTCTTGCAATCTGAGTTGGCAGAGAAGAATGCCAAGATTGTGTCTCTTGAAGGGGCCAACTCAGGTAGCACATGTGTGGCTAGGTGTGTTCTTTGTGAGGGTTTGGAGATGGAGATTGCAAACGTGAAGCATGACAAGATGCAAACCGAGGAGGAAAACACATACCTTCGGACCATCTTGCCATGGTGAAGGGTCGAGATGGCGGACTAGAGGGGGGGGTGAATAGTCCTTTTTAAAACTAAAACTTAATCGCAGCGGAATGGCTAACCGAAACAAATGCGGAATTAAAACTATCGGTCTAGCCAAGACTACACCCCTCTACCTATACTCTATGACACCTTACAAAAGATCCTAATCAAAGCAAATAAGGTGTCGGGCTAGCTAGAGCTCATCTAACCAATTCTAGCTTGCAAGGTTACACAAACCTAAGCAACTAGTACTCAAACAACGGGGGAGCTCCTACTCATGCTACTAAGCAAAAGCACCAAGCCTAAGCTCACTAGCAATGCTCAATAACAAGGCTACACAAGCCAAATTAGAGAGCTCAACTTAGCTACACAAACTAAGCAAAGTGACTAGCAAGACTACAAGTCAACTAGTCACTCATGGGATCAACTTCTATGCTACAGAAGCAAGGAAGGTAACTAGCAAGCTACACAAGCTAACTAATCATAAGAGCAACTACACTAGCACATGTATATGAACAAGTAAATACAAGCTAGTGAAGAAGTTTGCAAACCACCGAGAAGATGAACACGAAGTTGACACGGTGATTTTTCTCCCGAGGTTCACTTGGTTGCCACCAAGCTAGTCCCCGTTGTGTCGACCACACACTTTGGTAGTTCGGCGGCTAATAGGCACCACACCTAGCTCGACACTCGAGCGCCGCAAGAACTCACCCACAAGTGAGGGTAACTCAATGACACGCGCAATCCACTAGAGTTGCTCTTCGCGATCCCCGCGGGGCGAGCACAATGCCCCTCACAATCCTTCTCCGGAGCCACGCACAATCTTCACGCGGGCTTCACGACGGAGACTCGATCACCAAGCCGTCTAGGAGGTGGCAACCTCCAAGAGTAATAAGCACCACCGGCTTGCAACTCGAACACCTAGTGCCACTCGATGCAATCTCTCAAAGCAACGCACTAGGATCACTCTCTCACACAATCGGATGAGCACTAAAGCATATGTGTGTTAGAGGGCTCCCAAACACATCCACACAAGCCACCAAGGCTTTGGAGTGCTCCAGCCACCGGGCCAAAGCCGGCCTCAACGACTATATATAGCCTCAACGGCCAACTAGCCGTTATGCCCCTTCACTGGGCATTCTGCGCTCCGGTCGGTAGTACCGACCCCTCCTGGGCGGTACTACCGGCTTAGTCAAACTAGCCGTTACCTCACATCGCGCAGATTTAGTCAAACCACCGACCCCTGGTCGGTTCCTCCGAGGTCGGTAGTACCGAGGTCATGGCGGTACTACCGCCAGGCCAAAATCGCCGCGAACAGAGAGCTCTGCGAAAAATCAGCCACTACCGACCTTACGTCGGTACCACCGTGGGCGGTAGTACCGAGGTAATGGCGGTACTACCGACAAGCCATTCTTCAAACCTACAGAGAGCCTCGCGAAACTCCTCAGGGCCACGGTACCACCGACCATCCGGTCGGTACCACCGCCGGCGGTAGTACCGAGGTAATAGCGGTACCACCGCCAGGCCAAAAACGTCCCATTACAGAGAGGGCTGCACGCAGCACCTATGGGCGGTACCACCGACCACCCTGGTCGGTACCACCGACCATACACAGAAAACTCCATTTTCTTCTCTGTTTTGATCCAAACCAACTCCAACAACTTCTCCTTTGTAAATGTGCTAACACCAACAAGTGTTCATCATCTTGTGCAAGTGTGTTAGCATTTTCACAATCATTTTCAAAGGATTTTCTCTTTCACTCATAACGCCACTCGATCCTAGTAACATCGCAAAGTTAGATCGCTCAAGTGGCACTAGATGACCGATATGCAAACAAGTTTGCTCCTCTTAATAGTACGGCCATCTATCCTAAACCCGGTCATAATCTTCTCTACACACCTATGACCGGTGAAATGAAATGCCCTACAAATATACCTTTGCCTTGCGCATTCCATTCCATCTCCTTCGGTGTTGATGCAACACATGCACCAACCTATCTTCAAATGATATGATCCACTTCATATCATCACATGGCCTTCATGGTCCATCGATCTTGACATCACTTGCTCTTCACCATCGCTTCGGTCCTTCGGCGCCAAGTCTTGCTTAAGCCTCCCGACACTCGGTACCAACGGCTTCAAAGCCTCAACTTGCCCTTCACCTTCGCAACCGGTCCATCAAGCCAAGTCTTGCCTTGATCTTCTCCATCTTAGCCATATGACCATATGTCATGTCACATATGCATTAAGCTCCTTCTTCACATATGTGAGCCTTGCAACATCTTCCAAGCCATTTCACCTCTATGGCATATGTTGCTCACACATGATCACCTATGGACTAATCACCTGTGTAATTCACTTCAAACACCATTAGTCCACCTAAAGTTGTCACTCAATTACCAAAACCAAACTAGGACCTTTCAATCTCCCCCTTTTTGGTAATTGATGACAACTCTACAAAGATATGGAAATTAAGCTCTTTGGATTCTATGTTACTTATCCAACATTAAGACCATATAAGAGAATTTGGATAAGCACCATACAACCCGACTTTGTAGTGTTAACTCCCCCTACATGTGTGCTCAAATGGTTTGGTTTCAAGCTTGCACACATGCATAAATATGAAATTTGTGGGAGTGTTAGCACTACTAAGTGATGCTAAGGTATACATGATGAAATTTTACCTTTGAAGCGTGCATACCACATTTTGACTCATCCTTAGCATCGAAGAGTAGCTAGACATCATAAAAACTAGAAAACCCCGTGAGATCAACATTAATAGCAAGGGTCTAGTTTTGCATAAAAAACACAAGTCTAGCTAGAAAACCTATGCATGCTAGTTATCAATTCATCAATTAAATCCTATAACTAGCATACACCACACAAGCATGCATATAAAATTTTTAAAACTTATGCAATGCAAGCAAGCGCATGATTATGCACATATCAAATGCAACAACCAAGTTCATGAGCTTGCTCCCCCTACTTGTGTGTTCTCATTGTCCAAGAATTTTGATCCTTCAATCTTGTGCTCCCTCTTGATCCATGTCCATCTTCTTTTCTCCCTCTTTGTCCTTGACATATCATAATTGACATATCTTTTCCATAACTTCTCCCCCTTTGTCATCAATGACCATAAAAGGCATGCTTCTCTTGATACAAAGGGTTGGACTAGGGTAGATGGATGATACTTGAGTCTTCATTTTTGATGGACACCACCATATGTGTTGGAATTATACCATGTGTAGGATCTTTGACCTTGATACCAATAGGTGGGGCACCTTCCCTATGTCATAGCATGGGTCATCCACTTGATAAGCTTGAGCTTTTGTTGGTGATGGATCTTTGCTTGATTTGATCACTTAAAGTTGAGGACCACTTGAAGTCTTGTAGGATACCACTTGAATAAAAAGTTTAACTTGATATCCATTTGCATTATTATCTTCTTCTTGAACTCTTGTCATCTTCATGAGCTTCTCATTTGTGACTTGAACTAGGCAATATTGCACAAGATATCTAACTCGGTTTGCTCTAGAGTAAGCTTCTTCACACATCTTTCAATGGTTATCTTACTCATGTTGAATTAGACACTTGAATGTTCATCTTCTAGATCAAGTACTTGGGTTCACTTAGCTCATGAACAAACTCATATACTAACCACTAGATCATATAATCAAACAAGCAATAGTGGTAGGCAATGAATTTAAACTTTCCAATTGTTATGCATGATCCTATTGAACATGTACTATATGCACTAACCGCATACTAGTAAGGGATGAATATGATCATGCACATTACAATGATACCTTTGCTATCTTGGAGTAGAGGATAGTCATTTGATTCCAATTAAGCTCCAAATAGCAATGTGAAGTCCATGGTGAAGATCAATATATACCAATTGATAGAACAAATCTTCACTCATATGATTAAGTGCATTATCTTGTTGTGGTTGGCTTGCTTCTTTATTTGAACATAGCTTGCATATGAATACCACTTGAATTGTCATGATTTGCTTTTCTATCTTGGGTGTTGCTTGCTTTCTTTCTTGATCAATCTCTTGATTTTTCCAACTAAGCGTCTCAAATGACACTTTAGATCACCACTTCCATGTTAGCCTTCCAAGCCTAGCTTGGTTAACCTACCAAAGGCGGCAAGCCCCTACAAAAGGGAGAAGTGACCTCTCTCCAAAGAATCATCCTTGATACTTACTTGAATTGACTTTGTTTGATTGATCCATTTGAACTCTTCTTGAAATGTGACTTTGAATCCATCTTTGAGTCCCTTTTTGAGTCCTTTTCTTTCTTCCAAAAGATCTTCAATTGATACTAGGACTTCATCTTTCTCTTCATCTTGATGTTGGTCTTGATCTTCAATTTGAGTACCAAATGTGTGCCAAATACACTTCTTAATCAAATGAACTTGTACTCATCTTTGTCATGCTTCTAGCTCATTTCAAAACCAAACATTGGTCCCTCAACCACTTATAAACATGATTCCAACTTGAGGACCTTTCAATCAAAGTGACTCTAGATTAATCCAATATTTGTCACTTTTCTGGCAGATTTTGTCCTTCTCAAAGAAACATGCATATCTCCCAAAATATAAGTCCAACGACTATGAAATTTGGTGGAGATGTGCCTCTCTAAGTGTTCTAGCAGCCATAAAAATTTGAGCTTCATTGGCTTTCTAGATTGCTACCAGATTTCAATTCTTTCCATAGTACTACATGCTGAAAACTGCTGCACTATAGTTGACAAGATCCTCTCCAAAACTAAAGCATCACTTATCCAATTATCATGAATTTTGCACAGCAACTAATACCATATGTGAAGAGCATGTGTACCAAATTTCAAGCCAATCCAAATAGATTTGATCATTCAAACATGGCTATTATCACAGCTAGCTCAGATTTCAGATTTTTGACAATTTTGAGCAATTGAGCTATACTTTACCAATTTGAATCAAACTTGAGCTAACATGTTTGAATACTCTCACAAGACATATATCCATTCAAATCACTTACTAAAAGAAGTCTCATGAACATATCCAATCAAACTAACTCAAAACTTGATCACTAAACAATTTATCCATTCAATCACCTTATAGCAAGCAACATATGCATATATATCCGATTCAATCATCTCATATGCATTTAAAAGAACATGATCAACTAGAGATATACCTTAGTAGCTCATGATCATGAAATAGCAAGCTTCTACTCAACTTGATTGCAAGCCTTCAAATATTTCCAATCAATCACCACAACTTGATCTTTTGCACTTGTATGTTTTGCACTTGGACTTCTCTTGACTTGGCATTGGGTTTGGATGTGCACTAAGCTTCATTACTTGACTCAATCACATGATGAATAATGTGAAGTCAATTGAATCAAGCCTCCAATGCCATGGTACCTACACACATTCATCCACTTTTTGATGGTACCCAAACTAGTTTGGGTCCTCTCAAGTTAGGAGCAACATACTTTGGCATAGCCTTAGTATGAGTAGCGGGATGTTTTGCAATAGCAACCAATGTGGTACCATTGTCATCCTTTCTAAGCACAATATCATTATCAATTGAAATAGGCTTAGAAGTCATACCTAGGGGACATGAATTAGCCATGTGTCCCCTTTCCCGGCATGAGTAGCAACTTCTCTTTGATTGAGCCTTCTCTTCCTTGCTCATTTGTTGCTTCTCATTGCCTTGCCTCTTCTCATTTGCTTGAGCCTTCTTCTCAAGCTTGATAGGACACTTCGAGGCAAAGTGTCCCATATCACCACACTTGTAGCACTTGATGTGAGCCAAATCTTTCTTCTTTTCTTCATTCTTGCTCATCATCATTTTGGCATCTTGAATGTGAGTTGGATGCCTTGCTCTTCCGCCCCTTCTTGTTTTCTTCTTCTTCATCAAGTCACCATCATGATGGTTGTTCTTGATTTGAGCTTGGGGCTTCTTCTTGTTGGGGCAAGCTTTTGCAAGATGTCCCATTTCATGGCATTGATAGCACATGAAATGAGATAGCTTCTTTTCTTCTTGCTTTCTCATTTTCTTGCCCTTGGCATTGCTTTTGTTAAAGCCAATGCCACTCTTGTCACCATAGCTTCTTTGATTCTTCATCATGTGCTCATGGGTGACTTTTGATCTACACCACCTCTCTAACTTATTGCTCAAGTTCTTCACTTCGCTTTTGAGCTCATTGTTCTCCTTCAAAAGGTTAGTCTCACAAGACAAAGAAGTAGAACAAGCATCTAATTGTAAAGAACATGGCATAGATAATAAATCTTCACAAGAGGTGGATACATGCTTCTTTTCTTCTTCACAAGGGTTAGCACAAGTATGTGATTGATCAATTGTCCCATGTGATGAGCTCTCACTAGTTTTAATTTGTTCATTAGAAAGCTTACTAGTGAGAAAAGCATGGTCTTTTACCAAATTATCATGAGTAACACATAGTTCCTCATGAGTCAATTTAAGCTCATCATGTGAACAAGTAGTAACATAAAGTAAATGATTTTGTTGTTCACATGCATTCTTTAGAAATGAGTTTTCTAATGTCAATTTTGCATTTTTAGCTAACTCATTTTCTAAAGCAATGGTCATGCTAGCAAGTCTACTAACAAGCTCATCATAGGAATCATGATTAATCATATTGCAATTTGATACCTTAGTGTCACCTTGTGACATGAAGCAATATGATGATGTTGGAGAGCTTGTAGTAGCATCATCATTGGAGCATGTACCATTATTACCATCAAGTGTGCTTGAGGTTGAATCATCACTTGCATCACTTGAGGCATCATCTTCCATCTTGTCAAGTGTGCTTGAAGTATTTTCATTGATTGCATCACTTGAACATGAGGTGGAGCAATCTTCCACAACAACTATGTTGCGGTCATGCTCAACATCCTCATGTACCACCGGTTCATCCTCCTTTATGAACTTGCCATCATCAAACGTGGAGGGATCACCGAAGGTGGTCTTGATGGATTCCCACATCTCATGGGCGGTCCCTTTGGAGTTGATCTTATAAAACAACTCAAAACTCAATGCATCCATTAGATAACAATAAGCATTTGCATCAAGTTCAAAGAGATCCTTTTGAGCTTTGGTGAGTTTTCTATGGTCCAAAACATGAGTGAGACCACTAGTGATAATCCACCAAAACTTTGGCCCCTTTGCACGAAAATGATCAAGCATATGGTGTTTCCATTGTGCAAAGTGTGTGCCATCAAAAATATGTGTATCACACACATCATCTAGCCCACTAGACGCCATCCTCTCGGGTCGGTGAAGACCACAAATGAGAGACCTTGCTCCGATACCAATTGAAGGGTCGAGATGGCGGACTAGAGGGGGGGTGAATAGTCCTTTTTAAAACTAAAACTTAATCGCAGCGGAATGGCTAACCGAAACAAATGCGGAATTAAAACTATCGGTCTAGCCAAGACTACACCCCTCTACCTATACTCTATGACACCTTACAAAAGATCCTAATCAAAGCAAATAAGGTGTCGGGCTAGCTAGAGCTCATCTAACCAATTCTAGCTTGCAAGGTTACACAAACCTAAGCAACTAGTACTCAAACAACGGGGGAGCTCCTACTCATGCTACTAAGCAAAAGCACCAAGCCTAAGCTCACTAGCAATGCTCAATAACAAGGCTACACAAGCCAAATTAGAGAGCTCAACTTAGCTACACAAACTAAGCAAAGTGACTAGCAAGACTACAAGTCAACTAGTCACTCATGGGATCAACTTCTATGCTACAGAAGCAAGGAAGGTAACTAGCAAGCTACACAAGCTAACTAATCATAAGAGCAACTACACTAGCACATGTATATGAACAAGTAAATACAAGCTAGTGAAGAAGTTTGCAAACCACCGAGAAGATGAACACGAAGTTGACACGGTGATTTTTCTCCCGAGGTTCACTTGGTTGCCACCAAGCTAGTCCCCGTTGTGTCGACCACACACTTTGGTAGTTCGGCGGCTAATAGGCACCACACCTAGCTCGACACTCGAGCGCCGCAAGAACTCACCCACAAGTGAGGGTAACTCAATGACACGCGCAATCCACTAGAGTTGCTCTTCGCGATCCCCGCGGGGCGAGCACAATGCCCCTCACAATCCTTCTCCGGAGCCACGCACAATCTTCACGCGGGCTTCACGACGGAGACTCGATCACCAAGCCGTCTAGGAGGTGGCAACCTCCAAGAGTAATAAGCACCACCGGCTTGCAACTCGAACACCTAGTGCCACTCGATGCAATCTCTCAAAGCAACGCACTAGGATCACTCTCTCACACAATCGGATGAGCACTAAAGCATATGTGTGTTAGAGGGCTCCCAAACACATCCACACAAGCCACCAAGGCTTTGGAGTGCTCCAGCCACCGGCCCAAAGCCGGCCTCAACGACTATATATAGCCTCAACGGCCAACTAGCCGTTATGCCCCTTCACTGGGCATTCTGCGCTCCGGTCGGTAGTACCGACCCCTCCTGGGCGGTACTACCGGCTTAGTCAAACTAGCCGTTACCTCACATCGCGCAGATTTAGTCAAACCACCGACCCCTGGTCGGTTCCTCCGAGGTCGGTAGTACCGAGGTCATGGCGGTACTACCGCCAGGCCAAAATCGCCGCGAACAGAGAGCTCTGCGAAAAATCAGCCACTACCGACCTTACGTCGGTACCACCGTGGGCGGTAGTACCGAGGTAATGGCGGTACTACCGACAAGCCATTCTTCAAACCTACAGAGAGCCTCGCGAAACTCCTCAGGGCCACGGTACCACCGACCATCCGGTCGGTACCACCGCCGGCGGTAGTACCGAGGTAATAGCGGTACCACCGCCAGGCCAAAAACGTCCCATTACAGAGAGGGCTGCACGCAGCACCTATGGGCGGTACCACCGACCACCCTGGTCGGTACCACCGACCATACACAGAAAACTCCATTTTCTTCTCTGTTTTGATCCAAACCAACTCCAACAACTTCTCCTTTGTAAATGTGCTAACACCAACAAGTGTTCATCATCTTGTGCAAGTGTGTTAGCATTTTCACAATCATTTTCAAAGGATTTTCTCTTTCACTCATAACGCCACTCGATCCTAGTAACATCGCAAAGTTAGATCGCTCAAGTGGCACTAGATGACCGATATGCAAACAAGTTTGCTCCTCTTAATAGTACGGCCATCTATCCTAAACCCGGTCATAATCTTCTCTACACACCTATGACCGGTGAAATGAAATGCCCTACAAATATACCTTTGCCTTGCGCATTCCATTCCATCTCCTTCGGTGTTGATGCAACACATGCACCAACCTATCTTCAAATGATATGATCCACTTCATATCATCACATGGCCTTCATGGTCCATCGATCTTGACATCACTTGCTCTTCACCATCGCTTCGGTCCTTCGGCGCCAAGTCTTGCTTAAGCCTCCCGACACTCGGTACCAACGGCTTCAAAGCCTCAACTTGCCCTTCACCTTCGCAACCGGTCCATCAAGCCAAGTCTTGCCTTGATCTTCTCCATCTTAGCCATATGACCATATGTCATGTCACATATGCATTAAGCTCCTTCTTCACATATGTGAGCCTTGCAACATCTTCCAAGCCATTTCACCTCTATGGCATATGTTGCTCACACATGATCACCTATGGACTAATCACCTGTGTAATTCACTTCAAACACCATTAGTCCACCTAAAGTTGTCACTCAATTACCAAAACCAAACTAGGACCTTTCACATGGGTGTCTAGTGGTGAGCCACAGCTCGGGATGATGATTTCCCAATTCAAGCGAGCTGCTGGAGGTCCTGGTGTAGGTTTTGCTCCGGGTATTGATGTTTCATCTTTTGGAAAGATTGGAGAGTCGAGTGGTCTTAACCCATGTGAGAAGCCCCACTCCACCACTACTCCCAAGCTTACCAAGATCCCACCCAAAGAGCCTCTCAAGCCTAACACCAAGGATGGAGTCTTTGTTGAACCTTCAAGATGTAACACCCTAAAATTTGCAAAGTTTGGAAATAGAGAGAAAATGCTTTGTTATGTATTTTTGGTGCTCATGAGAATATAGGAGAAACAAAACTTTTCTTTGAATTAAAATTTATCTTAGGGCAACATGTTTGTGCATACATGCTGGTGCATAATTTATTTTGTGATGAGTGGTTTGCTCCAAAGTTTGGCAAGATTTCAAATTCATTTTGAAAATGCTTTTGAAATGGTTGAAAACAAAAAGAAAAGGTTTTTCCTCTCTCTCCCTCACCCCTCTCCCCAATCTGGCCCGAAGGCCCAGTCGGCCTTGGCCCACTCGCGCCCCTTCCCCCTTCTCCCATCAGCCGGCGGCCCAACTCCCCGCCTTATCCATATCTTCTCCTAAAATCAAATTCTTTGTTTTCTAGCTTAACCTTTCTGTTGGAGTCTCCCAAAAATCTTTTTCGCCTGCTCTAAAATATTCCTTGGTGCTCATCATTCATCATCATATCTCCAAAATCTTCTCGAGAAGTTTTCCAGCTTTTTCCGACACTTTTTCCTATTTTTCTGGGAGTATAATCTAATTTTTAGATGTCCCAAAATATCTTTTCATGAGCTCCAAATATTTTATTTGAGTTCCTCATGTCTCCAAATGTCTCTGAGAATTTTTCCTGAATTTTCGGAGCCATTGGAGTAATTTTTCCTGACTTAAATATCAATTCTAGACTTTTCTAGAATTATTTTAATCCAAAAATTAAATAATTTCGAAAATAATAAAATCTGTCTTTTTCCTCCCTCCCACAAAGCCCATGTGCAATAATTCTATTAAATTCCAAATATCAACGTCTTTATTTACTAATGGGCTTTTATATTTATTTAGGCCCATTAGTAAATGTGGAGGTGCAACGTCAATTAGCACCATATCGCTAGTTGACGCGGGGCATAGAGTTTTTCTCCCTATATATGTGTCCCATCCCTTGGCCAAAGCACACAATAACGGAAGCCCCTAGTTTGGGAGTCCGAAAATTTTGTTTGCTCTGTCAACGGCCGCCAAATTCTTCCCCAACTCCGGTTATCGATTTTTGGCTCTCGTTCATCCTCCACAAAAGCAACCTGCAGTCAATATTCATCGCCGACGTCCGTCAGCTCAAGTAAAATCTGATTTTCGTTTTTATTTATTTAATTTCGCAATTAAGTTCGCTGTATTTACAGCTTTGCCACTGATTTTATTTTCGCTATAAAATCTCCGTTTTAACTCCGTTTTGACCCGTTCAAGTTGCGTTAGGTTTGTAATTACATAATCTACATGTTTTTACAACTGTTAATCATGTTTCCAACTTTTAAATTTCGAGTTTAGTTTTAATCTAATAATTTATTAAAGAAAACCTTGTTTAAATCATAACTCCTCCGTTATAGATCCGTTTTTAGTGGTTTTCGTGTCCACGCGTTCGTCTCGACGAGTAGAACAGTTTTATAAGCGTTTTATCCATGTTTTATGTATTGGTGTACTGTTTTCTAATTTATTGCATGTTTTGCTTGTATGTTTGCTCCTGTGTGCCGATGTTTGTTGCGTACAGACGAAGAGTTGCAAGTGAACCTGCAAGAGCTTGACTTTAAAGACTGTGACCAACATCAACTCGAAGAAGGCAAGTGCAGGCACCCTTTGATCATGTTCTTTACCTATTCACCATTAATCACTAAGTGCATGCATGTGTCTAATTATGTGAACCCTAAGGATTATCCTAGTTTTCCATATCTTCCTTGTTACCTGGGTTTTATGATGGGTAGTAATGCTATGCTAAGCAACTTTGCTTGTTCTATAAATACCACATGATGATGATATATTAATGATGACTCAATGGATATGGAAGTATGCTTTAATGTGGAACTCAGTGACTCGGGCACATGGTATGGTATGGTGGTTATGGTAAGTTTGGCTTGTGGTTTGTGATTTGTGCTCGGGTCCGCCTTTTAGGACTGGCTCATGGAGCGACCACCCAGGATAACAGTGCAACCACGAGATGTTATATGGCTCTAACCGGGCTAATTAATTAGAGGATTCTAGTGTTGCGTTAACCGGGCGGCGCTACTGAGGGATGGCCCAAGAATGTGGTATGGACTTAGGGGTCCTCTGGTTGCTGCGGCTTCCAGTAGGAACTTTAGGTGGTTATCGCTCGCTAGATGAAACTTTGTAAAGGCCCGTGGTGAAACCTTGCCATGCACCTTGGAAGTGTAGTATGGGAGTCATGACCTTGGCATATGGGAATCACTGCTCGTTGGGAAAAGTGTGCAACCTCTGCAGAGTGTAAAACTGATATATCAGCCGTGCTCACGGTTACGAGCGACCTGGACCCTCACATGATTAGTTTTGGACAGTTGGACTTATGGACATAAGATGATGGTTTCTCAGATGGAGGTGTTTACCTCGGTTGATGATTATATTAAAGGTGGTATTCTTCTTAACTAATGGGATGGGTTATCCTATACTCACTTATAGTAATCAGGTGCTAATAAAACTTGACCAACTAAAATGCTTATCGCAGTTGAACAGTGTCAGCCTACCTTTGTTCAAGCCTTGCATGACATTTTATTTCCGCCTGTACTTGTTGAGTACGATATGTGCTCACCCTTGCTATTCCACACAACCCCAGACGGTAGCCCAAGTTACCCAGAAGGTTAGTGGAGATGTCATGGAGTTTACCAGAAGACTATCAGTTGTGCTTGGCGTACGGTGCCCCCAGCCAACCGTCCCTGTGAAGATTGGAGTCTCAAGTGAAGATTAGTTTATGTTCCGCTTTACTCTGATATATGTAAGTGTTAATATAGCTATGTTACGTTATATAATAACATTGTTTCTGATATTCTATACTCTGTTGTTGTATGTGTGGACTTCCTGGGCACACATATGGCTATCCTGGTTTTGTTCTTAAAACTGGGTGTTACACGAGAGCTCCGCCAAAGAAACAATCGTGGGCTCCAAAACCAAACCACCTCAAGAACAAGCTTGACACCATGCCACCCATCCAAGAGGAGCTTATGCCACAGAAGGGCAAAGTGATCCACACCCACTACCGTGAGTACCAACAACCCCCTTTGAGAGCGGTGAGGTACCATTGTGAGCATTGTGGGAGAGATGGACACTTGAGTGAGTTCTGCTTTCGGCGCAAGAGAGAGGCGCGTCGTGCTAGGGAGATGAACAATCCGGACATGTACCATCCTTTCCATGATGTACATGTGCCGAATGTTCAGAGGAGAGCTCCAAGGAGAGCTGCTAGGCCTAGAGGTCCAGAACCTCAAGTTCCCAGGCCTAGGCAGCGAGGAGGACGTGCCCGGCGGGAGCCTGCAGTTGTAGGCTACGGACCCCGTGGCGGTGGCTTTGTTGTAGAGCGTTTTCCTCCACCGCGTTTTGAGTATCGCGATGGACGCTCCACCCTTAGCGGACTACGTTTTCCTCAACGTGGTGATCGCTTCCCCCGTAGGCGTGCTAGGAATGGTTTTTTTGCTAACCATTCTTTTGAGCAGCCGGCCCAACACTGGTATTCTTCCTACTTCACTAACCCCAGTGTTGGACCGTATGCTCACCCTATGTCTTTTTATTGATGTAGGTAAAACGATTGGAGAACGTTTGGTTGGTGGATTCCGGTTGCTCGAGGCACATGACCGGAAACGCCAAGTGGTTCTCCAGTCTTAGTCCTGTCGCCGGAAAGGAGTTTATCACCTTCGGCGACAATAGCAAAGGTAAGGTTTTGTCTCGTGGGTCGGTGCGAGTTAATGAGCACTTTGTGTTGCGCGATGTTGCTCTTGTTTCTAACTTGCATTTTAACCTTCTTTCTGTTTCGCAACTCTTTGACGACGACTATGAGATTCGTTTTAAACCAAATCTTAGTCGTATTTTGGATCCTTAGGGCAATCTTGTTTGTATGATTTCGCCCTTTGGAAAAGTCTTTCGTGCGAATTTCTCGGAGTCTTTTGGCATTTCTCGTTGTCTTGTGGCTGGACCTTCCTCCTCTGATCTTTGGAAGTGGCATAGGAGACTTGGACATTTGAGCTTCGACTTGCTTGCAAGACTTAGCTCACTTGGCCTAATCCGAGGATTGCCCAAGTTGTCGATGGAGAAGGATCTTGTTTGCCATTCTTGTAGACACGGGAAGATGGTTGCCGCTCCCCACCATCCAGTGACTCAGGTCATGACCAAGTGCCCTGGAGAGCTTTTGCACATGGACCTTGTTGGTCCGGCTCGGGTGAGCTCGGTTGGGGGGAAGTGGTATGTGCTTGTTGTTGTTGATGACTTTTCGAGATATTCGTGGGTCTTCTTTTTAGCTGAGAAGACCGAGACTTTCTCCTTTGCTCGCAATCTGATTTTACGTCTTCAGAACGAGTTCCCTTTGAACTCGATGCGAGCTATTAGGAGTGATAATGGTTCTGAATTCAAGAATTCGGATTTTGAGAAGTTTTGTAACTCTTTGGGTTTAGAGCATCAGTTTTCTTCCCCCTACACACCACCACAGAATGGTGTTGTAGAGAGGAAGAATCGGACCCTTGTAGAGATGGCCAGGACGATGCTCGATGAGCATAGGACTTCTAGGCGATATTGGGCCGAAGCTATGAGCACTGCATGCTACATTTCAAATCGCATTTGCGGATACATGGGTGTATGCCGAAGGCTCTGAGTGATGAGTGATTGTCAACAGGAATGATGCGCATGTTCTTTGGCTTGTGTTGTGCAGGTGTCGAGCACGGAGACAGTGATCGAGGGTAGGTGAAGGTCAAGTTGAGACGTGCTGTGCTGACGGACCGGGTGCGGTGAAGGATGGGCGTGCCGTGCGGCGGACGTGCCGTGCCGATGTACCGAGCGGTGAAGGGCAGACGTGAGGCTTGGACTGAGGGACCGGAGTACCTGAGGATCAGCTGTGGAAGCTGGCAGCCTGTGACGACGACAAGCAAAGAAGTGCGGACATGTGTTGCTCAGGTCCAGGACCTGGGAACACGTGTCAGTGGATGGGGTGCACGGGAGGTGCATCCCCTCTACAGCTCCGGTTTGTTGGTTGAGCCAGGGAAAAACCAACGGGTGGACGGTTTCCGAGTTTGGGCCTCAAAACTCGGGTGCACGGTTTCCAGGTTGAACCTCAAAACCTGGGCTGGACGGTTTCCAGGTTGAGCCTCAAAACCTGGGCTGGATGGTTTTCGAGTTTGGCCTCAAAACTCGGGCGGTGGCTGGTTTCCCGGTTTGGGCCTCAAAACCGGGGGTACAGAGCAAAGGCGGCACGTGGCGGCAATCGGAAGGTTGCGCGGAGACAACGCGGACGAATTGTGCGGACGTGGCCGTTGGATACACCTACCACTTGAGTTAGTCCAGTATTAGCCTTAGGGTTTGGCTGGCTTGCTCTGTACTTAGAGTAGAGAGGGGTAGAGTAGGAAATAGACTTAGGCTAGTTGTAGTATAAATAGAGGGAGACACCCTCCTCCCCTCTTATCTCAGTTAGTTGCTTTTGTTCCTAGGGTTTTCTGCTCTCCCATTCCCTGCTTGTAGCTAGTTGAGATCCACAGAAGAACTTGTTCTGTGTTCTGTTGGTTCAAGGAAGTGAGGCCGTATCCTCATCCTTCCGAGCAGACTCGTGCTGTGCACTGTGTTCTTGGACCGAGCCCTCCGATTGGCTGTGTTGTGCACTGTGTTCATCGCTTTTTGGCTCTGCTCGTTTTTCCTCGTTGCTCGATCTCTCTCTTTGCTGTGTCTTTGCGTAATCCGTTTGAATCAGTTTGTTCGTATCATTGAGGAGGCCACTCTGACCAAAGGAATTCATCTAACTCCTCATGATCGAATAGATCGGGACAATTTCGTTTTTGTGGCACTTTTTGTTCATCCACTTTCCCTTTTGATTTCTCTGTGTTCTTGGTTATTCTGAGAAGATGATTTCTTGGGGATAGTCTTCTAACTACCCTGTGATCTTCTTCCTCAAGTTTGGGAACTTGGGATTGTGTTTTGAACAAGTTTTGGAGAGATTTCCTTTTCGGGAGAAAGCGCCCAGATCCGAGCTTCTGTGTGACCAGTACGCAGTAGGCTCGGGTGTCGGAACGTGCCGAGGCCTCCTTCGTACGGAGCCTCTCGAGTGAACTGAGACCACCCTCGGGCGAGGCGGAGCTTTTCCCGAGGCCTCTTGAGCCTCGGACGAATCGGAGCTTTTTCCGAGGTCCCCTCAGTCTCGGGCGAGTCGAAGTTTCACGTTGAGGCCTCTCTCGAGCCTCGAGCCTCGGGCGAATCGGCTTTTTGGTCCGAGGCCTCTCTCTTGGGCCTCAGCCTCGGGCGAATCGCTATTTTGGCCTGAGGCCTTTCCAAAGCCTCGGGCGAATCGGAGTTTTACCCCGAGGCCGCGTGGCTCAGTCTTGCGCTTGGTTCGCTTGCGGTTTTCAGTCTGTGGTGCCTCGCTGTGATCTCTGGGATCATCCACCCTCTTCCAAGGGTCGTGGGCATCACGGTTTTGGTTGGAGTTTTGGGGGGTTGCTTTTATTGGGACTGAGGCCTCATTTTTGTGAAGAAATTTTTGAGGCTCCCATTCACCCCCCCTCTGGTCGCCTGGTTTTGACTCTTTCGGTCCTTCAATTGGTATCGGAGCGGGTTAAGGATCTTCCACCTTAGCCGGTTCCAGATCCACAGAAGGCGACATGGATCGCGGCGTGGGCAAACCGCCGTTCTTTGATGGGACGAACTATGCGTATTGGAAGATACGTATGTCGGCCTATCTCCAGAGCATGGGCTCTTCTGTTTGGGAGATTTGCAACAACGCTGATTACGTGGTCTTGGCTGCTCGTGTCACTCAACAGCAAATTGATGAGCACGATGCCAATAGCCGAGCCCGTAATGCTCTCTTTTCTTGTTTGAGCATGGGAGAGTTTGACCGCGTTTCTCACCTCTCCACGGCTCGGGAGATCTGGGACACCCTCATGCGTTTTCATGAGGGTACCTCTCAAGTCAAAACCCGACTCTACGAGTCGTTTAAGAGAGAGTATGAGAACTTTCGACATCAACCTGGCGAGAGCATAGAAAGTTTATTCGCTCGCTTTCAGGTGATTGTCAACAGGATGAGGGCTAACAGAGAGCAGTTGCCTTTTGACGATCATGAGCGTGCTTTGAAGCTTTTGCACACTCTTGACCGTTCGGTGTGGGACTCCAAGGTTCAGGCGATCATCGAATCACCTAACTATGAGACCCTCACCTGCGACGAGCTCTTCAGTAAGCTCAAGTCCAGTGAGATCGACGCCATGTCGAGGGCTGCTTATTCGAACCCTTCTGGCCCGACTATGGCTTTGGTGTCTGGCT
Organism: Coix lacryma-jobi var. lacryma-jobi; assembly: GCA_009763385.1. NCBI lineage: Eukaryota > Viridiplantae > Streptophyta > Magnoliopsida > Poales > Poaceae > Coix > Coix lacryma-jobi. Next base: position 126,285,587 of record CM019829.1, read on the forward strand.
CCTCCAACTCCTCTGGTGGCGTTGGTCTTGCCTCTCTTTTCTCCATCACCGAGGAGCAGCTGGAGTCTTTGGGGGATGACGAGTTGGCTTTGCTTGCCAACCGGTTCACGCGGTTCCACAACAACCGCTTGAACCGTCGTCGCGGAGGAGGACGCTCGGGATGCTACGAGTGCGGCGACCCCGACCACTTCATCGCCAACTGCCCCAAGAAGAACAAGCATCTGGGGAAGGGCGATCATGGGCACAAGTACGACTTCAGCAAGCGCAAGGAGAAGTACGTCCCTCCGAGGCACAAGAAGAGGGGCGGCTTCAACAAGGAGTACATCAAGAAGAAGTACTTGGAGAAGGCCCAGGCTGAGCAGCGCGCGTTCTTCGCCACGCTCAGCGACGTCGACGGCTCGGATGACGACTCCGCCTCCTCGAGCGATGACGAGTCCGAGAAGAAGAAGAGGATCGAGGATCAGCTGAACGGCCTCTGCTTCTTCGCCGACGACGACGGCCTCTGCACCATGGCGCTCAGCGACGAGGTCGGAGGCGAGCTGGAGCACAACCCTCGGAACGACGACGACGACGCCTCCCAGGTATCGCTCACCCACGACGAGCTCTCTGCTGAGGTAGAGAAGCTTACTGCTGCCCTCCTTAGCCAAGATAAACTGCTTAGGCGTGCTGCTAGAGAGCGCAAGGAGTTTAGGCAGAAGTGGGAGGACACGGTGAAGGAGCTGGAGTTCGCTCGGTCCACCGTAGTCGTGTCGGAGGAGACCGAGTGTGAGTCATGCACAGCGCACATGACTGACCTTCTCACCTTGAGAGGTAAGTATGCTGCGCTGGTTGGAGAGGTGGATGAGCTCCGTGCTAGGCCTCAGCTGTTGGGTGCGTGCAAGACTTGTCCTGTCTTGCAAACTGAGTTGGCAGAGAAGAATGCCAAGATTGTGTCTCTTGAGGAGGCCAACTCAGATAGCACTTGTGTCGCAAGGTGTGCTTTGTGTGAGGGTCTGGAGATGGAGATTGCGAATGTCAAGCATGACAAGATGCAAACCGAGGAAGAAAACACATACCTTCGGACCATCTTGTCATGGGTCTCCTGTAGTGAGCCGCAGCTCGGGATGATGATCTCCCAATTTAAGCGAGCTGCTGGTGCTCCTGGTGTAGGTTTTGCTCCGGGTGTCGATCTTTCTGCTTTTGGGAAGATTGGAGAGTCGAGTGGTCTAAATCCCAGTGAGAAGCCGAACTCCACCACTACTCCCAAACTGACCAAGCTTCCACCCAAAGAGCCTCTGAAGCCTATCACCAAGGATGGGGTGTTTGAGGAACCCTCGAGAGATCCTCCCAAGAACCAAGTGTGGGCACCTAAGCCGAGCCACCTCAAAAACAAGCTCGACACAATGCCACCCATCCAGGGGGAGTGCTTGCCGCAGAAGGGCAAAGTGAGCCACACCCACAGCCCTGTGTACCAACAACCTCCTGTGCGTATGGTGAGGTACCAGTGTGATTTTTGTGGGAGAGATGGTCACTTGAGCGAGTTCTATTTTAGGCGCAGGAGAGAAGTGCGCCGTGCCAAGAAAGGGGCGCCGAGGCCCGCTGACAGGTCCAGGGGCTCAGGACCTCAAGCTTCGAGGCTTCAGCCTCAGATATCGAGGCCTCAACCTCGACCTCGAGCCCCGAGGCCTCAGCCTCACCCTCGAGCACCGAGGCCTCAGCCACGTGCTCACAGGCCTCAGCCTCGAGCACCCAGGCCTCAGCGACGGAGGGCTCCGAGGAGAGAGCCTCGGCCTAGAGATCCAGAGCCTCGGCAGCATATCGAGCCTCAGGCTCTCAGGCGTAAGCCTCGTAGAGAGCGTGCCCGACGGGGTCCTGCTTTTGCAGTTGACGGACCCCGTGACAGAGGCTTTGTTGAGCGTTATTTCCCACTGCAGTTTGAGCATTGCAGTGAGCGCTCCTTCCCTAGCGGACCATGTTTTCCTCAGCATGGTGATCGCTCCTCTCGTAGACTGTTTAGGAATGGTTTTTATCCTAACCGTTCTTTTGAGCAGCCGGCCCAACACTGGTATTCCCCTTATTTCACTAACCCCAGTGTTGGACCGTATGCTCACCCTATGTCTTTTTATTGATGTAGGTAAGACGGTTGGAGGACGTTTGGTTGGTGGATTCCGGTTGTTCGAGGCACATGACCGGAAACACCAAGTGGTTCTCCAGCCTTAGTCCTGTTGCCAGAAAGGAGTACATAACCTTCGGCGACAATAGTAAAGGTAAAGTATTGTCCCGCGGATCAGTGCGGGTTAATGAGCACTTCGTGTTGCGCGATGTTGCTCTTGTTTCTAACTTGCATTTTAACTTACTTTCTGTTTCGCAACTTTTTGATGATGACTATGAGATTCGTTTTAAACCGAATCTCAGTCGTATTCTGGATCCTCAGGGCAACCTAGTATGCCTAATTTCGCCCTTTGGGAAAGTCTTTCGTGCGAATTTCTTGGAGTCTTTTGGCACTTCTCGCTGTCTTTTGGCTAGTCCTTCCTCCTCTGATCTTTGGAAGTGGCATAGGAGGCTCGGTCATTTAAGCTTTGACTTGCTTGCAAGACTTAGCTCACTTGGTCTAATCCGAGGATTGCCCAAGCTTTCGATGGAGAAGGATCTAGTCTGTCACTCTTGCAGACACGGGAAGATGGTTGCTGCTCCCCACCATCCAGTGACTAAGGTCATGACCTCGCACCCTGGAGAGCTTTTACATATGGACCTTGTTGGTCCAGCTCGGGTGAGCTCGGTTGGTGGCAAGTGGTACGTTTTGGTCGTTGTCGATGACTTTTCGAGATATTCGTGGGTCTTCTTTTTAGCTGAGAAAACCGAGACTTTCTCCTTTGCTCGCAATCTGATTTTACGTCTACAGAACGAGTTCCCTTTGAACTCGATGCGAGCTATTAGAAGTGATAATGGCTCCGAATTTAAAAATTCAGATTTTGAGAAGTTCTGTAACTCTCTAGGTTTGGAGCACCAGTTTTCTTCCCCCTACACACCACCACAAAATGGTGTTGTAGAGAGGAAAAATCGGACCCTCGTTGAGATGGCCAGGACGATGCTCGACGAGCACAGGACTCCCAGGCGCTACTGGGCCGAGGCTATAAACACTGCGTGCTATATTTCAAATCGCATTTTCCTGAGAGCGTTCTTGAAAAAGACTTCTTATGAGTTGCGTTTTGGTCGCCAACCTAAAGTGAGTTATTTTAGAGTATTTGGTTGCCACTGTTTTATTTTAAAGAAAGGCAACCTGGACAAATTTGAGTCACGTTCCTCTGACGGTGTGTTTTTGGGTTATGGCACTCACACACGGGCTTATCGTGTACTTAACCTTGACACTAACCGAGTCATGGAGACATCAGATGTCACCTTCGACGAGACTCTCGTTTGTCCTTCTTCTCGTTTTGAGCGTGCAGGTGATCATGAGGTCGGCGAGCCTCTTTTTGATGACCAGGAGGAGGGTGCCGAGGGTATGGACGACCCTGCAGAGGGTATAGACGGTCCAGCACCACCTCCACTCGCTGAGGCCCATAGAGAAGCCTCGACGACGATCCACGGCCCCGAGACCTCCTCTTCCTGGGGGCCGTGGGATCCGCCATCCCGTGCGGTACCTTTTGTACCCGGGGAGGCACCAGCTGCTGCTGAGGCTGAAGCCGAGGCCACCTCGGCCAGGGAGGCTCCGCAGCACATCCAGCGTCGGCACCCGCCACAGCAGATGATCGGCAGCCTCGACGACCGAGTCACTGGGTCCAGGTCTCAGCAAATCTCGCACTTCGCTCACTCTGCTTTTGTCGCTAATTTTGAGCCCCGAGATGTTGGACACGCTTTGACGGATCCAAACTGGGTCAATGCCATGCATGAGGAGTTAGAGAACTTTGAACGAAATCGGGTTTGGGTTCTAGTTCCACCTCCACCTGACTGTAAGCCTATTGGGACAAAATGGGTTTTCAAAAACAAGCAAGGAGAGGACGACCAAGTTGTTAGAAACAAGGCCAGGCTTGTAGCGAAGGGTTATAGTCAGAAGGAGGGAATAGATTATGAGGAGACTTTTGCTCCTGTAGCTCGTTTGGAGGCTATTAGGATACTCTTGGCTTTTGCTGCATCCAAAGGTTTTAAATTGTTTCAAATGGATGTCAAGAGTGCCTTCTTAAACGGCTACATAGAAGAGGAAGTGTATGTTGAGCAGCCCCCCGGTTTTGAAAATCCCAAGTTTCCGAACCATGTTTTTAAACTTCACAAAGCTTTATATGGTCTGAAACAAGCCCCTAGAGCCTGGTATGATAGGTTAAAAACCTTTTTGCTTACTAAGGGTTTTAAAATGGGATGTGTAGATAAAACGCTTTTTCTCCCCAGGCAAGGCGAAGACACTCTCTTGGTCCAGATTTACGTGGATGATATCATTTTCGGTGGTTCTTCTCACGCCTTGGTTGCCAAGTTTGCAGATACCATGAGCAGGGAGTTTGAGATGAGCTTGATGGGGGAGCTTACATTCTTTCTCGGGTTGCAAATTAAGCAAACCCGAGAGGGAACGTTTGTGCATCAGGGCAAGTACACCAAGGACTTGCTGAAGCGGTTCGACATGGGTGAGGCCAAGCCTCTACCGACGCCCATGTCGACGACGACTGCCCTAGATGCCGATGCGAATGGAGGGGCAGTGGACCAGAAGGAGTACCGCAGCATGATTGGATCACTCCTCTACCTGACGGCGACACGCCCGGACATTCAGTTCGCGGTGTGTCTGTGCGCCCGCTTTCAAGCTTCGCCGCGTGCCTCTCACCGTCAGGCCGTGAAGAGGGTCTTCAGGTACCTTCGGTTCACACCCGAGCTCGGTATATGGTATTCAGCCTCATCCATTCTCTCCCTCTGCGGTTACTCTGATGCCGATTTTGCTGGGTGTCGTATTGATCGCAAGTCCACTTCTGGGACTTGCCAATTTATCGGTTCTTCTCTTGTTTCGTGGTCTTCTCGCAAGCAGTCTAGTGTCGCCCAGTCTACCACGGAGGCTGAGTACGTTGCTGCGGCTAGCTGTTGCTCCCAGTTACTCTGGATGATGGCCACTTTGCGTGATTTTGGTTTGAGCTTTTCTCAAGTTCCTTTGCTTTGTGACAGCACGAGTGCTATTAGCGTTGCTAAGAACCCCGTGCTTCACTCGAAGACCAAACACATTGATGTGCGCTTTCATTTTTTGCGAGACCACCAGGAGAAGGGTGATATCGACCTTCGCCATGTCGATACTCATCATCAACTGGCCGATATTTTTACCAAGCCTCTAGACGAATCAACCTTTAATAGGTTGAGGGGTGAGCTTGGTGTCTGTTTCCCTTTTTAGATGGGGGAAACATTTTGAATCTTGTACAGTTTTCCTTTTTCCCTTTTTCTCTTGATTCGGCATTTTTAGTCACTCTCTGAGCCTCAGATTGATATTTACTAGAATGTGACTATGCTCTGTATAGTGAGTTCCGAGACTCATGCTGGCTGGCTGTAGCTTATGCTCTTACTGATCACTAGTACATGTTGTGAGCTGGGCCAATTTAAATGGTGAATTTTGCTAAATAAATTATAATCTGAAAATGTTCACCATTGAGATATGCAACTAGCGTGTGTAGGTTATGTCGAGTTTACTCGTGCTTTTCATATATGCCAGGTTGCTATGTCTCTAGTTCTGAGTCTCTCACTTGCTTGATCTGTTCATATCATGTCTAAAAATTCTGAACCAAGTATTAGTGAACAGAAAAGATCGAGATGGGATTGCTTGTCAAACACATCACGGTATCGAGACAGTCTCTCATTGCACTATGAGTTAAACTTGAGCCGTGTAGTGTATGACCGAAACCGTAGCTTTAAGCTCCTGATTGCTTCGGCATAGGCTTCGCTCGGTTGAAAAGTAAGGCAAAGACAAGCTTTCAACCTCTCGCAATCACATGCAAATAATTAAACTTGTGTATTTTCACCGCTGCAACTCCGATATAAAATTGAAATCACAAGTATATGTTTCAGTTCTATGCATGATGATTGAACTTTGCTAGGGGTAGTTCACCTGGTATACATGTTTAGCACTTGTATAGACTCCAGTCTACGCTTTGTTAGTGCTACCTTGATGGTGAATGCCTTTTTGACTCAGAACTGCTCACTATTGCTCATATGACTCATATTTCGCATCTAGTGATCAGTCTGAGCCTTCGCTGAGCCTCTATGCCTCTGTTGCACCCCTCGGACTATACCGTTTGGAGCATTTTTGCATTCTTTTGGCTATAAGTCTGAAGCTCCTGCCTCGCATTTGTATCATGAAAGAGGAAGAATTTTTGACTCTTGATAAGTGCATTTTCAACTAAGGGGGAGAATTTTTGCAAATCATATGTTCCCTGACCAATTTTTGCAAATCATATGTTCCCTGTTCCCTGGATGTTCAGTCGAGGGGGAGTTATTATCTGCACTATTCAAGGGGGAGCGGAGGGAGTCTCGAGCTTTATTTTTCGAGGAAAAGCTCGTCTGTTTACGGTCGCGCCTCGAGCCCCTGCCTCGAGCCTCGGCCTCGCCTCGGTCTCGAGCTGTGCTGTTGATCGCAGCCTCGAGGTTTTGCCATTTTTCGAGGGGGAGCTCGTCTGTTTCTGCTCGAGGAGCTCGTCTGGTTCTGCCCTGCCTCAAGCTCCTGTCTCGAGCCCCTGCCTCGAGCTCCTGTCTCGAGCCCCTGTTTCGAGCCTCAGCCTCGAGTGCCTCGAGCCTTGCCTTATTGCTGGCTAAGCCTCGAGCCTCGAGCCATGTTTTGCAGGTTGTTAAGCGTTGGTGTCGAGCTTTCTCTGTGCTAGTTGTGTTGAGCCGTTGCCTCTTTCTTGAGGGACTAGCATTTTGCTCTGATTTTCCAACTGGTATTTGCTAGCGGTGTTGAGCCTGTTCTACCTCTTCTTGAGGACTAGCTTTGTTTTGCTTGGTTGCGTCGAGCCGTTGCCCATGTCCTTGGGGACCAAGTTCTGTTGCTCTTACCACCTGACCTTCTTCGGCTTTGCTATGCTTTTGGGTCACTTGGTTGAGTTTTTCTCCTCTCCCTTCCTCTCTCTTTCTTTCTTTCTCTTTCCTTATTATGATTTGTGTGTGTAGTTGACAATGCACTCATCAAGGGGGAGATTGCGGATACATGGGTGTATGCCGAAGGCTCTGAGTGATGAGTGATTGTCAACAGGAATGATGCGCATGTTCTTTGGCTTGTGTTGTGCAGGTGTCGAGCACGGAGACAGTGATCGAGGGTAGGTGAAGGTCAAGTTGAGACGTGCTGTGCTGACGGACCGGGTGCGGTGAAGGATGGGCGTGCCGTGCGGCGGACGTACCGTGCCGATGTACCGAGCGGTGAAGGGCAGACGTGAGGCTTGGACTGAGGGACCGGAGTACCTGAGGATCAGCTGTGGAAGCTGGCAGCCTGTGACGACGACAAGCAAAGAAGTGCGGACATGTGTTGCTCAGGTCCAGGACCTGGGAACACGTGTCAGTGGATGGGGTGCACGGGAGGTGCATCCCCTCTACAGCTCCGGTTTGTTGGTTGAGCCAGGGAAAAACCAACGGGTGGACGGTTTCCGAGTTTGGGCCTCAAAACTCGGGTGCACGGTTTCCAGGTTGAACCTCAAAACCTGGGCTGGACGGTTTCCAGGTTGAGCCTCAAAACCTGGGCTGGATGGTTTTCGAGTTTGGCCTCAAAACTCGGGCGGTGGCTGGTTTCCCGGTTTGGGCCTCAAAACCGGGGGTACAGAGCAAAGGCGGCACGTGGCGGCAATCGGAAGGTTGCGCGGAGACAACGCGGACGAATTGTGCGGACGTGGCCGTTGGATACACCTACCACTTGAGTTAGTCCAGTATTAGCCTTAGGGTTTGGCTGGCTTGCTCTGTACTTAGAGTAGAGAGGGGTAGAGTAGGAAATAGACTTAGGCTAGTTGTAGTATAAATAGAGGGAGACACCCTCCTCCCCTCTTATCTCAGTTAGTTGCTTTTGTTCCTAGGGTTTTCTGCTCTCCCATTCCCTGCTTGTAGCTAGTTGAGATCCACAGAAGAACTTGTTCTGTGTTCTGTTGGTTCAAGGAAGTGAGGCCGTATCCTCATCCTTCCGAGCAGACTCGTGCTGTGCACTGTGTTCTTGGACCGAGCCCTCCGATTGGCTGTGTTGTGCACTGTGTTCATCGCTTTTTGGCTCTGCTCGTTTTTCCTCGTTGCTCGATCTCTCTCTTTGCTGTGTCTTTGCGTAATCCGTTTGAATCAGTTTGTTCGTATCATTGAGGAGGCCACTCTGACCAAAGGAATTCATCTAACTCCTCATGATCGAATAGATCGGGACAATTTCGTTTTTGTGGCACTTTTTGTTCATCCACTTTCCCTTTTGATTTCTCTGTGTTCTTGGTTATTCTGAGAAGATGATTTCTTGGGGATAGTCTTCTAACTACCCTGTGATCTTCTTCCTCAAGTTTGGGAACTTGGGATTGTGTTTTGAACAAGTTTTGGAGAGATTTCCTTTTCGGGAGAAAGCGCCCAGATCCGAGCTTCTGTGTGACCAGTACGCAGTAGGCTCGGGTGTCGGAACGTGCCGAGGCCTCCTTCGTACGGAGCCTCTCGAGTGAACTGAGACCACCCTCGGGCGAGGCGGAGCTTTTCCCGAGGCCTCTTGAGCCTCGGACGAATCGGAGCTTTTTCCGAGGTCCCCTCAGTCTCGGGCGAGTCGAAGTTTCACGTTGAGGCCTCTCTCGAGCCTCGAGCCTCGGGCGAATCGGCTTTTTGGTCCGAGGCCTCTCTCTTGGGCCTCAGCCTCGGGCGAATCGCTATTTTGGCCTGAGGCCTTTCCAAAGCCTCGGGCGAATCGGAGTTTTACCCCGAGGCCGCGTGGCTCAGTCTTGCGCTTGGTTCGCTTGCGGTTTTCAGTCTGTGGTGCCTCGCTGTGATCTCTGGGATCATCCACCCTCTTCCAAGGGTCGTGGGCATCATGGTTTTGGTTGGAGTTTTGGGGGGTTGCTTTTATTGGGACTGAGGCCTCATTTTTGTGAAGAAATTTTTGAGGCTCCCATTCACCCCCCCTCTGGTCGCCTGGTTTTGACTCTTTCGGTCCTTCAGCATTTTTCTCTGAGCTTTCTTGAAAAAGACTTCTTATGAGTTGCGTTTTGCAAAACTGCCCAAGGTGAGTTATTTTCGAGTTTTTGGTTGCCATTGTTTTATACTCAAAAAGGGCAACTTGGACAAGTTTGAGTCTCGTTCTTCTGACGGTGTGTTTTTGGGTTATGGCACTCACACTCGAGCTTATCGTGTACTTAACCTTGACACTAACTGAGTCATGGAGACATCAGATGTCACCTTCGGCGAGACCATGGTTTGTCCTTCTTCTCGTTTTGAGCGTGCAGGTGATCACGAGGTTGGTGAGCCTCTCTTTGATGACGAGGATGAGGTTGCTGAAGGTATGGACGATCCAGCACCCCCTCCACCTGCTTTGCCGCAAGGAGCGGCTTCTACGACGACTCACGGCCCCGACACATCTTCTTCCTGGGGGCCGTGGGATCCGCCACCCCGAGCGGTACCTTTTGTACCCGGGGAGGCACCAGCTGCTGTTGAGGGGGAGATCACTTCTGCACGAGAGGCGCCATGACACATCCAACGCCAACACCCCCCTCAGCAGATGATCGGCAACATTGACGAACGTGTCACTCAGTCCAGGTCTCAAATCTCTCACTTTGCTCATTCTGCTTTTGTTGCTGATTTTGAGCCCCGAGATGTTGGACACGCTTTGACGGATCCAGATTGGGTCAATGCCATGCATGAGGAGTTAGAGAACTTTGAGTGAAATCGGGTTTGGGTTTTAGTTCCACCTCCTCCAGACTGTAAGCCTATTAGGACAAAATGGGTTTTCAAAAACAAGCAAGGAGAGGATGGCCACGTTGTTAGAAACAAGGCCAGGCTTGTAGCAAAGGGCTATAGTCAGAAGGAGGGATAGACTATGAGGAGACTTTTGCTCCTGTAGCTCGTTTGGAGGCTATTACGATACTCTTGGCTTTTGCAACATCCAAAGGTTTCAAACTTTTTCAAATGGATGTCAAGAGTGCCTTCTTAAACGGCTACATAGAAGAAGAGGTTTATGTTGAACAACCCCCCGGTTTTGAAAATCCCAAGTTTCCAAACCATGTTTTCAAACTCCACAAAGCTTTATATGGTTTGAAACAAGCCCCTAGAGCCTGGTATGATAGGTTGAAAACCTTTTTGCTTGCTAAGGGTTTTAAAATGGGATGTGTGGATAAAACGCTTTTTCTCCTCAAGCAAGGCAAAGACACTCTCTTGGTCCAGATTTACGTGGATGATATCATTTTTGGTGGTTCTTCTCACACTTTGGTTGCCAAGTTTGCAGATACTATGAGCAGGGAGTTCGAGATGAGTATGATGGGCGAGCTGACTTTCTTTCTCGGATTGCAAATTAAGCAATCCCGAGAAGGGACGTTTGTGCACCAGGGCAAGTATGCCAAGGACTTGCTGAAGAGGTTCGATATGGGTGAGGCCAAGCCTCTTCCAACACCCATGTCGACGACGACTGCCCTGGATGCGGACTTGGATGGAGAAGCAGTGGACCAGAAGGAGTACCGAAGCATGATCGGGTCGCTCCTCTACCTGACGGCGACACGCCCGGACATCCAGTTCGCGGTGTGTCTGTGTGCGCGCTTTCAGGTGTCGCCGCGCACCTCTCACCGTCAGGCGGTGAAGCGGATTTTCAGGTACCTTCGTTTCACACCTGAGTTTGGGATTTGGTATTCTGCTTCCTCCACCCTCTCCCTTTGCGGTTATTCGGATGCCGATTTTGCTGGTTGCCGTATTGAGCGCAAGTCCACTTCTAGGACTTGCCAGTTTATTGGTTCTTCTCTTGTTTCGTGGTCTTCTCGCAAGCAGTCTAGTGTCGCTCAGTCCACTACAGAGGCTGAATATGTTGTTGCGGCTAGCTGCTGTTCCCAGTTGCTTTGGATGATGGCCACTTTGCGTGATTTTGGTCTGAATTTTACTCGTGTTCCTTTGCTTTGTGACAGCACGAGTGCTATTAGCGTTGCTAAAAACCCCGTGCTTCACTCGAAGACCAAACACATTGATGTGCGCTTTCATTTCTTGCGAGACCACCAGGAGAAGGGTGATATCGACCTTCGCCATGTTGATACTCATCATCAACTGGCTGATATTTTCACCAAGCCTTTAGACGAATCAACCTTTAATCGGTTGAGGGGTGAGCTTGGTGTGTGTTTCCCCTTTTAGTTGGGGGAAACATTTTTGATCTTGTATAATAGACTGACTTTCTTTCGTTTGTCTTTCTTTTCGTTTGCACTTCAGCATACGCATTTACATTCTGAGCTTCATGTCTATAATCACTAGAATGTAACTATGCTCTGTGTAGTATGCTCTGATGCTTATGTTGATGCTTGTAGCTTATGCTCTTTCTGATCACTAGTACATGTTGTGAGCTGAGCTATTTTGAAATGGTGACTTTGCTTAATGTAAATAAAATCTGAAAATGGTCACCATTGAGATATGCAACTAGCATGTGTAGGATGTGTTGAGTCCTTTCATGCTTTTCATATATGCTAGGTTGCTATGTCTCTAGTTCTGAGTCATTCACTTGTTTGGTCTGTTCATATCATGTTTAAAATTTGAACCAAGTTTTAGTGAATTGAAAAGATCGAGATGGGATTGCTTGTCAACACCTCACGGTATCGAGACTGTTTCTCATTGTACTTTGAGTTAAACTTGAGCCGTGTTGCTTTGGATGATGGCCACTTTGCGTGATTTTGGTCTGAGGTTTTCTCGTGTTCCTTTGCTTTGTGACAGCATGAGTGCGATTAGCGTTGCTAAGAACCCCGTGCTTCACTCGAAGACCAAACACATTGATGTGCGCTTTCACTTTTTGCGAGACCACTATGAGAAGGGTGATATCGACCTTCGCCATGTCGATACTCATCATCAGTTGGCTGATATTTTCACCAAGCCTTTGGACGAATCAACCTTTAATCAGTTGAGGGGTGAGCTTGGTGTGTGTTTCCCCTTTTAGATGGGGGAAACATTTTGGATCTTGTATCATAGACTGACTATTTTCTCGTTTGTTTTGTTTTCCTTTGCATTCTCAGCATACGCTTTTACATTCTGAGCTTCATGCATATAATCTTTAGAATGTAACTATGCTCTGATTAGTATGCTCCGATGCTATTTGTTGATGCTAGTAGCTTATGCTCTTTCTGATCACTATTACATGTTGTGAGCTGAGCTATTTTTGAATGGTGAATTTGCTTAACAAACATAAAACTTGAAAATGTTCACCATTGAGATATGCAACTGGCATGTGTAGGATGTGCAGAATTCACTCGTGCTTTTCATATATGCTAGGTTGCTATGTCTCTAGTTCTGAGTCTGTCACTTGCTTGGTCTGTTCATATTCTGTCAATAAAATCTGAACCAAGTTTTTAAGTAAATTGAAAAGATCGAGATGGGATTGCTTGTCAACACATCACAGTTTCGAGACTGTTTCTCATTGCACTTTGAGTTAAACTTGAGCTGTGAAGTGTATGACCGAAACTGTTGCTTTAAGCTTCTGATTGCTTCTGCATAGGCTTCACACAGTTGAAAAGTTAGGCAATGACAAGCTTTCAACCTCTCGCAATTACATGCTGAAATTTGAACTTGTGTAATCTTAACCGCTGCAACTCCGATAAAATTTGGATACACAAGTCTATGTTTCACTCCATAGCATGATGATTGAACTTTGCTAGGGGTAGTTCACCTTGTATACATGTTTAGCACTTGTCTGATTTTCTGTCTATACATGTTTAGTGCTAATTTTGATGGTGAATACCTTTTTGGCTAAAAACTGCTCACGTTGCTCATATGTTCATATTTCATATTTGGTGATCAGTTTGAGCCTTCGCTAGCTTGTATGCTTTCCAGTGAGTCGTTGGAGCTATACTATTTAGAGCATCTTTGCATTTTCTTGACTATATTCCTGAAGCTGCTAACTTGCATTTTGACTCATATGCATTTTGGAAGGGGGAGCACTTCTCTTGTTGGCACTTTTGATAGTGCATTTTCTAAGGGGGAGAAAATCATTTTCTGTTCCTTTTGCTTGATGGTGCATTTTCAACTAAGGGGGAGAAAATTTGACAAATCATGTCTCCCATGTTGGCGGTTGTGTGCACCATGCAAGGGGGAGTTTGCTCGTGCTGAATTTTTGAAATTTCCAATTGGATCGGAGCGCTTTGCTAGTTGTGTTGAGCCTTTGCCTCTATCTTGAGGAACTAGCAGTCGCATCTTTGTTTCAGTTGGGTTCAGTTGGTATCGAGCTTTTCAGTCGATGTCGAGCTTTCTTGCTAGTTGTGTTGAGCCTCTGTGCCTCTATCTTGAGGGACTAGCATTTTGCTTCGATCTTTCATTTGGCATTTGCTAGCGGTGTTGAGCCTGTTCTACCTCTTCTTGAGGGCTAGCTTTGCTTTGCTTGGTTGCGTCGAGCCGTTGCCCATGTCTTTGGGAACCAAGTTGTTTTGCTCTTTCCACTTGACCTTCTTCGGCTTTGCTATGCTTTTGGGTCATTTGGTCGAGTTCTCTCTTCTCCTTCTTCCTCCTTCTATTTCCATTATGATTTGTGTGTTTAGTTGACAATGCACTCATTAAGGGGGAGATTGCGGATACATGGGTGTATGCCGAGTCTCAAGTGATGAGTGATTGTCAACGGGTTTGATCGCAGGTTCTTTGGCTTGTGTTGTGCAGGTGTCGAGCACAGATACAGTGATCAGAGGCAAGGTGAAGGTCAAGTAGAGACGTGCCGTGCCGATGGGCCGGGAGTGGCGAAGGGTGGACGTGAGGCTTGGACTGAGGGACCGGTGGCCAGAGGATCAGCTGTGGTGGCTGACAGCCTGGGACAGCGACGAGAGAAGACTTGCGGGCACGGTGTTGCTCGGGTCGAGGACCTGGGGAGACGTGTCGGTGGACGGGGTGCACGGGCGGTGCATCCCCTCTACAGCATCGGTTTGGTGGTAGAGCCAGAGAAAAACCATCGGGTGGACGGTTTCCAGGTTTGGGCCTCAAAACCTGGGCGCTGATGGTTTCCGAGTTTGGCCACAAAACTCGGGCTCAGGACGGTTTCCAGGTTTGGGCCTCAAAACCTGGGTGCTGCGGGTTTCTGAGTTTGGGCCACAAAACTCAGGCAATGGTGGGCTGGTTTCCCGGTTTGGGCCTCAAAACCGGGGGTGGACGTGAATGCCTGGTTTCCTGGTTTCGGCCACAAAACCAGGGGAGGAGTCCGTGAAGAGGACGCAGAGCGGTGGCGGCACGTGGCGGCAATCGGGAGGTTGCGTCGAGGCAACGCTACGAGTTGTGCGAGCGTGGCCGTCGGATCCACCTACCATCGAGTTGGTCCAGAATAACCTTAGGGTTTAGCTGGTTCGCTCTGTAAGTAGTTAGGGGTAGAGTGGAAATTAGGAATAGTTAGAATTAGGATAAGTTGGGGGAGACACCCATCTCCCCATCTATCTCAGTCATTTTGCTATTTTGCCTTCTAGGTTTTCCTGCTCTCCCTCTCCCCTGCTGTAGCGAACTGAGATCCACAGAGAAGAGAACCATACCTCTGTGTCCGTGAGATTTTGAGGAAGTGAGACCGTAATCTCACTGTTGTAGCGTGTGGTAGCCACACGGTTGCAAATTCGTGGTTGTGATTCGCGTTTTGTTCGTGTTCTTCGCGGGTTGCTTTTCTCCACGTTTTTCCCGTTGATCGATCTCTCTACTCGGTGCATCTTTTGCAAATCTGTTTGAACTGAGTTGTTCTAGATCGTGAGGCACTTCTTTCCACCGAAGGAAATCATCTCTAACCTCACAAGCTAGTAGATCGGTCGATTTTCGTTTTGGATCGAGTTTGCTCCTTTTGTCCCGAATTCTTCGAATTCACCGATTTGGAGTTAGGTTCGAGCCATGATTTCTTTGGGATAGCTCACTAACCTCCTTGGAACTCCTCATACCAAGTCTAAGCCTTAGTGCTTTTGATTCAGAGGAGATCGGGTGATTTTCATGGAAGAACAGTGAAGTTTCGGGACCATCAGACGCTGTGTTCTTGAGCATCGGACGCTGAGTCTTTTCCATCAGAGCGTCCGGTGCCACGTGTCGTCTGATAGTGTTTTTGAAGGAGCATCGGACGCTGACCATCGGAGTGTCCGTTGCCATTAGACCCGCCGGGGGTCTAGCATCGGACGCTAGGGTTTCACTGTAGCAGCGTCCGATGCCAGTCCAGTAAGGTTCTAGAGAGGTCCTGTTTGCATCGGACGCGTCCGGTGCTTGACCATCGGACGCTGCCAGCGTCCGATGCAGTGATTTCTTCACTGTTTCATCCGCAGTTTTGATCGTTCGACTTTGGATTTGGTTTTGGGTTTTTGCGTTGGATTTCTGACGTCGTGCTCTACAGAAATCGGACTTCCCGCTTTGCAAAATAGCCTGAATCCCCCTCGCGTTGGTCGGGGGAGGTTGAGGTTACCCAAAGTCCATCCTGTCACTAGTTGACTTGCGTGAACTTGGGTGAGGAAGTTTTTGTGGTGTCCCGCTGTGTTCCTAGGGAACATCCACCCATTCTCTTGGGTCGTGGACATCACGCACATCGCTTTGCTTTTGGGGTTGATTTACTGGGACAGAGGTTTAAAGTTTCCGAAACGAAATTTAAAGCTCCCATTCACCCCCCCTCTGGTCGCTTTCTGGTAGCACTTTCGGTCCTTCACCGGCTCGAGGGAGATGCACCCCCGTTATCTTCGTGATTCAGGTACGTCTTCATTTCTATCTTAGTATTTTTTAAGTAATAAGTTAAAGTGTGTTAGATTAAATAAATAAAATAGTGTATCTAGTTTGTTTTAAGAAGTTGATAATAAAAGAAGAACTGTCTCTCTAATCTATTGCATGAAAATAATGAACAGTTGTTCTATCTAATTCTTTCAAGTATCTAGCCTTCAAAGCACGAGTTCTCCTAATTAATAATGATGCCTTAAAATGAAATTAAATGTATGGGTAACAAATACTTGATCTAAGGACTAGGTAATTGAGATATAACATGAGATGATCTGAGCTGCTATTATCTTGTTCTAAACAACACTAGAGTTCCAGAGATTTCTCAATACGAATATGACTAATAATTGCATTGAGTTAAATTAAGCTTTGTGACCCTATGAGATGTTATCATGCTATTGAATCAAGATCACTTACACATTTCATCCATCTTCCGCATAAATACTCATAATTATCCGTTGCTATCCTCTCAAAAGTTTGTTGGAAGCATGTGACTATTAAAAAAAGAGAAAAAAAGAAAATCAGAGGAAATAAAAAGGGACAAGTTTTCGAAACCTCAACAAAAAAAAGGCAGATCTGAGGAAATAAAAAGGGACAAGTGTCCGGAACCTCGAAATAAAAAAGGCATGTGCCCGATAGTAGAATTAGCCTCATAGCCATATGTCTCTGATAAACAAAAGAAAGTGATATATTCAAAAGAGCATCTGACTCCATTTTCCATATACATGCACTTCTTGATTTAATGGTTGGTTGTCTTTCTCTTTGGATCCATTATTTAATTTGACAACATATAAAGCCTTTGAAATTTATTAAAATTTCAGGATAAAGGTGAAGTGAAAGAGCTAGAGACATGTTGTTTGATTTGATCGTTCTATCTTTCAATTACTCAAGATCTAAGGTAAAAGTAATAAGCCCCATGAAGAATAATATAATATATTTTAGAGAACTTTTGTTTAACAGCAGGCATATTTGTTGGAAGTAAAAATATTGTAGCAACTCCTGATCCATTGTTAAGTTTGGCTTTGCTAAGGGACTAGCAAAGGGTAAGCTTGGGGGAGCTTGTTGACGGTCCTTACAGTCAATATTACACCATCAACTAATACATAGAATGATATGAAATAAACCATAAAGCATAGTTGCAGGGTTTGAATCTAATGAATTATATGAGTTATGTTGTTCTCACATGTTTTGCAGGATAATCAATGGTTTACTATATAAAAGTATCTCAAGTGATGAATCAGAGTGCACCTTTGCGAAGAGCTTGTCGAGATGATCGAAACAGACATATGATATGCTATATTTGGAGTCCCGGAGCGAGAGTCCTCGATGGATACGACTTGAAAGATTCTAGAACAACCCAGAGTGATCAGCAAGCAACATAATTCAGGGGTGAAACTGACATGTTCCATAGCTTTGGTGAATTGCTATCTTGCAGAGAGTTTTACAGTAGATGGAAGGAGGGAGAGTCCTAATCGAATATGATGAATTGTGCAAACAAATCGAAAGTCGCATTAGGGTAACAAGGAAAGTTCCAAAAGACAAACAAACGAAGGCAGAGCCCGGCGGCTGCCAGGTGGGGCCGGCAGGCCCCACCCCTAGGCCGGCCAGCCTGGGCCCACCTGGAAGCCCCCTCTCCTTTGCGTGGCATGATCCAACTGACCTCTACGATGCATCTCAACCATTGTTTCAAGTCGGTTTGATCCAAGGGTTGCGGTTCATCCCACCGGGCTATATTGAAGGACCGAGAAGCTACCCGAAAGCGACCAGAGGGGGGGTGAATGGGAGCTTCAAAATTTCCTTTCGGAAACTAGATGCCACTGTCCCAAACTCAATCCCGAAAGCAAAACCTAGAGCTTGCTAATGTCCACGACCCTTGATGTAGGGTGGATGCTTCCTAGAAGCACAGCGGGACACTAGACAACCCTAGAAAGCCAACGCAAAAGACGGAACTCAAATCCGATCAAGAACGAACGAGCCGCGAACGAAAACGCGCGAAACAGCAGTGACCGGACTCTGGCCTGCGTCCGGTCAGCAGGGACCGGACGCGTCCGGTCGTCAGAAACCGTCTCTGGGAGCTCTCTGGAAACGACCGGACTCACAGGTACGGAGCGTCCGGTCGTGAACAGTGCGTCCGGTCAGAAACAAACAAGAACACACGAGACTGCGCAGAAAAGCACTGACCGGACTCTGGCTGCGTCCGGTCTGTGAGCACCGGACACGTCCGGTCGTGCGAAAACGATTTTCGGAGCTCTCTGGAACTGACCGGACTCTGTGAGATAGAGCGTCCGGTCGGTTCACCTGCGTCCGGTCAGAATCAAACACGCGCAGTGAACAGTAACAGAGGCGAGTCCGGTCAAGCAAAATGCCGAGCGTCCGGTCCGTCTACAGAGAACCACGCGACGAGCTGTTCAACGACCGGACTCTCAGAGCGTGCGTCCGGTCAACCCGAGGCAGCGTCCGGTCACCCCGCGAATTCACTGTTCGTCCACCGATTCGACTAGAACTCACCCAAAACAAATCCTCTAGGGATCAAACTTGGTGAGTGAAGTCACAAGGAGGTTAGTGAGCTATCTCTAAGAGATCATGGCTCGAACCTAACTCCAAATCGGTGAATCGAAGAATTTCGGGGGAAGGGAAGAAAAGTGACCCGAAACGAAAAATCGATCGATCTCCTAGACCGTGAGGTTAGAGGATGATTCCTTCGGTGGAAAGAAGTGCCTCACGATCTAGAACAACTTGGTTCAAACGAAATTGCAAAAGATGAACCGAGCAAAGAGATCAAGCGACGGGAAAATCGTGGAGCAAAAGGATTCCGCGAAGAACACAAGTAAAACGGAAATCACAGCCACGAACTCGAATCAAGGACGCAAATCAAGCCATCGATCAGTGCTCCAAGGTGAGGATACGGCCTCACTTCCTCGAATCAACAGTACACAGAGTGGAGTCTCTCTGCGGATCTCAACTAGCTAAAGCAGGGGTGTGGAAGAGTGGAAACCCTAGGAAATGAAAGCTCTAACTGCGATTGAGATTGAGATAGGGAGGAGGGTGTCTCCCCTGGACTATTTATACTAACCTAGCCTAAGTCTATTTCCTACTCTACCCCTCTCTACTCTAATTACAGAGCGGACCAGCCTAACCCTAAGGCTATTCTAGTCCACCCGCTGGTGGTAGGTAGATCCGACGGCCACGCCCGCACGGTCTTCCGCGTCGCCTCCACGCAACCTTCAGATCGCCGCCACGTGCCGCCACCACTCTGCACCCCCGGTTTTGTGGCCCAAACCGGGAAACCAGCCTTTTCCATCAGCCCCCGGTTTTGAGGCCCAAACCGGGAAACCAGCCTCCAGCCCGAGTTTTGTGGCCCAAACTCGGAAACCCTCAGCGCCCGAGTTTTGAGGCCCAAACTCGGAAACCGGCCCACGCCCAGGTTTTGAGGCTCAACCTGGAAACCGTCACGCCCAGGTTTTGTGGCTCAACCTGGAAACCCAGCACCCAGGTTTTGAGGCCCAAACCTGGAAACCGTCCACCGTTGGTTTTTCCCGGGCTCTACCAACAAACCGGCGTCGTAGAGGGGATGCACCGCCTGTGCACCCCTTCCACCGACATGATCGCACTTCTCCGCTTGTCGCTGTCGCAGGCTGCCAGCCACCACAGCTGATCCTCCGGCCTCCAGTCCATCAGTCCAAGTCCACGTCCGCCCTTCACCGTCCGATACATCGGCATGGCACGTCCG
Organism: Coix lacryma-jobi var. lacryma-jobi; assembly: GCA_009763385.1. Taxonomy (NCBI): domain Eukaryota; kingdom Viridiplantae; phylum Streptophyta; class Magnoliopsida; order Poales; family Poaceae; genus Coix; species Coix lacryma-jobi. The sequence goes on from CM019829.1 coordinate 126,305,124, forward strand.
CCGCACGGCACGCCCATCCTTCATCGCGCCCGGTCCGTCGGCACGGCACGTCGCAACTTGACCTTCACCCGCCATTGATCACTGTCTCCGTGCTCGACACCTGCACAACACAAGCCAAAGAACATGCGCATCATCTCCGTTGACAATCACTCATCACACAGAGACTCGGCATACACCCATGTATCCGCAATCTCCCCCTTGATGAGTGCATTGTCAACTCCACAACAAATCATGAATAAGAAGAAGGAGGTAGGAAGGAGTGGGAAGAGAAAACCCAACCAAATGACCCAAAAGCCTAACAAAAGCCAACGAAGGTCAAGTGGATGAAGCGAAAACTTGGTCCCCAAAGACATGGGCAACGGCTCGACGCAACCAAGCAAAGCAAAGCTAGCCCTCAAGAAGAGGTAGAACAGGCTCAACACCGCTAGCAGATACCAATTGAAGATCGGAGGACAACAGAAGCAAAATGCTAGTCCCTCAAGATAGAGGCACAGAGGCTCAACACAACTAGCAAGAAAATCACTCCGAACCAATTGGAATTCAACCCAAACCAAATGGGAATGCACACCAGACGATACCAATTGAAAGCCAAATGAAAAAGCTTATGAAAGCTCATGAAAAGCTAGGAACGTTTGCTAGTCCCTCAAGACAGAGGCAACGGCTCAACACAACTAGCAAACTCCCCCTCGACAAATGCAAGCAACTAGGACAAAAGATTTTCAGGGCATATGATTTGCGTAAATTTCTCCCCCTAGTTGAAAATGCACTTATCAAGGCCAAAAGGTATCGGAGAAGCAACTCTCTTCACATAAACTCCCCCTGAACACAAGATCTCCTTCCACAATGCATATGGAGTCAAAATGCAAGTTAGGAGCTTCAAGTATATAGTCAAAAGAGTGCAAAGATGCTCTAATCAGTATAGCTCCAACATCTCAATTAAGCACTCAAATAGCAAAGGCTCAAACTGATCACTTATACGAAATATGAAGCATATGAGCATGTGAGCAGTTTTAAGCCAAAAAGATAGTCACCATCAAAATAGCACTAGACATGTATAGAAGGAATCCAAACAAGTGCTAAGCATATATACAAGGTGAACTACCCCTAGCAAAGTTCAATCATCATGCATAGGAATGAAGCATATACTTGTGATTTCAAATTCATATCGGAGTTGCAGCGGTAAAAGAATTCACAAGTTCATTTTTGGCATGTGATTGCGAGAGGTTGAAAGCTTGTCTTTGCCTAACTTTTCAACCGTGCGAAGCCTATGCCGAAGCAATCAGAAGCTTAAAGCAACGGTTTCGGTCATACACTACATGGCTCAAGTTTAACTCAAAGTGCAATGAGAAACAGTCTCAATACCATGAGGTGTTGACAAGCAATCCCATCTCGATCTTTTCAATTCAACAATACTTGATTCAGATTTTAAGCAAGTTATGAACAACCAAGCAAGTGAATGACTCAGAACTAGAGACATAGCAACCTAGCATATATGAAAAGCAGGAATGGACTCAACACACCCTACACATGCTAGTTGCATATCTCAATGGTGAACATTTTCAGATTTATGTACATTAGGCATAATTCACCATTCCAAAAAATAGCTCGCTCATAACATGTAACAGTGATCAGAAAGAGCATAAGCTACAAGCATCATCATAAGTATCGGAGCAATACTAACAAGAGCATAATTACATTCTAGTGAATATAGACATGAAGCTCAGAATGTAAATGCGTATGCCCGACACAAAACTGAAAGAAAGAAGATACCAAATGGAAAGACTCAAGAAACTCAAAAGAAAAGAGCCTCAAAATAAAAGAGTCAGTCGGTACATCTCAAAATGCTTCCCCCATCTAAAAGGGGAAACACACACCAAGCTCACCCCTCAACCTATGAAAGGTTGATTCGTCTAAAGGCTTGGTGAAAATATCAGCCAATTGGTGATGAGTATCAACATGGCGAAGGTCGATATCACCCTTCTCCTGGTGGTCTCGCAAGAAATGAAAGCGCACATCAATGTGTTTGGTTTTCGAGTGAAGCACGGGGTTCTTAGCAACGCTAATGGCACTCGTGCTGTCACAAAGCAAAGGAACTCGAGTAAAGCTCAAACCAAAATCACGCAAAGTGGCCATCATCCAGAGTAACTGGGAACAGCAGCTAGCCGCAGCAACATATTCAGCCTCCGTGGTAGACTGAGCGACACTAGACTGCTTGCGAGAAGACCACGACACAAGAGAAGACCCAATAAACTGGCAAGTCCCAGAAGTGGACTTGCGCTCAATGCGACAACCAGCAAAATCGGCATCTGAATAACCGCAAAGCGAGAGAGTGGAGGAAGCAGAATACCAAATCCCGAACTCAGGCGTGAAACGAAGGTACCTGAATATGCGCTTCACCGCCTGACGGTGAGAAGTGCGTGGCGAAGCCTGAAAGCGCGCGCACAAGCACACGGCGAACTGAATGTCCGGCCGTGTCGCCGTCAGGTAGAGCAGCGATCCAATCATGCTGCGGTACTCCTTCTGGTCTACTGCTTCTCCATCCGTGTCGGCATCCAGGGCAGTCGTCGTCGACATGGGCGTCGGAAGAGGCTTGGCCTCACCCATGTCAAACCGCTTCAGCAAGTCCCTCGTGTACTTGCCCTGGTGCACAAACGTCCCCTCTCGGGATTGCTTAATTTGCAACCCGAGAAAGAAAGTCAGCTCGCCCATCATGCTCATCTCGAACTCCCTGCTCATAGTATCTGCAAACTTGGCAACCAAAGCGTGAGAAGAACCACCGAAAATGATATCATCCACGTAAATTTGGACCAAGAGAGTATCTTTGCCTTGCTTGAGGAGAAAGAGCGTTTTATCAACACATCCCATTTTAAAACCCTTAGCTAGCAAAAAGGTTTTTAATCTCTCATACCAGGCTCTAGGGGCTTGTTTCAAACCATACAAAGCTTTGTGGAGTTTAAAAACATGGTTTGGAAACTTGGGATTTTCAAAACCAGGGGGTTGCTGGACATAGACCTCCTCCTCAATGTAGCCGTTTAAGAAGGCACTCTTGACATCCATTTGAAAAAGTTTGAAACCCATGGATGCAGCATAAGCCAAGAGTATCCTAATAGCCTCCAAACGAGCTACAGGAGCGAAGGTCTCCTCATAATCTATCCCCTCCTTCTGACTATAACCCTTCGCTACAAGCCGGGCCTTGTTTCTCACAATGTGGCCCTCCTCTCCTTGCTTGTTTTTAAATACCCATTTTGTCCCAATAGGTTTACAGTCAGGAGGTGGTGGCACTAGAACCCAAACCCGATTTCGCTCAAAGTTCTCTAGCTCCTCATGCATGGCATTGACCCAGTCCGGATCCGTCAATGCGTGTCCAACATCTCGGGGCTCAAAAGACGCAACAAAAGCAGAATGAGCAAAGTGCGAGATGTGCTGTGACCTGGAGCGAGTAACTCGCTCGTCGATGTCGCCGATCATCTGTTCAGGGGGGTGCTGGCGCTGGATATGTCGTGGCGCCTCCCGGGAAGAAGTGACCTCCCCCTCAACAGCAGCTGGTTCCACCCCGGGTACAAAAGGTACCGCGCGAGGTGGATCCCACGGCCCCCAGGAAGAAGAAGTGTCGGGGCCGTGAGTCGTCGTCGAGGCCGCTCCTTGCGGCACGGCAGGTGGAGGGGGTGCTGGATCATCTATACCTTCAGCACCCTCGTCCTCGTCAACAAAAAGAGGCTCTCCAACCTCATGATCACCTGCACGCTCAAAACGAGAAGAAGGACAAACAAGAGTCTCGTCGATGGTGACATCTGATGTCTCCATGACTCGGTTAGTGTCAAGGTTAAGTACACGATAAGCTCGAGTGTGAGTGCCATAACCCAAAAACACACCGTCAGAAGAACGAGACTCAAACTTGTCCAGGTTGCCTTTTTTCAATATAAAACAGTGGCAACCAAAGACTCTAAAATAACTCACCTTGGGCTGGCGACCAAAACGCAACTCATAAGAGGTCTTCTTCAAAAACGCTCTCAGAAAAATGCGATTCGAAATGTAGCATGCAGTGTTCATAGCTTCGGCCCAAAAGCGCCTAGGAGTCCTATGCTCATCAAGCATCGTCCTGGCCATCTCAACAAGGGTCCGATTCTTCCTCTCTACAACACCATTTTGGGGCGGAGTGTAGGGGGAAGAAAACTGATGCTCCAAACCAAGGCGGTTACAAAACTTCTCAAAATCCGAATTTTTAAACTCGGAACCATTATCACTTCTAATCGCTCGCATCGAGTTCAAAGGGAACTCGTTCTGAAGACGCAAAATCAGATTGCGAGCGAAGGAGAAAGTCTCGGTCTTCTCAGCTAAAAAGAAGACCCACGAATATCTCGAAAAGTCGTCAACAACAACCAAAACATACCACTTGCCACCAACCGAGCTCACCCGAGCCGGACCAACAAGGTCCATATGTAAAAGCTCTCCGGGGTGCGAGGTCATGACCTTAGTCACTGGATGGTGAGGAGCGGCAACCATCTTCCCATGTCTGCAAGAATGGCAAACTAGATCCTTCTCCATCGAAAGCTTGGGCAATCCTCGGATTAGGCCAAGTGAGCTAAGTCTTGCAAGCAAGTCGAAGCTTAAATGACCGAGCCTCCTATGCCACTTCCAAAGATCGGAGGAAGAAGGACTAGCCAAAAGACAGCGAGAAGAACCAAACGACTCCGAGAAATTCGCACAAAAGACTTTCCCAAAGGGCGAAATCAGACATACAAGATCGCCCTGAGGATCTAAGATGCGACTAAGGTTCGGTTTGAAACGAATCTCATAGTCATCATCAAAAAGTTGCGAAACAGAAAGCAAGTTAAAATGCAGGTTAGAAACAAGAGCAACATCGCGCAACACAAAGTGCTCATTAACCCGCACCGTCCCACGAGACAATACCTTACCTTTACTATTGTCGCCGAAGGTTATGTACTCCTTTCCGGCGACCGGGCTAAGGCTGGAGAACCACTTGGTGTTTCCGGTCATGTGCCTCGAACAACCGGAATCCACCAACCAAACGTCCTCCAACCGTCTTACCTACATCAATAGAAAGACATAGGGTGAGCATACGGTCCAACACTGGGGTTAGTGAAATAGGGGGAAAACCAGTGTTGGGCCGGCTGCTCAAAAGAAGGGTTAGTGAAAAAACCATTCCTAGCATGTCTACGAGGGAAGCGATCACCACGCTGAGGAAAACGTGGTCCGCTGGGAAAGAAGCGCTCACCGCGATACCCAAACTGCGGTGGGGGAAAGCGCTCAACTAAGCCTCCGCCACGGGGTCCGTTACCTGCAAAAGCAGGACCCCGTCGGGCATGCTCTCTACGAGGTCTACGCCTAGGAGCCTGGGACTCAACTGCTCTAGCGTCTCTCCTCGGAGCTCTCTCCTGCCTAGGCCTAACAAACTGAGGTGCTGGACCTCTAGGCCTAGTCTTCCTCCTCGGGGCTCTCATCTCCTGCCTAGGCCTGGGACCCTGACGTCCGGACCTAGCAGCTCTCCCCTGGGCCTTCGGTACATGTCCACCATGAGCTGGATGGTACATGTCCGGGTTCTCCATCTCCCGAGCCCTGCGCGCCTCTCTCTTGCACCTAAAGCAGAACTCGCTCAAGTGACCATCCCTCCCACAAAAATCACACTGGTACCTCACCGCACGCACAGGGGGTTGTTGGTGACCAGGGCTGTGGGTGTGGCTCACTTTGCCCTTCTGAGGCAAACACTCCTCTCTAATGGGTGGCATGGCATCAAGCTTGTTCTTGAGGTGGTTTGGCTTGGGTGCCCAAATTGGGTTCTTGGGAGGGGCTCTCGGGGGTTCCTCAACCACACCATCTTTGGTGGTAGGCTTGCCAGGCTCTTTGAGTGGAAGCTTGGCAAGTTTGGGAGTAGTGGTGGAATTGGGCTTCTCACATGGGTTCAGACCACTAGACTCTCCAATCTTCCCAAACGCTGAGAGATCAACACTCTGAGCAAAACCTACACCAGGGGTACCAACAGCTCACTTGAATTGGGAGATCATCATCCCGAGCTGCGGCTCACTACTGGAGACCCATGACAAGATGGACCGAAGGTATGTGTTTTCTTCCTCGGTTTGCATCTTGCCATGCTTCACATTGGCAATCTCCATCTCCAGCCCCTCACACAAAGCACACCTCGAGACACAAGTGCTATCTGAGCTGGCCTTCTCTAAAGACTCAAGCTTGGCATTCTTCTCTGCCAACTCAGATTGCAAGACAGGACAAGTCTTGCACGCACCCAACAGCTGCGGCCTAGCACGGAGCTCATCCACCTCTCCAACCAACGCAGCATACTTACCTCTCAGAGTGAGAAGGTCAGTCATGTGCGCGGTGCACGACTCGCACTCCGTCTCCTCCGACACTACCACGGTGGACCGAGCGAACTCAAGCTCCTTCACCGTGTCCTCCCACTTCTGCCTAAACTCCTTGCGCTCTCTAGCGGCACGCCTAAGCAACTTATCTTGGCTAAGGAGGGCAGCAGTCAACTTCTCTACCTCGGAGGAAAGCTCGTCGTAGGTGAGAGATACCTGGGAGGTGTCGTCGTCGTCGTCGTTCCGAGGGGTACGCTCCGGCTCGCCGTCGACCTCATCTCCGAGCGCCATGGTGCAGAAGCCGTCGTCGTCGGCGAAGAAGCAGAGGCCGTTCAGCTTGTCCTCGATCCTCTTCTTCTTCTCGGACTCGTCATCGCTCGAACTGGCGGAGTCGTCATCCGAGCCGTCGACGTCGCTGAGCGTGGCGAAGAACGCGCGCTGCTCAGCTTGCTGCTTCTCCAAGTACTTCTTCTTGATGTACTCTTTGTCGAAGCCGCCCCGTTTCTTGTGCCTTGGGGGGACGTGCTTCTCCTTGTACTTGGAGTCGCGCTTGCGCCCATGTTCGCCCTTGCCCAAGTGCTTGTTCTTCTTGGGGCAGTTGGCGATGAAGTGGTCGGGGTCGCCGCACTCGTAGCATCCCGTGCGTCCTCCTCCTCGACGACGGTTCATGCGGTTGTTGTGGAACCGCGAGAACCGGTTGGCGAGCAAAGCCAACTCGTCATCTCCCAAAGACTCCAGCTGGTCCTCTGTCACAGAAAAGAGAGAAGAAAGCGCAAAGCCAGCTGAGGGGTTAGAGGAAGAGCCGGAAACCAAAGCCATGGACGGGCGAGAAGGATTTTCAAAAGAAGCCCTCGCCATAGCATCAATCTCACTGGACTTGAGCTTGCTGAAGAGCTCGTCGCAGGTGAGGGTCTCATAGTTCGGCGATTCGATGATTGCCTGAACCTTGGAGTCCCACACCGAACGGTCAAGAGTGTGCAAAAGCTTCAAAGCACGCTCATGATCGTCAAATGGCAACTGCTCTCTGTTAGCCCTCATCCTGTTGACAATCACCTGAAAGCGAGCGAATAAACTTTCTATGCTCTCGCCAGGTTGATGTCTAAAGTTCTCATACTCTCGCTTGAACGACTCGTAGAGTCGGGTTTTGACTTGAGAGGTGCCCTCATGAAAACGCATGAGAGTGTCCCAGATCTCCCGAGCCGTAGCGAGGTGAGAAACGCGATCAAACTCACCCATGCTCAAACAAGAGAAAAGAGCATTACGGGCTCGGCTATTGGCATCGTGCTCATCGATCTGCTGTTGAGTCACCCGAGCAGCCAAGACCACGTAATCAGGGGAGTTGCAAATATCCCAGATCGAAGCGCCCAAGCTCTGCAAATAGGCCGACATACGTATCTTCCAATACGCATAGTTCGTCCCATCGAAAAACGGCGGTTTGCCCACGCCGCGATCCATGTCGCCTTCGGTGGATCTGGAACCGGCTAAGGTGGAAGATCCTTAACCCGCTCCGATACCAATTGAAGGACCGAGAAGCTACCCGAAAGCGACCAGAGGGGGGGTGAATGGGAGCTTCAAAATTTCCTTTCGGAAACTAGATGCCACTGTCCCAAACTCAATCCCGAAAGCAAAACCTAGAGCTTGCTAATGTCCACGACCCTAGATGTAGGGTGGATGCTTCCTAGAAGCACAGCGGGACACTAGACAACCCTAGAAAGCCAACGCAAAAGACGGAACTCAAATCCGATCAAGAACGAACGAGCCGCGAACGAAAACGCGCGAAACAGCAGTGACCGGACTCTGGCCTGCGTCCGGTCAGCAGGGACCGGACGCGTCCGGTCGTCAGAAACCGTCTCTGGGAGCTCTCTGGAAACGACCGGACTCACAGGTACGGAGCGTCCGGTCGTGAACAGTGCGTCCGGTCAGAAACAAACAAGAACACACGAGACTGCGCAGAAAAGCACTGACCGGACTCTGGCTGCGTCCGGTCTGTGAGCACCGGACACGTCCGGTCGTGCGAAAACGATTTTCGGAGCTCTCTGGAACTGACCGGACTCTGTGAGATAGAGCGTCCGGTCGGTTCACCTGCGTCCGGTCAGAATCAAACACGCGCAGTGAACAGTAACAGAGGCGAGTCCGGTCAAGCAAAATGCCGAGCGTCCGGTCCGTCTACAGAGAACCACGCGACGAGCTGTTCAACGACCGGACTCTCAGAGCGTGCGTCCGGTCAACCCGAGGCAGCGTCCGGTCACCCCGCGAATTCACTGTTCGTCCACCGATTCGACTAGAACTCACCCAAAACAAATCCTCTAGGGATCAAACTTGGTGAGTGAAGTCACAAGGAGGTTAGTGAGCTATCTCTAAGAGATCATGGCTCGAACCTAACTCCAAATCGGTGAATCGAAGAATTTCGGGGGAAGGGAAGAAAAGTGACCCGAAACGAAAAATCGATCGATCTCCTAGACCGTGAGGTTAGAGGATGATTCCTTCGGTGGAAAGAAGTGCCTCACGATCTAGAACAACTTGGTTCAAACGAAATTGCAAAAGATGAACCGAGCAAAGAGATCAAGCGACGGGAAAATCGTGGAGCAAAAGGATTCCGCGAAGAACACAAGTAAAACGGAAATCACAGCCACGAACTCGAATCAAGGACGCAAATCAAGCCATCGATCAGTGCTCCAAGGTGAGGATACGGCCTCACTTCCTCGAATCAACAGTACACAGAGTGGAGTCTCTCTGCGGATCTCAACTAGCTAAAGCAGGGGTGTGGAAGAGTGGAAACCCTAGGAAATGAAAGCTCTAACTGCGATTGAGATTGAGATAGGGAGGAGGGTGTCTCCCCTGGACTATTTATACTAACCTAGCCTAAGTCTATTTCCTACTCTACCCCTCTCTACTCTAATTACAGAGCGGACCAGCCTAACCCTAAGGCTATTCTAGTCCACCCGCTGGTGGTAGGTAGATCCGACGGCCACGCCCGCACGGTCTTCCGCGTCGCCTCCACGCAACCTTCAGATCGCCGCCACGTGCCGCCACCACTCTGCACCCCCGATTTTGTGGCCCAAACCGGGAAACCAGCCTTTTCCATCAGCCCCCGGTTTTGAGGCCCAAACCGGGAAACCAGCCTCCAGCCCGAGTTTTGTGGCCCAAACTCGGAAACCCTCAGCGCCCGAGTTTTGAGGCCCAAACTCGGAAACCAGCCCACGCCCAGGTTTTGAGGCTCAACCTGGAAACCGTCACGCCCAGGTTTTGTGGCTCAACCTGGAAACCCAGCACCCAGGTTTTGAGGCCCAAACCTGGAAACCGTCCACCGTTGGTTTTTCCCGGGCTCTACCAACAAACCGGCGTCATAGAGGGGATGCACCGCCTGTGCACCCCTTCCACCGACATGATCGCACTTCTCCGCTTGTCGCTGTCGCAGGCTGCCAGCCACCACAGCTGATCCTCCGGCCTCCAGTCCATCAGTCCAAGTCCACGTCCGCCCTTCACCGTCCGATACATCGGCATGGCACGTCCGCCGCACGGCACGCCCATCCTTCATCGCGCCCGGTCCGTCGGCACGGCACGTCGCAACTTGACCTTCACCCGCCATTGATCACTGTCTCCGTGCTCGACACCTGCACAACACAAGCCAAAGAACATGCGCATCATCTCCGTTGACAATCACTCATCACACAGAGACTCGGCATACACCCATGTATCCGCATATATAAGCAGCCCCAGACCCCCCATCCCTAAGGTATCCATCCAATTCTTCAATGCATATCTTTAGATAGGATTAGTAGAGAGGGGTCCCATGAAAGGATCACCTATTCTGAGTTCACATCAAGAGAAGATTAGTTCTCCTTAGGATCTTGTCTTTAGAAGTAGAGAGTTGTAGAGAGAGGGAGGAGTATGGAGGAGGTGCTGGCCTGTCGGTGTCCCCTCTGCGCCCTGGACCTTGGTGGAAGTTAATCTATGTTTGGGATTCCTCTGGTCTTCAACTTTTTATTAATGTAAGTGTTGCTCATATTTATTCTTCTTGTCACGAGTCTCTTTTGAGTGCTTTAATCTATCATGATAGGTTATAGTATAATTCATCGTAGAAGCGTGGTGCTTAGACTCGGGTTACTTGTAGATGTACCCTACAGGTCGGATCTGTGGTAGCTCGTGGGTATAGACCCGTTGAATCCTTTGTAGTCCACCTCCCGTTTATAGGCCAAGGAGAACCATAGTTACTTAGTTGTGCTTGTACTCTGGATGCAGCCTTCTAACGTAACTTCCCTACATAGAATGATATGAGACCGCATATTGAGATATGAATTAGAAGACCTTAGAGATCACCTCTACCCTCTCAACCTTTTAAGTCTTGAGCTACTCTGGGTTAGGTTAGATTGTAGTTCTCACACGTTTCCCTGTGGATACAATATTAAAACCTCCGGGTGAAAGCTACAACAGTATCTGTGCACTTGCGGATCTTTTTATGTGTGCGTTAATGAATACCAACAGTAACGTGAAAAACAATCCAATAGACTCATGATTTCACAGCCTATCATGATATCGACAAGCTTGTCGATACGCGGCAGCGGGTATGGGTCCTTTGGGCAACACTTGCTCAAGTTGGTGAAATCAACACACATCCTCCACTTTCCATTCTTCTTCACTAGGACCACTTTTGCTAGCTGTTGACACAAAATGGGGCGCACTGTGCCTCACACACAGCAAGTCAAAAAGCGTGGCTTCAATCGGGTGCCCAGACGGTTTGAAATCCGGAGACGTGCCAGTCGGTTTGACCTGAAAACCAACAAGGGATGAAACTGTGAGAATAAAACTGGAACGTGCCGGGTGAGACCAGACAGTTCCATATTTATGGCTCTTAAGCCACTTTCGACGACATATAGCTATAGAAGCTGTCTGCCAAGCATGTTTATAGAGTCATTCGGCTAATATAAAAGAAAGTATGTAGAAGCATTGATTGCCGAACACACATGTAAGAAAAGACATGTTTAGGAATAAATTATAAATCGACATATAACCAAGCTCGGCAAGCTAGCCGAATTGAGATCCATGAAGAAGGAACATGCAAACAAAACACGATCAAACTAATCTAAAACCTGCATCCGCCGCATGATACTTAATTTTATCGTTGTTCAAGCATGATTGACATGTATGAACCCACAACACGTAACAATCTAGATTAGAAATTAATTCAGCCATCGTGATCATGCAATTTATAGGAGATGTCATGAAAACAACAATTATTGGAACATAAGTAAACTTATAAAGAGGGGCCGAACAAAGTCAATCTAGATTGGGCAAAAGAGTATTACGAAATTAATTTAATCATGCAACACTGTTGACGGTCCTTAAGTATCAATTATATCTATCAAATAAATAGAGAAAAGGATCCATATGAAATAAACACCCAGACTTAGGGTTTTATCTGACAGAATTCCACGAGTTTTGCTGTTTATCTATTTCTGCAGGGGGTTATCAGGAAATATGAAGGAAAGGCCCACATGTCGGGTTAATGACGGATAATTAACGTAACCCCCAATTTTCCTTAATGTGGAAGAGTCCAGAAGCCACGGGAACGAGCGGGAGGCCGAACGGGCCCGGGACCAGGGCGCCCGCCCTAGTCCCTTGGGCGCCCGCCCTGCCCCCTCAGCCAATCAGGCTCCGCCTCGAGGATTATGCTCCACCGACCTAAAGGATTAAGGAAAACCGTCCGTTCAATGTCGGTTTGATCCAACGGCCCAGATTCACCCGAAAAGACTATATAAGCAAGGCCCTGGACCCTGGAGCAGGCACCTCTGTCTCATTATTCAGTTCCTAATTCAGTCATCAGGAGGAGAGAGTCTCTGATCAAGCCCTAGAGCCACCACATCAACTAGATCTCTAGCTTTAGCATAGCTACATAGGATTAGAACTAGAAGGAGTCAATCTTCGATTGGTTCCCGGATCTGTCAAGAGGATTCTTGGTAATTTCTCTCTTGTTCTTCAATTGTTCATCATTGTTCTTCAATATTATGAATACTACTTTGTTCTATTTCAATATATTGAATATGACTTTGCTCTACTTGATTATATTAGCAATTATATTGTTCTTAGTTTATCGTAGTTATATGCTTGGCATAGTTAGATTGGAATTATATACATGCCTAGGATCGTATAGCGTTTATCCATGTGCGCAGTGGGTGAATGATAAATATTGTGTAGACGTGGTGTCTATACCGTCTTTATCTGCGATTGCACCCTATATGCCGGATCGGTGGGTAGTTCGCGATAGTGACAGCTTCGTTGATTCTTATATAGTCCCCCTCTCGTGTATAGGGCAGGCAGAGCAACATTATTACAGGGGAGTGATTGCTATGTTCTTCATCTTCCTTGCTAATATTCACTATGCATGGGTGTAGTCTTTTCTCGCTATGATTGCCAAGTATAATTGCACTAACTATGATAATGCTAGACTTTATAGTTAATAATTACTTAGGGAATATCTTTGTAGTTCATCCTAATTCCATGCTAATGACTTGCTAGAATATCTGTTGAGGTGCTTATCATTATTATATGTGGCTAGTTATGCTGATCAGATTAATTATCCTTGTCACTATTCATATTTATCTATATTCTATGTGACATTTATCCCTGTATGATGAGATAGATAGATGCTCTATATTATACATGCAATGATAGATACTCAGTTCTATATTCTCATTCCACGATCAACTACGATGCTTAGAATTCCTTCCCAGTGGTAAAAATATAAATAACGATACCTGGAATACTTCCCGGTTAAAATGCTGCATCGGTATTAATCTGTGCGCTTGCAGATTCCCTTTATTTATTTATCTTGATGAGCAATTGCATATTTCAATACCGCGTCTCTCATGTCATGCTGGGGATGACAACTTGGCTTAAGTGGCATGAGGGATAGGTTTGGCATTTTTGGCGCCGTTATCAGAATTAGAGAATTAAGTCTACTTTTGGTAATGACGTTAAGAATGCCCAACAAGCATTTTTGGCGCCGTTGCCGGGGAGGGTTGATTTCTAAGTTGGAATGAATAAAGAACTTTGAGACATCATTCGCATCACTAATATATTCGAGCTTATCAATTCTCTCGTACAGTTTTACCCCTGCATTTTCCATTTTTATTTTATTTCAGGGTGATGTATGAATAGAAGACATCTTCCAGACAACTTTGTTGACGACCCCGAAGCCTTATTCAGAAGAACAAGAGCCAAGCTCAAATCGTCAACACTTCAGCGCAAAACTTCATCCAAATCAGAAGACCGCCGAAGTTTCGTCCGGAACTTGTCAGCTGAATTCGAAGCTATGGCGAACAAGTCGATCCGCGAGTTCTCAGCTCCCACTACGGACAACACCCGCACTGGACCTGCTGTGGAGATCGACCGCAACTTCGAGCTCAAGCCTGGGCTCATCAACATGGTGCAAGCTAACCAGTTCTGTGGGAAGCCGCACGAGGATGCTAGTGCTCATCTTCAACACTTCCTGGAGATCTGCAGCACTTTCACCATGGCTGATGTTCCTAGAGACGCCATACTACTTCGCCTTTTCCCATTCTCACTGTTGGGGAGAGCGAAGCAGTGGTTCTACGCTACAAAGGAGAAGAATACTACGTGGGCACTCTGCTCCACGAACTTTCTAGCCAAGTTCTTTCCCATGGGCAAGACAAATGCTCTCCGTGGGAAGATTACAAGCTTTCAGCAACAGCACGATGAATCCGTTCCAGAAGCATGGGAGCGCTTTCAAGACTACATCCTAGAATGTCCCCATCATGGAATGGAGAGTTGGCTGCTGATGCAGACATTCTATCATGGGCTCGTCAATAGTGCCCGTGAGACCATGGATGCTGCAACTGGAGGAGCATTCCTATCACTCACCATACCACAAGCCACAGCTCTTGTGGAGAAGATGGCGTCCAACCAAGGTTGGAATGAAGAGAGAACTCAGACCCGCAAGAGAGGTGGAGGTATGCATCAGCTCAAGGAGGTAGACATGCTGTCTGCCAAGCTAGACCTACTCATGAAGAAGCTCGATGACCGAGCTGGAGAGAAGAAGGAAGTAATGCACGTCTACGACTCCCACATGACTTGTGAGGAGTGTGGAGGTGTTGGACATTCGGGCAATCACTGTCCCGAGTTGCTAGAGGACGTGAACTACATCAACAACAACAACAATAACTACTACAACCGTCCTCAGCAGAATCAAGGTTGGAATCAACAAAGGCCTAACTACTCAGGTAATTACCAAGGTAATAATTCTTTCAGTAATAATAATTATCCACCTTTAAGAGAGTTAGTGTCTAATCAAGGAAAGCTAATGGATAACATGTCTAAGAAATTGGCATCTAATGATAAAATTCTAGAAAATATAAATAATAGAATGGATAATTTTTCTACTGCCATCAAGAATCAAATTAGCTTTAATAAAATGATTGAATCTCAATTGAATCAAATAGCTGCTGCTGTTCCTGCTACTAACCCCGGTATACCATCACAACCGGATGCATTAGAATCTGCAAATCTTGTAGACATATTTGATGCAGGAGATTACTGGAGTAACCCCATCATTGAGGTAAGTACTGAACTTCTGCCAGTCAAGAGAGGCGACCCAGGACGCCCCGTCATCCCGATCTCCATCGGCATGCGAGACTTCCCAGAAGCACTCTGTGACTTTGGCTCAAGCGTCAACATCATGCCCAGGGTACTCTACGAAAAACTCTTTTCACAACCATTATTAGAAACAACCATGTGTTTGCAGCTTGCAGATAGGACACTAAGTTACCCAAGAGGAATCTTGAAGAACATCTGTGTCCGAGTTGGTTCCTCGTACGCTCCAGCAGACTTCGTAGTAATAGAGACCGGTTCTGACGAGAGGGCTCCCGTCATCCTAGGGAGGCCATTCCTGAATACCACGGGAGCTGTCATCTATGCTAGTGCTGCCAAGATCAGTTTCCACATAAAGGGGAGGAAGGAAATGTTTTCCTTCAAGAACAAGACCGTACAAATCCTAGAGCAACCCCAATATGAACCAAGGAGGACCAACAAGAGGAACAAGAGCAAGAAGCAAGTGTGGACCGAATCAGTTAAGATGGTCACTGCCGTGCACAAAGGTCAAGATCGCCAACTCAAGTCACCATTCTTGGACAAGAAGGACGACCCAGGTATGCCAAGCATTTATTGCTCCATTAATGGGTACAACTTCTACAAGACACTATGCGACACTGGGTCGGGCGTCAACATAATGGCCAAGGTCACCTATGAACTGCTGTTCGGAACCATGCCCTTGAAGCCGACATACATTCGTCTCCAGATGGCAGATCAGACATTCCGACAGGTTGAAGGTACAGTAACTGACGTCCCTGTCAAGATAGACGATCATTTTGTCCATACAGACTTTCAGGTTGTTGACATGGGAGAAGACGAGTATGATCCACCTATCATCCTTGGAAGACCGTTCCTCAGTACTGTCAAAGCAATCATCTACATTGGAACTGGAGAAGTCCACATGCACTTCCCCTCTGAGAAGGTACGCCTTTACTTTACTGACCCCAACTACGTATTTGAAGAATCTAAGCAGGTCAGGACAAGGAGAAGGAGGCGGAACCGCAACCAGAAGCAACCGGTCATCAAGGATGGATGGGCAGACTACGAAGGAGAAGTGGTAAGATCTGAGGACATACCACTCAATCAGCACTGTCTTGAAGAGACCGAAGCACCAAGACAAGTGTGGAAAGAAAAGACAGTTGAACACGAGGAGGAGGCGCTGCCGGAACCACCGACTACGCCATCCACTGACTCCCAAGACAACTGAGTACACATAGAGTCCCGTTCGGAGGACTTAAAAATGCCGAACGCCTTGCCAAGAGGTAACTTGGTAGTTATCCATTTCCCTTCTCAGATATTTACTTAATAGTTTGTTTAGTTAATCATATTCATGTTATCTTAGAAAGAAAATAAAAATGTTAAAAAAAACTCTAGAAGCCCCATGTGAGTATACGAGTGGCATAAAACCCATAAGTACATTCACTGTGGTGGCATAAAAAAATAAATAAATATTTTCTTCTGCTTTATAAAATGAAAACATAACAATAATCAAGGAGGCTCAACATGATAAAGGCTAGATATTTATGCTAACACTTAATCAGTTCCACAAGCTTTGTTGTCTATTTGAGCTTCACAGAATCCAAGAGGACTAGCAGACGGAGGACATTCTAATCGCTGTCAGGGTGCTGCCGACTTTCAAATACACCTCCGCTATCTGCTAGCTACATCAAGAGAAACTACGTCAAGATCCAGCTTGGGGGAGAGCACCCCCGTTATCTCGCTAAGTATTTCTATATCTATCTTTATATTTATACTTATACTATATTAAAATAAAACGATGAAAAACCAAATAAAGATTTTGTGCTTATATATATATATATATATCTATATCTTTTGCTTAGTGTGTTTAATAAATAAATAAAGTGGCTATGCTAAAATGAATCTAGATAATAAAACTCTAGCATGGATATGATGAATAGTTGCTCTGCCTAATTTCAATTAGAAGTTCTCTCTCTAGTTTAGACATAACTGTTATTATTTAAAAGCTTACTCTAAACTTGAACTTGTGGGAAGAGAACTTGATCTAAAGTCTAAGTTGTTAACGGATATGATATGGAAAGGTCGAGCTGCTGTTTATCTATTCCTAGAGATGCTAGAATTCTGGAGAATTTTATCTTTGAAAATCTTTAAAATGCTACATGATGAGTTCCTTTATGATGAGAGTTTAAATTCCTACCACGGCCATACATACATGCTTGCTAGACTTTAAGCTATACATTTACTTTTTACTACTTATGAGCATTGAGTGTAGTCAAGCTGTGTAGACCCTTAGGAGCTTGTCATGTGGTTAAATCAAGATTCACTTGCACGTTCACTCATATATGCTGCTTCTACTCCGGAAGTACGCATCCACATACATCCATTCCCATCTCCAGATCCACACAAAATTATTCTACTCCTAACCCGGGAGAGAATAGCCAAAAACATTTTTCCTATTCCTGTTATTCCCTGTGAAATAAATGCTCAAGTTATTTTGGTTACTACCACTTGCTAAATTGTTCTAAGGAGATGAGTGCTCTATCCGAGGAAATAAAAAGGGGCAAGTGCCCGGAACCTCGAAAAGAAAAATATTACGAGGAAATAAAAAGGAGCAAGTGCTCGGAACCTCGATGAAAAAAAAAAGTGAAAAAGTGTGAGAAGAGAGGTAAAAATGGACAAGTGTCCGACAGTAGAATTAGGGGTACAAGATACCCACCTGAGAGGAAAAATAAATAAAAATATAGAGCATCTCATCCTCCTCAAGAGCACCAAAAGCAAGAAAGGTATGTATCCCCTCAAAAAGAGCAAAAGTAGAATTAGACACTCTCCACCATTATCACCATTATCACCATTATCACCATACACCATTCATTCACCACACATGCACATCTTGATTTGACTTATTGACTTGTTTCTCTGGATCCATGGTTTGACTATGCAATAAATGTCTTGTAAGTATGTATACCTTATCTCCCACCTATGAGCTCCAGATATCAAAAAACCTTATTAGGATAGGTTGAGAGAGAAGGCAATGTCACTCTGCCTTATACCACAAATACTACATACTTTGCTTTGAGAGAAGGCAAACACCATTACTGCCTTGGTGAGGATCCAGAAATACCACAAATGAGAGACCTGAGAGAGTCATACAAGGAATCTCTGAGTTTTATTTGAAAATCTGCAAAAACTCCAGAGCTATAGCTGATCAAGAATAAGAGACATGGCGCTTGACTAGACTGTTCTATCTTTTAACCGCTCAAGACAAAGGTGACAGTTGCAAGCCCCATAGTGAAAGGCACAATGAGTAAGTTTTAAGTCTTGACAGTTTACTCTAACTCAGAGATAAGACTCTATTTGAAAGCATGTGTACCGTCAAAATTCAAAAGCATTCAGCAACTTCTGATCCATCACTGAGACTATCCTTGCTCAGGGACGAGCAAGAGGTAAGCTTGGGGGAGTTTGTTGACGGTCCTTAAGTATCAATTATATCTATCAAATAAATAGAGAAAAGGATCCATATGAAATAAACACCCAGACTTAGGGTTTTATCTGACAGAATTCCACGAGTTTTGCTGTTTATCTATTTCTGCAGGGGGTTATCAGGAAATATGAAGGAAAGGCCCACATGTCGGGTTAATGACGGATAATTAACGTAACCCCCAATTTTCCTTAATGTGGAAGAGTCCAGAAGCCACGGGAACGAGCGGGAGGCCGAACGGGCCCGGGACCAGGGCGCCCGCCCTAGTCCCTTGGGCGCCCGCCCTGCCCCCTCAGCCAATCAGGCTCCGCCTCGAGGATTATGCTCCACCGACCTAAAGGATTAAGGAAAACCGTCCGTTCAATGTCGGTTTGATCCAACGGCCCAGATTCACCCGAAAAGACTATATAAGCAAGGCCCTGGACCCTGGAGCAGGCACCTCTGTCTCATTATTCAGTTCCTAATTCAGTCATCAGGAGGAGAGAGTCTCTGATCAAGCCCTAGAGCCACCACATCAACTAGATCTCTAGTTTTAGCATAGCTACATAGGATTAGAACTAGAAGGAGTCAATCTTCGATTGGTTCCCGGATCTGTCAAGAGGATTCTTGGTAATTTCTCTCTTGTTCTTCAATTGTTCATCATTGTTCTTCAATATTATGAATACTACTTTGTTCTATTTCAATATATTGAATATGACTTTGCTCTACTTGATTATATTAGCAATTATATTGTTCTTAGTTTATCGTAGTTATATGCTTGGCATAGTTAGATTGGAATTATATACATGCCTAGGATCGTATAGCGTTTATCCATGTGCGCAGTGGGTGAATGATAAATATTGTGTAGACGTGGTGTCTATACCGTCTTTATCTGCGATTGCACCCTATATGCCGGATCGGTGGGTAGTTCGCGATAGTGACAGCTTCGTTGATTCTTATATAGTCCCCCTCTCGTGTATAGGGCAGGCAGAGCAACATTATTACAGGGGAGTGATTGCTATGTTCTTCATCTTCCTTGCTAATATTCACTATGCATGGGTGTAGTCTTTTCTCGCTATGATTGCCAAGTATAATTGCACTAACTATGATAATGCTAGACTTTATAGTTAATAATTACTTAGGGAATATCTTTGTAGTTCATCCTAATTCCATGCTAATGACTTGCTAGAATATCTGTTGAGGTGCTTATCATTATTATATGTGGCTAGTTATGCTGATCAGATTAATTATCCTTGTCACTATTCATATTTATCTATATTCTATGTGACATTTATCCCTGTATGATGAGATAGATAGATGCTCTATATTATACATGCAATGATAGATACTCAGTTCTATATTCTCATTCCACGATCAACTACGATGCTTAGAATTCCTTCCCAGTGGTAAAAATATAAATAACGATACCTGGAATACTTCCCGGTTAAAATGCTGCATCGGTATTAATCTGTGCGCTTGCAGATTCCCTTTATTTATTTATCTTGATGAGCAATTGCATATTTCAATACCGCGTCTCTCATGTCATGCTGGGGATGACAACTTGGCTTAAGTGGCATGAGGGATAGGTTTGGCATTTTTGGCGCCGTTATCAGAATTAGAGAATTAAGTCTACTTTTGGTAATGACGTTAAGAATGCCCAACAAACACATGGAAACTTAATGAATCTACTAGATCTTGCCAAATCTAATAAAGCCGATAACTATCTCATTTTTGCTAAGCATATCAAGTAAACGCCTGCTGCACGGTATTTACTCATAAGCAAAGCATAAACAAAGATTTCTTGATTGTTAACATAGATCCGCCGCACGACCATTGGAAACAAACAAGACTACTTGTGTCAGATCTAAATCCACCGCATGATACTAGACATGATAACAAGGTTGCCGGAACTTACGGAGGTCGACGGATCGATGATTCCTCTCGAAGAACTCGACGACATGACAAAAGACTCGAAGATGGCACGGGGCCGGTTTGTATTGATATGGTTGTGAACCCTTTTTACAAAAGCCAAGGGTTTATATTTATACCCTGGACACAACATAAGTCCTAAGAGGACACGACTACGAAACTTTAAAGGAAAATACAACATTTTTGGCCTTCAACTCCCTTCGGAATCTTCATTGCCTTAATTGTTGCAATCTTGTTGCCCGATCGGCTCTTGCTTCTGTCGTTTCAACGGAAAACCCCCTTTTTTCTCAGAATAGCCGACCGCATAAGCAGTTGCCGAATCCTTAGAAACTAGCCGACTGCATGGATACTTGCCGAACACCTCATACGCCCATCTCCGCACATTGGCCCATCTGTCATCTCCTTATGCGTGCAAAAATCCGGTGTTAACACAAGCCCCCTCAATTTCAGGATAAAAGTCATTTTATTTTGAAATTGTCATCAAACTTCTTGCCTCTTCTAGGTTTACCCCGGCGTAACCTCGAATTCACCTCGAATTCCTAATGGCGACTCAAGACGAGATCCCAGAGGTAAACCTCATTCATTCTCACACATTTGGTAACTTCCCGCTAGTTTTGTCCTTCTTTCGGCTCATTTTCTTCTCCATTTTTGCCATTCTCTAAAGGAATACAAGAACCAGATTCTGATTCCCTACGCTGCTAATCCTGACTCCTACCTTCTTGGCCCAATGGGAAATTCCGATCCAACGGAGATTATTGAGAAGGAAACCCAAAGAATTCCCTTCAAATCTGCAATCACTCTGCTGAACCAATGGCCGAGTACCTTCAAGAACTGGCCGTTTCCCCCAATTGCCGGATGGCAAAATTGGTATCGGAGGATGTTGGAAAAAAGAAGCAGCCACTAGGAGAATCAAGACATTGGCCATTGCCTAGAATTATCTTTATCAGAAACACCCAGAAACGACTCCCTTCTGATTGCAGCTTCCCACTTTTGGTCTGACGCCATCAATGCTTTCATCTTCGGCCATGGTATGATTACTATTACCTTAGCTGATGTTTTTATGATGACCGGCCTGAATGTGGCATTACCAGTGTATCCTCACAAGTACAAGAACAAAAGTAATCAAAGAGTCATCAGCTCTGGATGTGGATGGGTTAAATACATCCAGACTTATATGGAGTCGTCTGGTAGTGTCTCTGACAAAGAGCTGAAAGCTTTCATGAATATGTGGCTATGCAGATTCATCTTCTGTGGAAAATCCAATGAACCTACTCTGAACCATATAGTGATGGCTGAAGACTTATCTGCACGTACTCAAATCCCACTAGGCAAATATCTCTTGGGGTCTGTCTGTCATATGATGCATCAGATTACTCTCCAGATGCACCTAGGTGAAGAAATTTCCTGCGTGAATGGTCCCTGGTGGTTGGTTCAGATGTGGCTCCAACTATATATGCATCAGATAGCTTCCACGAGCCTCCTTAATCTAAGTTTCCCTTCAATTAACTACGCTGAAGGCCACACAGCAAAGGTTAAAGCCTGTCAGACTTACGAAGAACCAGCATCATCTATCAGTATCGACATAGACATTGGTCATCTCTTTAAGCTGTTCTTTAAAGGTTTTGACAATGTACTTTGGTTTCCTTACAGAGAGAATGAAAATCTGACTCTTCCTTGCAAGTTTAACTATGAATTCAGCCGTGTAGACAAAGTATCCAGTGATATCTTCAACTCTTTCATCAAACCTTGCACTCTGCCAGCCGAATTTCATCATGGAAGATTAGTGTAGTCCACCTATGAATTTTACTATCCAAACATAGTGGCCAGACAATTAGGATGTGGTCAATTGCCCCCAAGACCTTTCTTCTCAACAATAATAAAGCCTAGGGAAGTAATCACAGAAGGAATAGTGGCCGAAAAAAATCTTTGAATTAGGATGGGAGCTGCCAACATATGAACGATCTCCATTTGGGATAGTAGATACTGCTCACCCTTTCTTCACTTCTTGGTGGGAAGAATGGCATGCTCATATCTTCAATGTATCAGTCCACTCCCTATGTCAAAACTTGCAACCTGATTTTGCTTCTGATAGTGAGGTAATTTCATTATACTCATCATTTTACGCTCTTGAATTCACTCCTCACCTTAACATTTGGTTATACATAGGATTTTGAGCCTACACCCCCTGTCAAGGCAATCCAATATTATTTGGCTGGACTCAATCCTGTCCTGGGTTTTAATGCTCCAAACTTGAAAACTTTCATGAAAATTCCTGCAACTTCAACTACTGCACCTTCAAGAGGACAAGGTAAAAGAAAAGCACTTGAGAGCATCTCTTTACCCAGGAAACCAAGGACCAAAAGGGCTAAATTATCTCCTAAGGTATGAATCTTTCATTTTGTGTCAAGCTAGTAACCTCATTCGACAATAAATCTGACCACTTCCATATTCCATCGCTTCCATTGTAGCCACATGTTAAAATTCCCAAATTAGGTGGCAGCTCATCAACTATAGAACCAAAAACTCAGGAAGCTGAAGGTTCAAAAACTCATGAAGCCGATGAAACTATAGGTAACACATTTGGCTAACCCCTTTTCTTTTATCACATCTCTCCTCATACTCATATCACTACTTGAAACAGATGAAATTTTAAACCAACTAGCAGAAGAACCTTCTCCTGATCATGCTCTAAGCCCTCTTCCTCCGAATATTCAGTCAAGTCCTCGAGCAGGCCAGGATACAACCCATCCTGATGACCAATCAGCTCAGCAGGTAAAGTTTTGTTTCAAACTATATTATTTTTCAACACATTCATTCAATCGGCTAACGCTTCTTTCTCTTTTTTAGAAGAATGCCACCGAGCCGACCATGAGTTATTCCTTCCCCGCTGAAGATTATATCACTGAGAAGGGTGAAGAAAATACCTCTCAACGTACTCTATCAATGGAAAATCAAGCTCGGCTGAGGGAGGTGATCATTCTGTTGAATAAAGATACCATTAATTTGGTTCAGGACGCAGATCAGATGAGAGACATTCTTGAACTTATTGATGAAGATATTCCCCCTGCTCTTCTGACCCCTCTAGAGTTTGCAGCCTGCCTTGATAACTTTGTTGGTATGGTGAGAAGGGCAACCAAGAACATATCATCTAGGGCTGTCTTGCAGAATGATAGGTCTTCAAAGAAACTGGAGCTTAAATATTTGCACTCTCACATCCAAACTGCAAGAAATTCGCTAGCAACCCTGGGGCCTGAGTTGAAAGCCATGGAGGAGGAAAAGGGCAGGTTAGAAGCTCAACTAGCCGAACTGAATGCCAAAATTCAGTCTCACAGGGCTCATATAGCTGATTTGCCGAAGGACATAGAAGCAGCTTCACTAAGGATGACTTCGGCCCTCAAAGAAGATCGGCAAATAAAAACCAAGCTATCCAAGATCCAGAGCTCTGAAGATGAAGACCAGAAAGTGCTAGACAATGTTAGCCGAATCAGGACCGAGGCTATAAAGGCAATTAATCAGCTTCTGAATGAGTAGACATTGAACTTGTAATAAACCAAGTGTAATATACTCTGTCTCTGCAAAACTATCTTTGTGCTTTCATGCCTTTATTTGTTTGAGAAAGCAATCGGCCTTTTTCCCTTAAACTTTCCCTATTAAGATGTAGTCGATTGTCCTCATTTTCTGACAGCCGAACGAACCTTGACTCAAAGAACCAAGGATATAGCCGAACGGCATTCGACTTAACCGAGCCTGGACAAGTCCAGTAACGGCCCAGCTGAGAGGGGAAAACCCTATTTCGTCGCTTGGCATTCTTGCCCCACTACCCCGTGGAACTCGCCACGACTCCTTTCTCGGCTTACAAATACGCCCCTTTCATCAACCTCGATTGCCACTACAGCTAAGCATTCTTACCTCCGCCTCTTCACCTTTCTTGCTCGATTCAATCCAGAGGAAAACCCTAATCTCCATAGAAATGGCGAATGGTGATGATCGCGGCAAACGTCCCGCCGAAGGGGAAGCAGAAGGAAGCAGAGCACCGCAACGCCGGCGCCGTGGGTGAGAATCAGTTTCTTTGCCTCCTTGCAGTTCTACTCTCTTGTCCGCCTTCCATCTGGATTTTGATTTTTTCTTCTTACTTACTAGGATAAGATTCATCTCCACCAGCCAAAGCCATCCTCATCCGCAACCAGGAAACCCATCATCCGGTTCCTCTAGCCCCTCCGATTCCCCAGACTCTTCCTCAGACTCCTACTACTCCGATTGGTGGAATCACCGTGACACCTGCCGCTTCAAGGAGGAGAGGGATAAGGCCCGAGAGGAACTGGGCAAAGTTTCCAAGCAATACGGCATCGACCAGCTTGAATGGGAGGACCAGCGGAAGCAACTCTGCGATGCTATCACAGGTCAGTGAAATCTTCGCCCGATCCCCTTTCTTCTAATCGAACTTGTTTGTTTGATGTATCCTTTTTCCTGTCCAGCATTGTATGCAGAGGTCGACCGCCTGAAGATCACGGCAACTAGGGTGGCCGACTGCGGATACATGGGTGTATGCCGAGTCTCTGTGTGATGAGTGATTGTCAACGGAGATGATGCGCATGTTCTTTGGCTTGTGTTGTGCAGGTGTCGAGCACGGAGACAGTGATCGATGGCGGGTGAAGGTCAAGTTGCGACGTGCCGTGCCGACGGACCGGGCGCGATGAAGGATGGGCGTGCCGTGCGGCGGACGTGCCATGCCGATGTATCGGACAGTGAAGGGCGGACGTGGACTTGGACTGATGGACTGGAGGCCGGAGGATCAGCTGTGGTGGCTGGCAGCCTGCGACAGCGACAAGCGGAGAAGTGCGATCATGTCGGTGGAAGGGGTGCACAGGCGGTGCATCCCCTCTACGACGCCGGTTTGTTGGTAGAGCCCGGGAAAAACCAACGGTGGACGGTTTCCAGGTTTGGGCCTCAAAACCTGGGTGCTGGGTTTCCAGGTTGAGCCACAAAACCTGGGCGTGACGGTTTCCAGGTTGAGCCTCAAAACCTGGGCGTGGGCCGGTTTCCGAGTTTGGGCCTCAAAACTCGGGCGCTGCGGGTTTCCGAGTTTGGGCCACAAAACTCGGGCTGGAGGCTGGTTTCCCGGTTTGGGCCTCAAAACCGGGGGCTGATGGAAAAGGCTGGTTTCCCGGTTTGGGCCACAAAACCGGGGGTGTAGAGTGGTGGCGGCACGTGGCGGCGATCTGAAGGTTGCGTGGAGGCGACGCGGAAGACCGTGCGGGCGTGGCCGTCGGATCTACCTACCACCAGCGGGTGGACCAGATTAGCCTTAGGGTTTTCCTGGCCCGCTCTGTAATTAGAGTAGAGAGGGGTAGAGTAGGAAATAGACTTAGGCTAGGTTAGTATAAGTAGTCCAGGGGAGACACCCTCCTCCCTATCTCAGTTTTAGCTATTTCAGTTAGTGCCTTCATTTGCTAGGGTTTCCCACTCTCCCATCCCTGCTTTAGCTAGTTGAGATCCGCAGAGAGACTCCACTCTGTGTACTGTTGATTCGAGGAAGTGAGGCCGTACCCTCACCTTGGATCCCATCTCTTGGTGTCAATTCGCGTTTTGATTTCATGTTCATCATGTTCTTCGCGGATTGCTTTGTGCCTTGAGTTTTCCCGTCGCTTGATCTTTGTGCTCGGTTCATCTTTTGCGATTCCGTTTGAACTGAGTTGTTCTAGATCGTGAGGCACTTCTTTCCACCGAAAGAAATCATCTCTAACCTCACGGTCTAGGAGATCGATCAAGTTTTAGTTTCGGGTCTCTTTTTCTTCCTTCCCCCGAATTCCTTCGATTCACCGATTTGGAGTTAGGTTCGAGCCATGATCTCTTAGAGATAGCTCACTAACCTCCTTGTGACTCCTCAGATCGAATCCCAAGCCTAGAGCACTTGATTCGGAGGAGATCGGGTTGAATCGCCGGAGTTTCAGTGCAGTTTCGGGGTGACCGGACGCCGGTCACGACTTGACCGGACGCGTCCGGTCGTTGAAGGTTTGAGCGTGTTCTGGTTTTTGCTCTGACCGGACGCTGGAGTTTAGTGGTGACCGGACTCGCCCATAGTCCTGTTCACTACTCGAACGTGCTTGTGACCGGACGCACGGGGATCGACCGGACGCTCGCATTCACTGCGTCCGGTCAGTTCCAGAGAGGTCCAAAACCGGTTTTTGGCTGACCGGACGCGTCCGGTCCCAGCTGACCGGACGCAGGCAGAGTCCGGTCGATCCAGTTTCGCGCCGTTTCATTCGCGGTTCGTTCGTTCTTGATTGGACTCGAGTTTCGTCTTTTGCGTTGGCCTTCTAGGGTTGTCTAGTGTCCCGCTGTGCTTCGTGGAAGCATCCACCCTACATCTAGGGTCGTGGACATTAGCAAGCTCTAGGGTTCGCTTTTGGGGTTGAGTTTGGGACAGTGGCATCTAGTTTCCGAAAGGAAATTTTGAAGCTCCCATTCACCCCCCCTCTGGTCGCTTTCGGGTAGCTTCTCGGTCCTTCAATTGGTATCGGAGCGGGTTAAGGATCTTCCACCTTAGCCGGTTCCAGATCCACCGAAGGCGACATGGATCGCGGCGTGGGCAAACCGCCGTTTTTCGATGGGACGAACTATGCGTATTGGAAGATACGTATGTCGGCCTATTTGCAGAGCTTGGGCGCTTCGATCTGGGATATTTGCAACTCCCCTGATTACGTGGTCTTGGCTGCTCGTGTGACTCAACAGCAGATCGATGAGCACGATGCCAATAGCCGAGCCCGTAATGCTCTTTTCTCTTGTTTGAGCATGGGTGAGTTTGATCGTGTTTCTCACCTCGCTACGGCTCGGGAGATCTGGGACACTCTCATGCGTTTTCATGAGGGCACCTCTCAAGTCAAAACCCGACTCTACGAGTCGTTCAAGCGAGAGTATGAGAACTTTAGACATCAACCTGGCGAGAGCATAGAAAGTTTATTCGCTCGCTTTCAGGTGATTGTCAACAGGATGAGGGCTAACAGAGAGCAGTTGCCATTTGACGATCATGAGCGTGCTTTGAAGCTTTTGCACACTCTTGACCGTTCGGTGTGGGACTCCAAGGTTCAGGCAATCATCGAATCGCCGAACTATGAGACCCTCACCTGCGACGAGCTCTTCAGTAAGCTCAAGTCCAGTGAGATTGATGCTATGGCGAGGGCTTCTTTTGAAAATCCTTCTCGCCCGTCCATGGCTTTGGTTTCCGGCTCTTCCTCTAACCCCTCAGCTGGCTTTGCACTTTCTTCTCTCTTTTCTGTGACAGAGGACCAGCTGGAGTCTTTGGGAGATGACGAGTTGGCTTTGCTCGCCAACCGGTTCTCGCGGTTCCACAACAACCGCATGAACCGTCGTCGAGGAGGAGGATGCACGGGATGCTACGAGTGTGGCGACCCCGACCACTTCATCGCCGACTGCCCCAAGAAGAAGAACAAGCATCTGGGGAAGGGCGATCACGGCCACAGGCACGACTCCAAGTACAAGGAGAAGCACGTTCCCCCAAGGCACAAGAAGCGAGGCGCCTTCGACAAAGAGTACATCAAGAAGAAGTACTTGGAGAAGCAGCAAGCTGAGCAGCGTGCGTTCTTCGCCACGCTCAGCGACGTCGACGGCTCGGATGACGACTTCGCTGGCTCCAGCGACGACGAGTCCGTGAAGAAGAAGCTGGAAGACAAGTTCAACGGCTTGTGCTTCTTCGCCAGCGACGGAGGCCTGTGCACCATGGGACTCGGAGATGAGGTCGACGGCGAGCCGGAGCGTACCCCTCGGAACGACGACGACGACGACACCTCCCAGGTATCTCTCACCTACGACGAGCTTTCCTCCGAGGTTGAGAAGTTGACTGCTGCCCTCCTTAGCCAAGATAAGTTGCTTAGGCGTGCCGCTAGAGAGCGCAAGGAGTTTAGGCAGAAGTGGGAGGACACGGTGAAGGAGCTTGAGTTCGCTCGGTCCACCGTGGTAGTGTCGGAGGAGGCGGAGTGCGAGTCGTGCACCGCGCACATGACTGACCTTCTCACTCTGAGAGGTAAGTATGCTGCGTTGGTTGGAGAGGTGGATGAGCTCCGTGCTAGGCCGCAGCTGTTGGGTGCGTGCAAGACTTGTCCTGTCTTGCAAACTGAGTTGGCAGAGAAGAATGCCAAGATTGAGTCTTTAGTCAAGGCCAGCTCAGATAGCACTTGTGTCACGAGGTGTGCTTTGTGTGAGGGCCTGGAGATGGAGATTGCCAATGTGAAGCATGGCAAGATGCAAACCGAGGAAGAAAACACATACCTTCGGTCCATCTTGTCATGGGTCTCCAGTAGTGAGCCGCAGCTCGGGATGATGATCTCCCAATTCAAGCGAGCTGTTGGTGCCCCTGGTGTAGGTTTTGCTCAGAGTGTTGATCTCTCAGCCTTTGGGAAGATTGGAGAGTCTAGTGGTCTGAACCCATGTGAGAAGCCCAATTCCACCACTACACCCAAACTTGCCAAGCTTCCACTCAAAGAGCCAGCCAAGCCTATCACCCAAGATGGTGTGGTTGAGGAACCCCCTAAAGTTCCTCCCAAGAACCCAGTTTGGGCACCCAAGCCAAACCACCTCAAGAACAAGCTTGATGCTATGCCACCCATCAGAGAGGAGTGTTTGTCTCAGAAGGGCAAAGTGAACCACACCCACAGCCCTGGTCACCAACAACCCCCTTTGCGTGCGGTGAGGTACCAGTGTGATTTCTGTGGGAGGGATGGTCACTTGAGCGAGTTCTGTTTTAGGCGCAAGAGAGAGGCGCGCAGGGCTCAGGAGATGAGAGCCCCGAGGAGGGAGACTAGGCCTAGAAGTCCAGCACCTCAGTTTGTTAGGCCTAGGCAGGAGAGAGCTCCGAGGAGAGACGCTAGAGCAGTTGAGCCCCAGGCTCCTAGGCGTAAACCTCGTAGAGAGCGTGCCCGACGGGGTCCTGCTTTTGCAGGTAACGGACCCCGTGGCGGAGGCTTTGTTGAGCGCTTTCCCCCACCGCAGTTTGGGTATCGCGGTGAGCGCTTCTTCCCCAGCGGACCACGTTTTTCTCAGCGTGGTGATCGCTTCCCTCGTAGACGTGCTAGGAATGGTTTTTCTGCTAACCGTTCTTTTGAGCAGCCGGCCCAACACTGGTATTACCCTTATTTCACTAACCCCAGTGTTGGACCGTATGCTCACCCTATGTCTTTCTATTGATGTAGGTAAGACGGTTGGAGGACGTTTGGTTGGTGGATTCCGGTTGTTCGAGGCACATGACCGGAAACACCAAGTGGTTCTCCAGCCTTAGCTCGGTCGCCGGAAAGGAGTACATAACCTTTGGCGATAATAGTAAAGGTAAGGTATTGTCTCGTGGAACTGTGCGGGTTAATGAGCACTTTGTGTTGCGCGATGTTGCTCTTGTTTCTAACCTGCATTTTAACTTGCTTTCTGTTTCGCAACTTTTTGATGATGACTATGAGATTCGTTTCAAACCGAACCTTAGTCGCATCTTAGATCCTCAGGGCGATCTTGTATGTCTGATTTCGCCCTTTGGGAAAGTCTTTTGTGCGAATTTCTCGGAATCGTTTGGTTCTTCTCGCTGTCTCTTGGCTAGTCCTTCTTCCTCCGATCTTTGGAAGTGGCATAGGAGGCTCGGTCACTTAAGCTTCGACTTGCTTGCAAGACTTAGCTCACTTGGCCTAATCCGAGGATTGCCCAAGCTTTCGATGGAAAAGGATCCAGTTTGCCATTCTTGCAGACATGGGAAGATGGTTGCCGCTCCCCACCATCCAGTGACTAAGGTCATGACCTCGCACCCCGGAGAGCTTTTACATATGGACCTTGTTGGTCCGGCTCGGGTGAGCTCGGTTGGTGGCAAGTGGTATGTTTTGGTTGTTGTTGACGACTTTTCGAGATATTCGTGGGTCTTCTTTTTAGCTGAGAAGACCGAGACTTTCTCATTTGCTCGCAATCTGATTTTGCGTCTTCAGAACGAGTTCCCTTTGAACTCGATGCGAGCTATTCGGAGTGATAATGGTTCCGAGTTTAAAAATTCGGATTTTGAGAAGTTTTGTAACCGCCTTGGTTTGGAGCATCAGTTTTCTTCCCCCTATACACCACCCCAAAATGGTGTTGTAGAGAGGAAGAATCGGACCCTTGTTGAGATGGCCAGGACGATGCTTGATGAGCATAGGACTCCTAGGCGCTTTTGGGCCGAAGCTATGAACACTGCATGCTACATTTCGAATCGCATTTTTCTGAGAGCGTTTTTGAAGAAGACCTCTTATGAGTTGCGTTTTGGTCGCCAGCCCAAGGTGAGTTATTTTAGAGTCTTTGGTTGCCACTGTTTTATATTGAAAAAAGGCAACCTGGACAAGTTTGAGTCTCGTTCTTCTGACGGTGTGTTTTTGGGTTATGGCACTCACACTCGAGCTTATCGTGTACTTAACCTTGACACTAACCGAGTCATGGAGACATCAGATGTCACCTTCGACGAGACTCTTGTTTGTCCCTCTTCTCGTTTTGAGCGTGCAGGTGATCATGAGGTTGGAGAGCCTCTTTTCGATGACGAGGACGAGGGTGCTGAAGGTATAGATGATCCAGCACCCCCTCCACCAGCCGTGCCGCAAGGAGCGGCCTCGACGACGACTCACGGCCCCGACACTTCTTCTTCCTGGGGGCCGTGGGATCCACCTCGCGCGGTACCTTTTGTACCCGGGGTGGAACCAGCTACTGTTGAGGGGGAGGTCACTTCTTCCCGGGAGGCGCCACGACACATCCAGCGCCAGCACCCTCCTCAGCAGATGATCGGCGACATCAACGAGCGAGTTACTCGCTCCAGGTCACAGCACATCTCGCACTTTGCTCATTCTGCTTTTGTTGCGTCTTTTGAACCCCAAGATGTTGGACACGCATTGACGGATCCGGATTGGGTCAATGCCATGCATGAGGAGCTAGAGAACTTTGAGCGAAATCGGGTTTGGGTTCTAGTGCCACCACCTCCTGACTGTAAACCTATTGGGACAAAATGGGTATTTCAAAACAAGCAAGGAGAGGAGGGCCACATTGTGAGAAACAAGGCCCGGCTTGTAGCGAAGGGTTATAGTCAGAAGGAGGGGATAGATTATGAGGAGACCTTCGCTCCTGTAGCTCGTTTGGAGGCTATTAGGATACTCTTGGCTTATGCTGCATCCATGGGTTTCAAACTTTTTCAAATGGATGTCAAGAGTGCCTTCTTAAACGGCTACATTGAGGAGGAGGTCTATGTCCAGCAACCCCCCGGTTTTGAAAATCCCAAGTTTCCAAACCATGTCTTTAAACTCCACAAAGCTTTGTATGGTTTGAAACAAGCCCCTAGAGCCTGGTATGAGAGATTAAAAACCTTTTTGCTAGCTAAGGGTTTTAAAATGGGATGTGTAGATAAGACGCTCTTTCTCCTCCGGCAAGGCAAAGATACTCTCTTGGTCCAAATTTACGTGGATGATATCATTTTCGGTGGTTCTTCTCACGTTTTGGTTGCCAAGTTTGCAGATACTATGAGCAGGGAGTTCGAGATGAGCATGATGGGCGAGCTGACTTTCTTTCTCGGGTTGCAAATTAAGCAATCCCGAGAGGGGACGTTTGTGCACCAGGGCAAGTACACGAGGGACTTGCTGAAGCGGTTCGACATGGGCGAGGCCAAGCCTCTTCCGACGCCCATGTCGACGACGACTGCCCTGGATGCCGATACGGATGGAGAAGCAGTGGACCAGAAGGAGTACCGCAGCATGATTGGATCGCTGCTCTACCTGACGGCGACACGGCCGGACATTCAGTTCGCCGTGTGCTTGTGCGCGCGCTTTCAGGCTTCGCCACGCACTTCTCACCGTCAGGCCGTGAAGCGCATCTTCAGGTACCTTCGTTTCACGCCCGAGCTCGGGATTTGGTATTCTGCTTCCTCCACTCTCTCGCTTTGCGGTTATTCCGATGCCGATTTTGCTGGTTGTCGCATTGAGCGCAAGTCCACTTCTGGGACTTGCCAGTTTATTGGGTCTTCTCTTGTATCGTGGTCTTCTCGCAAGCAGTCTAGTGTCGCTCAGTCTACCACGGAGGCTGAATATGTTGCTGCGGCTAGCTGCTGTTCCCAGTTACTCTGGATGATGGCCACTTTGCGTGATTTTGGTTTGAGCTTTACTCGAGTGCCTTTGCTTTGTGACAGCACGAGTGCCATTAGCGTTGCTAAGAACCCCGTGCTTCACTCGAAAACCAAACACATTGATGTGCGCTTTCATTTCTTGCGAGACCACCAGGAGAAGGGTGATATCGACCTTCGCCATGTCGATACTCATCACCAATTGGCTGATATTTTCACCAAGCCTTTAGACGAATCAACCTTTAATAGGTTGAGGGGTGAGCTTGGTGTGTGTTTCCCCTTTTAGATGGGGGAAGCATTTTGAGATGTACAGACTGACTCTTTTATTTTGAGGCTCTTTTCTTTTGAGATTCTTGAGTCTTTCCAATTGGTATCTTCTTTCTTTCAGTTTTGTGTCGGGCATACGCATTTACATTCTGAGCTTCATGTCTATATTCACTAGAATGTAATTATGCTCTTGTTAGTATTGCTCCGATACTTATGATGATGCTTGTAGCTTATGCTCTTTCTGATCACTGTTACATGTTATGAGCGAGCTATTTTTGGAATGGTGAATTATGCCTAATGTATATAAATCTGAAAATGTTCACCATTGAGATATGCAACTAGCATGTGTAGGGTGTGTTGAGTCCATTCCTGCTTTTCATATATGCTAGGTTGCTATGTCTCTAGTTCTGAGTCATTCACTTGCTTGGTTGTTCATAACATGCTTAAAATCTGAACCAAGTATTGTTGAATTGAAAAGATCGAGATGGGATTGCTTGTCAACACCTCATGGTATTGAGACTGTTTCTCATTGCACTTTGAGTTAAACTTGAGCCATGTAGTGTATGACCGAAACCGTTGCTTTAAGCTTCTGATTGCTTCGGCATAGGCTTCGCACGGTTGAAAAGTTAGGCGATGACAAGCTTTCAACCTCTCGCAATCACATGCTAAAAATGAACTTGTGAATTCTTTTACCGCTGCAACTCCGATATGAATTTGAAATTACAAGTATATGCTTCATTCCTATGCATGATGATTGAACTTTGCTAGGGGTAGTTCACCTTGTATATATGCTTAGCACTTGTTTGGATTCCTTCTATACATGTCTAGTGCTATTTTGATGGTGACTATCCTTTTGGCGTAAAACTGCTCACATGCTCATATGCTTCATATTTCGTATAAGTGATCAGTTTGAGCCTTTGCTATTTGAGTGCTTAATTGAGATGTTGGAGCTATACTGATTAGAGCATCTTTGCACTCTTTTGACTATATACTTGAAGCTCCTAACTTGCATATTGACTTCATATGCATTTTGGAAGGAGCTCTTGTGTTCAGGGGGAGTTTATGTGAAGGGAGTTGCTTCTCCAATACCTTTTGGCCTTGATAAGTGCATTTTCAACTAGGGGGAGAAATTTATGCAAATCATATGCTCCTGTGTTGATCAACTAAGGGGAGAATCATTTGTCCTAGTTGCTTGCATTTGTCGAGGGGGAGTTTGCTAGTTGTGTTGAGCCGTTGCCTCTGTCTTGAGGGACTAGCAAACGTTCCTAGCTTTTCATGAGCTTTCATAAGCTTTTTCATTTGGCTTTCAATTGGTATCGTCTGGTGTGCTTTCCCATTTGGTTTGGGTTGATTTCCAATCGGTTCGGAGTGATTTTCTTGCTAGTTGTGTTGAGCCTCTGTGCCTCTATCTTGAGGGACTAGCACTTTGCTTCTGTTGTCCTCCGATCTTCAATTGGTATCTGCTAGCGGTGTTGAGCCTATTCTACCTCTTCTTGAGGGCTAGCTTTGCTTTGCTTGGTTGCGTCGAGCCGTTGCCCATGTCTTTGGGGACCAAGTTTTCGCTTCATCCACTTGACCTTCTTTGGCTTTTGTTAGGCTTTTGGGTCATTTGGTTGGGTTTTCTCTTCTCACTCCTTCCTACCTCCTTCTTCTTATTCATGATTTGTTGTGGAGTTGACAATGCACTCATCAAGGGGGAGATTGCGGATACATGGGTGTATGCCGAGTCTCTGTGTGATGAGTGATTGTCAACGGAGATGATGCGCATGTTCTTTGGCTTGTGTTGTGCAGGTGTCGAGCACGGAGACAGTGATCGATGGCGGGTGAAGGTCAAGTTGCGACGTGCCGTGCCGACGGACCGGGCGCGATGAAGGATGGGCGTGCCGTGCGGCGGACGTGCCATGCCGATGTATCGGACGGTGAAGGGCGAACGTGGACTTGGACTGATGGACTGGAGGCCGAAGGATCAGCTGTGGTGGCTGGCAGCCTGCGACAGCGACAAGCGGAGAAGTGCGATCATGTCGGTGGAAGGGGTGCACAGGCGGTGCATCCCCTCTACGACGCCGGTTTGTTGGTAGAGCCCGGGAAAAACCAACGGTGGACGGTTTCCAGGTTTGGGCCTTAAAACCTGGGTGCTGGGTTTCCAGGTTGAGCCACAAAACCTGGGCGTGACGGTTTCCAGGTTGAGCCTCAAAACCTGGGCGTGGGCCGGTTTCCGAGTTTGGGCCTCAAAACTCGGGCGCTGCGGGTTTCCGAGTTTGGGCCACAAAACTCGGGCTGGAGGCTGGTTTCCCGGTTTGGGCCTCAAAACCGGGGGCTGATGGAAAAGGCTGGTTTCCCGGTTTGGGCCACAAAACCGGGGGTGTAGAGTGGTGGCGGCACGTGGCGGCGATCTGAAGGTTGCGTGGAGGCGACGCGGAAGACCGTGCGGGCGTGGCCGTCGGATCTACCTACCACCAGCGGGTGGACCAGATTAGCCTTAGGGTTTTCCTGGCCCGCTCTGTAATTAGAGTAGAGAGGGGTAGAGTAGGAAATAGACTTAGGCTAGGTTAGTATAAGTAGTCCAGGGGAGACACCCTCCTCCCTATCTCAGTTTTAGCTATTTCAGTTAGTGCCTTCATTTGCTAGGGTTTCCCACTCTCCCATCCCTGCTTTAGCTAGTTGAGATCCGCAGAGAGACTCCACTCTGTGTACTGTTGATTCGAGGAAGTGAGGCCGTACCCTCACCTTGGATCCCATCTCTTGGTGTCAATTCGCGTTTTGATTTCATGTTCATCATGTTCTTCGCGGATTGCTTTGTGCCTTGAGTTTTCCCGTCGCTTGATCTTTGTGCTCGGTTCATCTTTTGCGATTCCGTTTGAACTGAGTTGTTCTAGATCGTGAGGCACTTCTTTCCACCGAAAGAAATCATCTCTAACCTCACGGTCTAGGAGATCGATCAAGTTTTAGTTTCGGGTCTCTTTTTCTTCCTTCCCCCGAATTCCTTCGATTCACCGATTTGGAGTTAGGTTCGAGCCATGATCTCTTAGAGATAGCTCACTAACCTCCTTGTGACTCCTCAGATCGAATCCCAAGCCTAGAGCACTTGATTCGGAGGAGATCGGGTTGAATCGCCGGAGTTTCAGTGCAGTTTCGGGGTGACCGGACGCCGGTCACGACTTGACCGGACGCGTCCGGTCGTTGAAGGTTTGAGCGTGTTCTGGTTTTTGCTCTGACCGGACGCTGGAGTTTAGTGGTGACCGGACTCGCCCATAGTCCTGTTCACTACTCGAACGTGCTTGTGACCGGACGCACGGGGATCGACCGGACGCTCGCAGTCACTGCGTCCGGTCAGTTCCAGAGAGGTCCAAAACCGGTTTTTGGCTGACCGGACGCGTCCGGTCCCAGCTGACCGGACGCAGGCAGAGTCCGGTCGATCCAGTTTCGCGCCGTTTCGTTCGCGGTTCGTTCGTTCTTGATTGGACTCGAGTTTCGTCTTTTGCGTTGGCCTTCTAGGGTTGTCTAGTGTCCCGCTGTGCTTCGTGGAAGCATCCACCCTACATCTAGGGTCGTGGACATTAGCAAGCTCTAGGGTTCGCTTTTGGGGTTGAGTTTGGGACAGTGGCATCTAGTTTCCGAAAGGAAATTTTGAAGCTCCCATTCACCCCCCCTCTGGTCGCTTTCGGGTAGCTTCTCGGTCCTTCACCGACAAGGTGAACGCCCAGGGGGAAACCATGGAGGCGCGTCTTGATGATGCGGACAGCCGTCTCGATCAAGCCGTCATTCACGGCGTACACCACGGCGTAGCCTTAGGGCTGGCGGCGATGTCCACCCAGGTGCGCGAGGACTTCTCCACCATGCCAACTGGCTTCCTCGCCGGCGAGCTTCCAGAAGACGTCGAAGACATCGAAGATCTTCTGGAAAGATACGAGGATCATGCAACCGTACTCGCCCAAGCCACTGATGCCCAATCTATCTTGAACAGATTGTCTGATGAATAATCTGGACTTAGGAGTCTCTGCAATAAGACTGCTCTCTTTTGTGAAACACTTGCATCTATGAAATATTTGTTTGTGTTTCCTGTTTTTTCTCTCTCTGCATTGCCGAAAACAGAATTCCTGCATGATATTATCCTTATTCGGTTAGATTGATATTTTGCTCTAAAGGTGACACATGTCATGTCGGCTATTCTCCAGACTTTTGGAGAATTTTTCTGCTAAAGGCGATGCTTTACATCGGCTATTTTCTCGTGTACAAATATTCTTAAATCTGCTCATGTTCTGACTTCCACGCTGGGATGAAACCTCTTGAGAAATCTCCCATTAATAGCTCTGGAGAACTCTTCCCCGAACAAAGTCTTCAAGATATATGCATTACCAGGCACGCTCCTCACTACACGAAAAGGACCTTCTTCCCAATTTGGAGACCATTTACCGAACGCTTTATCTTTCATTCCAGATCAGCAATATAGCCTTCCAAACCAAATCCCCTTCCGCAAAGTGTTTCTCTTTAACTTTCTTATTGTAATATTTGGCAACACGTAATTTATTTTTCACTATGTTTTCCAATGCCTTGAGACGAACCAAATGCAAATCTTCTAATTCATCCATCATCAAGCCTTTATAATCTTCTTTCTTCAAATCATTCTGCAATGTAACTTGTCTTGAACCCGATTGCAACTCCCACAGTAACACAGCACAATGCCCATAAACGAACTCGTAAGGAGGTGTTTGAGTAGACCCTTGACAAGCCATTCGGTAAGCCCACAAAGCTTCATTAAGAACCGAATGCCACTTCTTCGGCTTTTCATCAATCTTCTTCTGGATAATCTTAATCATAAGTTTATTTGACGCTTCAGCTTGACCATTGGCTTGTGCATAATAAGGAGAAGAATTG
This sequence comes from Coix lacryma-jobi var. lacryma-jobi, assembly GCA_009763385.1. NCBI lineage: Eukaryota > Viridiplantae > Streptophyta > Magnoliopsida > Poales > Poaceae > Coix > Coix lacryma-jobi. The sequence goes on from CM019829.1 coordinate 126,342,685, forward strand.
TACAACTTGATCCCCATTTCTTCAGCAAAATCACAAAATTCGGACGATGTAAACTGAGTCCCTTGATCTGTTGTTATAGTTTGAGGGATCCCGAATCTGTGAACTATATGTTCTTTAACAAAATTGATCATGTTTTCTGACGTAACCTTCTTCAAAGGTATAGCCTCAACCCATTTGGTAAAGTAATCTGTAGCCAACAATACGAACTTATGTCCCTTGCTGGAAGGAGGATGAATTTGACCAATCAAATCTATAGCCCATCCCCTAAACGGCCACGGCTTGATAATTGGATTCATAACCGATGCTGGAACTCTTTGAATATTGCCGAATCTCTGACAGTCTTGACATCCTTTATAATATTCAAAATAATCCTCGAGCATAGTTGGCCAAAAATAACCAGTCCTTCTTATTATCCATTTCATTCGGTAAGCCGATTGATGTGCACCACACAACCCTTCATGCGCCTCATACATCAGCTTTTTGGCTTCTTCTTGACTTAAACACTTGAGGAGCACTCCATGTATAGACTTATAGTATAATTGATCATCAAGGAGTGTAAACTTGAGAGCCTTATACCTGAGCTTTCGGGAAACCTTTTGTGATGGATTCTTCAAGTAATCGGCAATTTCTTCTCTCCAGTCATCAACCACACGATCTTCATTCAAAGCAAGAATCTCTTGATTTTCCTGATATCCAGAAGCAGCTTGAGCCAATTTATTCGCTTCCTCATTATGCCCCCTAGGGATATGATGTAAAGTCGCCACCTGAAAATACTTCAAAAGCTCTTGACATCCTTCATAATTCTCCCTTAATATATCACTCCTACACTCATATTGACCGGTTAACTGGTTGACGACTAACTCAGAATCCCCAAAAATTTCGACAGCAACAGCTTTTATCTCCACAAGAAAACGAAGCCCTCTGAGCAATGCTTCATACTCTGCTTGATTGTTAGTAACATAAAACTCAATGGGGATGGCATATTTAAATGTCAACCCTCGTGGAGAAATCAAGAAAATACCAGCACCGCCACCTTTACTACAAGATGAGCCATCGAAAAACAAAGTCCAATGTGCAATATTTATCGTGTTAGCAGAGGGATCACGATGATGAGTAACAAAATCGGCAATAGCCTGACCTTTTACTGCCTTTGCCGATTTGTACCTTAAATCAAATTCTGACAATGCTAAAATCCACTTGCCGATCCTTCCATTTAAAATAGGCATTGACAACATATGTTTTATCACATCAAATCCAGAAACTATCACGCACTCGGCATTTAATAAGTAGTGCCTAAACTTGGTACATGAGTAATAGACACACAAACAAAGTTTCTCTGTAGCCAAATACCTCATCTCTGGGTCTAACAGCTTTCGGCTAAGGTAAGCTATTACTCTTTCTTTTCCCTCAAATTCTTGTATGAGGGCCGATCCTATCGTTAGGCTATCGGCTGCCACGTACAACTTGAAAGATTCACCAAGCTGTGGAGGTACCAACACCGGTGGTGCCTTCATGTATTCTTTAATTTCATCAAAAGCTTGCTGTTGTACGTCACCCCATACGAATTTTTGATCTTTCTTAAGCTTCAGCAACGGAGAAAAAGGCAAAATTCTTTTCGACAAGTTAGATATAAATCTCCTTACAAAATTAATCTTGCCAAGCAATGACTGCAACTCCGTGAGGTTGGTCGGAGGGACAACTTTGTCTATTGCTACCATGCTTTTCTTTCCGACTTCAATCCCTCCTTTATGGATCAGAAAACCCAAAAACCCACCTGTCGAAACCCCAAAAGCACATTTGTTTGGATTCATCCTCAAACCATGCTTCCTTGTGCATTCCAAAGTCTTCATGAAATCAGCCAAATGTTCTTCATGATCCTTAGACTTCACGACCACATCATCAATATAAATCTCTACAAGTTTGCCGATCAACTCATGGAAGATATAATTCATAGCCCTTTGATAAGTTGCGCCGGCATTCTTTAATCCAAACGTCATAACAACCCATTCAAACAAACCAATATGACCAGGGCATCTAAAAGTTGTCTTTGAAATATCTTCCATTGCCATAAAGATCTGATTATATCCAGCATTACCATCCATAAAACTGATGACTTCGTAACCAGCCGCTGCATCAACAAGCAATTCGGTAACCGGCATCGGGTAACTATTCATTGGAGTAGCTTTATTGAGATCTCTAAAATCAATGCAAACCCTCATCTTTCCATTCTTCTTATATACTGGAACTATGTTTGAAATCCACTCTGCATATCTACACGGCCGAATGAAATTTGCTTTCAATAATCTCTCAACTTCTTTTTCACATCGGCCAATACCTCCTCTTTAAAAATCTTCCGAGGTGGTTGTTTATAGGGGCGATACCCAGGTTTGATCAGTAATCGATGCTCAACAATAGAACAGTCTAATCCGGGCATCTCCGTGTAATCCCAAGCAAAACAATCCTTGAACTCCTTAAGAAGGTCTATGAATTTTGATCTATACTTCGGATCCAGATTTGCACTGACATATATTGGTCTCGGCTCGGCATCATTACCAACATTTATCTCTTCTAGTTTATCAGCCGACATAAAACCTCATCCCAACTTTCCTTCGTTACCATCAATTGGATTATCCATTTAAAAATTGCTCTGAGAGCCGACTCCTTGGATCGGCTGCTGGTCCTTGTTGAAAACATTTACAGGACCTTCCTCCCAAACTCTTCCAAAGAAGCATTCAACACCATCATAATCCCAATAAGTAGGCTCTGTGGCAGCAACACTTACCGAATCATCAGCATAGACAACTTCGACATCATCTCCAATCCACTAGATAAGGATTTGATGCATGGTCGACGGAACACAACAGTTTGCATGGATCCAATCTCTTCCTAAGAGTAAACTATATGCCCCCTTGCCATCGATGACGAAGAAGGTAGTAATCAAGGTTTTTGATCCAATCATCAACTCAACATGAATAGCTCCTCGAGTATCAGAAGGGTTGCCAGCAAAGTCTCTGAGCACCATGTCAGTCTTTAGTAATTCCTCATTAGCCATCCCAAGCTTCCTAAAGGTAGTGTATGGCATGATATTGATGGCAGCACCCCCATCAATAAACATCTTGGTTAAAGGCTTGCCATTAACATAGCCTTTCACGTAAAGCAGCTTCAAGTGTCGATGCTTGGCTGGCTTGTCAAAAATTGTTCGCTGAGTCAAGATAAGTTGAGCCATCAGATCCTGGTACTCGCTTTCATCAAAATCCGAGTACACTTCTTCCTGGACATCTTGATCCCCGGGGGCCATGAATTCTGACGGAAGCAAGAAAGCCATGCATGCATCAGCCGAATGATCATGCTCATTGGGTTTTTCCTTTGGACGCCAAATTTGTTTGGGAGAATTAGCTCTGGGACATTCCGAAAGGCCTAAATTGGTCGGTGCACACATCCACTTTGAATATTTGCCAGAAGACACTATGGTTTCGTGTAATTGGGCCAATAAACATCGACCCTCATCCAATATGTTTATAAAATAGATATAAAATTATATAAGTGCCAAAAAATTATAATATAATTTTTCGACACTCTACATGATAAGAACTACATACTAAAAATATTATTTTGCACTAAAATGATAATTTTGCCTCTCTTCATGAATAGACAAAGATAACCATGATTAATTAGTTAATTTATTTGTAATATATTAAAAATACTAACAAAATCACAGAATGCATACATCACCAAATCGTGTCTATCATAAAAATATCATATCAAAATAACAAAGTTTAATATATCAATTAAGCTCCACAAGAGATAAATCTATAATTCAGTCATGCTAAATATGTCACTATAAACTTTATTATTTTGAGCTAATATTTTTAGCATTGTCAAGATTTGTTGATGTACGCATTCTATGATTTGTTCCAAGATTTGTAGTGACCTACAATCATATAAGCAAATTAACCATGGTTATCTTTGTCTATTCATGAAGAGAGGCAAAATGATCATTTTAGTGCAAAATAATATTTTTAGTACGTAGTTCTTATCATGTAGAGTGTTAAAAAAATTATATTATAATTTTTTGGCACTTATATAATTTTATATCTATTTTATAAAAATATTGGATGAGGGTCGATGTCTATTGGCCCAATTACACGAAACCATAGTGTCTTCTGGCAAATATTCAAAGTAGATGTGTGCACCGGCCAATTTAGGCCTTTCGGAATGTCCCAGAGCTAATTCTCCCAATTTGTTTCGTCTTAGTGCCTGCTTGCGCCAATTCTCTATCTCTTAGGCATTGCACTCTTCTTTTCTCGCTCTTTCTCAATCCTGGTGGACACCACTGTCCTTTCTGCCAAACATATTCACGGTACTATTCTTCCTCAACGCGAGCCCAATCTCGATCGGCAAATCTTTTCCCTTGCTAATTTTCGGAATTACCCATTTTTAAGCGCCGATTGTCCTCAGGGAATTGCATCCCAAGCCTTTATGGACTGAACGGCGGTTGACCCGAGACTGCCTGTATTCAGAATATTGATCACTGCATTCAGGGCAATTGTTCTTAGCAGGCAGCTTCAAGCCTTCATTCCAACAATATTTGAAGAATGAGCACCCCCAATGAGATTGCACTTGCTCTCTCATATATTCTTGTTCTTCTCGGTACATTTTCTCTTCGTACCTCTGTTGCTCCACTATGAACTTTTCTTCTTCATAAAACTTTTGCTTCTGGTGCCGTTCCTGCTCCCGTCGCCATTTGTTCAACAAAATAGGTGTTGTGACCCTGGGTCTGGAAGCTTCTCCCCTCTCGGTTCGGCTATTCTGGAAACAAATTTGTTGCCGAAATTCTTCATTTGTGATCTGCCGATCAGGGTCAACGGCGCCGGTCTCTCTCGCTCTGTCAGAGGTTAATAGCTTCATCTTGCCTCTGCCATTGGGGTCACCTACACTAACCATGTTAACGGAGAAAGACACGGTATTCTGTGCAAAAGGGTTAGCATCAATCTTCATTTTCCCGTCGAACTTCAAATGCCCTTCTGGATCCGCACCCTGAATGCTCGACAATCATTTATGGAATGAGATCTGGTGTTATGGAAACCACAATACTTTTTGTCTTTAACTCCTTCAGGGTGCAGCATGGGATGACCTTCCGGTAGCTTGATGCGTCCCTCTTTCACCAACAATTCAAATAGCTTATCCGATTTGGAAACATCAAAGTCGTAGGTACCCTTTTGCTGCCTCACCCATCGTTGATTGACTTGAGTCGGCTCTTTCGCCCAGACTAATTCGGTTGCAGCTATCTCATCTTCGTCATCATACTCTATTGCTTCTTCTAAGAAATTCTGATACATTTTGCTAGCCACATCGCCTTTCTGGAATTGGTTGTTTCTTCTAAACCCCTGAGCCTGATTACTCATTATTGCCAATCGTTGTGATAATTGCCCAAGATCATCAAACTCCATGCCGAATAACTTTTCCCTGATATTCAGCAACATGCCAGCTATAGCTATCCCTGGCAATTGATCATCTGGCAAATTCAGGGAATAGCAGAGATTTTTAGTTTCTCTGAATCTCCGCAAATATTCCTGTTGTGTTTCGGTAGCTTTCATTCTCAAACTCATGAGGTCGACCAACTTCTTCTCATTGGTACCCGTAAAGAAATACGCATGGAATTTCTGCTCCAAATCTGCCCATGTTCCAATAGAATTCGCCGGTAGTGATGTGAACCATGAGAAGGCTGGCCTTGTCAGTGATAACGGGAAGTACTGAATCCTCCAAGCTTCATCTGCAGATGCTTCCCCAAGCTGCATCAAGTAACGGCTGATATGTTCTATAGTGCTAGTATCATCCTGGCCTGAAAACTTGGTGAGATCGGTGGGAGGCTTTACCCTCGGAGCGAGTGCTAATCGGTTATACCACTCTGGGTAAGCAGATTTATAAGCATAAGACTGATTCTTTGGCTTCAGGCCGAATTGATTTTGCATCATGTCGGCCATCCTCTGCATGACAATGTCAATATTTGAATTTGGAATGTCGTGCTCTTGTCCTCCAAGAAATGCTCCTGCTGAATTTTTATAACCCGGGTTCGGGAAAGCATCAATCGCATTGTAATCAACGAACTCCTGATATCCATCTCCATACATATTCTTTTGCAACCTATTTGTTGCTGGAGACACCCTGAAAGCAGATTGTGGGACGTTTCCCGTCGTGCCGAATGCGAGCTGGCCATGAGTCATAGGAGGTTGCTGCTTTTCATGAGGGACCATCCCACCTCTTATTGTACCAACTCCGCCGTCTTCAGCAATCTTTTTCTAATGTTGGGGTACGGGGAATAATACTGGTCCCTGTATCGGGCCGGTGGCTTCCTCAAAATGTTTATCAACTGTCGGGCTGAAAGTATTAACCATGATGACACGAAAAGTATTTAAGAAAGCTGATTGATGATTTGTCAGGGCCTCTGACATGGCCTTGTACATCAGTTCGGATAATTTTTGAGCATCTTCCTCATCGGTGCTATCAGATTGATGAGGAAGGAGAGTTCTTGGGAGTGACTGCTTCTGGAAAACCTTGTTACTCTTATTCTTAGAAAAGGACATCAAGCATTTGTGCTGAAACTCATCGCATGCTTTTTGAACTAAATTCCTCAAGTCTCCTGGCAACTCATCCATCGTCACGTCCAGAACTTGATTGTTGTCGAATTCAGGCATCCTGGAATGTGGTGTCCCACTGGGCGTGCCAAAAAGTGTGTTGACACAAAATGTGGCGCACTGTGCCTCACACACAGCAAGCCGAAAAGCGTGGCTTCAATCGGGTGCCCGGACGATTTGAAATCCGGAGACGTGTCAGTCGGTTTGACCTAAAAACCAACAAGGGATGAAACTGTGAGAATAAAACTGGAACGTGTCGGGTGAGACCAGACAGTTCCATATTTACGGCTCTGAAGCCACTTTCGACGACATACAGCTATAGAAGTTGTCTGCCAAGCATGTTTATAGAGTCATTCGGCTAATATAAAAGAAAGCATGTAGAAGCATTGATTGCCGAACACACATGTAAGAAAAGACATGTTTAGGAATAAATTATAAATCGACATATAACCAAGCTCGGCAAGCTAGCCGAATTGGGATCCATGAAGAAGGAACATGCAATCAAAACACGATCAAACTAATCTAAAACCTGCATCCGCCGCACGATACTTAATTTTATCGTAGTTCAAGGGTGATTGACATGTATGAACCCACAACACGTAACAATCTAGATTAGAAATTAATTCGGCCATCGTGATCATGCAATTTATAGGAGATGTCATGAAAACAACAATTATTGGAACATAAGTAAACTTATAAAGAGGGGCCGAACAAAGTCAATCTAGATTGGGCAAAAGAGTGTTACGAAATTAATTAAATCATGCAACACATGGTAACTTAATGAATCTACTAGATCTTGCCAAATCTAATAAAGCTGATAACTATCTCGTTTTTGCTAAGCATATCAAGTAAACGCTTGCCGCACGGTATTTACTCATAAGCAATGCATAAACAATGATTTCTTGATTGTTAACATAGATCCGCCGCACGACCATTGGAAACAAACAAGACTACTTACATCAGATCTAAATCCACCGCATGATACTAGACATGATAACAAGGTTGCCGGAACTTACGGAGGTCGACGGATCGATGATTCCTCTCGAAGAACTCGACGACACGACAAAGGACTCGAAGATGGCACGGGGTCGTTTGTATTGATATGGTTGTGAACCCTTTTTACAAAAGTCAAGGGTTTATATTTATACCCTAGACACAACATAAGTCCTAAGAGGACACGACTACGAAACTTTAAAGGAAAATACAACATTTTTGGCCTTCAACTCCCTTTGGAATCTTCATTGCCTTAATTGTTGCAATCTTGTTGCCCGATCGGCTCTTGCTTCTGTCGTTTCAACGGAAAACCCCCTTTTTCTCAGAATAGCCGACCGCATAAGCAGTTGCCGAATCCTTAGAAACTAGCCGACCGCATGGATACTTGCCGAACACCTCATACGCCCATCTCCGCACACTGGCCAATCTGTCATCTCCTTATGCGTGCGAAAATCCGGTGTTAACACTAGCCACTCTGGGTACTGAACTGGTCGTATTACTCCAGCATCGAGCAACCTTTACACCTCCACTTTTGTTGCGTCTGCCCTTTCGGTTGGCATTTTTCTTAACTTTTGCTTCCAAGGTCTGGAGCCTTCTGCTACGTTTAGCCAGTGATGAGCTAAGTCCCTGCTGACTCCCTGTAGGTCGTTTGCCGACCATGCAAAAATATCACAATTTTCGTTTAGGAATGATACCAGCTCTTTCTTCTCACTTTTTGACAAACTCACGCCTATGTGGACGCTCCTTTTCAGCCTAGCCTTCGCTAGAGGCATCCCTATCGTCTCCTCGGTGGATTTGACTTTGATTTCTAATGAGGAGCTAATGACTACTTCCTCCTTGTCGGGCTCATCTGTGTTTTTCTTGGCAACTTCATTTATGAGGTTGTATCCTGAGGTTGGTTTTCCTTTAATTTGCTTGGATGCTTGCTGGTCGCCGTGTACAATGATTATGCTAAAAGGATAGGACATTTTCATGCATAGGTAACTTTGCTTTATGACAATATTAAACCTGTTGGTGAATCCACTGCCGAAAATGGTTGTGTAGGGGTAATCCATGTTAACTATGTTAAAGGTTACCATTTCGGTTTGCACCCTTTTGCCTTCCGCAAAGGATAGCGCTATCTGCTTTTTGCTAATAGCGTCTATTTTTCTGCCCCAAAACCGTACAATGAATTTCCTGTTGGATCCAATCCTCCCCTGTCCATGTGCATGGCTTCGAAAGCCTTGACAAACAAAATGTCAGCTGAGCTTCCGGTATCTATTAGAATGTTGTGTGACATAAATCCTGTCACATTGGTGGTAGCTACGAATGTGTCACATGAGGATAATCACGGACTTTTAAATCCAACTTGTCAAAGGTTATCGGCATCGGCGACCAAGTTGGTCTGTTTAACGGTAGCCTCGGTGTTACTGTTTGCACTCTTCTTTGGTAATCTCGTCTTGATCTTTTACTTTCGTGTTCTAGATTAGATCTGCCGGTGATTGCGAATATGTGTCCTCGAGATGGAAGGATGTTGTTCGCTGTGCTAGGCTCATGCTTGCCATCCTGTATTGGCTGGTATGACTGCGTCCCTGCGTGGTTTTGTGGTTGAGTTTGAGCTGAAACAGTTGGCAGTTGCGCCTGTTGATGTCGGTACTATGTTGGCAAAGACGCTGCCACAGACTGGATTCAATAATGCGGATGCTGGTAATGCTGGAAAGTTGGATTGAACCAAGGAAGGTTTTGGGGGCAGCTAAGTATTGTGCAGGATGTTGCAGCATGGTCATGTAGTTGCTGCCTGAAAGGATCAAGATGCCCAAGAGGGGGGTGAATTGGGCTTTTCTAAACTTATTGCAAGAATTAAAACCTATCAAGCCCAATTAACCCCTTTGTGCCTAAAAGTGTATTTCTCTAAACTCTACCGCACAAAAGACTATCTCTACATCATTTCTACTCTAGCATGGCAATTCAATTAAGCAAGAACAACAAGTAAAGTGCGGAATTGAATTGCTCAAATGTAAATGCGTAAGTAAAAGAGTAGAAATGACTCGGTGACTTTTTCCCGAGGTATTGAGGTGTCGGCACACCCCCCTAGTCCTCATTGGAGCACCCGTGCAAGGGTATAGCTCCCCCTTGATCCACGCAAGGATCAAGTGCTCACTATGAGCTGATTCTTCGCCACTCCGACCCGGTGAATTGCTCACTACCGGTCACAATCTTGCTTGGGTCATCCACAAAGCCACCGGATGCTCTCCAAGCTTCACGATCACCACCAAGCCGTCTAGGTGATGTCGATCACCAAGAGTAACAAGCTAGAACTCTCACTTGACCAAGCCAAGGCCAAAGAGATGGATGGATGCACACTTGCTACTCAATTCTCACTAGGAGGTCACTAATTCTCTCAATTAGCAATTCTCTCAACCTCACTAGGGCTCTTGCTCTTCCTCACACTCACAAGGTGTTTTTCAGCAAGTTGAAGTGGCAAGAACACTCTAAAGGATGAGGGAGAGGAGTATAAATACTCCCCCAACCGGCCATCCAAAAGAGCCACAAACAGCACAGTTTTTGGGGCCATCGGACGCGCTGACGCCCTCGACCCAACGGTCAACTGTACTTTACTGACACGTAGTTTAAAGTGACATCAGACGCTGGGCAGCGTCCGATGCCCCTGCCTCGGACGCGCCCGATGCCATCGTCCGATGCATCCCGTAGTTCACTCGCAAGTGAACAGTGACACCGGAGCGTCCAATGCCACGCACCAGAGACTCTCAAGTCTAGTGAGCATCGGACGCGCGTCCGATGCACACCAAGCCAGCGTCCGATGCCCTTTTCAAGGGCAAAACAACCTCGGATCGCAACGCGGCCTTAATGTCTTTTCATCCTCACGACATAAGGGCTCTCTCTGAGCTACCTAGGGCTATAAAATAACAAGTGTGCACCACACCTACCTCAATAGACTCATCTAGGTCAAGCTACTGATTCACGCTCCCCTTTATAGTACGGCCAAAGGAAAAACAGAGACCTAAAACTACCTAAGTGTCCTCCAACACCATATGACACTTAGCGCTAGCCTATCAACGTCTTCGTCGACCGTCCTTTGAAAACCGAAACAATTTCCATCGCCAGGGGATATGAACTCCATATGCCTGTATCGTCGCCATTACCGTGACCTAACTCATCTCTGTTTCTGCAAAACACACGTTAGTCACAGTAATCTTGTGTCTCATCCAATCATCGAAACCCACTAGGGGCCAAGATGCGTTCACTGCCAAAGACGCTTCCGACCATTGCATCATGTGTATTGTGAAAGACATGCATAGTGCTTTCGCCGGAAGCAGAAGTTTGCTCTTCTTCTTTTAGCTCCTTAGCCATTTTACTGTATTTGCAGTCCCTAGTGTCGTGCCCAACGTTTTCATCGCAGATCACGCAATAGGGGGTTTACTTTCAATGCCTCGTCCCCTTCTGTCACGGCCTCCTCAAGTTGACCTTCCACCTCGACCCCTGTGAGCCGGTTGCTCGAAACTTCTTGACTGCTGGTAGTTGTTTGAGGTGGATTTGTTTAGATCCATGAAGGATTGAACATGCTCTTCTTGCAATGTGTTGATCGAACAAAAGGGCCTTACTTTCTTTGGTTTGGCGCTTGCAGCGAACGCACCGCTTTCATCATTTGCCTTTGTGCAAAGTGTGTTGCTTTACGATGCCGAAAGTCATCATCTGACCTTGCATAACCATTAATCATCTTGAATAGTTCCTTGATCGAGCTAGGTGGCTACCATGACAGATGCGCTGCACATTGTCCCGTCGCTAGCCCTTCGATGACCGCGGCGATCACTATTGATTCCGGCACGTTCGGGGCCTGAGCCTTCAGCTGAATGAAATGCTTGAGGTATTCGGACAATGGTTCATCATCTTGTTGCGTGCAATTCATGAGATCACGAGTCGTTTTGACATCTGCTCGAAAACCTTGGAAAGTCGCGAGTAGTTTTGCTTTTAGCGGAGCCCATGAATAGATGGAGAACAGCTTAGAGAGATGTGTACCAATCATGAGCTACATATTCGACTGTCAGAATGAGGGATTTAGCCAATGCTTGGCTATCTCCTCCTGCCAAAAACACGGCTATTTTGTAGCCTGCCAGAAATTTCCTTGGATTGGACCTTCCGTCAAAAGTCAGGATTCGAGACTTGTAGTTGATCGGCCAAGGGTGCACATGCAATTCTCTTGAAAGTGGCAAAATTCCATTGATGACACCATCGAACGCGGGTGGTAGTTCATGAGGTGGTAAGACGATGTTTTCCAGAAATCCTAGAAATTTGACCCCATCAGCCCTCTGCAACTCCTGCACCTCCCTTGCCAGTTGTACTCTTTGTGCTTCCGCTTGGCGAATAGCATTCTGCGTTTGCTCTGCTCTAGTTCTGGCTGTGATTTGTTGCTAAAGTTGGTCCCATTGATGCTGCAATCTTTGTATCTCTTCTTGGTAATTGCCCAATGTTTTGAGGGCTCGAGCGTGTCTGATAACTTCATTGTCGGTGTCTTTGACTTCATCACTAGACATGCCCATCTGATGTTTCTTCCCTGTCGAAAGGTTGCTAGAGTAGCGATGGCGCATCTTGACTCATTGAAGCACCTGTCGGTAACTGGGTTCCAGGTGGGAATTTACCCACACCGGTTGTGGAAGTCGTGACATTGACGTTTGGTGGAAGTGTGGTTGTGGGAGCGGCTGTCGCAACCGTGCCAGGGCGATTGTTGCCGCCGCAGCCACCCTTTCAGTTTCTCGAAGATCTATTGCCTTTGACCCTTTCCTTGGTGCTATGGTAAGCTCGGGCAACAACCACTGTGGGCGCCTTGTTCTAGGACCGAAACCCTAGAACACCAAGTTGTTGCTCGAATGGTCGTAAACACTAAGGAAAGCGAATGGTGGGATCAGTGGAACAAGGAGAATCAACAGTAATCCTCCTCCCCTCCCCCCCTCCATAGGGGAGGTCAGTCTATTTATATTAATTCTGTAGTCTTTACAAGTACGGAAATACCCTTCCAACTACTCTTCGTTTACAAGTACTACAATGCCCTTCTAACTACTCTTTTGGATAAGACGCCTCTGCCATCCGGGGGTATTTCCCTACACCAGCACCGAGGTGGCCCCATCTGCTCTCCATCCGCCGAGCGGCCTCCTTCCGACAAGTGGACCCCTCTTTGCCAACTCTGGACTATGGACTTGCATGAAGACATTCAAAAGCCATCGCTTACGGATGAAAGTGCTTTCAGGCGAAAGCGTCGTCTCTCCACCAACTTTAGAAGATGAAAGTGCTTTCGCCCGAAAGGGAAAGCATAGCTTCGGTCGAAAGTGCTTTCGGGCGAAAACGTTGTCTCTCCACCAAATTTGGAGGATGAAAGCACTTTTGTCCGGAAGGGGAACCATCGCTTCGGTCAAAAATGCTTTCGGGCGAAAGCGTCGTCTCTCCACCAACATTGGAAGACGAAAGTGCTTTCGCCTGGAAGCTAAACTATCGCTTTGGTCGAAAGTGCTTTTGGGCGAAAGCGTCATCTCTCTACCAACTTTGGAAGACGAAAGCGCTTTCACCCAAAAGGGAAACTATCGCTTCGGTCAAAAGTTCTTTCGAACGAAAGCATCGTCTCTCCACCAACTTTGGAAGACGAAAGCGCTTTCACCCGGAAGGGAAACTATCGCCGCATAGCTGATTGAAACCGACTAGCGGCACCGTATTCGTTCGAGAACGTATTCGGTCAAAAGCATCATTACCCGGGTGACCACATTTGTTCCTGATCATCTACCGTTCATATCGCTTGAAAGTATTCGGCTCACAGTTGCTTCCGTTCGACAAGGGATTCGTCGAAAATGTTTCGTGCGGAAGCGGGGTCCCTGCGATTGGGGTACCGCCCCAACAATTGCAAATGCTAGTTAGCCATAAATGCATTTGATAGTGGACTGTTGGGTGCACACTTGCCTTACCCCCGCACACGCGTAGGGGAGCGGCGAAGGTGGCCGATAGTCAGAACCAAATGCGAGGGTGCAGGGAAACAGGAACAGTGGTAATATAGCTCTATTCCCAAAAAAACCGTGTCCATTACACTGTTCATCCCCTGGTATTTATAGGGAATACCAAGGGACGCTGACCGAATTACAAAAGGGCACAAGAAAGATTCCTTTACGGTGTACGACGGAAGGGCAGAATTGTACAAACACAGACGGTGCGGAAACCATAGCTAGCCTTCCATATGTCCGCCGCCACCCGACTCGCGCTCACCCTCGCGGGGACGCGAGGGTTGACCTCCGGCTTGTGAAATCATCCCTCCAGTCATGAGGTCTGCGTCCGCTCGCCACCCGTTGAGCCTAAGCCTCCTAGCGAAGGTGTGCGGGACGCGCGAGGGTTGCTTCAAGTGTTCTTCACGCCTTTTGGCTGCAGGAAACGTCAAACATCCCGAGGGTCGAGCCAGTATTCGAGGGTTAGAAAGGTGACTCGAGGGACTTAATAAATAACAAGGGTTTTCACGAAGGTGTGCAGGGCGCACGAGGGTCGTTTTCTGAGTCAGCCTGCATGACGTCACTGCCGAGGGTCCCTTCTCCCAACAAGGACTAATGAGGTTGGTTGTAGGTTGCATGTTGAGAGAAATAGCTAGTAAAATTTTGCTTTAGAGCATCTCTAATAACTCCCTAAATCAACTTGGTATTCTTATAAATTTGGCAAAAACTCAAAAAACCCTCTCCAACAACTCCCTAAACTAACTTGGTATTTTTCAAAACTTGCTAAACAGCCCCCTCGCGCGCGTAAATTCTCGCAGTGCGGAACAGGGCGCGTACGCCCCCTCCCCGCGGCCTACACCTCACCTCCCCTCAAGTTACTCTTTTTTTATTCTTTTTACCTGAAAAAATTATACCCGTGTCTATGACTAGCGGACCCGGCTTTTCGTTCGTTCGTTTTGGCAAGTGTGTTTTAGGGAGTTGTTGGAGAGAAGTATTTTTTTCACTTGGCAAATAAATTAGCAACTTGGTAAAACTCAAGATTTAGCAAGTAAATTATACCAAGTTGTTGGAGATGCTCAGTGTTATAGATGAGGTGGATACAAGCTGACTGTAGTCAAACAAGACCTCGATAATAACATGGTTGGCCAATATAATCGCCATGTAAGATTTTGTCCCAGATGCAAATGGCAAATGTGGGCCGTAAAGCCACGCTTTAAAACGAGTTATTTCTACCTTTTTGCCGTTCATACTGCGTATCCTATAATAATAAAAGAAATAAGTATGCGCTACGTGCATATGCTCTCTGTGAAAGTGTAAAGTGTAAAAGTTTTAAGTTATCTTCTGACGGTACACGTGTAAAAAAACATTCACTGCAATAGAAAAAGACTGCAAACCACTACTGCATTAATTGCCCATCATGGTGGGGACATGCCGAAGATCAGATTCCGCCAGCAACCCCCAGTAGAGAATAACAATTAGTTAAGATGTACTATAGTTGCATATGTACGATCCACTGGTTCAATTTCTTTATCTCAGAGCATCTTCAAGAGATCCTACATCTCCTCTCAATTTTTATTTTTTTAAGAAGATTGAAAAAAACTTGTCTCCAACAACTCCTAATTCACCCTCTCAATCTTTTAGCACTTGGGCAAAACTACCCTATGGCGCGCAACTTTACGTCGACTCGGCATCGCGCGGAAAGGGGTTTCGTGCATCCCGCTCGGATTCATCTTCGTGCGGCCGCGATCCACTCCTTCGCGCTCAATTTCTCCATCGCAAGTTCGTTCGCATCGTCCAACGCTCGCCGTGATTTCCATGGACTGCTGCCGTCCACGACCGGATGTGTGTGCTTCTTGCCGCCACCAGGATTGATCGTTGTTATGTTTGCCTTGGCCGTCGCTAGGTTTGTTGCGGCTGTCTGTGTTTTCTTTGTCATCGCTAGTGTGTTTTGGCCTGCTGCTACCTGTGTGCAAGGCCAGCTGGCTGCTGCTACTTGCTGGTTTCCTTGCTGATGGCCGGCTGCTGATGGACGACTACTGTTGCTTGCCTGCTGATGGCCGACTACTGCTGCTGCTACTGGTCTGCTTGGCATGTACATGCTGATGGTCGGCTAGTGCTACTGGCTTCACATGGTACAGTTTGCATGGCCATGGCCAGCTGGAACTGCGGCACGAGCTGCACCATGAAGGAAGGAGGACGGAAGGAAGGAGAAGCGGCGGCGGCGTCGAAGACTTTCGCATGGAAAAAAGAGGCGCCGAAAGAAACTTAGGGCTTATTTGGAGGTATATAGCTAAATCCACATATGTGTTGTTGGAGTGTATTTGAACTAGATTTCACTCCAATCCATGTGGTTTGAGGTAGATACATGCGCATCCAAACAAGGCCTTAAGTGAGACCAAATTTTAAATTTTAGGAGTGCAAATATTAGATACTATTGGAGATGAGTTTCTTTTTTCTCCCAATATCTTTTTGGGAGTTAGAAAACATGGTGTTTCGATGAAGAAAAATTAGGATACTCTTGGAGATGCTCTTATCAATTACTATATTTTTCTAATTGTTTTTTCATTCAAAACATCATGTTTATACTTTATTCGGGATTTTAGGCCATAAAGCGTAATTCTAGGATATTGTCGACTTAAAGTATTTTAAATTTAATTAACTGTATATAAAAAAACATGGACGTTTATAATAGTAAATAAGTATTGTTAGATTCGCTATAAATGAAAGGATCGTGATGTCTATCTATATGGTCTGACCCTCTTTCTGAATTTATATAACGGATATGGTAACTTACGATTTGGCTGAGTTTCAGTCTATTAATAATACAAAGTCATGAGAGCCGGCTCGTTTTTTTAAAAAAAGAGGTGTAATAGGCTGGCTCCCCAAAACTTCTATTCCAATCTATAGCCTCTAATTTCACTTAACCTAAGAAAGATAACCAATCTATCTAGATGTGCAATTAAGCTTTTACTAAGTGTATTGTTATCTTTACAACAAAAGAGTTATGCAATCTAGATTCTAATCTTTATCAACTAGCGATGTGAACTCAAGTTGATGACTTCTAGATTCTAATCTTATCTTTACGCTAAACTAGAATTGTAAGCAAACCTAGGTACACACATTGAATGCAGGAAAGTTAATTGAGATCGAGATGTAAACTCAGTCTGATGACTCTGGTATTTTACTGTGGTATCAAGAAGCTCACAACTTCTTCACTAATCCTTGTTGAAGCCCATTGTAAGGATGCCCTCACAAAGGACAAGCTTTTGGTCGGGTTACTCCGTGGATAGCTCTTAGGCTTTTCGACATATAAGTGGGTCTACAAATGACTGCTCCCTATCGTCTTCACTATATCGAACTTCTCGCCGAATGCTCCATAGGCTTCAGTCCCTGCGGTATACTAGTGGCGGCCACACCACAAACACAACTGGTGTGATCTCCTCTGAATATAACAATGGTGCATGCAAGCACCGAGTGGTAAAAGGTATGCAAACCTCACTAAACACTAGATTTAAACCTAAAGCAAGTACATTAGCGATGATGTAACTAGCCTAAACACTTCGCAAAGAAACTACACTAATCACCGAATGATTCTTTAAGCATTATAGTGGTTAGATCACATGGGTCTCTACACTCCTACAACTTCATCACAGTCCAGCCCTTAGGAGCTGACTGTTGGTGACCCTATCAGAGATTTTTATTTCGTGTTTGCCGCTCAACTAGCCATTTGAAACCTTGTCGTTGCCACTACTGCAGTAGTGAATTTCTACAGCGGGCAAAAACACTTTACCGCAGCGGGCATCAGCGTCCGCTTGCGGTGCAACGCCACGGTAAATCCGGGCGGCACCGCAGCGGGCGCTGGTGCCCGCTGCGGTAAATAATTTTAGAAAAACAAAAAAAGGGAAAAGCATGTATGGGCTTGGATGTGGGCCTGGATATCGCGGCGGCCGCCGAAACCCTAGCACCGCCAGGGGCATGCGGCTACCCGCGCGACCCGCCGTCGCCGCCGAGCAGAGTACGTCGAGGTCGTTCCGCCGCACGCCGTCGAGAAGAGCTGGATCCACCGCGCGCCACCATGGAGACCTGCAGCCGAGCTGCACCGTCTCTCTGCGCGGCCCCACCACCGGGAGCCGTCATCGTTGCTGCGGATCTGAGAGAGAAGGAGATGTGAGGAGCAACCTTTGATCTGAGAGAGAGGAGGGAGAGAATGGGGGCATACTGGAGGATCTGCGCAAGGGTCATCATCGCGGTCATCGTCGTCGTAGGGAGGGAGAGGGGGTGCGCACCGCCTAGCTCCACCGCAGCCAGGGGAGGCTCCAGCCACCTCGCTCCGCCACCAGCCACATCCGGCCGAGGAGGAAGCCACGCGACCGGATCTGGACACCCGTCGCCGTCGCCCCGTGTCCCCAGCCACGCACCAACGAGAAAGAGAGAGAGGGAGATGAAGGAGTGGAGGGAGACGAAGTGGAGATGGAGAGGGAGTGAAGACTGGAGGCAGAGAGGGAGGAGCCGTCGCGCGGCGTCGCGTGAGAATTGCGGCTGCAGGCGGAGGAACCCTAAGTGTGGGTATATATATGAAGATGAAAGATTTATCGTGGCGGGCTCTATAGAATGTCCGCTGCGGTAAATTGATTTACCGCAGCGGGCATCTTAAGATGCCCGCTACGGAAAATACCCTATTTACCGCTGCGGACATCTTAAGATGCCCACTGCGGTTAATCGATTTACCGCACCGGGCATCTTAAGATGTCCGCTGCGGTAAATAGAGTATTTACCGCAGCGGACATCTTAAGATGCCCGCTGCAGTAAATTGATTTTTTCCGCAGCAGACATCTTAAGATGCCTGCTGCGGTTAATCGATTTACCGCAGCGGGCAAAAGTTGACCGCCACGGTAAATCAAAAGTGCTCGCTGCGGTAAATTGTGGGATTTACTGCAGCGGGCCAAAAAAAAGTCCGCCACGGAGGGCAAAAAAGCAACGCTGCGGAACTTCGTTTTTGTAGTAGTGTTCTCCTGTTGCCGACCATTGGAAGCCTTTCTCTGATACTTCACTGGAGTTTTCCAGTGATTATCTTCTGCTCTCGGTTCACTGTATGCAAACCATAGGAGATGTTCTTCGGTGCCTTGCACCTGACATTTCCGGTTCCTTGGATCCTTACTGTATAGCCTTTAGATGATACCTATTTGTCGATGCCCTATCTTCAACCATCACTCGGCATTTCCCATGGGTCCATTGACCCTGTCTACAAACTACTTGGGTGCACTACCGTCAGGGAAAGTAAAAATATCATTATGAAAATATACCAATCGTCATAAAAAATAAAAATATCGCCATGACTTTTTTTTACGGTGCACTTACCGTCAGGGAAAATAAAAATACCGTCAGGACCAGCTCGACAGGATAATTCCAGTTTTCCCTGACGTTGGTCAGGGAATTTCAAGTTTCCAGTAGTGAATTGACACCCTATTCTCAGGTGGCATGTGCTAGCTACCACCCGACATTTTCGGTTGTCGACGAAATATGGTCGATAGTCCACCTAGGGGTATGCCTAAGGTGGTAGATTAGAGGGGAAGGTGCGCAAGACGACGACCCAGACGTTGACGCAAGGCAAAAGTAGATGAACACAGAGGTTTATCCAGGTTCGGGCCGCTAGGTTAGCGTAATACCCTACGTCCTGCGTCGAGTTGTATTGATTGGGTCTTGCTTGTGGCTTATGACCTGTGACCTAGGACCTATCTTCTATCTCACTTGTCCTCTCAGAGGACCCCTGCCCCTCCTTATATATTCCAAAGGGACAAGGTTACATGGTAAGTATCCGAGTTAGTACTATATCTAGATTACAACTATCGTGCGGTGCATGCCGTGCGCCGCACGTCTTCATCATGTGGGCCGGACGACCCCTAGTGGTGAGGCCCATGTACCATCGTGTGGTACCCTGGGGTCTATATCCCCACAGCTAGTCCCCGAGCCTGACAGCAGGTGACTCGGTCACGTGGTGTCAGGGTCTTGAGAATAATCAGATTTATATACATGCGCGGACGAGCGCCATGTATACACGGTAGTCCCCAAGGCTGCTAGAAGATGAAGAATAAATCTTGTAGCAGGCTTATAAAAAAGGTAAAACCACTATGACGAAAGTGAAAGGTCCTTGTCTGGTTTTGGTAATTGAGTGACAACCTAGGTGAACTAATATGTGCTTATGTGAGATACACAGAAAATTAGTTCACATGTGAATGAGCAATGAAGGAGCTTATTGCATATGAGACATGACATGGAGTCATGTGGCTAAGATGGTGAAGATCAAGACAAGACCTTGCTTGATGGACCGATTGCGAAGGTGAAGGGCAAGTTGGAGGCTTTGAAGCCGTTGGTACCGAGTGTCGGGAGGCTTGAGCAAAGACTTGGCGCCGAAGGACCGAAGCAATGGTGAAAAGCAAGTGAGGTCAAGATCGATGGACCATGGAGGCCATGTGATGATATGAAGTGGATCATATCACTTGACGAAGAGGTTGGTGCATGTGTTGCATCAACACCGGAGGAGATGAAATGGAATGCGCAAGGCAAAGGTATACTTGTAGGGCATTTCATTTGAAGGACCGAGAATGCAACCAGAAAGCGACCAGAGGGGGGGTGAATGGGAGCTTCAAAATTCCTTTCGGAAACTTGTAGCCGTTGTCTCCAAAATCAACCCCGAAGAGCAAACCCTAGAGCTCGTAAGTGTCCACGACCTTAGATGTAGGGTGGATGCTTCCAAGAAGCACAGCGAGACACTACACGACTCTAGAAACCCAACGCAAAAACCGGAAATCAAAACCGACAACGACCGAACTGACTGCAAACGAAACAGCACACGACTGCACTGACCGGACTCACCCTGCGTCCAGTCAACAACTACCGGACGCGTCCGGTCGACCAAAACCCGATTTCGAACCTTACTGTTCCGGACCGGACTCACGAGCAAGGAGTGTTCGGTCGAAAGCAGTGCGTCCGGTCAGTAGAAGACAAACACGATGAACAGTGAAGGAGGCGCGTCCGGTCACACCCTGAAGCCAGCGTCCGGTCAAAACGCGAAACAGGTCAAGCTCAGCCTTCAACGACCGAACTCACAGGGAGCGTCCGGTCGATGAACAGCCAGCGTCCGGTCACCTCGCGATTCCACAGTTCGTCCACCGAATCGACTCGATCTCTCCCAAAACAAATCCTCTAGGGATCAAACTTGGTGAGTAGAGTCACAAGGAGGATAGTGAGCTATCTCTAAGAGGTCATGGCTCGAACCTATCTCCAAATCGATGAATCGAAGAAATTCGGGGGAAGGGAGAAAAACTTGACCCAAAGCGAAAATCGATCGATCTCCTAGACCGTGAGGTTAGAGGTTAATTCCTTCGGTGGAAAGAAGTGCCTCATGGCCTAGAACAACTTGGTTCAAACGGATTTGCAAAAGATGAACCAAGCAAAAAGATCGAACGATGGGAAAAACGTGGAGAAACGAAGAACGCGAAGAGCACGAACCAAAACACGAATCAACACATCGATCTGCAACCGTGTGGCTACCACACGCTACAACAGTGAGGTTACGGCCTCACTTCCTCAAAATCTTCAGTACACAGAGATATGGTTCTCTGCGGATCTCAGCTAGCTACAACAGGGGATTGGGAGAGCAGGAAACCCTAGAAGCAAAGAGCAAATGACTGAGATAAGATGGGGAGGTGGGTGTCTCCCCCTACTTATCCTAATTCTAACTATTCCTAATTCTCACTCTACCCCTAACTACTTACAGAGCGAACCAGCTAAACCCTAAGGTTATTCTGGACCAGCTCGATGGTAGGTGGATCCGACGGCCATGCCCGCACAACTCGTAGCGTTGCCTCGACGCAACCTCCCGATCGCCGCCACATGCCGCCCTCGCTCTGCACCCCCGGTTTTGTGGCCCAAACCGGGAAACCAGCCTTTCCAGCCAACCCCCGGTTTTGAGGCCCAAACCGGGAAACCAGCCCACCAGCATCTGAGTTTTGAGGCCCAAACTCAGCAAACCCGCAGCACCCAGGTTTTGAGGCCCAAACCTGGAAACCGTCCTCAGCCCGAGTTTTGTGGCCAAACTCGGAAACCATCCACACTCAGGTTTTGAGGCCCAAACCTGGAAACCGTCCACCCGATGGTTTTTCTCTGGCTCTACCACCAAACCGACGCTGTAGAGGGGATGCACCGCCCGTGCACCCCGTCCACCGACACGTGTCCCCAAGTCCACGACTCAGGCAACACATGACCGCAAGTCTTCGCTCGTCGCTGTCACAGGCTGCCAGCCACCACAGCTGATCCTCGGGCCACCGGTCCCTCAGTCCAAGCCTCACGTCCGCCCTTCGCCACTCTCGGTCCCTCGGCACGGCACGTCTCTACTTGACCTTCACCTTGCCTCTCATCACTGTATCCGTGCTCGACACCTGCACAACACAAGCCAAAGAACATGCGCATCATTCCAGTTGACAATCACTCATCACTCAGAGACTCGGCATACACCCATGTATCCGCATCATTTCACCGGTCATAGGTGTGTAGAGAAGTTGATGACCGGGTTTAGGATAGATGGTCGTACTATCAAGAGGAGCAAACTTGTTTGCATATCGGTCATCTAGTGCCACTTGAGTGATCTAACATTGTGATGTTGCTAGGATCGAGTGGCGTGGTGAGAGCAAGTGAAAATCCTTTGAAAAATGTTTGTGAAATTGCTAACACACATGGACAAGGTTGTATACACTTGGTGGTGTTGGCACATTTGCAAAGGAGAAATTGTTGGAGATGATTTGGATCAACACAGAGAAGAAAAGGGAGTTTTCTGAGTGTGGTCGGTAGTACCGCCCAAGGGTGCTGCGTGCAACCTTCTCTGTGTTGGGTCTCAAGTGACCTAGCATTTGAACCGCCATAGGGTCGGTTGTACCGACCCTCGGTAGTACCGAGCAGAGGGTCGGTGGTACCGTGGTGCTGAAGGGTTTTGCAGGCTTTCTGTGTTGAGCTAAGTTTGACCTGCCGGTAGTACCGCCATAGAGTCAGTACTACCGACCTTTGGAGGTTTCGAGGTATGTGGAGTTTGGAAGCTCTCTGGAAATGGCCAGTTTTGGCCTACCGGTAGTACCGCCATAGGGCCGGTAGTACTGGGCTCGGTAGTACCGACCAGGGGGTCGGTAGTACCATGGTATGGAGGAGTTTTGGATGCTCTCTGTGTAGATCCAAAGTTGGCCTATCGGTAGTACCGCCATAGGGTCGGTACTACCGACCATCGGTGGTACCGAGGTCTGGAAGTAGTCTGGGAGCTCTCTATGTAGTTCCAGTTTGACCTGTCGGAAGTACCGCCATAGGGCCGGTACTACCGACCATCGGTGGTACCGACCAGGAGTCGGTTGTTCCTCTGGTCAACGCGCCGTGTGTAACGGCTAGATCTAACATTGTCGGTACTACCGCCCAGGGGGGTCGGTACTATTGACCGAAGCGCAGAAAAGGGGAAACGGCTAGTTTGCCGCTCCCCTCTATAAATAGGGATGGAGGCCGGCTGTGAGCCGGCTGCCGAGCACCCTTGGGACTTGGTGTCCATGCTTGGGGAGTGCTTAGGAGCCCTCTAACTCGCTTGTGCTTGCTAGTGTGCGAATCTTTTGCGAGTGAGCGATTCTAGTGCGTTGCTTTGAGAGATTGCATCGAGTGGCACTAGGTGTTCGTGTTGCAAGCCAGTGGTGCTTATTACTCTCGAAGGTTGCCACCTCCTAGATAGCTTGGTGATCAAGTCTCCATCGTGAAGCCCGCGTGAAGATTGTGCGTGGCTCCGGAGAAGGATTGTGAGGGGCATTGTGCTCGCCCCGCGGGGATCGCGAAGAGCAACTCTAGTAGAGCGTGTCATTGAGTTACCCTCACTTGTGGGTGAGTTCTTGCGGCGCTCGAGTGTCGAGCTAGGTGTGGTGCCTATTAACCACCGAACTACCAAAGTGTGTGGTCGACACAACGGGGACTAGCTTGGTGGCAACCAAGTGAACCTCGGGAGAAAAATCACCGTGTCAACTTCGTGTTCATCTTCTCGGTGGTTTGCAAACTCCATTCACTAGCTTGTATTTACTTGTTCATATACTTGTGCTAGTGTAGTTGCTCTTGTAATTAGTTAGCTTGTGTAGCATGCTAGTTACCTTCTTAGCTTGTGTAGCATAGAAGTTAATCCCGTGAGTGACTAGTTGACTTGTAGTCTTGCTAGTCACATTGCTTAGTTTGTGTAGCTAAGTTGAGCTCTCTAATTTGGCTTGTGTAGCCTTGTTATTGAGCATTGCTAGTGAGCTTAGACTTTGTGCTTTTGCTTAGTGGAATGTGTAGGAGCTCCCCGATTGATTGAGTACTAGTTGCTTAGGTTTGTGTAACCTTGAAAGCTAGAATTGTTTAGGTGAGCTCTAGCTAGCCCGGCACCTTAATTGCTTTGTTTAGGATCTTTTATAAGGTGCTTGAGAGTATAGATAGAGGGGTGTAGTCTTGGCTAGACCGATAGTTGTTAATTCCGCATTTGTTTCGGTTAGCCGGTACATTTAATTTTAGAAAGGACTATTCACCCCCCCTCTAGTCTGCCATCTCGACCTTTCAAAAAGCAGTATGTCGTTTGAGCAGGTTGCCGAACGACGAGTCCAAGCACCGAGCAGTCCCCAGGTTAGCTGGTGACCCTCGGCGTAGCCATCGACGAACGTCGAGGAATCTAGCTAGCTGGTCGGCGATGAAGTATGAGCGCTAGGCAGTGAGTACCAAGCGATCCGACCAGCGCTGTTGATGATGTTGGCGTGAAGAATCCGAGCACCGTGGAGTCCCCAGGTCAACTAGTGAGCTCTCGGTGTAGCCGTCGATGAGCGTCGAAGAGTACGACCAGCTGGTCGGTGACGAAGTCCTGAGCGCCAGGCAATGAGCACTGAGCGAAGCGACCAGCTGGTCGATGACGAAGTCCGAGCACCAGGTGGTGAGCTCCGAGCAAAGCGACCAAGTGGTCAACGAACCCGAGCACAGAGGAGTCCCCAGCTCAGCTGGTGAGCTCTCGGTGTAGCCGTCGATGAGCGTCGAAGGGTACAGCCAGCTAGTCGGCGACGAAGTCCGAGTGCTAGGCGGTGAACACCGAGCGAAGCGACCAGCTGGTCGGCGGCAAAGTCCGAGCGCCAGGCGGCAAGCACCGAGCGAAGCGACCAGCTGGTCGGCGATGAAGTCCGAGTGCCAGTTGGTCCCAAGCAATGATCTTCTCGTCCATCATAACTGGTCCAGTCCCCGAGCGTAAAGAATTAGCTCGCAGACCAAATATGGTTCCTGAAAAATAAACATGGAGAATAGTAGTACATGACGTACAAATAAAATATGGAGAAAACATTAGCGGTAAAGAAATAACATGTGCCGCTCAGCGGTCAGTCAGCTGGATTGAACGCTCAGCATTAAATAAAATTCCCCCGAGCAGTTTGTTTGTATCTGAGTCGCCAGCCCCGGCTAGCCAATAACTCCGGAGCGTGAGGCGCAGAGCCCAGGCACGCATAAGAGCACCAGTGTCACCGAGGAGCCGCTACCGACCACCCGTAACGCAGAGTGCGGAGCTGCATTCACGTGTAGGGAGGAGCCGGAGACAGGGCCGTCTCTGGAAAGCACGAGTGTAAACGTGGCTGCTCGGGAAAACGCATATGTCATCCTCAGGATGATATATATGGTGAAAAATAACAAAGAGCCGTTGTAAAGAATAATGTGACCGCGGAGGCACACGATGATATCTAGAGATATATCATGATCGAAGAAATATTTGATTGGTGTGAAAGATAATACTTAGCTTGATTGTCGTCCGAACGGAGTAGTCGACGAGAGGCGTCGAGGACGGCGATGAGTCATCAACGAGCGGTCGGCGAGGATGGCGGTGAGACGATGACGATGACGTGACGACTCACTTGTGGCTCGTTGGTGGCTCGCTGGCTCGTTGGCTCGTCGATGGCTCGTCTTCGGCTCGACGACCACGTGATGGCTCGCTTCTGGCTCGTAGATGATCAGAGCGAGCGTAGAGCACGGGTCGTCGAGTAGCTTCTCGACAACCTTGTCGTAGATGGATCTACCACATGGCTGATCAGTCGAGCCAACGATGTCTTCTTGTCAACGGTGATGGAGTTGCCTAACCCTCGATCTTTCCTCCCGGTCATGGTCGTCATAGCGCCGATTATTACGGCGGTCATCATTGCGACACGATTGGAGGTCGGAGCGAGAGGTACGGGCGACGTTGTGCTCGGGAGATCGATCTCTGATCAGATCTATGAGAGCGAGAGTGTCGGTGATGCCTGTCGTGACCCGATCGATGGATTCGATCAGATCGGTATTGTCGACACGCCGTCCCCGATAGCGGAGAAGCGTGGTCGGAGCGCCGGGGAAAATGACCTCGAAGAGATGTCGAGGTTGATCTCTCCGACGCTGAAGTAGTGGAAGCAGATCCGTTAGGCACAGGGAAAGCCTGCACTGCCTCCATGCCCCGGAAGAGTCGTGGAAGCGAAGAAGATAACCATCTGGCTCGCCATAAAGTCCGTACGCACATGCCCCACGGTGGGCGCCAGCTGTCGACGAAATATGGTCAATAGCCCACCTAGGGGTATACCCGAGGTGGTAGATTAGCGGGGAAGGCGCGTGGAACGACGATCTGGACGTGACACAGGAGCGAAACTAGATGAACACCAGGGTTTATCCAGGTTCGGGCCGCCGACTTCAGCGTAATACCCTACGTCCTGCGTCGAGTTATCTATTCTGTATATGGATGAACGTGTTTTTTAGAGGGGGACCCTGCTCGCCTTATATAGCTGTGGGGAGCAGGGTTACAAATCCTAGAAGATCTGATCTCACGGTAGTATAAGGAAACCTAGTCGATTACAATCTCATGTCGTGGAGAACACGATACCTTTCCTAACCGACTACGCTTCCTTGCTTTCCGATCCTGAGAAGGCTTCCGTGCCATCATCCGACCAGTTGGGCCGCCTGTCCGACCAGCTGGGCCTTAACGTCACGAACCTTCACAGCGAGTTGGGCCGGCCTTCATGAAGCAGCCCAAGTCTAGCCGCAAGGGTACCTGGGTTTATACCCCCACAGCTAGTCCCCGAGCACATTGAATCTTTGAGCGGTGAAAAAAGATCTTGACAGCATCTCCGAGCAGCTTCATCCGCACTTCAAACCTAATCTCCGACCAAGTTATACTCTGTTGACTGCCATATCATGAACTCAAAAGATGCGATGTGCTCTTAAAAAAGAAAAAAATGACTTCTGGGAGTCCGGCGAAGTGTGCCCACTTTATGGTGACATAACAGAAACAACCATCCAGTCTTGAGAGACATAATGCTGAAGTTCATCTGCATACTCACCGACTAGGTGAAGTGTGCCCACTTAGTCCCCGAGCTTGGTAACAGATGACTCAGTCATGTGATGCCAAGGTCAAAAAATAAAAGAAAAAATAAAAATATACATGTGTGACCAAGCGCCATGTATACACGGTAGTCCCCGATCTTGGCAATAGATGACTCGGTCATGTGATGCCATGGTCAAAAAATAAAAGCAAAAATAAGAATATACATGCGCGACCAAGCGCCATGTATACACGGTAGTCCCCGAGCTTGGCAATAGATGACTCGGTCATGTGATGCCAAGGTCCAAAAAGAAACTGTAGGCCCGTGACAGAAGAACCACACCATATGCCATCAGACACAGACAAAAACATCAGCTTTTTACTGTGGCGCTTCCCTTTAAAGCTTACCCTTCCTGTCCTTTCTTTAACTTTAACCGCACGCCACCACATAAAGTAACCTTTACTCTGTTGAATCTATGACATAATGTGATCGTCCTTTTTAGTGGACATGGTCCATGGGCATGTGCGTCTCGGCTATAAATATCGCATCATAGAACCTTTGTTTTGCCCATCAGTCATGGAACCAAAACTTCAAACATCCGATAGACCAACAATGAGTGTTGCTGAACTAGTGAACCCGCCTGGGTTAGATTTTAAAGCATAGTGCGAAGTTCCTGGTAGGATTCTTGTGAGGGGATAGTTTGTTAGAGCTGTTCCCAATTGGTTGTGGTTAGATAGGGATGACGGAGTTCCTGGGAGGATTCTTGTGACGCCGGCAATAACTCTAAGCCATTTTGTCACATATTGAGTCCTCCAAGGTTCTCCAAGCTTGAGCTTGTTACCCAGGCAACCAACCTAGTTTCTAAGAAAACTCGGGGGTGCCAGGGTGATAGTCTTGCCGGTGACGGGCTGCAGGAATGGCGTTTGGAACACCTCCGAATATCCTCTGTGTGTTATCGTTGGAGAAAAACTACAAATTGTCTCGAATGTTATTGTCCGAAACCAACACAGCTCCACCACGTGGGTAGATGCGACTGGTCATCTGACCAGTCTCCAATTTTGCTGAGAAGGCTAGCGGAGGAGCCGACTAGTCCCCAGTATGACTGGTGGAGCTGGTCTTTAAGCCAATGCAGCTCTACCACGTGTGTGCCTGTAACTGGTCGTC
This sequence comes from Coix lacryma-jobi var. lacryma-jobi, assembly GCA_009763385.1. NCBI lineage: Eukaryota > Viridiplantae > Streptophyta > Magnoliopsida > Poales > Poaceae > Coix > Coix lacryma-jobi. The sequence goes on from CM019829.1 coordinate 126,370,792, forward strand.
TGACCAGTCCCCAGCTTTGCTGAGAAAGCTGGCAGAGAAGCCGACCAGTCCCCAGTATGACTGGTGGAGCTGGTCCTGAAGCCAACGCAGCTCTGCCACGTGTGTGCCTGTAACTGGTCGTCTGACCAGTCCCCAGCTTTGCTGAGAAGGCTAGCGGAGAAGCCGACCAGTCCCCAATATGACTGGTGGAGCTGGTCCTGAAGCCAACGCAGCTCTGCCACGTGTGTTCCTGTAATTGGTCGTCTGACCAGTCCCCAGCTTTGCTGAGAAGGCTGGCGGAGAAGCCGACCAGTCCTCAGTATGACTAGTGGAGCTGGTCCTGAAGCCAACGCAGCTCTGCCACGTGTGTGCCTGTAACTGGTCGTCTGACGAGTCCCCAGCTTTGCTGAGAAGGCTGGCGAAGAAGCCGACCAGTCCCCAGTATGACTGGTGGAGCTGGTCCCGAAGCCAACGCAGCTCTGCCACGTGTGTGCCTGTAACTGGTCGTCTGACCAGTCCCCAGCTTTGCTGAGAAGGCTGGCGGAGAAGCCGACCAGTCCCCAGTATGACTGGTGGAGCGGGTCCTGAAGCCAACGTAGCTCTGCCACGTGTTTGCCTATAACTGGTCATCTGACCAGTCCCCAGCTTTGCTGAGAAGGCTGGCGGAGAAGCCGACCAGTCCCCAGTATGACTGGTGGAGCTGGTCCTGAAGCCAACGCAGCTCTGCCACGTGTGTGCCTGTAACTGGTCGTCTCACCAGTCCCCAGCTTTGCTGAGAAGGTTGGCGGAGAAGTCGACCAGTCCCCAGTATGACTGGTGGAGCTGGTTCCGAAGCCAACGCAGCTCTGCCATGTGTGTGCCTGTAACTAGTCATCTGACCAGTCCCCAACTTTGCTGAGAAGGCTGGCGGAGAAGCCGACCAGTCCCCAGTATGGCTGGTGGAGCTGGTTCTGAAGCCAACGCAGCTCTGCCACGTGTGTGCCTGTAACTGGTCGTCTGACCAGTCCCCAGCTTTGCTGAGAAGGCTGGCGGAGAAGCCGACCAGTCCCCAGTATGACTGGTGGAGCTGGTCCTGAAGCCAATGCAGCTCTGCCACATGTTTGCCTGTAACTGGTCGTCTGACCAGTCCCCAGCTTTGCTGAGAAGGCTGGCGGAGAAGCCGACCAGTCCCCAGTATGACTGGTGGAGCTGGTCCTAAAGCCAACACAGCTCTGCCACGTGTGTGCCTGTAACTGGTCGTCTGACCAGTCCCCAGCTTTGCTGAGAAGGCTGGTGGAGAAGCCGACCAGTCCCCAGTATGACTGGTGGAGCTGGTTCCAAAGCCAACGCAGCTCTGCCACGTGTGTGCCTGTAACTAGTCGTCTGACCAGTCCCCAGCTTTGCTGAGAAGGCTGGCGGAGAAGCCGACCAGTCCCCAGTATGGCTGGTGGAGCTGGTCCTGAAGCCAACGCAGCTCTGGCACGTGTGTGCCCGTAACTGGTCGTCTGACCAGTCCCCAGTTTTGCTGAGAAGGCTGGCGGAGAAGCCGACCAGTCCCCAGTATGACTGGTGGAGCTGGTCCTGAAGCCAACGCAGCTCTGCCACGTGTGTACCTGTAACTGGTCGTCTGACCAGTCCCCAGCTTTGCTGAGAAGGCTGGCGCTTGTTATTAATATTATTTTGAGAAAAAGAAAAATTTGTTAACTCGTGGAAGGCTTAACTTCTTGGGCCGGTGAAATGGGTCATAATGATTGGTATCGTACGAATAGCCGTTTTCGCGGCAATTGAAAATCCCAAAGAGTCGCGTAGTAGGTTATAAAGACAAACACCGCATACTCAACACTTACCCTAACCGTTGCCATTCCCCATTTCCTTGCCTTTCGTCGAATCTTGCACTGTAGCCCTAGATCCAGAGCAGCAGACTCGGCGGCGAAGCTCACACTTTTCCGGCGGATTCGATGGCGCGGAAGGTGAAGAAACCTGCGGTGGCAACGACCGTGAGATTGGATCAGGAATGGGTTCCGTCGAGGAGCACGGAGGAGAGTGTCGGCCGCCTCGCCGGCAGCGGACTTTTGCCGGACAAAGTGACCGGCGGGTTGAGAGCGCCCACTGGTGAGGCCTATCCTCAACCCAATGCTGATGAGATAGTTGTCTTTGAGGATTATTTCATTAGAGGATTTGGTCTGCCGTGCCATGTGTTCCTCCGCCAATTGCTTGATTTCTGGGGATTAGACTTTGTAATCTTGGCCCGAATTCTATCCTGTCTGTGTCCATTTTTATTCACTTGTGTGAGGCGTTTCTCGGAATACAGCCGCACTTCAACTTGTTTCGCTATTTCTTCTAACTGGTGACTTGGACTTCTACCATGTGTTGTAGGTCTTCAACATAACTTCTAATGTGTTTGCTTGAGGTGTTGATCACTCCGATCTCTATGTTTCCTAAATCCAAGCCAACCTTGTATTCACTAAACTAAACCTTGTACACTAGCGAATGTTGTTAGTCCGAATAGTCATGTTTTTCATCAAACAACAAATCCCAAAATGGCCCATGCAAGTTGCTATTTTCCTTTTCATAGTATACTTAATTTGTGTTATAGACATTAACATTTTTACCGATATATATTTGCTCAAACTTTAGGCACTTCAACCAAGAATGTACCTAGAATTGCATTCTTTTTGGGATATGATGGAGATAGTACCATAAACAATTAAGATCTATGATAGACCTTGGAACGAGATCTAGGAAAGCTCATCAATGCTAAGCTCAATACGATGATTTGCTCAAAAGAAATCTCAATATGGGAGGCTAACTTTTGCTAGTGTTTAGATGGAGGATTAATTGGGATGGGTCAAACCCAGAATGCAATATTCCACATAGATGTGAGTCTGCACCATTCGGCCAAAACAAGCGGATCACGTTGACCCAAATCTCGCACACATATATTGGTAGCGCTACGACTGTGAGCACGGCGGCACAATGGTGAGGGGTCAGCTAACTGTGTGCGAGGCGTGGCTACGCGGCAGTGCTGGGCCTGACGAGCCGCGTGAGGTCCTAGCATAGTAGTGTGGGGTCTAGCGGCACGCCGGCGTGGGGTTAGGAGAGCTATGCATGCGACACGCGACACGCGAAGGTGGGCAAGTAGAAGGAAGAGAAGAAGAGGTGCGAGGCTACCATACGGGCCCCATGCGTTAGCTCTCTCATCCCACCTCCATTTGCCTTCAAACCAATAAGGAACAGGGTGAGGCCTATCGCTATTATCCAAACATGACATGGGTCCAACCCAACCCAAAAACTAGGTGAGGTCACACCCATCTCTCACATGGTCCTGAAACTAAACACACACTAACTGAGTCAACCACTTATGTGTGAACCAACTTTTAGATGTGAGATGTGGTCTAATAAATAGTGGTACAATCCACATATAGGGTGTTATTTGTTGGATGATGGGGACTCACATAAAGATAGTTAAACTTAAACACAGGATGTTATATGCAAACTTCCCTTGGAAACTCACACAAAAGACAAGTAAACATAGGGTGCTTATACAGTGGGTACTGGGTAGTCATTGGACTCATGATCAAACATGAATAAAATTCTTATAAAGCATTGTGTTCACGGGAAGTTCCCATGCCCAATATGCAAGGCAGCTGTGAAGTTCACTTGGTTGAATAAGGGAGGCAAGTATTCTTCATTCGATCAGCATCGTCAATTCTTGCCTCTTGACCATCCGTTCAGACGTGACATCAAGCACTTCAGAAAAGGTGTTCAAGTCACCAACCCCATTCTTCAGTTCAAGAGTGGTTCTGAGGTCCGTGCCAATATAGAGGCTCTGAAGTTTGATAAAGACAACAGTCATTTTTTCGGGTATGGAGAGGAACACATGTGGACCCATATATCGGGCTTGACTAGACTCCCCTATTTCAATGACCTTCTTTGTCCGCACTACATCGATGTAATGCACACAGAAAAGAATATCGCTGAGGCACTCTTTGCAACACTCATGGACACAGAAAAGTCAAAGGACAACGTTAAGGCTAGACTAGACCTGCAAGAGATGTGCGATAGACCAAAGCTAGTGATGAAGGCTCCTGGTGCTGGCAAGAAATGGAAAAGAGGTCCGGCCGATTATATATTGAAAAGAGACCATAGGAAGAAAGTACTACAGTGGATCCAGGCGTTAAGGTTCCCTGATGGGTATGCGGCGAATCTGAGGAGGGGAGTGAACTTGTCTACTATGCGAGTGTTAGGGATGAAGAGTCATGACTACCACATATGGATTGACCGGCTCCTTCCTACGATGACCCGGGGATACCTCCCCGAGCCTGTGTGACGCGTGCTGGCAGAGTTGAGCTATTTCTTTGGCCAGCTTTGTGCCAAGGAGCTATCTCATGACGTGATTGCTAACCTAGAGGAAGTGGCACCTGTGTTGATTTGCAAGTTGGAGATGATCTTTCCACCTGGCTTCTTCCTGTCGATGCAGCATCTGATTTTGCACCTACCGTACGAGGCACGGATGGGGCCCGTGCAGTGCCATTGGTGCTTTCCAGTCGAGAGATGTCTAAAGGTTCTTCGGAAAAAGTGTAGAAATAAAGCCAAAATAGAAGCTTCCGTGGCAGAAGCATTTATTCTGGAGGAGGTGTCGAACTTCACAACAACATATTATAAGGATAACCTTCCTAGTGTGCACAATCCACCCTCTCGTTACAACGTCGACGAGAGTTTATCGAACCTCAGCCTTTTCAAAGGCCAACTCGGAAGAGCAAGCGCATCGAGGACCAAGATGTTGCAGCATGATGAGTGGCACACTGTCATGTTGTATGTGTTGTTGAACCTTGACGAAGCGACTCCTTATGTGTTGTAAGTTCTCAATGAGTTTGTTACATGCGTCGTCACTATCTTCAATCTATTGATTCGACCACCTTCTTTTTAAGGAAATTTATTGATGAATACTGGAGAGAGGATAGGGAACCTTCCTCTGAAGAACAAGACCATCTTCCCAAAAATGGTGTGCCCGATTTCATTTCGTGGTTTAGTACGAAGGTACCACCCAACTAACCTCGTATTTCATTTCATTTCTTGTTTCATTTCATGAAACGATCTACCCTGTCTCAACTTACAGGCCCGCACAGATGCGGAAATGATGGATGAGTTGAAATAGGTTGCCAATGGCTTCGACTATAGGGTCAAGTCATTCACCGTTTATGATGTGAATGGCTATCACTTTCACACAAGCAGCTACGAGCAGAGTCGGCCCAAACGAAAGACCACGAATATCGGAGTTCGTACGCCCGGCACCGATGAGCGCGACTATTACGGCATAGTCGAAGAAATATATGAGCTCAACTTTGAGGGTACCAAAGCTATTAATCCAGTAGTATTCAAATGTCATTGATTCAATCCTGATGTCACGAGAAGAGCCCCTGAGATTGGGCTAGTCGAAATTCGACAGGATTCCGTTTACAAGGGAGACGATGTCTATATTGTGGCTCAACAGGACACACAAGTTTATTATCTCCCATGGGCATGTCAAGAAGACGACAATCTTATGGGTTGGTACCTTGTGCAGTTAGTATCTCCGTGCGGTAAAGCGCCTCTCCCAAACGATGATGATTACAACTTCGACCCAAACACATATAGCGGAGAGTTCTTTCAACCTTAGGGGCTAGAAGGGAGGTTTGACATTGACATTTTTGAGCTGATGGACATGGAAGAAGACGATGACAATGATATTGATGAGGACGAGGGTGATGAGGTGCACAATGCCAAGGACTTAAGAATGCTTGAGCGATTACAGTTTGGTGGTGACATTGATGAGGACGAGGGTGAGGAGGATGATGGAGACGACGCTGATTGTTTCGACAATATTGACAGTGATGATGACACACGTGTGCCACGAGCCAACACACGAGGGGCACTAGCCACTGACAATCGCGGAGATAATTTTTAATTCATGTAATGCTATATTGTTATAATTATTTTGCAATTATGTTTCGTTCATTTTGTATGTCTTTATAAATACTTATCATTTATTTATGCTAATTTATTTTATCTTTGTAATGGCAGGCACTCGACAAAATGTCAGGCGGAAGGCGGCAACAGCGGCGTGTCAACTCGCGCTACCAGAGGTCCAGCTCACCACCCACCGCAGCCGAGGAGTCGTCGACGAGGAGGGCGAGGACCGGCCGCCCCCGCGGACGTCCTAGGAGGGAGCCGACTCCCGACCCGACTCCCGACCCGGCGCAGACCTCCTCGAACGATAACCAGGGGGACGCCAGAGGGACGACCAGGAGGACGTCGGACGACGACACCACTTCCTCGGAGGGTGGCCAGGGGAACCAGGGCAACCAGGGGGACGAGGGTGGCGAGATCGTAGGTGCCTCAGGAGGGGGTTCCACTTCCTCTGCTTCGAGCAGAGTCTACTTGCGCGGCCCCTCGCAGCTCCCGCAGCAATAGATCGCACCTAGCCGCCGCCCGGTGATTCGACCTTACAGCGACAAGTAAGTTACCATTAATGTTTTCACTACTTGTTCACATGACATGTTCAAAATTGAACTTCCGACTAACAGTTGTTCTTAATTACTCATGCAGGAACTGGGAACTTGTGGCAGGGGGCAAGACACGCCATATCAATGGCATGTTAAGTCTTCTGATTCGGAAGAACTACCCTGGCTTGGTCACCTACGCCGAGTTAGGTCACCGCCCTAGACGTGGGACCACTTTGTTGCCGCTGCAGACCCCACGTACACCACCGTTGCAGCACGGATTAGGGCCGAGTTCTGGGTGAGTCTTGCTCGCATAACATTTCTCAATGATACATATTTGTTGGACGTTCTTGAAATAATGAAAGGGTACATGTTGTCTTTATGCAGGAGTACATTACGTGCGAGCCGGGGAGAGAGGCCGAGGCCTTGAATGTGCAGGACAAGGTCTGCAGGTCCCGGCTCGCGGATCTGTACCACAAGGCGCGGATCCAGTGCGTCATCAACTACAACGCCGACGTGTTTGGGACGGCGGTGAAGAAGGCGGACGCTAGGCAGATGATGCTCACCAGGGAGACCGACCTCACTAGGGAGCAGTACATCCAGGTACGTACAAAACAGTAATACTGATTGGTTCATCCATCACTTAGCGGCTCTTCTAACATATTAAATACTTATTGTCTTGCAGTTCTGTCCTGGTTGGTGCGCCAATCACCTAGACTGCTGGTTGTCCATTGTGGACAAGTGGAAATCGGACGACTGGTACGAGAGGCACGGTGCCCACCGAGACTGCCGCCTGCAGATGCCTGGGGTGACACACCACCAAGGCAACCTTAGCCTCAACGCGTACGCTGACAGATGGGTATGCTCTACTAATTTTTTTTATTCTAACACTCAATTACTCATTACTTGTAATCATCTATGTGTTTTCCTCACAGTCCCAGTCGCATGGTGGTGAGGAGTGCCCCCCTTTCAAGGCGTACAACTTGTCACACCAGGGCAAGGCGACTGCGGCGAGCACCCAGTACAACCCGAACGTCGGGCCCGAGGCGTACACCAACGCGAACGCCTACACCAAGGTCGTCGAGTACACCTCGGCGGCTCGCGAGCGCCTTGGGGAGGACTTCGATCCGGCCACCCAGCCTCTAGATACAGACCTGGTGATGAGGCTGGGAGGAAGGAAGCAGCACGGCCGGTACTGGATAGCCAATAGCGCAGTTGACTCGTCCTCTGTTCCCAACCTCGCCGAGATTCGAGCTGCCAGCACGAGCTCCTCCGTCCCCATACGACCTCGGCAGCCAACCTCACAACAGATGATGGCACAACTTCAGGTAAGTATTGTTCTATTCGTCGTTCATTGCGTTTACACATATACCTTGTCTTTCCATTGTTTAAACCTTAAGGGACGAATATTGCAGGCCCAGATGCAGGCCCAGGCGGACCAGGTGCAGAGGTTGCAGGCCATGCACGAGGCCCAGGCGGCGGCCCATCGTCGCGAGATACTGGCCGTCCAGCAGCGGGAGGCGCAGAGGACGCAGGACATAGCTCACTTCTTTGGGAGCCTGAACAGCCCGGGTGTTGTCGTGCCTCCCTCGCTGTTCACTCCTTTTGGGCCTCCTGTTACTCCTTCGACAGAGAGTCCGGTGAGTATATATGGTTGTTTATATTTCTTTAACTTTTACGGCCGTCCTCCAGGTGCTAACGAATTTGCTTCTCCTTTGTGCACTCACAGTCAGAGGGTTCGGCGCCGACTCCTCAACCTGGCTTTCCTCCGCACACTTTGCACATCACTGGTGGCCCTCCTCTGCAGTCTGGGTGGCTCCCCGGTGGCCCTCCTCCGCCCTATGGGTGGCCAGGTTACCTTCCTAACCAGCCGGGGTACACCGGGTGGCCATCTGGAATATGGATGTGATATATATATATTATGTTTTCTGTGTAGGAAAATGAAAACAGAAAAAAATTCCTAGCTTTGCCGAGTGCCACACTCGGCAAAGATGCCACGACACTCGGCAAAGCTGGGCAAATTTACCCTAGCTCGGCCTCTTTGCCGAGTGCCGAGACCATGACACTCGGCAAAGAGGCCCTCTTTGCCGAGTGCCGACCCACGTGGCACTCGGCAAAGAGGCTCTCTTCACCGAGTGCCAGCCCACGTGGCACTCGGCAAAGGAGGCCTCTTTGCTGAGTGTCGTCCCACGTGGCACTCGGCAAAGAGGCCCTCTTTGCCGTGGCACTCAGCAAAGAGGCCCTCCTTGCCGAGTGCCGGTCCGTTCGGCACTCGGCAAAGAGGTCGTCAGTTGACGGCTCCCGTTTGCTTCGCCGAGTGCTGACCTGGCACTCGGCGAAGCCTTTGTCGAGTGCCCGATATTTGGCAGTCGGCAAAGAAATCTTTGCCGACTTTTTCTTCGCCGAGTGCGAGAGGCCCTTTGCCGAGTGCTGCCAGCACTCGGCAAAGCCTGAATGTCCTATAGTGCAAATAAACGGTAAAACAACAGCTCTGTTTGAAAGTATTTTTAGGAGCACCTAATTAATCATGGAACGCGGTATTAACTCAAACCGTCTTGTGTGTACTGCTAGTACGCATCCAATTTTGAGGACTGTCCTCGTCATGCATGTAAACCTCCTTTCCATTCAATGTTCTTTAACCAATACCAATGATCAGCACCCAGAATTCCAGAGGTTCCACGGCCCTCAAAAACACAAGAGGTGAATATCCAGAATTTTTTTTGTAAGTGCTTGGTTGATACCTAGTATTGCATGGTTGTAACCCATCTTGTATTAGTTTTACAAGGATTTCAGCAACGAGGTTTATTGCATGGTTGCGCTCAGCTGCCAAAGTAGCAAGAACATCGGCAAGAGTAAATTTGACCTGGTCTTTTGTGTACTTTGTGTCAAATAGCTGATGAGTACACTCGGTAGGGTGCTGCCACACGAAGACCAGCAGATCGAGGTAGGGAGGCAAGTGAACTCTGATATCAAGCTAAGGTGCATGCGCAACCACCATATACATCTCCTCTCCTTCCTTCTTTTCTCACACTAATGCGGATTTATGATGGGAACTAGGGCGACAGTGATGGAGGGTTCAAAAGAAAGTGGACTGATGACGATATGGTGATGACATGAAGACCTTTGATATATTGAGGAGGTGGACCTGGAGGAGGCCCTTTCTCGATGGCAGATCTATGAACACTGCGGATACATGGGTGTATGCCAAATCTTGAGATGATGAGTGATTGTCAACTGGTATGATGCGCATTTTCTTTAGCTTGTGTTGTGCAGGTGTCGAGCTCAGAGACGGTGATCGAAGGCAAGGTGAAGATCAAGTAGAGACATGTCGTGCCGATGGACCCGGAGCGGTGAAGGGCGGACGTGAGGCTTGGACTGACGGACCGGTGGCCTGAGGATCAGCCATGGTGGCTGACAGCCTGGTACAGCGACAAGTGAAGACTTGTGGGTGGACGGGGTGCACGGGCGCTGCATCCCTCTACAACGTCGGTTTGGTGGTTGAGCCACAGAAAAACCACCGAGAGGACGGTTTCCAGGTTTGGGCCTCAAAACCTAGGTGCAGCCGGTTTCCGAGTTTGGGCCACAAAACTCAGGCTAAGGACGGTTTCCAGGTTTAGGCCTCAAAACCTGAGCGCTAGCGGGTTTCTGAGTTTGGGCCACAAAACTCAGCCGATGGACGACAGGTTTCCCGGTTTCAGTCTCAAAACCGGGGGAAGGTCCAGGTTTCCCGATTTCAGCCTCAAAACCGGGGGGGTCTGTAAAAAGGACGAGCGGCGCGTTGGCGGCACGTGGCGGCATCAGGTGAAGTCGCGTTGAGGCGAAGCTACCGGATGTGCGGGCGTGGCCGTCGGATCGACTACACCTCGAGTTGGTCAGGAATACCCTTAGGGTTAGCCTGCCCGCTCATTAGCAGTAGGGGTAGAAGGGGAATAATTGCATTAGGTTATATAAGGAGTGGCAACCCCTCCCTCCAAACTATCTCAGTCATTTTCTACTTTCACTTAGGGTTTCCTGTTCTCCCACATCCCTGTTGTAGTTACTGAGATCCGCAGAGACGGTAAATCATACCTCTGTGTATTTAGATTTTACGGAAACGGGACCGGATTCCCGTTGTCTCCTCATGGGGACGATTTTTGGTTGGAATCTGTGGTTGTGATTCGCGTTCTTAAGTTGTTCATCGCGTTTGTCTTTTCTCCACGATTTTCCCGTTGATCGATCTCTCTCTACGTTGCTTCGTTTGCAAAACCATTTGAATCAACTTGTTCTTTGTTATGAGGTGACCATTTCCACCAAAGGAATTTAACTCAATCCTCACGAACAAGTAGATCTGTTGGTTTGTGCATTTGGAACGGTTTTCTCTCCTTTGCCCCCATTTCTTCCGATTCACCGATTTGGAGTTAGATTCAAGCCATGATCTCTTAGGGGTAGCTCACTAACATCCTTAGAACTCCTCATACCAAGTCTAAGCTTTAGAGCTTTCGATTCGGAGGAGATCGGGTTGAATCTGTGGAAGAACTGTGCGTTTTCGGGAGCATCGGACGCTGAGCATGAGGGCATCGGACGCTGTGTTCATCACATCGGACGTGTCATTGCCACATGTCAGATCATGTGTCCATCGGATGCTACAGTCCAGCGTCCGATGGTCATGCAGTGAGTTTTTGGAAACACTCTTTTTGCATCGAACGCAGCAGGTGTGTTGGCATCGGACGCTCCGAGGCCTTAGAATCGGACGCTGAGCTTTCACTGTAGCAGCATCCGATGGCTATGCAGTAGGGTTTTCTCGCTGTCTATTTCGCATCGGACGCGTCAGCCAGAATCACATCGGATGTAGGCCAGCGTCCGATGCTCTGAGTTCTGCGCAGCTTCGTCCGCAGTTCGTTCGTTAGACTTCCGATTTGGTTTCGGGTTTTTGCATTGGGTTTCTAGAGTTGTTTAGTGTCTCGCTGTGCTTCTTGGAAGCATCCACCCTACATCTAGGGTCGTGGACACTATCAACCTCTAGGGTTTGCTCTCGGGGTTGATTTTTGGGACAATAGCTATAAGTTTCTGAAAAGAAATTTGAAGATCATGGGCACAAGTACGACTCCGGCAAGCACAAGGAGAAGTACATCCCTCCCAAGCACAAGCGGAGGGGTGGCTTCAACAAGGAGTACATCAAGAAGAAGTACTTGGAGAAAGCCCAGGCTGAGCAGCGTGCTTTCTTCGCCACGCTCAGCGACGTCGACGACTCGGACAACGACTGCACTGCATCAAGCGATGATGAGTCCGAGAAGAAGAAGATCGAGGACAAGCTAAACGGTCTTTGCTTCTTCGCCGACAACGAGGGTTTTTGTACTATGGCCCTCGGCGATGAGGTCGACAGCCAGCTGGAGGAGATCCCTCGGAACGACGACGACGACGACACCTCCCAGGTATCTCAAACTCCTAAAGAACTCTCTGCTAAGGTTGATAAACTCACTGCTGATTTACTTAGTCAAGATAAGTTGCTTATGCGTGCAGCTAGAGAGAGGAAGGAGTTTAGGCAGAAGTGGGAGGATACGATGAAGGAACTTGAGTTTGCCAAGTCCACCCTTGTAGTCACTGAGGAGGGTGAGTGTGAGATGTGCTCCAAGCACATGAGTGACCTTCTCACATTAAGGGGAAAGTATGTTGCTTTGGTTGGAGAGGTGGATGAGCTTAGAGCTAGACCCTCGTTGCTTGGTGCGCGCGTGCAAGTCTTTGACGGACCAGGATGTCAGAGATATCATCTATCGATGATTACTCCGACTAATCCAGGATGGCTTTAGAGATCCGAAGACTTGTAACAAAGTGTACTTGGATTAGGACTCTAGTTTGTAACTTAGCCGAGTTGTAAAAGGAAGTCCTGTAATTAGAATAGGACTCCAATATTGTAACCGGCTAGGACTCGGTCTGCGCTAAGGTTCACTCGGACATATAAGGGGAACCGGGCGCAGGCTCTAGAGAATCGAACATTGAATCATAACAATACACAAGGCACACGCCGCACTGGACGTAAGGTATTACGCTATTTAGCAGCCTGAACCAGTATAAATCGTTGTCCCTGTGTAATCGCCGAGTCCTACGAACGCCGATCCCCACCGAACAAATCGTCTGAGATTACTCAAGACGAGTTGTCGGTTAACAAACACCGACAGCTGGCGCGCCAGGTAGGGGCTTTCGCCGATTCGACGACCAAGAGCCCGGTGAACCACGACAACATGTTCTCGGCGGGATCAATTTTTGTTTTTTGGCTCATGGACTTGCATTGCGGATGATCAAGGAAAGCTGCACAGACAGCTCGCCGTGGAATCAGAACCACAAGCCATGCCAAAGATGGAACACCTCGCTCAGAACCTAGCAAATCTGACAATCCAAGACCCGCAAGATCCTGGGGACCATACCAAGGCATCCGACTCCTACTCTAACTCGAATCCTGAAGAAAAGGACCCGGACACCTGCTATGGCTTCACCTTCAGGCTACAGAACTCTGCTGAAAACTTCCATGACCTGATTGGTGCAAAATTCAAAGAGTATCAACAGATACCTTTGACGGGAGCTCAACAGGGACTCGTTTTCAACTCTACCAAGGAGGGTAACATTGTCCATTGGCCAATTCAGCCTGCCCCGGCTAGACTAGTTGGCACAATTGACCAGCAACTTCCATACCAGCACGGACATCAGCTCCCTTTTGAGGAACACGACTCCACAACGGAACTAATCTCCAGCACTTCTACTTTGGAATCAGTAACACCGGGATCATCAAACCAGGGCTACACTCGTGAAGTCTTCATGGCGGGGCATCAGTCATCTCTACGACCACCAACCCCACCAGATGTCTTTCAAGACGATGAAACTCTGAGTATGATTTCAGACAATGATCCGGAAGGACCCGGGGAAACCGAATCCTTGAAGGCTGAAAGAATCCGAAGGAATCAAGCTAAGGAAGCCCGCAGAAGGCGAGCAACTCACCGCAAGGAAGCTGTAGATCGCTACAATGCACGACTAGAAGAATACAACACCCGGAGGCGTCTGGAAGCAGAGGCTGAGCGCCAAGCTCGCACTGAAGAGAATTACTCCTAGGACGATCTTAACAGACGACGCCCTGATTGTTCTCGCAACCTTGAACCCGAGTTAATGAGGGTCACCGGCCATAAAGTCTTCCAGACTCCTTATCAAAACATACTAGCTCTAGCTACGGAGATGGGAGCCAAGACCAACCGCACCCCTGATGAAGAGCGACGACTGGTCATGCTTCAGACTACCGCACTCCAACTCGGAGGGTGGAATCTTGAATCCCTAGCTGACGAGCAAGCTTCATCTCACCCAAGCCAGAGGCGGCCGGTTCAAGAACGACTCGGTCGTATCCCAGCAAGAAGCCGTCTGGGCCACCGAGTACCCGACCAAGCTGAGGGAGGAGCCGAATCTTCATACAGAGGAGTCGCAGTTGCAGCATCCGATGCAGTTGATCGCTTCCCCTGCTTTTCCCAAAGGCTTCGAGCGGTTTCGTTCCCGCGAAAATTCAAACCTGGGAATTACTCAAAGTACGACGGGAAGACAGAACCTAAACGGTGGCTCAGGCTGTATGCTCAAGCAGTCAAGCTAGCGGGTGGAAGCAACGACGTCAAAGCACTCTACCTCCCAATGGCTCTAGAGACAATGCCGCTTTCTTGGTTTGACAGGCTTAAACCCGAATCCATCGACTCCTGGGAACAACTACATCGTATCTTCGTTGAAAACTTTGCTGGTGTCCCAGAGAGATCAGATCACCAGACTAAGCTCAGAACCTGCAAGCAACAGAAAAACGAATCAATGCGGGAGTACTATAGGCGATTCTCAGAAATCCGCTCCACAATTTCCGACATTACAGACAGAGAAGTAATTGACCTTTTTGGCAACGGTATTTGCGAAAGGTACAATTACAAAGATTTCATCAAGCAGGACCCGACCACCACTGACGAGTTCCATCGGGCTGTAAACTCCATGATGGTGACAGAGGAACGCACACAGGAACGCTTCCCTGATAGAAACACGCAAGGTGATCGAGGAAACAACCTGAGAGGCAACCAGGCACCACAGCAAAATACCCGGAAAAGGGCAGGAGATAATACTGTTGCTGCCATGGAGCCTCAGAAGAAGGGAAACAAGCCATTCACCTTTGATGACTTACTCGACGGACCCTGCCCTTTCCATCCGAAAGGTGGACATCAAGCAAGGCACTGCCGACAGCTCAAGGAGCGAGGCTTGAACTCCGACTTCAACAAGAACAAGAAAGACAAAGGCAAGAAGACAGCTGAGGATCCTCAACAGGACGCCAATGGCTTTCAGCACCCCAAAGGAACTATTAATGTCATCTTTGGGGGAGTAACTACCAGTGATAACAAGAGGCTTCAGAAGCTTTCCCTGCGAGAGATCATGTCCACCGAACCAGCGACACCCAAATACCTCGACTGGTCCGAACATCCGATTAATTTCTCCAGAGCAGATCAATGGACCAGTGTTTCCAATGCAGGCCATTACCCGCTAGTTTTGGACCCCACGGTCGCTGGATATACACTCGGTAGGGTACTCATCGATGGCGGAGCAGGACTCAATGTTATCTTTGCAAGCACCCTACGAAAGATGAATCTAGATCTCGCAACCCAGCTCACACCATCAACCGCTCCTTTCTACGGCATAGTACCCGGAAAAGCGGTTGTACCACTCGGAAGGATTATACTACCCGTCACTTTTGGAACTCCGATCAATTACAAAACGAAGTACATCAGTTTTGAGGTAGCCGACTTTGAATCATCGTATCACGCCATATTCGGGCGACCCGCTATTGCCAAGTTTATGGCAGTACCTCACTACCCGTACCTCTTATTGAAGATGCCGGGTCCCAAAGGAATCTTAACCTTCAGAGGCGACTTGAAGCGGTCATTTGATTGCGACACAGAGGCTGTCCAAATCGCTGAAAAAGCTCAACTCACCCTGGAAGTACAAGAACTCGCTCAGATGGTGCTTAATACCAAGCCTGGAGATTCAGAAATCCCAACAAAGAAGGCGGGTACTATTCAACCATCAGCAGAAGTCTCCATAAAAGCCATTGACCTGGAAACCGGTGATCCTTCCAAGACAGCGGTTATCAGTGCTCACCTATCTGAAGAATAGGAACTCGCGCTCACCAAGTTCCTTAGAGCAAACAAAGACATATTTGCTTGGAAACCAGCAGACATGCCTGGGGTCCCAAGGAACTTGGCTGAGCACAGATTAGAGTTAAAGGAAGGCTCTAGACCTGTCAAGCAAAGATTATGACGATTTTCACCAGAAAAGAAAGAGGCAATCAAGAAGGAAATAGCCAAGCTACTCGCGGCCGGATTCATCAGAGAAATCCTCCACCCCGAGTGGTTAGCTAACCCAGTGCTAGTCAAGAAGAAGAACTCTGCTGAGTGGCGCATGTGTGTCGACTACACAGACCTCAACAGGCATTGTCCAAAGGATCCCTTCGGATTACCAAGGATAGACCAAATAGTTGATGCCACCGCAGGCTCCGCCTTACTCTCTTTTCTGGATTGCTACTCCGGGTACCATCAGATTGCCCTCAAAGAAGAAGACCAACCCAAGACATCATTCATTACTCCTTTTGGAGCATACTGTTACAAAACTATGTCCTTTGGACTAAAGAAAGCGGGGGCTACTTATCAATGCGCCATCCAAGATTGTCTGGGTGATCAGATTGGCCGCAATGCAGAAGCTTATGTTGATGATGTAGTCATAAAACAAAGGATCCGACTACCCTGATATCAGACCTAGAGGAAACCTTCAACCGATTACGTGTGTATCAATGGAGACTCAATCCAACCAAATGCTTCTTCGGAGTACCCTCAGGACAGCTACTCGGATTCCTCGTTAGTCATCGAGGCATCGAGGCTAGTCAAAAGCAGATCACAGCTATCATCAACATGAAACCGCCTACCTCTGTCCGAGACGTTCAGAAACTCACCGGGTGCATGGCTGCGTTAAATCGATTTATCTCACGGCTCGGAGAAAAGGGATTGCCTTTCTTCAAATTGCTTAAAGCCGGCGACAAATTTCAGTGGACGGATGAAGCGGACAGAGCTTTTGAACAACTCAAAAGTTACCTTATCAATTCACCCGTACTGACACCGCCGGAGCCCAGGGAACCGATGATGCTGTATATCGCAGCTACCACACACGTTGTCAGCACAACAATCGTGGTGGAGCGCAAAGACGACAAGCACATCTACAACACCCAATGACCAGTTTATTACATCAGCGAGGTACTATCTGACTCGAAGGTCAGGTACCCGCAAGTACAAAAACTGCTCTATGCTTTACTCATATCCTCAAGAAAGCTGCGGCACTACTTCGAAGCTCATGAGATCTCGGTAGTCACGGATTTTCCTTTAGGAGAAATCCTTCACAACTGTGATGCTACTGGAAGGATTTCCAAGTGGGCAGTTGAATTAGGGGCACTCAACATCAAGTTCACTCCGAGGAAAGCTATCAAGTCTCAGGCCCTAGCTGATTTTGTCGCCGAATGGACTGAAATACAGCAGACTAGAGACAACGTTGTTCCTGATCATTGGAAGATATACTTTGATGGGTCCTTAAAACTCGGAGGAGCAGGAGCCGGAGTTCTTCTTGTATCACCCGCTGGCAAACAGCTCAAATACGTTCTGCAAATATTGTGGCCAGCCACCAACAATGAAGCAGAATATGAGGCACTGCTCCACAGACTTAAACTAGTAGTCACTTTGGGCATTAAGCGGCTATTAGTCTATGGCGATTCTTCCGTGGTCATTCACCAAGTTAATAAAGACTGGGACTGCACCAAGGAAACAATGAATGCCTATTGTGCTGAAGTACGCAAGCTGGAAAAACACTTTGCAGGACTGGAACTCATTCATGTTACCCGGGATCTCAATGTGGCAGCAGATATACTCGCGAAATTGGGTTCTGACAGAGCACAAGTTCCTAGTGGTACCTTTGTACATGAGTTATCTAAACCTTCAATCCAAGAGAAGGAGGAGTTCGAGCCAGAACCCGCAACCCAGGTCCTATCTCTAGCACCCGACTGGACACGAGTTTTCATTGATTACTTCAAAGAACATAAACTGCCAAGCGACAAAACTACAGCAGAGCAAGTCACCAGGCGTAGCAAAAACTATGTTCTAGTCGGGGATAAGTTGTATCGACGCGGAGCTTCATCAGGGGTCCTCCTCAAGTGTATCACACCAGAAGAAGGCAGGGAAATCCTGAATGAAGTCCACTCTGGGTCCTGCGGTAATCACGCAGCTTCAATGACACTAGTCGGAAAAATCTTCAGGTCAGGATACTACTGGCCCTCAGCTTTAAAAGACGCGGAAGACTTAGTCCGCCGCTGTCAATCATGCCAGTTCTTTGCCAAACAGCAGCATGTACCCGCACATGAACTGATATGCATCCCTCCGTCATGGCCCTTCTCATGCTGGGGACTCGATATGGTGGGTCCTCTCAAGCGTGCCCCAGGCGGATTCGAGTACATCTACGTCGCAATTGACAAGTTCACAAAATGGATCCAGTACATGCCCTTGGTCAAGTTCAATGCTTCCAAGTCAGTCCAATTCATGCAGAGCATCTTTCATCGCTTTGGAATGCCGCACAGAATCATCACTGATCTTGGGTCACCCTTTACGGCTATCGAATTTAAGTCATGGGCCAGCGACTGTGGAATCAAGATAGACTACGCATCAGTAGCTCACCCACAGTCCAATGGCCAAGTTGAAAGAGCAAACGCCCTAATTCTTGCTGGATTAAAACCAAGGCTATTTGACCTCCTAAAAGATCATGGCGGAAAGTGGGTTGAAGAATTGCCTAAGGTAGTCTGGGGGCTACGAACACAACGAAGTCGGGCAACAGGCCAAACACCTTTCTTTCTGGTATACGGCACTGAAGCAATCCTACCGGCTGACTTAATCTGGAACTCCCCACGAACAGAGCAGTGCAACAAGGGCGAAGCTGACGATACCAGGCGGTTAGAAGTCGATAGCCTTGAAGAAGCCCGACTAACCGCACTTTTTCAATCAGCAAGGTACCTCCAAGGGATGAGACGTTACTACGATAAAAACGTCCACCACCGTACCTTTCAAGTGGGCGACATGGTGTTGAAGAAAATTCAAAACACCGTTGGACGTCACAAGCTCATGAGTCCATGGGAAGGTCCTTATATTGTATCTAAAGTAACAAGACCCGGGTCATTTGAGCTAGTCACTGAAGATGGATCTTCACTGCCAAATTCATGGAATATAGAGCACTTGAAGAAATTCCATACTTAAGGACTACGCTACAATTCTGATTCAGGGCAATTGTATTTATTAGTCAGATATTAATAAAGTTTGAAGTTCATACGACATAAGAACTTTTATCCAGGCTTTTTTCTACACCTCATCAGGACTATTCAGTCGCATAACAGTCTCTGCAATAGCAGGGCTTACCTTCGACTAATATATAATATTACTCGGATAGATTGGTTCAGCAGAAACAATATTTGAGTTACGAGCTTCGAGCTCAATATAACTCACAAGGTAGTATGGCTTAACACCCGGCTATCAGCCTATAGCGAATATGAAATCCACTATAGTGGACAACAGTTCCTATAAGGCATAACAAGGTGGATTAGTACTCACCCTGTTACACATTTCTTGGACAGAGGTCCACCCACCTTCGCACTCAAGCTGCGATCGTCAAGAGGATATGATTCACCCAGAAGGAACCAATGCTACGGTCCTTCAAGAGGTGCTTGATCATTGTTATCCCTTGAACAAGGGTACTAAGAGTAGTACTCGGGCAAGACTAAGTTCTCTACACAATGGTTAGAGAAACGAAGTCACACGACCCAAACTAAAGTGCTAGCGAGCACTCGGATAGACTCGTCTAATTAGACGCCTGGTCATACATCCACAACAAATAAACTCAACCCATTGCCAAAGAAATTTGCCGCAATATGGAGTTGGACATATATGCAATTCACAAGATTCAAAAGTAACCAATATTTTTGATATCTTATAATAATTGTTTTCAGGAGATACAAGCTGCAGGAACAGAGAGGAGCCTAGACTACTCTACAAGATCTAATATCTGTGAGTACTCCTCCGCGGCGGCCTTCACCTCCTCTTGCATTGCCGCAAGGTCCTCATCATCTTTGCCCTCAGGAAGGGTCATCAGAGCGGACAGGTCAAAGGATGGCAGATGCAGCCGCAGCATTGCCATCAGACCCTGCACCACGGAGATCGACATATCTTTGATGTATTGCGCCAGCCGCCCAGGTGCAGCTTTGGCCCGTTCAATCAAAGACTCCTCGACTCCTGCCGGCGCCAGAATCATGTTGAGCAGGGGCTCGACAGCTTGCTCCAAGGCCATCAGGGAATCCCGTGACTCCTTCGTAGACTTCAAAGCCTACAGAAGGTCCCGGTCAGCACCCTCACGCATCAATTTGGCTTCTTGAAGAGTACTCTGTGCATTAGCAAATACCTCTTCAAGCTCCGCCTGCTTCCGATTGAAGGCGTTCTGCCACCCAGAAGCCAGCTTATTTGCATCTGCATACAAAATGGTCAGTTATCATGTCATCCGACTAATATTATGGAGCAGAACGACACAGAAACTCCAAGTATACCTTCAAGCTGCTTTTTAGAACTCTTCTTGAGCTCCTTCAGCTTCTATTCCATAGCAGCGGACTTGGATATCAGCTCACCCTCTCGGTCGTTAGCAGCGTCACGCTCCGCTACCACTTCCTTGAGGTTGCCTTGGAGTTCATTAATGCGATCATGCAAAACCTGGGTGGCTACCTTCTGACTAATTTGGTCCTGGGCAATATAGTCCCGGAGCTCCTGGTTTTCACGAGACAGCTCCTGGCAGATCCGGGTGACTTGATCTCTAACCTTGAAGTCAAAGGACTACAATACAATAATATTGTGAGTACTCGGATGAGTTTACAGTATAACAAGAAGAGATTGAGACTCTTACCTCAACAAATTGGTGAAGAGCTTCAAAAGGAGCCCTCACCTGATCCCTCAGCTCCTTCAGCCGAGTAAGATCTTGGTCATACCCGGATACGTCAAGAGTAGCTCCTTGGCGTGAGGACTCGGGTGCATCTAAAGATCCTCCCTGCTGACAAGCTGAGCCCTCTGCATGTATCTCCATCAAGACCATGTCCAGGGTAGGTTCGTCCGGCTGTCGTGTACGAAAAAACCAGTCATTCCACACTCGGTCAAACTCCAATTGAGCGGGAGAACGAAAGATGGAGTACGGCCAACCAACCTGAGGCAATGGAAGAGCATCCGCGTCAGGAGCGGCTTTGACCTAAGACTTGGACGCAGAGGAGTCAGGCAGCGGATCTACCTGACTCAAGGTTGGCGGCACGCTGGAGTCATCCTTGGCTAGCGGCTCCGACTCCTCTACCGCCTGAGGATCAGGAACGGTGCTCGAGGCTGTTGCACCTGGTTTTGCCTTCCTGCAAGCAGACAAGTATACATGTCAGTATCAGAACTCTGTGTACACTCTACAAAGCTGAAAACTTACTTCACGAGCTTCAAAGGCTTTGGTAGCTTCAAGAGAGGCTGTATCAGAAGCGGGTCTGAAGTCGGAGGCCTCTCAGACACCACGCTGCTTGAAGTCCCTTGCGTCGTTCCAGCATCTGATATAGCGACATATATAAGACAAGAGACCATCAACACTCAAAAGGACTACAAAGTACTCGGGTTTTCCCTTACCAGGAGCACCCGGCTTATAGTGCTTATCAGACAATTCTTGAGATAAAAGAACTTTTTGACAAGCACGGCGATTACCAGTGCGAGCCTTCTTAAGGACGGGTCCTCCGGCTTCTAGTTGAGGAGTCGGCGACCTCTTCCGGCTACCCTCAGCCTCTGGGTCTATAAGCAGGACATCAGAGACAGTTGATTCTGTGTCAAGCCAATCAAGATCTTCAGGCGAACTTGGTTTGTTAGGAAGATCCTCACTTCGGATTGGACCTTCCAACGCGATGCCTCCGCCTTCTTCAGTCGCCGGAGGCAGGGGAGGACAATCATTGTTATCTCTCCCCTGGCCCTAAAAACAGAAGGGTATCTAGTCAGGTCAGAAGGGTATCTATTCCGAACCTTGACGACACGACAAATTAAGTACTTACCGGAGGAGGAGGATTAATGGCGGAGAAGGATGTCATCACTGGAGCAAGACGTTCACGGCTCTTAAGCAGCCGGTTCACTCTCCAGAGGACTTCATAGTCTGTCAATTGCTCGACAGCGTGGCGACCCGGGTCGTTCTTACCCAGCTATTTGAACCCAAAGTTGGCTCGCTGCTGAAGCGGGTGGATGCGCCGGGCAACAAAGTCTTGAACGACAGTGTATCCGGTCAGCCCATCGATTATCAAAGCGTCTATCATAATGAGGAGGGGTTGGATAGCCCCTACTTCTTCACTTGTGAGCTTCTCCTTCCATTCACGGCACTTCTGTGGTGGCCATCCATCATGACGACGAAGAGCTGGGGTGGGTTACCCATATAGAACCACCCAGCAGCCCAGTCTTTTACCGACTCTGACAACTCAACAGTTATATATTGATTGGCTACTTCCAATCTAACCTGAAGACTAGCTCCTCTGACTACTTCGGTATTAGCGTCACTAGGTTGACACTTAAACCAGAAAAAGTAGCGGAAAAGGGTAATAGAGAGACATATCCCCAGAAAAGCCTCACAGAGATGGGCGAAGATTGCAATATGAAGAACCGCATTGGGAGTAATATGGTTTAGAGTCAAACCATAGTAATGCAGCAATCCACGAAAGAAGTCCAAAGCAGGAAGCCCCAATCCCCGCTCTATAAAGGCTTTAAACATCACGATCTCCGTGGTGTTGGGGGCAGGAGCGCGATGATCAGTGGGTACCCTCCATCCATCCAGTGGTTGCGCCCGCAGTAATCCTTGCTGCGCTAGGAATGCCAGTTCCGCCAGGGTGGTGTCCGGCTTCTTCCACGCCAAGACATCAGTTGGCGGGTTCGGATGCTTAGGCTTTCCGGTGGTGGTGATCCTAGGCTTCTTCTTGTCTCCTGTAGACTGCCTCTTGGGACCCATGTTGGTGACGAGAGATTTTCTGCGCATCAACTGTGGAATTGGCTAAGGGATTTCTAGCTCCGAAGGCAATGGCATGATGAAAGCGTAAGGAAAACATAAGCCCGGCGGCGGCTTATTATAGATCTGTTTTGGCACCCGTTCATCTTTTCTCAACGGCGTCATGGAACCATCCAAAAACCCTAACAGCTGGGAGTATGTGTCAGACGGCGTTAGAGACGGAGAACAGGAATACAGTAAACAGACAAGTTTCTTCTTCTGCAAGATACATTTAGTACTCAGAAAGCAAGACAGAGGACTCGGATAGTATTCCAAGTACCCGGATCTTTGTTATTATTACTCGGAATTACAACACAGATATATGGAAACATCTTGAGATACAACAACTTTCAACAGAAGTACAATCAAGGTGTAAAACGCTACTCTAGTGAATTAAAGGTACATAGCCTTGATGCCTATTGCACCAAGGACCGGGTTCAGTGAGACGCAGTAAAGCAGACACAGAACCTTGGGTAGACACTATCTTTTCAGTGCATCCCAAGGTGGGTCTTTGGTACCACCCCAGTACTCAAGGAACTCGGGGAAGACCATCACCCTCGCCGCCCTTTTGACAACCTGTGACTCTGAGGTTATCTACGAGTGGTAGTCACAAGGGTTCTTTTAGGCGCACCTCTGTGTCCCTCTGCTCGCGACCACTTGGAAACCACCCTAACGGATGGTCCTTTCACAAGAGTTCTTCTGGGCACTTCATCTATTCTACATAAGGAATACACCCGGGGGCTCGATCATCTCAGCTACTGCTATTACAATACCCATGGAACTAATAAAAAATTCTACTCTCTCGAAAGATATGAGCTCTTTGCTTCCCAGGCAAGGTATTTATAGGCGGTTTCTTCTGGGTCTATAGACCAGGTTCATCAACAAGAGTGATCGTTGGACCAATAATTCAACCA
Organism: Coix lacryma-jobi var. lacryma-jobi; assembly: GCA_009763385.1. NCBI lineage: Eukaryota > Viridiplantae > Streptophyta > Magnoliopsida > Poales > Poaceae > Coix > Coix lacryma-jobi. Next base: position 126,394,283 of record CM019829.1, read on the forward strand.
ATGTACTGTGGTGCATGTGAAGCTCAGCATGGGTAACAGAGCTGATTCTCACACGCACTTCAAGATGAAGACGATAAAGTTTGCAGTTACAGAAAACGACAAACATCATTATTACGCACAGTTGGAACAGTCACCAGTCAATTATTGCTGGACTCAAGGTAATTTTTATTCAGTGGGGGGTGATATGGGATGTTTGTTGAAAACATTGCCCACCTGAAGCTGAGTAATTATTACTCGGACGCTTTAAGCAACAAACTGGTGTCATGGTCCGACTCCTCAAGACTTTGATAGATTACCTTTTAGAAGACCCCGAGAACCGACTACTATGGTACTCGGAACTCAGGCTCGGGGGCTGCAGGGTATAATCTATAAAGGAAATGTTTTTTCTTATTCAAGATTTACTCGGAAAAGGCTCCAAAGATCCTCAAAGTTATTATAAATAACAAGAGGCTCGGGGGCTACACCCTATGGGTGCACTTTTTGTAAAAAGCGCACACCATGGATTTTCTTTACTCTCAGAGCACTTCAAGATTTCTCAAGACATTACTCGGAGATTCTCAAGAAGAAACTGGAAGATAACGTCATGAAGAAATGATGAAGAGCTCGGGGGCTTGACGGACCAGGATGTCAGAGATATCATCTATCGATGATTACTCCGACTAATCCAGGATGGCTTTAGAGATCTGAAGACTTGTAACAAAGTATACTTGGATTAGGACTCTAGTTTGTAACTTAGCTGAGTTGTAAAAGGAAGTCCTGTAATTAGAATAGGACTCCAATATTGTAACCGGCTAGGACTCGGTCTGCACTAAGGTTCACTCGGACATATAAGGGGAACCGGGCGCAGGCTCTAGAGAATCGAACATTGAATCATAACAATACACAAGGCACACGCCGCACTGGACGTAAGGTATTACGCTATTTAGCGGCCTGAACCAGTATAAATCGTTGTCCCTGTGTAATCGCCGAGTCCTACGAACGCCGATCCCCACCGAACAAATCGTCTAAGATTACTCAAGACGAGTTGTCGGTTAACAAACACCGACAGTCTTGTGTAGGCTTGCAATCCGAGTTGGTAGAGAAGAATGCTAAGATTGTGTCTCTTGAGAAGGCCAGCTCGGATAGCACTTGTGTGTCTAGGTGTGCTTTGTGTGAGGGTTTGGAGATGGAAATTGCGAATGTGAAGCATGACAAGATGGAAACCGAGGAAGAAAACACATACCTTTGGACCATCTTGTCATGGGTGTCTTGTGGTGAGCCGCAGCTTGGGATGATGATTGCCCAATTCAAGCGTGCTGCTGGAGGTCCGGGTGTAGGCTTTGCTCAGGGGATGGAGAGTGCTGCTTCTTTTGGTAAGGTTGCAGAGTTTAGTGGTCTTAATCTGAGTGAGAAGCCCAACTCTACCACTACTCCCAAGCTAACCAAGATACCACCCAAAGAGTCTTTCAAGCCTAACACCAAGGATGGGGTGTTTGTAGAACCTCCAAAAGCTCCACCCAAGAAACAAACATGGGCTCCAAAACCAAATCACCTGAGGAACAAGCTAGACACCATGCCACCTATCCAAGAGGAGCTCATGCCACAAAAAGGCCAAGTGATTGTTGACACTCCTTAATGGAATCACCCGAAGAATGAACCTTATAAGCAATAACCTAGTGAAGGCACTAAGGAGTGTACGGGCCACTACTAACTTCACTTAACGTCAATTTGTCATCCCCAACATGAAGCTAGCAGTGTGATTATATCAAAGCACTGGATCTAAAGATAAATATTTATCCGCAAGCGCACAGATAAATACACCCGTTGTAGAAGCATTTCACCCAAGCTAGTCTCAGGTATCGTTATTTATATTTAGCCTAGAGACTAATCAATTCAATGTATGATGGCATTAAACTAATGAGGACTTAACAACAATTAATGTGGCACACACTTATGATAAAGATTGATAACACACTCATTACTCTAATCAGGGATCATATAGTAAAATAATGATAATGATAAATGGTAACAGAGAGCAGATCAATCAAAGATAATCCTAGAACAGTACTACCTAGCAAGTGATGATTAGAACAGGCATTAATAAGAAACATTCCTAAGTTATTCTAATTACAAGTCATAGCATACATTAATTAGTGCAGACATATTTGGCAATCATAGGCTAGGTCATATCATATTTATAATCAAGAGGCAACTCCATAGTAAAGGTGCCAAACAGAGTAACCCCTAAACCATGAGTTAACTGAGCCATACTGAACACTACATTCGGGAGGTGGAATACAAAGGACTCAACAGGAGTGTCACACCCGCGATCTACCACTCTATCTGGAACGTAGGACGCATTCGCAGATAAATAGTGTATAGGCACCACGCCTACACAACATCTATCACCCGTCCAATGATCATTAAGATGAGCGTTATACGAACATGAGTATAAACATAATGGTGAACTATCTATGCCAAATATATAATCAAAGCATACTATAAGTAATATAATTAAGAATATAATTGTTGATGTCTTAGTCATATCAATTGTATTGCTATCTAGAACATAGAGATGAACAATAAGGTGAATTAGATCATCGAGAAGAACTATAGTACGAACTAGAACATGAACTAGAACTGGATTATGAACTAGAAGATGAACTAGACGATGAACTAGAACTAGACGACGAACTAGAACATAAATAATGATGAACAATGATGAACTAGAAGAGCAATTATGAAGTAGATCCATAATGTTAATACAAGAGAGAAGATCTTGGGTTTACCGAGTCTTCTCGTGACTAGATCTAGAATCCAAGCGAAGCTTGCCTCCTCTAATCCTATTCTATCTAACTAATCTAGGTGGATGTAGTCCTAGAGCTTCTGATTGATCTCCTTCTTTGGTGATAGCCTGATCTAATTGTGATGAATGATGCCTTGATCAAACCCTGATCTAATGCTCTGGAGAGGGGGGTCTGGGGCTGCTTATATAGCCCTGGGTGAGGAACCATGGTCGTTGGATCAAATCGACCTTAGGTACGGCTGAGATGCATCCTCGTAGACGGTGGAGGAAGGTTCCAGAAGGCGGAGTCCAGCGGGCCCAGGGGCAGACTGATCGGTCTAATGGTGGGACCGGTCGGTCCCACCTGGCCGTGTCTCGGGGTGCCCGGCCTCCTGGTGTCTTCTGGTCTCCTCTAGATCCTTCTAGAATAATCTTGATGTGTCGGTTCGGTTATCTCCCGTCGGTTTCCTTCTAGGGGAAGCAATATGTGTTGATTTCCTGGTTTAGTCCCTGCAGAATCACAGTTCACCAAAACTCGTGGAATATTGTCAATTGAAACCCTAAACCTTTGTTGGTGATTGAATTCATGCCCTTTTCATATTTATTTATCCTTTAATTGTGATAGATAACCAGTGTCAACAGTGATCCACACCCACTACCGTGAGTACCAACAACCCCCTATGAGAGTGGTGAGGTACCATTATGAGCACTATGGGAGAGATGGACACTTGAGGGAGTTTTGCTTTCGGCGCAAGAGAGAGGAGCGTTGTGCAAAGGAGATGAACAACATAGACATGTACCATCCTTTCCATGATGTACATGTGTCGAACGTTCAAAGGAGAGCTGCTAGGCCTAGAGGTCCAATGCCTCAAGGTCCTAGGCCACAAGGAGTTTTTGCCCGGTGGGATCCTAACTTTGTAGGATATGGACCCCGTGGCGGTGGCTTTGTTGTTCAGCGTTACCCCCCACCGCGTTTTGACTATCGCGATGGACGCTCTTCCCTTAGCGGACCACGTTTCCCTGTGCGTGGTGATCGCTTTCCCCGTAGGCGTGCTAGGAATGGTTTTGTTACTAACTGTTCTTTTGAACAGCCGGCTCAACACTAGTACTCTTCCCATTTTACTCACCACAGTGTTGGACCGTATGCTCACCCTATGTCTTTTTATTGATATAGGTAAAACAATTGGAGGACATTTGGTTGGTAGATTCCGGGTGTTCAAGGCATATGACCGGAAACTCCAAGTGGTTCTCCAGTCTTAGTCCAGTTGCCGGAAAGGAGTTTATCACCTTCGGCGACAATAGCAAAGGTAAAGTGTTGTCTCATGGGTCGGTGCGAGTTAATGAGCACTTTGTGTTGTGTGATGTTGCTCTTGTTTCTAACTTGCATTTTAACCTTCTTTCTGTTTCGCAACTTTTTGAGGATGACTATGAGATTCGTTTTAAGCCGAATCTCGGTCGTATTTTAGATCATCAGGGCAATCTTGTGTGTTTGATTTCGCCCTTTGGGAAAGTCTTTCGTGCAAATTTCTCAAAGTCTTTTGGCATTTCTCGTTGTCTTTTGGCTGGACCCTCCTCCTTTGATCTTTGGAAGTGGCATAGGAGACTTGGTCACTTGAGCTTTGACTTGCTTGCAAGGCTTAGTTCACTTGGCCTAATCCGAGGATTGCCCAAGTTACACATGGAGAAGGATCTTGTTTGCCATTCTTGTAGACATGGGAAAATGGTTGCCGCTCCCCACCATCCTGTGAATCAAGTTATGACCAAGCGCCCTGGAGAGCTTTTGCATATGGACCTTGTAGGTCCGGCTCGGGTGAGCTCGGTTGGTGGGAAGTGGTATGTGTTTGTTGTTGTTGATAACTTTTTGAGATATTCGTGGGTTTTCTTTTTAGCTGAGAAAACTGAGACTTTCTCTTTTACTCGCAATTTGATTTTGCGACTTCAGAACGAGTTCCCCAAGAACTCGATGAGAGCTATTCGTAGCGATAATGGTTCCGAGTTTAAGAACTCGAATTTTGAGAAGTTTTGTAACTCTTTGAGTTTAGAGCATCAGTTTTCTTCCCCTACACACCGCCACAAAATGGTGTTGTAGAGAGGAAAAATCGGACCCTTGTAGAGATGGCCAGGACGATGCTCGATGAGCACGGGACTCCTAGGCGGTATTGGGCCGAAGCTATAAACACTGCATGCTATATTTCCAATCGCATTTTCTCCATGCTTTCTTGAAAAAAACTTCTTATGAGTTGCGATTTGGGAAGCAACCCAAAGTGAGTTATTTTAGAGTTTTTGGTTGCCACTGTTTTATACTCAAGAAAGGCAACTTGGACAAGTTTGAGTCTGGCTCTTCTGACGGTGTATCTTTGGGTTATGGTAATCATACTCGAGCATATCGTGTACTTAACCTTGATACTAACCGAGTCATGGAGACATCCGATGTCACCTTCGACGAGACCATGCATTGTCCTTCTTTTAGATTTGAGCGTGCAGGTGATCACGAGGTTGGCGAACCTCTTTCTGATGATGGGGAAGAAGGTGCTGAAGGGATTGATGATCCAGCACTACCTCCACCTGCTGTGCCGATTGGGTCGTCTTCAACCACGACTGCTCGTGGCCCCGACCCATCTTCTTCCGCTACATGGGGGCCGTGTGATCCACTACCTCGGGTTGTACCACTTGTACCTGAGGAGGCATCAGCTACTATTGAGGGGAGGTCACTTCAGCAAGAGAGGCGCCATGACACATTCAGTGCCAACACCCTCCTCAACAGATGATCGGCAACATCCACGAATGCGTCACTCGGTCAAGGTCACAACAAATTTCTCACTTTGCTCATTCTGCATTTGTTGCTGATTTTGAACCCCGAGATGTTGGACACGCTTTATCTGATCCGGATTGGGTCAATGTCATGCATGAGGAGTTAGAAAATTTTGAGAGAAATCGGGTTTGGGTTCTTGTTCCACCTTCTCCTGAGTGTCACCCTATAGGGACAAAATGGGTTTTCAAAAACAAACAAGGAGATGATGGCCATGTTGTGAGAAACAAGGCCAGACTTGTAGCCCAGGGGTATAGTCAGAAGGAGGGGATAGACTATGAGGAGATGTTTGCTCCTGTAGCTCGTTTGGAGGCAATTAGGATCCTCTTGGCTTTTGCTGCATCCAAGGGTTTCAAACTTTTTCAAATGGATGTCAAGAGTGCCTTCCTAAATGGCTACATAGAAGAAGAGGTGTATGTAAAACAACTCCCGGTTTTGAAAATCTCAAGTTTCCAAACCATGTCTTTAAACTTAACAAAGCTTTGTATGGTTTGAAACAATCCCCTAGAGCCTGGTATGATAGGTTGAAAACCTTTTTGCTTGCTAAGGGTTTTAAAATGGGATGTGTGGATAAAACTCTTTTTCTCCTCAAGCAAGGCAATGACACTTTGTTGGTTCAGATTTACGTGGATGATATCATTTTTGGTGGTTCTTCTCATGCTTTGGTTGCCAAGTTTGCAGATACAATGAGCAGGGAATTTGAGATGAGCATGATGAGCGAGTTGACATTCTTTCTCAGGTTGCAAATCAAGCAATCTCGAGAAGAAACGTTTGTGCACCAGGGCAAGTACACCAAGGACATAGTGAAGAAGTTCGATATGGGTGAGGCCAAGCCTCTTCCAACACCCATGTCGACCACAACGGCCCTGGATGCAGATGAGGAGGGAGAAGCCGTGGACCAGAAGGAGTACCGGAGTATGATTGGGTTGCTGCTGTACCTGACGGCGGCACGCCCGGACATTCAGTTCGCGGTGTGTCTTTGCACGCGATTTCAGTCATCGCCGCACACTTCTCACCGTCAGGCGGTCAAGCGCATTATGAGGTACCTTCGTTTCACTCCAGAGTTCGGGATTTGGTATTCTGCTTCTTCTATCCTCTCTCTTTGCGGATATTCCGATGCCGATTTTGCTGATTGCTGACTTGATCGCAAGTCCACTTCTGGGCCTTTTCAGTTTTTGGGTTCTTCTCTTGTATCTTGGTCTTCTCGCAAGCAGTCTAGTGTCGCTCAGTCTACTACAGAGGCTGAATATGTTGCTGCGGCTAGCTACTGTTCCCAGTTGTTGTGGATGATGGCCACTTTGCGTGATTTTGGTCTGAGTTTTTCTTGAGTTCCACTGCTTTGTGATAGCACGAGTGCGATTAGCGTTGCTAAGAACCCCGTGCTTCATTCTAAGACCAAACACATCGATGTGCGCTTTCATTTCTTGCGAGACCACTATGAGAAGGGTGATATCGACCTTCGCCATGTCGATATTCATCATCAGTTGGCAGATATTTTCACCAAGCCTTTGGACCAATCAACCTTTGCTAGGTTGAGAGGTGAGTTTGGTGTGTGTTCCCCTTTTAGTTGGGGGAAACATTTTGGTTATTATATCATAGCCTGACTTCTTTTGTTTTGTTCCTATTTAGTCTTTGCATTTCATCAGTTTTGCATCTTTATTTTTTTTTAAGCTTCATGTCTATAATCTTTAGAATGAATCTATGCTATGATTAGTGGATGCTCTGATGATATATGATGATGCTTGTAGCTTAGGCTCTTCTTGATCACTGATACATGTTATGAGCTGAGCTATTTTTCAGAACTGTATGCTTATTCAACATAAAATTTGAAACTTGTTCACCATTGAGATTGGCAACTAGCATGTTTAGAATGTGTTGAAGTCACTTGTGCTATTTCATATATGCTAGGTTGTTATGTCTCTAGTTCTGAGTCCTTCACTTGCTTGGTATGTTCATAATTTGTTTAAAAAATAAACCAAGTTTAAGTGAATTGAAAAGATCGAGATGGGATTACTTGACAGCACATCACGGTATCGAGACTGTTTCTCATTGCACATTGAGTTAAACTTGAGTCGTGTAGTGTAAGACCGAAACCGATGCTTCAAGCTTCTGATTGTTTATGCATAGGCTTAGCTTGGTTGAAAAGTTAGGCAATGTCAAGTTTTTAACCTCTCGCAATCACATGCTGAAATTTTAAACTTGTGTATAATCACCGCTGCAACTCCGACTAAATTTGAAAACACAAGTCTATGTTTCATTCTATGGCAAGATGATTGAACTTTTCTAGGGGTAGTTCACCTTGTATACATGTTTAGCATTTGTTCGACTTCCTGTCTATACATGTTTGATGCTATTTTGATGGTGAAACCCTTTATGAAAGGCTTAAAAACTGCTCACTTTGCTCACATGTTTATATTTCGTATTTAGTGATCAGTTTGAGCCTTTGCTGGCATTTTGTGCTTGTTGTCGGATCAACACTCTTTAGAGCATCTATTCACTCTGTAGAATATATACCTGAAGCTGCTAACCTACATTTGTGTCTCATATGCATTTGCTTCCATGTGCATTTTCAACTAAGGGGGGGAAATTTGACAAATCATGTCCCTAGTTGTTGTGTGCACTTTTGAAGGGGGAGCTTATATTCAGGGGGAGTTTGCTCATTTTTGCTTGACGAGTTGTTCAATTGGTTTGGAGCGGTTTTCAACTAGTTGTGTCGAGCCTTTGCCTCTTTCTGGAGGGACTAGCTGATTTATTCGAGTTTTGATTGCTATGCTCTGACTTTCTTGCTAGCGGTGTTGAGCCCGTTCTGCATCTTCTTGAGGGCTAGCTTTGCTTTGCTTGGTTGCGTCGAGCCGTTGCCCATGTCTTTGGGGACCAAGTTGTTTTTGCTCACTCCACTTGACCTTCTTTCAGCTTTGATATGCTTTTGGGTCATTTGGTTGAGTTTGCTTCTTTCTTCCTTCTTTCTTCTACCTTCATATGATTTGTGTTGGTAGTTGACAATGCACTCATCAAGGGGGAGATTGCAGATACATGGGTGTATGCCGGATCTTGAGATGATGAGTGATTGTCAACCGGTATGATGCGCATTTTCTTTGGCTTGTGTTGTGCAGGTGTCGAGCTCAGAGACGGTGATCGAAGGCAAGGTGAAGGTCAAGTAGAGACGTGTCGTGCCGATGGACCCGGAGCGGTGAAGGGTGGACATGAGGCTTGGACTGACGGACCGGTGGCCTGAGGATCAGCCGTGGTGGCTGAAAGCCTGGGACAACGACAAGTGAAGACTTGCGGGTGGACGGGGTGCACGGGCGGTGCATCCCTCTACGACGTCGGTTTGGTGGTTGAGCCACAGAAAAACCATCGAGAGGACGGTTTCCAGGTTTGGGCCTCAAAACCTAGGTGCGGCCGGTTTCCGAGTTTGGGCCACAAAACTCGGGCTGAGGACGGTTTCCAGGTTTGGGCCTCAAAACCAGGGCGTTGGCGGGTTTCTGAGTTTGGGCTACAAAACTCAGTCGATGGACGACAGGTTTCCCGGTTTCGGCCTCAAAACCGGGGGAAGGTCCAGGTTTCCCGGTTTCGGCCTCAAAACCGGGGGGAGGTTCCTAAAAAGGACGAGTGGCGCGTTGGCGGCACGTGGCGGCATCAGGTGAGGTCACGTCGAGGCGAAGCTACCGGATGTGCGGGCGTCGCCGATGGATCGACTACACCTCAAGTTGGTCAGGAATACCCTTAGGGTTAGCCTGCCCGCTCATTAGCAATAGGGGTAGAAGGGAATAATTGTATTAGGTTATATAAGGAGTGGCAACCCCTCCCTCCAAACTATCTCAGCCATTTGCTACTTTGACTTAGGGTTTCCTGTTCTCCCACATCCCTACTGTAGCTACTGAGATCTGCAGAGACGGTGAATCATACCTCTGTGTATTTGGCTTTTGCGGAAACGGGACCGGATTCCCATTGTCTCCTTGTGGGGACGATTTTTGGTTGGAATCTGTGGTTGTGATTCGCGTTCTTAAGTTGTGATTCGCGTTCATCTTTTCTTCACGATTTTCCCGTCGATCGATCTCTCTCTACGTTGCTTCGTTTGCAAAACCATTTGAATCAACTTGTTCTTTGTTGTGAGGTGATCATTTCCACCAAAGGAATTTAACTCAATCCTCGCGAACAAGTAGATCTGTTGGTTTTTGCATTTGGATCGGTTTTCTCTCCTTTGCCCCCAATTCTTTCGATTCACCGATTTGGAGTTAGGTTCGAGCCATGATCTCTTAGGGGTAGCTCACTAACATCCTTAGAACTCCTCATACCAAGTCTAAGCCTTAGAGCTTTCAATTCGGAGGAGATTGGGTTGAATCCGTGGAAGAACTGTGCGTTTTCGGGAGCGTCGGACGCTGAGCACGAGGGCATCGGACGCTGTGTTCATCACATCGGACGCGCCGTTGCCACGTGTCAGATCATGTGTTTTAAAGGGGCATCGGACGCTGACATCGGATGCTACAGTGCAACGTCCGATAGTCATGCAGTGAGTTTTTGGAAACGCTCTTTTTGCATCGGACGTAGCAGGTGTGTTGGCATCGGACGCTCCGTTGTCATCGGACGCTCCGAGGCCTTAGCATCGGATGTTGAGCTTTCACTATAGCAGCATCCGATGGCTATGCAGTAGGGTTTTCTCGCTGTCTGTTTCGCATCGGACGCGTCAGCCAGAATCACATCGGACGTAGGCCAGCGTCCGATGCTCTGAGTTCTGCGCAGCTTCGTCCGCAGTTCGTTCGTCAGACTTCCGATTTGGTTTTGGGTTTTTGCGTTGGGTTTCTAGAGTTGTTTAGTGTCTCTCTGTGCTTCTTGGAAGCATCCACCCTACATCTAGGGTCATGGACACTATCAACCTCTAGGGTTTGCTCTCGAGGTTGATTTTTTGGACAATAGCTATAAGTTTCTAAAAAGAAATTTGAAGCTCTCATTCACCCCCATCTGGTCGCCTTTGGTAGCATTCTCGGTCCTTCAAACAGAAGAACCTCCGATGGTGTACTGAGGAGTGGAGGCAATGGTGGATCCATGACAGGCACAACATGCCCGGTGTAGGCACTAGTGCCTTTTAATGAGGTGGGCACTGTGTCGATGTTGCTGCTAAAATCTGCAGGTAAGCATGCTGCAGTCGGAGACCGAAGCAGAGTGGTTCTTCGATCCGTGTGACTTCTTCAGCTGGCCAGTTCTGGCTTGATCGGTTCTAAGCATGTTAGTCAATTTGATCCTATAATTGACAAGAGATAGAGCTGATTAGTAATTTAAGGTGGAACATGTCGATGTTGCTCTAGACAGTTCCAAATGTGTGGTCTGAACAACCAAGTCTCAAGGGATATCGACTAGACAATCGATAACCTACGTAATCAGGTAATTTTCAAAGAATCGGCAGTTTCTGATATGTATGATACTTCAGTTAAAATAGCCAATTAGAGTGTATAAAGTACAGATCACAATATGAGAGTGTAATCAAGATGAGAGCAGACATTGGTACATCAAGATTATATGAAAATAAAGATTACAACATATACAAATTCAACCATCTAAACCACTCATACAGATCACAGACAACACATGACTCTACACAATAAACAGACTGTGAACCGACAGTGTCTGAATCTAAGTAACTCTAACAGTGGGGATCGAACAGGGTCGTTGCAGCCATAGTAAAGCTCTTAGAAGAGATTAACAAGTCTATTTATGCCTCAAATCATATATTATGTGCGACGTGCATGAATAAGCTTAAAAGTATCAGAAACACACAATGTATTTATCAAAGCACAGGCGATCGACAATTTAACCGACGCTGACATGACTAACAGAGTGTACGCCCATCATCACAGTCAGAATCTATCAACCGACGACGTCTAAATCCAGATAATCCTAACAGTGGGGATCGGGTGAAACCGGTTACAACCATAATAGGACTCCTAGAAGAGATTGATAGATCCTAAGCATAAATCTAGCTGTACCTCTGAATGCATACCATGTGAGGCATAAGCTTGAAGTAAAACAGTCGATCTAACAGGCTTAACCATCATGTGAATGAACATAGGCATGTATAAGATTAGCAAACCATTAAGAAAAAGATTTAAGACCGATCTGCTTCAAACTTTAGCTAAGATAATGTTATAATTAATCAAACATTGATTATAACAAAATCAGTAACTAAACCTACCCAAGATGGCAGAGCGAGCTTTGTCGGTTCGAGTAGATTCGATAACTATCGATGACACGGTAAGCAAAAGATTTGTTCAACGCATAATCAATGATAACTAACTCATGTCAAAGCATTATAAGAGACCGGACGAGGTTGTTGCAGGCTTACAAAGCTCAAACACAAGCCATGACAGTACTTATAGCAAGCTAGAGATCAGACGAAGCCGTTGCAGCCTAACTTGACGAAAAACTCGTCAAATCTACGTTACTCCTACTCTTAGGGTTGACGTAAAGCCGGTTGTATTTGATTGATTTGATGATCTATTACAATAGCTGGGGTTTGATATTTATACCCAGACTTGAGTCCTGCTCTAATACGAACTCTAGTTACAAAAAACAAAAAGGAAATGAAACTTCTATGACTATTGATAACTTAGACTCCGCCTTTTCCCTTTTTGATGAAACCCGACGTGTCTGGTCTTTTTTCTGGGAATGAACATCATGAGCACCAGTATTGAGTTGTTGATCCTAATTAAAGCTTTAGGAAATGTACAACTTATTGTGCTATCCATCCAAGTGACGAGAACTGCCTGTCCTTAAGATTAACCGATACCGATTCCGAATTGGCTCTGTCAAATAGCATTTTTATCGAACCACTGTGTCCCCGTGTTCAGGCCAAAATCTAGTGCAAACAGCCAGCCTCTATTAGTTGGTTTTGTGCCTCCAAAGTTGATTATTGTAGTAGTGTATATCACTTGGCACTGCGCTTCTTTCGATAGACACCAGCATGGCTATAAACTCCTTAGTTAGATATGTATGCACAATTAAGAATTGACTGTGAGAACTACTCCCTCCATACTCGTAAGGAAGTTATTTTGGACAAGATTTGAGTTAAACATTAGTAATATAAATCTTCAATAAATTTTTAGTCATTGAGTTTGAAAATATGACAACTATATGAATAGATTCCTCTTAAAAATACTGTCATAAAAGTATACTCCCGCCGTACTCGTAAAATATGTCGTTTTGGACAAGGTTTAGGTCAAACATTGGGAATATAAATTATCAATAATCTTTTAGTTGTTGAGTTTGCAAATGTGAAAATTATATGAATAGATTTGTCTTGAAAAATACTTTCATAAAAGTATACATATATCACTTTTGTACAAATATTTTTATAAAAAAAATAAGAGGTTAAAGTTGTGTTTTGAAGACCATGTCGCTGTTCTAAACGAATGTTTTACGAGTACGGAGGGAGTACATACTCCCTCGAGTTTGTTAAAAGAAGTCATTTTGGATAAGGTTTACGTCAAACATTGGGAATATAAATCATGAATAAATTTTAAATTGTTGGGTTTAGAGATGTAAAAATCATATAAATAAATTTGTCTTGAAAAGTACTTTCATAATTAAAAATATTTTAAAGAAACAAGTGGTCAAAGTTACGTTTTGGAGACCGTGTTGCTATCCTAAACAACTTCTTTTACCAAACTGGAGGGAGTATGTTACTTTTTCATAAATATTTTTATAGAAATAAAAAGTCAAAGTTAAGATTTGGAGACCATGTTGTTATCTAAACGACTTTCTCTATGAGTATAGAGTAGTAATTTTTACATGTGAGATGTTGTGTAATAAATAAAGGTATCATTCCTTGCAATTATGGCATATACAACCCCTATATATGGTGTTATTTGTTAGAACCCTGGAAATCAGGTAAAGACGACTAAGCATAGGGTGTTGAAGGCAAACTTGCACTGAGAATAGTCGCACACATCCAGCTTAAGCATAGGGTGACAGGTAGTCATTTAACTATATACTCCCTCTATTTAGAAAAAAAAAATATCGTTTTGGACAACGACACGGTCTCCAAAGTATAACTTTTACTTCTTGTTTTTATAAAAAAAATATTTATTAAAAAATGATATATATATATATATACTTTTATGAAAATATTTGTCAATACAAATCTATTTATATAGCTTTTACATTTTAAAACCTAATAACTTAAAAGTTGTTCATGATTTATATTTTTAATGTTTGACCAAAATCTTATCAAAACGACTTCCTTTTCTATATGGAGGGAGTATATTTAGAAATATTTTAATACATCCATGTAACTATGATCAAATGTGAACAAGACTTTTATATACCATTTTGTTGCTTCCTTTGCAAAGATGCAACGGGCAAGTTTTTTAAAAGAAGAAAAAGATAAAAGAAGGCACGGGGGCATGCTAGAAGCAGCCGGTCTGTAGACGCCCGCCCCTCGATACAAGAACAGGGAGGCACTGAATTAGAAATGGATGTTGACAATCCAAGAACGAGAAGAAGAGCGCCCGGGAAAATTTGTCATCATCAATTTAGAATTTAGAAACGGAAGTGAGGAAAGAAAGAACCAAAAACCAAGAGGAGACTCGTCAGATGGGTGACGATTTGCTGCCATGCATCCTTTCCCTTGCGTCGTCGTACGTCCGCAGTGGATCTTGCACTGATGACGCTCGCTTAAAACAACAGTGTGGTGGAAGTCGTTGCCTACACTCGATCTAGGAACATGGAGCAGACCCGTCCTCATATGAGAGATGACGGTATGCGTTCTCTCTCCTCGTTTAGCAAGGTACGTAGTAGATGTGGTTAATTTGACCCCAACAAATAGACGATAAAACAACAGCACAGCGCGTGCCCTTAAAATTCCACATTAATCTGTCTGAAATTTCCATCGAAACTACTTATATGGTTGCAACTTTGGGTGGGTCACCATCACCATGCGAGCTACGTCGAGGAGGAACACGGTATTTTCACGAGCACCCAATGCTAGAACACGGTATATTTTTAGCAGGAGCACCTAATCGTGGAACGCGGTATTAACCAGAACCGTCTTGTCTGCCGCTACATTTTGAGGACTGTCGCCATGTACACCTCACACGCTCACGAGCGTTTGTCTCTCTCCGGGAATCTTTTATTTGAAATTTTCTTTCTCTAGCACCAGCACAACGACGTAATAGCAGCAGCAGCAGCAGCAGTCCACAGGACGAGTCCAGCAGGCCGTAGTAGAACGACGTCTCTAGATAAACAAGTATTTTTTTATATCTAATTGAATTGAAATTTGGCTGCTGCTCGAATCAAAACAAAAACAAAAAAAAAAAAGCTGAGAAGAAAAAGGAGATACGTATAGCTAGCTAGCACACTACAGCAAAGCATCCGCGCCGCGCGTTGACCGGACTTCACACGCCTGCGGACTGCGGGCTGCGCTGCGGGCATCACGTCTCCTTCTCCTCCACCGCCCACGGACGGACGCTCTCCGTCTCCGGCCGGCCGCTATATATAAGCCACCTCACTGCCCCCCTCTGCCATCACACACCACACCACCCATCCCACCTCCCACCTCTGTCGTCGCTGGTCCGGCCGGTCTCCTCTGTTCCAGGGAGCGAGGCTCAGAGAGATAGTAGTACATACCAACGGTGACACAACACATCCGATCCATGGCGGCGTCGCACAACGGCGGCAGCACCAAGCACCTGGTGGCGCCGATGGAGGTGTCGGTGGAGGCCGGGAACGGCGGCGCGGGCGAGTGGCTGGACGACGACGGGCGGCCCCGCCGCACGGGCACGTTCTGGACGGCGAGCGCTCACATCATCACGGCCGTGATCGGCTCCGGCGTGCTGTCCCTGGCCTGGGCCATCGCGCAGCTGGGCTGGGTAGCCGGCCCCGCCGCCATGCTGCTCTTCGCGCTCGTCACCTACTACACGGCCACGCTGCTCGCCGAGTGCTACCGCACGGGCGACCCGGAGACGGGCAAGCGCAACTACACGTACATGGACGCCGTGCGGTCCAACCTCGGCGGCGCCAAGGTCGCCTTCTGCGGCGTCGTCCAGTACGCCAACCTCGTCGGCGTCGCCATCGGGTACACCATCGCGTCGTCCATCAGCATGCAGGCCGTCAGGAGAGCTGGCTGCTTCCACACGCGGGGGCACGCCGTGCCCTGCAAGAGCTCCAGCAACCCCTACATGATCCTCTTCGGGGCCGTGCAGATCCTCTTCTCGCAGATACCGGACTTTGACCAGATTTGGTGGCTCTCCATCGTCGCCGCCGTCATGTCCTTCACCTACTCCGCCATCGGACTCTCCCTCGGCATCGCACAGACTGTCGGTATGTATGCCGGCGTCTTTGTTTTCCCTGCTGTGATTCTAGTTTGTTCATCTTCGATACAAGTTCTTGATTTTGATGGGGGATGAATTATTCTTGCAGCTAACGGCGGGTTCAAGGGCAGCCTCACCGGCATCAGCATCGGCGCCGACGTCACGTCCACGCAGAAGGTCTGGCACAGCCTGCAGGCCTTCGGCGACATCGCCTTCGCCTACTCCTTCTCCAACATCCTCATCGAGATCCAGGTAAGCATACAGATCGAGCTCTGCTCTGTTTCCATCACCACCCAGAGATCACTGGCTCTGTTTCTAACCAAGTCTGCTCTGTTCCTTCCTCCAGGACACGATCAAGGCGCCGCCGCCGTCGGAGTCGAAGGTGATGCAGAAGGCGACGCGGCTGAGCGTGGCGACCACCACCATCTTCTACATGCTGTGCGGATGCATGGGCTACGCGGCGTTCGGCGACAAGGCCCCCGACAACCTGCTGACGGGGTTCGGCTTCTTCGAGCCCTTCTGGCTGATCGACATCGCCAACGTCGCCATCGTCGTGCACCTCGTCGGCGCCTACCAGGTCTTCTGCCAGCCCATCTTCGCCTTCGTGGAGCGCCGCGCCGCCGCGGCCTGGCCCGACAGCGCCTTCATCTCCCGGGAGCTCCGCGTGGGGCCGTTTGCCCTGAGCCTCTTCCGCCTGACGTGGCGGTCGGCGTTCGTGTGCGTCACCACCGTCGTCGCCATGCTCCTCCCCTTCTTCGGCAACGTGGTGGGGTTCCTCGGCGCCGTCTCCTTCTGGCCGCTCACCGTCTACTTCCCCGTCGAGATGTACATCAAGCAGCGCCGCGTGCCCCGCGGCAGCACCAAGTGGATCTGCCTCCAGACGCTCAGCGTCGGCTGCCTCTTCGTCTCCGTCGCCGCCGCCGCGGGCTCCATCGCCGACGTCATCGACGCGCTCAAGGTGTACCACCCGTTCAGCAGTTAATTCTAGCAGCTGGAGAGGGGCTGGACGTATGTTGCATGCAGCATTCATTGCGTTCAACGACTTTGGTCAACCGTGTCGTCGTAGTACTACAGTCTACAAGGGAGGGAAATGCAGCGGCAGTGTGGAGAGTGAGATGCATGTTTTGCATGGAGGCCCTTATAGAACAGTGATATGATACTTAAGTGGAAGGACTAGCTAGGCGCCCTTGTGCACATGCTGGCCGGCATGCAATTCCTTGGAAGACAAAGACAAGGGGTGGTGGGGGCCAGAATGGCAGGAGGTGGGTGTTTGTGATGATGAGTCAACTGTAGGTATATGGATGTTGTCAAAAAAAACTGTAGGTGTATGGAGCAAAAAAAAAGATGTTCCTTTTTTCTAACAATTTTCTTTGTATGTTTTCTCCTAATAATGTTCTGTTTTTGTAGCTATATAATATCTCGTGCAACCTGTTGTACCGGGCAAAACATATACCGAGAAAAGAGAGAATTGCATATGAACGGTGCCACTCTTTTTTTAGGTTCTTAATAACGACACGCCCCTACCCACCAACCACACCTAAAATAAATGAGGTTTAATTTTGTTTTATGGAGACGCCATAATATCACAAAAACTGAGGGAGGAATAACAAAATATCTTGGCTTCGATACATTCATTTCAAACAGAAATAAACAAGATGCTGCTGGTACATGCAGATATAGTTTATTTTCAAAGTGAAATATACAATACTATTTTCATAGAGCAATATAAAAATATCCTGTTACAAGCATATATATATAGCTTACCAAATACTGGGTGCGTTCCATGTGCATTTCTCTTTGCAGTAAGTAAACAATATCCTCGTACACATAGTTTATGCAAAATTGAACGATGACAAGTGCATGACTGTATAAAATATTTCTGTCTATCACTTATGGAATGCCCAAAAATAAAACTTGGGAGCATCATCGACGAGCGCTCCTCAATTACCCTCTATTGAGGAATTCCTTTTCAGAAAGGGGAAAAAACGACTTTTTGCTTCTTGGTAGGTTCCTAATTTTGTGCCCCCTTTTATCAACCGTACGTTCCCTGAAGCAACTTGTCCAAGGTACAAATCCCTCGCATCAAAACAGGCCTTTAATACAGTACAAATCTCATCTCCTTTTTTCCAACAAAGACACAGACATATATAGCCTTTTTTTTTGTTTAACTTTTCTTTTGAGAACGCATGTAGACGTGTTTTTCATTAAGAAGAGGCCGGTTTTCGGTTTAACAAAGATGCCTACTACTACTCTGCTACTACACAAGTGCGCGCGATAGCACACGGTTCATCTTACAGAGACTGCATGAGGTAATAATTATAATTATGGACATAAACAATGGATCACTGAAGACTGAACTCGATCACTACCACTAACAATGGACATAAATCATGCATAGCAGCTAGCTAGCAGCCTAGCTAGCACCACCACCCATCAGAAGAAACTTGTGCTTGTACGGAACGGATCCTCCTTGCCCCTGAAGAAATAAAGCTAGCTAGCCACTACGGGAAAATCAATCTTCGCCGAGTGCCTGGGCGTTCGCCGAGTGCCAAATTTCGGGCACTCGGCGAAGAGCCTCTTTGCCGAGTGCCGCAAATCTGGCACTCGGCAAAGGGCCAACACAAGGCAAAGCATGCTTTTGTCGAGTGCCACGTGGCCGGCACTCGGCAAAGAGCCCCTCTTTGCCGAGTGCCAGCCACGTGGCACTCGGCAAAGCATGTGGCCCCGAATTGTGCCACGTGGGCGGTTCTTCGCCGAGTGCCACGTGGCCGGCACTCGGCAAAGAGCCCCTCTTTGCCGAGTGCCAGCCACGTGGCACTCGGCAAAGAATGTGGCCCCGAACTGTGCCACGTGGGCGGTTCTTTGCCGAGTGCCACGTGGCTGGCACTCGGCAAAGAGGTGCCTTTGCCGAGTGCCAGCCACGTGGCACTCGGCAAAGAGCTCTTTGCGTAGTGTTTTTTTTCTGACACTCGGCAAAGCCAGTTTTTAAATTATATTTTGATGCAGTAAATTAATCCAAATGAAAAAGTTTTTAACTACAAAGTTGGTTAACTTATCAAGATGAACAATTTTTGTTTTGGTGATTTTTTCATTTGACAAACTTAAAATAAATTCGTTCACAAATCTTATATATCTCTCCGGTAGTTTATAAAACTACAAGAGTGATATATAATGTTTATGAATAATATTAGAACCACAATGTCGGATGCACAAATAGTCAAACAACCAAAAAATAAACTTTGTAGATCTTGACAAGTTATGAAAGTCTGTAGTTGATAACTTTTTAATTTGAAGTCATCTTGTCAACAAAAACTACATTTCAAATTGTAAAATTTAAAATTCAAATTTTTATAAACGACCTCGGATGGAAAAACTACCAAAATAAAAGTTGTAGATCTTGAAAAGTTAGAAAACTTTGTAGTTTACAATTTTTTGATTTGAATTCGTTTAAGGCCTCAAATAAGCAAGTTACACATGGTTTAGTATAATATATGGGTAATCGAAACGGAGATGGAACGTATATGAGTGTGTAGTGCAGTGGTAGAGGAGGCTCCACGCGAACGAGAGGTCGTGAGTTCGAATCCTGCTGACTGCGTGAGAGAAAATTGCGTGAAAAATAGTAGAACTTGCGATTTCGAGGGCGACAAGTGGGCGCTGCCTAGTTGGGCCCCTCCTCCAATTAAATAAAAAATTTTCCCTATTTTTTCGGGGTTTTTTTATTTTTTTCTTTGCCGAGTGCCAAATATGTCAGCACTCGGCGAAGCCTTCGCCGAGTGCCTGGCACTCGGCAAAGAATCTCTTTGCCGTGAAATTCTTCGCCGAGTGCCCTTCGCCGAGTGCGAAAGGGCCTTCGCCGAGTGCTTCCAGCACTCGGCGAAGCCTCGTTCTCCTGTAGTGAGCTAAGCTAAGGTAGGCAGGCAGCCAAGATCGAGCTAGCCCAAGAGGTGTGGAAGAAATCATCATATCATGCATGCGTTCTGGATCCGGCTAGCCGCTCGCTCATCAGCTTATAATTATTCCATTAGTCGGCACATCTCGGAGGGAGCATGCATGCTTGTCGATGGATGCGAACGAAAGTGGAGAATCTTAGGTAGACAGACGGATATAGATCATGATAAGCTCCAAAGAGGAAACGGATGGCCAGACAAGCCGGACGGACGGAAATGCATGCAGGCAGGCACTCACTCACTGATGATCATCATATCACTTGCATTGCATCGCATCGCACTGTCACTGTACGAATAGCTAGCTAGCAAGCTAGCTAGTCAGGAACGCAACGAATGATCCCGCAATCTGTCTTCTGGACCATTTGTGTTGCTTTCGATCGTTTCGGTCGTGTCCGTCAACCACCTTTAGTTTTCGCACAAGAGAAAGAAAGAAAGAAAGATCATGTTCCCCTTTTTTCTCTCCTTCTTCTCTCTTCTCTCTCCGGCCGGCCGCTAAAGGTCTGGAGGAGATGGAATGAAGGAACGAGCGGCTCGGGAGGGATTGGGAATCCGGCGCCCGTGGACGGACTGATGACCGGCCGGCGTGCATGGCCGCGCGCGTCTCGGATCTTCCGGCCATGTGCTGTCGCTGTCCATCATCCGTTGTCTACTTGTCCTTGTTCATCAGCTCTTTGGCTTTGGATGTTGCGTTGGAACTAACTTGATTGGAGACCGATGCTTGAAGAAGGGGGTTGTTTTGTTTTGTTTATTTGCCAGTGTACAGCTCTAGCTTTTACCGTACCAGGCAACAACCTTGGTGTGTCACTGAAATATACTCCAGCATTTCGACTTATTGGCATGTGTGGTGAGTTGATGATATGCCTCTCGTCTCAGCCGTTTGTTTCAGCCTCCTCATAGATTCTAGCTTCTAATATCAATTATCACTAGCCGACACCACCAGAATCTAGGAAACTATATCTAATGCCACTGACGCTACGATGAAGACCTGGCCCGATCTTCTGATAAGTAGGGATATATTCTCGATTGATGGAGAACTCGACGTTCACGGCACAGGCTTCTAATCCCTGCAACCAACCGCTAGGCACCACAACTCCACTGTTTTATGGGAGAATTAGGTGGAAGACCTGGTAAAAAACTTAGTTTAGCTATCGGACTTTTTTATTTTCGAATTTGGCTGGAAGGCCTTGGAACAAAATTTTCTTAGGTGGGAGGCCTTCTGTCTATTTTCAGCACCTGACAGTGTTAACTAGAGGACAAAAAGACGATTTTACCCCTAAATCAAAAAATAATAATAAAAGAATTCCGACTGTTTATAATATTTTTAGTATATGTATATATTTATATTATTCTCCATAGTAAAAAAATAAAATTATTTTTTCACTACGGAGAATAATATAAATATATACATATACTCAAAATATTATAAACAATCGGAATTCTTTTTTTATTTTTTTGTTGCTCAGGGGTAAAATCGTCTTTTTATCATCTACTTAACACCGTCAAGTGCTGAAAATGGACGGAAGGCCACTACAAAATGACACCCCCTTTTTGCAACGCAAATATACATTGTTAAAAGTCCAAATATACGTTGGTAGGGTATGTACCAACGCATCTAGTAGGTGTTGCTTAAAGTGGCGTTGCAAGGATCTATAACAACACTTATTTATGTGTTGGTAACTTGTACTAATAACCGTTGCAATGTTGCAACACATATTGATTGGTTATGGCAACGCTTATATATGTTGGTACAAACCTTGAGCGAATTACTTCTATGGCTTGTTGCAACATATATATTTAGTTTGTTGCAACACTTATATATGTTGCAAGAAATAGACCATTTAACCATTATTATATAACAATTACTTGTTTTTTTTATTGCCCGTACAATTTAACAAGTCATGCAAGACCATACCAGCACGTACACATAGAAAATAAGCATATACCTGACCAAATTGCATAGAGAATATGTTGTTTACAATGAGTGCCATCGACAAAATAAATGACACACTTTTTTGTTTAGATGCACATTTTCTATGGGAACAAAATATAAATCATAAGAGATCACACTTAGAATGCCAGTAGCCCTCCTCTCTTGTACCACCTAAACTGAGGATGTCAAGGTTGTAGATGGTCAGAAACTCTCGATTCCATAACATCCAGACATTCGGTAGGTTCTGCCAAAAAACACTGAATGAATTGAACACTAGTGAATCAGCTCAAGTATAAAAATGAGATATGTATAAACAAAAAGATCATATCTTAAATCTACTAGTCCAAAGTCCAAACATTCGATAGGTTCTGCTAATAAGCACTGAATTGAATGAATACTAATGGATCAACTGAAGTATAAAATGATATCTGTATAAACAAAAAGATCATATATTAAATTATGGTACATATAGATAAATTCAAATAGGTCCTACCTTTTTGAATTGGCATGTCATTTCGCCATAATAGTCCAAAGTGATGTAATCTCATCAATAAAGAAAACATTTAGAAAATTTTATCTAGACCACAAGAATGGTTAGCACATAGAAAATTAATAAACCTGAGATAGCAAATAGCAACTACCTGTGTCGATCTAGCTTCACTGATCCTTGATATGGTCGCATTTGCTTGATCCACCTAAATAAAGGAAATTAAAATATTACTGATCAAAATCTTCACTTGTAGTTGTAGGTGCAAAAAAGCAAAATCTCACACAGGTTTAGAGCAGAAGCCTATTATTAACTGCTGAGTTAGACTATCAAGCCTATTAACCGGAGAGTTAGACTTTCTCAATTTGCATATTGGAGTCATACTGCAATTTGCAAACATGTTTAGAGTGGAAGCCCATTACTCTTCAAAGATTAGTGAAGAAAAAAACTAGTCTCTAGTATTTTACTCAACACATGATGAGAAAGCTAGTTTGCTACTAGATGGAACAAATTCCTATATATGTAGTTTCTCTGATGTAGTCTAATTATTAATCTTTGAAGTTATATATCCTGAGTGATCAAAGTATAAAATATGCTAAACACCATATCAATAAAGAATGTAATTAAGTACCGGACAAGCAAGGCAGGCTCATTATTTCTTGGAGAATGAAATGGTGAAGCAAATTGGATCACTATTTTCGGAACAGTGAAAATGCTGAAGTGAATACTGTTGAACCTGCACAATTATATAAAAGGAGAGATATAAGAATGGCAATACTAAAAGTGTCGTTCCAACCTATATATTATTCATGGAGGTTTTTCTATAATCTTGATATACTCATATTTCTGTACAACTCACTTGCCTGAAGACCATATTAGATCTTGATGTAGCAGGTCAGCAGCATGAATTTTCTCCCCTAACAAATGGCTAACTAATCAGATAATATCATAGTTTTTTGAATCGGACCGGAGATCGAACCGGCCAGGCGATCGGTTCAATGGTTCATTGGTCCAACCGTTAAAGACCGATTGA
Source organism: Coix lacryma-jobi var. lacryma-jobi (assembly GCA_009763385.1). Classification (NCBI taxonomy): domain Eukaryota; kingdom Viridiplantae; phylum Streptophyta; class Magnoliopsida; order Poales; family Poaceae; genus Coix; species Coix lacryma-jobi. The sequence goes on from CM019829.1 coordinate 126,417,557, forward strand.
ACCGCTGGTCTATTTTAATTAAACCGATTAATCGAACCGGCAACAAATACTTTGAACCGGTGCATATATATATGATGTTTAATTATTTTATATATATATAATTGACAGATGAAACAAGATAATTCAACCTTTGTTGACAGATGAACCCATGGATAATTATATATATAATATAATTGTCGAAGATACCGCGTAGGCCCGGTCGCGCGCTCGCCGGTGCACCGCAGGCTGCAGCAGTTGGTCCCAGCCGACGCCCGCTCGACGCTCGCTGCAGCAGCCGCACGGTCGCACCCCGCCGGCACGGTAGCACCTGCTCGCGCTCGCCAGAATCAGCAGCGGAGCAGCCCCGTGCCGGGGCCGGATCGCCTGCAGCACCAGTGCCGCGTCGGGCAACTCCCTGCCCGCTCGCATGAAGCAGCAGTCGTGCTCCATCGGGACCTCGCTCGCCCGAATCGTTGCACCGTCGCCACAACCCACCACCGCCAGAAGCTTGTTGCGGCGCCGCTAGGCCAGGAAACGACGAACGAATCAAAAAGATGGCGAATTTTTTCCTCCCTCATGCGCCCAGTAGCCCTAAAAGGCACATTGGTTGAGGTTTCCAGTAATACCCTTGAACAGACCACCTCCTCCCGTGCATATAGAGGACATTTTTGTCAAGATAAAAAATCACCCCGGTTCATAACGAACCACCCGGTTCACTGGTTCACTAAAAAATCGGCCGGTTCGAACGGTTTTTAGCGGTTCAATTGCACATACAGTCTTTTAAGTGAACCAAGCCGCTATAGTCTCTGGTTCGGTCTTTTAGCGGTCCGACCGCCGGTTCGGTCCGGTCGGATTTACTATGGATAATATGCTTATCTCTGAGAAGTAATTTTAGTAACCATATATGGCAGAACTTACCTTAAAAAAACCATGAAAGAATCACATGCTTTTCTAAAAATAATCTAACAATGCATAAAAATATTTTTGATGTATTAATAATTTGCTCTTGCAATTTGTATATAGTAAACATCTCAACATAGTGATCCATTGAATATTGTAGTCTGGAATAGAAAGAAAAGACTATTCTGATACAAAACCTTGCCATTTTAGCAAACACCTTACCAACATGGAAAACAATAGGATAATATGATGGTCTGCAACCGATTTGATCTGTAATTATGTATCATGCATAAAACTGATCATTGACAGAAGTCAAAGGACCACGGAGGCACGGACTAACTACTTAATCCATATACTGATTATGATAAAAAAATCCATCAGCTGATCACGTCTGATCTGCTTCCACATGGCAAAGCATAGGCAAAAAAAAAGGTGGAGAGCAAACCTTAGTGACGTCCAGGCCAGACAGATGCAATTGCAAGATGGTGGGAGAGGATGAATTGTAGCGATGCTACTTCAGACCTAGGTGAGATCATCGCCAACTGCGATCCCATTTTGAGAGGGAGAAACATGCCAGGGCTGGGGGTCGTGAAGGGAGCTCGTACATGTGTACATCTCTACATACCTGTGGTAGTTGTGGCGACTCAAAAGAGAACGACGATGGGAGGAAGATGGGGCCGAACATCCTACGATAGCCGACGTGTGGTTGAGGACGGCCGCCATGTAGCGTCGGGCGTCCAGTCCGAATACTTGTAGCGACAAGATCGATCTCGCTCATGGCCAATCAAACTGTCTAGCCCTAGCTAATCGCATCTGGATGGTGGTGGCAGCGGGGAAGTTTTTTGTTTCTGAAAAAAAACACAGGGGAATCAATAAATTACAGAGGTGGGACGAGTAGTGGCATGCAGATGATTGCAGTGGTATGGCACTAACAACACAACTCACAACCGTTGCAATGTATACGTTGCCGAACAGGGGTTTGTAACGTAGTGGGCCTTCCACCTAAGAAAATTTTGTTTCGGGGCCTTTCACCCAAATTCGAAAAAGAAAAAGCCTGATTCCTAAACCAAGTTTTTTTCGAGGCCTTCCACATAATTCTCCCTTATTTTATCAACCATGCACGATATGATTGACCTTACTAAGAAGGCTCTTTTTTCTCATGCAAATCAAAGAACACAAGAAAGAGCGTAAAGAGCACAATCTAAAATTGCAAATATATATGAAGATCTCAAAGGTAGGTTGAAGTCTTGAATCAAAGCACTAGTGGACATCACAGTCAAATAAGAACAAGAACGAGGGCACTGATTCACAAGAGACGAAGTCAGTGTTACAAGTGCTACGCGAACAATGTATGTTTCACAAGGATAACTGGAATTCAACAAAACCCAAAGCCTAATGATGTGGTTGCCACAAATTAATAGGTCTTAGGGTGCACATAACCATGGACGCGTCCCTAACAGGCTTCAACATGATACACGAGCATATGACCCAATATACAGTGTGACATGGAAACTTGACATATTCTAGACGTCCACTTGTTTCGATAATTCTTATTGACTTAGAAGAAGTTTTGACGTGTGGGATTAGTGGCATTGCGAAGACTAGGAATGGTTCGTTTCATTCTTTACCTGCCTACCCTTGCTTTGCTCGCTTTGCCTCACCCAGCCTTACTAGGCTTGGCAAGCCATTTTGGCTCTCCTTTAATTTGCTAGCAAGGAAAACCTTGCAACACAAGTCTCTCGAGGCAATCTAGTTGAAGATCCAAATAGGTAGCTCACATTCACATCCTTGCTAGGCAAGGCTATACAGTGTTGAGCGAAGGATCCAAGTACACTCGGTATCTCCTTAACTTTCCATGCATATATATGTAGACCATCGAAAATAGAGTCTTTATGTGTCCTAAGCTACGTTTTAAGTGGGACTGCTCTTAGAGTCCGAGACAGTCTTCAACTTGAGTTGGATTGAACCTCCATTGTGACTTGGACACCCACGCTAGTCCTCTTTTCCTTCAATCCTTGCATCTGAAAAGTGATGTCCTCATCACACTAGCCAAGAAACATGAAACACATCATGATAGATTTTCTCTACAGTAGACACTCAGCGACTTCAGGTCTGGAAATTTGTTATTTCTCCTAGGTGTTTCTAGCACATTCCCGCTTTTGCCCAAACTCTGTTGTCAACAATTGATCCAACCTAGTCTTTTATTATATTGTGGCCAACATATTTGCCCACAATTGTGCACACATGTGAAAAAGAATAAAGTGGCATCTTACTATTACTAACTAGGACTTAGCATCGTCTCAAAAAAAAAAAACTAGGACTCAGCACGTTAACCCTTACACGTCATCTTAGAAAATATAAGTAATAAAGAATCTAATGATATTTAGTTGATATTATAAATGTTATTATTTTATTACATAAATTAAGTCAAATTTAAAAAACTTTGATTCTTCGAAATTCTTGAGGTGACTTATAAGTTTAGACGGAGGGGGTAGTATTTATATACGATATGCACACACGTACAAAGATGCATACCCTTTTTGTAGGTATCAAAAATCTGAACTTCTAGTGCTTAATTTTGAAAAATATTATAATAGGGCAATTGCTCCGGTACTCCTCCTTCTAAAAACTGCACACATCTCAAAGCAGTCTTTAATGATTTTTTTATTATTATTTTTTGCAAGTGGGTCTCGCAAGGGCCCAACCCATCCAAGCTCAGCCCGAGCCCAGCCCTGACCTAGAGGGAAAGTAACGTGTGTAGTGTAGATCACTAGATCTCCGTCCCTTTCATTGTCCACGGCGTTTACCCCTCATAGATGACGGGTGCTCCCTCCTCCGGTCCCTTAGGGTGGCCGTAGCAAGGAGGTTCGGCGGCGTCATGGTTACTAGGGAAGAAGAAGAAGCCCCCGCGAGCTGGTAGGTCCACCGGCCGGGGGAGGCGCTCGCCCGCGCCCCTCCGCGCCTCTGGCCATGAGGCACCTGTCCGCAGCCCCCTCGCAGCAATGAGCTGCCGACACCCCTGTGATCCAGGAGCTGCTAGGTTTAGCGGCGCCGGCCGATTTGGCGTGAGGACTGATGATGTATCTCGGGAAGACATGCTATCGAATAAATTGTCCGTGTAATTCATTGATGTTGCAAGTCCTCAGCTACTTCACATAGATGATTTTAGAAACTGATCTTGTATAGTTGTATTGCTGGCAATAAATCTGAAAATAATTTTTGATGTTGTTCGTTCTTGCACTTTAAATTTCTTTTGTTAGAACTCCTGCCCTGGAGTCATGCATAAGTTTCAGTTTATTCTCTCAAGTCAGGTCGTAAGAGCTCTCTCTTACAGATATCCTTTTCCAATGATAAATGGAAGAAAGGAGTTTCGGTAAATGAAGGAATAATCCATTTCTCGATTTAGGTCCAACGCGTGTACTTGCTCTCTGTTAGCAACTAAGTTCATGTGACACCTGAGCCGAAATTGTAGCAAGAACCTCGCCGGCTGCCAGCACAACGATATGGATCCGGAGAGGAGGCGCGGCCGTCCGCTCAGCCCGGCAGTCGCCGCTGCTCGGGACTCTCGTTCGACGGCGGCGGCGCCGAACTTCCTTGCCGGCTCATGATCGAATTATGGGATCTAGGGAGGATGCAGAAAGGAGGCGCCGCCCCTGGCTTAGTCCGCTACTCGCCGCTGCTCGATCGGGATGCCATTTTGACGAAGTAACAGAGAGGCACGGAATAAAAGGGAGTGAGAGCTGATGGGCTGGACACGGACTGGGTTAGAGAAGTTGAGCCCAACCATGACCGATGTAATATTAATTAGTTTAATGATGCTTTGAGATTCGTGTTATTTTTAAAAGGAGGAGTATGGGAGCAGTTCTCTTATAATAGCCCTCGCAGAGCTAGTACGCCCGGGCTGGATGGTGGACAGACTAGTAGTAAGCTAAAAAGTATGACTTGTGTTGTACGTACACGCGACTCATGCATATGCATGTGGTAGTCGGCATCCATGTACCCCACGGGCCACGGCGAGACGCGTGCAGTGAGCTAGTGCATTGTAACGAAATGGCACACGGCACGCACGCGCGTGGTAGCTAGTGTGATTCCTAATCTAGCTAACTGGTGGACGAGTGGAACAAACAGATCGAGAGATACTGGATCGAAGGGAAAGGCCAGCCGATCGATGCCGATGGATTGACAGTGATTATTCCCTGCTGGCTAGCTAGATTAAATTGAAGGTGGTGGGGTTGACAGTGCGCAACCCGGGCCGGCCGTCGCCAACGATGGCAACACCCACCCTTTACATTTCCCGTTGGCTAGCTAGCTACTGCAGGTTAACGCTCGCCCTCTCGTTAGTCTGGCTAGCTAGCTGGTCGATCGGTAGGGTTCCTAGGCAGGCAGACCGTAGAGGCAGGACCGTTGCATGTGCCGGCGCACAATCATCAATCGCTCGAGTGGCTGCTACTGACAGTACTACTACTGAACGGTGGCCAGCTGCTTGCCTGGACAGTGGACGCTTTATAGCCAGCGCACGCCTTTTGTTTTTGGACAATGATGCGATATTTTAATTTGCTGTTGGGACCTGTGGAAGTCAACTCCCTTCCCCAGCCACCGTCAACGCACATTAATTTCAGCATGCAAGTCCATCGGAGGTCAACGGGTCGTCCGCTGTGACCTGTGGCCTGCACCTGTGTGGGGCTGGAAACCTCGCTTACCGTCGTGGTCCACTCCCAGCGCGTGCGTGACGGTTGTGTAGCGGTGGCCGATGGACCAAATAATGCTATGCCTCCAAAATTCTGCTTGTTCGCGTTGATCCGTGTCCCACTCCCAACTCCCAACAGTGAGGTCAAACATAGGTCAACGGGACCTATCTTCGTCCTACGAGCCTACCAACGTACTCCCTCTGTCATATTGAAAGTGTCGTTAGAAAACTGTGTCTTCCTCACAAACACGCTTCCCAGGTGACATTCTCAATGAGACGGAGGGAGTAAGTATGCTGGGAAAACCGTATAGTGTGCTTGAGGGACGGATAGCAAGAGGAGAGGAGCTTAACGTAAAAATATAAATAAGTAACAAAGGTAGATGTGCTTTTGATGATTTGATAGATGGATCTTTCGATCAACCCACATGTCGGACAATAGGGGAAAGGTTATTGGATGGGACAAGGGTAGGGCATGATGGTGCTAGGCCGGCCACCGAGCTTTACCATGTTTGCATGGCGGCGATCATAGGTGGGGGATGCCACTGGAGCCTAACAAGAGGTGGAGGATCTTGGTCAGAGATAAAGAAGACAGCGAAAAGGAAGCAACTTCGATGAATTTTAGGGTCAACTTTGCGGTGGATGTGGTGATGGATCTGGTAGTGAGGGAATCAAAGGAACCAGGTGGAGAGGCAGAGGTGTCAGGTCGAGTGATGTGTCAAGGTTATGTGGGCAGAGGGATACGTTTTATTTGGTCACTCCATTTTATATCTAAGGGCCCAAAAAAATCAAGTGATGGTTGCCCTAGGTTCACATACTGTTGTCTAGATAGACTCAAAACAAGACAGTCCGAGTGTCAATCTAGCATAAGTTGGCAATAACTAAAATTGAGGAGTGAAAGAAGATTTTGACGCTACTTTTTTCTTGTTACACCACGTGAACCTGTTAATTACACCAAAATAGTTATAACGTGCTCTAGTACAAATTGAGTGTAAATCTAGTACGTATAAATGGCAAGTAATTAAAAGTAAGGTGTGTGAGAGATGTGACTTTTACTCAAATCATAATGTTATTCCATTCGATATATGGGAGCATATGCTATGCAAACCAACTAGCTATGCAAACTATGAAAACTCTCATCAAGTCCACACGAATCTAATCCAATAGCTTCACATGAAGGTGGGTTAATTTAACACTTAAACCCTCCCACCAATCTCATCTAATCTATTTTTTTCAAAACACCCCAGACAGGCCCGTCGACGTTTTTTTTTTGCCGTGACTTTTTTCCGCGAATTTTTTTTTCGAGACTTTTTTCCGTGACTTTTTTTCCACGACGTTTCCCGTCGCCGTGTTCTGCCGCCACCGCCGTCGTCCCATGGAGAAAGCCAAGGAGATCGACGCCAGCCGCCCCATGGCACCTCCAGATGGACGGCCGGCGCCCATCCTACCGTTGGGCCTCGACGGCCAGCAAGGTCAGCCGACGCTCACCCTCCCGCTGGAGTCCATGGTGGACTTCGCCAAGGCCAGCCACGGGAGACCCCCACGACATTTGATCACCACTCGGCGTCGGCGGCCATGGAGACCCCTGCCGCCACGGAGACCCCCCTTGCCGCCACGGAGACGACTGCTGCCGCTGCCACCAAGTGTCAGGTCGCCGGTCATCCCGTCGTCGCCGATGATCACACTATCATCACGATTGACGTGGTCGACGCCGGAATTGGAGCCCACCTTGAACAGCCAAGCACACCTAAGCCACAACCTTCTCCGAGTTTACTAGTAAGCTGCTTCTTGATCTGTATTTTTTGAAAGAATTAGTTTGCATGGTTTGTTGCTCATACAAATTGTATAGGACGCAAATTGCAAAGATCATTTGAAGCCTATGGTTGGAATGATCTTTGATACTCTCATAGATGTAGAAACATTTTACAAATCATATGCACATGAAGTTGGTTTCTCTGTTCGTGTTGGTCAACAGAAGAAGGAAAATGATGAAATATTATTCAAGCAGTATTGTTGTTCAAGGAAAGGGTACAGACAGGAGAGCGTAAAAAAAGTTATTGCTAAATCCAAAAAAAAGAAAGTCACCAAATGTCATGGAAACCAGATGTGGTTGTGAAGCACATATTGTTGTCAAGCTTGACAGTGACAACAAGTATCGAATATATTCAATGGTTGAGGCGCACATCCATGGTTTTGTGTCACCAGATAAGAGGCATTTGCTACGATCCAACCGAAATGTCAGTGAGAGAGCAAAGAGTACTTTGTTCAATTGTCATAAAGCTAGCATTGGCACATCACAAGCATATCGACTTCTCCATGTCAGTGAGGGTGGGTTTGAGAATGTTGGGTGCACAAAGAGGGATTTGCAAAACTATTTCAGTGACCTTAGAAAAAAATCAAGGATGCAGATGCACAAATGTTGTGGAACAGCTTGAGCGAAAGAAGGGAGTAAATTTTGCCTTCTTTTATGAATTTATGGTGGATGAGCAAGGACAACTTGTTCGTGTATTTTGGGCAGATGCTATATGCAGGAAAAACTATAGTGTTTTGGTGATGTGATTGTGGTAGATGCGACATACACCACCAACCAGTATAATATGAAATTTGTGTCATTTACTGGAGTCAATCATCACTTGCAAAGTGTTTTCCTTGGGGCAGCATTCTTAGCAGATGAAAAAATCGAGTCATATGTATGGTTGTTTAAGACCTTACTTAAAGCCATGGGTGGAGTAGCACCTCACCTAATTACAACAGATGAAGATGCGAGCATGATGGCTGCTATTGCTCAGATTCTACCAGATACAGCTCATAGATTTTGCATGTGGCATATCATGGAGAAGGTACCTGACAAGGTTGGGCCCTCTATAAGAAATGATGAAAATTTTTGGGAAAGACAAAACAAGTGTGTTTGGGGGACTGAGAATTCAGATGATTTTGTGTCACAATGGAATTCTATCATAACCGATTACGATCTCATGGAGAATGATTGGTTTTCCACTAGGTTTGCCATTCGCGAATCATGGATTCCGGTATACTTTTTGGACATACCTCTAGCGGGAATGCTTCGGACTACATCAAGATCGAAGAGTGCAAATTCTTTTTTCAGCGTTTCATTCATAGAAAGCTGACCTTTGTTGAGTTCTGGCTAAGGTTTGACACGGCTTTGGAGTCCCAGCGCCAAGAGGAGTTGAAAGCCGACAATGCAAGTCTTCATAGCACCCTTAAATTGATGACACCTTGGGGCATGGAGGAGCAATGTAGAGGGATATATACACATGAAGTTTTTAGTAAATTTCAGGAACAAATCGTAGCTGCAAGAGACCATTGCATTATTCAAAATATTTCAGAGTGTGAAGATATAAGATGTTTCACCATCAGTAGCCTTACTGGAAAAGATCGAGTTGTTCATATGAATAAGTCAAACATGTTTGGTAGGTGCTCCTGTAAATTATATGAGTCATATGGCATCCCGTGTCGTCATATCATACAAGTTCTGCGAGTGGAGAAGCAAAATGAGGTACCATCAATTTATATTATGAAGAGATGGGAGACAAGATGTAAAAGGTGTGTATCGTACGCTGTTTTTCCTATGGTTGGTTATTTTTTCCCTTCTGTATAGGCCAACAATCCTTTTGTTTCGTTTTCCAGAGAACTATTCTTTGACGATGACAAGCCCAAGGATACCATGGAGGTGGCAATGCGAAAAAGATTTCAGAAACGCGCAACAAATTTGAAGATCTTATCCAAATGGCCATGAACTCAGAACAAAGGATTGATTTTTTATATTCTACTTTATCCGGTCTAGTAGAACGTCTCCAAAAAATCACGCCTGCTGTGAGAGTTGATAAACAGGTGGAATATGAAACTTTCTTAGGTAACACAATTCCAACCGAAGTCGATATACATCCACCAAATGATATCAAGTCCAAAGAGAGATGCAAAAGAATTAAGAATGGAATTAAGAAGGGCAAGGAGAAGAATGTTGTAAGTGGAGCAGGGTAAACGGAAATGTCGAAAATGTAAGCAAGTTGCGGGTCATGATGCACGCAACTGTCCAAGCAATGTTGTTGGCTGATTTTTTTTTTTTTTGCACTTGGAATGTTATTGGCTGTTCGACAACGAGTTTTTTTCCGGAAGAACCTATGTTTGATTGATCAGTACCATTGTCCAAGTAAATTTGCAATTCTGAGACTGTTTATGCACGCCTGTTCGGCTGGTCATAGCACTTTTGTTCTCTTTTCAAGCCACGGGTGCAATAGTATATGTACAACTTGCAAATAGGACTCTTCCCCGTAGCAGGTTTGCAAACACTGAACCTGAACGTAAGCAAGCTTTGGCCATCAGAAATCGGAACCTAAGCAAGCTACACCCGTAGCGGCGGCGGCGTCAGAACACGGCGACGCGAAACATTGCGGAAAAAAATTCGCGGAAAAAAAAAATCGCACAAAAAAAGTCGCGGCAAAGGAAACGTCGCGGAAAAAAAATTTGCGGAAAAAGTCACGGCAAAAATACATGGACGGGACTCTGTTGGCCTGGCTGGGATGTTTTGAAAAAAATAGATTAGATGAGATTGGTGGGAGGGTTTAAGTGTTAAATTAACCTACCTTCATCTGAAGCCATTGGATTAGATTCGTGTGGACTTGAGATAAAAAAAAGATTCGTGTGGACTTGATGAGACTTTTCATAGTTTGCACAACTAGTTGGTTTGCATAGCATACGCTCCCTCGATATATATATATATATATATATATATATATATATATATATATATATATATATATATATATATATATATACTTATTCCCTCCCCTAGCTATACACATGCATGCTATACTGTATTTTAGAAAAGAAGAAAGAGGAAGAACAAAATGGAAAACAGAAAGTAGTGGTGGAAGAGAAGATTTCCCACCCAATTCGGATTAGACAATCCCTCAACATTGTGTTAGGTCTCGAAATCCCCTACTTTCGTCCTGCCCAATCAGGACACTGTTGCAGGTGAGTGGTAGGATGCTTGTGTTGATTCAGTTCCTACGACCCGTGTTCCTCGTGTGAACCGGCCGATGGCGAGACACGTGTGCGGCCGGTGATCATTGGAGGAACGCAACGACCGACGGCGCACCACCGAACGCCGCCGGACGTCGTCCGGCCGGTGCCTAAACGAACTCCGGCTTCTCCTCCGTCCCCTCCCTGTCTGTCTCCGCCTCTCCCGGCCGTCACCATCCGTGGAAGAAGCACGGACGACGAAGCGAGAAGGCCCTGACTGACGGCTGGTCCCACTCCCACACGTAGAGAGAGGCCTCCTTCGCGCCGCTCCAGGCATGCACGTAGAGAGACAGCGTCCGGTGACCGGCGGCGAGTCAAAAAGGTGGCCTTCTTTTTCTGCCTATAGGTCACGGTCAGAGGAGTCCACGTCGCCCGCGGTCCGGCCGCGCGGTGGCTGGGCGCCACGACACGTCGCGCTCGGGCGGTCGGTCCCCACCGGTCCTGACCACATCCACATGTGACCTCCGATCCCACCATATCCTCGAGGACCCGTGACCGTGAGGCCGGCCGTGATGCTGCTCGCGATCGCCTCTAATCATACACGGTCGAGGTCGATCGAGCCGCCACGACCACGAGGGAGGGAGGAGCGCGTGCATTATTGCGCGCGGCCGGCCGGATTCGGCAGCAAACGGGGGTGATCGATTCCGCGTTTGGCTACGTCCGATCCTGCTTGCGTTGCGTCATTGCGTGCCGACCTGCAGCTCCGATCATGGTGACTACTGTACTATAATTCTTCCGCGTGATATGACAATACATATATACCTGTTGCAATCAGTCTCGGCGCAGACGCAACTCACAACTCTCTCAACACTGACGAGCGACGATGGAATGGAAAGACTTGCAGGTCGTACGTTCCGTTCCGGTCATGCACATATTTTTCTTTCTTTCGCTACCTATATAGCTATAGCTCTTTGTTGGTACGACGCTACATCTAGGATAGGGACACAGTTTGCTCGAACTTTTTCCAAATTAAATTTCTCTAATTTTGATCAAAGTTAAAGGGAATCATATTACTTAAGAACAATATAATGCATTGAAATCTAATTAGTAACAATAAATATATAAGATTCAAACTAAATCAAGACAATATTAAACTAAACTCAATATCTGCTATTATTGTAAGCAGGCGCAACATCAGATTTGTACTAAGAGCATCTTCAACAACTCCCTAAAATTTACTTGGTATATCTTGTGTTTTAGCAACTTGGTATTTTCTTTGGCAAGTGAAAAAAACACCTCTCTCCAACAATTTGGTATCCTAACTTAGTAAATCAAAAAAATAGGCCCACCAGGTACCCATTTGAACTCAGCATGACTTTTCCCGTGCCCTCTGGCCGCCGCGACCTTTTCCTTCTCTCTCGCCGCGACCTTTCCGGCCGCCGCCGCGGGCAACGGCAACGGCAACGTCCCGCACTAGCAGCGGCGTCTGTGGGTCAAGGACCGGTCGCGCGCCTGGTGGGACCAGTGCAGCAGCGCCGACTACCCGGAGGCGGACTTCCGCGCCTTCACCGACGTCTGCATCAGGTGGCCCGGGTCCATGCTCGACGACCAGGTGCTGGAGCGGTCGGTGCTGCAGCAGCGCGCGGCGGCCGGGATGATGGAGGGGTGCTGGGTGGTTGACGGCGCCAGCTTCCCGCTCACGGAGTGGGTGCTGGCGGAGGTCCGACGCGTCACGTGTGGGAGGGAGTTCGCGGGGGCGCGGGAGACGCCGAAATCGCCGATTGCAAGTGAACGCCGCGCGTGGAACAATACGCGCGCGAGGAAGGATTTTACCAAGTTGGGAAAAATAGCAAGTAAATATAGAGAGTTGTTGGAGAGTTGTTTTTGAGTTTTTTACAAAATTATAAGAATAGCGAGTGAATATAGGGAGTTGTTGGAGATGCTCGGTGTGTGTGTGGGGTGCGTGGGGAGGGGGGGGGAAGAGAGAAAAGAAGTGAGCTATAAACTTACAACCAACTTATTCACGAGGTTCAAGAATAATATTTATGAGACAACAAGGTGGTGTCAGATATTAATCCTGCAGTATATATTAGTAGCATAGTTTTAAATAGCGGGCTATAGCTGCTGCAGAGAGAGACAATGCTAAACTACTATTATTTTTGCCACTATGTCTTTTACAATCCCTATATATACTGCATTATAGTGTTGCTACATTTCTTATTGTAGCTTTTAAATAAGGTCGCTATGTCAATTTCAGCTATAATAGTAACAATCTAGTTATTTATTTACTAATATTTTGTTCTAAAGTAGGTATTTTGGAAAATTTAAATCTTTAGTTTCATGAATCATACTCTAGTATTGTAGTGAATCATGATTCCTACATTCCTAAAACCTTGAAACATATCTATGTTCATCAAATTTTATGAATGTCATGTTTTAGTGAATCAATTACTCGTATTTTCTATGGTTTTCTTATCAACCGCTATCTGCCATAGCTCCACTATAGTTGCGCTATAACCTTATAGCCTCTAGAAAAAAAGATGTCGCTATTTATTGTAGCCCGCTATTTAAAACTATGATTAGTAGCCAACTATTAAATGAACAGACTATTGAAAAACCTCAGATCATATTATGACAATAATATAGGACTAGGTCGTTTGGTTGTATTAGAGCAAGACTAATAATAATACAAATCTCTCCTAATGATATACATATAACCTATATCTATCTGTTTATTTAGTAGTTGGTTTATCTATAATAATAATGCACTCATTTCTTTAATAAAGTTTTTTTTGTTCTTGTAAATTAAGCTATGATTGTCTCTACCCTCCACCTTATACTTGTTCTCATTAGCCGTGCTGTCACGCGGATTCTGGCCAACGGGCAAAAGCTTCGTTTTTTTTTCTTTTTTGACAAGCAAAAGCTTCGTTGTCTCCTTGTCTAGCTACCAGTATTTGCGGGCCGGGGCTTAAATCCTCGTGCAGCGACCAGCAGAGCCACGTGGACCCAACCAAACCCAACACCGACCATGGCGGATCACCCCTGTGGGCTCTATCTGGCTGCCTAGTTGTGGGACGGAGAGGATATGGGCCGCAAAGTAAAAAAGCAAAGGCGGCCACCTTCCACCCAGACCGGATCAAGCCGTACGACTCCAATATGCGCCTTCTTTTTTATTTATATATACAAATTACAAAAAAGCACGCTTAACGGCTGGACAATAAGCAACCATTTTAACTATTGCTGCGCGCTTTATGCCCGACGACAGGTAGAACAACAACGATAACACAATTAGCCTGCAGGGCCGCAGCTTACCAAAAATGAAAACACTTTTAAAAGACACGATTGGCTGGCCTGGCCCGGGACGGGAGTGATGAGAGCCAAAGAGAGTGTGCGTATTTATCTATACCCTACTAAAGCAACATCTCTTCTTTTTGCTTGGCCCCGCTGAGATGCTCTTCCTCCATACACCCCAAAAAATATACCTAAAAATAGAACTCCATAAAAATCAACCATCTCAATCTTCTGTCTCCTTACTCACTCAAATCAAATGGCCAGAATCCAGCGTATGGTATCATCATCACTCACATCTTCGCACGCCCGCGTCAAGGCCCCTACATCCGACCCTGCAGTCACGGTTCGAACCACTAGACGGTGTTGAGTTTTATCTTTTTTCTTTTTAAAATTGAAGCGTCGATCTGACTATCGGTTCTTAGAGATAAACTAAAGTAAAGTATTTTACGTTGGTCAAATTTTCTTGGAGATAAGCTAAAGTATAATAATAATATATCAGTATTTTTTTTGCTACCGTTATAATTTTTAAAAATTCACATTTTTTTTGAAGACTTAGACATTGATTTAATTATTAATCTACCTGATTAAAGCATGATCTTTTTCGTTTGTTGTACTAAAGAAAATCTCCCCTGCTGAGATAATTTTACTAAATCCACACTCACAAAACAAACTCCATAATAAATCTAATTTGTTTCATAACTTGCTCTCTTCTTATTCACTCACATCTAACGGACCAGATTAGATGTATGGTATATATCCTCCCCCTTCACGTAAGAGAAAAAAATCGCAGAACAAGATCGTCGCGGAAGAAAAAAAACACGGAAAAAAATACGAGGCCGTCGTACATGATCTCAGCATTGAGGCCGGCCAATTGCCTTGCGCGAGCCTAGACGCGATCACGAGGATGTCGTCCGCGAGGCCGCACAATCGTCGTGCGCGATCGCACGTCACGCTTATAAAAACGTCATCCGCGATCCTAGCTACGAGGCCGTCGTCCGCGATCCGAGGTCATCCTCCGACTCCACGGACGCAGGCAAGGCCGGCCAATCGCCATCTGTGATCCGAGGCCACCGTTCAACTCCACAGACGCAGGCAAGGCCGACCAATCGTCATCCGCGATCCGAGGTCGCCATCCGACTCCACGGACGCAGCCAAGACCGGCCAATCGCCGTCCGCGATATGAGGCCGCCGTCAGACTCTACGGACGCAGGCGAGACTCATGCACACGCAGAAAAAACATCCGCTGCCATGCACACGAGCCCGTCGTCTGTCGTGCAGCGAGGTCGCCGTCTGCCTCCATGCAAGCCGTGCGCGATCTCACGCCGTGCTCACGAAGATGTCGTCCGCGATCCCACCTACGAGGCCGCCGTTCGCGATCCGAAGCCGCCGTTCATGATCTGAGGTCACCGTCTGACTCTACGGACGCAGATGAGACCGATCAATCGCTATCCGCGATCCGAGGCCGCCGTCTGACTCCACGAAGGCGAGACTCATGCACGCATGAAAAAAACACATGTCGCCACGCACGCGAGCCCGTCGTCCGTCGTGCAGCAAGGCCGTCGTCCGGGTCCACGCACGCGAGCCTCCACGTGTGCACGCTGCCGGTCGCGCCTCCACGCAAGCGCCCCACACATATGGCGCTGCAGCAACGCAGCCACCGTCTGTGGAGCAAGGTTGCCGTGCGTGTTGACGCATGTGAGCCTCTCCACGCGTACACTGTTGGCCGCGATTCCACACAAGCGCTCCACACATACACCGCTACAGCAACGTGATCGCCGCCTCCAGAAAAAGTTGAACTATAAAAAAATAACTTTAGTTGTTCATAATTTTAAAAACGGCATGCTGGTTTTGTTATCATTTGTCAAATAACTTTAATTGTTCATAATTTAAAAAACAGCATGCTGATTTTGTTATCATTTGTCTTGTAGATTCTTATCATCGAAGGGTGTTCTTCAATTACAAGAAGAGGATTAGGATGCGTAGCCCATCAAAAAAGTAATGTTTTTTTGTAACATGCATTATTTCCAATGTTGCAATCATCAAGTTTGTAAGCAATAATATGTCAATATTACTATTAGCTTAAACCATTGCAACCACGAGTATAAAATTATTCTTCTTCGTAAAACATGACGAACATTAATTAATTTCATATTATATTTATAATTATTACTATCTCTATGGACATTGTAAAATCATATGATTCTCGATGTCACTAACATTAATTAAGAAAACTTTTTTATCTTTAATCCTATGCATTATATATAACGTAGCTAAGTAAATTTTGTTATGATCCAATGATCACCACAACCTACTCTTGAACACGGCGCACATCGGCGAAAGGTATCATCGCTCGTCGGCTCTTGATCACGTTGCGTGTGGGAGACTTTCAGACGCAAAAATGGGAACGCCACGACACTCATGGACACGGTCGAGGAACGGGCGACCACAGCTTGCCCCATCAAGAACGTGTTTCAGGTGCATAGGAATCCATGCCACGTGCCCAAATGGCTTGATTTTTTTCATGTGGATTGGCGCTTGCAGCAGTTGAAGGCAAATTCGAGGAGAAGAAGCCGTCGACCGCTAGGTCTAAGCGGATCGACTCAGTAACTGCAGCAGGGGTGGCCAGAATGTTAGCCTTCGGTGATAGCTCCATGGGGAAGCGCATGGTGAGGGACGTGTTGATGGGGAACACATGGGCTGCTGTCTTCATGGCGAAGAAGACTAGCGCAGGTCCAGCCATGGTCGCTCAATTGGAGCGGCGAAGGATAATTCATGCCTCGACTGTGCTTCTAGATTTAGTTGAAGTAAAATTGTTTATTAATTCGATGAATTTCAGTTTAAGTTTATCCTACAGGATAATAGAGTTTATGCGAAGTTCTCTTTAGCATGTTCCAGAGCAAAATGATGACTATAACACAGGAAATTCAATTGATTGACCATAAAATTTGACATAACTAGAAAATTAAAAATCTAGCAGGTCCATAGATCCGAGCAAACGATATAAATAGTTATTTTTATTGAGGTCATATATGGAGGCCAACGTGAAATGGATTTGAATATAAATATTTTGGTTTATATGAATTTTTAGACTTTAATGTTTTTGAGTGACATTTGTGAACTTAGAGTGTGTTTGGTTCCACCCCTCCAAACTTTAGTCACTAAATTTTAGTCTCTTTTAGTGGCTAAAATACCAAACATCTCCACTAAAAAGGACTAAAAGACTTTTTAGTCTCTTTTAGTAGGGTGTTTGATATTTTAGCTACTAAAAGATAAAAGTTTAGAAGGGTGTAACCAAATACACCCGACCGTAGCGTTAGCACGGGCAATATACTAGTTCCATCTAGTTGGCCACGTGCTGCTACGGATCTTATCTGCTCGCTCCGTCCTTTCTATGACATGTGTGCAGGTAAAATTTTATCAACTTTAATTAGGTTTACAAAAAAATTATGTATAGCATATTTATATTTTTATAAGTTTGTTATATAAAAGTACATGTTTAACGATATACTAATTATATATTTAAAATATTAATATTTTTATATATAATTGATCAAAGTTAAAAGAAAATATTATGAGAAGTGAGAACGTACATATTCTATTTTAGACGTAGAATTTATAAATTTTTAATGTATATACATCTATATCTACATCTATATCTATATATCTATAATATATTTATATTTTTTTTTTGAAAGAACAGGAGGGGCTGAGGAGCCCCTACTGAAATATATTAAACCAGCAACAAAAGTACAGGAAGGAAGATCATATACATAAAGGGGGAGGGGGTTGTCCGAAAACTAATTTAGGAAACATAGAAAGAAATAAAGAAAAACAGATCAAAAGGATCTATATCTATGTTTCTCTGTATCCGTATCTATATCTATGCTTAATTTAATTAATATTAACGAACAACATGTTTCAACCTATTTTTATTCTGACCCTATCTTTTTTTTTTGACAAGAACCTCATATATTATATTAGGCATTGGAGTACAAGAGATTGGGTAAGAACAACCCAATTACACAAGAGGCACCACGAAGTGCCAAGGAAAAAGAATCTACCATTAGAGATTCTAGCCCTGGAACAGAAACCGAGCAAGGTATTTTGAAAAGGAATTCTGCACGCGACCGTCCCAAAAGAGTGGATGAGTCCAAAACGTGGCCCAAAAGGAACACGACGATCTCACCGGTTATTGGTAGCACGGACCATCGTAGGCGTTGCAAGCGCAGAAGCTGCAGAGGTTAAGGACTGAGCCGTAGATATAGAAGAAACGACACCGGACTCAGAAGATAGTGGGTATGATTATTGGAACGGAAAATATGTGAAGAACTTGCAGGTGAAGTAGAGGAAGGAGGAGGAGGAGGAGGTGGAGGAGGGGGGGGGGGGGGGGGCGGAGCCGGCTCGTCTGCCCATACCGCCGACGAGGTCACCGGGGAGAGGGGCAGGGGGCCGGCATGGAGACGATGGGAGGAGGCTAGAAAGGAGAAGAAGAATACGGCATAGAGCCTCTGACAAACGGCATAGAGCCTCTCGTCTCTCTTGGATTCCGCGACGGACCGTGTACGCTCTCGGCACGTCCACTTCGTTCGCGCTCTGTTTTTTTTTCTTTTGCCACACCCCTTTCTCCACCTGGGCACGGCCGACGCGCCGCCCCACCATGCATGCCGCCGGCCCAGCCTGCGGCCGATGACACCATGCACGCAAGTGCTGCTCTGTTCAAGCCGACTCACTCCAGAAACATTGAGAATATAAATCATCAATAATTTTTTAGTTATTGAGTTTGCAAATGTAAAAATTATATGAATAGATTTGTCTTAAAAAATACTTTTATAAAAGTATATATATATCACTATTCTATAAATATTTTTATATAAAAATAAGAGGTCAAAGTTGTGTTTTGGAACCGTGTCGCTGTCCTAAACGACATGTTACGAGTATGGATGGAGCATATGGCTTAGAAGTCTGCTGTATATAATCGCATTTCATGAGGAAAAAGGTGACGCTGCATGGTCAATTTGTCAAAAAGGTCACGGCAACTTGAATTGCAGCTATTGTTGAAATAATCTTGAAGACATCTCACATAAGTCCAGCATATGAGCCCTATAAAAACCAACTATAAGAACAAAACCCTATTATATCAAGCTGATCACATATTGCATGATCAAGTGAAGAACAATGACAACACGTTAGCGCACAACTTAAGCCATGATTATGAAACAATGGTATGGTCCAAGGTTGTGAAAGATACTGCTTGCCATTCTGCACTTGAAATTTCCTCAGATGACAATGCGTGTTCGACCGCACATATATACAATATATTATTACTACATTGGTTATCTTTCCTTGAATCCTTGTTGAATTTTGGGTATTCGGCAGTCCAATAAGTAGTTGTAGTTTGAAAATGAGCCTTTAACACCAGATCCTACATTATAATAATATAAGAAAAATATATGTATCCCACCAGTCGAAAGATGATTTTTCCCCGCGCCTTCTTTTTTTTTACTGACGGTTTTAGTTACCATGCGCCAATAGAAATGAAACGGTGGACCTCAAGTCTAGAATTGCATGTAGAAATGGATTTCTACAGGCGGTTTGTTAAGACAACCGCTTATAGAAAAAAGACATTTCTACAGGCGGTTGTCTTAACAAACCGTCTGTAGTCGGTCGGTTTGTTAAGACAACCACATGTAGAAATACATGTGTTTTTAAAAATTTGATTTTTTTTCAAACGATCTCGAATGAGAAAACACCCAAAATAAAAGTTGTTTGTATCGAAAAGATATGAAACTTTGTAAATTATATCTTTTTAATTTGAAGTCATCTTGTCAACGAAAAATATGTTTGAATGGTCTCAAATTTGAAATTCAAATTTTGTAAACGACCTCGGATGGACAAATGACCAATACAAAAGTTGTTCATATCAAAATATTATGAAACTTTGTAGTTGACAACTTTTTAATTTGAAATTGTTTAGGACCTCAAACAAGCAAATTACACTCGGGTTTGTATAATATGTGGGGAACTGAAAGGGTACATGAACACATGTATCTGTGTGGTGCAGTGATAGAGGAAGCTTCGCGCGATGCCGAGGTCATGGGTTCGAATCCCATCGGCCGTGTTAGCCGCGAAAAATGCCGCGACTTACGATAGGGATGGGCAGGTGGTGGGGTCTTCCCCCTAATTAAAATATTTTTCTATTTGTTTTTGGGGGTTTTTTCGGAAACTTTTTACACAGGCGGTTCGCTAGGTCAACCGCCCGTGGAAATGTTCAATTTTACAGGCGGTTTGCTAAGTCAACCGTCTGTGGAAATCTATTTCTACATGCGGTTCACAAGCAACCGCCTGTGTTACGCTCCTATTTCTACTGGCCCCCAGCGCATACGGTTGGGAAAAAGCCAATAGAAATAGGTCTACAACTGTCACTATAGTGAGTCTGTGTACTAGTGTTAATAAGAAAATATGCTAAAGTTTATTTTATTAGTTAACTTATGGGGAAAACTTTATAGGGGAGCTGCCTCTCTTTTAATATTAGTAGGTCAGAGCCCTAGCATTGTGATATAGGAGCAACACAAAATTGCATGAGATCCTCACCGAGCCAAAATGAAGATATCTTCCTATGTGTTTAATGTGTTGTTTACCCAAAAACTTCATATAACTCAAATGTACAACTAATATTGTCAAACTATATTTTAGGTGTTTTAGTATTTCAGTTCTCTTGTCATTAATTTAAGTGACTTTTATATCAAAATTCAAGGTTAGACATATTTTCACGCAACAATGAAAACACTCAAACTAATAATCACAAATAATCCTTCATAACTATTGTCAGTTCTTAGATAATGAACCTTGTGAGCTAATATTCGATGGAGATTGTAAGCAATACAAGAGCATGTTAGGTTTAGAAAACATGAAGCAAACTTCAAACACAATACCCTCTAGATACTAACTACATATATATATATATATATATATAAGTCTCACCGATTTCTTAAGAATAATACATATTCCATAATGACTACTTTTTTACATTAAAAGGCACACATTTAGGAGCAAATTATCTAACTTTTTCGGCTAATCTGTGAGTACCTTGTTTGAGTGCCTTGGCATCCCACACTTGCATGAGTTACAGAACATGAAAGAATATATTTGTTAAAATTTACAATTTGATTAACTAGAACCAATATAGATGGCACTTGTGGGCCATAAATGAATTTACCATTCAATAGAGAAACTCATGCCAACTATTATTCCATTTACCCCTATCCTAAATAATTTGTGCATTTTCTAGTGTGTGTTTTACCTTCCTAGTCTAGTTTTTTTAATAGGCCTAACCTAGAGCAAGCACCAATCCCAGCACTTCTGCTAATCACCTAGACTTCTCTTAAGTGCATAGGGTGGATAGACTACAAGTGGATGAGCCTCAAGAACTCAACTAGCTTCAATAAGCTCTAACAAACTCTAAATGGCTAGATATGGGAGTATATATAGTCGTAACCAATTATTCAACCACTCATTGCACCCTTGGGCTGCTTTCACAGTGAGCACCAGATAGCTTCAGTAACCACATCAGAGAAATCCATTGCCCCTGTCATGTTGACTAGCCATTACTAATTGTTGAAAACCTGTTTATTTGGTGGTTTCTCCGGTGCCCCACCACACAACTCTGGTGCATTGCCAAGAGGACTAGGATCTCTCTAGACTGCACCTCTAATCTTTGGTTCTTACTTTGTTGCACACATCAAAGAGCTTCAGTGCTCTCTTCTTCTCCACTAGCTTATGCAATGTCTCTATACTGAATCTCCAGTGCTAAACTCTAGTGCCCACACCGAAGCACACCATGCATTTTTCAAACTATGACTAAGACCTTGTCCCACTCCATTTCTCTGATGCCTTCATTGTAGAGCTTTTGCGCACCTCTTTGGTAGTCGTTTGAGTGTGTCCATTTGTGTGGGGCTTCATTTGCATGATGTCTTAAGCTTCTTGCTTGTCTTCTAGGGTATTCAATGTTTCTCTTTGATTTGCATTTGAGGCATTGATTCCTTGATCTTAGAGTAGCCTAGCCTAGTCCACCTTTGTGTCCTTGGGACTATTGTACCTTGTATACTAGCAAACATGTTAGTCCTAATGGTGATGATGTCATTGGACCACCGAAATAATCACTAGGCTCTTTCTTGCTAGAGCAGACATGCATTGGTGAGTGGATATGTATGGTGTTGCATAAAACTATGATGGCCATATCAGGGCTAGAGGTGGTGACTTTGGGTTCTAATCTTCAAGGGAAAATTAAGGGATTTCATCTAGGTTTTTGTGTTGGAGGGAATTTTTCTTAGGGTTACAATTCAATTCACAATCCCGTCCTTCTCAATGCTCTTCAACAAAATTGATGCTAAATACAATAATTTAATACAATTGCACGCTAGCTAAGCCAAAAATTAGGAAACACTAAGCATAATTAGCCCTAATCTAGATCGGTTGCCATGGTTGGAAAGTTAAACCTAAATTGATCATGATTAACATGGAAATTAATACTAAGCTTGAGGATTAAGGTTCATCAATAGGCTCACCAGAATCTACATCTTAAACAGTTAATCCCATATATTAGTAATTAACCTAATATGAGCACCTTGGACTAAATTGCACTTAATTAACTACAATAGCAATGTAGGCGCCCCTAGGGTCACTGACATCCCCATGCTTGCTCCTAGTAGTAGGATGTGTTGGGACACAAACTCCCTAGGAGTGTGGGCATGAACCAGTAGCAAAGAAACATTTACCTCTTTGCCATGGATTGAAAGTTAGGGGGAAAATGAAGCTAATTAAGCTTCTCGACATGATTTGGCAATGGGAAGAAAGATAAATAATTATGTATCATTCAACCACAATTGACGGGGGTGGGGGATTAGTGCAAGAGGAGCAAAAGTGCAACAATTGGTTTGCTTATTGTATGCTAGGTGCTAAGCATGAGCGTGCAAATTGAACAGATGGGTGCGTCGATTGGCACGATATCATCCTACCAGTTGCACAATAACCTTACGTTCTTTTAGTTGCAGAGATGGAGACTATAAGGATGATCTTGACACCACATTACTATGGGGATCACATATGAAAATGGACAAACATATATGGTTTGGAATAGAAACTGGATGGCCTATAATTTTAGCTTGTGTGACTAATTATTATGGTACATAAAGATATATAGACCGTCAAAAACATATGTTAGTAGATGATGTGGCTCGCTAACATAGATAGCTAAAATATGTCACACTTAGCAACATATTAGACATTTTAATCAAAGATGTCATCAAGTCATCCAAAACATACTTAAGTGCAACATTGAAAGGTCCTAAAAGGCTCGAGGGGGGTGAATAGCCTAATAAAATTTCTACAAAACACTTAGAGCAACTAATTAGTCAATTAGAAAGTGAAGCTTTTTGCTCTAGCTCTACCAAGTGTTGCAAGCCACCTATCCAAGCAATTCTAGTGTATTATAATCACTATGGCACACAAGAGCTATGTCACTACTCTCTAAACTAGTGAGCTAGCAAGAAATAATTACTTGTAACTAGAGGGTTACTTCTAACAACAACTATCACTACACAAGAAAGAATGAAAGTAAATACAAGTGATAGAGACAGTTACCGCCGCGGGCAAGAGACAATCAATCACTATATGAATTCCAATGAACACCGAGAGATATCCAATGAGACAATAGACACACAATTTTTCTCTCGAGGTTCACGTGCTTGCCGGCACGCTAGTCCCCGTTGTGTCGACCACACACTTGGTGGTTCGGTGGCTAATAGGTGTTTCACAAACCTAGCTCAACAAATGAGCACCGCAAGAACCCACTCACAAGTGAGGGTAGCTCAAAGACACGAGCAATCCACTAGAGTACCTTTTGCGATCTCCCGCGGGGAAAAGGTCAAGAACCCCTTACAAGAACTTGATTGGGGG
Source organism: Coix lacryma-jobi var. lacryma-jobi (assembly GCA_009763385.1). NCBI lineage: Eukaryota > Viridiplantae > Streptophyta > Magnoliopsida > Poales > Poaceae > Coix > Coix lacryma-jobi. Next base: position 126,441,348 of record CM019829.1, read on the forward strand.
CGGATACAATCACCAAATCCCCTCACCAATCACCAGATCACCAACCGTCTAGGTGACGGCAATCACCAAGAGTAATAAGAAATCAACAATCACAACAATCACCTAGTGCGACAAATATGAATCACAAGTGCACAAACACTAGGGTTCCACCTCCTCTCATGAGCATGAACCAACCATGGAGATGGAGAGGAGACGGATGGAGGGGATCCCCTTGGAGCTCTCAAATCGATCTATGGAGCTTGCTCTCTCACTTGCTTGCACCTCAAATCAATGGAGTGAGAGAGGGAGGATTAGAGCTCCTTTTCTCTTCTAGGGTTTGAGCAAGAGGAGTAAGAAAATGGGGAATGGAGAGAGGAGGAAGAAGGAGCGGAGGAGCCAGCCTTATCCATCAGGCCAGCCCTCCGAACTTTTGCTCCAGGCAATCCAAACCCGCACTGGAATTTCCAGGCGGCGCGCCTTGGAAATTCCAGGGTGGGAGCGTTTCCCGACCGTTGGCAAAGGTCAAACCCGCACTGGAAATTCCAGGGTGGGAGCAGCCTTCGCGTCGAAAAGAACACGAACTGGAATTTCCAGCTCGGGCGACACCAAATTCCGGATCAACGCGAAAACCAAACAAAGGACCCCTTCCTGGAAATCCATCGAGCTAAGCTGGAATTTCCGACCACGGCCAAATTTCTTCTCTTTTTTAAAACCCTTTTAAGTGCTATCTCTTCCCACAAGCACCAAATCAAATTTAGCACTTGAGATAGCTTTTCACAAATAATTTTCTTGGGCTTTCTCATCAATCTCACCACGTCACTAAGCGCAATGCATATGCACATGAAACTCACACTTAGTGGCACTAGATAACCATTGTAATTAAAGATTTCCCCTCTTTATAGTACAATTATCTATCCTAAACACACCCACACCCTCTATGGTGTCTTGAGTGCTAAAACAAAATGGGTCCTATGCATATGCCTTTGTCTTGAGCCCATTTTTATTTTTCTCTTTCTTCTTTTCCAAATGTAGAGCACTTGATCCATCTTTTGGTCATCACCACCAATACCATGATCATCATCTAGCTCTCACACTTCGTGTGTACCAACCTAGCTCATAAACACCTCATGACAAAGGTTAGTACACTAGGTTACATCAATTACCCAAAACTAAACAAGGACTTTCAAACATGCACTTTCAATCTCCCCCTTTTGGTGATTGATGACAACCTTGATTAAAGCTTATAAAAGGATAAAACAATTAAGCTTATTGGGTTCAATGGTTTATGGAGAGCTCCCCCTTAATATGTGCAATATGAATTAAATTCATAAAGGACCTTAAAATGTCAATTTGCACATACTAAGTAGAGTTGGAAACTTCTCCTAAATCATTGCATCCGATGAGTGCAAGAGTAAATAAGCCAAATGTAATGCATATGACATGACATATCACACAATAATAAAAAAGAAGCAATACACCATCCAAGGGTATACTAATCAATGAAGCATGGATTATGTGAAATAAAATGCATAAGTAAAATCATACACAAAGCACTCATCACAATAATTTCTCAAATTCATAAGCCACTGAGATAGACATGAAAATAAAGATCATGTCTCACATGATACAACTCAAATCATCAGCAAACTGAGACTAGAACATAACTAATCTGACACATGTGATACATGAACTAGTCCGATACATGTCTAATACATAAAAGATACACCAATGAAGCTCAACACAACTAAAAGATACATCAACTCAAACATAGCTGCAGTACATATCTCCAGATAGAAAGATAGAATACATAAAAGATACACCAATGAAGCTCAACACAACTGAAAGATACATCAACTCAAACACAGCTGCAGTACATATCTCTAGATAGAAAGATAGAACATATGAAGCATCTCTGAAGCTTTAATCATCATAATCTCTCCTCCTTTGTCATCCATCACCATAAAAGATTTGACAAGAAGAACCATAGCACAAAAGGGGCTGCAAGCTGTAGCTGACTCTGGAGGTCACTCGTCGTCGTCGTCTCTGCCCTATCCATCTCCCTTGTCGTCTGAGCGAGGAGCACCTGAGGGACGAGAACCACCCTAGCCAAGGTCACCCAGACCGCCTGGAAGTAGGGGTCCTGACCGTAGGAACCCTGCTGGTGTCTGTACCCAAGGATGTCCTCCCACTAGAAAGCAGCTGACACCTTTGCTGCACTAGGAGGAGCTGCACCCTGACTGGACTGTCCATCAAGAAGCAGTCTCTGCTGAGAAGAACTATGGAGTGCCTGCTGCTATGCCTCCTGCTGCTGCTCCTACTAATGCTCCTACTGCTGAGGGTATCGACCGAAGTGCTCCTGGTACTCCCTTTGGTACCTAGCCTAGTACTGCTCAAACGACTCAAGCTCCTCGTCGGTGTCCTCAGACGGAGGATACCTGGGTGTCTGGAACTGAAAGTGCTCATGCAACATCTTCATCGTCCTCGAATCCTCTCTCCTAGCCTTCCTCTTTATAACATTGATGTCCTTGCACATACCAAAGAAAGCGCTGAAAAACTTCTTGATCAAAGAGGGAGGACTGCCACGGTGTGAGGTAGAACGTGGAGGTGCACGTGATGGAGGTGAAGCTGCTCCTCCAGCACCTGCTGCTGGTGTGTCCTCTGCTGCTGCTCCTGGACCTGGAGGCGGGGTGTGTGTCTCTCGTAAGTCCATGGCAAGTCTCAACACCCTGTGACGACTGTCATACTCAAACGTGTGCCCTATCACCTGCTCAATCATATACATGATATATGGAGCAAAGCCACAACCCTTGAGGGCCTCTCACCAACACTCCTGATCTTGCTCCAGATGAAATCAAAAACACTGAAGGGCCTAGCACCTGGAGCCATCCTCTGGAGAAAGTTCTTGGAATAATCAGCAATAGTGCCCTTGTTTCCACCCTTGCAGTCTATCGTCCTCCTGAAAATCCTCTCAAGATACCTGTAGGTGGGGTGAAGACCTAGAACCTTCCCAACCACTCCTAGACCACCTGCTGGATACATAAATCTCATCTACTCTGGTGGTAGAGAAAGCTCTGAATGGATCTGATCTCTCTGAAGATCCTATTCTATGAAACCAAGATAGGAAGCAAATGCATTGTACTCAACATTGTACCAAGCTTCCTCAAGCATCCAATGCATGCGCTTTGAATCCTCCTCAACGTACAAAGTGGCGTAGAACTGTGCAATAGCCTCTGAGTTCTAGTCATACTGAAACTCCATAATCTAGTACGCCCCCACACGCTGACAAATGACAATAGCGTGGTCAAGGGAATCCTTCTCTAGCTCTCTGAAAGCTGCCCAATCCACCCACTCAGACTTGGCAATCACCGGGTTTCTGGAGAGAATCACACTGCTACAGAAATCTGCGTGGAACTGAGTGTGAAACCTGTAATCATACTGGATCTTGGGCAAACCTCAGGGATCAACCCTCCTCTGAACTCTAGCAAGTTTGGTCATCCCCTTCCCCTTGTAGTTGGTTCTAGCAATGTACTGAGGGACATGAGGGGCATGAATCTCAAGCATCCCAAAGTTCATATGATGAACACCCTGGTGACCTGGCTGAAATAGAGGATCTGTTGCCTTATCCTCCTTCTCATCATCATTTTCTTCTTCTTCTTCTTCTTCTTCTTCTTATTATTATTATTATTATTATTATTATTATTATTATTATTATTATTATTATTAAATCTTTTCCTCATCACTGTCTCTTTGCCAGTGCTCTTCATCTTCCTGAACCTGTACTCCTGTGGGTCATTGTCAGGGGAAGAGTCTGAGCCTCCCTGAGCTGCTGCCCTCACTGGCTTATGCCCTGCTCAGCTGGTCCTTGTATCTTGCCTTGCCTTCTTCTGCCTCTGCAGACGAGGGTCATGCCTACCTTTGGTCCTCGGCTCAATACGATCACTCATAGTTGCTGCCCTGAATCCACAAAGATATCCAAGAACAATATTAAGAACCGAGCTCAAAGTATATCTCACTACATTACATCACTATAACACAATTATTTATCCAAAGATTTGTCGCCACCTAGTCCAACATATGACAAAGGTTTGCAAATGCATCATAGACAAATAATAGTATCATAGAATATAATGTTTGGTTGATTTGGAATCAAACTGCAGGAAAGCTCCTGCATTGTCTGGTTGTGCGCAACCAACAACCCTATCTAGGGTTTGAATCCAAACCAACTCCAATCCATTTCAAACTTTGAGCACTACTTCTAGGCATCCAATGAAGTAGGTATCCTTCGAGTATAGCCATCTTGAGCGTGTGACTTGACTCCATACAAGTGATATGAAGAAATCCTAAATGTGTCAAGTCACTTCAATCAAATTTGTTGCTAGGAATGTTGATTCTCCACTCGATGTAATCTTCAAGCTTGATTGATCATTCGACTAAATGCAAGTACTTTCTTCTTCACCCTAGCTAGGTTCTTCGCCCGCCAAGCAGTCGCTTTCCCTTCACCCTTGCTTAGTATCTCGAAGACTCTTTCCTTATCTTTACCATCTCAACCCATTCAATCACACTTTGCTTTGAATCTTTTGTTAGCACATATATCAACTATGATTATCCCACAATAGAGTAGCTAGCCTTTTTCATCAATATCATTTTCATTGTTGTCTTGTGCTTGTGATATGAATATCATACAACAATCCATCATTTTGGCTTTGCATTTCATTTCAGACATATGGTGAGATAAGCTTTTTCCTGTGTCACACTTAACAAACATATTAGACATTTTAATCAAAGATGTCATCAAGTCATCCAAAACATACTTAAGTGCAACATACACATTCAAATTTTTTATGCCTTAGATAATGATATGGTATTTAATCTGTAGATTTTTAATCATTTTTCTATTATCATAACTAGTTACAAACTAGAATTAAATTAAATCATTTTGAATGCTATTGATAGTAAAAAAATCTTAGACATTCACTAGAAACTAGTAAAGAACCACAAGTATTTGTGGATGGGCGAAGTAAAACAAGAAAAATAATTGAGTTTAGTGAAATTTGGAAACAAAATGACAAGTATTGCACATAAGAGAATAAATGCTTCAATGTCTTGATCTGAAGCTAAAACTAAAGTTACAAGAAACACCACAACAATGAAACTAGATGCCATGTGGTGGAAAAGTTTGGATCTCAGTGTGAATCTATCATGCTACTCGTCCTTAGTCCTTACTCGCATCATTCTAAGTTGAGCTCAAATCCTTGAGGTCGGGTTAGGCCAAATCAGGCCTTTGAAAAAAACAACGAACGTTGCTCTTCAACGCTGCATGTATAGTACTAACTGTATACGTTCATCAGAGAGGTTATCCGCTAAAGGGCCGGTACACCTTTAGGGCGTCAATGACGTCGGCGATGGAACCAGCCGCGGCGGCGATGGAGACGAGGAGGCAGCTGATGCTGAGCGTCTGGAGGCAGATCCACTTGGTGCTTCCACGGGGCACGCGACGCTGCTTGATGTACATCTCGACGGGGAAGTAGACGGTGAGCGGCCAGAACGAGACGGCGCCGAGGAAGCCGACGACGTTGCCGAAGAACGGGAGCAGCATGGCGACGACGGTGGTGACGCACACGAACGCCGACCGCCATGTCAGGCGGAAAAGGCTCAGGGCAAACGGACCGACGCGGAGCTCCCGGGAGATGAAGGCGCTGTCCGGCCAGGCCGCGGCGGCGCGGCGCTCGACGAAGGCGAAGATGGGCTGGCAGAACACCTGGTAGGCGCCGACGAGGTGCACGACGATGGCGACGTTGGCGACGTCGAGCAGCCAGAAGGGCTCGTAGAAGCCGAACCCCGTGAGGAGGTTGTCCGGCGCGGCGTCGCCGAACGCCGCGTATCCCATGCACCCACACAGCATGTAGAAGATGGTGGTGGTCGCCACGCTGAGACGCGTCGCCTTCTGCATCACCTTCGACTCCGACGGTGGCGGTGCCTTGATCGTGTCCTGAACAAGAAGCAGAGCAGCCTTGGTTAGAAACAGGGGAATCCAGTTGCAGAGCAGAAGAAGAAGGGACTGTTGCTTACCTGGATCTCAATGAGGATGTTGGAAAAGGAGTAGGCGAAGGCGATGTCGCCGAAGGCCTGTAGGGTGTGCCATATCTTCTGTGTGGAGGTCACATCGGCGCCGATGCTGATGCCGGTGAGGCTGCCCATGAACCCACCATTGGCTGCAATTCCATCGATTGAGCACATGTCAGTAATCATTAATCCATCAATCCATCAATCGTAGTCACAGCAATAATAGTGTCTAATCGACTAATCAGTTCGATTGAATCAAGAAACTTACAAATGGTTTGTGCGATGCCGAGGGAGAGTCCGATGGAAGAATAGGTGAAGGACATGACTGCAGCGACAATGGAGAGCCACGATATCTGATCGAAGTCCGGTATCTGGGAGAAGAGAATCTGCACGACACCGAAGAGGATCATGTACGGGGTGCTGGAGCTGTTGCAGGGATCAGCATGTCCGTGGGTGTGGAAGCACCCAGCTCTCCTGACGGCCTTCATGCTGATGGACGACGCGATGGTGTAGCCGATGGCGACGCCGACGAGGTTGGCGTACTGGATGACGCCGCAGAACACGACCTTGGCGCCGCCGAGGTTGGAGCGCACGGCGTCCATGTACGTGTAGTTTCGCTTGCCCGTCTCCGGGTCGCCCGTCCGGTAGCACTCGGCGAGCAGCGTGGCGGTGTAGTAGGTGACGAACGCGAAGAGCAGCATGGCGGCGGGGCCGGCCACCCAGCCGAGCTGCGCGATGGCCCAGGCGAGGGAGAGCACGCCCGAGCCGATGACGGCGGTGATGATGTGCGCGCTGGCCGTCCAGAACGTGCCCGTGCGGCGAGGGCGGCCGTCGTCGTCCAGCCACTCGGCGGCACCGGCGTTCCCGGCCTCCACCGACACCTCCATCGGCGCAACACCGTGCTTGCTCATCCCGACGTTGTGCGCTCCAGCCATGAATAGCTACTGAGCTTGCTATTAATTGGAATTTGGAAATAATCGAGCTCTCTTCTCTCTGCTCTCAATTACCAAGCGATGAGCGATGTGCTGTGCGAGTGCGAGGACTGCGAGCACGGCCGCTGGTGAGTGAATTATTGGCTGGTGACGGTTGTCAGTGGTGAGGAGTGAAAGCTTGAGCTTGAGGGGTGTGGGGGATAACGGAGGTGGAAGAAGGTATATATAGACTACTGAGCTGGAGCAGAGGTGTATAGAGTTCGACGCGGGAAAGTCGCTGGTGCGGTCAGCGCGGGTGTCTGCGTCTCCCTTTTTTTTATTTTGCATTTTTTTTTCCATTTCAGTTCGTTTTGGCGGCAAAAATACTCTGTCCTGCGACGCCAGAGCGGACATAATGTTTGGATTTCTGCTCTGTATTTGGTGGAACGGATTTTGGAATACTGAGGGGCATGATGGTGTGCTGAGAAAATATATAGAGGTCGACTATTTTTCTCTCTGTCAGGTAACCAGTATGACTCACCAGTCACCAACATGGATCAACAAACAACACACATTCACGAGTTGATCTCTTCTCACACATTCCGAGGAACTCGGCAGCTGAGACACCATTTCTTCTATCTTAACATCATGGAGTACTCTGTAGGCAGACTTCAGCGTATAAAGCCCAGATCTCTCTCTGTCCCTATCATGTTAGAAATAGAGGCAATTTCCATGTCATTTTAATTCCGTAAATTAACATTATGATGACGACATAATAGAGATAATATACTAGTGATTTCATAATATCACATATGACCATAGCAGTACGGTACATATGTGAAACAAGCATGTGAAACATATATATGATGATCATTTACTGCAGAAAAACATGTGAAACAATGTAACAGACTTACTGAAACATATACACAACTACTACTAAAACAACGTAACAGAGCTACTGCAACATTCAGAAAATATGTAACAGACAGCAACTCAGGATATAGAACAAACAGCAGCACTGCATAACTTACGAAACAATAAAAGACAACTATTGCAACATGATCAACAGTACTACTGAAACAACATGACGGAACAATTATCTGAGTTACGAAATACAGAGAGGAGATGAGAAGTTCATACCCTCACATCCTTAGAGCAGATCCAGATCCTTGTCCAACTTCCTTGGTCATGTCGCAGTAGATGGAGACGAAGAGGATGAAGACCACCAGGAAGTCGCCGGGAAGAAGATGACCGGTCCACCAGGTCGCAGGAAGAAGATGAACAACAACAACTTCGCCGGAAGAAGACGACGACGGTGATCCTCGTGAAGAAGACGAACGTACGCGAAGATCGTTCGGGCAGTCGCGTAGTCGCTCCCCAAAAACCTAATTGCCGATCCCCCGTGCAAGGTCTCGAACGGCACCGGCTCCGGAGGCACCTGCCCTCTCGTTCCTCCGTGCGCGCGGACGAACGAGATGGAGAAATCTTTGCTGCAGCTGAATAAATAATCCTGGATTGTGTGTTTGTTCTCTGTGGAAGGGAATTGGGAACCGAACACAGGAGGAGGCGCTGCTCCTTTTATTCCTGTATGGGCGCAGGGAGACAGAGAGACTGACGAAGTTGGAAGGTCAAGAGACAGGCAGCTGAGGGATGGAAACTCCCGTGATTAAGGCATGGTTAGTGCGGCGTGGTTAGTGCGTATTAAAATAAAATTAACACGCCACGTCCACGTGCCTGCCTCGCCTCGCCTGGCCACGCCACGCCCCGGCCCGAGCCCGTGCCCGGCCGGCCGGCCGCCGGCGGCGGCGGCGCGCGCGCGCGTGTGGCACGCCTTGGTCCATTTTACAACTTCTCAAATTAGATGGAATAAATCTCACCATATAAGTTGAGTCAACGTCCTTTTAAATTCCAATCCGGTACAAAAAATAATTCCCATAATTACACACCATAGAATTATTGATTTATTAAATATATTAATGGGCTTGGCCCACAATAAATCTAACAATCCTCACCAAACTCTAGGGTTTGTAACTATGAAATTCCAGAATCTCAATTCTTTGATATACCAGTGTTTCGATGGAGACTGTTAAGTTGAACATCCACCTAGAGCAAGAGTTTCACTCAGTCACAACTGAACAATGGACTATGCCTTGAATTGACAGTTTTACGTGAGGTGAGATTCACTCAAGTCCTTTGCTGGTACTAGGCTGCAACAGACATCCCCATAGACTGTGACCAACAGTCTAACTCATATAGGTGTATTCCTCATAAGATGTTCTGTAGGACAACATCTCATCTTTATAAGACTCTCGGAATACATCAAGGTAAATACCAACCTGCCTTACAGAAGGAAAGTTATGCAACAGAGATAGGTTCAGAAGGGAACTTTCCTCTCAACCTACTCATAGCTTGTTTCACCACTCTACTTCACGGGATATCCGATCACATAGAGCAGGTTACCACTATAGTAGATTTCCACATGGGTCTCATACCCATCTCCCTCGATGCATTTTCTATCACATTTCGTGACAATCCCTTAGTGAATTGATCTGCCAGATTATTCGACGTGTGGACATAATCCAACGTTATAACTCCGGAGGTTTTCAGCTTTCTGACAGATTTCGATCTTCTCTTAACATGCCTTGTAGACTTCATGTTACTCCTGAAACTGTTGACCTTCGCAATCACAGTTTGATTATCACAGTTCATGGAAATAGCCGGTATTGGTTTTTCAACCACCGGTAAATCCAACAAGAGTTCACGAAGCCACTCGGCCTCAGCTCCAGCAGTGTCTAACGCTGTGAGTTCTGCTTCCATGGTAGACTTCGTAATGAGAGTCTGCTTGCAAGACTTCCAGGAAACAACGCCACCTCCAAGCAGGAACACATATCCGCTTGTGGCTCTAAGCTCATCAGCATCAGATATCCAGTTGGCATCACAATAGCCTTCTAGCACTTTTGGGTGTCCGGTATAATGAATACCGTAAGTCATAGTACCTTTCACGTACCACAACACTCTCTCAAGAGCGCGTTAGTGATCATCTCCAGGTTTAGACACAAACCTGCTCAGCTTGCTCACAGCATATGAGATGTCAGGCCTTGTTGCACTCGCAAGGTACATTAGCGAGCCAATGATCTAGGAGTATGTCAATTGATCCCTTGCTATTCTTCGGTTTTTCCGCAATAGCACGCTAGGATCATAAGGTGTAGGAACAGGGTTACAGTCACTATAACCAAAGTGACTTAACACTTTTTCCACATAATGGGATTGCAACAAAGTTATTCCACCATCACCTTCTCTAATTAACTTGATGTTCAAAATGACATCAGCTTCTCCCAAATCTTTCATATCAAAGTTACTTGACAAAAGTTTCTTTACTTCCTCAATCACATTGAGATTTGATCCAAAGATCAATATGTCATCAACATAAGGGCACAACATAACAGCCTCACCCCCACCATACCTATAATACACACATGTGTCAGCTTCGTTCACAACAAAGCCAACAACAAGTAGAGTATTATCAAATTTTTCATGCAATTGCTTTGGTGCTTGTTTCAGGCCATATAATGACTTTAACAACCTACACACTTTGTTCTCTTGACCATCCGCAATGAAGCCCTCTGGCTGATCCATATAGATCTCCTCATCCAACTCTCCATTTAGGAAAGCTGTCTTTACATCCATCTGATGAATGATAAGACCATATGAGGCTGCCACGATAATCAATGTGCGAATTGTAGTCAAACGAACAACTGGTGAATATGTGTCAAAGAAATCTTCACCCTCCTTTTGGGTGTATCCTTTGGCCACAAGTCTTGCCTTGTACCTCTCAACGGTACCATCAAGCCTAAGCTTTTTTTTGAATATCCATTTGCAACTTATAGGTTGACAACCATAAGGACGGTCAACGACCTCCCAAGTTCCATTAGACATAATAGATTCCATCTCACTCCTGACTGCTTCCTTCCACAAGTCAGCATCAGGAGAGGAATATGTCTGTCTAATGGTGGTTGGTGTGTCTTCCACAAGGTACACTATATAGTCATCACCAAAGGATTTTGCAACCCTTTGTCTCTTACTCTTTCGAGTAACTATAGTGTCATCCTCCTCATGGATGTGCACATGAGTATCCTCAGCATGATCTATTTGTTCTGGTACATGGGAAATTATACTCTGATGACTTGTTTCACTAGGTGTATTCTTCATTGGAAATTCATTCTCAGAAAATGTTGCGTCTCTCGATTCCATGATTGTATCAACATACACATCAGGAATATCAGATTTAATAATTAAGAACCTATACCCAATGCTATGAAAAGCATAACCTAGGAAAATACAATCAACTATTTTAGGCCCAAGTTTACGCTTCTTGTTGATTGGCACATTCACTTTAGCCAAACAACCCCAAGTACGTAAATATGAGAGATTTAATCTTCTTTTTTCTCATTTCTCGAATGGTGTGATCTCTTTGTTCTTTGTTGGAACCCAGTTCAGAACATGACACGCTGTCAAAATCACCTCACCCCACCATTCCTTGGATAATCCCGCTGTACTCAACATTGCATTCACCAGCTCTGTTAGAGTGCAGTTTTTCCTTTCAGCAATCCCATTAGATTGTGGTGAGTATGGCGGTGTCCTCTCATGAACAATCTCATGTTCCACACAGAACTCATCGAACACATTAGAGAAATATTCTCCACCTCGATCGGACCTTAAACGTTTTATTTTCCTCTCAATTTGGTTCTCTACTTCAGCTTTATAGGCCTTAAAATAATTAAACGCTTCATATTTTGATTTTAAGAGATACACATAGCAGAACCTAGTGGAGTCATCTATAAAGGTGAGAAAGTATTTTTTACCGCCTTTAATCAAAATTCCGTTCATCTCGCATAGATCGGAATGCACAAGTTCTAGAGGTGCCAAGTTCCTCGCCTCAGCAGCCTTGTGTGGCTTGCGAGGTTGTTTTGATTCAACACACACATGACACTTAGACTTGTTGACCAAGTTAAATTTAGGAATTAAATTCAGATTTGCTAACCGCATTAAACAACCAAAACTTGCATGACAAAAACGTGAATGCCATAAATCTGACTCATCAGAAATATTAACAGAATTCACCAGTTTATTACACACATCATGCAACGATAAGCGGAATAAACCTCTGCAATCATATCCTTTACCAATAAACATACCATGTTTAGACAGAACATATTTATTTGACTCAAGAACAACTTTGTAGCCATCTCGGCACAACATGGAAGCACTAACAAGATTTTTCTTAATAGAGGACACATGCTGCACGCTCTTCAATGGCACCGTCTTTCCCGAAGTAAACTTCAGAATGACTGTACCAGCACCAAGAACATGAGCACGCGACCCATTTCCCATCAACAAGGCGCCAGATCTCCCGACCTGGTAGGAGGAAAATAGAGATACATCAGCACACACATGTATATTTGCACCACTGTCCATCCACCACTCAGGTAAATTACAAATGGAAAGAACGAGTGGTAAAGAATTACCATACCCAGATGTTCCTTCACCATTATCAGTAGTAAAAACATTTGCTGATTTATTGTCTTGCTGGTATTTGCGATCAGGGCACTCACTTGCCCAATGAGCATCACTACCACAGACAACGCATACTACATTCTTCTTGTTGTTGTTGTCCTTTTTCTTAAATTGTGTTGTCTGATTGGTCTTAGGAATGATTTGTTGCTTGTTCTGGTTTTTCTTCTTTTTATACTTGCGGAATTTGGAGTTTCTCTTCTGCACCACCACATTGGCAGTAGAGGACTCAATGCCTTTTCCATTGTCCTTTGCTCTCGCCCTCTCCTCAACATCAAGAGTGCCAATGAGCTCTTCCACATTGAACTCTTGTCTCTTATGTTTGATAGAGATAGCAAAGTCCTTCCATGACGGTGGTAGCTTAGCGATTATACCGCCAGCCACAAACTTGTCAGGAAGAGGACAAGGAAAAAGCTCAAGTTCCTTTGCTAGTGCCTGAATCTCATGAGCCTGTTCCACTACAGATCGGTTCTCAACCATCTTGTAGTCATACAGTTGCTCCATAAGATACAGCTCGCTACCAGCATCGGTAACTCCAAACTTTCCCACAAGTGCATCCCACAGCTCTTTACCTGTGGGAAGTATGATGTAGCTTTTCTGGAATTTTGCATCAAGTGCGCTAATTATTGCTCCTCGAAAGAGGTTGTCATCAGCCTTAAACTTAACCTCATCCTCAGGAGACAAGTTAGCAGGCTTGCCCTCAATCACATGAAAGCATGACATAGCAATTAGCCACAATTCCATTTTAGCTCTCCATACCAAGAAGTTTTTCCCATCAAAAGTATCAGGCTTTAACACGACAGCAAAACCACTGACACAAAAATACCTATAATTAGGTTTTTGGATTGTTAGAAATAGAGGCCATTTCCATGTCATTTTAATTCCGTAAATTAACATTATGATGACGACATAATAGAGATAATATACTAGTGATTTCATAATATCACATATGACCATAGCAGTACGGTACATATGTGAAACAAGCATGTGAAATATATATATGATGATAAAACATAATATATCATTTACTGCAGAAAAGCATGTGAAACAATGTAACAGACTTACTGAAACATATACACAACAACTACTAAAACAACGTAACAGAGCTACTGCAACATTCAGAAAATATGTAACAGACAATAACTCAGGATATAGAACAGACAGCAGCACTGCATAACTTACGAAACAATAAAAGACAACTATTGCAACATGATCAACAGTACTACTGCGGTTGACCTCCACGAACCAATGGTTTGTTCCCTGAAGAACTGCCTTGACCTCCACGAGCCTGAGCAACAGCTATCTTGTATGGCTTCTGATTGCGTGAGCTTGTGGCTGATTCTTCTTCTGCGGCGGCCTAAAACGTGCCCCCGGCGCTGGTGGTCGATACAGATTTCGCTGAGCTAGTGGTCCTCTGGGTTGTGATGATCCTGATTCAAAGGTCCTCTTCCGGGCCTTGCTAGCAGCATGCTTGTTGTTATGATTTTCTTGAATCAGACAGTCACTTATGAAGTCACTGAAATTGGTACGGGACGATGTACCCACTGACTTTCCCATTTTAGTATTCAAGCCTCTCTTGAAACTAGCAATCTTCTTAGCGTCTGTGTCAACGAAGTCTGGGACATAGCGAGCCAGTGAATTGAATATGTGATGGTACTCCGTAACAGATCGAGTCCCCTGTGTCAGGTTCATGAACTCGGCCACCTTCATCTGGGTCAAACCCGGCGGAATGTAATGACCTCGGACAGCAGCAGTAAACACCCTCCAAGTGATGGGAACATTGGTAGGGTAGGTGGTGCGGTGATGTCCCCACCAAATCTCGGCTGGTCCCTGCAACTGGTGTGCGGCATATTCTGCTTTCAGTTCTTCTGTGAGCCTGAGCAAACGAAACTTCTGCTCCAGAGTATGCAGCCATTCTTCTGCCTCCAATGGTTCTGTAGCTTCCTTGAAGATTGGTGGTTTGGTATCCAGGAAATCCTTGAAAGAACTATATTGGTTCGGCTCAGGGCGTTGATGTCCCTGGGCCAAGTTCTCCCTCAGCAAAGCTTCGATGTTGCGCTGGCTTCCAAGAAATTGAGCAAAAAGTTGCTCAGCCGTCGGGGGTGGAGGAGGTGGTGGATTGCGGTTTTCTCTGGGGTCCTCATTTCCACCACTACCGCCTGCTCCACTACGAGTTGTCGTCATCTGCATATAGGATAGTAAGCGACCATTAGGCGAAGTTGCAACTTGTAGAGAACAATAAATCATACCCACTGAAATTATTCGGAAAAATTCACCAAACAATGACAGAGGTACAATGAATTTCAATCCACATCGCATCAACACATAACAAGATCACTTAACACATCATGCAAAAGATAACATAACATCCATAGCTTTGTCCATACATATGGGTCTTTCCAAGGTCTCTCACACATCACATAAGTCTGCTACCCATGCTTACATTCAGCCCAACACACCAAAAGATCGGGCGTGCCAACTTACGCAAAAGACCATCTAGACGCTAAGCATACGATCTAGACTACTCTCTAGCGATCTCACCAACGTCACCGTCCTCACTAGACATATCTGAAGAACTACTAGAAGAACTACTCGGCTCCGGATCCTCTTGGGGAAAGATGGGGTTCCTCTCATTCTCCCTGCGATGGATCTCCTCATGCAGACGGTCGTTGTAGTCCTGCAGGTGATGGAGTTGCAGCTCTAGGTCTCCCACTCGCAACCTCAGCAGTCTGTTCTCTTCTGAAACACGAATGCCCTCAACACAAACTCCTCGAAGCGCCTCCTCAGTCTCCCTCATGACCGAGGCCAAGAAAGTAGTCGACCCCTGCTGAATGGCAAGCTGATGAGCAGTCTCCTGCTCCCTCTGAAGTGCCTGGTCTCTCTCTACTGTCAACTGAGCTAGCTGTGTAGTGAGGAGGTCTATCTCTGTAGTGTGCTCCTCCTGCCGGCGATGTTGTGCAGCCATCTCCTCGCTAAGAATATGATCCAGATGATCATAGCTGCGCGACAGGCACCCATAAGTAGCCATCAGAGCAGCCATAGCACTCCCTGCTGGTCCAGCACAATGCTCCCTCTCAAGAGAGCTAGCCTCAAGTATGGTAACGCCTGGCTGACGCCACACTGCCTGGTAAGGGTCTGTCGTCGGGAAGATACTGGCGGTAGCTTGGGCAACCACCTCTGGATGGTCCTCCATGATATCCCGGAGAACTGTGTATGCGACCCTGTTGGCTGCATCCCAGGGGGTCCTCCCCTGCAAAGCAAACACTCGACGGCACCAGACGTGATCCTGCTCATCACGGCTGGGTACATCCACCTCCACCGTGTACACGTGACGATCCTCTGACAACTGCACACGGTGCCAGTCGTACTGCGACTCCTGGCCCTCCTGATATCCGACCAGGTGCAGAACTCTCCAGAGGATAGTGGGCATCCCAAATTCTCCCAAAAGTCCTCTGATCCCTCATCGGTCCATGGCCCCAGCATGTAGTTAGACCTCTTGCCTCCCGTGGACTTGCGAGCAGTGCGCTTGGTGCGTGCCATCTGTAAGAAGTGTACCCACACATAGATTTTTATTAGTTTGAGAACAACTTTTATTAGGAAAACGGGACATAAACCATAAGGAAGGAAGTAAGATTAATGCAAGATTATATGATCATGATGCATGCACGTTTCATACGTCCTCACTGCCTAACAATCTAACGGCTAGGCGGTGGCATACACGCTCACTCATAACGTTAACTAAACGGACTACACGTTCGCAAGTTAGCGTACCTGCAGAAACTCACTTCAGCCCTTCCCACAGTATGAACATCATGCACTGCGGAAATTTAAATCTAATACTCACTTAGGTGTACACCCGGTATACACGTAAGCAGTATATGCACCCATCAGAAATTATTACTCCCACAATCAATACTTTCACATATACTTGTGTGGAACAGGTATACGCGTCGGTATCATATAAGCACTTCCCTAGATTGGCGGTTGTCCAATCATGCTCTCACAACTCTCATTACCTTTAGCGTAGAGGCAATTGATCCATACATTACTATTCCGAGGAATAGCATCCATACAATTTCACCCTTGCCGTATGGACGACAGAATAAATAGAAAATAAGTATGATGCACGACCCCCAAAGTTAGTACTTAAATAGCCACCTAAGTTCCTATTGGGCATAAGGACTTGATCAATGGCACACCTAAATTTTTATAAGAAGGGTTTTTCAGAACCTACTATAGCTACAAGTTTTGACAATGAAGGAATTTTATTTGAAAATACAGTTTTTCAAATAGAATCATGAACAGTAACGCTAACCACGCTCCGATGCCAGCTGTGACAGAACCGACCAATTTATACCAGATTAAGCATCGAATCGCTGCTTGCGCAGAGACTACAAGTACTTAAGCTCGTATAAACCCGGTAGTCCGGAAATCTCGAAGGATTTCAAGTCATTCAACTTTAACCAAGATCGTAATAGATTAGCGTACATGTCCACGATCTACATTCAGTTCGCACATAGTTCAAAATACATCGGAGTTCAACAGTTATTACAAACCATAGTTGAGTTCAAAAGCGGAAGCAACATAGTTTTGAAACACAAGTCCTTAGTTCACAATACACCGCCATATGCTTGATCAGTCCACAAAAGCATCAGGGAAGATAAGAGTTGACCATGCCCGTGGTCTAGTCACTGCCCTCGACGGGGTACAGACAGTTCTCGCAATAGCCGAAGAAGCATTGCCCATCTGCAACAACAAGGGATAAAACCCTGAGTACGAGAAGGTACTCAGCTAGACTTACCCGTCAAAAACCAGAAATAAAGTGACACCAAGGAGTATGCAAGGCTGTATCTGGGGTTGGCCACACTTACCTTTTTGCATAAAAGCATTTTATTATTAAATCATCATCATTAGAGTATTAGCAGTCACTTTTATGTAATCAGCCTGATTATCTAGATTTGCAACTGATCTAGAGCAAACACTTGACTACTTATTCAAGCAAGAGTGACTATTTCATCAATAGCCTTTCAGATTCACCAACCATAACCATCATTAATTCCATATATTACTACGGTAACACATGCTCAGTCAAGTTACTCACTAACCAGGAGCGATGGCGATTATAATCGATTCCTACCAGCTGGGGACAAAATGTCGCACACTCGCCCGACACACCCTGCCAGGTGGCCGTTGGCGACCACTTCAGGAGGTTCGAGAACCCAAATCACGGGACGGCCATGGACCCTTCTACACCGAGGGTTATCTCAATGCCAGGTCGCTCAAGCTATTAACTGCCCACGGTCATGCCAGGTCGATCAGGCCCTGCCTGCCCTCGGACCATGCCAGGTCGATCAGAATAGTTGCCCACGGTACATGTAAGGCCCTGGGTGTTAGGCGTCAACGTCTCCATCACCGGCTCGAAAAACCTTACTCGGCTTCACGGGAGATACTCCGACCTACTCCGTTAAGTGATTGACGCGTTCAAAATGACTGAGGTGTGCCTTCGTCGGGTCCTAATCGACACAGACGGGAGACTACTAGCACACAGAACCCATGTCCTGCTGCTCCTACATCCCGCCCGGTCTCAGATTAATTATCACATGGTTATAACCCACGATAGCACGAGGCTAGTCATGATCAGTATCCACCTATATGCGGGAGACAGGAAATCACCCGACTTTTACCGGTCTAAGCAGGCTAAGCATATACGAGCCTAGACCTAAACAGGGATATCAAGATATATTGCAGGTGGACAAGGATAAGTAATAATGCATCAACGGTAGGAATCAATTCCTATAACCTAATGCAACATCCATCATCAGGTTAATTAGAAAACATTTGCAAACCGTAGGAGTTAGAATGCTCCGGGGCTTGCCTCGCTCGAAGTCGGCGGGGCGGTGATCACGGCACTCCGGCAGATCCTCCGCGTCTCCTTCCGGAATCCTCTCCTCGGGTGTCTCCTCCTGACGCTGCTCCTCCGGCGTCTCCTGGGCTTCCACTACCGATCCTGCATGATGCGGTACATGAATGAATAACATGAATGCACATGGGATGCATGGTGATGCAACATGGAGTAACAATTTAGGAGATAAGCACATGTCATCTACTGCTACTCACTTACTTAATTTAACATACTACTTACTAAGTCTTGTTGTCACCACATCAAAGTTGCTTAACGGGTTTGTTACCCTCTAATTATTTGTAGAATTAAATCTAGTTAAATAGGCTTATAACAGTAACCTATCCTAGACAGCTTCACAAAAATCTATAAAATTACTGGAGATTTACAACACTTAATCTAATCCTCTGTCCAAATTTCACCCCATTTGGACCTAGACTCTACCCCCTATGAAAAAGACAAATTCAATCATGAAAAGGTGCTTTGAACTACACCCCCTAGCACAAAGTATCAAACAACAGATTTCATAATTTTCTTCTGAACTTCTTAGCACAAGAGCAGTCAGTAAAAATTACCAAGTCCATACTCTTCATATTTTAATTACTACAAAATAAACAAGAAAACAGCATTTAATTATTTTAATTACTACTGCCAAATTATTTCACAGTGCATCCTCATTTTACATTTTTCCCAGAAACTATTCCTCAACACAAACCTAACAAAACAAGAATCACATTTTTCTGAGATAAATACAAATTACTATGCATTTAACAAGATTTCAGCCTAAACATAAATAAATATAACTACACAGAAAATCACCACAAACTGGACATATTATATTTTTCATGCATAGACCTCATCATAACAATCCTAACAAAACTTGTTTCACCTTTTTAGCATTTATATTTAGCAAGATATGAATTAAACAAGCATTACAATAATTTCTGGAAACTATTTAAACAAACCCTGAAAAACATTCAAACCTAAACTGCTACGGGTACCCGAACTAGTGCACACAGACAAACTAGACTCGCTGACACGCGGGCCCTCGGGTCAAACCGACCCCACGCGTCAGACACACAGAACAGGGGAGAGGTTGACCGCGGTGGAGCTCACCGACGGCGAACTCCCCGGCGAAACCATCCCCACCGGCGGACTCCCCTCAACCTTCCGCACCCGACGGTACCCTCGGCTGGCCCAGCGCACACGCGGATCGAGCTCGCCGACGGCGATGGCGGACACGGCGGCGCGGGCGAGCTACGCCGGCCGGCTCCGGCCACGACGGGCTCATCCGACCCTCGAGATCTACTCCGGCGACCTTCATAACCCTAGCCCAGGGCTCGGAAGCCAGGGCGCAAGCTCCGAGCACCCATGTCCACGGCGGTGCCACTCCGGCGACCTTGGCAAGCGGCGGACGACGGCGTACTCGCGCTTTCGGACCCTAATCGGCCTAACCGTCACCACCACTAGCTCCGACAAGTCGAGGCGACTCGCGAACGCTAGCTAGGGTAGATGGTTGAGCTCGGGAAGAGGGTTGGCCACGGCGGACCGAGCGCGCCGGCCATGGCGGTCATGGCGGACGGCGGCGTTCCGCGGGCTCTTAACCCTAATCGACCAAACCAACACCCTCTACCCTCTCCTCAGACCTCACTAACCCCTATACGGGCGCTAGGGTGACATGACAACCACGGGAAGGTGGCCGGCCATGGCGAACCGAGCTCGGCGGTCTTGGCGGCCATGGCAGTGACTCGTCCCGAGGCTTACCTAGGGCAATGTTTTCCTAAACAGTAAACGGTAAATAGTCGGTCACTCTTTGTTTAGCGTTTAGGCCGTTTAAACGGTGTTTAAACGGAGTTAAACGGTCTAAACGGTTTTGTATGGTAACACTAAAATATACATATTTATGTATGTAAAAATTAAATTTGATAGAAACTGCACATATTTGCACATGTAAAAAATAAATATTATACCAAATAATATTTTTGGAACAAATCTAAATCCCACAACATTTCATATACTCACAATGTTAATTAGTTTTGTGTTGATTATGGTAGTCGTAGTCCTCTAATTAACCAAATTATGGATTAAATGGTTGTTTAGATCATTTAATCATGTCTAACCTGATTTTCTTTAGACCATTTGGACGGGTTTAAACGGTTTAAACGGGTTTAAACGGTCCCACCGTTTAATTCACCGTTTAGGGCCTAAACAAAACAGATGACCTCTGTTTACCGTTTAAACGGTGTTTAAACGGATTAAACGGCCGTTTAGGCGAACAGAGACCTAGGGCTTCCTAGGGAGCGCTAAGGACAGCACGGGGTGCGGGGGCTCACAGTGACTCGATTTGGTGGGTCGGTTGGGATGGAGGCGCGGCGGAGCGGCGGAAAGACGCCGACGGACTCGCGGCGGTGCTTACCGGCTCGGGCGACGGCGAGAGAGCGGGAGCGAGAGTGAGTGCGGCGACAGAATGGAGGGAGGAGTTCGGACAGGCGAGGCGGGGCTGGCTTTGCCGCTTGCCACGCCGCGCGCGGACGCTGGCTTGGCCGGCCGTCGAGCGCCACGCGGCGGCCAAGTCCTGGCGCGGTCGGCCACGACGCCGCGCGCGCTGTTGACGGTCCTTAAGTATCAATTATATCTATCAAATAAATAGAGAAAAGGATCTAAATGAAACCAACACCCAGACTTAGGGTTTTATCTGACAGAATTCCACGAGTTTTGCTGTTTATCTATTTCTGCAGGGGGTTATCAGGAAATATGAAGGAAAGGCCCACATGTCGGGTTAATGACGGATAATTAACGTAACCCCCAATTTTCCTTAATGTGGAAGAGTCCAGAAGCCACGGGAACGAACGGGAGGCCGAACGGGCCCGGGACCAGGGCGCCCGCCCTAGTCCTTTGGGCGCCCGCCCTGTCCCCTCAGCCAATCAGGCTCCGTCTCGCGGATTATGCTCCACCGACCTAAAGGATTAAGGAAAACCGTCCGTTCAATGTCGGTTTGATCCAACGGCCCAGATTCACCCGAAAAGACTATATAAGCAAGGCCCTGGACCCTGGAGCAGGCACCTCTGTCTCATTATTCAGTTCCTAATTCAGTCATCAGGAGAAGAGAGTCTCTGATCAAGCCCTAGAGCCACCACATCAACTAGATCTCTAGTTTTAGCATAGCTACATAGGATTAGAACTAGAAGGAGTCAATCTTCGATTGGTTCCCGGATCTGTCAAGAGGATTCTTGGTAATTTCTCTCTTGTTCTTCAATTGTTCATCATTGTTCTTCAATATTATGAATATTACTTTGTTCTATTTCAATATATTGACTATGACTTTGCTCTACTTGATTATATTAGCAATTATATTGTTCTTAGTTTATCGTAGTTATATGCTTGGCATAGTTAGATTGGAATTATATACATGCCTAGGATCGTATAGCGTTTATCCATGTGCGCAGTGGGTGAATGATAAATATTGTGTAGACGTGGTGTCTATACCGTCTTTATCTGCGATTGCACCCTATATGCCGGATCGGTGGGTAGTTCGCGATAGTGACAGCTTCGTTGATTCTTATATAGTCCCCCTCTCGTGTATAGGGCAGGCAGAGCAACATTATTACAGGGGAGTGATTGCTATGTTCTTCATCTTCCTTGCTAATATTCACTATGCATGGGTGTAGTCTTTTCTCGCTATGATTGCCAAGTATAATTGCACTAACTATGATAATGCTAGACTTTATAGTTAATAATTACTTAGGGAATATCTTTGTAGTTCATCCTAATTCCATGCTAATGACTTGCTAGAATATCTGTTGAGGTGCTTATCATTATTATATGTGGCTAGTTATGCTGATCAGATTAATTATCCTTGTCACTATTCATATTTATCTATATTCTATGTGACATTTATCCCTGTATGATGAGATAGATAGATGCTCTATATTATACATGCAATGATAGATACTCAGTTCTATATTCTCATTCCACGATCAACTACGATGCTTAGAATCCCTTCCCAGTGGTAAAAATATAAATAACGATACCTGGAATACTTCCCGGTTAAAATGCTGCATCGGTATTAATCTGTGCGCTTGCAGATTCCCTTTATTTATTTATCTTGATGAGCAAATGCATATTTCAATACCGCGTCTCTCATGTCATGCTGGGGATGACAACTTGGCTTAAGTGGCATGAGGGATAGGTTTGGCATTTTTGGCGCCGTTATCAGAATTAGAGAATTAAGTCTACTTTTGGTAATGACGTTAAAAATGCCCAACAAGCATTTTTGGCGCCGTTGCCGGGGAAGGTTGATTTCTAAGTTGGAATGAATAAAGAACTTTGAGACATCATTCGCATCACTAATATATTCGAGCTTATCAATTCTCTCGTACAGTTTTACCCCTGCATTTTCCATTTTTTATTTTATTTCAGGGTGATGTATGAATAGAAGACATCTTCCAGACAACTTTGTTGACGACCCCGAAGCCTTATTCAGAAGAACAAGAGCCAAGCTCAAATCGTCAACACTTCAGCGCAAAACTTCATCCAAATCAGAAGACCGCCGAAGTTTCGTCCGGAACTTGTCAGCTGAATTCGAAGCTATGGCGAACAAGTCGATCCGCGAGTTCTCAGCTCCCACTACGGACAACATCCGCACTGGACCTGCTGTGGAGATCGACCGCAACTTCGAGCTCAAGCCTGGGCTCATCAACATGGTGCAAGCTAACCAGTTCTGTGGGAAGCCGCACGAGGATGCTAGTGCTCATCTTCAACACTTCCTGGAGATCTGCAGCACTTTCACCATGGCTGATGTTCCTAGAGACGCCATACTACTTCGCCTTTTCCCATTCTCACTGTTGGGGAGAGCGAAGCAGTGGTTCTACGCTACAAAGGAGAAGAATACTACGTGGGCACTCTGCTCCACGAACTTTCTAGCCAAGTTCTTTCCCATGGGCAAGACAAATGCTCTCCGTGGGAAGATTACAAGCTTTCAGCAACAGCACGATGAATCCGTTCCAGAAGCATGGGAGCGCTTTCAAGACTACATCCTAGAATGTCCCCATCATGGAATGGAGAGCTGGTTGCTGATGCAGACATTCTATCATGGGCTCGTCAATAGTGCCCGTGAGACCATGGATGCTGCAGCTGGAGGAGCATTCCTATCACTCACCATACCACAAGCCACAGCTCTTGTGGAGAAGATGGCGTCCAACCAAGGTTGGAATGAAGAGAGAACTCAGACCCGCAAGAGAGGTGGAGGTATGCATCAGCTCAAGGAGGTAGACATGCTGTCTGCCAAGCTAGACCTACTCATGAAGAAGCTCGATGACCGAGCTGGAGAGAAGAAGGAAGTAATGCACGTCTACGACTCCCACATGACTTGTGAGGAGTGTGGAGGTGTTGGACATTCGGGCAATCACTGTCCCGAGTTGCTAGAGGACGTGAACTACATCAACAACAACAACAATAACTACTACAACCGTCCTCAGCAGAATCAAGGTTGGAATCAACAAAGGCCTAACTACTCAGGTAATTACCAAGGTAACAATTCTTTCAGTAATAATAATTATCCACCTTTAAGAGAGTTAGTGTCTAATCAAGGAAAGCTAATGGATAACATGTCTAAGAAATTGGCATCTAATGATAAAATTCTAGAAAATATAAATAATAGAATGGATAATTTTTCTACTGCCATCAAGAATCAAATTAGCTTTAATAAAATGATTGAATCTCAATTGAATCAAATAGCTGCTGCCGTTCCTGCTACTAACCCCGGTATACCATCACAACCGGATGCATTAGAATCTGCAAATCTTGTAGACATATTTGATGCAGGAGATTACTGGAGTAACCCCATCATTGAGGTAAGTACTGAACTTCTGCCAGTCAAGAGAGGCGACCCAGGACGCCCCGTCATCCCGATCTCCATCGGCATGCGAGACTTCCCAGAAGCACTCTGTGACTTTGGCTCAAGCGTCAACATCATGCCCAGGGTACTCTACGAAAAACTCTTTTCACAACCATTATTAGAAACAACCATGTGTTTGCAGCTTGCAGATAGGACACTAAGTTACCCAAGAGGAATCTTGAAGAACATCTGTGTCCGAGTTGGTTCCTCGTACGCTCCAGCAGACTTCGTAGTAATAGAGACCGGTTCTGACGAGAGGGCTCTCGTCATCCTAGGGAGGCCATTCCTGAACACCACGGGAGCTGTCATCTACGCTAGTGCTGCCAAGATCAGTTTCCACATAAAGGGGAGGAAGGAAATGTTTTCCTTCAAGAACAAGACCGTACAAATCCTAGAGCAACCCCAATATGAACCAAGGAGGACCAACAAGAGGAACAAGAGCAAGAAGCAAGTGTGGACCGAATCAGTTAAGATGGTCACTGCCGTGCACAAAGGTCAAGATCGCCAACTCAAGTCACCATTCTTGGACAAGAAGGACGACCCAGGTATGCCAAGCATTTATTGCTCCATTAATGGGTACAACTTCTACAAGACACTGTGCGACACTGGGTCGGGCGTCAACATAATGGCCAAGGTCACCTATGAACTGCTGTTCGGAACCATGCCCTTGAAGCCGACATACATTCGTCTCCAGATGGCAGATCAGACATTCCGACAGGTTGAAGGTTGTTGACATGGGAGAAGACGAGTATGATCCACCTATCATCCTTGGAAGACCGTTCCTTAGCACTGTCAAAGCAATCATCTACATTGGAACTGGAGAAGTCCACATGCACTTCCCCTCTGAGAAGGTACGCCTTTACTTTACTGACCCCAACTACGTATTTGAAGAATCTAAGCAGGTCAGGACAAGGAGAAGGAGGCGGAACCGCAACCAGAAGCAACCGGTCATCAAGGATGGATGGGCAGACTACGAAGGAGAAGTGGTAAGATCTGAGGACATACCACTCAATCAGCACTGTCTTGAAGAGACCGAAGCACCAAGACAAGTGTGGAAAGAAAAGACAGTTGAACACGAGGAGGAGGCGCTGCCGGAACCACCGATTACGCCATCCACTGACTCCCAAGACAACTGAGTACACATAGAGTCTCGTTCGGAGGACTTAAAAATGCCGAACGCCTTGCCAAGAGGTAACTTGGTAGTTATCCATTTCCCTTCTCAGATATTTACTTAATAGTTTGTTTAGTTAATCATATTCATGTTATCTTAGAAAGAAAATAAAAATGTTAAAAAAAAAACTCTAGAAGCCCCATGTGAGTATACGAGTGGCATAAAACCCATAAGTACATTCACTGTGGTGGCATAAAAAAATAAATAAATATTTTCTTCTGCTTTATAAAATGAAAACATAAAAATAATCAAGGAGGCTCAACATGATAAAGGCTAGATATTTATGCTAACACTTAATCAGTCCACAAGCTTTGTTGTCTATTTGAGCTTCACAGAATCCAAGAGGACTAGCAGACGGAGGACATTCTAATCGCTGTCAGGGTGCTGCCGACTTTCAAATACACCTCCGCTATCTGCTAGCTACATCAAGAGAAACTACGTCAAGATCCAGCTTGGGGGAGAGCACCCCCGTTATCTCGCTAAGTATTTCTATATCTATCTTTATATTTATACTTATACTATATTAAAATAAAACGATGAAAAACCAAATAAAGATTTTGTGCTTATATATATATATATATCTATATCTTTTGCTTAGTGTGTTTAATAAATAAATAAAGTGGCTATGCTAAAATGAATCTAGATAATAAAACTCTAGCATGGATATGATGAATAGTTGCTCTGCCTAATTTCAATTAGAAGTTCTCTCTCTAGTTTAGACATAACTGTTATCATTTAAAGCTTGCTCTAAACTTGAACTTGTGGGAAGAGAACTTGATCTAAAGTCTAAGTTGTTAACGGATATGATATGGAAAGGTCGAGTTGCTGTTTATCTATTCCTAGAGATGCTAGAATTCTGGAGAATTTTATCTTTGAAAATCTTTAAAATGCTACATGATGAGTTCCTTTATGATGAGAGTTTAAATTCCTACCACGGCCATACATGCATGCTTGCTAGACTTTAAGCTATACATTTACTTTTTACTACTTATGAGCATTGAGTGTAGTCAAGCTGTGTAGACCCTTAGGAGCTTGTCATGTGGTTAAATCAAGATTCACTTGCACGATCACTCATATATGCTGCTTCTACTCCGGAAGTACGCATCCACATACATCCATCCATTCCATCTCCAGATCCACATAAAATTATTCTACTCCTAACCCGGGAGAGAATAGTCAAAAACATTTTTCCTATTCCTGTTATTCCCTGTGAAATAAATGCTCAAGTTATTTTGGTTACTACCACTTGCTAAATTGTTCTAAGGAGATGAGTGCTCTATCCGAGGAAATAAAAAGGGGCAAGTGCCCGGAACCTCGAAAAGAAAAATATTACGAGGAAATAAAAAGGAGCAAGTGCTCGGAACCTCGATGAAAAAAAAAGTGAAAAAGTGTGAGAAGAGAGGTAAAAATGGACAAGTGTCCGACAGTAGAATTAGGGGTACAAGATACCCACCTGAGAGGAAAAATAATAAATAAAAAAAATATAGAGCATCTCATCCTCCTCAAGAGCACCAAAAGCAAGAAAGGTATGTATCCCCTCAAAAAGAGCAAAAGTAGAATTAGACACTCTCCACCATTATCACCATTATCACCATACACCATTCATTCACCACACATGCACATCTTGATTTGACTTATTGACTTGTTTCTCTGGATCCATGGTTTGACTATGCAATAAATGTCTTGTAAGTATGTATACCTTATCTCCCACCTATGAGCTCCAGATATCAAAAACCTTATTAGGATAGGTTGAGAGAGAAGGCAATGTCACTCTGCCTTATACCACAAATACTACATACTTTGCTTTGAGAGAAGGCAAACACCATTACTGCCTTGGTGAGGATCCAGAAATACCACAAATGAGAGACCTGAGAGAGTCATACAAGGAATCTCTGAGTTTTATTTGAAAATCTGCAAAAACTCCAGAGCTATAGCTGATCAAGAATAAGAGACATGGCGCTTGACTAGACTGTTCTATCTTTTAACCGCTCAAGACAAAGGTGACAGTTGCAAGCCCCATAGTGAAAGGCACAATGAGTAAGTTTTAAGTCTTGACAGTTTACTCTAACTCAGAGATAAGACTCTATTTGAAAGCATGTGTACCGTCAAAATTCAAAAGCATTCAGCAACTTCTGATCCATCACTGAGACTATCCTTGCTCAGGGACGAGCAAGAGGTAAGCTTGGGGGAGTTTGTTGACGGTCCTTAAGTATCAATTATATCTATCAAATAAATAGAGAAAAGGATCTAAATGAAACCAACACCCAGACTTAGGGTTTTATCTGACAGAATTCCACGAGTTTTGCTGTTTATCTATTTCTGCAGGGGGTTATCAGGAAATATGAAGGAAAGGCCCACATGTCGGGTTAATGACGGATAATTAACGTAACCCCCAATTTTCCTTAATGTGGAAGAGTCCAGAAGCCACGGGAACGAACGGGAGGCCGAACGGGCCCGGGACCAGGGCGCCCGCCCTAGTCCTTTGGGCGCCCGCCCTGTCCCCTCAGCCAATCAGGCTCCGTCTCGCGGATTATGCTCCACCGACCTAAAGGATTAAGGAAAACCGTCCGTTCAATGTCGGTTTGATCCAACGGCCCAGATTCACCCGAAAAGACTATATAAGCAAGGCCCTGGACCCTGGAGCAGGCACCTCTGTCTCATTATTCAGTTCCTAATTCAGTCATCAGGAGAAGAGAGTCTCTGATCAAGCCCTAGAGCCACCACATCAACTAGATCTCTAGTTTTAGCATAGCTACATAGGATTAGAACTAGAAGGAGTCAATCTTCGATTGGTTCCCGGATCTGTCAAGAGGATTCTTGGTAATTTCTCTCTTGTTCTTCAATTGTTCATCATTGTTCTTCAATATTATGAATATTACTTTGTTCTATTTCAATATATTGACTATGACTTTGCTCTACTTGATTATATTAGCAATTATATTGTTCTTAGTTTATCGTAGTTATATGCTTGGCATAGTTAGATTGGAATTATATACATGCCTAGGATCGTATAGCGTTTATCCATGTGCGCAGTGGGTGAATGATAAATATTGTGTAGACGTGGTGTCTATACCGTCTTTATCTGCGATTGCACCCTATATGCCGGATCGGTGGGTAGTTCGCGATAGTGACAGCTTCGTTGATTCTTATATAGTCCCCCTCTCGTGTATAGGGCAGGCAGAGCAACATTATTACAGGGGAGTGATTGCTATGTTCTTCATCTTCCTTGCTAATATTCACTATGCATGGGTGTAGTCTTTTCTCGCTATGATTGCCAAGTATAATTGCACTAACTATGATAATGCTAGACTTTATAGTTAATAATTACTTAGGGAATATCTTTGTAGTTCATCCTAATTCCATGCTAATGACTTGCTAGAATATCTGTTGAGGTGCTTATCATTATTATATGTGGCTAGTTATGCTGATCAGATTAATTATCCTTGTCACTATTCATATTTATCTATATTCTATGTGACATTTATCCCTGTATGATGAGATAGATAGATGCTCTATATTATACATGCAATGATAGATACTCAGTTCTATATTCTCATTCCACGATCAACTACGATGCTTAGAATCCCTTCCCAGTGGTAAAAATATAAATAACGATACCTGGAATACTTCCCGGTTAAAATGCTGCATCGGTATTAATCTGTGCGCTTGCAGATTCCCTTTATTTATTTATCTTGATGAGCAAATGCATATTTCAATACCGCGTCTCTCATGTCATGCTGGGGATGACAACTTGGCTTAAGTGGCATGAGGGATAGGTTTGGCATTTTTGGCGCCGTTATCAGAATTAGAGAATTAAGTCTACTTTTGGTAATGACGTTAAAAATGCCCAACACGCGCGCGCTGGCACGGCACGGACCGGCCCGATTCAGCGGCCATCAGGCCGACTGACGGCCAGATTTCGCATGCGATTATCTCCTAAACCGCTCAGTGAAACGCTAAACCACTTGTTTCATTGAGTAGAGCTATGTGGCAGAACCGCCCAATAATGTGGCCCACCTGCACACGTCATCGTCATACGGAGCCCAATGACTGTGCAAATGAAACACGTTACTGGAATGATCCGTCGGGTGTCCCTGCGGAGACCCCGAATTATCCACGAGCCACAGGACCATCATCATGAAGGTTGGATTAATCACAACATTACAACAGTTGATACAAAATACCATCGGAGTGCGGAAGCAAGATAGATAAACTTTACAAATTATGAAGATGTTACTTTTACATAAAGTAACTGGTGTTGCGGGAGTAGAGTAGTATTACAGAACCACACTTAGGCGGAGTACCTAAGTTGGAGATGAGGAACAACCAAATCACGTCAAGCCCACTGACATGATCAGGATCAACGCCACCTATTAGAAACCTGCAACAGGGGTTAACAAACCCTGAGTACTGGGGTACTCAACAAGACTTACCCGACAAAGAAAAAGGGGAGGAGACTCAGGAATGAAAGGCTTAGGTAAGGCT
This sequence comes from Coix lacryma-jobi var. lacryma-jobi, assembly GCA_009763385.1. Lineage (NCBI taxonomy): Eukaryota > Viridiplantae > Streptophyta > Magnoliopsida > Poales > Poaceae > Coix > Coix lacryma-jobi. Next base: position 126,471,323 of record CM019829.1, read on the forward strand.
TGAACAAGATCGAGAAATTTGCAGAAAAAGCATTTTGAGTTTTTCCGCCAGCAACAAGCACCTCGGGACTCTAACCCAAGAGTACAGGTCCTGTTTGCAGAAAAAGCATCTTGTAAAACTTGTTTTATTTTGGAAAGGTTCAAGTATTCCTCAGTTCTTCATTGACCATGATTCATTTTACATTTCAAACATTCCTAGTTGAGAACCACTCTCCGTTGACAGTCAGTGACCAAGTCTCCATAACCGAGGAGCAACGTTAATCCGGATAAAGAATACTCAGCTGAGGATCCCTATTCACACTGCATATGTAGCACCCAAGCTTGCATATGCCAACCCGTCTTCCACGATTCCTCCAAGATTGGGCCCGGTCCTACGCCACCCGGAAGTACAGTACACCACTCCAATCCGGGACTCTAACCCACGTGGGTACATGCTACTTCCGCCATCTCTCCACTCCCAGTGCGCGGTTGTCGGTCCAATAATGGATTTCTCGGAGCCAGAGCTTTCCGTAGTATGTGAATAGTTACAAGTCTTGACCAGCAGGCCCCCATACGGATGGTCCCTACATTTTTCCGCCAGCGACAAGCACCTCGGGACTCTAACCCAAGAGTACAGGTCCTGTCGGTTTTTCAACCCTGTCCCGGTCGGTGTCAACTGTTGAGTCCCGGACTACAACATGACGGCACCGTACGCAAGGACAACCTCTCCTTCCCATTGACTAAGTACGGATCAGATACTTAGCCAATAGTGGGAGTAAAGCCAAATTCCCATAAAAGTTCTTTAAGTGATCACACTTTTGAAATTGGCATTTTTGCAAATCTATTATATAGCATCACTAAGCATTTTGCAAATAGTTTTTAAAACGAGACAGGTTGATCTTCTGGTGGAGATAAATAATGCAGGTAATAGGTCATCACACAATTCCTATAACCTAATGCAGTGGTTTAACTCAAAAGCATTTAAGGAAAACATTTTATAAATGGAAGGGTTAAATGCACCGGGGCTTGCCTTAAAGAGAGCGGGCTCGAGGGCGGACTGCAGGAGTCGGGGCTCGAGGTTACTTCGGGGTAGGTTCGTCGGCGGCTGGCTTGACGTTGATTCCTTCTGCTTCGGTTACTATACGGATGCAATGATGCATGCACATGAGTAGGCTAGTATGAACAAAGTGCATAGGATAAAACTAGAGTATAGCTTTGCAAAGTATAAGTGGTCGTTAAAGTGGACAATAGATTACTTATCCCTTTCTAGCAACATTAGCTAACTTTATTAAGCAACTTTTATATGACTTAAGCATAATCATCACAAGGCATCACAAACATCATAGACCAGAGGGGTATGGGTCTATGAACATCAAACAACCCAAAGATCACATCATCAAACACTTATTACCGACACTAATCACTCTTTCTATTTTCCTAAATTAATTAAAAAGGTCATTTTATGAAGTTGCTCCAAAAATTACCAAATTAATCTCATAAGTTCATTATGGTGTAGATAGATGGCAAAACAAATTTCATAATTTTTGGAGGTCATTAAGGTGCTCAATTAAATCTAGACATTTAATTAGCAAAAGGCACTATTTAACAATTAAAATAAAAGCTCAAAAATCAACTTGTTCCAAAAGACTTCAAAATTTTACCAGAGACTAAACATGGCATAAGAAGCTCACAAAAATTTGTCTCATGATTTTTGGAGTTATAAATCACTCTCCAAAAATACCAAAACCTCCATTTTTCAATTAAAAGGGGAATTTTATATTTTTAAGTCTTTGCACAAAACTCAAGTTTCATATTTTTATAAAATACTCCAGAGCATAAAGAGTCTACCACAAAAATTTCAGAATTTTTGGATGCACACAGAAAATCATACAAAAAAAGAGAAAACAGAACACTATTCATATGTCTCAGAAAAAGAGAAGAGCACTGTGCTCCTTCTAGGCCGGGCTCGGCGAATCGCGGGCTCGGGCGAGACGGGCTCGGTCGAGACGGGCTCGGTCGAGACGGAAGCGACAGCTTCGTCCGAGGCCTGGCCCGGAGGCTCGGGCGAGACGGAGAAGTAAGCCTCCGTCCGAGGCCTGGCTCGGGCGAAGCGGAGAGCATGCGTCGCCGAGGCTTGGGCTCGGGCGAAGCGGAGAGGAAACAGAGGCTGGAGGCTCGGATGCTTACCACGTGTCGGAGGCAGGGCTCGAGGGTGAGGCTCGACTCGTGCTCGAGGGTGAGGCTCGACACGCTCTCGAGGGTGAGGCTCGACACGCTCTCGAGGGTGAGGCTCGACACGCTCTCGAGGGTGAGGCTCGACACGCGCTCGAGGGAGAAGATGACCGCGGCGGCGCTCCGGCGGTCCGGCGGTCCTGCGCAACACACGAGGCCGCAAGGGCCGGGTTAGAGTCGCGCGGGGCCAAGGAACACGACACGGGGGTCGGTGAGGGATGATCATGGCCGGAGACGGCGAATTCCACGAACCCGAGCTCGCCGGGTTTCTGCCGGGGATAGGAACGGCGAGCTTACGCCGGGCAAACGGAGGCGGGGAAGGTGAAATTGAAGGGTGGGAAAGCCTCACGAGCTCACGGCGGAGCTTTCGGGCTAGGTGGTGGAGCGGCGGAGTGTCTGGAGGGGTCTGGCCACGGTGGCGGAGGTGGATGCGGAGGTCGGGCTCCGGCGGGCTTATATAGCCGCGGCTATGGGACGGTAGAGAGCACGGGGGTGGGTGGATAAGCTTGGCGAGAGCGTGCGCACTCGATTGCGCTCTGGCGGGAAGGACGGCGTGCAGCCGGGGCTCGGGCGTGCGTTCGCCGGCGACGGCCACGCGGCGGCGACGCGCGGGAAACAGTGGGGGACGGGGCGGAGGTCAACTGTGCGCGTGCGGGTGCGAAAGAGCTGTCGCGGGCGCGGGCGACAAGCCGGGGCAGACGAGCGGCTGCCAACGCGTGGCGCGCGCAACGCCGGAGGCTCGGCCACGGCCGGGGCCCCCTCTGCACTGCGCCGGCTAGAGGTAGGGGACGAACAGTGCTAGGCCTTAGGGTTTGACTTTTGGCTGAACTCTGTATTTTGCAAAAATCTTCCAAAATTTGAACTGTGCGACAAAAACTCAAAATACCAAAGTTGCTCAGAAAAATGAGATCTTCAACTTTGTCAATATGAACATTTTCAAATTCCAAATAGTTTTTGAACTACATTCAAAAACAGAAAAGGGAACACTTTTCAAATTTGATTCAAATCAAAATTACTTTGGATTTCAAACTGAAACTTGAAAATCTTTATATATGAAAGTTGTTCCATTTGACAAAACCTATAACTTTGCTAACATACACTTTTTCTGAAACTCAATAGTTTTTGAAATAAATTTTTAAAACTGAAAAGAGGACAAAAACTGGAATTTGAATGAATTTGAAATTACTTCAAATTTTATATAGAAACATGGAAATCTGTAAATACCAAAGTTGTTCCTCTAGGTCAGATTCACAACTTTGCTTTTTGAACCAACTCAAAATTTTGAATTTTGAAAAAGTTATTAAAAAGGGAATAAATCCAGGATTTGGGAATTTAGGGTTTTGCAAAAGGAATTTCAAATCAAATCTGATTTTTGAACTATGATCAAAGCAACAAACATCAGGGCACTAAATTTTGAACAAGAATTACATAGAACTAGGCACAGAGGTGAAATTACCATTTTGCCCCTATAGGAAGAAGTGGGCTAATAAGGGTTTTTGCAATAGAGGTACATCACATAAAATGATACACTAAGCAAATGCATACACATGAAATCATGATCAAGATGATTAATGATGCTAATGATGATATGTCAAGTTAATTATATGCTTAAACACCAGAGGTGTTACAGTCTTCCCCCCTAAAAGAAATCTCGTCCCGAGATTTAAGAAGTGCTTTAAAGGCTGGGGTTGAGTAATGGAAAAGGAAATGTGTCATACTTGTTTACTCGCAAGGAGTTCACAAGGCAACTGGGTTAGGGTTAGGATTACAACCGGGATCAGAACACGGTTGCAAGTAGCAAGGTAGGGGATTTTGAGTGGAGCAAGGAAAAATATCAAGAGCCAAGAGAGAGCGTATATTAGTTACGGGCTATATTGGATCATAACTGTAGACTTCGATACCTGCGCGCACCCAACGGAAAACTTGTGCAACTCGGCACACAAGATTCTTCGGGTTCCGTCGCGGCATCGTGGTCACCAATTATGGCACCATAATAGAGCATAACTTCTATAACTCTCATCCCATAAAGAGGGAAATTATAACCAAAAGCAGGGATTGGTCATAATTACAAGGAAAGTGGCTTTGAATTCCCTTTCGGGGATCCAGAAATGAAAGCACTTTAACGGTGGACTTAGAAAGAATCATGACGATAGGCCTGTATATTAGCGAGCACCTGACAGTAACTCCCTATGGTGGCTGTCCATAGGTGACTCCAGGTTCCTACACTTTTATCCGGTCCATGGATCACGGTCCTTTCGAAGAACACAATTTCAGTAACTTTCAACCACCATTCGTCGTTTTCACGACACCAAGCAACCAGCACGTGCCAATTCAAGGCATGTCACGCGCTTTCCAGAAGAACCAAGGACTTTACCATGATTCTGACTTTATGTGGTAGAGTGTATGAAAGATATCAAAAAAAAAAAAATTCCCAAGGATTAGGAACTTATGGAATGAAAGTAGCAAGAGCAACAGAATCTAGGGACGATCAACTATCGGGGATCATAGCTGCTTTTAGAATTTAGAGAAGAAGCACATTTTATTATTATGCACGATATGATGCATGCTCGTCCTATACGACCTCTCACTGACAGGAGATCTCTGTCTCCACCTGTTAGTTAGATATAGGGCTATACTTTATATACTAGCTTCACTGACTTGGTACCTTCTGTCGGAATCACTAGTATAGTCTTCACGAAGTCTTCCAGCAAAGCAAGAAACTTAGGGAAGGATCATTTTTAATTTGTTACTTCAAAAAAAACTTTTAGATTAAGAAACCATTTTGAAGTTTTTCAAAAGTAATGTTGTAACCAGTCTTCCCTTGATGACAATCCTGCTCCGATACCATTCTGTGGCAGAACCGCCCAATAATGTGGCCCACCTGCACACGTCATCGTCATACGGAGCCCAATGACTGTGCAAATGAAACACGTTACTGGAATGATCCGTCGGGTGTCCCTGCGGAGACCCCGAATTATCCACGAGCCACAGGACCATCATCATGAAGGTTGGATTAATCACAACATTACAACAGTTGATACAAAATACCATCGGAGTGCGGAAGCAAGATAGATAAACTTTACAAATTATGAAGATGTTACTTTTACATAAAGTAACTGGTGTTGCGGGAGTAGAGTAGTATTACAGAACCACACTTAGGCGGAGTACCTAAGTTGGAGATGAGGAACAACCAAATCACGTCAAGCCCACTGACATGATCAGGATCAACGCCACCTATTAGAAACCTGCAACAGGGGTTAACAAACCCTGAGTACTGGGGTACTCAACAAGACTTACCCGACAAAGAAAAAGGGGAGGAGACTCAGGAATGAAAGGCTTAGGTAAGGCTTGAACAAGATCGAGAAATTTGCAGAAAAAGCATTTTGAGTTTTTCCGCCAGCAACAAGCACCTCGGGACTCTAACCCAAGAGTACAGGTCCTGTTTGCAGAAAAAGCATCTTGTAAAACTTGTTTTATTTTGGAAAGGTTCAAGTATTCCTCAGTTCTTCATTGACCATGATTCATTTTACATTTCAAACATTCCTAGTTGAGAACCACTCTCCGTTGACAGTCAGTGACCAAGTCTCCATAACCGAGGAGCAACGTTAATCCGGATAAAGAATACTCAGCTGAGGATCCCTATTCACACTGCATATGTAGCACCCAAGCTTGCATATGCCAACCCGTCTTCCACGATTCCTCCAAGATTGGGCCCGGTCCTACGCCACCCGGAAGTACAGTACACCACTCCAATCCGGGACTCTAACCCACGTGGGTACATGCTACTTCCGCCATCTCTCCACTCCCAGTGCGCGGTTGTCGGTCCAATAATGGATTTCTCGGAGCCAGAGCTTTCCGTAGTATGTGAATAGTTACAAGTCTTGACCAGCAGGCCCCCATACGGATGGTCCCTACATTTTTCCGCCAGCGACAAGCACCTCGGGACTCTAACCCAAGAGTACAGGTCCTGTCGGTTTTCAACCCTGTCCCGGTCGGTGTCAACTGTTGAGTCCCGGACTACAACATGACGGCACCGTACGCAAGGACAACCTCTCCTTCCCATTGACTAAGTACGGATCAGATACTTAGCCAATAGTGGGAGTAAAGCCAAAATCCCATAAAGATTCTTAAGTGATCACACTTTTGAAATGATATTTTATTGCAAATCTATAGTATAGCATCACTAAGCATTTTGCAAATAGTTTTAAAACAAGGCGGGTGGATCTTTTGGTGGAGGTAAATAATGCAGGAGGCAATAGGTCATCACACAACTCCCATAACCTAATGCAGTAATTTAACTCAAAAGCATTTAAGGAAAACATTTTATAAATGGAAGGGTTAAATGCAACCGGGGCTTGCCTTGGATGGCAAAAAGAGCAGACTCGGGGTAGGTATAGGCGTCGGAGCTCGGGGTCGCCTCGGGAACAGATCCTTCGGTGGCTACCTCGACTTCAGGTTCTTCTTCGTCAACTACACGGATGCAATGATGAATGCTCATGAGAATGATGATATGAACTTATGGTGCAGGACAATTCCACTGATTCTAGATTACTCTTAAACAAGGCATAATCAAAATCTAGGTTGAGCATAAAAGGTAACTATTTCTTCCTTAAGCAATATTGATTAAACTAGCCCTTATTATAAGTATCCTAAGCATCAACCAAACATAGCATCACAACCATCATAGACCAAAGGGTAGGGGTCTATGAACATCAATCAATCCAAAGATCACATCATCAAACACTTATTACCAACCCTAATCCATCTTTTCTATTTTCCTTAATTTATTTAAAAGGTCATTTTATGAAGTTGCTCCAAAAATTACCAAATTAATCACATAAGTTCATTATGGTGTAGATAGATGGCAAAACAAATTTCATAATTTTTGGAGGTCATTAAGATGCTTAATTAAATCTAGACATTTAATTAACAAAAGGCACTATTCAACTATTTAAATAAAAGCTCAAAAATCAACTTGTTCCAAAAGACTTCAAAATTTTACCAGAGACTAGAACATGGCATAAGAAGCTCACAAAAATTTGTCTCATGATTTTTGGAGTTATAAATCACTCTCCAAAAATACCAAAACCTCCATTTTTCAATTAAAAGGGGAATTTTATATTTTAAGTCTTTGCACAAAACTCAAGTTTCATATTTTTATAAAATACTCCAGAGCATAAAGAGTCTACCACAAAAATTTCAGAATTTTTGGATGCACACAGAAAATCATACAAAAAAGAGAAAACAGAACACTATTCACATGTCTCAGAAAAAGAGAAGAGCACTGTGCTCCTTCTAGGCCGGGCTCGGCGAATCGCGGGGGCTCGGGCGAATCGCGCGGGCTCGGTCGAGACGGGCTCGGTCGAGACGGAAGCGATAGCTTCGTCCGAGGCCTGGCCCGGAGGCTCGGGCGAGACGGAGAAGTAAGCCTCCGTCCGAGGCTTGGCTCGGGCGAAGCGGAGGGCATGCGCTCGCCGAGGCTTGGGCTCGGGCGAAGCGGAGTGGAAGCAGAGGCTGGAGGCTCGGATGCTTACCACGTGTCGGAGGCAGGGCTCGAGGGTGAGGCTCGACTCGTGCTCGAGGGTGAGGCTCGACTTGTGCTCGAGGGTGAGGCTCGACTCGCTCTCGAGGGTGAGGACGACCGCGGCGGCACTCTGCTCGCCGGCGGTGACCCGAGCGCGGCGGCGCGTTTACGCCGGCCAAACTGGGCACTCCGCGGCAGAGCTGAGGGCACGAGCGTGATCAGAGGGCTCACCCGCGTCGATCAAGGAACTCGGCGAGGTGAGGGGATGAACGGAGGTGGACGAACGGCGATGACCGGCGGACGGCGTGCGGCGGCGATCGGCGCAGTGGCGACCCTGGGCATCAAACAGAGCCGCAAAGGCCAGGTTAGAGCCGCACGGAGACAGGGAAACGAATGCGAGGGTCGGAGGGAGATGATCAAGGCCGGAGACGGCGAATTCCACGAACCCGAGCTCGCCGGGATTCTGCCGGAGATGGGGACGGCGAGCTTACGCCGGGCGATAGGAGGCGGGGAAGGTGAAATTGAAGGGTGGGAAAGCTTCACGAGCTCAAGGCGGAGCTTTCAGGCTAGGTGGTGGAGCGGCGGAGTGTCGGGAGTAGGCCGGCCACGGTGGCGGAGGTGAGTGAGGAGCTCGGGGCTCCGGCGGCTTATATAGCCGCGGCTATGGGGCGGTAGAGATCACGGGGGTGGGTGGATAAACTCGGCGAGAGCGTGCGCACTCGATTGCGCTCTGGCGGGAAGGACGGCGTGCAGCCGGGGCTCGGGCGTGCGTTCGCCGGCGACGGCCACGCGGCGGCGACGCGCGGGGAAACAGTGGGGGACGGGGAGGAGGTCAACTGTGCGCGTGCGGGTGCGAAAGAGATGTCGCGGGCGCGGGCGACAAGTCGGGGGCGGCGTGCGGCTGCCAGGCGCGTGGCGCAGGCGGCGCTGTCGCGCGGCCATGGCCGGGGCCCCCTAGCTGTAGGTGGAAGATGAACAGGCTAGGTCTTAGGGTTTGACTTTTGGCTGAACTCTGGATTTTGCAAAAATCTCCCAAAATTTGAACTGTGCGACAAAAACTCAAAATACCAAAGTTGTTCAGAAAAAATGAGATATTACAACTTTGTCAATATGAACATTTTCAAATTCCAAATAGTTTTTGAACTACATTCAAAAACAGAAAAGGGAACACTTTTCAAATTTGATTCAAATCAAAATTACTTTGGATTTCAAACTGAAACTTGAAAATCTTTATATATGAAAGTTGTTCCATTTGACAAAACCTATAACTTTGCTAATATACACTTTTTCTGAAACTCAATAGTTTTTGAATAAATTTTTAAAGCTGAAAAGAGGGATCAAAAACTGGAATTTGAATGAATTTGAAATTACTTCAAATTTTATATAGAAACATGGAAATCTGTAAATACCAAAGTTGTTCCTCTAGGTCAGATGCACAACTTTGCTTTTGAACCAACTCAAAATTTTGAATTTTGAAAAAGTTATTAAAAAGGGAATAAATCCAGGATTTGGGAATTTAGGGTTTTGCAAAAGGAATTTCAAATCAAATCTGATTTTTGAACTATGATCAAAGCAACAAACATCAGGACACTGAAATTTGAACAAGAATTACATAGAACTAGGCACAGAGGTGAAATTACCATTTGCCCCTTATAGGAAGAAGTGGGCTAATAAGGGTTTTTGCAATAGAGGTACATCACATAAAATGATACACTAAGCAAATGCATACACATGAAATCATGATCAAGATGATTAATGATGCTAATGATGATGACATGTCAGGTTAATTACTTATTAAACACCAGGGGTGTTACAAAGAGCACAGCCGGAAAATGTGCGAAGCTCAAAAGCCAAAGCCAAAGTCAGACTATGAACGCCAACTAGTCAAAGGTGTGGAAGCTCAACCCGCAAAGAAGAAAGCAGGAAAGAGTGTTTCACAACTCGGGGAAACATCAAGACCTTTGTCCCCGTTAATTGTGGCAAATCAGTATGGTTCCAACGTGGGCAGAGTACAGAGGAAATCTGGAGAGACAACTTTGTCTGAGATAGACTCACTTAAAACTTATTTCATTGACAGCGGTCTCCCGTACGCCACGATTGCCAATATTGCTGTTGGGCTGGAGTTTCCATGAGCGGATGTAGTTGATGAATGGAGGAGAAATTTTACACCGGGCAGGAGTCTAATCAACCCCAAGCACTTACATGTACTCGGTACGCAGATGTTTGCAATCAACAATTGGTGCATGGAGGCTTCTAGAGGCGGTGTCAATTGGATTTCTGTTCGAATTATGAACCATCAGTACTTCCATGGCGATGACCTTATCTTAGTCCAGATGGACGAATTATACCAGCTATGCCACATGGACGCTCTGGACAAATCGCTCATTAGCTGCTATTGTTTGTAAGTGTTTCTTTTATAATTTTCATTGAACTCTCTAGCATGTGTATATAGTATGTAGTATTCTTACACACGTACTTGTGGATCGACTCGATATGTGCACGTACCAGATGACTCACCTCAGATATAGATATGACAATACTGTTGGGTTTGTTGATCCTTACGTTATTTTCAAGGCTCCAAACCCTTCAGGGACTTCGAGCAATGACATGTGTACGAATCTCATGAGGTTCTTCGTGAACTAAAAAGACAGAGAAAGAATACTCTTCCCCTGCAACTTCTTCGTGAACTAAAAAGACAGAGAAAGAATACTCTTCCCCTGCAACTTCAAGTGCGTGAGTCATATATCATATCTTTACGAGATGAATTTTTTCATCCTACAGTGGATTTTGAGACAAGAACAGGGTAACAGCTTATGTGCATTCTACGTTTGCGAGTACATGATGATAGAATCAAATAGAATTCTTGAAGAAATCATCAAAGTAGGTAACATGTCTCTTTTCATTTTCTATAGAGTTAATATTGATAATAATGATATAACTAATATCTTTTTTAAATTCAAATTGAAGACTGAATGGTTGAAGCAAAAATCATGCTACAAGACCAAATCCAAGCAATACAAGAGACAATAGCAGGATTTCTTCGGGAAATAAGTCATAAATCCAAACGGTGAGTTCTACCATAATACCAACGAGACGTTGATTCCAAACAAAGATGATCATTTGTATGTCATGTAGATCTTTGGATGGAGTACAACTGTAATAGGTTTAGAGTACTGACTTTGGAGTACAACTTGTGTAGTAATAGATTTGGAGAACAACTTCTATATAGCTTATAATTTTATGTGCATATATTTATATATATATATGTAGTTCTATAATTCAATTATATATACATGCAATAAGCTTATTGTCATATGCTGCTAATATATATATATGGTATATATTATATATTAGCAGCAAAGAATACATATTAGAAAATCTATTTAATAAATAAACAAAACTAAAAACAGAACTGAAAAGAAAACAAAAAGGAAAAACCAGGGGACCCAATACCAGCCGGGACTAAAGGGGTGCTGCTGCGTGGCACCGCTGGCAGCACCCTTTAGTCCCGGCTGGTATTACCAACCGGGACTAAAGGGGGCTTTAGCCCCGGTGCCCGGAGCCGGGACTAAAGGTTTAGTCCGGGAAGCGTAGTACCGGCTCAGGATCCGAGGCTAAAGCCTGATCGTGTAGCAGTGAAAGGATCCTGATCTCCTAAACCTCTAAGGATGAAGCTGGGCTTAGTGAAACCAAATCCGAGGGTACCAGTCAATTTGACCTCCAATTGACAAGGGAGAAGAAAACAACATCAAATTGTGGAACCTGCCGCTTTGATGCCAAACAGTTCCATAATGTACGGCTCTGGAGCAACCATTATTAGAGGAAATTGACTAGAAAGTCAACTCCTAACGGTGCAAAACATATAATCGATGAAATTTTAGAATGTCTATTCAAGATATGTAAAAGAACAAGGATTAGCTGATGAGAGTACATGATTCTACATATTCGATAAACCCAATGTAAAACCAACGGATCAACTAAATATGTCAGCAATTTTGGTCGTTAATAGTGGGGTGTTTTCATGTAGCCATAATAACGACCAGATCGACAAAATAGCTTAATTACCAAAAGTGAGTGTCTCCATGCAGCCATAATGATAATCAAGCTAAATTACGTCCAACATAATCAATGGATCTGCTAGTTTTAGACTGGTGCATGCGTATATGTTATGAGTGAAAGCATAACTAGATCGGCTATAAGATCTATCTATTAAGCTATGGCTTGACCTAAAACTAAGCAAATCTATTTTGACATACCTATGAGTGGGGTTCGAAAATACAGCCATAACAAGCACATTAAATCAAATTTGCTTACTTTTGGATCAAACTATAACTGAACAGATATTTCGAACGCACGACATGTAACCATCGAGATCGACAAATTAGCTGATATAAGTCTAGATCGACTATCTATGTTAAGATAGGCGTGAGATTGCTTCAAACAATGGATCTAGATAGCATTTAAGCTTAAGCTGACTTGTCAATCTCGATTGGGCAGGATATTGTTGTAACAAAGAAAGTAAACATGAATGAACAATATCGATAACTTGATGAATCTATTAGATTGCCAAATCTAACGGAGCCGATAACTAGTCAAGATCGACTACTTGCAAGAGGTCGATCATAGCCAATGCAAGCCTTACAAAAGACGAACTCCAACCGATAACTAACTCATATCATAGCTTAACAAGAGTTTGGTCTAAGCCAAATGCAGCCTTATCAAACGATAATATGAGCCATTGACAATACTTACAAGCAAACCGGAGATTGATTTAACCGATGCAGCCCCCGTCTGATTGAAGGTCTCATCGAGATCTACTTTACTCCTACTCCTAAAGGTTTGGCCGGAGGCCGAAAGATTATTTGATTGATTGTTGAATAATCCTTTACAAAAGTCGGGACTTAGCTATTTATAACCCAAAAGACTTCTAACCGAACACGACTAGATTACAATAAAATATGACAAATAATTCGGACTCCAACTCTCCTCTTTGGTTGAGTCCGACACGTCTTCAAGCTCATCGACTCTGGTCCAAATAAATCTTCTCTAAACGTGCCTTGAACCAAAACAAGCCCTTTTCTTATCTGGCCGATTTCCTTAATCAACCCGGTCATTTGTGTCCACAAATAATAACACTCTTGGCCCAAAATCTGGTGTCAACAAGAGTATATGCAACGATTAGATGTTCTAGAAACATAGAATTTAGTTATGATTTACCAAGTTAAAGTCATTCTCTTTCTTTTGCCTGCATTCATCTTGAGCTTGAGGTTTGTTGGTAGTCTCACATATTTAGACTCATAATATTTAACTAAGGATAGAATTTACACATGGAGAGATTCATAATTAAATCTAATAAGACCTAAAAATAGTTATCTTGTGTACAACATCTCTTGCATCACATGATTAACTCCATATATCATGGGTTTAATACATTTTTACATTTTACTAATCTTATGCCGCTAAATAGGTTTGCTATGGCTTTACTCTTCTGCTGTAAAATGCGAACCTTTTATAAAGCATAAAAACGAAATTTCTAGATATTTTTTGACACATCATGCATGTTTATTGTCTTACATGGTGACGCAGCTTGTACCAATATTACAACACGCTTACATTTGTCGTTATACTTAACGTGGCGTGTACTACTACAACCTCATGGTTTGGAAACAACAACGCAACCTTTTCCAATGTCATATCCTACGTTGGGAACAAACCATACAGCTGTAAACTTGCGTGATATGCTACATTGCCCACAGCAAACGTGTTTCTTCTATCTGTTTTACAAAACATTGTTGTTGTTCTAATCTAAATACAATCATAGAGGGCAAAATTTATGTACACTATTTTTTTTTGTCTAACCGATAATCATGATCCGACTCAGCCTCGGCCATTAACTCCTAAAAAAATATGGTATTTTGCTTAAACGGAATGTTTCCTCTTTTTTTTCCTGTTTTTTATTTTCTTTCGGTTTCCACTTCCCCACAGCGGTCGGTACGTGACTTTTTCTTTCTTTTTTCTCCTATTTTTCCTTATACAACAAATAAAAATAATAAATAACAAATGTAGTACTATAGATCTTTTAACTCTTCATGTCCTTCTATAATCTAAATCTATATATATACCTAATAATACTAAAAAAAACCAAAATTTCTGCACACTAAATTTTTTCATACAAATCAATGACTTACATAATTATAATCTAATCCAATCTATCTATATATTCATATGAGATAGGATTACTCAAGTAGAGTATTGATATGAAGTCTAATTATAAAATATATTAATATTTGGCTCAACTATGTATTGGCAAGTCCATATAGTTGGTCGTGAATAGTAATAACAAGTCAATTGGTGTACCTATTTTCCCAACAAATTTAATGTTAACTTACATGAACGTATGCTATGAAAATGAGCCTCCTGTACAAACTATAGAAACTCTAATCAAGACCACACGAATCTAATCTGATGGTTAGAGGTGAAGGTGGGTTATTTTAGCACTTAGACCCTTTCACTGTGCTCACGCCTGTTTGTATTAAGATGAGATGAGTGAAGAGATTAAGTGCTAAAATAACACACCATCGGATTAGATTCTTGTGGTCTTGATTAGAGTTTCTATAGTTTGCACATGAGACTGGTTTCATAGCATACATTCCCAACTTACATAAGTTAAATTAAATAATGGCATATTCATAATACTTGAATCCATTAGAATATTTGACTATGTTTAGAATTTTTTTTATCATGTTAGCCTATACCAACTATATTAACGAGTTCACATCCAAGTCTTAAAATTTCTCCTCCGTCTCTCTCCGAATATCAAAAATTTAAAATCAAGAAGAGTAGTTCCCTCATCCATCCTCTCGATGAATCCTTAAATCAAGATCAAAGATCCAATAGATTGCATATTTCACATGTTGTCTTCATCATTGATGAATAATATTTCAAATCAAAATCGAAACCGACAAAAAACTAAACACCTGATATTACACATGTTGAGCTTCATGGTTTGGTGAATCAAGATTCAAATCAAATTCAATATTGAGAAAAATAAATATCTAGATATTGTCTATAATACGTGTACAAAAATTAAAAAAAATATCAAAACAAAAAGTTAAGTCATATCGCTATCGGTGAAACATCTTGCCAAGAATGTACATGCAGGTCGATATGAAAAAAAGAGTTAAGGACCACCACGACCTTTTTCTCTTACGCCAACAACTCCTCTCCCCTGCTCTCCTCCGCTTAGACACCCCGCACCCCATCATTGCCCATAGCCCCACCACGACGCAATAGGATTTTGCCAGAGCTTCGACCATGGAGCTCCACTGAAACTTTAGCGCACTTATGGCAACCTCCTTCTTCACGCCTCTCGTTGTTGCCATATCCATACTCAACCGACAAGCATCCCCGTCTCATCCTGGTCCGGTTGCCTCCACCGCCACTAGGACTACTAAAACTGCCCTAACTGTCGCCCTCACCAAGTTGGGGAATAGAGGGTAGGGTAGCCGTGCGTGCGGTGGAGAAGATGAACAGTGCAATGGTGGGACCCAATAGGTGCATTGGTGGGGGTAAGGCCATCGAGCGCTGAATGTGGGATTATGAAGGGGGGAAACACGACTTGTATTAAGTTATTACCTATATGTATAGGTGGATTCTCGAAGGTATGTACTCACTTCCCCCATTCCAAATTATAAGACGTTCCAAGAATCTTGGAGAGTCAAATTTTTCAACTTTGACCAAAATTATAGAGAAAAATATAAAGATTTATACCATCAAATATACATATTATGGAAATATAACTAATGGAGAATCTAATTGCACTTAGTTGAATATCATAAATATTATTATCTTATTATATAAATTTGGTCAAAGTTGAAAAACTTTGACTCTCCAAGATTCTTGGAATGTCTTATAATTTGGGATGGAGGGAGTATATTATGTTTGTATTAACTCGTACCAATAACAATACATTTATACGGTCTTCACTCATATAACCGTAGCAACGCACGAGCAGTTTTTATATGGTCTTCACTCTATACCGTAGCAACGCACGGGGCATTTTAGGTAGTAAAAGCAATAAAAACGAAATTTTTTGGAATATTTTTTTTTGACAAACAATCATGCATTGTTTATTGTCTTACATGGTGACGCAGCTTGTACCAATATTACAAACACGCTTACATTTAGTCGTTATACTTAACGTGGCGTGGTACTACTACAACCTCATGGTTGGAAACAACAACGCAAACCTTTTCCAATGTCATATCCTACGTTGGAACAACCATACAGCTATAAACTTGCGTGATATGCTACATTGCCCCAGCAAACGTGTTTCTTCGCGTTAAGAAATAGTATTGGATCTTAAAAGCTGAAAGGTTGCGCTTAGTATGACAAAATGTCACGCTTTAAAACCACCTCTTTACCTAAAAGTTTATTGATATATTATATAAGAACAAATGTTACATCGTTCCATCAACAAACGTCCATAAAAACATGCAATTATGGGATCCGTGTCAGTCAAATAGATTCAAGTTTGACCAAGGTTATAATAAAAGATATTAGTATTTATGTTGTTAAATAAAATTATTATGAAAATATATTGTAGTACTAATCTAATGGTATATTTTTTATACCAAGAATATTAGTACTTTCTTATATAACTTCGGTCAAAGTTCAAAATGTTTGACTCCTCGATAAGCGAGAATTGCATGTTTTGTTGGACGGAGGGAGTACTTCCGTCAAGTAAAGAAATGGAATCTTTTATGTACACGTGTACGAGTAGCTATTGTTTATAAATTGCAGAAGGCACCTCAATAAATACCCAAAACATTCCTCCAATTTCCATTCTATATTCCCACCGAACTTACGTCTTATAAGATCTTAATTCTTGAGTTGCAACCATGGACATGGCTTTGGCATCTAAAGCCTTCTCTCCATCGAATGGTACCACCGAGCAACAGACTTCAAAGCGTGAAAATGCTGTTACAAATGGTTCCTTATCTAAGGATACATACCTCAATCCTCAAGCTAATGATGTAAGTTCTATTTTTATTTATCTCTATTTCAATAATAATAATGAGCTAGTAGCTTCAGTTTTATTATTATGCGTTGAGATATCATACACAAAATCCGTCGTAGTACCAAGACGATGGTGATGACACCAACCGGCAAAACAACAAGCTTTATAGAATATTGATTTGGCTATGGCCAATTTGTTGCGCAACAATATAATTTTGCATCGCCTTATCTGTACTATTAAGGCTAGTTTGATAGAGCTTTATCTAATTCTGATTTTTATAGAAGCTGATTCTCTGAGAGAAGTGATTCTGTGGTTGAGAGTGATTCTCTTTGATTCTTTAACATAAACTTTTAAAATCAGCATGGACAATCACTTCGTAGAATCAGAGGAAGCTACCTTTTTGACCTCTCAGCCTCTTAGTTCATTTCAAAGAATCACTTCACGGAATCAGCAGAGAATCACTTCTTTCTGGAAAAACTGTTTGGGAGAGCTCCTGCTGGATTCAGCAGAGAATCAGCTCTGGGAGCTCTGCCAAACGGGGCCTTACGAACTCATATCTCCTAACAACCTTCTATTCGCTTACAATACTGTTTGAGAGAGAATAAACCATAGATAATAATGGATCATAGCTCTCATACTTCTTTCACGATCTAACTTGATCCTATCTAATTTTAGCTTAAAATTATATAATATTATGATTCAATCTTTATTGAGCTTAATTTTTAAATTTATTTAGCTAAATTAGAGGACTATTTACCACTCACCTCTGACTATGACTCTAGCCGGCGGAGAAAGCAAACAGAGCCAACATTTCTACTTCTCAAGTTGTGAATACATGCATGATCTTCTTCCTCTTGTACATGTCAGGCGAGATCATTTGCCACGATTAGAGCAAGTATAATAGTAGGCTGCAAGAAGACTAAATGCTCACGTGGAGGAAAGAAGAAATGAGAGAGAAGAGAGAAAATAGAAGAGAAGTGAGCTCTAAGCTTACAGCCCGCTTGACACGAGAACCGATGCGAGACAAATGAGTCATATAGCTACAACAAAAACTTAACTATTGTATGAGTGAGCTGAAAGGTGGTCTGCAAAGATCCTTACAGTGAGCAGTAGGCTGTATTATTAAACTTGTTCTTAAGACCGTTCAAGAAGTTAGCACCTGCATAGTAGTCCTGCATTTGTCTTTATCTCTGCTCCTAGGGAAAAAAACGAAAATGAAAAAAATAAAATTAAAAACATCGAGATGAGTTAAAATCGCACAGCCACACGAGCAGTCTGACCACCACTCCCTATCAGACCGTGTGCCAGCGTGTGTGGCCTCACTCCAGTCACTCACCCACCGATCCCTCGCTACGCCACAGGCTTCCCGTGAGCTCCGCCACGCGGGTCCTCGTCCTTTCTCACCGCAGGAGCAATGGCGATGGCCGCCATAGCCTCCCCGTCGTCGAGGACCCTGATCCCTGCGCGACACCACGGCGCCGGCCCTCCCCGTCCACCTCCGGCGACTCCTCGCTCCGACTTCTCCGCGCGCACCCCCGCCACGGCCGCCGCAGCCGCGCGGTGTCCGTCTGGACGCCTGCGGCGCGGAGCCGGCCGTTCGTCTTCTCCCCGCGCGCGGTGTCCGACTCCAAGAGCTCCCAGACCTGCCTGGACCCCGACGCCAGCACGGTACACCCCGTCGCCGGCCTCCTGCACGGGGAATGCGGCGGTTTCTCTTGGCGCGGCCTGGCCGTCTCTCGCTTGCCTGCCTCTGTTCCGTTGGGTCGCGCCTTCGAGGCGCATTTGCCGATGGCAAATTGGGACGCGCGCACAAAAGACTGCTTTTTTAATCTTTATTAATAATGCGTTGCTAATCTAGATGCGCAAATCGGCGGTCGGGATTGTCGCCTTCTCATGTGCACGTTTTGTGGTTCCTAGCTACCGATGAATGTGGCGATTTTATGATGTTATAGGTGTTGACTTGTTGTGAGGCTTATGTTGTTAAATATGATTTACATGTAGTGCCCAATAAGAAATTGATCAAGATGTTGTCAGGGCTGTAGTTGTACGTATTTTTGAGTCATTATTTATGGTTTAATCGTTTCTTCTTCCCATATAATATTAGTTTTTGGGTCTGATGCAGAAATTATAATGGCCCATTTGCTATTCTCCTCGAGTGGCCTAGTATGTTGTTTGATCCTGTCTCATTTTTTTTTTGAATTATACCTTTTAAATTTGTCACGATGCAGAGATTATGTTATTAGTTTCCAAGGAGTGCCAGGCCTTGTTTAGATTCTATCAAACTTCCAACTTTTTCCACACTCTCTCCATCACATCAATGTTTGGACGCATGGATGGAGCATTAAATATTGGTAAAATAAATAACTAATTGCACAAATTAGTTATAAATCACGAGACGAATCTTTTGAGCCTAGTTAGCAAATGATTAAACAATGTTTGTCAAATACAAACGAAAGTGCTACAGTAACAAAGTTGAAAAATTTTCAGCATCTAATCAAGGCCCTAATAAATTTTGAATTTCAAAGCTGTCCTTGTCCTTTTGTGATGCTCATGAGTTTACTCACTCTTGGCTGTACTCGTCGTATACACTAACAAACATTTGTTGTTGGTTCAGAGTGTTCTTGGAATCATTCTCGGAGGTGGTGCTGGCACTAGATTGTACCCCCTGACAAAGAAGCGTGCCAAGCCTGCAGTGCCATTGGGTGCCAACTATAGACTGATTGATATTCCTGTCAGCAATTGTCTCAACAGCAACATATCCAAGATCTATGTGCTAACACAATTCAACTCTGCTTCCCTCAACCGTCACCTCTCAAGAGCCTATGGGAGCAACATCGGAGGGTACAAGAATGAAGGGTTTGTTGAAGTCTTAGCTGCACAGCAGAGCCCAGATAATCCAAACTGGTTTCAGGTATCCCTCTACTAATGTTCTCTCTTTTCTGTTTTCTGATTTTGTCAAATGTGAAATCTGCCATTTCTTTAACATGCACATTTGACACCATATTCACATTTCCCCCATTTCATATTCTCGCTTCGCACTACATCAGAATTTGTAACCAACAGACAACAAAGGTCATTTCAGTTGGTTATTGAACATGAGTTTGAAGTGTACCATCATGCCTTACGTCAAGTACTGATTTTCTTTTATATTTTTTCCTCAGGGTACTGCAGATGCTGTAAGGCAGTACTTGTGGTTGTTTGAGGAACATAATGTGATGGAGTTTCTAATTCTTGCTGGTGATCACCTGTATCGGATGGACTATGAAAAGTTCATTCAGGCACACAGAGAACGGATGCTGATATTACTGTTGCTGCCCTACCGATGGATGAAAAACGTGCAACTGCATTTGGCCTCATGAAAATCGACGAAGAAGGGAGGATCATTGAGTTTTCTGAGAAACCGACAGGAGAGCAGTTGAAAGCAATGATGGTACACATAATGTCCCTTTTGTTCAAGCTAACTTGATATACATTTGTAGACAATCATTTAGTAGACCTAAAATATTCCTCTTTAAAATGCCTTCACATAATAATGCTGTCTGATTGATGTAGGTTGACACCACCATACTTGGCCTTGATGATGTGAGGGCAAAGGAAATGCCTTATATTGCTAGCATGGGTATTTATGTTTTTAGCAAAGATGTAATGCTTCAGCTCCTCCGTGAACAATTTCCTGGAGCCAATGACTTCGGAAGTGAAGTTATTCCAGGTGCAACAAGCATTGGAAAGAGGGTATGCAAAGATTATTTTTTTTCTTATGTTTACTGATGTTTCTTTTTTTTATAAAAAATACTATTTAGCCTTTTTGCAGGAATGTCATTACACCATAAGTTGGTACCCTGACATTTCATTTCTGAAGAAACTTACTGTTATCTAAACACTTACATTGGAGTGCATATCTTTAGTTTATGTGTGTCAAGTGCTGCCTAAGAACAGAACGCTAGAAAGTCTAGGCAGGTTGGGTTGGCCCAAGGCAGGAGGGAGGGAAGGTGTAGAATAGAGTAGAATGGGGGGAGTCACCGCACACCCTATGTGGGTGGGGAGCCTTTCATATATATAGCCAATAGGCATACATGGAAGTTACATAAATGGGAAGCTATTCCCTGTACAAGGAAACTATCCTAGGCTATACATAGAAACAATCCTAGGCTATATATAGAAGCTAGCTGTCAAGGGCGTCAAACCGTAGGATAGCACGACCCCGACTACGTAATTCGTAGTCGCGATCCGTCTTCTCCGGCGAGGTTTTCCCCTCCGCCGCAGGCTTGATTTAGAGAGAGAGAGAGAGAGATTAGATTGGAATATGATATATTGGATCCCTTTGAGAGTCACGGTTACAGGACTATTTATGGCCTAAGGCCCAACCGACTGGAGTCTATTGCTCCCTAAACTCTAGGACTCAAAATAGATAACAAACCTACGTTTCCTAATCAGCCACCAGAGTTGGACTCGACGCCTGCCTGGGACGCACGTTCTGCTGCTCGACGTACATCGCGGGCTCTCCTGTGCCTTGTGTACGCTCGGCCCCACATGACATCTCTCCCCCCCTCGAGGGTCAGCTCGTCCTCGAGCTGGAATGCCGGAAACCGAGCAGTGAATGGTTCGACGTCTTCCCACGTAGCCGACGCGGCGGACTGGCCCTTCCATTGTACCAGAACTTGACGAACACCTCGAGCAAGGCGGTACCGAACAGCACGCTCAGGTTCGGATGCGACGGCGCCGTAGTGGATCGGTGGCAGCGCTAGTGTAGTCGACGGCGGAGGCCCTGTGAACTTCTTGAGGACGCCCACATGAAAGACATCATGGAGACGCGCGTGGGGTGGTAGCTCGAGGCGCACCGCGACATCATTGATGATCTCCGATACACGGTAGGGGCCGTAGAACCTGGGCTTCAGCTTGCCCGTAACCAGCTGCTGCAGGGACGATGGCGCTCGGTGGCGAAGACGGAGAAGCGCCTAGTCTCCCACCCGGTAGGACAATTCTCGGTGGTGCTTGTCATAGTGCCGCTTGTGGAGCGCTTGGGCCTGCTCAAGGCGATAGCGGACGTCCTCAAGGAACACAGCGCGCTCCTCCATGCTCTTGGCGACGACCGCCACACGAGTGTCGCCTGGTTCATAGGACCGGATGGAAGGAGGATCACGGCTGTAGACGACGCGGAATGGAGTGTCCTGGAGGGAGCTCTGGTAGGCGGTGTTGAAGACATATTCCGCCCAAGGAAGCCAGCGGAGCCATTGTCGAGGTCGATCTCCTGTGAGGCACCGGAGATACATGATGATGACCCTGTTCGCCGCCTCGGACTGCCCATCCGATTGGGGGTGGAAGGCAGAGGACATGTGCAGCTTCGTGCCCACCAAATGCATCAGCTCGCGCCAGAACGTGGACATGAAGACCAGATCGCGGTCGGACACCATCGACTGCGGGATCCCATGAAGGCGAACGATGTCGGAGAACAAAGCTTGGGCGACGGACTCCACCGAGTAGGGGTGCGCCAATGGTATGAAGTGGCAGTATTTGCTGAACCTGTCCACCACCGTGAGAATAACCGACTTGCCCTTGACGCGCGGTAGAGCTTCGACGAAGTCGAGGGCGATGTCCGTTCACACCCCTTGAGGCACCAGCAGGGGCAGCAGCAGCCCGACGGGGTGCAAATGCTCCGACTTGTACCGCTGACAAGTGGCGCAAGCTCTCACAAAATCCTGCACGACCTGCTTCATGTTAGGGAAGTGAAAGTCGCGTCGCAGCCGGTGGAGCGTGCGATGAACGCCCTCGTGGCCCTCGTCATGCACCGCGGCCATGATCTCTTGCACCAGGGGGGACGTCGGCGGTATGTCACGCTCGCCGAACTGAACCATACCGTCGACCACGGTCCATGGATCCTGGCGTGCGCCAGCTAGTACTTTGGCCTGAAGCGTGACTAGGGCCGGGTCGGTGAGCTGGGCCTGACGGAGGCGCGTGATGAAGTCGAATCGGGGACCCGAGAGCGCCAAGATGGTCCCTGTCTCCTCCGTGTCGCGGCGTGACAGGGCGTCGACCACCGCGTTGGCAGCTCCCGGCTTGTACTCCACCGAGAAATCGAACCCCAAGAGCTTGCCCACCCAATGGTGTTGAGGGATCGTTGCCAGCCTCGGATCAAGCAAGTACTTGAGGCTGTAGTGGCCCGTTTTAACAACGAAGCGGCGACCCCACAAATATGGCCTCCAATGGCGGACGGCGTGGACGAGGCCGATGAGCTCACGCTCGTAGGCTGCAAGAGCGCGGTGGCGGGGTGCGACGGGCTTGCTGAAGAATGCGTTCGGATGCCCCTCCTGGATCAAGACCGCGCCAAACCCGTGTGTGGAGGCATCGTACTCGACAATGAACTGCTTAGTGAAGTCGGGCATTGCGAGGACCGGCGCCGAGGTGACCGCGGACTTGAGGACGTCGAAAGCCGCGGCCGCCTCCGGGGACCAGGAGAACCCGTCCTTCTTGAGTAGTAGCGCCGTCAGGGGAGCAGCGACAGTGCCGAAGTTGTGGACGAATTTGCGGTAGTAGCCCGCCAAGCCGAGGAAGCTCCGCACTGCTCGAGCCGATCGTGGTGTCGGCCAATCATGGATGGCCTGCACGGCTGCACCTTGGCCGGGTCCATGGCGACGCCGGCTTCCAAAATGACGTGGCCGAGGTAGGAGACGGAGGGAACGCCGAAAGCACACTTAGCACGCTTGACGAAGAGTTGGTGCCGGCGCAGCTCGGAGAGGACGACGCGGATGTGGCGCAGGTGATCCGCCCACGATGAACTGTAGATTAGGATGTCATCAAAAAAGGCAAGAACGAACCAGCGAAGTAGCGGGCGAAGCACGTCATTCATCAGGGCCTGGAAAGTGGCCGGGGCGTTGCACAAGCCAAACGACATCACTAGGAACTCATAAAGGCCATCATGGGTGCGGAAGGCGGTCTTGTGGATGTCTTCGCGACGCATCCGCACCCGGTGGTACCCGGACCGCAGGTCCAGCTTGGTGAAATAGCGCGCCCCGTGGAGCTCGTCCAAGAGCTTGTCGACGACTGGAATCGGGAAGGCGTCCTTGACGGTGAGAGCATTGAGTGCTCTGTAGTCGACGTAGAACTGCCAGGATCCATCCGCCTTCTTGACGAGAACCGGTGACGAAAATGCCGAGTCGCTGCGCCGGACGATGCCCTGCGCGATCATGGCGGCGCACTGCCGCTCCAGTTTGTCCTTTTGGGCCGTGGGGCACCGATAGGGGCGTGCGAAGGAGGGAGTCTGGTCGGCTCGGAGAAGACGTCGTCGAACGTGGCGAGCAGGTTGTCAAGGAGGGAGCCGTTCGTGGCGACGGAGTGGGCGCGCGCACCGAACGGGGACTCCTCCCCTGCCAGCAGACGGCCCGCCCGTGGAGCGTGAAGGACATGGTCCGCGCTGGAACGTCCCAAGTGATGCGCTCCAGCGGTGCCATCCATTGCGTGCCGAGTACCATGTCATACCCAGCGAGCGGCATGACGTAGAGGTCGACGCTGAAGTCCAGCCCGTCGATGGAGATGGGCGTGTGCCGGAGGACGCCCGGACAGGCGACCTTCTTGCCAATGGCCACCGTGGCAGTCAAACGCGGTCGTGGCTGGATGTGAAGCCTGGTGCGGAGCGCAGCGTCCTCCCCAATGAAGTTGTGCGTCGACCCCGTGTCGACCAAGGCCACGAGGGAGGCGGCGCCCACCACCACGCGCAACAGGAGCGCGGCGCCGGTCGGGACCCCCGCGAGGTGTGGAGAGAGAACGTGGGCGCCTCCACGTCCTGTGACGCCTCGCTGTCCTCTCCATCATCATCTTCCTCGATGCTATCCACAAAGAACAAGCGCTTGCAAACCTTGTTGTGCCCGCGACACAATTGAAGCACAGTCCGAGGCGGCGACGTTCTTCCTGCTCAGTCTGATTGAGGCGGCGGACGGGGCGGCCTTCGCCGGACGCCGTGGGCACCGGTGCTTTGGTCGGCGGGGAACTGGCGTGGGCAGGACTCCTCGGGTCGGGGCCTTGGGCGGTGCTGGGGCGGTCGTGTATTGCCCCATGAGCTCGTACTGTCGGGAGAGGCTCATGGCAGCCACAAGGGTCTGCGGGTTCTGCATCTGGACTTGATGGCTGAGCGGAGGCAAGAGTCCCCCGGTGAAAAGTTGCACCCGCTGGATCTCCTCGATGCGCCCGGCGCAGGGCAGCAGCGCCTGGAACCGGTCTTGGTAATCCTTCACTGTACTCGTGCGGCGGCAGGACGCCAGCTCGAAGTAGGGTGCCGCGCGGAGAGGGGGCCCGTAGCGCAGATTAAGGAGTTCCTTGAAACGCGGCCAGGTCGGTGTACCTTCGTCCTCTTGGACCTGCATGTACCATAGCTGCGCCCCATCTTGCAGATTGTACGACGCCATCCACACGCGCTCCTCCTCCATGATGCGCTGCTGCAAGAAGGACTCGCACTTGTTAATGAAGATGAGCGGGTCACTCTTGCCGTCGTAGCGCGGAAACTTGGGGCGCCAATGTTTAGGCGGCCGGTCGTGATGGTGCTCGCCGGTGGCTGTACGACCCGAAGCCGAGGAGGTGGTGGCAGAGAGATCCGAAATCGCCTTGGCGTTTGCCTCGATGGACTTCTGCATGAGCTCCATGTTCTTGGTGAGCGCCTTGATGGACGCCTTTAGATCGTCCCCCATGACGTTGATTGGAGACCGGCGGACAGGGAGCCCTTGACATAGCGCAGGATGCGCTTGATTAGCGCAAGATGCGGCTCGCGAGGGTCGTGCATGAAGAGGCAGACCTGCTGGACAACATAGGCCAGGTCCGGCCTCGTCAGAGTGAGGTACTGGAGAGCTCCAGCGAGGCTCCTGTACTCCGAGGGGTCGGCGACTGGAGCGCCCTCGGAGGCGGACAGCTTGGTCCGGGCATCCACTGGAGTAGCTGTCGGGTGGCATTCAACCATGTCAGCGCGCTGGAGAAGATCAACGGTGTACTGCCGCTGGGAGAGGAACAATCCACTGTTGTCCCGCGTCACCGAGATGCCTAGGAAGTGCTGGAGGTCACCGAGGTCTGTCATGGCGAACTCTGAGGAGAGGCGGGAGGTGACATGCTGGAGAAGAGTCGGTGACGACGTCGTCGATGTAAAGGAAGAGATAGGCCATGTCGTCTCCAGCCTTGTAGACGAACAGGGAGGCGTCCGATTTGGATGTGTTGAAGCCGATGCTGCAGATGAAGTTGGAGAAGTGTTGGTTCCAAGCTCGCGGCGCTTGCTTAAGTCCATACAAGGACTTCTACAGCAAGCAGACAGAGTTAGGTGCAGCGGGGTCGATGAAGCCTTTCGGCTGCTCGCAGTAGACCGTCTCCTCGAGGTTGCCGTGGAGAAAGGCATTCTTCACGTCGAGTTGGCATATGGGTCAGTCTCTGGACGCAGCAATGCTGAGGACAGTGTGGATCGTGGCCGGTTTGACGACTGGGTTGAATGTCTTGTCGTAGTTGACGCCGGCCTCCTAGGAGAAGCCGCGGACAACCCAGCGCGCCTTGTGCCGGGCAAGGGAGCCGTCGGAGTGGAGCTTATGTTTGAACAGCCACTTGCCAGTGACAATGTTCACATCAGGCGACCGAGGTACGAGGCGCCAAGTGCTGTTGTCGATCAGCGCCTTGTACTCGTCGGCCATCGCAGTGCGCCAATTGGGATCGGCGAGTGCGCTGCAATAGGTGACCGGTACGGGCGAGGCGACGGAGGCGGAGAAGCCGAAGCGTTGGACGGTGCGGAGAGAGCCGGTCTGTGAGCGTGTCACAGGCCGGGTCGCTGGTGCAGCAAGTGACCGAGCCACTGGAGCTGCAGGGGCGGTGCTGATGAAGCCGCAAGTTCCGCCGGAGGTGCGGAAGGAACCATGGGGGCAGCCGCAGAGGCCACTGCCTCGGTGGCCGGCGTTGCAGCCGCAGGAGCCACCGCTGGCGCTGCAGGGGACCAGGCTCGGCGAGTGAAGACGATGCCGAAGCGCTGGCCACCCAGCTGTGGTCCGCCCGCAGGAGCAGCAGCTGGCAGTTGAGGCCCGCGCAGGGGGAGCGGTCGGCGTCCGGCTCGCAGGAGCAGCAACCGTAGTGCGCCCGCTCGTAGAGGGAGCCAGGGGGCCCAGCTAGATGATAGCCGGGTCCAGTAGCGCCGGGAACGGATCCTCGCTGATGTCAGTGGGCAACGGAGCAGTGCTCACTGGTGCCGTTGAGGAAGACAGTCCTTGGCTCCCTGCATCAGAAAGTCAAGTGAAGACGACACAGAGGCCGCCGATGGTGCTGCCGAGAATGGAAATATGGACTCGTCGAAAACGACATGGCGAGAGATGATGATCCGACAAGTGTTCATGTCGAGGCAGCGATAGCCCTTGTGGGAGGATGGATATCCTAGGAAAACACAGGCTGCAGATCGAGGGGCGAGTTTGTGTGGGAGGTGGTAGTGAGGTTTGGATAGCAAAGGCACCCGAAGACACGAAGGGAGGAGTAATCGGGGAGGGTGCCGTAAAGAAGTTGGTTGGGTATTTGGTTGTGGATGGATGAAGATGGGCGTCTATTGAGGAGGAGGGTGGCTGTGGTGAGGGCCTCAGCCCAGTAGGGAGGGGGCATGAACGCATGGAGGAGCATGGTGCAGATGATGTTGTTGATAGTGCGGAGCATGCGTTCAACTTTGCCATTTTGTGGGGAGGTATAGGAGCAGGAGAGGTGGAGTGTAGTGCCTTGGCTGGTGAGGAAAGTGGTGGTGGCGTGGTTAACGAACTCGGTGCCATTATCTGCTTGGAAGGATTTAGGTGTTGTGCCAAACTGTGTCTGAGCGTAGGCAATGAACTCAACAATGTGGCGGTGCACCTCGGATTTATGGCGAAGCGGAAAAGACTAGTAGTAATGAGAAAAATCATCGAGTAAAACAAGATAGTATTTAAATCCTGAGTTGCTAAGCACGGGAGATGTCCACACATCACAATGAAGTAAATCAAACGGAGCATTGGTTACAGAAGTGGAATGACTAAATGGGAGTCGCACGTGCTTGCCAAGTTGACAGGCATGGCGAGCTCTTATTGTAGGAGATAGCCGACATGCTGAGTAGGGTGGCGAGGCTAGATGGACCAGGGTGGCCGAGGCGGTGATGCCACAGGGACGACGTGGTGGCGAGGCTGCAGGAGTGAGGTGGTGTGGAGGGGAAGGTGTAGAGGTCGCCACCACTATTGCAGCGAAGAGTCACGCGCGTCGTTTGTTGGTCCTTGACAGAAAAGCCGCAAGAGTCAAATTCAATGGAACAAGCATTGTCACGGGTTAATTGACGAACAGAAAGGAGGTTGCGTACTAAAGCAGGGACAACCAGAACATCGTTAAGACGAAAACTAGAAGGCGGGTGAAGATAATGTGGATGGGCTACGGTAAGTGATAGGAATTGTGGTGCCGTTGCCGACCGTGATGCCGGAAGTGGGGGGGGGGGGGGGGGAGGCGGGACAGGAGTATACCATCCGAGGACAACATGTGAGTTGTTGCACCGGTGTCGAGGACCCAGGGGGAGGACCCCTGGAGTGGCATCTGAGAGCAGCGATGAGGCCGGCCTGATCCCTGGCGCCCTGCTGCTGGGGAGGTGGAGCAGAGGTCGTAATGCCGGAGAACTGGGCAGGGGCGAACGCGGTGTGAGCCTGGGCTGGGGGTGGAGTGTCGAGGACTCCTGGGCCGCCCAACACTGGTGGACGCCATGGTTGCTGATGCACCCTGGTGGTCCAGGGAGGGTAGGAGTACCGGGGGGCCGCTGGTGCAGCAGACCTGTGCCCGCCCCGGATTGGGAGCCGCCCTTGCCCTTCTTCCAGCGACCACCGCCGCTGCCCTGACCGCTGCCGCTGCTGGAGCCGCCGTTGTAGCCGCCCTGAGGACCGGCGATGGAGCCGCCGCCGGTAGTGCTGGAGATGGTGCGGCAGCCTGTGCCACACGAGGCGTGGAATGCTGTCTGGGCCGCAACGGTGCCCTCGTTGGCGAGGCAGAGCTCCTTCAACACGAGCTTCTCGCGAGTGGTGGCGAAGTCCGGCAGCAGGTGCGAGTCGGCGATGTTGTCGGCGGTGCTGGCGAAGCGGGGTTTGAGGCCGCGGAGGAAGTTGAGGACGAGCTCTGAGTCGGTGATGGTATGGCTGACATCATGGAGCGCGTCGGCTGTGGCCTTCATCCGCTGGGCGTAGTCGTTGATGGAGGAGTCGCCCTGGGTCATAGAATGAAATTCGTGACCTAGGAAGATGGCACGCGGGGCCTTATTTGCCTCGAAGAGGCACCTGATGGCGACCCAGAGCTCGCACGCTATCTGGTTCGGTGCTGCAGCCAGGCCGATGACGTCCGGCCTGACAGAACCGAGAAGCCAGCTGCGGACGCAGGCGTCGACAATGGCCCAAGCAGGATCAGTGGGGCTGGCCTCCGCCGTGCCGTTGATGTGCGGAAGGAGACCGAATTTCCCGCAGAAAGAGGAGAAGAACGGTTCCCACTTATTGAAGTTGGGCTTCATCAGTTCAGGGGTCACCGGGATGTGGTTTTTGACGTTGATCGTTGCATAGGGGGCAACGAAAACAGTAGGGGGCAGAGATGGTGCCCATGCTGCTCGAGGTGCTGGAGGATGTGGTGGAGCTGGTGGCGGAGGAGGTCGACATGACAACCTGGGAGGTGGGAGACAGCGCAGCAGGGAGGGCTGGCGCAGTGGGAGGGAGGGAGAATGAGGATCTAGAAGCTTGATACCATGTAGAATAGAGTAGAATGGGGGGAATCACCGCACACCCTATGTAGGTGGGGAGTGTTTCATATATAAGCCAATAGGCATACATGGAAGTTACATACATGGGAAGCTATTCCCTGTACAAGGAAACTATCCTGGGCTATACATAGAAACAATCCTAGGCTATATATGGCAGCTAGCCTATCTAGGGGATTTCCAATCAATCTCTAATCAGTCTCTAATTGATCCTGATATATACATAGTCTAATAGAAGGGTTACCTTTCAGAATGGTAATTTAAGACGTTATTTCTATCTGTAGGTTCAGGCTTATCTGTATGATGGTTACTGGGAAGATATTGGTACCATTCAGGCATTTTACAATGCAAACTTGGAAATAACCAAGAAGCCAATACCAGATTTCAGGTATGCTTTCACTTCTCATTGTGCTGCAGTTGAAAGTTACAATGCTCTATGCACATGAATTCTTACAATTTCAATTATTCCATGCTGATTTAGTGTTTCCCTTCAATCTGAATACAGCTTCTATGACCGTTCTGCTCCCATTTATACACAGCCTCGACACCTGCCACCTTCAAAGGTTCTTGATGCTGATGTGACAGACAGCGTTATTGGTGAAGGATGTGTTATTAAAGTAAGTAAGTAGTGTTTTGTTTTACTATAGCATATTTGAAAACCTTTCTATAGACTTTTTATATTTCCTCCAAAGTAATTTCTCATAATTCATTTACTAAAACGTTTATGCCTTGATCTTGTGCACACAGAACTGCAAGATACACCATTCTGTAGTTGGACTCCGATCTTGCATATCTGAAGGTGCTATCATAGAGGACACTTTACTAATGGGTGCGGACTACTACGAGGTAAATATATACAAGTGTACACTGCTGTCAATGCAACAAGAGAGCTCAAGCCTTGGTGTTCTTTTTTCCAGACTGAAGCTGACAAGAAACTCCTTGCCGAAAATGGTGGCATTCCCATTGGTATTGGGAAGAATTCACACATCAGAAGAGCAATCATTGACAAGAATGCTCGAATTGGAGACAATGTGAAGGTACTCCAAACTGATGTGCCAACGGTCAAGAATATATTGGTCTATATTTTTCCTTGGGATATTACGTAATACTTGATATGTCATTTTCTCTTATTTTCTACATTTATTTTTTAGAATATTAACTTTAAAATATGAATAGGCTTGCATGCTCTTTTTTTTACATGGAAGATGGCTATTAATATGAGTATTCATACTTATCTTTCTCTAACTGCCTGCATAAATCTTCATTCTGTGTTTCCCACAAGATAAAAACTGTCAGCAAGTCATATATCAGTTTGTGTTACAAAAATATAAAATAAAAACCTGAAATTCAGAGCTTCATATCAGTTCGTGCTTTGGCTTTGCAATACTGCTCATGCATATGCCATTCAAGTTCCACCCAGAAACAGCTGTCATTATCCTGTAATCCTGATCCTATTCCCTTGCTCTATTATTGTCATTTTTTGATAGACCTGTTGCACTTGATTATTCATAAGTCTTAGGCTCTTAGCTTGTCATGAGTCATGACCAGATGAGTCAGATCATCTGAAGAGTTCATAAGTCTTAGGCTCTTAGCATGCCATATGATTAAACAGGAACATTTCATTATTAGACTTGCCCACCACTCATTTTCTATGGAAGCTGATATTTCTCACGAGACTTGTTGATCTTGTAGATACTCAATGCTGAAAATGTCCCAGAAGCTGCAAGGGAGACAGACGGGTACTTCATCAAAGGTGGAATTGTCACCGTGATCAAGGATGCTTTACTCCCTAGTGGAACAGTTATATGAAGTAAGTTATCCCCCTTGTTCCTACAAAACTGCTGTCAGCAAAGCTTCACTTGCGAAGCCTTTGAAACATATCTCAAAATATTAAATCAACAAGGTTGCAAATGCTACGCCTATTGGTTGGTGACCGTAACTTGCCACGCCTGACCTTCGGCAAACTGTGGCTGCCACAGAAAGTGTGGCGAGCAAAATTGAAGCCACACTTGTGGCAAAGTTTGGCACGAAAATGAGTCTATGACGTGTGGGGCTTGGTTCTGAGAAAGTGTGGCGTGCCATAGCTGTGGCAGTGAACCAAACGACTGCCAGAAAAACTGTGGCACAACGAATCTGTGGCATGGCAAGTTCTGGTCCAACCAAACGCACCCTACATCTTTTCTCAAGTTTGCAAGCTTGTCTGTTCACGAAAACATTGTTTTGCAGTGTGCTGCAGGTGGATGTGCGTCATGCAGCTGAATGTCATTGACAATTATCACACCGGGTTACATGCTTGATCTGCAGATCAGTCCGTTGGAAATCATCGAAACAATAAAAGTGTCATTCAAGGCACCTTGTGTCATTCAAGGCACTTTTTTTTCTTTCTTTTGCTCTTTTGTGTCCTTTAATGTTGTAGGGTATAATGTTGTAGCAGCAACTGTTAGTTACAAGTTCAATCAAAATTTGATGCCTGGATTTGGGATACATCTTTGATGCTGTGTAATTGATTAATTTAATTACCATACTGTGTTGCTTTGAGCTAGATCATGCTCTACTTATCGTGTGTGGTGAACAAAAGTGAAAGCATCTAGGCTCACAGGTTTCGGTGATTAATGACAACATAAGATTATTGTGACTAATATACGTTGAGACCTTCTACAATGGTTGGAGACGCTTCCAACCGCTAAATAACTCTTTTGATTGTTTTAATTGGTAAAAGGGTAATATAGTCATTGTGCAAAGTTTTGTGAAACCATCCCCATTCCGCTGTGCCCCCATCCTCCGTGGGCCGACGCCTGACGCCGCCATCCCCCTCCAACGAATCAGTCGTCTCTCCCCGCCCTACTCTCTCCCTCTCTGAAGTCGTCGGCGCCGTTCGCTTCTCCATCGCGCGACCTCGGCGCCATCGGCTGGCCCTCGCCCACGCGCATCTCAGGGATCCCGACACAGTGCCCTCGACCTCAAGTTGACGGCGGCAACTAGGGCAGCAGCGCGGCACCGAGCAATCTCCATTGACAAATCAGTCGTCCCCGCCCTGGTCTCTCCCTCTCTCAAGCCGTCGGCGCCCTACTTTCTCCATCGCGCAACCTTAGACGCAACCACTTAGCTACACATCTGGTATCGCCGCCGAAGTGCGATGGCACTTCATATACCAAAACATGTGGCTTTAGTGACAGACTGAGAGGCTGGCCTGGTAAACCAATTCGTTTACAGATAGGGTCCGCAAGCGCACGGGGTTACCGTTGTAGCATTTCACCGGGAGTATTCCAGGTATCGTTATTTATATTTTACCACTGGGAAGGCTAGGTGCGAAAGGATTCGAGATATATCCATGACAAGAATATAATAAGTGCATAGTTGACTAATTAACCATAGCAGGAGGATAAACAGTGATTTGGATAGTGGGATCAACACACATTGCCTAAGATATATGGAGCTTCTACGGGGATAGAAGAAAGAATGAAAGAATATCCTACGAAGCATGGATCTTAATAAGGTTATGTAAATGAATTAAGTATACATGGTTATGATCAAGTTAACATTAGTGCTAAGTACTGGATGGATTAGGAGACCCGAGAACACTGGTCTGCCAGCAGGATACACCAGACAATTTAGACTCCTGCCCCAAAGCCGAACGTGGGGGATTACAAGGGACGGACATGGCTGTCACCACCTGCCACCTACCCCTCAATCGTGGACTAAGCCAAGCATTCACCCATCTCCATATACCCGAGAACCACTCTCGCACACATGAAGAACACTTACACCTCCCCGATAAAGATGTAATTGCACCCGAAAGTACGGCAAAACACCACCCAACACGTATCACTAAGTTATCAGGATCTAAGCATGTTGAATGAAGAACAACATTCATGTTCATGATGAACAAGGATCTAAGACTATGAACTAGCTCTAGAACGATGAACAATGAATAAGAACATAGCTCTAATTCAAGAACACAACAATGTTGATCATAAGAGAATAAGAACAAGTATGAAAAGAGGAACTTAGTATTCATACCAAGTAGATCTTTACAACTACTCCTCTCCTCTTGCAAGTAGTACTTGCTCCAACTACTAGAAGATCTAAACTAAGGCAGAGAGCTCCAAATACAAAGTGGAATGAATGACAAATGTGTTAATGTGTGATTAATGTTGAAGAGGGAGCTCTACCCCTTTATTTATACTAGTACATGGTCGGTTTGGAGGAGCTAAGTATG